>BRKX01000003.1:10707500-13643333 GCA_026008535.1 Perilla frutescens | reverse complement strand
AGACGTATTTCCGGCTGGTAGGGTACCCGGAATGGTGGGAGGACAATCACAAGCCTCCCAAAGATAATCGGGGAAAAGCGGCTATGGCGGCGGGCAACACAAAGGTCGCCGACATCGGGCGCAGCGTTGATGGAAAAGGCGTAGGAAGTGGCAGATTGGAGGGGTTTGGGACGGCGGCTAGGGTTTCAGGAGAAAGCAACAATGAAGAAGGCCCGCTCTATATGACTTATGAAGGTAGCGGGTCGGATATTTCCCTATCCGACCCGAGCAACCTTTATCTCTTTAATTCTCAAGTAGGCAGTCCGCTAGATTCTAATAAATCTGGCCCATTTCCGCATGAATTAATTAATGGCCCAATTCATCATTTAGACACGCATGATTCCTTAGCTCTTGCTCAAGTTGTTAAAAATGGGTGTTCCGGTTAATCTAAAAATATTGTCTGGATTTTTGATTGTAGTGCCACTGATACAATGACCTTCGATGCTTCTGATTTTTGTAATTCCTCATCTCCTCGTAAAACCTGTGTCCAAACAGCTAGTGGGGAACTAACTCCAGTCACCGGTGCAGGAACCATAGAAATTTCTCCAACTCTGAAAATCTCAAATTGTCTACATGTTCCAGCATTGTCTCACAAATTGCTCTCCATTAGCCATATTACCAAGGAATTAAATTGCACTGTTTTGATGCATCCACGTTTTTATCTATTACAGGATATCCGGACGGGGGAGATTATTGGGCGTGGCACTGAGCGTCGGGGACTGTACTACGTGGATGAAATTGCTAAAAAAGGCACGGTGGTGCTGTCTACCGGGATTCCCTCACAGGCTGCTTGGCTTTAGCACCGTCGGCTTGGACATCCGTCTGCGGGTTATCTTAAAATTATTTTCCCTAAGTTATTTCCCAATTCTCAATTGTATTGTGAAACTTGTGTTTTGGCTAAAAGCCACAGACAGACTTTTAAACCTAGTACTACTCGTGTGTCGTCTATGTTTTCTCTTATTCACTCTGATGTTTGGGGTCCCGCACCTGTTGTCGGTGGTCAAGGATTCACGTATTTTTTACTTTTTATAGATGATCACATACGTATGATCTGGGTTTATTTTTTGCGTAATAAATCTGAAGTTTTCACCAAATTTTCTCATTTCTACACTATGATTCAAAACCAATTTCACACCAAAATTCAAACCCTTCGATCCGATAACGGGGGAGAATTTGTGAATTCCTCCATGACCAAATTCTTCCACGATAACAGATTGATACACCAAACAACATGTCCTTACACACCTGAACAAAATGGGGTAGCTGAACGGAAAAATCGAATTGTCCTCAAGATCACCCGAGCGTTACTTATTGACTCCCGGGTGCCCTCATCTTTCTGGCCTGAAGCCGTTGCCACAGCTGTTTATCTCCTCAACTGGTTACCTACTAAAAGTCTTGATCTTCAGACCCCTGTCCAATACCTGTCCAAGCTCACTCAAATTCCTGTTCCCCTTACTCTTAAACCTCGTGTCTTTGGTTGTTCTATGTTCGTTCATCTCCCTAAACACACTCGCACCTAACTTGATCCGTGTGCTGTTAAATGTGTGTTTGTTGGATATGGCGTTCATCAGAAGGGCTATCGTTGTTATGACCCCAAATCCCGTCGCTTGTTCACTACCATGAATTGTGACTTCCTTGAAACTGAGTTCTTCTATCACCACCACCACCTTAGCACTCAGGGGGAGAATCCTAAAGTTGAGCCGCTTAGCTGGCTGCTGAATCCAAACAGCTCTGTGGAGGAAGTTCCAACAGAGACAGTTAATCATGCCGTTGAGATAATATCTAAGACGTCAGTACAGTTCACCTGCCCCACTGCTCCGGACAATGATTTCCACCATCCGGTATCTGAGGAGGTAAGAAATTCTAATCCCACTCCTCCTCCTGATCAAAGTGTTGATCCTCCTAGTGATTCTTTTGATTCCTCTTCCGCTGAACAAACTGATATCTCTGATACTACTAATGATACTGGTGCAGTTGACTCTGATACTACTGACCATGAGATTTCAGATACTCAGATACAGGATTCCAGGAGGTATGTGTTGCCTCCTAGGAGCAATAGGGGAGTCCCTCCAAAAATATTTTCTCCGGAACAAACCTCCAGGAAATCCAAATATCCAGTTAGGAACAATGCCTAAGGAAATTTCACATAGTTAACAGCGGCCTTTTAGACGACATTGTATAAAGAGGAAAATCTTCCTAAAACTGCTAACGAGGCTTTTCAGTCAAAACAGTGGACATAAGCAATGACAAAACAAATGGATGCACTAGCCCGGAACAACACATGGGAAAAATGTGAACTACCACAAGGAAAGAAACCGGCTGGCTGTCGATGGGTCTTCATAATTAAACGAAAACCTGATGGATCAATTGAGAGGTACAAGGCTCGGTTAGTTGCAAAAGGGTACACTCAAGTCTATGGAGTTGACTATGATGAGACCTTCTCTCCAGTTGCCAAGATGAGTATAGTCAAAGTTTTGCTCTCACTAGCAGCTAACAACAATTGGGATCTTCACCAGTTTGACGTCACCAATGCCTTCTTACATGGAGAGTTGACTAAGGAAGTATATATTGTAACACCCTAGATTTTTAATTAAGGTTTAGAAGATTCTTAATGATAATTAAGAAGTTAAGGAAGAAATTTAATTAAGGTTAATTAAGGTCAGATGTCAGTCACGACTTTAAGGGTCAGTTTTTGTGGAAATCGTCTTTTCGAAAAAGTTGATCTTAATTCTTTTATAGCAATTCATGGTCTCATTAGAAAGGTTTTAACTCAAGGAGTATGCCAGTGTTTTCGGATTTTAATTCTGAAGTCAATTGAGTTCCCGGTGATGAAAAGCGTATTTAAAGGATGAATGAATAGTAACTTTTGCGTGCGTTCGTGTTTTGAGAAATTTACGAAATCCTCCTCGTTGATCCGAGTCTAGTTCTGTCAAGCCCCTCTTATGGGAAATGACCTAAGGATTCCGTTGGCGTTCACGGATTACCATTCTAAGGTCAATGGAACGCTCGGGAGTAAAATCTGTCAGTCTGAGTGAATAGTAAAAAGTAATTCCAAAAAGGGAATCTTTGCTCGTCTTTCTTCTGATGACCCCGTATTTTTCACGAATCAAGTTGGTTCACTAGTATTCGAGCCAATGAGTCTTCCGGTATTTTTAGATTTCGTGTCTGAAGTCATTTGGACCTCGACATCGAATAAAACAACTTTTAACCGAACCCGGGGTAACTTTTGCAGTATTCTTGCACTGAAGTGGCTTCCTTTGGAAGCCAAAGCTTTTCCTATAAATACAAGGCCACCCCTTTGCATTCATTTGCTCATTTCCATCCATTTCACATCATAGAGAGTGGGAAAGCTCATGAGAGCCGAGAAAGTTCTGTCAAGTAAAAAGCGTTCTTCGTAAGTTTTCTGCAAGACGACGAGCAGAGTGGCATGGAAGAGATGCGGTGAGGGAAGATGCTAGGGGCGCCGTTGGGATGTAGCAGGTGGCTCTGCCACCGTTGCAACTCGACGAGATGCCGAGCTAGTCACCTTCCTTCGACGCACCTAACCCCGTCCATTCTTGTTCGTCGGTCTCGATCTCCATTTCTTTTTCCGTCTTTAAATTCCACATTTACTTTTCGTTCTTTACGTTCTTCATTATTGCTCGTTTACCTTCCGTCTATGTTGTGTTTCAATTTTTTTTGAAGTTCCAAGTTAATAACGTTTACGTTATATTTCTCATTTTATTCTTATCGTTATTATTTTTGAGATTAGCCTCGTTTATTCCGTTTAAATTCCGTTCAAGCTATATTTAAATATTTCGTCGTTATTCTAAATATTTAAAGAGGATTATCGTGTTTATGTCATTATAATGCCAAAATTCTTTTTAAGTCAAAGCATGTTGTTGCATGTTAATTTCAAGTATGTTATTTTTAAGAAATTTCGGGTTAAGTGTTCTTTGTGTTCGTCGAAGGAATCAACGAACACGAAGAACCCAGTTGAAGATCACCCAGACTTGGGCTAGATAGAGAGAGGAAGGAGAGCCCCGTGGGGGGGGAGTGCGCCGCTGCGCCACGCCCCACTCGGCCGCCCCGAGCCCGCCGGGGCTGAGGAGCCCGACGGGGCAAGGGCAGCCCACCGGCGCAACCTGCCCTGCGGCGGGGGGGAGCCGCCGGCACCCATGTGAGCCGCGGCGGCCCCCCCTTCCCCGTGTTGTTTCACGCTGATTCTTTTCCGGCTATATTTGTACCATCTGTTCAAGCCTTTCGAGTTGTGTTTTTCCAATCTAATCCCGAGTTATCCCACGTTTAATTTAAGTAGATTTTCAAGTTAATTTCGAGTTATTTTAAATAAACTTTTCAAGTTAAATTTGTCTAAATTCGAGTATCGAAAAATAAATTCTCCAAGTAAATTCTTCTCGCATTTTATGAAGTTATTAGGTCGTTCAATCTGTATTTAAGTCTTAGATTAAGGTCTCTAGGTTAGTAATTGCTATTTCTCATTCTGGATGTTCGATTTCTTCGAAAGAAGTCTCTAAGTTGATGATTCGACTTTTGTAGGAGGAAGTGAGCCTCGTAGGAATTCAGAGAGGGATCATCAACTTGTTGCTTCATCTTCTGTCAAGTAATCGAGGTGGGTAAATCTATACTCATCTAAAGTTTGAGCTAATAAGCTCTAGAAGCATATAGGGCAAATGAAATATCCAATAAAGCATTTTTGCTCTGCCTGATCGATCTCTGTACAAGGAAGGAAGGAAAGAAAGAAAGATATTATGTTTAATTGAGCTCTTGAGCATGCTTAGAAATGCTAGAAATATTAAAGTATTGTTTATGCTTAGCATGGGATGTTTAGAATCGTCTTTAGTTGAAATTCGTATTTATTTATGTTCATCTCCTTGTTAAGAATATTTATGCTGTGATAAGGCTCGTAAGTTAAGAATTAAGGATTGCCTTGTTAGGGTAGCGTTAAATCCCTTATAGGCTGAGATTATGCTTTATTAAAGGACTAGCCCTTAGACGTTGCTCTAAGATTGGTTTTGCTAGCAAGATTAAGGAAGAAATGAACTTAGCATTTCGCTTAAGTAGGAATTGAGCTCACAACTTTTAGAGGGAGTCACTGCTGGGTTAATTCTCTCGCAAACTCGTTTAGATATTTGAGGTAACCCCTCTTCTATCCCATGGTATGCCTAAGGGTACAGTTGACATCAGGTTTGAGCCAAGGTTGGGCCGAAAAGTAAAGAAAAGGTTTTGCGGATATGGAGAGGGCTTTTGCGTTTTGCTCTCCATATACCGCCAGTTCATTATTGGATATTTCTCAAGTTATTAAAGAAGCTTTCATTAATACCCACTGAGTACATTAGTGCTCACACCCTCTTTTTCAAATGTTTTCAGGTTTAGATGCCGAGGATGATGGTGGCTGTGGATGTGGGTTGGCTGCCAAGATTGTTTTGCTATTATATAAGTTTCTTTGAAATCCCATTATGTGTTCTGCTACTCTGATTAACTCTTTCTAAATTCCGTTCAAGGTTCTATTATGATTATTCGAGATTCTAAGAATATTCCCATACATGATTACCTATATATAAGACGCATATTAAGTTTATTTCCACTTTCCGAGTATGATTTCCTTTCACCTATAAAAGAGCCTATGCTTGTTGGTATCTGATTAGTAAGCCGTTTTATTCCGCTAAAGCATGTTTCCTTCTTAATCAAGTAAACCCGAGTATCTTCAACTATCTTCAAAGCATATCTTTATTCTTAAACTTCTTCGTTAATCTTCTGACTTTACTCGTTAAATCCCTATCTCGGGATCGGGCTATTACAGATGGTATCAGAGCAGGCTTGCAACTCTGCAGACCTGTCTCTTTGTTTAAGTTAAAGCTAAGTGTTTATGTGCATATGAATTGCTTCGTGATAAGTTACAGCAGCAACCCACAGCTCGCCATCACCCTCGTATCTTCAACAAAAATCAAGGTATGATAGTATAGAGATTTTAGATTTTGAATTCATAATTTTTGACTATCGAAAACGAAGATATTTGAGCAAGCATGCCTCTTTTATGGATAAGGGGAAAACCTTGATAATGAAATTCCAAGTAAAAAGTATTCGGGTAAAATGATTTTCTGAGGAAAAAGGTTTGTGAAAGAAGTTCTTGATCACAAAGAAAAGTGTTTAAAAACTTATTTTTAAACATATGTCTTAACAAAAGATAAAAGTTTCGAAGAAGAGTTCTAGATTTAAAAGAAAAAGGTTGATTCATTCTCGAATTTTTATTTTAAAGGAAAAGGTAAAGTTTATGATCAAACACTTGGGCACCAAAATTTTTGTAAAAGTCAACTGCAAAAAGGATCTATGCATGCAAGATAAGTAGTCTGAATCTAAACGATAGCATGATCTCATGAGAACCATAGGTCTCCCTTTTATAATCTAGACTGATTAAGCTTCATATTTCTAGATGGTTAAGCGTCGTTCGATTGCTAGGAATAATGTGCCTCTTTTCCGCCCTATTCAAGAAACGAACGACTTTGGAGGAACGCCAAGAAAGGTATCCGACTTGGAAACATGCATCCGCATGTGTGAGCAAGCACCGTCCGCTGAGAGGCCAGCAATGTACCGCATTCTGCAAAGCACCAACACCCGTTATCCTGAGACGTATGCTGTAATCGGGAACCTGACAGAATTCTCCTCAGCCTTGATGGCTCTTTGGGAGTTAAAGAATGGCCACATGAATGCTCTAGCCGTGCAAAATCCCTCCTCTGTGATGGAACCAGAACTGCTAAGGGCGACTCTGAACAGTCCCTCAGAATTTCAAGCACCGTGTCCACGTGCTGAAGGAACCTTAGAAGCAAGACCCTTGATCGTCCAGGACACTGAGTTTTTGTCCTCCAGAATGCACCAGTAGGCTCCTGCCTATCAACCAGTTGCCCCTTAGAGTCTGGGACAGCGAATGCCCCATCAGTTCCCCCGAAGGAAGTTTGAGGAAATTCAAGTTCGAGGTACCAGAGACAGATGAAGATGAGGAAGAAGAGGACCCAGCGTATAGTTAAGCTTTAGAAGTAGGCCAAGAAGGTGTTGTTGTTAGAACACCTTGCTGACCTGTTGTCCGTTTATCCGCTTTAATCCAGATCTTATTCTGAAAATGTATTAACCAACCATTTAGATTTTAGATAGCAGCAGTAATTCTCCAAAAGGTAGCCCTATTTTTGGATATAACCAAGAACCTCTTTCTTATTTATGCCAAAAGTCCTCTTATGAGGCA
This sequence comes from Perilla frutescens, assembly GCA_026008535.1. Taxonomy (NCBI): domain Eukaryota; kingdom Viridiplantae; phylum Streptophyta; class Magnoliopsida; order Lamiales; family Lamiaceae; genus Perilla; species Perilla frutescens. The sequence goes on along the minus strand of BRKX01000003.1, from coordinate 13,636,060 downwards.
ATTTTCCCGCTTTGCTTGATCTATCCTGCGTAATCTAAAGACCTTATCGAAAGTCATTTCATTTTGCTTCGTGCAAATTCGAGTGTGCATCGCTAATATGTAGGATTCTTTAGAATGTCGTTGAGAAGACATCAAGCCAAGAGAATGAGGCCGCAAGCAAACAAGTCCTGAACCACGACTCAAGAGCCAAGAATGTGTTTCTCAAACACAACCTTTTCGTTCTAATAGTCTAGGAGACCCGATGGGAGTCGAGAAATGGGTTATTCTTTAGAAGTGAATTTTCGATTTTATAGTCTGATCGGAGGATGAGGAATTAGGTTGTGCTCTTTTATGAATACGAACTTCGGGTAGGAGTCCGTTCAAAGGATGATAAATTTGAGGCAATGAGCGTAGTATGATTGGGAAGGTTTCAAGTACGAGTTATATCAGAAGTATATCCCGAACTGTTCATAAGGCAAATGAGGTAGAGATCTGGAGCTAGAAGCAAGGAAAGAGGATGTTGTCAACGTACGATCAAGAGTTCGACCAGTTATCAAGGCATACCTCGCATTTGTGGTTTCAGATGAGAAGAAAATGTGTATAGATCAGGTCGATTGTTGTATCCCTTCTAATAGGTGAAAGTGATTCCCGTATGTCACCTTTTCCAGCCAAGTGTAGCTAATTGAAGGCCAACCGACTCATGCTATTTCATAGCAACCTAGTAAAGAAGAAGATGCGTGAAGATCAAGGAAAGAAAGAGAAAGAACTTCAAGAAGATTGTTAAGCAGATAGATCTAAAAGTGGTAGATTAAAAGTTTCAGTAAGATAAGAAGTTTTGATGAGTCTATTCATTCATTCTCGTATCAATTAAAACAATCACCTTTCAACAGCTTCATATTAATTGAAAATCCTCATTTATATCATTTGAATTTCTTCAATATTATATCCTTTTGGACAAATTATAATCTTTTGATGATACTTCTTTAATCATCCAAAATCAGTGATAGCATTCCCTTATTAAAGTTATGCTGACCCTTTGTAAATATTCAGTACAGTTCTCAGTTGTTAATCATTGATTGTCTCCCATACGTTTGCTACACGCCAAAAACCCTTTTGAGTTTATGAGTCCTCTGAAAAGGCAATGTTTTTAATATAAATAACCCAGTGTTATATCTCTTCCAGCTTTTGGAACTTATTAAAGAATTATTGATCAAGATAAAGTCCTCACTCAGAGGCAATCATTTTGTTTTTCTCCCACGCATAGAGCTCGAGTGTGAATCCTTGATTAGAGCAGAGAGTATAAAGCAATATTCCTTTGGAAGAATAAGAGGGAATAGTCCCAATAGGAAGAAGAATCCAAGTGTGATAGTTAGTGCCCTTCTAGTAGGACGCCAATCCCTAAAAGTGATTTTTCAGCTCGTCCAGTATTAAGAGGCAATTTGAGGAATGACGTCAGATAAGTTCTGAGCTTACATTCAAGGTCCAGTCATGCGATCTTTACACCTACAAGTGACGGTGATCCCCAGCAGAGGCTATAAAGTCAGAATACCGTCGATAAGCAGTTGCAATGAAGAAAGAGGAATGAGAGTTTGCAATAGAAGGCGTTTCAGGCATAAAAAAATTTTGAAGATGTATTTCCGAAAGACCTATCAGAACTACCACCATATAGGCAAGTGGAATCCACTATCGGTTTAGAACCAGAAGTTGTACCAGTCAAAAGCCCCTTACAGAGTGGCGCCTAAGGAGTCGCAAGAACTCAAGGTTCAACTGCAAGAGTTATTAGACTTAGGTTTTATCCAACCTAGTGTGTCACCTCGGAAAATTCCAATCTTGTTTGCGAAGAAGGATGGCACATTGAGAATGTGCATCGACTATAGAAGGCTTAATAAGCTGACTATCAAGAATCGATACCCTCACCTAAGAATAGATGATCTCTTTGATCAAGCTTAAGGGAGAAAGTGCCTTCTCAAAGATGGACTTAAGATCTAGGTATCATCAGCTGAAGATCTGAAAGGAGGATATTCCTAATACTGCTTTTAAGACTCGCTTTGGGCATTACGAGTTTGTGGTAATGCCATTCGGATAGACCAACGGCCCAGCAGTGTTCATGGATTTAATGAACCGGGTTTTTACCCGTATCTAGATAAGTTTGCGCTAGTTTTCATAGATGATATACTCATCTATTCAAAGGAAAAAGAGGAGCATCAAGAGCACCTAAGGGTGGTGCTGGAGAAGTTAAAGAGGAGAAAGGCTTTACACTAAGTTTAGTAAGTGTGAGTTTTGGCTTAAAGAAGTTATGTTTCTAGGTCATATGGTTTCAGTAGAAGGAATCAAAGTAGATCTAGCTAAGATTGAAACTGCAAGCAACTCGGAGTCTCCAAGGAACGTGAATGAGATAGGAAGTTTTCTAGGACTCGCGAGATTCTATCGTAGATTCATCGAAGGATTCTCATCAATAGCTAAGGCTATGACGTGAGTGTTGAGGAAGGACTTTAAGTTTAGGTAGATGCTCGAGTGCGAGGAAAGTTTCAAGAAAGAAGATGTTAACCACAAGCCCGATGATTGGCCATTTCGGAAGAAAATGAAGATTTCGTAGTTTATGCTTATGCGTCGAGAAAAGGAATAGGATGCGTGCTGAAGAAGAGAGGAAAGGTGATCGCTTATGCTTCGAGGCAGCTTAAGAATCACAAGTAGAACTACCTCACGCATGATTTAGAACTAGCAGTGGTTGTTTTTGCACTAAAGATCTGGAGGCACTATCTCTACGGAGCCAAATGTAAGACTCTTCTCAAGATCACAAGAGCCTAAAGTATTTCTTCAAGCAAAAGGATCTTAGCATGAGGCAGAGGAGATGGCTAGAACTTGTAAAAGATTATAACTGCATGATTCACTACCACCCAGGCAAGGCGAATGTGGTAGCAGATGCCCTAAGTAGGAAGAAGAAGGCAGAATTAGGACTCATTCTAGTCCAGGAGGATCTTCACAAAGAATTCGAGAAGTTAAGGATCAAGGTGCTAACACCACCCGAGACCATTCCAGCTCAAGTCACCACCATAATTGCTCAGCCCGACCTAAGGTAAAGAATAGTTGAAGCTCAGAGAGGAGACGAGTTTCTCAAAAAGAAAGGACTAGAAGCACGATCTGATATTTCACAAGATTTCGCGGAAGCCGGCGACAACGCGCTCTTATTCAAAGGAAGGCTTTGTGTGCCGAGCAAGGAAGAACTAAAGGAGGAGATCATGTGTGAAGCACATGACATGCCACATACAGCACATCCCAGAAGCACCCAGATGTATCAAGACCTCAAGAAGAACTTCTAGTAGAATATCATGAAGAGAAAAGTAGCCGCCTTCATGAAAAGGTGTTCGAACTATCAACAAGTGAAGCATTGTATCAAAACCTTCTAGTTTGCTCTAACCCATAGAAATTCCTGTATGGAAGAAGGATTATAGTAGTATAGGCTTTGTGGTAAGATTACCAAAGTCTAAGCGGGAGAATACCGCTATTTGGGTAATCGTTGATCGATTATCTAAATCGGCACATTTTGTTGCTGTTGCACAAGGTACCGATTTCGATCATATCGGATCGTGATGTGAGATTGACGTCAAAATCTGGAGGAGCCTTCAAGAAAGCCATGGGATCAGAGCTCAATTTCAGCATAACAATTCATCCTCAAACGGATGGCCAGTTCGAAAGGACTATCCAGAATCTAGAAGACATGCTTAGAGGAGTATTCATCGATCACAGAAGTAGCTGGGAGGAGCTACTGTAATTGATAAAAGATGCGTACAACAACAGCTACCAGTCATCGATCGACATGGCCCTTATAAAGCCCTGTTCAGAAGAAAGTGTAAATCGCCTTTATATTGGGATGAAGTTAGAGAGAGAAGGATACTTGGACCTGAAATGGTCCCGAAAGCGGTCCAGAAGATCGAGCTTGTTCATCAGCAAATCGAGGAAATTCAAGACAGACAGAAGGCTTACACAGACAAAAGAAGAATGGAACTAAGATTCGACATTGAAGATAGTATTCTTGTAAATGTCTCCGTCAAGGAGTGGTTAGTTTGGGCAAACGAAGCAAGTTAAGGCCCATATTTATTGGACCTTTTGAGATTTAGAAAAGGTGAATAAAGTAGCCTACAGGTTGTCCTTACCACCCAAACTAAGTGACGTTCATGAGTTCTTTTCATGTCTCAATGTTGAGAAAGTACGTGTTTGATCCAAAGCACGTGATTTGCAAGGAAGAGATAGTCCTGAATGAGGACTTAGCCTATGAAGAGAAGCCCCAGGCCTTTGTGAGTCAAAAGATCCAGAAGTTAAGGAACAAGGAGATCAATCCTGTAAAGATGATCTGGAACTTTCATGGTTCAGAGGGAGCAACATGGGAGCTCGAATCCGAGCTACTCAAAGTACCCTAATATCGTTTATCATGGTTAGTAAATTTAGGGATGAAATTTCTTTGAGGGGGGTAGGATGTAACACCCCAGATTTTTAATTAAGGTTTAGAGGATTCTTAATGATAATTAAGAAGTTAAGGAAGAAATTTAATTAAGGTTAATTAAGGTCAGATGTCAGTCATGAATTTAAGGGTCAGTTTTCGTGGAAATCATCTTTTTGAAAAAGTTGATCTTAATTCTTTTATGGTCATTCGTGGTCTCATTAGAAAGGTTTTAACTCAAGGAGTATGCCAGTGTTTTCAGATTTTAATTCTGAAGTCAATTGAGTTCCCGGTGATGAAAAGCGTATTTAAAGGATAAATGAATAGTAACTTTTGCGTGCGTTCGTGTTTTGAGAAATTTATGAAATCCTCCTCGTTGATCCGAGTCTAGTTCTGTCAGGCCTCTATTATGGGAAATGACCCAAGGATTCCGTTGGCGTTAACGGATTACCATTCTGAGGTCAATCGAACGTTCGGTAGTAAAATCTGTCAGTCTGAGTGAATAGTAAAAAGTAATCCCAAAAAGGGAATCTTTGCTCGTCTTTCTTCTGAAGACCCCGTCTTTTTCACGAATCAAGTTGGTTCACTAGTATTCGAGCTAACAAGTCTTCTGGTATTTTTAGATTTCGTGTATGAAGTCATTTGGACCTCGACATCGAATAAAGCAGCTTTTAACCGAACCCGGGGTAACTTTTCCAGTATTCTTGTACTGAAGTGGCTTCCTTTAGAAGCCAAAGCTTTTCCTATAAATACAAGGCCACCCCTTTGCATTCATTTGCTCATTTCCATCCATTTCACTTCATAGAGAGTGGGAAAGCTCGTGAGAGCCGAGAAAGTTCTGTCAAGTAAAAATCGTTCTTCGTGAGTGTTCTGCAAGATGACGAGCGGAGTGGCGTGGAAGGGATGCGGTGAGGGAAGGTGCTAGGGGCACCGTTGGGTTGTAGCGGGCGGCTCTGCCGCTGTTGCAACTCGACGAGACGCCGAGCTAGCCACCTTCCTTCGACGCACCTAACCCCGTCTATTCTTGTTCATCGGTCTCAATCTCCATTTCTTTTTCCGTCTTTAAATTCCGTATTTACTTTTCGTTCTTTACGTTCTTCGCGTTCTTCATTATTGCTCGTTTACCTTTCGTCTAAGTTGTGTTTCAATTTTTATTGAAGTTCCAAGTTAATAACGTTTACGTTATATTTCTCGCTTTATTCCTGTCGTTATTATTCTTGAGATTAGTCTCGTTTATTCCGTTTAAATTCCGTTCAAGCTATATTTAAAGATTTCGTCGTTATTCTAAATATTTAAAGAGGATTATCGTGTTTATGTCGTTATAATGCCAAAATTCTTTTTAAGTCAAAGCATGTTATTGCATGTTAATTTCAAGTATGTTGTTTTTAAGAAATTTCGGGTTAAGTGTTCTTCATGTTCTTCGTGTTCGTCGAAGAAATCAACGAACATGAAGAACCCAGTTGAAGATCGCCCAGAACTGGGCTAGATAGAGAGAGGAAAGAGAGCCCCGCGGGGGGGCGAGTGCGCCGCCGCACCATGCCCCCCTCGGCCGTCCCGAGTCCGCCGGGGCTGAGGAACCCGCCGGGATAAGAGCAGCCTGCCGGCACACCCTGCCCTGCGGCGGGGGGGAGCCCGCCGGTGCCCATGTGCGCCGCGGCGGCCCCCTCTTCCCATGTTGTTTTACGCTGATTCTTTTCCGGCTATATTTGTACCCTCTTTTCAAGCCTTTCAAGTTGTGTTTTTCCAATCTAATCCCGAGTTATCCCAAGTTTAATTTAAGAAGATTTTCAAGTTAATTTCGAGTTATTTCAAATAAACTTTTCAAGTTAAATCCGTCTAAATTCGAGTATCGAAAAATAAATTCTCCAAGTAAATTCTTCTCGAATTTTATGAAGTCATTAAGTCATGCAATCTGTATTTAAGTCTTAGATTAAGGTCTCTAGGTTAGTAATTGCTATTTCTCATTCTAGATGTTCGATTTCTTCGAAAGAAGTCACTAAGTCGATGATTCGACTTTTGTAGGAGGAAGTGAGCCTCGTAAGAATTTTGAGAGGGATCATCAACTCGTTGCTTCATCTTTTGTCAAGTAATCGAGGTGGGTAAATCTATACTCATCTAAAGTTTGAGCTAATAAGCTATAAAAGCATATAGGGCAAATGAAATATCCAATAAAGCATTTTAGTTTTGCCTGATCGATCTCTGTACAAGGAAGGAAGGAAAGAAAGAAAGAAAGATATTATGTTTAATTGAGCTCTTGAGCATGCTTAGAAATGCTAGAAATATTAAAGTATTGTTTATGCTTAGCACGGGATGTTTAGAATCGTCTTTAGTTGAAATTCATATTTATTTACGTTCATCTCCTTGTTAAGAATATTTATGCTGTGATAAGGCTCGTAAGTTAAGAATTAAGGATTGCCTTGTTAGGGTAGCGTTAAATCCCTTATAGGTCAAGATTATGCTTTATTAAAGGACTAGCCCTTAGACGTTGCTCTAAGATTGGTTTTGCTAGCAAGATTAAGGAATAAAGGAACTCAGCATTTCGCTTAAGCAGGAATTGAGCTCACAACTTGTAGAGGGAGTCGCTGCTGGGTTAATTCCCTCGCAAACTCGTTTGGATATTTGAGGTAACCCCTCTTCTATCCCATGGCATGCCTAAGGGTACAGTTGACGTCAGGTTTGAGCCAAAGTTGGGCCGAAAAGTAAAGAAAAGGTTTTGCGGATATGGAGAGGGTATTTTGCGTTTTGCTATCCATATACCGCCAGTTTATTGTTGGATATTTCTCAAGTTATTAAAGAAGCTTTCATTAAAAGCCACTGAGTAGATAAGTGCTCACGCCCTCTTTTTCAAATGTTTTCAGGTTAAGATGCCGAGGATGATGGTGGCTGTGGATGTGGGTTGGCTGCCAAAATTGTTTTGCTATTATATAAGTTTCTTTGAAATCCCATTATGTGTTCTGCTCACTACCAAAAAAACTCTCATACATAACACTTCATACATAACGGATATTTTAAATATCCGTTATGTATGAGCGCATTTTTGGTATAGATAACGCATATTTCAAAAATCCGTTACGAGAGAAGTGTTATCTCCGATCATATATAACGTTTTCGAGTCTTGCGTTATCTGTGAGTGTTACATATTGTTCACAATTATAACGCTCATTTGGTACTGTTATGCGTTGTGTTATGTTTAAACACATTATATATCGGTAACTTTGACCGTTATGAATATCCGTTATGTATATGTGTTAATTATTATTTTTTTAAGTCAAAATTAAATTATTAATCCAAAATTTTTAGGCGGAAAGTTTCCCACCAATGATTTGATTTTTTCATTTTGACAAAATTAAAAATCTAACACAAAAAAAACTATTCTCACTTCATCTCTCTCGATCATTTCCTCAAACTTCCAGCCCTGATTCTTTTCCCTTCCCTCTTACCTAATGACTACCATGCCTGAACCTCCACAAAGTACTGTACAAAGGCAACCTCCACAAAGTTCCCGACGAACCTCATCGATGGCTGCGCCCCTTCCCCAAAATTTCACTCAAAGACTTCAAAATCCTCCTCCGCCGCCGCGCCAGAGCCCTTCCCCGCCTAACCACCTCCGCCTCCGATGTGCCCACGACTTCGAAACCTAATCCTGCTCCCGACCCAAATTCCAACCCTAATTGTGGCGATTTTGATTGACAATAATCTCATCCGTTCATTTTCAATTTCAACTCCTCCGTTCGATTAGGGTTTATCAAGGGCTGCTCCGATGGCCAAACCTGCTCGCGGCCGCCCGGCGTTGCCGTCGGGATCAGATTCTCACTCTTCATCCCGCTCTCGCTCTGCTTCTCGCTCCCTCTCACGCTCTCGTTCTTACTACAGGCTCAGACTCTCACTCTACTTCAAGGTCGCGTTCCCGCTCTCGCTCTAGATCCTCCTCATCTTCCTCTCCTTCTCATAGCGGAACCTTGCGCAGCCGTAGCTCTACTTCTCCACAACAACTTTCTATAAATTTTAAAAATAATTTGTGGGCCCATTGAGATGAGTTTTCTAGCTGCATTTCAATTTTGATTTCTTGGTTTCTTTTACTGGGTGAATTGTATTTTCCACTGCAGAATTTGAAATGACTGGAGGTTGGGAGTTTCTTTACTTTTTTAATGGTCGATGAGATGTTTGATGAAATGCCTGAATGAATGCTACATTTGTTTTTTTCAGGATTTTTGGTGTAAATATCAATTCCGATTTGTCGAAAATGTGGCACAGGCTCCGTGATGGATGGTTAGAAATTCTGAGCATTCAGAAGTTTCAGAGAATTGTTTCTTACACTAGATTTTACTGTTTTACTACGCTGATCAGATACGCTTACTGCAACAATACGTAAGTGTTTATGGCCTTGTTTTATTTTCGTGCAAAACGTAAAGTTTGGGGTAAAAATGCATTGTCTTTACAAGTTATTGGACTAGGATTCCATATTTACTGTTGTTGGTTCTGTAATTTGGCCATCTTAGAGTGTAGAGCTAGTTACGGACACCCTTTTGCACTTGTTTTTCCATTCCTTCAAGCTTTCAGAAACTTTTTCTTTACGTGAAACTGATTCATAAGATAGAATTATGTTCATTTTTATTTTTGATCGATATTGGAAATGAGATTTTGTTGGATTTACTACCCAGAGAAGAAGCAAATTTGGTGAAGTTGGTTGTTTACTTTCCTTCTTATTCTAGAATTTTATAGACTAATATGAACAATTTTTTTATTTAGTTTTCATAAATTTCAATAGTTTGGTACTCCTATTCCTTTGTACAGGGCCCCCACCTGTGAAAGTTGGTGCATGTCGAGCTCTATCTCAACTTCTTCTTGATGCTATAAGAGGAATTATCCAAAATCACGCGTTGGATTTATTCTCTTCCTCTTCTTAAAAATGTGAGAGGACACCTAACATTTTCAGCTTGAAGGTTTTCTTGTTGTTCATAGTTTTTTTATATTTTTATCCTGCTTTGTAGGCATCTGAAGAGACTATGCACCTAGTACTTGAAACTTTACAAGCAACTATTAAAGCTGGTCAGTTCAATTGGAATAATATTTAACTTCATATTGATGTTGAGTTAATTTTCAGTTGGATGCCTATGACGTTTTCTTACCTCATTCTCCTTCATTATGAACTGAGGTCTGGTTTTGTCTTGTAGGTCATGAAAGTAATTGGCTTCCTTCAGGTTCTGGGCTGAATATCTGGTTTTTGAGTTTTACAAAGTCAAAAATATTCAGTTTGTTCATCTCTAATCTATCCAATCTATTGCCTATCTAAAGATCACTATTATCATCCTATCCCACAATAACAAATAAGTTGACATTCATCTACTAAATGAAAAAATGATAAAAGTAAAGGGTAGAGATATAACTTGATCAGGTAGTATTGCTTCACAAAGGCCACTAAGTACTTTTACTTAGAACCTTTTGGAAGTGAAAGGGATTTTTTGTTGTTAACTTTGTTTATATTTGTCTTTCTTTTATTTGCTTTTTGCGTCACCTCTTTATGTGTTTCCATAGTATAGTGACTAGTTGTAAGAGTGCTAGCATGAATCATGGTCTATGTGAACATATTTCTAATATCCCAAGAAAAGGTTCATTTTGATAACATTCCTTCTTGTTTTCTCTTTCTACTTTTACCCAGGGGTGATTTTGACTTGAGTAACTTTGAGGATGGAGTTATATCATCTGCTTTCATGGTTGGACTTCTTGTGGCATCTCTGATATTTGCATCTTCAGCCAATAGGTAATAAACCTTCATGTTTGTGACTACATTCAGTTGTCTTAGGCTGTTTGAGTTCTTACATGGTGGGGAATACTGAAATGGTGCTTGTGTTATCTGAAGTGAAAGTGTGATGGCTCCGAAGAGATTCTTTATATTGAAATGTTCATAGTTTTACCTTGCCAAAGCATACAAAAGAAATACTGATTAGCGGAGCCACTCAGATGAGATATTTCTAGTTGTACATTCAAACATGTCATTAGATCTACTGCATTTAGCAGATTCAGTCAGTTTTTACCACAGCAGTTTTGAATATGATAAATTAATGCTTCATGTAATCATGGATTTCTTGGGGTCACTGTTAGTTTCATTTTTTTTAAGCGACATTTTTATTATTTATATTACTGCTGATGTGTGCTTTGATGTGAGGATCAAGAGTCTTTTAGAACGTGAAAAATGTTGCAGGCACTTGATTTCTGAAACCATTTAACATATGGCAATTCTGTTAAGGAGAATTGTCTGCTTGGGGTGGCCAACCATACAAGAAATAGACCAGAAATTATTAGTTGGCAGAATAGACTAGAAAGGCTATCTGTTGGAATATTGGTACTAATGCCTGCAATTTATATCCATATTTACCTTAGCTCCTATGTTGTCATGGAAGATATATTCATAGTCTATTTCTCATGTCTGTGTTGAAAAGCTGCTTTAGTCATCTTTCCCTTTGATTTCTTAGTTTAATGGCTTTTGTTGTTGTCTTTCCATGGTGTATATCTGGTATTTGATCCTATCGATGCGAATGATGCAATCATGGAATATTTATTTTATCATCTTCTTATTGAAAATATACATAACGGCAGTCATTATCCCTATCAAATCTTTTTACTCTGAAGGATGGAACTGTAACACCCGTACTTAAGGTAATGTAAAGACATTGACATTGAAGGAATTTTTTGAAGAAGTCACTTGTATTTTTCTAACTGGATCATAATTATTTTCCTTAATGCAGGCTGCAGATCCCCCAGTGCGAGCAAATGTATTGCATTTAAGTACTGAGTTCTCTGTTCCAATCTCGTGAGTTGTTGTACTTATTCTGCGTGATTACTATGTTCCATAGAGTACAAAGAAATACTTGTGCATATGTTTACCTATAATATTTTTGTACCAGTACATTATAAGCTTTGTCACTCTTCCTATGTTATGTAAAAAATACTAAATTCTAGGTAAATAAGTATTATATTCATTGTCCTGTTACCAGATGTTTGAGTTACACCTAAAAATGATTATTCTAATTGAGCTTTCTCATTTTGCCTGACATAATTGAATCAGAGCATAGATATTGACATATATGTTTTTGGGTATGAATGCTTTATATTCATTTATCGCTTGTTATTAATGCAGAGAGGCTGTGCAGAACATTCTTTTGCCGTATTTTGAAAAAGGTAAGATTCTAAGTTCATCCACTCTGGGCATGAATATATAAAACTTTGGCACCTTGAATAATAAACTTTTTACTATAAAATGTACAGCTAAAATGTAATGCATGTGCATTTCTGTAAAACTTGAGGATATTGATTAGATGTTTGCTTAGCTATCTGGTTTCAGAACTCAAGTATGTACCACTTTAGCATATTCCATGCTTCACATCACATAGCTCCTGTCCCTGCTACAGAAACAGAGGTACTTATATTTTTTGCCCTAATCTGTAGATATTCCTTCTTCTTCTCATATTAGATCTCATATCTTGTTCTAACCTCTTGATTTCCAGATTGAAGCTGAAGCTCATGCTGTAGAAGCTGCTTCAAAGTCCATCTACCCAATCCATATTGTCCTAGATAGGATTATTTTGACCCCAACTGGTGTATTACTAGGTTGCTGGCAGGTATTCTTTTTATATATTTTCTTAGATTTCGATTATTTTGACCACTATGTGCCCTATTTTGGAGGTTTTATCTGTGTGATGGCTCTGTTACATGAAAACTTCATTAACTGTCTTAATTGGGAGTAGTTTTAATACATTACCTGAAATTTTTAACGAGCTGTTTGTTTTTTTCTGCTCATTCATATTTCTCGTCCTTGTTACTATTTTGTGGTTTCCATGTGCTCCCTCTTAATAAAGTAAAACACTGCTGATCATACAGTGTCTGCCAGCTTTTCTGAGTATGTAGCCAATGACCTGTTGTGGATGACCCAATAACTCTGGTGGAACGTGTATATATGTATGAGAAAATTGCAGCAAGTTTAGATATATCTATAAGTAAGTGATCATCTCATTTGCTTACTAATGGTTATAACCCATGCTTATTCTGCTCAGGTGGTCTCTGGTGCAGATCCCGTAACCATTCGTGCTAAATTAAAAGATGCTCTTTCACGTGCTCCACAGAAGCAGCTTGTAAGGAGCAAATTAACAGCTTTGGCTGTATTATCTTTCTTTGTATTATGTTAATATAGCAAGGGAGCAATGTTATGGAAACGTCTGTCTTGTGAACTACATGTGAAGGTAGAAAATGATTATCGGTAAAAATTAACAAATAATTCATGTCAAGGTTGGTTTTTTTGTTTTGTTTGAGGTTGTGAATTATTGGAATAGGTGTTATTTTGAATTGTCATCTAAAATATACATAACGGCAGTGAAACTATAAGACAGTTATGTATAATGCCTAAAGATAACCAAAACTAAAAATATTTAATAACGGTAAAAATCTGTTATGTATTAAAACCATTGTTGCAGAATACGGATGATGCGGCCACCTAGTCGGCGCTTAGGCGCTCGGCGGACATGTCCCGTGCTGAGAACACCATGTTCGGCCATATTCTTCGATCGACCGCGTACTCGCCGATGAATCGGTGCTAGGCGGCCTAGGCGGCGTTAATCGGCGCCTTTTTCATTGTTAAAACTTAAAAACTAAAAGAAATAAATAGAAATGAATTACAGAGAGGGGAGAGAGAAGAGAAGCCTGCTCCCCCTACCCCATGTCCCCAGCCACCGCCGACTACCACCCACAGACGTTATTGCTGTTACCGACTCACGAAACTGCTGAGAACATGAGATAGGTAATTGGTCTTCGATTTATATCATCTGCAAATTGTAATTTAGGGTTTATGGTTTAGATGCAAATTAGGTGCGAAATTGCTGGTATTTGTTGAGCCATGGATGTTTTTTACGAAGCTGTCTACTTGTATTTCTCTAATTGTATTTCTCTTGGTTATTCTCTTAATAATTATATAGGTACTATCGTGTTGCTGCAAAGTGCAAATTAGGTGTGTCGTGTCACGTGAAGAACAATTCAAATATTTGAATATTTATGTATGCTAAAATCCAGATGCCTTTTTTTGTGATTGTGCTTGAAGTTGAAAACTTATCGATCAATTCATGAATCAATATTGAATCATTTTTCATTGCAAATCCTTTGTTTAAAATGTTATTATTTATAAATTTATAAATGAAAATTATAAAATTAATATGTTAAAATAAATAATTAATTAAAATTTGAAAAACGCCTAGATTCCGCCTAGACTCCGCCTAGGCCCCGCCTAGACCGCCTAGGCGCTAGGCCCCTCTTGACCGCCCGACTAGCGCCTAGCGAATTCTGCAACCTTGATCAAAACATACATAACGTAAAAAAAGTGTTATCTAAATTACAAACAACGTTATGTATTAATCCATGTGGTATATTTCATAACGGAGAAAAATGAATTTTCATAACGGTACAAACCGTTATATATAACAGTAATAGATCACGCAATGAAGAGTGTTATGTATGAAAAAGAAACCGTTATTTAAAAGTGCATAGATAATGGAGAAAAATGAATTTTCATAACGGTAAAAACCGTTATATATAACAGTAATAGATAACGCAATGAAGAGTGTTATGTATGAAAAAAAAACCGTTATGTAAACATTCATAGATAACGGAGATAATTAAACTTCCATAACGGAAGAAACCATTATGTATGAGAGTTATAGATGTTATGTTTGTTGCTACAACCGTTATGTTTAATAACATAGATAACGAATATTTTTCCGTTATGTATGAGCGCAGCATAGATAACACCAGTATACATAATATAGCTTTTTTCACATAGATAACGGATAAAATCCGTTATCTATGAGCATTTTTTTGGTAGTGGCTACTCTGATTAACTCTTTCTAAATTTCATTCAAGGCTCTATTATGATTATTCGAGATTCTAAAAATATTTCCAAACATGATTACCTATATATAAGACGCATATTAAGTTTATTTCCGCTTTCCGAGTATGATTTCCTTTCGCATATAAAAGAGCCTATGCTTGTTGGTATCTGATTAGTTAGCCATTTTATTCCGCTAAAGCATGTTTCCTTCTTAATCAAGTAAACCCGAGTATCTTCAACTATCTTCCAAGCGTACCTTTATTCTTAAACTTCTTTGTTAATCTTCTGACTTTACTCGTTAAATCCCTTAATAACACCCCGTCCCCATTCGTTAATCCCTATCTCGGGACCGGGCTGTTACATATTTGGAAGCTCCACCTAGGTTCGAATCTCAGTTTGGAAAAAGAGATGTGTGTCGTTTGAAGAAGACACTCTATGGACTCAAACAATCACCCAGGGCTTGGTTTGGGAGATTTACGAGTGCAATGAAAACCTATGGTTTTCGACAAAGTAATTCAGATCATACTTTGTTCTTGAAAAAAAGAGGAGCTCTTATCACTTGTTTGATCATTTATGTGGATGACATGATCATCACAGGTAGCGATATAGAAGAAATCAAGAAGTTGAAAAAGGACCTGTTTTTGGAGTTTGAGATGAAGGATCTAGGAGCTCTCAAATATTTCCTAGGGATTGAAGTCCTTAGATCTGCCGAAGGGATCTTCATACGACAACAAAAGTATACTCTGGACCTTCTCACAGAAACAGGAATGCTAGATTGCAAACCTATTGATACTCCTATTGCTGTTAATCACAAACTACAGATTATCGAAGGTGCAGAGTTGACAGACAAAGAACAATATCAACGGCTGGTAGGGAAACTTATCTATCTTTCTCACACCAGACCTGATATAGCATATGCAGTGGGAATAGTAAGTCAATCTATGCATAAACCCCAAGTTGATCACATGGAGGCAGCAATAAGAATCGTGCGATATCTCAAAGGCACTTATGGGTATGGGTTATTTTTTGGAAAACATGGGCACACAAAGATATATGGTTACACGGATGCTGATTAGGCAGGAAATCTTATTGACAGAAGATCGACTACGGGGTATTTTACCTTTGTTGGTGGAAATTTGGTTACTTGGAGAAGCAAGAAGCAAAAAGTGGTGGCCCTATCCAGTGCTGAAGCTGAATTTAGAGGAGTGAAAAGTGGGTTGACAGAAATCTTGTGGCTACAGAAGTTGTTAAGAGACATCGGCTTTATTCTGGACCAGCCATCTCAGTAATTTTGTGACAATAAAGCAGCCATTAGTATCTCTGAAAACCCAGTCCAACATGATCGAACCAAGCACGTTGAAGTTGACAGACACTTCATCAAGGAGAAATTAGAAGCCGAGATTGTTGAGTTACCATTTCTCCGATCAGAGGACCAGCTAGCGGATATCCTTAACAAAGCCGTGAATTCAAGGAGTTTTTCGACAGTTCTTGACAAGTTGAGTATTAGAGATCCTACTACTAAACTTGAGGGGGAGTGTTGGTAATCCACGACCAAAGATAGGAAATCTACAACCAAAAATAGCTCCAGGAATCCTGCACAATCAAATCAGTCAAGATTAGATCCCGATTTAGAATAATCTTCCATAAATAATGTTTTGTAGATCTCTTTATTTACCTCTCTTTGTAATCTTCTTCATACAATATACAGCAATACAATACGGTTTTTACCTCTCTAATCTGCATTCTCAACTTTAGCAATTGTTATATTCAAATTCATCATGCTTAGACAACGGGTTAACAATAAGATCGCCAACTGCTAATGATGTTGGTAGGCTACTCTATATTGGTAAGCAACGTGGATTCTCAGGAATGTTAGGTAGTCTGGATTAGGCCTGAGCAAATGGTCTGAACCGAACCGGACCGAACCGAAAAGCAAAAACTGATAAAAACTGAATTCATTTTTTTGGGACCGAGACCGAACCGATTACATGTTTTGACCGAACCAAAATCGAAACCGATCAGACCGGTTCGGTTCGGTCGGTTGCGGTCCAAACCGATAAAATCTGTATTTTTTTGCAAATCAATAATACTACTCAAAAAGCATCAAACCAAGTCTTAAAATTAAATTACATGATAAACAAACAAAAACAATGCCATCAAATGATAAAATAAACAAAGTCTAAACTCCAAATGTTCAAAATAATATCATCAAATGATAAAATAAACAAGTCCAAATAGTAAATGTTCAAAAATCAAAACAAAGTCACTCCAAAGTTCAAAATTCAAATCCTCTTAACTCTTAAGCTTCACTTATGCCACCAACATTTGTCATGCCTACAAAAAATAAAAAGGAATAATAAAGTAAACAATAATGTGAGTAGCTGGGACATTATGGATGATCAGAGACTAGATATCAAGGTAAATTAACTAACTATAACAATATTTATAATTGATTGACTTTGAGAAAGATAAGTGATCTCATAAACAAAGCAGAGCAGATAACCACTTTTTCTTCTATAAATTACTAGTGATATGTGATTAAATTTATTAAAGGGGATCATTGGCATATTTGGCTATCATTTTTAAAATATAGAGTAAGTGCCACAACACTTTTAAAATGAAACTTGATAATAAGTTGCACCAACAACTATCTTTATAATCCCTTTGCAGATGAAGATGAATATAGTGTACAGAAACATGAAAGGCAACCCCAAAGTTGAACCATCAATCCAATCAATCTACTAATGTAAAGTATGTCACATTTCCAGATCACAATGATGGGGAGAAATTGAACTTTTGACCACTCAAATATGGATTCAACCATTCAGATTGGATTTATTTCAGTGGCTTAATTCTCAATCTTCTTGTTTTCGATGATATTGTCTGAATTCGTTATATTATTAATTCATTTGAAGTTTCAAACAAAAAAAGTTCAGATTTTATCCAACAAAATTCGTCAGTTTCTCTAACCAGTACACCTAGACTTTCAAATATTCAAATAGGTTCCAAAATTTCATCTTCACTAATCTCACCAAAAATTTTAGAAATTCAACATTTACCCAACAAGCACTCAGCAAAACATTAGACGGCTAGACGCTATCAGAATCTGCAACACTTTCAGATTTACCAACACAAAAGTCCTAAACATGAAAAATTAATTCAACTTGAAATATTCTATATAATTTTTGGGTATAATAGATATCAGAAGAAGAATTGAAGAAGGCAGATTAAAGAACAATGAAGAAGAAACAAATTTAAAATTGAAACCACTACCATCCACCATATATCGTATCTTACCTTTTCGAAATGAACGACTGCCGGAGAAGACGTCGGAGGCTCGGAGCTGCGGCCTGCGAGCGTTGGAGGACGTTATGCGGCGCTGGAGACTGGAGAGCGGCGCTGGAGACTGGAGAGAAGCGATCGATTTAGGGATTTAGACTGTAAGAGGCGTATTTCAGTATTTGTCAATTAATGTAAATGAGGATATATATTTTTTAATTAAAATAATCCTATTAATCGGTCGGTTTGGTTTTGTTCGGTTATTTTGGACTCAAAATCGAAACCGAACCGATAAAAAATCGGTCCACTATTTTAAAGTCGAAACCGAACCGCTTATTATATATATTGCACCGAACTGAACCAAACTCAGCGGTTCGGTTCGGTTTTTCGGTTTCGGATCGGTTTTGCTCACCCCTAGTCTGGATTGCATGCACTAGCAGTGGAAAAATTGTCCTAGAGCTTATGCAGGGCAATACTTCGGTGGAAGTAGAGTTCCAGCAATTATTCTTGAAGATGTATCTGATTATGATCTTTGCATAATGCATGCCTATTTCGGGATTCCAGGGTCCAAGAATGATAGTAATGTATTGGATACATCTCCTATGTTCTCTGAACTTACTAGAGGAGTTGCTCCTCCTGCACATTATGTCATCGATGGAAAAGAATACAATATGGGCTACTATCTAACTAATGGTATCTACCCCAAATGAGCAACTTTTTGTGCAATTTACTCAATCATCAAGTGGTCACCAAAAATCATATTTTTCGAAGAAACAAGAAGCATGTAGAAAGGATGTCGAACGTGCATTTGGCGTTCTCCAAAGTCGATTTGCAATTGTGGCAAATCCAGCACGTTTGTGGAGAAAAAATGATTTGTGCAATATTATGACTATGTGCGTCGTAATGCACAATATGATAATCGAGGATGAACGAGATCTTGATGCACCAATTGAAGAAACAAGGGACATGCCACCACCAGATATTGAAAATGCTCCATTTCAAAATTTTCGTGCTCAGTATTGAAAAATCCAAGATGTAGAAGCACATTTCCCGCTTCGAAATGCATTAATTGATCATTTGTGGGAGGAATATTCTAATTCGCAGAATTATAATGTATTATTATGTAACTTTATGTTTGTTTTGTAATATTTTAATGAATCGTATTTTTATTTTATATTAATTCAAATATATTTGTTCCAAAAAATATTTTAATAATTATTATGAAATGTTGAATTTAAGTATAGATATCCATTAAATGAAATTTCATAAATTATTATATGTTGTCAATTATAAAATAATAATTGTAAAGGAAATAAAGAGAATCTTATGAATATTCTCTTTTGGTATAAAATTATAGTGCAAAGTGTTGGAGATGAAATTAAGAATCTGCTCCATTTTAGTGATAGTGATGTTGTATTATAGTGCAGATTGTTAGAGATGGCGTTCGCCATAAAGAAGGTTATACACGTGATATGATATTTTTCGATCTTGTTCAATTTTCATATATCACCTTTGTGTCTTGTCTTATAATCAAATTCATTATTTAATAATATTGTAATTTATAAAAATAAATATTTATTATAGTATAATTAATCATAATTAATATTTATGAATAAAAGTTAAAATTTAAAAATAATATATATAAACTAATAAATTATTAACTAAAAAGAAAATCATACAGTAAAAAATACTTATAAACTTAAACTAAACAACAAACAATTGAAATTGAAGAAAAAATAGAAAAATAATTAATAAATTCAAAATAGGACACTAAAGTAAGATAAGAAAAGTGAATTATAGAATTTCAAGTGTAAATACGCGCATGATATGACGGGTTATCTTTCTCTAATATTTCGATCTAGTATTTTATTATATTAATGTACTATCGTTTATAAATGTGGAATATATATATAGGTTTAACAGATAGTAGAAAATATATCAAAATTTTAAAATATAGAGGATCATGTTGATTAGTTTTCAAATGATTTGGGACACTTGTGTCCATTTTATTCATTTGATTTATTAAATGATATATGTGAATGACAAATTCATTATGCATACCGAATGTATAGGGGGGATAAAATCATGAGATTTAAGAAAATTTATTTATTTTTGTAACTTGATATATTAAACCCTATATTATCAGGTATATATGTTGTGCATTTCAAAATTTTATAACTTCATTAATTTTGTATATTTTAGAATTTATATATGTTCAATCTCAGGTTCACCACGTTTCATTAGGTATTCATTATAGATACTTGAATATATTATGGCCACCGTTAATAATAAGGTTTAATTGTAATAAAAAAATAAAAATTTTTACAAAATTAATAATTTAAATATAAACTTTGAATCATTGCAATAATTATCTAACAATGTAATTTATAAAAGACATCAAATATTTTTCGGTGATCAAAAAATCGACATGGCATAACTTATTTTTCGTGTTTAAATGTAAATTATTTTTAGATTGTATCCAAGTGAAAAATAAATCATGTTATGTTGGTTTTCTAGTTAAGGAAAAACAAACCAACTAGTTTGAAGATTTTGTGCGGTGGTATAAAATTTGGGATTAAGGTCATGAGAATAGGCATTTGATAATATAATATTAAAAAGGGTTTTTCTAAATGAATTACCATCTTTGTTCGAATTTACAATTTATATAAGACTTTTTAAATGTTATAATAATTATTCAATCTTTTTATTTGTAAACCAATCAATCATAATAAGCAATTAATAATTTAAAAAATTAAATAGTAAAAAATAATTATAAACCCTAATTAATAATTGTAAACTTAAACTAAAACACAAACAGTTGAAGTTGAAAAAAAATTAGAAGAAAATTTGATACATTCAAAATAGGACACCAAATGAGATAGAAAAAGTGAACTAGAGCCTCTCAAGTGTAAACACGCGCGTGATTTGGCCAATTCTCTTTCTCTAATATTTGGATCTCGTAGTTTATTATATTAATGTACTGTCAGTGTATGGAAAACATGATTAAAATTGTAACACCTCAGTCCCAGAAGAATGAGGGATATGGGACTGGTCCGTTACTGGGGAAAGGGGAAGAGGTTGGTGCTCTGAACTTGCGGAATGAATAGGTTTCTATAGAAAAAATTGATTATGCTTTCCGGAAATTTGAGCAGCATAACCTCTTTAACTGAAACAAATCCACATTTTTCAACATATTGAATAAAGTGATTGGAATTTACATAATCTCTTTCACTGAAACAAATCCACATTTTTCAACATATTGAAAAAGTGATTGGAACTCAAAATCCAACAACAAAAGTAAACAGATTCCAATCAGACCAAGTAATAGATAATGGGAAAATCCACCCAACAAAAATCATAAGAGATGGACAAGAAAAAGGGCTCAGCTCATCAATACTTTATTAAACAAGCCCCAACAAGAAATCATAACATGCTTTATGCTAAATGGGCTTGTATATTCAGAGTGCAGTAACATAGTTCATAGTTTGAACCTAAAACAAGCGCACCAGACATTGATATCATAGAAGTCACTACTAGAAAAACGCTAATAGACAACGGGTATTACCCGTTGTCTATAGAGAAAACGACCATTGTCTATAAAGGTGTTGTCTATTAATGCACGCTCATAGACAACGGTCAATACCCGTTGTGTTTATAATAACAGACAACGGTTATTTTGACCGTTGTTAACTCCAGACAACACATTAAAAAAAAGACAACGGTTGTCATGAAAACCCGTTGTCCATCATTTCATAGACAACGGTTTTTTATGACAACGGTTGTGTGTTTTATGTAGACAACGGTTTTTATGAAAACCCGTTGTCTGTATTCAAATAGACAACAGGTTTGTATCTGACTGTTGTAAAAAATTTTGCATCAAACAACGGCTTTCTATGATCGTTGTCTTTTTTTTCCTGCTGCTTTTTTTAAATAGAACCAGCCCGGCTTATTTACAAAATTCCCAAAATAATAAACAATTAAACCGAACAATAATTCATTACATAACCATAATGTATAAAAAATAAATAATACAACATGTAAGTTCCACAAAATAACATGATTAAATCTTACATAAACTAATATTAAATATTTTGCATTCAACATTGTTATAAGTTCATAAGCTCAAGTAGTAAAAAAAGTTCGACTTTTCTAGCCTTCTACTCCTTCCCTTGCCTCACTTATAAGAATGGCCACTTCATCAACTCAACTAAAAAAACAATTGTCTAATTAAGTATCAATTCCATTAATACATGTCATATTAATTTAAAAGAAGCAAAGTTAAGATTAATTATTCAAACTTACAATGTCAATCTGTATAATCTTGGACACACTCAGTCCACTCCATACGAACTTCATCAATTTTCCATCGAGAGTAACATCCGTCGGAAAACTAATAAATAACACATTAAACAATTATTTAAAAAATAATTGTTAATAATAGAAATATATAATATTTTAGGATAATTACCAATAAAGACAGTTCAATGGAGTCTAAAAATCCATAATTTTTAATTATTTCTTTCATGTAGCGCATTATATAGAACCCACATTGCTTGGAATCAGGTTGTTGTGGACATTGTGTAAGAAGAATACTTTAACTGTAACATAACATAAATTGAGTTGTGTATATTAAATAAGTTTTTGGGGAAAAATTTCATACCTTTATCAGCTCCCAAAGACCTCTTGCTACTTTTTCTCTGTAGACATAATAATCATTTGATAAGTTATAATCCTATAAGCTACATTAGATGAATTGACTCCTATATTGAGGCTGCATTTTCCATTACATTGGAAACATAAACAAATATCAGCGGCAAATGTTGACTATTCGGCTTGCCACCATGAGAGTATATGATGGCACAGCTCAAACAAAACCAGTCAAATGAAGCAAAGAAAAGTGTTCTTGATCTTAGGAATTATTACAGATGTATAAGATAAACATGGGCAGTGGATGCACTACTAATATATCTCTATTTTTCCTATATGTATCACATGCAGAGAAATTAAACATTCCATGTTAAAGCAAACAAATGAACACATTTCACTAAACAGACATTTTCAAACACACTTTAAGATGAAAGCATATGTTAATGACCCCCTCTAAGATGAAAGAATATGTTAATGCAAGATTAATAGGCATACATTCCAGAGTGAAAAATACTAAGGTATTCACTGAGACATGGTTTGGTTTAAATTATATGAATCGAGAAAAAGAAACCATTGTTCAACTCCTTCGACTAAGACATGGTTTAGTTTAAATTATATTTCAGCCAATAGATTCATCACATATCAAGAGCATAACTTACAGGTTCGGATAAATGTACAATCAACCCCTCAACGAGTATTTTTTCCCACTAAATGCTTGGAATTTCGGGTCATCATTCTTCGGAGGCTCTGGCTTTGCATCTTTCAAAGCAGCAGAATCCTGAAATGCGGAAACAAATGATTTCACACATAAGCAGAAACCATACACAATGATTCGTCACAACATTTGCAAAGTCAATGCTCTCAGTTTCAGTTTATGCTGCCACATGTTTATAAGATAACAAAAACATAGTATTGTGATGCAAAAATCCACTAATGAGGATGTAGACAAATGTGTAGCAGTCCATTTCAAATATTAACAGAAAAATCAATGAATAAGTTAGGTAGAACTGTAAAAGAACAACACTTACTGTCACCCTGTCATCAAGTAAGGAAATACAAAGAAACAAATATCGATATTAGAAGATCTAAATACAAAGTTGGCTAGGAAGCCATGACTGGAAAGAAATGTTGAAGGACCTGAAACAGCAGTATCCATGCTTTTGCTTGATATCTGGTCTTGCTCCTCAAGTTGCTGCAGCAGTTTTAGAGATAAAGACCTTCCTGTTCCTTCATACCTTTAAAAAGAGAGGAATTGAAATAGGTAGTTATTTTATCATCATTAGCTTAAGCACTCAACAATTGAAAACCAAGAGAGGAAAAATAAGTCAGGATATTTAGTCCAAGAATAGTTCCTCGAAGAGATTCACAATTTTCAGAATTTTATCTTCAATTTTACTTAATTGAGTCTGTTCATCAAGATTGTAGCTTTACCAAGATGACCTAATAAGATTGATTAATTACAATCTACAAAAATTATACTTAATTCGAACAATACGCATCGATTTATGCATAATTTAACACGATTTCAACCCAGAATCAACAATCAACAACATTCAACCAAATCCCATCGAGTAATTTACTGAAAAACACACTTTTTTTTCAAATAAAATTCGCATGCAAACAAGACACAAAACGCAGAGACGCGCCTTCAAGAGTTTAATGAGAGCATCTTTGGAAGTCGGTGGAGCCTCCAACTTCGATTCCAGTTCTTTCAGCTGTTCTTCGTTGTTGGGGCTAATTTGTTCTTCAATCCCAGTTCTTCCCAGTTTAATGAGAGCGTCTTTGGGGCTAATTTGTTCTTCGTCATTGTTTCGAACAAATGAAACCAGAAAAAATATTCTATGTATACAGACAGTATAAAAGGAACAGCTAGATTGCAGCTCTCATATTAAGTATCAATCCAGAACTCATATTTATACTAACCTCAAATTATTCGGGTAAATGACTACTGACTGGTTTACTTCTCCATGTGGAAACAATATGTA
This sequence comes from Perilla frutescens, assembly GCA_026008535.1. Lineage (NCBI taxonomy): Eukaryota > Viridiplantae > Streptophyta > Magnoliopsida > Lamiales > Lamiaceae > Perilla > Perilla frutescens. The sequence goes on along the minus strand of BRKX01000003.1, from coordinate 13,611,861 downwards.
CTGCATCCAAAAACAAAAAGCCAGCAAACATATCGGCATAAAGAACTAACTACGATAAAATTGATATTGACAAAAAAATAGTGACACTTGTATATGACAGCCAGAATTTCCATACTGTACCATTCAAAGCTTTTCAAAAAACAAAAATGGAACAGTATTTTAAAAATCTAACATATTCCTATCTTTAGTGATGACAGGCAAATAAATCAGATCACCAAATCTATCATCATCTAACATTACAAATTAATAGCATATCCTAAATCAAATAGAAAATAAAGAAGAATGTCCATTCTGAACTTCAGCAAATATCCAAAGATTGACATATAAATCAGAAAACAACATCCATTTTCCATAATTCAAAATCATTCAAATCCCGCCACCATCAGATCCTCAAATTATTCGGGTAAATTACAGAAAAATAAAAAGCCAGCAAAATAGGTTAAACAATATGTACTGCATCCAAAAACCTAGAACACAACAAATTCAACCATAAAATCTGCAGTGCAAGTGCATGTGATTACAAAAAAAAACATTAAACCGGCTATTGACAACGAACGCGGTTCCAATAACAAAGGAAAAATTCAAATAGAATTTCCAGATAACACTATCATTTGAATGGGCCATCATTTGAAAAAAGCCAAAAGGAAAAGCAGAGTTTTTGAATGAGGAGAGAAGTTTCACCTACTGATTGTTAACGCTACTCATCAGCACAGAATTTCACAGCAATTCATCGTGAAAATATTTTGTTCGCTCAAATCATGAAACAACAACATTTCATATATTTGAAGAACGCGTCTTTAAATTCAAAAATTGAATTGTAAATCTTGTTGCGACCAGAATTAAATCGTAAAATTAATGAATTAAAAAGAAGAGGACACCGAAGCTGGGAGCAACAACTAGTACTATATAATAAAAGGTTCTAAGAAACCCATAAATAAATATAAAGAACTCAACTGCAATTCGAATAACAGGACAAATATTTCAGAATAACCCGAAGAAAAAATAGGGAGGAATTGGGGGAAATGATACCTTACTCTCCAATGAGCTACTGAATCGGGCACTTCAGAGGAAGAAAAAAGCTGTGATTTATTCTGTAATTTTCTTTACCTAAATTAGCCGCAAAAGGCATCAAATAGTCAGTTCTATCACATGGAAGAAGCAAAAGCACAAGAGCTTTTCTGCAGCTTTGAATCTCACAAAAACCCTAACAATCAGCACAGAAAGAGAGAAAGATCGGACCTTCCCAGCAAGAATTCGATCTCTCTCTCTCCTCTTCTCTCTCTCTATCTATCTCAGGGCAGAAGATTGGGATTGAAGACCGAATTCGATGGAATTATAGCCAACTCCAAAATCGAAGTCGAATTATCACAGAATATTTGTTTCCGCTGCGAATGCGTGTGTAGTGAATTTGGGGCTAATTTGCTCTTTGTTGTTTCGAACAAATGAAACTAAAAGCTGCGTTGTTTCAGACCTAGGGGAATATATCCAATTTATTTTATTTTATGCTCAAAACGACGTAGTTTTATCCAATTTCTCCAACAACGGTTAAGTAATAACCGTTGTCCATCCACAACGGTTAGCAAATCCGTTGTGTATAGAGGGTTGTCTATGTGAAAACGCAGATATAGACAACGGCTACTCATCGACTGTTGTCTATTAAAATATAGACAACGGGTTTATCGACCGTTGTGATTAAAAAATAAAAATAAAATAAAAATGCGGTGATAGACAACGGTTTTGCCTTTAGCCGTTGTCTATCACTATCTAGATAACGGCTAAAGGTAAAACCGTTGTCTTTAACGCGTTGTCTATTAGCGTTTTTCTAGTAGTGAGTGAAAGCAATCAATGCTAAAGCTTGCCCTTAGCCTCAGCAACGTCCACGTCAGCCTGCAACTCAACCTATGAAAAATATTTGAAAAGATTTGGGTGCTAGAACTAATGCACTCATTGGAATGATGGTTTTGTAAAACAGTTGATAAATCATTTAATAAAACATATATCCAATCAACTATAATTAGAATTCAGCAAAACATTTAAAAGATGAAATAGATTTTGTGTATGCTAAAGCTTCCTTTCTTGAATACTCTCTGGCTACTACTTCTGTTACCTACAGTGAACTGATATTATAATTTGTCCCGAACTGTACGAGGTAGATACGACACGACCGTGGTTACTATGGGCATCAAATATTCAAATAGTGACGATCACCTTTTCTTAGTAGGATTATATGACCTCCAAAAAGTAGACCTAAAATATTTTCATGACACTTTCTTAGAATTCTAAAAAGCTTCTCTCTCTCTCTCTCTCTAGCTCAGCTGATACTACACAAGGCAAACTTTGACTTAGGATTGTTACAAGAATTTTTCAGCGCATATTTTCAACCACTTGTCATTATTTTACCCAATCTTTACCAGATTTAATCCACGACATATTCAGATTTCAAAAAATTATCAAATTTAATTGACAACATGCTTCATGTGTAACTACACAAGCATGTGAATTAAAATAATTTTCAAATCACACACGGAAAAGATACAAATTTAAATATATGATTACAATAATTGGGTAACGCATAAGATCTGCCCAGACAAAAACGGGGCTGACAGTTAAGTAAAGCATTTCGCACTGGGAAATTTCCAATATGAAATTTTTTTGCTAGGATGGGTTTTTCAATCACTTTGAAGCAATTCCAACTAAAATGCTATTTTGAAAATGAGGCATAAACTTCAAAAAATCGTAATATATTCATCTCAACACAAACGGAGCTTTGTCATTTGCCATATGTCTGCCTCAACGGGCCCCACAATTGGTTAGATGGATTCGGAGGTCAATTTTAGCCACACCAGCTGGAATGCTGGCTAGGCAGAAATTCTGGAACAAATTTAAATCCAAAAAGTTTCGGGCTTGATCGAGCTCGATACTCGTCGGATCTTCACTCAAAAGTACAATTTTTTATAGTGCATAAAATAAGGAATTTAATGGTACAATCATATCAAAGATCTAATGACTGGAACGTGAAATGAAATCTGGGTAAAAATTAATATTTTATTCGGATCCGAATTTCAAATGACGAAGAATCAAAAATTTATTCCGGTTAACTACAAGATCCAAACAGTCCAAGACTAATTAAAAAAATATTCTAATATGACTATCCACGAAGAGTAAATCTAATACTTACACAGAACGGAAATGGGGAAAAATATAGAAAACTCACATAATCAAAAATTAAAATCGGTAGAGTTAAAGATAACTGAAATACAAGCATATGAAAACCTGAAATTTCCAAAATTCATCGGTCCGAATGACCGGAATCAGATAAAATACCTACTTTGAGGATTTGGCAATGACGGCATGACGATAGCGGTGGTGGTAGCGTCACAATGACACTACCGTCGGTCGCCTCCTCCCCCGGCGCTCGACCCCACTTCACGATTTTCAGCGGCGTGAATGCTCGTTCTAAAATGAGCGATTGAAAATGAACTCCCTAGGCCCCTATTTATAGTTATTCAAAACTTAGGACAGATAAAATTTATCGGGTATTTTTTTATCTACTAAATTACTTTTGACACCGAATTAAATCTTTTGAAATGCATCTTTTGATCTATTGGATTCGTTAAAACTCCAACATAAGATTTAAAAATATCAGGGAGATCATTGGAACATTTACAAGAAAACCTACTAATCGAATTTAAACTTAGGCAAATTCTAACTCATTTTGGAAAGATAATAAACCCAAAAATAGAGATAAATTAGAGAGCCCAAAAGATTTGGAAGTTCGATCGTGACAACCTCAGTCACAAGTTAGGTCATGAGCCACATGGATGTCATGTGGCAAGTTTCTCATGGCCACCTCATTATTAATTTGCGAGTGGGGTCACGAACTAACTAAAGGCGACCACATCTCACCAACGAGTGAACAAAAAACTAGCCATAGAGCCATTCACGAGTGGATTGGCGACTACCTCGGTCGCGAGTCTTGTAACAATTAAGCTTGTGCATCTCAACAGTCTTCCACTATTTTGCTTCATTTTCACTTATTTCTTGTCCAACTGACACGATTCTTCTTGCAACGCATTCCTTACTCGCTTTTCTATCTTTATGGGTTCTTTCCCAAGGTAATTTGCAATTCACAGGTAAAAAGGCACTAAATCCCTTCACAACAAGCAAACACGTGACATTGCACAACATATCGAAAACCGCCTAGGCTCCGCCTAGATTCCGTCTAGGCCCCGTCTAAGCGACCTAGGCGCTAGGCCTTCTTCGACCGCCCGACTAACACCTAGCAAGTTCTGCAACCTTGGTTGTTGATCTTAAGTAAGGTCTTAGTGAAATTTTACATTATTGTTGATTTTATTTTATTTTTTAAAAATCAATTTATATTATTCTTAATAACATAAATTTTTAAGTGATATATTATTTTTATATTTAATCAGTTAGATGCATCTTTAGATAAATTATTCTAATATATTTTTTTAACTATAATAAATGTCAAGGTTTTCACTTTGATAATATCATACATATTTCATGTTTTGGTATCAACATTTGAGACTCAATTTATTTTCACTTACTGATACATGAAAATTTGGTGTGGTGTATTCTTGTACGTACTTGTTCTTCTTCAGTGGAAAATTCCATACGAATATTAAATGTTCGCGATGCTTGGGATTTATTAAAATTTGTTATTGAGAATTATTTAAAAATTGGGAATTTTTTAAATTTTTTAATAAGAGAAATATTTAGTATTTATATCCAAATTGGGGTTTATAATTGTAATACCCTAAATTCTATAATCTAAAATGTTACTCTTTCTGTGCTTTAAAGCGGAAAATGATTCTAATAATAATAGTTCAAGTAATTAATTAATTTTTTTTAAATAATCTTACTAGAAATTCTAAGAAGAAAATAGAACCATATATTTTTAGAAATATATGTACTTAGATCAAAATATCTGCATTTCATAAACACCAAGTTCATTTCAAAAGGAACTCACAAGTTCTAAAATATAAAATTCACACTCCTAATATTTATAAAACCATATTAGCAAACTACTAGTTTAGGTTAGTTCAAAAGCACTAAATACACATATAATATCAAGTTAAAAATAGTAGATTCTAAATAACAAGCCCAAAATTTCAGGTCGGGTAATCTAAACATCTTATGCATGCCCACCCTATTTCCTTCACTCCAAGCTCATTGACCTGAAAACATTTAAAATGTGGGGTGAGCACTCTTAAAACGTACTCAGTGGTGGGGAATCGTGCACATTTCTTTCTATTTATCCAACTGAATTTAAATCGTAGGAATAATGGATTTAGAGTACTCTTCTGATTCTACAATACATCTTGAACTATGCATAGGACATATTCTGGTGCATACAAAACGCTTCTGTGTGTATAAAACGCTAATTTGTGCGTACGAAACGCTATCCACATTCCATCCACGATAATTCAAGTTGGATTAAAAACATTTATGTCTGAAAAAGCATATATCATATACTTTTATTGCAAATATAATAATTTCACCCTCCTGAGAATAATGAGCACGTAATAATTGAGCAGAGGATCACAAAGTGGACGAGGGTCCTAATTGCGCCACATGACCTAGTCAATTAAAATAAAATGAATAACCATTTAAGGGAAAAACTCCTATTTATTCTTATCTAACTAAACTCATAAACTCGACCAAAACATAATTGATAACATTTCTGCTCAAAATATTTAATATGGAAAATTAAATTGAAACTTAATTAAATAGTAATTCTCAACTAGAAAAATAGAAAATTTGAGAATTACCCATTAGTGATATAATTAGACATCTTCTTTATTTAATATATAGTAAGCCATACAAACGTGCTAAATAGATTTAAAAAAAAACAACTATAAATACAAAAATGTTAACTATATATATATTTAAGGTTCTGAAATGGTTAAAGAATTAATATAATTCGAACTCCACTTAACCGGGGTCAAATATTTAAAAATAATCATCAATTAAACGAACTTAAAAATTAGAGTATATGTATAAGAATTCAGACATTTATATATACAAAAAATTAGTTCATAAGTTGAATCTATTATTTTATTTTATTTTAAATCATTAAAAATCTCTCCTACTAGGCATCAACAGATAACAACTTCACTCAAATTAGGAGGTCTGAACCTTCTTTAATATTTTGATCAAATTTAATTCAATAGATGAATGAGTTTTAATAAATAATCAAAGCATGAGAAAAGTTTACCTTTATTAGGAAATCAGGTCGAATCTTTTGGACGAATTATAAATATCCTTCAATGTGTATTTAGAAATAGAAAGACATTGATAAATGATTTTACAGCACTCCAATTTGTTTTTCTAATTAAAATTGAATTGATTGGATAAATATAAAAATAGCATGACTCATAAGTTAGAGATTTCTCCTCATGACACATAATCTCACAACCCTCCCCCTTAACATACACGTATGGGAGTGGGAAAATGATAAAAATTAAATAAGATCAACATGCAAACTTATGTATATATCTTTTTTTATCTATTATATAAATAAATAAATAAAATATTTTCATTATAAGCATGTATGTTAATGTTTATGTGATAAAAACCACACTTAATAAATCAATTTTCAACTAAACAAAATATGTTAATATTAAGGGTGCAACTTCGGACTCCCTCGAGTATAACTAATTCTATCAAACGTTACCAAATAAATTAAAACTCAAATTTAAAGAAATTAAATAATTAAATAATTTAAATCACGTAAAAGTGGGATGTTACAATCCTACCCACTTAAAAAAAATTCGTCCTCGAAATTTATCTTACCAGGTTGTCCTAAGGATGTATATTTAGCTAGGATTTCCTCCTCACGTTCCCAAGTTGCTTCTTCTTTCCCGTGCCTACTCCACTATACTCTAATTAGCGAAACTTGTCTATTCCTCAACTCGTGGGTCTTTCTATCGAGAAGAGCAACAGGCTCCTCTTCATAGGTCAAGTCTTTGTTGAGTTGTATGTCCTCATAGTTGATGGTGTGACTTGGTTCATGTAAATACTTCCTTAGCATAGAAACATGAAAGACATCGTGCACCAACAACAATCCAGGTGGTAAAGCTAGGCGATAAGCCACGTCACCAATTCGTTCTAAAAATTTAAAAGGTCCAATTAAACGAGGTCTCAATTTTCCTTTCTTCCCAAACCTCAACACCCCCTTCATAGGAGCAACCTTCAAAAACACTTTGTCACCTATCTCAAAATGCAAATCTTTTCTCCTTTTGTTGGCATACGATTTCTGTCGATCTTGAGCAACTTTAATGTTACCTCGAATCTTCTCCGCTGCTTCCACCGTTCTTTCAACTATTTCGGGACCTAAAATTTTTCTCTCTCCTACTACATCCTAATATGCTGGTGATCTACATTTTCATCCGTATAGCGCTTCATATGGAGCCATGCTAATGCTGGAGTGGAAGCTATTGTTATAAGCAAATTCCACTAACGGTAGATGCGCCTCCCAACTATCTCCTAAATCCATTATGCAAGTTCATAACATATCTTCCAATGTTTGTATAGTTCTTTCCGATTGGCCATCTGTCTGAGGATGATATGCAGTTGAGAACTTTAGCTTCGTGCCCAAAGCTATATGCAAGCTTGTCCAAAATCTCGATGTGAAACGGGGATCTCGATCTGATATTGTGGAGACTGGGACTCTATGGAATCGGACTATTTCTCGAATGTATAGCTGAGCGAATTGACCCATGGAAAACATCATCCTTATAGGTAAAAAGTGAGCTGACTTTATTAATCGATCAACTATGACCCAAATCGCATCATGACTCTTACGGTCTTGGGAAGTCTAACCACAAAATTCATTGTAATATGCTTCCATTTCCATTCTGGTATTTCTAGAGGATTCAACAATCCTGACGGTCTTTAGTGCTCTATTTTTACTTGCTGATAGGCCAAACATCGTGCAACGTAGTGAGCAATCGATTTTTTCATGCCATACCACCAAAAATTTCTTTTTAAATCTTGATACATATTTGTACTTCCAGGATGTGTTGTGTAAGGCATTCGATGTGCCTCATCCAAAATTTCTCTCATTATCTCGTTGTTCGGCACACAAATTCTGCCCTTAAAGAGTAGAGCCCCATCTGATGATATCGTGAATCCCTTAGAATCATCCGACACTTCTCTTGCTCACATCTTTTCTAGAAACATCATCTTCTTTTTGTGCCACTCTAATTCTATCTCGTAGCGTCGGTTGAACTACTAACGCTGCAATTATAGCATTAGCTTCTTTTGGTATGGACACAACCTCGAGACTCAACTTTTCAAAATCCTTAATCAACTCTTCTTGCTGCGTGATTCCCTTAGTGGGATTCACTTTCTTTTGACTAAGTGTATCAGCCACAATGTTGGCTTTTTCAGAGTGATACATGATCGTGCAGTCATAATCTTTGACCAATTTCAGCCACCTTCTTTATCTCATATTCAATTCTTTCTAAGTGAAGAAATATTTAAGACTTTTATGATCCGTATAAATCTCACACTTACCTCCATAGAGATAATGTCTCCAAATCTTCAATGCATGCACAACAGCGGCCAACTCTAAATCATGAGTGGGATAATTTAACTCATGAGGCTTTAATTATCTAGAAGCGTAAGCAACCACCTTTCCTTGTTGCATCAAGACGCATCCTAGTTCTTGTTTTGATGCATCACTGTAAATCACGAATCCCTTAGATCCATAAGGGATGGTCAATACTGGGGTTGTTACCAATCTTTGTTTCAACTCCTGGAAACTCTTCTCACATTTTTCTATCCATTCAAAAGGTACCCCTTTTCATGTCAGTTGCGTGAGTGGTCTGGCTATCTTGGAGAATCCTTCAATAAACCTCCGGTAGTATCTAGCCATTCCTAGAAAACTCCTCACTTCTCCCACATTTGTTGGTGGACTCCAATTGTTGACAGCTTCTACTTTTGTTGAATCAACCTCAATACCTTCAGCAGTCACTACATGCCCAAGGAATGCTATCCGATCTAACCAAAACTCACACTTTTTGAACTTAGCATACAATTTCTCCTTTCTTAGAGTTTCCAGCACAACTCTCAGGTGTGCTGCATGTTGCTCCTTATCTTTTGAGTAAACCAAGATGTCATCAATGAACACAATAACGAATTGATCTAAATATGGATGACATACCCGATTCATTAGATCGATGAACACTCCTGGTGTATTAGACAACCAAAAGGCATCACCACACTCATAATGACCATATCTTGTCCTAAAGACCGTCTTAGGAATATCGTCTTCCTTTACCTTCAATTGGTGGTATCCTGATCTCAGATCTATCTTTGAGAACACACTAGCCCCTCGAAGTTGATCAAATAAATCATCAATTCTCGGCAAAGGGTACTTATTCTTTACTATGAGATGGTTTAGATCTCGATAATCTATGCACATTCTCATACTACCATTTTTCTTCTTCACAAATAGAATCGGCGCTCCCCATGGCGAAACACTTGGCCGAATATACCCTTTGTCAAGTAGCTCTTGAAGTTGGACCTTCAACTCTTGTAACTTTGATGGTGCCATTCGATATGGTGCCTTAGACATTGGTGTTGCTCCTGGCATTAAGTCAATCATGAACTCCACTTGTCGATTCGGCAGTAATCCGGATATCTATTCAGGAAATACATCCACAAAATCTCTAACTATTGGCACATCATCTAGTGTCAGTTTAGTTAGCATAGTCCCAATAATACTTACCAAGAATCCTCGGCACTCACATTTCTTCAACATCTTCATAGCTTTCATTGCTGATATGATTCTTGGTCTTCCACCTAACTTAGCTCCATGGAAGATAAACTTTTCCTCATCTGGTTTTTGAAATACTACTTCTCACTCACGACAACATATAGTTGCAAAACTTCTACTTAACCAATCCATTCCCAAGATTAAATCAACTTCTTGCATCTTGAGAGCATGTAAATCAGCTACGAGCTCTTTTCCCCCAAAATTCAATTTAACATCTTTAGCAACCCTACCAGTTCTTAATGTCTCTCCAATAGGAATTCTAACATTGAGGGCTAAGTTTTCTACTTCTAAACTTAGTCCTAGATTAGCACAAAGCTCAGTTGAAATAAAAGAGTGTGAAGCACCAGAATCAAGCAGAGCTAAAGTAGGTATTCTAAAAATTGATATCATACCTGACATCGTGCCACTATTCTCCCTAGCTTCTTGTTGTGTGAAGGCAAAAAGTCATGCATTACTACCTTTCTTCGGCTCCTCACGCCGCTTCTTAGGACAATTTGTTGAGATGTGCCCTGGCTCATGACAGGTATAACAAACTCCTTTACCTTAAAAACAAGGTCTTGCATGAGGTTTCTTACATTCTGGACATAGAGGAACTCCTGTAGGTGCTCTATTTATGGGACGTGCTTCTGTCCTCTCCTTCTTGATGGGAAAATTCTCATTCCCCCTATTGCGATTGTCACACTTCCTCTTTCCATGAGGATCCACATTTCTCGAAAGAGCTTTATCTATTTCTAGTCCAGTAGCTACTTCATGAGCTTGTTTGACAGCTTGCCCATAGTCAACAATCCTCTGTGCCGCTAAAATTCCACGTATTTCTGGTCGAAGACCTCTCATGAACCAGTTAGCTTTTTGATCTTCAGCGTCTAGTAAACGTGCTGCATAACGCGAGAGCTGATTAAACTTTTGCTCATACGCTGTAACTGACAAGTTACCTTGCTTCAATTCCAAGAATTCACTTTGCTTCTGCATACGAAAAGCCCGAGAAAAGTACTTGTCCATAACAATCTCTTTAAACCTTTCCCAGGTTAAATATTGTTGCTCTTCTGTAGTCATGCCAGTCTTGTACGACTTCCACCAATGGCCAGCATCCTTAGTGAATTGAAAGACTGCACACGAGACCTTGTGTGCATCATCGCACTCTATGTGTTCGAAGATTCGTTCGAGCTCCATTATCCATTCTTCGAGAATGAGTGGTCCAATCCTACCATTGAAACTAGGTGGAGTGTAGCAATGAAATTGCTCGATCACCTGATTAGTGGTTGGTGGAACAGGTACATTAGGTGCTGCATTTTGGTTCACTGTAGCATGCGTTTGTTGCTGTACGAATCTTTGTAGTGCTCTAATCAATTCTGGCACAAAGTTGCCACCGCCTGCATTTGGTGGTTAATTGGCCTCAGGATTCCATGGTGGATTACAATTGAGAGGCGGTCGCCCATGTCTCATACTTCTATAATACACATAGGTAAATGAAGAAACATACTACTAAGTTCAAGTCAAATGATAAGTATCTGAATATTTTGAATCTAAATAGGGAAATCTTCTAGGAAAATATTTCTATGTTCTCTCTAAATTTTGAGGACTAAAATAATTTATTTCTCATTCATCATATGCATTTAAACATAATAAAACTTTTCTGCATAAATCATCTATCAACATTTCTCATCATTCACAGAGTATCTGAATATTTTCTTAATGCTCACCACATTAAATAACTTTGTAAAATAAATAAATCAAACAAAGTACCTTGGAGCAGGAGCACGTGGCAGAAATGGGTGGCGTACCATAAAATCAAACAATATAAACTCTTTCAAATACATTGAGTGTACAGGAAGATAGACATGCTTTGATACCACTAAATGTAACACCCTAAATTCCATAATTTAAAATGTTACTATTTCTGTGCTTTAAAGCGGAAAATGATTCTAATAATAATAGTTCAAGTAATTAATTAATTTTTTTTAAATAATCTTACTAGAAATTCTAAGAAGAAAATAGAACCATATATTTTCAGAAATATATGTACTTAGATCAAAATATCTGCATTTCATAAACACCAAGTTCATTTCAAAAGGAACTCACACGTTCTAAAATATAAAATTCACACTCCTAATATTTATAAAACCATATTAGCAAACTACTAGTTTAGGTTAGTTCAAAAGCACTAAATACACATATAATATCAAGTTAAAAATAGTAGATTCTAAATAACAAGCCCAAAATTTCAGGTCGGATAATCTAAACATCTTATGCATGCCCACCCTATTTCCTTCACGCGGCTCCAAGCTCACTGACCTGATGTAACACCCTAGATTTTTTAATAAGGTTTAGAGGATTATTATTGGTAATTAATTAGTTGAGGAAGAAATTTAATTAAGGTTAATTAAGGTCAGATGTCAGTCACGACTTTAGGGGTCAATTTTCATGAAATCGTCTATTCGAAAATTTTGATCTTAACTCTATTTTGGCCATTTGTGGTCTCGTTGGAAAGGTTTTAACTCAAGGAGTGTGCTGGTGTTCCCAAAATTTTATTCTGAAGTCATTTGAGTTCCCAGTGATGAAATAACTCAACTAAGTCTAGATCTATCAGGCCCCTCTTAAGGGAAATGACTCAAGGATTCCGTTAGCATTCACAGATTTTCATTCTGAGGTCAATCGAACGTTCGGGAGCAAAATCTGTCAGTCTGAGTGAATCGTAAAAAGTAATTCCAAAAAGGGAATCTTTTGCTCGTCTTTCTTCTGACGACCCCGTCTTCATCACGAATCAAGTTGGTTCACTAGTATTCGAGCCAACGAGTCTCCCGGTATATTTAGATTTCGTGTATGAGGTCATTTGGACCTTAACATCGAATAAAGCAGCTTTTAACCGAACCCGGGATAACTTTTACAGTATCCTTGCACTATAATGGCTTCTTCTAGAAGCCAAAGTTTTTCCTATAAATAGGACACCACCCCTTCACTCTTTTTGCACCATTCACTCTTCATTTCTCAAATTCTAGAGAGTGGGAAAAGCTTGAGAATTGAGAGAAAAGCTCTTGTTAAGTGAGGAGTCTTTTCGTGAGTTCTCCTCCGAGACGATGAGCGGAGTGGCGTGGAATGGATGCGGTGAGGGAAGGTGCTAGGGGTGCCGTTGGGTTGTAGCAGGCGGCTCTGCCACCATTGCGACTCGACGAGACGCCAAGCTAGACACCTTCCTTCGACGCACCCGACTCCGTCCATTCTTGTTTGCCGGCCTCGAATCTATTTCTTTCTTATCTTTAATTCCGCATTTCTTATCGTCTTTCATTATCGTATTTCTGTTATAGTATTTCCGTTATTATTTCTCGTTGATATTCTTGATTTATTTCGTTTAAGTTCCACTTAAGTTCCGTATTTAAATTCCGTCGTTATTTTGTTAAATTTCATCTAAGTTTAGTATTTCGATTCTTATTATTATTTTCCCAGTTCGTTTCTTCTCTGTTTAAGCTGAAAGTTTAGTATGTTGTACATCTTTAAGTTCTCTACGTTTCGTATGTTGAGTCCGTCGTCATCCGGTGACCGAAAACCGGTCAGATCGCTGAAAAATAGAAACTGCTACCGGCGCCGATCAGTTCAGTTTTGGCTATTTTCACCTATTTTGGGTCATCAAATCAAAAGGTTTCTTCTACAAAGTTGGTCGAAAAATTATTCTCTATAAATCTGCCAAGTTTCGTAATTGTTGGACGAGTTTTGATGAATCTCAATTTTTAAAAGAAGACAGTTATTTTTATTCTGGAAGCATGTGTTATCAAAAAATTCTCAAAGTCTCAGTATTGAGTCCTCGTATATATAAGAGTATCCCGTATTATTTTCATAATTTTCGGAAAAGTAAAAAGTGTATTCGAGATCCGCTGAATAAAATTAAATTATAGCTCCATTTATAATAGATTAAATCCCGAAAAGTTAGTTCATCTTTTGTCCAGTAGTCGAGGTGGGTAAATCTATACTCATCTAAAGTTTGAGCTAATAAGCTCTAGAAGCATATAGGACAAATTAGATATCCAATAAAATATTTTGCTCTGCCTGATTGATCTCTGTACAAGGAAGGAAGGAAAGGAAGATGTATTTTTTTTAATTGAGCTCTCAAACATGTTTAGAAATGCTAGAAATGTTAAAGTATTATTTATGCTTAACATGAGATATTTAAGAATTGTCTTTAGTTACAATTCGTATTTATGTACGTTCATTTCTCCTTGTATTTGAATGTTGATGCTTTGTTAAAGCTCGTATAGTTAACGATTAAGGATTGTCTTGTTAGGGTAGTGTTAAATCCCTTATAGGCCGAGATCATGCTATATTAAAGGATTAGTCCCTAGACGTTGCTTTATGATTGGTTTTACTAGCAAGGTTAAGGAATGAAGGAACTTAGCATTTCGCTTAAGCAGGAATTGAGCTCAGAGGATCTATGAACTTTTAAGTGAGTCACTGCTGGGTTAATTCTCTCGCAAACCCATTTGGATATTTGAGGTAACCCCTATTCTATCCTATGGCATGCCTAAGGGTGCAGTTAACATCAGGTTTGAGCTAAGTTGGGCCCAAAAGAAAAGAAAAGGTTTTACGGATATGGATAGGGCTTTTTCATTTTGCTCTCCATATACCGTCAATTATTGTTGGATATCTTGAAGTTATTAAAGTGTTTTTTTTTGTTAAAACCCATGGATTACATTAGTGCTCATGCCCCCTCTTTTTCAAATATTTTCAGGTTGAGATGCTGTGGATGTTGGTGGTTGTAGATGTAGGTTGGCTGCCAAGATTGTTTTGCTCTTATATAAGTTTCTTTTGAAATCTCATTATGTGTTCTGCTACTCTGATTCACTCTTTCTAATTCCGTTCAAGTTCTATTATGATTATCAAGATTCTATGAATATTTCCCTAGACATGGTTATCTATATATAAAGATGCATTATAAGTTTTATTCCTGCTTCGTGAGTATATTTTCCTTTCGCCTATGAAGAGGCTTGTTCATGTTGGTATCTGTTTATCTACTTTGACCTATGAATGGGTCTATGCTTGTTGGTATCTGATTAGTTAGCCATTTTATTCCACTAAAGCATGTTTTCTTCTTAATTAAGTAAACCCGAGTATCATCGCCTATCTTTCAAAAGTATATCTTTATTCCCAAACCTTCTTTGTTAATCTTCCTTCATATTCGTTAATCCCTTAATAACACCCCGTCCCCATTCGTTAATCCCTATCTCGGGACCGGGCTGTTACAGATGGTATCAGAGCCGGCTTGCAACTCTGCAGGCCTGTCTCTTTCTTTAAGTTAAGCTAAGTGTTTAAGTGCATATGAATTGCTTCGTGATAAGTTACAGCAGCAACTCACAGCTCGCCATCGCCCTCGTATCCTCAACCAAAAATCAAGGTATGATAGTATAAAGATTTTAGATTTTAGATTCATGGATTTTGTGATTCAGGAAAGGAAAAGATTTTAGCAGGCATACCTCTTTTAAGGATAAAAGGAAAAGCTTGAGAATAAAATTTCGAGTAAAAAGTATTCAAGTAAGATGATTTACTGAGGTAAAAAGTTTTTGAAAAGAATCCTCGATCAGAAAGAAAATGTATAGTTCATTCTCAAAGTTTTGTTTTAAAGAAAAAAGTAAAATTTCTGCTTAAAGATTTTGGGCACCAAAATTTTTGTAAAAGTCAACTGCTAAAAGGAGCTATACATGCAAGATAAATAGTCTGAATCTAGATGATAGTCTGATCTTAGGAGAACCTTAGGTCTCCCTTTTATGAGCTAGACTGATTAAGCTTCATGTTTCTAGATGGTTAAGCGTCATTCGACTGCTAGGAATAATGTGCCTCTTTTCCGCCATGTTCAAGAAAGGAACGGCTTTGGAGGAACACCAGAAAATGTATCCGACTTGGAAACATGCATCCATATGTGTGAGCAAGCACCGCCCGCTGAGAGGCCAGCAATGTATCGTATCCTGCAGAGCACCATCACCTGTGATCCCGAGACGTATCCTATAATTGGGAATCTAACGGAATTCTCCTCAGCCTTGATGACTCTTTGGGAGTCAAAGTATGGCCACGTGAACGCTCTAGCCGAGCAAAATCCCTCCCCCATGGTGGAACCAGAACTGCTAAGGGCGACTCTCAATAGTCCCCCTAGATTTCAAGCACCGCACCCCCGTGCTGAAGGAACCTTAAGAGCGGGATCCTTAAACGTCTGGATCATGAATTACACCAAGTATTTATCCTCCAGAATGCACCAGTGGGCCCCTGCCTATCAAACGTTTGCCCCTCATAGTCTGGGACAGTGTATGCCCCATCAGTTCCCCGAAGAAAGTATGAGAAAATTCAAGTTTGAGGTACCAGAGACAGATGATGATGAGAAAGAAGAGGACCTAGAGAAGGAAAGCGAGAAAGAGGTGGAATCATCATGCAAAAGAAAAGGAAAAGGCCCAACATATAGTTAAGCTTTAGAAGTAGGTAAAGGAGGTGTTGTTGTTAGAACACCTTGCTAATCTGTCTGTCCGCTTTAATCCAGATCTTATTCTGTAAATGTATTAATCAACCCCTTTAGATTTTAATAGTGGCAGTAATCCTCCAAAAGCTGCCTTATTTTTGGATGTAACCAAGAACCTCTTTCTTATTAATGCCAAAAAGTCCTCTTATGAGGCAATTTTCCCACTTTGCTTGATCTATCCTGCGTAATCTAAAGACCTTATCGAAAGGTATTTCATTTTGCTTTGTGCAAATTCGAGCGAGCGTCGCTAATATTTAGGATTCTTTAGAATATCGTCGAGAAGACGGCAATCGAAGGAGAAAATGAGGACGCAACAAGTAAGTCCCGAACCGCCGCTCGAGAGCCAAGAGTGTGTTTCTCAAACATAACCCTCCATCATTTAATAGTTTAAGAGACCCAATGGGAGTCGAGAAATGGGTTTGTTCCTTAGAAGTGAATTTTCAATTTTATAGCTTGTTCGAAGGATGAGGAATTAGGTTGTGCTCTTTTATGCGCATGGATGGTATGGACTACTAGTGAAAGTCCGTTCAAAGAATGATAACTTTGGAGTAATGGACGGAGTATGGTTAGGAAGACTTCAAGTACGAGTTATATATCCCGGATTGCTATCGTAAGGCAAAGGAGATGGAGATTTGGAACTAGAGGCAAGAAAAGAGGATGTTGTCAAAATACGATCAAGAGTTCAAATAGTTATCAAAGCATGCCCCACATTTGTGGTTTCAGACAGGAAGAAAGCATGTATAGATCAGGTCGCTTTGTCGTATTGCTTCCAATAGGTGAAAATGATCCCCGAATGTCGCTTCTCCGGCCAAGAAGGCCAACCGACTTATGTTATTTCATAACAACCTAGTAAAGAAGAAGATGCGTAATGCTCAAAGAAAGAAAGAGAGAACCTGAAGAAGATCGTTAAGCAGATAAACCTAGAATTGGTAGATTAAAAGTTTCAGTAAGATAGGAAGTTTTGATGAGTATATTCATTCATTCTCATGTCAATTAAATCAATCACCCTTCATCAACTTAATACCAATTAAAAATTCTTCATATCATTTGAAATTCTTCAATTATATCCTCTTGGACAAATTACAATCTTTTGATGATACTTCTTTGATCATCCAGAATTAGTGATAGCATTCCCTTGTTAAAGCTGTGCTGATGCTTTTGCAAATATTCAGTATAGTTCTTAGTTGCTAATCGTTGATTATTTTCCATACCTTTGCTTCATGCAAGAACCCCTTTGGAGTTATAAGTCCTTTGAAAAGACAATGTTTTTAGTATAGATAACCCAATGTTATATCTCTTCCAGCTTTTGGAACTTGTTAAAGAATTATTGATCAAGATAAAGTCCTCACTCAGAGGCATTCATTTTGTGTTGCTCTCACTCATAGAGCTCGAGTGTGGACCCTTGAATAGAGCAGAGAATATAAAGCAATATTTCTTTTAGTCGTTATTGGAAGAATAAGAGGAAGTATTCCCAATAGGAAGAAGAATCCAAGTAATGCTAGTTAATGCCCTTCTAGTAGGACGCGCATCTCTAAAGTAATTTTTCAGCTCGTTAAGTTTAAGAGGTAATCTAAGGAATGACGTCAGATAAGTTCTAAGCTTACGTTCAAGGTCTAGTCATGCGATCTTTATACCTGCAAGTGATGGTGATCTCCAGCAGAAGCTATAAAGTCAGAATACCGTCGAAAAGTGGCTGCGACGAAGAAAGAGGAAGGAGAGTTTGCAATAGAAGGCGTTTCAAGCACAAGAAAATTTCCAAGACATATTTCCAAAGGAGATATCAGAACTACCACCATATAGGCAAGTGGAATTCGCTATCGGTTTAGAACCAGGAGCTGCACCAGTTCGAAAGCCCCTTATAGAATGACGCCTAAGGGGTTGCAAGAACTCAAGGTTCAACTGCAAGAGTTATTAGACCTAGGTTTTATCCAACCTAGTGTGTCGCCTTGGGGAGCTCCAATCTTGTTCGTGAAGAAGAAGGATGGCACATTGAGAATGTGCATCGACTATAGAGAGCTTAATAAGCTGACCATCAAGAATCGATACCCTCTCCCAAGAATAGATGATCTCTTTGATCAAGCTTAAGGGAGCAAATGTCTCCTCAAAAATAAACTTAAGATCTGTGTATCATCAACTGAAGATCTGAAAGGAGAAGATTCCTAATACTGCTTTTAGGACTCGCTATGGACATTACGAGTTTGTAGTAATGCCTTTCGGATTGACCAACGCCATAGCGGTGTTCATGGATTTAATGAACTGGGTTTTCACTCGTATCTAGATAAGTTTTTACTAGTTTTCATAGATGATATCCTCATCTATTCAAAGGATGAAGATGAGCATCAAGAGCACCTAAGAGTGGTGCTGGAGATGTTAAGAAGAGAAAGACTTTATGTTAAGTTTAGTAAGTGTGAGTTTTGGCTCAAGGAAGTTATGTTTCTAGGTCATATAGTTTCAATAGAAGGAATCAAGGTGGATCCAGCTAAGATTGAAGCTACAAGCAACTCAAAGTCTCCAAGGAACGTGAATGAGAATAAGAAGTTTTCTAGGACTCGCGGGGTACTATCGTAGATTCATCAAAGGATTCTCATCATTATCAAAGGTTATGATGCGATTATTGAAGAAGGACTCCAAGTTTAGAGGGACGCCCGAGTGCGAGGAAAGTTTCCAGAAGGAAGATGTTAACCACAAGCCCAGTGTTGGCCATTCCGGAATAAAATGAAGATTTCATGGTTTACGCTGATGCGTCGAGAAAAGGATTACGATGCATGCTAATGAAGAGAGGAAAGGTGATTGCTTATGCTTCGAAGCAGTTTAAGAATCACGAGCAGAACTATCTCACTCATGACTTAGAGCTAGCAGCGGTTGTTCATGCACTGAAGATCTAGAGGCACTATCTCTACCGAGCCTAGTGTAAGATCTTCTCAGATCACAAGAGCCTGAAGTATTTCTTCGAGCAAAATGATCTTAACATGAGGCAGAGAAGATGGCTAGAACTCGTAAAAGATTACGACTGCACGACTCACTACCACCCAGACAAGGCAAGTGTGGTAGCTGATGCCCTATGTAGGAAGGAGAAGGCAGAATTAGGACCCGTTCAAGTCAAGAAGGAGCTTCGATAGGAATTCAAGAAGTTAAGAATCAAGGTGCTAACACCACCTGAGACCAGTCGAGCCAAATCGCCACGATAGTCGCTCATCCCAACCTGAGGTAAAGGATAGTTAAGACTTAGAAAGGAGATGAGTTTCTCGAGAAGAAAAGACTGAAAGCAAGGTCGAATAGCTCGCAAGACTTTGCAGAAGCCGCCGATATCGTGCTCTTATTCAAAGAAAGACTTTGTGTGCCAATCAAGGAAGGATTAAAAGAGAAATCATGTGCGAAGCACATGACAAGCCATACACAGCACATCCCGAAAGCACCAAGATGTATCAAGACCTCAAGAGGAACTTTTAGTAGAAAAACATGAAGAGAGAAGTAGTCGTCTTCGTAGAAAGGTGTTTGAACTGTCAGCAGGTGAAAGCCTTCAATCAAAAACCTTCTGGTTTGCTCCAACCCATAGAAATTCCTGAATGGAAGTAGGATCATAGTAGTATGGACTTTGTGGTAGGTTCACCAAAGTCTAAGCGGTGGAATACCGCTGTTTGGATAATCGTGAATCGATTATCAAAAGCATCATATTTCATTGATGTTGTTATGACAGATGGGCTAGATCAACTAGCCCAGATGTATGTTAGAGAATTTGTGCGATTGTACAAAATGCCGGTCTCGGTTATATCGGATCGTGATACGAGATTTATGTCAAAATCTGGAGGAGCCTACAAGAAGCCATAGGATCAAAGCTCAATTTTAGCACGGCCTTTCATCCTCAAACGGATGGCCAATCCAAAAGGACAATCCAGATTCTAGAAGACATGTTTAGAGGAGTAGTCATTGATCAAGGAAGCAGTTGGGAGGAGTTACTGCCATTGGTAGAGTTTGCGTACAACAATAGCTACCAGTCATCGATCGGCATGGCCCCTTATGAAGCCCTGTTCGGAAGGAAGTATAGATCACCCTTGTATTGGGACGAAGTTGGAGAGAGAAGGATACTTGGAATTGAAATGGTCCAGGAAGCGGTCCAGAAGATCGAGCTTATTCATCAGCGAATCAAGGAGGTTCAAGATAGACAGAAGGCTTACGTAGATCAAAGAAGAACGGAACTCAATTTCGACATTGGAGATAATGTGTTCTTGAAGGTGTCTCCGTCAGAGGAGTGGTTCATTTTGGAAAACAAAACAAGTTAAGGCCCAGATTTATTGGACATTGTGAGATTCTAGAGAAGGTGAATGAAGTAGCCTACATGTTGGCCTTACCACCCAACATGAGTGACGTTCATGACATCTTTCATATCTCATTATTGAGAAAGTACGTGTTTGATCTAGAACACGTGATTAATAGGGAAGAGATAGTCCTGAATGAGGACTTAGCATATGAAGAAAAGCCCCAGGCCATTGTGGATCCAAAAACCCAGAAGTTGAGAGACAAGGAGATCAATCTTGTAAAAATAATCTGGAACCACCATGGTTCAGAAGACGCAACCTGGGAGGTTGAATCCGAGCTGCTCAAAAACTACCCTGATATCGCTTATCATGGTTAGTAAATTTCGGGACGAAATTTCTTTAAGGGGGGAAGGATGTAACACCCCAGATTTTTGAATAAGATTTAGATGATTGTTATTGGTAATTAATTAGTTAAGGAAGAAATTTAATTAAGGTTAATTAAGGTCAAATGTCAGTCACGACTTTAGGGGTCAATTTTCGTGAAATCGTCTTTTCAAAAATTTTGATCTTAACTCTATTTTGGCCATTTGTGATCTCGTTGGAAAGGCTTTAACTCAAGGAGTGTGCTGGTGTTCCCGGAATTTTATTCTGAAGTCATTTGAGTTCCCAGTGATGAAAAACGTATTTAAAGGATGAATGAATAGTAACTTTTGTGTGCGTTCGTGTTTTGAGAAATTTACCAAATCCTCCTTGTTGAACTGAGTCTAGATCTATCAAGCCCCTCTTATGGAAAATGACTCAAGGATTCCGTTAGCATTCACGGATTTTCATTCTGAGGTCAATCGAACGCTCGGGAGCAAAATCTGTCAGTCTGAGTGAATAGTAAAAAGTAATTCCAAAAATGGAATCTTTGCTCGTCTTTCTTCTGACGACCCCGTCTTCATCACGAATCAAGTTGGTTCACTAGGATTCGAGCTAACGAGTCTCTCGATATTTTTAGATTTTGTGTCTAAGGTCATTTGGACCTCAACATCAAATAAAGCAGCTTTTAACCAAACCCGGGGTAACTTTTATAGTATCCTTGCACTGTAATGGCTTCTTCTAGAAGCCAAAGCTTTTTCTATAAATAGGACACCACCCCTTCACTCTTTTTGCACCATCCACTCTTCATTTCTCAAATTCTAGAGAGTGGGAAAAGCTTGAGAGTTGAGAGAAAAGCTCTTTTCAAGTGAGGAGTCTCTTCGTGAGTTCTCATCCGAGACGACGAGCGGAGTGGCATGGAATGGATGCGGTGAGGGAAGGTGCTAGGGGTGCCGTTGGGTTGCATCAAGCGGCTCTGCCATCGTTGCGACTCGACGAGACGCCAAGCTAGCCACCTTCCTTCGACGCACCCGACTCCGTCCATTCTTGTTCGTCAGCCACGAATCTATTTCTTTCTTGTCTTTAATTTCGCATTTCTTTCCGTCTTTCATTATAGTATTTCTATTATAGTATTTCTGTTATTATTTCTCGTTGATATTCTCGATTTATTTCGTTTAAGTTCCACTTAAGTTCCGTATTTAAATTCTGTCGTTATTTCATTAAATTCCATTTAAGTTTAGTATTTCGATTCTTATCGTTATTTTTCAAGTTCGTTTCTTCTCTGTTTAAGCTGAAATTTTAGTATGTTGTACATCTTGAAATTCTCTACGTTTCGTATGTTGAGTCCGTCGTCATCCGGTGACCGAAAACCGGTCAGATCACCGGAAAATAGAAACTGCTACCAGCGCCGATCAATTCAGTTTTGGCTATTTTCACCTATTTTGAGTCGTCAAATCGAAAAGGTTTCTTCTACAAAGTTGCTCGAAAAATTATTCTCTATAAATCTGCCAAGTTTCGTAATTTTTGGACGAGTTTTGATGAATCTCGATTTTTTAAACTAGACAGTTATTTTTATTCCGGAAGCATGTGTTATCGAAAAATTCTCAAAGTCTCAGTATTGAGTCCTCATATATATAAGAGTATCCCGTATTATTTTCGTAATTTTCGGGCAAGTAAAAAGTGTATTCGAGGTCCGCTGAATAAAATTAAATAATAGCTCCATTTATAATAGATTAAATCCCGAAAAATTAGCGGTTCGTTTCGAATTTTTTAAAGTGTTTTTTTTAGGATCTAATCATCACGTTTTGCTAAAGTCGTGCAATCTATGTTTAAGTCCTAGTTAAAGGTGGTTTAGTTGGATATTGTTTAAATTCGTGTTAGACATTAGAAATCTTCAAAGAGGCCGCTAAGTCGATGATTCGACTTTTGTAGGAGGTAGTGAGCCTCGTGGGAACTCGGAAAAAGATCATCAACTCGTTACTTCATCTTTTGTCCAGTAGTCGAGGTGGGTAAATCTATACTCATCTAAAGTTTGAGCTAATAAGCTCCAGAAGCATATAGGACAAATGAGATATCCAATAAAATATTTTGATGTGCCTGATTGATCTCTGTACAAGGAATGAAGGAAAGGAAGATGTATTTTTTTTAATTGAGCTCTCAAGCATGTTTAGAAATGTTAGAAATGTTAAAGTATTGTTTATGCTTAGCATGAGATATTTAAAAATTGTCTTTAGTTACAATTCGTATTTATGTACGTTCATTTCTCCTTGTATTTGAATGTTGATGCTTTCTTAAAGCTCGTATAGTTAAGGATTAAGGATTGCCTTGTTAGGTTAGTGTTAAATCCTTTATAGGCCGAGATCATGCTATATTAAAGGATTAGTCCCTAGACGTTGCTTTAGGATTGGTTTTGCTAGCAAGGTTAAGGAAGGAAGGAACTTAGCATTTCGCTTAAGCAGGAATTGAGCTAAGAGGATCTATGAACTTTTAAGTGAGTCACTCCTGGGTTAATTCCCTCGCAAACCCATTTGGATATTTGAGGTAACCCCTCTTCTATCCTATGGCATGCCTAAGGGTGCAGTTGACATCAGGTTTGAGCCAAGTTGGGCCCAAAAGAAAAGAAAAGGTTTTACGGATATGGAGATGGCTTTTTCATTTTGCTCTCCATATACCGTCAATTAATTGTTGGATATCTTGAAGTTATTAAAGTGTTTTTTTTTGTTAAAACCCACTAAGTACATTAGTGCTCATGCCCCCTCTTTTTCAAATGTTTTCAGGTTGAGATGCTGAGGATGTTGGTGGTTGTGGATGTGGGTTGGCTGCCAAGATTGTTTTGCTCTTATATAAGTTTCTTTTGAAATCTCATTATGTGTTCTGCTACTCTGATTCACTCTTTCTAATTCCGTTCAAGTTCTATTATGATTATCGAGATTCTATGAATATTTCCCTAGACATGGTTATCTATATATAAAGATGCATTATAAGTTTTATTCCTGCTTCGTGAGTATATTTTCCTTTCGCCTATGAAGAGGCTTGTTCATGTTGGTATCTGTTTATCTACTTTGACCTATGAATGGGTCTATGCTTGTTGGTATCTGATTAGTTAGCCATTTTATTCCACTAAAGCATGTTTCCTTCTTAATTAAGTAAACCCGAGTATCATCGCCTATCTTTCAAAAGTATATCTTTATTCCCAAACCTTTTTTGTTAATCTTCCGTCTTATTCGTTAATCCCTTAATAACACCCCGTCCCCATTCGTTAATCTCTATCTCGGGACCGAGCTGTTACACCTGAAAACATGTAAAATGAGGGGTGAACACTCTTAAAACATACTCAGTGGTGGGGAATCGTGCACATTTCTTTCTATTTATCCAACTGAATTTAAATCATAGAAATAATGGATTTAGGGTACTCTTCTGATTCTAGAATACATCTTGAACTCTGCATAGGACATATTCTGGTGCGTACAAAACACTTCTGTGCATATAAAACACTAATCTGTGCGTACAAAACGCTATCCACATTCCATCCACGATAATTCAAGTTGGATTAAAAATATTTCTGTCTCAAAAAGCATATATGATATACTTTTATTGCAAAGATAATAATTTCACTCACCTGAGAATAATGAGCACGTAATAATTGAGCAGAGAATCACAAAGTGGACGAGGGTCCTAATTGCGCCACATGACCTAGTCAATTAAAATAAAATGAATAACCATTTAAGGGAAAAATTCCTATTTATTCTTATCTAACTAAACTCATAAACTTGACTAAAACATAATTGATAACATTTCTGCTCAAAATATTTAATATGGAAAATTAAATTGAAACTTAATTAAATAGTAATTCTCAACTAGAAAAATAGAAAATTTGAGAATTACCCATTAGTGATATAATTAGACATCTTTTTTATTTAATATATAGTAAGCCATACAAACGTGCTAAATAGATTTAAAAAAAAACAACTATAAATACAAAAATGTTAACTATATATATATTTAAGGTTCTGAAATGGCTAAAGGATTAATATAATTCGAACTCCACTTAACCGGGGTCAAATATTTAAAAATAATCATCAATTAAACGAACTTAAAAATTAGAATATATGTATAAGAATTCAGATATTTATATATAAAAAAAATTAGTTCATAAGTTGAATCTATTATTTTATTTTATTTTAAATCGTTAAAAATCTCTCCTACTAGGCATCAACAGATAACAACTTCACTCAAATTAAGAGGTCTGAACCTTCTTTAATATTTTGACCAAATTTAATTCAATAGATGAATGAGTTTTAATAAATAGTCAAAGCATGAGAAAAGTTTACCTTCATTAGGAAATCAGGTCGAATCTTTTGGACAAATTATAAATATCCTTCAATGTGTATTTAGAAATAGAAAGACACGTATAAATGATTTTACAGCACTCCAATTTGTTTTTCTAATTAAAATAGAATGGATTGGATAAATATAAAAATAGCATGACTCATAAGTTAGAGATTTCTCCCCATGACATATAATCTCACAACCCTCCCCCTTAACACACACGTATGGGAGTGGAAAAATGATAAAAATTAAATAAGATCCACATGTACACTTATGTATATATCTTTTTTTTATCTATTATATAAATAGATAAATAAAATATTTTCTTTATAAGCATGTATGTTAATGTTTATGTGATAAAAACCACACTTAATAAATCAATTTTCAATTAAACAACTAATTCTATCAAACGTTACCAAATAAATTAAAACTCAAATTTAAAGAAATTAAATAATTAAATAATTTAAATCACGTAAAAGTGGGATGTTACAATCCTACCCACCTAAAAAAATTTCGTCCTCGAAATTTATCTTACCAGGTTGTCCTAAGGATGGATATTTAGCTGGGATTTCCTCCTCACGTTCCCAAGTTGCTTCTTCTTTCCCGTGCCTACTGCACTGTACTCTAATTAGCGAAACTTGTCTATTCCTTAACTCGTGGGTCTTTCTATCGAGAACAACAACAGGCTCCTCTTCATAGGTCAAGTCTTTGTTGAGTTGTATGTCCTCATAGTTGATGGTGTGACTTGGCTCATGTAAATACTTCCTTAGAATAGAAACATGAAAGACATCGTGCACCAACGACAATCCAGGTGGTAGAGCTAGAGGATAAGCCACGTCACCAATTCGTTCTAAAATTTCGAAAGATTACTATGCGTAGTGTTTCGGTCAATGTTTGTTAGAATGTTGTTACACATCAAGGATAACATTGAAAACAATGTTAATACCATCTAATGTGGTACCAATCCTAATAGTAATTTATAACAAAATAGACATATTGAATATTTTTCGGTGATTGAAAAACGGACATGGCATAACTTAATTATTTTTCGTGTTTATATGTAAATTATTTTGAGATCATGCCCAAGTGAAAAATAAATCATGTCATGTTGATTTTCTAGTTAAGCAAAAACAAACCAATTAGTTTGAAGACTTTGTGCGGTGGCATAGATAAAATTTGGGAACAATGTCAGGATAGTCATTTGATGATATAATATTAAAAAGGTATTTTCTAAAGGAATCTATTGAACAACATCAAAATGAGCATTCGGAAGTTTGAAGGCCTTCACGATCCCGATATCTACCTAGATTGGGAACGTAAGGTAGAGAAGATTTTCGCATGCTATGACTTCACAGAAGCCAAAAAGGTGCAATTAGTATGTTTGGAGTTTAAAGGCTATGCAGCCACTTGGTGGGAGATGTAGCAGGAAAGAAGGCGCAGAAATCGAAATCCACCCATTGATAACTGGGAGGAGATGAAAGGATTCTTGCGTGGACACTTCATTCCAGTCCACTATGAGAGAGAGCTTGAGAAGAAGCTCAATCGGATCAAACAAGGCACCCGCTCGATCGAAGAGTACCACAAAGAGCTCGAAACTGCCTTGAACCGAGTCAGGAAAGAGGAGTCCTTAAATGCTACCATCATCCGGTACATTGAAGGAATGAACCCCGACATTGCATGTGAAGTCGAGCTCAAGGACTTCATCAGCATTGAAAAGATGGTGCAGTACGCATCGATTGTGGAAAAACAGCTTAGAGAAGGCCACCGTCGTTCCCATCAGACTTTAGCCCCTGTTCGACCCCCATGGAACAAAGGTACGAATTCCACATCATCTTCTACCCCTTCTACTGAGCTTACTTGACCCCGAGGTCAGTCCGGGCCGCCCGAGCGACATTTCGACCGTTCTACACCGCAGCCCAATCGTAGACCCAAGTCTACACCAGCACCACCATCTAGGCCAGCCTATACACGGAAAAATCCACCCAGCCCAGTACCTAGTGCTAACCAGAATCGAGCTAGAGACATCCAGTGCCATAAGTGCCAAGGTCGGGGCCACTTTCAGAACCAGTGTCCGAACCGGCATGTTCTGTTCATTATTGAACAGAATGAGATCGAGTCAGCCAGTGAGGACGAGGACCAGCCTGCATTTGGCGCCAAGAAGGATCTAGAGACGCCTCCAGTTGACTTGGATGAAGAGGAACCCGAGCTTCCTCATGTTAGTCTTGTGTCTATACGCAGTCTGAGCATCAATCGTGAAGAAGAGCAGCCGGATCAACGTGAGAACATTTTTTTCACACGTGTTACTATCAAAGACCAGACTTGCTCGATGATAATAGACAGTGGGAGTGTGATCAACGCCATGAGCTAGTATGCAGTTGACAAATTGGCACTGACCACCATCAAGCATCCGAAGCCATACAAGTTGCAGTGGCTTACGGATCGATGAGAGATCAAAGTAACGGCTCAGGTAAGTGTCTCATTCTCTATTGGTCGATTTTCTGACTCTGTTGTTTGTGATGTTATTCATATGGATGCAGCACACATATTGTTAGGTAGACCATGGCAGTTTGACAGACAGACGGTTCATGATGGCTTTGCAAACACGTACATCGTGAAGAGAGATGGACGGACTACTATACTCAAGCTGCTGTCCCCTAAAGCCATTGCAAAGGATCAGAGAATTATGCAAGAGAGGTTTAGAGCTGAGAGAGCAAAGGCAATAGCCACCGCAGCCAAGTTCACTGCCGTCGTTGATCCACCTCCGGCCGAGCCATCACCAATGACGTCTAGTTGCCTACTTCAGTGAGAAATTAAATGGTGCAGCTCTATGTTATTCTACCTATGACAAAGAGTTGTACGCATTGAAGAGATCATTGGAGACCTGACAGCATTATCTATGGCCAAAGGAGTTCATGATTCACACGGACCATGAGAGCTTAAAGCATTTGAAAGGGCAGCAAAATCTGAACAAGAGGCATGCGAGATGGGTCGAGTTCATCGAGTCCTTCCCGTACATCATCAAATATAAGAAAGGAGAAGACAACGTTGTAGCCAATGCCCTATCTAGACGGTACACGTTGCTGAATTTGATGCATGCTAGAATGCTTAGTTTTGAGTTGATTAATAGTCTGTATGCATGTGATCCGTTCTTTTCTTCAATTTTTTATGAGTGTTTGAAAAAGTCTAAGTCTTTTGATGGGTTTTTGGTGCATGATGGATTTTTATTTTGTGGTTCTCAGTTATGCATTCCTAGTTGTTCTATGCGTGAGCTACTTGTATTAGAATCGCATGCGGGAGGTTTAATGGGTCACTTTGGTGTGAATAAAACATTAAGCATGCTGCATGAGCATTTTTATTGGCCGCATATGAGAAGAGATGTTGAGCATGTGTGTAGTAGATGTGTTACTTGCCATAGGTCTAAGTCTACTTCACATCCGTTTGGTTTATACACGCCCCTGCCCACCCCTAGTTCACCTTGGATTGATTTCTCTATGGATTTTATCTTAGGTTTACCTAGGTCTAGATTGGGTAAGGATTCTGTTTTTGTGGTTGTTGATCGTTTTTCTAAAATGGCGCATTTCATTGCATGTAGAAAAATTGATGATGCTGTGCATATTGCAAATCTGTTCTTTGTGCATGTAGTTAGATTGCATGGTATTCCTACAACTATTGTTAGTGATAGGGATTCCAAGTTTTTAGCACACTTTTGGCGAGTTTTGTGGGGAAAATTAGGGACTAAGTTGTTGTTTTCTACTGCATGTCATCCACAAACCGATGGTCAAACTGAGGTTGTGAATCGCACTTTAGGCACACTACTTAGGTCTTTAATTAAAAATAATCTGAAGTCTTGGGAAGAGTGTTTACCTTACGCTGAATTTGCATATAATCGTGTGGTACATTCTTCTACTAATATGTCTCCTTTTGAGGTTGTTTATGAATTTAATCCGTTAACGCCTACTGATTTGTTACCTTTACCTGTTGAGCATCTAACAAGTGTTAAAGGTTTGAGAAGAGTTAAGCAAGTTAAGGAGATGCATGAGAGAGTGCGTGCTTGCATTGAGCACAAAGGGAAGCACACATCCGACTCTAGAAACGTGCGACGCAAGCAAGTGATATTTCAGCCTGGAGATCGCATTTGGATTCATCTGAGTCCCGGACGGTTTCCAAATCTGAGTAAGTCTAAGTTGTTAAGACGTGGAGATGGTCATTTCACAGTTCTAAGTCATGTAAATGACAATTCTTACCGCATTGATCTTCCCGGTGAGTATAAATGTTCTTCAACATTCAATGTTGCTGATTTATCTCCGTTTGTTCCAGATGAGTTCGATCAAGACGAAGATCCAAATTCGAGGACGAATTCTCTTCAGCAGGGGGGGAATGATGAAGCCATGCAAGGAATTGAAGGCCTTGAACCCGAGCTACAATTCAAAGGTCTAATGACGCGACTTCGAGCGAAGAAATTACAAGGTTATTTACAAGTGTTAATTCGCAAGAAGTTTGAGGAATTAGAAGATGCAAAGTGCAGCCATACTTTAGTTAATTTATTAACTAACGAAGATCAAGATCATACCATAGAGAATATAACTTGAAGAGTTGGAGAAGAGAGCAAGAAGAAGTGCACGTGTGCATGGAGCTGTTTTCGCCCTTGATTTAATTTAATTAAGGGGTTGATTTTTTATCTAGACTATAGTATTTATTTAATTGATTTAGACTATAGTTTAGATCATTTTTTAATTAATTTTTAAGTGTAATTTTCGTTCATTTTAGTATAGGTTTGACTAGAATTGTATTTAAGACAATTTCCAACCTTGAATAGAATTCTAGTTTAGGTATTTTTATAATATAGTTAGAGATCCTTTTTTGATCAAATTTTTAGGCCTTTTTAGAGTTTAATTTCGTGCATGTTAGGCCCTATAAATAGGGGAACCATGTTACTTTGATATTTTTAGACATTATTGATTAAAATTGATTTTGCATTCAATTTGTGTCTCAACCGTTCAAAGCTTTTGATTGTTTTTGTCGAAAATACTCATTCTTGAAGCCTAGAAAACTTTGAGTCTTACATCAAGGTAACGTTCTAATTCACAAGAGGAATTAGGGTGAACTCGCTACCGAGGAGTAACTTTGAGATTCATTTTCGTCGTACAAGATACGTTGGGGATTAATCGGGTTGCAAATCACAACACCTCCCTCGTCCAGCCACCATCTTCGACTTTCTACACCTTCCATCAATGTCTGTGACACTCCCAAGCCATCAAGAGCTGATCGTGTGTCGATCAACAAGGGTTCGGTTCCGTTCACGCCGAATTAGTCGTGTTCGTCTTCAATACCGTAAGTACTTCATAGCCTTAACATACCCTATCTACTCTAGCCTTTCTTCACCATATTTCCAGCCCATAATAGCCTTTTCCCAGCCATAATAATCATCCAAAAATAGCCCCCTTACCTTTGGATTTGTGTATCATTTTTGTGTCGTAGTCTAAGTGTCGTAATTAGGTCTATTTCGTCTTCTATTTTGTTTTCGAGTTAGCTATCATTTAATTCAGCTTGTTTACATTTATTGAGTCATACAGTAGGGTTGAATCCTTCCTTAGTTGGTGTGTTCAATTCTATAAGTCTTCCACGCGTTTTCGTATCCTGTACAAATTGTCCGGGTTACATCAACATTGTGAAGGATCGACCAGTGTACGACAAACAAAGCTTAGACTACTCACTTCTAAGTTCAAAACTCTGTGAATGTAAGAAGATGAGACAATCTCAATGTATACTGAATGATTGTGTGAAGTGTCAAACGAGTCTACAGCTCTAGGATGTCCGATCTCAAATGAGAACATGGTTAGCAAACTTCTTCGTACACTTCCGAAGAGATTCAACGTGAAAATCTCAGCAATCGAAGAAGCTCACAATGTATCAAACATGAGTTTAAGTAAAGCAGTGAGCATTCTACTCACGTTTGAGATGAATCTTGAAAACCATAAATCAAACACCTCTTCCAAAAGAATTGCACTTCAATCAGTAACATCAAGCTCAGATGTTCAACTTGATGTTGAAAACATTCAGGAGATTACTGAAGATGAACCCCTGAGTGTTGCACTGCTTACCAAGAAGTTCAATACCCTTGTTCAGTCAATGAAGAAAGGTTCACCAGCCTTCAAACCACGGAGACTGTTTGATTCTCCCTCGTCGACATCATCTGGATCGACAAAATCATCAAAGTCTCCAGATGTTGCAGTGAAGGACATTGACTCAGTTCAATGTAGGGGATGTTCTGGTTTTGGACACTATACCAATGAATGTCCTACTGTCCAAAGGAAGCAGAGAAGAAATTATAGTGCTGCCGTGTTAAGTGATGAATCTGGTGATGAAGAAGCTGAAAAACAAATTATTTTGTTTGTAAAAGTCGATGATGACTTAGATGGAATGATTGACGCTTTAACTGACATGGATAGTGGTGATTTTGACTATGATACTAGTCTTGATCATATGACTTCAGATGTTCCAAGTAATGTTATGGAGAATGTTACACAAGAAATCTCTGACATTTCTCCAAACACCACTAACTGGTATGAAATGACATTGTTTTTTATAAAAATAAATATTTATTATAATATAATTAATCATAATTAATATTTATAAAATAAAATTTAAAATTTAAAAACAATATATTTATACACTAATCAATTATTAAATATTTATTATAATATAATTAATCATAATTAATACTTATAAATTTAAACTAAACACAAACAATTGAAATTGAAGAAAAAATAGAAAAACAAATTAATAAATTCAAAATAGGACACTAAAGTAAGATAAGAAAAGTGAATTGTAGAATTTTAAGTGTAAATAAACGCATGATATGACGGGTTATCTTTCTCTAATATTTCGATCTCGTATTTTATTATATTAATTCACTATCATTTATAAATATGAACTATAGGATTAAAGGATAGCAGAAAATATATCAAAATATTAAAATATAGAGGATCATGCTGATCAGTTCTAAAATAATTTGGGACATTTGTGTCCATTTTATTCATTTTATTTATTAAATGATATATGAGGATGACACATTCATCATGCATACTGAATATATAAAATAGGGGAGAAATAAAATCATGAGAGGTAAGAAAATTTATTTATTTTTGTAACTTGATATTACACCCTATATTGTAAGGTATGTACGTTGTGTATTTCAAAATTTTATAAGTTCATTAACTTTTAATTTTTTGGGGTTTGTATATGTTCAATCTCGGTCCACCACTATTCATTAGGTGTTCATTATAGATACATGAATATCTCATTGCAACCGTTAATAATAAGGTTTAATTGTAATAAAAAAAATAAAACTTTTACAAAATTTATAATTTAAATATAAACTTTGAAGCATTTTAATAATTATCTAATAATGTAATTCATGTTAGAATTCATTGCCCAAAACATGGAAAAAATGAATAAGTACAGATGTTAAAGTTAATGTTGAAGATAGTGTTGGGGTTTTTTTCGAATTAAACCACCGCAGGATCATTTGGATGTTCATTAATCCGTATTCATGCAAATCATATTTTTATGTTACATGAATGTTTAACACGTCAAGCACAAAACCATGTAAAACGAATCTAATAAAGCGGAAGACATAGATCCGAATTAATTACAATTGTCAGACGGTCTGAGGACAAGATTAGAGATCTAATCTTGCTATTGAATGAACATTGTAATTGGCGCCACCTACACCTCAAATTTCGTCCACTGCACAATTCCACTCAGAGATCTTCTGTTGTATTCCTAGACAGTATCTAGATTCAGAGTGGGCTGAAATGTACTAGATAGAGTTGTCAAATCTGTAGATAACTTTGAGAGACAAAGAGGGGCTAATTTCTGATGATGTAAATTTCGCCCCCCCCCTCTTCCCCTATTTATAGGGAGGTGGGCGAAATTTCCATCTCCAAACCCTACTAGGTTTGGGTCTCTATCTCAAGTTCAATATCCAGTCCACTATTAGTCAATTGGGCTACAACAGGGATCTAGAAGAATATTAAATTGGCCCACTAATTTATTTAATATCCAATATCCAATAAACTTAGGATATAATTAAATAAATTAAGTTTTACTTTTATTCCACTAAAGAAGCAAAACCGACCTACTAATTTAATACATATTTACGAATATGTTTTCTCCTTTAGT
This sequence comes from Perilla frutescens, assembly GCA_026008535.1. Taxonomy (NCBI): domain Eukaryota; kingdom Viridiplantae; phylum Streptophyta; class Magnoliopsida; order Lamiales; family Lamiaceae; genus Perilla; species Perilla frutescens. Next base: position 13,578,437 of record BRKX01000003.1, on the reverse strand, counting down.
CCAGCCATTCCCCGTGTTTAAGATACAATGTTCATTAATTAATTATGTCAGCCTCTGACAGCTATAATTAATTAACGTCTAAAACCTTAAGTAATACCACACAAGCTTTACCATGTAAGGAATAAATTCCACCTACAGGGTTTCAACATGAACTTATGTTTCCTTAAGAGAACATCATCAACCTGGCACACCAGGACACGGTGCTCATGCATACTGCTCGAGACATCATGTATACATTGTTATTACCCAAGATATCGAATTCGATCTACGAAAATATCTCACTCATTGATAAATTAAAGTAATAAACAACGCACACATATGCTTGCCAATATCACATGAGTTCAGAACCCGAACTCTGTGGATCTTTATTCTCTCAGTAACTGGGTCAGAGATAGAGAATAGTATTTTATCGTGATACTCCTCAATACACTAACGAGTGTACTAGAATAATCAGTTAGTCTAGATAAACTAACTTATCAGATTATTCTACGGTGTACCGATGGTGTGTTCAGGACCATCTAAGCCGTGAGCTCTTTAATACATTACAAGGTTCTAATGATATGATCTTACCATATGACTCCCCACACCATATCATCTACAATGTAAATATATGGAACATTGCAAAGAACAATTATAGAACATAATCTAAATGCAAATAGTGACTGCAATAACTTTCATTTCATATCATCACATCATTAGAAAAGTATACAAAGATAAGTCTTCCAGTATACAAAACTAACAGGTAGTGTTTCCACCGTGCCTTCACCTTGCAATGGGAATTTAAAGAACAATTTGCACAACAATTACTTTTAAATCACACACCTTCAGTATGTGATTGCCATAGGGAGAAATTTCACTTCCACTAGTGTTGAGAAAATTACAATGCTGATGTTGTCCAGGTTCACTCCTTTGACAACACGGCATACATTACAAGAATACTATTCTAAGTTCAACTATGAACAAATTCAAAATAAACTATCTAACAATATATAGTAAAACAACTTCGAATCCTACATTCTCAATTCTCTCACATAATCTTCAAACACAACCAATGAACATGTATTAGTTGATTAAAATAATAGATTTGATGAAGAATCAATCGTCGTAAATTTTGAAGAAAAACTTTGACTCAAGCTCTGGATTTTCTCACTCTAAACTGTGATAATTTCTCTGCTTGAATGCCTTCTCCAATTGTGATGTCCACTCCTTATAGCCTTCTTCAATTGGTTCCATTTCTTCCATGTTCTCTCATCGATCGTGGGTTGAGATAATGGCCATATCTTGATCTTCCACTTGAAGCTTAACCTTACGTCATCGTGGCTGAAGTGTTAACCCATGTCTTCCTTTACTACACTCAACTGCTCCAGCAATCCACCACTAAGATGAATTGGTTAGAGAAGAGAGGAAAGAGATAACAAGATCCCCAAAATGTAGGGATCACTTTGACTATTTCAAAGCCAAGAAAATCCACTATCTTAACTACCTATATCCACTATTTTAAATTCAAATTAATTACGCGGATATATTTAATTAAGATAGATAATTTATTTAGATTATTAATTCAAAAGGAATTAATCCTAAAAACTAGGAAATGATAAGATTACTATGTGTAGTGTTTCGGTCAATGTTTGTCAGAATGTTGTTACACATCAAGGATAACATTGAAAACAATGTTAATACCATCTAATGTGGCCTAATAGTAATTTATAACAAAATAGACATATCGAATATTTTTCGGTGATTGAAAAACCGACATGGCATAGCTTAATTATTTTTCGTGTTTATATGTAAATTATTTTGAGATCATGCCCAAGTGAAAAATAAATCATGTCATGTTGATTTTCTAGTTAAGCAAAAACAAACCAATTAGTTTGAAGACTTTGTGCGGTGGCATAGATAAAATTTGGGAACAATGTCAGGATAGTCATTTGATGATATAATATTAAAAAGGTATTTTCTAAAGGAATCACCATCTTTGATCGAATTTACAATTTATGGACGTTATACCTTGGTTGTGTTTGTCGTAGACCTTATTTACAATGATGTACATTACATTTTAATAACACTTTTGTATTATAACATCAGTTATATGGATAAAAATATCGCATCATTCATGATTTTAGAGAATGAACATGTAACTAACTTTTTATTCTAATTTTCCTTTTTCACGTCATGAATTTTTTAAATGATGTGTATTACACATGCGTATGTCTTGAATATTATGTAAATATTTTATTTTGTATATTTTGTTGATCTTAAGTAAGGTCTTAGTGAAATTTTACATTATTGTTGATTTTATTTTATTTTTTAAAAATCAATTTATGTTATTCTTAATAACATGAATTTTTAAGTGATATATTAATTTTATATTTAAATAAGAGTATTATATAAATAATTGACACTTGAGATTTTCTATTATACTTTTTGTGTTAAAACTCTACATTACACTCTCAAATTACATGTGCTTTTTATATATATTTTTTTCTTCAATTATATTTTTTGTGATTTAGTTTAATTTTAAGATTGTTTTTTAGGGTTCACCCTATCCAATCAGAGTTTATAATTATTTTTTAGTATTTAATTATCAATTTTGAATTAATAATGCATTATTATGATTGATTAATTCAAAATTAAAATTTTAACTTTTTAAATTCATTCTTTTTGTTGATAAATGTTGACTATAATTATTTATGTTATAATTAATTTTTATTTTATAATAAATATTACTAAAACCATAAATTTTATTGTAAAATACGGAGTGAAACACGTGAAATTGTAACAGGAAATTTGAACCCAATAATTGATAATATGTGGCGGAAGATGCAGCACTTTTGGTAAAGGATGACTCGGACAACATTTGAGTAAAAAAAAAATAAAAAAGCTTAGACAGAGTATGCTATCCGCATAATAATCAATCTTTCAAGGAATTCCCGACAACACGGCGAATCCTAATCTTTCATTTTTAGACAGACTTAACATTTCAACAAATAATGTAAACTTTTAAAAACTAAAATTTGCATAAAAACATGCGTACCTTTTAAGCTGTTGCGTGAGGGACGAGCTGAGGGCTTATATAATATCACACAAAATTTCAATGAAAGACTAAATAAGACCCAACAGGTCTACAGAGTTGCAAACCTGCTCTGATACCACTTTATAGCGCCCCGGTCCCAAAAGACCGTGGAAATGGACGCCACGGGGGTGGGAATTAAGAAGCGGGAAAGAAATGGGGTAGTTTAATTAACAACGGGGTGATAATCTAAAAAAAAAATTAATGTTTAGAATAAAATTTAACAACCGAGTATGCCAAAGATAGGTTATGCCTTCCGAAAAATTAGACAGCATAACCTCTGTAAATAGAGCGAATCCCCATTTATAACGGCTTATAAGAGAAGAATGGAAGCTGTAACAATTCAATAAGCCCTTTCATGGGCCAAACGGAAACAAATAACCAGATACCAACAATCAATAGACCTATTCATAGGTCGACAAAAGAAACAGACACCAATATGTTGAACAAATGAAGCCCTTCCATAGTCCAAAATAAATGATCAAATAGACATAATGAAAGACGGGCTTCCTCCATTTGGAATAATTATGTAGCTAAGCATATGATACATGTTAACTAGGAAGTCAACAAATGTTCCGAATCAGAGAAGAAGAATCATATCAACAAAATACCAAGATCAGAGTTCTTAGCATTTAGCAAAAGAATACCATAAGTGCGAAAGCTCAATTCTTAACAGAATACTAACAAAAAGGGACAACGGAAAAATATGTAAGTCATAATAGCCCATATCTCAGCCTCGTCACATCCACGCTCCAGCCTACTGACCTGAAAATGTTTGAAAAGATTTGGGCTGAGTACTAATGCACTCAGTGGGCAAGTTCTCACAATTTAAGTTATGCAAATCATTTTATTAAAGTAATCTATCTGTGTTCATGCAGGTAGTGAAGCTTAGGAGGTTTAAAAGTTGGAAGCAACCTAAGTTCACCAAAACATTTTATCGTGAAGCGCTTAAGAGTATAACCCATCACTGCCCGCAACCCAAACTACATCACCAGTGCATAACGTTGAGTATGGCCATAGTATACCCAAAGAGTATAACCAATAAGTGTTTCATTTTAGTCTCACCGACAAGGAGTAGGGCAGGACAAACAATGCATGCATACTGTAGCTACTCACATTGACACAGCGCTGGTTTATGAGACTCCGACAACATACAGTAGCATGTAAATATTTAACACAGATAGTCACATATGCAATTTTAGCAAAGCAGAGCTTAATAACTCGAAAGATACAATTTGCAAAGATAGTATAGTATAACCCACCTGGTTAGCTAATAGTAGCTGAAGCTTTACACGTGTCTTGCAAATCCTAATTAAATATGGGTCTCGGGTTCGGACCTACAAAGGAGAAACTACCTATTAGTATCATGCTAGGCCTTGAAACTATAACATAAGGTAAGCTTCAACTTAGCATAGATAAATGATTTTTTTCTAAGCTAAACTAAATGTAATACGAATATTCTAAACTAATAAAACGGCTTCAGACTACAATGCGCAACATTAGGATTTCATTCTCAACTCAACACTTTAGGGAATTAAATTCAGCGAATATTTTCGAGTAAAGCCGTCCAAAAACATTTGGAAAAGGTGGAGGTCGATCACTTGCCATTTTACTCGATTCTGATCAAATTTAATCTACGAGTCTTTCTGGCTTTCAGAAAATTACCAAATTTAATTGATAACATACTTCACATAAAACAATGCAAGTGTGAAAATTTCATGATTTTCAGACGACACATGAAAAAGATACGAATTTAAATACACAATTTGAATAATTGGGTAAACTCAAAAATCCGCCTGGACAAAAATGGAATCTATAGCTAAGTAGAGAATCCATCATAGAGAATAAATGCTGAAGGAACCTTTTCGCTAGGACAGATCTAACAAACATTTTGAAGCAATTCTAACTAAAATGCAATTTTTGAAAATGAGACATTAACTTCGAAAAATCATATTAAATTCATTTCAACACGAAACGGAGCACCGTCTGCGGCCACACGTCGTTCTCGACGGGTACCACAATCGGTCAAAAGGGATCAAAGGCTAATTCCGGCCACACCGGCCGAAAAGCTGGCTGGCGGAAATTCCCGCCACAAATTTTAGCTGAAAATGTATCGGTCTTGATTGAGCTCGATACTCGTTGGATTTTCGCTCAAAAGTACAATTTTTGATAGTGCAGAAAATAAGGAATTTAATGGTGTAATCAGATCAAAGATCGGACGGCTAGAACATGAATTCGAACTGGGCAGATATATAATATAATATTCGGATCCGGATTTCAAACGATGAGAAATCAAAAATCTATTCCGGTTAACTACAAGATCCAAATGATCAAAGACTATTTATAAAAAGAAGATTTCTAATACGACTATCCAGGAAGAGTAGATCTGAGATTTACATAAAATGAAAACGGGGAAAAATACCGAAAACTCACAACATCAAAAATCGGAATCGGTAGAATTAAAGATAATCGAAATATAAGCATATTTAGAACTTGAAATTTCTAAATTCATCGGTCCGAATGACCATAATCGGAGAAAGTACCTTCTCCGAGGAATTGGCGGCGGTCACGATGATTTTCCATCGTGATCATCCTTCGTGTCATCATTTCAATCATGTATTCGTGATCTACGCGTTGACACCTTCAAAATGACTATTTCAGAATTGAAATAGGAAACTAGAGTTGTACATTCTCTGGAAGCTGCTCGGCGTTTCGATTTTGAAAATGAATGAAAAATAAAACCTTAAGCTCCTATTTATAGAGGAAAAATAAATAGGATAATAATGAATAAAAGAAAGAGGATAATGATGGAAAAAGAATAGGATAATTAAGAATAAGATAATCTTTTGAAAAAGAAATTGGATAATGACGGATGTGCCTTTTTCTATTAAATTTATTATTTTCCAACTTAAAGTTGTGCCAAGAGTTCATTTGAACTCGAAATTTGAAATTTCAAAGGTTGGCACGATTCTTGAAATATTTTCTATCAACCTGAGAAAAATATCATAACATATTTTTAAGGCAATTTTTGACCAAATTAGATTTAACAGATTTCCCTGGCTGTGATTTTCCTTTATTTGAGTCCTTTAAGGACCCAACTTATTTTCTAACTTAGCAGAGGGTAGCATAAGTTGAATTAGACCTTCTAAAATATTTCGGGGTATTACATTCTACCCCCCTTAAATAAATTCCGTCCCGAAATTTCCATATCTTGAGAAGAAGTATCAAAGTACATTTTCGAGGTTCAAAACCTCAATTTTTGTATTTGCTGCCTAGAACTGATAAGGGTCTCCTATTCTTTAGGTTGATTCTCAACTTTTATCCCTCTTTCCGCTTTCTTCTTGGTCAAATACTTCTTTGAAGAGTCTATACTCGCTCTTCTTTTCCATGCAAATTTATCTTTCTGAAAGCCTAAACGTTTGCCATCTTTCTCTATCCTTTGTGAGAGCTATCACGATGCACCGACTTCATATAATCTCCCCATGATTCGAATGAGCATGCCCTTGGACGGTTGGATTACAAATTCTATCAGGTCCGAACTGTGTTTTATCTCTTTCCTTAATATGTTGAGATTTGACGTTCACGTCTTCTTGAAGCGTGCTTGAATCGTATTTCCGATGCAAATTAGTCTTATTTTCCTTATTATACTATTCTCTTTTCTTTAAAGTGGTAATCCGACTGTCTGGCTCCCACTAGTGATCACCTTCGCTTGCATGCATAATAAGAATTGCATGTCTAGACTTTAACTGTAAGCTCGAAACTTGCTTGTTGACATCCATTGATTATATTAAATGTTACGAACTGAGAAATTACTTCAGAAATGTACTTTCGACTTTGGAGAACACTAACTGATATTTTTTTGGTTCCATTCATCATTATGGAATACTATCATTCGCTCTCCTGGCAATATACTTAAATGAATACTTCTATAAGCTCTCTCTTCTATTTGAAGACTCACACTTAAGTTCTATGAGTGAGATTAAAATAAATCAAACACCTCTGAGTGAGAACTTTATCTGATCAACAACAGCTGGAAGAGAGGTAACACTAGGTTATTTATACCAAAAATATTACCTTTTTAGAGGATTTATAACTCGAAGGGTTCTCACATTTTACAAAGATATATGAGAATAACAAAAGAAAATCAATGCTTAAGAGCTGAGAACCGTGCTGAAATATTTTCATAAAGGCGTCAGCATAGCCTAACATATAAATGCCATTGCTGATTCTTGATGATCAAAGAAGTATCAACCAAAAGATTTCAAATTATCCAAGAGGATAAAATCAACAAATCCCAAGTGGTATAAATGGAGAATTTCAAATGATATGAAGCGTTTGAAGGGAAATTGATTCAATTAATAAGAGAATAAATCGATTTCAAAAGAGAATGAATAAATCAATTTTATCAACACGAGAATGAATAAATAGACTCATCAAAACTTCCTATCATAATCAAACTCTCAATCTATCGAACACTAGGTCTATCTTCTTAACGATCTTCTTCGGGTTCTCCTTCCTTCTTTCTTGAGCTTCACCTATCTTTTTTTTTATGAGGTTGCTACGATAAAGCACGAGTCGGCTAGACTTTGCACTAGCTGGAAAAGCGACGTCTCGGGAATCATTTTCTACCCATCGGAAGGATACGAGAGAACGACTTGATCTATGATACCTCCTAGACTCAAAATAGTTTGACTTAACTTCTCCTGGAAGCTGAGTAGAACACCGGCAAACATATCTTTAAATTAATTTGGTAGCAATCATGACGACCATCTTTACCCTCATTCTAAAAATTGATCTAAAACAAGCTACAAATCTTGGGAATGAAACACGCCAGGGCCTCGATTAGCCATCCACTGAGGTGAAGAGCTTTTTCTTGGAGGAACGAATCTTTATTCCCTGTAATCGCAGTAGGATCGTTAAACATGACTCCTAAGTTGAAAGCTTGCGTAGGGATTTCTTAAACGTGTAATAGATCTACAATCTGATAACTGGCCTATAAATCGATTACTCGTTTCTTTACTTCTAGTTCAAAGTTAAAGCTTTATAACCTCATCTCCACATGGAGGTATAAAAGACGGTGATCGGTCTACCTCAATATTTCGCTCAGGTGGCAATTCTGATGTTGAACCTTGTTTGTAGTAGCCATCATCGTCTAACATATCTACCCACAAAGATTCACAATCTCCACATAGATCATTGACTTATGTTTTTGTTTTCAAAATATTTTATTCCTTAATGTGTCCATCTTCCTAGTAACAACGCAAATTCTTGGTCAACTTTAACATAGCTCAATCTGAAAGACTTCTTCTAACCGGATGTTGACCTCCATAGAGTAGGTTATTTCCCCAACGAACTCAAATACCGAATCGATCTCTTTCTTGGTATACATACAAAATCTCATAATCCGCTCATTGTGATATACATGTGGCAGTTATTCTGAGCCGTAAGTTTATGTTCAGTCATCAAAATGAAACGTTTCCTCAGTCAAACTATGTTCTCAACAATCTCATTAGTGTTTACAAATTCAGCCTAAGTTCAGCAACTATAGGCTAAGTTAATCTTACATTCTCCCACTTTCAAGTTCTTGTACTCATCCAAGAGTATGAACAATAAACACATTCCGGCTATCAAGGTTTACAATATGCATTCCGCACGTTCCCAACATCACAAGTATGCACAAGGCATATATAAACAAGTTCATACATATATGTAATCAACATAGTTTTTCAACAGAAACCAGTATGCTCACAGACATATTTCAAAACCAGTATGCTATCACCATAGCAACAGAGTACGCAATCAGCGCAGTTAATCAGAGTATGCTATCCGCATAATAATCAATCTTTCAAGGAATTCCCGACAACACGGCGAATCCTAATCTTTCATTTTTAGACAGACTTAACATTTCAACAAATAATGTAAACTTTTAAAAACTAAAATTTGCATAAAAACATGCGTACCTTTTAAGCTGTTGCGTGAGGGACGAGCTGAGGGCTTATATAATATCACACAAAATTTCAATGAAAGACTAAATAAGACCCAACAGGTCTACAGAGTTGCAAACCTGCTCTAATACCACTTTATAGGGCCCCGGTCCCGAAAGACCGTGGAAATGGACACCACGGGGGTGGGAATTAAGAAGCGGGAAAGAAATGGGGTAGTTTAATTAACAACGGGGTGATAATCCAAAAAAAAATTAATGTTTAGAATAAAATTTAACAACCGAGTATGCCAAAGATAGGTTATGCCTTCCGAAAAATTAGACAGCATAACCTCTGTAACTAGAGCGAATCCCCATTTATAACGGCTTATAAGAGAAGAATGGAAGCTGTAACAATTCAATAAGCCCTTTCATGGGCCAAACGGAAACAAATAACCAGATACCAACAATCAATAGACCTATTCATAGGTCGACAAAAGAAACAGACACCAATATGTTGAACAAATGAAGCCCTTCCATAGTCCAAAATAAATGATCAAATAGACATAATGAAAGACGGGCTTCCTCCATTTGGAATAATTATGTAGCTAAGCATATGATACATGTTAACTAGGAAGTCAACAAATGTTCCGAATCAGAGAAGAAGAATCATATCAACAAAATACCAAGATCAGAGTTCTTAGCATTTAGCAAAAGAATACCATAAGTGCGAAAGCTCAATTCTTAACAGAATACTAACAAAAAGGGACAACGGAAAAATATGTAAGTCATAATAGCCCATATCTCAGCCTCGTCACATCCACGCTCCAGCCTACTGACCTGAAAATGTTTGAAAAGATTTGGGCTGAGTACTAATGCACTCAGTGGGCAAGTTCTCACAATTTAAGTTATGCAAATCATTTTATTAAAGTAATCTATCTGTGTTCATGCAGGTAGTGAAGCTTAGGAGGTTTAAAAGTTGGAAGCAACCTAAGTTCACCAAAACATTTTATCGTGAAGCGCTTAAGAGTATAACCCGTCACTGCCCGCAACCCAAACTACATCACCAGTGCATAACGTTGAGTATGGCCATAGTATACCCAAAGAGTATAACCAATAAGTGTTTCATTTTAGTCTCACCGACAAGGAGTAGGGCAGGACAAACAATGCATGCATACTGTAGCTACTCACATTGACACAGCGCTGGTTTATGAGACTCCGACAACATACAGTAGCATGTAAATATTTAACACAGATAGTCACATATGCAATTTTAGCAAAGCAGAGCTTAATAACTCGAAAGATACAATTTGCAAAGATAGTATAGTATAACCCACCTGGTTAGCTAATAGTAGCTGAAGCTTTACACGTGTCTTGCAAATCCTAATTAAATATGGGTCTCGGGTTCGGACCTACAAAGGAGAAACTACCTATTAGTATCATGCTAGGCCTTGAAACTATAACATAAGGTAAGCTTCAACTTAGCATAGATAAATGATTTTTTTCTAAGCTAAACTAAATGTAATACGAATATTCTAAACTAATAAAACGGCTTCAGACTACAATGCGCAACATTAGGATTTCATTCTCAACTCAACACTTTAGGGAATTAAATTCAGCGAATATTTTCGAGTAAAGCCGTCCAAAAACATTTGGAAAAGGTGGAGGTCGATCACTTGCCATTTTACTCGATTCTGATCAAATTTAATCTACGAGTCTTTCTGGCTTTCAGAAAATTACCAAATTTAATTGATAACATACTTCACATAAAACAATGCAAGTGTGAAAATTTCATGATTTTCAGACGACACATGAAAAAGATACGAATTTAAATACACAATTTGAATAATTGGGTAAACTCAAAAATCCGCCTGGACAAAAATGGAATCTATAGCTAAGTAGAGAATCCATCATAGAGAATAAATGCTGAAGGAACCTTTTCGCTAGGACAGATCTAACAAACATTTTGAAGCAATTCTAACTAAAATGCAATTTTTGAAAATGAGACATTAACTTCGAAAAATCATATTAAATTCATTTCAACACGAAACGGAGCACCGTCTGCGGCCACACGTCGTTCTCGACGGGTACCACAATCGGTCAAAAGGGATCAAAGGCTAATTCCGGCCACACCGGCCGAAAAGCTGGCTGGCGGAAATTCCCGCCACAAATTTTAGCTGAAAATGTATCGGTCTTGATTGAGCTCGATACTCGTTGGATTTTCACTCAAAAGTACAATTTTTGATAGTGCAGAAAATAAGGAATTTAATGGTGTAATCAGATCAAAGATCGGACGGCTAGAACATGAATTCGAACTGGGCAGATATATAATATAATATTCGGATCCGGATTTCAAACGATGAGAAATCAAAAATCTATTCCGGTTAACTACAAGATCCAAATGATCAAAGACTATTTATAAAAAGAAGATTTCTAATACGACTATCCAGGAAGAGTAGATCTGAGATTTACATAAAATGAAAACGGGGAAAAATACCGAAAACTCACAACATCAAAAATCGGAATCGGTAGAATTAAAGATAATCGAAATATAAGCATATTTAGAACTTGAAATTTCTAAATTCATCGGTCCGAATGACCATAATCGGAGAAAGTACCTTCTCCGAGGAATTGGCGGCGGTCACGATGATTTTCCATCGTGATCATCCTTCGTGTCATCATTTCAATCATGTATTCGTGATCTACGCGTTGACACCTTCAAAATGACTATTTCAGAATTGAAATAGGAAACTAGAGTTGTACATTCTCTGGAAGCTGCTCGGCGTTTCGATTTTGAAAATGAATGAAAAATAAAACCTTAAGCTCCTATTTATAGAGGAAAAATAAATATGATAATAATGAATAAAAGAAAGAGGATAATGATGGAAAAAGAATAGGATAATTAAGAATAAGATAATCTTTTGAAAAAGAAATGGATAATGACGGATGTGCCTTTTTCTATTAAATTTATTATTTTCCAACTTAAAGTTGTGCCAAGAGTTCATTTGAACTCGAAATTTGAAATTTCAAAGGTTGGCACGATTCTTGAAATATTTTCTATCAACCTGAGAAAAATATCATAACATATTTTTAAGGCAATTTTTGACCAAATTAGATTTAACAGATTTCCCTGGCTGTGATTTTCCTTTATTTGAGTCCTTTAAGGACCCAACTTATTTTCTCACTTACCAGAGGGTAACATAAGTTGAATTAGACCTTCTAAAATATTTCGGGGTATTACAAATATACAACAATACAATATGATTTTTACCTCTCCAATCTGCATTCTCAACTTTAGCAATTGTTATATTCAAATTCATCATGTTTAGACAACGGGTTAACATGGTATCATAGCAGTGAGATCCTCTCGGATCGCTGTTCTGCTTCATCATTTACCCAATCCAATACCAACCATGGCCCACGAAGGGAATGGCAGCCTAGAGAATACACTACTCCATAAATAATGCCAGGGGCCGAGGCTCTGGCACACCAACTGGCTACACTACTCCGACAGATAAGCCAACCAACAAACAACAACAATCAAACCTCAGAACACAGTCAAAATCAAACAGTGACAGTGAGTATCAAACTCAATGAATTCAATTATTCACCGTGGTCCAGAATGATGCATCTCGCAATTGGAGGAAGAGGATGCCTCAATCACATCATCGGTCACCCCCCTCCTCCTAGCCAAACCGATCCCACATACACAAAGTGGTATCAAAATGATCTAACAGTTATATCATGGATCATTCAAAATATGGAACCGACACTAGCAAGAAATTATGTGCAATACAAAACAACAGAAAGTTTGTGGAAGGGGCTTGCTACAACTTACAGCATCAAACGAGACTCGGCACAGATATTTGAACTTACTGTTTAAGCCAACAACCTTAAGCAAGGACAGGGAACCATCGAGCATTTTTACAGCACGCTTTAACGACTTTGGGCAGAAATAGATGAACATCATCCCAATCCTATGGACTGTGAAAAAGATGTGAACACTTACCGGAAAATACAGTTGGAGACACATCTATTCCAACTCCTCACCGGAGTTAGCGAGAAGTATGAACCCGAATGGAGGGATATCCTGAAATTGGATCCTCTTCCGAGCGTTGAAGTAGCGTATGCACATCTCCGAAGAGGAGCGGCCAGACGCGGCATTTGGGGATTAGAGACAGAGGCAGTTGACAAAGAGATTGGGATCAGGCTTGAGAGTGAAGCTCTCGGCCTCGCCGCAAAAGGGAACCGGCCACTATCCAACCGGTCCGGCTCAAACCCCAAACACGGCGGTGGAGGCGGCGCGTCCTCCCGAGAGAAGGTGGATAAAACAAAGTTGAAGTGTTCTCATTGTGGTATGAATAAACACACAAAAGAGACGTATTTCCGGCTGGTAGGGTACCCGGAATGGTGGGAGGACAATCACAAGCCTCCCAAAGATAATCGGGGAAAAGCGGCTATGGCGGCGGGCAACACAGAGGTCGCCGACATCGGGCGCAGCGTTGATGGAAAAGGCGTAGGAAGTGGCAGATCGGAGGGGTTTGGGACGGCGGCTAGGGTTTCAGGAGAAAGCAACAATGAAGAAGGCCCGCTCTATATGACTTATGAAGGTAGCGGGTCGGATATTTCCCTATCCGACCCGAGCAACCTTTATCTCTTTAATTCTCAAGTAGGCAGTCCGCTAGATTCTAATAAATCTGGCCCATTTCCGCATGAATTAATTAATGGCCCAATTCATCATTTAGACACGCATGATTCCTTAGCTCTTGCTCAAGTTGTTAAAAATGGGTGTTCCGGTCAATCTAAAAATACTGTCTGGATTTTTGATTGTAGTGCCACTGATACAATGACCTTCGATGCTTCTGATTTTTGTAATTCCTCATCTCCTCGTAAAACCTGTGTCCAAACAGCTAGTGGGGAACTAACTCCAGTCACCGGTGCAGGAACTATAGAAATTTCTCCAACTCTGAAAATCTCAAATTGTCTACATGTTCCAGCATTGTCTCACAAATTGCTCTCCATTAGCCATATTACCAAGGAATTAAATTGCACTGTTTTGATGCATCCACGTTTTTATCTATTACAGGATATCCGGACGGGGGAGATTATTGGGCGTGGCACTGAGCGTCGGGGACTGTACTACGTGGATGAAATTGCTAAAAAAGGCACGGTGGTGCTGTCTACCGGGATTCCCTCACAGGCTGCTTGGCTTTAGCACCGTCGGCTTGGACATCCGTCTGCGGGTTATCTTAAAATTATTTTCCCTAAGTTATTTCCCAATTCTCAATTGTATTGTGAAACTTGTGTTTTGGCTAAAAGCCACAGACAGACTTTTAAACCTAGTACTACTCGTGTGTCGTCTATGTTTTCTCTTATTCACTCTGATGTTTGGGGTCCCACACCTGTTGTCGGTGGTCAAGGATTCACGTATTTTTTACTTTTTATAGATGATCACACACGTATGATCTGGGTTTATTTTTTGCGTAATAAATCTGAAGTTTTCACCAAATTTTCTCATTTCTACACTATGATTCAAAACCAATTTCACACCAAAATTCAAACCCTTCGATCCGATAACGGGGGAGAATTTGTGAATTCCTCCATGACCAAATTCTTCCACGATAACAGATTGATACACCAAACAACATGTCCTTACACACCTGAACAAAATGGGGTAGCTGAACGGAAAAATCGAATTGTCCTCAAGATCACCCGAGCGTTACTTATTGACTCCCGGGTGCCCTCATCTTTCTGGCCTGAAGCCGTTGCCACAGCTGTTTATCTCCTCAACTAGTTACCTACTAAAAGTCTTGATCTTCAGACCCCTGTCCAATACCTGTCCAAGCTCACTCAAATTCCTGTTCCCCTTACTCTTAAACCTCGTGTCTTTGGTTGTTCTATGTTCGTTCATCTCCCTAAACACACTCGCACCTAACTTGATCCGTGTGCTGTTAAATGTGTGTTTGTTGGATATGGCGTTCATCAGAAGGGCTATCGTTATTATGACCCCAAATCCCGTCGCTTGTTCAGTACCATGAATTGTGACTTCCTTGAAACTGAGTTCTTCTATCACTACCACCACCTTAGCACTCAGGGGAAGAATCCTAAAGTTGAGCCGCTTAGCTGGCTGCTGAATCCAAACAGCTCTGTGGAGGAAGTTCCAACAGAGACAGTTAATCATGCCGTTGAGATAATATCTGAGACGTCAGTACAGTTCACCTGCCCCACTGCTCCGGACAATGATTTCCACCATCCGGTATCTGAGGAGGTAAGAAATTCTAATCCCACTCCTCCTCCTGATCAAAGTGTTGATCCTCCTAGTGATTCTTTTGATTCCTCTTCCGCTGAACAAACTGATATCTCTGATACTACTAATGATACTGGTGCAGTTGACTCTGATACTACTGACCATGAGATTTCAGATACTCAGATACAGGATTCCAGGAGGTATGTGTTGCCTCCTAGGAGCAATAGGGGAGTCTCTCCAAAAATATTTTCTCCGGAACAAACCTCCAGGAAATCCAAATATCCAGTTAGGAACAATGCCTAAGGAAATTTCACATAGTTAACAGCGGCCTTTCAGACGACATTGTATAAAGAGGAAAATCTTCCTAAAACTGCTAACGAGGCTTTTCAGTCAAAACAGTGGACATAAGCAATGACAAAACAAATGGATGCACTAGCTCGGAACAACACATGGGAAAAATGTGAACTACCACAAGGAAAGAAACCGGTTGGCTGTCGATGGGTCTTCATAATTAAACGAAAACCTGATGGATCAATTGAGAGGTACAAGGCTCGGTTAGTTGCAAAAGGGTACACTCAAGTCTATGGAGTTGACTATGATGAGACCTTCTCTCCAGTTGCCAAGATGAGTATAGTCAAAGTTTTGCTCTCACTAGCAGCTAACAACAATTGGGATCTTCACCAGTTTGACGTCACCAATGCCTTCTTACATGGAGAGTTGACTAAGGAAGTATATATTGTAACACCCTAGATTTTTAATTAAGGTTTAGAAGATTCTTAATGATAATTAAGAAGTTAAGGAAGAAATTTAATTAAGGTTAATTAAGGTCAGATGTCAGTCACGACTTTAAGGGTCAGTTTTTGTGGAAATCGTCTTTTCGAAAAAGTTGATCTTAATTCTTTTATGGCAATTCATGGTCTCATTAGAAAGGTTTTAACTCAAGGAGTATGCCAGTGTTTTCGGATTTTAATTCTGAAGTCAATTGAGTTCCCGGTGATGAAAAGCGTATTTAAAGGATGAATGAATAGTAACTTTTGCGTGCGTTCGTGTTTTGAGAAATTTACGAAATCCTCCTCGTTGATCCGAGTCTAGTTCTGTCAAGCCCCTCTTATGGGAAATGACCTAAGAATTCCGTTGGCGTTCACAGATTACCATTCTGAGGTCAATGGAACGCTCGGGAGTAAAATCTGTCAGTCTGAGTGAATAGTAAAAAGTAATTCCAAAAAGGGAATCTTTACTCGTCTTTCTTCTGATGACCCCGTATTTTTCACGAATCAAGTTGGTTCACTAGTATTCGAGCCAATGAGTCTTCCGGTATTTTTAGATTTCGTGTCTGAAGTCATTTGGACCTCGACATCGAATAAAACAACTTTTAACCGAACCCGGGGTAATTTTGCAGTATTCTTGCACTGAAGTGGCTTCCTTTGGAAGCCAAAGCTTTTCCTATAAATACAAGGCCACCCCTTTGCATTCATTTGCTCATTTCCATCCATTTCACTTCATAGAGAGTGGGAAAGCTCGTGAGAGCCGAGAAAGTTCTGTCAAGTAAAAAGCGTTCTTCGTGAGTTTTCTGCAAGACGACGAGCGGAGTGGCATGGAAGAGATGCGGTGAGGGAAGATGCTAGGGGCGCCGTTGGGATGTAGCAGGCGGCTCTGCCGCCGTTGCAACTCGACGAGATGCCGAGCTAGTCACCTTCCTTCGACGCACCTAACCCCGTCCATTCTTGTTCGTCGGTCTCGATCTCCATTTCTTTTTCCGTCTTTAAATTCCACATTTACTTTTCGTTCTTTACGTTCTTCATTATTGCTCGTTTACCTTCCGTCTAAGTTGTGTTTCAATTTTTATTGAAGTTCCAAGTTAATAACGTTTACGTTATATTTCTCATTTTATTCTTGTCGTTATTATTTTTGAGATTAGCCTCGTTTATTCCGTTTAAATTCCGTTCAAGCTATATTTAAATATTTCGTCGTTATTCTAAATATTTAAAGAGGATTATCGTGTTTATGTCATTATAATGCCAAAATTCTTTTTAAGTCAAAGCATGTTGTTGCATGTTAATTTCAAGTATGTTGTTTTTAAGAAATTTCGGGTTAAGTGTTCTTTGTGTTCGTCGAAGAAATCAACGAACACGAAGAACCCAGTTGAAGATCGCCCAGACTTGGGCTAGATAGAGAGAGGAAGGAGAGCCCCGTGGGGGGGGAGTGCGCCGCTGCGCCACGCCCCCCTCGGCCGCCCCGAGCCCGCCGGGGCTGAGGAGCCCGACGGGGCAAGGGCAGCCCGCCGGCGCAACCTGCCCTGCGGCGGGGGGGAGCCACCGGCGCCCATGTGAGCCGCGGCAGCCCCCCCTTCCCCGTGTTGTTTCATGCTGATTCTTTTTCGGCTATATTTGTACCATCTGTTCAAGCCTTTCGAGTTGTGTTTTTCCAATCTAATCCCGAGTTATCCCACGTTTAATTTAAGTAGATTTTCAAGTTAATTTCAAGTTATTTTAAATAAACTTTTCAAGTTAAATCCGTCTAAATTCGAGTATCGAAAAATAAATTCTCCAAGTAAATTCTTCTCGCATTTTATGAAGTTATTAAGTCATTCAGTCTGTATTTAAGTCTTAGATTAAGGTCTCTAGGTTAGTAATTGCTATTTCTCATTCTGGATGTTCGATTTCTTCGAAAGAAGTCTCTAAGTTGATGATTCGACTTTTGTAGGAGGAAGTGAGCCTCGTAGGAATTCAGAGAGGGATCATCAACTTGTTGCTTCATCTTCTGTCAAGTAATCGAGGTGGGTAAATCTATACTCATCTAAAGTTTGAGCTAATAAGCTCTAGAAGCATATAGGGCAAATGAAATATCCAATAAAGCATTTTTGCTCTGCCTGATCGATCTCTGTACAAGGAAGGAAGGAAAGAAAGAAAGATATTATGTTTAATTGAGCTCTTGAGCATGCTTAGAAATGCTAGAAATATTAAAGTATTGTTTATGCTTAGCATGGGATGTTTAGAATCGTCTTTAGTTGAAATTCGTATTTATTTATGTTCATCTCCTTGTTAAGAATATTTATGCTGTGATAAGGCTCGTAAGTTAAGAATTAAGGATTGCCTTGTTAGGGTAGCGTTAAATCCCTTATAGGCTGAGATTATGCTTTATTAAAGGAATAGCCCTTAGACGTTGCTCTAAGATTGGTTTTGCTAGCAAGATTAAGGAAGAAATGAACTTAGCATTTCGCTTAAGTAGGAATTGAGCTCACAACTTTTAGAGGGAGTCACTGCTGGGTTAATTCTCTCGCAAACTCGTTTAGATATTTGAGGTAACCCCTCTTCTATCCCATGGTATGCCTAAGGGTACAGTTGACATCAGGTTTGAGCCAAGGTTGGGCCGAAAAGTAAAGAAAAGGTTTTGCGGATATGGAGAGGGCTTTTGCGTTTTGCTCTCCATATACCGCCAGTTCATTATTGGATATTTCTTAAGTTATTAAAGAAGCTTTCATTAAAACCCACTGAGTACATTAGTGCTCACACCCTCTTTTTCAAATGTTTTCAGGTTTAGATGCCGAGGATGATGGTGGCTGTGGATGTGGGTTGGCTGCCAAGATTGTTTTGCTATTATATAAGTTTCTTTGAAATCCCATTATGTGTTCTGCTACTCTGATTAACTCTTTCTAAATTCCGTTCAAGGTTCTATTATGATTATTCGAGATTCTAAGAATATTCCCATACATGATTACCTATATATAAGACGCATATTAAGTTTATTTCCACTTTCCGAGTATGATTTCCTTTCACCTATAAAAGAGCCTATGCTTGTTGGTATCTGATTAGTAAGCCGTTTTATTCCGCTAAAGCATGTTTCCTTCTTAATCAAGTAAACCCGAGTATCTTCAACTATCTTCAAAGCATATCTTTATTCTTAAACTTCTTCGTTAATCTTCTGACTTTACTCGTTAAATCCCTATCTCGGGATCGGGCTATTACAGATGGTATCAGAGCAGGCTTGCAACTCTGCAGACCTGTCTCTTTGTTTAAGTTAAAGCTAAGTGTTTATGTGCATATGAATTGCTTCGTGATAAGTTACAGCAGCAACCCACAGCTCGCCATCACCCTCGTATCTTCAACAAAAATCAAGGTATGATAGTATAGAGATTTTAGATTTTGAATTCATAATTTTTGACTATCGAAAACGAAGAGATTTGAGCAAGCATGCCTCTTTTATGGATAAGGGGAAAACCTTGATAATGAAATTCCAAGTAAAAAGTATTCGGGTAAAATGATTTTCTGAGGAAAAAGGTTTGTGAAAGAAGTTCTTGATCACAAAGAAAAGTGTTTAAAAACTTATTTTTAAACATATGTCTTAACAAAAGATAAAAGTTTCGAAGAAGAGTTCTAGATTTAAAAGAAAAAGGTTGATTCATTCTCGAATTTTTATTTTAAAGGAAAAGGTAAAGTTTATGATCAAACACTTGGGCACCAAAATTTTTGTAAAAGTCAACTGCAAAAAGGATCTATGCATGCAAGATAAGTAGTCTGAATCTAAACGATAGCATGATCTCATGAGAACCATAGGTCTCCCTTTTATAATCTAGACTGATTAAGCTTCATATTTCTAGATGGTTAAGCGTCGTTCGATTGCTAGGAATAATGTGCCTCTTTTCCGCCCTATTCAAGAAACGAACGACTTTGGAGGAACGCCAAGAAAGGTATCCGACTTGGAAACATGCATCCGCATGTGTGAGCAAGCACCGTCCGCTGAGAGGCCAGCAATGTACCGCATTCTGCAAAGCACCAACACCCGTTATCCTGAGACGTATGCTGTAATCGGGAACCTGACAGAATTCTCCTCAGCCTTGATGGCTCTTTGGGAGTTAAAGAATGGCCACATGAATGCTCTAGCCATGCAAAATCCCTCCTCTGTGATGGAACCAGAACTGCTAAGGGCGACTCTGAACAGTCCCTCAGAATTTCAAGCACCGTGTCCACGTGCTGAAGGAACCTTAGAAGCAAGACCCTTGATCGTCCAGGACACTGAGTTTTTGTCCTCCAGAATGCACCAGTAGGCTCCTGCCTATCAACCAGTTGCCCCTTAGAGTCTGGGACAGTGAATGCCCCATCAGTTCCCCCGAAGGAAGTTTGAGGAAATTCAAGTTCGAGGTACCAGAGACAGATGAAGATGAGAAAGAAGAGGACCCAGCGTATAGTTAAGCTTTAGAAGTAGGCCAAGAAGGTGTTGTTGTTAGAACACCTTGCTGACCTGTTGTCCGTTTATCCGCTTTAATCCAGATCTTATTCTGAAAATGTATTAACCAACCATTTAGATTTTAGATAGCAGCAGTAATTCTCCAAAAGGTAGCCCTATTTTTGGATATAACCAAGAACCTCTTTCTTATTTATGCCAAAAGTCCTCTTATGAGGCAATTTTCCCGCTTTGCTTGATCTATCCTGCGTAATCTAAAGACCTTATCGAAAGTCATTTCATTTTGCTTCGTGCAAATTCGAGTGTGCATCGCTAATATGTAGGATTCTTTAGAATGTCGTTGAGAAGACATCAAGCCAAGAGAATGAGGCCGCAAGCAAACAAGTCCTGAACCACGACTCAAGAGCCAAGAATGTGTTTCTCAAACACAACCTTTTCGTTCTAATAGTCTAGGAGACCCGATGGGAGTCGAGAAATGGGTTATTCTTTAGAAGTGAATTTTCGATTTTATAGTCTGATCGGAGGATGAGGAATTAGGTTGTGCTCTTTTATGAATACGAACTTCGGGTAGGAGTCCGTTCAAAGGATGATAAATTTGAGGCAATGAGCGTAGTATGATTGGGAAGGTTTCAAGTACGAGTTATATCAGAAGTATATCCCGAACTGTTCATAAGGCAAATGAGGTAGAGATCTGGAGCTAGAAGCAAGGAAAGAGGATGTTGTCAACGTACGATCAAGAGTTCGACCAGTTATCAAGGCATACCTCGCATTTGTGGTTTCAGATGAGAAGAAAATGTGTATAGATCAGGTCGATTGTTGTATCCCTTCTAATAGGTGAAAGTGATTCCCGTATGTCACCTTTTCCAGCCAAGTGTAGCTAATTGAAGGCCAACCGACTCATGCTATTTCATAGCAACCTAGTAAAGAAGAAGATGCGTGAAGATCAAGGAAAGAAAGAGAAAGAACTTGAAGAAGATTGTTAAGCAGATAGATCTAAAAGTGGTAGATTAAAAGTTTCAGTAAGATAAGAAGTTTTGATGAGTCTATTCATTCATTCTCGTATCAATTAAAACAATCACCTTTCAACAGCTTCATATTAATTGAAAATCCTCATTTATATCATTTGAATTTCTTCAATATTATATCCTTTTGGACAAATTATAATCTTTTGATGATACTTCTTTAATCATCCAAAATCAGTGATAGCATTCCCTTATTAAAGTTATGCTGACCCTTTGTAAATATTCAGTACAGTTCTCAGTTGTTAATCATCGATTGTCTCCCATACGTTTGCTACACGCCAAAACCCCTTTTGAGTTTATGAGTCCTCTGAAAAGGCAATGTTTTTAATATAAATAACCCAGTGTTATATCTCTTCCAGCTTTTGGAACTTATTAAAGAATTATTGATCAAGATAAAGTCCTCACTCAGAGGCAATCATTTTGTTTTTCTCCCACGCATAGAGCTCGAGTGTGAATCCTTGATTAGAGCAGAGAGTATAAAGCAATATTCCTTTGGAAGAATAAGAGGGAATAGTCCCAATAGGAAGAAGAATCCAAGTGTGATAGTTAGTGCCCTTCTAGTAGGACGCCAATCCCTAAAAGTGATTTTTCAGCTCGTCCAGTATTAAGAGGCAATTTGAGGAATGACGTCAGATAAGTTCTGAGCTTACGTTCAAGGTCCAGTCATGCGATCTTTACACCTACAAGTGACGGTGATCCCCAGCAGAGGCTATAAAGTCAGAATACCGTCGATAAGCAGTTGCAATGAAGAAAGAGGAATGAGAGTTTGCAATAGAAGGCGTTTCAGGCATAAAAAAATTTTGAAGATGTATTTCCAAAAGACCTATCAGAACTACCACCATATAGGCAAGTGGAATCCACTATCGGTTTAGAACCAGAAGTTGCACCAGTCAAAAGCCCCTTACAGAGTGGCGCCTAAGGAGTCGCAAGAACTCAAGGTTCAACTGCAAGAGTTATTAGACTTAGGTTTTATCCAACCTAGTGTGTCACCTCGGAAAATTCCAATCTTGTTTGCGAAGAAGGATGGCACATTGAGAATGTGCATCGACTATAGAAGGCTTAATAAGCTGACTATCAAGAATCGATACCCTCACCTAAGAATAGATGATCTCTTTGATCAAGCTTAAGGGAGAAAGTGCCTTCTCAAAGATGGACTTAAGATCTGGGTATCATCAGCTGAAGATCTGAAAGGAGGATATTCCTAATACTGCTTTTAAGACTCGCTTTGGGCATTACGAGTTTGTGGTAATGCCATTCGGATAGACCAACGGCCCAGCAGTGTTCATGGATTTAATGAACCGGGTTTTTACCCGTATCTAGATAAGTTTGCGCTAGTTTTCATAGATGATATCCTCATCTATTCAAAGGAAAAAGAGGAGCATCAAGAACACCTAAGGGTGGTGCTGGAGAAGTTAAAGAGGAGAAAGGCTTTACGCTAAGTTTAGTAAGTGTGAGTTTTGGCTTAAAGAAGTTATGTTTCTAGGTCATATGGTTTCAGTAGAAGGAATCAAAGTAGATCTAGCTAAGATTGAAACTGCAAGCAACTCGGAGTCTCCAAGGAACGTGAATGAGATAGGAAGTTTTCTAGGACTCGCGAGATTCTATCGTAGATTCATCGAAGGATTCTCATCAATAGCTAAGGCTATGACGTGAGTGTTGAGGAAGGACTTTAAGTTTAGGTAGATGCTCGAGTGCGAGGAAAGTTTCAAGAAAGAAGATGTTAACCACAAGCCCGATGATTGGCCATTTCGGAAGAAAATGAAGATTTCGTGGTTTATGCTTATGCGTCGAGAAAAGGAATAGGATGCGTGCTGAAGAAGAGAGGAAAGGTGATCGCTTATACTTCGAGGCAGCTTAAGAATCACAAGTAGAACTACCTCACGCATGATTTAGAACTAGCAGCGGTTGTTTTTGCACTAAAGATCTGGAGGCACTATCTCTACGGAGCCAAATGTAAGACTCTTCTCAAGATCACAAGAGCCTAAAGTATTTCTTCAAGCAAAAGGATCTTAGCATGAGGCAGAGGAGATGGCTAGAACTTGTAAAAGATTATAACTGCATGATTCACTACCACCCAGGCAAGGCGAATGTGGTAGCAGATGCCCTAAGTAGGAAGAAGAAGGCAGAATTAGGACTCATTCTAGTCCAGGAGGATCTTCACAAAGAATTCGAGAAGTTAACGATCAAGGTGCTAACACCACCCGAGACCATTCAAGCTCAAGTCACCACCATAATTGCTCAGCCCGACCTAAGGTAAAGAATAGTTGAAGCTCAGAGAGGAGACGAGTTTCTCAAAAAGAAAGGACTAGAAGCACGATCTGATAGCTCGCAAGATTTCGCGGAAGCAGGCGACAACGCGCTCTTATTCAAAGGAAGGCTTTGTGTGCCGAGCAAGGAAGAACTAAAGGAGGAGATCATGTGCGAAGCACATGACATGCCACATACAGCACATCCCAGAAGCACCCAGATGTATCAAGACCTCAAGAAGAACTTCTAGTAGAATATCATGAAGAGAAAAGTAGCCGCCTTCATGAAAAGGTGTTCGAACTATCAACAAGTGAAGCATTGTATCAAAACCTTCTGGTTTGCTCTAACCCATAGAAATTCCTGTATGGAAGAAGGATTATAGTAGTATAGGCTTTTTGGTAAGATTACCAAAGTCTAAGCGGGAGAATACCGCTATTTGGGTAATCGTTGATCGATTATCTAAATCGGCACATTTTGTTGCTGTTGCACAAAGTACCGATTTCGATCATATCGGATCGTGATGTGAGATTGACGTCAAAATCTGGAGGAGCCTTCAAGAAAGCCATGGGATCAGAGCTCAATTTCAGCATAACAATTCATCCTCAAACGGATGGCCAGTTCGAAAGGACTATCCAGAATCTAGAAGACATGCTTAGAGGAGTATTCATCGATCACAGAAGCAGCTGGGAGGAGCTACTGTAATTGATAAAAGATGCGTACAACAACAGCTACCAGTCATCGATCGACATGGCCCTTATAAAGCCCTGTTCAGAAGAAAGTGTAAATCGCCTTTATATTGGGATGAAGTTAGAGAGAGAAGGATACTTGGACCTGAAATGGTCCCAAAAGCGGTCCAGAAGATCGAGCTTGTTCATCAGCAAATCGAGGAAATTCAAGACAGACAGAAGGCTTACACAGACAAAAGAAGAACGGAACTAAGATTCGACATTGAAGATAGTATTCTTGTAAATGTCTCCGTCAAGGAGTGGTTAGTTTGGGCAAACGAAGCAAGTTAAGGCCCATATTTATTGGACCTTTTGAGATTTAGAAAAGGTGAATAAAGTAGCCTACATGTTGGCCTTACCACCCAAACTAAGTGACGTTCATGAGGTCTTTTCATGTCTCAATGTTGAGAAAGTACGTGTTTGATCCAAAGCACGTGATTTGCAAGGAAGAGATACAAGGCCACCCCTTTGCATTCATTTGCTCATTTCCATCCATTTCACTTCATAGAGAGTGGGAAAGCTCGTGAGAGCCGAGAAAGTTCTGTCAAGTAAAAATCGTTCTTCGTGAGTGTTCTGCAAGATGACGAGCGGAGTGGCGTGGAAGGGATGCGGTGAGGGAAGGTGCTAGGGGCACCGTTGGGTTGTAGCGGGTGGCTCTGCCGCCGTTGCAACTCGACGAGACGCCGAGCTAGCCACCTTCCTTCGACGCACCTAACCCCGTCTATTCTTGTTCATCGGTCTCAATCTCCATTTCTTTTTCCATCTTTAAATTCCGTATTTACTTTTCGTTCTTTACGTTCTTCGC
The DNA here is from genome assembly GCA_026008535.1 of Perilla frutescens. Classification (NCBI taxonomy): domain Eukaryota; kingdom Viridiplantae; phylum Streptophyta; class Magnoliopsida; order Lamiales; family Lamiaceae; genus Perilla; species Perilla frutescens. The sequence continues at coordinate 13,553,220 of BRKX01000003.1, read as the reverse complement.
GTTCTTCATTATTGCTCGTTTACCTTTCGTCTAAGTTGTGTTTCAATTTTTATTGAAGTTCCAAGTTAATAACGTTTACGTTATATTTCTCGCTTTATTCCTGTCGTTATTATTCTTGAGATTAGTCTCGTTTATTCCGTTTAAATTCCGTTCAAGCTATATTTAAAGATTTCGTCGTTATTCTAAATATTTAAAGAGGATTATCGTGTTTATGTCGTTATAATGCCAAAATTCTTTTTAAGTCAAGGCATGTTATTGCATGTTAATTTCAAGTATGTTGTTTTTAAGAAATTTCGGGTTAAGTGTTCTTCATGTTCTTCGTGTTCGTCGAAGAAATCAACGAACATGAAGAACCCAGTTGAAGATCGCCCAGAACTGGGCTAGATAGAGAGAGGAAAGAGAGCCCCGCGGGGGGGCGAGTGCGCCGCCGCACCACGCCCCCCTCGGCCGTCCCAAGTCCGCCGGGGCTGAGGAGCCCGCCGGGATAAGAGCAGCCTGCCGGCACACCCTGCCCTGCGGCGGGGGGGAGCCCGCCGGTGCCCATGTGCGCCGCGGCGGCCCCCCCTTCCCCATGTTGTTTTACGCTGATTCTTTTCCGGCTATATTTGTACCCTCTTTTCAAGCCTTTCAAGTTGTGTTTTTCCAATCTAATCCCGAGTTATCCCAAGTTTAATTTAAGAAGATTTTCAAGTTAATTTCGAGTTATTTCAAATAAACTTTTCAAGTTAAATCCGTCTAAATTCGAGTATCGAAAAATAAATTCTCCAAATAAATTCTTCTCGAATTTTATGAAGTCATTAAGTCATGCAATCTGTATTTAAGTCTTAGATTAAGGTCTCTAGGTTAGTAATTGCTATTTCTCATTCTAGATGTTCGATTTCTTCGAAAGAAGTCACTAAGTCGATGATTCCACTTTTGTAGGAGGAAGTGAGCCTCGTAAGAATTTGGAGAGGGATCATCAACTCGTTGCTTCATCTTCTGTCAAGTAATCGAGGTGGGTAAATCTATACTCATCTAAAGTTTGAGCTAATAAGCTATAGAAGCATATAGGGCAAATGAAATATCCAATAAAGCATTTTTGTTCTGCCTGATCGATCTCTGTACAAGGAAGGAAGGAAAGAAAGAAAGAAAGATATTATGTTTAATTGAGCTCTTGAGCATGCTTAGAAATGCTAGAAATATTAAAGTATTGTTTATGCTTAGCACGGGATGTTTAGAATCGTCTTTAGTTGAAATTCATATTTATTTACGTTCATCTCCTTGTTAAGAATATTTATGCTGTGATAAGGCTCGTAAGTTAAGAATTAAGGATTGCCTTGTTAGGGTAGCGTTAAATCCCTTATAGGTCAAGATTATGCTTTATTAAAGGACTAGCCCTTAGACGTTGCTCTAAGATTGGTTTTGCTAGCAAGATTAAGGAAGAAAGGAACTCAGCATTTCGCTTAAGCAGGAATTGAGCTCACAACTTGTAGAGGGAGTCACTGCTGGGTTAATTCCCTCGCAAACTTGTTTGGATATTTGAGGTAACCCCTCTTCTATCCCATGGAATGCCTAAGGGTACAGTTGACATCAGGTTTGAGCCAAAGTTGGGCCGAAAAGTAAAGAAAAGGTTTTGCGGATATGGAGAGGGTATTTTGCGTTTTGCTCTCCATATACCGCCAGTTTATTGTTGGATATTTCTCAAGTCATTAAAGAAGCTTTCATTAAAAGCCACTGAGTAGATAAGTGCTCACGCCCTCTTTTTCAAATGTTTTCAGGTGGAGATGCCGAAGATGATGGTGGCTGTGGATGTGGGTTGGCTGCCAAAATTGTTTTGCTATTATATAAGTTTCTTTGAAATCCCATTATGTGTTCTGCTCACTACCAAAAAAACTCTCATACATAACACTTCATACATAACGGATATTTTAAATATCCGTTATGTATGAGCGCATTTTTGGTATAGATAACGCATATTTCAAAAATCCGTTACGAGAGAAGTGTTATCTCCGATCATATATAACGTTTTCGAGTCTTGCGTTATCTGTGAGTGTTACATATTGTTCACAATTATAACGCTCATTTGGTACTGTTATGCGTTGTGTTATGTTTAAACACATTATATATCGGTAACTTTGACCGTTATGAATATCCGTTATGTATATGTGTTAATTATTATTTTTTTAAGTCAAAATTAAATTATTAATCTAAAATTTTTAGGCAGAAAGTTTCCCACCAATGATTTGATTTTTTCATTTTGACAAAATTAAAAATCTAACACAAAAAAAACTATTCTCACTTCATCTCTCTCGATCATTTCCTCAAACTTCCAGCCCTGATTCTTTTCCCTTCCCTCTTACCTAATGACTACCATGCCTGAACCTCCACAAAGTACTGTACAAAGGCAACCTCCACAAAGTTCCCGACGAACCTCATCGATGGCTGCGCCCCTTCCCCAAAATTTCACTCAAAGACTTCAAAATCCTCCTCCGCCGCCGCGCCAGAGCCCTTCCCCGCCTAACCACCTCCGCCTCCGATGTGCCCACGACTTCGAAACCTAATCCTGCTCCCGACCCAAATTCCAACCCTAATTGTGGCGATTTTGATTGACAATAATCTCATCCGTTCATTTTCAATTTCAACTCCTCCGTTCGATTAGGGTTTATCAAGGGCTGCTCCGATGGCCAAACCTGCTCGCGGCCGCCCGGCGTTGCCGTCGGGATCAGATTCTCACTCTTCATCCCGCTCTCGCTCTGCTGCTTCTCGCTCCCTCTCACGCTCTCTTTCTTACTACAGGCTCAGACTCTCACTCTACTTCAAGGTCGCGTTCCCGCTCTCGCTCTAGATCCTCCTCATCTTCCTCTCCTTCTCATAGCGGAACCTTGCGCAGCCGTAGCTCTACTTCTCCACAACAACTTTCTATAAATTTTAAAAATAATTTGTGGGCCCATTGAGATGAGTTTTCTAGCTGCATTTCAATTTTGATTTCTTGGTTTCTTTTACTGGGTGAATTGTATTTTCCACTGCAGAATTTGAAATGACTGGAGGTTGGGAGTTTCTTTACTTTTTTAATGGTCGATGAGATGTTTGATGAAATGCCTGAATGAATGCTACATTTGTTTTTTTCAGGATTTTTGGTGTAAATATCAATTCCGATTTGTCGAAAATGTGGCACAGGCTCCGTGATGGATGGTTAGAAATTCTGAGCATTCAGAAGTTTCAGAGAATTGTTTCTTACACTAGATTTTACTGTTTTACTACGCTGATCAGATACGCTTACTGCAACAATACGTAAGTGTTTATGGCCTTGTTTTATTTTCGTGCAAAACGTAAAGTTTGGGGTAAAAAAGCATTGTCTTTACAAGTTATTGGACTAGGATTCCATATTTACTGTTGTTGGTTCTGTAATTTGGCCATCTTAGAGTGTAGAGCTAGTTACGGACACCCTTTTGCACTTGTTTTTCCATTCCTTCAAGCTTTCAGAAACTTTTTCTTTACGTGAAACTGATTCATAAGATAGAATTATGTTCATTTTTATTTTTGACCGATATTGGAAATGAGATTTTGTTGGATTTACTACCCAAAGAAGAAGCAAATTTGGTGAAGTTGGTTGTTTACTTTCCTTCTTATTCTAGAATTTTATAGACTAATATGAACAATTTTTTTATTTAGTTTTCATAAATTTCAATAGTTTGTTACTCCTATTCCTTTGTACAGGGCCCCCACCTGTGAAAGTTGGTGCATGTCGAGCTCTATCTCAACTTCTTCTTGATGCTACAAGAGGAATTATCCAAAATCACGCGTTGGATTTATTCTCTTCCTCTTCTTAAAAATGTGAGAGGACACCTAACATTTTCAGCTTGAAGGTTTTCTTGTTGTTCATAGTTTTTTTATATTTTTATCCTGCTTTGTAGGCATCTGAAGAGACTATGCACCTAGTACTTGAAACTTTACAAGCATCTATTAAAGCTGGTCAGTTCAATTGGAATAATATTTAACATCATATTGATGTTGAGTTAATTTTCAGTTGGATGCCTATGACGTTTTCTTACCTCATTCTCCTTCATTATGAACTGAGGTCTGGTTTTGTCTTGTAGGTCATGAAAGTAATTGTCTTCCTTCAGGTTCTGGGATGAATATCTGGTTTTTGAGTTTTACAAAGTCAAAAATATTCAGTTTCTTCATCTCTAATCTATCCAATCTATTGCCTATCTAAAGATCACTATTATCATCCTATCCCACAATAACAAATAAGTTGACATTCATCTACTAAATGAAAAAATGATAAAAGTAAAGGGTAGAGATATAACTTGATCAGGTAGTATTGCTTCACAAAGGCCACTAAGTACTTTTACTTAGAACCTTTTGGAAGTGAAAGGGATTTTTTGTTGTTAACTTTGTTTATATTTGTCTTTCTTTTATTTGCTTTTTGCGTCACCTCTTTATGTGTTTCCATAGTATAGTGACTAGTTGTAAGAGTGCTAGCATGAATCATGGTCTATGTGAACATATTTCTAATATCCCAAGAAAAGGTTCATTTTGATAACATTCCTTCTTGTTTTCTCTTTCTACTTTTACCCAGGGGTGATTTTGACTTGAGTAACTTTGAGGATGGAGTTATATCATCTGCTTTCATGGTTGGACTTCTTGTGGCATCTCTGATATTTGCATCTTCAGCCAATAGGTAATAAACCTTCATGTTTGTGACTACATTCAGTTGTCTTAGGCTGTTTGAGTTCTTACATGGTGGAGAATACTGAAATGGTGCTTGTGTTATCTGAAGTGAAAGTGTGATGGCTCCGAAGAGATTCTTTATACTGAAATGTTCATAGTTTTACCTTGCCAAAGCATACAAAAGAAATACTGATTAGCGGAGCCACTCAGATGAGATATTTCTAGTTATACATTCAAACATGTCATTAGATCTACTGCATTTAGCAGATTCAGTCAGTTTTTACCACAGCAGTTTTGAATATGATAAATTAATGCTTCATGTAATCATGGATTTCTTGGGGTCACTGTTAGTTTCATTTTTTTTAAGCAACATTTTTATTATTTATATTACTGCTGCTGTGTGCTTTGATGTGAGGATCAGGAGTCTTTTAGAACGTGAAAAATGTTGCAGGCACTTGATTTCTGAAACCATTTAACATATGGCAATTCTGTTAAGGAGAATTGTCTGCTTGGGGTGGCCAACCATACAAGAAATAGACCAGAAATTATTAGTTTGCAGAATAGACTAGAAAGGCTATCTGTTGGAATATTGGTACTAATGCCTGCAATTTATATCCATATTTACCTTAGCTCCTATGTTGTCATGGAAGATATATTCATAGTCTATTTCTCATGTCTGTGTTGAAAAGCTGCTTTAGTCATCTTTCCCTTTGATTTCTTAGTTTAATGGCTTTTGTTGTTGTCTTTCCATGGTGTATATCTGGTATTTGATCCTATCGATGCGAATGATGCAATCATGGAATATTTATTTTATCATCTTCTTATTGAAAATATACATAACGGCAGTCATTATCCCTATCAGATCTTTTTACTCTGAAGGATGGAACTGTAACACCCGTACTTAAGGTAATGTAAAGACATTGACATTGAAGGAATTTTTTGAAGAAGTCACTTGTATTTTTCTAACTGGATCATAATTATTTTCCTTAATGCAGGCTGCAGATCCCCCAGTGCGAGCAAATGTATTGCATTTAAGTACTGAGTTCTCTGTTCCAATCTCGTGAGTTGTTGTACTTATTCTGCGTGATTACTATGTTCCATAGAGTACAAAGAAATACTTGTGCATATGTTTACCTATAATATTTTTGTACCAGTACATTATAAGCTTTGTCACTCTTCCTATGTTATGTAAAAAATACTAAATTCTAGGTAAATAAGTATTATATTCATTGTCCTGTTGCCAGATGTTTGAGTTACACCTAAAAATGATTATTCTAATTGAGCTTTCTCATTTTGCCTGACATAATTGAATCAGAGCATAGATATTGACATATATGTTTTTGGGTATGAATGCTTTATATTCATTTATCGCTTGTTATTGATGCAGAGAGGCTGTGCAGAACATTCTTTTGCCGTATTTTGAAAAAGGTAAGATTCTAAGTTCATCTACTCTGGGCATGAATATATAAAACTTTGGCACCTTGAATAATAAACTTTTTACTATAAAATGTACAGCTAAAATGTAATGCATGTGCATTTCTGTAAAACTTGAGGATATTGATTAGATGTTTGCTTAGCTATCTGGTTTCAAAACTCAAGTATGTACCACTTTAGCATATTCCATGCTTCACATCACATAGCTCCTGTCCCTGCTACAGAAACAGAGGTACTTATATTTTTTGCCCTAATCTGTAGATATTCCTTCTTCTTCTCATATTAGATCTCATATCTTGTTCTAACCTCTTGATTTCCAGATTGAAGCTGAAGCTCATGCTGTAGAAGCTGCTTCAAAGTCCATCTACCCAATCCATATTGTCCTAGATAGGATTATTTTGACCCCAACTGGTGTATTACTAGGTTGCTGGCAGGTATTCTTTTTATATGTTTTCTTAGATTTCGATTATTTTGACCACTATGTGCCCTATTTTGGAGGTTTTATCTGTGTGATGGCTCTGTTACATGAAAACTTCATTAACTGTCTTAATTGGGAGTAGTTTTAATACATTACCTGAAATTTTTAACGAGCTGTTTGTTTTTTTCTGCTCATTCATATTTCTCGTCCTTGTTACTATTTTGTGGTTTCCATGTGCTCCCTCTTAATAAAGTAAAACACTGCTGATCATACAGTGCCTGCCAGCTTTTCTGAGTATGCAGCCATTGACCTGTTGTGGATGACCCAATAACTCTGGTGGAACGTGTATATATGTATGAGAAAATTGCAGCAAGTTTAGATATATCTATAAGTAAGTGATCATCTCATTTGCTTACTAATGGTTATAACCCATGCTTATTCTGCTCAGGTGGTCTCTGGTGCAGATCCCGTAACCATTCGTGCTAAATTAAAAGATGCTCTTTCACGTGCTCCACAGAAGCAGCTTGTAAGGAGCAAATTAACAGCTTTGGCTGTATTATCTTTCTTTGTATTATGTTAATATAGCAAGGGAGCAATGTTATGGAAACGTCTGTCTTGTGAACTACATGTGAAGGTAGAAAATGATTATCGGTAAAAATTAACAAATAATTCATGTCAAGGTTGGTTTTTTTGTTTTGTTTGAGGTTGTGAATTATTGGAATATGTGTTATTTTGAATTGTCATCTAAAATATACATAACGGCAGTGAAACTATAAGACAGTTATGTATAATGCCTAAAGATAACCAAAACTAAAAATATTTAATAACGGTAAAAATCTGTTATGTATCAAAACCATTGTTGCAGAATACGGATGATGCGGCCGCCTAGTCGGCGCTTAGGCGCTCGGCGGACATGTCCCGTGCCGAGAACACCATGTTCGGCCATATTCTTCGGTCGACCACGTACTCGCCGATGAATCGGTGCTAGGCGGCCTAGGCGGCGTTAATCGGCGCCTTTTTCATTGTTAAAACTTAAAAACTAAAAGAAATAAATAGAAATGAATTACAGAGAGGGGAGAGAGAAGTGAAGCCTGCTCCCCCTACCCCATGTCCCCAGCCACCGCCGACTACCACCCACAGACGTTATTGCTGTTACCGACTCACGAAACTGCTGAGAACATGAGATAGGTAATTGGTCTTCGATTTATATCATCTGCAAATTGTAATTTAGGGTTTATGGTTTAGATGCAAATTAGGTGGGAAATTGCTGGTATTTGTTGAGCCATGGATGTTTTTTACGAAGCTGTCTACTTGTATTTCTCTAATTGTATTTCTCTTGGTTATTCTCTTAATAATTATATAGGTGCTATCGTGTTGCTGCAAAGTGCAAATTAGGTGTGTCGTGTCACGTGAAGAACAATTCAAATATTTGAATATTTATGTATGCTAAAATCCAGATGCCTTTTTTTGTGATTGTGCTTGAAGTTGAAAACTTATCGATCAATTCATGAATCAATATTGAATCATTTTTCATTGCAAATCCTTTGTTTAAAATGTTATTATTTATAAATTTATAAATGAAAATTATAAAATTAATATGTTAAAATAAATAATTAATTAAAATTTGAAAAACGCCTAGATTCCACCTAGACTCCGCCTAGGCCCCGCCTAGACCGCCTAGGCGCTAGGCCCCTCTTGACCGCCCGACTAGCGTCTAGCGAATTCTGCAACCTTGATCAAAACATACATAACGTAAAAAAAGTGTTATCTAAATTACAAACAACGTTATGTATTAATCCATGTGGTATATTTCATAACGGAGAAAAATGAATTTTCATAACGGTACAAACCGTTATATATAACAGTAATAGATCACGCAATGAAGAGTGTTATGTATGAAAAAGAAACCGTTATTTAAAAGTGCATAGATAATGGAGAAAAATGAATTTTCATAACGGTAAAAACCGTTATATATAACAGTAATAGATAACGCAATGAAGAGTGTTATGTATGAAAAAAAAACCGTTATGTAAACATTCATAGATAACGGAGATAATTAAACTTCCATAACGGAAGAAACCATTATGTATGAGAGTTATAGATGTTATGTTTGTTGCTACAACCGTTATGTTTAATATCATAGATAACGAATATTTTTCCGTTATGTATGAGCGCAGCATAGATAACACCAGTATACATAACATAGCTTTTTTCACATAGATAACGGATAAAATCCGTTATCTATGAGCGTTTTTTTGGTAGTGGCTACTCTGATTAACTCTTTCTAAATTTCGTTCAAGGTTCTATTATGATTATTCGAGATTCTAAAAATATTTCCAAACATGATTACCTATATATAAGACGCATATTAAGTTTATTTCCGCTTTCCGAGTATGATTTCCTTTCGCATATAAAAGAGCCTATGCTTGTTGGTATCTGATTAGTTAGCCATTTTATTCCGCTAAAGCATGTTTCCTTCTTAATCAAGTAAACCCGAGTATCTTCAACTATCTTCAAAGCGTACCTTTATTCTTAAACTTTGTTAATCTTCTGACTTTACTCGTTAAATCCCTTAATAACACCCCGTCCCCATTCGTTAATCCCTATCTCGGGACCGGGCTGTTACATATATGGATGCTCCACCTAGGTTCGAATCTCAGTTTGGAAAAAGAGATGTGTGTCGTTTGAAGAAGACACTCTATGGACTCAAACAATCACCCAGGGCTTGGTTTGGGAGATTTACGAGTGCAATGAAAACCTATGGTTTTCGACAAAGTAATTCAGATCATACTTTGTTCTTGAAAAAAAGAGGAGCTCTTATCATTTGTTTGATCATTTATGTGGATGACATGATCATCACAGGTAGCGATATAGAAGAAATCAAGAAGTTGAAAAAGGACCTGTTTTTGGAGTTTGAGATGAAGGATCTAGGAGCTCTCAAATATTTCCTAGGGATTGAAGTCCTTAGATCTGCCGAATGGATCTTCATACGACAACAAAAGTATACTCTGGACCTTCTCACGGAAACAGGAATGCTAGATTGCAAACCTATTGATACTCCTATTGCTGTTAATCACAAACTACAGATTATCGAAGGTGCAGAGTTGACAGACAAAGAACAATATCAACGGCTGGTAGGGAAACTTATCTATCTTTCTCACACCAGACCTGATATAGCATATGCAGTGGGAATAGTAAGTCAATCTATGCATAAACCCCAAGTTGATCACATGGAGGCAGCAATAAGAAATTTGGTTACTTGGAGAAGCAAGAAGCAAAAAGTGGTGGCCCTATCCAGTGCTGAAGCTGAATTTAGAGGAGTGAAAAGTGGGTTGACAGAAATCTTGTGGCTACAGAAGTTGTTAAGAGACATCGGCTTTATTCCGGACCAGCCATCTCAGTAATTTTGTGACAATAAAGCAGCCATTAGTATCTCTGAAAACCCAGTCCAACATGATCGAACCAAGCACGTTGAAGTTGACAGACACTTCATCAAGGAGAAATTAGAAGCCGAGATTGTTGAGTTACCATTTCTCCGATCAGAGGACCAGCTAGCGGATATCCTTAACAAAGCCGTGAATTCAAGGAGTTTTTCGACAGTTCTTGACAAGTTGAGTATTAGAGATCCTACTACTAAACTTGAGGGGGAGTGTTGGTAATCCACGACCAAAGATAGGAAATCTACAACCAAAAATAGCTCCAAGAATCCTGCACAATCAAATCAGTCAAGATTAGATCCCGATTTAGAATAATCTTCCATAAATAATGTTTTGTAGATCTCTTTATTTACCTCTCTTTGTAATCTTCTTCATACAATATACAGCAATACAATACGGTTTTTACCTCTCTAATCTGCATTCTCAACTTTAGCAATTGTTATATTCAAATTCATCATGCTTAGACAACGGGTTAACAATAAGATCGCCAATTGCTAATGATGTTGGTAGGCTACTCTATATTGGTAAGCAACGTGGATTCTCAGGAATGTTAGGTAGTCTGGATTAGGCCTGAGCAAATGGTCTGAACCGAACTGGACCGAACCGAAAAGCAAAAACCGATAAAAACTGAATTCATTTTTTTGGGACCGAGACCGAACCGATTACATGTTTTGACCGAACCAAAATCGAAACCGATCAGACCGGTTCGGTTCGGTCGGTTGCGGTCCAAACCGATAAAATCTGTATTTTTTTGCAAATCAATAATACTACTCAACAAGCATCAAACCAAGTCTTAAAATTAAATTACATGATAAACAAACAAAAACAATGCCATCAAATGATAAAATAAACAAAGTCTAAACTCCAAATGTTCAAAATAATATCATCAAATGATAAAATAAACAAGTCCAAATGGTAAATGTTCAAAAATCAAAACAAAGTCACTCCAAAGTTCAAAATTCAAATCCTCTTAACTCTTAAGCTTCACTTATGCCACCAACATTTGTCATGCCTACAAAAAATAAAAAGGAATAATAAAGTAAACAATAATGTGAGTAGCTGGGACATTATGGATGATCAGAGACTAGATATCAAGGTAAATTAACTAACTATAACAATATTTATAATTGATTGACTTTGAGAAAGATAAGTGATCTCATAAACAAAGCAGAGCAGATAACCACTTTTTCTTCTATAAATTACTAGTGATATGTGATTAAATATATTAAAGGGGATCATTGGCATATTTGGCTATCATTTTTAAAATATAGAGTAAGTGCCACAACACTTTTAAAATGAAACTTGATAATAAGTTGCACCAACAACTATCTTTATAATCCCTTTGCAGATGAAGATGAATATAGTGTACAGAAACATGAAAGGCAACCCCAAAGTTGAACCATCAATCCAATCAATCTACTAATGTAAAGTATGTCACATTTCCAGATCACAATGATGGGGAGAAATTGAACTTTTGACCACTCAAATATGGATTCAACCATTCAGATTGGATTTATTTCAGTGGCTTAATTCTCAATCTTCTTGTTTTCGATGATATTGTCTGAATTCGTTATATTATTAATTCATTTGAAGTTTCAAACAAAAAAAGTTCAGATTTTATCCAACAAAATTCGTCAGTTTCTCTAACCAGTACACCTAGACTTTCAAATATTCAAATAGGTTCCAAAATTTCATCTTCACTAATCTCACCAAAAATTTTAGAAATTCAACATTTACCCAACAAGCACTCAGCAAAACATTAGACGGCTAGACGCTATCAGAATCTGCAACACTTTCAGATTTACCAACACAAAAGTCCAAAACATGAAAAATTAATTCAACTTGAAATATTCTATATAATTTTTGGGTATAATAGATATCAGAAGAAGAATTGAAGAAGGCAGATTAAAGAACAATGAAGAAGAAACAAATTTAAAATTGAAACCACTACCATCCACCATATATCGTATCTTACCTTTTCGAAATGAACGACTGCCGGAGAAGACGTCGGAGGCTCGGAGCTGCGGCCTGCGAGCGTTGGAGGACGTTATGCGGCGCTGGAGACTGGAGAGCGGCGCTGGAGACTGGAGAGAAGCGATCGATTTAGGGATTTAGACTGTAAGAGGCGTATTTCAGTATTTGTCAATTAATGTAAATGAGGATATATATTTTTTAATTAAAATAATCCTATTAATCGGTCGGTTTGGTTTTGTTCGGTTATTTTGGACTCAAAATCGAAACCGAACCGATAAAAAATCGGTCCACTATTTTAAAATCGAAACCGAACCGATTATTATATATATTGCACCGAACTGAACCAAACTCAGCGGTTCGGTTCGGTTTTTCGGTTTCGGATCGGTTTTGCTCACCCCTAGTCTGGATTGCATGCACTAGCAGTGGAAAAATTGTCCTAGAGCTTATGCAGGGCAATACTTCGGTGGAAGTAGAGTTCCAGCAATTATTCTTGAAGATGTATCTGATTATGATCTTTGCATAATGCATGCCTATTTCGGGATTCCAGGGTCCAAGAATGATAGTAATGTATTGGATACATCTCCTATGTTCTCTGAACTTACTAGAGGAGTTGCTCCTCCTGCACATTATGTCATCGATGGAAAAGAATACAATATGGGCTACTATCTAACTAATGGTATCTACCCCAAATGAGCAACTTTTTGTGCAATTTACTCAATCATCAAGTGGTCACAAAAAATCATATTTTTCGAAGAAACAAGAAGCATGTAGAAAGGATGTCGAACGTGCATTTGGCGTTCTCCAAAGTCGATTTGCAATTGTGGCAAATCCAGCACGTTTGTGGAGCAAAAATGATTTGTGCAATATTATGACTATGTGCGTCGTAATGCACAATATGATAATCGAGGATGAACGAGATCTTGATGCACCAATTGAAGAAACAAGGGACACGCCACCACCAGATATTGAAAATGCTCCATTTCAAAATTTTCGTGCTCAGTATTGAAAAATCCAAGATGTAGAAGCACATTTCCGCTTCGAAATGCATTAATTGATCATTTGTGGGAGGAATATTCTAATTCACAGAATTATAATGTATTATTATGTAACTTTATGTTTGTTTTGTAATATTTTAATGAATCGTATTTTTATTTTATATTAATTCAAATATATTTGTTCCAAAAAATATTTTAATAATTATTATGAAATGTTGAATTTAAGTATAGATATCCATTAAATGAAATTTCATAAATTATTATATGTTGTCAATTATAAAATAATAATTGTAAAGGAAATAAAGAGAATCTTATGAATATTCTCTTTTGGTATAAAATTATAGTGCAAAGTGTTGGAGATGAAATTAAGAATCTGCTCCATTTTAGTGATAGTGATGTTGTATTATAGTGCAGATTGTTAGAGATGGCGTTCGCCATAAAGAAGGTTATACACGTGATATGATATTTTTCGATCTTGTTCAATTTTCATATATCACCTTTGTGTCTTGTCTTATAATCAAATTCATTATTTAATAATATTGTAATTTATAAAAATAAATATTTATTATAGTATAATTAATCATAATTAATATTTATGAATAAAAGTTAAAATTTAAAAATAATATATATAAACTAATAAATTATTAACTAAAAAGAAAATCATACAGTAAAAAATACTTATAAACTTAAACTAAACAACAAACAATTGAAATTAAAGAAAAAATAGAAAAATAATTAATAAATTCAAAATAGGACACTAAAGTAAGATAAGAAAAGTGAATTATAGAATTTCAAGTGTAAATACGCGCATGATATGACGGGTTATCTTTCTCTAATATTTCGATCTAGTATTTTATTATATTAATGTACTATCGTTTATAAATGTGGAATATATATATAGGTTTAACACATAGTAGAAAATATATCAAAATTTTAAAATATAGAGGATCATGTTGATTAGTTTTCAAATGATTTGGGACACTTGTGTCCATTTTATTCATTTGATTTATTAAATGATATATGTGAATGACAAATTCATTATGCATACCGAATGTATAGGGGGGATAAAATCATGAGATTTAAGAAAATTTATTTATTTTTGTAACTTGATATATTAAACCCTATATTATCAGGTATATACGTTGTGCATTTCAAAATTTTATAACTTCATTAATTTTGTATATTTTAGAATTTATATATGTTCAATCTCAGGTTCACCACGTTTCATTAGGTATTCATTATAGATACTTGAATATATTATGGCCACCGTTAATAATAAGGTTTAATTGTAATAAAAAAATAAAATTTTTTACAAAATTAATAATTTAAATATAAACTTTGAATCATTGCAATAATTATCTAACAATGTAATTTATAAAAGACATATCAAATATTTTTCGGTGATCAAAAAATCGACATGGCATAACTTATTTTTCGTGTTTAAATGTAAATTATTTTTAGATTGTATCCAAGTGAAAAATAAATCATGTTATGTTGGTTTTCTAGTTAAGGAAAAACAAACCAACTAGTTTGAAGATTTTGTGCGGTGGTATAAAATTTGGGATTAAGGTCATGAGAATAGGCATTTGATAATATAATATTAAAAAGGGTTTTTCTAAATGAATTACCATCTTTGTTCGAATTTACAATTTATATAAGACTTTTTAAATGTTATAATAATTATTCAATCTTTTTATTTGTAAACCAATCAATCATAATAAGCAATTAATAATTTAAAAAATTAAATAGTAAAAAATAATTATAAACCCTAATTAATAATTGTAAACTTAAACTAAAACACAAACAGTTGAAGTTGAAAAAAAATTAGAAGAAAATTTGATACATTCAAAATAGGACACCAAATGAGATAGAAAAAGTGAACTAGAGCCTCTCAAGTGTAAACACGCGCGTGATTTGGCCAATTCTCTTCCTCTAATATTTGGATCTCGTAGTTTATTATATTAATGTACTGTCAGTATATGGAAAACATGATTAAAATTGTAACACCTCAGTCCCAGAAGAATGAGGGATATGTGACTGGTCCGTTACTGGGGAAAGGGGAAGAGGTTGGTGCTCTGAACTTGCGGAATGAATAGGTTTCTATAGAAAAAATTGATTATGCTTTCCGGAAATTTGAGCAGCATAACCTCTTTAACTGAAACAAATCCACGTTTTTCAACATATTGAATAAAGTGATTGGAATTTACATAATCTCTTTCACTGAAACAAATCCACATTTTTCAACATATTGAAAAAGTGATTGGAA
This sequence comes from Perilla frutescens, assembly GCA_026008535.1. Lineage (NCBI taxonomy): Eukaryota > Viridiplantae > Streptophyta > Magnoliopsida > Lamiales > Lamiaceae > Perilla > Perilla frutescens. The sequence goes on along the minus strand of BRKX01000003.1, from coordinate 13,538,043 downwards.
CTCAAAATCCAACAACAAAAGTAAACAGATTCCAATCAGACCAAGTAATAGATAATGGGAAAATCCACCCAACAAAAATCATAAGAGATGGACAAGAAAAAGGGCTCAGCTCATCAATACTTTATTAAACAAGCCCCAACAAGAAATCATAACATGCTTTATGCTAAATGGGCTTGTATATTCAGAGTGCAGTAACATAGTTCATAGTTTGAACCTAAAACAAGCGCACCAGACATTGATATCATAGAAGTGAAAGCAATCAATGCTAAAGCTTGCCCTTAGCCTCAGCAACGTCCACGTCAGCCTGCAACTCAACCTATGAAAAATATTTGAAAAGATTTGGGTGCTAGAACTAATGCACTCATTGGAATGATGGTTTTGTAAAACAGTTGATAAATCATTTAATAAAACATATATCCAATCAACTATAATTAGAATTCAGCAAAACATTTAAAAGATGAAATAGATTTTGTGTATGCTAAAGCTTCCTTTCTTGAATACTCTCTGGCTACTTCTGTTACCTACAGTGAACTGATATTATAATTTGTCCCGAACTGTACGAGGTAGATACGACACGACCGTGGTTACTATGGGCATCAAATATTCAAATAGTGACGATCACCTTTTCTTAGTAGGATTATATGACCTCCAAAAAGTAGACCTAAAATATTTTCATGACACTTTCTTAGAATTCTAAAAAGCTTCTCTCTCTCTCTCTCTCTCTAGCTCAGCTGATACTACACAAGGCAAACTTTGACTTAGGATTGTTACAAGAATTTTTCAGCGCATATTTTCAACCACTTGTCATTATTTTACCCAATCTTTACCAGATTTAATCCACGACATATTCAGATTTCAAAAAATTATCAAATTTAATTGACAACATGCTTCATGTGTAACTACACATGCATGTGAATTAAAATAATTTTCAAATCACACACGGAAAAGATACAAATTTAAATATATGATTACAATAATTGGGTAACGCATAAGATCTGCCCAGATAAAAACGGGGCTGACAGTTAAGTAAAGCATTTCGCACAGGGAAATTTCCAATATGAAATTTTTTTGCTAGGATGGGTTTTTCAATCACTTTGAAGCAATTCCAACTAAAATGCTATTTTGAAAATGAGGCATAAACTTCAAAAAATCGTAATATATTCATCTCAACACAAACGGAGCTTTGTCATTTGCCATATGTCTGCCTCAACGGGCCACACAATTGGTTAGATGGATTCGGAGGTCAATTTTAGCCACACCAGCTGGAATGCTGGCTAGGCAGAAATTCTGGAACAAATTTAAATCCAAAAAGTTTCGGGCTTGATCGAGCTCGATACTCGTCGGATCTTCACTCAAAAGTACAATTTTTTATAGTGCATAAAATAAGGAATTTAATGGTACAATCATATCAAAGATCTAATGACTGGAACGTGAAATGAAATCTGGGTAAAAATTAATATTTTATTCGGATCCGAATTTCAAATGACGAAGAATCAAAAATTTATTCCGGTTAACTACAAGATCCAAACAGTCCAAGACTAATTAAAAAAATATTCTAATACGACTATCCACGAAGAGTAAATCTAATACTTACACAGAACGGAAATGGGGAAAAATATAGAAAACTCACATAATCAAAAATTAAAATCGGTAGAGTTAAAGATAACTGAAATACAAGCATATGAAAACCTGAAATTTCCAAAATTCATCGGTCCGAATGACCGGAATCAGATAAACTACCTACTTTGAGGATTTGGCAATGACGGCATGACGATAGCGGTGGTGGTAGCGTCACAATGACACTACCGTCGGTCGCCTCCTCCCCCGGCGCTCGACCCCACTTCACGATTTTCAGCGGCGTGAATGCTCGTTCTAAAATGAGCGATTGAAAATGAACTCCCTAGGCCCCTATTTATAGTTATTCAAAACTTAGGACAGATAAAATTTATCGGGTATTTTTTTATCTACTAAATTACTTTTGACACCGAATTAAATCTTTTGAAATGCATCTTTTGATCTATTGGATTCGTTAAAACTCCAACATAAGATTTAAAAATATCAGGGAGATCATTGGAACATTTACAAGAAAACCTACTAATCGAATTTAAACTTAGGCAAATTCTAACTCATTTTGGAAAGATAATAAACCCAAAAATAGAGATAAATTAGAGAGCCCAAAAGATTTGGAAGTTCGATCGTGACAACCTCAGTCACAAGTTAGGTCATGAGCCACATGGATGTCATGTGGCAAGTTTCTCATGGCCACCTCATTATTAATTTGCGAGTGGGGTCACGAACTAACTAAAGGCGACCACATCTCACCAACGAGTGAACAAAAAACTAGCCATAGAGCCATTCACGAGTGGATTGGCGACTACCTCGGTCGCGAGTCCTGTAACAATTAAGCTTGTGCATCTCAACAGTCTTCCACTATTTTGCTTCGTTTTCACTTATTTCTTGTCCAACTGACACGATTCTTCTTGCAACGCATTCCTTACTCGCTTTTCTATCTTTATGGGTTCTTTCCCAAGGTAATTTGCAATTCACAGGTAAAAAGGCACTAAATCCCTTCACAACAAGCAAACACGTGACATTGCACAACATATCGAAAACCGCCTAGGCTCCGCCTAGATTCCGTCTAGGCCCCGTCTAAGCGACCTAGGCGCTAGGCCTTCTTCGACCGCCCGACTAACACCTAGCAAGTTCTGCAACCTTGGTTGTTGATCTTAAGTAAGGTCTTAGTGAAATTTTACATTATTGTTGATTTTATTTTATTTTTTAAAAATCAATTTATATTATTCTTAATAACATAAATTTTTAAGTGATATATTATTTTTATATTTAATCAGTTAGATGCATCTTTAGATAAATTATTCTAATATATTTTTTTAACTATAATAAATGTCAAGGTTTTCACTTTGATAATATCATACATATTTCATGTTTTGGTATCAACATTTGAGACTCAATTTATTTTCACTTACTGATACATGAAAATTTGGTGTGGTGTATTCTTGTACGTACTTGTTCTTCTTCAGTGGAAAATTCCATACGAATATTAAATGTTCGCGATGCTTGGGATTTATTAAAATTTGTTATTGAGAATTATTTAAAAATTGGGAATTTTTTAAATTTTTTAATAAGAGAAATATTTAGTATTTATATCCAAATTGGGGTTTATAATTGTAATACCCTAAATTCCATAATTTAAAATGTTACTATTTCTGTGCTTTAAAGCGGAAAATGATTCTAATAATAATAGTTCAAGTAATTAATTAATTTTTTTTAAATAATCTTACTAGAAATTCTAAGAAGAAAATAGAACCATATATTTTCAGAAATATATGTACTTAGATCAAAATATCTGCATTTCATAAACACCAAGTTCATTTCAAAAGGAACTCACACGTTCTAAAATATAAAATTCACACTCCTAATACTTATAAAACCATATTAGCAAACTACTAGTTTAGGTTAGTTCAAAAGCACTAAATACACATATAATATCAAGTTAAAAATAGTAGATTCTAAATAACAAGCCCAAAATTTTAGGTCGGGTAATCTAAACATCTTATGCATGCCCACCCTATTTCCTTCACGCGGCTCCAAGCTCACTGACCTGAAAACATTTAAAATGTGGGGTGAGCACTCTTAAAACGTACTCAGTGGTGGGGAATCGTGCACATTTCTTTCTATTTATCCAACTGAATTTAAATCGTAGGAATAATGGATTTAGAGTACTCTTCTGATTCTAGAATACATCTTGAACTATGCATAGGACATATTCTGATGCATACAAAACGCTTCTGTGTGTATAAAACGCTAATTTGTGCGTACGAAACGCTATCCACATTCCATCCACGATAATTCAAGTTGGATTAAAAACATTTATGTCTGAAAAAGCATATATCATATACTTTTATTGCAAATATAATAATTTCACCCTCCTGAGAATAATGAACACGTAATAATTGAGCAGAGGATCACAAAGTGGACGAGGGTCCTAATTGCGCCACATGACCTAGTCAATTAAAATAAAATGAATAATCATTTAAGGGAAAAACTCCTATTTATTCTTATCTAACTAAACTCATAAACTCGACCAAAACATAATTGATAACATTTCTGCTCAAAATATTTAATATGGAAAATTAAATTGAAACTTAATTAAATAGTAATTCTCAACTAGAAAAATAGAAAATTTGAGAATTACCCATTAGTGATATAATTAGACATCTTCTTTATTTAATATATAGTAAGCCATACAAACATGCTAAATAGATTTAAAAAAAAACAACTATAAATACAAAAATGTTAACTATATATATATTTAAGGTTCTGAAATGGTTAAAGAATTAATATAATTCGAACTCCACTTAACCGGGGTCAAATATTTAAAAATAATCATCAATTAAACGAACTTAAAAATTAGAGTATATGTATAAGAATTCAGACATTTATATATACAAAAAATTAGTTCATAAGTTGAATCTATTATTTTATTTTATTTTAAATCATTAAAAATCTCTCCTACTAGGCATCAACAGATAACAACTTCACTCAAATTAAGAGGTCTGAACCTTCTTTAATATTTTGATCAAATTTAATTCAATAGATGAATGAGTTTTAATAAATAATCAAAGCATGAGAAAAGTTTACCTTTATTAGGAAATCAGGTCGAATCTTTTGGACGAATTATAAATATCCTTCAATGTGTATTTAGAAATAGAAAGACATTGATAAATGATTTTACAGCACTCCAATTTGTTTTTCTAATTAAAATTGAATTGATTGGATAAATATAAAAATAGCATGACTCATAAGTTAGAGATTTCTCCTCATGACACATAATCTCACAACCCTCCCCCTTAACATACACGTATGGGAGTGGGAAAATGATAAAAATTAAATAAGATCAACATGCAAACTTATGTATATATCTTTTTTTATCTATTATATAAATAAATAAATAAAATATTTTCATTATAAGCATGTATGTTAATGTTTATGTGATAAAAACCACACTTAATAAATCAATTTTCAACTAAACAAAATATGTTAATATTAAGGGTGCAACTTCGGACTCCCTCGAGTATAACTAATTCTATCAAATGTTACCAAATAAATTAAAACTCAAATTTAAAGAAATTAAATAATTAAATAATTTAAATCACGTAAAAGTGGGATATTACAATCCTACCCACTTAAAAAAAATTCGTCCCCGAAATTTATCTTACCAGGTTGTCCTAAGGATGTATATTTAGCTAGGATTTCCTCCTCACGTTCCCAAGTTGCTTCTTCTTTCCCGTGCCTACTCCACTATACTCTAATTAGCGAAACTTGTCTATTCCTCAACTCGTGGGTCTTTCTATCGAGAAGAGCAACAGGCTCCTCTTCATAGGTCAAGTCTTTGTTGAGTTGTATGTCCTCATAGTTGATGGTGTGACTTGGTTCATGTAAATACTTCCTTAGCATAGAAACATGAAAGACATCGTGCACCAACAACAATCCAGGTGGTAAAGCTAGGCGATAAGCCACGTCACCAATTCGTTCTAAAAATTTAAAAGGTCCAATTAAACGAGGTCTCAATTTTCCTTTCTTCCCAAATCTCAACACCCCCTTCATAGGAGCAACCTTCAAAAACACTTTGTCACCTATCTCAAAATGCAAATCTTTTCTCCTTTTGTTGGCATACGATTTCTGTCGATCTTGAGCAACTTTAATGTTACCTCGAATCTTCTCCGCTGGTTCCACCGTTCTTTCAACTATTTCGGGACCTAAAATTTTTCTCTCTCCTACTACATCCTAATATGCTGGTGATCTACATTTTCATCCGTATAGCGCTTCATATGGAGCCATGCCAATGCTGGAGTGGAAGCTATTGTTATAAGCAAATTCCACTAACGGTAGATGCGCCTCCCAACTATCTCCTAAATCCATTATGCAAGTTCATAACATATCTTCCAATGTTTGTATAGTTCTTTCCGATTGGCCATCTGTCTGAGGATGATATGCAGTTGAGAACTTTAGCTTCGTGCCCAAAGCTATATGCAAGCTTGTCCAAAATCTCGATGTGAAACGGGGATCTCGATCTGATATTGTGGAGACTGGGACTCTATGGAATCGGACTATTTCTCGAATGTATAGCTGAGCGAATTGACCCATGGAAAACATCATCCTTATAGGTAAAAAGTGAGCTGACTTTATTAATCAATCAACTATGACCCAAATCGCATCATGACTCTTACGGTCTTGGGAAGTCTAACCACAAAATTCATTGTAATATGCTCCCATTTCCATTCTGGTATTTCTAGAGGATTCAACAATCCTGACGGTCTTTAGTGCTCTATTTTTACTTGCTGATAGGCCAAACATCGTGCAACGTAGTGAGCAATCGATTTTTTCATGCCATACCACCAAAAATTTCTTTTTAAATCTTGATACATATTTGTACTTCTAGGATGTGTTGTGTAAGGCATTCGATGTGCCTCATCCAAAATTTCTCTCATTATCTCGTTGTTCGGCACACAAATTCTGCCCTTAAAGAGTAGAGCCCCATCTGATGATATCGTGAATCCCTTAGAATCATCCGACACTTCTCTTGCTCACATCTTTTCTAGAAAAATCATCTTCTTTTTGTGCCACTCTAATTCTATCTCGTAGCGTCGGTTGAACTACTAACGCTGCAATTATAGCATTAGCTTCTTCTGGTATGGACACAACCTCGAGACTCAACTTTTCAAAATCCTTAATCAACTCTTCTTGCTGCAGTGGGATTCACTTTCTTTTGACTAAGTGTATCAGCCACAATGTTGGCTTTTTCAGAGTGATACATGATCGTGCAGTCATAATCTTTGACCAATTTCAGCCACCTTCTTTATCTCATATTCAATTCCTTCTAAGTGAAGAAATATTTAAGACTTTTATGATCCGTATAAATCTCACACTTACCTCCATAGAGATAATGTCTCCAAATCTTCAATGCATGCACAACAGCGGCCAACTCTAAATCATGAGTGGGATAATTTAACTCATGAGGCTTTAATTATCTAGAAGCGTAAGCAACCACCTTTCCTTGTTGCATCAAGACGCGTCCTAGTTCTTGTTTTGATGCATCACTGTAAATCACGAATCCCTTAGATCCATAAGGGATGGTCAATACTGGGGTTGTTACCAATCTTTGTTTCAACTCCTGGAAACTCTTCTCACATTTTTCTATCCATTCAAAAGGTACCCCTTTTCATGTCAGTTGCGTGAGTGGTCTGGCTATCTTGGAGAATCCTTCAATAAACCTCCGGTAGTATCTAGCCATTCCTAGAAAACTCCTCACTTCTCCCACATTTGTTGGTGGACTCCAATTGTTGACAGCTTCTACTTTTGTTGAATCAACCTCAATACCTTCAGCAGTCACTACATGCCCAAGGAATGCTATCCGATCTAACCAAAACTCACACTTTTTGAACTTAGCATACAATTTCTCCTTTCTTAGAGTTTCCAGCACAACTCTCAGGTGTGCTGCATGTTGCTCCTTATCTTTTGAGTAAACCAAGATGTCATCAATGAACACAATAATGAATTGATCTAAATATGGATGACATACCCGATTCATTAGATCGATGAACACTCCTGGTGCATTAGACAACCAAAAGGCATCACCACACTCATAATGACCATATCTTGTCCTAAAGACCGTCTTAGGAATATCGTCTTCCTTTACCTTCAATTGGTGGTATCCTGATCTCAGATCTATCTTTGAGAACACACTAGCCCCTCGAAGTTGATCAAATAAATCATCAATTCTCGGCAAAGGGTACTTATTCTTTACTATGAGATGGTTTAGATCTCGATAATCTATGCACATTCTCATACTACCATTTTTCTTCTTCACAAATAGAATCGGCGCTCCCCATGGCGAAACACTTGGCCGAATATACCCTTTGTCAAGTAGCTCTTGAAGTTGGACCTTCAACTCTTGTAACTTTGATGGTGCCATTCGATATGGTGCCTTAGACATTGGTGTTGCTCCTGGCATTAAGTCAATCATGAACTCCACTTGTCGATTCGGCAGTAATCCGGATATCTATTCAGGAAATACATCCACAAAATCTCTAACTATTGGCACATCATCTAGTGTCGGTTTAGTTAGCATAGTCCCAATAATACTTACCAAGAATCCTCGGCACTCACATTTCTTCAACATCTTCATAGCTTTCATTGCTGATATGATTCTTGGTCTTCCACCTAACTTAGCTCCATGGAAGATAAACTTTTCCTCATCTGGTTTTTGAAATACTACTTCTCACTCACGACAAAATATAGTTGCAAAACTTCTACTTAACCAATCCATTCCCAAGATTAAATCAACTTCTTGCATCTTGAGAGCATGTAAATCAGCTACGAGCTCTTTTCCCCCAAAATTCAATTTAACATCTTTAGCAACCCTATCAGTTCTTAATGTCTCTCCAACAGGAATTCTAACATTGAGGGCTAAGTTTTCTACTTCTAAACTTAGTCCTAGATTAGCACAAAGCTCAGTTGAAATAAAAGAGTGTGAAGCACCAGAATCAAGCAGAGCTAAAGTAGATATTCTAAAAATTGATATCATACCTGACATCGTGCCACTATTCTCCCCAGCTTCTTGTTGTGTGAAGGCAAAAAGTCATGCATTACTACCTTTCTTCGGCTCCTCACGCCGCTTCTTAGGACAATTTGTTGAGATGTGCCCTGGCTCATGACAGGTATAACAAACTCCTTTACCTTAAAAACAAGGTCTTGCATGAGGTTTCTTACATTCTGGACATAGAGGAACTCCTGTAGGTGCTCTATTTATGGGACGTGCTTCTGTCCTCTCCTTCTTGATGGGAAAATTCTCATTCCCCCTATTGCGATTGTCACACTTCCTCTTTCCATGAGGATCCACATTTCTCGAAAGAGCTTTATCTATTTCTAGTCCAGTAGCTACTTCATGAGCTTGTTTGACAGCTTGCCCATAGTCAACAATCCTCTGTGCCGCTAAAATTCCACGTATTTCTGGTCGAAGACCTCTCATGAACCAGTTAGCTTTTTGATCTTCAGCATCTAGTAAACGTGCTGCATAACGCGAGAGCTGATTAAACTTTTGCTCATACGCTGTAACTGACAAGTTACCTTGCTTCAATTCCAAGAATTCACTTTGCTTCTGCATACGAAAAGCCCGAGAAAAGTACTTGTCCATAACAATCTCTTTAAACCTTTCCCAGGTTAAATATTGTTGCTCTTCTGTAGTCATGCCAGTCTTGTACGACTTCCACCAATGGCCAGCATCCTTAGTGAATTGAAAGACTGCACACGAGACCTTGTGTGCATCATCGCACTCTATGTGTTCGAAGATTCGTTCGAGCTCCATTATCCATTCTTCGAGAACGAGTGGTCCAATCCTACCATTGAAACTAGGTGGAGTGTAGCAATGAAATTGCTCGATCACCTGATTAGTGGTTGGTGGAACAGGTACATTAGGTGCTGCATTTTGGTTCACTGTAGCATGCGTTTGTTGCTGTACGAATCTTTGTAGTGCTCTAATCAATTCTGGCACAAAGTTGCCACCGCCTGCATTTGGTGGTTAATTGGCCTCAGGATTCCATGGTGGATTACAATTGAGAGGCGGTCGCCCATGTCTCATACTTCTATAATACACATAGGTAAATGAAGAAACATACTACTAAGTTCAAGTCAAATGATAAGTATCTGAATATTTTGAATCTAAATAGGGAAATCTTCTAGGAAAATATTTCTATGTTCTCTCTAAATTTTGAGGACTAAAATAATTTATTTCTCATTCATCATATGCATTTAAACATAATAAAACTTTTCTGCATAAATCATCTATCAACATTTCTCATCATTCACAGAGTATCTGAATATTTTCTTAATGCTCACCACATTAAATAACTTTGTAAAATAAATAAATCAAACAAAGTACCTTGGAGCAGGAGCACGTGGCAGAAATGGGTGGCGTACCATAAAATCAAACAATATAAACTCTTTCAAATACATTGAGTGTACAGGAAGATAGACATGCTTTGATACCACTAAATGTAACACCCTAAATTCCATAATTTAAAATGTTACTATTTCTGTGCTTTAAAGCGGAAAATGATTCTAATAATAATAGTTCAAGTAATTAATTAATTTTTTTTAAATAATCTTACTAGAAATTCTAAGAAGAAAATAGAACCATATATTTTCAGAAATATATGTACTTAGATCAAAATATCTGCATTTCATAAACACCAAGTTCATTTCAAAAGGAACTCACACGTTCTAAAATATAAAATTCACACTCCTAATATTTATAAAACCATATTAGCAAACTACTAGTTTAGGTTAGTTCAAAAGCACTAAATACACATATAATATCAAGTTAAAAATAGTAGATTCTAAATAACAAGCCCAAAATTTTAGGTCGGATAATCTAAACATCTTATGCATGCCCACCCTATTTCCTTCACGCGGCTCCAAGCTCACTGACCTGATGTAACACCCCAGATTTTTTAATAAGGTTTAGAGGATTATTATTGGTAATTAATTAGTTGAGGAAGAAATTTAATTAAGGTTAATTAAGGTCAGATGTCAGTCACGACTTTAGGGGTCAATTTTCATGAAATCGTCTATTCGAAAATTTTGATCTTAACTCTATTTTGGCCATTTGTGGTCTCGTTGGAAAGGTTTTAACTCAAGGAGTGTGCTGGTGTTCCCAAAATTTTATTCTGAAGTCATTTGAGTTCCCAGTGATGAAATAACTCAACTAAGTCTAGATCTATCAGGCCCCTCTTAAGGGAAATGACTCAAGGATTCCGTTAGCATTCACAGATTTTCATTCTGAGGTCAATCGAACGATCGGGAGCAAAATCTGTCAGTCTAAGTGAATCATAAAAAGTAATTCCAAAAAGGGAATCTTTTGCTCGTCTTTCTTCTGACGACCCCGTCTTCATCACGAATCAAGTTGGTTCACTAGTATTCGAGCCAACGAGTCTCCCGGTATATTTAGATTTCGTGTATGAGGTCATTTGGACCTTAACATCGAATAAAGCAACTTTTAACCGAACCCGGGATAACTTTTACAGTATCCTTGCACTATAATGGCTTCTTCTAGAAGCCAAAGTTTTTCCTATAAATAGGACACCACCCCTTCACTCTTTTTGCACCATTCACTCTTCATTTCTCAAATTCTAGAGAGTGGGAAAAGCTTGAGAATTGAGAGAAAAGCTCTTGTTAAGTGAGGAGTCTTTTCGTGAGTTCTCCTCCGAGACGATGAGCGGAGTGGCGTGGAACGGATGCGGTGAGGGAATGTGCTAGGGGTGCCGTTGGGTTGTAGCAGGCGGCTCTGCCACCGTTGCGACTCGACGAGACGCCAAGCTAGACACCTTCCTTCGACGCACCCGACTCCGTCCATTCTTGTTTGCCGGCCTCGAATCTATTTCTTTCTTATCTTTAATTCCGCATTTCTTATCGTCTTTCATTATCGTATTTCTGTTATAGTATTTCCGTTATTATTTCTCGTTGATATTCTTGATTTATTTCGTTTAAGTTCCACTTAAGTTCCGTATTTAAATTCCGTCGTTATTTTGTTAAATTTCATCTAAGTTTAGTATTTCGATTCTTATTGTTATTTTCCCAGTTCGTTTCTTCTCTGTTTAAGCTGAAAGTTTAGTATGTTGTACATCTTCAAGTTCTCTACGTTTCGTATGTTGAGTCCGTCGTCATCCGGTGACCGAAAACCGGTCAGATCGCTGAAAAATAGAAACTGCTACCGGTGCCGATCAGTTCAGTTTTGGCTATTTTTACCTATTTTGGGTCATCAAATCAAAAGGTTTCTTCTACAAAGTTGCTCGAAAAATTATTCTCTATAAATCTGCCAAGTTTCGTAATTGTTGGACGAGTTTTGATGAATCTCAATTTTTAAAAGAAGACAGTTATTTTTATTCTGGAAGTATGTGTTATCAAAAAATTCTCAAAGTCTCAGTATTGAGTCCTCGTATATATAAGAGTATCCCGTATTATTTTCATAATTTTCGGGCAAGTAAAAAGTGTATTCGAGATCCGCTGAATAAAATTAAATTATAGCTCCATTTATAATAGATTAAATCCCGAAAAGTTAGTTCATCTTTTGTCCAGTAGTCGAGGTGGGTAAATCTATACTCATCTAAAGTTTGAGCTAATAAGCTCTAGAAGCATATAGGACAAATTAGATATCCAATAAAATATTTTTCTCTGCCTGATTGATCTCTGTACAAGGAAGGAAGGAAAGGAAGATGTATTTTTTTTAATTGAGCTCTCAAACATGTTTAGAAATGCTAGAAATGTTAAAGTATTATTTATGCTTAACATGAGATATTTAAGAATTGTCTTTAGTTACAATTCGTATTTATGTACGTTCATTTCTCCTTGTATTTGAATGTTGATGCTTTGTTAAAGCTCGTATAGTTAACGATTAAGGATTGCCTTGTTAGGGTAGTGTTAAATCCCTTATAGGCCGAGATCATGCTATATTAAAGGATTAGTCCCTAGACGTTGCTTTATGATTGGTTTTACTAGCAAGGTTAAGGAATGAAGGAACTTAGCATTTCGCTTAAGCAGGAATTGAGCTCAGAGGATCTATGAACTTTTAAGTGAGTCACTGCTGGGTTAATTCTCTCGCAAACCCATTTGGATATTTGAGGTAACCCCTATTCTATCATATGGCATGCCTAAGGGTGCAGTTAACATCAGGTTTGAGCTAAGTTGGGCCCAAAAGAAAAGAAAAGGTTTTACGGATATGGATAGGGCTTTTTCATTTTGCTCTCCATATACCGTCAATTAATTGTTGGATATCTTGAAGTTATTAAAGTGTTTTTTTTTGTTAAAACCCACGGATTACATTAGTGCTCATGCCCCCTCTTTTTCAAATATTTTCAGGTTGAGATGCTGTGGATGTTGGTGGTTGTGGATGTGGATTGGCTGCCAAGATTGTTTTGCTCTTATATAAGTTTCTTTTGAAATCTCATTATGTGTTCTGCTACTATGATTCACACTTTCTAATTCCGTTCAAGTTCTATTATGATTATCGAGATTCTATGAATATTTCCCTAGACATGGTTATCTATATATAAAGATGCATTATAAGTTTTATTCCTGCTTCGTGAGTATATTTTCCTTTCGCCTATGAAGAGGCTTGTTCATGTTGGTATCTGTTTATCTACTTTGACCTATGAATGGGTCTATGCTTGTTGGTATCTGATTAGTTAGCCATTTTATTCCACTAAAGCATGTTTCCTTCTTAATTAAGTAAACCCGAGTATCATCGCCTATCTTTCAAAAGTATATCTTTATTCCCAAACCTTCTTTGTTAATCTTCCTTCATATTCGTTAATCCCTTAATAACACCCCATCCCCATTCGTTAATCCCTATCTCGATCGGGACCGGGCTGTTACAGATGGTATCAGAGCCGGCTTGCAACTCTGCAGGCCTGTCTCTTTCTTTAAGTTAAGCTAAGTGTTTATGTGCATATGAATTGCTTCGTGATAAGTTACAGCAGCAACTCACAGCTCGCCATCGCCCTCGTATCCTCAACCAAAAATCAAGGTATGATAGTATAAAGATTTTAGATTTTAGATTCATGGATTTTGTGATTCAGGAAAGGAAAAGATTTTAGCAGGCATACCTCTTTTAAGGATAAAAGGAAAAGCTTGAGAATAAAATTCCGAGTAAAAAGTATTCAAGTAAGATGATTTACTGAGGTAAAAAGTTTTTGAAAAGAATCCTTGATCAGAAAGAAAATGTATAGTTCATTCTCAAAGTTTTGTTTTAAAGAAAAAAGTAAAATTTCTGCTTAAAGATTTTGGGCACCAAAATTTTTGTAAAAGTCAACTACTAAAAGGATCTATACATGCAAGATAAATAGTCTGAATCTAGATGATAGTCTGATCTTAGGAGAACCTTAGGTCTCCCTTTTATGAGCTAGACTGATTAAGCTTCATGTTTCTAGATGGTTAAGCGTCATTCGACTGCTAGGAATAATGTGCCTCTTTTCCGCCATGTTCAAGAAAGGAACGGCTTTGGAGGAACCAGAAAATGTATCCGACTTGGAAACATGCATCCATATGTGTGAGCAAGCACCGCCCGCTGAGAGGCCAGCAATGTATCGTATCCTGCAGAGCAACATCACCTGTGATCCCGAGACGTATCCTATAATTGGGAATCTAACGGAATTCTCCTCAGCCTTGATGACTCTTTGGGAGTCAAAGTATGGCCACGTGAACGCTCTAGCCGAGCAAAATCCCTCCCCCATGGTGGAACCAGAACTGCTAAGGGCGACTCTCAACAGTCCCCCTAGATTTCAAGCACCGCACCCCCGTGCTGAAGGAACCTTAAGAGCGGGATCCTTAAACGTCCGGATCATGAATTACACCAAGTATTTATCCTCCAGAATGCACCAGTGGGCCCCTGCCTATCAAACGTTTGCCCCTCATAGTCTGGGACAGTGTATGCCCCATCAGTTCCCCGAAGAAAGTATGAGAAAATTCAAGTTTGAGGTACCAGAGACAGATGATGATGAGAAAGAAGAGGACCTAGAGAAGGAAAGCGAGAAAGAGGTGGAATCATCATGCAAAAGAAAAGGAAAAGGCCCAACATATAGTTAAGCTTTAGAAGTAGGTAAAGGAGGTGTTGTTGTTAGAACACCTTGCTAATCTGTCTGTCCGCTTTAATCCAGATCTTATTCTGTAAATGTATTAATCAACCCCTTTAGATTTTAATAGTGGCAGTAATCCTCCAAAAGCTGCCTTATTTTTGGATGTAACCAAGAACCTCTTTCTTATTAATGCCAAAAAGTCCTCTTATGAGACAATTTTCCCACTTTGCTTGATCTATCCTGCGTAATCTAAAGACCTTATCGAAAGGTATTTCATTTTGCTTTGTGCAAATTCGAGCGAGCGTCGCTAATATTTAGGATTCTTTAGAATATCGTCGAGAAGACGGAAATCGAAGGAGAAAATGAGGACGCAACAAGTAAGTCTCGAACCGCCGCTCGAGAGCCAAGAGTGTGTTTCTCAAACATAACCCTCCATCATTTAATAGTTTAAGAGACCCAATGGGAGTCGAGAAATGGGTTTGTTCCTTATAAGTGAATTTTCAATTTTATAGCTTGTTCGAAGGATGAGGAATTAGGTTGTGCTCTTTTATGCGCATGGATGGTATGGACTACTAGTGAAAGTCCGTTCAAAGAATGATAACTTTGGAGTAATGGACGGAGTATGGTTAGGAAGACTTCAAGTACGAGTTATATATCCCGGATTGCTATCGTAAGGCAAAGGAGATGGAGATTTGGAACTAGAGGCAAGAAAAGAGGATGTTGTCAAAATACGATCAAGAGTTCAAATAGTTATCAAAGCATGCCCCACATTTGTGGTTTCAGACAGGAAGAAAGCATGTATAGATCAGGTCGCTTTGTCGTATTGCTTCCAATAGGTGAAAATGATCCCCGAATGTCGCTTCTCCGGCCAAGAAGGCCAACCGACTTATGTTATTTCATAACAACCTAGTAAAGAAGAAGATGCGTAATGCTCAAAGAAAGAAAGAGAGAACCTGAAGAAGATCGTTAAGCAGATAAACCTAGAATTGGTAGATTAAAAGTTTCAGTAAGAGAGGAAGTTTTGATGAGTATATTCATTCATTCTCATGTCAATTAAATCAATCACCCTTCATCAACTTAATACCAATTAAAAATTCTTCATATCATTTGAAATTCTTCAATTATATCCTCTTAGACAAATTACAATCTTTTGATGATACTTCTTTGATCATCCAGAATTAGTGATAGCATTCCCTTGTTAAAGCTGTGCTGATGCTTTTGCAAATATTCAGTATAGTTCTTAGTTGCTAATCGTTGATTATTTTCCATACCTTTGCTTCATGCAAGAACCCCTTTGGAGTTATAAGTCCTTTGAAAAGACAATGTTTTTAGTATAGATAACCCAGTGTTATATCTCTTCCAGCTTTTGGAACTTGTTAAAGAATTATTGATCAAGATAAAGTCCTCACTCAGAGGCATTCATTTTGTTTTGCTCTCACTCATAGAGCTCGAGTGTGGACCCTTGAATAGAGCAGAGAATATAAAGCAATATTTTTTTTAGTCGTTATTGGAAGAATAAGAGGAAGTACTCCCAATAGGAAGAAGAATCCAAGTAATGCTAGTTAGTGCCCTTCTAGTAGGACGCGCATCTCTAAAGTAATTTTTCAGCTCGTTAAGTTTAAGAGGCAATCTAAGGAATGACGTCAGATAAGTTCTAAGCTTACGTTCAAGGTCTAGTCATGCGATCTTTATACCTGCAAGTGATGGTGATCTCCAGCAGAAGCTATAAAGTCAGAATACCGTCGAAAAGTGGCTGCGACGAAGAAAGAGGAAGGAGAGTTTGCAATAGAAGGCGTTTCAAGCACAAGAAAATTTCCAAGACATATTTCCAAAGGAGATATCAGAACTACCACCATATAGGCAAGTGGAATTCGCTATCGGTTTAGAACCAGGAGCAACCAGTTCGAAAGCCCCTTATAGAATGGCGCCTAAGGGGTTGCAAGAACTCAAGGTTCAACTGCAAGAGTTATTAGACCTAGGTTTTATCCAACCTAGTGTGTCGCCTTGGGGAGCTCCAATCTTGTTCGTGAAGAAGAAGGATGGCACATTGAGAATGTGCATCGACTATAGAGAGCTTAATAAGCTGACCATCAAGAATCGATACCCTCTCCCAAGAATAGATGATCTCTTTGATCAAGCTTAAGGGAGCAAATGTCTCCTCAAAAATAGACTTAAGATCTGTGTATCATCAACTGAAGATCTGAAAGGAGAAGATTCCTAATACTGCTTTTAGGACTCGCTATGGACATTACGAGTTTGTAGTAACGCCTTTCGGATTGACCAACACCATAGCGGTGTTCATGGATTTAATGAACTGGGTTTTCACTCGTATCTAGATAAGTTTTTACTAGTTTTCATAGATGATATCCTCATCTATTCAAAGGATGAAGATGAGCATCAAGAGCACCTAAGAGTGGTGCTGGAGATGTTAAGAAGAGAAAGACTTTACGTTAAGTTTAGTAAGTGTGAGTTTTGGCTCAAGGAAGTTATGTTTCTAGGTCATATAGTTTCAATAGAAGGAATCAAGGTGGATCCAGCTAAGATTGAAGCTACAAGCAACTCAAAGTCTCCAAGGAACGTGAATGAGAATAAGAAGTTTTCTAGGACTCACGGGGTACTATCGTAGATTCATCAAAGGATTCTCATCATTATCAAAGGTTATGATGCGATTATTGAAGAAGGACTCCAAGTTTAGAGGGATGCCCGAGTGCGAGGAAAGTTTCCAGAAGGAAGATGTTAACCACAAGCCCAGTGTTGGCCATTCCGGAATAAAATGAAGATTTCATGGTTTACGCTGATGCGTCGAGAAAAGGATTACGATGCATGCTAATGAAGAGAGGAAAGGTGATTGCTTATGCTTCGAAGCAGCTTAAGAATCACGAGCAGAACTATCTCACTCATGACTTAGAGCTAGCAGCAGTTGTTCATGCACTGAAGATCTAGAGGCACTATCTCTACCGAGCCTAGTGTAAGATCTTCTCAGATCACAAGAGCCTGAAGTATTTCTTCGAGCAAAATGATCTTAACATGAGGCAGAGAAGATGGCTAGAACTCGTAAAAGATTACGACTGCACGACTCACTACCACCCAGACAAGGCAAGTGTGGTAGCTGATGCCCTATGTAGGAAGGAGAAGGCAGAATTAGGACCCGTTCAAGTCAAGAAGGAGCTTCGATAGGAATTCAAGAAGTTAAGAATCAAGGTGCTAACACCACCTGAGACCAGTCGAGCCAAATCGCCACGATAGTCGCTCATCCCAACCTGAGGTAAAGGATAGTTAAGACTTAGAAAGGAGATGAGTTTCTCGAGAAGAAAAGACCGAAAGCAAGGTCGAATAGCTCGCAAGACTTCGCAGAAGCCGCCGATATCGTGCTCTTATTCAAAGAAAGACTTTGTGTGCCAATCAAGGAAGGATTAAAACAGAAATCATGTGCGAAGCACATGACAAGCCATACACAGCACATCCCGAAAGCACCAAGATGTATCAAGACCTCAAGAGGAACTTTTAGTAGAAAAACATGAAGAGAGAAGTAGTCGTCTTCGTAGAAAGGTGTTTGAACTGTCAGCAGGTGAAAGCCTTCAATCAAAAACCTTCTGGTTTGCTCCAACCCATAGAAATTCCTGAATGGAAGTAGGATCATAGTAGTATGGACTTTGTGGTAGGTTCACCAAAGTCTAAGCGGTGGAATACCGCTATTTGGATAATCGTGAATCGATTATCAAAAGCAGCATATTTCATTGATGTTGTTATGACAGATGGGCTAGATCAACTAGCCCAGATGTATGTTAGAGAATTTGTGCGATTGTACAAAATGCCGGTCTCGGTTATATCGGATCGTGATACGAGATTTATGTCAAAATCTGGAGGAGCCTACAAGAAGCCATAGGATCAAAGCTCAATTTTAGCACGGCCTTTCATCCTCAAACGGATGGCCAATCCAAAAGGACAATCCAGATTCTAGAAGACATGTTTAGAGGAGTAGTCATTGATCAAGGAAGCAGTTGGGAGGAGTTACTGCCATTGGTAGAGTTTGCGTACAACAATAGCTACCAGTCATCGATCGGCATGGCCCCTTATGAAGCCCTGTTCGGAAGGAAGTATAGATCACCCTTGTATTGGGACGAAGTTGGAGAGAGAAGGATACTTGGAATTGAAATGGTCCAGGAAGCGGTCCAGAAGATCGAGCTTATTCATCAGCGAATCAAGGAGGTTCAAGATAGACAGAAAGCTTACGTAGATCAAAGAAGAACGGAACTCAATTTCGACATTGGAGATAATGTGTTCTTGAAGGTGTCTCCGTCAGAGGAGTGGTTCATTTTGGAAAACAAAACAAGTTAAGGCCCAGATTTATTGGACATTGTGAGATTCTAGAGAAGGTGAATGAAGTAGCCTACATGTTGGCCTTACCACCCAACATGAGTGACGTTCATGACATCTTTCATGTCTCATTATTGAGAAAGTACATGTTTGATCTAGAACACGTGATTAATAGGGAAGAGATAGTCCTGAATGAGGACTTAGCATATGAAGAAAAGCCCCAGGCCATTGTGGATCCAAAAACCCAGAAGTTGAGAGACAAGGAGATCAATCTTGTAAAAATAATCTGGAACCACCATGGTTCAGAAGACGCAACCTGGGAGGTTGAATCCGAGCTGCTCAAAAACTACCCTGATATCGCTTATCATGGTTAGTAAATTTCAGGACGAAATTTCTTTAAGGGGGGAAGGATGTAACACCCCAGATTTTTGAATAAGATTTAGATGATTGTTATTGGTAATTAATTAGTTAAGGAAGAAATTTAATTAAGGTTAATTAAGGTCAAATGTCAGTCACGACTTTAGGGGTCAATTTTCGTGAAATCGTCTTTTCAAAAATTTTGATCTTAACTCTATTTTGGCCATTTGTGATCTCGTTGGAAAGGCTTTAACTCAAGGAGTGTGCTGGTGTTCCCGGAATTTTATTCTGAAGTCATTTGAGTTCCCAGTGATGAAAAACGTATTTAAAGGATGAATGAATAGTAACTTTTGTGTGCGTTCGTGTTTTGAGAAATTTACCAAATCCTCCTTGTTGAACTGAGTCTAGATCTATCAAGCCCCTCTTATGGGAAATGACTCAAGGATTCCGTTAGCATTCACGGATTTTCATTCTGAGGTCAATCGAACGCTCGGGAGCAAAATCTGTCAGTCTGAGTGAATAGTAAAAAGTAATTCCAAAAATGGAATCTTTGCTCGTCTTTCTTCTGACGACCCCGTCTTCATCACGAATCAAGTTGGTTCACTAGGATTCGAGCTAACGAGTCTCTCGATATTTTTAGATTTTGTGTCTAAGGTCATTTGGACCTCAACATCAAATAAAGCAGCTTTTAACCAAACCCGGGGTAACTTTTATAGTATCCTTGCACTGTAATGGCTTCTTCTAGAAGCCAAAGCTTTTTCTATAAATAGGACACCACCCCTTCACTCTTTTTGCACCATCCACTCTTCATTTCTCAAATTCTAGAGAGTGGGAAAAGCTTGAGAGTTGAGAGAAAAGCTCTTTTCAAGTGAGGAGTCTCTTCGTGAGTTCTCATCCGAGACGACGAGCGGAGTGGCATGGAATGGATGCGGTGAGGGAAGGTGTTAGGGGTGCCGTTGGGTTGCATCAAGCGGCTCTGCCATCGTTGCGACTCGACGAGACGCCAAGCTAGCCACCTTCCTTCGACGCACCCGACTCCGTCCATTCTTGTTCGTCAGCCTCGAATCTATTTCTTTCTTGTCTTTAATTTCGCATTTCTTTCCATCTTTCATTATAGTATTTCTATTATAGTATTTCTGTTATTATTTCTCGTTGATATTCTCGATTTATTTCGTTTAAGTTCCACTTAAGTTCCGTATTTAAATTCTGTCGTTATTTCATTAAATTCCATTTAAGTTTAGTATTTCGATTCTTATCGTTATTTTTCAAGTTCGTTTCTTCTCTGTTTAAGCTGAAATTTTAGTATGTTGTACATCTTGAAATTCTCTACGTTTCGTATGTTGAGTCCGTCGTCATCCGGTGACCGAAAACCGGTCAGATCACCGAAAAATAGAAACTGCTACCAGCGCCGATCAATTCAGTTTTGGCTATTTTCACCTATTTTGAGTCGTCAAATCGAAAAGGTTTCTTCTACAAAGTTGCTCGAAAAATTATTCTCTATAAATCTGCCAAGTTTCGTAATTTTTGGACGAGTTTTGATGAATCTCGATTTTTTAAACTAGACAGTTATTTTTATTCCGGAAGCATGTGTTATCGAAAAATTCTCAAATTCTCATCTTTTGTCCAGTAGTCGAGGTGGGTAAATCTATACTCATCTAAAGTTTGAGCTAATAAGCTCTAGAAGCATATAGGACAAATGAGATATCCAATAAAATATTTTGCTGTGCCTGATTGATCTCTGTACAAGGAATTAAGGAAAGGAAGATGTATTTTTTTTAATTGAGCTCTCAAGCATGTTTAGAAATGTTAGAAATGTTAAAGTATTGTTTATGCTTAGCATGAGATATTTAAAAATTGTCTTTAGTTACAATTCGTATTTATGTACGTTCATTTCTCCTTGTATTTGAATGTTGATGCTTTGTTAAAGCTCGTATAGTTAAGGATTAAGGATTGCCTTGTTAGGGTAGTGTTAAATCCTTTATAGGCCGAGATCATGCTATATTAAAGGATTAGTCCCTAGACGTTGCTTTAGGATTGGTTTTGCTAGCAAGGTTAAGGAAGGAAGGAACTTAGCATTTCGCTTAAGCAGGAATTGAGCTAAGAGGATCTATGAACTTTTAAGTGAGTCACTCCTGGGTTAATTCCCTCGCAAACCCATTTGGATATTTGAGGTAACCCCTCTTCTATCCTATGGCATGCCTAAGGGTGCAGTTGACATCAGGTTTGAGCCAAGTTGGGCCCAAAAGAAAAGAAAAGATTTTACGGATATGGAGATGGCTTTTTCATTTTGCTCTCCATATACCGTCAATTAATTGTTGGATATCTTGAAGTTATTAAAGTGTTTTTTTTTGTTAAAACCCACTGAGTACATTAGTGCTCATGCCCCCTCTTTTTCAAATGTTTTCAGGTTGAGATGCTGAGGATGTTGGTGGTTGTGGATGTGGGTTGGCTGCCAAGATTGTTTTGCTCTTATATAAGTTTCTTTTGAAATCTCATTATGTGTTCTGCTACTCTGATTCACTCTTTCTAATTCCGTTCAAGTTCTATTATGATTATCGAGATTCTATGAATATTTCCCTAGACATGGTTATCTATATATAAAGATGCATTATAAGTTTTATTCCTGCTTCGTGAGTATATTTTCCTTTCGCCTATGAAGAGGCTTGTTCATGTTGGTATCTGTTTATCTACTTTGACCTATGAATGGGTCTATGCTTGTTGGTATCTGATTAGTTAGCCATTTTATTCCACTAAAGCATGTTTCCTTCTTAATTAAGTAAACCCGAGTATCATCGCCTATCTTTCAAAAGTATATCTTTATTCCCAAACCTTCTTTGTTAATCTTCCGTCTTATTCGTTAATCCCTTAATAACACCCCGTCCCCATTCGTTAATCTCTATCTCGGGACCGGGCTGTTACACCTGAAAACATTTAAAATGAGGGGTGAACACTCTTAAAACATACTCAGTGGTGGGTAATCGTGCACATTTCTTTCTATTTATCCAACTGAATTTAAATCATAGAAATAATGGATTTAGGGTACTCTTCTGATTCTAGAATACATCTTGAACTCTGCATAGGACATATTCTGGTGCGTACAAAACACTTCTGTGCATATAAAACACTAATCTGTGCGTACGAAACGCTATCTACATTCCATCCACGATAATTCAAGTTGGATTAAAAATATTTCTGTCTCAAAAAGCATATATGATATACTTTTATTGCAAAGATAATAATTTCACTCACCTGAGAATAATGAGCACGTAATAATTGAGCAGAGAATCACAAAGTGGACGAGGGTCCTAATTGCGCCACATGACCTAGTCAATTAAAATAAAATGAATAACCATTTAAGGGAAAAATTCCTATTTATTCTTATCTAACTAAACTCATAAACTCGACTAAAACATAATTGATAACATTTCTGCTCAAAATATTTAATATGGAAAATTAAATTGAAACTTAATTAAATAGTAATTCTCAACTAGAAAAATAGAAAATTTGAGAATTACCCATTAGTGATATAATTAGACATCTTTTTTATTTAATATATAGTAAGCCATACAAACGTGCTAAATAGATTTAAAAAAAAAAACAACTATAAATACAAAAATGTTAACTATATATATATTTAAGGTTCTGAAATGGCTAAAGGATTAATATAATTCGAACTCCATTTAACCGGGGTCAAATATTTAAAAATAATCATCAATTAAACGAACTTAAAAATTAGAATATATGTATAAGAATTCAGATATTTATATATAAAAAAAATTAGTTCATAAGTTGAATCTATTATTTTATTTTAAATCGTTAAAAATCTCTCCTACTA
Source organism: Perilla frutescens (assembly GCA_026008535.1). NCBI lineage: Eukaryota > Viridiplantae > Streptophyta > Magnoliopsida > Lamiales > Lamiaceae > Perilla > Perilla frutescens. The sequence continues at coordinate 13,514,886 of BRKX01000003.1, read as the reverse complement.
GGCATCAATAGATAACAACTTCACTCAAATTAAGAGGTTTGAACCTTCTTTAATATTTTGACCAAATTTAATTCAATAGATGAATGAGTTTTAATAAATAGTCAAAGCATGAGAAAAGTTTACCTTCATTAGGAAATCAGGTCGAATCTTTTGGACAAATTATAAATATCCTTCAATGTGTATTTAGAAATAGAAAGACACGTATAAATGATTTTACAGCACTCCAATTTGTTTTTCTAATTAAAATAGAATGGATTGGATAAATATAAAAATAGCATGACTCATAAGTTAGAGATTTCTCCCCATGACATATAATCTCACAACCCTCCCCCTTAACACACACGTATGGGAGTGGAAAAATGATAAAAATTAAATAAGATCCACATGTACACTTATGTATATATCTTTTTTTATCTATTATATAAATAGATAAATAAAATATTTTCTTTATAAGCATGTATGTTAATGTTTATGTGATAAAAACCACACTTAATAAATCAATTTTCAATTAAACAACTAATTCTATCAAACGTTACCAAATAAATTAAAACTCAAATTTAAAGAAATTAAATAATTAAATAATTTAAATCACGTAAAAGTGGGATGTTACAATCCTACCCACCTAAAAAAATTTCGTCCTCGAAATTTATCTTACCAGGTTGTCCTAAGGATGGATATTTAGCTGGGATTTCCTCCTCACGTTCCCAAGTTGCTTCTTCTTTCCCGTGCCTACTGCACTGTACTCTAATTAGCGAAACTTGTCTATTCCTTAACTCGTGGGTCTTTCTATCGAGAACAACAACAGGCTCCTCTTCATAGGTCAAGTCTTTGTTGAGTTGTATGTCCTCATAGTTGATGGTGTGACTTGGCTCATGTAAATACTTCCTTAGAATAGAAACATGAAAGACATCGTGCACCAACGACAATCCAGGTGGTAGAGCTAGAGGATAAGCCACGTCACCAATTCGTTCTAAAATTTCGAAAGATTACTATGCGTAGTGTTTCGGTCAATGTTTGTTAGAATGTTGTTACACATCAAGGATAACATTGAAAACAATGTTAATACCATCTAATGTGGTACCAATCCTAATAGTAATTTATAACAAAATAGACATATCGAATATTTTTCGGTGATTGAAAAACCGACATGGCATAGCTTAATTATTTTTCGTGTTTATATGTAAATTATTTTGAGATCATGCCCAAGTGAAAAATAAATCATGTCATGTTGATTTTCTAGTTAAGCAAAAACAAACCAATTAGTTTGAAGACTTTGTGCGGTGGCATAGATAAAATTTGGGAACAATGTCAGGATAGTCATTTGATGATATAATATTAAAAAGGTATTTTCTAAAGGAATCACCATCTTTGATCGAATTTACAATTTATGGACGTTATACCTTGGTTGTGTTTGTCGTAGACCTTATTTACAATGATGTACATTACATTTTAATAACACTTTTGTATTATAACATCAGTTATATGGATAAAAATATCGCATCATTCATGATTTTGGAGAATGAACATGTAACTAACTTTTTATTCTAATTTTCCTTTTTCACGTCATGAATTTTTTAAATGATGTGTATTACACATGCGTATGTCTTGAATATTATGTAAATATTTTATTTTGTATATTTTGTTGATCTTAAGTAAGGTCTTAGTGAAATTTTACATTATTGTTGATTTTATTTTATTTTTTAAAAATCAATTTATGTTATTCTTAATAACATGAATTTTTAAGTGATATATTAATTTTATATTTAAATAAGAGTATTATATAAATAATTGACACTTGAGATTTTCTATTATACTTTTTGTGTTAAAACTCTACATTACACTCTCAAATTACATGTGCTTTTTATATATATTTTTTTCTTCAATTATATTTTTTGTGATTTAGTTTAATTTTAAGATTGTTTTTTAGGGTTCACCCTATCCAATCAGAGTTTATAATTATTTTTTAGTATTTAATTATCAATTTTGAATTAATAATGCATTATTATGATTGATTAATTCAAAATTAAAATTTTAACTTTTTAAATTCATTCTTTTTGTTGATAAATGTTGACTATAATTATTTATGTTATAATTAATTTTTATTTTATAATAAATATTACTAAAACCATAAATTTTATTGTAAAATACGGAGTGAAACACGTGAAATTGTAACAGGAAATTTGAACCCAATAATTGATAATATGTGGCGGAAGATGCAGCACTTTTGGTAAAGGATGACTCGGACAACATTTGAGTAAAAAAAAAATAAAAAAGCTTAAACTCTTATTTCATATCAACTGAAGAAACTATAAAGTCGATATACAGTAACTTTCATTATTCCTTTAAAACTGAATTTACATTTATTTGATCATCCACAATTCTCTTAAGCTGAAGCAGCTCTTCCTCTTCCGGACCTTCGACTTCCGGCAAAAAGCATGGTCTCCTGCCGCGAAAACTTGAGCCTCTCTGCCTCCTCCCTTGAAACTTGATAGGCGTTGGCAACGACATCCACCGGCAGCCCCCTGATGGCAGAGGTGCGGCCGCTCAAGGTGTTGATCATGGCGTTTTCGTTGGTGTTGAATGCCACCCACTCGAATCCCTCCTCTCCGGCATGCTTCACCACCGCGAAGTTCTGCGGTATTTTTTATTGCATTGTTCTATTTTCGTTTCTTCGCTTGTTTAATTCCTAGGTTGATTAAGTTATTTTGATTGTGTTCACACTTGTGATATACATCCAAATCAAACTTTCCTTATTTACCATATAGTCTTTTCTTTTTCATGTTATTTCCATCTTGATCCACCCCCTTTCTTTTTCAAACTTACCTTGTTTATCCATTAGGATTTAATTTTGATTCCTACTCTCATTGGGGATTTAAAATTCTATCCTAATTCCCACATAAACACATGCCTACCCCCTACCCAACCCCATACTGCACACACACATCCATACATACATCTACACATACACGTCGATTTTACTACCTTCCACACAGCAGCCCGACATCCGTGAAGTAACAACACCGTGGATGCTTGATCATCTAGTACAAGCTTGCGAGAAGTCCCAAAGGAGCTGAACTCAAGCCTTCAATTTTTGTCACTTTCATATACATTCACATACACACACGTGTACCACATATTGAGTGATACACGAGTGGAAAGTAAAAGAGAGCAAAACAATCGAAAGAAAATGGAGGAATTGTAAGGTTCTTTTTATTTCTTTACGTTTGTTACTTTTGCAGGTACAATGAAGCACGACGATATACCCTCATCACCCAACACACCCACTGACCCATCATCATCGAATCCACCACCATATTGGGATGCCAAATACCATTTTGAGGCATTGTCCAAACACATACAGAAACGTACACAGATGATAGAGGATAGTTTGGCCCAAATTGTAGGTCAATTGGAGAAGTTAAGTATTCAAGCTTCACCACCACCAATTATAGCTCGACGTCGCCAGCCCTTAATGCAAGAAGAGGAACTTGAAGATAATGAAAAAGAAGGCGGCGCAGAGAGTGAGTTCGAAGTCGAGTACATACCACCACAGAGAGGATGAAATCATCCCAGAGGTCCTTAGAGGGGTACAGTCCACGCCAATCAGAACCGATTCAGAGATGCAGATAGTCTACTCAGCAATATCAAGACGAGCATTTCCGAGTTTGAAGGTCTACAAGATCCTGACGTGTACCTTGATTGGGAATAGAAAGTTGATAAAATTTTCAATTGTTATGACTTTCCCAAACCAAAGGAGGTGCAGTTTGCATCATTGGAGTTCAGAAGCTATGCAACAACATGGTGGGAGTTCCAACAGAATCGAAGATGCCGTGATCGACGCGCACCCATTAACTCATGGCAAGGAAGAAGGATGTGATGCGAGGACGTTTCATTCAAGTTTATTATGAACAAAAATTGGAGAAGAACTAAGTAAAATCAAGCAAGGAACGCGTTCAATCGAAGAGTACCATAAAGAGCTCGAAACAACCTTAAATTGAGTTGGTAAAGAGAAGACAATAAATGCCACCATCATTCGATACATAGAGAGGATGAACTCCGACATTGCATGTGAAGTTGAGCTAAGGAACTTCACGAGCATATAAGAGATGGTATAATATGCATCAATTGTAGAACGACAGTTGAGAGATAGCCGACCCCATGCAGCACATTCTATACCAAAACCACAGTCTCCGTGGAATAGAATCAAGTCTTCCATGCCACATTATGAGTATTTATGTCCCCAAGCACAGCTCGGACAGCCCGTGCATCATTTTGATTGTTCTACACCACAGTCCAGCCGTAGGCTCAAGCCTACAATGCCTGCCCCTACACAGCCGCCACCTACATGGCCAAATCATTCAATTCAGTCACCAATTACTACCTCGAACTAAGCAAGACACGTTCAATGCCATAAATGTCAAGGTTGGGGTGACTTTCAAGCTCAATGTCCGAGCCAGCGAGTTCTATTCATCACCAAAGAAAATGAACTTGAATCAGCCGGTAAAGATGAGTTAGAGCAGCCCCTAGCTGATGCCAAAGCTGAGGAGAAGACACCTGAAGTTGAGGAAGAAGAAGAAGAGCCGACGCTGAATCATGTCAGTCTTGTTTTCATCCAGAGTTTGAGCATTATTCGAGAAGAAGATCAACAGAGTCAACAGGAGAACATCTTCTACACCCATGTGGCCATCAAAGATAAAACATGCTCAATGATCATTGACAGTGGTAGTGTGATAAACGCCATCAGTCAATACATAGTAGATAAGCTCGTCTTAGTCCCGATGAAGCATCCAAAGCCATAGCGACTGCAATAACTTACGGAACGAGATGAAAATTGTGTACATGGCCAGGTAAGTGTCGACTTTACTATTGGTAAATATTATGACACTATTTTATGCGACGTTATCCCTATGGATGTGGTGTATATACTTTTAGGTAGACCGTGGAAATTTGATCACTAAGCTGTTCATGACGAGTTTGCGAACACCTACATCGTTGCCCTTAATGGCCGAACAATAATACTTAAGCCGATGTCCCCTAAAGCCTTTTCTAAGCATCAATAAAGGATGTAAGAGAGATTTAAAGAAGAAAGAGTAAAGAAGCCGTAATCGCCACTATGAAGAGAGCCGATACCGCCACTTCTTCCACCGTACGACAGCCCCCTGACGAACCCTTAGCCCGTGCTAAATCATCTGGTACAACTATAGATAAAGTCAAGAATCCCAGCTTATTTATTACAATTAAAGGATTCGAGAAAACAATTAAAGCTGGTAAGCCCCTTATACTCTTATGTTTTAAGAGAAGTGTTACTAACGACTCTTCATTTCCTAGTGTTGTGCAACCTATTATGGACGAGTTCAAAGATGTTTTTCCGGATGAGATCCCAAGTGGTTTGCCGTTAATTTGAGGAATTGAGCATCAAATCAACTTTCAACCCGGAGCCGTCTTGCCGAACCGGCTAGCATACCGCACGAGTCCTGAGGAAATGAAAGAGATCGATTGCTAAGTAAAGGAGTTGATGGAGAAGAAATAAATCCGTGAATCCATGAACCCATGTGCCATTCCCGTCATTCTAGTACCTAAAAAGAACAACGAATGGATAATGTGCATAGATTATCATGCCATTAATAAAATCATGATAAAGTATCACTTTCCCATCCCTAGATTGGACAACATGCTTGATGAATTATCTGGGTCTTCTGTATTTTTTAAAATTGATTTGAGATCTGGTTATTTTCAAGTTAGAATGCATGAATGGTATGAGTGGAAAATAGCGTTTAAAACAAAGCATGATTTATATGAGTGGCTTATTATGCCTTTTAGTCTCACTAATGCACCGAGCACATTTATGCACTTAATGAATCATGTTTTGCAAGATGTTATTGGAAAATTTGTGGCTGTTTACTTTGATGATATTCTGATTTACAGTCGCACCACACATGAGCATGTTGATCACCATAGACACGTTTTTATGTTGTTGAGAGAGTTGAAATTGTATGGAAATTTGTCTAAGTGTTTGTTCTGTCTAGAAGAAGTCATGTTTTAGGCTTCGTTGTGAGTAAATGTGGAATAGAGGTTAATCGATCTAAGATTAAAGCAATCAAAGATTGGCCAACCCCAAAAACTACGAGTGATGTTTGATCATTTCACGGCCTTGCTGGATTTTATCGATGTTTTGTACGTGATTTCTCCAGCATAGCTGCGCCTTTTACTGAGTTAAGTAAAAAGGACCGAAAAATTGAGTGGGAAAAAAAATAAGAGCATACTTTTAATGTATTGAAATTAATGTTGTGCCATGCACTTGTTCTTGTTTTACCTGATTTTTCTAAGACTTTCAAGATCAAGTGTGATGTGTCGGGCATAGGGATTGGTGTTGTTTTGATGCAGGAATGCCGTCCAGTTACTTATTTCAGTGAGAAATTAAACGGTGCAGCCCTTAGGTATTCTACATACGGTAAGGAATTGTACGTATTGAAGACGTCGTTGGAGACATGGCAGCACTACCTTTGGCTGAAAGAGTTCGTTATTTACACTAATTACGATTCCTTGAAGCATTTAAAAGGCCAACAAAGTTTGAACAAGAGGCATGCACATTAGGTCGAGTTCATCGAGTCCTTTCCGTACGTCATCAAGTACAAAAAGGGCAAAGAGAATGTTGTGGCTGACACATTGTTGAGAAGGTACGCACTCTTAAACCATATCCATGTTAAGATGTTAGGTTTTGAGTCCATTCAAGCCTTGTATGAATCTGACCCGATCTTTGCGTCAATTTATGCATCTTGTTCATCTAAACCTAAGTATTTTGATGGTTTTTATGTGCATGATGGGTTCTTGTTTAAAGAATCTCAATTATGCATTCCTACATGTTCTATGCGTGAGCTACTTTGTTGCGTGCATTGATTAAAAACAACTTGAAATCATGGGAAGAATGTTTACCACATATTGATTTTGCTTAGAATCATGTTGTGCATTCTTCTACTAACATGTCACCCTTTGAAGTTGTTTATAGATTTAACCCCATTACACCATCAGACTTAATAACTTTATCTGTTGAGCATCTAACAAGTGTTAAAGGTATGAAACGAGTTGAACAAGTGTGAGAGATGCATGAGAAAGTTTGTGCGCGAATTGAACTCAGTGGCACACGCACGGCTGCAAGAGTCAATCCACGGCGTAAACAAGTTGTTTTCATGCCTGGAGATAGTGTTTGGATTCATCTGACTCTTGGTCGATTTTCTAACCTGTAAAAATCCAAGCTTATGCCGAGAGGAGATGGTCCGTTCACTGTTTTTAGCCATGTTAATGACAATGCATACCATATTGATCTTCCAGGTGAGTTTAAATGTTCTTCTAACTTCAACATTGCTGATTTATCTCATTTTCCTGTAGATGAGTTCGACCAAGAGGATGCAAATTCAAGGACGAATTCTTTTCAGCAAAGGGGGAATGATGAAGGCATAACCAATCCTATAGAGTTAAATCCGGAGTTGCAGATGAAAGCACCAATCACGAGATTGAGAGCTAAGCAATTGCAAGGTTACCTTCAAGCTTTTGTTCGAAAGAAGCTAGAAGATTAAGAAAATGTTCCAACCAATCATATTGTTACATTGCTAACCATTGAAGATCAAAGCTTGGAGAGTTTATACATGGCCGAGAAGAGTTGAATCTAGAGTTGCAGTTGAAAGGACCAATCACAAGATTGAGAGCTAAGCAATTGCAAGGTTACTTTCAAGCTTTTGTTCGAAAGAAGCTAGAAGATCAAGAAGATGTTCCAACCAATCATATTGGTACATTGCTAACAATTGAAGATCAAATCTTGGAGAGTTGATACATGGCCAAGAAGATGAAGGCATAACCAATCCTGAAGAGTTGAATCCGGAGTTGTAGTTGAAAGGACCAATCACGAGATTGAGAGCTAAACAATTGCAAGGTTATGTTACTTTCAAGCTTTTGTTCGAAAGAAGCTAGAAGATCAAGAGGATGTTCAAACCAATAATATTGTTACATTGCTAACAATTGAAGATCAAAGATTGGAGAGTTGATACATGGCCGAGAACGGGAATGCTGAGTTGAACGTGTGCATGCCAAGTTCAACGTGTGCATGCATGGCGAGAGTGAAGAATTCGAACACCCTTAATTTAATTATGGGTTTGAAATTTATCCATTAGTTATTTTATTTAGTTAGTTGTTTTATTCAGATTTTTATTATTTAATTTCAGATTTTATTAGTTTGGTAATTAGAATTTTAAACATGAAAAACTTCTTTCCTAGTTAGAATTCTAGTTTAGGTAATTTTCTTCTATTATTTTCGATCCACCTTAGTATATATAGGATACCATTGTATTCTATTATTCTTAAGACATTGTTTGATATTTGATTTAATTCACATTGTCTCCCAAAATTATTTAGTTCGATAATTACAAATCTTTGAGTTTAGCATCTCTAAGTCTTATCAAGGGTATCATTCTAGTTCATCAAGTTCTAGGGTGGTCTCGCCAATCAATCGAGAAGCTACTTCAAGATATACGTTTCATTATACTTAAATAACGGGGTTCATACCGGGTTGCGTCTCAACAATATCAACACCATCGCCCCATCCTCATCATCGTTCGATCATCACTCATTCTCCATCCATCATCAACTCGAGTTCAACAATACCAAGTTACTTCCATTCGTCCTACTCTCCTCAAACCGTAAGTTCTCACATCATTAACATATCCTATCTACTCCAAGCCTTTCTTCACTTACTTGCACATGAAGAGTTGGTGTGGCTTATTCTTTTATGTACTTGTTCTTCGTCAGTGAAAAAATTTGAATGCATGCACATTTACACCGAATCTCAATGGAATAATGTCATGTTATATATTTGAATGCATGCACATTTACTCCGAATCTCGAACCTCATTGTGTATCAATATTAATCAGGTGAAATCATCTCTTCAACACTCTATGCTACACAATTAAAAATATTTATTTTTATTTCATTTTTTTATTCGATTTCAATTTATTATTGTTTAGTTTAATTTTACATTGGTTAATTATTATTCACGTTTACCAATTAGGATATATAATTATTTTTTCAATATTTAATTTTATTTTTTATTTAATAATTGATTATTTTCCAAAAAAATATTTTATATCATAATTAATAATTATAAAATTAAACTAAAGCAGAATCAATTGAAATAAAAAAAGTGGACTAAATTTTCATGCTCGGTTAGAAAAATCCAAGATGTAGAAGCACATTTCTCGCTTCGAAATGCATTAATTGATCATTTGTGGGATAAATATTCTAATTCGGAGAATTAGAATATATTATTATGTAACTTTATGTTTGTTTTGTAACATTTTAATGAATCGTATTTTTATTTTATTTTAATTCAAATATATTTGCTCCAAAAGAACATTTCAATAATTATTATGAAATGTTGAATTTAAGTATAGATATCCATTGAATAAAATTTCATAAATTTTTATATCCTATCAATTATAAAATAATAATTTTAAAATAAATAAAGGGAATCTTATGGACTATTCTCTTTTGGTGTAGAATTATAGTGCAAAGTGTTGTAGATGAAATTGAGAATCCACTCCAGTTTAGTAATAGTGATATTTTATTATAGTGCAGACTGTTGGAGATGATCTTAGTTATAAAGAAAGTTAAATACGTGATATGAGATTTTTCGATCTAGTTCAATTTTCATATATCACCTTTGTGTCTTGTCTCATCATTAAAGTCATTATTTAATAACATTGTTTTTTATAAAATTAAATATTTATTAAAATATATTTAATCATAATTAATATTTATAAAATAAAAGTTAAAATTTAAAAACAATATATTTATACACTAATCAATTATTAAATGAAAAGAAAATTAAACAGTAAAAAATACTTATAAACTTAAACTAAACCACAAACAATTGAAATTGAAGAAAAAATAGATAAAAAATTAATAAATTCAAAATAGGACACTAAAGTAAGATAAGAAAAGTGAATTGTAGAATTTCAAGTGTAAATACACGCATGATATGACGGGTTATCTTTCTCTAATATTTGGATCTCGTATTTTATTATATTAATGCACTATCATTTATAAATATGCACTATAGGATTAAAGGATAGAAGAAAATATATCAAAATATTAAAATATAGAGGATCATGCTGAGCAGTTCTGAAATAATTTGGGACATTTGTGTCCATTTTATTCATTTTATTTATTAAATGATATATGAGGATGACACATTCATCATGCATACTGAATATATAAAATAGGGGAGAAATAAAATCATGAGAGTTAAGAAAATTTATTTATTTTTGTAACTTGATATTACACCCTATATTGTAAGGTATGTACGTTGTGTATTTCAAAATTTTATAAGTTCATTAACTTTTTATTTTTTGGGGTTTGTATATGTTCAATCTCGGTCCACCACTATTCATTAGGTGTTCATTATAGATACATGAATATCTTATGGCAACAGTTAATAATAAGGTTTAATTCTAATAAAAAAAATAAAACTTTTACAAAATTTATAATTTAAATATAAACTTTGAAACATTTCAATAATTATCTAATAATGTAATTCATGTTAGAATTCGTTGCCCAAAACACTGAAAAAATGAATAAGTACAGATGTTAAAGTTAATGTTGAAGGTAGTTTTTCCACTGTGCCTTCACCTTGCAATGGAAATTTAAAGAACAATTTGCACAACAATTACTTTTAAATCACACACCTTCAGTATGTGATTGCCATAGGGAGAAATTTCACTTCCATTAGTGTTGAGAAAATTACAATGCTGATGTTGTCAAGGTTCACTCCTTTGACAACACGGCATACATTACAATAATACTATTCTAAGTTCAACTATGAACAAATTCAAAATAAACTATCTAACAATATATAGTAAAACAACTTCGAATCCTACACTCTCAATTCTCTCACATAATCTTCAAAGACAACCAATGAACATGTATTGGTTGATTAAAATAATAGATTTGATGAAGAATCAATCGTCGTAAATTTCGAAGAAAAACTTGGACTCAAGCTCTGGATTTTCTCACTATAAACTGTGATAATTTCTCTGCTTGAATGCCTTCTCCAATTGTGAAGTCCACTCCTTATAGCCTTCTTCAATTGGTTCGATTTCTTCCATGTTCTCTCATGGATCGTGGGTTGAGATAACGGCCACATCTTGATCTTCCACTTGAAGCTTAACCGTACATCATCGTGGCTGAAGTGTTAACCCACGTCTTCCTTTACTGCACTCAACTGCTCCAGAAATCCACCACTAACATGAATTGGTTAGAGAAGAGAGGAAAGAGATAACAAGATCCTCAAAATGTAGGGATCACTTTGACTATTTTAAAGCCAAGAAAATCCACTATCTTAACTACCTATTTCCACTATTTTAAATTCAAATTAATTACGCGGATATATTTAATTAAGATAGATAATTTATTTAGATTATTAATTCAAAAGGAATTAATCCTAAAAACTAGAAAAGGATAAGATTACTATGCGTAGTGTTTTGGTCAATGTTTGTCAGAATGTTGTTACACATCGAGGATAACATTGAAAACAATGTTAATACCATCTAATGTGGTACCAATCCTAACAGTAATTTATAACAAAATAGACATATCGAATATTTTTCGGTGATCGAAAAACCGACATGGCATAACTTAATTATTTTTCGTGTTTATATGTAAATTATTTTGAGATCATGCCCAAGTGAAAAATAAATCATGTCATGTTGATTTTCTAGTTAAGCAAAAACAAACCAATTAGTTTGAAGACTTTGTGCGGTGGCATAGATAAAATTTGGGAACAATGTCAGGATAGTCATTTGATGATATAATATTAAAAAGGTATTTTCTAAAGGAATCACCATCTTTGATCGAATTTACAATTTATGGACGTTATACCTTGGTTGTGTTTGTCGTAGACCTTATTTACAATGATGTACATTACATTTTAATAACACTTTTGTATTATAACATCAGTTATATGGATAAAAATATCGCATCATTCATGATTTTGGAGAATGAACATGTAACTAACTTTTTATTCTAATTTTCCTTTTTCACGTCATGAATTTTTTAAATGATGTGTATTACACATGCGTATGTCTTGAATATTATGTAAATATTTTATTTTGTATATTTTGTTGATCTTAAGTAAGGTCTTAGTGAAATTTTACATTATTGTTGATTTTATTTTATTTTTTAAAAATCAATTTATGTTATTCTTAATAACATGAATTTTTAAGTGATATATTAATTTTATATTTAAATAAGAGTATTATATAAATAATTGACACTTGAGATTTTCTATTATACTTTTTGTGTTAAAACTCTACATTACACTCTCAAATTACATGTGCTTTTTATATATATTTTTTTCTTCAATTATATTTTTTGTGATTTAGTTTAATTTTAAGATTGTTTTTTAGGGTTCACCCTATCCAATCAGAGTTTATAATTATTTTTTAGTATTTAATTATCAATTTTGAATTAATAATGCATTATTATGATTGATTAATTCAAAATTAAAATTTTAACTTTTTAAATTCATTCTTTTTGTTGATAAATGTTGACTATAATTATTTATGTTATAATTAATTTTTATTTTATAATAAATATTACTAAAACCATAAATTTTATTGTAAAATACGGAGTGAAACACGTGAAATTGTAACAGGAAATTTGAACCCAATAATTGATAATATGTGGCGGAAGATGCAGCACTTTTGGTAAAGGATGACTCGGACAACATTTGAGTAAAAAAAAAAATAAAAAAGCTTAAACTCTTATTTCATATCAACTGAAGAAACTATAAAGTCGATATACAGTAACTTTCATTATTCCTTTAAAACTGAATTTACATTTATTTGATCATCCACAATTCTCTTAAGCTGAAGCAGCTCTTCCTCTTCCGGACCTTCGACTTCCGGCAAAAAGCATGGTCTCCTGCCGCGAAAACTTGAGCCTCTCTGCCTCCTCCCTTGAAACTTGATAGGCGTTGGCAACGACATCCACCGGCAGCCCCCTGATGGCAGAGGTGCGGCCGCTCAAGGTGTTGATCATGGCGTTTTCGTTGGTGTTGAATGCCACCCACTCGAATCCCTCCTCTCCGGCATGCTTCACCACCGCGAAGTTCTGCGGCACCACCAAAACCTGCCCCTCTCGGACCTGCCCGTCGAACACGGCCTGCCCTCTGTGGTTTACTATCTGCACTCGTGACTCGCCGCGGGTAGCGTAGATCACGCTGTGGGCGTTCACGAACCAGTGTGGTGACATTATCGCGTTCTGTATTTTTTGAACTCCATTAGTATCATTATTATAGAAATAATTTGAACTTGTTGTGTAATTATAAGAGAATATTTTTGTAATTAATTACCTTGTAAAGGACTCCTCTGGAGGCACTGAGTTGGAGGAAGGAGAGGATAGGAAGAGTGAAGCTGTTGACGCTGGAGAACCTCCCGGCGCGTGGGTTGTAGACGTCGGCGCGTGAAGGCCTGTCGAGGTTTTCTCTAACCTTGGCATTGCAAAGGGTCTCTTCAAGGCCATTGTGGCGACCGTGGTAGCTCTCCTCCTCCTCCTGGCTTCTGCGTGGCGGCTGGATCATCTTAATTCCTCTGTCAGCTGTGACAATATGGCCTCTTTCGTCATTTTCACCGCGGAGCTTCCTTGCAGTCTCCTCATCAACCCCGAATACCTCGGCCAACGTCTCATCATTGAAGCCCCGGAAAACATTGCCGAGCTCTTCCTGGCCGCCTTCTTGGCCGTGCCTGCTTTCCCGGAACCTGTATTGCTGTTGCTTCTCTTGCTGGTTGTCCGGGTTTCCGGCCAAGAAAAACGACTGCAATGAAATATATCCAAATTCCAAAGAAATTAGTACTAGCTACCATTTCAATCTGCAGGTTTGATATATTATAATTAGTATTAGTATACCCTTGGGTTTTGATCGAGTTGGTTGGCGTTGTTGGAGTTATGGTGCAAAACCACAAGAACAAGTTCCTGGTCGCCGTCGTTGTAAACCCAGTGAGGCTCGCCGGCTTTGATGGCGATGATGTCTCCCTGCTTCAATTCCTCAACTTTCTGGTGTCTGTCTCTGAACCTCTGGCTCTGGCTTCTTTCATCCTCAGATGATTGTTGAGGTGATTCAAATGTTTCCGGGCATCCCGAGGTCATAATCCCATAAGTACCCTTACCTTCACCATTTATAAATTAAATCATTTTCAATCTGACTCTCACATTCACATGCATATATAATTAGTTTTGTTTTGATGATTGATGAGGAAAGCAATATAGTTAATTAATTACCTCGGGTGACATAGACGAGAACGGGGGCATTGTGGTAGACTGGCAGCAGAAGGCCTCTCTGGTTGATTCTGTGGCGGCGAATGGAGACGCCGGCGCACTGGAATTCATCGTTCTGGTAATCCCAGAACTCCGTATCTCCACCCTCCGCTCTCACGGTGTACGACGGCTCCCGAGCGTTGATGTTATTGATCTGGCACTCTCTCTGCTGTGAGGAGTAACAGAAGCCCAACAGTAGAAGAAAGCTTAGAATGGAGAGAGAAAGCTTCCCCATTGTGGAATATTAATGCAGGAAATATATATAAGTAGATGTGTTTGAGTGATGATGAGAAGTGGCGAAGGGGAAGCGTGGGTATTTATAGACAAGTTTGCATGGCTGCACACCTCCCATGGCTTCCACCTATGATTTTGTCGGGAGGCACGTGGCTTCCATTTTTATTTTTTGGGAGATCATATCAATGCTACAACAAAAATTCATGTTTTGCATCTTGTATTTTTGTTGCTGGTCAGTTAATTAACTTGCATTTTGGGCGTGTACTTGGACATAAACAAGGTTAAATACGTGATATCACATTTCCATCTACTTCAATTTTCATATATCACCCTTGAATTAATTATTTAATAACATTAATTGTTTGTTATAAAAAAAATAAATAGTTATTATAGTATAATTCATCATATTAATATTTATAGATAAAAGTTAAAATTTCGAAAAAGCATATAAACACTTATCAATTATTAACTAAAAAAGAAATTTAAATAGTAAAAAATACTTATAAACTTCAACTAATCTACAAACAATTGAAATTGAAGAAAAAAAATTAGAAGAAATGTATATGGAAAATATACATTTCTATGGCTTCAAGTTTCACTTTACATTTTTTCGTGTTTCGCTTCTTGTTTTATTGTCAAATTTATGATTTTAATAATATTTATTATAAAATAAAAATTAATTATATCATAAATAATCATAATCAACATTTATCAACAAAAAAAATAAATTAAAAAAATTATAAAACATAATTTTGAAAAAATCAACGATAATAATGAATTATTAATTTAACACAGACTGTAACAAAGACACTGTAAAAGGAAATTCCTTCTGTATTTCTATATATTTTCATTTTCTATTTATGTTACTTTTTGTTGAGTATTTTCTTTTTTATTTTGTGTATGTTATTTATTATTTGTTTTGTATTTTAAATAATGTGTTGTAATTAATAATAAAACTTGTTATATGATAAATTTAATTAAATTCAAATAATGAAACATAAAATTAAATTAGATAAAAATTAGACCAACGATAAAAAATACTAAAATAAATAAAAGTGCATGAGATAAAAACATAAAAATACGCATAAAATCAATAAAATAAAAATATTTTACTAATAATCTAAAAGGCCACATCCGCTCCCTTCAAGATCGAGAATATTTCCAAACATATTAAAACCGCTAGAGTTGAAAAATTATTTTTTGTCATATTCAGAAAGGCCTTTTGTAATTTTTGTTTTTATTTTTGTGAGCGAAAGTGTATTCCCGTCGATCTAGTTCAACAATCATATTCAAGTTGACCATCTAAATTTTATCTTCTTTTAGTATCTTTTTCAGTCCGTACCTTTCTTTTTCCAAGATAGCATCTTCTGCATGTTAAGCTTGCGATTTTGCTATTAGTTCTCAAAATTTCTCATTTTCTTCTTTGAGCATATTCTCAAAAGAAGCGGCATCTTCATTTTGTTTCTGTTTTAATTTGCTCTTTTTAACGTCATACGATCGTTGAGACAAAGACTCTTCGTTGATCATATTGTCATCATCTATGGCAAATGTGGATATTTACAGAACGACATATAAGTGTTGGCAATCCACGACCAAAGACAGGAAATCTACGACCAAAAATAGCTCCAAGAATCCTGCACAATCAAATCAGTCAAGATTAGATCCCGGTTTAGAATAATCTTCCATAAATAATGTTTTGTAGATCTCTTTATTTACCTCTCTTTGTAATCTTCTTCATACAATATTGTAGCACCCCGGTCCTGAAAGACCGTGGAAATGGACGCCACGGGGGTGGGAATTAAGAAGCGGGAAAGAAATGGGGTAGTTTAATTAACAACGGGGTGATAATCCAAAAAAAAAAATTAATGTTTAGACAGAGTATGCTATCCGCATAATAATCAATCTTTCAAGGAATTCCCGACAACACGGCGAATCCTAATCTTTCATTTTTAGACAGACTTAACATTTCAACAAATAATGTAAACTTTTAAAAACTAAAATTTGCATAAAAACATGCGTACCTTTTAAGCTGTTGCGTGAGGGACGAGCTGAGGGCTTATATAATATCACACAAAATTTCAATGAAAGACTAAATAAGACCCAACAGGTCTACAGAGTTGCAAACCTGCTCTGATACCACTTTATAGCGCCCCGGTCCCGAAAGACCGTGGAAATGGACGCCACGGGGGTGGGAATTAAGAAGCGGGAAAGAAATGGGGTAGTTTAATTAACAACGGGGTGATAATCCAAAAAAAAAATTAATGTTTAGAATAAAATTTAACAACCGAGTATGCCAAAGATAGGTTATGCCTTCCGAAAAATTAGACAGCATAACCTCTGTAACTAGAGCGAATCCCCATTTATAACGGCTTATAAGAGAAGAATGGAAGCTGTAACAATTCAATAAGCCCTTTCATGGGCCAAACGGAAACAAATAACCAGATACCAACAATCAATAGACCCATTCATAGGTCGACAAAAGAAACAGACACCAATATGTTGAACAAATGAAGCCCTTCCATAGTCCAAAATAAATGATCAAATAGACATAATGAAAGACGGGCTTCCTCCATTTGGAATAATTATGTAGCTAAGCATATGATACATGTTAACTAGGAAGTCAACAAATGTTCCGAATCAGAGAAGCAGAATCATATCAACAAAATACCAAGATCAGAGTTCTTAGCATTTAGCAAAAGAATACCATAAGTGCGAAAGCTCAATTCTTAACAGAATACTAACAAAAAAGGACAACGGAAAAATATGTAAGTCATAATAGCCCATATCTCAGCCTCGTCACATCCACGCTCCAGCCTACTGACCTGAAAATGTTTGAAAAGATTTGGGCTGAGTACTAATGCACTCAGTGGGAAAGTTCTCACAATTTAAGTTATGCAAATCATTTTATTAAAGTAATCTATCTGTGTTCATGCAGGTAGTGAAGCTTAGGAGGTTTAAAAGTTGGAAGCAACCTAAGTTCACCAAAACATTTTATCGTGAAGCGCTTAAGAGTATAACCTGTCACTGCCCGCAACCCAAACTACATCACCAGCGCATAACGTTGAGTATGGCCATAGTATACCCAAAGAGTATAACCAATAAGTGTTTCATTTTAGTCTCACCGACAAGGAGTAGGGCAGGACAAACAATGCATGCATACTGTAGCTACTCACATTGACACAGCGCTGGTTTATGAGACTCCGACAACATACAGCAGCATGTAAATATTTAACACAGATAGTCACATATGCAATTTTAGCAAAGCAGAGCTTAATAACTCGAAAGATACAATTTGCAAAGATAGTATAGTATAACCCACCTGGTTAGCTAATAGTAGCTGAAGCTTTACACGTGTCTTGCAAATCCTAATTAAATATGGGTCTCGGGTTCGGACCTACAAAGGAGAAACTACCTATTAGTATCATGCTAGGCCTTGAAACTATAACATAAGGTAAGCTTCAACTTAGCATAGATAAATGATTTTTTTCTAAGCTAAACTAAATGTAATACGAATATTCTAAACTAATAAAACGGCTTCAGACTACAATGCGCAACATTAGGATTTCATTCTCAACTCAACACTTTAGGGAATTAAATTCAGTGAATATTTTCGAGTAAAGCCGTCCAAAAACATTTGGAAAAGGTGGAGGTCGATCACTTGCCATTTTACTCGATTCTGATCAAATTTAATCTACGAGTCTTTCTGGCTTTCAGAAAATTACCAAATTTAATTGATAACATACTTCACATAAAACAATGCAAGTGTGAAAATTTCATGATTTTCAGACGACACATGAAAAAGATACGAATTTAAATACACAATTTGAATAATTGGGTAAACTCAAAAATCCGCCTGGACAAAAATGGAATCTATAGCTAAGTAGAGAATCCATCATAGAGAATAAATGCTGAAGGAACCTTTTCGCTAGGACAGATCTAACAAACATTTTGAAGCAATTCTAACTAAAATGCAATTTTTGAAAATGAGACATTAACTTCGAAAAATCATATTAAATTCATTTCAACACGAAACGGAGCACCGTCTGCGGCCACACGTCGTTCTCGACGGGTACCACAATCGGTCAAAAGGGATCAAAGGCTAATTCCGGCCACACCGGCCGAAAAGCTGGCTGGCGGAAATTCCCGCCACAAATTTTAGCTGAAAATGTATCGGTCTTGATTGAGCTCGATACTCGTTGGATTTTCGCTCAAAAGTACAATTTTTGATAGTGCAGAAAATAAGGAATTTAATGGTGTAATCAGATCAAAGATCGGACGGCTAGAACATGAATTCGAACTGGGCAGATATATAATATAATATTCGGATCCAGATTTCAAATGATGAGAAATCAAAAATCTATTCCGGTTAACTACAAGATCCAAATGATCAAAGACTATTTATAAAAAGAAGATTTCTAATACGACTATCCAGGAAGAGTAGATCTGAGATTTACATAAAATGAAAACGGGGAAAAATACCGAAAACTCACAACATCAAAAATCGGAATCGGTAGAATTAAAGATAATCGAAATATAAGCATATTTAGAACTTGAAATTTCTAAATTCATCGGTCCGAATGACCATAATCGGAGAAAGTACCTTCTCCGAGGAATTGGCGGCGGTCACGATGATTTTCCATCGTGATCATCCTTCGTGTCATCATTTCAATCATGTATTCGTGATCTACGCGTTGACACCTTCAAAATGACTATTTCAGAATTGAAATAGGAAACTAGAGTTGTACATTCTCTGGAAGCTGCTCGGCGTTTCGATTTTGAAAATGAATGAAAAATAAAACCTTAAGCTCCTATTTATAGAGGAAAAATAAATAGGATAATAATGAATAAAAGAAAGAGGATAATGATGGAAAAAGAATAGGATAATTAAGAATAAGATAATCTTTTGAAAAAGAAATTGGATAATGACGGATGTGCCTTTTTCTATTAAATTTATTATTTTCCAACTTAAAGTTGTGCCAAGAGTTCATTTGAACTCGAAATTTGAAATTTCAAAGGTTGGCACGATTCTTGAAATATTTTCTATCAACCTGAGAAAAATATCATAACATATTTTTAAGGCAATTTTTGACCAAATTAGATTTAACAGATTTCCCTGGCTGTGATTTTCCTTTATTTGAGTCCTTTAAGGACCCAACTTATTTTCTAACTTAGCAGAGGGTAGCATAAGTTGAATTAGACCTTCTAAAATATTTCGGGATATTACATTCTACCCCCCTTAAATAAATTCCGTCCCGAAATTTCCATATCTTGAGAAGAAGTATCAAAGTACATTTTCGAGGTTCAAAACCTCAATTTTTGTATTTGCTGCCTAGAACTGATAAGGGTCTCCTATTCTTTAGGTTGATTCTCAACTTTTATCCCTCTTTCCGCTTTCTTCTTGGTCAAATACTTCTTTGAAGAGTCTATACTCGCTCTTCTTTTCCATGCAAATTTATCTTTCTGAAAGCCTAAACGTTTGCCATCTTTCTCTATCCTTTGTGAGAGCTATCACGATGCACCGACTTCATATAATCTCCCCATGATTCGAATGAGCATGCCCTTGGACGGTTGGATTACAAATTCTATCAGGTCCGAACTGTGTTTTATCTCTTTCCTTAATATGTTGAGATTTGACGTTCACGTCTTCTTGAAGCGTGCTTGAATCGTATTTCCGATGCAAATTAGTCTTATTTTCCTTATTATACTATTCTCTTTTCTTTAAAGTGGTAATCCGACTGTCTGGCTCCCACTAGTGATCACCTTCGCTTGCATGCATAATAAGAATTGCATGTCTAGACTTTAACTGTAAGCTCGAAACTTGCTTGTTGACATCCATTGATTATATTAAATGTTACGAACTGAGAAATTACTTCAGAAATGTACTTTCGACTTTGGAGAACACTAACTGATATTTTTTTGGTTCCATTCATCATTATGGAATACTATCATTCGCTCTCCTGGCAATATACTTAAATGAATACTTCTATAAGCTCTCTCTTCTATTTGAAGACTCACACTTAAGTTCTATGAGTGAGATTAAAATAAATCAAACACCTCTGAGTGAGAACTTTATCTGATCAACAACAGCTGGAAGAGAGGTAACACTAGGTTATTTATACCAAAAATATTACCTTTTTAGAGGATTTATAACTCGAAGGGTTCTCACATTTTACAAAGATATATGAGAATAACAAAAGAAAATCAATGCTTAAGAGCTGAGAACCGTGCTGAAATATTTTCATAAAGGCGTCAGCATAGCCTAACATATAAATGCCATTGCTGATTCTTGATGATCAAAGAAGTATCAACCAAAAGATTTCAAATTATCCAAGAGGATAAAATCAACAAATCCCAAGTGGTATAAATGGAGAATTTCAAATGATATGAAGCGTTTGAAGGGAAATTGATTCAATTAATAAGAGAATAAATCGATTTCAAAAGAGAATGAATAAATTAATTTTATCAACACGAGAATGAATAAATAGACTCATCAAAACTTCCTATCATAATCAAACTCTCAATCTATCGAACACTAGGTCTATCTTCTTAACGATCTTCTTCGGGTTCTCCTTCCTTCTTTCTTGAGCTTCACCTATCTTTTTTTTTTATGAGGTTGCTACGATAAAGCACGAGTCGGCTAGACTTTGCACTAGCTGGAAAAGCGACGTCTCGGGAATCATTTTCTACCCATCGGAAGGATACGAGAGAACGACTTGATCTATGATACCTCCTAGACTCAAAATAGTTTGACTTAACTTCTCCTGGAAGCTGAGTAGAACACCGGCAAACATATCTTTAAATTAATTTGGTAGCAATCATGATGACCATCTTTACCCTCATTCTAAAAATTGATCTAAAACAAGCTACAAATCTTGGGAATGAAACACGCCAGGGCCTCGATTAGCCATCCACTGAGGTGAAGAGCTTTTTCTTGGAGGAACGAATCTTTATTCCCTGTAATCGCAGTAGGATCGTTAAACATGACTCCTAAGTTGAAAGCTTGCGTAGGGATTTCTTAAACGTGTAATAGATCTACAATCTGATAACTGGCCTATAAATCGATTACTCGTTTCTTTACTTCTAGTTCAAAGTTAAAGCTTTATAACCTCATCTCCACATGGAGGTATAAAAGACGGTGATCGGTCTACCTCAATATTTCGCTCAGGTGGCAATTCTGATGTTGAACCTTGTTTGTAGTAGCCATCATCGTCTAACATATCTACCCACAAAGATTCACAATCTCCACATAGATCATTGACTTATGTTTTTGTTTTCAAAATATTTTATTCCTTAATGTGTCCATCTTCCTAGTAACAACGCAAATTCTTGGTCAACTTTAACATAGCTCAATCTGAAAGACTTCTTCTAACCGGATGTTGACCTCCATAGAGTAGGTTATTTCCCCAACGAACTCAAATACCGAATCGATCTCTTTCT
Organism: Perilla frutescens; assembly: GCA_026008535.1. Taxonomy (NCBI): domain Eukaryota; kingdom Viridiplantae; phylum Streptophyta; class Magnoliopsida; order Lamiales; family Lamiaceae; genus Perilla; species Perilla frutescens. The sequence goes on along the minus strand of BRKX01000003.1, from coordinate 13,492,853 downwards.
TGGTATACATACAAAATCTCATAATCCGCTCATTGTGATATACATGTGGCAGTTATTCTGAGCCGTAAGTTTATGTTCAGTCATCAAAATGAAACGTTTCCTCAGTCAAACTATGTTCTCAACAATCTCATTAGTGTTTACAAATTCAGCCTAAGTTCAGCAACTATAGGCTAAGTTAATCTTACATTCTCCCACTTTCAAGTTCTTGTACTCATTCAAGAGTATGAACAATAAACACATTCCGGCTATCAAGGTTTACAATATGCATTCCGCACGTTCCCAACATCACAAGTATGCACAAGGCATATATAAACAAGTTCATACATATATGTAATCAACATAGTTTTTCAACAGAAACCAGTATGCTCACAGACATATTTCAAAACCAGTATGCTATCACCATAGCAACAGAGTACGCAATCAGCGCAGTTAATCAGAGTATGCTATCCGCATAATAATCAATCTTTCAAGGAATTCCCGACAACACGGCGAATCCTAATCTTTCATTTTTAGACAGACTTAACATTTCAACAAATAATGTAAACTTTTAAAAACTAAAATTTGCATAAAAACATGCGTACCTTTTAAGCTGTTGCGTGAGGGACGAGCTGAGGGCTTATATAATATCACACAAAATTTCAATGAAAGACTAAATAAGACCCAACAGGTCTACAGAGTTGCAAACCTGCTCTAATACCACTTTATAGCGCCCCGGTCCCGAAAGACCGTGGAAATGGACACCACGGGGGTGGGAATTAAGAAGCGGGAAAGAAATGGGGTAGTTTAATTAACAACGGGGTGATAATCCAAAAAAAAAATTAATGTTTAGAATAAAATTTAACAACCGAGTATGCCAAAGATAGGTTATGCCTTCCGAAAAATTAGACAGCATAACCTCTGTAACTAGAGCGAATCCCCATTTATAACGGCTTATAAGAGAAGAATGGAAGCTGTAACAATTCAATAAGCCCTTTCATGGGCCAAACGGAAACAAATAACCAGATACCAACAATCAATAGACCCATTCATAGGTCGACAAAAGAAACAGACACCAATATGTTGAACAAATGAAGCCCTTCCATAGTCCAAAATAAATGATCAAATAGACATAATGAAAGACGGGCTTCCTCCATTTGGAATAATTATGTAGCTAAGCATATGATACATGTTAACTAGGAAGTCAACAAATGTTCCGAATCAGAGAAGCAGAATCATATCAACAAAATACCAAGATCAGAGTTCTTAGCATTTAGCAAAAGAATACCATAAGTGCGAAAGCTCAATTCTTAACAGAATACTAACAAAAAGGGACAACGGAAAAATATGTAAGTCATAATAGCCCATATCTCAGCCTCGTCACATCCACGCTCCAGCCTACTGACCTGAAAATGTTTGAAAAGATTTGGGCTGAGTACTAATGCACTTAGTGGGCAAGTTCTCACAATTTAAGTTATGCAAATCATTTTATTAAAGTAATCTATCTGTGTTGATGCAGGTAGTGAAGCTTAGGAGGTTTAAAAGTTGGAAGCAACCTAAGTTCACCAAAACATTTTATCGTGAAGCGCTTAAGAGTATAACCCGTCACTGCCCGCAACCCAAACTACATCACCAGCGCATAACGTTGAGTATGGCCATAGTATACCCAAAGAGTATAACCAATAAGTGTTTCATTTTAGTCTCACCGACAAGGAGTAGGGCAGGACAAACAATGCATGCATACTGTAGCTACTCACATTGACACAGCGCTGGTTTATGAGACTCCGACAACATACAGCAGCATGTAAATATTTAACACAGATAGTCACATATGCAATTTTAGCAAAGCAGAGCTTAATAACTCGAAAGATACAATTTGCAAAGATAGTATAGTATAACCCACCTGGTTAGCTAATAGTAGCTGAAGCTTTACACGTGTCTTGCAAATCCTAATTAAATATGGGTCTCGGGTTCGGACCTACAAAGGAGAAACTACCTATTAGTATCATGCTAGGCCTTGAAACTATAACATAAGGTAAGCTTCAACTTAGCATAGATAAATGATTTTTTTCTAAGCTAAACTAAATGTAATACGAATATTCTAAACTAATAAAACGGCTTCAGACTACAATGCGCAACATTAGGATTTCATTCTCAACTCAACACTTTAGGGAATTAAATTCAGCAAATATTTTCGAGTAAAGCCGTCCAAAAACATTTGGAAAAGGTGGAGGTCGATCACTTGCCATTTTACTCGATTCTGATCAAATTTAATCTACGAGTCTTTCTGGCTTTCAGAAAATTACCAAATTTAATTGATAACATACTTCACATAAAACAATGCAAGTGTGAAAATTTCATGATTTTCAGACGACACATGAAAAAGATACGAATTTAAATACACAATTTGAATAATTGGGTAAACTTAAAAATCTGCCTGGACAAAAATGGAATCTATAGCTAAGTAGAGAATCCATCATAGAGAATAAATGCTGAAGGAACCTTTTTGCTAGGACAGATCTAACAATCATTTTGAAGCAATTCTAACTAAAATGCAATTTTTAAAAATGAGACATTAACTTCGAAAAATCATATTAAATTCATTTCAACACGAAACGGAGCACCGTCTGCGGCCACACGTCGTTCTCGACGGGTACCACAATCGGTCAAAAGGGATCAAAGGCTAATTCCGGCCACACCGGCCGAAAAGCTGGCTGGCGGAAATTCCCGCCACAAATTTTAGCTGAAAATGTATCGGTCTCGATCGAGCTCGATACTCGTTGGATTTTCGCTCAAAAGTACAATTTTTGATAGTGCAGAAAATAAGGAATTTAATGGTGTAATCAGATCAAAGATCGGACGGCTAGAACATGAATTCGAACTGGGCAGATATATAATATAATATTCGGATCCGGATTTCAAACGATGAGAAATCAAAAATCTATTCCGGTTAACTACAAGATCCAAATGATCAAAGACTATTTATAAAAAGAAGATTTCTAATACGACTATCCAGGAAGAGTAGATCTGAGATTTACATAAAATGAAAACGGGGAAAAATACCGAAAACTCACAACATCAAAAATCGGAATCGGTAGAATTAAAGATAATCGAAATATAAGCATATTTAGAACTTGAAATTTCTAAATTCATCGGTCCGAATGACCATAATCGGAGAAAGTACCTTCTCCGAGGAATTGGCGGCGGTCACGATGATTTTCCATCGTGATCATCCTTCGTGTCATCATTTCAATCATGTATTCGTGATCTACGCGTTGACACCTTCAAAATGACTATTTCAGAATTGAAATAGGAAACTAGAGTTGTACATTCTCTGGAAGCTGCTCGGCGTTTCGATTTTGAAAATGAATGAAAAATAAAACCTTAAGCTCCTATTTATAGAGGAAAAATAAATAGGATAATAATGAATAAAAGAAAGAGGATAATGATGGAAAAAGAATAGGATAATTAAGAATAAGATAATCTTTTGAAAAAGAAATGGATAATGACGGATGTGCCTTTTTCTATTAAATTTATTATTTTCCAACTTAAAGTTGTGCCAAGAGTTCATTTGAACTCGAAATTTGAAATTTCAAAGGTTGGCACGATTCTTGAAATATTTTCTATCAACCTGAGAAAAATATCATAACATATTTTTAAGGCAATTTTTGACCAAATTAGATTTAACAGATTTCCCTGGCTGTGATTTTCCTTTATTTGAGTCCTTTAAGGACCCAACTTATTTTCTCACTTACCAGAGGGTAACATAAGTTGAATTAGACCTTCTAAAATATTTCGGGGTATTACAAATATACAACAATACAATATGATTTTTACCTCTCCAATCTGCATTCTCAACTTTAGCAATTGTTATATTCAAATTCATCATGTTTAGACAACGGGTTAACATGGTATCATAGCAGTGAGATCCTCTCGGATCGCTATTCTGCTTCATCATTTACCCAATCCAATACCAACCATGGCCCACGAAGGGAATGGTAGCCTAGAGAATACACTACTCTATAAATAATGCCAGGGGCCGAGGCTCTGGCACACCAACTGGCTACACTACTCCGACAGATAAGCCAACCAACAAACAACAACAATCAAACCTCAGAACACAGTCAAAATCAAACAGTGACAGTGAGTATCAAACTCAATGAATTCAATTATTCACCGTGGTCCAGAATGATGCATCTCGCAATTGGAGGAAGAGGATGCCTCAATCACATCATCGGTCAACCCCCTCCTCCTAGCCAAACCGATCCCACATACACAAAGTGGTATCAAAATGATCTAACAGTTATATCATGGATCATTCAAAATATGGAACCGACACTAGTATTCGAGCCAATGAGTCTTCCGGTATTTTTAGATTTCGTGTCTGAAGTCATTTGGACCTCGACATCGAATAAAACAACTTTTAACCGAACCCGGGGTAACTTTTGCAGTATTCTTGCACTGAAGTGGCTTTCTTTGGAAGCCAAAGCTTTTCCTATAAATACAAGGCCACCCCTTTGCATTCATTTGCTCATTTCCATCCATTTCACTTCATAGAGAGTGGGAAAGCTCGTGAGAGCCGAGAAAGTTCTGTCAAGTAAAAAGCGTTCTTCGTGAGTTTTCTGCAAGACGACGAGCGGAGTGGCATGGAAGAGATGCGGTGAGGGAAGATGCTAGGGGCGCCGTTGGGATGTAGCAGGCGGCTCTGCCGCCGTTGCAACTCGACGAGATGCCGAGCTAGTCACCTTCCTTCGACGCACCTAACCCCGTCCATTCTTGTTCGTCGGTCTCGATCTCCATTTCTTTTTCCGTCTTTAAATTCCACATTTACTTTTCGTTCTTTACATTCTTCATTATTGCTCGTTTACCTTCCGTCTAAGTTGTGTTTCAATTTTTATTGAAGTTCCAAGTTAATAACGTTTACGTTATATTTCTCATTTTATTCTTGTCGTTATTATTTTTGAGATTAGCCTCGTTTATTCCGTTTAAATTCCGTTCAAGCTATATTTAAATATTTCGTCGTTATTCTAAATATTTAAAGAGGATTATCGTGTTTATGTCATTATAATGCCAAAATTCTTTTTAAGTCAAAGCATGTTGTTGCATGTTAATTTCAAGTATGTTGTTTTTAAGAAATTTCGGGTTAAGTGTTCTTTGTGTTCGTCGAAGAAATCAACGAACACGAAGAACCCAGTTGAAGATCGCCCAGACTTGGGCTAGATAGAGAGAGGAAGGAGAGCCCCGTGGGGGGGGAGTGCGCCGCTGCGCCACGCCCCCCTCGGCCGCCCCGAGCCCGCCGGGGCTGAGGAGCCCGACGGGGCAAGGGCAGCCCGCCGGCGCAACCTGCCCTGCGGCGGGGGGGAGCCACCGGCGCCCATGTGAGCCGCGGCGGCCCCCCCTTCCCCGTGTTGTTTCATGCTGATTCTTTTTCGGCTATATTTGTACCATCTGTTCAAGCCTTTCGAGTTGTGTTTTTCCAATCTAATCCCGAGTTATCCCACGTTTAATTTAAGTAGATTTTCAAGTTAATTTCAAGTTATTTTAAATAAACTTTTCAAGTTAAATCCGTCGAAATTCGAGTATCGAAAAATAAATTCTCCAAGTAAATTCTTCTCGCATTTTATGAAGTTATTAAGTCGTTCAATCTGTATTTAAGTCTTAGATTAAGGTCTCTAGGTTAGTAATTGCTATTTCTCATTCTGGATGTTCGATTTCCTCGAAAGAAGTCTCTAAGTTGATGATTCGACTTTTGTAGGAGGAAGTGAGCCTCGTAGGAATTCAGAGAGGGATCATCAACTTGTTGCTTCATCTTCTGTCAAGTAATCGAGGTGGGTAAATCTATACTCATCTAAAGTTTGAGCTAATAAGCTCTAGAAGCATATAGGGCAAATGAAATATCCAATAAAGCATTTTTGCTCTGCCTGATCGATCTCTGTACAAGGAAGGAAGGAAAGAAAGAAAGATATTATGTTTAATTGAGCTCTTGAGCATGCTTAGAAATGCTAGAAATATTAAAGTATTGTTTATGCTTAGCATGGGATGTTTAGAATCGTCTTTAGTTGAAATTCGTATTTATTTATGTTCATCTCCTTGTTAAGAATATTTATGCTGTGATAAGGCTCGTAAGTTAAGAATTAAGGATTGCCTTGTTAGGGTAGCGTTAAATCCCTTATAGGCTGAGATTATGCTTTATTAAAGGAATAGGCCTTAGACGTTGCTCTAAGATTGGTTTTGCTAGCAAGATTAAGGAAGAAATGAACTTAGCATTTCGCTTAAGTAGGAATTGAGCTCACAACTTTTAGAGGGAGTCACTGCTGGGTTAATTCTCTCGCAAACTCGTTTAGATATTTGAGGTAACCCCTCTTCTATCCCATGGTATGCCTAAGGGTACAGTTGACATCAGGTTTGAGCCAAGGTTGGGCCGAAAAGTAAAGAAAAGGTTTTGCGGATATGGAGAGGGCTTTTGCGTTTTGCTCTCCATATACCGCCAGTTCATTATTGGATATTTCTTAAGTTATTAAAGAAGCTTTCATTAAAACCCACTGAGTACATTAGTGCTCACACCCTCTTTTTCAAATGTTTTCAGGTTTAGATGCCGAGGATGATGGTGGCTGTGGATGTGGGTTGGCTGCCAAGATTGTTTTGCTATTATATAAGTTTCTTTGAAATCCCATTATGTGTTCTGCTACTCTGATTAACTCTTTCTAAATTCCGTTCAAGGTTCTATTATGATTATTCGAGATTCTAAGAATATTCCCATACATGATTACCTATATATAAGACGCATATTAAGTTTATTTCCACTTTCCGAGTATGATTTCCTTTCACCTATAAAAGAGCCTATGCTTGTTGGTATCTGATTAGTAAGCCGTTTTATTCCGCTAAAGCATGTTTCCTTCTTAATCAAGTAAACCCGAGTATCTTCAACTATCTTCAAAGCATATCTTTATTCTTAAACTTCTTCGTTAATCTTCTGACTTTACTCGTTAAATCCCTATCTCGGGATCGGGCTATTACAGATGGTATCAGAGCAGGCTTGCAACTCTGCAGACCTGTCTCTTTGTTTAAGTTAAAGCTAAGTGTTTATGTGCATATGAATTGCTTCGTGATAAGTTACAGCAGCAACCCACAGCTCGCCATCACCCTCGTATCTTCAACAAAAATCAAGGTAGAGATTTTAGATTTTGAATTCATAATTTTTGACTATCGAAAATGAAGAGATTTGAGCAAGCATGCCTCTTTTATTGATAAGGGGAAAACATTGATAATGAAATTCCAAGTAAAAAGTATTCGGGTAAAATGATTTTCTGAGGAAAAAGGTTTGTGAAAGAAGTTCTTGATCACAAAGAAAAGTGTTTAAAAACTTATTTTTAAACATATGTCTTAACAAAAGATAAAAGTTTCGAAGAAGAGTTCTAGATTTAAAAGAAAAAGGTTGATTCATTCTCGAATTTTTATTTTAAAGGAAAAGGTAAAGTTTATGATCAAACACTTGGGCACCAAAATTTTTGTAAAAGTCAACTGCAAAAAGGATCTATGCATGCAAGATAAGTAGTCTGAATCTAAACGATAGCATGATCTCATGAGAACCATAGGTCTCCCTTTTATAATCTAGACTGATTAAGCTTCATATTTCTAGATGGTTAAGCGTCGTTCGATTGCTAGGAATAATGTGCCTCTTTTCCGCCCTATTCAAGAAACGAACGACTTTGGAGGAACGCCAAGAAAGGTATCCGACTTGGAAACATGCATCCGCATGTGTGAGCAAGCACCGTCCGCTGAGAGGCCAGCAATGTACCGCATTCTGCAAAGCACCAACACCCGTTATCCTGAGACGTATGCTGTAATCGGGAACCTGACAGAATTCTCCTCAGCCTTGATGGCTCTTTGGGAGTTAAATAATGGCCACATGAATGCTCTAGCCGTGCAAAATCCCTCCTCTGTGATGGAACCAGAACTGCTAAGGGCGACTCTGAACAGTCCCTCAGAATTTCAAGCACCGTGTCCACGTGCTGAAGGAACCTTAGAAGCAAGACCCTTGATCGTCCAGGACACTGAGTTTTTGTCCTCCAGAATGCACCAGTAGGCTCCTGCCTATCAACCAGTTGCCCCTTAGAGTCTGGGACAGCGAATGCCCCATCAGTTCCCCCGAAGGAAGTTTGAGGAAATTCAAGTTCGAGGTACCAGAGACAGATGAAGATGAGGAAGAAGAGGACCCAGCGTATAGTTAAGCTTTAGAAGTAGGCCAAGAAGGTGTTGTTGTTAGAACACCTTGCTGACCTGTTGTCCGTTTATCCGCTTTAATCCAGATCTTATTCTGAAAATGTATTAACCAACCATTTAGATTTTAGATAGCAGCAGTAATTCTCCAAAAGGTAGCCCTATTTTTGGATATAACCAAGAACCTCTTTCTTATTTATGCCAAAAGTCCTCTTATGAGGCAATTTTCCCGCTTTGCTTGATCTATCCTGCGTAATCTAAAGACCTTATCGAAAGTCATTTCATTTTGCTTCGTGCAAATTCGAGTGTGCATCGCTAATATGTAGGATTCTTTAGAATGTCGTTGAGAAGACATCAAGCCAAGAGAATGAGGCCGCAAGCAAACAAGTCCTGAACCACGACTCAAGAGCCAAGAATGTGTTTCTCAAACACAACCTTTTCATTCTAATAGTCTAGGAGACCCGATGGGAGTCGAGAAATGGGTTATTCTTTAGAAGTGAATTTTCGATTTTATAGTCTGATCGGAGGATGAGGAATTAGGTTGTGCTCTTTTATGAATACGAACTTCGGGTAGGAGTCCGTTCAAAGGATGATAAATTTGAGGCAATGAGCGTAGTATGATTGGGAAGGTTTCAAGTACGAGTTATATCAGAAGTATATCCCGAACTGTTCATAAGGCAAATGAGGTAGAGATCTGGAGCTAGAAGCAAGGAAAGAGGATGTTGTCAACGTACGATCAAGAGTTCGACCAGTTATCAAGGCATACCTCGCATTTGTGGTTTCAGATGAGAAGAAAATGTGTATAGATCAGGTCGATTGTTGTATCCCTTCTAATAGGTGAAAGTGATTCCCGTATGTCACCTTTTCCAGCCAAGTGTAGCTAATTGAAGGCCAACCGACTCATGCTATTTCATAGCAACCTAGTAAAGAAGAAGATGCGTGAAGATCAAGGAAAGAAAGAGAAAGAACTTGAAGAAGATTGTTAAGCAGATAGATCTAAAAGTGGTAGATTAAAAGTTTCAGTAAGATAAGAAGTTTTGATGAGTCTATTCATTCATTCTCGTATCAATTAAAACAATCACCTTTCAACAGCTTCATATTAATTGAAAATCCTCATTTATATCATTTGAATTTCTTCAATATTATATCCTTTTGGACAAATTATAATCTTTTGATGATACTTCTTTAATCATCCAAAATCAGTGATAGCATTCCCTTATTAAAGTTATGCTGACCCTTTGTAAATATTCAGTACAGTTCTCAGTTGTTAATCATCGATTGTCTCCCATACGTTTGCTACACGCCAAAACCCCTTTTGAGTTTATGAGTCCTCTGAAAAGGCAATGTTTTTAATATAAATAACCCAGTGTTATATCTCTTCCAGCTTTTGGAACTTATTAAAGAATTATTGATCAAGATAAAGTCCTCACTCAGAGGCAATTATTTTGTTTTTCTCCCACGCATAGAGCTCGAGTGTGAATCCTTGATTAGAGCAGAGAGTATAAAGCAATATTCCTTTGGAAGAATAAGAGGGAATAGTCCCAATAGGAAGAAGAATCCAAGTGTGATAGTTAGTGCCCTTCTAGTAGGACGCCAATCCCTAAAAGTGATTTTTCAGCTCGTCCAGTATTAAGAGGCAATTTGAGGAATGACGTCAGATAAGTTCTGAGCTTACGTTCAAGGTCCAGTCATGCGATCTTTACACCTACAAGTGACGGTGATCCCCAGCAGAGGCTATAAAGTCAGAATACCGTCGATAAGCAGTTGCAATGAAGAAAGAGGAATGAGAGTTTGCAATAGAAGGCGTTTCAGGCATAAAAAAATTTTGAAGATGTATTTCCAAAAGACCTATTAGAACTACCACCATATAGGCAAGTGGAATCCACTATCGGTTTAGAACCAGAAGTTGCACCAGTCAAAAGCCCCTTACAGAGTGGCGCCTAAGGAGTCCCAAGAACTCAAGGTTCAACTGCAAGAGTTATTAGACTTAGGTTTTATCCAACCTAGTGTGTCACCTCGGAAAATTCCAATCTTGTTTGCGAAGAAGGATGGCACATTGAGAATGTGCATCGACTATAGAAGGCTTAATAAGCTGACTATCAAGAATCGATACCCTCACCTAAGAATAGATGATCTCTTTGATCAAGCTTAAGGGAGAAAGTGCCTTCTCAAAGATGGACTTAAGATCTGGGTATCATCAGCTGAAGATCTGAAAGGAGGATATTCCTAATACTGCTTTTAAGACTCGCTTTGGGCATTACGAGTTTGTGGTAATGCCATTCGAATAGACCAACGGCCCAGCAGTGTTCATGGATTTAATGAACCGGGTTTTTACCCGTATCTAGATAAGTTTGCGCTAGTTTTCATAGATGATATCCTCATCTATTCAAAGGAAAAAGAGGAGCATCAAGAGCACCTAAGGGTGGTGCTGGAGAAGTTAAAGAGGAGAAAGGCTTTACGCTAAGTTTAGTAAGTGTGAGTTTTGGCTTAAAGAAGTTATGTTTCTAGGTCATATGGTTTCAGTAGAAGGAATCAAAGTAGATCTAGCTAAGATTGAAACTGCAAGCAACTCGGAGTCTCCAAGGAACGTGAATGAGATAGGAAGTTTTCTAGGACTCGCGAGATTCTATCGTAGATTCATCGAAGGATTCTCATCAATAGCTAAGGCTATGACGTGAGTGTTGAGGAAGGACTTTAAGTTTAGGTAGATGCTCGAGTGCGAGGAAAGTTTCAAGAAAGAAGATGTTAACCACAAGCCCGATGATTGGCCATTTCGGAAGAAAATGAAGATTTCGTGGTTTATGCTTATGCGTCGAGAAAAGGAATAGGATGCGTGCTGAAGAAGAGAGGAAAGGTGATCGCTTATGCTTCGAGGCAGCTTAAGAATCACAAGTAGAACTACCTCACGCATGATTTAGAACTAGCAGCGGTTGTTTTTGCACTAAAGATCTGGAGGCACTATCTCTACGGAGCCAAATGTAAGACTCTTCTCAAGATCACAAGAGCCTAAAGTATTTCTTCAAGCAAAAGGATCTTAGCATGAGGCAGAGGAGATGGCTAGAACTTGTAAAAGATTATAACTGCATGATTCACTACCACCCAGGCAAGGCGAATGTGGTAGCAGATGCCCTAAGTAGGAAGAAGAAGGCAGAATTAGGACTCATTCTAGTCCAGGAGGATCTTCACAAAGAATTCGAGAAGTTAAGGATCAAGGTGCTAACACCACCCGAGACCATTCAAGCTCAAGTCACCACCATAATTGCTCAGCCCGACCTAAGGTAAAGAATACTTGAAGCTCAGAGAGGAGACGAGTTTCTCAAAAAGAAAGGACTAGAAGCACGATCTGATAGCTCGCAAGATTTCGCGGAAGCAGGCGACAACGCGCTCTTATTCAAAGGAAGGCTTTGTGTGCCGAGCAAGGAAGAACTAAAGGAGGAGATCATGTGCGAAGCACATGACATGCCACATACAGCACATCCCAGAAGCACCCAGATGTATCAAGACCTCAAGAAGAACTTCTAGTAGAATATCATGAAGAGAAAAGTAGCCGCCTTCATGAAAAGGTGTTCGAACTATCAACAAGTGAAGCATTGTATCAAAACCTTCTGGTTTGCTCTAACCCATAGAAATTCCTGTATGGAAGAAGGATTATTGTAGTATAGGCTTTGTGGTAAGATTACCAAAGTCTAAGCGGGAGAATACCGCTATTTGGGTAATCGTTGATCGATTATCTAAATCGGCACATTTTGTTGCTGTTGCACAAAGTACCGATTTCGATCATATCGGATCGTGATGTGAGATTGACGTCAAAATCTGGAGGAGCCTTCAAGAAAGCCATGGGATCAGAGCTCAATTTCAGCATAACAATTCATCCTCAAACGGATGGCCAGTTCGAAAGGACTATCCAGAATCTAGAAGACATGCTTAGAGGAGTATTCATCGATCACAGAAGCAGCTGGGAGGAGCTACTGTAATTGATAAAAGATGCGTACAACAACAGCTACCAGTCATCGATCGACATGGCCCTTATAAAGCCCTGTTCAGAAGAAAGTGTAAATCGCCTTTATATTGGGATGAAGTTAGAGAGAGAAGGATACTTGGACCTGAAATGGTCCCGAAAGCGGTCCAGAAGATCGAGCTTGTTCATCAGCAAATCGAGGAAATTCAAGACAGACAGAAGGCTTACACAGACAAAAGAAGAACGGAACTAAGATTCGACATTGAAGATAGTATTCTTGTAAATGTCTCCGTCAAGGAGTGGTTAGTTTGGGCAAACGAAGCAAGTTAAGGCCCATATTTATTGGACCTTTTGAGATTTAGAAAAGGTGAATAAAGTAGCCTACAGGTTGGCCTTACCACCCAAACTAAGTGACGTTCATGAGGTCTTTTCATGTCTCAATGTTGAGAAAGTACGTGTTTGATCCAAAGCACGTGATTTGCAAGGAAGAGATACAAGGCCACCCCTTTGCATTCATTTGCTCATTTCCATCCATTTCACTTCATAGAGAGTGGGAAAGCTCGTGAGAGCCGAGAAAGTTCTGTCAAGTAAAAATCGTTCTTCGTGAGTGTTCTGCAAGATGACGAGCGGAGTGGCGTGGAAGGGATGCGGTGAGGGAAGGTGCTAGGGGCACCGTTGGGTTGTAGCGGGTGGCTCTGCCGCCGTTGCAACTCGACGAGACGCCGAGCTAGCCACCTTCCTTCGACGCACCTAACCCCGTCTATTCTTGTTCATCGGTCTCAATCTCCATTTCTTTTTCCATCTTTAAATTCCGTATTTACTTTTCGTTCTTTACGTTCTTCGCGTTCTTCATTATTGCTCGTTTACCTTTCGTCTAAGTTGTGTTTCAATTTTTATTGAAGTTCCAAGTTAATAACGTTTACGTTATATTTCTCGCTTTATTCCTGTCGTTATTATTCTTGAGATTAGTCTCGTTTATTCCGTTTAAATTCCGTTCAAGCTATATTTAAAGATTTCGTCGTTATTTTAAATATTTAAAGAGGATTATCGTGTTTATGTCGTTATAATGCCAAAATTCTTTTTAAGTCAAAGCATGTTATTGCATGTTAATTTCAAGTATGTTGTTTTTAAGAAATTTCGGGTTAAGTGTTCTTCATGTTCTTCGTGTTCGTCGAAGAAATCAACGAACATGAAGAACCCAGTTGAAGATCGCCCAGAACTGGGCTAGATAGAGAGAGGAAAGAGAGCCCCGCGGGGGGGCGAGTGCGCCGCCGCACCACGCCCCCCTCGGCCGTCCTGAGTCCGCCGGGGCTGAGGAGCCCGCCGGGATAAGAGCAGCCTGCCGGCACACCCTGCCCTGCGGAGGGGGGGAGCCCGCCGGTGCCCATGTGCGCCGCGGCGGCCCCCCCTTCCCCATGTTGTTTTACGCTGATTCTTTTCTGGCTATATTTGTACCCTCTTTTCAAGCCTTTCAAGTTGTGTTTTTCCAATCTAATCCCGAGTTATCCCAAGTTTAATTTAAGAAGATTTTCAAGTTAATTTCGAGTTATTTCAAATAAACTTTTCAAGTTAAATCCGTCTAAATTCGAGTATCGAAAAATAAATTCTCCAAATAAATTCTTCTCGAATTTTATGAAGTCATTAAGTCATGCAATCTGTATTTAAGTCTTAGATTAAGGTCTCTAGGTTAATAATTGCTATTTCTCATTCTAGATGTTCGATTTCTTCGAAAGAAGTCACTAAGTCGATGATTCGACTTTTGTAGGAGGAAGTGAGCCTCGTAAGAATTTGGAGAGGGATCATCAACTCGTTGCTTCATCTTCTGTCAAGTAATCGAGGTGGGTAAATCTATACTCATCTAAAGTTTGAGCTAATAAGCTATAGAAGCATATAGGGCAAATGAAATATCCAATAAAGCATTTTTGTTCTGCCTGATCGATCTCTGTACAAGGAAGGAAGGAAAGAAAGAAAGAAAGATATTATGTTTAATTGAGCTCTTGAGCATGCTTAGAAATGCTAGAAATATTAAAGTATTGTTTATGCTTAGCACGGGATGTTTAGAATCGTCTTTAGTTGAAATTCATATTTATTTACGTTCATCTCCTTGTTAAGAATATTTATGCTGTGATAAGGCTCGTAAGTTAAGAATTAAGGATTGCCTTGTTAGGGTAGCGTTAAATCCCTTATAGGTCAAGATTATGCTTTATTAAAGGACTAGCCCTTAGACGTTGCTCTAAGATTGGTTTTGCTAGCAAGATTAAGGAAGAAAGGAACTCAGCATTTCGCTTAAGCAGGAATTGAGCTCACAACTTGTAGAGGGAGTCACTGCTGGGTTAATTCCCTCGCAAACTCGTTTGGATATTTGAGGTAACCCCTCTTCTATCCCATGGAATGCCTAAGGGTACAGTTGACATCGGGTTTGAGCCAAAGTTGGGCCGAAAAGTAAAGAAAAGGTTTTGCGGATATGGAGAGGGTATTTTGCGTTTTGCTCTCCATATACCGCTAGTTTATTGTTGGATATTTCTCAAGTTATTAAAGAAGCTTTCATTAAAAGCCACTGAGTAGATAAGTGCTCACGCCCTCTTTTTCAAATGTTTTCAGGTGGAGATGCCGAAGATGATGGTGGCTGTGGATGTGGGTTGGCTGCCAAAATTGTTTTGCTATTATATAAGTTTCTTTGAAATCCCATTATGTGTTCTGCTCACTACCAAAAAAACTCTCATACATAACACTTCATACATAACGGATATTTTAAATATCCGTTATGTATGAGCACATTTTTGGTATAGATAACGCATATTTCAAAAATCCGTTACGAGAGAAGTGTTATCTCCGATCATATATAACGTTTTCGAGTCTTGCGTTATCTGTGAGTGTTACATATTGTTCACAATTATAACGCTCATTTGGTACTGTTATGCGTTGTGTTATGTTTAAACACATTATATATCGGTAACTTTGACCGTTATGAATATCCGTTATGTATATGTGTTAATTATTATTTTTTTAAGTCAAAATTAAATTATTAATCCAAAATTTTTAGGCGGAAAGTTTCCCACCAATGATTTGATTTTTTCATTTTGACAAAATTAAAAATCTAACACAAAAAAAACTATTCTCACTTCATCTCTCTCGATCATTTCCTCAAACTTCCAGCCCTGATTCTTTTCCCTTCCCTCTTACCTAATGACTACCATGCCTGAACCTCCACAAAGTACTGTACAAAGGCAACCTCCACAAAGTTCCCGACGAACCTCATCGATGGCTGCGCCCCTTCCCCAAAATTTCACTCAAAGACTTCAAAATCCTCCTCCGCCGCCGCGCCAGAGCCCTTCCCCGCCTAACCACCTCCGCCTCCGATGTGCCCACGACTTCGAAACCTAATCCTGCTCCCGACCCAAATTCCAACCCTAATTGTGGCGATTTTGATTGACAATAATCTCATCCGTTCATTTTCAATTTCAACTCCTCCGTTCGATTAGGGTTTATCAAGGGCTGCTCCGATGGCCAAACCTGCTCGCGGCCGCCCGGCGTTGCCGTCGGGATCAGATTCTCACTCTTCATCCCGCTCTCGCTCTGCTTCTCGCTCCCTCTCACGCTCTCTTTCTTACTACAGGCTCAGACTCTCACTCTACTTCAAGGTCGCGTTCCCGCTCTCGCTCTAGATCCTCCTCATCTTCCTCTCCTTCTCATAGCGGAACCTTGCGCAGCCGTAGCTCTACTTCTCCACAACAACTTTCTATAAATTTTAAAAATAATTTGTGGGCCCATTGAGATGAGTTTTCTAGCTGCATTTCAATTTTGATTTCTTGGTTTCTTTTACTGGGTGAATTGTATTTTCCACTGCAGAATTTGAAATGACTGGAGGTTGGGAGTTTCTTTACTTTTTTAATGGTCGATGAGATGTTTGATGAAATGCCTGAATGAATGCTACATTTGTTTTTTTCAGGATTTTTGGTGTAAATATCAATTCCGATTTGTCGAAAATGTGGCACAGGCTCCGTGATGGATGGTTAGAAATTCTGAGCATTCAGAAGTTTCAGAGAATTGTTTCTTACACTAGATTTTACTGTTTTACTACGCTGATCAGATACGCTTACTGCAACAATACGTAAGTGTTTATGGCCTTGTTTTATTTTCGTGCAAAACGTAAAGTTTGGGGTAAAAAAGCATTGTCTTTACAAGTTATTGGACTAGGATTCCATATTTACTGTTGTTGGTTCTGTAATTTGGCCATCTTAGAGTGTAGAGCTAGTTACGGACACCCTTTTGCACTTGTTTTTCCATTCCTTCAAGCTTTCAGAAACTTTTTCTTTACGTGAAACTGATTCATAAGATAGAATTATGTTCATTTTTATTTTTGACCGATATTGGAAATGAGATTTTGTTGGATTTACTACCCAGAGAAGAAGCAAATTTGGTGAAGTTGGTTGTTTACTTTCCTTCTTATTCTAGAATTTTATAGACTAATATGAACAATTTTTTTATTTAGTTTTCATAAATTTCAATAGTTTGTTACTCCTATTCCTTTGTACAGGGCCCCCACCTGTGAAAGTTGGTGCATGTCGAGCTCTATCTCAACTTCTTCTTGATGCTACAAGAGGAATTATCCAAAATCACGCGTTGGATTTATTCTCTTCCTCTTCTTAAAAATGTGAGAGGACACCTAACATTTTCAGCTTGAAGGTTTTCTTGTTGTTCATAGTTTTTTTATATTTTTATCCTGCTTTGTAGGCATCTGAAGAGACTATGCACCTAGTACTTGAAACTTTACAAGCATCTATTAAAGCTGGTCAGTTCAATTGGAATAATATTTAACATCATATTGATGTTGAGTTAATTTTCAGTTGGATGCCTATGACGTTTTCTTACCTCATTCTCCTTCATTATGAACTGAGGTCTGGTTTTGTCTTGTAGGTCATGAAAGTAATTGTCTTCCTTCAGGTTCTGGGCTGAATATCTGGTTTTTGAGTTTTACAAAGTCAAAAATATTCAGTTTCTTCATCTCTAATCTATCCAATCTATTGCCTATCTAAAGATCACTATTATCATCCTATCCCACAATAACAAATAAGTTGACATTCATCTACTAAATGAAAAAATGATAAAAGTAAAGGGTAGAGATATAACTTGATCAGGTAGTATTGCTTCACAAAGGCCACTAAGTACTTTTACTTAGAACCTTTTGGAAGTGAAAGGGATTTTTTGTTGTTAACTTTGTTTATATTTGTCTTTCTTTTATTTGCTTTTTGCGTCACCTCTTTATGTGTTTCCATAGTATAGTGACTAGTTGTAAGAGTGCTAGCATGAATCATGGTCTATGTGAACATATTTCTAATATCCCAAGAAAAGGTTCATTTTGATAACATTCCTTCTTGTTTTCTCTTTCTACTTTTACCCAGGGGTGATTTTGACTTGAGTAACTTTGAGGATGGAGTTATATCATCTGCTTTCATGGTTGGACTTCTTGTGGCATCTCTGATATTTGCATCATCAGCCAATAGGTAATAAACCTTCATGTTTGTGACTACATTCAGTTGTCTTAGGCTGTTTGAGTTCTTACATGGTGGAGAATACTGAAATGGTGCTTGTGTTATCTGAAGTGAAAGTGTGATGGCTCCGAAGAGATTCTTTATACTGAAATGTTCATAGTTTTACCTTGCCAAAGCATACAAAAGAAATACTGATTAGCGGAGCCACTCAGATGAGATATTTCTAGTTGTACATTCAAACATGTCATTAGATCTACTGCATTTAGCAGATTCAGTCAGTTTTTACCACAGCAGTTTTGAATATGATAAATTAATGCTTCATGTAATCATGGATTTCTTGGGGTCACTGTTAGTTTCATTTTTTTTAAGCGACATTTTTATTATTTATATTACTGCTGCTGTGTGCTTTGATGTGAGGATCAGGAGTCTTTTAGAACGTGAAAAATGTTGCAGGCACTTGATTTCTGAAACCATTTAACATATGGCAATTCTGTTAAGGAGAATTGTCTGCTTGGGGTGGCCAACCATACAAGAAATAGACCAGAAATTATTAGTTTGCAGAATAGACTAGAAAGGCTATCTGTTGGAATATTGGTACTAATGCCTGCAATTTATATCCATATTTACCTTAGCTCCTATGTTGTCATGGAAGATATATTCATAGTCTATTTCTCATGTCTGTGTTGAAAAGCTGCTTTAGTCATCTTTCCCTTTGATTTCTTAGTTTAATGGCTTTTGTTGTTGTCTTTCCATGGTGTATATCTGGTATTTGATCCTATCGATGCGAATGATGCAATCATGGAATATTTATTTTATCATCTTCTTATTGAAAATATACATAACGGCAGTCATTATCCCTATCAGATCTTTTTACTCTGAAGGATGGAACTGTAACACCCGTACTTAAGGTAATGTAAAGACATTGACATTGAAGGAATTTTTTGAAGAAGTCACTTGTATTTTTCTAACTGGATCATAATTATTTTCCTTAATGCAGGCTGCAGATCCCCCAGTGCGAGCAAATGTATTGCATTTAAGTACTGAGTTCTCTGTTCCAATCTCGTGAGTTGTTGTACTTATTCTGCGTGATTACTATGTTCCATAGAGTACAAAGAAATACTTGTGCATATGTTTACCTATAATATTTTTGTACCAGTACATTATAAGCTTTGTCACTCTTCCTATGTTATGTAAAAAATACTAAATTCTAGGTAAATAAGTATTATATTCATTGTCCTGTTGCCAGATGTTTGAGTTACACCTAAAAATGATTATTCTAATTGAGCTTTCTCATTTTGCTTGACATAATTGAATCAGAGCATAGATATTGACATATATGTTTTTGGGTATGAATGCTTTATATTCATTTATCGCTTGTTATTGATGCAGAGAGGCTGTGCAGAACATTCTTTTGCCGTATTTTGAAAAAGGTAAGATTCTAAGTTCATCCACTCTGGGCATGAATATATAAAACTTTGGCACCTTGAATAATAAACTTTTTACTATAAAATGTACAGCTAAAATGTAATGCATGTGCATTTCTGTAAAACTTGAGGATATTGATTAGATGTTTGCTTAGCTATCTGGTTTCAAAACTCAAGTATGTACCACTTTAGCATATTCCATGCTTCACATCACATAGCTCCTGACCCTGCTACAGAAACAGAGGTACTTATATTTTTTGCCCTAATCTGTAGATATTCCTTCTTCTTCTCATATTAGATCTCATATCTTGTTCTAACCTCTTGATTTCCAGATTGAAGCTGAAGCTCATGCTGTAGAAGCTGCTTCAAAGTCCATCTACCCAATCCATATTGTCCTAGATAGGATTATTTTGACCCCAACTGGTGTATTACTAGGTTGCTGGCAGGTATTCTTTTTATATGTTTTCTTATATTTCGATTATTTTGACCACTATGTGCCCTATTTTGGAGGTTTTATCTGTGTGATGGCTCTGTTACATGAAAACTTCATTAACTGTCTTAATTGGGAGTAGTTTTAATACATTACCTGAAATTTTTAACGAGCTGTTTGTTTTTTTCTGCTCATTCATATTTCTCGTCCTTGTTACTATTTTGTGGTTTCCATGTGCTCCCTCTTAATAAAGTAAAACACTGCTGATCATACAGTGCCTGCCAGCTTTTCTGAGTATGCAGCCATTGACCTGTTGTGGATGACCCAATAACTCTGGTGGAACGTGTATATATGTATGAGAAAATTGCAGCAAGTTTAGATATATCTATAAGTAAGTGATCATCTCATTTGCTTACTAATGGTTATAACCCATGCTTATTCTGCTCAGGTGGTCTCTGGTGCAGATCCCATAACCATTCGTGCTAAATTAAAAGATGCTCTTTCACGTGCTCCACAGAAGCAGCTTGTAAGGAGCAAATTAACAGCTTTGGCTGTATTATCTTTCTTTGTATTATGTTAATATAGCAAGGGAGCAATGTTATGGAAACGTCTGTCTTGTGAACTACATGTGAAGGTAGAAAATGATTATCGGTAAAAATTAACAAATAATTCATGTCAAGGTTGGTTTTTTTGTTTTGTTTGAGGTTGTGAATTATTGGAATAGGTGTTATTTTGAATTGTCATCTAAAATATACATAACGGCAGTGAAACTATAAGACAGTTATGTATAATGCCTAAAGATAACCAAAACTAAAAATATTTAATAACGGTAAAAATCTGTTATGTATCAAAACCATTGTTGCAGAATACGGATGATGCGGCCGCCTAGTCGGCGCTTAGGCGCTCGGCGGACATGTCCCGTGCCGAGAACACCATGTTCGGCCATATTCTTCGGTCGACCACGTACTCGCCGATGAATCGGTGCTAGGCGGCCTAGGCGGCGTTAATCGGCGCCTTTTTCATTGTTAAAACTTAAAAACTAAAAGAAATAAATAGAAATGAATTACAGAGAGGGGAGAGAGAAGAGAAGCCTGCTCCCCCTACCCCATGTCCCCAGCCACCGCCGACTACCACCCACAGACGTTATTGCTGTTACCGACTCACGAAACTGCTGAGAACATGAGATAGGTAATTGGTCTTCGATTTATATCATCTGCAAATTGTAATTTAGGGTTTATGGTTTAGATGCAAATTAGGTGGGAAATTGCTGGTATTTGTTGAGCCATGGATGTTTTTTACGAAGCTGTCTACTTGTATTTCTCTAATTGTATTTCTCTTGGTTATTCTCTTAATAATTATATAGGTGCTATCGTGTTGCTGCAAAGTGCAAATTAGGTGTGTCGTGTCACGTGAAGAACAATTCAAATATTTGAATATTTATGTATGCTAAAATCCAGATGCCTTTTTTTGTGATTGTGCTTGAAGTTGAAAACTTATCGATCAATTCATGAATCAATATTGAATCATTTTTCATTGCAAATCCTTTGTTTAAAATGTTATTATTTATAAATTTATAAATGAAAATTATAAAATTAATATGTTAAAATAAATAATTAATTAAAATTTGAAAAACGCCTAGATTCCACCTAGACTCCGCCTAGGCCCCGCCTAGACCGCCTAGGCGCTAGGCCCCTCTTGACCGCCCGACTAGCGCCTAGCGAATTCTGCAACCTTGATCAAAACATACATAACGTAAAAAAAGTGTTATCTAAATTACAAACAACGTTATGTATTAATCCATGTGGTATATTTCATAACGGAGAAAAATGAATTTTCATAACGGTACAAACCGTTATATATAACAGTAATAGATCACGCAATGAAGAGTGTTATGTATGAAAAAGAAACCGTTATTTAAAAGTGCATAGATAATGGAGAAAAATGAATTTTCATAACGGTAAAAACCGTTATATATAACAGTAATAGATAACGCAATGAAGAGTGTTATGTATGAAAAAAAAACCGTTATGTAAACATTCATAGATAACGGAGATAATTAAACTTCCATAACGGAAGAAACCATTATGTATGAGAGTTATAGATGTTATGTTTGTTGCTACAACCGTTATGTTTAATAACATAGATAACGAATATTTTTCCGTTATGTATGAGCGCAGCATAGATAACACCAGTATACATAACATAGCTTTTTTCACATAGATAACGGATAAAATCCGTTATCTATGAGCGTTTTTTTGGTAGTGGCTACTCTGATTAACTCTTTCTAAATTTCGTTCAAGGTTCTATTATGATTATTCGAGATTCTAAAAATATTTCCAAACATGATTACCTATATATAAGACGCATATTAAGTTTATTTCCGCTTTCCGAGTATGATTTCCTTTCGCATATAAAAGAGCCTATGCTTGTTGGTATCTGATTAGTTAGCCATTTTATTCCGCTAAAGCATGTTTCCTTCTTAATCAAGTAAACCCGAGTATCTTCAACTATCTTCAAAGCGTACCTTTATTCTTAAACTTCTTTGTTAATCTTCTGACTTTACTCGTTAAATCCCTTAATAACACCCCGTCCCCATTCGTTAATCCCTATCTCGGGACCGGGCTGTTACATATATGGAAGCTCCACCTAGGTTCGAATCTCAGTTTGGAAAAAGAGATGTGTGTCGTTTGAAGAAGACACTCTATGGACTCAAACAATCACCCAGGGCTTGGTTTGGGAGATTTACGAGTGCAATGAAAACCTATGGTTTTCGACAAAGTAATTCAGATCATACTTTGTTCTTGAAAAAAAGAGGAGCTCTTATCACTTGTTTGATCATTTATGTGGATGACATGATCATCACAGGTAGCGATATAGAAGAAATCAAGAAGTTGAAAAAGGACCTGTTTTTGGAGTTTGAGATGAAGGATCTAGGAGCTCTCAAATATTTCCTAGGGATTGAAGTCCTTAGATCTGCCGAATGGATCTTCATACGACAACAAAAGTATACTCTGGACCTTCTCACGGAAACAGGAATGCTAGATTGCAAACCTATTGATACTCCTATTGCTGTTAATCACAAACTACAGATTATCGAAGGTGCAGAGTTGACAGACAAAGAACAATATCAACGGCTGGTAGGGAAACTTATCTATTTTTCTCACACCAGACCTGATATAGCATATGCAGTGGGAATAGTAAGTCAATCTATGCATAAACCCCAAGTTGATCACATGGAGGTAGCAATAAGAATCGTGCGATATCTCAAAGGCACTTATGGGTATGGGTTATTTTTTGGAAAACATGGGCACACAAAGATATATGGTTACACGGATGCTGATTAGGCAGGAAATCTTATTGACAGAAGATCGACTGCGGGGTATTTTACCTTTGTTGGTGGAAATTTGGTTACTTGGAGAAGCAAGAAGCAAAAAGTGGTGGCCCTATCCAGTGCTGAAGCTGAATTTAGAGGAGTGAAAAGTGGGTTGACAGAAATCTTGTGGCTACAGAAGTTGTTAAGAGACATCGGCTTTATTCCGGACCAGCCATCTCAGTAATTTTGTGACAATAAAGCAGCCATTAGTATCTCTGAAAACCCAGTCCAACATGATCGAACCAAGCACGTTGAAGTTGACAGACACTTCATCAAGGAGAAATTAGAAGCCGAGATTGTTGAGTTACCATTTCTCCGATCAGAGGACCAGCTAGCGGATATCCTTAACAAAGCCGTGAATTCAAGGAGTTTTTCGACAGTTCTTGACAAGTTGAGTATTAGAGATCCTACTACTAAACTTGAGGGGGAGTGTTGGTAATCCACGACCAAAGATAGGAAATCTACAACCAAAAATAGCTCCAAGAATCCTGCACAATCAAATCAGTCAAGATTAGATCCCGATTTAGAATAATCTTCCATAAATAATGTTTTGTAGATCTCTTTATTTACCTCTCTTTGTAATCTTCTTCATACAATATACAGCAATACAATATGGTTTTTACCTCTCTAATCTGCATTCTCAACTTTAGCAATTGTTATATTCAAATTCATCATGCTTAGACAACGGGTTAACAATAAGATCGCCAATTGCTAATGATGTTGGTAGGCTACTCTATATTGGTAAGCAACGTGGATTCTCAGGAATGTTAGGTAGTCTGGATTAGGCCTGAGCAAATGGTCTGAACCGAACTGGACCGAACCGAAAAGCAAAAACCGATAAAAACTGAATTCATTTTTTTGGGACCGAGACCGAACCGATTACATGTTTTGACCGAACCAAAATCGAAACCGATCAGACCGGTTCGGTTCGGTCGGTTGCGGTCCAAACCGATAAAATCTGTATTTTTTTGCAAATCAATAATACTACTCAACAAGCATCAAACCAAGTCTTAAAATTAAATTACATGATAAACAAACAAAAACAATGCCATCAAATGATAAAATAAACAAAGTCTAAACTCCAAATGTTCAAAATAATATCATCAAATGATAAAATAAACAAGTCCAAATGGTAAATGTTCAAAAATCAAAACAAAGTCACTCCAAAGTTCAAAATTCAAATCCTCTTAACTCTTAAGCTTCACTTATGCCACCAACATTTGTCATGCCTACAAAAAATAAAAAGGAATAATAAAGTAAACAATAATGTGAGTAGCTGGGACATTATGGATGATCAGAGACTAGATATCAAGGTAAATTAACTAACTATAACAATATTTATAATTGATTGACTTTGAGAAAGATAAGTGATCTCATAAACAAAGCAGAGCAGATAACCACTTTTTCTTCTATAAATTACTAGTGATATGTGATTAAATATATTAAAGGGGATCATTGGCATATTTGGCTATCATTTTTAAAATATAGAGTAAGTGCCACAACACTTTTAAAATGAAACTTGATAATAAGTTGCACCAACAACTATCTTTATAATCCCTTTGCAGATGAAGATGAATATAGTGTACAGAAACATGAAAGGCAACCCCAAAGTTGAACCATCAATCCAATCAATCTACTAATGTAAAGTATGTCACATTTCCAGATCACAATGATGGGGAGAAATTGAACTTTTGACCACTCAAATATGGATTCAACCATTCAGATTGGATTTATTTCAGTGGCTTAATTCTCAATCTTCTTGTTTTCGATGATATTGTCTGAATTCGTTATATTATTAATTCATTTGAAGTTTCAAACAAAAAAAGTTCAGATTTTATCCAACAAAATTCGTCAGTTTCTCTAACCAGTACACCTAGACTTTCAAATATTCAAATAGGTTCCAAAATTTCATCTTCACTAATCTCACCAAAAATTTTAGAAATTCAACATTTACCCAACAAGCACTCAGCAAAACATTAGACGGCTAGACGCTATCAGAATCTGCAACACTTTCAGATTTACCAACACAAAAGTCCAAAACATGAAAAATTAATTCAACTTGAAATATTCTATATAATTTTTGGGTATAATAGATATCAGAAGAAGAATTGAAGAAGGCAGATTAAAGAACAATGAAGAAGAAACAAATTTAAAATTGAAACCACTACCATCCACCATATATCGTATCTTACCTTTTCGAAATGAACGACTGCCGGAGAAGACGTCGGAGGCTCGGAGCTGCGGCCTGCGAGCGTTGGAGGACGTTATGCGGCGCTGGAGACTGGAGAGCGGCGCTGGAGACTGGAGAGAAGCGATCGATTTAGGGATTTAGACTGTAAGAGGCGTATTTCAGTATTTGTCAATTAATGTAAATGAGGATATATATTTTTTAATTAAAATAATCCTATTAATCGGTCGGTTTGGTTTTGTTCGGTTATTTTGGACTCAAAATCGAAACCGAACCGATAAAAAACCGGTCCACTATTTTAAAATCGAAACCGAACCGATTATTATATATATTGCACCGAACTGAACCAAACTCAGTGGTTCGGTTCGGTTTTTCGGTTTCGGATCGGTTTTGCTCACCCCTAGTCTGGATTGCATGCACTAGCAGTGGAAAAATTGTCCTAGAGCTTATGCAGGGCAATACTTCGGTGGAAGTAGAGTTCCAGCAATTATTCTTGAAGATGTATCTGATTATGATCTTTGCATAATGCATGCCTATTTCGGGATTCCAGGGTCCAAGAATGATAGTAATGTATTGGATACATCTCCTATGTTCTCTGAACTTACTAGAGGAGTTGCTCCTCCTGCACATTATGTCATCGATGGAAAAGAATACAATATGGGCTACTATCTAACTAATGGTATCTACCCCAAATGAGCAACTTTTTGTGCAATTTACTCAATCATCAAGTGGTCACAAAAAATCATATTTTTCGAAGAAACAAGAAGCATGTAGAAAGGATGTCGAACGTGCATTTGGCGTTCTCCAAAGTCGATTTGCAATTGTGGCAAATCCAGCACGTTTGTGGAGCAAAAATGATTTGTGCAATATTATGACTATGTGCGTCGTAATGCACAATATGATAATCGAGGATGAACGAGATCTTGATGCACCAATTGAAGAAACAAGGGACACGCCACCACCAGATATTGAAAATGCTCCATTTCAAAATTTTCGTGCTCAGTATTGAAAAATCCAAGATGTAGAAGCACATTTCCGCTTCGAAATGCATTAATTGATCATTTGTGGGAGGAATATTCTAATTCACAGAATTATAATGTATTATTATGTAACTTTATGTTTGTTTTGTAATATTTTAATGAATCGTATTTTTATTTTATATTAATTCAAATATATTTGTTCCAAAAAATATTTTAATAATTATTATGAAATGTTGAATTTAAGTATAGATATCCATTAAATGAAATTTCATAAATTATTATATGTTGTCAATTATAAAATAATAATTGTAAAGGAAATAAAGAGAATCTTATGAATATTCTCTTTTGGTATAAAATTATAGTGCAAAGTGTTGGAGATGAAATTAAGAATCTGCTCCATTTTAGTGATAGTGATGTTGTATTATAGTGCAGATTGTTAGAGATGGCGTTCGCCATAAAGAAGGTTATACACGTGATATGATATTTTTCGATCTAGTTGAATTTTCATATATCACCTTTGTGTCTTGTCTTATAATCAAATTCATTATTTAATAATATTGTAATTTATAAAAATAAATATTTATTATAGTATAATTAATCATAATTAATATTTATGAATAAAAGTTAAAATTTAAAAATAATATATATAAACTAATAAATTATTAACTAAAAAGAAAATCATACAGTAAAAAATACTTATAAACTTAAACTAAACAACAAACAATTGAAATTAAAGAAAAAATAGAAAAATAATTAATAAATTCAAAATAGGACACTAAAGTAAGATAAGAAAAGTGAATTATAGAATTTCAAGTGTAAATACGCGCATGATATGACGGGTTATCTTTCTCTAATATTTCGATCTAGTATTTTATTATATTAATGTACTATCGTTTATAAATGTGGAATATATATATAGGTTTAACACATAGTAGAAAATATATCAAAATTTTAAAATATAGAGGATCATGTTGATTAGTTTTCAAATGATTTGGGACACTTGTGTCCATTTTATTCATTTGATTTATTAAATGATATATGTGAATGACAAATTCATTATGCATACCGAATGTATAGGGGGGATAAAATCATGAGATTTAAGAAAATTTATTTATTTTTATAACTTGATATATTAAACCCTATATTATCAGGTATATACGTTGTGCATTTCAAAATTTTATAACTTCATTAATTTTGTATATTTTAGAATTTATATATGTTCAATCTCAGGTTCACCACGTTTCATTAGGTATTCATTATAGATACTTGAATATATTATGGCCACCGTTAATAATAAGGTTTAATTGTAATAAAAAAATAAAAATTTTTACAAAATTAATAATTTAAATATAAACTTTGAATCATTGCAATAATTATCTAACAATGTAATTTATAAAAGACATATCAAATATTTTTCGGTGATCAAAAAATCGACATGGCATAACTTATTTTTCGTGTTTAAATGTAAATTATTTTTAGATTGTATCCAAGTGAAAAATAAATCATGTTATGTTGGTTTTCTAGTTAAGGAAAAACAAACCAACTAGTTTGAAGATTTTGTGCGGTGGTATAAAATTTGGGATTAAGGTCATGAGAATAGGCATTTGATAATATAATATTAAAAAGGGTTTTTCTAAATGAATTACCATCTTTGTTCGAATTTACAATTTATATAAGACTTTTTAAATGTTATAATAATTATTCAATCTTTTTATTTGTAAACCAATCAATCATAATAAGCAATTAATAATTTAAAAAATTAAATAGTAAAAAATAATTATAAACCCTAATTAATAATTGTAAACTTAAACTAAAACACAAACAGTTGAAGTTGAAAAAAAATTAGAAGAAAATTTGATACATTCAAAATAGGACACCAAATGAGATAGAAAAAGTGAACTAGAGCCTCTCAAGTGTAAACACGCGCGTGATTTGGCCAATTCTCTTTCTCTAATATTTGGATCTCGTAGTTTATTATATTAATGTACTGTCAGTATATGGAAAACATGATTAAAATTGTAACACCTCAGTCCCAGAAGAATGAGGGATATGTGACTGGTCCGTTACTGGGGAAAGGGGAAGAGGTTGGTGCTCTGAACTTGCGGAATGAATAGGTTTCTATAGAAAAAATTGATTATGCTTTCCGGAAATTTGAGCAGCATAACCTCTTTAACTGAAACAAATCCACGTTTTTCAACATATTGAATAAAGTGATTGGAATTTACATAATCTCTTTCACTGAAACAAATCCACATTTTTCAACATATTGAAAAAGTGATTGGAACTCAAAATCCAACAACAAAAGTAAACAGATTCCAATCAGACCAAGTAATAGATAATGGGAAAATCCACCCAACAAAAATCATAAGAGATGGACAAGAAAAAGGGCTCAGCTCATCAATACTTTATTAAACAAGCCCCAACAAGAAATCATAACATGCTTTATGCTAAATGGGCTTGTATATTCAGAGTGCAGTAACATAGTTCATAGTTTGAACCTAAAACAAGCGCACCAGACATTGATATCATAGAAGTGAAAGCAATCAATGCTAAAGCTTGCCCTTAGCCTCAGCAACGTCCACGTCAGCCTGCAACTCAACCTATGAAAAATATTTGATAAGATTTGGGTGCTAGAACTAATGCACTCATTGGAATGATGGTTTTGTAAAACAGTTGATAAATCATTTAATAAAACATATATCCAATCAACTATAATTAGAATTCAGCAAAACATTTAAAAGATGAAATAGATTTTGTGTATGCTAAAGCTTCCTTTCTTGAATACTCTCTGGCTACTTCTGTTACCTACAGTGAACTGATATTATAATTTGTCCCGAACTGTACGAGGTAGATACGACACGACCGTGGTTACTATGGGCATCAAATATTCAAATAGTGACGATCACCTTTTCTTAGTAGGATTATATGACCTCCAAAAAGTAGACCTAAAATATTTTCATGACACTTTCTTAGAATTCTAAAAAGCTTCTCTCTCTCTCTCTCTCTAGCTCAGCTGATACTACACAAGGCAAACTTTGACTTAGGATTGTTACAAGAATTTTTCAGCGCATATAACCACTTGTCATTATTTTACCCAATCTTTACCAGATTTAATCCACGACATATTCAGATTTCAAAAAATTATCAAATTTAATTGACAACATGCTTCATGTGTAACTACACATGCATGTGAATTAAAATAATTTTCAAATCACACACGGAAAAGATACAAATTTAAATATATGATTACAATAATTGGGTAACGCATAAGATCTGCCCAGACAAAAACGGGGCTGACAGTTAAGTAAAGCATTTCGCACAGGGAAATTTCCAATATGAAATTTTTTTGCTAGGATGGGTTTTTCAATCACTTTGAAGCAATTCCAACTAAAATGCTATTTTGAAAATGAGGCATAAACTTCAAAAAATCGTAATATATTCATCTCAACACAAACGGAGCTTTGTCATTTGCCATATGTCTGCCTCAACGGGCCCCACAATTGGTTAGATGGATTCGGAGGTCAATTTTAGCCACACCAGCTGGAATGCTGGCTAGGCAGAAATTCTGGAACAAATTTAAATCCAAAAAGTTTCGGGCTTGATCGAGCTCGATACTCGTCGGATCTTCACTCAAAAGTACAATTTTTTATAGTGCATAAAATAAGGAATTTAATGGTACAATCATATCAAAGATCTAATGACTGGAACGTGAAATGAAATCTGGGTAAAAATTAATATTTTATTCGGATCCGAATTTCAAATGACGAAGAATCAAAAATTTATTCCGGTTAACTACAAGATCCAAACAGTCCAAGACTAATTAAAAAAATATTCTAATACGACTATCCACGAAGAGTAAATCTAATACTTACACAGAACGGAAATGGGGAAAAATATAGAAAACTCACATAATCAAAAATTAAAATCGGTAGAGTTAAAGATAACTGAAATACAAGCATATGAAAACCTGAAATTTCCAAAATTCATCGGTCCGAATGACCGGAATCAGATAAACTACCTACTTTGAGGATTTGGCAATGACGGCATGACGATAGCGGTGGTGGTAGCGTCACAATGACACTACCGTCGGTCGCCTCCTCCCCCGGCGCTCGACCCCACTTCACGATTTTCAGCGGCGTGAATGCTCGTTCTAAAATGAGCGATTGAAAATGAACTCCCTAGGCCCCTATTTATAGTTATTCAAAACTTAGGACAGATAAAATTTATCGGGTATTTTTTTATCTACTAAATTACTTTTGACACCGAATTAAATCTTTTGAAATGCATCTTTTGATCTATTGGATTCGTTAAAACTCCAACATAAGATTTAAAAATATCAGGGAGATCATTGGAACATTTACAAGAAAACCTACTAATCGAATTTAAACTTAGGCAAATTCTAACTCATTTTGGAAAGATAATAAACCCAAAAATAGAGATAAATTAGAGAGCCCAAAAGATTTGGAAGTTCGATCGTGACAACCTCAGTCACAAGTTAGGTCATGAGCCACATGGATGTCATGTGGCAAGTTTCTCATGGCCACCTCATTATTAATTTGCGAGTGGGGTCACGAACTAACTAAAGGCGACCACATCTCACCAACGAGTGAACAAAAAACTAGCCATAGAGCCATTCACGAGTGGATTGGCGACTACCTCGGTCGCGAGTCCTGTAACAATTAAGCTTGTGCATCTCAACAGTCTTCCACTATTTTGCTTCGTTTTCACTTATTTCTTGTCCAACTGACACGATTCTTCTTGCAACGCATTCCTTACTCGCTTTTCTATCTTTATGGGTTCTTTCCCAAGGTAATTTGCAATTCACAGGTAAAAAGGCACTAAATCCCTTCACAACAAGCAAACACGTGACATTGCACAACATATCGAAAACCGCCTAGGCTCCGCCTAGATTCCGTCTAGGCCCCGTCTAAGCGACCTAGGCGCTAGGCCTTCTTCGACCGCCCGACTAACACCTAGCAAGTTCTGCAACCTTGGTTGTTGATCTTAAGTAAGGTCTTAGTGAAATTTTACATTATTGTTGATTTTATTTTATTTTTTAAAAATCAATTTATATTATTCTTAATAACATAAATTTTTAAGTGATATATTATTTTTATATTTAATCAGTTAGATGCATCTTTAGATAAATTATTCTAATATATTTTTTTAACTATAATAAATGTCAAGGTTTTCACTTTGATAATATCATACATATTTCATGTTTTGGTATCAACATTTGAGACTCAATTTATTTTCACTTACTGATACATGAAAATTTGGTGTGGTGTATTCTTGTACGTACTTGTTCTTCTTCAGTGGAAAATTCCATACGAATATTAAATGTTCGCGATGCTTGGGATTTATTAAAATTTGTTATTGAGAATTATTTAAAAATTGGGAATTTTTTAAATTTTTTAATAAGAGAAATATTTAGTATTTATATCCAAATTGGGGTTTATAATTGTAATACCCTAAATTCCATAATTTAAAATGTTACTATTTCTGTGCTTTAAAGCGGAAAATGATTCTAATAATAATAGTTCAAGTAATTAATTAATTTTTTTTAAATAATCTTACTAGAAATTCTAAGAAGAAAATAGAACCATATATTTTCAGAAATATATGTACTTAGATCAAAATATCTGCATTTCATAAACACCAAGTTCATTTCAAAAGGAACTCACACGTTCTAAAATATAAAATTCACACTCCTAATATTTATAAAACCATATTAGCAAACTACTAGTTTAGGTTAGTTCAAAAGCACTAAATACACATATAATATCAAGTTAAAAATAGTAGATTCTAAATAACAAGCCCAAAATTTTAGGTCGGGTAATCTAAACATCTTATGCATGCCCACCCTATTTCCTTCACGCGGCTCCAAGCTCACTGACCTGAAAACATTTAAAATGTGGGGTGAGCACTCTTAAAACGTACTCAGTGGTGGGGAATCGTGCACATTTCTTTCTATTTATCCAACTGAATTTAAATCGTAGGAATAATGGATTTAGAGTACTCTTCTGATTCTAGAATACATCTTGAACTATGCATAGGACATATTCTGATGCATACAAAACGCTTCTGTGTGTATAAAACGCTAATTTGTGCGTACGAAACGCTATCCACATTCCATCCACGATAATTCAAGTTGGATTAAAAACATTTATGTCTGAAAAAGCATATATCATATACTTTTATTGCAAATATAATAATTTCACCCTCCTGAGAATAATGAGCACGTAATAATTGAGCAGAGGATCACAAAGTGGACGAGGGTCCTAATTGCGCCACATGACCTAGTCAATTAAAATAAAATGAATAATCATTTAAGGGAAAAACTC
The DNA here is from genome assembly GCA_026008535.1 of Perilla frutescens. Lineage (NCBI taxonomy): Eukaryota > Viridiplantae > Streptophyta > Magnoliopsida > Lamiales > Lamiaceae > Perilla > Perilla frutescens. The sequence goes on along the minus strand of BRKX01000003.1, from coordinate 13,460,468 downwards.
CTATTTATTCTTATCTAACTAAACTCATAAACTCGACCAAAACATAATTGATAACATTTCTGCTCAAAATATTTAATATGGAAAATTAAATTGAAACTTAATTAAATAGTAATTCTCAACTAGAAAAATAGAAAATTTGAGAATTACCCATTAGTGATATAATTAGACATCTTCTTTATTTAATATATAGTAAGCCATACAAACGTGCTAAATAGATTTAAAAAAACAACAATTATAAATACAAAAATGTTAACTATATATATATTTAAGGTTCTGAAATGGTTAAAGAATTAATATAATTCGAACTCCACTTAACCGGGGTCAAATATTTAAAAATAATCATCAATTAAACGAACTTAAAAATTAGAGTATATGTATAAGAATTCAGACATTTATATATACAAAAAATTAGTTCATAAGTTGAATCTATTATTTTATTTTATTTTAAATCATTAAAAATCTCTCCTACTAGGCATCAACAGATAACAACTTCACTCAAATTAAGAGGTCTGAACCTTATTTAATATTTTGATCAAATTTAATTCAATAGATGAATGAGTTTTAATAAATAATCAAAGCATGAGAAAAGTTTACCTTTATTAGGAAATCAGGTCGAATCTTTTGGACGAATTATAAATATCCTTCAATGTGTATTTAGAAATAGAAAGACATTGATAAATGATTTTACAGCACTCCAATTTGTTTTTCTAATTAAAATTGAATTGATTGGATAAATATAAAAATAGCATGACTCATAAGTTAGAGATTTCTCCTCATGACACATAATCTCACAACCCTCCCCCTTAACATACACGTATGGGAGTGGGAAAATGATAAAAATTAAATAAGATCAACATGCAAACTTATGTATATATCTTTTTTTATCTATTATATAAATAAATAAATAAAATATTTTCATTATAAGCATGTATGTTAATGTTTATGTGATAAAAACCACACTTAATAAATCAATTTTCAACTAAACAAAATATGTTAATATTAAGGGTGCAACTTCGGACTCCCTCGAGTATAACTAATTCTATCAAATGTTACCAAATAAATTAAAACTCAAATTTAAAGAAATTAAATAATTAAATAATTTAAATCACGTAAAAGTGGGATGTTACAATCCTACCCACTTAAAAAAAATTCGTCCTCGAAATTTATCTTACCAGGTTGTCCTAAGGATGTATATTTAGCTAGGATTTCCTCCTCACGTTCCCAAGTTGCTTCTTCTTTCCCGTGCCTACTCCACTATACTCTAATTAGCGAAACTTGTCTATTCCTCAACTCGTGGGTCTTTCTATCGAGAAGAGCAACAGGCTCCTCTTCATAGGTCAAGTCTTTGTTGAGTTGTATGTCCTCATAGTTGATGGTGTGACTTGGTTCATGTAAATACTTCCTTAGCATAGAAACATGAAAGACATCGTGCACCAACAACAATCCAGGTGGTAAAGCTAGGCGATAAGCCACGTCACCAATTCGTTCTAAAAATTTAAACGAGGTCTCAATTTTCCTTTCTTCCCAAATCTCAACACCCCCTTCATAGGAGCAACCTTCAAAAACACTTTGTCACCTATCTCAAAATGCAAATCTTTTCTCCTTTTGTTGGCATACGATTTCTGTCGATCTTGAGCAACTTTAATGTTACCTCGAATCTTCTCCGCTGCTTCCACCGTTCTTTCAACTATTTCGGGACCTAAAATTTTTCTCTCTCCTACTACATCCTAATATGCTGGTGATCTACATTTTCATCCGTATAGCGCTTCATATGGAGCCATGCCAATGCTGGAGTGGAAGCTATTGTTATAAGCAAATTCCACTAACGGTAGATGCGCCTCCCAACTATCTCCTAAATCCATTATGCAAGTTCATAACATATCTTCCAATGTTTGTATAGTTCTTTCCGATTGGCCATCTGTCTGAGGATGATATGCAGTTGAGAACTTTAGCTTCGTGCCCAAAGCTATATGCAAGCTTGTCCAAAATCTCGATGTGAAACGGGGATCTCGATCTGATATTGTGGAGACTGGGACTCTATGGAATCGGACTATTTCTCGAATGTATAGCTGAGCGAATTGACCCATGGAAAACATCATCCTTATAGGTAAAAAGTGAGCTGACTTTATTAATCAATCAACTATGACCCAAATCGCATCATGACTCTTACGGTCTTGGGAAGTCTAACCACAAAATTCATTGTAATATGCTCCCATTTCCATTCTGGTATTTCTAGAGGATTCAACAATCCTGACGGTCTTTAGTGCTCTATTTTTACTTGCTGATAGGCCAAACATCGTGCAACGTAGTGAGCAATCGATTTTTTCATGCCATACCACCAAAAATTTCTTTTGAAATCTTGATACATATTTGTACTTCTAGGATGTGTTGTGTAAGGCATTCGATGTGCCTCATCCAAAATTTCTCTCATTATCTCGTTGTTCGGCACACAAATTCTGCCCTTAAAGAGTAGAGCCCCATCTGATGATATCGTGAATCCCTTAGAATCATCCGACACTTCTCTTGCTCACATCTTTTCTAGAAAAATCATCTTCTTTTTGTGCCACTCTAATTCTATCTCGTAGCGTCGGTTGAACTACTAACGCTGCAATTATAGCATTAGCTTCTTCTGGTATGGACACAACCTCGAGACTCAACTTTTCAAAATCCTTAATCAACTCTTCTTGCTGCAGTGGGATTCACTTTCTTTTGACTAAGTGTATCAGCCACAATGTTGGCTTTTTCAGAGTGATACATGATCGTGCAGTCATAATCTTTGACCAATTTCAGCCACCTTCTTTATCTCATATTCAATTCCTTCTAAGTGAAGAAATATTTAAGACTTTTATGATCCGTATAAATCTCACACTTACCTCCATAGAGATAATGTCTCCAAATCTTCAATGCATGCACAACAGCGGCCAACTCTAAATCATGAGTGGGATAATTTAACTCATGAGGCTTTAATTATCTAGAAGCGTAAGCAACCACCTTTCCTTGTTGCATCAAGACGCGTCCTAGTTCTTGTTTTGATGCATCACTGTAAATCATGAATCCCTTAGATCCATAAGGGATGGTCAATACTGGGGTTGTTACCAATCTTTGTTTCAACTCCTGGAAACTCTTCTCACATTTTTCTATCCATTCAAAAGGTACCCCTTTTCATGTCAGTTGCGTGAGTGGTCTGGCTATCTTGGAGAATCCTTCAATAAACCTCCGGTAGTGTCTAGCCATTCCTAGAAAACTCCTCACTTCTCCCACATTTGTTGGTGGACTCCAATTGTTGACAGCTTCTACTTTTGTTGAATCAACCTCAATACCTTCAGCAGTCACTACATGCCCAAGGAATGCTATCCGATCTAACCAAAACTCACACTTTTTGAACTTAGCATACAATTTCTCCTTTCTTAGAGTTTCCAGCACAACTCTCAGGTGTGCTGCATGTTGCTCCTTATCTTTTGAGTAAACCAAGATGTCATCAATGAACACAATAATGAATTGATCTAAATATGGATGACATACCCGATTTATTAGATCGATGAACACTCCTGGTGCATTAGACAACCAAAAGGCATCACCACACTCATAATGACCATATCTTGTCCTAAAGACCGTCTTAGGAATATCGTCTTCCTTTACCTTCAATTGGTGGTATCCTGATCTTAGATCTATCTTTGAGAACACACTAGCCCCTCGAAGTTGATCAAATAAATCATCAATTCTCGGCAAAGGGTACTTATTCTTTACTATGAGATGGTTTAGATCTCGATAATCTATGCACATTCTCATACTACCATTTTTCTTCTTCACAAATAGAATCGGCGCTCCCCATGGCGAAACACTTGGCCGAATATACCCTTTGTCAAGTAGCTCTTGAAGTTGGACCTTCAACTCTTGTAACTTTGATGGTGCCATTCGATATGGTGCCTTAGACATTGGTGTTGCTCCTGGCATTAAGTCAATCATGAACTCCACTTGTCGATTCGGCAGTAATCCGGATATCTATTCAGGAAATACATCCACAAAATCTCTAACTATTGGCACATCATCTAGTGTCGGTTTAGTTAGCATAGTCCCAATAATACTTACCAAGAATCCTCGGCACTCACATTTCTTCAACATCTTCATAGCTTTCATTGCTGATATGATTCTTGGTCTTCCACCTAACTTAGCTCCATGGAAGATAAACTTTTCCTCATCTGGTTTTTGAAATACTACTTCTCACTCACGACAACATATAGTTGCAAAACTTCTACTTAACCAATCCATTCCCAAGATTAAATCAACTTCTTGCATCTTGAGAGCATGTAAATCAGCTACGAGCTCTTTTCCCCCAAAATTCAATTTAACATCTTTAGCAACCCTATCAGTTCTTAATGTCTCTCCAACAGGAATTCTAACATTGAGGGCTAAGTTTTCTACTTCTAAACTTAGTCCTAGATTAGCACAAAGCTCAGTTGAAATAATAGAGTGTGAAGCACCAGAATCAAGCAGAGCTAAAGTAGGTATTCTAAAAATTGATATCATACCTGACATCGTGCCACTATTCTCCCCAGCTTCTTGTTGTGTGAAGGCAAAAAGTCATGCATTACTACCTTTCTTCGGCTCCTCACGCCGCTTCTTAGGACAATTTGTTGAGATGTGCCCTGGCTCATGACAGGTATAACAAACTCCTTTACCTTAAAAACAAGGTCTTGCATGAGGTTTCTTACATTCTGGACATAGAGGAACTCCTGTAGGTGCTCTATTTATGGGACGTGCTTCTGTCCTCTCCTTCTTGATGGGAAAATTCTCATTCCCCCTATTGCGATTGTCACACTTCCTCTTTCCATGAGGATCCACATTGCTCGAAAGAGCTTTATCTATTTCTAGTCCAGTAGCTACTTCATGAGCTTGTTTGACAGCTTGCCCATAGTCAACAATCCTCTGTGCCGCTAAAATTCCACGTATTTCTGGTCGAAGACCTCTCATGAACCAGTTAGCTTTTTGATCTTCAGCGTCTAGTAAACGTGCTGCATAACGCGAGAGCTGATTAAACTTTTGCTCATACGCTGTAACTGACAAGTTACCTTGCTTCAATTCCAAGAATTCACTTTGCTTCTGCATACGAAAAGCCCGAGAAAAGTACTTGTCCATAACAATCTCTTTAAACCTTTCCCAGGTTAAATATTGTTGCTCTTCTGTAGTCATGCCAGTCTTGTACGACTTCCACCAATGGCCAGCATCCTTAGTGAATTGAAAGACTGCACACGAGACCTTGTGTGCATCATCGCACTCTATGTGTTCGAAGATTCGTTCGAGCTCCATTATCCATTCTTCGAGAACGAGTGGTCCAATCCTACCATTGAAACTAGGTGGAGTGTAGCAATGAAATTGCTCGATCACCTGATTAGTGGTTGGTGGAACAGGTACATTAGGTGCTGCATTTTGGTTCACTGTAGCATGCGTTTGTTGCTGTACGAATCTTTGTAGTGCTCTAATCAATTCTGGCACAAAGTTGCCACCGCCTGCATTTGGTGGTTAATTGGCCTCAGGATTCCATGGTGGATTACAATTGAGAGGCGGTCGCCCATGTCTCATACTTCTATAATACACATAGGTAAATGAAGAAACATACTACTAAGTTCAAGTCAAATGATAAGTATCTGAATATTTTGAATCTAAATAGGGAAATCTTCTAGGAAAATATTTCTATGTTCTCTCTAAATTTTGAGGACTAAAATAATTTATTTCTCATTCATCATATGCATTTAAACATAATAAAACTTTTCTGCATAAATCATCTATCAACATTTCTCATCATTCACAGAGTATCTGAATATTTTCTTAATGCTCACCACATTAAATAACTTTGTAAAATAATTAAATCAAACAAAGTACCTTGGAGCAGGAGCACGTGGCAGAAATGGGTGGCGTACCATAAAATCAAACAATATAAACTCTTTCAAATACATTGAGTGTACAGGAAGATAGACATGCTTTGATACCACTAAATGTAACACCCTAAATTCCATAATTTAAAATGTTACTATTTCTGTGCTTTAAAGCGGAAAATGATTCTAATAATAATAGTTCAAGTAATTAATTAATTTTTTTTAAATAATCTTACTAGAAATTCTAAGAAGAAAATAGAACCATATATTTTCAGAAATATATGTACTTAGATCAAAATATCTGCATTTCATAAACACCAAGTTCATTTCAAAAGGAACTCACACGTTCTAAAATATAAAATTCACACTCCTAATATTTATAAAACCATATTAGCAAACTACTAGTTTAGGTTAGTTCAAAAGCACTAAATACACATATAATATCAAGTTAAAAATAGTAGATTCTAAATAACAAGCCCAAAATTTTAGGTCGGATAATCTAAACATCTTATGCATGCCCACCCTATTTCCTTCACGCGGCTCCAAGCTCACTGACCTGATGTAACACCCCAGATTTTTTAATAAGGTTTAGAGGATTATTATTGGTAATTAATTAGTTGAGGAAGAAATTTAATTAAGGTTAATTAAGGTTAGATGTCAGTCACGACTTTAGGGGTCAATTTTCATGAAATCGTCTATTCGAAAATTTTGATCTTAACTCTATTTTGGCCATTTGTGGTCTCGTTGGAAAGGTTTTAACTCAAGGAGTGTGCTGGTGTTCCCAAAATTTTATTCTGAAGTCATTTGAGTTCCCAGTGATGAAATAACTCAACTAAGTCTAGATCTATCAGGCCCCTCTTAAGGGAAATGACTCAAGGATTCCGTTAGCATTCACAGATTTTCATTCTGAGGTCAATCGAACGTTCGGGAGCAAAATCTGTCAGTCTAAGTGAATCGTAAAAAGTAATTCCAAAAAGGGAATCTTTTGCTCGTCTTTCTTCTGACGACCCCGTCTTCATCACGAATCAAGTTGGTTCACTAGTATTCGAGCCAACAAGTCTCCCGGTATATTTAGATTTCGTGTATGAGGTCATTTGGACCTTAACATCGAATAAAGCAACTTTTAACCGAACCCGGGATAACTTTTACAGTATCCTTGCACTATAATGGCTTCTTCTAGAAGCCAAAGTTTTTCCTATAAATAGGACACCACCCCTTCACTCTTTTTGCACCATTCACTCTTCATTTCTCAAATTCTAGAGAGTGGGAAAAGCTTGAGAATTGAGAGAAAAGCTCTTGTTAAGTGAGGAGTCTTTTCGTGAGTTCTCCTCCGAGACGATGAGCGGAGTGGCGTGGAACGGATGCGGTGAGGGAAGGTGCTAGGGGTGCCGTTGGGTTGTAGCAGGCGACTCTGCCACCGTTGCGACTCGACGAGACGCCAAGCTAGACACCTTCCTTCGACGCACCCGACTCCGTCCATTCTTGTTTGCCGGCCTCGAATCTATTTCTTTCTTATCTTTAATTCCGCATTTCTTATCGTCTTTCATTATCGTATTTCTGTTATAGTATTTCCGTTATTATTTCTCGTTGATATTCTTGATTTATTTCGTTTAAGTTCCACTTAAGTTCCGTATTTAAATTCCGTCGTTATTTTGTTAAATTTCATCTAAGTTTAGTATTTCGATTCTTATTGTTATTTTCCCAGTTCGTTTCTTCTCTGTTTAAGCTGAAAGTTTAGTATGTTGTACATCTTCAAGTTCTCTACGTTTCGTAGGTTGAGTCCATCGTCATCCGGTGACCGAAAACCGGTCAGATCGCTGAAAAATAGAAACTGCTACCGGCGCCGATCAGTTCAGTTTTGGCTATTTTTACCTATTTTGGGTCATCAAATCAAAAGGTTTCTTCTACAAAGTTGCTCGAAAAATTATTCTCTATAAATCTGCCAAGTTTCGTAATTGTTGGACGAGTTTTGATGAATCTCAATTTTTAAAAAAAGACAGTTATTTTTATTCTGGAAGTATGTGTTATCAAAAAATTCTCAAAGTCTCAGTATTGAGTCCTCGTATATATAAGAGTATCCCGTATTATTTTCATAATTTTCGGGCAAGTAAAAAGTGTATTCGAGATCCGCTGAATAAAATTAAATTATAGCTCCATTTATAATAGATTAAATCCCGAAAAGTTAGTTCATCTTTTGTCCAGTAGTCGAGGTGGGTAAATCTATACTCATCTAAAGTTTGAGCTAATAAGCTCTAGAAGCATATAGGACAAATTAGATATCCAATAAAATATTTTTCTCTGCCTGATTGATCTCTGTACAAGGAAGGAAGGAAAGGAAGATGTATTTTTTTTAATTGAGCTCTCAAACATGTTTAGAAATGCTAGAAATGTTAAAGTATTATTTATGCTTAACATGAGATATTTAAGAATTGTCTTTAGTTACAATTCGTATTTATGTACGTTCATTTCTCCTTGTATTTGAATGTTGATGCTTTGTTAAAGCTCGTATAGTTAACGATTAAGGATTGCCTTGTTAGGGTAGTGTTAAATCCCTTATAGGCCGAGATCATGCTATATTAAAGGATTAGTCCCTAGACGTTGCTTTATGATTGGTTTTACTAGCAAGGTTAAGGAATGAAGGAACTTAGCATTTCGCTTAAGCAGGAATTGAGCTCAGAAGATCTATGAACTTTTAAGTGAGTCACTGCTGGGTTAATTCTCTCGCAAACCCATTTGGATATTTGAGGTAACCCCTATTCTATCCTATGGCATGCCTAAGGGTGCAGTTAACATCAGGTTTGAGCTAAGTTGGGCCCAAAAGAAAAGAAAAGGTTTTACGGATATGGATAGGGCTTTTTCATTTTGCTCTCCATATACCGTCAATTAATTGTTGGATATCTTGAAGTTATTAAAGTGTTTTTTTTTGTTAAAACCCACGGATTACATTAGTGCTCATGCCCCCTCTTTTTCAAATATTTTCAGGTTGAGATGCTGTGGATGTTGGTGGTTGTGGATGTGGATTGGCTGCCAAGATTGTTTTTCTCTTATATAAGTTTCTTTTGAAATCTCATTATGTGTTCTGCTACTATGATTCACACTTTCTAATTCCGTTCAAGTTCTATTATGATTATCGAGATTCTATGAATATTTCCCTAGACATGGTTATCTATATATAAAGATGCATTATAAGTTTTATTCCTGCTTCGTGAGTATATTTTCCTTTCGCCTATGAAGAGGCTTGTTCATGTTGGTATCTGTTTATCTACTTTGACCTATGAATGGGTCTATGCTTGTTGGTATCTGATTAGTTAGCCATTTTATTCCACTAAAGCATGTTTCCTTCTTAATTAAGTAAACCCGAGTATCATCGCCTATCTTTCAAAAGTATATCTTTATTCCCAAACCTTCTTTGTTAATCTTCCTTCATATTCGTTAATCCCTTAATAACACCCCGTCCCCATTCGTTAATCCCTATCTCGATCGGGACCGGGCTGTTACAGATGGTATCAGAGCCGGCTTGCAACTCTGCAGGCCTGTCTCTTTCTTTAAGTTAAGCTAAGTGTTTATGTGCATATGAATTGCTTCGTGATAAGTTACAGCAGCAACTCACAGCTCGCCATCGCCCTCGTATCCTCAACCAAAAATCAAGGTATGATAGTATAAAGATTTTAGATTTTAGATTCATGGATTTTGTGATTCAGGAAAGGAAAAGATTTTAGCAGGCATACCTCTTTTAAGGATAAAAGGAAAAGCTTGAGAATAAAATTCCGAGTAAAAAGTATTCAAGTAAGATGATTTACTGAGGTAAAAAGTTTTTGAAAAGAATCCTCGATCAGAAAGAAAATGTATAGTTCATTCTCAAAGTTTTGTTTTAAAGAAAAAAGTAAAATTTCTGCTTAAAGATTTTGGGCACCAAAATTTTTGTAAAAGTCAACTACTAAAAGGATCTATACATGCAAGATAAATAGTCTGAATCTAGATGATAGTCTGATCTTAGGAGAACCTTAGGTCTCCCTTTTATGAGCTAGACTGATTAAGCTTCATGTTTCTAGATGGTTAAGCGTCATTCGACTGCTAGGAATAATGTGCCTCTTTTCCGCCATGTTCAAGAAAGGAACGGCTTTGGAGGAACCAGAAAATGTATCCGACTTGGAAACATGCATCCATATGTGTGAGCAAGCACCGCCCGCTGAGAGGCCAGCAATGTATCGTATCCTGCAGAGCAACATCACCTGTGATCCCGAGACGTATCCTATAATTGGGAATCTAACGGAATTCTCCTCAGCCTTGATGACTCTTTGGGAGTCAAAGTATGGCCACGTGAACGCTCTAGCCGAGCAAAATCCCTCCCCCATGGTGGAACCAGAACTGCTAAGGGCGACTCTCAACAGTCCCCCTAGATTTCAAGCACCGCACCCCCGTGCTGAAGGAACCTTAAGAGCGGGATCCTTAAACGTCCGGATCATGAATTACACCAAGTATTTATCCTCCAGAATGCACCAGTGGGCCCCTGCCTATCAAACGTTTGACCCTCATAGTCTGGGACAGTGTATGCCCCATCAGTTCCCCGAAGAAAGTATGAGAAAATTCAAGTTTGAGGTACCAGAGACAGATGATGATGAGAAAGAAGAGGACCTAGAGAAGGAAAGCGAGAAAGAGGTGGAATCATCATGCAAAAGAAAAGGAAAAGGCCCAACATATAGTTAAGCTTTAGAAGTAGGTAAAGGAGGTGTTGTTGTTAGAACACCTTGCTAATCTGTCTGTCCGCTTTAATCCAGATCTTATTCTGTAAATGTATTAATCAACCCCTTTAGATTTTAATAGTGGCAGTAATCCTCCAAAAGCTGCCTTATTTTTGGATGTAACCAAGAACCTCTTTCTTATTAATGCCAAAAAGTCCTCTTATGAGACAATTTTCCCACTTTGCTTGATCTATCCTGCGTAATCTAAAGACCTTATCGAAAGGTATTTCATTTTGCTTTGTGCAAATTCGAGCGAGCGTCGCTAATATTTAGGATTCTTTAGAATATCGTCGAGAAGACGGCAATCGAAGGAGAAAATGAGGACGCAACAAGTAAGTCTCGAACCGCCGCTCGAGAGCCAAGAGTGTGTTTCTCAAACATAACCCTCCATCATTTAATAGTTTAAGAGACCCAATGGGAGTCGAGAAATGGGTTTGTTCCTTAGAAGTGAATTTTCAATTTTATAGCTTGTTCGAAGGATGAGGAATTAGGTTGTGCTCTTTTATGCGCATGGATGGTATGGACTACTAGTGAAAGTCCGTTCAAAGAATGATAACTTTGGAGTAATGGACGGAGTATGGTTAGGAAGACTTCAAGTACGAGTTATATATCCCGGATTGCTATCGTAAGGCAAAGGAGATGGAGATTTGGAACTAGAGGCAAGAAAAGAGGATGTTGTCAAAATACGATCAAGAGTTCAAATAGTTATCAAAGCATGCCCCACATTTGTGGTTTCAGACAGGAAGAAAGCATGTATAGATCAGGTCGCTTTGTCGTATTGCTTCCAATAGGTGAAAATGATCCCCGAATGTCGCTTCTCCGGCCAAGAAGGCCAACCGACTTATGTTATTTCATAACAACCTAGTAAAGAAGAAGATGCGTAATGCTCAAAGAAAGAAAGAGAGAACCTGAAGAAGATCGTTAAGCAGATAAACCTAGAATTGGTAGATTAAAAGTTTCAGTAAGAGAGGAAGTTTTGATGAGTATATTCATTCATTCTCATGTCAATTAAATCAATCACCCTTCATCAACTTAATACCAATTAAAAATTCTTCATATCATTTGAAATTCTTCAATTATATCCTCTTAGACAAATTACAATCTTTTGATGATACTTCTTTGATCATCCAGAATTAGTGATAGCATTCCCTTGTTAAAGCTGTGCTGATGCTTTTGCAAATATTCAGTATAGTTCTTAGTTGCTAATCGTTGATTATTTTCCATACCTTTGCTTCATGCAAGAACCCCTTTGGAGTTATAAGTCCTTTGAAAAGACAATGTTTTTAGTATAGATAACCCAGTGTTATATCTCTTCCAGCTTTTGGAACTTGTTAAAGAATTATTGATCAAGATAAAGTCCTCACTCAGAGGCATTCATTTTGTTTTGCTCTCACTCATAGAGCTCGAGTGTGGACCCTTGAATAGAGCAGAGAATATAAAGCAATATTTTTTTTAGTCGTTATTGGAAGAATAAGAGGAAGTACTCTCAATAGGAAGAAGAATCCAAGTAATGCTAGTTAGTGCCCTTCTAGTAGGACGCGCATCTCTAAAGTAATTTTTCAGCTCGTTAAGTTTAAGAGGTAATCTAAGGAATGACGTCAGATAAGTTCTAAGCTTACGTTCAAGGTCTAGTCATGCGATCTTTATACCTGCAAGTGATGGTGATCTCCAGCAGAAGCTATAAAGTCAGAATACCGTCGAAAAGTGGCTGCGACGAAGAAAGAGGAAGGAGAGTTTGCAATAGAAGGCGTTTCAAGCACAAGAAAATTTCCAAGACATATTTCCAAAGGAGATATCAGAACTACCACCATATAGGCTAGTGGAATTCGCTATCGGTTTAGAACCAGGAGCAACCAGTTCGAAAGCCCCTTATAGAATGGCGCCTAAGGGGTTGCAAGAACTCAAGGTTCAACTGCAAGAGTTATTAGACCTAGGTTTTATCCAACCTAGTGTGTCGCCTTGGGGAGCTCCAATCTTGTTCGTGAAGAAGAAGGATGGCACATTGAGAATGTGCATCGACTATAGAGAGCTTAATAAGCTGACCATCAAGAATCGATACCCTCTCCCAAGAATAGATGATCTCTTTGATCAAGCTTAAGGGAGCAAATGTCTCCTCAAAAATAGACTTAAGATCTGTGTATCATCAACTGAAGATCTGAAAGGAGAAGATTCCTAATACTGCTTTTAGGACTCGCTATGGACATTACGAGTTTGTAGTAACGCCTTTCGGATTGACCAACGCCATAGCGGTGTTCATGGATTTAATGAACTGGGTTTTCACTCGTATCTAGATAAGTTTTTACTAGTTTTCATAGATGATATCCTCATCTATTCAAAGGATGAAGATGAGCATCAAGAGCACCTAAGAGTGGTGCTGGAGATGTTAAGAAGAGAAAGACTTTACGTTAAGTTTAGTAAGTGTGAGTTTTGGCTCAAGGAAGTTATGTTTCTAGGTCATATAGTTTCAATAGAAGGAATCAAGGTGGATCCAGCTAAGATTGAAGCTACAAGCAACTCAAAGTCTCCAAGGAACGTGAATGAGAATAAGAAGTTTTCTAGGACTCGCGGGGTACTATCGTAGATTCATCAAAGGATTCTCATCATTATCAAAGGTTATGATGCGATTATTGAAGAAGGACTCCAAGTTTAGAGGGACGCCCGAGTGCGAGGAAAGTTTCCAGAAGGAAGATGTTAACCACAAGCCCAGTGTTGGCCATTCCGGAATAAAATGAAGATTTCATGGTTTACGCTGATGCGTCGAGAAAAGGATTACGATGCATGCTAATGAAGAGAGGAAAGGTGATTGCTTATGCTTCGAAGCAGCTTAAGAATCACGAGCAGAACTATCTCACTCATGACTTAGAGCTAGCAGCGGTTGTTCATGCACTGAAGATCTAGAGGCACTATCTCTACCGAGCCTAGTGTAAGATCTTCTCAGATCACAAGAGCCTGAAGTATTTCTTCGAGCAAAATGATCTTAACATGAGGCAGAGAAGATGGCTAGAACTCGTAAAAGATTACGACTGCATGACTCACTACCACCCAGACAAGGCAAGTGTGGTAGCTGATGCCCTATGTAGGAAGGAGAAGGCAGAATTAGGACCCGTTCAAGTCAAGAAGGAGCTTCGATAGGAATTCAAGAAGTTAAGAATCAAGGTGCTAACACCACCTGAGACCAGTCGAGCCAAATCGCCACGATAGTCGCTCATCCCAACCTGAGGTAAAGGATAGTTAAGACTTAGAAAGGAGATGAGTTTCTCGAGAAGAAAAGACTGAAAGCAAGGTCGAATAGCTCGCAAGACTTCGCAGAAGCCGCCGATATCGTGCTCTTATTCAAAGAAAGACTTTGTGTGCCAATCAAGGAAGGATTAAAAGAGAAATCATGTGCGAAGCACATGACAAGCCATACACAGCACATCCCGAAAGCACCAAGATGTATCAAGACCTCAAGAGGAACTTTTAGTAGAAAAACATGAAGAGAGAAGTAGTCGTCTTCGTAGAAAGGTGTTTGAACTGTCAGCAGGTGAAAGCCTTCAATCAAAAACCTTCTGGTTTGCTCCAACCCATAGAAATTCCTGAATGGAAGTAGGATCATAGTAGTATGGACTTTGTGGTAGGTTCACCAAAGTCTAAGCGGTGGAATACCGCTATTTGGATAATCGTGAATCGATTATCAAAAGCAGCATATTTCATTGATGTTGTTATGACAGATGGGCTAGATCAACTAGCCCAGATGTATGTTAGAGAATTTGTGCGATTGTACAAAATGCCGGTCTCGGTTATATCGGATCGTGATACGAGATTTATGTCAAAATCTGGAGGAGCCTACAAGAAGCCATAGGATCAAAGCTCAATTTTAGCACGGCCTTTCATCCTCAAACGGATGGCCAATCCAAAAGGACAATCCAGATTCTAGAAGACATGTTTAGAGGAGTAGTCATTGATCAAGGAAGCAGTTGGGAGGAGTTACTGCCATTGGTAGAGTTTGCGTACAACAATAGCTACCAGTCATCGATCGGCATGGCCCCTTATGAAGCCCTGTTCGGAAGGAAGTATAGATCACCCTTGTATTGGGACGAAGTTGGAGAGAGAAGGATACTTGGAATTGAAATGGTCCAGGAAGCGGTCCAGAAGATCGAGCTTATTCATCAGCGAATCAAGGAGGTTCAAGATAGACAGAAGGCTTACGTAGATCAAAGAAGAACGGAACTCAATTTCGACATTGGAGATAATGTGTTCTTGAAGGTGTCTCCGTCAGAGGAGTGGTTCATTTTGGAAAACAAAACAAGTTAAGGCCCAGATTTATTGGACATTGTGAGATTCTAGAGAAGGTGAATGAAGTAGCCTACATGTTGGCCTTACCACCCAACATGAGTGACGTTCATGACATCTTTCATGTCTCATTATTGAGAAAGTACATGTTTGATCTAGAACACGTGATTAATAGGGAAGAGATAGTCCTGAATGAGGACTTAGCATATGAAGAAAAGCCCCAGGCCATTGTGGATCCAAAAACCCAGAAGTTGAGAGACAAGGAGATCAATCTTGTAAAAATAATCTGGAACCACCATGGTTCAGAAGACGCAACCTGGGAGGTTGAATCCGAGCTGCTCAAAAACTACCCTGATATCGCTTATCATGGTTAGTAAATTTCGGGACGAAATTTCTTTAAGGGGGGAAGGATGTAACACCCCAGATTTTTGAATAAGATTTAGATGATTGTTATTGGTAATTAATTAGTTAAGGAAGAAATTTAATTAAGGTTAATTAAGGTCAAATGTCAGTCACGACTTTAGGGGTCAATTTTCGTGAAATGGTCTTTTCAAAAATTTTGATCTTAACTCTATTTTGGCCATTTGTGATCTCGTTGGAAAGGCTTTAACTCAAGGAGTGTGCTGGTGTTCCCGGAATTTTATTCTGAAGTCATTTGAGTTCCCAGTGATGAAAAACGTATTTAAAGGATGAATGAATAGTAACTTTTGTGTGCGTTCGTGTTTTGAGAAATTTACCAAATCCTCCTTGTTGAACTGAGTCTAGATCTATCAAGCCCCTCTTATGGGAAATGACTCAAGGATTCCGTTAGCATTCACGGATTTTCATTCTGAGGTCAATCGAACGCTCGGGAGCAAAATCTGTCAGTCTGAGTGAATAGTAAAAAGTAATTCCAAAAATGGAATCTTTGCTCGTCTTTCTTCTGACGACCCCGTCTTCATCACGAATCAAGTTGGTTCACTAGGATTCGAGCTAACGAGTCTCTCGATATTTTTAGATTTTGTGTCTAAGGTCATTTGGACCTCAACATCAAATAAAGCAGCTTTTAACCAAACCCGGGGTAACTTTTATAGTATCCTTGCACTGTAATGGCTTCTTCTAGAAGCCAAAGCTTTTTCTATAAATAGGACACCACCCCTTCACTCTTTTTGCACCATCCACTCTTCATTTCTCAAATTCTAGAGAGTGGGAAAAGCTTGAGAGTTGAGAGAAAAGCTCTTTTCAAGTGAGGAGTCTCTTCGTGAGTTCTCATCCGAGACGACGAGCGGAGTGGCATGGAATGGATGCGGTGAGGGAAGGTGTTAGGGGTGCCGTTGGGTTGCATCAAGCGGCTCTGCCATCGTTGCGACTCGACGAGACGCCAAGCTAGCCACCTTCCTTCGACGCACCCGACTCCGTCCATTCTTGTTCGTCAGCCTCGAATCTATTTCTTTCTTGTCTTTAATTTCGCATTTCTTTCCATCTTTCATTATAGTATTTCTATTATAGTATTTCTGTTATTATTTCTCGTTGATATTCTCGATTTATTTCGTTTAAGTTCCACTTAAGTTCCGTATTTAAATTCTGTCGTTATTTCATTAAATTCCATTTAAGTTTAGTATTTCGATTCTTATCGTTATTTTTCAAGTTCGTTTCTTCTCTGTTTAAGCTGAAATTTTAGTATGTTGTACATCTTGAAATTCTCTACGTTTCGTATGTTGAGTCCGTTGTCATCCGGTGACCGAAAACCGGTCAGATCACCGGAAAATAGAAACTGCTACCAGCGCCGATCAATTCAGTTTTGGCTATTTTCACCTATTTTGAGTCGTCAAATCGAAAAGGTTTCTTCTACAAAGTTGCTCGAAAAATTATTCTCTATAAATCTGCCAAGTTTCGTAATTTTTGGACGAGTTTTGATGAATCTCGATTTTTTAAACTAGACAGTTATTTTTATTCCGGAAGCATGTGTTATCGAAAAATTCTCAAATTCTCATCTTTTGTCCAGTAGTCGAGGTGGGTAAATCTATACTCATCTAAAGTTTGAGCTAATAAGCTCTAGAAGCATATAGGACAAATGAGATATCCAATAAAATATTTTGCTGTGCCTGATTGATCTCTGTACAAGGAATGAAGGAAAGGAAGATGTATTTTTTTTAATTGAGCTCTCAAGCATGTTTAGAAATGTTAGAAATGTTAAAGTATTGTTTATGCTTAGCATGAGATATTTAAAAATTGTCTTTAGTTACAATTCGTATTTATGTACGTTCATTTCTCCTTGTATTTGAATGTTGATGCTTTGTTAAAGCTCGTATAGTTAAGGATTAAGGATTGCCTTGTTAGGGTAGTGTTAAATCCTTTATAGGCCGAGATCATGCTATATTAAAGGATTAGTCCCTAGACGTTGCTTTAGGATTGGTTTTGCTAGCAAGGTTAAGGAAGGAAGGAACTTAGCATTTCGCTTAAGCAGGAATTGAGCTAAGAGGATCTATGAACTTTTAAGTGAGTCACTCCTGGGTTAATTCCCTCGCAAACCCATTTGGATATTTGAGGTAACCCCTCTTCTATCCTATGGCATGCCTAAGGGTGCAGTTGACATCAGGTTTGAGCCAAGTTGGGCCCAAAAGAAAAGAAAAGGTTTTACGGATATGGAGATGGCTTTTTCATTTTGCTCTCCATATACCGTCAATTAATTGTTGGATATCTTGAAGTTATTAAAGTGTTTTTTTTTGTTAAAACCCACTGAGTACATTAGTGCTCATGCCCCCTCTTTTTCAAATGTTTTCAGGTTGAGATGCTGAGGATGTTGGTGGTTGTGGATGTGGGTTGGCTGCCAAGATTGTTTTGCTCTTATATAAGTTTCTTTTGAAATCTCATTATGTGTTCTGCTACTCTGATTCACTCTTTCTAATTCCGTTCAAGTTCTATTATGATTATCGAGATTCTATGAATATTTCCCTAGACATGGTTATCTATATATAAAGATGCATTATAAGTTTTATTCCTGCTTCGTGAGTATATTTTCCTTTCGCCTATGAAGAGGCTTGTTCATGTTGGTATCTGTTTATCTACTTTGACCTATGAATGGGTCTATGCTTGTTGGTATCTGATTAGTTAGCCATTTTATTCCACTAAAGCATGTTTCCTTCTTAATTAAGTAAACCCGAGTATCATCGCCTATCTTTCAAAAGTATATCTTTATTCCCAAACCTTCTTTGTTAATCTTCCGTCTTATTCGTTAATCCCTTAATAACACCCCGTCCCCATTCGTTAATCTCTATCTCGGGACCGGGCTGTTACACCTGAAAACATTTAAAATGAGGGGTGAACACTCTTAAAACATACTCAGTGGTGGGTAATCGTGCACATTTCTTTCTATTTATCCAACTGAATTTAAATCATAGAAATAATGGATTTAGGGTACTCTTCTGATTCTAGAATACATCTTGAACTCTGCATAGGACATATTCTGGTGCGTACAAAACACTTCTGTGCATATAAAACACTAATCTGTGCGTACGAAACGCTATCCACATTCCATCCACGATAATTCAAGTTGGATTAAAAATATTTCTGTCTCAAAAAGCATATATGATATACTTTTATTGCAAAGATAATAATTTCACTCACCTGAGAATAATGAGCACGTAATAATTGAGCAGAGAATCACAAAGTGGACGAGGGTCCTAATTGCGCCACATGACCTAGTCAATTAAAATAAAATGAATAACCATTTAAGGGAAAAATTCCTATTTATTCTTATCTAACTAAACTCATAAACTCGACTAAAACATAATTGATAACATTTCTGCTCAAAATATTTAATATGAAAAATTAAATTGAAACTTAATTAAATAGTAATTCTCAACTAGAAAAATAGAAAATTTGAGAATTACCCATTAGTGATATAATTAGACATCTTTTTTATTTAATATATAGTAAGCCATACAAACGTGCTAAATAGATTTAAAAAAAAACAACTATAAATACAAAAATGTTAACTATATATATATTTAAGGTTCTGAAATGGCTAAAGGATTAATATAATTCGAACTCCATTTAACCGGGGTCAAATATTTAAAAATAATCATCAATTAAACGAACTTAAAAATTAGAATATATGTATAAGAATTCAGATATTTATATATAAAAAAAATTAGTTCATAAGTTGAATCTATTATTTTATTTTATTTTAAATCGTTAAAAATCTCTCCTACTAGGCATCAATAGATAACAACTTCACTCAAATTAAGAGGTTTGAACCTTCTTTAATATTTTGACCAAATTTAATTCAATAGATGAATGAGTTTTAATAAATAGTCAAAGCATGAGAAAAGTTTACCTTCATTAGGAAATCAGGTCGAATCTTTTGGACAAATTATAAATATCCTTCAATGTGTATTTAGAAATAGAAAGACACGTATAAATGATTTTACAGCACTCCAATTTATTTTTCTAATTAAAATAGAATGGATTGGATAAATATAAAAATAGCATGACTCATAAGTTAGAGATTTCTCCCCATGACATATAATCTCACAACCCTCCCCCTTAACACACACGTATGGGAGTGGAAAAATGATAAAAATTAAATAAGATCCACATGTACACTTATGTATATATCTTTTTTTTATCTATTATATAAATAGATAAATAAAATATTTTCTTTATAAGCATGTATGTTAATGTTTATGTGATAAAAACCACACTTAATAAATCAATTTTCAATTAAACAACTAATTCTATCAAACGTTACCAAATAAATTAAAACTCAAATTTAAAGAAATTAAATAATTAAATAATTTAAATCACGTAAAAGTGGGATGTTACAATCCTACCCACCTAAAAAAATTTCGTCCTCGAAATTTATCTTACCAGGTTGTCCTAAGGATGGATATTTAGCTGGGATTTCCTCCTCACGTTCCCAAGTTGCTTCTTCTTTCCCGTGCCTACTGCACTGTACTCTAATTAGCGAAACTTGTCTATTCCTTAACTCGTGGGTCTTTCTATCGAGAACAACAACAGGCTCCTCTTCATAGGTCAAGTCTTTGTTGAGTTGTATGTCCTCATAGTTGATGGTGTGACTTGGCTCATGTAAATACTTCCTTAGAATAGAAACATGAAAGACATCGTGCACCAACGACAATCCAGGTGGTAGAGCTAGAGGATAAGCCACGTCACCAATTCGTTCTAAAATTTCGAAAGATTACTATGCGTAGTGTTTCGGTCAATGTTTGTTAGAATGTTGTTACACATCAAGGATAACATTGAAAACAATGTTAATACCATCTAATGTGGTACAAATCCTAATAGTAATTTATAACAAAATAGACATATTGAATATTTTTCGGTGATTGAAAAACGGACATGGCATAACTTAATTATTTTTCGTGTTTATATGTAAATTATTTTGAGATCATGCCCAAGTGAAAAATAAATCATGTCATGTTGATTTTCTAGTTAAGCAAAAACAAACCAATTAGTTTGAAGACTTTGTGCGGTGGTATAGATAAAATTTGAGAACAATGTCAGGATAGTCATTTGATGATATAATATTAAAAAAGGTATTTTCTAAACGAATCACCATCTTTGATCGAATTTATAATTTATGGACGTTATATCTTGGTTGTGTTTGTCGTAGACCTTATTTACAATGATGTACATTACATTTTAATAACACTTTTGTATTATAACATCAGTTATATGGATAAAAATATTGCATCATTCATGATTTTGGAGAATGAACATGTAACTAACTTTTTATTCTAATTTTCCTTTTTCACGTCATGAATTTTTTAAATGATGTGTATTACACATGCGTATGTCTTGAATATTATGTAAATATTTTATTTTGTATATTTTGTTGATCTTAAGTAAGGTCTTAGTGAAATTTTACATTATTGTTGATTTTATTTTATTTTTTAAAAATCAATTTATGTTATTCTTAATAACATGAATTTTTAAGTGATATATTAATTTTATATTTAAATAAGAGTATTATATAAATAATTGACACTTGAGATTTTCTATTATACTTTTTGTGTTAAAACTCTACATTACACTATCAAATTACATGTGCTTTTTATATATATTTTTTTCTTCAATTATATTTTTTGTGATTTAGTTTAATTTTAAGATTGTTTTTTAGGGTTCACCCTATCCAATCAGAGTTTATAATTATTTTTTAGTATTTAATTATCAATTTTGAATTAATAATGCATTATTATGATTGATTAATTCAAAATTAAAATTTTAACTTTTTAAATTCATTCTTTTTGTTGATAAATGTTGACTATAATTATTTATGTTATAATTAATTTTTATTTTATAATAAATATTACTAAAACCATAAATTTTATTGTAAAATACGGAGTGAAACACGTGAAATTGTAACAGGAAATTTGAACCCAATAATTGATAATATGTGGCGGAAGATGCAGCACTTTTGGTAAAGGATGACTCGGACAACATTTGAGTAAAAAAAAAATAAAAAAGCTTAAACTCTTATTTCATATCAACTGAAGAAACTATAAAGTCGATATACAGTAACTTTCATTATTCCTTTAAAACTGAATTTAAATTTATTTGATCATCCACAATTCTCTTAAGCTGAAGCAGCTCTTCCTCTTCCGGACCTTCGACTTCCGGCAAAAAGCATGGTCTCCTGCCGCGAAAACTTGAGCCTCTCTGCCTCCTCCCTTGAAACTTGATAGGCGTTGGCAACGACATCCACCGGCAGCCCCCTGATGGCAGAGGTGCGGCCGCTCAAGGTGTTGATCATGGCGTTTTCGTTGGTGTTGAATGCCACCCACTCGAATCCCTCCTCTCCGGCATGCTTCACCACCGCGAAGTTCTGCGGTATTTTTTATTGCATTGTTCTATTTTCGTTTCTTCGCTTGTTTAATTCCTAGGTTGATTAAGTTATTTTGATTGTGTTCACACTTGTGATATACATCCAAATCAAACTTTCCTTATTTACCATATAGTCTTTTCTTTTTCATGTTATTTCCATCTTGATCCACCCCCTTTCTTTTTCAAACTTACCTTGTTTATCCATTAGGATTTAATTTTGATTCCTACTCTCATTGGGGATTTAAAATTCTATCCTAATTCCCACATAAACACATGCCTACCCCCTACCCAACCCCATACTGCACACACACATCCATACATACATCTATACATACACGTCGATTTTACTACCTTCCACACAGCAGCCCGACATCCGTGAAGTAACAACACCGTGGATGCTTGATCATCTAGTACAAGCTTGCGAGAAGTCCCAAAGGAGCTGAACTCAAGCCTTCAATTTTTGTCACTTTCATATACATTCACATACACACACGTGTACCACATATTGAGTGATACACGAGTGAAAAGTAAAAGAGAGCAAAACAATCGAAAGAAAATGGAGGAATTGTAAGGTTCTTTTTATTTCTTTACGTTTGTTACTTTTGCAGGTACAATGAAGCACGACGATATACCCTCATCACCCAACACACCCACTGACCCATCATCATCGAATCCACCACCATATTGGGATGCCAAATACCATTTTGAGGCATTGTCCAAACACATACAGAAACGTACACAGATGATAGAGGATAGTTTGGCCCAAATTGTAGGTCAATTGGAGAAGTTAAGTATTCAAGCTTCACCACCACCAATTATAGCTCGACGTCGCCAGCCCTTAATGCAAGAAGAGGAACTTGAAGATAATGAAAAAGAAGGCGGCGCAGAGAGTGAGTTCGAAGTCGAGTACATACCACCACAGAGAGGATGAAATCATCCTAGAGGTCCTTAGAGGGGTACAGTCCACGCCAATCAGAACCGATTCAGAGATGCAGATAGTCTACTCAGCAATATCAAGACGAGCATTTCCGAGTTTGAAGGTCTACAAGATCCTGACGTGTACCTTGATTGGGAATAGAAAGTTGATAAAATTTTCAATTGTTATGACTTTCCCAAACCAAAGGAGGTGCAGTTTGCATCATTGGAGTTCAGAAGCTATGCAGCAACATGGTGGGAGTTCCAACAGAATCGAAGATGCCGTGATCGACGCGCACCCATTAACTCATGGCAAGGAAGAAGGATGTGATGCGAGGACGTTTCATTCAAGTTTATTATGAACAAAAATTGGAGAAGAACTAAGTAAAATCAAGCAAGGAACGCGTTCAATCGAAGAGTACCATAAAGAGCTCGAAACAACCTTAAATTGAGTTGGTAAAGAGAAGACAATAAATGCCACCATCATTCGATACATAGAGAGGATGAACTCCGACATTGCATGTGAAGTTGAGCTAAGGAACTTCACGAGCATATAAGAGATGGTATAATATGCATCAATTGTAGAACGACAGTTGAGAGATAGCCGACCCCATGCAGCACATTCTATACCAAAACCACAGTCTCCGTGGAATAGAATCAAGTCTTCCATGCCACATTATGAGTATTTATGTCC
The DNA here is from genome assembly GCA_026008535.1 of Perilla frutescens. Lineage (NCBI taxonomy): Eukaryota > Viridiplantae > Streptophyta > Magnoliopsida > Lamiales > Lamiaceae > Perilla > Perilla frutescens. Next base: position 13,437,144 of record BRKX01000003.1, on the reverse strand, counting down.
CCAAGCACAGCTCGGACAGCCCGTGCATCATTTTGATTGTTCTACACCACAGTCCAGCCGTAGGCTCAAGCCTACAATGCCTGCCCCTACACAGCCGCCACCTACATGGCCAAATCATTCAATTCAGTCACCAATTACTACCTCGAACTAAGCAAGACACGTTCAATGCCATAAATGTCAAGGTTGGGGTGACTTTCAAGCTCAATGTCCGAGCCAGCGAGTTCTATTCATCACCAAAGAAAATGAACTTGAATCAGCCGGTAAAGATGAGTTAGAGCAGCCCCTAGCTGATGCCAAAGCTGAGGAGAAGACACCTGAAGTTGAGGAAGAAGAAGAAGAGCCGACGCTGAATCATGTCAGTCTTGTTTTCATCCAGAGTTTGAGCATTATTCGAGAAGAAGATCAACAGAGTCAACAGGAGAACATCTTCTACACCCATGTGGCCATCAAAGATAAAACATGCTCAATGATCATTGACAGTGGTAGTGTGATAAACGCCATCAGTCAATACATAGTAGATAAGCTCGTCTTAGTCCCGATGAAGCATCCAAAGCCATAGCGACTGCAATAACTTACGGAACGAGATGAAAATTGTGTACATGGCCAGGTAAGTGTCGACTTTACTATTGGTAAATATTATGACACTATTTTATGCGACGTTATCCCTATGGATGTGGTGTATATACTTTTAGGTAGACCGTGGAAATTTGATCACTAAGCTGTTCATGACGAGTTTGCGAACACCTACATCATTGCCCTTAATGGCCGAACAATAATACTTAAGCCGATGTCCCCTAAAGCCTTTTCTAAGCATCAATAAAGGATGTAAGAGAGATTTAAAGAAGAAAGAGTAAAGAAGCCGTAATCGCCACTATGAAGAGAGCCGATACCGCCACTTCTTCCACCGTACGACAGCCCCCTGACGAACCCTTAGCCCGTGCTAAATCATCTGGTACAACTATAGATAAAGTCAAGAATCCCAGCTTATTTATTACAATTAAAGGATTCGAGAAAACAATTAAAGCTGGTAAGCCCCTTATACTCTTATGTTTTAAGAGAAGTGTTACTAACGACTCTTCATTTCCTAGTGTTGTGCAACCTATTATGGACGAGTTCAAAGATGTTTTTCCAGATGAGATCCCAAGTGGTTTGCCGTTAATTTGAGGAATTGAGCATCAAATCAACTTTCAACCCGGAGCCGTCTTGCCGAACCGGCTAGCATACCGCACGAGTCCTGAGGAAATGAAAGAGATCGATTGCTAAGTAAAGGAGTTGATGGAGAAGAAATAAATCCGTGAATCCATGAACCCGTGTGCCATTCCCGTCATTCTAGTACCTAAAAAGAACAACGAATGGATAATGTGCATAGATTATCATGCCATTAATAAAATCATGATAAAGTATCACTTTCCCATCCCTAGATTGGACAACATGCTTGATGAATTATCTGGGTCTTCTGTATTTTTTAAAATTGATTTGAGATCTGGTTATTTTCAAGTTAGAATGCATGAATGGTATGAGTGGAAAATAGCGTTTAAAACAAAGCATGATTTATATGAGTGGCTTATTATGCCTTTTAGTCTCACTAATGCACCGAGCACATTTATGCACTTAATGAATCATGTTTTGCAAGATGTTATTGGAAAATTTGTGGCTGTTTACTTTGATGATATTCTGATTTACAGTCGCACCACACATGAGCATGTTGATCACCATAGACACGTTTTTATGTTGTTGAGAGAGTTGAAATTGTATGGAAATTTGTCTAAGTGTTTGTTCTGTCTAGAAGAAGTCATGTTTTAGGCTTCGTTGTGAGTAAATGTGGAATAGAGGTTAATCGATCTAAGATTAAAGCAATCAAAGATTGGCCAACCCCAAAAACTACGAGTGATGTTTGATCATTTCACGGCCTTGCTGGATTTTATCGATGTTTTGTACGTGATTTCTCCAGCATAGCTGCGCCTTTTACTGAGTTAAGTAAAAAGGACCGAAAAATTGAGTGGGAAAAAAAATAAGAGCATACTTTTAATGTATTGAAATTAATGTTGTGCCATGCACTTGTTCTTGTTTTACCTGATTTTTCTAAGACTTTCAAGATCAAGTGTGATGTGTCGGGCATAGGGATTGGTGTTGTTTTGATGCAGGAATGCCGTCCAGTTACTTATTTCAGTGAGAAATTAAACGGTGCAGCCCTTAGGTATTCTACATACGGTAAGGAATTGTACGTATTGAAGACGTCGTTGGAGACATGGCAGCACTACCTTTGGCTGAAAGAGTTCGTTATTTACACTAATTACGATTCCTTGAAGCATTTAAAAGGCCAACAAAGTTTGAACAAGAGGCATGCACATTAGGTCGAGTTCATCGAGTCCTTTCCGTACGTCATCAAGTACAAAAAGGGCAAAGAGAATGTTGTGGCTGACACATTGTTGAGAAGGTACGCACTCTTAAACCATATCCATGTTAAGATGTTAGGTTTTGAGTCCATTCAAGCCTTGTATGAATCTGACCCGATCTTTGCGTCAATTTATGCATCTTGTTCATCTAAACCTAAGTATTTTGATGGTTTTTATGTGCATGATGGGTTCTTGTTTAAAGAATCTCAATTATGCATTCCTACATGTTCTATGCGTGAGCTACTTTGTTGCGTGCATTGATTAAAAACAACTTGAAATCATGGGAAGAATGTTTACCACATATTGATTTTGCTTAGAATCATGTTGTGCATTCTTCTACTAACATGTCACCCTTTGAAGTTGTTTATAGATTTAACCCCATTACACCATCAGACTTAATACCTTTATCTGTTGAGCATCTAACAAGTGTTAAAGGTATGAAACGAGTTGAACAAGTGTGAGAGATGCATGAGAAAGTTTGTGCGCGAATTGAACTCAGTGGCACACGCACGGCTGCAAGAGTCAATCCACGGCGTAAACAAGTTGTTTTCATGCCTGGAGATAGTGTTTGGATTCATCTGACTCTTGGTCGATTTTCTAACCTGTAAAAATCCAAGCTTATGCCGAGAGGAGATGGTCCGTTCACTGTTTTTAGCCATGTTAATGACAATGCATACCATATTGATCTTCCAGGTGAGTTTAAATGTTCTTCTAACTTCAACATTGCTGATTTATCTCATTTTCCTGTAGATGAGTTCGACCAAGAGGATGCAAATTCAAGGACGAATTCTTTTCAGCAAAGGGGGAATGATGAAGGCATAACCAATCCTATAGAGTTAAATCCGGAGTTGCAGATGAAAGGACCAATCACGAGATTGAGAGCTAAGCAATTGCAAGGTTACCTTCAAGCTTTTGTTCGAAAGAAGCTAGAAGATTAAGAAAATGTTCCAACCAATCATATTGTTACATTGCTAACCATTGAAGATCAAAGCTTGGAGAGTTTATACATGGCCGAGAAGAGTTGAATCTAGAGTTGCAGTTGAAAGGACCAATCACAAGATTGAGAGCTAAGCAATTGCAAGGTTACTTTCAAGCTTTTGTTCGAAAGAAGCTAGAAGATCAAGAAGATGTTCCAACCAATCATATTGGTACATTGCTAACAATTGAAGATCAAATCTTGGAGAGTTGATACATGGCCAAGAAGATGAAGGCATAACCAATCCTGAAGAGTTGAATCCGGAGTTGTAGTTGAAAGGACCAATCACGAGATTGAGAGCTAAACAATTGCAAGGTTATGTTACTTTCAAGCTTTTGTTCGAAAGAAGCTAGAAGATCAAGAGGATGTTCAAACCAATAATATTGTTACATTGCTAACAATTGAAGATCAAAGATTGGAGAGTTGATACATGGCCGAGAACGGGAATGCTGAGTTGAACGTGTGCATGCCAAGTTCAACGTGTGCATGCATGGCGAGAGTGAAGAATTCGAACACCCTTAATTTAATTATGGGTTTGAAATTTATCCATTAGTTATTTTATTTAGTTAGTTGTTTTATTCAGATTTTTATTATTTAATTTCAGATTTTATTAGTTTGGTAATTAGAATTTTAAACATGAAAAACTTCTTTCCTAGTTAGAATTCTAGTTTAGGTAATTTTCTTCTATTATTTTCGATCCACCTTAGTATATATAGGATACCATTGTATTCTATTATTCTTAAGACATTGTTTGATATTTGATTTAATTCACATTGTCTCCCAAAATTATTTAGTTCGATAATTACAAATCTTTGAGTTTAGCATCTCTAAGTCTTATCAAGGGTATCATTCTAGTTCATCAAGTTCTAGGGTGGTCTCGCCAATCAATCGAGAAGCTACTTCAAGATATACGTTTCATTATACTTAAATAACGGGGTTCATACCGGGTTGCGTCTCAACAATATCAACACCATCGCCCCATCCTCATCATCGTTCGATCATCACTCATTCTCCATCCATCATCAACTCGAGTTCAACAATACCAAGTTACTTCCATTCGTCCTACTCTCCTCAAACCGTAAGTTCTCACATCATTAACATATCCTATCTACTCCAAGCCTTTCTTCACTTACTTGCACATGAAGAGTTGGTGTGGCTTATTCTTTTATGTACTTGTTCTTCATCAGTGAAAAAATTTGAATGCATGCACATTTACACCGAATCTCAATGGAATAATGTCATGTTATATATTTGAATGCATGCACATTTACTCCGAATCTCGAACCTCATTGTGTATCAATATTAATCAGGTGAAATCATCTCTTCAACACTCTATGCTACACAATTAAAAATATTTATTTTTATTTCATTTTTTTATTCGATTTCAATTTATTATTGTTTAGTTTAATTTTACATTGGTTAATTATTATTCACGTTTACCAATTAGGATATATAATTATTTTTTCAATATTTAATTTTATTTTTTATTTAATAATTGATTATTTTCCAAAAAAATATTTTATATCATAATTAATAATTATAAAATTAAACTAAAGCAGAATCAATTGAAATAAAAAAAGTGGACTAAATTTTCATGCTCGGTTAGAAAAATCCAAGATGTAGAAGCACATTTCTCGCTTCGAAATGCATTAATTGATCATTTGTGGGATAAATATTCTAATTCGGAGAATTAGAATATATTATTATGTAACTTTATGTTTGTTTCGTAACATTTTAATGAATCGTATTTTTATTTTATTTTAATTCAAATATATTTGCTCCAAAAGAACATTTCAATAATTATTATGAAATGTTGAATTTAAGTATAGATATCCATTGAATAAAATTTCATAAATTTTTATATCCTATCAATTATAAAATAATAATTTTAAAATAAATAAAGGGAATCTTATGGACTATTCTCTTTTGGTGTAGAATTATAGTGCAAAGTGTTGTAGATGAAATTGAGAATCCACTCCAGTTTAGTAATAGTGATATTTTATTATAGTGCAGACTGTTGGAGATGATCTTAGTTATAAAGAAAGTTAAATACGTGATATGAGATTTTTCGATCTAGTTCAATTTTCATATATCACCTTTGTGTCTTGTCTCATCATTAAAGTCATTATTTAATAACATTGTTTTTTATAAAATTAAATATTTATTAAAATATATTTAATCATAATTAATATTTATAAAATAAAAGTTAAAATTTAAAAACAATATATTTATACACTAATCAATTATTAAATGAAAAGAAAATTAAACAGTAAAAAATACTTATAAACTTAAACTAAACCACAAACAATTGAAATTGAAGAAAAAATAGATAAAAAATTAATAAATTCAAAATAGGACACTAAAGTAAGATAAGAAAAGTGAATTGTAGAATTTCAAGTGTAAATACACGCATGATATGACGGGTTATCTTTCTCTAATATTTGGATCTCGTATTTTATTATATTAATGCACTATCATTTATAAATATGAACTATAGGATTAAAGGATAGAAGAAAATATATCAAAATATTAAAATATAGAGGATCATGCTGAGCAGTTCTGAAATAATTTGGGACATTTGTGTCCATTTTATTCATTTTATTTATTAAATGATATATGAGGATGACACATTCATCATGCATACTGAATATATAAAATAGGGGAGAAATAAAATCATGAGAGTTAAGAAAATTTATTTATTTTTGTAACTTGATATTACACCCTATATTGTAAGGTATGTACGTTGTGTATTTCAAAATTTTATAAGTTCATTAACTTTTTATTTTTTGGGGTTTGTATATGTTCAATCTCGGTCCACCACTATTCATTAGGTGTTCATTATAGATACATGAATATCTTATGGCAACAGTTAATAATAAGGTTTAATTCTAATAAAAAAAATAAAACTTTTACAAAATTTATAATTTAAATATAAACTTTGAAACATTTCAATAATTATCTAATAATGTAATTCATGTTAGAATTCGTTGCCCAAAACACTGAAAAAATGAATAAGTACAGATGTTAAAGTTAATGTTGAAGGTAGTTTTTCCACTGTGCCTTCACCTTGCAATGGAAATTTAAAGAACAATTTGCACAACAATTACTTTTAAATCACACACCTTCAGTATGTGATTGCCATAGGGAGAAATTTCACTTCCATTAGTGTTGAGAAAATTACAATGCTGATGTTGTCAACGTTCACTCCTTTGACAACACGGCATACATTACAATAATACTATTCTAAGTTCAACTATGAACAAATTCAAAATAAACTATCTAACAATATATAGTAAAACAACTTCGAATCCTACACTCTCAATTCTCTCACATAATCTTCAAAGACAACCAATGAACATGTATTGGTTGATTAAAATAATAGATTTGATGAAGAATCAATCGTCGTAAATTTCGAAGAAAAACTTGGACTCAAGCTCTGGATTTTCTCACTATAAACTGTGATAATTTCTCTGCTTGAATGCCTTCTCCAATTGTGAAGTCCACTCCTTATAGCCTTCTTCAATTGGTTCGATTTCTTCCATGTTCTCTCATGGATCGTGGGTTGAGATAACGGCCACATCTTGATCTTCCACTTGAAGCTTAACCGTACATCATCGTGGCTGAAGTGTTAACCCATGTCTTCCTTTACTGCACTCAACTGCTCCAGAAATCCACCACTAACATGAATTGGTTAGAGAAGAGAGGAAAGAGATAACAAGATCCTCAAAATGTAGGGATCACTTTGACTATTTTAAAGCCAAGAAAATCCACTATCTTAACTACCTATTTCCACTATTTTAAATTCAAATTAATTACGCGGATATATTTAATTAAGATAGATAATTTATTTAGATTATTAATTCAAAAGGAATTAATCCTAAAAACTAGAAAAGGATAAGATTACTATGCGTAGTGTTTCGGTCAATGTTTGTCAGAATGTTGTTACACATCGAGGATAACATTGAAAACAATGTTAATACCATCTAATGTGGTACCAATCCTAACAGTAATTTATAACAAAATAGACATATCGAATATTTTTCGGTGATCGAAAAACCGACATGGCATAACTTAATTATTTTTCGTGTTTATATGTAAATTATTTTGAGATCATGCCCAAGTGAAAAATAAATCATGTCATGTTGATTTTCTAGTTAAGCAAAAACAAACCAATTAGTTTGAAGACTTTGTGCGGTGGCATAGATAAAATTTGGGAACAATGTCAGGATAGTCATTTGATGATATAATATTAAAAAGGTATTTTCTAAAGGAATCACCATCTTTGATCGAATTTACAATTTATGGACGTTATACCTTGGTTGTGTTTGTCGTAGACCTTATTTACAATGATGTACATTACATTTTAATAACACTTTTGTATTATAACATCAGTTATATGGATAAAAATATCCCATCATTCATGATTTTGGAGAATGAACATGTAACTAACTTTTTATTCTAATTTTCCTTTTTCACGTCATGAATTTTTTAAATGATGTGTATTACACATGCGTATGTCTTGAATATTATGTAAATATTTTATTTTGTATATTTTGTTGATCTTAAGTAAGGTCTTAGTGAAATTTTACATTATTGTTGATTTTATTTTATTTTTTAAAAATCAATTTATGTTATTCTTAATAACATGAATTTTTAAGTGATATATTAATTTTATATTTAAATAAGAGTATTATATAAATAATTGACACTTGAGATTTTCTATTATACTTTTTGTGTTAAAACTCTACATTACACTCTCAAATTACATGTGCTTTTTATATATATTTTTTTCTTCAATTATATTTTTTGTGATTTAGTTTAATTTTAAGATTGTTTTTTAGGGTTCACCCTATCCAATCAGAGTTTATAATTATTTTTTAGTATTTAATTATCAATTTTGAATTAATAATGCATTATTATGATTGATTAATTCAAAATTAAAATTTTAACTTTTTAAATTCATTCTTTTTGTTGATAAATGTTGACTATAATTATTTATGTTATAATTAATTTTTATTTTATAATAAATATTACTAAAACCATAAATTTTATTGTAAAATACGGAGTGAAACACGTGAAATTGTAACAGGAAATTTGAACCCAATAATTGATAATATGTGGCGGAAGATGCAGCACTTTTGGTAAAGGATGACTCGGACAACATTTGAGTAAAAAAAAAAATAAAAAAGCTTAAACTCTTATTTCATATCAACTGAAGAAACTATAAAGTCGATATACAGTAACTTTCATTATTCCTTTAAAACTGAATTTACATTTATTTGATCATCCACAATTCTCTTAAGCTGAAGCAGCTCTTCCTCTTCCGGACCTTCGACTTCCGGCAAAAAGCATGGTCTCCTGCCGCGAAAACTTGAGCCTCTCTGCCTCCTCCCTTGAAACTTGATAGGCGTTGGCAACGACATCCACCGGCAGCCCCCTGATGGCAGAGGTGCGGCCGCTCAAGGTGTTGATCATGGCGTTTTCGTTGGTGTTGAATGCCACCCACTCGAATCCCTCCTCTCCGGCATGCTTCACCACCGCGAAGTTCTGCGGCACCACCAAAACCTGCCCCTCTCGGACCTGCCCGTCGAACACGGCCTGCCCTCTGTGGTTTACTATCTGCACTCGTGACTCGCCGCGGGTAGCGTAGATCACGCTGTGGGCGTTCACGAACCAGTGTGGTGACATTATCGCGTTCTGTATTTTTTGAACTCCATTAGTATCATTATTATAGAAATAATTTGAACTTGTTGTGTAATTATAAGAGAATATTTTTGTAATTAATTACCTTGTAAAGGACTCCTCTGGAGGCACTGAGTTGGAGGAAGGAGAGGATAGGAAGAGTGAAGCTGTTGACGCTGGAGAACCTCCCGGCGCGTGGGTTGTAGACGTCGGCGCGTGAAGGCCTGTCGAGGTTTTCTCTAACCTTGGCATTGCAAAGGGTCTCTTCAAGGCCATTGTGGCGACCGTGGTAGCTCTCCTCCTCCTCCTGGCTTCTGCGTGGCGGCTGGATCATCTTAATTCCTCTGTCAGCTGTGACAATATGGCCTCTTTCGTCATTTTCACCGCGGAGCTTCCTTGCAGTCTCCTCATCAACCCCGAATACCTCGGCCAACGTCTCATCATTGAAGCCCCGGAAAACATTGCCGAGCTCTTCCTGGCCGCCTTCTTGGCCGTGCCTGCTTTCCCGGAACCTGTATTGCTGTTGCTTCTCTTGCTGGTTGTCCGGGTTTCCGGCCAAGAAAAACGACTGCAATGAAATATATCCAAATTCCAAAGAAATTAGTACTAGCTACCATTTCAATCTGCAGGTTTGATATATTATAATTAGTATTAGTATACCCTTGGGTTTTGATCGAGTTGGTTGGCGTTGTTGGAGTTATGGTGCAAAACCACAAGAACAAGTTCCTGGTCGCCGTCGTTGTAAACCCAGTGAGGCTCGCCGGCTTTGATGGCGATGATGTCTCCCTGCTTCAATTCCTCAACTTTCTGGTGTCTGTCTCTGAACCTCTGGCTCTGGCTTCTTTCATCCTCAGATGATTGTTGAGGTGATTCAAATGTTTCCGGGCATCCCGAGGTCATAATCCCATAAGTACCCTTACCTTCACCATTTATAAATTAAATCATTTTCAATCTGACTCTCACATTCACATGCATATATAATTAGTTTTGTTTTGATGATTGATGAGGAAAGCAATATAGTTAATTAATTACCTCGGGTGACATAGACGAGAACGGGGGCATTGTGGTAGACTGGCAGCAGAAGGCCTCTCTGGTTGATTCTGTGGCGGCGAATGGAGACGCCGGCGCACTGGAATTCATCGTTCTGGTAATCCCAGAACTCCGTATCTCCACCCTCCGCTCTCACGGTGTACGACGGCTCCCGAGCGTTGATGTTATTGATCTGGCACTCTCTCTGCTGTGAGGAGTAACAGAAGCCCAACAGTAGAAGAAAGCTTAGAATGGAGAGAGAAAGCTTCCCCATTGTGGAATATTAATGCAGGAAATATATATAAGTAGATGTGTTTGAGTGATGATGAGAAGTGGCGAAGGGGAAGCGTGGGTATTTATAGACAAGTTTGCATGGCTGCACACCTCCCATGGCTTCCACCTATGATTTTGTCGGGAGGCACGTGGCTTCCATTTTTATTTTTTGGGAGATCATATCAATGCTACAACAAAAATTCATGTTTTGCATCTTGTATTTTTGTTGCTGGTCAGTTAATTAACTTGCATTTTGGGCGTGTACTTGGACATAAACAAGGTTAAATACGTGATATCACATTTCCATCTACTTCAATTTTCATATATCACCCTTGAATTAATTATTTAATAACATTAATTGTTTGTTATAAAAAAAATAAATAGTTATTATAGTATAATTCATCATATTAATATTTATAGATAAAAGTTAAAAATTATAAAACATAATTTTGAAAAAATCAACCATAATAATGAATTATTAATTTAAAATTAAATATTAAATATTAGAAAATAGTTATAAATTCTAATTGCGTGGGGTGAACCCTAAAAACAATCATAAAATTAAAATAAATCACAAAAAAAAAATAGAAAAAAAATATACAAGAAAATCTTTTAATTTAAAAGTGTAACACAGACTATAACAAAGAGAGTGTAACAGGAAATTCCTTGTGTATTTCTATATATTTTCATTTTCTATTTATGTTATTTTTTGTTTAGTATTTTCTTTTTTATTTTGTGTATGTTATATATTATTTGTTTTGTATTTTAAATAATGTGCTGTAATTAATAATAAAACTTGTTATATGATAAATTTAATTAAATAGATATGTTGAAACATAAAATTAAATTAGATAAAAATTAGACCAACAATAAAAAATACTAAAATAAATAAAATTACACCAACAATAAAACTACATAAAAATACGCATAAAATCAATAAAATAAAAATATTTTACTAATAATCTGAAAGGCCACATCCGCTCGCTTCAAGATCGGGAATATTTCCAAACATATTAAAACCGCTAGAGTTGAAAAATTATTTTTTTGTGATATTCTGAAAGGTCTTCTGTAATTTTTGTTTTTTATTTTTGTGAGCGAAAGTATTCCCGTCGATCTGGTTCAACAATCATATTCAAGTTGAATATCTAAATTTTATCTTCTTTTAGTATCTTTTTCAATTCGTACCTTTCTTTTTTCAAGAGAGCATCTTCTGCATGTTAAGCTTGCGATTTTGCTATTAGTTCTCGAAGTTTCTTATTTCCTTCTTTGAGCATATTCTCAAAAGAAGCAGTATCTTCATTTTGTTTCTTTTTTAATTTGCTCTTTTTAACGTTGTACGATCCTTGGGACAAAGATTTTTCGTTGATCATATTGTCATCATCTATGGCAAATGTGGATATTTACAGAACGATATCTAAGATCGCCAACTGCTAATGATGTTGGTAAGCTACTCTATATTGGAAAGCAACGTGTATTCTCAGGAATGTTAGGTAGTCTGGATTGCATGCACTAGCAGTGGAAAAAATGTCCTAGAGCTTATGTAGGAAAATACTTCGATCGAAGTGGAGCTCCAGCAATTATTCTTGAAGTTGTATCTGATTATGATCTTAATTTGCATATGGCATGCTTATTTCAGGATTCCAGGATCCAAGAATGATACTAATGTGTTGGATACATCTCCTATGTTCTCTGAACTTGCTAGAGGAGTTGCTCCTCCTGCACATTATGTCATCGATGGAAAAGAATACAATATGTGCTACTATCTAACTGATGGTATCTACCCCAAATGGGTAACGTTTCGTGCAATTTATTCAATATAATCATCAAGTGGTCCCAAAAAATCATATTTTTCGAAGAAACAAGATGCATGTAGAAAGGATGTCAAATGTGCATTTGGAGTTCTCCAAAGTCGATTTGTAATTGTGGCAAATCCAGCACATTCGTGGAGCAAAAATGATTTGTGCAATATTATGACTGTGTGCGTCGTAATGCACAATATGATAATCGAGGATGAACGAGATCTTGATGTACCAATTTAAGAAGCAAGGGACGTGCCACCACCAGATATTGAAAATGCTCAATTTCAAAATTTTTGTGCTCGGTATTGAAAAATCCAAGATGTAGAAGCGCATTTCTCGCTTCGAAATGCATTAATTGATCACTTGTTGGATAAATATTCTAATTCGCAGAATTTGAATATATTATTATGTAACTTTATGTTTGTTTTGTAATATTTTATTGAATCATATTTTTATTTTATATTAATTCAAATATATTTGTTCCAAAAAAATATTTTAATAATTATTATGAAATGTTGAATTTAAGTATAAATATCCATTAAATGAAATTTCATAAATATTATATGCTGTCAATTATAAAATAATAATTGTAAAGGAAATAAAGGGAATCTTATGGAATATTCTCTTTTGGTATAAAATTATAGTGCAAAGTGTTGGAGATGAAATTGAGAATCTGCTTCATTTTAGAGATAGTGATGTTGTATTATAGTGCAGACTACTAGAGATGGCGTTCGTCATAGAGAAGGTTAATCACGTGATATGAGATTTTTCGATCTTGTTCAATTTTCATATATCACCTTTGTGTGTCTTGTCTCATAATCAAATTCATTATTTAATAATATTGTTATTTATAAAAATAAATATTTATTATAATATAATTAATCATAATTAATATTTATTGAATAAAAGTTAAAATTTAAAAATAATATATATATATATTAATAAATTATTAACTAAAAAGAAAATCATCAGTAAAAAATACTTATAAACTTAAACTAAACCACAAACAATTAAAATTGAAGAAAAAATAGAAAAATAATTAATAAATTCAAAATAGAACATTATAGTAAGATAAGAAAAGTGAATTATAGAATAAATAAAATTACACCAACAATAAAATTACATAAAAATACTAAAATAAATAAAAGTACATGAGATAAAAACATAAAAATACGCAAAAAAATCAATAAAATAAAAATATATAAATATTTTACTAATAATCTGAAAAGCCACATCCGCTCCCTCCAAGATCGGGAATATTTCCAAACATAGTAAAACCGCTAGAGTTGGAAAATTATTTTTTGTGATATTCTAAAAGGCCATCTGTAATTTTTGATGTTGTTTTTGCGATCGGAAGTATTCACATTGATCTGGTTCAACAATCATATTCAAGTTAAGCATCTAGATGTTATCTTCTTTCAGTGTCTTTTTCAGTTCGTGCCTTTCTTTTTTCAAGAGAGCATCTTCTGCACGTTAAGCTTACGATCTTGCTATTAGTTCTCGAAGTTTCTCATTTTCTTCTTTGAGCATATTCTCAAAAGTTTAATATTTTTAGATAAAAGTTTAATTTTAAAAAAATTATATATATATATATATAGGATTTGGTTCAAATGAGAACAGTGCTTCGCGTGAGACCGTGAGAACAGTGCTTATTTACTATGAATTTATAGCTTACTTTATTATATTTTAGTGCTAATTTTTAAAAAAAATATTTATAGCTTATCTTGTTATATTTTAGTGCTAGTGTTAATAGCACTAAAATACAAAAAGTTAAACTATAAAATCATAATAAATAAGCACTGTTCTCACGGTCTCACGCGAAGCACAGTCCTCATTATAACCCACCCCTATATATATATATATATATATATATATATATATATATCGGGGTGGGTTCAAATAGGAACCAATCCCGCCATGAGAACCTAGGAACCAATCAAATTCAAGTATTTTGATGACATGGAGGATAAAAAGGCGGTGGCATAGTTGTCAATATGTAAAATTCAAAATATAAGGGGTATTTTCAAATTTTTTTTATAAAGTGATGTCATCATCTTTTAAAAAATTCTTAAAAACTTTAAATAATCATAACTTACTCGTTTTTTATCCAATTTACGCAAAAAAAATATATCAAATTAAAGATTTTTTTCATGCTCTTTCATTTAAGATTCTTAGTGTATGTGTTTATTTGAGCAAAAATTGATAAGAAATACAAAAACAAAAAATTCACATTTATTCAACCCGTAACTGTCAGATATTGCTAATATAATATCACAATATTGCTCATATCTTGTGTTTATGTTGCTAATATGAATTTTTATGTGCACGACTTTGAATCTTAAGTTGCTTTCATGAGAAAATAGTTAAAGTATGAGCTATATATAGTTAAGTTCGTAAACAATTATAACTTTATCAATGCTTAATATTATTTTGAAAACTTGTAATATTTGAGAATTTAAGTCATATTACCATATCATTATTCACATATTAGCAACATGTTACTAACATATTAGCAAATTATTAGTCACATATTAGGATTATGTATATTTCTAACATATTAGCAATATATTGTATGTATGAATGATTTTACATATGTTACACAATATTATTTTAAATGTGGTCCAATGTTATATGTGTGGTGTTTAATGTGTCAATATAGTATGATCTCATCAAGTTAGCAATATGAGTCTACCTCATGTTAGCAATAAAATCTATTGATGTTAGCAACATATATCTCTCATGTTAGCATATTAATACAATGCCAGAAAAGACAACGGTTTTAAAGTGTTGTCTATTTAATTTCGGGAATTGGGCCCAAAATCAAAAAAATCATAATCTAATTTCTAAATTACAAAAATAACCCCGCCTTCATTAAGTTCTTAAATATTACAAGTTTACCACCTTACTTTGACTAAAACATTGACTAAATTTTGGTCATTAGATCTAATCAAATCTAAGGTTAGGATTGGTTCCTAGGTTCTCATAGGGGGATTGGGTTCCTATTTGATCCATTCCACACACACACACACACACTAATCAATTATTAACTAAAAAGAAAATTAAATAGTAAAAAATATTTATTAACTTAAACTATACCACAAATAATTGAAATTGAGGAAAAAATAGAAGAAAAATTAATAAATTCAAAATAGGACACTAAAGTGACACTACAAGAAAATGGCAACCAGGTGACGTGTTAGGAAAATTGTTGAGAAAATCCCAAATGATGATTTTGATGAAATGTCAAAACACGTGTGATGATTTAATGAAAAACTGCAGGTTACGAAAAGCTGAAAATTAGGGATAATGACCAAATAAGACTTCAAGCTAAGATGAGAGACAGCTATTTAGAAGCATGGTCAACCAGCTTACATGTTGCCTTGATCAGACCAGTCAGAGTAAACTCTTCAAAGCTTAAGATAAGCTGTAAAGGGGGAAGAGAACTTTGGAGACTGGTAGGCATCCACAGATGAGTTAATCATTAGTCTTAGCAAAAAGCCAGGATAGATTGATGAACAGAGTCAGCTTGAAAGCTGAAACTGCTCTGATCAGAGATCAGTGAGAGCTGATCTTAAATTGATCAAAGATCAGTTTACTAGTAAAATAGCTCTAAATGCATTGAGCTCCCACTTAACTGACCATAGATCAGTTCAGAGAGAAAAGGTAAAAGCTCAATCAGGTAGCCAACTGATAAGTCTAGAAATGAAAGCTTTTAAGCTTAGCTGATGAGTCAGCTCAACTAGAATATATCATGATAGAAGCTCAAGGCAGCTGAAGATCTGCCAACTGGACAATCTCAGAGTTGAAAGCTGAGATAGCTGAGAGCCCATCAGGTGAATGTCTAAAAAATGATAGCCGAATCACCTGCTTCTACTGACAAGCAGTTAATGAAGATCTTACCAGGAAATCTTTAGAAGATCCTGATGATCTTAGAGCAGAGAACATTAAAGTCTAAGCGGCTAGTTTATTAAAAGAGCTTTAAACGGCTACAAGCATTAAAAATGCTACCGGTGATTTCTAAACATCACCATTTATAACGGTCAAAATTCACTCATCTTTTTAAAGAGGGTGAAATCAATTTTGGCTAAGACTTTTGCTAATCTAACTTTGCTATTTTGTAGAACGAGCTATCTTCTCTCTCCCCCTACAGCTCAAAGCTCAATAATCTCAAAGTGCGAAAAGTCTCATATTGAGAAGGCGTGCTTCAAGTTAAGCAACCTGCTAAGCTGACGTAGAATTCCAGCAAGAGCAAAGCTTCTCAGTACAGTCCCTCAAAGATCAACCAACCAACTCAAGAGAAAGGAGCACTCCAGGTTGATAACAGATTCAAGACTGTCTTCTTGAAGATCGAGTGAGATCTAAAATCGTGTAAAGACGGGCAATAACACCTAAAGTCTCAGCGACCAGTTGGGACCAGTAAGTGTGAGCTGTCGACCCAAAAACCGGCTGAGGAGGAGTGTGTACTGACGGGTCCATTCTTCCGGGATAGCAACAGTTGGAAAGGAGGCCGCGCTCGGGTTGAAGGGTGTCGTTTTCAGGTCCAACATGAATTCTTCACTGTGTAATTGTAATAAAGAAACTTTACTCTTGCATAGTGGATTGCCCTTCTGCGGGAGGAAGAGAGGACGTAGAAGCAGGAAGCTTCGAACCTCTATAAAGCTCTGTGTGTACTCTTCTTACTGTTTTTCAGTCTTGCAAGTCCTTTAACTGCACACATTCACACACGCAAACTGAACTGACAGGCTTCAGCCACGTCTTCTAACTATCAGTTGAAAACTGATCAACTCAGCACCTAAGCCTCTGTCAGCTTCTCTCAACTAATCAGTTAGCACAGATAAATCTCAAAAGCGAGTCAGGGCCCTATCTATTCCGCATTTGTTTTAAAAGTTTTTGAAGTCAGTTTATTCACCCCCCCTCTAAACTGACAAAGGCTCGCACCGGGACCAACAAGTGGTATCAGAGCGATTGATTCTAAGGATCAACCATTTTTGCAGATCATTTGAATTAGATCTGTTTATCTGTGCTAACCTTTTAAGCTATGGAAAACCATAAGCTACCTCTCTTTTCAGTTGAGAACTATAACAATTAGAGCAGGAGGATGAAAGCTCATCTATACTCCATCCATGAGAATATGTGGGAGGTGATCGAAGATAGTCCAATCATCATAATGATGGACAATGAAGCCTACATCATGGATGTCAATCAGCCTGCCAGGATCCTAAAACCAACTCATCTTCTCACGGGTGAAGAGAAGAAGTTGAAAAATCTAGAGTTTGTTGCTCAAGCAGCACTCTTCCAGACTCTAGATGAGGATCGCATGAAAGACATAAAAACTGCAGTGCAGAACAGCAAAGGAGATTTGGGACCTTCTTGCAGATTTGTGCAAAGAGTCCGAAGCCATCAAAGGAAACAAGCTCCAGCTGGCAGTTGATAAATATGAGTCCTTCAAAATGCAGCCGGAAAAAAACATCTCGAGCTTAGAAATAAGATTTCTTGGCATCATAAGCGAGATGAACAATCTGGGAAGAAACTATCCCAACAGTGAGATAAACTTGAAAATTCTTAACACAATCTCACTGCTGAATAGGATATGAAAGTAATTGCTACTAAAAAGTCGAGAGACTTGAATAGCATTACTCCTAAAGAGTTATTTGGATCTCTCAAAGCTCATGAGTACAGCCTGAATCGAAAAAGATAAGCATCCACTCCCTCTTCTCATGATGTTTCTTTCTATGCTTAAAGAAATCAATTTAGAGAAGCTCATGGAAGAAACAACTTTCGACCAAGAGGCTCGCCTATTAGAGAGAATTTTGGGGGATCGGTGACTAATCAAAGAAGAGAGTCAGCCGATAAAAAGGAGATTCTGACTGAGGATTTGAATGAGAAAATCCAATCGATGATAAGATTGCTGGAAAAGCTAAGAAAAGTCAGAGATCAACAATCAGCTCAACCCCAAGCTGATGAAGCCGCTAAAGGTGAGAGGAACCAGCAGCCAGCTGATCGTCTAGCTGAATAATTCAAGATGGAAAATAGGAACATAGAGGAATGTTTCCACTGCCACAAGCAAGGACACTACAGATACGAGTGTCCAGAGCTTCCTGAAGATAAAAAGGCCAAAGTGAGGAGAAGCTTCTTCAAAAGGAAAGCAATGATCGCAAACTCTGAGAATGCTGTACTTGATGATTCAGACTACCTATCTGGAATCGACTCAGACAGCTACAGCTCCGATAATGAAGCTCTACTATGTCTCATGGCCGACAATGATGAAGAGGTTAGTCAAGCTGACTCAATAACCTCATTCTATCATATACATGAAGCATCGATCTCTAGGAACAAACTGGATGAACAATTAAGATACCTAGAAGATCAATTAGCTTATGTATCAAGTATGCATATTGAACTGAAGGGTGAAAATGATGAGCTAAGAAGCAGAGTTGATGAGCTAAGCACTGAAAATGAAAGACTAAAAAGTCTTGATGCTCAGTCAATAGAAATGGATCAGCTGAAGTTGAGAAATGTAGAACTGGAAGCTGAGAATGAGCAGCTCAAGCAAGAAATTCTTGAAAGAGATGAATTATCTCTCAAATTCAAGAAGGGATCCCAGACTCTTGATGAAATCTTGAGTCATCAGAGAACTGAATCTGGGAGTCCAGGGAGGGATATAGTAAGTACACTGCCGCAGAGAAGGACAAGGAAGTTGTACAGAGCTGTGAATCTGGAATTCTGAGAGGATTCACAAGACCAGCTCAGTTCCTCCTAGTTGACGAATCAAAAGACAAGGGCATCTTGGAAACTCATCAAACTCAGCCCAGAGATCAGACTGATCTATCGAGAAGGGCAACTTGAAGACAGTCGGTCTTTCAAAGGCTTGGTTCTCAGTCAAAGCCACTAGTTCAACACAGATCAGCTCAGCAATCCAGATCTACTGCTCGATCAAAAGCTCGTCCAAGTCCAAAGTCTCAACAAAAGCCTTTATCTCACTCAAGATATTCAAATCAATCAAGATTTAAAGATCAATTAAGGTCATTCCATCAGAGAAGACCATCAGTTCAAAACATACCATCAGTAGCTCAACCAAGAGCTACCTCTTCCAAACAAGCATATCCTCAAAGGCCACCTGTGTATCAACCTAGGAATGTCTCGAATCCCAAGAGAAATATACACATGAGATTGTACTATGCAAGACATCATAAATCAATCTCTTTGGAAGAATTCACTCCAAGTAACTTTGCTGTTGGGGTTTTTTCGAATTGAACCGCCGCAGGATCTAATTGGATGTTCATTAATCCTAATGTCATGCAGATAATAAATTCATGCATCTCATATGTTTTAATTAACCGAGTTTAATTAACATGCAAATCCGGTTTAAACGATTCTACTAAAGCGGAAACATAGAATCGAAAAACGACTTACAAATTAAACGACGGGTGGAGGACAAGATTAAATGTCTAATCTTGTTGTTGTGTATGATGATGATTGACGCCCCACAGTGATATTCCACTCCTTGATCTTCTGTTGTATTCCCAGACTGAATCTAGTTTCAGGGTGGGCTGAAATCTACTAGATCGGTATGGAATCTGTGGAGATAAAGAGAACACAAGAGGAGCTGATTATTACTCATAAAATTTCATCCCCCACCTCCCTATTTATAGGGGAGGTGGTCGAAATTTCAGTGTCCCAACCCTACTGGGTTTGGGCCTCTATCCCTTTTTCTATCTCCAGTCCATTAAAGTCATATTGAGCTACAACAGGGATCTAGAAGAATATTAAATTGGCCTGCTAATTTATTTAATTTTCAATATCCAATAAACTTAGGATATTATTAAATAAATTAAGTATTATTTTTATTCCACTAAAGAAAAAATACTGACCTACCAATTTAATACATATTTCTGAATATGCTTTCTCCTTTAGTCCAGCCATTCCCAGCATTTAAGATATAATGCCCATTAATTAATTATGTAAGCTTCTGACAGATATAATTAATTAATATCTTATCCTTGAGTAGTACCGCACAAGCTTTACTCATGCACGGAATAAATTCCACCTGCAAGGTTTCAGCATGAACTTGCATTTCCTCAAGGGGACACCATCAAATTGGCGCACCAGGACACGGTGCCCCTACATATTGCACAACCCATCATAAGTGTAAATGTCACAACCCAAGATATCGAGATTATTGATCCTTATGAAAGAATCTCACCCTTTGATAAATCAAAGCTGCAAACACTACACGTATATGTCTGCCAACACATAGGGGTTAAGAACCCGAACTCTGTGGATTCTTATTCTCTCATTTAAGGTCAGAATAGAGAATAGAATCCTAAGTAGATCCTCCTCAATACACTTGACCGTGTATTAGAATAATCAGTTAATCAAGACAAACTAACTATCAGATTATTCTACGGCGTATCGATAGCAGGTTCAGTGCCATCTAAACCGTGAGCCTTTTAATACATTACAAGGAACTGATGATATGATCTAACCATGTGTTTACCCACACCATATCATCTACAATGTAAGTATAGTGAACATGCATATAAATATAACAATTTAAATGCAAACAGTGACTGCAATAGTATTCATTCTATATCATCATAAAACCATTATCAATAAAGTCTTCTAGTATACAAAACCAACAATCTCCCACTTATACTTGAAGCATGTCTTTCAAATATAAAACAAACTGGCTAACTCTCCAACTCTAACTAAATTCTCAAACGACAACCCCGGGTCTGCATCTCACTCCCATTTTCTCCACGTGACCGTAGAAGGTCTTAGCCGGAAGGCTCTTCATGAATGGATCAGCTAAATTTTCCACCGATGCAATCTTGACCACTGCCACATCTCCTCTCTTAATGATTTCTTGTATAAGATGGTACTTTCTCTCTATGTGTTTACTTGCCTTATGGGCTCTGGGTTCCTTCGAATTTGCCACTGCACCCGAGTTATCACAATATACCGTGATACTCCTAGGCAAATCAGGAACCACGCTCAAGTCCAACAAGAAGCTCTTGAGCCAGACGGCCTCTTTTGCAGCCTCAGAGGCAGCTACATATTCGGCCTCCATGGTGAAATCCGCAATGCATTTCTGCTTTATGCTCCTTCATGCAATGGCTCCGCCTCCCAAGGTGTTAGCCTGAGGTAGATTTACTCTGATCTTTATCGGATTGAAAATCTGAGTCCGTGTAACCCAAAGGCACTAGACTATCAGAGCGGTACACCAGCATATAATCTCGAGTCCTTTTTAGGTACTTGAGTATATTTTTAACCGCAGTCCAGTGACCTTGTCCAGGGTTAGACTGATATCTGCTTACCATACCGACTGCATAGCATATATCAGGTCTAGTGCATAGCATAGCATACATAAGGCTTCCCACAGCCGAAGCATATGGAATGCCCTTCATCTCATCTATCTCAGCCTGTGTGTGGGGACACATATCCCTAGATAGATGAATTCCATGCCTGAAAGGTATAAAACCTTTCTTGGAATCCTGCATGTTAAACCTAGCTAGCACTGTGTCGATATATGTCACCTGGGATAAGCACAAATCCTTTTCTGGCGATCTCGAATTATCTTGATGCCAAGGACATGTCCGGCTTCTCCTAGATCTTTCATATCGAACTGCTTGGACAACCACAACCTTATGTTAGATAATACTTTCTTACTGTTCCCAATAAGTAAGATATCATCAACATATAGCACGAGGAAAGCCACCACGTTTCCGTCACTTTTCTTGTACACACAGCTCTCATCCGGACATTGCACGAATCCATATGACTGGATAACCTCGTCAAACCGGATGTTCCAAGACCTTGATGCCTGCTTAAGTTCATAAATGGATCTCTTAAGCTTGCACACTAAGTGCTCATGGCCTTTAGCAATGAAACCCTCTGGTTGCTTCATGTGGATGTTTTCCTCAAGACTTCCATTCAGGAAAGCCGTCTTGACATCCATCTGCCAAATCTCATAATCCAAATGAGCGGCAATAGACAAGAGAATCCGGATTGACTTAAGCATGGCTACCGGCGAAAAGGTTTCCTCATAATCGATCCCTTCTTTCTGAGTGTACCCTTTTGCCACCAATCTTGCCTTGAAGGTTTCAACCTTCCCGTCAGCTCCTCTCTTGCGTTTGTAAACCCACTTACACCCAATGGGTTTTACCCCATCTTGTGGTTCTACAAGCTCCCAGACTTGATTGTGATCCATAGATCCAATCTCAGACTCCATTGCAATTTTCCAAGAGTCTGCATCTTTGTCTTGGATTGCTTCGTCGTAGGTCCTGGGATCCAATTCATTTAGTCCTTCAGGGAAATCTGAAGATTCACCCAAACCAATGAATCTGTCAGGTTGGCGTACAACCCTCCCACTACGACGAGGCAGTTCTTGTATTTCTGTGACACGTTGTGCAGTAATTTGTGGTTCCTCTTCTTGTACTATTGGTGTCAGATTCGAATTTTCCCCTCGAAGTTCCTCGAGTACTATCTTACTTCTTGGCTTGTGATTTATTACATAGTCTTCCTCTAAGAATCGAGCATTGGTACTCACAATGATCTTCTGATCTTTAGGACTATAAAATAAACCACCTTTCGTTCCTTTTGGATATCCAACAAACAGTCTAACATCCGTACGTGGTGCTAGCTTATCAGCTTCCTTATCCAGCACATGTGCTGGACTACCCCAAATCCGAAAATGTCCAAGACTGGGCTTTCGTCCAGTCCAAAGTTCTGTGGGCGTAGATGAGACTGATTTTGATGGAACCACATTCAGAATATAGGCTGCCGTTTCCAGGGCATATCCCCAGAACGAAATAGGCAGATCTGAATAGCTCATCATCGATCTAACCATCTCTAACAATGTTCTGTTCCTTCTCTCCGCCACGCTGTTCTGCTGTGGTGTTCCCGGCGCAGTCAACTGGGATGTAATCCCATTCTCTGCTAAGTAGTCCCTAAATTCATTCGAGAGGTACTCACCACCACGATCAGACCGTAGTGATTTAATACTTTTACATGTACGTTTTTCCACTTCCGCTCTGAATTCTTTGAGAGTCTCAAAGGATTCTGACTTGCGGCGTAACAGGTATATGTATCCATACCTTGAGTAATCATCAATGAACGTGATAAAATACTCGTACCCTCCTTGAGCCTGAACTGACATAGGGCCACATAAGTCAGAGTGAATCAAATCTAGTACCTCTTCAGATCTATTCCCTTTATCCTTAAAGGGTCGCTTGGTCATTTTACCTTCCAAACAGGATTCACACAAAGGGAACGATTCTAGGACCAATGAAGACAAGGGCCCATCGTTTACTAGTCTTTTTATCCATTTAAGGTTAATATGTCTGAGTCTAAGATGCCAAAGATAGGTTTGATTCATTTCCGAAGGTTCTTTTCGTTTGTTAGGGTTTATGACCGATGTATTCAGTAAATGCATTTGCGTAGTGTTTTGCATAGGATTAAGTAAATAAAGATGTCCATCCAATGTGCCAGAACAGATAAAACGTTTATCACTAAAGATAACAACCTTGTTATCAAAAGAAACAGAATATCCATCCATAAAAAGTTTAGAAACTGAAATCAAGTTTCGCCTAAAACCAGGCACATAAAGACAATCCTTTAAAACTAAAATCCTATCACTACTAAAAGATAAGGTTACGTCTCTCACTGCAACTGCCGCCACTTTCGTAGCATTGCCCATGTAGACTGAAATCTCTCCATCACTCAGCTGTTTTTTTGCCAAGAACCCCTGTAAAGACATGCAAACATGATCAGTAGCTCCAGTATCTACTACCCATGATTGAGTAGAACAAGTAGTTAAACATGTTTCAACGACGAGAGATTGAGACGTACCATTTTTCTTCTTCTTGTTAGGACAATCCGTCTTCCAGTGACCTGGCTGGCCGCACTTGAAACACTTTGTCTTTGACTTAAATTTCGGGAGGAATCTTAGTCTTAGACTTCTTCACCTTAGGCGCCCCCTCTGCAGCTTTCTTGGGTGCGTTCTTCTTCTTCCTTTTAGTACCGGAAGAAAACACCCTATTTTCAGCTAGGTGTGCCTCCGGATTTCCTTTTTGAAGTAACTCAGCCGCCTGAAGATCCATGAGCAGTTCAGTCAGGCTGACATCCCTTTTAATCATGTTAAAGTCCAGCCTGAACTGCTCAAACCTCGAGGACAGGCTATGAAGAACAATGTCGATTTGAGAATCGCCATCCAGCTCTCCACCCAAGGTCTCGATCTCAGCCAGATACCCCATCATCGTGAGAACGTGATCCCTAACAGGTGTGGAGTCAGACATTCTCGTATCCATTAGTTTCTTCATCGCCAAATGGCGTGCCGAGCGGTTCTGGTGACCGAAGAGCTGCCTAAGGTTGTACATGATATCATAAGCGGTTTTCATAGGTTCATGCTGATGTTGCAACACATTTGACATAGATGCCAGAATGTAACAGCGCACTACCTCATTGGACCTAACCCACTTATCATATGCAACCTTTTGGGCTTCGTCAGAACCCTCATCTGGCTTCTGAGGACATACTTCTTCAAGTACGAATTGAGGTTTCATTTTATCCCATTGTAAAACATGCAAACATCACATAAAATGATAAAACACCATTGCATGCTTCAAACAACATAATAAGCAATAATAATAAAAACCAACTATCATGGCTTATATCTCATGTTGCTGAATGAGATAAAACTGGAAAGTCAGCTCCGGAAACTCGGGCATGGCCGCCGCCCTTATCACTGCACCTCGCCGAAAACCTAGCTCCAATTAGGATTTCGGGACGTGAATCAGTGATACTTCCTTTCTTGAGCTGTGCCACTCTCCTTCTTTGAGTTGATCTTCAAACTTTATTCAATATATAATATCTATTCCTTAGAGGAAAAAACTAATATATCTAGAATAAAATTACAACTCAATAACTTGGTCTAACAGTTTTATTTCTATTACATTAAAACAACATAAAATAAAACCTAGACCTAATCCATGGATTTTCTCATGGATTAAAATCACGTAGCCAAACCGGCATACGGCCCATCATACATCCAACATAAATTAAAACATACATCACATAATTAAGGAGCCATGATAGTCGGTAACCCTGCAAACAAGTTAGTCTACAAATCCAACAATCACAATTACATGATTAGCATAAAATAACATATGATATCCAAACATGATATATTAAATAATATTCGAATTTTACAATTAATAAAATTAATTAATTCGATATTATCCACAAGATAAAAATTGGAAATTAAAATAATTATCCACCAATTTAAATCTTGTTAAATTTCGAAAATATATCTTAAAATAAATCTGGAAATTATTTATAATTATCCACCAAATTTATTTAATATTTTCTAACCACCCTAATTAAATAATAATTGGATATATTGATATAAATCAAAAATCTAATCCAAATATTATCCATAAGAATCTAAATCTTCAAGGATAAAGTTTGGAGATTTGATTCCAATCCAAAATCTTCCAAAACTTATCCAAATTTAAAATCTTATCACAATTGGATTTTGATAATTTATTTGTATATATCCAAAATCACATTATCCAATTTTAATACAAGATTTTCGAAAATAATCAAATAATAAATCTGGAAATTTGATCCACTTCAAATTTTTTCAAATTTAAAATTCTATTTTCAAATCTATCTATATTAAAATTAGGTAAATTAAGATATACATCAAATGATATCAAATCTTAATCCCATGCACATAATTTTCGAACCAATTCATTAAATAAATCTGGAAATTTAATTTTCATTAAAATTTCCTCCAAATTTAATTTAATAAAATTGAAAATTACATAAAATAACATATTTGGAAATTTTGACTTTAATCAAAAAACTATTCCAAATAAAATACACAAGTTTCGAAAATAATAAGAACAATAAATCTGGAAATTTTGATCCACTTCAAAAATTACCAAATTTAAAATTCTATTTTCAAACTTATCTAGATTAGAAATAGGTATCTTAAGATATACATCAAAGATTACCTAATCTTTTTCTAATCACATAATTTTCGACCCTATCCCTAATTAAATCTGGAAATTTTGATCTTGATCAAAAATCCATCCAAATTGAATCATAGTGGCCGAAAATTAAAATAACAAATTAGGGAATTTTAAACACCAAAGTTTCGAAAACTTTGGTACCATAATTTTCGAACACCTATCAAATTAAATCTGGAAATTTTGATATTAATCAAAAACCTATTCCAAATCTAATTTTGATAGAACCGAAAATTACACAAATCCTCAAAACTAAAATTTTCGATCAAGATCAAAAATTCATCCAAGTTTTGAACACAACCAATTCGAATATATGAACATATAAATCTAAAAATTTAAGCAACATAAATATTTCATCAAATGTATACATATATTTCGAATTAATCCTAGGATTAAATCTAGAACAGTGCCAAAACCCGCTCTGATACCAGTTGTTGGGGTTTTTTCGAATTGAACCACCGCAGGATCTAATTGGATGTTCATGAATCCTAATGTCATGTAGATCATAAATTCATGCATCTCATTTGTTTTAATTAACCGAGTTTAATTAACATGCAAATCCGGTTTAAACGATTCTACTAAAGCGAAAACATAGAATCGAAAAACGACTTACAAATTAAACGACGGGTGGAGGACAAGATTAAAGGTCTAATCTTGTTGTTGTGTATGATGATGATTGGCGCCCCACAGTGATATTCCACTCCTTGATCTTCTGTTGTATTCCCGGACTGAATCTAGTTTCAGGGTGGGCTGAAATCTACTAGATCGGTATGGAATCTGTGGAGATAAAGAGAATATAAGAGGAGCTGATTATTACTCATAAAATTTCGTCCCCCACCTCCCTATTTATAGGGGAGGTGGTCAAAATTTCAGTGTCCCAACCCTACTGGGTTTGGGCCTCTATCCCTTTTTCTATCTCCAGTCCAATTAAGTCATATTGGGCTACAACAGGGATCTAGAAGAATATTAAATTGGCCTGCTAATTTATTTAATTTCCAATGTCCAATAAACTTAGGATATTATTAAATAAATTAAGTATTATTTTTATTCCACTAAAGAAATAATACTGACCTACCAATTTAATACATATTTCTGAATATGCTTTCTCCTTTAGTCCAGCCATTCCCCGCGTTTAAGATATAATGCCCATTAATTAATTATGTAAGCTTCTGACAGCTATAATTAATTAATATCTTATCCTTGAGTAGTACCGCACAAGCTTTACTCATGCACGGAATAAATTCCACCTGCAAGGTTTCAGCATGAACTTGCATTTCCTCAAGGGGACACCATCAAACTGGCGCACCAGGACACGGTGCCCCTACATATTGCACAACCCATCATAAGTGTAAATGTCACAACCCAAGATATCGAGATTATTGATCCTTATGAAAGAATCTCACCCTTTGATAAATCAAAGCTGCAAACACTACACGTATATGTCTGCCAACACATAGGGGTTAAGAACCCAAACTCTGTGGATTCTTATTCTCTCATTTAAGGTCAGAATAGAGAATAGAATCCTAAGTAGATCCTCCTCAATACACTTGACCGTGTATTAGAATAATCAGTTAATCAAGACAAACTAATTATCAGATTATTCTACGGCGTATCGATAGCAGGTTCAGTGCTATCTAAACCGTGAGCCTTTTAATACATTACAAGGAACCGATGATATGATCTAACCATGTGTTTACCCACACCGTATCATCTACAATGTAAGTATAGTGAACATGCATATAAATATAACAATTTAAATGCAAACAGTGACTGCAATAGTATTCATTCTATATCATCATAAAACCATTATCAATAAAGTATACAAAAGACAAGTCTTCTAGTATATAAAACCAACATTTGCAACCCAGTATGATGAGTACTTGAACTCAAAGGATCAACTAACAGTCAATCCCACTCATAACTGGCTTGGAAAAAGGCCATCCCACAAAAGCCAAACAGCTCAGAGTCAAAGGTCTATTAAAAACTGGCCAAAACAAAGAGAGACAAAGTCACAAGATTAGAGGATATTAGTTGAAGTCTTTTATCCTGACACTCATCAGAGATACAGATCAATGGACACAACTCTCAATCAAAGAGTTACAAGAAGTCTAGAATTGATCAGGAGATCAAATTCTGAAGGATCTCTCAATCAACAGAAGCCAAAAGTGTGGCGAATGTGGATTCCCAAATATCTGTTTAACCTCTCAGGATCCGATATTATGCGGGTACCTAAAACCTGATCTCTGTTTTGCAGGAAAAGAGCATCCTATCCAAGAAAAAGGTTAAAGATACTTTGTATCTGGATAGCGGGTGCTCAAAACACATGAACAGAGACAAGAATGATCTTGATGGATATAAAGAGGTTAAGGGACCACTAGTCACTTTTGGAGATAACTCAAAGAGTTGAACCATTGGAGAAGGGTTCGTGGTCAAAGGAAAAGTCATCGTGAATGGCGTGTCACATGTTGAAGGACTAAGGCACAAACTGCTGAGCATCAGTCAGCTTTGTGACAAGGGGTACTCAGTCGACTTCAACAATAGCTTATATGACATCAGAGATAAGTCAACTGGAGCCATACTCCTGACTGGTGTAAGAAAATACAACATGTATGTAGTTGACTGGTCAACCGGATCTTCAGAAGCTTGCTTTCTCTCCAAAAGATCAACTGAAGCAAGCTGGCTGTGGCATCGATGACTGAATCATCTCAACTTCAAAACTATCAACTACCTGGCCAAGAAGGAGCTAGTTGATGGGCTTCCCAAGGAGATCTACAAGAAAATTGGTGTATGTGGACCATGCCTGAAAGGGAAGCAGGTGAATTCTTCATTTAAGAACAAAAGTCATCCTCAAGGAACAACTGACATTCTTTAGTTACTTTACATGGACCTATTTGGGCATGTGAAACCACCAACCCCCATAGGTAAAAATTTTACGCTTGTAGTAGTGGATGACTACTCAAGGTATACCTGGGTGGAGTTCCTGAGAAGTAAAGATGAGACTTGTGAGAAGCTATCAACATTGATCAGGAGATTGCAGACTACCAAAGGAAAATCAGTTCAAAGAATAAGATCCGACAATGGAACTGAATTTGTCAATCAGCAAATGATCAAGTTCCTGAGTGAACTGGGAATCACTCATGAAAACTCTGCTGCAAGAACTCTTCAACAAAATGGGGTAGCTGAAAGGAGAAATCGCACACTAAAGGATGCAGCTAGAGCAATGGTAGCAGATGCCAGCATAGCCGAATGCTATTTGGCAGAAGCAGTTAACACAACCTACCAAACACAGAACAGAAGTGCCATCGTCATCAACCATGACAAAAGACCCTACGAGCTATTCACGGGTCGTAAGCCCTCTATCTCTTACTTTAAGATATTCGGCTGCAAATGTTATATCCACAACAATGGCAAATCCCAGCTAAAAACTTTCAGTGCCAAAGCTGATGAGGGAATCTTTCTCGGCTATAATTGTAACAACCCGGATTTTCAGAATATGATTAAGTAATTCCTAATTTTAATTAGGAAATATTAAGAGGAATTTTGAGCATAATAAAGATGTTTTGGTTCTAAACCGCGATTTTAGGGTCATTTTTCGTAAAATTGTCTTTTCGAGAATTTCGATTCCAGCTCAGTCATGACCGATTTTGGTCATGTTTGGAAGGTGTTGACCCAAAGAGCGTGCCGGTACTTTCAGATTTTCAATCTAAGTTCATTTGAGGTTCCGACGACGATTTTAAGTAAGAGCGTGAATAGTGTTTTTCCGTAGGAGCCTTATTTTTTCAAGCCGACCCTATAGGAAATTTCTCAAAGAATCCGTTGGCGTTCTCGGATTTTCATTCCGAGGTCAATTGAAGGCTCGAGAATTTTATTTGTCCCTTGTGTGGAATAGTAACTTTATTTTTGAAAAGAGAATATTTTCTCATTTTCTTTCAAGACGACTCGTTCTTTATCCCGAGTCAAGGTGGTTCAATAGTACTCAAACCAACGAACCTCTCGGTATTTTCAAATTTTGTGAACGAGGTCATTTGGACCTCAACATCAAATAAAGCGCCTTTTAACCGAACCCGATATTTCTTAAGCAGTATTGTTGCACTGCAGTAGCTTCTTGGGGAAGCTTTATTTTCCCCTACAAATAGAAGAGCCTCCCCTCAGTATTTGGCATCTCTTTCCCATTTCAGATATTTAGAGAGAGAGAGAGAGTGGTAGGCGAAAGAGTAGAGGCGAGAGCGGAGAGATGGGTGGAGGAGGAGCCGCCGCCAAGCGGCAGGAGGCCGCCGGCGCGGGGTCCCCACGACCGCGGGAGCACCCCCTCGGCCAAGGAGGCATGGGCGCGCAACCAGCCCCGGCACGGGCAGCCCGCGGGCGCGTGCGCAGATGGCGCGCGAGCGCGGGGGCTGGTGCGGCAGCTTCGACAGATTTTCATCCGGAGGTCATAACTTTCGACTCGATTTGAACCACGAGGCCCATGAGTACTCAAATCGAACCTCTTTCGAATATCTACATCTCTGAAGAGGCCAATAATCCGGAATCATGATCGTTATTGTCGGATTTTCCATCCTCGTTTTCGATAATTTTGAGCATTTAAATCGTTCAAATTCTCGTGTTTTAAGTCGTAGTTAAGGGTCGAGGGTTTAGGTATCATTTTGATGTCTTATTAGGATCTCAAATAAGGTTTCAAGTCATTGACTGACTTTCCTTAGAGGAGATGAACCCCGAGGAGGCCCGAGGAAGGATTTTTCAGCTCGTCGCTTCATCCACGTGCTCGATATCGAGATTCTCGTCATTGAGGTGGATAATTCTAAACCAAATATATGGTTTGAGCTAGTAAGCTTTAGAAGCATGTTAAGGTAAGGGAAATATCCAATAAAAGTATTTTATGTTCTGCCTGGTTCGTCTCTGTACAAGTTAAGAAAAGAAAGTAAAGGAAGTTATATGCATTATATTGTTAAATTGTTATTTGAGTTTGATAAAGTAAGGGAAGTTATTATAGTTGAGTCAGATCTCAAGCATGTTTAGATATGCTAGAATTGTTTTAATACAATTTATGCTAGCATGAGATCTTAGAATTGCTTTTAGTTGCAATCTATGTTTATGCACATTCACTTCTTCGAATTTGAATGTTGGATCTTCTAAAAATTATTTATCTAAGTATTGCCTTTTAGGGTAAGTTATAAATCCCTTATAGGCCGAGATCATGCTCAACTAAAGAATTAGCCTTAGACGATTATTCTAGGCTTGGTATTGCTAGCTAAGTCAAGTAAGTAAGGAAGGGTTAAGGTTAAGTAAGGAATGTTAAGGTTAAGTAAGGAAGGAAGGTAAGGCAGGATATAGTTTCTGTTGTAAGAAGGCTATCGAGCTCAAAGAATAGTTTATTTGCATTATCATTCAGTGACCTTCGAGTCACCGAGTTAAACATTGGAAAGTAAATGGAGTCACTGCTGGGTAATCCCCTTGCATACTCAGAAGGATACTTGAGGTAACCCCTCTCTTATCCCAAGGCATGCCTCAAGGTGCAGTAGACAATTGGTTTGAGCCAAGGAAGGTGCTGGAAAAGAAAGAAAAAGGTTTTGCGGATATGGAGAGGGCTTTCACGTTTTGCTCTCCATATACCGCCAATTATTAATTGGATATTTCTAAAGTTTATCAAGAGTTTTCTCATAAAATCCAACTGAGTACATTAGTGCTCACACCCTCTTTTTCAAATGTTTTCAGGTTGAGATGCTGAGGCAGGTGATGTGCTGCTGGTGGGGTTGTCTGAGGTTTCAAGTTTGTTGCTCTATATGGTTACATGATTTTCTTCTGCTAAGTTTCTGCTAAGTACTCTGATATTGGTATTTAGTCTTGATTGATGTAACTTGATTCTTGACAATAGCATGTTTTAAATGCTATGATTCCTACATATCAATAAAGACTTTGATGTATGTTCTTTCGACATACCAATTATTCCTTGTTGATTCTGAGTATATTAGTATCTATTCACTTTTAGTCGACCTATAAATGGGTATTGCATGCTTGTTGTTCTTTCAAGCATGATTCTACTTGTTTCTAGTTAATCTTGAGTTGTCCTTTGTTTCGTCCTATCAATGGAACAGTATGATTTATTTGATTCTGATATGTTTATGGGTCTTAGCTGTTGTGGTCTTGTTTATTTCAAGAGTCAAATTCCTATCTGTTTGTCATTAGATTCTGTTAAAATTTTGGTTGGCCTATGATTTGGCATTCCATTGACTTGATTGAACCCTTTGACCCCTTTGATTCATTGAAAACGATTAGTTCTTCCAACTCATAAAGTTAAATTGCTTATGATTTTGAGGCGCTTACTTAGTTTAATTCTAAAAACACCCCCTGGATTTCCAATTTTCGTGCTATTTTTACGCACAACCCCGGCCCCATTCTCGGGACCGAGTTGTTATAATAATTTCCCTCATTCTCAAGCTTACAGAGTGTTCAACAAAAGGACACTCGTTGTGGAAGTAACATGTCATGTGGTATTTTATGAGCTTGCTAATGATTACATAAACAAAAAGGAGAACTGTACATCAGAGCAAGCATTGCCTAGTGAAAATCTGTTGGACTATATTGATCACATTATCCCAGAGCAGTTTGAAGTTTCACTAGA
The DNA here is from genome assembly GCA_026008535.1 of Perilla frutescens. Classification (NCBI taxonomy): domain Eukaryota; kingdom Viridiplantae; phylum Streptophyta; class Magnoliopsida; order Lamiales; family Lamiaceae; genus Perilla; species Perilla frutescens. Next base: position 13,404,337 of record BRKX01000003.1, on the reverse strand, counting down.
AGATAGCATAGAAACTGATTCTAGACCAGTTGAAGATAACTTGGTCACTGAAGATACAAATTTTCATGAAACCTCAAACACATAACTGGAACAGGGGGAAAAATTAGTGAAAATGAAGAACAAGCTGGAGCTGAGACAGCAGCCGAAGGAGCAGCCGAAGAGTTAGCTGATAAAGAAGCCAAATGATCAGTTGATGGAACAACTGATAAAATAGCTTAAGATGCAGAGGAAGCAATCATTCCAAAATGGCTCCGAAGCTATCCAGTCGACAAAATTGTTGGGGATCCAAGAAGCAGAGTCCAGACCAGAGGGTCAACAGAGCATGCACTCTTCACGTGTTTCATCTCATAGATGGAACCAGCCAACATCAAAGAAGCACTTGATGATTCAGACTGGATTATAGTGATGCAAGAAGAGCTAAACCAGTTCACAAGAAATGACGTATGGTTTCTTGTTGATAGGTCGAAAACTCAAAAAGTCATTAGGACTAAATGGGTCTTTCACAACAAACTGGATGAACAAGGTGTGATCACAAGGAACAAGGCCAGACTGGTAGCCAAGGGTTACTCACAAAGTGAAGGGATCGACTTTGATGAGATATTCGCACCAGTTGCAAGATTGGAGGCCATCAGACTGTTCCTCGCCTATGCAGCTCACAACAATTTCACGGTCTATCAAATGGACGTGAAAAGTGCATTCTTACAAGGAATGCTCAATGAGGATGTCTATATAGAACAACCTCCAGGCTTCGAAATTGGAGACCAAGTCTACAGGCTAAAGAAAGCTCTATATGGTCTGAAGTAGACACCAAGAGCTTGGTATGAAACCCTCACAACGTTCTTACTAAAAAATGGATTTCAGAAAGAAGTCATCGATCGTACTCTATTCATAATAGAACGATCAACTGAGATCTTGATGGTTCAAATTTATGTGGATGACATAATATTTGGATCCAAGAGCAAAGATCTCTGTAATCGATTCGCACGACTAATGCAAAGCGAATTCGAGATGAGCATGATGGGAGAAATGACTTTCTTCTTAGGACTCCAAGTAAAGCTGCTCAAAGATGGAATCTTCATCAGCCAAGCCAAATATACTAAGGAGCTTGTCAAGAAGTTTGGAACCGACAAGGGAAAAGCTCTCGAAATTCCAATAAATACGTCAGTGCAGCTGACTCTTGATGAAGAAGGAGAATTAGTCAGTCAAACACACTACAGAGGAATCATTGGATCCCTTCTCTACCTGACCGCCAGCCGACCAGATATCTCCTACTCAGTCGGACTGTGTGCAAGGTTCCCAGCCAATCTGAAGAAAAGTCATCTTGAAGCAGCAAAGAGAATTATGAAGTATCTCAAGGGAACTATAAATCTTAGATTATGGTATCCCAGAGATGACAACTTGAGTCTAACCAGCTATTCAGACTCAGACTTTGGAGGATGCAAAATTGATCGAAAAGGCACCAGTGGAACATGTCAGTTTCTTGGAAACAAACTGATATCCTGGTTTAGCAAGAAACAACACTCAGTTGCCATGTCAACAACTGAAGCTGAATATGTAGCTGCTGGAAGCTGTTGTGCTCAAATCTTATGGATGAAGCAACAACTCAAGGACTACAAGGTGGAGACTGAAGAAGTGTCAATCTACTGTGATAACAATAGTGCTATTGCAATATCTCAAAATCTAGTATTGCATTCAAGGACGAAGCACATTGATATCAGGCACTACTTCATCAGAGATCATATCGAGAAGAAAGACATATGCATCAGATATGTCAACATGGAGAAACAGATAGCCGATATCTTCACCAAGCCATTGCCAGAAGGTAGATTTGTTGAGCTATGTATCCAATTGGGATTGCTCGAACTAGCTTCAAATGAAGATGACTATCATCCAACAGAAGGAGTGAAGAGAAGCACTCCCATTGATGATGAGAACTAACTTAAGAGGGCATCAGTATTCCAAGCTTTGGAGCTTAAACTGATATAGCCCATATCAGTTCTAAAAAAAATGGCAAAAGGCTGCAAGAAAGCTGTTGAAAATGAGTAAACTGATTGAAGAAGGCATCAGTTCTCAACCATTCATATTCAACTAATGAGAGCAGTTGAATTCAAAACTGACTGATGAAAACAAAGCCTCAGCTGAGGGAAACAGCTGACAAGCTTAAGCTGAGCAAAGCTGAAGAGGACAACTTAAGCTGACAAGGAGTCAAAGCTGAAGAGACTCCAGCTGGAACTGATCACTCCAGACCAAGAGGATCATCAGTCGAGAAGGAAATTGATGACGTCAGCAGCTCAAATGCCACATAGAGACTGGAGGAGAGCAAAAATCAGATGAGTTCAAAGTGAATTTATTACTGAACGGTAAAATGACGTGTTTCTCAAATATTACCGTTGGACCCACTTTCTCTCCCCTCATTAATCTCAATGGATAAATCTAAAATAAAAATCAGCGGATTAATCGGAACTGTTCGATCTTAATTCCTTTATACCGTTGGATTCACAATTGCTTGAATCTATAAATAGGTCAGCAGTTTCCTCAACTCTTCACACAGCTGACCACAGAAATTAAGCACTCAGTCTCTCAAAATTCATCCAGAATCCCTTCTTCATCTTAAACTCTACAAACAACCTCGAGTTACCACTCTGAAATGGCCCAATACTCTTCCAGCCCTATTAGAAGACCTCGCAACTTCAGAATCTCTGGCGATGAGTCAAGAGTCTTTTGTGAAGACCTAGGTCATGACAAAATACTAAGCCTAACTAACACCAGACGATTCACTAACTTCTCTCAGTTGGGGAAAGTGATTCTTACTCTAATTGGAAATGCAAATATGAAGAAGTACACTGAAAGTGCTCCCACAAGAGTATATCTAGAGGTGGTAGCAGAATTCTTTCTCAATTCCTTCAGCGAGAAAGATTCTTGGTTAATCACAAGTGAAGTAAGGGGGATACATGTTCTGATCACTCCTTCTGTTCTAAGAAACATCTTTGGGCTACCAGAAGGAAGGGAAAGGGTGGAATAAACAACTGTGAATGCAAGATACTGCTACAATAGATGGGCTACTACTCCAGCCACGGAAGATTTTCAGAGTACCCATTCAACATCTAGATTCCAAAAGGAATTTCAAGTCCTAGCAGTAGTAGCTACATAGATGATGATAAGATCGTACAAAGGACACGATGAAATGTCAGAATTAAAGTGCAAAATCTGCAACGCAATCTGGGAAGTAAGAGGAATAGATTGGACATCATTCCTCTTCAAGCAGCTAAAAAGGCTTGTAGATATAGTGGAAAAGGAAACAAGAAGCAGCCTGTGCTTTCCACAAAAGATGTACTACCTCAACCGAATCAGTTTCATTCTAAAAAAGCTACTTCCTGACTCAATGGCGGAGGAAACAAATTATCAGTTGGTTGATCCTGATGATTTTGTTCCAAAAGTAGCAGAAGGAGCACTACCTCCACTGACATTCAGAGAGCCACAGTCATGATTGAGGCATAAATTCATACCCCTTCCATTCAAGCAGACAAAGGAAAAGGAAAGGTAAAGGTCATCAGATCAATAGTTCAGTCATCTCATGACTCTGATGATGTCCTAAATGCTATTGATAGATATCAATCATCAGGAGAAGAGGATAAAGAGGAAAAGAACTCTAGAAGAAGTCCATTTGAATGAAAGATTACCTCTCCAGCACAGTCTGAAACAATTGACAAGCCAACTGAAGGACACCAAAATGTCAAACATCAGCTGAGAATTGATCGCTCAACTGGAGAGCATCTACCGACTGCGGAAGAGACTCTTCCCAGAATTCAACAACCAAAAAGGCAGCGGTCGGGGAAGGCCTTAATCAAAGCACTGATAAAGAGCATGAAGGAGCAGGTAAAACAACTCTCTGACTCCATCATAAAATTGGAAGCTTGCTCTAAAAGTGATGATTCAAAAGACTCTTCGAGCGAGAATATTCCTGATAACTTCCAGACTGCAAAGAAAAAGAAAAACTGATCGCAAGAAGATCTGAAGGCTTCAGAAGTCAACTGACTAGACGTCTTAGAAAACTTCTTGTAAATCAGTCTATTTTCTAAATATTTTCTTTAATAAAATTCCTTTGGCTCAATTAAATGCTTGTGTCATAATTTATTATTTTGACTGCTGGTCCAAAGTTCAAAATCAAAAGCCAAAAGGAAACGATAAAGGGAATTTAATTCTTACAACTAACACATTTATGAGTCTCCTTCTTCACTCATAAAAACCCCTTTGCCAAAACTTTGAGAGAACATAATACACCAACATATTCAACATGCACTGCATTTTTTTAAAAAAAAAAGAAGAAGCAGTCTATCAAGAGAATTGTCTTATCTTTCAAAAGGAGTGTTCTCTCTTTCCCTAAAAAAAAAGAGCTTCAATTCAAACTCAGCCAATTTTTTTTAAAAAAATGGCTGAAGCTTTAAAATCTCTTACCTCCTTCAAAGAGCAAATGATGAGAGATAAATTTCTAGAAAGACAGAAATTTCAATTGATTCTTCAAGAATCAAACAATCCTTTTCTTCTGGTCAATCTTCACAAGACCAGAATTCTACATTACCTAGAAACTCCTCCAAGATTCTTCAGACAAAACTTGGTAAGTGAGTTCTTGCTTCAAGCAAAGGTCACTGTAGATGGGAAGGTCATACAATCAGTGATTCAAGGCAAGAAACTCCAAATCACTGAAAGAAAGATTGCAGAAATCTTTCAACTTCCCAGAAAAGGCTCCAGGGTTCAAGATGTGAAAGATTCAGCTAAACCATACTGGAAAGAATGGTGTGCTTCAATATGCTCCAAGCAATTTAGTTTTACCACAGCCAAAACTGACCTGAAGCCCGAGTATGGGGTCATGCTCGATATTACGAACAAGATGATGTTTGGCGCTATTGGAAGCTTGAGTCAGTTGACTCAAGAAAGATACAAGGTCATGATATACCTTGTTGAAGGATTGGAAGCTAATTGGGCAGAATTCATCTTCTCCCAATTTAAGCATCAAGTCATCAAAGCCTCAGGCTAAAAAAGAACTAGGAAATTTGAGTCCAGAGTAGGACTTGTTCTAAGAATGAGCAAGCTCCTGGAAGATATGCTGAATCTTCCAAATGATGACGCACTGCAAATCCTCATATCTGACTGGATTCCCAAAAAAGAGAAAGCACATCTTCAGTCACTCAAGAAGAAGATTGAATCTAAAGCTAAATCTGGTAATACAACTTCAAGTAGTTCAGATGCCAATGAAGTTTCCTCTCCTCACTCCAAAAATGGATCATTAGTTGATTTTAAACTCTGCACTGATCCAGATGAGCTTATTCCCTTCATTAGAATTCCTCATCCAAATTATGGAGCTGAGTACTTCAGGAGAGCCTGCCCTCCTCTCCAACTAACTGAAGACAATATTCGTACTTTCTACAGTGGTGAATATGAACTTAAGAGTGCTCAGAAAGATATAACGAATCTCCTTCTCACTCACTTCACGTATGTTGCCAAGCAAGACAATCAGCTATTCAAACAGCTGTACCATTACTTTTACTGGTACAACTGGAGACACTCAATGTCATTCCAGTCACATTTCTTTCTTACAGCCTTTCATGGCATGAGTTTTTGGCAACGTGAAGAGACTTGGAGCATCAAATAGATTGGAGCCTCAAATCCATTTCCTCCAAATATTGTGCGAGTCCAGCGGATTATGAAGCATCGACTTGATAACAACATTCCAGGTAAGGCCCTGCTAGCTGATGTTCAAGCCAGCTTGAGGTTGCAAGGAGTTGCAACTGAAAAATAGTGTGCCAACAGGCCAGTCGATCTATGCTGCCTGCAACTGAATCTTGATCGAATTCAGTCAGAAAAGGCATATCTACAAGCTGCAGGTACCACTGAAGAGATAGACAAAGATCTCTCTCATACTCAAGTAGTGGAAATCCCAAGGAGTCAACATCTTTAAGTGGAGTCAAAGATGGTGAAGATATTGCTACCTCTCCAGATCTCTTGTCCAGAGGTTATGTTACTCCACTTATCAAGTCTTGCTCAAAAGCTACATAGCTGATAATAAATCAGCCGAGCTCATCCTGTAGAGGAATTAAAGAGCTGACCTCTTTGAAGCTGACTACCTCAGCAGTTTCTCTTAAGCAACTTCAGCATGCTGAGACTCAAGTCGGAAATGATCCCCCCCAGAACATCTTCAGTTCAGCTTCCAAAAGGAAACGATCTAATAGCTCTAAAGAAAGTAGTGAAGCTAGCCTTATTCGGCCACTCAAGAAGAGAAAATTGACAAAAAGTCAATTAGCAGCTGCTCAACAAAACTGATTCAATTAGTTACAGGCGATATCATCAGTTCAGCAGGAAACTGACACCTCGAGCTCCAAGTCTATCTTCTCATTAGCTGCCTGATCAATCCTTTTCGATAAGCTTCTCAACTCTCTATTCTTCACAGCTTATTTTTTAAAAAAACTATCGCTAATTTTTCAAAATAAGCTTACTGTTCATCTGAGTTTCCATTTAAGTCTCTATATTTAGCATTAAAGTATAACGAGATGAATTTTTTCTGAGGTAAATAAATAGCAAATCTTCTGGAAAAATATTGTGCTATTTATCGCAACTACTCAGATTTTCAATTCCTCAGATCTCAACCGCTCGATCATAAAGCATTAATCCAAGTGGACGGCTGAGATGCATGCATTATTTATTCAGCTAACTTTTCTTTCAAATCAGATAGCTGATCAGCCAGTAAGCACTCGATTGCTCTGGTTTTAATGCATACAAAATTACTGCTTTTAAAAGCAGTAGAGAAGTTGAAGAAGAAAAATATATACAACTGAGATAAAATTCTCTCTCTACCTTCTTTATTTCCTCTACTTGTCTTCTCACTTATCCATAGCCCCTTCCCTCTCCTCTTATATCATCAAAGAATGGCTTCATCATTCCAATCGATGAATATGGGACTTCTGATAAAGAAGCTCACAATGGATAAGTTTATTGGTCGTACTTTTCTTCAAGCTCGAATCGGTCATGAGAAGACCAGCATGATCTTCCATTTGTTGGAGTCATGCGGGCTCTTGTCATTTATGACAACATAGCCCAAAAGGAAACATCTTCCGCTCGTAGCTGAGTTCTACTACCACGCGGAAATCTCAGGACACAACATAATCTTTGTTGTCCGAGATCAGGTTATCATCATCAACAAAGATGTGCTAACCGACCTGTTTGAACTCCCCGATAATGGCCCAAAGGTGTTCGAACTAGTATTTCCTTCAAAGTTGGAGTTGTGGAACGACTAGAAACGTCCACACGTTGATCACAGAGACTTTTCAAACAACTTGAAAGATAGTCTCTCTCCAACCATGGCCCAGATCCTGGACATTGTGGTGTACATTTTTCTGAGTAGCATCACCAATGCACAGTTCAATGACAACACCTCTCATCTTATGGCCGCAATATATTATGGATGCAAGGCTAATTGAGCATCCTATATATTGGAACAGCTTCGCTGTCATGTGAGGCATGCTGAGCTCGATCTAACCTCTGGCACATTCAAAGCCAAGTTAGGATTTGCAAATCGACTCAGTCATATCATCGCGGAGCAACTCGGAACAGTTCCTAGTGGATACACTCTCCCAGATTAGATCTCCTTCCTACAGTCTACATTCGCCGAAGACATGGGAATGTAACTGGCCGCCCTAGAAATTCGAGACTTTAGCTCATGGAGGACCACAGCCCAGATAAAGAAAAATAGCCGCTCCTTTATGCTTATCTTCTAGCTGACATAGGACAGTCCTTCAATTGAAGATACCTCGACCTTAGGTCTTTTTTTGAGAACATGCTTGGTCCTCTAAGTTGATCGAATAAATCTTCAATTCTCGATGAGGGATATTTATTCTTCACGATGAGGCGATTTAAATCTTGATAAGCTATGCACATCCTCATACTTCCATCTTTCTTTTTCATGGACAGAACCGGTGCTCCCAACGGTGAAACTCTCAATCGAATATATCTCTTATCTAGAAGTTCATGAAGCTGGATCTTCAACTCTTGCAACTCCGATGGTGCCATTCGGTATGGCGCTTTGGACACTGGTGCTGCTCTTAGAATTCGTAAACTCGACTTGTCTATCTAGCAATAATCCGAGTATCTCCTCAGGGAACACGTATGTGAAATCTCTAACTATTGGCACACTATCCAATGTCAGTTATGTTGATGTCATCTCGATCACATTCACCATCACATTCACCAAGAATCCTTAACATCACCATTCCTCAACATCTTCAAAGCTTTCATTGTTGATATAATTCTTGGTCATCCACCTAGCTTAGCCCCATGGAATATAAACTCTTTCTCGTACGGTTTATGAAATACTACTTGTCGATCATGACAATGTATCGTCACAAAAATTTTACTAAACCAGTCCATTTCTAAGATTAAATTGAATTCTCGCATTTCGAGAGCATACAAGTCAGCCACAAGTTCCTTCCCTTCAAAGTCTAATCTAACATTTCTAGCAATTCTATCGATTCTCAAGGTCTTTCCAGTAAAGATCCTAACACTGGGTCTAAGTTCTCCACTTACTTCTAGTCCAGTAACTACTTCGCGAGCTTTCCTAATTGCTTGACCGTAATCAGTGATCTGTTGAGTTTTGAGAATTCTACGTATCTCTAGTAGAATGCCTCTCATGAACCGATCGATCTTTTGATCTTCAGTATCGATTACACGTGTTGTATATTGTGAGAGTTGATTAAACTATCACTCATACTCTCTCACTGACATATTTCCTTACCTCTGCTACAGGAATTCAGTTTGTTTCTACATGCGGAAAAAAATACGGGAGAAGTCCATAACGGTCTCTTTAAATTTGTCCCAAGTTAAGCCTTGATGCTCTTCTTCAGTCATGCCATTCTTAAATGACTTCCACCAGTAGCCAACATCCTCGGTGAATTGGAAGACCACACATGAGACCATGTACGCATCATCGCACTTTATGTGCTAAAAAAAAATTTGTTCGAGCTCCATGATCCATTCTTCAAAAATGAGAGGTTCATTGCTACCATTATATCTTGGTGATGTATAGCGATGAAATTGTTCAATGACTTGACTCGTAGTTGGCGGAGCAAGAGCATTGGGTGCTATGCTTTGCTGATTCGTCGCGATATATGTTTGATGCTGGGAATCCCTAAAGTGCTTTAATTAGATTTGGTATGAAGTTATTTGTTTGTTTTTTTATATTCGGAGCTTGATTGTCCTCGTCTTATAATTCCTGTGATGCGCTTGATTGAGAAAATGTACAGTACTAGGTTCAAGTCAACTAATAAATCTCTAAATGCCATGGATCTAAATAGGGAAACATCTATGGAGGAAGCTTCTATGTTCTTTCTAAATTTCGAGGACTAAATAATTTCTTTGGCATTTATCATGCATTTCAAAATAATAGAACTTCTTCGCATAAATCATTTCTCAACATTTCTCATTATTTCTTCTCATAAATCATTTCTCAACATGTTTCATTCTTTCTTGATGGCCACCACTAAAACAATTTACAAAATAAATAAATTTGGACAAACTAAACAAAGTACCTTGGAGTAGGAGTGCGTGGCAGAAATGGGTGGCGTAGCAAAAAAATCAAACAATATAACTCTTCCAAATACTTCGAGTCTACAGGAAGGTAGACTCGCTGTGATACCACTAAATGTAACACTCTAAATTCTATAATTTAAAATATGACACTTACTATTCATTAAATCGGAAAATAATTAACAATAACAATTCGACTAATTTAATTTTTTTTAAAGTTCATATTCCTGCTAGAATTTTCATGTAGGAAAATAATGCATAGTATAGTCTTCAAAATATGTACTTATTTCTAAATACCCATTTTTCAAAATCAATCTCCAATAAAAATCCTAGTTCATTTCAAAATAAAGCATATAAGTTCTAAATCATAAAATTCATAATTGATAAAATCAGAGTATACAACTACTAGCTTGAGTTAGTTCAAACGAAATTAGGCTCAACATAAATTACGTAACTAACAAATCCCAAACATTCGAGTTAAATGTCGAAAACATCAAAAGAAGGGCCACCCCATTTCATTCACGCTGCTCCAAGCTCATCAACCTGAAAATATTAAAAACATGGGGGTGAGTACTCTTAAAACGTACTCAGTGGTTTAGATCATGGGTATTTCTTTCTATTTATCCAACAGAATTTAAATCGCAGGAATAATGGATTTAGGGTACTCTTCTTCTGATTCTAGAATACATCTTGAACTGTGCACAAGACATATTCTGGTGCGTACAAAATGCTTCTGTACGTATAAAACGCTATTCTGTGTGTACGAAACGCTATCCATATTTCATCCACGATAATTCAAGTTGGATTAAAAAACATTTCTATCTCAAACATCTTATATCATATACTTTTATTTTGAATATAATAATTTCACCCACCTGAAAGTAAAGAGCACGTATAATTGAGCAAGATAGTCACACATTGGACGAGGGTCCTAATTGCGCCGCACCTAGTATCAAAATAAATAATCTTAATCAAATAATTTTGGTCAATTATAGTTTTAATAAATCTGAAAAATAAGAAATTATGGCCTTAAATAATTTACATTTAAATATTAAGAGTCATAATAAAATTCATAAACTCTCTAAGGTCTTTTTTCAATTTCTAAAAATTATTAATAAAGGGTCATGGTGCAATGACTTAATTGCAATTAAACCCCCACCTTATTCTCGCTAAAATCATGACTAGACACAAATTTGAAATCAAAACCCCTAAATTCAACTTTCTCTCCCCATCTCTAATTTAATTAAATTTGAAAAAAAAAATTAGAATCTTGAGCCAAAATTCTAAATTTCGAAAAGTTTCTAGGCATATTTTGAATTTGAAATAAGTTATGGACTAATTAAATAATTTATGAAAAATTTGTAAGTTCTTAGTTGAGAATAGCATATTCTTCAAGTAGACTTTCTCCACCATATTCTTGAAAAAAGAAAGCCACCTCAGTAAACTAACTCCAACCAAAATTTTCAAAACACAAATTCAAAACTTCTTCATGCGAGTTACACTCCCCTTTGTAGCAATTTTACTAAATAAATCATATCTTACAATTAAAATTTCAAATAAAGAAATTCCAAGTTCGTCTGAACCCCAAGACATATATCTAAAACTGTTCGTGAAATAAGGATTTCCAGATTTCATCGTTAAAATTTCAAAAACTTCGAATTACAAAGGTGTCGAAAAACTGTTCGGAAAAAACAGAGAGATTGGGTAGAATGGACATAACTTCGTCTAAAAAACTCTAAATGACTTGATTCAAGTTTCATATGAAAGCTAAGACGAACATCTACAAGTATGGAAAGGTGTCGATGTCCAGAAATCACTGAACAAAATCAGATTTTCGATTGAAACAGGGGTACATGTGCTGTTCACGAAAATAGATTTTTGCAATAAGAATTTCCTCTTTGGTGTCTACCATTAAATCTACTTGTTCTACAACCATAATTTAGGGATCTATATTGTATCTAACTCAACTTAAAAAAAAAAAAAGAAATGATATCAATAATTGATCCATGATCATATTTTAAGGAAATAAAGAAGATAGAACAAGATAATTCACAATAAATCAAGAAAACCAACATCTCTTTTTATGTTAAAGAGTGAAGATGAGCTTGATCAAATAAAAGACACGTGTAATTATGGTTTTGTTGATATGGAACATTCAAAGTATACATGTATAGCTAATGGGCAAAGAGGGAAAAATCGTCATTATCCTAATCATTAATTTTATTTTTATAATTCCTAGTCTTAATGACCTAAACCCATGAAGAATATAAATAAACCATGTTTAAATAGACAAGACCAAAATTATTTTTAAAGCTCGAGATTAAACTTCTAAAATTCAACTTTTAATTTCAAATATTTCTAGTATTAGAGATGCAATGTCGGACTCCCTTAAGTCCATCTAATTTTTATCAAGCATCACCAAATAAATTAAATTTAATTCCAAGCAATTAAGCAATTAAAATAATTCAAATGCTAATGAAAATATATTATTTTTTTTAATTTTAATATCTTTTTGAAATTATTTTTTGTTAAAAAGTAGGTTTGACTAGCTTTCCATCCATACTAAACTCTTCATTTAATTATTTTATAACAAAATCAGTGTTGCATTTAAAGTTACGTATTGTGCATGAAGTGATACTGCTTCGTTAGCATATGATTGTGTCTCCGTTGGCATGCGTCCTGGGAGTCAGTGTTTTTTTTTTAATTTTAACCTTGCGGCAAAAATTATCAAATTGCCACCGCGTTTTTTTTAAGTTCCCTTTATTTATAAAAGTGCCACTGTCCTTTTGATCATTGGATTTTGATGGTTGTGTAGTTGGAGATTGGTTTATAGTTTACACACTAGGGCTGGTTTACACTAGAACCATCCCCTATATGGCTATATATTTATATATATATGGCACTTTTGTAATTTTCACAAATTTTTTCAATCTATGGGGGTATTTCCGTCCGTTTGTTGAAAAAAAAATGATGTTATGCTAACTCAACATCTAAAAAAATTCTTAAAAACTTCAAACGATCATAACTTGCTTGTTTTCATCGGATTAACGCTAATAATATATCAAATGGAAGGTCTTTTAATCCTCTTTCATTTAAGATCAGTGAAGCATATGTTTATTTAGAAAAATGTGGATGAAAATACAAGAGTTTCATTTTTCACACGTATTCAAGCTCAGAATACTTCGTTAGCATACGACATATATTTCGTTAGCATATGACAAATGTTTCGTCAGCATCAGTTATATTGCGATAAAGATTTATTCAATCGTAATTAGGTATGCTTCATTAGCATATAAAAATATTTCATTAGCATATGAAAAATGTTTCGTTAGCACATGCCAAATATTTCATTAGTATCAATTATATTACTGTAAATATTTATTACTTCTCAATTAATATATGCTTCACAGACATCAATTATGTTGCTATAAATGTTTATTTAATCTCAATTAGGATGTGTCTCATTAGCATATAACAAATATTTCATTAGTATCAATTATATTCACAATGAACAATACATTAATATATTAAGATATTTTTTACATGAGAATGCTAATGCACTGCTAACGTTAGCATTGACATATGCTAACTAAAATATTATAATAATGCTAATATAGTATAATTATATCTGGTAATAGAATCATATGTGTTTAATATTGCATGTGTATTATCAATGTATAACATCCATCTCAATTAAGCAGAATTCGTTAGCATATGACAGATGATTCGCTAGCATCATGATTAGTTATATTGCTATCATATCAATTTTAGAGTTCAACAATTTAATTTTATTAATTTTTATCATTTACTGCTGTTAACACTGTCGTACGCTAACAAAAGTAGTATGTAATGCTAAAGAAAAGTAATACAGAATGCTAACAAAAGCAATAATGTTGTGGATTGAAGTCAAATAATGCAACTATAACAATCTTCAATCAAACAACTATAACTTTGTCCACGATTCATATTTTTTTGAAATTATTTTTTGTTGAAAATTAGGCTTGACTAGCCTTCCAACCATATAAAACTCATCATTTGATAATTGAATTAAATATTGAAAGTTAAGGTTAAAAAGGTTTTAGCATGTTTAAAAGTATATGCCATATATATATGATTCTATTGAAAATATTTAAAATATTTAAATTTCATGGATGCAAAACATTTAACAACCAATTAATTAAGTTCAAAGACAAAATATATTACATCAGTTGAAGTTTGGAGTAATATTGCTGAAGAACAAAGTACCAGAAACTTACATTCTTTAAACAACAAAATGAACAACATTAGTTTGACTATATTTTATTTGATTTAATATTTTAACGGCTGTACATCTATAATTATATATATATATGGGGTGGTTCTTGTGTAAACCACCCTTACTGTGTAAACTGTAAATCAATCTCCCACCACATATTCTTCAAAATCCAAGGGTCTAGATTCGGTCAAAGGGTGTTGGCATTATTGTAAATATGAGGAGCTTTAGAAAACACGGTGGCATTTTGATAATTTCCGTGTCTAGGTCAAAATTTAAAAAATAAAAAAAATAGCGGACTTCCAGGACGCGGGCTAACGAAGACACATTCATATGCTGACAAACATATAATCACGTGCTAATGAAGTAATATCACTTCATTCACAACACCTAACTTTAAACACAAAATTGATTTTCCAAATCCATATCTATACGATGTAGTTAGTGTTTGTATTTAATTTGCTATAATTTAAAAAGAATAAAAAGAAAAATGTTAATTAGTGAGCTAAATACGCCAAATTAGTCAATATCAACTGCAAAATATCTGCAACTAACTGCAATTTCAATTTAAGATGCAATGTTATGTTTATTTATTTCATATTGTTTACCTAGTCTATGCATTTAAGTCATTTTAAGAGCATATTTAGTATACATTAGTGCAGTTCTAACTAAGAGCATCACTTATGCAAACATCCCCCAACAAATGAGACCTATTAAATCAGAATGTGTACCAGGGCAGGAGAGGGCGGAGACGGGGGCAGCAGCAGGGAAGGCGCCAGTGGAGGCAGGGGCTCTATCGATGTAGCAACAATGAGAGAGAGAGAGACTTACGGAGGCCGAGGAGCAAACAGCGGCGGAGGGCGATGGAGGCAGCGCACGGCGGAGACGGGACGAACGACGTTGATTGCTGTTTTACGTAAGAGAGAGTAAGAGAGAGAGAGAGAGAGAGAGAGACTTACCGGAGGATGAACACGCGGTGGCAAGCGGCGGGGTAGTGGTGATCGGCGGTTTGGGGGAGGGGATTATGGCTCGATTGAAAAATGGGGAAGAAGGGTCTGATTTCCATATTTTAGCAGATCGGGCGATGGACCATCCGTCATCAAGTATTCCTGATTTTTTAAAAATAAATGGGCGACGGAATTTTCCAATATTCCGTCGCCAAATCTGTCGCATGAGATGAGCGGAAATTAAAATTTTATCACTTTTTTAATTTTTATGCCAAAAATTAATATAACAAACATTGTAAAAACCATATAATATTAATAATTTAAATTCAATAAATAAATAATTATAATTTAAAATATACAACTATTAATTAAGTTGACATATATTAGTTTGGAAAATAATAAACATTGTAAAAATCATATACTATTAATAATTTAATTCAATAAAATAAATAATTATATTTAAAATATACAACTATTATAATTTAAAAAATATATGCCCAATCAGTCGAGTATATATATCATGCCGTTTTATAAAATTTGAATAATAATAATAATAATAATAATAATATATAAATAATGTAACTAATTATGTTTGTGGTAGTTATAATCAACATTATATATATATATATATATTAATTATAGCATTGTGAATTATAATTTCGACAGAATCGATCAATTCTAAATACTATTCAAACCCTTGAATATTAAACTATATACCTTAACCCCCTTAATATATATATATATAGAGATAGATATATATAGGGGTGTGGTTATATAAAAACAACCCCTTGTGTGAGAAATGAGAATACATCTCACACTACACATCCATGAAAAATCAAAGATCCAGATTTGATGAAAAAGGCGGTGGCAATTCTGTAATATCTGAAAAGTTTTTCGCGCGGATGTATTAACGTAATTTGATAATTTTTATAAAAATCGTGGAGAATTTGATAACAGATTGTTATGCTAACGAAGTATTATCATCATGCTAATGAAGCATTATAGTTATGCTAATTAAAGTTTTCAAATATTGTTAGCGAAAAAAATATTCTAAAAATTAATCATAAACCTAATTTGATTTAATAAACCCTAATTAAATGGAAAAAATCATAATTGGATGAAATAAACCTAATTAGATGAAATAAACATTTATTGGATGTGGTAAACCCTAAATGAGTTGAAACAAATCATAATAATAATATATTTGTACTACGTTAGCATTATGATTTTGCTTCGTCAGCATTGCGAATACACTATATTAGCATATGACAATACTTTGTCAACATACGTTATGAACCATAATTGGATGGGATAAACCATAATAATCAATTAAGAACTATAAACAAAAAATTAAATTTTAAAAAAAATAATCATAATTAGATGGAATAAACCATAATCGAGATTAAATAAACCATAATTGAGATTTAATAAACCCTAATAAATTTATACTACGCTAGCATTATGATAATTCTTTGTTAGCACAACGAATACATTATGTTAGTATATGACAAATGCTTCATTAGCATACGTTATCATATATTATCATAATGCTGACGAAAGCATTAACAATCTGGGCACGCGTAAAAAAATTTCTTTTTTATTTTTCATTCATATTTTTCATCTAAACATAGCCTTTCAACATCTTAAATGTAAGAGTATGAAGAGAGCTTTAATTTGATATATTTTTTGTGTGCATTGGATTAAAAACGAGCAAGTTATGGTGGGTTAAAGTTTTTAAGATTTTTTTTAATTGCTGACATCATCATTTTTAATGGGTTTGGACGAAAATAGCCCTCCTTCCTTTATTTCTTGCCCTATTATTTACGAAATTGCCACCTTAAATCTCAACCATTGGATCATGAAATTGAATGGTGTAAGATGTGTTCTCATTTCTCACACCAACAAAGTGTTCTCATATGATCCATATCCTATATATATATATAAACCCTATACCCTAAACCCTTGAAACCCTTCACACTACACCATAAACATACAAACACTCGGAATTAATCATACGATCTTTTTGTACAATTCACTTTGATATATAACAATAAATATCACACTTGAGGCTAATATTTGATTTATAGAATTTGTACTAATCATACATTTATATTTAATTTTAATTTTTTGTAATTAATAATATACATATAATCTTATTAATTTTGTGAATTTAAAAACAAAATATTATTTAAGTTATCCAAAAATACTGTGTGATTTAATCTATAAATATTTATATACTTAAAATGTAAAAAATATTAATTAAAAATTAAAAAAAATGATAAAAATAGAAATTAAAAATATTAAAAAAATACTTCAGAACTTAAGCGACGGACTGATTCCGTCACCAAGAAATTTTTTATATTAAAAATAAAGATATAATAAAATTCTAAACTAGTTGACGAACTATTTTGCCGCCATATTATTTGCATAATAAAGTTAAATGTAAAATAAAATTTCAGAAATTAGGTGACGGAAATAGTCTGTGGCCTTATTATTTCGATAATAAAATTAATTATAAAATAAAAAGCGACGGAATATGTCTTCCGCCTGACATGGTGACGGCGTTTCTGTCGCCAAAGTAATCTCACATCGTTCCGTCGCCTCTTCCGTCGCCTGTGTTGACAAAATGTATTATGTGACCATTTTCGTCGCTCGATTTGTGTTTTATTGTAGTGTGAGATAAGAAATTAAAGTGAAATAGAGAATTTCAAGTGTAAATACGCATGATATGACGGATTATCTTTCTCTAATATTGCGATCTCGTATTTTATTATATTAATGTACTATCATTTATATATATAGAAAATAGGATTAAAGCACAACAGAAAATATATCGAAATTTTAAAATGTGGAGGATCATGCTGATCAATTCTGAAATGATTTGGCACACTTGTGTCCATTTTATTCATTTGATTTATTAAATGATATATGAGGACGATACATTTATCATGTATACTGAATATATAAAATGAGGGGATATAAAATCATGAGATTTAAGAAAAATTATTTATTTTTGTAATTTGATATCACACCCTATACTATAAGTATGCTTGTTGTGTATTTCAAAAAAATTTAAGTTCATTAACTTTTTATTTTTGAGAGTTTATATATGTTCAATCTCAGATCCACCACTTTTCATTAATTAGGTGTCTCATTATAGATACATGAATATCTTATGACAACCGTTAATAATAAGGTTTAATTGTAATAATAAATAAAACTTTTACAAAATTTATAATTTAGATATAAACTTTGAAATAATATTGCAATAATTATCTAATAATATAATTGATAACAAAATAGACATGTCGAATATTTATAGGTGATTGAAAAATCGACATGGCATACCTTATTTTTTGTGTTTATATGTAAATTATTTTGAGATCATATCCAAGTGAAAAATAAGTCATGTCATGTTGGTTTTCTAGTTAAGGAAAACAAACCAATTAGTTTGAAGGCTTTATGATGTGGTATAATATTTGGGGATCAAGGTGAGGACATTCATTTGATGATATCTATACCTATATAAAAAGTGTGGATGTTTCTTACAAAATATGATTTGCCTATTATGTCCACAATTTGCACTTAATTTAAGGGTAAAAAAGTAATATAATATATTATAATTTTTTTGTAAATATAATATATTATATTTATTTCAATAGTTTTGTTATAATTGAACTCTACTATATAAAATTATCTCTAATATAAAATATTATAAATAATATATTTTTTTGTAATATAATATATTATATTTATTTCAATAGTTTTGTTATAATTGAACTCTACTAAATAAAATTATCCCTAATATAAAATATTAAAAATAATTAGTTGTAAATATAATATATTATATTTATTTAATTTCTTACAAAATATGATTTGTCTATTATATCCATAATATGCACTTAATTTACGGGTAAAATAGTAATATACTATAATATATAATTAATTATTCAATATAATATATTATATTTATTTCAATAGTATATTGTACTCTTTCAATTCTTTATATATCCACATCATATTAATTTTCCACCAATTATTTCTCTATCATATCAACCACAACAAACAAGAAAGAAAATAAAAAGTATAATCCCACAACAATATAATATATTAGATAATTAATTCAATAGAATTGTAGTATTATAATTTTTCATTAACACATATATAATTAATTCTCCATCAATTACATCGTCTACATAAATTACATCCAAATGAAGAGATTGAAAAATAAAAGCTTGAATTTATAGAAAGATTATAAACTAAGTCAATAATACTTGAGAAGTTATCTATCAAAAATCAAGAATTTCTTTTCCATCAATCATTTTATATTTAATTATTCACCTGTAGTATATTATATTTATTTCAATAGTATTGTACTATTACAATTCTTCATCCACATCAATTAATTCCCCACCAATTATTTTTGCATCATATTAGTCATATCAAACAAGAAAAAAAAAACAAAAAAAAAACATAATATATATATAATTAATTCTCCACATATAATATATTATATTTTATAATTTAAATATTATTTCAATAGAATTGTACTATTATATAGTTTATACATATATTACATCCCAATGAAGAGATTGAAAAATAAAAACTTAAATTTATGGAAAGATTATAAACTAACATCATTGTTCTTAAGAAGTTATCAGTCAATATTCAAGAATTACATCTTCATCAATCATTAATGTGGGGAAAAAAGATAAGAGGATCAATTAGAATGACATTCAATCAGTGATTTGATTCATTTAATATAAGCTATTTAAGTAATTTTTAATAGAAAACATATAATTTTAGATGTTGCAACTATAGTGTGTGTGTGTGTGTGTGTGTGTGTGTGTGTGTGTGTGTGTTCTGAATCATGTTATATGGTATGAAAGAAAATTGAAAAAAAAAGTTCCATAATATATACAACCAAAATGCTAAATTTTAATTTATTCCTTGAAATTTATGTGTTATTTCTCATTCATATGATTAAAAGTAGTTTCAATTAAATTTATTGAAACTAAATTTCAACTTCTTTATTTATTGTCGGTCTCGGATAATGTTGACTGCACTAACAAGACATGTAGATGATATATGTTGAACTATTAGAAAATATATCTATTAATGTGAAGAACACCTAAAAAAAGTCAATGATGGAGATAAATATAAGAATTGATTAATGTAGAAAAATTTTGGATCTCTATTTTGAAAGTTGCTAGACAAAGTTTTAAAAATATGGTTAATTGTAAAAAAAATCACCAACTTTAAACGAATTTAAAATTTATACATTGCTTTTAAAATATTACAATAATAAATGATTGATTGGAAAAATAAATTTTAAATTTTGGTTCAAATGTTATGTTTTTCTAGCTTATTAATTTATATTTGAGAAATTTAGAATATTGGTTGGTTTGATAATTATATATAATATATTTTATATTAGATTATTCAGTTAATTAAGAATAGTTAATTAAATATTTGGGGGGAATGAATATTGCACAATTTTTTGGAATATGGATTATGTTGACTACACATAATCATGTGACTGAGAATGCACATAGTCCAATTACTGATAAAAGAGTCGAAATAGAAGAATTGAATATTTTCCACTTAGATTGAACTACTAATTATTTAACATAAATTCCCAAACTATTTAGCTAAACATAATATATAACAATAATATAATACGTAGTTATATGTGCAAGTGTTATACATTATGATTTTTTTATAGAATGATATATATTATGTGTTGTGACTGAATGAGATGATTAAACTCCTCGGGTGGAAGGAATGATATATATTGTACTACTAATTAAATTAGTTAGTCATTGAATCAACAATTACAACTGTGATTCAAATTATATTTTTCTTAAAAAAATTGTAAACAATGTATAACATTTTGAAAAATATATTGAACATGAAACCTTGAACACAACATATCACAAAAAACTATTAACCAAACTTTTATCATTTCTTTATCATTGAGCAACACATGTTGCTATAATAAAGTTTTTCATACATATATATATATACACACACACACACACACACACACACAGATATATCTTTAAACACATGATATTTATACATTCAAAATCATTTTAATTGAGTTAAGTTATTTTTAGTTTTATTTGTTCAATGTAGTCATTTATATTTCAATAAAAAAATATAGTATTAAATGTATGTTTGGATAAAATACGCACAAAAAAAGTTAATATTTTACGACATGTGTAATAATTAAAATAGTTCAATTGATTCAGTGTATCGTGATATCATACGTAAATTAATTGATAACATAGAGAGGTTAAAAATATAATTTACTTTTGAGGTAAACTATATTAATTGATGTGCGATAAGGTGTTTTATCATTATAGTAAAAAAATCATATAATTAATAGTATTTTGAACTCATTAACTATTTAAATTATTTTAGTAAGCTTAATTAACTTTATACTGAAGCTTTCTGAAATGGATGATGCAAGATTTTGTGAATTTATATTAATTAAAAATTTGTATTTTTATTAGACAGTATTTTCAAAATAAAAATTGTTGAATAGAAGATTTGAATTATATTAATACATATATACGTCAACAATCAAAGGTTGAGAATTGTTGCAAAAAAAGGATGTTGAGAAAGGATACATGCATCCCTCTCTCCCTATGTGTGTGTGTATTAAAACAACAAAAATATAAATAAATTAAAAGACTATAAATACCGAGTTCGTGTTAGAATAGTTACAATTTAATTATACTTTATGTCTTTTCTGTTTATATCATTTTTCCGATTATTGATTAATTTAGAATTTTTAGATATTATTATATTTATAAAATGATATATACATATATATATATATATTGAAATGTATTTTTTTAATTGACTATTGAAATTTAGTACAGTAAAATTATTCAAACTTTAATAATTAATTTAAGCAAATTAGTTAAATTGCGTGCAATGCACGCCTTCTCTGCTAGTAATATTAAAAAGGGTTTATTATCTTAAAAAATCACATCTTTGAAAAAATTTATAATTTATATACAACTTTTTAAATGTTGCAAGGATAACTCAATTTTTTAATTTAATTTGTAGCAAAATCAACACCCCTAATTTTTTTTTCCAATATGATCATAACTATGGCATGGCAATTTCTTTTTTCCGTGCATATAGATTAATTCAACTATGGAGGTTTTATTATGCAATATTAGTTTTTCAATTGTCAAATTTTTTTGGGTGTCAAATCAAAAGAATATATTATTAATTTATTATTGTAATATTTTAAAAGTAGTATTTAAATTATAAATTCGTTCAGAGTTAGATTTTTTTGGCAATTAATTATTTCTATTAATTGAAAATACCATTGCAATTTTGTTGGACGTGATTCTTTTTTACCTAAAAACTGATTAAAATGAATTTTGCATATAGTTCGGCCCGACTAACTTTGAATAGTGATATTGCAATAGGATATATTATTAAGAATTGGGCGAATTGAAGGTAAGAAATTGTTAAAAATTTTAAAAATAATAAATAAAAATGAAAAATACATAGCTATGGTTGTGCATTTATTGATATAGAGTCATAGAATTGAGGAATGTTAGAAAGTGAATTATATTTGGGGTCTTGATACATTTGCCTTCGTTCGTGAGCTAACACAAAATGTGCGATCGATGATTTGATTAAAAAGAGGTCAAAATTTTAAATTACCACAATCTTTTCGAAGTCCCTTAAATTAATTGTGACGTTAATTTAGTAATTAGTCCGGTGGATGTGAGAAAAAATTAAAAAAAAAAAATCATTTTTGATTTCATAGGACACCCCTCAGTTCAATTTTAATCTCAAAATTATCTTTCAGGCTGAACACACGACTAAAGATACAATTAAAAAAAAAAATAGGTACAACAAACAGAAACATATATAGAAGCTGGCTGCGATTTGGTTTTCTTTTCTTAAATTAAAAAATAAAAAATAAAAAATTTACTTGCTAAAAAATTCACCACATCTAAATATTGAAGAGGTAGATTTGGGTGAGACCGTCTCATACATGAGACGGGTCAATACTCACATGCGGAGATCATTTATGGGTGAAGTATCATTAACTCACATGTGAGTATCATTATTTATACTCGCATGTGAGTATCATTATTTATGGGTGAAGTATTATTAACTCACATGTATCATTATTTATGGGTGAAGTATCATTAACTCACATGTATTGATCCGTCTCATGTATGAGACCGTCTCATACAAGTTTTTGTCAATATTGAATTTGTAATTTAAACATAACTTTCAAAACATTATAATAATGACAAAAACTTGTATGAGACGATCTCATACATGAGACGGATCAATACACGTGAGTTAATGATACTTCACCCATAAATAATGATACTCACATGTGAGTTAATGATATTTCTGTGGATGTTGGCCCAATGATTCCTAGTGGGCTTTGTGATTTATTTATTGGCCCTATCTTCCTAATTAGCCCAAATCCCATATAATGCCCTAATTTCTTCTCTTCTTCACGATAAAAACTAGTGAGAGTGGCTACAGTTCAAATTAAGCTTGAAAAACACACATAGGAATCGGGCTCTGCTATTCCCGATCAATCTCCTCGCCGGATTCCCTGTCCATTGGTGTCCTGTTGGCGTCGAGTGTGTGTGAGCTTCGTGAGGAAGAGAGTTGAATAGCCTTGGCCTATATCTGCCTTTTTCCCTGCTCGTTGATAGCCTGTCCGTTGCCCGTTTGATACATCCCATCTGATCGTTGTTGTTGCCGGAAGAGAACGCCGCCGCCTACCTGGATCCCTGAGCCATTATCTTCTTCAATTCTCTGATTTATATTCTATCATTATTTCTGTTCTTCTCGTTGTTTCTATTTTTACAGAAATATACCTATATCTATTAATGTGAACAGACATACATATATATATTCATATATCGATATATGTTCAGTTTTGGGGTCTGATTCTATTGATCATAGGCATTTAAATATGTTCTTATTTAAGTTGTAGATTCACAGAAAGTCTCGACGTCGCTGCTGCATCGCTTCATCACCGGAGAAGACGACCGGAAGTCTCAACAAGTCTCTACTCCGCTGTTGCATCTGAAAGTCACCGGAGATGCTACTGTGAAGAAGAGCAGTCCTCTGCCGGAGCTTGTGACGCCTGCTGTGATCTGCAGTTGCCGGAGAAGACGACTGAAGACGCTATTGTTCTCTGCTACTGCTCTACCATCACCATCCTTATCTCTCCTCTTCTATTTCATTTCTGTTTTCATCTCATTTGCTGATTAATAGTCTCATTTGTGTTTTGCAGTTGTTGGGGTAGACGTCAATTCCCTCCCTTGTTGCTGTAGTGTGCAGAGATATCTAGAGGTGTCATTCTTGCTACTAGAACAGAACATTGAAGGAAAAACTTCCCTAAAGTGACTGCCACGCATCTTATTGAAGCCAAGGTGTTCGTGTGGCTGACACGTCGAGTCGGGAAACAAGTTGGTGAACCCCTTCAGGGCAAGGATACCCAACAGTGGTATCAGAGCCATGGGGACCCTTGCCGGCGCACCCTCCGACTCGTACCAGCGCACCCCGCCGCCATTGGCTGCGCCGTTTCTCTCCCGACGAGCAAGGAACACGGTAGGTCAGATTTTTCCCCTTCCTGAGAGGATCTGCTCTGGTAAAGTGGCGAAACTCTAAGCTCCTAGATCTTAGGCTTGGGTTATTTGCTATTTGCGCTAAATATTGGTGAATTGTGGAGATTTGGTGAATTTTGGAGTATTGTGGTGTTTTTTGGGAGAATATTGGAGATTTGTGGCAATTTATGATAATCCGTTATTTTGGTTGAATTTGTTGGAAAATTTTGAGATATTTTTGGTGGAAAATTTATCGTTGCTATATCTCTTCTATTAGTTCGGTATCTAGCGATCCTATTAATTGCTTCCGCATTCTTGTTTTTGCTGTGATATCTCTGTGAGTTTTTTGGTTGTGTTTTGGTGGTGAAAACCTGGTGAAACTCCAAGTTTTGTGAGTTTCTGAGAAACTGACTCCGGTATTTGAGTCAGTTGCTGTTGAAACAAGTTTTGGGGTTGTCCTGAGTGAACCCTTGCTCCACAGATAAATCTGTGCTGAGAACTGGGCTAGCCTCAACACTCTATCCCCCATGTGTACTTGTTTCTGTGTGTTGGAGGAGTTCCCTCTCTGATCTGTGATCTTTCTACTATACTTTCTGATTTTCTGGTGATTATTTGTCTTTCTGTTGTTCGTGTGACTTCTGTGTCTTCATATAATCATGAATAACCTTCATATGGCGCCTTTTGATGGTAGAAATGATTTTCAGGATTGGAAAACTAGAATTGAGTGCAATTTGACAAAAGAAAAGATTCATAAAGCAATTTTCACTAAAATTGATAAATCTGTGGATGATGAGAAGTTGCATGATATGAATGATAGTGCTAGGGCTACCATTTTATTGAATTTGAGTAGTACTGTTCTTAGGAAAGTGTCTCATCATCGATGTGCTAAGGATTTATGGGATGATTTGAATTCTCTATATACTGCTACTTCTGAAGAGTCTGTATATGCTTTACAAGATCAATTTATGAATTATCAAATGGATGCTTCAAAAGATGTTAATGCTAATATGGATGAATTCAATAAACTGCTTCAAGACTTGAAACTTGCGGGTGATGATACGCATGAGAAATATGCTGCACAAATTTTATTGGGTGCCATTCCTGAGTCATTTTCTGAGGTCAAATCTGCTTTGAAATATGGTGGGTCAAAAGTTACTTGCAATATGATTGTAACAGGCTTGAAAGCTAAAGAAAATGAGCTTAAAAAGTTAAAATCCAAACCTTTTCATAATGAGATCATGTATGTGAATAGGAGTAATAATAGAAATCCCCCACATGGCTTTGATAAACCTCCTAACCCTGAAAATCCTAGTGTTCTTGCTGCAAAAAGACATAGGAGAGAAATGAACATTGCTCACAATCTTTCCCCTCATACTAGACACCATACCCGTGCTCAAATTTATCCCCAAAGCTCTACTCAACATGCTGGCAGAAACCAAGATTTTACCCATCAACCCCAAAACCAAAATTCTGATATGAGACCTAGGAAAACTTGCTGGAATTGTGGTAAACCTGGTCATTTTTCTAACAGATGCAAAATGCCTAAAAAGAATAAAGCTTTTGGGAATTATGATCATCGTGCTAATCATGTTTATGAAGGTGAAAATAATGTGCATGAAGATACTGTGAATTATGACTATTATGAGGGAGATGGCATTTATATGGTCCACACTGCATATGATTTTCAATTTATCAATTACTCCAATGCAGTTTCTAAAGATATGCATGAAAATGAATGGTTAATTGATTCAGGATGCACTTTCCATGTCACTCCTCACAAGCACATGTTTCACAACTTACAATATCTGAATTCTGGTCATGTGGCTTTGGCTGATGGGCAACACTGTGAAATCATTGGTAAAGGAGATATATGTTTGAAATTTGAAAATGGGAGCATGCTCATATTAAGTGACGTCAGATATGTGCCTCAATTGAAATTCAATTTGTTATCTGTGTCCAAAATGGCTGATAATATGCTTGATGGTTCTGTGAATTCTTTGAGATTCAAATTTGAGAAAGATTCAGTACTTTATTTCATTGCTCCCCGAAAGGGTGATTTGTATGTTGTCCAAGCTGAGTCTGTGCCTCTGCCTGTTGTTAATGTGATTCAAGAAGATAAGACTGCATTATGACATGCTAGACTAGGACATATGAGCAATAAAGGTCTTTCAATTTTGCATAAAAATGGTGCATTTGGCAAAGATAAAGTGTCTGCTATTCCTTTCTGTGAACCGTGTGTAATGGGCAAGCATCATAAAGTTCCTTTACTTGTCACTATGCCTTATCCTAGGAAGCATGTTAGTTCTGAAATCCTTAAATATTTGCATGCCGATGTTTGGGGCCCTGCAAAAGAGCCCACCCATGGTGGAAATAGTTTTTTCTTGTCTATTATTGATGATTTTTCGAGAAAAACATGGGTGTTTTTAATGAAAAACAAATCTGATGTGTTCATGCATTTTTCTAAATGGGCTACTGAAATTCAAAATCAAACAAAAAGGAAAATTAGATGCATCAGAACTGACAATGGGCTTGAATTCTGTAATAATGCTATGGATAATTGGTGTTTTGATCAAGGTATTAAAAGGCATAAAACTGTGCCTTACACTCCACAGCAAAATGGAGTGGCAGAGAGAATGAATAGAACTCTCCTTGAGAGAGTTAGGAGCTTGCTTGTTGCATCTGGTATGTCTAAACGTTTTTGGGGTGAAGCTCTCATGACTGTGACTTATTTGATTAATAGATCTCCAGCTGTGCCTCTGCTTGGTAAAATGCCTGAATCTGTCTTCTTGAATAAGCATGTTTGTTTGTCTAATTTGAGAGTATTTGGGTGTGCTGCATATGTTCATCAAAAGTTGAGCAAACTTGATTCTACAGCAAGGAAGTGTGTGTTTCTAGGATACCCTGAAGGTGTGAAAGGATATAGATTATGGGATAGAAGTGTGCCTGGATTTAAAACATGTGTTAGTCGTGATGTTATATTCAATGAGCATGATTTTCCCTGTTTACCTGAATCCTCACCTTATGTTGCTCCAAGTGAGGTGGAAAATTTGAAAAAATTAGATAATAATGTGTTTGAGTTTATGTGTGCTCCTCTTGTTGCTTCAAGTGAGGTGGAGGATAATATGGAGAATGTGACTCCTATGCCATCTGAATCTGAAAATGTGTCTAATGATTTACCTGTCACTGGGCATGAGTCTGATAATCATAATGTGGATAAGTCTGTGTCTGAGCATGAGGCTAATGATGAGCCTATTAATAATATGCATGTGCCTGATTCTGAATCTAGTTCTAGCTCTGAAAATGAAACTGAGACTATTCCTGAACCTGAGAATTTGAACGATTATCAACTTGCTAGAGATAGGGTAAGAAGGAATGTGAGATTACCTGCTAAATATGATGATTATAATCTGTCTTTATATGCATTTAATGTATTTAGCAATGTTGATCAATTTGAGCCTAGAACCTATAATGAAGCTGTCAAATCTAATGAATCTGATAAATGGCTTGCTGCAATGAATAGTGAAATGAAATCCTTGCATGATAACAATACATGGATACTTGTTAAAAAACCTGATGATTGTTCTATTGTTGAATGCAAATGGTTATTTAAAATCAAACATGAAATTGATAATGTGAGGTATAAAGCAAGATTGGTAGCAAAAGGTTTTACACAAAAGAAAGGTGTTGATTATAACGAGATATTTGCTCCTGTTGTTAAGTTCACTACTGTGCGTATAATGCTTGCTCTTGTTGCTCACTTTAACTGGGAACTTAAGCAAATGGATGTTACTACTGCTTTCTTGCATGGTGAACTTGAGAACAATATTTATATGAAACAGCCCGAGGGCTTTGTTGATAAAAACAAACCTGAGCATGTATGTCTGCTAAAGAAGTCCCCATATGGTCTGAAACAATCCCCTAGGCAGTGGAATATTAAGTTTGATCAATGCATGAAAAGTATGAACTTCACTCGTTCCAAATTTGATCACTGCTTATATTTTATGGAGACTGATACTCCCATGTTCTTGCTTTTATATGTGGATGATATGTTGCTCATTAGTCCTTGCATTAAAACTGTGAAATATGTTCAAAAATTCTTGTGTGATAATTTCGATATGAAAGACCTAGGTGATGCTAGGAAGATTCTCGGCATGAACATTGATAGAAATAGAGCAAAATCCACCCTTGTGTTGCATCAATCTGCTTATGTTGAGCAAATTCTCAAGAAATTTAATATGGAAGATTGTAAGCCTGTCAACGTGCCTCTTGCTTCTCATTTTGTGTTAAGTAAGGATCAGTCCCCAAAGACTGACTCTGAAATGTTTAAAATGCAAAATGTGCCTTATGCCAATGCTATTGGCTCTGTGATGTATTTGATGATTAGCACGAGGCCTGATATTGCATATGCCGTGTCTTGTTTGAGTAGATACATGGCCAATCTGGGATTACCTCACTGGGAAGCACTTAAGTGGCTTCTTCGGTATTTAAAATCCACTATGAAGAGTGGTCTGACTTTTGGCAAGTCAGCAAATGGTGTGAAATGTGTTGGTTATGTGGATTCAAACTATGCGAATGATAGAGATAATAGGAAATCCACAACATCTTATGTGTTTACTTTGTGCGATTCATGCATTAGTTGGAAATCTCAGCTTCAATCAATCGTTGCTTTATCTACAATTGAATCAGAATATATTGCTGCAACTGAAGCTATGAAAGAGGCTATATGGTTAAATGGTGTGTTGTCTGAGATTAAATTTATTGAAGATAAGCCTATGCTCTATTCTGATAGTCAATCTGCTATTCAACTGTGCAAAAATCCTGTATTTCATGATCGAACTAAGCATATTGATGTGAGATTCCATTTTATTCGTGATGTTGTTGAAAAGGGGGAAGTGTTGCTTGATAAGATCCCCTCTGAATTTAACCCTGCGGATATGGGCACTAAGTGCCTTCCAGTTGCAAAGCTATTATCCTGCAAGAGATCTTTGAACTTTGATCTTGGTTAAATTCTTCTATGTGAGCTTTATGTGATGGTATTCTAGTCTTTTGGCTGGATACCTTATTTGTTTTTTGTGTTTTTTCTCTACTTATTTTTTGTGTGTTGGTTAGTTTTTCCCGTTGGTACTGTGCTAGGTTGCATCTCGATCAAGGATAGTTATCAAGTGACTTGAGATGATTTGCAAAAGAGTTGGTCTCTAGTGTTGAGATTGAGTTCAAATACGCATAGTATTGTTCTCTCCCGCTCTTGTCTTGTCTTCGTGATAGACGTGAGTAAAAATAGGCGATGATGTTATCCATGTTAAGGTGTGCGGTGTTTTCTTCCTTGGAGACTTAATGATCATTGGGCCAAAGGTGGAAATGTGGATGTTGGCCCAATGATTCCTAGTGGGCTTTGTGATTTATTTATTGGCCCTATCTTCCTAATTAGCCCAAATCCCATATAATGCCCTAATTTCTTCTCTTCTTCACGATAAAAACTAGTGAGAGTGGCTACAGTTCAAATTAAGCTTGAAAAACACACATAGGAATCGGGCTCTGCTATTCCCGATCAATCTCCTCGCCGGATTCCCTGTCCATTGGTGTCCTGTTGGCGTCGAGTGTGTGTGAGCTTCGTGAGGAAGAGAGTTGAATAGCCTTGGCCTATATCTGCCTTTTCCCGTCCTCATTGATAGTCTGTCCGTTGCCCGTTTGATACCTCCCATCTGATTGTTGTTGTTGCAGGAAGAGAACGCCGCCGCCTACCTGGATCCCTGAGCCATTATCTTCTTCAATTCTCTGATTTATATTCTATCATTATTTTTGTTCTTCTCGTTGTTTCTATTTTTAAAGAAATATACCTATATCTATTATTGTGAACAGACATACATATATATATATATATATATTCATATATCGATATATGTTCAGTTTTGGGGTCTGATTCTATTGATCATAGGCATTTAAATCTGTTCTTATTGAAGTTGCAGATTCACAGAAAGTCTCGACGTCGCTGCTGCATCACTTCATCACCGGAGAAGACGACCGGAAGTCTCAACAAGTCTCTGCTCCGCTGTTACATCTGAAAGTCGCCGGAGATGCTACTGTGAAGAAGAGCAGTCCTCTGCCGGAGCTTGTGACGTCTGCTGTGATCTGCAGTTGCCGGAGAAGACGACTGAAGACGCTGTTGTTCTCTGCTGCTGCTCTACCATCACCATCCTTATCTCTCCTCTTCTATTTCATTTCTGTTTTCATCTCATTTGCTTATTAATAGTCTCATTTGTGTTTTGCAGTTGTTGGGGTAGACACCAATTCCCTCCCTTGTTGCTGTAGTGTGCAGAGATATCTAGAGGTGTCATTCTTGCTGCTAGAACAGAACATTGAAGGAAAAACTTCCCTAAAGTGACTGCCACGCATCTTATTGAAGCCAAGGTGTTCGTGTGGCTGACACGTCGAGTCGGGAAACAAGTTGGTGAACCCCGGCAAGGTAAGGATACCCAACAATTTCACCCATAAATAATGATCCCCGCATGTGAATATTGACCCGTCTCATGTATGAGACGGTCTCACCCAAGTCTGCCCCTATAATAATAACTCAACTTTTTTACTAGTAGTAAAATAGACATTGATGTTAAATTTCGACAGTTGGAAAACTAGCGTTGCATAGTAAAAAATCCTCATTTTCAACACCCCTAAAATGAATTAATATGTTCACATCGAAAAATTATTCTCACTCCATAATTACAATAGAAGAAAAAGTTGGAAGTGTATGATTTACTACAAATCAAAATATTATGTTATTATTATAATGTTTTAAAAGTCGTGTGTAAATTGAAAATTCATTCATAAGTGGTGATTTCTTTGGCAATTAATAAAAAAAAAATATGAATTTCTTAAAAATATAGAGGAGAAATGTTAGACGACAACAACAAAGTTAGAGGACTTTTTTTTTTCTATATTCATATGAAATGTGGCATGCACATCATGATATATGTCTCTGGATCGAAGTATTACATGAGCTAATAAGTAACCACAAATCAAAGAAAATAAAAGAAACAAATCACATAATCTAGGCATTTGTTTGTCCAAACAGCCCACACCATTTCTTGATTTATTGAGATCTGATCCTCTGAAAATCCGATCTACTCCCCGAGTTATGAGCCTTTAACAAGTCAGCTGCAGTGTTTTTTTTCATTTCTTATATATATATATATACACACACATTTATATATATATTAATCACGACGAAGATGCAGAAATTTAGAAAGAGAGAGAGAAAAGGATGAGAGAGATGGAAACTGTTAGCCGTTCAGGTTCTCCATCTGCAGTGGAAGCCCATCTTTCTCCTCCAGACTCTCAACCGAGAAAGCTTGGCGGCTGGAGGGCCATCATATACATTCTTGGTAATTAATCACATTTTCGTTTCATATATTTATTTCGAAAGAATTAACCGTTTCCCCAATTTAATTTCTTGTTTATCGAAGGAAATGAGTCGTTCGAGAAACTGGCATCGATAAGCTTGATCGCGAACATGACCGTATACCTAAGTACCAAGTACAATTTGTCGGGCATATTTTTAACGAATATTGTTAATATTTGGTCTGGCTCCACCAATTTGTCGTCGATTTTGGGTGCCATTGCTTCCGACGCTTATTTGGGACGATATCAAACTCTCCTTTGTGGCACTATTTGTTCACTATTGGTATGTCTGTATATCTTTATATTTTAGACAATTCCATTTCATTATATTGGAGGGAATAAATTAGTTCACTATTCCATAAATTAACATCATCACTACACACATAAGGAGCACGTTAATTAATTAATTAGGGAATGGCAGCCATGACCTTAACAGCAGGTATACCTCTACTGAGGCCTCCAAACTGCACAGAAGAAGGGAAATGCGTCGACCCCGACGGCTGGCAGCTGGCCTACCTCTTCATCAGCCTCGCATTCATCTCCACCGGAGCAGGCGGCATTAGGCCATGCAACATCGCATTCGGAGCCGATCAATTCGACACCAACACTAAAAAGGGGAAATCCCAACTCGAAAGCTTCTTCGACTGGTGGTATTTCTCCTTCACAATCGCGCTCATGATCGCCCTCGCCGGTGTCGTCTACGTCCAGACCAACATCAGCTGGGTCATCGGCTTCGCCATCCCCACGGCCTGCCTCGCCCTATCAATCACCATCTTCTTGATCGGACGGTCCACGTACGTCTGCAGGAAGCCGCAGGGATCAGTCTTCCTCGACTTGTTCAAGGTCATCACTGCCGCATTTTGTAAGAGGAAAATCAACATGAAATCTGCAGACGGATATGACTGTAATAAGGGTGCTTACTACGACCCTGCAGATGATATGGAGCAAGACGAAGCGCTCGATTCAATCAACGACGACTCGTGCAGATGCCTAAACAAGGCGGCTTTGATTACTCATCCGAGCGAGATAGATTCACAAGGAAGAGCAGTGGATAGCTGGAGATTGTGCAGCATGAAGCAAGTGAAAATCTTGAAATCTTTAGCCCGGATTTTCCCGGTGTGGATCGCCGGCATCGGGTGCTTTCTGGTGATGGATCAGTAGAGCACATTCGGCATTCTGCAAGCTCTGCAGATGGACAGATCGCTAGGGAAACATTTCACAATACCACCGGCTTGGATGGGGATAACATCGATGATTGCTCTCTCAATTTGGATCTTCATCTACGAGCAAATCTACATTCCTCTAGCTAAGAAATTCTTGAAGAGGGATTCAAGGCTAACGATGCAGCATAGAATCACCTTCGGCATTATCATGTCGATTCTCTGCATGGTGGCGGCAGGGGTGTTGGAGATCAAACGGCGATCATCGGCCTTGAAACGGGGATCGATGAATTCGCCTATCCACGTAGCGGCTCTGTTGCCTCAGTTTGCTCTCTCTGGGCTAACAGAAGCTTTTGCTGCAGTTGCATTAATGGAATACTTCACTCTGAAGCTGCCGCAGACAATGAGAAGCGTGGCGGGGGCGATCTTCTTCCTCAGCCTATCGATTGCTAGCTACTTGAGCTATTTGATTGTGAATATCATGCACGCTGTGACTGGAGCGGGAGGGGGAACGCCGTGGCTTGGTGGCCGTGATCTTAACCGGAATAAGCTTGATCACTACTACTTCCTCGTCGCGGTTCTCGGCGTCGGCAACTTGTTTTACTTCACATTTTATGCGAAGAAGTTTGTGGTTCCGACGACGGGGAAATGTGTCGAAATCGGGGGAGGAGTCAACTTGGAGTATGCTTGCAGATCCTCTGTTCCAAATTAGTATTTCATATATTTGTATGCCGCACTAATTAATTAATATGGAGTATTGAATCATATATCTTCGTGATGTAGTAGATGATGGTTCCTTATTAATTTAATATGCTATACTAGACTGAAATTGTGATAATATGATACCTTGTTGTATGTCAAGTCAAGAGTTTCTAAAATTAGTAAATGAATGTTAATTAGATTTATGTAAATGAGCCTGATGATGAGATTCCCTGTGACAAAACTTATATGCTGCTTCATTTGTTGTTCTTTAATTAATTTTACGCCGATTAGGATTATTATAATTTTTATAGCATTAAATTTTCATATTTTAGTTATTAATTGATTGTTTGAAATATTAAATAGTGAAACATTATAATAAATTCTAATTGGGTAAAATGAACTATAAATAACAAAAATAAAATTAAACTAACACATACAAATTGAAATCAAATTAAAGGAAAAAAATGGAGAAAAAAATTAAAAAATGGATATTGCAACCGAAAATGTAACACGGTTAAGATGGAATCACCTATTGCATTCTTTGTTCCACAATTATTATTATTTTTTTAGTTTTTTCTCTTTTTTTTGTTCCATTATTTTACATTTGTTGATTAGGGTTAATTCTACCCAATTAGAATTTATTATAATATTTAAGTATTTAATTTTTTAAATATTCAATTATAACTAAAAACTTAAAATTAAATAATAAAGAAAATATCATAAATCCTATTTTATTAGAATGAACCATAATTAATTAACAAATAAAAAATTAAATTAAAATACAAGAAATTAAAACAAAAAAAAAAAAGAAAAGAATATAGAGCAGGGAATGTAAGAGGGGATCCCAAGTTGATACGGTTTGTGACTTAAGTCGAGAGCAATTAAAAATTTATGGGAAAAAAAGAAAAAAAGAGCATAACCCTGTCTTAGAAAATTTGATGCTACCATTTGGGCAACCTAGCTACCTTTTTTTTGTAAAAATAAGATGTGTTCATCCTTATTTCTATTTCGCCTCCTACTATGTAAACAATAATATTGTTATTTTTTTATCTCCTTGGAGATGGCCTAGTGGTGGAGTGGTGTTTCTTGAGGCCAAAGGTCTCAAGTTCGACCCACCACCAACACCACTAGGGACGGGGTTTACCCTCGATATCCAAAAAAAAAAAAATATTGTTGTTTTTTCATGCGATATCGTTAAAAATATACACATGTGTTGTTTACAGGGTAGGAGGCAAAAAAAAAAATCATAACGAATATAGTTAACATCTACAAATGTCACCACATTTATGTCCCCAAATTATATTTTGCAAGAACATTTTAAAAATATTTTTTAAAAATAAGAACCAAAACTAATGTAAGCTGCCCAAATGCGGATTAGATGCCATGCGGTCAACCGTATTACATTTCATGTGGTATAATTATTTCTTTTTTTAATATACTCTAATTGAGGAAGAATGAAATCTAAATAAAATATTTAAATTAAATTAAATCATAATAAATTTTAAATTTTAAATTTTGAAAAAATAAAAATTTGCACGAGAGATACCATAGAAAATTTCATATGAGCCTGCAACTTTGGCAAGCCGGGAAATATGAATCCTTGTAGGCCCTCCAAAAAAATGTTCAAAAAAATATAATTTAAAGAATTGATACTTTTCATATAGCTCATATTAAATATTATAATATTGAGCGTTAAAAATTATGTTTGGGCCTGTTTACTTATTTATCTAGTCAAACACAAACGGACTTTAATCGAGTCAAACGCAAACGAACTTTAATCGAGTCGAACATGAATGGTCTTATATTATTATATATGTTTATTCCATTTTTACTTATTGAGATCGAGTTTGAACCCAACTTTCAATTTTATCAAATACAAATTTATGTTCAAACTTTATTATTTATATATGTATAATGATAGAAAAGCTTTATTAAATTATAGTATTATTCCTCGTCTCTTTTATAGTCTATTATCTAAATGCAAAGACTAAGGACGTGATTGGTATGATGGAATGTAATGGAATGGAATGGAATAGGATAGAATAGAATGATTATTCTTATGTCTATTCTCATTATGGTGATTGATATGGTTCAAAATCAGGAATCGTCATTCCTGATGGAATACCTATTCCCAAAGAAAGGGGAATGAATAGTCATTCCACCCACCCCCATGGGTTTAGCTATTCTCAATGATAAATATATATATATATTTATACATAATCATGTCTTATAGTATTATTTTATCATATTTAGAAAAATAAATCAAAAATAAAATTAAATAATAATAATAATAATAATAATTATTATTATTATTATTATTATTATTATTATTATTATTTCTTGACTAGTACAGTAACCGTGCGTTGCACGGTGGAAGTGAGCCGGTATGTAAGCCGTGCGTTGCACGGTGGCAACGTATTGTTATTTCCCTGA
The DNA here is from genome assembly GCA_026008535.1 of Perilla frutescens. NCBI lineage: Eukaryota > Viridiplantae > Streptophyta > Magnoliopsida > Lamiales > Lamiaceae > Perilla > Perilla frutescens. The sequence continues at coordinate 13,368,261 of BRKX01000003.1, read as the reverse complement.
TGCGTTTTACGAAAAAAAAAATTAGTTGAAATTAATATTATGTTAAATTTTATGTAATTTTACATAGCTTAGTATTTAAATTGTATAAAATTACTTGTAAGACTATCATAATTATTAAATTTATCCAAAAAATTATTAACACAAATTTTAGATAACATATATATAAAAAGTATTTATATAGTTCTTAACAAATTAAAATGATATTAATTCTCAATTAAATCATACACAATCTATAAGTATATATTATGAAAAATAATACTGAATAATTAAAAAAAAATAAAGTATGAAATTTACAGATTCTGAAAAACTTCTCTATACACAACATTTGTAGTGGTGTTTATATCATTATCATCAAGTAAGATCTTCAAGCCACTACGACTTCTAACCCTTGAAACAACAACGTACAATTGGCCATGAGTGAAAATTGATTTCTGCAACAATAAACCAACATGTGACAGCGATTGTCCTTGGCTCTTATTTATTGTCATTGCATATGAGGGCATGAGAGGAAATTGTCTTCTCTGAAACTTAAATGGCAATCTTGGATCAGCAGGCGTAAGAGACATTCTTGGAATAAGTACCATTTGCTGTGCATTTTCGCCAGTGAGAAATCTTGCTTCGACAACATGTTTGCCAAGCCTTGTGATCATCAATCGAGTCCCATTACATAAACCATTTGCATGATCTATGTTTCTCAACAACATAACAGGAGTACTGACTTTCAAAAATAATTCATGATTCGGAATCCCTGAGCATCTTATACTGTTTAAGAATTCTGGAGTATGAACTTCTTGTAACAAACCTGTATTGTTTTGAACTTCTTGTAACAAACCTGTATTGTTTTCTGAGTTGCATGTTGAGTCAGAACTTAAATACAATCTGCAGTCATCCTTGTTCAAAGAAAGCATGTATTGATTTACAGATTCAACCGCATTTAAAGTTGGAGCAAGTATTGCTCGTTCTTGTAGATAAGTTGTATCTGTAATATCACTACCATATGATGGAAAAGTACTGTGAACAATTGCTGAAATTGCATCTTCTGACCATTTCAATAAAATGTTATCCGGGATGTCAATATTTACATGTCCATCATTTGAGCCACCAATTGTACCATCTCCAATACCGGCAATCCAATTTGCAAATTGTTCAACCTCATCAGCTGCATCATTGGGACCCAAATTTAACAATCTGAGATTTTTTGTTAATCTCAGTACCCTGCAATCTTTCCACAAATAAGAAGAATTTATTGTGGCGTGAACAATATCCTGTATGCTTCCTTTTGGAATAACTGGTAAGATCTGTCGGAAATTGTAATACCCCAAAATTTTATTATCTAAAAATAATTAGGATTATAAATCTAATAGTTAGAATAAGTGTAATATCCAAAACTTTTCAGTATTATCGTAATAGTCTATGCTAACCATAAGGATAATCTAGGAAAAAAAAAGGACCCTTCTAGGTCATATTTTAGGTGATGTGTGTCCATTGAGTGTGTTAGAAATACCCTTATAACATTCCCGTATTTAATTTAGAACTCTAGATATGCACTTAATTTGATTAATTAAAATTTATTTAGAGAGTGTAATAGATTTATTGTGACAAATACGTATATGCGCATAAAAAATATGAATATAGATATGTATGTATATCATTTACTTATTTATAATAATAATAATAATAATAATATACATTACGTATACATATTCTTAAAATATATAGATATATAGTTGATTTATGTATATTATATATGTAATGTGTTTATACGTGTGTGTATATATATATATATATATCACTTAGCATTTGTTGCAATTGTGTAGATGATTCATCACCTACGTGTCATCAAGTAATAATAGTAGCTAGGGTTATGTGTCATTGCAAGTGATGACTTTTATCTTTTTCTCTTAAGTCTATGTAATTGAATGGATTGATCGAAAGTTTGTGTTAAAAACATTTCTCTCTCTCTCACTCAATAGAGATTCAAAGAAATCTAAATCGCTTATGAGATTCAAATAATTTATTAAACAAGGTAAATCTTTATGGTGCTTTGATGATTTATTATATTTTATGAATACAACCCTTGTATCCTCAATTGAATTATATAAATCACTATTTTGCACATTGGAAGATTGTTATGATTTATAACGATTTTCAAATTCCTTCTTTGCACATTAAAATTTAAACTACTCATAAAAATGCATCTATATCACTAATTAACTTTATACATAATAAGTTTTAAATAAATACTAGATCATTTTGGAAAAAATGGAAATTGGATTTAATAGTAGAGTTTCATAATTTGTAATCTAGTTCCGTGACCTTAATACTTATATGTTCATCATTTAATCAATTCAATATCACTATAGGACATTGAGAATTTAATATATAAACTTTCGTATATGCGTAAATTAATTTTACAAATTTTAAGAATTTGAGGCTAGCTTTGCAAAATATTTTTCATTAAGTTCTGTCATGCTCTAATAGTTTAAATTTAAAATAGTCACTAAGCGGAATTTGCAATAATAGTATATGGTTGTAATATATCTATCAATTTCAAGAAGTATATTATTACGTGAAGGGTGGATGCAAATATGGTGGATCAAATTAAGAATTTATAATAAAATAAATAGAAACTTAAATTCAGATGGAGTTCACGGGTTGAGTTTTGATAGAGGTCTTTGACTAATTAAGTCAAGATTGGTTGTTGTAGGCTCTAAAGAAGTAGCAGAAAGCGAGTAGAATCAATCCAAAATTTGAAATCTTATCTACTATCCAGGTGGGTTATACTATATCTTTGCAAATTGTATCTTTCGAGTTATTAAGCTCTGTTTTGCTAAAATTGCATATGTGACTATCTGTGCTAAATATTTATGTGCTGATGTATGTTGTCGGAGTCTCATAAACCAGCGCTGTGTCAATGTGAGTAGCTACAGTATGCATGCATTATTTGTCATGCCCTACTCCTTGTCGGTGAGACTAAAATGAAACCTTTATTGGTTATACTCATTGGGTATACTATGGCCATACTCAACTTTACGCGTTGGTGATGTAGTACGGGTTGCGGGCAGTAACTGGTTATACTCTAAAGCGCTTCATGATAAAATGTTTTGGTGAACATAGGTTGCTTTCAATTTTAAAACCTCCTAAGCTTCACTACCTACATGAACACAGATAGATTACTTTAACAAAATGATTTGCATAACTTGAATTGTGAAAACTTACCCACTGAGTGCATTAGTACTCAGCCCAAATATTTTCAAATATTTTCAGGTCAGTAGGCTGGGGCGTGGAAGTGACGAGGCTGAGAAATGGGCTATTGTAATTTACATATTTTTCTGTTATCTCTTTTTATTAGTATTCTATTAATAATTGAGCTTCCGCACTTATGATATTCTTTTACTAAATGCTAAGAGCTCTAATCTTGGTATTATAGATAAATATAATTTATTCTAAATTGTGTTTTATTGTTCTGAGTCTTCTGTTGAGATTTTGTTAATCATATTACCCCCTTTCTTTCCCGCTTCTTAATTCCAACCTCGTGGCGTCCAATTCCACGATCTTTCAGGATCGGGGCGTTACAAAGTGGTATCAGAGCCAGGTTTTGCAACTCTGCAGACCTGCTGGGTCAACTTATTTTATTTTTTATTAAATTCTGGTATGATATTATATAAACCCTTAGCTCGTCACTCGCGCAACAGCCTAAAAGGTACGCATGTTTTTATGCGAATATTAATTTTAAAAGTTACATTAATGTTGAATGTTATGTTTCTCTGAAAATAAAAGATTAGAATTCACCATGTTGATGGGAATTCCTCGAAAGATTGATTTTTATATTGATCGCATGCTCTAATTAACTACGCTGATTGCGTACTCTGTTGCTATGTTGATAGCATATTGGTTTTGAAATATATTTGTGAACATACTGGTTTCTGTCTAAAAACTATGTTGATTACATATATGTATGAACTTGTGTTATCTATGCCTTGTGCATACTTGTGATGTTAGGAATATACAGAATGCATACTATAAACCGTGATAGCCGGGAAGTTTTTATTGTATATACTCTAGAATGATTGCGAGAACTTGAAAGCTTGATAACGTAAGATTAGCTTAGCCTAGTTGCTGAACTTAGGCTGAACTTGCAAACACTTATGAGATTGTTAAGAACATAGTTTGACTGAGGAAACCTTTCATTTTGATGACTGAACGTACGATGGCCATAGACAATTGTGCGATGCAGTTGGGTCAAGTTTGGCAATTTGTTGTTAGATCAACTTGGCACCTTTTGTAGATGTGGAATGTTATATTCTCTTGATATGTTTATTCCAATGTCACATGCAAGAAGAGATCAGAATCTACCACCCTGGGAGCTAAGGAGATAACATGTGCTATGAATAGAAAAATGGCAAGAAATACTCGAATATTTTTATAGTGGAACAAGAGATTTTTGTGGACTGATATATCATACCAATCAAGATAGAGATGGAGTCAAACAAGCTAGCTTAGCAATACATACGAGTTATGGTGCATCTATGTGGAATACTTATCTTGGTCATGACAGATCGAGAAACTTGATTCACATCAACATTCAGTCAGAAAACTATGGATACGAAATTGAGCTTCACACGTAAACAAATGGCTAAAACGAACAAACGATACAAATAAGAGATACAAGCTTCAAGGAGTCATCTTAGATGAGAACACAAGCTAGAAAATGTTCTATAATTATCTATAGATAATGAGAAAAGCACAGTGAAAATAAGGGATGCATGATGTGTTAAATATATCGAACCTAAGGAAGTATGTGTTTAACCCTGACCACATACTCAAGGATGACGAGTTTGTCCTGCGTGCATACATAATATACAATAAGAGTCTCGCTAGATAGAACCGTCGAGATCAAGCAATATAGGAGCTTGAAAACAAGGTGTGATGATGTCTTGATGCTATGGGTTGACATAAGACTTTCACGATATAAGTCATTCTGATAGGTGCTCTAAGTGTATTATTTTTACTTGTTTACCTAGCTTCTGTGCATCACTGCACACTTTGATTGAGTATTTTGATTGAGCTTTGTTTCTTTGATAGTTAAGGGGATGAATCTCTGCTTCTTTTGAGATATTCTCCATTACCTTAAGTCTCGATCTATGGATGGGTCTTCTTTGTTTATCTGTTCATTTCTATTTACTTTCAATCGACCTATGAAGAGGTCTAGTTGTTATTTGTTTGTTCCGTCCTATAAAGAGGACTTTGTTGGTTTTCTTTCGGACTATGAAGATGTCTATTTTCTTTTCGGTATCTATTTATTGTTTTCTTCATCTATGAATGAGTATCTTGATTTATTCTAGGTTCATTTTCCTTCTTATAAGCTGTTATTATAATGAGATTTTCTCTAGCTACAGAATTTATGCTTCCTAATTTTCCGAAAGACATAACCTATTCTTGGATCTATAGGCTTTGTATCATATTGTTCTTGATGCCTTTCCATTATTTTATGTTACCAAATTCATTTCTCATTTTAATCAACACCCCGCTCCAAAATAAAACTGTGAATTACTCCAACCATCTAGGAAGCATGTATTGATTATAGGATGCTTTGAAATGATTTTTGAAAATTCCAAACATAGAGAAAATGACTATCAAAGTTGACTGAATTCTATTCTTAAAATCATGTTGTTTTCTAAATTTTTCTCGATCACCTATCTTATTTCTCATGATCAGACATTTCTATTAATCTTTTCCATTCGTCATTCGGACATTTATTAAATCTTATATGTCCTAATATTGAAAGATCATCTTTTCATCCTTCAAAATTCTACCGCTTTATGTCTAACTCCAAATTGGTTTCGTCTTAAACTAGGAGTCACAAATCTTTCCATAATCGCGTGATTCCTGATTTTATTAAAAACAGATTTTATTTGATTTTCCAACATAATTTTATTCGTTATCTATTTCAATTCAATACTATATACATCACAAATTGAGTGCAACCACTCAACCTTATCTTGCTCCATGTTTCACCATGCATGTCAAGGGTGGGGTCAGCTGAACATCCTCAACCATGAAAATAATGAGCAAGCATAATGAAACATAACTCATTCATCTTTTTTCTCTCTATAATCTCAGCCCTCTTCTCCTCAAACATCCATCTTTCTTTCAATCTTTTAGGAATGAAATCAGTTGAGAAAATTCTGAAACTTTATACACACATTTCTTTTTCATAATAGAACAAAATTTGTTTTGATGTTGTTTTCAACCGGTGCCCGAAAAGTTGAGAAAATGGGCCTAGAACCTCAGCGGTGCTGTCGATCATCCAGTTGTGTTGCAATCCCATTATGATGTCTTTTCCTGTTGATCCAGCAATTTTTTTTCCCCAAGGTTTACGTGATTCTAAACCTAGCATTTCAAGCTTTTCATAACAAGTCTCGGATCATCAATATGATATCATTTGGTTTATCAAAGGCACGTCATAAATCGACATGTCAAATCTGCCACATAAATCATTGTGTTGCGAGTGCAACTTCAGAGGTTGATTTTTTTTCATTTCCTCCATGGTATGAACTTGATTTTTGGTCTACAGCAACTCCTCCGTGTAGTCTTCCACTTCCTTGTGTCTGATCTAAGATCAGATATCGTTTGATCCTCCGAATTCGAGTTATATTTTTTTCCAAAACCACACTCTTTTCTAGCATATTTCATCTATATTGAAAATGATATATTCCTTGATCATTTCCAGTTGTTGTAGCTATTGTATCATTGAACCATTTGTTTCATCAAAATTCTTGTCTTCCATACTGTGAAAAATTCTACTTTTGATTGAAAATCTATTGAGTATCGAGTTCGATCGAGCCCCAAACTTCGTGTTGATCAATATATTCGGTAAACAACAACAGTTGCCTTTCCAACCAATTCTAGGCTAGGGTGATCGAAATCTTTCTCCGACTCCTTCTAACCATATGTAGGCTTCTTTACAACAAATGCGTGGCTGCTAACTATGTCTTGATCAGATTTAAATTGAATTTTCTATGATTTTTCAAAATTACTTCTCTGTCTGAAGCCATTAAAATTTTCATTGGATTCATTTCAAGTTAATTGAAAAGTATTTTAAGAACCTACTATCGAGTCATGTTGGGTTTTAAACTCGAGTATTGTACATTCCTAGTCAAAGTAAAATGAATAAAGCTCCCATTAAATTAAAGTAAATATTAGATTAATTCTGAAAGTGGTTATAATGATCCTGAATCAAGTATTGATCATTTTAGGACTTGAAAACATATTTCTGGTAGAATAATATGAAAAGAGAGATAGTAGCATTTGTATAGAGATGTGTAACATATCATCAAGTGAAAGTTGTACATCGACAACCTTCAGGTTTATTGCAGCCGTTGGAAATTTCAGAGTGGTAATAGGAGCATATAATGATGGATTTTGTGGTAGGCATAACAAGATCAGTGAAAGGGAACTCAATAGTGTAGGTCATCGTGGATTGATTAAAGAAAGAAACACATTTCGTACTGATCAAAACAACAGCGGAGTTAAGCAAATTAGCACAGATTTATGTAAAAGAAATTATTCGTTTGCATGGAATTTCAATTTCTATCATGTCGGATCGTGATACTCGTTTTACATCAAGGTTCTAGAGGAGTTTCCAGGAAGAAAATAGAATGAATCTAAGCTTCAGTACCACTTTCCATTTCCAAACAGATGGCCAATCAGAGAGAACGATATAAATTCTGGAGGACATGCTACAAGGAGTTATGTTGGACGAAAACACAAGCTGGAAAGATGTTTTACCCTTGGTAGAGTTTGCTTATAACAATAGCTACCAATCAACTATAAAGATGGCACCATATGAAGCCTTGTATGGTCGCAAATACAGATCACCCCTGTACTGGGATGAACTTGGTGAAAGGAAAATTTTGGTCTAGAGATCGTTCAAACCACTGTTAAGATGATCGACTGAATTCAAGCAAGAAAAAAGAATCACAAGACAGACAGAAGACTTATGTAGATAAGCGCATAACAGACCTACAATTTCAAGTTGGTGAAAAAGTTTTCTTAAAGGTATCTCCAACACGAGATGTTGTGAGATTCGAAAAACAAGGCAAGTTAAGACCAAGATTTATTGGGCCATATGAGATACTAGAAAGAATTGGAGAGGTTGCTTACCGATTAGCTCTACCGCCAAACCTGTCACAAGTTCACGATGTATATCACGTTTCAATGCTCAGGAAATACGTGTTTGACCCAGAACACGTTATCAAAGAAAGTGAGTTAGTTCTACGTTCCAATATGACGTACAAGGAAAAACCCCACGAAATTCTTGATAGAAAAGTTCAAGTCCTAAGAAGCAAGCAAATTCCATTGGTGCTTGTGCAATGGAATCATCATGATCGAACTGAAGCAACGTGGGAACTAGAAAGCAAAATTTCAGGACGAAATTCTTTTAAGGGGGGAGGAGTGTAATACCCCAAAATTTTATTATCTAAATTTAATTATGATTATAAATCTAATAGTTAGAATAAGTGTAATATCAAAAACTTTTCAGTATTATCGTAATAGTCTATGCTAACCATAAGGATAATCTAGGAAAAAAAACGGACCCTTCTAGGTCATATTTTAGGTGATGTGTGTCCATTGAGTGTGTTAGAAATACCCTTATAACATTCCCGTATTTAATTTAAAACCCTAGATATACACTTAATTTGATTAATTAAAATTTATTTAGAGAGTGTAATAGATTTATTGTGACAAATACGTACATGCGCATAAAAAATGAATATAGATATGTATGTATATCATTTACTTATTTATAATAATAATAATAATAATAATATACAATTCGTATACATATTCTTAAAATATATAGATATATAGTTGATTTATGTATATTATATATGTAATGTGTTTATACGTGTGTGTATATATATATATATATATATATATCACTTAGCATTTGTTGTAATTGTGTAGATGATTCATCACCTACGTGTCATCAAGTAATAATAGTAGCTAGGGTTATGTGTCATTGCAACTGATGACTTTTATCTTTTTCTCTTAAGTCTATGTAATTGAATGGATTGATCGAAAGTTTGTGTTAAAAACATTTCTCTCTCTCTCACTCAATATAGATTCAAAGAAATCTAAATCGCTTATGAGATTCAAATAATTTATTAAACAAGGTAAATCTTTATGGTGCTTTGATGATTTATTATATTTTATGAATACAACCCTTGTATTCTCAATTGAATTATATAAATCACTATTTTGCACATTGGAAGATTGTTATGATTTATAACGATTTTCAAATTCCTTCTTTGCACATTAAAATTTAAACTACTCATAAAAATGCATCTATATCACTAATTAACTTTATACATAATAAGTTTTAAATAAATACTAGATCATTTTGGAAAAAATGGGAATTGGATTTAATAGTAGAGTTTCATAATTTGTAATCTAGTTCCGTGACCTTAATATTTATATGTTCATCATTTAATCAATTCAATATCACTATAGGACATTGAGAATTTAATATATAAACTTTCGTATATACGTAAATTAATTTTACAAATTTTAAGAATTTGAGGCTAGCTTTGCAAAATATTTTTCATTAAGTTTTGTCATGCTGTAATAGTTTAAATTTAAAATAGTCACTAAGCGGAATTTGCAATAATAGTATATGGTTGTAATATATCTATCAATTTCAAGAAGTATATTATTACGTGAAGGGTGGATGCAAATATGGTGGATCAAATTAAGAATTTATAATAAAATAAATAGAAACTTAAATTCAAATGGAGTTCACGGGTTGAGTTTTGATAGAGGTCTTTGACTAATTAAGTCAAGATTGGTTGTTGTAGGCTCTAAAGAAGTAGCAGAAAGTGAGTAGAATCAATCCAAAATTTGAAATCTTATCTACTATCCAGGTGGGTTATACTATATCTTTGCAAATTGTATCTTTCGAGTTATTAAGCTCTGTTTTGCTAAAATTGCATATGTGACTATTTGTGCTAAATATTTATGTGTTGTTGTATGTTGTCGGAGTTTCATAAACCAGCGTTGTGTCAATGTGAGTAGCTACAGTATGCATGCATTATTTGTCATGCCCTACTCCTTGTCGGTGAGACTAAAATGAAATATTTATTGGTTATACTCATTGGGTATACTATGTTCATACTCAACTTTACGCGTTGGTGATGTAGTACGGGTTGCGGGCAGTGACTGGTTATACTCTAAAGCGCTTCATGATAAAATGTTTTGGTGAACATAGGTTGCTTTCAATTTTAAAACCTCCTAAGCTTCACTACCTGCATGAACACAGATAGATTACTTTAACAAAATGATTTGCATAACTTGAATTGTGAAAACTTGCCCACTGAGTGCATTAGTACTCAACCCAAATATTTTCAAATATTTTCAGGTCAGTAGGCTGGGGCGTGGAAGTGACGAGGCTGAGAAATGGGCTATTGTAATTTACATATTTTTCTGTTATCTCTTTTTATTAGTATTCTATTAATAATTGAGCTTCCGCACTTATGATATTCTTTTACTAAATGCTAAGAGCTCTAATCATGGTATTATGGATAAATATAATTTATTCTAAATTGTGTTTTATTGTTCTGAGTCTTCTGTTGAGATTTTGTTAATCATATTACCCCCTTTCTTTCCCGCTTCTTAATTCCAACCCCGTGGCGTCCAATTCCACGATCTTTCAGGATCGGGGCGCTACAGAAATCTCCTCCAAAAATGATTATTTTTCCTCCAAAAATTCTACGTGCACTTGATGAATCAGAAACACGTATTATATCTCAAAGTGTTCGATCCAAAGCTTCAAAGCAGTACTTGTACATCATAGGTGCCTCATCCCAAATTATAAGTTTGCATCTAATAATCAATTCTGCTAGCGGACTTCCTTGGATAATGTTGCAGGTGGAATCCTCATTTGGATTTAAGGGTATCTTAAATCTTGAATGCGTTGTCCGTCCACCTGGTAATAATATAGAAGCAATACCACTTGATGCAACATTTAACACAATTTCTCCTTTTGCTCTCAATGCTGTTGATAATGTCTTCCATATAAATGTCTTTCCAGTACCTCCATATCCATTAAGAAAAAACATGCCACTTGATTCTGATGATATAGCATCCAAAATAATTTGATACATATTGTGTTGTTCATCTGTAAGTTTGCTAATGAACACTTTGTGATCATTTTCCAATTTGGTTATGTCATATCTCATTTCATCATTTATCAATCTATTTTCCTCAGACTGAAAAAAAGTCAGAACTTGGAAATGGCATACCTTCAAATTCTCGTAAAGTCCTTCCAAAACTCTTCATCAACTTTTCAATTTCCACCAGACAATAACTTTGAATTTGTTCATCGGTCAAGTGCAATTCTGTACATTTATAAGAATATTTAATAATTAAAGTTCAAATATTATGGAAAAATTAAACAAATATTAAACAATTAAAATTTTAAATGCCTGGATGTTGTAGTACTGATCGTTACTAATATAATATGTCATCAGATAAATATATCCAACAATTATTCCACACAACTTTTGGACGTCCCATTGATTCAGATGCTAACAGTGTAACAAATAACTTTCTCAAAGATTCAGCAGATAACCAATAGCTTGCTTCAGTGATCCCATCAATAAATTCCTTATCATCATCTAATAACCCCAAAGCATAACATGCATATCTGAATGAAGCATACTGCACACCATTAATTTTCTGATGTCTTCATAACACGTAGGACCCTGCACTACATTAAGCAAACATCTTAAATAATACATTTCCCCACTGCCTGGAGGAACAAAGAAAATTCTTCCAATTGAGAAATTTTTTTCCTCGGTACCCATTCTTTTGTAGCTTTTTTCCAAACAAACCTTGTTGGAAATTGAACATAAGTAAGTTTCTGCGCCTCCGGATACTTCTTATTTGCTTCAAACCAAGCTAAAAACATACTTTCATGAATCGTTGGTCTATTGAGGACATCATCAATAGAATCAGAATCTTGAAAGAAAACTGTCTGTTCATTTTCAAGATGAAAACTTAATCTCTCAACTGGAGGGTATTTGTATTAAATTTGAAATCCAAATATTCTCCATGCAGCCTCACAGGGGGAAATATATCTGCAATCATAATACATACTTATCTCATCAATATTCTTCCCACTTTCATCATCTTCAGCACTCTGATAAAATGCTGCAGTGACACGATCGTGACCTTTGTTCACATATTTGAATAGATATTTTATTGATCTTGACTGGTTGCACCATTCCACATTTATATGGGCAGCATATTTCATCAGAAGGAATCAATTATGAGGAACCACGTATCTATTATCCATCAGCATTCCATTCTTCAAAATTGTTCTTCCATTGTCTCTGCGTCTATATATTGGATATCCATCTTCATCTGTGGTTGTTGTCTCAGTAAAATTTCTTGGAAAATATTTACTGCAATGACCATCTCTCATGCATGGTGAGTTTTTTTTCGCAACACCACATGGACCATGAATCATGAAATCCTGTACAGCTGTGTAATACTGTGGATCAAGCTCTTTATCAGGTATTTCAGCTGATATAATCTGGTCAATCACTTATGATCTTCTATTTTGATCATCTTTCGATATGAAAAGCAATATATGCGCATGTGGAAGGCCTCTCTTTTGAAATTTAACAGTGTATACCACTATAATTCAAGATAAAAAAGCATAAAATTAAATTAAAATAAAACCTTAAAAGAAAAATATGTTTTAAAAAATTAACACATACCTGCTTTAACATTTCCAAAGATATTATTTTGACTCAAATCTTGAATCAAATTGTCCAGCTTCATTTTGAAAACTCGACAAACAATATCGGGACTATCTTCAGGTTTCAATCCCTTTTTCTGCACATATCTAACAATTTCTGGCCATCTTGGATTGCATGTAAATGTGATGAATAGATTTCGATATTCAGCCCACTGACAAATAGCCATAGCGTCTCGATAATTTTGAATCATGTATCGAGCTCCTCCAGTGAATGTGGATGGTAAGATAACACGTCTTCCTTGAGTTGCAGGATTTCTTTCACCTCTTGTTAGAGCCTCTTCTAAACCTCTATACATATGATATCTCCATGATTGTTGATGTGTACGTATGTATAAAAGTCTAGTAGGTTCAATCATTGTGTAGGCATCAACAATAAATTGTTGAAATAATCTCCTTGAGCTTAGAATAGTGTTTGCATCACAATCTCTTTCATGCAACCGATAGGAAAAATATTCTCTTATGCTGACCATATTTCGAGCAAAACTTGATGAAGAATTCAAATCTGAAAGTGGTATATCTTTTCTATAACCGTCTTCACCATATGGAAACAGAAGAGGATATTGTAAACCCAAATAGGATGTATTTAACTCGTTAATGCGTTTCAATTCTCCTGTTTGAGTTTCTAATATTATGTCTCTATCTCCGAAAGACTGATCAAAATCTCCAACAACTAATGCAGCCACTTCAGACACACTTGGAAGATTATAGGTTCTAGCATCGCCTCCACGTCTACCAATCAATTTCAACTTAACATCAGATTGGCCAAGATCAACAATGTTGTGTTTTGCCATCCTAAATGACTTCACAAGAACATTATTATCATCCAACATATTTTTAAGTGCAGAAACAATCTCCGCATGAAGTGTGTTTATGCCTTTTTTGTTCCTACATAAAAATAAGATATAAAATCAAATTAGAAGGAACATACATGTTATTGACAATTCTTTTTTAAAAAATGTAACAGAAATATATAAATTACCTCACATACATCATTCTATTTGCGACTTCATTTTCAGTATCATAAATATATAATTGAGCAAACTTTGGTGTAGAACCTTGAAGTGGCAATAGACTTCCAATCATATGATAATTCTGACTGTGCAGTCGGAATGTCGATGGAGAATTGCCAGTATTTAAACTCAAATCTATCTTCCCTCCCATTGATGTAAAAGAAAACATACTATTGTATGAACGGATATTATTAAGAAAATGTTTACTCTTCTGATCATTATCGTAGAGCAAACTTTCCAAAACTTTAGGAGGCCTTTGAACAGGAGGCAATTTAATTTTCCTTGAATACAACATGATGAGTATTTCGTGGTGCGTGATTTTGAATTTTTTCCCAACCTTTCATCATACCAAAAACGTGCTCCACAAAATTCACAAATAAAAACTGGATCACCAAGATCTAAATAATCTGAAAATGTTAAAAATGTAAAATTTTAATGAAATATTTAATATATTTCATAATCATATTCATAATGACTATTAAATCATATATTAGTGAAAAAAAAGAATTTATATAAGTCAATTGTAATTATAAGTAAGAATTGAGTAATTAGAAAATTTAATTTTTTGGCCGTTTCTTTTAATAGTAAAAAATTAACAAATTAAATATAAATAAATTATTAAATAAAAATACTAATTAAAATTGCACACAATTATTAACTTACCAATACAATATTGGTGCCAATTGTGATGAAACTGCTCACCTAAATTGACAAAAAAATATTAACATCATATTCATATAATTATTATTATATTTGGATTTTTAATTTTTAATTATCATATACTGCATTTAATACCTATATCAAAAATTTGTGTAATATGTATATCAGTTAACTGGTCATCCTCCTCTGCTTCATTGATTGTTAAATCAACAATCTGTTGAGATCTACTTGTGCCTTCACCTGTATTTCAATAATTTAAGAATGATTTTATGTATTTAATCTAATATACTAAAACATAGTAATAATATTTGTGGGGGAAAAAAATTCACAGTATTCAATTTCAAACTTTCCAATTCGATTTACAAAATCACTAAAATTAGTTTATTTGAAGACTGGTTAAATAATACAATAATATATGAATAAATATGAATGATTTAAATATTAGAAAAAATATAAAACTTATTTATAATATCATAATCTATTACTTAAAAAGGTAATAAAAAAATACATGTATTAGAAATTTGTTCAACATGTACATCAATTAATCTTGTATTATGTAAAAATTCCTCCGTTATTGAATAACCTGTAGTAAAAAAATATAGTACAATTTACAAAAATACAAAACAATATACATTAAATGTTTAATATATTTGTTTAAAAATATTTCTTACAAATGAGAAATACTTTCTTAAATTCTATTAATTACTGAATAATTTTCCGTAGGAACATAATTATAATAATTTTTTTATAAATCATGTTAATAAATGTAAATTGATTACCCAAAATTTATAATTTATGAGGAAGCCGTGAAAGGTTGATATTATAAAAATTAAATTAAGGTAATAATTTATGCAAATTTATGTTAATATTTTAAATTTTAAAAATATTTTATAAAAATTTGAATTTTTTTTCTTAAATCATTTTTTTTAGTTTCATTAAAAATATACTTAATTATGAGAACATATTATTATTTTTTTGTAACTTCTCTTTTAATACTACAATTAACAACCTATTTAGTTTTATTCTCTAAGTATATATATATAATTATCTACATTAACTATTTATTTAGATAATAAGTTACTAATTATATAATCATTAACGAAATTATTTAATATTAACTATATTATATATATTTACTAATACTATACTTTATTAATATAAATAATTTTAAATTATCTAATATATAATTATCTATATTACATATAACAAATGATTATATAAATTATCTAAAGTAATCATATTTGATTATCTATAACATTATTTAACATAATTATTATTTGGGCCATAATTTATTTATTTATGTTTCTTCATTTGTATTATGGTTTCTTTTGGGTAATAATATTAGTTAACTTCAAAAAAAATTTATAAAAATTTGTAATTTTTTTTTAAAAAAAAATCTAACCTCTTGGATTTAAAAAATACTTAATTATGACAATATATTATTAATTTTTTTCTAATTTTTCTTTTAATACTAGAATTAACAACCTATTTATTTTTATTCTCTAAGTATATATAAATATATATATAAATAATTATCTACATTAACTAATTATTTAGATAATAAGTTAATAATTATATAATTATTAAAGAAATTTTTTAATATTAACTATATTATATATATTTACTAATATTTAATTGTCCGAAAATTTATAAATTAAAATTATCTAATATTTAATTACCTATATTACATATAACAAATGATTATATAAATTATCTAAATTAATCATATTTGATTATCTATAATATTATTTAACATAATTATAATTTGGGCCATAATTTATTTATTTCCTATCATTTCAGATTAAATGTTCATTTGGGCTTTGATTTTTTTTTCTTAATGTCGATTAGTTTTGGCCCAGCCCTCTTCAAGCCTTAGGGTTTTCGGACAAAGTCATCACTCGAGCCGACATATATAGCTGCAACTTCTGTAAAAAAATTTCGAGAAGCTTCATTTCAGCTTCATCCATTCCACTGTTCAAACAGGCAGCTCTTTTCTTCTCTCTCTCTCTCTCTCTCTCTCTCTCTATAACGCATATCTCTGAAAAATTTTTTAGATCTAGCCTTTCTTCTTCATATGAAGATCTGTTTCTGGTTAAAATTTTGTAGAAGCTTCATTTTCAGCTTCAAACACTTGAAAGTCGAAGCTATCTTCTCACCCTCTCTCTACGCCCCATTTCTCTGCATATTTTGTTAGATCTAGGGTTTGTTGTTTCTCCATTTCGAGAAGATTCATTTTATCTTCTACACTTCACACACAGATCTGTCCCCACTCTCTTTCTCTGCCGAAAATTGTATGTAAATTTTTTAGATCTAGGGTTTGGTCTTCACATGATTAAGAACTTCTACACCATCTCCGTAAATTTCCACTGCTCTCTCCTCCCTATATCTGTCGGCCGAAATTCTCTCCAAATTTTTTTAGATCTACGGGTCCTTCTTCAGCTCTTTTTGAGCTTCAACATTCTCCATTGTAAAAGCTAAGTCTCTGACTTGTACCGAATCAGTAGCACACACGAAGGGTTCAGATCTTCACAGATCTATAATTTTTTTCAGATTTCATTTTACTGTATTCTCGATAATATTTTACTTTGTTTCTACTTCTCTGTATGTTTCATTATTTTCTGATAAATATATATAATCGTCTAATATTTTTACATTTTTTAATAATTTTCAGGTGGCAAATCCCACAAGCTTGTGGTGAAAACCAAAAAAAGATAAGTTTTTATTTTTTTATCTATCCATCTCTCTGCCTAAAAAAAACATATGTTATGTATGTAAGACTTCAGATCTGTGAATATATATTCAAAATGCATGATATTTATATTATATGTGACCCTACAATAATCTGCATTTAGTTTTATTTGTGCTTCTCACCTTCAATTTTTTTACTAACTTATTTTTGACTACTTTTTTTTTGTTTCAGATGTTGGGTTCAATTTTGAACATGTTCGGTCTTCTCAGTGATCCAAAAAAAAAGCTAAGTTAGTCACTGTTAATATGTTTACTTTTCTGAATCACTAACACACATGCATCTCTGTACAGCTGTAGTTCAGATATTTCTAAACCTATTGAGTGTTTATGTATATCTGATGCTAAAGTTTTACTAATCCTGTTCTTTTTCATATATATCAGGAGGCAGATAGATGAGGCTTCATACGAATTCCAAAAAAAAAAAGATGAGTAATTCTTACAATATATCTGTATATGAATGTATAACACACTGACATATACTGAATGCAGAATTTGGATTTAACTTTCAATTTAAATTAAATTGCAGATCAGCTAAATACGGAGCAACGGATCTAGGAGATTGTTCAATTCTATATTTAATACAACTGACTAAATTTTAAAGTGCATCTACTACATGTATATATATTTTCATTATTTTCTCTGAAAAAACTGTCTATGTTCAGATTATTGTTTCTGTTTTCTTCAACATGCGAAAAAATTTATGAAATGTTTTGCTTGAATTAAAACATAAATGTATGATGTTCTTACCTGATATCGATTCTGACATACGAAGCCGTTTTATTTGTTCATCTGTTTCATGAGAAAATGGACGATTTCTGTGTGTATTTTTCATTTTCACAGAGGTCAACAATAGTTCCATATGTTGTGATATTTGAATTTTTGAATTCTGGAAGTGGTGGCAGTTTTGATATTTTTTTCTCTGCCCACTAACATGATCATTTTTCCCTATTTTAGGCTATTTATTAAATTTTTTTTATTTGAGTTAATAAATTTTTTAAAATAGTGGAATGCACTGAATTAATTGAATTTTATGCCTTCTGTATTTAATAGTATTTTTTCTTTCAATTGGTAATGTTGCTGTAGTATTAGTTGTTTATGGTGTTAATATAATTTTAACTGTTGTTGTATGAAAAATAAAAAAATTAATATATTACTTATTTAATTTACGTATATGTTTGTATTTATAACTAAATTATATTCATCTTTTACTTTTGGTTTATTTAATACAGTATGGTAATATATTATTTAAAGTGAACGATTTATTTATTAATAAATTATTTTCTTAATTTATATGTTGTTTAAACATTATATATATTTCTATTTCAAATTATTTATTTTTTATCTTTTAGTTATATGGTATTTAATACAAAATATTAATTAAGTATTGTTGTAATTACATGAGCATATTTATTTATTATTTCTTTTTTACATATATGTATTCTGTCCTAAAAAAATTATAAATAATGTGTATTTCATTTATAATTTATTTTAACAAATTATTTTTTATATTTAAATGTTCCCTGTATTTACAAAACTATATATGTAAAGATCAATGTATGGTTGATGCTTATAGGTTAAAATTTGTTATATAATTTATATACCCTTGAATGTTACTGTTATTGGTTATTGTTAATATTAATGTGAAAGTTAATCTTAAGTGCTTTGAATTTAATTAACACCTGTTTCTGTTATATACAAATCTGTTAATTCTATGTAATTTTAATTGTCTGTGCCTCTCATTTTAATCTGTAATTTTAATTATCTATGCCTCTAATATTTTAACTGTTCCCATTATCGAAAATGTTTCTGTTATTTAATTTAATTCATTGTTATTGTTAATTTTTTTTATACTTGAATGTTTGAAAATTTATTTGTATGCTATAACGTCATAATTCTGAAATCTGTTATATATATGATTTAATAATGATATATGTATGCTCTGTGCAATCATGTGTCAGATTATGATCTGTAAGTGTTCTTTTTTAGAACACTCTCTGCGAAACCTCTCGGTGAGAGGTTTTGGTTTGTGGCATTGTGTTTAACCCGATGGGATCATGGACTTTGTGTGACCCCCTGCGCCCCTGTTCAAATGGGTGATTGTGAACTGGGCAATCCACTTACTCCTATATGGTTCTTGAAAGGTTAATAATCAATGATGCAGATCTTTCGCAGTTGTTTCTGTTTATATTTTATTGTTCTTAAATATGTTAGAACATTATTATTTGAATCTGTTCTTAAATTGTTGAATTGTTGATGTGTATCATTAAAACATCGTATTATCTTATGTTTATATTTAATTTGTCAGCTCTGTTAATTGTGCTTTGTTTGAATTTTATGTTATATCTATGCTTGGATTTTTCTGTTAGAAATATATATGCATGCAATTTGTGTTAAAAATTTTCAAGAAGCTTCATTTCAGCTTCATACATTTGACACACACAGCTCTCTTCTCTATCTCTCTATACCCCATTTCTCTGTTGAATTATGTTAGATGTACTGTTTGGTTTTCAGATGATTAAGATAAAGTAACTATCGAATTTGTCTTCATTGTTTGATTGTATAGCATAATAATAAAGCTGTAATTTTTAACTAAAATTGTAATGCAATATAATTTAACCAACATTATAACCTATAACAATTAAAGAAATATTGTCCATAATATGCCATGATAAAAATCAACAATTAAAGAAATATTGTCCATAGCTACGATGAAATCAGAAATAAAAAATTAAATTGTCTGAATAACGAAATCAATAAAAATAGTTCAATTTGAGATCATTCAACTACTCCTTTTTCACATTCCTTTTCTACCTTTTCTTCAATACATTTGATGAAAACTCATCAATCAGTTTCCGATTTGTTTGATCATCATCGATGAGATCAGCCGGATTCTTTATATCAGCTGTTGATTTCATAGTTGGTGGTGTTTCCAATGCATCACATATGAAAGCAACCTGAAAAATTGTTAAAATCATTAGACTAAATACATATCTATATTATACATATAAACACATTTTATTTTTTTACAAATAAAGTACCTCATCGGCATTTCCATGCTTCTTTCTCTTTCCCTTTGATCTTGCTACACTCTCCTGAAAAATTTTAAGGTTTCATTATTTACACTTTTAAATTTTTTATAAAAATTTATAGAATATGTAAATTAAATCATATTTTTTTTTTCTGAATAACTTGCCTCAATCAATGACTTCATCTTCTCATCAGTTGTGACCTTAACAACAGTGAAATGTTCTTTTATCTTTTCAGCCAACACTATTATTTTGAAGAACCCTTTTACACCCACCAATTCATCCATTTCAGTAGGTAGAATATCAATAATTTGGTCCTGCAAAAAAAATTTATACATCAATTCTTCGATTGAGCAGAAACAACTAAAATACAATTTTTTGTTTAACTCACTTCTGCCGGTTTTTTCCCAATTAATTCCAATCCTTCACTATCCCACATATTCAATAGTGTTGTTCCAGTTCCATCGCCAACTTCAACATCCAATTTGTATCTACATAAGTCAAAATAATTTAATATTAATGTATTTTTTAAAAATTTTAAACCAATATATAAATTTAATTAAATATTTAATAATCACCTTGATTTTCCACATATATCAAATGTTTGACATTGTTCACAAAAAAATTTCAAGCATCTTGTGGCTGCAATTCTTTCAAACATTGTTTGCATGGAAGGAATGAAAATCTTGAAATTGCATCGATGTTGTTAATTGTGGCATGAATCCAGAACTCTCCACTCTGTTTTTTTATCACATAATATGTTAGAATTAATCTATAAAGTAATAATAAAAACTCCACATTCACTAATATTAACCTATTTCCCATCTATCAGTTGTTGAATTGTTTTTTGCATGGCAACATCATGTATGTTTCCATCAACTGATCTTAAGGATGATATAGGGTCTTTCGTGGAATCAACCTGAATCAAAAACAGAAAACATTAAAATTTTTTAAAAAATTTAAATATCTGAATTTCGAAATTTATTTTTTTAAATACTAAAGGCAAAAATTTACTGAACAGACCATCTCTTCAACATATTCTCCTCCAGTTTTGGAAACTGATTCTTCCTCCTGTATGAAACAAACAACTTCTTCCGTTATAAAATTATGTTGTTTATCTAATGAAATAAATATAATGAGTTATTTTATGATTTACCTGAATGAAAACTCCTTTTCCACAAACTTTTCCAATCACTTCTTTGTCACAACAAATTCTTGCTACACTGAAAGATCCAGTGTAGTTTCTTGTTTGTCCGGGTTGTACACTAATGTTAAACAACGCCTTTCTGTTTGCTAACTTTTCAAATCCAGCTGGAATTCCGTCAATGTTGCATCCCTATAAAACAAATTTACTTAATATTAAAATATTTTTATTTAATTTTTAAATTTTAAAATAATAAATTTTACCTCACTCAATTCCAAAGCCGTTCTTCCAAGAAGAGCAATACATTCCTTATCCCGCAATAAGAATGTCGTTGTTCCAGTTTGAACAACCACTCTGACTGTTAATTTATACCTATAATATAAAATATAAAGTTAAAAAAATTAATTGATTTTTAACAGAATATTGGAGATCAAATTATATAAATTTACCTTAGTTTCCCTGCAATTTCCAAAGTTTGACATTTTTCATAAAAAAATTGGGTCGCAGTTGCTTTCAATTTCCTCTGACATCTCTTGCACGCTAAGTAGGACCAGTCTCCTACTGTCTCTACACATAATATACTTGCATATAGCCAGAAATTCCCTGTAACAAACTCAGATTAAATAATATGATTATTCAGTTAACTATATTAAAATGTTCTGTAAGAGTTCATAATACCTTTCCCTCTAAGAGAATTTCAGATATGGTTTTTAGCTCAAAATCACCATCTTTTATTTCATCATTCAATGTCCTCGAAGATGATGATGTCAAAGTAGAAATAGTAATTGATCTCATTTTTCCAGTACTGAGATAACTGAAAATGTAAAACACAAATAATTTACAACCAAAAAAAAAATTAATAATGTATAGTGATTAATAAATATCGTGTACAAAATGGCATACTGCCAAATCGGATTTTAAATTAATGGTATTACCTGGAATTAAATTCTGCTATATCCTCCTGCTTCTGATTAGTCAGAATCTTGGTAACATTAAATAATGATGATACTCTGACATCACCTATTTTTATATAAAATTAATATTAAATATAGTGCAATAAAAACTTCAGAAAAAAAATATGCATTTCATACTTTTAAAAATATTTGATCTGTACAATTGCATTATAATTAAATTATTTCTGAATAAATTAATTTTCATTGCTAACAAAAAACTTATGACCACGTGCATAAGATTGTTTCTTAGAATTAATATATAAATTAATTTACATGATATATAAAATACATTATGCTATATCTGAATATAATTAATGTGAAAGTGTATTATATATTTCATACCTACTAGAATATATTATTTCAGGCAAACATACAGAAAAAAAAAATATGTATTTCATACCTCTAAAAATATTTGGTCTGCATAATTCCCACTGGCGCCTCTGGTCTAGAATCCATAAATTTTATCACCTCATCAACATAATGCTCCCAAAATGTGCAAGTAATTGTATTCCCCCTAAAAATTTATTATAAAAATAAATTAAGTGCCTCAAAATTAGATACTTGCAAAAAAAATTAAATAATACAAACTGTATTAGAAGGAAATAATTTCGAAAAAAATAAACATTACAGAAACCGAATAGGAAAATCCTTACTCAACATCCTCCAACACTAAGTCCATCAGCTTTGTATTTTTTTCGTTTATCTCTTTTTGTTGTGGTCTATAATGTGAAACTATAGTACCAATCACATCTGCAAAAACAATAATATTACAAAACATTAACATATTATCTAATAAACATTAATAAATTTCGTTTAAATGAAATGTCATACCAAATATTGCAGATTCGCTTATATTCTCCATTAGTGCAATATCTGTGAACGTCTTGAACTCGAACAAACACTTCGGGAATTCTTCATGGAACACCTCAAACAATCTTGTGTGTTTAAATACAATAATTTTATGAATACATGACGTAGTCCTGTATTTCATAATATTGAGCCCTATCACAAAATCAATTATTGCATATACACTGCCTTCAATCAGCCTATGTTTATATTTTTCATTGTTGGATCCTGGAATTGTGACATGAATTCTTTCAGCCTACAAAAAAGAAACATAAGGTATAATTTGTCAGAATATTAGATTTCAAAATATTTTGGTACAAAATTGCAATAAACATTATCAATATTTTTACGTGACGGTCGTGGAAAATACATTCGATGCCCCCGGAATTAGAATTTTCATAGCATCTTATCAATCGCACTTCCAGACCAAATGTACTTCTTCCTGGTTTCAGCATGTCGATAGTTCCAAAGATTGGAGTCATTTCTTCTGTGCTGGTAGAGAAAATATTGAATTATAAAATTGTTCGAAATCTGCAGAATACAGTCTGAAGACTCGTTGGATGATTTTTAATATTTGTTGTTCAATTTTTTTTTGGTTACAAACGTAGTGGGGAAGTGGGAGTGTTTAGCGGGGGTAGTTATCTATATTATTCTCCAATATTTGGTATTTATTTAATTTCGTGCTTAACAATTTTTACAATTATTAAAAATTTAATTTTATATTAAATTTTTATATTAATCTGAATGATAAAACAGAAAAAAATTTACAATTAAATATTCATGAAACATATTTTAATAAAATTAAAAATGTATTACTACATGCCATAAATAAGATGAAATTATTAAATTGGTGTACACATTATGAATTAAATTTAATTATGAAAAATCATGAAAATGTCAAAAGCGCAATTTCTTCAATTATTTATATAGTATAGATGTGTCAATCAGCACACTTTTTTTTATGATATATTTACTTACATTTTTTAAATAAAAATAAAATCTGATCCTCAACACAAGTTCTCCACATATTTGCAAAAATTAAATTAAATAAAATGAGCCTGAACACACGTTCTCCAAAAGTTTAAATTTTAATTTTTTTTAAATAATATAAAATGAAAATAAACAAATGAAATTATTGCCCTCAGTTCACAAACAATATTGCAAAATTGCCATCCAATTTGGGAGGAAAAATTGGATTTTTTCTGCTTTTATATATAGTATAGATTATTTTTATATTATTTATTTATTTTCAAAATATAATTTAAAAATATGTATTAAAATCAAATTTTGATAACTTTTATAATTTTGTTGAAGAAAAATGAAAGTAGTGCCGAAATAAATATAACATAAAAATATGTTATAATACAATATAAAATATTTATGTATTTGTTATAATTTAATATATTCAAATGAAAAATTGAAATGTTAAAGTATTTTTCTATGAAGTAAAAATATTTTATTAACTTATACAAATTATTATATATTGATTAATTAAATATTTTAGAATAAAATTTTTCAATAAAAATAAATAAATTATAATTTGCTAAAAAATTAGAAAAATGCATATACTAAAAAAGAAAATTGGTGTTTAGAAATATAAAAATATAAATTAAGGCATGTGTTGATATTTATTAGCTACTACGTACATTTTATTCAATTATAAGAAAATTTGAAATTACATAAAATATTCATTATAAAAAAACTGATATTTTATTCCGTTCTTCATTCCGTAGGCATACCAATCATAAGAATTGTCATTCCACTCAGACCGCCATTCCATTCATACCTAATTACATTCTATCATACCAATCACCTCCTAAGTATTTTCTTTCTAATATATTAGTACTTGTTCTAGTAAATCCTTGTCACTTTATAGCTTCTAAGACCATATCCAACAGTTTATTTCATTTTACAGCACATCTATCTCTATTACAGTAAAGTCTGCACTTCATCTCCAATAGTTTACTCTAAATTCTACTCTAAAAATGAATGTTTCATAATATTCTTTTTTATGTATTTATTTTAATCAAGATTTTTCCAACAAAAATAACTATTAAAATTTCTGAAACTAAATAATAATAAAACATGGAAACATTTCATAATAATATTGCAACGAACAAAAATTAGCATTTTTCAATGCTTTATTTGTATTTTCTTTGTTTTTGTGTTTAATAGTTCTATTATGTAATTTTATTAAATGTTATTTAATATGATGCCATTTTAATTTGATGTACAATTTTTTATTTCAATATTTTTAAGAAATAAATAAATTAAAGTATAAGATTAAAATATATATATATATATAAATTGTAAACAAACTTAATCTAATTAAAGAATAAGATTTAAAAAAAAATATCTCGATTTGCATCCAACAATTCCTCGTGAATAAAAAAATAAAAAACAACATGAACATACAAATACATAAGTTATCCCTCATGAATTTAAAAAAAAAAAAAAAAGATACACGTGAACAGTAAAATACAGCAGCTACAGTGCTGCTGTAAATATAGAGCAACAGAGCAGCTATATTCATTTTACAACATCAAATAAAATATCTCTTGGAGAAGGTTTTTGGAACTTTTTGCTCTAAAAATACAGTTTAAAGCAGCTGTTGGGTTTGCTCTAAGTATAAGCAATATGTTGTGATGACCTTTTGTTATTATTCTCAAGTTGAACATGAATTTAAAATGTTGATATGCTTATTGAATCCTGCTCGGAAAATTTTTAAATAAACGACCATGAGTCGAATGTAAGATTATTTGGTTTGATTTTTATTCTACCCTCAACCCATTTTGTATGGTGGAGACTAGCCACTCTATATGGACCCAAACCCATTTCGACATCTCAATTTTTTTTATCCAACTTTATATACACCTCTATATTTTATCAACATTTACAACATATGAATATCAAATTGCTCCACTAACATATATCCAGGGACGGAAGGACACTGGGTCTAATGGGAGAACTAGGCCTCCCTGAAATATTTTTAAAAAATAGTATAATAGTAATATTTTAATTTAATATAAAAAAAATTCTATATATTATTCTACTTTCAATGGTAATCCCACTTTCTGCACCTCGTCCAGCTTCCATCCCTCAAATTCAATTCAAACAATACTAACCCTAATCTAACACAAACAAAATAAAATTAATCAACTTTACTATAAACAAACCCCAATTTCATATATATTGGTAGTTATTCTTATTTTCTTTAACATACTTCTTTCGCATCCTAGTGTTGAGTTTTATATTTTGAAGTTCATTGAACATTCGAATATTGTGATGTAATTTTAAAAATATTATAACTGTATTAGAATTTCATTAGTTAAAAATTTTATGTTTTATTGTTCTACTTATGGAAAATTACATTATATTTTATTACTTGCAATTTGGACTATTTTTTAAAAATAGCCAACTTTTTCTAAATTAACAAAACAATATTCACTTTTTCAAAGAAATTGCAAATATAATATTTTATTAATTTTACGATTCGACAATTGTTCATAATTGATTGTATTTTAAGATTTGTTGATCGGAGGATTATGTTATTACTCGGTTGGGAAAATAGAAATAATAAAATAGAATTAATTACGTATGTTTTTCGGCGTAAAATTGACCAAATTTTAGACTTGCAAAATATTTTAAAAAGTGGGTACTGTTTTTTTAATTTTTAAAAAGTTGACTATTTTTTTTATAAAAAATTTAAAATGTAGATATCAAAGCGTAATTAATCCTCCTATTTATGATCACTTTTTATATTATGAATTGGGCCCCTTGAACAACATTTATGGCTCCGTTATAGCTCAACTATTATTTCCTCCAAATTGTAATTAGGATGATAAACTTAGATAGGAATCTCAATCAATCCCGACTAAATTTTCTTTTATCAAATTCCAAGAAAAATAAGATGTAAAATGTGCGCTGCCCGTGACCAATTAATATATATGAGTAGGTGAAGCCCTAAAAAGACGTAAGTGCCCACAACATGCACGCATGCGCTTCAATTTCAAACATAGGATCCAGCCCCATCCTAAGTGACCTACCAATCAAGAACTATAATTAATTTACACAATGAGCCAGCCTTTGATCAACTAAAACAAAACACACACCAAAAAAAAAAAAAAAACAAAAAAAAAGAGCTCGCCTAATTAATTAATTATGAGCTTTCATCGTTTTCTAATGGGTATTATTATCAGGCCTTAAATTGATTTTCAGGTTTATCATAAATTAATGCAGAACTTATCAAGAAATATAATTAAGAATTAACAAGAATAAAAGAAATGAAATTTTTAATTAGCCTTTAATTGCTAGTTTAAGTTGTGTGGTCACATTCATAAGAAAAATACAATCTAATAATTCACATTATTAGACGTCACAACTCAGCTCACACCCATCATTAGATATTGACTGATCTCCTATCTCCATTTTCTTCAGTTCTCACTTTTTTTTTTGTCGATTCTTTAGTTATAACACACGTGATTGTGCTCATGTAGTACTTAAGTTTCTTTCAATTAATTCGATTGGAAAATTGTTGGAATCCCCGTCGATCTCATGCATGAAATTAAATTTGTGAGATTATTTTATATATTTTATTTTTATTATTTTTTGTGTATTGTTCGACTCTGTGCACCTCGCATATCCGAAAAATCTTAAGTTTGGACTTTGTAACATCCAACACGGATTGCGTAATGAAAATTCAAATGAGTTATAAGTGGTCCTTAATTGATTTTCTGGCGATTTAAGTTTTACCGTTTTCGTAATGTAAAAAAACAAATATCAACTATATTAGTTTGCGGAATTCATTATATCATCGTATTGTGTACAAATAAAATAATCTTAATCCTGCCACAATTAAAAACTCATGATTACATGAGATTCCATTAAAATAGGGGATAGATCAAGCTTAATTTAGTACTCTTATAAAATATAGAAATTAACTTGTAAACTCTTTCAAATAAACTTAGTCGAACACCCTATTCAAGGCTCATCTATTTTGACATTTAATTGTACATTTGCACATGATGTCATAATTACATAAGATATAGCTTATTTTGCAAATTGGATATCATAAGTCACATTTAAATATGAAGTCATTTACAGAAGAGAGAAACGTGATGATTTATTTGACAATCAATTTTTTTTTATAACATTATAACATATATATTTAATTTGTCAGCCTAATATTTGGTAAGTGGTTGGCCATATGAACATGGGACATTCTAAAAAATAAAATATCCCTAATAATTAAATAAATAATACAAATAATATAAGTTGACTATTATTGCAGGCTAAAATGACGTTTCTAGTTTTTACTGGAGATATGGAAAGCCGGGTCGTATTTCGCTTTTATGCTTTGTTTTTTTATTGAATAAATCATATTCTCAACGAATCAAATACCGTAGTATGTATGGCGATCCTTGTTATGATAATTAAGGTTGCTTTCAAATTTGAAACTTATGAAAGTTTTTTTTTTTCTTCTAATAATCATAAAATCAAACTAGTTTAATTAGGCTGGAAAATGTTTAAAAACTAAACGAAATAAGCTATATCTTATGTAATTATGACATCATGTGCTAATGTGACTTATGATATCCAATTTGCAAAATAGTGAAAACGTAGTGATTAATTTATTTTACAATCAACCCTAAAAAAATTAAGTTGACATATGTAGTAACTATATCAATTACTCTCCATTCGTTCCAAAATGTATGTTGTTATAATATTTAGTTAGAATTCAGGTATAAATATTTGACTAAATATACCCCCTCTCTCTACACCTCATATCAAATCAAATTCAGATATATTTTCCTAACAAATGCAAATTTATTTTTCTTCCTAATAAATGCAGGATTAAATTCGTTAAACTACAGATATATTGACACAAATTAAAAACTCTAAAACAAGATAGATTTTGAAATTGATGGAGTATATGTTATACATAGAAATAATTTATCCTAGTATAAAATAAGAAATTTAGAACACGACATATATATAAGTGATTATTGTGAGCGCTATACATTTAAAAAATCTCTAGCTAGTTATAATGTGCCCATTTTGGAGTGGGGAAATAGGATTGAACCCGCCATATCAAGTTTAATTAGGTTTTCAACCCTCCTAAAAGTATATTTTTTTTATGATTTCACCTCATGATTTTTTCGTGCATTTTTTATAATCTTATAAAATGAAAAAAAAAATCATTTTTACGTCATGTGTACTAAAAGTTTCTAAATAGCGAATTGTGTGAGGGATATATTTATATAATATGTTGATCGTACGAAAAAATCATGAGGTGAAATCATAAAAGTTGACTAGTTTCTTGTTTATAATCATTAAAGCAGTGGTCTAATCATTATGAATTTATGATCAATACTAAAAAGCGTAAATAAAAAATTGAACTTTATCTAATATTTGGTTTGAATATATCAATCAATGATGTCGTGAGTCGAGTCGAATACTTAGTTTCAATTTCAAGCTCGGTTTGTTTAAGATATATTCAATTTGAGGTCGAGTTCAATTTGAGCTTCAACTTCGGTTCAATTATGAAAATTCATTGATAAGTCACAAATATTGTATTTTTATTATATATATTTTTATATATTTGAGACTTAATATATTATTTTTATGGTTATTGCAGGAAAAATATGAGAAAGGAAGGGACCATTCATATTTATGAAAGAATCAGAAGAATAAGGAAATAAATTAATAAAAAGATGATGAAAGAGAGATCGATCGGTTATGAAGGAAGAAATTGGCGATTGCTTAGCAAAAATCACGATACGCCTTGATGACTCTTAAATTATTGTTTGTCTATATAAAGTTGTGAGGTCATTTGGAAGAGGCATTCTGGATTCCACAAGTAGTTTTAATTTCACGTTTTACTTTTAGTTAATTTATTTGTTAAGAATTGCAAGAATACTTTGGAGAACTTGTTCGTAAATTTATTTCAATTCAATGGTTGCTTATGTTATGATTACCGTTTGGTTTAATCTTAATATGAGTAGCTAAGTTTATTTTCCGGAATGAGGTTGTGATAATTGTTGATATGCCCATATCGTGAGGTCAAATTAGTTTTTATATGATTCGTATTCTTATACTCTGTTATGTTCTGCGATAACACGTTTAGTTCTTAATTAATTAATTATATAGTGGCCAATATATAGTTTGTTAATTAATATCTAAAGCCAATAGAATTGTAAGATCTGTAATTGTCGATTCAATTCTATATGTGGTAAAACTGACTATCTTTGTCAGTGGGCATACGGGGATGTTAAGGGCATACGGGTTCGAATGCTCATAACATAATTGGGTTCCTCTAATTCTTAATGCTATTAATTAATTAAATCTGTTAAGGGTTCTTGCGGGTTGTTAATTAATAAGATTTTGGATAATAAGGGTTCTTTTGTTCAATGATTCGTAAAGAGGAATAAGGAATATGTCAGGGGTTCCGGTATTCTATAACTGATTTATAAGAATTGTGAATTAAAATCAATGCACCGATGAATGATATGGTCATATCTCTTTTTATTTACAATCTCATCCGGGTTTTTATCATATTGATTATTTTCTCTTCTGTTTTGTTTCATTAGTTAATTAAACTCTCTCAAAACCACCAAGGTTACCTTTGAAAGAAAGAATACACCGTTCCCTGTGGATTCGACCTGTATTTTCCACCTACTACACCCTTATTGGGCATTTGGAAGAGCAGTTATTTTGGGCGCGTGACGACCGCGTATCAAATTGGCGCCGTTGCCGGGGAACGGCGATAGTAATCTTTCTTTCATTTTATTATTAAATTGTCTATTTTTTGTTTATGCCCCGATCTTCTCGTACAGGTGAACTCATCTTTGATCCTGAAGTTGAGAAATCTGCACGAAAAAGAAGGAAAGAAACAGAAAAGGCAAAACAAGCAACTTCTTCAACATCCAATTTCACTCCCATATCTGAATTTGCCGAGGAACACGAGTTTGAAGATACAACATCATCTGCAGAATCCACTATGGCTAATAATCAAGGGAATAATGCAGCCAACAATGGAGGAAATAATGCAAACAATGCTACTTTGCGTGAATTGGCTAATCCGCTAGAAATGGATTTTGGACCATTATGCATAACACTTCCCCAAGCTCATGGGAATTTTCAATTAAAATCTGGTTTTATGCATATACTTCCTAAATTCCATGATTATCCTGGAGATGATCCACATAAGCATTTACAAGATTTCCAACTTGCTTGTTCTACTGTGCAAAATCAAGGAAATGTTGATAATTCTGAATATGTTAGGCTTGTAGCATTTCCATTTTCTTTACAAGATGATGCACGTGAATGGTTATTTAGTTTAGCACCGGGATCTATAACAACTTGGAGAATTATGAAACAAAAATTCCTTGAAAAATATTTTCCGGCGTCTAGAGTAGCTTCCATTAGAAAAGTCATCTGTGGAATTAAACAAGAGTTTGGAGAGTCTTTTGATAGATATTGGGATCGATTTAAAAAATTGTGTTCTAAATGCCCACAACACCAAATTCCTAGTCTATTACTGATTCAATATTTTTATGAAGGTTTGCAGCCGGGTGATAGGAGTATGGTGGATGCAGCAAGTGGCGGAGCATTGATGAATAAGACTCCAGATGAAGCAATAACGTTGATGGGAAATATTTCAAACAACAAACAACAATTTGGAGCAGACGGATCGAGAAAAGTGGCTGATGTCCAGACCGCCAAAGATACACGATTTGACGCATTATGTGAAAAAATGGACAAACTACTTAGTGGAATGGGCACAACACAACAAGTCAAGGCATGTGGCATATGCAGTGTTCATGGGCATCCCACAGACATGTGCCCAACTTTGCAAGAAGATAATCTTGAACAAGTCAATGCCGTTGGAGGTTACAATTCACAGCAAGGATATTATGATCATTTTTCTAACGTCTATAATTCTCGATGGCAGGATCATCCAAATCCGAGTTTCAAGCAGTCAACACAACAGGGCATACCACATCAGCAGGGCATACCGCAACAAGGTTTTCAACAACGTGGGCAATATTGGGTACAACAACATGCACAAGCACCGCAAGAGAAACCAAGAAGACCTTTGGAAGAAATTGTTGCAGAATTGGCAGAAAATAGTTTGAAGTTTCAACAAGAAACTCGAGCAGGATTTAATCATATGGGAGCACAAATAACTCAAATGGGTCAAGCGATTTCCCGATTGGAGACAACTATTTCCAAAGGTAAATTTCCTTCACAAGCCGAGATAAACCCACGGGAGAATGTGAGTTCCATCACATTAAGGAGTGGAAAAGAATTGCCTGATCCAATCAAGAAGATTGACAGCGTGCCCAACCAAGCCGATATGCCCAAGCAGGAGGAAATGCCCACAATATCAGAAAATCCAGAAAAAGAAAGTGCAGGAACTGAGGTAAAATCTAAACCTGTTAAACCTAAAGTTGTACTGAAACCGCCTTTTCCTGGCAGATTTGCAAGGGAGAAGAAAGATGATGAAAATCAAGACATGCTCAAGGTATTTAGAAAGGTGGAAATCAACATTCCTCTTCTTGATGCAATCCGCCAAGTGCCTAAGTATGCCAAGTTTCTTAAAGAGCTATGCATGAAGAAGATCAAGTATGAAGATAATGCAAGACTCTTGGTAGGAGAAAATGTCTCAGCGGTAATACAACGAAAATTGCCCCAAAAATGCAAAGATCCGGGTATGTTCTCAATTCCATGTGTGATAGGAGATAAAAAAGTTGAAAGAGCTATGCTTGATTTGGGTGCAGCAATCAATGTTATGCCTTTATCAATTTATGAGAAATTAGATCTGGGTCCTTTAAAGAAAACTCAAGTTATAATTCAATTGGCGGACCGATCTAATGTGTATCCAATTGGAATTGTTGAGGATGTTTTGGTAAGAGTGGAAGAACTCATATTTCCAGTTGATTTTTATATATTGGACATGGGAGTCGTAAATTCTAACTCGTCTGTTGTTTTGTTAGGGAGACCGTTCATGAAAACGGCAAAGACAAAGATTGACATGGACAAAGGAAAATTAACATGTGAATTTGATGGGGAAATTGCGACATTTAATATTTTTGATAATATGAAATTTTCTTCTGATTATGAGCATGTTAATTTTTTGGGAATTTTTGATGAATTTAGACAGGTGAACGTTTCGCAAGATTCGACATTCTCTGTGATGATGAGCGAAAATAAAAAATGGGCATATGAAGATGAGTTGGCCATGAGATGGAGAGTTACAGATCATATGGACATGAGCCACAATCAAGATCAAGTCATGAACAAATTTTCAGTATGCCCATATGGATCATTTAAATGGCACAACAAATGGCACGGTGGTGACACTCCACCTCGTATTTGAGAATTATTTTTATCCTATTTCATGTCTAGCCAAAGACTATAAATGAAGGCGCTACTGGGAGGCAACCCAATTTTATTTTAAATTTTAGTCGATTTTTTATTTTTATTTTTGGTTGTTTATTTTCAATAAACGTTTCTTCCAACTTTTCACAAGTTTTTGTAGGTTGAATATCATCATCAACGTCAGGACTGGATGGAAACAACTTCAAATATTTCTCCAATTTCCACCCCATTTAAGGACGATTCTTTCCTTTATTTTATCTTTATTTTATTTTAATTTCTTGTCAAGTTGTTTGATTTTCTTCCTTTCTCTATTTTATTTGAACATGGAGGACCATGTAAATTTTAAGTGTGGGGAGGGAGAACTTTGTTTGTTTTTTGTGTTTTTTTATATGTTTAGTTTGAGTCAATTTAATTGTCAAATTATGAATTTGTGATTTTAGTTGAATCAAGATTAGGGTTGGTTATGGATTGACTGGTTGAAATTTTTTGTTTTTCTCCACATGACAATTAGTATGATGAACTTTCAAATAGCTAAAAACCCGTGAGATTTGAGCTTTATGAGATTAATTTATTTTAAAATCTCAATTCTTTTCAAGTGTGATTTTCTTCCCAAGTTTGTTTTTCTCTAGAATTTGTTTTCATTCTTATTCAAGACCACATTGACATTATGCATGTATTCATATGATAAAGGCACATTTTTCTTCTTTTTAGCCACATGAAGCCTAAAGAGCCTGCCAAGTTATTGATTATCATTTTGTGAGCCTCTTTGAGCTTTATATGAGCTAATTTGTTTAAATACCTACAAAATCGCTCTACCACATTAAAAAATGTAACTTGTCCTTAATCATAGATATGGTGGAGTTACGTTTATTTTGAAAGAAAAAAATAAATATCGAAGTGTTAGAAGAGATTGAAAGGGCTGTGTATTTCATTTGGATTTTTGGTTGAAAGAAGAAGAAGAAGAAGAAGAAGAAGAAGAAGAAAAAAAAAAAAAAAAAGAAGAGAAAAAAAAAATTGATTGTCTCAGTTCTCAAACGAAAAAAAAAATACAGATTTAAATGTGGCATTGTTTCAATTTGGGCATATGGGAAAACAAGGCATATGGAGTCATTTGGGCATATTAAAAATTATGTTGGGATGATTATTCAACACATAACTCTACCATTTTTTCTATGATTCTAGCCTCGTTCCAAAATATTTCCTACCGTTAACCCAGTCCCGTTACAACCAAAAGAAAGTCCTTTTGATGATTGCATGTCATATGACTATAGTGGTGGCGAAAAGAGAACGTTTGCAAACTTATGGTTGATAACAACTTGAGGAATGATTTTGAGAGCAAACACATCCCGATATTAAACACTTGAGAGTTGTGAGATATGTGCGACACTTATTGCTATTTGACTGTTTTGATTAATTGGATGGAGAATGCAATAATTTTTGGATTGAGGATTGATGGATGGCAACTCTATTTTGATTTAATTGATTCACAAGTTTATGATGGACAATTAGATTATCGTTGTTTTATTTTAGTTTCTCATTTTCTTTCTTTTCTTTTTGTTCCGTTCTTCATACTTGGGGCAAGCATGAGTTTAAGTGTGGGGAGATGATAAGTCACAAATATTGCATCTTTATTATATATATTTTTATATATTTGAGACTTAATATATTATTTTTATGGTTATTGCAGGAAAAATATGAGAAAGGAAGGGACTATTCATATTTATGAAAGAATCAGAAGAATAAGAAAATAAATTAATAAAAAGATGATGAAAGAGAGATCGATCGGTTATGAAGGAAGAAATTGGCGATTGCTTAGCAAAAATCACGATACGCCTTGATGACTCTTAAATTATTGTTTGCCTATATAAAGTTGTGAGGTCATTTGGAATAGGCATTCTGGATTCCACAAGTAGTTTTAATTTCACGTTTTACTTTTAGTTAATTTATTTGTTAAGAATTGCAAGAATACTTTGGAGAACTTGTTCGTAAATTTATTTCAATTCAATGGTTGCTTATGTTATGATTACCGTTTGGTTTAATCTTAATATAAGTAGCTAAGTTTATTTTCCGGAATGAGGTTGTGATAATTGTTGATATGCCCATATCGTGAGGTCAAATTAGTTTTTATATGATTCGTATTCTTATACTATGTTATGTTCTGCGATAACACGTTTAGTTCTTAATTAATTAATTATATAGTGGCCAATATATAGTTTGTTAATTAATATCTAAAGCCAATAGAATTGTAAGATCTGTAATTGTCGATTCAATTCTATATGTGGTAAAACTGACTATCTTTGTCAGTGGGCATACGGGGATGTTAAGGGCATACGGGTTCGAATGCTCATAACATAATTGGGTTCCTCTAATTCTTAATGCTATTAATTAATTAAATCTGTTAAGGGTTCTTGCGGGTTGTTAATTAATAAGATTTTGGATAATAAGGGTTCTTTTGTTCAATGATTCGTAAGGAGGAATAAGGAATATGTCAGGGGTTCCGGTATTCTATAACTGATTTATAAGAATTGTGAATTAAAATCAATGCACCGATGAATGATATGGTCATATCTCTTTTTATTTACAATCTCATCCGGGTTTTTATCATATTGATTATTTTCTCTTCTGTTTTGTTTCATTAGTTAATTAAACTCTCTCAAAACCACCAAAGTTACCTTTGAAAGAAAGAATACACCGTTCCCTGTGGATTCGACCTGTATTTTCCACCTACTACACCCTTATTGGGCATTTGGAAGAGCAGTTATTTTGGACGCGTGACGACCGCGTGTCATTCATAATTGAGTTCGATTTAAGTTCGACTTGATAAGGATATATTTGAGCTTAATAAAAAAGTTTGACAAAAAGTTCGATTAAAGCTCGATAATAAAAAAATTTGTGATTGAATTCTTTTCTTTTCTAGATTTTCTTTAATGACTTGAAGACCTTCGAGATGGAATTGAATGAAAAAGGTGGACATAAGAAGAAGGGAATTGCCTTAACTGTCGGGACAACTTCAAAGTCAACTTCAGCTTATGACGAAGAAGAGGATGAAGATCTTGAAGAAATCACTGAAAAGAATCCTGATTTTGCTCTTCTAACCAGAAGACTAAACACTCTCATCAAGGCAAACAGAGGAAAACAACTAAAGGGAGGTGCTGAACAACGCAAGCCTCGACATGACTCATCCGGGTCTTTGGTTATCTATGACAAAATGAATACACCTGGTAAGGAATCTAGGATCATAAAGCGTGCTGCATCAGATCACTTTAGACCAAAGGAGGTGAAAGATTTCTCCACTGTTCAATGCTATGAGTGCAAAGGCTATGGGCACTTTGCAAATGAATGTGCCAACACATTTAGAAAGCTTGGAAAGCCCGTCACATTCTTATCTCTTAGCGACAGCGAGCTGGACACCTCAGGGATTACTTGTTCAAATTTGACCCCAAAAGTGATAAAAGGAAGAACTGTTGAGGAAGAAGGGAGAGTCAATCATGAAGTCGAGTCCACTTCAGAGACTGATGAGGATGCATGTACAGAAGGATCTAGATCGAATCATCACTCAAATGATTCAGAAATTCCAGAAGTAGTTCAGGGAACCAATAGAAGAGATCCACCGAGCAAGATTCGAAAAGATCATCCAATTGATCAAGTCATTGGAGATGTTCATGAATGGGTCAGAACTAGAGGTAAAACTCCTGTCAACTACAAGGAAATGGTAAGGATGGTGTGCCTGTCATGTATAATCAATAAAGTTGGTACTGATGTCTTCTTATCCATGGTTGAACCTAAAAACGTGAATGAAGCATACGTGGAACAACCTAAAGGCTTTGAAGACCCGACAAAACTTGATCATGTGTATAAATTACACAAAGCTTTGTACGGACTTAAGCAAGATCCTATAGCTTGGTATAGTCGGTTAACAGAGTTCTTGCTTGAATTTGGTCTTTTCAGGGGTCATGCCGATAGGACACTTTTCCTCAAGAAAGAAAAAGACTTTCTCACAATTGCTCAAATATATGTCGATGACATAGTAGTTGGATCAACAAGCGAGATGACTTTGAAGGAATTTGTGGAGGCGATGTCCACATCATTTGAGATGAGCATGGTGGGTGAGCTTAGCAATTTCTTTGGACTTCAAGTCAAGAAAAAAGAAAATGGTGTGTTTGTCTCCCAGACAAAATATGCCAAGAATCTTGTAAAGAAGTTCAGCTTGGAGAATGCAAAACACATGAGGACTCCCATGAGTACGACTGAAAAGCTGTCGAAGGACGCAGTTGGACCTGAAGTTGATTCAACTTTATACAGATCAATGATCGGAAGTCTCATCTACCTGACTGCTAGCCGGTCAGATATCATGTACAATATGTGTGCATGTGCTCGGTTTCAGTCCTGTCCCAAGGAGGAGCACCTTAAAGTTGTAAAGAGGATCATTCGGTATGTTTCCGGCACATGTGAATTGGGTCTATGGTTCAAAAGGGACACAACTACAGATCTTGTAAAGTACAGTGATGCTGACTGGGCTGGAGAGATAGATGATAGACGGAGTACAAGTGGTGGATGTTGCTATCTTGGTAACAATCTTATCTTGTGGCATAGTAAAAAGCAAAATTGTATCTCGTTGTCTACAGCTGAATTTGAATATGTAGCTGCCGGTAGCTGTTCAACACAATTGGTGTGGTTAAAATCAATGCTAGATGATTATGGGCTAGAAAGTAATCCTTTAGTGATGCTCTGTGACAACACAAGTGCTATCAACCTTGCTAAGAACTCTGTCCATCATTCCAAGTCCAAACACATCCATTTGAGGTACCATTTTATTAGAGATTTGGTTGAAAAGAATATATTAAAATTAGAGTATATTAGTACGGAAAACCAACTGGCTGATATGTTTACTAAGGACTTGAGCTATGAGAGATTCTCAATATTGAGAAAATCTCTCGGCTTATGTTCTGTTTAAAGTAAAGTTGTCACGTCTGTTGTCATATTTCTGTCATATTATAGACGATTTTTGAAGGTGGACATATTTGAGAATGTAAAAACTTTTTTAAGGTGAAACCATGATTGTTCTTAGAAAGCCATATAACTAGATCGAAGATCTTATATAAGTGGTGATTACAAGATTGTTTTGGTTATTCATTTATTCACCATCTGTCTCCTTCATCTTATAATTTTCTATGATGTTTTCAGAAGTTGTGTTCTGATTAAATGATTTCATTGGATTGACAACAGGTGTAGCAATTTTTTTAAAAAAAAAAATCAGTTGGTAAATATCCGGAACATATCTTACTCGATTTTTAATATTTTTCTTGACTTTATCTTTAATGATTTGGTTCCTAATTCATAGGAAAACCGATTTCCTTATGTTATACATATAACTTGTCTTTGTTTAAACAAGTTCAGTATTACTCTGAAGTTTCAACGCTTGCTTTCTTCCCAAAAAGGGGGAGATGATGGTGGTAGTGTTAACATTGATGTCACTAGCAGCAGCAAACAAGGAGATGGTGCGGTTGGAAGTAGCAGAGTTAATGAAGATGAAGTTTCTGCGAAAGGGGGAGTTTGCTTGACAGGGGGAGCAACTGTGCTCTAAACTTTGGGTTTCTGAGTATGTGTTTTAGGGGGAGCAAAATTTGTTTTTATTGCTGTGTTGCTCGTTTGGTTGGTTTTGAGAAAAAAGACAAAAAAGGGGGAGATTGTTGAAACTGTATGGTTTATTATTTTGGATATAGTTTTTTTTTGTTTTTTTTTTTGTCTTTCTTTTAATTATTTTTGCAGGTAGAATTAATATATGGATGGACATGTGATTTGACCAAGTCTTAGAGATAAAGTCCAAGATATGTTTGTTCCTATATCTATGGAAAGGTTGTTTGCTTGTGGCTAAAGTCAAGGAAAGTTGTTAGGAGTACGGTTTGTGCAAGTTATATGAGTAGAGGGCAAGTATATTGTTTTGTATAAATATAGGATCCAGATGTATAGTTTTTACGGAGTCTTAGAGATATACATTCAGATTAGAGATCAAGTTTTTATATTCTGCAGATTTTCTACTAGATTTGGTTAAGACAACTTTAGTCTCAACTTTCTGTGAAGGAAGAGATAAAATGTCTTAATATTTTAGTTAGTGTTTTTCTAGTAGTGTTTTTGTAATTCACATATTCTATATAGTGAAGATTTCGCCCTGAGGCATTTCATGAGATTATAGAAATATAATCTCGTGAAAATTTCAATCCATTGTTCTATTTCTAAATTTCCGCTGCGTATGCAAAGTTGTCTCAACTTTGGAGCCAACTTTGATCACAACTCTGTTAAAACCGAGAGTTTGGTTTTTTCATATACTAATTGAGAAGCTAATATTTTCTCTTAATATATAGATTACGTACATATAATATTAGTGATAGATATTAGGATAGATAAATTTCATTATATATATACATAGACACCATATCTATTTATATTATGAATTAATATATGAATATTAATATTAGGGATGAACAACTCTCAGCCGTGAAATATTAATATTAATATTAGAAATTTGTGTATATATTTATATGGATAAATTTGATTATATATACACACACCATATCTATTTATATTAGGAATTAATATATAAAATATTAAATGAGAATGGTATCTAGAACCTAATATTGGGTTGAGGATATATAAATCACATATAATGAACCTAATCTAATTAAATATTCCCCTTAAAAATTCTACTGATAATACACGCACTTCATGAAATGAATTTTTTTAATTCATTTATAAAATCTGCAA
The DNA here is from genome assembly GCA_026008535.1 of Perilla frutescens. Taxonomy (NCBI): domain Eukaryota; kingdom Viridiplantae; phylum Streptophyta; class Magnoliopsida; order Lamiales; family Lamiaceae; genus Perilla; species Perilla frutescens. Next base: position 13,327,903 of record BRKX01000003.1, on the reverse strand, counting down.
TATCTCAATGTGAATGTTGTATAATCATCTCCACATTAATAAGATATTCCTGTAGGGGGTGAATTTCTAAAATTATTTTCGTACTTGGTTCGGGCTCTAGCGACCGGTGAGATTTTGCGAGGCCAAAGAATGAGTAGAATGAGATCGATTAAGGAATGATTGAGTGTCTAAAAGATCGGAATAATTTGTTTAACCAATGATTACTCGGGTGTTTTCGATATTGCTTTTCTTATTTTTCACCCCCTTTGCGATTTATATAGGATGAAGCCGTAACCCCTTTCCGATTTTCAAGGGATTTTCCGCTATCTTTGGGGATAGACCCTTATCCCCTTAAGGGTTTTTGACTGGGTCATACTTATCTTCCAACGTTCTTTTGACCTGGTCTCATTGTTCGAACTCTGTTCTAGCTCCCCCCTTTTATGTTATCTCTTCTTCGGACTTGACTCCTTCGATCTCTAAACCCTGGACTTCGACATGTGTCTACTAGGCCCTAAGACCCTTAAACGAACATAGGTCTTATTATTGGGTGTGATACCCCGACCCTTTTTGCTAAATTATAAATTATAATTTTAGTAAATGATTTCGAATTAATATCGTTGAATATTAATCATGTGAGTATGTTTGCATGTTATGCCGTTATTTTATTGCAGGTTGTCTCACTCGAGCCGATACGTCATAGCACAGTGATGTTATACACTCTGTATAACACAATTTAAATTTTAATACTAAAGTGTCGAGTTATATGATTATGAATGAATGTTATTGCATTTAATTTTGTTTGCCAAAACCTTGAACACCCTAACGCTGAGTTGATCGAGTGGTTTAAGTCCGGGAGTCGTTTAAAATAAGGGGGATGATTTTTGGCATGTCGCGCGCTCGCGGGGAAGTGCGCGCCTGCGGGGCCCTGCGCGGTCGCGGGAGACTGCGCGCCCGCGGGGCTGGCGAGGGACGCGCGCCCGCGGGGGCTGCGCGCTCGCGGGGAGCGTGGGCCGAGAGAGGGGTTCCGCGGTCGCGGTGGGCTGCGCGGTCGCGCGGGTCCAGGGATTTTCTACCTATAAATACAACACTTATTCATTTTCTCCTCATTTTCTTTCCATATGGGCGATTTTCCTTCCCCTTCTCCCTACAAATCTTTCATCTTTTGAAGTAGATTCTTCCATCATCATCCATCAACAAAGGTAACCTCTACACCTCTCCTTCTTGGGGATTAAACACTCATTTCTTGTTGTTTTGGAAACTAGGGTTTGTTATCCAAATTTGAGGATTTTGGATTTTTGTTGATCTTCTTGCTTTGATATCTCAAACATATGGTTTATTTACCTCCTTGAAGCTATATGTGAAGTTATATCGAATTCCTATGGTTCATTGTTGCTAGGGTTTGGATTTTTGCCCTAATTTCCTTTGTTTTATTGATAATTGTTTGGAGATGTTATGAGGGTTGTATGGGGTTGATTTTCATGTATGTTAGAGCCCTAGGATGAAGGTGTTTGTATTTGGAATGTTGGGTCTAAAGGATTTAAAATGAGTCATGAGCATGTGGTTTAAATGTGTGCCCGTAATGTGTTCGATCAAATGCTTCAAAGAGCTTTAATGCGTATTTTGAAGTCCAAAATCGTAGTATGAGCTTGTATATCCATGGTTGTGTATGTGAAAATGTTTGAAGACCTTTAAAGCAAAGTATCGTATGAGTTTGGTCTAAATTATGATTTAATTAAATAACTCGACGTCTAAAATAAAAAGGGAATTGAAAGGTGCTAGGTGACGTGTTGTGGCTCGAGGAGGACAACTTGTGCACGGCAAAGGAGTATTCAAGGTTAAAAAGGATTCAAAAGCGTCTTTTAAGGTGGGGTAACTCTAAACTGTGAACACGTGTAAGGTTATAGTTATTGTTGTACTTTGATTGTATATGTATGAAGGGTCTTCGGACCGGTGAATGAAAGAGATCCTTCGGGGTCGACAAAGAGACCCTTCGGGGCAGAGATCCTTCGGGATCGATAATAGACTCGTTAATGTCCTCCCTGGGGGGTAGGATGTCTGCGGGCATCCCTACAGGGATAAAGATGTTCATTAACGGGGGGGATCATGATGTTTAGACCCTACGGGGTTGAGACTAGTCTCCACAAAGTAATGAAAAGTCCATATGTTATATTTTCACTTGTGCAATTAGCTATAACTGTTTACAGTGTTCCCCACTGAGTATGTTGTTAAATACTCACCCCGTTCATTCAATGAATTTCAGGTTGAGGAGTCGAGGCCGGAGTAGGAGCGTTGTGAACACAAAAGAACCCCATAAGTTTGTGTTTATCTTTTGCATGCTCTTCTTTTGATAGCACTCATATTATTATTGTTATTATTACATTGATCACTCTTTTTGCCTTATGATCGATGATTATTGGGGATGGGAATAGCCCGATCTTTTGTAGGCCATGATGTATATAACTTGATAGTATGAGAACAACTTAAAGGCGGGTCGTTTGACCTTGGAGCCTTCTATGTGCGAATTGTGTCGATGAACCCCTATATTATGTTTGTTAATTTAGGGTGCTAGACGGGCGGGTTGTGTAAACCTATGAGCCCGATAGGTTAGATGATTGCATGTTTAATAGGATAAAATTTATATTGAAAATTATGATGCCTTACCTCATCATGCTTTGTATATTATCATATTTGACCTAAGCTTCCGCTCATACTAAAATAAGCACACAAAATATGTATGTAAATTGTATGTTAAGTGACGTGGCCAAACAGAGTAGTTTGAGGCGTTACATTGGGCCTTAACGAAAATAGACCTCTACAATTAGCCCCTCATTACCTGAGGCTCGAGGATCGAGGATCATGTAATGACTGTTGTCGCGACGCAGAGGGACGATCATAATATATTTCGGATGATTTACGAAGCCCCAAGTTTGACGTTATTAACAAATAATCATGAGATCGAAAAAGGGTCGTGAAAGAAGACCTCGTAAGGCTCTAGACCTGAATGAAGGTCCCGAGGAGCTAAAAGGGGATCGTCAAAGCAGACCTCGTAAGGCTCCAGACCTGAATGAAGGTCCTAGGGAGCTAAAAAGGGGTCGCGAAAGCAGACCTCGTAAGGCTCCAGCCTGAGTGAAGGTCCTGGGGCCTTACGAGGTCTGGATTTCTAATGATATCTATTAATCTACTAATGATATATACAATGTATAATATAATATATATGAATATATCCTCATTACTTTTCACACGTTAAAGATATATTATCACATATATTTTTGAGATTTGTGTGCATATATAAACCATATATAATGGAATAAATCCAATTCATCAAAAAATTCAATTCATACCATAAATATTTTTCTCCGTACAATTTTATAAATAGATCTGTATGCTACGCATACAAATCAAACGCTCTACTGCATTTTACAAGAAATTAATTCATTCCAAATCATAACTTCGTGTCTCCATTTTTCAGTTTAGTTGAGAGGGTTAGGGAAACCGGCCATTCCATATATGAATTGATATTGAAACTTAGGTTGTTCGTGTGTACAAACAACCACCGTATGGAAGATCGCATGTTAAACCAACTCTCGAGATAATTCTCCATGATCGTGTCGATGACTGTATACACGGTACCATGAGGAAGTCAGATCTTGAGCGGTTTAATATCGAATTTGTGGAAGGCAGTTTATATGCTTTTCAATTTTTCGATATACAAGATAATAGGATGAATATAGAACAACCCAACATTTGTTCAAATTCATTTCTTCTTCCTATACGAAAGTTATCCCCATCGTGGATGAAGGTTTTCCACACTACATGTTCCAATTTTGAGATTTCACATCTTTACAAGAGTTGGTCCATTTGATGAGGGTTTGCTTTTTGGTATTAACTATACTTCATATTAAAATTTCAGTTTATATTATTTATATTTTTTTGTTTTACTAATATATATAATTTTTTATTATAACATACATTATTGGAAAAGTTGAAAAGCACTCTGAACCCCGAGAAATACAACATAACGGACGTCGTACCAATTCATGATTTATATTGAAGATGTAAATTATACTTCAATTCATAATTTATATTTTACACTATGCATGAGTTTTGTTTCAGTATGATAATTGAAGCAATATTTTTTTTATTGTGATCATATTTTAATAAAATTTTAAATGTGTACCCTACTCTCCGTGCATCGCACGGGTGCAATACTAGTTGATATAAAAATAAAAATTATATTGTCGAATCAAATAAAATATGTAATTATTAGACACTATTAATTGCTTGATGTTGATTTTGATGAATAATGACGATATAACTCAGTGTAAGAATGTTTATTTGATATCATAGGTTTAATCAATTTCATTTGTGTTTGTTTCATTATCAAATCTCAATTCTTAATTATAATTATAAAATATAAGTTTATTTACCTCATAATTAGAAAGTTTTTTGTTAGACTACTTCAAAATTCAAATATACTAATTAAAATTATAACTAAATACATTCTAAATGTATATCTTGAAGTTGGATAATTAATTTTTCATTACATTAATTTTTATCATATAAATCTATTTACATTTTTCTATTTTTTGTTTAATATCATAAGCTTAACTTAATGTTTGTAAATATCATTAGTTGATTCCATTTTTATTTTATTTTTATCTATGATAATATTAATACTTAATTTACATATAGTTCATATTATTTATTATTATTAGTTGAATATACAGTAAATTTATCTGATAAATTGATAATATGATATTATGTTTATATAAATATAATATCAATATATAATATATAAATATTTGCATATATTTAAGTTTTGGAGAATTGTTATGAAAAACATTACTTGATTTAGTATTAACATAATTGTTAATACTTTAGTCATGTGGTTAAAGTAACAAATTGATGTCCCCTTCGGGATGATAGCCTAGTGGTGGAGTGGTATTATCTTTAGGTCAAAGGTCTCAAGTTCGAATCACACCATCAACACCAGTACCAGGTGTGAGCCTATCACACTCGACTTGCCAAGTGTGGTTAACCTCCCTTGTATGGTTTGCATTTTGCAAACTATTACACAGGAGGCGGGGTTTATCCAGTGCGCACCTCGGTAGCGGTTGTGGGTTACCTTTGACAAATAAAATAAAAGTAACAAATTGAAATACATTTGGCTAAAGTTTGAATCTTGTTGAAGGTGATTTTTTTTTTTTGCTTATTTATCAAAGCTTAATTACAAAGTTCGATTAAAAGCTCGCGAGCTATTTGATAAAAGCTCGTTTACAGTCGAACTCGAGCTACTCGTAAGAAGCTCGTGAGTGGCTCGAGTTCGGCTCGAGAAAATTGTTGAGGTCGAAAAAAAGCTTGAATTCAGCTCGTTTAATAAATGACCGAGTTCCAATCGAACTTTTTTCAAGCCGATACCCAAATAGCTCATGAACAGTTTGACTCATTTACAGTCCTATCAATGATCACTCTTTTAAGCCCATGGTCATCTCGTTAAATACAAATCAAGTCTTAAAAAGAAGAAAAATAAAAAAAACTACACTTCTTCGCCTAGATATAAAATGACTGAATACGTATGTTAAATATAATAAACTAAACTATTAATTTCCAATTTAATTTAAAATTTATTCAAAAAGTTACCTTTATTCAAATCAAACACAAGCTTAACAGTGGATGCATAAAATTTTATGTACAGAAAAAATGGGACATTCAACAAAAGAAAACGCTGGGAAAAATATTTACGTCACGCAAATATAAGAATTTATTTTCCTTACTTTTTTTTTTTTCTTTATTTCGTTTTTTTTTTTTTTACCTTTTATTACAAAAGTGACAAGAGATAGGAGTGGCAACGCCTTAACTTGTGGTCCACTGCTCTTTTGAATAATTTACAGACACATGGTCGATGCCGCTCCAGTGGCTTGTCTTAAATATTTAGTGGCTAATGTTCTAATTATAATAATTAGGTTTTTAATATTAAATAAAAATACATAATTTTGAGGGAGTTTTGATTAAAAATAAGTTATCAAATTTTTAGGCCTCTAAATTCAACATATGAAATTTTTGTTGCATTCTCTGTGTTACACTGCGTGTTATACTTTCAAATTACGAATTTTTCTTATATTTTTTCTTCAATTTTATTTTTTATAATTTAGTTTAATTTTATAATTGTTTCTTAGGATTCACCCCACCCAATTAGGATTTATAATTATTTTTTAATATTTAATTTTCACTTTTCAATTAATAATTCATTATTATGGTTGATTTTTTCAAAATTATGTTTTATAATTTTTTTAATTCATTTTTTTGTTGATAAATATTGACTATGATTATTTATGTTATAATTAATTTTATTTTATAATAAACATTAGTAAAATCATAAATTTGATGGTGAAACACGAAAAAGTGTAACATGAAATTTCAACCATCTAAATTTATTAGGGGTCATATTGTGCACAAGCTCTTTTTGCACACCACGGGTTTGGTAAGTAATACCCTAGTTTTAAAATGTACATACAATTTAATATTTTCTAGTGATATTTCATGAATAACGGATATTATGATGATACAAAAAATATGTGACGTTACTTTTGAGTTGCGATGTAGTACATATATAACTATAAAATTTGCATGTATCGGTTGATCGAAAAAAGAAATCATCAGTATATTAACGGAAAAAAAAATCAATAATATCATCCACATTGTTTAATTCTCTCCACATTGATTATACATAAAATATCATTATTTGAAAGTACTCAATTATGTATATTAAAAAAAAATCGAGCATTGCCCGCTCGGACCACATCGACTCTACTACGTACCCACCACAAAGTGTCCAAATTAAAATAAAATTTCAGAAAATAGATAGATATTAATGAACACGTAAAATACACGAAAATTCTAATTACAAGTAGAAAACATTTTAATTTTTAACGTGGTTAGTTGAAAAGAGTTCCATGTGCTACTTTGAAAAGCAACAACATACACACCTAATGTGAACTCAAATCACCAGTCACTTTTTAAGCCATGATCGTTTAATTTAGAAATAAAAATAATAAAAATGAGTCGACCCTAAAATTGGAAAATAGAGACGCGACAGATATATAGTAACTTAGAAAAGTTTGTTGTTTCCTTTTTCGTTTTATTTATGAAAATAGGTTTTATACCCTTTTTGCCTTCCATAATTTGGACATACGTGACGATGGTAATTAAAGCATGATTGTTGTGATATTTCTTTTTTGAACTTGTAAATTCGTCTATAATAGAATAATCGAAATACCAACTCTCATAAAGTTGGTTAAGTCATTCTTTTTATGTCGATCGAAAACTCGAATATGCGACGAGATATTTGTGATATATATATTTTTTTAAAATTGATGTAAGTTATTTCATTTTACAGTATTACAAATTGGAATTCCTGAAACAATTTTCTGAAAACTCTCTCAGATTTTAAGAATTCATAAAAACAATCGTCAAATATAATGATGCGTATCACACTTGCCGGGGAAAGTGAATACAAATGTTTCTTTTTTCAAAAATCATATTTAATATAAAAATGATACTCCCCCCCATTTAATTATGATTGTTGTTTGAACTTTTTTATTTTGTGTCAAAATATTTGCTATTTTATATGTTTTCTCACTCTCTCCCAATTTTAACCTTATCGTAAACCCTATTTTAGGAAAATATAAGTGAATAAGATTGTATGTCATATATGAGATGAGTATATTAGTCCATAAAATTAATTGTTAATTCTGGATTGAAAAAAAAAACTAAACAACAATCAAAATAAAATGGAGGGAGTAATTTTTAATCTTTTATTCAATATAAATATGTTTTCTATTTTTTGCAAATGATAGTTGTTGTTAAACTACTACCTTTTGCTATTGTGGGGATTCCCTAAGTTTTTGTAGTATTTTTTATATATTAATTTCTTTAAATTTGAAAAATGATACAACGCAAAAGTCATGTTCAAGTTAATATATAGTGTTATATTATTAGGATATTTGGGGATTGTAAGATAAATTTTTCCATACTTGGAAGAGTTTTTAGACTATTTAAAATAGACTTTTTTTTTTAGAAAACACGAGTTTTATGGAAAAAGAAATCCACATATATGTCTTTTTAGTTTGAGCGGATGCGATAACAATCACATTGAGAATAATCAGTATAATTAATCAAACTAATAATTATACACTGGGTCTCTTGGATGAGATTCAACCAAATGATTAGTCAAACTAAATGAAAATTAAACGAAGTAGTTCAAGTTAATACTTGATCGGAACTAATCCTTGACTAGATTTCCGCCCATACATCGTATTTATTCATGGTCTCACACTCAAACGTATTTTACAATACACACATATAAGTGTGTGAATAAACCTATAAAAAGTTTAAATAGATTAAAAAACTAAACTTTATTTTCATATATATAAATAATAATTATCATAATTATTTACATAAACAAATAATTTAATATTATTTTGGCGTAAATAATAAGCTTGGTAATTATATCATAATTATTTACACAAATAAATAATTTAATATCATCTCAGAGTAAATAATAAGCATGTATACAAGAAAAGGCGCAAAAAAAAATTTAATTAAACTCACGTGGTTTGTAGTTGTACAGTCAAAATTTGCATCGGAAAATTCTGATTGTGCAATATACAAAAATATCTACAAAATCTACCGGGCACCGTTCAATGCACAAGTTTTTTTTTTTTTTTTTTGTATTCAATTGTGATTTGAATTGGCCTATATATATTTTTATATTTTGAATAATTATAAGTGAATGCTTATATTATAATAATGTAAAATAGAAACGGTAAAATTTATGTAAACAGGTGTAAATGAAAATTTTACACAAGAAAATGTTGTAATTGCACATATTTTTTTTTTTTGCCATAAATTTTTCCGCTTGATCGATCACAATATAAATCACTCGAGTTTACAAAACACGGTAACAATATAATTCAAATAAAATTAAAACTTTCATCTCTAAAGAAATTTTTAACAACTTACAAATATTAGTGCAATCGAATAATATGTGAATCCAGAGTATTTTGTAATTAAATATGGAATAGATTTAAATATATATAAATATAAAAGTTGGAAATCGAACTTCCATGAATTATTATGATAAATTTCATAAATCAAATTGTTAAACCACATATACCTATCATGAATAAAAAATAATTTAATAAAATAAAAACTTTAAAAATATAAAAAAATGAAAAATAATTAAATAAAATTAAAATATTAAAAAGCACGTAGAAAGTAATTAAAAATTTATGTAAATATAATAATGCACACATTAATTATAACGCTATGAATCGAACACAAGACCTCAACATTACAATTCTACTTTTTTTAGTTTTACTTTAATTTATGCATATATAAATGTATAGATGAGGACCTCGCCCCATGGTTAATTAGTACTTAAATAAGGCTACGTCGGCAAAATATATGGTCATGAATATATATATACTTCCTCCGTTTCACAATAAGTGTCATTTTAACACTTTAATTTTGTTTCACAAAAAATACCATTCTACATAATTGAGGTAAAAATTTCACATTTTCCTCATATTTACTCTCATTTAATGCATTCAAACAATCATATTTAACTCATTTAATATATTCACATAAAGGTGTTTAAAGTAATTTTATTATCTAATTAATGTCTTTATTAATATGTGTGCATTCATCCAGAATGACACTTATTCAGAAACGGAATGACACTTATTCAGAAACGGAGGAAATATATATACATACATATATATATATAAATGAATCTATTATTTCAATTTTTGAAGCTTAAATTGAGTAATGGTTCACATCTTTAACTCTTCAAGTCAAATGGATAGATACAACTGGGATTCTGTCTCACTCTCACAAGTCACAGCACACATTTCTAGAGGGAGAAACAACGCTGTGACAGTCAAGCCTCACAATTGATGATGATGATGATGATGATGATAATAATAATAATAATAATAATAATAATAATAATAATAATAATAATAATAATAATAATAACACAATTGATGATGATAATAATAATAATAATAATAATAATAATAATAATAATAATGACGGACGGCAAGTCTATCTCTTTATATTGGTTATAATAATAATAATAATAATAATAATAATAATAATAATAATAATAATAAAGAAGGACGTTATGTCTATCTCTTTATATTGGTTATAATTGGTTATAATGTACATCTGGATTATGCATAACTTTGTTGTAATTTCATAGTGCATGTGCAAGTAAGAAACGAAATAATACGTTGTATCCCTAAGTTTAGGCACGATCGACCACCACGCAAACACCATACATAATTTTAGGAGCACTATTTTTTTTTTTTTGTTGTATTCATACAAAAAAAAAACGACTTATCATTTTTTTAAATAAAACTAATTATGAAGTATCTTTTTTATTAAAAAATTAAAAGCTAAAACTAATATTCAACGAAGTTATTTTTGTTTTCAATGAGGCATCAGATTTTTTAGAAGCAAATACATACATAATTTATAGGAGTTAAAAAACCAAAAAATGTATAAATACTTTAGGCGTAACGAGCATTTTCAATATCAAAAGAATTTCTAATTTTAATATATATCGAACCCTTAACCTATAGGAACTACAATCCTTGTTCCACTTTCTGACATAATCATGATCATTATTAATTTCTTCAAACACCGCTGTTATCATTATTAACAACAATTTTATTCTCTAAACACAACAAAAATGAGTGGAAGCCAAATTAAATGTGTTCAGACAACTAAAATTGTCCTCTTATGCAACTTGGTAGCTTATACATTCACCCATACACAACTGTGCCATGCCAACTATTATCTCCAAAACCTCACATCATTTCCAATTTCCCATTGTGCAGTTAACAAAATACCAAAACCGCACCTCCAATCATAGAGGAAGCCATATAAATTTTGAAGATCTCTGACGTGACAAAATCAAACCAATCTCTTTATATAAATACATATAACTCCTAGTTAGTTATATCATATATGCAATTCTAAGTTGCATAGCAGCAAAAACAGAACATAAACAAATTACAGCTTTTGTAGCTGCAACAATGGAGAAAAGTGTGGGGAATGAGGTTTCCGCAACAAAAAAAGAACCAAACTACAGAGGAGTGGTAGCCATGCCCTTTGTCATAGGTAACAAATCTTGAAATCCCAATTCTGTTTTCGATCAACAGCGTCGTTTGTAGTTTGATCAAATCTTGAAAAAACCGGACTAATTGGTCATGATTATATTTTGGTCAGGGAATGAGACATTTGAGAAGCTGGGAACAATTGGAACATCATCAAATCTACTGGTATACCTCACGACTGTCTTCAACATGAAGTCCATCACAGCAACGAATGTGATCAACATCTTCAACGGAACTTGCAATTTCGGAACGTTGCTCGGAGCTTTCCTCTCCGACACCTATCTCGGCCGCTACAAAACTCTCGGAATCGCCTCCATTTCATCCTTCTTGGTACTAAAATCATGCTCACTTCAGTGAATTAAACACGAAGAAACTCAGTTAGCTAACGTGTAGATTTTTTTATTTACTGCAGGGGATGCTGGTGCTCACAATGACAGCAACATTTCCAAACCTGCATCCACCAAAGTGTGGATCAGATGAGAGCGTTGAGTGCGTTGGAGCCTCGACCGGGCAGCTGGCCTTCTTGTTCAGCGCGTTCGTGTTTCTAGTGATCGGGGCGAGTGGGATAAGGCCGTGCAATCTAGCCTTCGGAGCTGATCAGTTCAACCCGAAAACAGAGTCGGGTAAAAGGGGCATCAATAGCTTCTTCAACTGGTACTACTTCACCTTCACCTTCGCCATGATGGTGTCGTTGACTGTGATCGTGTACGTCCAGGCCAGCGTGAATTGGGCCATCGGGTTGGCCATCCCGGCCTTCCTCATGTTCCTATCTTGCGCGTTTTTCTTTGTCGGTACGAGGATTTATGTCATGATTTTGCCTCAAGGAAGCCCCATCACTAATGTGGTTCGAACATTAGTCGTTGTTTTCAAGAAAAGGAAGCTGCAGCTGCCTCAAAGCCCTTGTAATTCATTGTTCAACTACCATTCCCCTGTTTCCATCAACTCCAAACTTGCTTATACTGATCAACTCAGGTATTTATAAGTTGTAACACACACACACACACACACACATATATAGGATTTTAGTGTGTTTTACATTATAATGTTGTCTTAATTTTAAGCTGATGTGATGAATGTGTTTAGGTGGCTAAACAAAGCAGCTATTATAACGGCCGAAGACAAAATAAACGAGGATGGATCACCTGCTGATCCTTGGAATCTATGCAGTGTGCAGCAGGTTGAGGAGATAAAATGTGTGGTGAGAGTGGTTCCAATTTGGTTATCTGGAGTTTTTTACTACGTCGTTTTAGTCCAAATGCAGACATATCTAGTGTTGCAAGCCCTTCAAAGCGACAGGCGTTTAGGCCGTGGCAGCTTCAAGATTCCTGCAGCAACCTACAACGTTTTTTCCATGATCAGCCTCACCATATGGATCCCAGTCTACGACAGGATCCTCGTACCGTTGCTGAGGCGAATAACGCGGAGAGAAGAGGGAATCACAATGCTGCAGAGAATAGGGATAGGATTAGTCCTAGCAATCTTGACAATGCTGGTGGCAGCTGTTGTGGAGAATCATAGGAGGACTTTGGCTTTCACTCATCCAACCATAGGCGTGGTCCCACATAAGGGTGCCGCGATTTCGTCTATGTCGGGGAACTGGCTGATCCCTCAGCTGGTCTTGGTCGGGATATCGGAGGCCTTCGCAGTGATAGGCCAAATTGAGTTCTTCTACAAGCAGTTCCCGGAGAATATGAGGAGCTTTGCAGGGTCTTTCTTGTTCTGTGGTTTCGCGATTTCGAGTTATTTTACGAGTTTCTTGGTGTCCATCGTTCATAATACGTCCAAGGTAGGGGAATCGAGCAATTGGTTGGCTGAGGATTTGAATAAGGGGAGATTGGATTACTTCTACTACTTTGTTGCTGGCTTGGAAGTGGTGAATTTGGGCTGTTTTTTGGTTTGTGCTAAGTGGTACAGGTACAAGCCTGTTGCTGCTGCTGATGATGATAACAGCAAAATGGATGTGGCTATGGAGATGATTGATTCTCAAAAATCTGTGTAGTTAGTTTATTTTCATATTTTTGAATAAATATTGGTTTATGATTATGGTATGAGGAATGTGCAGTGTGAAAACATGAAAATGAGATGCAGATAGTAGATATATGTAATCTATATAGAAGGGTTAGTTGGCCGAGAACAGTAAGGCTAAACTTGATTAGTGTCACAAGTTTATTCATATTTCCTAATATATATGGTTGACCTTGGAAAAAATACTGATGATGAGTTCTAGCATATATATTTTATTAATAGGTAGGAAGATGCACGTGGTTAAAATATTTTTATTTTCAAAAAATCCATCTTGGATTGTTTAGAATAAAACGATATTACAAGAAAATAGATGATTTTCAATCAAAATCATTCCAACAAAAGAAACAATCTTGAAAATAAAATGCTAACGGTTGGAACACTCGTTGGAATTTGTATTTCTTGTATGAAATCTCACGATAAGAATACTACTATGAAGAATGTTATCCAAACAAGCGCAAAATATGTGCATTTTTTAGCTACTTGTTTATAAAGTAAGTATGATTGCTAGTTGATATTTTGAATAAAATTAGTAGCAATTAATTATGCACTATCGTGCCACATGGTAATTGAATGAACTTCAAATTTATTTATTGGATTTGTTATATATTTTGAACTTTGGTATATGAAAACTAATAATAAAATATACATATGTTTATATTTCCACTATATCTATAATTTCATCAAATTCAATCAAATTAGACAATTAGCGAAACATTCTAGCTCGATGGATGTCAATATCAGTACCATAATGTAAGGTTAATAAGATGATATGGAAATACAAATATCTCTCTCTTTTTGTCCGGTTTACACATTGGGAAAATTGATAGAAGTGAAAAAAATCTTGCAATTACCAACAATGAATGGTCTTTATCACGAAGGTATATATCCAAGCATAGGCTATAAGGACCATATACTTTTTATCTTGTGTTTGGCAATACTATTGTCAAATTAGAGATGGCATCGAGTCGAGTTAAATATGAAATTATCACTTGACAATTTTCTGGCAATATAATAGTGTCGCAATTATACCGACTTACAAAAATTCCACAAATGAATTCAAAATTGATAAACAATTTTATCAATTTTAAAGGTGAAAACATTTCATTAAAGATTTATGGGTTATGTGCATTTAACCAAAATGGTGCCAGAATCAGAGCTCGCCGCCGAAATAAAAAAAAACACAAAAAGTTCAAGACTTTCATAAATTAGAGCGAGCAAGAAAGACTAAAATTGAGCTCTATAAAACTTTTTTAGAACTATTTTTATGTCATCTCCTCTAATTAGAAAATAAAATTCCTAAAAAAATCATACCTTCCTTTAATTACGGGCCTAAAAATTTCATGAAGATTTTTCGACTTGGAAAGATCAATTATTATTATTTAGATTATAGTACTTGTAAAACATGTAAGCTTAATTATCTGCAGACAATAATGTTGGAAAATTGGATGTAATAAATTGAGCCGTGACTCATTTTGTCCGATTTTTGGTGACCAAGTTATTTATTTTTGGAGGAATTAAATAGCGTACGATTGTTCTATATTGGTAGTAGATAATCGTAATAATTTTATTTTCTCAAATTCAATTTTTGGTGAGTGAGAAATTAATTGTTGAAGTCGGTCACACGATTGGACATTTATGGTGTGTGGGAAAATGTGTTTAAAGCACATTTTATGATCTCACATTGATTTCTTAACCTAGTTAAGAAGTGTATTTAAGTGTATTAAAATTTAAGTGTAATATCTAAAGTGCACAAAGATGTGGGTCATTAGCCTCACACACGCGCCCGCCTGTGCCTGAGCTCGAGCCAGTACTCCGAATTAGATCTTGGTAAGTGGACTTTAGGTGGACTTTGGACGCGCGTGGGCCTCCGGGGCCTAGCCGTAACTCCCACCTGGAGCTTAGTGGGCTGGAGAGAATAACAGCTGGAGAGAGTAACTGCTGTAACTCCTGTTAATGATGATGTTGTAACTTTGCTAATTCTCAAACTGCCTGAAGCTAGAGTAACTCCTGCCTACTCCTGCTGATGTTGTAACTTTGCTAATTCTTAGACTGCCTAAAGGCTAGAGTAATAGCTGTAACTGAGGCTAGTGCTAATCCCCAGGTTGCCCGAAGCTAGACTTTGCTAATCCCCATGCACTTTGCTAATTCCCAGACTGTCTGAAGCTAGAGTAACAACTGTAACTCGGGTAAATTCTAACGTACAGGGGATGCATTGCATCCCCTGCTTCTGCTGCCGCCATGTGTCCCATGGCCCACCATTTTGGGCTATTTGCAGCCCTTTTTTTTTTTTCCAGAAACGAGAGTTTCGGCCAAAAGTTTCGGCCGGCCGAAAAAATCTATTGTGACACTTTAATTAACATATCGTAACACTTCAATTATTTATTGTGACACTTAAATATCTATTGTGACAGTCCAAAACTAAAATTATTTTATCGGCCGGGCCGATAAAAATTGGAAATAGAAAAAATGGGGTGCAAATAGTGGAGGGGATGCATTGCATCCCCTCCACAGTAGAATTTACCTGTAACTCGGGTTGGTGCTAATCCCCAGGTTGCCCGAAGCTAGACTCTGCTAATCCCTAGGCTGCCTGAAGCTAGAATAACAGCTATAACTTAGGCTGGTGCTAATCCCCAGACTGCCTGAAGCTAGAGTAATTGCAGATACTCTTGCTGATGATGTAACTCTGCTAATCATCGGCTGCCAGACTGCCTGAAGCTAGAGTAACAGCTGTAACTCAGGCTGGAGAGAGTAATAGCAGTAGCTAATGTTGTAACTCTGCTAATCCCTAGGCTACCTGAAGCTAGAGAATATGCTAAGATATAGAAAAATAAAACAAATTGTGGAGAATATGCTAAGATACATAAAAACAAATTGTCGTTGAAAAACAAATTATTGTTGATCCCCACCTGAAGCTGGAGAGTTCGAGAGTCCTATTTATAGGACATCTCATAGAATGCTAAGATATAGAGAAACAAGCCTCTTGTCCTATATATAGGACATCATATATAAGATAAAGAAAAACAAATTGTTGATTGCCACCTGAAGCTAGAGTTAGAGCTATATTGTTGATCCCCACCTGAAGCTGGAGTAACAACTATAACTCATGCTGATGCTGTAACTCTGCTAATCCCCAGGCTGCCTGAAGCTGGAGAATATGCTAAGATACAGGAAAAACAAATTGTGGAGAATATGCTAAGATACAGAAAAATAAATTATTGTTGATCCCCACCTAAAGCTGTTAATCCCCAGGCTGCCTGAAGCTGGAGAATATGCTAAGATACATAAAAAAAAATGTGGAGAATATGCTAAGATACAGAAAAACAAATTGTTGTTGATCCCCACCTGAAGTTGAAGAGTCCTATATAAGATACAGAAAAACAAATTGATGATTCCCACCTGAAGCTGGAGAGTTATATATATAGGACATCTAGGGCTGACAAAAAATACCGTCATACCGGAATACCGTCCATACCGTACCGGAAAAATACCGAAGATACCGATATTTACGGTATACCTGTTTTTCGGTAAGGTATGATACCTTACCGGAATTTTACGGTAAGGTAACAGTATGAATTTTCAAAAATTAAGGTATACCGGCGCATACCGAAAGTTCGGTATACCATCATATATCGGTATATACTGTCATACCGCACCACGGTATATGTCAAAGTGAAGGTATATACCGATGTGCCGGTATATACCGTCATACCATACCATGGTATATGCCGAAGTGAAGGTATATAACAGTTATATACCATTGTATACCTTCACTTCGGCATATACCGTGGTACGGTATGACGGTATATATCGGTACATACCGTGCTTCGAATTTAATATATATATATAATACAATATTTAATAAATTTATAATAAAAGTTATGTTTTGATATTTAATTTAATACCTAAATTATAACTAAAATTGAACTATTTAAAATTAAATTTAATAAATAATGATCTTCTATTTTTTTCGATCAATAAAATTAAAAGTTAAAATGAATTATCAATAAAATTAAAATATAATGATGTATACGTAAATTATAAGATATAAAATTATTTCAATAGAATGAAAGATAAATTAAATTGTATAATGCATAATAATCTTTTATTCTTCTTAAATTTTTAAAACTAAAAGTTAACAAGAATGATTGAATGATTAAAAGAAAATAAGATATATTATATAAAAATATAATACGTAGTTTGTTCATCGTAAAAGTTCATAAATATATAATATTTAATATAATTTAATAATTAAATTATAACTGAAAATCAAATAATGTGAAATCAAACGTAATAAATAATAATTATATTATTTTTCAATTTTTAAACTATAGGTTATGATGAATGATCTTATATTCTTCTTTAATTTTAAACTAAAAATTGAACAATATGAAATCTGATGTAATAAATAATATTCTTATATTCTTCTTTAATTTTTAGACTAAAAATTATGATGAATTATTGAGAAAATTAAAATTAAGTGTAATATTGAAGTGTATCATTTAATCTATTTATGTTTTTATAAATGAAGTGTATTATTGATTAATGTTTCTTTATCCATGTATTTTCTTACTAAATATTTTTTAGTATAACGATAATTTCGATATACCGTGAAATGTCGGTATTGTATAGACCGAAATATTGATACAATAAGGTATACCGAAATAAGGTATCCGAACTAAGGTACGGTAAGGTATACCGAAATAAAAGTATGGTAAAGGTATGCATTATGTGTCATACCGAACTAAAGTATACCGAAGGTAAAGGTACGACAACGATAAGATTTTTGTCATACCGTAAGCTAAGGTAAGGTATAAGGTATGACAAAAAAGTAAGGTATGCCCTACCTTGACACCTATCTCATAGCATGCTAAGATATAGAATAACAAGCATCTTCATTCTGCCCGAGAGTGTCTAATTCACTGGAGCCTTGTTAAAATGGAGAATATGCTAAGATACAGAAAAATAAATTGTTGATCCCCACCTGAAGCTTGAGAGTCGCATATAAGATACTATAAAAAAAAACAAGCATCTTCATTCTGCTGGAGAGTGTCTAGTTTGCCGGAGAATATGCTAAGATGCAGAAAAACAAATTGTTAATCCCCACCTGAAGCTGGAGAGTCCCATATAAGATACAGAAAAACAAAAACAAGCATCTTCATTTTGCTGGAGAGTGTCTAGTTCACTGAAGAATATGCTAAGATACATAAAAATAAATTATTGATCCCCACCTGAAGCTGAAGAGTACTATATAAGATACAGAAAAATAAATTAATGATCCCACCTGAAGTTGGAGAGTCATATATATATATGACATCTCATAGCATGCTAAGATACAGAAAAACAAGCATCTTCATTATGCTGGAGAGTGTCTAGTTCGTCAGCGCCTTGTTGAAATGGAGAATATGCTAAGATACATAAAAACAAATTTTTGATCCCCACCTGAAGCTGGAGAGTCCCATATAGGATACAAAAAAACAAAAACAAGCATCTTCATTCTGCTAGAGAGTGTCTAGTTCGCCGGAGAATATGATAAGATGCAAAAAAATAAATTGTTGATCCCCACCTGAAGCTGGAGAGTCCTATATAAGATACAGAAAAACAAAAACAAGCATCTTGATTCTGCCGGAGAGTGTCTAGTTCGTCGGAGAATATGCTAAGATACAGAAAAAAAAATTGTTGATCCCCCACCTAAAGCTGGAGAGTCCTATATAAGATACAGAAAAATAAATTGATGATCACCTGAAGTTGGAGAGTCAATGAGTCATATATATGTGACATCTCATGGCATGCTAAGATACAGAAAAACAAGCATCTTCATTCTGCTAGAGAGTGTCTAGTTCGTCAGAGCGTTGTCGGAATGAAAAATATGCTAAGTTACAGAAAAATAAATTGTTGATCCCCACTTGAAGGTGAAGAGTGTTATATATAGGACATCTCATAGCATGCTAAGATACAGAAAAACAAGCATCTTCATTTTGCTGGAGAGTGTCTAGTTCGCCGGAGTCTTACCGAAATTGTGGTGCTATAATGCTGGAAGGACGTCGTTTCATCTTTGAGAGACAAAGCACGAGCCGAGGCGTATTTATCTTACAAAGAGAGGTCCTTTCGATTTGGCTTGCCAGAATCCTGCTACTTCGACATTTCAGTTTGTTTAGCAGTTCATTTTAGATTATTTTTATTGTATTAGTTTCTACTCATTTCTATTTCTTGTGTATTCCAGAAAGCAGCTTAATTGTACACAACAAATAAAACTTTGTATATGTATGATATTCACATTCACATATAAAACCAGTAACAATATTAAAATATCGATTGATTTTATTCACAATCACATGTAATAACAAATCTAACATTTTATTAATTTTTCCGATTTAAAAATTATACATGATTAATTGTATTTTATGATTTTTTGATTGGATGTGTTTTTACACAACTAGAAAAATACAAATTGATTGGATGATTTTTTTTTCCTAAAAATATATTTATACCATAAAATAGAATTATTGAACTTTAAATTGAATTGTCGGTGGCTCGTGCATTACGCTAATTAATTTTTTTGAAATAAATATATATCATAAAATAGAATTAGTAAACTTATAGTTGAATCATCGACGTATCGTACACCACACTAATAATTTTTTAAAAATAAATATACATCCTAAAATAGAATTAGTTAACCCTAAAATTGAATGGTCACTGACTCACGTGGTGCCTCACCTAATGCTAACGCGCGTGCTCTTGCAACGCATTAATTAATTAATTAATTAATTTTTTCAAAATAAATATATACCTAAAATGAAATTAGTGAATCTTAAAATTAAAGTGAATTGATTTTTTTAATCTGGCGGCTCGCGCACAATGCTAACACGTGGGTTTGCGCATTGCACTCGACAATTAATTTTTTGAATTAAATGTAAATTCTAATTGAGATTAATAAATCCTAATTTGAATTAAATAAACACATATAAACCAAGTATCAGACTAATTTTTTCAGTTTACGGGGTGATACTTAATTTTTAGTGTAAGAGTGATACTTTTTTCTGGTCTTTTTTTTTTTGGCGGGGCGAATTGACCCGCTAACTGGATCGTTTTACGGATATGTTTAGGGTACAATTGACACAAGTTTTTGCATCTTCTTTTATAGTGAAAGTAGTTGGAACGAAGTTGTTAATAAAAGATTATACTTAATGAAAACGGTCAACGAAATTTTTTTTCTGAAATATCAATAAAATTATAATAAATAAACATAATGCTGTTATGGACTTGACTGAATGATCATGATTTTTTTGGTAAAAATGAACCTAGGGCTAGCAGGGGAAAGACGGAGAAGGAAAAAAGAGAGCTTAATTTGAGAGGGAATCCTTTCAATTTGGGTGTTGAATTGGACAAAAGTGAAGGCGAGTCGGGTCAAGGAAGTGGAGGTGAGTTTGACCCGAAAAGGAAGTAGGCTCAATGACCGTCTTTTATAGAAGATTCGAGGGCACCAAACCAAATTTACAAATTTTTATTAAAAAAATATTTATAAATTATTTTTGTAAATAATTTTTTGTGACATATCTAACTTCATGTTAATTATGTTGGTTCTATTTTTTTTTATCTCATGTTATATTAGTGATAATGTTGTGTTTTTTTATATGATATCATTAAAAACACATCAATATCATTTATATATTAGGAAAGGGGTAAAATCGAAACAACATAATTAACATCTACTAATATCTTCAGTAATGTCCCAAAAAACTATTTACAAAAATATTTTTGTAATTAATATTAAGAATTTGATACGGCACCATCGAATCTTCCGTGTTTCGCTTATCCCATGAGTTTTAATTTATTTTATGTTAATTAAAGGCCCATGTGTTTTGGCCCACTGATCTTTATATTAGGTTTTGCATATACTTTATGCTTACTTTAGTAGTATGGTCCCTAGACTATGTATATTGAAATTATGAATCAAACATGCCAAGTTATAACTGCAGACAAATCTCCCTCTTTATATTCTTCTATACTTCTCCCATTTCTTCATATACCTTCCATTAATTTCTTACGATATAATGATTACATTATAAAATTACAACAAATTAAAAAACACTACTGTCTACTAAGAATGTCTAGTTCTCACACTAAGTACCAATGCTTATCTGATCTAATTTGCATTTCTACTCTTTCTGCGTTCTTGTACTTCAGTTCGAATCCATAATCTGAAGCAATTGTAATAGAGCGTGCTTGCGCGTCAATGGCAGTCTTCGTTGTAGTATACATTTATATTATGCGATTTCATTCGAGGAAAACAAATTCCAACGAATGTTATAACATATATTTTGATATCGTTGGAATTTCTAACAGAGAGCGCTTGTCTTTGCTTCTTATTTAAAACAAATCCAAGATGGTTTTTTTGGAAACAAAATCACTTTCCCAAAAGTCCACTTAAAAATATCCAATACACAAAACTTCCAAATTGATCTTTATAATTCGAAGCCCATTTGAAACGAGATACAAAGAAAATATGTATTTGACAAATTGCTCCAATATCGATTCATGCAACATTGTGATTTCTTTATCTTTTTGCATATAATTCAACCTTTAATAAACTATTGATATATTTGAAATACTAAAAATAATAATACAGTATTTATTTTAAATGAACTGGTTAAATATATTTTTGTAAAATTATTTTAAACATGCGCATACATCTTTCTAGTTACCAATAAAATATGCCCCAACACATCTATAGAAATTTTTTCCAAGGCAATCCATATATATTAGGAAATTTGAATAAACTTGCAACACTCACTAATCAGATTTAGCCTTATTGTTCTCAGCCAAGTAACCCTTCAACAGATTACATATGTCTACAATAATGAAACCAACATTTATTCAAAAAATCAAACTAAACTACAAAGATTTTTGAGAATCAATCATCTCCATAGTCACATCAATTTTGCTGCTATCATCATCATAAATAGTCTTGTACCGGTACCACTTAGCACAAACCAAAAAATAGGCCAAATTCACCATTTCTAAACCAGCAACTAAGTAGTAGAAGTAATCCAATCTCCCCTCATTCAAATCCTCAGCCAACCAATTGCTCAAATCTCCTACCCTCGACGTATTATGAACGATGGACACCAAGAAACTCGTAAAATAACTTGAAATCACGAAACCACAGAACAAGAAAGACCCTGCAAAGCTCCTCATATTCTCAGGGAACTGCTTGTAGTAGAACTCAACTTGGCCTATCAAGGCGAAGGCCTCCGATATCCCGACCAAGGCCAGCTGAGGGATCAGCCAGTTCCCCGACATAGACGAAACGGCGCCCTTATGTGGGACCATGCCTATCGTTGGATGAGTTAAAGCTAAGGTCCTCCTATGATTCTCTACAACAGCTGCCACCAGCATTGTCAAGATTGCTAAGACTAATCCCATCCCTATTCTCTGCAGCATTGTGATTCCCTCTTCTCTTTGGGTTATTCGCCTCAGCAACGGTACGAGGATCCTGTCGTAGACTGGGACCCATACGGTGAGGCTGATCATTGAGAAAACGTAGTAGGTTGCAGCAGGAATCTTGAAGCTGCCACGGCCTAAACGCCTGTCGCTTTGAAGGGCTTGCAACACTAGATATGTCTGCATTTGGACTAAAACGACGTAGTAAAAAACTCCAGATAACCAAATTGGAACCACTCTCACCACACATTTGATCTCCTCAACCTGCTGCACACTGCATAGATTCCAAGGATCAGCAGGTGATCCATCCTCGTTTATTTTGTCTTCGGCCGTTATAATAGCTGCTTTGTTTAGCCACCTAAACACATTCATCACATCAGCTTAAAATTAAGACAACATTATAATGTAAAACACACTAAAATCCTATATATGTGTGTGTGTGTGTGTGTGTGTTACAACTTATAAATACCTGAGTTGATCAGTATAAGCAAGTTTGGAGTTGATGGAAACAGGGGAATGGTAGTTGAACAATGAATTACAAGGGCTTTGAGGCAGCTGCAGCTTCCTTTTCTTGAAAACAACGACTAATGTTCGAACCACATTAGTGATGGGGCTTCCTAGAGGCAAAATTATGACATAAATCCTCGTACCAACGAAGAAAAATGCGCAAGATATGAACATGAGGAAGGCCGGTATGGCCAATCCGATGGCCCAATTCACGCTTGCCTGGACGTACACGATCACAGTCAGCGACACCATCATGGCGAAGGTGAAGGTGAAGTAGTACCAGTTGAAGAAGCTGTTGATGCCCCTTTTACCCGACTCTGTTTTCGGGTTGAACTGATCAGCTCCGAAGGCTAGATTGCACGGCCTTATCCCACTCGCCCCGATCACTAGAAACACGAACGCGCTGAACAAGAAAGCCAGCTGCCCGGTCGAGGCTCCAACGCACTCAACGCTCTCATCCGATCCACACTTTGGTGGATGCAGGTTTGGAAATGTTGCTGTCATTGTGAGCACCAGCATCCCCTGCAGTAAATAAAAAAAAAATCTACACGTTAGCTAACTGAGTTTCTTCGTGTTTAATTCACTGAAGTGAGCATGATTTTAATACCAAGAAGGATGAAATGGAGGCTATTCCGAGAGTTTTGTAGCGGCCGAGGTAGGTGTCAGAGAGGAAAGCTCCGAGCAAAGTTCCGAAATTGCAAGTTCCGTTGAAGATGTTAATCACATTCGTTGCTGTGATGGACTTCATGTTGAAGACAGTTGTGAGGTATACCAGTAGATTTGATGATGTTCCAATTGTTCCCAGCTTCTCAAATGTCTCATTCCCTGACCAAAATATAATCATGAGAAACTAGTTCAGTTTTTTCAAGATTTGATCAAACTACAAACGACGCTGTTGATCGAAAACAGAAGTGGGATTTGAAGATTTGTTACCTATGACAAAGGGCATGGCTCTCACTCCTCTGTAGTTTGGTTCTTTTTTTGTTGCGGAAACCTCATTCCCCACACTTTTCTCCATTGATGCAGCTACAAAAGCTGAATTTTGGATCTGCTCTGTATGTTCTGTTTTGGGCTGTTATGCAACTTGAAATTCCATATATGATATAGCTAACTAGGAGGTATATATATAAAGAGAAGTTTGATTGGTGTCGCGTCCAAATTTCTTGTTGTGTGTTGGCCCATTTGTCCTTTTTCTGGCCCAATTACAATAATTCCTATCTACCCGGCCCAAGCCCCAAATCCTAAACCCTAATGACGATCCAACTTCCTAATCTAAACTGCATTAAGGCAGTTGGTATTTCCCTATGCTCTAGAAGCATCTATAACATCTCTTTTCTCCCTCACCCTAGATACGCTCGATCTCTGAATCTAATCTCACATACTCTCTCTCTCTCTTTCTGGATCTTCTCACCTTGCTCCCACGGTTTCTCTGGCCGGAGTTCTGTCTATCGGCTCCTGTTTGGCCGCTGAGTATTTGGGAGGAGTGTGCTGTGAGAAAGAGAGGCTGAAACCCCCTGCCCCCTTGAACCCTAGCCGTCCCGCTTCCTCTTCCCCTTCTCTGGACTATTTCTCCGGTCGCCGGAGAGGAGTACTGCAGATCCTAGTGGGAAAATCTGAGCCGTCGTGCCTTGGGCACCTTTTCCCACTCTCTATTTGCTTCCTGTTATTTACTGTTTCTCATTCTATTATCTCTGAGTTTTATCTAACTTGGTGTTTGATCGCTCTACAGATTTGGACCCGATTAAGCCTGTGAGGAACCTTGAAAGCCCTCCCGGCCTTTCATCTCTGAGGCAGACGAAGCAACAGCCTCTTGAGGAAACCCTAGTTTAGCTTCTGTCATTTTTCTTGTTCTTGCAATCTGCTGTAATAGTATTTTGGTTCAAGCTACTTGAGTAGCTAGTGTTTAGGAACTGCAAGGGGTAGGAAAACAAGTGGTGTAAACCCCAGCTAGGCGATACCACAACAGTGGTATCAGAGCCTGGTTTAGGCCTAGCCGGGGGCACCCTCCTGCCTCCATTCCTAGCACCCCGCCGCCGGTAAGGGCCGCGCACACATCGCCCCCCTCGGGCTCCGACTAAAGGGTAAGTCCAGCTTTCCCCCTCCTGGGAAAGCCGGCTCTGGTATTGTCTCTCAAAACCCTAAACTTCTTAGTGGTATTGTGTCGATCCTGTGCCTTGTCTACTTCCGCTTGGTGTCTGTCTCTTGCCCTTGGTATTCAAAGCTATACCTTAACCCCTTGCTTACGGTCGGGACCGTCTGGATTCCCCTGTGGGTCTCCTCAAAGCGGGTTGCCCCGATAGCGAGGTTAAGGAAGGGATTCTCAGACCGTCTGTGCTGTAATCTTGTTCTTCTTGGTATAATTCTGTTGAAAAGTGCGTTATCTTGTTGGTATATTGGTTTTGGATCTGTGAAAACCCGGAGTTTGGTTTTCTGTTGACTTAGAAATAAGTCTGGTGTTGAAGTATTGGCTGAAAAGGTGTTAGGGATTGACCTAAGTGACCCCCTGCGCCACAGATAAATCTGTGTTGCGAACTGGGATAGCCTTAGCTCTAGATTCCCCAGGTGTTCCTTTTCTGGCCTGTGGAAGCTTCTGCTTCCTGGTTATTGGTACACTTCTGCTTGTCAAATCTGTGTTCTGGTGATTATTCTGATAATATTGGGAAATTCTGTGAAATTTACTGTATTTTTCTGTGGAATTTACTGTGATTAAGCATGAATACTCTTAGTGCTGTCCCTTTTAATGGGAGTGGTGATTTTGGAGATTGGCAGACTAGGGTTGAATGTATTTTGACTAAAGAAAATCTGTGGGATGCTATTTCTGATAAAATTGATGAGCATGAACCCGATAAAAATCTTGCAAAGTTAAATGCTGGTGCTAGGGCTACAATTCTGTTAAATCTAAGTAGTGCCATTGTGAGGCAAGTTTCTCACCATAGATGTGCTAAGGATTTATGGGATGCCCTAACTAACCTGTTTATTGCAAATTCTGAAGAGCATATGTATTCCTTGCAAAGTCAAATTATGTCATTTCAAATGGACCCTTCTAAAGATGTTAACACTAATATGCATGATTTCACTAAACTGTTAAAAGATGTAAAGCTTGCTGGAGATGATAAAATTGAAGCTTATGCTCCTCAAATATTGCTTGGTGCTATTCCAGAATTATATGCTGAAGTTAAATCTGCATTAAAGTATGGTGGGTGCAAACTCACTTGTGATATGATTGTGCCTGGGTTAAAGGCTAAAGAAAATGAAATCAAGAAATTAAACTCTAAGCCTGTGCAAAATGAAATCTTGTATGTTAATAAAAACTTTAAAAACAGGCCCTATATTGATTTCAGCCCAGAAAACCCTAGTGTATTGAATGCAGAACAGCATAAAAGAGAATCTAATCTTGAGGAAAGACATAGGAGGGAATGCAGAATAGAAAAATCCAACAACCTTTTTTCAGCCCTCTTGTGATAACAGGTTTTTCCCTCAAAATTCTCAAAGGCAAAACCCTTACAATCCCAGAAACCAATCTTTCAGACCTTCTACCCAAAATTTCCAATCTCAAGACCAAAAGTCAAAGAAAGTATGTTGGAACTGTGGGAAACCTGGCCATTTCTCAAATAGGTGTAAGCAACCTAAGAGGGGTAGAGGTTTTGGGAATAATCATGCTAATCTCACCATGCAATATCACCAAGAATGTTCTGAGTATGATAATAATGAGCCTGATTATGAAAAAGGAGAAATATATATGGTTCACTCCACTTCTGATTTCCAATTCATAAACTTGTCAAATGCTTTGTCAATATCTATGCTTGAAACTGAATGGTTAATAGATTCTGGGTGCACCTTTCATGTCACTCCACACAAGCACATTTTCTCAAATCTTAATCTATCTAAGTGTGGATCTGTTGCATTGCCAGATGGCCAACAATGTGATATTGAAGGAAAAGGTGATATTTGCCTAAAATTTGAAAATGAAAGCATGATTTGTCTGCAGAATGTGAGATATGTGCCAAAATTGAAGTTCAATTTATTATCTGTCTCAAAATTGGCTGATCAACTGCTTTATGGTTCTGTTAATCAAAAGAGTTTCAGTTTTGATATGAACTCTGTGCACTATTTTGATGCTCCCAGAAAAGGAGATTTATACTCTGTGATTGCTAAACCTATGCCCATCTTAACTGCTAATGTGGTAAAATCTGATAAAACTCATCTATGGCATGCAAGATTAGGTCACATGAGTAACAGGGGTTTAGGAATCTTAAACAAAGCTGGAGCTTTCAAAAATGACAAAATCTCCTCTGTGCCATTTTGTGAACCTTGCTTATTGGGAAAACAGCACAAATCCCCCTTCCCTTTGCCTGCTGCATATCCTAAAATGAAATTGAGTTCTCATATTCTAGAATACTTGCATGCAGATGTATGGGGACCTTCAAAGGTTCCAACCCATGGTGGTAATATGTTCTTCTTATCTATTATTGATGACTTTTCAAGAAAAACATGGGTCTTTTTAATGAAAAACAAGTCAGATGTTTTTATGAAATTTTCAAAATGGGTTGCTGAAATACAAAATCAAACCAATATGAAAATTAAGTGCTTAAGAACAGATAATGGTTTGGAATTTTGTAATCATGCTATGGATAACTTTTGTAGTGAAATGGGAGTCAAAAGACATAAATCTGTTCCCTACAACCCCCAGCAGAATGGGGTTGCAGAAAGAATGAATAGAACTCTCTTGGAGAGAGTTAGAAGTCTGCTTGCAGGCTCAGGGCTTGATAAACCTTTTTGGGGGGAAGCCCTTATGACTGCATGTTATCTTATAAATAGATCACCCTCTGTCCCATTACTAGGTAGACAATCTGAGTCTGTGTTTTTTAATAAGCCTATTTGCCTTGGTAACTTAAAAGTGTTTGGCTGTTCTGCCTATGTACACCAAAGATTAAGCAAAATTGAACCTAGAGCTAGAAAATGCATCTTTCTGGGCTATCCAGAAGGGGTAAAAGGCTATAGGTTATGGGATAGAACTCTGCCTGGTTTCAAAACCTGTATTAGCAGAGATGTCACATTTAATGAGAATGACTTCCCTTGTTTGATGAAATCCTCACCCTCTGTTGCTCCTTGTGAGGTGGAGAAACCTGTTGAAATTCCCTTTATCCCTGATCTGTCTAAGGTGGAACCCCCTTTGATTGAGCATGAGTTGCATGATAATATGAACAATCAAGATGATTTTAATACTGATGATTCCGCCTCAAATGCTTCTGATCATGTGAATGTCTCTGAATCTTCTGAGTCCCTTCATGAACATAATTCTGATAATAATTCTGAGCATAACACTGAACAAATGAACTTGGATGATTATGTGCTTTCAAGGGATAGGGTCAGAAGGGAAATTAAAGCCCCTTCTAGGTATAATGGATGCAATTTATCATTTTATGCCTTCAATGTGTTTAATAACCTTGATTCTGCTGAACCTAAAACCTACAAAGCTGCCATTACATGTCCAGAATCTGAAAAATGGGTTGAAGCAATGAAATGTGAAATGAAATCTTTGCATGATAATGACACTTGGATCCTTGTTAAGAAACCTGATGCATGTTCTGTTGTTGAGTGCAAATGGCTATTCAAGATAAAACAAGAAGTAAATAGTGTCAGGTTTAAAGCTAGGCTTGTTGCTAAGGGATTTACACAGAAAGAAGGCATAGACTATAATGAAATCTTTGCTCTTGTTGTTAAGTTTACCACTGTAAGGATAATGCTGGCCTTAACTGCTCACTTTAATTGGGAACTTAAACAAATGGATGTCACTACTGCCTTCTTGCATGGAGAACTTGAAAACAATATCTATATGCAACAGCCTGAGGGCTTCATTAATGAAAAACATCTTGATCATGTGTGCTTGTTGAAAAAATCTTTATATGGTTTAAAGCAATCTCCAAGACAATGGAACATTAAGTTTGATAACTGCATGAAAAACTTAGGCTTCTGTAGAAGCAAATTTGACCACTGCCTGTATTATGTGATATCTCCTGTGACTGTTTTCTTACTTCTATATGTGGATGATATGTTACTGATAAGCCCATGCCTGAAGACTTTGAAGCATGTACAATCTGAACTCTGTGCCAACTTCAATATGAAAGACTTGGGAGATGCAAGGAAAATACTAGGTATGAATATAGATAGGGATAGAAGTAAGCACACTTTGTTGCTGCACCAATCTCCCTATGTTGAACAAGTTTTGAAAAAATTTGATATGCATGCATGCAAACCTGTCTCTGTTCCTCTAGCATCCCATTTTCAGTTAAGTAAAGATCAATGTCCTAAGAGTGATTTTGAATTAAAAGAAATGGAAGATATCCCATATGCTAATGCTTTTGGATCTGTTATGTATCTAATGATAAGTACTAGACCAGATATAACCTATGCTGTATCTTGTCTAAGCAGATATATGGCTAATCCAGGCATGCCTCATTGGGAAGCATTAAAATGGTTATTAAGATACTTAAAATCCACTGCCTCTTGTGGTTTAACTTTCTCAAAATCTCTAGATGGTGTTAAATGTGTTGGCTATGTAGACTCTAATTATGCAAATGATAGAGACCACAGAAAGTCCACCACATCCTATGTGTTTACCTTATGTGGGTCTAGCATTAGTTGGAAATCTCAGCTGCAAAGTATTGTTGCTTTATCATCAACTGAATCTGAGTATATTGCAGCTACAGAGGCAGTTAAAGAAGCCATTTGGTTAAATGGTGTTCTGTCTGAAATTGGTTTTATTGATGATAAACCTATGTTATTTTCTGACAGTCAATCTGCAATCCAACTATGTAAAAACCCTGTTTTCCATGATCGCACTAAACATATTGATGTGAGATACCACTTCATTCGAGATATAGTTGAGAAAGGAGAAGTTTTGTTAAACAAAATTCCCTCTGAGTTTAACCCTGCGGATATGGGCACAAAGTGCCTACCAGTTGCAAAGCTGGAATCCTGCATGAAGTCCCTTAATATGGACTTTGGTTAAATCTTATGGAACTTAAGATGGGACCTCACAGTTAACTCTGTGACCCTAACACCCATCTCTATTTGCTGAGGTTTCTTGACCTCAAGTTGGTGATCTTTCCCTTTGGTACTGTAAGCTAGGTTAGAACAAGTTCTTTAAAGGTCAATGATCTTTTTGAGACCAAAGGACTTGTTATTTGGGTTGGTCTCACGTGTGAGAGACTGGAGTAAACACGCATAGTGTTTATTTCCTCCTTCTCTTAAGTGTGACTTTGTGTTACATTCGAGAGTAAAAATTAAATGGCTATGATGATAATCTCTTGTGTTTATTATGGCAGGTCCTTCTCCTTGGTGACAGAAATAGTCCAAAAGGGCCAAAGATGGAAATGTTGTGTGTTGGCCCATTTGTCCTTTTTCTGGCCCAATTACAATAATTCCTATCTACCCGGCCCAAGCCCCAAATCCTAAACCCTAATGACGATCCAACTTCCTAATCTAAACTGCATTAAAGCAGTTGGTATTTCCCTATGCTCTAGAAGCATCTATAACATCTCTCTTCTCCCTCACCCTAGATACGCTCGATCTCTGAATCTAATCTCACATACTCTCTCTCTCTTTCTGGATCTTCTCACCTTGCTCCCACGGTTTCTCTGGCCGGAGTTCTGTCTATCGGCTCCTGTTTGGCCGCTGAGTGTTTGGGAGGAGTGTGCTGTGAGAAAGAGAGGCTGAAACCCCCTGCCCCCTTGAACCCTAGCCGTCCCGCTTCCTCTTCCCCTTCTCTGGACTATTTCTCTGGTCGCCGGAGAGGACTACTGCAGATCCCAGTGGGAAAATCTGAGCCGTCGTGCCTTGGGCACCTTTTCCCACTCTCTATTTGCTTCCTGTTATTTACTGTTTCTCATTCTATTATCTCTGAGTTTTATCTAACTTGGTGTTTGATCGCTCTACAGATTTGGACCCGATTAAGCCTGTGAGGAACCTTGAAAGCCCTCCCGGCCTTTCATCTCTGAGGCAGACGAAGCAACAGCCTCTTGAGGAAACCCTAGTTTAGCTTCTGTCGTTTTTCTTGTTCTTGCAATCTGCTGTAATAGTATTTTGGTTCAAGCTACTTGAGTAGCTAGTGTCTAGGAACTGCAAGGGGTAGGAAAACAAGTGGTGTAAACCCCAGCTAGGCGATACCACAACATTTCTATGGGGTTCCTCTCGGATTGGAGGTATGGTTTTGGTATTTCACTATTTTGTTCACTCCACTACGGAAAATTGGAAATGATGTGAGGTTTTGGAGAGAATAGTTGCCAAGACATTATTGTGGATAGATGAATGTATACGCTACCATGTTCCAAGTTGCATAAAATTGTCTGCATGAACACCCTTTAATTTGCATTCTACTCGTATTTGTTGGGTTTAGGAAATAAAATTGCTGTTAATAATGATATCAGTTTGGTGTTAAGAAATTACTAATGATCATGATTATGTCAGAAAGTGGAAAAAACATTGTAGTGCCTTTAGCGTAAGTGTTAAATACTTATTTTTTTTTAACTCCGAGTGCTAAATACTTAAATGAAGAGAAGGTGGTATGTACGCCTTGATGGACATAAGTCTCATTGTACAAGTGCTAAGCACATTATATTTCAGTGACGAAATCCAAATGGATTCGGATCCTCTCTACTCAGACGGAGCCAGTGGGGCTGGCGGTGGGTGTTGCCCCCCTCCCTCCGAAATTTTTTGATATACCTACTATATATATATATATATATATATATATATATATGATATAAATTTTTTTAATAAGTTTTATTTTGCGCTCCTCTCTTAAAATTAACTAGTGAAGTACTCTGGGTTGGGCTAAAGTTCAAAATAAAAATAAATAGATGAATTCTTCATTTATTACTTAACTAAATTAATTATTTTATTTTATTTTATTTATGATTAATGATTTTTTAGATAACTCAAATAAGTTTTCTTATGTTGAATCAATCATTGATGAGTTTGATGGCATGAAGAAGCGACGTTAATAACTTAAAATGCATAAATATAATAAGATTAGTGAACATTATTTTTTTATATTGCTTCGGTTATTTAATATTTATGATTTTTTTGGTTATTTTATGATAAACATGTGATATGATATAATAATATGTTCTTTTTTTATTTTGCAAAGTTAATTCTACTAGAATAACATTCTACTATGTATGAGAGACTTTGATAATTGACTGATCTTGTTATAAGATAATTTATATTCATATATTTTTGTTGTTTATTGAATATTCCTGAACAAAATATTCACATATTGTGAAACAAATATTATTGATGCATTGATATATATTTATATATATATATACCTCCTACCTAAAATCCTAGCTCCGTCCGTGTTTATAGGGCGACAAACCACAACACACGTTATTGTGCTCCGAACGACGTGGTTTTGTAAAATTGTTGCAATCTTTTTTCTTTTTCTTTCTATCACAAATAATCAATCTTTCCTTTCTCCCCAACTGCCGAACGCAAAAACGTTTATTATCTCAGAGTGAACAAACTTTGTTTTGCATGAAATTTCTCTACGTATATTTTCGGCTATTTATTTTTATTTTACCAAGAAACAATTTTGAAAAGTTTGCTGTGAAACCAAATATAACATTTATCAATGAGTTCAGAAACAGGGGAACTTTATCATACTATAATTAAAAGTAGAATAGTTTAGTAGGGGTTATTTTTCCGCTAAAACTATCCTACTTATCAAAATTATAAATTAATATTGAAATGAGTAATAATATCAATAATTCATTATGTAATTTAATCATTAACTTACTCATAAATTTTCACAATTTTCCTAAAATCAATACCCTATATAAAATGTCAATAATTCATTATGTAATTTAATAATTAACATGCTCATAAATTTTCACAAATTTCCTAAAATCAATACCCTAAATCTGATTATGCTGACAAAAAAATTTGGCAATATTAATATCCTTCTAAAATTTTAGTCAAGCTTTATATAAATATAGACAGATAACATTATATGTATAAGTTTAGTATGTATAGTGTAAATTAATTATAATAGATTTAGAAATAATCGTATCTTAAAAATATTTATTTACCTTGTAAGTTATATATCATCAATCACCTTAATTAATTGAGAAATGAAATAATAGCAATGATCGACCGATTAGTAATATTTAAAGAATAATGCAATCTGGCTGGCCAAAATCTAATTTTTTGATGATTAATAAAAATGTATTATTAATAAATTAATTATGTTAATTATTAAATGTTATGTTTTTACTATGTTATCCTTCTGTCATGAAATTAGTGATTTGTAATCAATTATTAAAATCACTCCAGAAGCGGATCGGAAGAAAGGGGCGCAGCTTCATCTTCTTTCTTTTCTTCGCTTCTTTATTTTTTTTCCATCTTCGATTTCTTCTGAATTGAAGTGCATATAGAGTTGCCCTAATTATTATGGAGGGTATCAATGTAAATTTATTGAATAATTAGTGTTTTATTAATTAAATTAATTAATTATTAAAAATAATAAAAGATTTTGGCTAGCTAGAATCTGGCTGAAAATCACTACTCATATTTAAATTATGAATTTTATTACCCTCTAATTACGCTAATCTTATTATAATAATTATGGTAATTAATAATATCATTTACTCTATCCGTTTCGTTTTATTTGTTGTTTTAGATTTTTTATCTAGATTTTACAATTAATTTTATGGACAAATATACTCATCTCTCATATATGCCATAAAATCTTATTCAATTATATTTTCCTAAAATAAGGTTTGTGTTAGGGTTAAATTAGAGAGAGTGTGTGTGAAAATATGTAAAACATCAAATATTTTGACACAAAATAAAAAAGTTAAAACAATAAATAAAATGAAACGGAGTGAGTATATTATAGTCTAGAGTTGGGCCTATAAATTGTTTGTGGAGTCAAGATAAATAAACATCTATCAAAATATTTTCTGGAGAATAATTGCAGTGAGCGTTGAGATTTAGAAAAATCATAGAAGAATCGAATGCGGCAAAGGTGAAGGAAACTCAAGTGCCGATTTATTATATTTTCAAGTACTTTTGTGTTGATTTATTTATTAGGAATATGAATATATATAAGATGTTTGTAATTTATTGTAAAGTTTCATCATTGATATTTGACTTTTTATTCAAGTATTTTAGTGTAAATCTCATAATGTATTCAACATTATAATTATCTAAATGTTAGTATGAAAAATTAAAGTATTTATTCATCGGGAAATTGTGAATAAACACCATTCATGTTTACCCATAAAAAATAAAATAAAAAATCCTTATTTTCTAAAAAACATATTAATATAATCGTAATAATGGATTTAATGTTCAAAAAAATACTTATTTTAATTTCTACCCTCAAATACCAACGTCCAAGTGCACATAATATTATACTTCTATTATTTTTAAGTTTTATTTTTCTTGTTCTACTTATGAATTTTTATACTACCTCCGTTTCATAATGTTTGTTGTTTAAGGTTTTTTTTTAGTTTCAAAATGTTTGTTGTTTTATATAATTTGGCATCCTCTCTCCCAATTTTAACCTTCTCAAATCCTACAAGATTTTTTGATTCTAACTTACGTATAATATATGAAGAGAGAAAAATATATGGAGAGAGAAAATATTGTTATTTTTTAGGAAAACATAGATGAATTAGATTTTATGGCATATATAAGGGATGGGTATATTTGTCCACAAAATTAATTCTTAATTCCAGATAAAAAAAACAAAACAACAAACATTATGAAACGGAGGTAGTATTATATATGAGTTGTTCCCCTTAGAAATGTTATTGGCTCTGTCACATCGCAGGATTAAATATAACTCTAAAGTTTATGTTGGTATAAATTCATTCAGAATCACCAATAAATAGTGTAAATATATAAATTCATTCAGAATCACCAATAAATAGTGTAAATATACCCAAATTGATGGAAAATTGGTTGGTCATCTTTTTTTTTTTCAAATCTAGTTAGTCAAAATATAAAAAATATTTTCCAATGCCACCATTTCAGTCACGTTATTTTTTTCCTCTTCAAACATGTCATTTTTTTCGATCGGATTAAGATAAAAACACGTCCCTTTCAAATTGTTCTGATCTCGCATTCAATTTTCATGAAGAAATATTGAAATAGATTGTTAGTGTCAACACCATTCCATAATTTGTATTGATTCATTGTTCTGGAACACACCAAGATTTATTTTTCAAGAAATTGCAAAAAATATTATGGTTTTTTAGAGTGGAGATGGAGAAGAAATTAAAGAAAACAGAGACAATATCAATGAGGCAACTTAAATTTAGGTAATGCAATAATGAACAAAGCAACAAGTGCAACTCAATTTGGGTAATGCAATAATAATCTCTCTCTCTCTCTCTCTCTCTCTCTCTGCATGGAAATCAAGAACCACTTGCGTGGTTGTGGTAATAGTTGTGCAAGCACAATTCATGAGTGTTGAGTTAATTTTCTTCTTCATGCATAAATATATTTAAATTTCCATTTATGTTAATTAGTTTTGAAATTAAAATAAGAGATTACATTAGTCAATTTATGCATATTTGCACCATTTTTTTTGGGGGGGGGGGGGTGGTTAGGTGTATTTGCACCAAATTTTAATTCAAAATTTGGATTATTTATGTGTTTTAATTTATGTGCGCCATAATATTGTAAATATTTATCTTAGTTTCATTTAAATATATCATATTTTGTTAGTTGGATCCGACCACATTAAAAAAAATAATTATGATATCAAAATACTTATTAGAAAAAAATTAAGAAATGTTGACAGATTAATTGTTTATGCCAAATAAATTGAATAATTTTTAGCTACATTTTAATTATTTTCTATTCATTTCCACAAATACTGACAGATTAATCTGTTTACGCCAGAAAAATTTAACTATTTTCAGCAATGTTTTAATTATTTTCTATTCATTCCCACAAAGACCCATTTATTTAATAATCATCGGACCAATACAACAAATAAATAAAACTCAAAATGTTCACAATTACTCAAACACTAAAATTTACTATATGTATCTTTTTTATATAGTTATAACTTATGATAATAGTTCAAAGAAACACATTAAAAAAATAGTCCATGATTATATGATAAATTAATTAAGGATCATGTCTACTCAAAAAAACAAAAAATAAAAAATTGCAAATCATGATTTCATTAGGCATATGTCTATTCATGTGTTTTTTTTTTCATCTAATTTAAGTATTTTTCACATTTTTAAAACATGCATAATGCATTGAACAATCGAATTTGCAATTAAGTGTAATTTTATACAAAGATTATAAACAGAAATTTAAAATATGAACCACAATTAATATTCATTTATTAATGTTGATTTTGAATATTAGCTCATTTTTATTGTTGGTATATTTTATAGAAATGTCACTATATATTAAGTCTCTAAACTACTTTACATTTTATTGTATAAAATGCATGATGTGGTATGTTAATGTCATCCTCACCTACTTCAGCAATTATAGAGCTTTTTTCATGATGTGATCATATATATATTTTTTTATTATAGAGCTTGATTACCTATGTTTCACATATCCAGATAGCTCATATTCTTGGTTCTTAGTGAAAACAAATAATTTAACCAACCATATGTTCAGTATACATACAAGTTCTTATTTTTGTTGGGTATGATATTATATGTTTATATTAGATCAATATGCAAATACTTACCATGGGCGTGTTAATATATTCAAAATACAAATTCTTATAACAACATATGACATATTATCCTACATCATTCACATTTGTATTTTCTATTTAAATATGCACAATATTAAATGAATATTTCTTTTTATATATTTTATTTTTGTAATTGTATCTTATTCATATTGATTTAGTATAATTAATCACTACTTATAATCAATAGTTATATTATATACATCATAACAATAAATCAAATACTTAATATTTGGTGCATCGCATGGGTGAAATGCTAGTTTTTATAGAAGTAGGAGAGTACCATGCATTAAATGTTTCTTGTATGCATCATTAATTAAGTTAATGGCAATCGGATGAAGAAAATATTGTTAAAAATACAATGACTCATTTTTCATGTTATCAATAACTCAAATTATTGTAGAGTCCTCTGAAAGACGAAATGTAGGCGTATCGTGTTATATGTATGTTTAATTACGTATTTTAAAAAATTAAAAATTGGGATCATCTTGTAATATTCCAAACTTTTTAGTATTAAAATAATAGCCTATGATTACCTTAAAGGTAAGTTAGGAAAAAAAATGGACCTTTAAATTTTTTTATTTAGGTAAAGTGTGTCGTTGGATGGATTAGAGATACCTGAGACATTTTCATATCTTCATTCGGAACTCTGGGTTCACACGTAGTTTTAATAATTAGAAATTTAATTATTGAGAACAAATAGATTAAGTGTGATTTTTATTTGCACATAAATACATTCATATAAGTTTTGAAAAAATGTACCATTTATTTATATATATATATATATAAATGTTACACATATATACATTTGTGTACAAGTGTGTGGGTTAATAGGATTGATTTGTCATCACATTTAGTTGCCCTACGTGTCACTACCTTATGTTATCCAATTGATGTGGCAAAATGAGATTAATCAAGTGGTGAGTCATTACTTATTGTAGATATAGAATACACACATTTGTAATGAATTGATTTAGTTGCTATGTAATTTATTCTCACCAAACGTTAAATAAAAAAAAGAAAAGGGAAAATTCTAATAAAATCATAAGTGCTAGCTAGCCGACCAAGCTTGTTAATCAAGGTAATCTTCTATTAGTCTATCAGTTGTATTTCATGAAATCTAGATTATGGAATATGAAAGTAAAATCTCGAGTTTGTAGCTAAAACTATAACTCCTAAAATTTATATATACAAATATATATAGCTTTTAATTATCTATTTTTGAAGAAATTTAGTACAAAAATATTTGGTGCTAAATAATATATTCTCTCTCGTGTATGTAATATTTCCTAAATAATATATTCTCTCTCGTGTATGTAAAGAAACAAATAGAACTAATTCTATGGTAATTATAGGAGTTGATCGAGATTAGTGTTCATAATATTTAAGCTTTGGAAATCTTGAGCAATATAATATACTATATTGGAATGTTTATATTTTCATGTTTCATTAGTAAGAGTAGGAATTTAAATTAGTGAATGCAAATTTCATTGGAAAATAGAGTAAATATATATAGATGCATAAACTATATTATTTTTATTGAAAAATTTATTTCTGAAGCATGTGTCAAGGTATTGGATTCAAAATTAATTATTAATTACTTGTTCAACTAAGTTAAATTGTGTGGATACAAAGGATCTTTGATTAATTAGAATATATGGTAATAAACGAATTTATAAACAATTCATATCTAGACTAGAAATATAGTGTATTGTTTTGAGGATGGTCAAACTGTAGGTAATAAAATACAAAAGTTTAATAGAAACTCAAATTAAAAGGGAGCCTAAAGAGTTTTAATAGTGGTCATTTAATTAAACTAAGCTAAGGTTGGTTGTTGTAGGATCAAGAGAGAGAGAGAGAAAGTAGAATTCGAACAGAACCAACCCAAAGTTTAAAAGCCTTTTGTGAGACAAATCATTTATACAGGTGGGTTTTTATGATATAAAAATATATTTCGGGTTATTAAGCCCTGATATTTATAAAATGAATGTGATGGAATATCCAACTCATGACTGTATTTGATATGCTCTCTTGACTCATGTAAGTCTTACTACTGTTTTTGGTGACGAAACTACAATGATTCACGATATCGAGCCCCAAGCAAATAGGGCAGTGTCCAATCTTAAGTAGCCGGGTTGTGTACACGAACCGACTCACCATAAGCATTCTAGGGGAGAGTGGCGCGCAATGATGGAACTAAAATTATTTTGTATACATGGAATTCACAAATTTTCTATTTTAAAAGCTTTCCATGATATGCTTAAAATATGATTGCATATTCTGTTTTATAAAATAATTGTGAAGGTTTTTCTCAAAAGTACCCACTGAGTGCATTAGTACTCACGTCCTAAATATTTTCAAATATTTTCAGGATGAGCTGCGGGATGGTGGACGGCTGTGCTAAGGCTGAAGGACTATCTTTTGATGTATATGTTTCTTTTATGGAGTTTAACTGAGAACATGCTTTCTTTTGAGTTTGAATAAATGCACTACGTTCTTTTCCGCCTACTCTGATTATTGTTACGGAGTGTTCGATTTTTCCGAATCCCGCTTACTTTCTATTCCTGACAGGTGAAAGCCTGACATTATTTTACTTCCTTATTCAGACAGGCGCAAGCCTGACCTTTCATTGCTTTCCATGTCAAGGCAAAAGCCTAGCTTTATATTGCTTTCACGATAGATGAAAGTATGACATCTCTTTACTTCATGTATTTAGACAGACATCAGCCTGTCACTTTTCATGTCTAACCTATTAACAGTTAACCTTTGAACTGTTATTATTTACATTAAAGTTTGCCTTGATTATTCTTTCATGGGTTTGTCCCAAGAGTCATGGTATCTGGTTTGAGTAATTCTAGACGCTTTAAAAGTGTGGATTGATCTATTTATAGAGGTTATGCTACCCAAATTTTTAGGACACTAACTCTAGTTCTTTGATTATTTCTATTCAACAACCCCTTCCCTCTTTCCCCAGTAGCGCACCGGTCCCCTGCCCTTCTCCCGGGATCGGGGCGTTACAGAGTGGTATCAGAGCAGGTGATGTGATTCCGTCATACTTGAAAATATGAAAGAATATCAGAAGATGCAGACAACATAAACGAACGCACGACCACGGTGTAAGGGTTCAAAACTAATACCGGGAACCAAAAATATGACTCGAATTACAGTGGAAGACGTACTGAATTAAGGCTTGGAAGAATGATGGCAGCGGAATGGAATGAATATGGGCAACATTGATGATGAAAGGTAGAAGAAGATGAACGTCAATCGAACCCCGAATCGACACGAACTCGGAACCCAATTACTTCGAACAACTCCGGATATATTTTGAGCAACTTCCCCCTAATTCTCGAGGAACTAAAAAGAAGCTTGAATTAAGACTTTAGATTTGCTAGACCTAAAGAATTGTTTGTAATCAACCAAAGGATCGATAAATGTGATCAACCAAAGGATCGTGAGACAGTTGAAAATAAACTTCAATTATCATTCAATGTCTAAAGAAAATAAAATACATGGATCCCTTATTTATACTATAAGGATGGATGAAAATTAAATAAAAAAAGACCTAAAAATCGGATCCAAAAAGAATTCTAACTAGACTAGGAAATTGCCTAAACTAGAATTCTATTCAAGATAGGAAATTACCTTAATTAAAATTCTAGTCAACCTAAACTAAAAAGGAATGAAAATTAGCATAATAAATAAATAAAATCTGATCCAAAACTATAGTCTAAAATAATTAAATTAATACTATAGTCTAAATAAAATCAGCCCCTTAATTAAATTAATTAAGGGGGACGAAAACTCCATGCAACTCGTCTATGCAATGTGAATCTGCCATGCATGCAAAACTTGATGAGGCTTGATTTGAAGGTTGTCATGGTCTCATCAGCAGGCTACAACTCTACAGGCCTGTCATATTATTGACTGAGTTTAGTTCTCAGTGTATTCTCTTAATTAATTGTCTGATAGCCCTAGCACGTCACCTGCACCGCGCTCATCTGCTTCAAAAAGAAAGGTACGTGAGTTAAAATATTTTTGAGATTCAATGATATTTACTGATTTAAAAAAAATGTGGATAAAGACCATTCTCCACATTGATGGTATTTATGAAAAGTCGCACCAATGAAGGTTTCGAAAGGATAATGTTATTGAATGATTATTTTGAATGGGACTATATGTCTGACGCGCGGTCGTTTCACGCTCAAAAATAATTTATAACTCCCGTGACCACAGCAAGCATAGCCAGCTAATGAGTACGTGTCGATCCCACAGATAGCTGTTCTAATTCCAACTTCAGGTAACCAATCATAAAAATGGGGGTTTGGTTTTGTTGTCACTACTGTAAATTAAATCTGCAAAAGAAAGTAAAGAAGATATCAAATAACAAAGGTTCTGGCATTTGAACTTGAATTTGGTTTAAATATATATCAACTCGCTCATGGGCACAACGATTTTCATACATGATAAATTACCTAGTTATGGAGACCGAATTTCTCTCTGCGTCTCTTCATTCATCCTTTCATTATAGACTTAAAAACGATTCCTCGTCAATTAAATCCCTAATCAGTCACCCACCCCCTGGTTCCCCAAAGAGATGTAAGTGAACAAAGAGCAGTGTACCTTAGACGAACCCAGATCTGTTGTGTTTACCAATTTCTCGTGTGCCCACAACAACCCATTGATTCCATTATTACTATATGAATCAACACACAATCACGATTCACCAATTCAATTAATAGTGATGTGCCCTCTTTACCTAACGAGTGACTAGCCACATTGGGCATTTCAGACACACACTCACGTGGAACAAAGCACAAGAATCAACAGAAACCTATCATGCATTACTATGCCTATTTTGGCCTCACGAGTTCAGATTTATATTAAAGCCATATTCGTTGTTCAAACATCAGAATAAAGTGTCTAGCCAAGCATGCTAGACATAATTAAAATAGCAGAAATAAAAGACATAATTATAAAGAGAACTTACTGAATTTAATAAGCAAAGAGACTCAACATAAACGTTGAGTTTATGAACATACTCCTAAGTCTAAAGGCTTAAGGCCACTTGGAATTGTTTTTGCTGCCAAGCAGCGTATTGAAAATAAAATGCAGGAAAATAGAAATTGTAGCAGTGTTTCTGACTATCTGACTTTGTGTTTGCAGAAATTAAAGTAGCTTAAATAGTTACATTTTCGAATTAGAGTTCCCTAACAAGTTGGGGTCTTCCCTGGATTTTTGGAACCAGCGTGCCCTCTCTGATCTGACTGGATAAGCTTAAGCTAACCAAATCCCTATTTTTTAGGGATTGGGCTTATCTATTTGTAGCAGCGCCTCTAAGAGTCCAGTTCATCACCAACTCTTCTTCGGATAATGCAGGTATCTTTCTCGTCTCTCTCCTCAACTGAATTCCGGGTTTTTCGTGATTGTCCTAGCCCAGCCTGTTGTTGAGTCTGCATGACCAAAGTGGGCATGACATCATACAGTCAGCCTCATCCATCCCTGATATGCCCATTCCGCCTCCTGAATGTAGGATGAGTGCTAAAAGAAGTCCCATGTGCCTCTGACTGAATATTTAGCTTGGATTTTGCTTGAATAACTGGGCATAAAATGCCCCTTTTGCCAGACTTGACCTCCGCAATGCCATTGACCTCATTCTGGTTCTTTTTAACTCAAAACACACGAAAAAGGACATTTATAACGAACAAAAATGCCCATAAAAACACGAAATAAATGGACTTATCACACCTACACACTTTAGACATGATTGTCCTCAAACATGGGATGCAATGCGTCCAGAAAAACAAAAGAAAAGAAAGGTAAAAAGAAACAAACTCAAAACAAAGCATGCAAACTGTTAATCAGTGTGGGCACATCACAATCAATATTCCAACAAAACTGCAAAGTATCAGCATACCAAAAATAGGTCAAAAATGAGTTCAGCTTGGTGATCCTCACAAACTCTCTTCACTCAGTGTTTAGGCTCAATGTATACACTCAAATAAATGCAATTCTGTACTTAGTTGTCCCATAAGCTTGCTACAATTCTATAATCAAACTTGAGAAATCACAGATATATAAGTATCAATAGGGCTTTTTAGACTACAGTGGGCATTTCATGTAGGTGGAGCTTTATTTTTGTACAGGCCCCCCATTTTTTCTAAGTCAACTATCCTGCTGTGCCCCGTTCAGACAACAAATATTTCTTTACTCTGGGCATTCTGAACACTTCAGACAACAAATATTTCTTTACACTTAAGACAGGGGCGACACACAAACAACAAAAATAAAAACAGAAAAATAAAAATAGAAAAAAAAAACTAAACTAAAAAGAAGAAAAGAACCAGGATTCAATCGGATGAGGCCATTGGGTAAGAGAACCCAACATGTCTGAAATAGGCCTTCAGGGCTATCTCAATGCGGTCTAGTTTCTCATCTGTCTGGGACTGAGCATTCTCCAACACTTCTAACTTTTTCAGAATCACAATAACTGGATGCTCCCCTTGTTGTGCCTTCCCTGCTAGTGGCTTCCTTGATGCACCTGCAATCATCAAAAGGTTCGAGGGGTCTACCCTCAGCACAAAGAAAACAGGCTTTCCTTCTTCATTATCCACTACATACTGCATTCTCTTCAGGCAAGCAATATCAAAGAATTCAAGGGGTAGGGGGTCAAGTCAGTGGTGCTCAAATCCAGAAACCTAGATCTAACAAAAATTTGGGTGATCAATTGGGCACAAGACATTCTATGCTTAGGGTGTGTTTTTATCTCCCTGAAGTGCGCAATGGCCACAAAGCCAAAATTAATTTTAATTTTCTTAACCATGCACCAGAGAATGAAAAGCTCCTGATTAGTTATAGAATTAAAGATATCCTTCCTACCAAAGAAACTGTAGGCCAGCACCCTATGGCAAAATCTCAAGGCTTCGTTATTCAAACAATAGCCTTTTATGGCTCCACTTTGATAAGTGGAGCCATCCCCAACCTCAGCTCATTTTGCCTCAACTCCTTCTGCAGAGTCGGGCATTACAGTTAATACATTCACATACCAATCTTCCTGAAGATCCATATAAGGCACAATGCCCAGCAACATGTTCAATTCATCGGCAGGCATAGAAAAACTTTTTTCCAATATTTTAAAATTCATAATCCTAGTAGACGTAGCAGGCTTATTCACTGGTTTGATTTTCAGATTTTGAATAAACTCTCGTGAGAAAGTTGAGAAAATGACACACTCCATATCAAGGAAAAATTCCTACCCAATAGCAGCGAAAAGATCCCTTACCTCCTGCTCTATACCCAGAGCGATGAGTGACTCACGGTGGACTCCTTTTGAGTTTATGATGCCCCTGACCGGTGGTGGACCGCTTCCAAACCTTCCTGGAGTGGGGCTCCCCACTCCTCTGCTCTTCTTGGGTTCGGGCTTTGGTGTGCCTTCCCCAGCCTTCCTCTTTCATGAAGAGGGCTCTCCAGCAAGCTTCCCTTCTGCCTTCACGGCCACCGCCTTGATGACCCTCTACTTTGGCGGTGAGTCCTCCGAGGGCTCATCAACGAGCGTGTGAGCTTGAGATTGTTCACTTTGCTCTTACTCTTCCTCCTCCTCTTGCTCAGAGACCTCATCATCAGTCTCTTCACACTGAGAATCTTCCGGCTACTCTGACTGCTCTGGAATGGGCTCCCCAATTTTTTTCTTCCCCTTGGCTTTCTCCAGAGCCCTTTTCTTTATCTCCACAGGCGGTTCCTCCTTTCTCTGAGAATCCATCTCATCCAGTTCATTAACAAAATCGT
Source organism: Perilla frutescens (assembly GCA_026008535.1). Taxonomy (NCBI): domain Eukaryota; kingdom Viridiplantae; phylum Streptophyta; class Magnoliopsida; order Lamiales; family Lamiaceae; genus Perilla; species Perilla frutescens. Next base: position 13,283,242 of record BRKX01000003.1, on the reverse strand, counting down.
CTAACCCTTCATCTTCTTCCTCTTCCACATTCTACTCTTCCTCGACAGCTTTTTTAGATGGCTCGGGTGTCGGAACCCTAGCCGGCTTCTTTCTTTTCTTTGCGGTTACCTTTACCACTTCTTGAGATTGCTCCGTTATGGCCTCCACGGCTGGTTCTTCCTCCTGCATGGCCATGGTCGTAGCTCTCCTTTCTGGCCGTTCTTCTTGTGACAGTGTCGAAGAGATCATCTCTTCCACCACCACCATGAGCTCCCTCTCAGGCACATTCTTCTCAGCAACCTTGCTGGTTGCTCCGGTGACAGCTCCAGAAGTGGCTCTGACCTTAGGTTTCGCAGCCTTTTTCTTTGCAGCTTTTGCTTGTGCAGGCTCTTCAACCAGAGCAGGAGTTTCAAACTCCGACTTGCCCTTCGCCTTTGGAGCCATTTTCTTGCCTCTGGTATTCACCATTTTTGAAGATTGAGAGGTGGTGGAAAGGTTTCTGTTTGAAGGGTTTTTCGAAGAGGGTTTGGATGTTTCAGAAAAATTTGAAGAGAATGAAAGTGATTGTTTTGATTTTGTGGGGTTTATTTTAAGCATAGTGCTACTGTAGCTTGATGTGACCACGACCTTTCAGATTCTTAGGGTTTTTATGCGATCGGTATGCCCACAGTAATGGATAAGCATTATCCCTAAAAAATCGAACTCCATCTTTATCTCTTCATAGTGCCCTGCTTCAGAGTCCCTAATTTTTTGGGATTTAACTATATCTCTTACTTTTATCTCCTTATCCTCACCCGCAGATCACATATTTATCCAAAAACAAGCGTAAAATAGCCTCTAATCTAATTTAATTAACTGGAAACTTTATTTAATTAAAATAAAAATGAAATAAAGCAATTAAAAACCTGGGTTGCCTCCCAGTAGTGCCCCATTTATTGTTGTGGGCATGACAAAAGCCCTGCTTAGGTGTAAATGGGCTCCCCAAGCCAGACCACTCTAGCATCCCTATCAGAATGCTCTAGGTATGGTTTGAGATGATGGCCATTTACTTTAAATTGTCCTCCAATTTCGGGATTTTTAAGCTCAACTGCCCCATTGGGGCATTCCGCATAGACTTCAAATGGACCAACCCACTTGGTCCTCAAACTTCCTCCCATCAGTTTGAACCTTGAATGGTACAAAAACACTTGCTGTCCAGGGAAGAATCTCTTTCTTCTAATCACCTGATCATAAAGCCTCTTCATCTTTTCCTTGTAAAGCACAGCATTATCATAGGCTTCTATTCTCATTTCTTTTAGCTCTTGAATCTGGAATTTTCTGAAATGCCCGACTGCATCCATATCCATATTCAGCTTCTGAAGTGCCCATCATGCCTTGTGTTCTAGTTCAACTGGCAGATGACAACACTTTCCAAATAACATCAGGTAAGGGGACATCCCAATTGGAGTCTTGAATGCAGTCCGGTATGCCCACATTATGTCATCTAAATGGGCACTCCAGTCCTTTCAACTTGGATTCACTACCTTCCCAAGGATGGCTTTAATTTCCTGATTTGAGACTTCAGCTTGGCCATTTCCTTGTGGATGATAGGTTGTTGTGACTCTATGGTTTACCCCGTACTTCTTCAACAGCCTCTCCATTGTTTGGTTGCAAAAATAGGTCCCTTGATCACTGATTATGGACCTGGGCACACCAAACCGGCTAAAAATGTAGAATTTCAGAAATGCGGCTACTGCTCTTGCATCATTGGTAGGAGTAGCCTTTGCCTCCACCCATTTGGACACATAATCAACTGTCAGGATAATGTAATGGTTCCCCTTGGAATTTGCAAGGGGTCCCATGAAATCCATTCCCCAAACATAAAAAATTTCCACTAGCATGATGGGCGTCATGGGCATTTCATTCCTTCTTGTGATGTTCCCGACCCTCTGGCATTGATCATAACTTTTGCAAATGTCATGGGCATCCTTGAAAATTGTGGGCCAAAAGAACCCACAGTCCAGAACTCTCCTCGCTGTTCGGTTTGGTCCGAAATGCCCTCCGCAAGCATAATTGTGACAATGCTTCAAAATCTCCTCAATTTCATAATCTGGAACACATCTTCTTATGATTTGATCAGCACATCTCCTCTATAGAATAGGGTTATCCCAGACATAGAACTTGCTCTCATGCCTCAGTTTATTCGTTTGATACGTTGAAAACCCAATTAGCAGCTCTTCTGACTCCAAAAAGTTCACTATATCTGCATACTAGGGCTCCAGTGTGCCCCGTGCCGAGTACAAGTGCTCATCAGGGAAATGATCCGTAATGGACATCTCATCACTTTTTTCATTCAGCACTCGGCTCAGATGATCAGCTACCAAGTTCTATGTCCCACTCTTATCCTTTATCTCGACATCAAACTCATGCAAGAGTAGGATCCATCTAATTAGTCTCATATTCATCTCCTTCTTGGCCATCAAATGCCTCAGTGCACCGTGATCTGTGTAAACAATGCCTTTTGCTCCCAAGAGATAAGACCGAAACTTCTCGAATGCAAACACTACTGCCAAAAGCTCCTTTTCAGTAATGGTGTAATTACACTGTGCCCCATTCAGAGTTTTGGATGCATAGTAAATTACATGGCTTTCTTTTCCTCTCTTTTGACCCAGTACAACGCCCACAGCGTAGCCACTGGCGTCACACTTAATCTCAAAGGACATTCTCCAATCTAGTGGTTAGATAATAGGTGTTGTGACAAGTTGTTTCTTCAAAAAATTGAATGCCTTCTTACACTCTTCATCAAATTCAAATGGGACATCTTGCTGCAATAAGTGAGTAATAGGCTGGACAATTTTTGCAAAATCTTTTATAAACCTCCTGTAAAATCCAGCATGCCCCAGGAATCCTCTCACTTATTTCACCGAAGTGGGATATGGCAATTTTTCAATTATGTCCACTTTGGCTTTATCGACCTCAATGCCCCTCTCTGATATTACATGGCCTAGTGCAATGCCCTCTCTGACCATGAAATGGCATTTTTCGTAGTTCAGCACTAGGCATTTGTCCACACAACGCTGCAATACCTTCTCCAAATTGTCCAAGCATCGATCAAAGCAGCTTCCATACACCGTGAAGTCGTCCATGAATACTTCAATGCAGTTCTCGAGCAAATCAGAGAATATACTCATCATTGTTCGGTATTTATTTTCACCTAAACTGCAAGTGTACAGCGAGGCTTATAGGATAGCGGTGAACAAGGTCGTATCCACAGGGATTTAATGATTAATCTGCTAGTTATTCAATTTAACCCCTCGCAGTTATCTAGACTATCAACCATGGTTGGATTTAACTAATTAAAAACTAAAGATAATAAATAAAATAAATCACCACAACAGAAATCAACACAGATAAATCAAACACTGAAGAAAAAGACGCATTCTAGGATTGGATAATCATTATTTAATTCATTCTCTTAATCAATTCATTTAATGTCTATGTTGAGATTTAAATCATGCTAGAACAATCACTCATGTATTCTAAACCTTCTCTCAAAGCGCCTAGATTGTAGATCACACAACAAATATTAACGTCTCCGTTCAATACCTATTATGCAACTCCTAATGGTTCCAAAGATTTATTGTTCTCTAAATTAATCGCAACTCTCTCGAGTGATATTGACTAACCAGTTAATTATTCCAGATCTTGTGTTAAAACTCATCTCTCGAATTATCGATTAACACATCAAATTGTATCATTTAGTGATCAAGTAAATAATACAGAGAAAACAGGAATAATCAAAACATAATTAAATGATAGACACCAAATAATATGAATCAAAAGAACTTCATAAATAAATCATAATCCAACCCTAGAATACTAGGGTTTTAGCTATCCATGGCAAAAGAAACAACTAAAATAATCCACAAAATAAACATTGTATTCTAAGAATAAAGTAAATAAAACCCGGAGATTCTATATTGGCTTTGGTCTTGAACACTCTTGAATCCTTTGGTCTTGTTCTTCGCGTCTTCTTTTCTCTGCAGCAACTCTCTGTTGGTAACTTTTAGGTAGAATGAATTGTGTCTAATTTTCGTGCATTGAATCCCTTAAATACCAAGTTAAGAAAAGCCCAAAATAGGTCAAAAATCGGACAGGCCCGCTCGATTCGCGACCTCGCTCGCAACCCAGTCACCCGCGACTCAGGTCGCGAGTCCACGTGGCGCTGACGTGGCCGAAATTCGTGACCAGATGCCCAAATTCGCGACCGGGTCGCGGGTATTTCAAAGGAGAACCCCATCTCTATCGCGCGCGGACAATAAAATGGAGAAATGGTGATTCGCGACCAGATTCGTGACCTCCCCGGTCGCGAGTCTGGTCGCGGGTAAATTTCAGCTCCGGCAGCCTCTCACTGTTTTGCTTCGTTTTCACTCGTTTCTCGTCCGATCGACCCGATTCTTTTGGCAACGCGTTCCTAACTTGATTTCCCATATTTCTAGGGTGTTCCCACACTCATTTGAGGTCCACACAAAAAATGGCATTAATTCCCTTCACAATGAACAAACACGTGACATTGCACAAAACATAGAAAACTATGCAAAACTCAACACTTCATGCATGCAATGCCCATCAAATACCACTTAAATGTACTTCAAAATACATGTAAAATATGATGTTATCATCTCCACCAAACTTAAAACATTGTTTGTCCCCAAACAAAGAACAAAACCAAACTTAGAATTCAAACAATACATAACTCCACAATTTATAATCTATCGTCTACAACCTCGAAAATCTAATTAGGAAAAGACACGAACAAGTACAACACTCAAATCATGAACACATGCAATAGATTTCAACAAGAACAATTCAAGCCAATGATCCTCACCAGTGTGTGTTTCGCTCAAACACTCAAAGTGTGATAAAATAAGGGTAAGCACTCATCGAAACATTGAACTATACACTTGATCTACCATATGCTTGCATGCAATCTAAGCTCTCCACTGACAAACAAATGTGCTCAAAATTAAGATCAAATAGGACTTTCGTTAAGGTTGTAACGTAGGCTTGGGTTAAGGTTAGGAATATTTGGCTAAAGTGACTAAAAAATTGCAACATAATCCACCACTTTTACTTTCTATTCCCAACTACTTTTCACATTCAAACACTAGTTGGAATTTTTCCAACTTCCTCCTATACCACCTTAAGTCATTTATATTTTTTTCTTTATTTCAACTTATGGACCTTTGGTCTCTTTTCTTTCTTTCTTTTCATTGGCACTTTTCACATTTTTTCTTCTTTTTAGTGCTCTTTTCATGATTTTTCTTTTCAACACTCACATAGCACTTTTTTTCTTTCTTGTGCACCAACAAAAATCACCAATTATCACCATTTTTTTTTCTTCATCCCAACCCCAAAATTCCTTACCCTTCCTCATATTTCTCCACAAGAATCAACAATTGACATCCCAAATAGGCTTCAAAGAAAAGGCATTTAGGCACAAAAGGGCTCGCAAAGGAATATACTGAATTTAGGACAGTGTATGGGATAAATAGCTAAAGAAAAGATGGCCTACTATCATCTCTTATTTTCAAGCACAACAACTCAATCTCAAGCAAGACGATATGCAAGTTCTAGAGAAACAAGTGTACAGACAACCAACACATAAGAAAAAAAATTAAGACAACAATCTTATAGGCTCAAAATCTCACAGCTCAACATTGGCCAAAATAAAGCTCGAAAATCTCCAAAACACATGTTCATTCAAATCATGCTATACATGCTCAAATCATCCCCAATCAAATATCTCAATTATAAGTACTAAACCATAAACCATAAAGCATATATAATCAAAATTCCAAGTAAAATTCAAGACCAAAATTCAAAGTTTTTCAACTTTCCGAAAAACAAAACCAAAACAAAACAAGTAAAGCAGGTAAAAACACAATAAAGGTCTAGACACTACAAGCATACATCCCCCCAAACTTATTCAAATCCACGGGATGGAATAAGTTTGCAAAAATGCATGTAGGTGTCATCGACCACTTACAACGATCACATGGATGTCCGGTTGGGTTCAACGTCCTTCCCCAAACTTGTCGACAGACAAGTTGATCAAATTTCTATCCCCCAAAGTATAGCATCCATCCGGTCTTTACCTGCATAACTCAGAAAAAGAAGTGAAAAATATAAATAAGAAAAAAACTAACTGAAATAAAATAAAACATATTGGGTTGCCTCCCAACAAGCGTTGCATTTAACGTTGACAGCCAGACGAATTTGGGAACTCAAGTTCCCAAAAGTGGGGAAACGGGTATCCCTCATTCTCTTCCCCGAGCATCCATCTCTATGCCTCCATCATCAAACATGAACTGAATGTGTTCATCTTCAAACCGGAGAGTGAGAATCCCCGTGTCTAGGTCGATGTTGGCCCGTCCGGTGCGCATAAATGGGCGTCCCAAGATGAGAGGAACGCTCTTGTCTTCCTCCATGTCTAGCACCACAAAGTCCACCGGGAATATGAAATCCTTCACTTTAATCAACACATCCTCTAGAATTCCCTCGGGATGGACCACAGATTGGTCAGCCATCTGCAAACACATGGTTGTAGGCTTGAGTTTCCCACAGTTCAATCTCTTGAAAAAGGAGAGGGGCATCAGATTGATGCTTGCCCCCAAGTCACATAATGCTCGACCACCTATCTTGTCTCCAACAGTAACGGGGAGCGTAAAACTCCCCGGATCCTTCATCTTGGCAGGGAGCTTCCTTTGGATGATGGAACTGCAGTTTTCAGGGTGGTGCACAATCTCAAACTCCTCTATCTTTTTTTTCTTAGACACAGCATCCTTGAGGAACTTTGCATACTTGGGCATGTGCTGCAGCGCCTCCACCAAAGGAATGTTGATTTGCACCTTCTTGAATATTCCCGAAAATCTGGAAAACTGTGCATCAACTTTCTGTTTCGAGGTCCTTTGTGAGAATGGGATAGTCACTGTGGGAGAAACTATAAGACCCTTTTGAGGACTCCTGATGGTGGAATCCGGCTTATCGGAAGGCATTTTGGAAGGAATGACTTTGGCGACAGCAATAGGCGCAGGAACCTCAGTGTGCAGATGGATTGCATTGCACTGTTCCTTGGGATTCACTGTGGTGTTGCTAGGAAACTGTCCCGGTTGGTGCTGAGTTCCTACAACTGTAGCTAGCTGACCCAGTTGCTTCTCGAACATCTTCATTTGCACACTCATGGCACCCACAGTATTTTCCAGCTTCTCCACTCTAGCTTGCGACTCCTCCATGAATTTATCAGTCTTCCCCATGAACGCCATCAATAGATCATCCATCTTTGGCTTCTTCTCATCATTGATTACTCCATTTGTTACAGAGAAGCCAGGAGGGGGCTGCAGTGCACCGTTGGGATTCCCATATGAGAGGTTGGATCGGTTATCTTGGTAGAATTGATTCCCGTCTCGGTAATTATTGCCATCATAACCACCTCTCTGATTGATGTAGTTGACATCTTCAACTGTATTTCCCATGGGATTATCTACACCCGGTCGTGCCATAGCATCAAATCTGCTATTGATCGTGGCATTCAAAGTAGACAGCTGGGCGACAAGCTTGGCAATCGGATCACTATTATCAACTACTGCAGCTCTTTTCAAAATCTTCACTTGTCGATCCCCAGACCACTGATAGCTATTAGTTGTCATGTCCTCTATAATCGTCACAGCTTGATCGTGGCCCTTGTTCAACAAAGAGCCGCCAGCAGAGGCATCCAGAAGCCTCTTCAATTCCATGTCACACCCGTTGTAGAAGATGCAGACTTGATGATCTACCCTAAATCTATGGTTGGGGCACTTCCTCAGCATATCTCGAAACCGTTCCCAAGCCTCATATAATGTCTCATCCTCGTATTGACGAAATTGTGTAATTTCGCCCTTCAGCTTGAGAGTCAAACCAGGTGGAAAGAATTTGTGCAGGAACTTGTGCGCAAGACTTTTCCAGCTGTCCACAGACCTAGCAGCTAGAGATTGGTACCATTGCTTATCCGTATCTCGTAAAGAGAACGAAAATAGGCGTAAGCGAATGGCGTCATCGGGGACTCCATTCATCTTCACTGTACTACAGATCTCCAAGAACTGCGTCAAGTGTGCATTCGGGTCTTCAGTGGCCCATCCTCCATATTGCTTTTGCTGAACCATGGAGACTAATCCCGATTTCAACTCGAAGTTATTCGCATTGATCTGGGGACCAGCAATGTCTCCATGGTTAAGTACTGGAACAAAGAGCTCATTAATTGGAGGTGGCTCTACAGCTCGAGCATCATCTTGCTCTTGCATTCTCCGCTGTGTTTTCTCTAACTGTCTCTGCATCTGACGCATCTATTCGACCGTAACAGGAGCTTGTTGTTCTGCCATCTCTCTTCTTCTTCTTGCGTTGTTATGCCGAACGGTAGCTTCAATCTCAGGATTGAATTCTTCTAGAGATCCTCCATGAGATCGTGTATGCATACACAATCTAATCACAATAAAAAGAAGATTATAAAATTTTAAAAGAAAATAGACTAAAGACTGAAAAATAAATGTCTAGATTAACACAAGAAATTAAATCTAAATAATAGCAAATAAAAAACAAATTAAATCCCCGGCAACGGCGCCAATAACTTGTTCGGTATTTATTTTCACCTAAACTGCAAGTGTACAGCGAGGCTTATAGGATAGCGGTGAACAAGGTCGTATCCACAAGGATTTAATGATTAATCTGCTAGTTATTCAATTTAACCCCTCGCAGTTATCTAGACTATCAAACATGGTTGGATTTAACTAATTAAAAACTAAAGATAATAAATAAAATAAATCACCACAACAGAAATCAACACAGATAAATCAAACACTGAAGAAAAAGACGCATTCTAGGATTGGATAATCATTATTTAATCCATTCTCTTAATCAATCCATTTAATGTCTATGTTGGGATTTAAATCATGCTAGAACAATCACTCATGTATTCTAAACCTTCTCTCGAAGTGCCTAGATTGTAGATCACACAACAAATATTAACGTCTCCGTTCAATACCTATTATGCAACTCCTAATGGTTCCAAAGATTTATTGTTCTCTAAATTAATCGCAACTCTCTCGAGTGATATTGACTAACCAGTTAATTATTCCAGATCTTGTGTTAAAACTCATCTCTCGAATTATCGATTAACACATCAAATTGTATCATTTAGTGATCAAGTAAATAATACAGAGAAAACAGGAATAATCAAAACATAATTAAATGATAGACACCAAATAATATGAATCAAAAGAACTTCATAAATAAATCATAATCCAACCCTAGAATACTAGGGTTTTAGCTATCCATGGCAAAATAAACAACTAAAACAATCCACAAAATAAACATTGTATTCTAAGAATAAAGTAAATAAAACCCAGAGATTCTATATTGGCTTTGGTTTTGAACACTCTTGAATCCTTTGGTCTTGTTCTTCGCGTCTTCTTTTCTCTGCAGCAACTCTCTGTTGGTAACTTTTAGGTAGAAGGAATTGTGTCTAATTTTCGTGCATTGAATTCCTTAAATACCAAGTTAAGAAAAGCCCAAAATAGGTCAAAAATCGGACAGGCCCGCTCGATTCTCGACCTCGCTCGCGACCCAGTCACCCGCGACTCAGGTCACGAGTCCACGTGGCACTGACGTGGCCAAAATTTGTGACCAGATGCCCAAATTCACAACCGGGTCGTGGGTGTTAAAAAGGAGTACCCCCTCTCTGTCGCGCGCGTACAGTAAAATGGAGAAATGGTGATCCGACCAAATATAAAGGCGGAAGCAAAGAATCGAACAACGCCAACTATGTATATGATTCAACCCAACAATAAACTAAACAATACTAAATTAATAACCCCAATAATGTGTATAAAACTAATAAAAACTCGAATTTAACAAGAATTAACACAAAAACGACTCAAATAACCCGAAAACCCCTAACTAAAGACTCGAACAGAAACCTATGCAAACGACCTCGGATTAAGCTCAAATTTTAACAAATGTCACAATCTGTAGAGATGCAAAACATATCCAAAAATCAGCTCAAAAAACGTGAAGGTTGGGAGATCGAATGGTGGGAATTTCAGGGCCCGATTTAGGGTTTTTAGACCTAAATCGACAAATCTGGGTTTCAATCTGAAGTGGGACGATTTTGAGGGTGTTGATGATGATATAGGAATGTTATGGACGTGGGTGGTGTCTTTGGTGATGGTGGAAGGATCGATGATGAAGAAAAACGAAAAGGATAGGTGAATCTTACCCGAAACGAACCCCGAATCGACGAGAACTCGGAACGCGCCTATGGAGCAATCTTCAATGACTGTCTAACCCGGATACTACGAGATATCACGAACGAGATAATAGATTTCAAGCTTGGAATCGCCAGAACCAAACTCTACCAAAGAACCGATGTGTGTTTGTGAGACGGGAGAAAAGTGTAAAGCTGTTTTTCATTCAAATCCAGTCTGAGAAATCTCAAAAAACAAAAATCCCTAAATAATTAACCTAGGGAATGAAAATTATAGTGACTTGGGCCTAGAATTCGAACTGGGCTAATTAAAACTACTACTGGGTCCAATATCACCTAAACAAGTTGTGATAAATTGGACTACTAATTAAATAAATCCACAACTAATAACAATAGCCCAAAATAAATAAAATAACTAAAATAAATAGCAAGGAACATCCAATTCTTCAATTCAGTCAAGCTCCTCGATGCTCAATACAGTCACCAACTTGGACTGTTTGAAATCAGCTCCAACATCCTCCAGCTTCTTTCCAACATAACACTGAAGGTATCCTTGTAGCTTCTTAGCTCTAAGTCTCGTCACTGGACCTCTAAGCTGAAACTCGGGATTTGAATCATCAATGCTAGTCCCGGGCTCATCATTCCCCCATTCCTCAAAAGAATTCGACCTCAAATTCGGGTCCTCCTCATCAAAATCATCTACAGAAAAAGGAGAGAGATCAGAAACATTAAATGTTGGAGAACATTTATAATCACCAGGTAGATCAAGTCGGTAAGCATTGCCATTGACTCGAGCAACCACAGTAAACGGTCCATCTCCACGAGGCATCAGCTTCGACTTCCTCAAGTTAGGGAAACGTCCCGGGCTGAAGTGAACCCAAACCTTATCACCGGGTTTGAATAACACTTGCTTGTGGTGCGTATTCACCTTAGCTGCATTCCGAACTCCCTGAAGCTCGATCCTCGTCTTCACCTTGTCATGCATCTCTCGAACCTGTTCAGCCCTACGAATTCCTTGCATACTCGAAAGATGATCAATAGGCGACATATGTGTAGAAGAATGCACGACCCGATTATATACAAAATCAGCAAATGGTAAACATTCTTCCCACGATTTCAGATTATTTTTCACTAATGCACGTAGAAGAGTACCTAACGTCCTATTTACTACCTCAGTCTGACCATCTGTTTGTGGATGACATGCAGTAGAAAATAACAGTTTAGTACCCAACTTTCCCCACAAAACTCGCCAAAAATGCCCCAAAAATTTCGAGTCCCTATCAGAAACAATGGTCCTAGGGATGCCATGCAAGCGGACTACTTCACGAAAGAACAAATTGGCTATATTAACAGCATCATCAGTCTTTTTGCATGCAATAGAATGAGACATTTTGGAGAAACGATCAACAACCACAAACACAGAGTCTTTACCAGATTTTGAACGAGGCAAACCCAAAATAAAATCCATAGAAATATCTACCCAAGGAGTAGATGGCGCCGGCAAAGGCGTATAAAGACCAAATGGACTCGAAGTGGATTTAGCCTTCCTACATGTGATACATCTAGCACAGACTCTCTCAACATCTCTTTTCATACGAGGCCAATAAAAATGCTCATGCAAAAGATCTAACGTTTTATTAACACCAAAATGACCCATAAGACCCCCTGCATGTGACTCTAAGATAAACAACTCTCGCATTGAACAATCAGGCACACACAACTTTGCATCCTTAAACAGAAATCCATCAACCACATAATATGAATCCACAGCACGAGATTTACCAACACAAGATGCAAAAATAGGTCCAAAGAACGGATCAGAAGCATAAAATCTCTTAACATGCTCAAGACCTAAACACTGTGCATGCATAACAAAAATCAAAGCATACATGCGGGAGAGTGCATCAGCAACCACATTCTCCTCTCCCTTCTTATACTTGATCACATATGGGAACGACTCAATGAACTCCACCCATCGAGCATGGCGCGAGTTCAAGCTCTGCTGTCCCTTCAGGTGCTTTAGTAACTCGTGATCAGTGTGAATCATGAACTCATTCGGGTGCAGGTAGTGCTACCAAGTCTCCAAAGACCTCTTCAGTGCATACAGCTCCTTGTCGTACGTAGAATACCTCAGAGCTGCACCATTCAACTTCTCACTGAAGTAGGCGACCGGCTTCCTATCCTGCATCAAAACAGCACCAATGCCTATACCAGAGGCATCACACTCAATCTCGAACATCTTATTAAAATCAGGCAAAACCAACACAGGAGCATTACACAATTTCGACTTCAGCAAATTAAAAGCATGCTCTTGGGCTTTGCCCCACTCAAACTTCCTATCTTTCTTACTAAGTTCGGTCAATGGGGCGGCTATAGTGGAAAAATCCCGCACAAAACGGCAATAAAATCCAGCCAAACCATGAAAAGACCGAACATCAGCACAGGTCTTAGGCGTGGGCCACTCCTCAATGGCCTTAACCTTCGATCTATCAACCTTGACCTCGACTACTCACAACAAATCCCAGAAAGACAACCTCATCCATGCAAAAAGTACACTTAGACAAATTAGCATACAACTTAGCAGTACGCAACAGCTCAAAAACATGCCTAAGATGTCTAACATGCTCAGAAACACAAGTACTATAGATAAGGATGTCATCAAAGTAAACAACTACATACTTTCCTATCACATCTCTCAAGACATGGTTCATGAGACGCATGAATGTACTAGGGGCGTTGGTAAGCCCAAATGGCATGACAAGCCATTCGTACAATCCATGCTTTGTCTTGAACGCAGTCTTCCATTCATCCCCCTCACTCATTCTCACTTGAAAATATCCAGAACGTAAATCAATTTTTGAAAAGATAGACGCTCCAGACAACTCATCTAACATATCATCCAAACAGGGAATAGGGAAGCGATACTTTACCGTTATCTTATTAATAGCCCGGCAATCCATGCACATGCGCCACTCGTTATTCTTCTTGGGGACAAGTATGACGGGCACTGCACACGGCGACAGACTCTCTCTGATCTGCTTCTTCTCCAGCAACTCCTTGACCTGGCGGTCAATCTCTTTAGTCTCCTCAGGACTAGTATGGTAAGCTGGCCGGTTTGGAAGGACTGCTCCAGGCTGGAAGTCGATCTGGTGCTCAATTCCTCGAATTGACAGCAGACCACTCGGAATTTCCTCAGGAAACACGTCCTTGAACTCCTCCATCAACGACTGCAAAACAGAAGGAACAACAACATCATAAGTATCATAAGCCTTAAAATTAACTAGAACGATAGGCTTACCAGCTTTGATGGCTTTTTGGACTCCCTTAGCACTAATGAACAAATTTCGGTGCACTATATCTGAACTGGCTGCACTGGAAGAATCTGTAATGGCCACATAGGCAGCCTTAGTCGCACTCTTGGAAGCTGACGCTGTTCCCTTGGATGTCTTTGGGTCGACTGTCGATTGGCCAGCTGGAATCGGGACCCTGCTCTCGGGCCGTTTCTCCTTTGCCTTCTCCTCCTTAAATCTTTGTTGCATCCTCTGCTGATCTTCATTGACGTCCTTGGGCATCAATGGCCACAATCTGGTGGTCTGTCTGTCTCGGGTCACCGTATAAGTATTGGCGTATCCGTCGTGGATCGCCTTTTTGTCAAACTGCCACGGACGACCAAGCAATATATGCGACGCCTCCATAGGGATAACGTTACAAAGAACAGTATCAGTAAATCGACCAATGGAGAAAGTAACACTTACCCGATATCCAACGCGGATTTCTCCTCGGTCAGTCAGCCACTGCAAACGGTATGGCTTGGGGTGCTTTTGTGGGATCAGATTCAACTTTCCCACTGCGTACTGGCTGATCGCGTTCACGACGCTGCCACTGTCAATGATGAGTGAGCATGTCTTATCTTGGATTTCACAGCGCGCATAGAAGATGTTTTCACGCTGGTCATTCTGATCCTCCTCTCGAATCAGGCTCAGTGCTCGGATCGAAACAAAACTGACGTGGGCTTGCTTCAGCTTCTCATCTTCAACCTCGTCCATAGGTGGACGGTCAAGGAGATGTTTTGTGCCTCCTTCCACTTCTGCTTCATCGAGCTCTTCTTCACTTGCTGACTCCAGCTCATTCTGCTCAGTAAGGAAAAGAACTCGGTGGTTCGGACACTGGGCTTGGAAGTGTCCCCATCCTCTGCACTTGTGACATTAGACGTCACGTGCTCTTCCTGGAGTACTATTCGAAGACTGATTGGGCTGCATGGTTCGATTTGGATTGCCTCTGTTTGGTGCAGGTGAATTGTACTCAGGTCTACGGCTCGGCTACGGTGCAGACTGCTCAAAACGGCAAACGGGCTGGGACTACTGGTCTTGATGACGTGTAGGGGCTATTCTAGGCATGGAAGACTCGCCTCGACCCCACTGTGTCTGTGCTGGCGTCAACTGTGATGGTCTCCTACGGCCATCTCTGAGCTGCCGCTCTACTATTGAGGCATAATGGACCATGGCCTTAATACTGGTGAAGTCCCTCAACTCGACTTCACATGCGATGTCTGGATTCATTCCCTCAATGTATCAGTTAATTGTGGCAACCAACGTCTCTTCTTTTCCAACTCGATTAAGGGTTGTCTCGAGTTCCTTGTGGTACTCCTCTATGGAACGTGTACCCTGTCTGATTCGGTTCAGTTTCTTCTCGAGGTCACGCTCATAATGTACCAGAATGAAGCGTCCTCTCATGACGTCTTTCATCTCATGCCACGAATCAATAGGCGGGTGGCGCTCTCGGCGTCGCCGGTTCTGCTGGAACTCCCACCAGGTGGCTGCATATCCTCTGAACTCTAATGAGGCTAACTAGACCTTCTTCTACTCAGGAAAATCATAGCAGTTAAAAATCTTGTCAAACTTTCTCTCCCAGTCGAGATAAAGGTCTGGATCATGTAATCACTCAAACTCAGGGATGCTTGTCTTAATGTTATTCAACAAGCTATCAGGATCCGCACGTCGGGCTGCATATCGGTGGTAAGGCTGACGTGGTCGGTCACGCCTCTGAAATGGATCATACTCATCCTCAAATCTCTCTGCAAAATCACCAAAAGCTTCTGCAGCATCTCGATCATATGGGTCGTTAAACTGCACCGGAGGCTGGTGATGTTGAGCTTGTGGTGCTCTAGAATTTGCTCTGGCTGGCTCGACTATAACAACTTCTGGCTGATGAGCTGTTGTTGGTTGTCGGTCTGCTCCTTCTGGCTGGACAGGTTGGGCTTGAACTGGTGGTGGTGCAGGAATTCGAGCAGCAATAAGCTCGAGCTGTGCCATCACTTTGGCCAATGAACTATCCAGCTTATGCTCCAGCTCTTGATGGTGGTACTGGGTTTTACCCCATCAAGTGGTTCTATAAGTTCTCAGACTTGATTGCGATCCATAGATCCAATCTAGACTCCATTGCAGTTTTCTAAGAATCCGCATCTTTATCTCGAATTGCCTCATCATAGGTCCTGGGATCCAATTCATTTAGTCCCTCTGGGAAATCTGAAGCCTCTCTTAGACCAATGAATCTATCAGATTGGTGTACAACCCTCCCACTGTGACGAGGCAGTTCATGTACTTCTGTGACACGTTGTGCAGTGTTTGGTGGTACCTCTTCATGTATAACTGGTGTACGATTCGATCCTCCCCTTAACTCCTCAAGGATGATCTGACTCCTTGGTTTGTGGTTTATGACATAGTCTTCCTCTAAGAATCGAGCAGTGGTGCTGACAATGATCTTCTGATCCTTAGGACTATAAAACAAACCACCTTTCGTTCCCCTAAGATATCCAATGAACAGCTTTACATCAGTACGAGGAGCCAGCTTATCAGCTTCCTTATCCAACACGTGTGCTGGGCTACCTCAAATCCGAATATGGTTCAAACTAAACTTCCGTCCAGTCCATAATTCTGTAGGCATAGAAGGAACTGATTTTGATGGAACTAAGTTAAGAATATAGGCTGCCGTTTTCAGAGCATATCCCCAGAATGAAATGGGCAACTCAGAATAACTCATCATTGATCTAACCATCTCTAACAGTGTTTGATTCCTCCTTTCCGCCACACCATTCTGCTGTGGCATTCCAGGCGCAGTCAACTGGGAGGTAATCCCATTCTCTGCCATGTAATCCCTAAATTTACTTGAGAGGCACTCACCACCATGATCAGAACATAGTGACTTGATACTTCTGCCTATTCATTTCTCCACTTCTGCCTTAAATTCTTTGAATTTCTCAAAGCATTCAAACTTGCGACGCAACATGTAGATATATCCGTATCAAGAGTAATCAGCAATGAGAGTGATGAAATACTTAAACCCTCCTCGAGCTTGAACTGACATAGGGCTGCACAGGTCAGAGTGAATCAAATCTAATAGCCCTTCGGATCTATTTCCTTTTGACTGGAAAGGACGCTTGGTCATTTTACTTTCCAAACAGGATTCACACAAAGGAAACGATTCCAGTACCAAATAAGATAATAGTCCATCATTTACAAGCCTTTGTATCCTCTTAAGGTTAATATAACCTAGCCTTAGATGCCAAAGATAGGTTTGATTCAGGTCTGAAGGTTCTTTTCTCTTGTTAGGGTTTATGATTGATGTATTCAACAGTTATCTTTGCGTAGTGTTTTCAATTGGTTTAAGATAGTATAAGTGTCCATCCAATGTGCCAGAACAGATAAAATATTTACCACTAAAGATAACTGCATTGTTATCAAAAGAAACAGAATATCCATCCATAATCAATTTAGAAACTGAAATCAAGTTTCGCCTAAAACCAGGCACATAAAGACAATCTTTCAAAACCAAAGTTCTATTACTACTGAAAGGTAAAACAACGTGTCCCACTGCAACAGCCGCCACTCTCGTAGCATTGCCCATGTAGACGGTGATCTCATCCTCACCCAGCTGTCTTTTTACCAGGAACCCCTGTAAAGACATGCAAACATGATCAGTAGCTCCAGTATCCACTACTCATGACTGGGTAGAATAAGTTGTTAAACATGTTTCTACAACCAGAGTGTGAGATGTACCTCTCTTCTTCTTGTTGTTAGGGCACGCCGCCTTTTAGTGACCTAGTTTGCCGCACTTAAAGCACTTAGTCTTCGACTTAAACTCCTCAGGAGGAATCTTTGCCTTTGGCTTCTTTGCCTTAGGCACCGCATCTTCTGCCTTTTTAGGTGCGTTTCTCTTCTTCCTTTTTCCACCAGAAGAAGACTCCCCTTTCTCAGCTATGTGGGCCTGAAGATCGCTCTTTTGGAGCAATTCAGATGCCTGAAGATCTGTGAGCAGTTCAGTCAGGCTGACATCCCTTTTGATCATATTAAAGTTCAGCCTGAACTGCTCAAACTTTGAGGACAAGCTATGAAGAACAATGTCGATTTGAGAATCGGCATCTAGCTCTCCACTCAAGGTCTCGATCTCAGATAAATACCCCAACATCATGAGAACGTGATCCCTAACAGGTGTGGAGTCAGCCATTCTCGCATCTATTAGCTTCTTCATTGCCAAATGGTGTGCCGAGCAGTTCTGATCACCGAATAGCTGCCTAAGGTTGTACATTATATCATAAGAGGTTTTTATAGGCTCATGCTGATGTTGCAACATATTCGACATAGATGCCAGAATGTAACAGCGTGTTATCTTATTAGACCTGACCCACTTATCATATGCAACCTTTTGGGCTTCGTCAGAACCCTCATCTGGCTTATGAGGACAAACCTCTTCAACTACAAACTTGTGTCCCTCGGCAACAAGAACTAGGTTAAGGTTACGAATCCAGTCGTTGTAGTTTTCACCGACTAGTTTATTTTCTTTGAGGATTGAGGACAGATTGGAGAGTGCCATTGATGATATGAAATAACTTAAATTAAAACATGGAGTACAGTCACAAACTTTAGGATAAACAGTATATAATCGAAAGCCTCATAAAAATTATATACTTTTCCACCGACACTTTAAAAACATCTTTTATAAGTCACGATAGTGTGGACCTTTATAAAATTCATTTTTAAATATGTTAAACCTTTAATTTGCCTCCAATTGAGTTTCCTTACAACAAGCAAATTAATAGTCGGATAAAGAACATGGTCATGTAATTGTCTAACTGATAAGCCACGATCGTGTGGACGTTTATCAATAAATTATATCTAAGTGTGCATACCATTATCTTCGCACCAAGATCACTATTCGAATTTAACTGCTCCAGATGGAGGAGTCAGTTAGTTCTAATAATGTTCTACAACTATCCATTTAGGAGATTTAATTTCTAGAGAAATATGTGATATGACACAACCGATATGGAGGAAGACCGATGTCAACACGCATGCCCATCACTTCTCAATTAAACTAGATTTTAATGGAGACCGTATGAGATTTCTACATACTTTGGTATGAATCTCTCCCACTTAGTTATTTATGTTTGAGGTTTCATTTTATCCCATTAACGAACATGCAAACATCACATAAAATGATAAACATCAATTGCATGCTTCAACACAATAAGCAACAGTAATATTCCAACTATCATGGCTTATATCTCATGTTGATTGATGAGATAAAACAAAAAAGTCAGCTCCGGAACAGGGCTTGGCCACCGCCCCCTTCACCGCGCCTTGCCGAAAACCCTAGCTCCATTTAGGATTTCGGGACGTGAACCGGTGAACCTTTCTTCTTGGTGCTGAACTACTTTCCTTCTTTGAGTTGATCTTCGATCTTTATTCAATATAGACTATCTATTCCAAAAGGAAAAATCTAATATTTCTAGAATAAAAATTACAACTCAAAAAGTCGGTCTAACAACTTTATATCTATTACATTAAAACAACGTAAAATAAAACCTAGACCTAATCCATGGATTTTCTCATGGATTAAAATCACGTAGCCAAACTGGCATACGGCCAACATTCGTTCAACATAAACATATACATCACATAAATAAAAGAGCCATGATAGTTGGTAAACCTGCAAACAAATACAGTCTACAAATCCAACAATCATATTTATATGAAACACATAAAATAACATATGATATCTATGCATGAATATTAAATATCGAATTTTACAATTAATAAAATTAATTAATTCGATATTATCCACAAGATAAAAATTGGAAATTAAAATAATTATCTACCAATTTAAATCTTGAGATTTTCAAAAATATTACTAAAATAAATCTGGAAATTATTTAAAATTATCCACTAAATTTATTTAATATTTTCAAACCACCCTAATTAAATAATACATGGATATCTTGATATAAATCAAAAATCTAATCCAAATATTATCCATAAGAATAAAATCTTTAAGGATAAAGTTTGAAGATTTGATCCACTCCAAAATCTTCCAAACTCTATCCAAATTCAAATTCTTATCACAATTGAATTTTGATAATTATTCATCTATATCCAAAATCACCTTATCCAATTTTTAATCATAGATTTTTGAAAATTACTAGAATAATAAATCTGAAAATTTGATCAACTTCAAATTCTTCCAAATTTAAAATTCTATTTTCAAATCCATCTAGAGTAAAATTAGGTAAATTAATATATACATCAAATAATATCAAATCTTAATCCAACATACATTATTTTTTATCCATCTTAATTAATAAATTTGGAAATTTGTTTTTCATCAAAATCTACTCCAAATTAATTTATTAAAATTGAAAAATAACCCTATATTTCATATTTGGAAATTTTGACATTAATCAAAAAATAATTCCAAATAATATAGATAGGTTTCGAAAATTTCAAGAATTAAAAATCTGGAAATTTTGATCCATTTCAAAAATTACCAAATTTAAAATTCTAATTTTAAACCTAATTAGATTAGAATTAGGCAACTTTTGATATACATCAAAATTACATATTCCTTTTCTAATCTAACAAATTTTCGACCCCTACTAGGAATTAAATCTGGAAATTTTGATGTTAATCAAAAATCCATCCAAT
Organism: Perilla frutescens; assembly: GCA_026008535.1. NCBI lineage: Eukaryota > Viridiplantae > Streptophyta > Magnoliopsida > Lamiales > Lamiaceae > Perilla > Perilla frutescens. The sequence continues at coordinate 13,263,009 of BRKX01000003.1, read as the reverse complement.
TTTAATTCCATAGGACCGAAAATTTATAGAACAAATTAGGGAATTAGACAACATCAATTTTTGGAAAAAATTGAACTCCAAAATTTCGAACCTTATCACATTAAATCTGAAAATTTGATGAACATCAAATATCAATCCAAATAATAAATCTAATGATGGTCGAAATTCTTAGCAACATCAAAACTATGATTTTCGAACCAAATCAAAAATCTATCCAAGTTTTGAACCCATAAAAATCGACACACATGCATGTTTAAATCTGAAAATTTAAAAACAATAAATTTAACATCACATTTAAATATATGTGTCGAATTTATGTATGGATTAAAACAAGAACAGTGCTAAACCCCGCTCTGATACCAATTGTTGGGGTTTTTTTGAATTAAACCACCGCAGGATCTATTTGGTTGTTCATTAACGCATGTTCATGCAAATCATATTTTTATGTCACATGCATGATTATCACAGTCTAATAGAATTAAAATGCAAAGCAGATTCGAATCTAATAAAGCGGAAAATATAGAAACGAATCTACTTACAAATCGATCGACGGTCTGTGGACAAGATTAAAGATCTAATCTTGTTGTTGAATGAAGCAAAACAGGCGCCCCATATCTCCACAAAAATCAGCCACACAGATTATACTCCAAGATCTTCTATTGTATTCACGGACTGTATCTAGATTCAGAGTGGGCTGAAAACTACTAGATAGTTTTGTGAAATCTGTGGATATCTTGAGAGACAAAGAGGAGCTGGTTTCTAATGTTATAATTTTTGAACCCCCCCTCCTATATTTATATAGGAGGTGGGCGAAAATTATCATCCCAACCCTACTGGGCTTGGGCTTCTATCTCAAGTTCTATATCCAGTCCATTTTCAGTCAATTGGGTTACAACAGAGATCTAGAAGAATATTAAATTGGCCCACTAATTTATTTAATATCCAATATCCAATAAACTTAGGATATAATTACATAAATTAAGTTTTACTTTTATTCCACTAAAGAAGTAAAACTGACCTACCAATTTAATACATATTTACGAATATACTTTCTCCTTTAGTCCAGCCATTCCCCGTGTTTAAGATATAATGTTCATTAATTAATTATGTCAGCCTCTGACAGCTATAATTAATTAACATCTAAAATCTTGAGTAGTACCACACAAGCTTTACAATGTAAGGAATAAATTCCACCTGCAGGGTTTCAACATAAACTTGTGTTTCCTCAAGAGAACATCATCAACCTGGCGCACCAGGACACGGTGCTCATGCATACTGCTCGAGACATTATGCATACACTGTCATTATCCAAGATATCGAGTTTATTGATCTACGAAAAGATCTCACTCATTGATAAATCAAAGTAACAAACAACGCACACATATGCTCGCCAATATCACATGAGTTCAGAACCCAAACTCTATGGATCTTTATTCTCTCACTAACTGGGTCAGAGACAGAGAATAGTATCCTATCGCAATCATCCTCAATACACTAACAAGTGTACTAGAATAATCAGTTAGTCAAGATAAACTAACTTATCAGATTATTCTACGGTATATCGATGGTGTGTTCAGGACCATCTAAGCCGTGAGTTTTTTAATACAATACAAGGTTCTAATTATATGATCTTACCGTGTGACTCCCCACACCATATCATCTACAATGTAAGTATATGGAACATTGCATAGAACAATTATATAACATAATCTAAATGCAAACAGTGACTGTAATAACTTTCATTTCATATCATCATATCATCAGAAAAGTATACATAGACAAGTCTTCCAGTATACAAAACTAACAATGCTAAAGTCAAAGAAAATATCATGTTAAAATCAATATAAATATTATGCTAAAGTCGTGTTAACATCTCAATTGGGGTTTAATAGATCATGCTAAAATCAAGAAAATATCATACTAAAGTCGGACTAATATACCAATTAGGGTTTAGTAGATCATGTGAAAATCAAAGAACTATAATGCCAAAATCTAAATAACAGTCCAATTAAGGTTGACTTCATCCCAATTAGGGTTTATTATATTTCATTGAGGGTTTAATAATCACAATTATGGTTTATTACATCATGCTAAAGTCAAAATAAATATCATGATAAAATTAATCAAACATTATGCTAAAATCGAGAAAATATCATACTAAAGCCATGTAAACATCTCAAATAGAGGTTATAAGTCTCAATTCGGGTTTAATAGAATATGATAAAATCAATGAAATACCATGATAAAATCATCCTAAAACCCTGATTAAGGTTTACTTAATTCTAATTATGATTTATTAAAGGGATCATGGACAATGCAAAAATAGCAGTTGCAGCTGTTGAAAAAAGAATTGCTATTGTTAATGATGCTCCACATGAGATGCTCAGAAACACAAATTTCAAGAGGATGGTTGAAGCGGCACTTCTGGTGACAAAAGGAGAATCATCTCAGAACACAATAGACACAACACCAAAATTCCATGATGATTTATGGGGTTGTCCAAAACAGATTGCTGCAATTGAGGAGATAGATAAAGCAACATTAAGAAGAGATGATTTGAAGAGGATGGATGTTAGATGATTTTCCTATATTGAGCCAGGAAGATGACAATGAAAGATGGGACGCAGTCCTGAAAGTAGTCGAAGAGAATGAAAGGATGATGAGGAATGGAGAGGAAGAAGAAATTGGTGGACATAATGAAGAATTTGTACCTCTTGACACTCAAGATGAAGAAGAAGAAAGGGATAAAGATGAATATGTTTCTCCAATTCATTTTGGAGAAACTATGAGTAATGAAGAGGATACCGAAAAAACTACTGAGAAAGAAGGTGAAGAGGAACATGATGAAAGAAATGAACACACTGACAGCATCCACTCATTCACCAATCTGGTCGGCCCAGATTAAAAGATTTGGGCGGGTGGCAGAATTGTAAATAATTGGAAGAAACTTATATCAGCGCTCTTCATTAAGGATAAAATTGGAAGAAAATAGAAAAAAAAAACTAGCTTTTAGAGAACTAAACAAACGAGTGAGAATCAGTAAATCATGGCAGAAATTACAACTGCAAACTCATATCAATCCAAAACATCAACAAAGCATTGCGATTCAAATCATACAGAGAGAAGAAATTCGTTGAAGATTGACAAAGCTTCGCAACCAGTTCGAATCAAACAGACATGCCGAAAAATAAAACTAGTTACAATTTGAATCTATAAAAAGGTAAAAAAAATCATCCGTCCAAAAGATCGTAATTTTTTCAATTGCATTTTAGTCTGTAAATGTAGAGTACAAAAAATTGTCAAAATAATTTTCACGTAACTCACTGGTTGATTTCCAGAAAAATACTCATTTTAGCATGAACAAATAAAACTTTTAGCATCGTTATTAAATTGGGATGAAATGATGTTGATGCATTTATGCTATTGTAATCATATAAACAAGAGTAGTTTTAGCATGTACACAATAATGATTTTTATTGTATTGGGATATAATGATGTTGTGGTATTTTTCTGGATGTGATATCAATATATTCTAAATTTTTTCGTTCTACTATGTGACCACAAAATACAAAAAAAAAAAAAAAAAAAAAAAAAAAAAATTCAATAGACATTTTTGCATGACTCATTTATTGATTTTCAAGAAAAAAATTATTTAACATGAACAAATAAAATTTTTAACATCAATTTGTATATCTGATAGATTGATGAAATAATGTTGAGGTGCCTGTTGTCGTGAGCTAATGAACAAAACTCATAATAATGAACTTTCCCTACGTCAAAACAAAATAAATCGATATGAATAAAATATGGTTGATTCTATTTACACCATCAAATTTTCTTTTCACACCACAATTGCTTTACACACCATAAAAAATTTTATTTTTATTTTCATTTTTTCTTTACACACCACACTAAAAGACTTATTTACCCTTCACCATAAAATTTATTTACCTATTTACTTAAAAATAAAATTAATTACAAAGATAATAATAATTAAAAAAAAAAAAGAAGAGAGAGATTGCAGATGTGAAGAGTCGTCTTCTACTCCTTCAACAGCGTTGCAGATGTGAATAGTCGTCTTCTTCTTCTTCTTCAACAGCGTTGCAGATGTGAACAGTCGTCATCGTTGTCTTCTTCTTCTTCAACAGCGCCACCACCTCCTTCCTCCACCCTCCTCCAACAGCGCCGCCAACCCTCTTCATCCTCCTCCACCGCCCCCTTCTTATTTTTTTCCCTCGACAACTTTGATTTTGAAACTGCAAATCAGGAGCTCGAAAATCATTTCTCGGATGACACATTGATGAATCGAAATATGATTTTCGAAGCTACAAATGGACATTTGAAAACAAATTTTCGAATTACTATTCGGAAATCAATTTTCGAATCTATGTGAATGGATTCGAACTGAAATTTTCGAATTCAGTTTCCGACATAAAGGTTTCGATGAAGATGAGAAATTTTCGGTAATGAGATTTTTTCATCCTTAACAACAATTTTCTGAATTAGTTTAGATGTTCATTTCTATATTTTCTTTTATGTAATTTGATTAATACGTGAATCTATGATTGAAATCTGAAATTTTGTGGGGAATGGGTGCCGGAAATAAGTTAAACTGCCTTGTTTCGGTTATATGAATGGAGGGATTCCGAGAAAATCATACACATAAGGATTGCTTCAAAGTCTGATTTTCTTTTTAAAACCGTGAAACATTGTAAATTAATTTGCTGTAAATAGTCAATTTATTGTCCAATTTTTTATGTTTCATTTTTTGCTCTGCTACTGCCGGAGGGAGGCTCTCTGCTGCCGGAGAAGATGGAGTTGTTTTGCTTTTTTTTTATTATTATTTATTATTTTATTTTATTTTTGTGGTGTAGAAAGAAAAATAATGTTGAAATAAGAAAATGGTCTTTTAGTAATCTCAAAAATAATTACTTTTGTATTTATTTATTTTTATGATGTGAAAAGAAAGATTGGTGGTGTAAATAGAATCACCCTAAAATATTGTATAGTAATATTGGGATGTTGGGCTTCGTTTTAGGGCCTTCCGTCATGATTCATGGGAAAATTCGATTCTGCCTGTTTGGGCACCAAATTCGAGTTTTGTATTTTATTTATTAAAAATATTTTTAAAATATATTTGCAAAAAAAGGTTTGGAGACATAACGTGTATTTTTAACGATATTGTGTGAAAATCACTACATCATTGTCGTTTACATCATAGGAAGTGAAAAAAAATCGGAACCAATATAATTAACATCTACTTAAGGAGTAAAATATGTCCCTAAAATATTTTTTAAAAAAATATTTTGAAAAAATAAAATGCAAAATAAGGGTTTGATGCCCAATCGGGCAGCATCCAATTTTCCATGATTCATGTTGCCGACCCACTACTCTTGGTTGTCTTGCAATTACGCAACTATTTGAAATAGGAGCCACCACTTGTATACCAAAAATATGCATGTAGGGATCATCTATCCCACAGCTTTATTTGACCTCTTGTATTCCATTATTATATTTATTATTTTAAAAATTGATATTGTAAGGATAGAAATTAATTATAGCATAATCAACTTATTCCAAATTTATCTATAAAATTTGAATTTTTTTAAAAAATAAAAATCATAATTATAAAATAACCAATCCTAATAACTAATTATAATTAACATGTGAAAATTAAATACTAAAAAATAAAAAATTGCCACTAATTTGGTAGAATCAACCACAATTAATAATTATGGAATTAAAATAAAACACAAGAAATTGAAACTGACGGAAAAAATGAGAGATAAACTAATAAATATGATAGTGGAATACACGATGAAATACAAAATGTGGAATAAAAAATCTCATCCGCAAACTATGATCAATTTATCTTTAATAATTGAACACCCACCATCTTTTCTTTTTCTTTTTCGTTTTCTTTAAAAAAAGCCTTATCTTATATTCTATAAAATCTACCTATTTCTTTCCACTATATGCCCGAAATGATTGAATTGGTTTTGGATTTAATTCGAAAAAAAAAAATGACCTATTAATAGGTTCGCGTCTGATGAATTAGTGGTTGTTCCACCAGAAGTCCAGAACCAACCGAACAATTGATAACATTTTTTATTTTATTTTTTTGAAAACCTAGAACATCCCTCTGGATTAAAACGAACTACTGAAAATGTCATCCACAAATGAGAGAAGTCCGGCATGATAATGAGAGCTTGGAAATCATGAGAAGTTCTAGTAAAATAGTGTGTCACAATATTGGCAGAATGATGAATTCGAAAAGATCCTCACAAGATGATCGGACAACATCATCATCCAACATTTATTTTTTTTTTGAGGGAAATCTTGTTGGACTAAACTTGGCCAAACACTTCTAGTTGAGTAATTGGCATATAACACCCCTAAATTACATCAGATTGGTACTTGCACCCCAAACTCGAAATTTTGGTGAATTGTCCATTGAAATAGTATAGTTGTTGCACGTTGCATCCTTTAGATATTTTTTATTAAATATTAATTCTCCTATTTGTTTCTTCCCCTATTTATTTTTCAATTATATTTTTCTTCTATTTCTTGTCATTAGACATTAATTGTCTCTCTCTCATTTCATCACTAAATTATATTGTTGTTGTTGGATAACATATATGTGTTTGTGCGTGCGCTTTATAAGTTAAATTTATATTGTTTTGCTATATTTTTTAAAATACAAAACTCAAATTTGCACAAAAGAATTTACACATAACTATTAAGAATGAAAAAAATCAAATTCAAAAATAAGTATGTACTTTTATTAAGAAGAAGAAGAAGAAGAAGAAGAAGAAATAATTAAAGGCATATTGAAATTTTTCACAGGGATTAATTAAAAAAAAATTGGAAAATACAATTAATCAATAAATTTTCTAATACGCCCTTAATTATTTCTTTGACAATGAATTAATACTTAATGTTAACATATTAAATAGGGATATATATATATATTAATAAATTAGCTAAATATATATATATATATATAGAAACATTACAATATATCGGGACATCTCGAAAAGACAAACAAACCAATCAAAATGGGATAGATGATAATTAAAAAAAAAAAAGAATAGAATAAACAACAATATAAAAAAAAAAGAATTAAACTTAAGTGACAAGGACGTCATTTCTCCAACCGTGAGAGAATATGTTGTCACACATCGACGGAATAATGAAATTATGTTGAGTATTTATGTGAGCTCAATGAACTCTCTAATAATTTAAATTAACCATTTTGGTAATGTTAGAACAGATGAGTTAGTCAATCTCATTGTGTCGTCGTATTGTCATTGAGATCCACCTCATGTAGGATTGGGGACTTACAATTTTCCTAATCAACCTCTATTGAATTCCACCCCCTAGGCCTGGGCATTATAATTTTCCTAATAAACCTCTAACATGCTATTACTTGGCTAGATTATACTCCAGTTACCATGTATTAAGACAAAATCTAAATCTAAGTCAAATTTATTGCATGGATAGATAGGGCTCAAAAAAACAGTAAAAAAAACTATCAAAACTCGAGTCAAGGTCAATCTCTATAATTATTTCCAGCCTTATTGGTTAAGAATTAGGAACCAAGCTTTAAAGATTATTACCTTTCGATATTGACAAACACTTGTGTTAGACTGTTTAATGGGTCTCTTACGTTAGACGGGTTAAATAATACCCAAAACCTGCCCCCACGCGCGCGTGTATCTCACATGCCTGTGCATTTTTTTTTTTTTTTTTTTGCAGCATCAGGTTTGCTTTTTTTTTTCTTCTTTTTTTCGTGTCTTTTCCCTTCTTTCCTTTTTTTGAGGGTATATTATTTATTTCAAAAAGAAAGTAATTATTGAAAGCATTTTGGCAGTGCTTTTAGGAGTTTATTTTGTATTTTTTAGGATTTTTTGGGGGTGTTTTTAGGATTTTTTATTGTGTTTTTTAGGGTTTGGGGGGGTGTTTTAGGGTTTTATTTTGTGCTTTTTTAGGATTTATTAATTTCCTTTTAGGGTATAAATTTATATAACAAATTATATCAATTCGCTTTAATTTTAGAATGCACTAATTTTATTTTAGGGTATAAATTTTTTGGGAAAAATTAAAAAAAATAAAGAAAATCAGAAAAAAAAATTAAAAATTTCACCAGAAAAAAAATTAAATATATATTTTTTTTAAAAAAAGAAATTAAAAATTGAAAAAAAATTGAAAATAAAAGAAAAGATGGAAAGGGGAGGGAGACCATTAAAAGAAAAATAAAAAAAGAAAAGAAAGAAAGGAGGGGACCACTTTGTGTAATGACTAATGACTAATGAAAAGAACAAGCAATCAATTTCGACTAAGGTTCAATTATATTAAAGCTCGTTCATGTTAAGATCAAATTACTAACCAAACCAAGTTCAAACAAAGTTGAATAGAGAAAACAGAACAAGTAAAGAAACATGAATAGCTTTATATATTATAAACAATAACTTACTAACATCATAATCAATGTCTCTCGTATAAAAATACTAGAAGTTTATAATACAAAAAAAAAAAAAAAAAAAAAAAAGGAGCTCGAAAAATGATTCTAGAAATACACTTTCTCCATATATAAGTTGCAGGCAGATTCCACATTTGTCGAATCCATACCTTCACTTCCAGCAGCGGTTAAATTGCGCTAGATTCATCTTCTCATACAGTGTATGCTTGCTGAATTGTATCTATGTCGAGACCTTTCAGCCTAACAACCGATTCAACGTGCCCCTTCAACGTGTGCAGTTCCCGTAACCTGTGTCCAAAGATGGCCATAGACAATGTGAGCCAGCCATGATTTCAATTATCTAAAGAATGTCTCGAGAAATCAATGTTGTAAGAAAAGGCCATCCTTACCGAGCTATCTCAGCTCTTCGTTTTGCTTCCTCTGCCAGCTGATTGAGCTCGGAGAAATTGTTCGTTTCGTTGAACAATTTGGTGTCTGGTACTTGTAGCCCGTGGAGGGTTCTCTGCGCATGTGCCCATTTCAGCTCACGTTGCTCTTTCCCGAAATCCTTTTGCCTGGTGAAAGCAATCTGCAACAGAAGAAACCATCACAACTTAAGGAAATAAACATTAATATGAAGTATTTGGTGTCTAAATCGGAGATTGAAACTCACCCTTCGTTCAAGAACAAGATCCCAAGCTCTTCCACTAAGAACATAACGGATGAAGAACTTGATGATATCGAGAGGAATATAGAAAATGATATTGTAAAGCCAAATCACCCCTGCCCAACCCCAACCGATTCCTTCAATTGCTGCAAAACTCCAGTTTGCATATACCGCGATTAAAGTAGCAACCTGAATCCAATAGAAGTATCTAAGAAATAAGATTTACTCAATAGGAAACTCAATCAGCTGGCATGATAAAATTGCTAACCAGTTGAGCAATTGCAAATGCCACGACAAGCAACACCCCGGGACGCTCAACAAAAGACCAGCTTCGTGATCTTGTAACGAATATGAGAGCCTGACTGATAGTGCTCACTTGCAGATATATTGCAGAAGCAAGCTTGCTAAAGTCGTCGTGGGCAGTTTTCTCAAGGGTAGACACCCCGAATATTCGCTGGCAAATTATTGCGAGAAGAAAAGAAAGAATGTTATATAAATTAAGAACAATTATAACAACAATGCAAGGGCGAGTATGTGATTACAAGTACAACTACTACAAATCACATTATATATTCAAGTGATCAAGAATTATGAGACTTTTTTTTATGAGACTATAAATTTGTCACAAAAGAATCAGATAAATGTTGGAAGTTATATTAAAGGACAACAAAATGAACTTACTGGGAAGAAATCTGTTTTGTATGCTGCCCAAAAGAATATGACTGTCATCATTGCCAAGTAAGCACCAAGGACAACTCCAGTCGCAAAGATTTCAGCAAGCTTCCAGCTATCTGGCAGAGGAGATGGTTTCACTCTGTCTTTTGATATAGTCATGATGGTACCTTAATCACAAAAGTTGCAAGATAAGTTCCAAAAAAAGAAACGGAGAAGAAAACATAAAGCGAAAAGATTTCATGCATGAGTAGTTAAATTCACCAGATAATTCAGATGGTTATTTGGTGGTGAAAACTAAAAACAAAATGTTACACCTTGGACACCACATAGGGACAAGGAACTGTATTTGGTTAGTTAATAAGTTCTTGAAGAAAGTATGTTTTTACTCTATACTTCCCCAAGCATATTCTTATCATTCTTGACTCCAAACATAAACCCTTTTTTTTCTCAGGTGGGGCAGGATGCAGGCAAAGAGATGGGTGAAGAGCTAACCATCATTTAGTATTGCAATGATAAGCACCATAAAAGGCGGAAAGTCAAATTTCCATATCAGCGCTAACATCATGAAACCAAGCTGTGGTACATGAAAGAGAAAGAGAGACATTAATAATGATGATGATGATGATGATGATTCAAGTAGCAATCAGAACTTACAAAATGGTGGGAAAATAATAACAATAATAACTTACCACAATACGAATTGTAATAGAAACAGCATAAATCTGTCAAAATTAAGGGAAATTGGTGAGGCCATGAAATATATTGCGCCCATGAGTGGCGCTGAAAAATTTGAAATGTTAATGTACTAATATGTAAATTGTACTTGGGTCAATATAGTTGAACAACATAACTATCAAAAAAGAGTTGTACCGTGTAATTTTTCATCCTTTGGAAGATTGCTCGACTGGTTAAAACAGCACTAATGATAACACTGAGCCCAGGTTCTGTAAGGACAATGTCAGAAGCACTGCGTGCTGCATCAGTTGCATCGGCAACAGCAATGCCAATATCAGCTTTCTTCAGAGCAGGAGCATCATTTACTCCATCACCAGTCATTCCACATATATGTTTACTAGCTTGCAGGCGCTTTACAATTTCATATTTATGCTCTGACCAATATCCAAAACGAGCATATAAGTAAGAATTTGGACTTGGAGAGTGCATTTCATTTGTTGAAAAGGATTAGATATTAATATGCACAAGTTAAACATTTAACAGATCCCGTGGTAAAATGGGTGCATGAGGTTCAAATTTAAGAGAAAAAAGAGTTATTACCAGGGAAGACACCAGCAAACCCATCAGCTTTCTCAATGAGCTCGTCAATAGGTAAAGCAGCAATTGATTCATCCTTATCCTGTCCCAGTAAAGCCGATGAAGGATACATGTTGGTTCCCATTCCTAGCCTTCGTCCTGTTTCCTTCCCTATCGCAAGCTGGTCCCCTGTTGAAACAGATAGATTTGGCATTTAAGTTCCAGCAAAACTGAGAACTAATTAAATAATTTGAACAAGTAAAATAAAATTAAAAGATAATCCTCAATGCAGATTATGCAGAAGATTTGATGTTAGTGTCTTTGTTGATCTTGGAAATCAGAATCAATATATAAGATGCAGGCTCCTAGCTAGCATTAGATTTTCCAAGAGTCCCGTCATTAATAGGTCATAATCTCATATTTCTCGCAGGATATTTTAGTTCCATCTTTCATAAGCAAAATGATCCCCTTGAGGAAACAGTCGAAACAAACAGTTGAGAATCAATAATCCCACACAACAAAAAGTGGAGTTGCTTGTTTCATATTTGAATGGATGCAATACAAACAGATATCCTATATATCATGTAAGTTACAAGAGAAACATCACCGGAACGTATCTAGTAATTTGCAGGTTAATTGCTTAAATACATTATCATCAATTGAACTTATGATAGATGTCATTTCTTAAATTTTAAAACATTGAGACTTTACCAGTTATCATTTTGACATTTACTCCAAGATTTAGTGCCCTTCTTATAGTTTCTGCACTGTCATGTCTAGGTGGATCAAAGAGAGGCATGAGACCAATGAATTGCCAAGGTCCACCAGGACTATCTTTTGTTCCTTCTGGAATTTCCTGTAAGAGAATGTGAAGTTTGAATGCTCAAAACTGCAGTCGCGTGATAGTTTGATATATTCAATTCAGTATTAGAAGTCAAAGTATGGTATAATATAATGAATACCTGGTAAGCCACGGCAAGCGATCTTAGACCTCGTTCTGCAAACTTATCAATCACAGCGTGAACCCTTCGCTCTATGTCTGACTTATTGTGTGAAAGGTTTAGAATCTGAAAAGGCATGTCGGGCCCACAATTGAGGATTGCCATTCAAGAAACAAGGCAAAACCAAATGAACAAGGACAGACCGTACCTGCTCTGGTGCACCTTTGCTAACCCTGTGCCACTTCCCTTCGCTATCTATGTAAGTCAATGCTGTCCGCTTGTCAGTTGGATTGAAAGGAAGGAAGTGTACTTCTCGGATTCCAGCACGTGCCTGTTCATGGTATTATTAAAGTCAAAATTGCATAAAGAGCTCAAAATATTGTCAACTTCAGGCAGATAGAGTGTCAAGAGCTACCTCCTTTGGATCAGCCAGCATTCCTACGATAGCAGCATCTATGGCATCCTGGTTTTCTGTTCGAGAGGCTCTAGCTGCCATCAGAACAACAGTATCTGGATCAACACCTTTCGCAAAAACCTGTGGACAAGCGTTTACAGATCCAATAGAAGTAACAATTACTTTAGTAACATAGATGCATCCAAATCATCAGAAAAGACCATGACCATACCTCAATGAGATTCTTATCAACAGTAAGTTTGTTCAGTGTCAGAGTTCCTGTCTTGTCACTGCAAAGCACATCCATGCCCGCCATCTCTTCTATAGCAGTCATTCTCTTTGTTATAGCTCCCTGTGGATAGTTAAATATCTCGCTGAGTTTTGGTACATTCAATAGGCACTAAACCAATATAATCCAAAGAATCAAGAAAACCTGTTGAGCCAAACGATGAGAACCAATGGCCATTGTAACTGAGAGAACAGTTGGCATCGCAATTGGAATTCCTCCAATGAGAAGAACAAGAAGATTGTCAATCCCGGGCCGGTATTTCCGGTGTTGAATTGGGTACATCACTATTATCTCTATAACCATCCCCACCGCAATAGAGCATATGCAAAAGTTCCCAATTGCAGTCAAAACCTAAGTGAGTACAATAATGAAACAAGATTAGCAAACTTATGTTCCAGAATAGTGAATAGATGTCGGTATCAAATATGAAGTGCTTATACAACATACCTTTTGGAAGTGGCCTACGTGATTAGTACTATCAACAAGGTGAGCAGCCTTTCCAAAGAACGTGTGAACACCAGTTGCAATAACAACAGCTTCAATCTCTCCCTGTTTGCAGGTGGAACCGGAATAGACACCATCCCCTGGCCCCTTCGTCACAGGAAGGGACTCCCCCGTCAAAGCTGACTGCAAATGACATCATGAAATCACTAAATATACTAAACTCAAACTCAGGGTGCAGCCAACGGAAAGACACACACCTGATCAATTTTAAGCGGATCACCTTCCAACAGACGAGCATCGGCAGGAATTATATCCCCAAGCTTAATACTAATAATGTCTCCAGGCACCAATATAGAAGCTTCTTCCTCGCTCCATCTCCCATCTCTAAGAACCTTCAGAAGAATAAATATTGATCAAACAAGCACCACAAACATGTAACTATTTATAAGCAGAAGTTCCAAGACAAGATGATATCGAACTTTTGCTTTTGGAGCAAGACGGGCCATGAGGGCAGCTGCTGCATTGCCAGCATTATTCTCCTCAATAAAACTAATTGTTGAGTTGATGAATAGCAAGGTAATGATACCCACAAAATCCTGCCAATCCGGAGGTTTTCCCTGCAACGTTCAAATCAAGGATCAGTGTATCCTCCACATAAAGCATTCTTAAAAAAAATGCCTATAAACAATGTCCTCACTCCTCCATTAGCAAGGGCAATTGCCATGATAGCTGCAGCTTCCATAACCCATGAAAGAGGATTCCACATAAACCCTAAAAACTTCAGGAATTTGCTCTCCTGCAGCAAAGTATAACAATTAAAGATTTATCATTGAAACTACAACTGAAAATGAACAGAATCGCCTCTGGCCACCAAGGAATCTATCATTTATGACATAAAAAAATCTTTAAAAGAAAACAACTCATTCAGAGCAAAACGAGCAAATTCCTAGTACATGGACAAACTAGTAGAAAAGTAAAGAGAAAGGTAAATCAGAATAATTGAGATGCAAATTTTACTTCTGAGACTTCAAATGCACAAAGCACATTTCTACAAAGAAATGTAAGGACATAAAGCCATAGGTGGATAACTCAAAACGATAAAAAAATAAAAAAATAATAAAAAAAAGAACAAAGTTTCAGTTAACAATCAGCACCTTCTTCTCCTCAAGCTTGTTGTGTCCGAAAATGTCCAACCTTTCTTCAGCAGCCTCAGATGTAAGACCATCTCTGGTACATCTCAGATTCTCAAATACCTCATCAATGGGGATGTTTTCCTGCACACGCACACAAAAGCATTAGCAAACAACTTCATAGCAAGAATTAAGACACCCCACAATCAAGAAACCATTAAACTCAGTTTGTGAGATCCATTACCAAGTCCACTGTCTCCCTCAAGACAGCATCAAGAACTTCAGGCTTCTCCTCCCCCATATTTAAAAACTAGAACACCACTTTCTACAAAAAACAATTTCTTGAATCAAAAAGCTTGTTCAATAAACACCATGGGCAATGAAGTGTCAAAGCAGCAGAAAGTTCTGCAGTTTAGAATAAAATCAAACGCACCCCACTTAAAAAGATAATTGATTTATAGCATTATAATAAGAACCCCGAATTTGAAGACAACAAAAAATGAGGCCAGCCCACCAGCTCCAAATCTACAACTCTACAAGCAGTGGTGACAGTTACAGCGGTGCATTTCCCATCGTTATTTTATTTGATAATTCCAACGGAAAATGAAGTTACAATTGCTATAGCTTTTTTTAGGTACTTGAACCATCACATTGCAATAATTTTTTGGAGTTCTATTTACACCATTAAAATTACTCTTTACACCATAAAATAAAAAATAAAAAAAAATTAAAGTTACTTGAATAACCTTTACTTAAAAAGAAAAAAATTAAGTATGGTTCGAAAATGGAATTTCGAACAAACATCGAAATTTCATTTTCGAACATGCATGATTTTTAGAATAAGTTTCGTTTGAAGATGGATTTTCGAATGAACTCCGTGAATTTTTTTAATTACCATTCGAATACATAACTTCGAACATATCCATCATATTCGAACACAAGACTTCGAACATATCCAAAATGCTTGAACACACAATTTTGAACGGAATGCGAATTTTTTTTATTAGCAAGGGTTTTTAAGTAAAATTTATAACTAATAAAAAAAATGAAAAATAATTTATGGTGCAAATAGTAAAAATGATGGTGTAAATAGAAGTTCTCTAATTTCTACCTTGTGCTGTTTGATAAAGAGAGTATTTATAGTGCAAAAAATTACTATTATTATTTTATTTTATTTTTTGAAATGGCCTTTGCTGTTTTGTGTTCTACTTAAAAGGGAAAGGAGAGTTTTGGATTTGAAAAGATTTTGATATGTTGGTGGTCGATAGATAAAAACCAAATACAAGCAGATTGGCTAAGAACCATAAACAGCACATGGCCTCTCAGGAGTCTCAGCCCTACTTCTTAATTTGCTCTCCCTCTCCCTCTCCCTCTCCTCTCTCTCTCTCTCTCTCTCTCTCTCTCTCTTTCTCTCTCTCTCATTTTTCTATTTAAGCTTGCCGCTGTACAATTATTCATCTATAATAAAATATTATGAATTTTAAAAAATATTAAATAGATGTATATTTAGAAAAAAAAAATGAAAAGAAAAGTCTAATGCTCCTTTACAAGAGGACTATGATTTTTATTTTTATTTTTTAGTCGGAAAATGAGAAATTGGGATTCATACACACGTCATCCATCCTTCACAAAAAGAGAGAGGAATACCACCTGAAATAGTATTTCTTCTAGTGCTAAGAAGAAAGTATATACTGTATATTAATTTCAAACTGTTAGCCTTAGGAAATAGTATGTGAAATATAATACTCCCTCCGTCCCATAATTATAGTCCATTATTCCTTTTTGGGATGTCCCAAAATTATAGTCCTATTCTAAATTGGGATTGTATTTAAATATTCTTTTACAAATATAACCCTATTTAATATAGTATGAATGCAATTAATATAGTAAAAATGAGGGCAATATTGGATAATTATTGTAAATTGTATATTTCCAATACATATTAAATGTGATTTCTTAATCTGTATGAAAATGAAAAGTGGGCTATAATTATGGCACGGAGAGCGTATATTTCTAATAGTTTCGGAAATATATTAATTGCACCATCTGTCCAACAGAAGATAAACATATATCTCCATTCCCCATAAATTTACTGTTTATGTAACGAATATAAAATATTCGAGAAATAAACCTAAGTATAATTTATTCAGTAAAAAAGGTAAATATTAATTTAGGTAGTTTCCTTTTCAATATAAAGGCCACAGTGCTGAACTGCGGATGCATAATTCCATCATCGTATACCAGAGTACCCACTTATACTGTTTTAGTGTTGACCACTAATTTAGATATAGTACTATAATTGATGTCAAATTCATATTATTTAATTTTTGTATTGTGTAAATATATAAAAATGGGCATTTGGTATACAAGTATAATTTTTTAGACTGCCATGCAAATATAATTTTTTTAGTGAATTTTGTGGTTAAAGTCGAAAATATTCTTACTTATTAAATTTGGTTTTTTTTCTACTACTTGAAAAATTAAAATAAAAATTTCTTATTTTCTTGTTACTTTGTGAAAATTGAAATATATTATTTTTATTTATGGATCTCCCCAACAATGGTTTGTGACAGGATCATTGTTAGTGTAAAATAAGTAGAGAGAACGCACACATTAAACCTCTAGTAAAAAATTAAATGTAGCATGTAAGAGTATTATATTCGAGTGGTGGATATAGTACATCTACATGTGTTACAAAATTTTCTCTTAATTTCTAGTATAGAAGTTTGCACAATAATAGGTGTTGTGGTATGAAAACGTTAATGTTTCATTAATTTCTTATTTATTTATTTTTTAAAAGCATTTGTATATGGAAACTCATGTTTGTGCATTGTGCAATAGATTTAAAAATGAGTGTTGCCAACTCAAATATATAAATAAATGGTGTGGAAAATAAGAATATTGTTTGTTTTATTACTCAAAAAATATTTTATTGTTTAATTGATATATATATATATATGGGATCGTGTGAGAACCACACTCTCATGTGAGAACCGAGAACTAATTTCAGCCACAGATCTCGCATATTTGGATGGTTAAGATCTGTTCCAAAGATTGAAAAACGCGGTGGCATATTTGTAATATTACTGACTTTTTAATGAACCAAGGGTATTTTTGTAATTTAGGAATTGTGTTATATTTGGAATGAATATCTTTCCGTCTGTAATTCCTTTTGCATTATAATCTCTTTCCTTCTACATATCAATTTCCATTCCTTTTGCATTCTAATCTCTTTCCTTCTACATATCAATTTCATTTTAGTTTATGTGATCGAAATTTTAGTCGATTCTCTTCGAATTTTATTCAATTGAATCAGTGTTCACGCGATTTTTTGCTGGAGTTTGTGTTGTTTGCTATTATTTGATGAAGATGTCGGGTAAAAAAGTTTTTTCTACAGCTTTGTTGCGATTTTTTTATACGTTTGTTCGACAAGGTTTACGAAGCTGATTAAGTTGTTATTTTGAATTTTTGTCGATCAACATGTGTTCTTAGGGCTGCGTGTTATGTGTTTTGGTTTTCTGTATATCTGTAGATCTATTAGCATCACAATACGAATTATTAGCATTGTGAATTTAGTTTTTATCATTATAAAAACGATTGAGTATCATAAGAATATCTTGTTAATAGAGTATTTGTACGATGAATGCAGAATTTGCAATAACAAATGAATATTATAAATAATATTTTGTTAACATGTACTTTAGCACTACTATGAACTATTTTAGCATTGTTGTAACCTATTTTAGCACTACTGTGAACTATTTTAGCACTGCTGTTGTTTTGAATTCTTGACGATGAGCATGTGTTTTTAAGGCAGCATATTGTGTGTTTTCATTTTCTATATATCTGTATATTTATTAGCATCACAATATGAATTATTAGCCATGCAAAAAGCAAATTTTGGTCAGGCAGTTCCTATACGAAGTCAAGTCATAATGTTTATTAACATCTTATTATTTGTATGATGTTATGAGAACAATCTGTAAATATAATTGTCATGTGTTCATTTTATGTTTCTGTCTTGCAGTTTAAATCATGTATTTTAGCACTGCTGTGAACAATTTTAGCACTTTTGTAACCTAGTTTAGCACTACTGTGTTTTTAAGGTTGTATATTGTGTGTTTTGGTTTTCTGTATATCTATAGATTTATTAGCATGACAATGTGAATTATTAGCCATGCAGAAAGTAAATTTTGGTCAGACAATTGCTATATGAAGTCAAGTCATACTATTTATTAAAATTTTATTATTTGTATACTGTTATGAGAACAATCTGTAAATATAATTGTCATGTGTTCATTTTATGTTTTTGTCTTGCAGTTTAAATCATGTATAGAGGAATCTACATATTATGCTAAAGAAATCATTTTGTTTCCCATGTGGATAAATTAGAATTTATCCAAATAATCAGTTTAAAATATATCCTTGACTTAACATGTACTTTAGCACTACTGTGAACTATTTTAGCACTGTTGTAATATAGTTTTAGCACTATTGTGAACTATTTTAGCACTGTTGTAACCTAGTTTTAGCGCTACTGTGAATTTTTTGAACATGATCTTAGAATATATTTTTATTCATTAATGTGATTTAGTTGTGTATTTGATAAATGTGCAGATTGTGTTTCTTCCAATTTGGAGATTTCACTCGTGTTTTTTGTATTCTACACACCTGAATGTGAATCATCTTTGAAGCCATCATTGGGCAAGACTTTCCCCACTTTAGAAGATAGTATAACATTTTATAAGGTGTATGCCTCATCATGTGGATTTGATACTCGTCTGTCTACTACAAAGAGGTGTAAAGATGGTACTATAATTTGGAAGTATGTTCTGTGCAACCGCGAGAGAGTTAAGAAATTGTTGTGTGTCGAAGAGAAAAGAGACGTCGTGTGTCGAAGAGAAATTGTTGTATGGCTAGGATATGGTTGAAGTATATTGGTTGTGATGGGTACAGTGTTGGATTATTTGAAGAAAGATATACACATTCTCTTGTAACGGATACACATAAAGAGTTCATGAATCTGAATAGGAATATAGATCATTTACATCAAATGTTTATTTTAAACTGTGCAAGGGTAAACATCAGACCTGTGACAACATTTAGATTAGTTAAAGAAGTTGTTGGTGGATATTCCAATATAGGTTGTACAACAGTTGATTTCAAAATCTTCAGTCGAGATCCCAAGGAGTATGCTGTGGGTGTAGATGCGCAAATGATGTTGGATAAAATGTCTGAAAGACATGAACTCTGCTCTGCTTTCACATTTGACTATGAAGTTAACAAGGATGGTGAGTTGATGTGTGTGTTTTGGGCTGATCCTATATCAAGAAAGAACTTTTCTAGGACCCGCAAGATATGTGGGAAGAAAGCCAATCATGGGAATTGTGGGAAGAAAAAGTAGTTGCATTATATTTTATTTTTTGTACTTTTTTTGTATACTAGTTTTTTTTTTATTAATGATAGTAATATTCTTTCTTGTAATGCTAAATAGCCATAGCTGGTATTTCATTTTTTACATTGCTAATAAAGGTTTTAATATTTCTAGCAGATGTGCAACAACAGTGCTAAACAAGGAAACATAAGTGCTAAAGTAGAAACTACAAGTGCTAAAATACTTTATAAAAGTGCTAAAACTTCAGAATTCAAATACTAGTGCTAAAAAAGGAATGACATAGCTGATATTTCATTTTTTGCATTGCTAATAAGGGTTTTAATATTTCTAGCAGGTGTGTAACAACAGTGTTAAACAAGGAAACGTAAGTGCTAAAGTAGAAACTACAAGTGCTAAAATACTTTATAAAAGTGCTAAAACGTCAAAATTCAAATACCAGTGCTAAAAAAGGAATGACAAATGCTAAAACTCAATTACCAGTACTAAATGTCACATAAAACTGTTGGAAACTCAGAATTGTGAATCTAAATATTAACTAGACAAACCTGGTAGTCTTATATGATAGTAGTGGTGCTAAAAATGATTTGTAAGCGCTGAAAGTCAAAATGCCAGTGTTAAAACTTCAGAATTCAAATACCAGTGCTAAAAAAGGAATGACATAGCTGATATTTCATTTTTTGCATTGCTAATAAGAGTTTTAATATTTCTAGTAAGTGTGTAACAACAGTGCTAAACAAGGAAACGTAAGTGTTAAAGTAGAAACTATAAGTGCTAAAATACTTTATAAATGTGCTAAAATGTCATAATTCAAATATCAATGCTAAAAAGGAATGACAAGTGCTAAAAGCTCAATTATCATTGCTACATGTCGCATAAAACTGCTGGAAACTCAGAATTGTGGATCTAAATATTAACTAGACAAACATGGTAGTCTTATATGATAGTACCGGTGCTAAAAAAGGATTTGTAAGTGCTAAAAGTCAAAATGTCAGTGTTAAAACTTCAGAATTCAATTACTAGTGCTAAAAAAAGGAATGGCATAGCTGATATTTCATTTTTTGCATTGCTAATAAGGGTTTTATTATTTCTAGCAGGTGTGTAACAACAGTGTTAAACAAGGAAATGTAAGTGCTAAAGTAGAAACTACAAGTGCTAAAATACTTTATAAAAGTGTTCAAACGTCAGAATTCAAATACTAGTATTAAAAAAGGAATGACAAGTGCTAAAACCTCAATTACCAGTACTAATACCAAAATATTCACAAGAATAAAAAATTGTATTAGTTACTACAAAATATTCATCCACTAATACTATATACCATTAAAGACAAATATTGTATCATCCACTAATAATATATACCATGAAAGACAAATATTGTATCATAGGTAATACAGAATTTGAAATCATTACGCAACAAGTCAGTTCATGTTTTTCATTTTTGTGGAGTCTACCACAATTTCTCCCTGGCTACATGCTTGTCTGTAGAATAGATTTACATATTTGAGATGTTGATCCTTGAGTATGTAACTACAATTATGATTGCAACACAGTATTTTGCTCTTAAAAACTTCATTTGTTTGTCGTTTGCTTTCTTCAGACCACTGCTCCAGCCTTTCAGACCACCTACGTCTCCATGTGTCTTATGACATAGACGCCACAATCAACCTTGTTCTTTATATCTCTCCATGGCATCTTTATCCTGGTAGTCCGATGCTTTTCCTTCAAGCTATTTGATTTTTGTTCAAGTCCAGCTCTTGCGAGGAACTCAGCAAAAAAGTTTACCTGCATGTGTTTTTAAAAATTAGAGATAACTGTGCTAAAATTTGTAAAATGATAGTGCTTGAAAATAAGTGGGAGTATGCTAAAATAAAAAATCACAAATTAAACAACATGTAACAGTGTTTGTTGATGGGTTTTTTGAAATATTGATGGCATTTTTTTCATGCTAATGCTAAAACAAGTGTCATGCTAAAATAAGTCACAAGAGTGCTAAAATAAGTCATGAGATTGCTAAAATAAGCTATAAGAGTGCTAAAATAATGCATGAGTATGCTAAAATTAAAAATCACAAATTAAACAACATGTAACAGTGTTTGTTGAATGGGTTTTTGAAATTCTGATAACATTTCTTTCATTCTAATGCGAAAACAAGTGTCATGCTAAACAGAGGTCATCTTAGTTCTAAAATAAGTTATGACAAAACTGAAAATAAGTTATGAAAATGCTAAAATAGGAAATGACAACTGAACAATGTGTAACAGTGTTTGTTTATAGGTTTTTTACAATGCCGATGACATTTTTTTATGGTAATGAATGAGACAAGACTGATGTTAAAATATGTCATGACAATGCTAAAAAAAAGCCATGAAAATGCTAAAATAAAAAATGACAAATTTTCAACTTGTAACAGTGTTTATTCATTGGTTTATTGAAATGTCGAAGTCATTTTTCATGCTAATGCTAAAACAAGTGACATGCTAAAATAAGGCATGATAGTGCTAAAATAGGCTATGAAAGTGCTAAAATAGGCCATGAGAGTGCTAAAATAGAAAATGATATTGCTAAAATACTAAATTGAAAAATATACACATAAACTGGTAGGGTTAGCACTTTTATACAGATTGTTCATCATAAGCGGAATGAAAATGAAACTGATCAATTATCATCCAATAAAATAAACACAACTTGTTCAAGATTAGGTTTTTGTACGTGTTGTGCTTACAAAAATACGAAATATATTGTTAAATTATCATAATATAACGCTAAATGAATGTTTATAGCAAACGTAAATTGCTATGCTAAAACAAGTGACATGCTAAAATAAGCCATGATAGTGCTAAAATAGGCTATGAGAGTGCTAAAATAGGCCATGAGAGTGCTAAAATAGAAAATGATATTGCTAAAATACTAAATTGAAAAATATACACATAAACTGGTAGGGTTAGCACTTTTATACAGATTTTTCATCATGAGCGGAATGAAAATGAAACTGATCAATTATCATCCAATAAAATAAACACAACTTGTTCAAGATTAGGTTTTGTACGTGTTGTGCTTACAAAAATACGAAATATATTGTTAAATTATCATAATATAACGCTAAATGAATGTTTATAGCAAACGTAAACTGCTAAATCAACATAGTATAATCGCTAAAAAAACAAACGAAATTTCTGAAAAATAACAAAGAAATACATATTACCTTGAGTTTTCATGATTGTCTGAGGATTTTGTTGATGGTTTGGGAGTTTTTGACGGTTGGTTTTGATTTGTTTTCAGTTTATCTTCAAATTTTTTGTGCTTCTGGTTTTGCGCGAGTTCGTGCTATAGCAGGAATGAGAAAGGTTTTCTCTGAAAAATGGCTATAGAATTCAAATACGTTCAAATTTCCGATTTTACCCTCGCTGAGTTTCAGGGACAGTGAAGTTCGGAGTTATTACAATTATGCCACCGCGTTTTTTTAATTTTAAAACAGATCTTGACCGTCCAAATAGGCGAGATCTGTGGCTGAGATTGGTTATCGGTTCTCACATAGGGTATAGTTGCTTCTGAAACCCAACCCTATATATATATATATATATATATATATATATATATATATATATATATATATATATATATAAAATATCATATGAGCGTCCACGGGGCATAAATATTTTTATATTTCAGACTTTTGGCATGACATCACTCCCTTTTTCATATTTTAAAGTGGAAAAACACAAAAGGAAATAAAAATCTTTGTTTACCTAAGAAAAGGTAAACTATAGTCTAGGAGATGACATTTCACGTAAAATATTTTCAACTAAAACAAGTCATCATAGTCATCACTGACTATGCTTTCTTGTCTTCAAATCTAAATGGATTTCAACTTTTTTCCAAACTTTTCATTTCAACGATTATTTTTTTTTAGGAAAATTTACATTTTCATACTTACATTTTAAATATTTTTTTTAAAAAATGACCAACTTTATTACTATTAACAAAACAGTATATACTTTTTAAAATTTTTTACCAATCTGACCCCGATCAAATTTTCAGTCTCAAATATCTATGTGGCACGCCGTAATTCTTGTGTGACTTTTTTGCTCCAATAAAAAATATTACCTGGATATTCCATGTCAATTATGAACTAAAAATAAAACAAAATTGTTGGGCATGCCACGTAGATATTTTAGGCTGAAAATTTGATCGAGATCATATTTATAAAAAATTTAAAAAAATGGGTACTGCTTTACTAATAATAATAAAGTGGGTTACTTTTTAAAAAATATTCAAAAGACAGGTGTCAAAGTGAAAATTTTTCTTTTTTGTTTTTATTTTTTAAGATTCCATTTGAGCAATCTATCATTAGATTAATCGTACTTCAAAAAAGAAAAAGGCAAAAAGTAACATTAGATAACCCAAACAGCATGAGTCTAGTGGATAAAGTTAATTTATGCAACAAAGTTTCGTTTTACCCTCTAGAAGTAGTCTAGTACAAATTGTAGATGATCATTATAATCCTAACATTAATTTAAAGGCAAAACTTATATATCAACAAAAGTAAATAAGGATTGGGAAAAAGAGATAAGATTTAAAACATAGTAGTTTTGTAGGTACTTTGAGTAGTAAATAACTAGTATGTCCTTAAATGAGTTTATTTACTATTCATCCTAATATGCCACTTTCATAATCAAATGGAAATAGTCCATTACGACCATATCAGGCACATCATGCTTCCGTAAATCGAATACATTGAACTATTCTCATCGATGATGACCAATCATCAATAATTATATCGATGTCCTTAAAGTCAATATCATCAATATTGAGGATGAGTCCATATGGATGTATGGGATCAAGACTTGTTCTCCCGAGAGGTGTATCTTGAAACTTAGGGATCTGTTTCCTCACCCTAGTTCCCGTAAGATTATTCATATTGGGCCTCTCTCTCCGGTGTTGTTCTCCAACATGAAAGTCTTCACGGGCTCTCATGAGAACGTCTTGTGTTGAGCCTCCTTCCTGTTGTTGTTGGGCTGGTGGCACCTGCGGCACTTGTTGTTCAGGGGGTACCTGCTGGTATCCACGAGGGATTAAAGCCTCATCTTCTGTATTCATCTTCAGATCTACCATCTTCATATTGGCAAATGACTCTGCCAATTCTTGTAGATCTTCCAATCCTATCCTTTCGAGGGACGCCATTCTTTGATTTGTCTTAATGATTGGCAAATCCTTTCGTCCTTCGATTCCTTGGGTTCTTCTTTGGCCTTTTGCGTAAAATTTACTTTGCCAAAGTTGATAGGTTTCCTTCTACTAGAACTTGCTTGATTTAGTTCTAGTGTCTGGATCTTTTTTTGAATTTCCGACAAGATAGTTATAATTTCATCTTGTTTCATAGAAATTCGTCTTACTTTTTGTGGTACTCCATACGTGTGGTTACCTTAGTTTTGTACCATCTTCTGGATCTCCCTTAAATCCTCTGAGATTTTTGATGTGTCTGGCACGATCTCGTTGAATCTGGGAATTATCTCGTAGTATCTTTGTTCCATCAACCGTGGTTTTGGTGTGCCCTTTGTTGATGGTTCATTACTTCGCATTGTAGCAGATTATTCACCATTAACAAGTTCATTTGAAATTGTCTTTGGGAAATACACTGCTCTAGCGCCTCAAGGTTTGATTCCGATCGGAATCGCTCTTCGTATTGGGCTTCCCAGTAGGATAGCCTCTCCTTGTGACTTTCCCCCAGTTCCTTCAAATTTTGAAGGTACCTTCTGAAATAAAAACATCTCGAACAATTGTTCGGATCCATATTTCTGGGTGTCTCCTCCGTTAGGATATTACTTTAATAATAAATATTATATTATTCCCAAATAAAATAACCTAAGGCTCTTATACCATTTTCTCGCGCTAGTGGCAACATAAGATAAATCAAAGAAATTTCAAATATAGGCAAATACGACATTTTTCTCATATGAATTTAATACTCTCTCCGTCCCAATACTAAAGTCTCACTTTCCTTATTTGGATGTCTCAATACTAAAGTCACATACCATTTTTGGCAAAAATTAGCAATAAAATATTCCACCTTTTCCACCCACTACCCATTAATTAAATGAACCTCACTTTTTTCCACCCACTACTTAACACATTAACCAATTCCTCCTTAATCTCCGTGCCCAAACCAAATGGGACTTTAGTAACGGGACGGAGGGAGTATAACATTATTTTAAGTTTAATAGTATTCTATTAATTTTTGACTTACGTATACGGACACACCAATTCTCCATAATTTAATTAATATATTAAATTAAAAGTCGACCATGAGGTTAGTGCTTGCGAAAATCTCATTTTATTATAGCAAATAAGTACGAAGAAGTTTTATGGTTGAAAATTTAGCTGAAAAAAGTACCTAATTAATAAAATTAATAAAAAAAATACTACTCGTGCTAAATTCATATTCGTCTCGAATAAAAGCTCTTCGAGTTTAAATTCATTGGCAAGCAGAAGAAAACACACAATTTTAAAACAAACCTTAATATATTTCAAACAAGTTTGAAAATAATATGTTTAGTTCAACTAAACTTAGTTATACCTTTAATCATCGTTAATTGCTCGAGTATGTTACAAAACTTATTTTTAATCATCGTTAATTTGATTTTAATATTTCCTGCCTAATGAAATACGTAGATACATGCGCCAAATGTACTTGTATGTCAAGCGGATGAAATTCCCTCCATGATATGATCAAATTTATTAGTTGTTCATTTATTTATTTTCTTTAATTTTACTTTTATACTTTAGTTTAATTTTACATGTATTAATTAGGATTCAATCTACCTAACTAGAGCATAATAATTGATTATATAAAAATTAAATACTGAAAAATAATTATAAACGTTCATGGTGTAAAATGAACCTTAATTACCAGGATAAAATTAAACTAATTAAAATATTTGAAATTGAAATAAAGTTGAAAAAAAAAAAAATTTTATTTATAATAATTATTGATGATTTGATTTTTTTTAGGGAGAAAATATTTTAAAGGAACTCCATTTTATAATATGGTTGAAATAGATGGCCAAACACAGGCTGTGGAAGGAAAAGGAAAGAAGAGAGGTGGGCTCCAGATTCATGTGGTGCATGTAGGCTAATAGTAGACAAGCGCGTATGGTCGACTCTTATTTTTGGCACAATAAATGAGAGAGAGAGAGAGAGAGAGAGAGGCATGCAAGAATTAATTTAGGGCACATGACATTTGTCTCCTTACAATTAACAAGTACATCCGTACTACCCCTAACACCTCATGCTATCTCAAAATTGTCGTCTCTCCGGTCGGTTAATTTTTATTATTTTTTATTTATGTATAGATTATTTCAATTTTGCAGCTTGCTTTGCGAATGTTTGCTATCCATGCGTATATAGTATATATCAAATAGAAAATTGAAATATGATATATATACTAGTGGTTGAGGATTGATGAGGTCAGTCTCACATCTAAGAAGAACTGGGGGAACTCTCAAATTTAGTAATTTGCCAAGGACAAAGTTCTTTTCTAGAGTAAACTTAGTTTGGATTTTCTTTAGCTAAGGTAATTAATGTTTGATGCACTATTTATTATGCACTAAACTACAACGAACACAGGATAATGCAATATAGCAAGCGAATTAAGTATTGTATCTATATGGACTGAATATTTGATAATACTGAGTACTAAGCTAACAACTTTTTATTATCAAGGCTACCAATATATGAGTTTACTAAAACTAGGCACGGATTTAAATAAAATAAAAGAAAAGAACTAGAACCAAATAAACACAAGTAAATAAACTAAGCAAATAATCAAACTCAAACAATTAATGAAATACTAATCCTAGGGAATGTAGCACACATGTATCCACTATGATTCAATTTAATCCTAATCTTCCCCAATTTTAATCCGATTAAAGGTGAGGAATCAGAAATATATCTACCTATCTCCGCCAGGTCTCAAGGTAGAAGCAAATTAACAAACAACCCATTACTTTCGTCTCTAGGTTAATTTACTAACTCCCGATAGAACCACATATTTAAATTCCTCTACAGATTCCTTAGAACGTGTATCAAATTATTCGATCAATCCCACTAATTAATTATCTCCGCCAGGACTCAAATTAACTAGCTAGCATGCATCAATTATGATCAGTAATTAAGCATGAAATCAAAAGCTCTTGAACAATTGAACACAATAATCAGAAGGGAAAAATAACGAGATTAAATTAAATACATAGCTTCAATCATGCTTTGTAAACCCTAGAATTAATATAAGACTACTCACGCATAATTAAAACCATAGAAATAATAGAACTAAGAATAATCATAAACATAATATAAATATGCAATAGATTAGAAAAATCGGAATGACGATTCGTTGATTAAAACTTGAATTCTTCAATGTTGAATGTTCACAACAAACCTCGAAAGTAAAATAAAAAGAGAACTTTAAAATAATGAATAAAAGTGTGTAAAAAACGTCCAAAAGGGAAGTCTTATATAGTTGGGGAAAAACAGAGTCCAAACAAGAAAAAACACCAATTTTCCGGAAACAGGCGGCACGGGCCGTGCCGTAGCTACCGAGACTCCGAAACTTGTTTGTTTCATGGCACAGGCCGTGCCGTTGGACAACACGGTCCGTGCCAGCGCGCATGCCTCCGACACGCTCTACCGTTTCGCTCCGTTCTCCCTCATTTCTAGTCCGATTGACCCGATTCAAGTTGCGTTGCGACCCTCTCTTGATCCTCTATCTTTCTAGAAACTTTCCTCCTTGAATTGGATCTTGGATAAATCTCAAATTCAGCTCAAACTTGCACAAGAAACACCAAAACATCAAATAGCACACGGAAACTCGAAACTAGTATAAAAAACTCAACAAATGCATGCATTACTCTACGAATATGAGCCATACAACTACTCAAATGCATGTAAAAGCCATGTTTATCATTCCCCCAAACTTGAACCATTGTTCGTCCTCGAACAATGAGAAGAACATTAAGAAAATATAAACATGCTCAAAATAATTTTAATCGTATAAACTCGATCATAAATGGTTCACGAACATGCTCAAAATAATTTTAATCGCATAAATTCAACATCCATCAACTCATCCAAATCTCAGCACAATTAATATCCATAAACAAAGCATGAACCTCACCGATATGTGTATCGCTCATCTCACAAGTGTATTAAATAACGCTCATCGAATCAAATGCAATACAAAAGTGTTACCCATAGGCTTGCCAATCGTCTAAAGCACTCATGCTCAATCATAGAAGAATAAAGATCAATGAGGTCTTTAATTTAGGATGTAATGTCGGGACATTGGTTAAGGTTAGGAAATTTGGCTAAGTGACTCGAAAATTCAACACACTCACAACTTTTTTTTTCAACTCCAACCACAAGTATGGATCCAAAATCCATCTTTCAACTCTTTCCAACTCCCTTACACTTCAAAACATTATTCTCTTATGCTCATCTCAACAACAAAAATACAAACAAGCCAACAAATAGCAAACATTCTCAATTGCTACCTTTCAATATTTGACTTTTTTTTTTCTTCCACACAATTTTTTTCTTATGTTTTTTTTCCCTTTTTTTTCGATTTTTTTTCTTTTTCTCTCACGAGCCTATGAGAATATTTTCTACCCTAATTTCAACATCTTCATTCTTTCCCCACAAAACACTATTTTCCACAACAAGATACCCTTATTCACATTCCGAACCCCCTATTATCCAAGTTCATGAACAAAAGGCAATTATGGCTCAAATTGGCTAGCAAAGGTCAATTTTTAGGTTAGTGTTTAGGAATTAATGTGCCTATGAAAAGATGGCCTCAAATCACTTCTAAATTCCACATATAATCAAGCTTATTCGAATAGAAACCATGGCAAGTTCTAGACACACCAAAGCATGCATGACAAACACTCATGAAGGAAATCAAACTGTGCATTGATATACAGTTAAGGCTCAAAAAGCTCACATGACTATTCATGCTTCATTTACTTCAATTTCGAGTACATCAATTCAAACAAGTCAAGATCCATCAAATTCATGCAATATTTTTCAAAACAACGCTCCTTTTCATCATTAGCATTTCACGAGTTCACCAAAAACATAAAAACAAAAACAAAAGACACAAAGAAACAAAACACGTGCCAAACATAATGAATCCATCCCCCTCCCCCAAACTTATTCAACTACAAAGAGAATAAGTTTGGAGGGAACTAAATAAAGATGTGTTTGGAACGAACTCACCGTACACCAACATGGAAAAAAGGACCTCGAAACCCGGTATGGATGATCTCAGAATAGCTTTTGGGCTCCAAGCGCCTTTCTACAAGTTAGCACACTAAAACAAGACACAAAACAAAAGCAAAGAAAGAAAACAAAGCAGATAAAAAAAATGATGGGTTACCTCCCATCCAGTGCTTTATTTAACATCTTTAGCTAGACGATACCTCAGCAGTCAACGAGGTCTAAAACAGCAGTCCAACCAATAGAACTATCATCCCTTTCGAGGACTGCTATCCACTGTCACTGTTGGCTTCTATGGTGCCACTGCAACGAGCATAGCTCCTTTCACATTTTTCTTTCGGAAGACCCGAAATTTAACTCCCATCTTTTTTGGAGCTAGAGCTTCAGAAAATCCTCCATCGTCTTGTAAAACTATGCACATCTCAGATAACTGTGCTTTTGGAGCTGCAGGAATAGACATCTTTGGGGCCTTCATCACTGGCTTCTCTTTCGGCTTGTCAGTCAGATCATCCATGAAGCTATGTGCCAAACTCACATCATAACACTGCGGGATATCCTTTGGTGGAGGATTTCGAACAACAACTCGTTCTCTATCAATTCCCAAAGTCATTATGCCTCTGTTCATGTCCAACTCTGCTTCACAGGTTGCTAGAAACGGTCTCCACAAGATTAGAGACATCTTGGGGTCTTCGGGCATATCCAACACCACAAAATCAGCAGGGAACACCAAATTTGCAACTTTGACAAGAACATCTTCGATAACACCTCGTGGCTTGGCATATGATCTATCTGCAAGCTGGATTTCCATCTCAATCTCTTTCAAAGCTCCCAATTGCAGCCTCTTGTACACAGTGAGAGACATCAAGTTAATGCTAGCTCCAGAATCGCATAGCACTCTCTCAAAATAAGATCTCCCAATCTTCACAGGAATAGTGAAGCTACCCGGATCTGCCATCTTCAACGGTAGCTTCTTTTGCAGCCAATCACTGCACTCTTCCACCAGATGAACAATCTCCACAGCCTCCACCTTCTTCTTTCTCACGACGACCTCTTTCAAGATTTTAACTCCACCAGGTAAACCTCGTAAAGTATCAAGAAGAGGGATATTGATGTGTACCTTCTTGAAGATGTCTAATAGATGATCAGCAGCAGAATTTGGAGAAGGAGGAAGGGACACAGGTGGTGCCACCTTTGGAGCTGAAGTTGGCGCGCATACGGCTGTAGTGCTCTCTGTCTTGCCATACACCACTTGAATGGCATTGTAGTGCGCATTCGGGTTAACTTCAGTGTGGCTTGGAAACTGTCCCGACTTGTGTTGAGTTACCACTTGGTTTGCCAGTTGGCTCACTTGGACTTTCAGCATATTCACTTGCTTCGATAAGGCGCTCACGGTCCCTTCAATTTGCGTAATCTTTGTGCTGGTGGCCCCGATGAATGTGTTTTGATTAGAAATTAACTGTGTCACCATGTCTTCCAGTGATGGCTTCTTTGGCTCAGCGGGGGCTGCAGTAGGAGTAATAAGACCTGGAGGTTGCAAGGTATTGTTGGGATTCACATAGGAAAAGTTCGGGTGATTCCTATTGCTTGGATGATATGCCGGATTGTTGTTCTGGAATCCCTGCGGTCCTTTGTTGTAAGTGCCGTTATTGAAGTTTCTCTGATTGACAAAGTTCACATTTTCCACCGTAGAGAGCTCTGAACCTTGCTGCTGAATGGCATTCACTTCCATTTGTGCTCGCCGCTTCTCGAGCACTTGTTTCTTTAGTAGTTCAACTTCAGCCCTCAACTCATCCACGCCAACATCGGCCACTGCAGCTGCTGGCCTTATTTCTCGTCTCTCCATCGGCCACTGATAACTGGTAGCCGCCATCTCCTCAATAATCCCCAGTGCTTCATCTGCAGTGCGATTTACCAAACATCCTCCAGCTGAAGCGTCCACCAATCTCTTTGTATTGATCGTCAAGCCACTGTAGAAGTGTGTGACTTGTTGATCTGTGCTAAATCCATGCTGTGGACAAGACCGCAGCAAATCTCTGTATCTCTCCCAGGCCTCATAAATGGACTCATCCCCATCTGAGTGAAATGAGTGATGTCTGCAATGATCTTCTGCGTCTTTGATGGAGGAAAGTACTTAGCAAGGAACGCCTGGCACATCTGGTCCCATGTAGTGATGGACGCCTTATCCAAGCTTTTGAACCATTTCTTGGCTCGATTCTTCAGAGAAAAGACGAACATCCTCATGCAAATGATGTCGTCACTGACACCGTTCATCTTGATGGTGTCACAGATATCTAAAAATGCATCCAGATGAGCATTTGGATTCTCCATAGCCCATCCGCCAAACTGTTGGGTAGCCACCATGTTAATCATAGCAGGATGGAGCTCGAAATTATTCACGGCGATGCCGCCACCCCATCCGGTGCCTAAGTATCTGTCAGTTGGAGCCCGATACAGCATATTTAGAGGTGCTGCATCCGGTTCGGGCTCCATCTGTTGAGCAAGCCTCTGCTTCATCTCTCGCAGTCGTCTAGCCAACCCTTCCATCTCAGTCCCGTTGTTGGCTTCCATCTCCTTCTCTTGCAATCTGCGCTCCTTGTTCCTCTGTCTATGAGCTCGATTAGGGGAATTAGGAACAGGGTCTACGTGTGGCTGTGTAGACCTTGTTTTCATATACTACCTGAAGTAATAAATCCTTGTCATTAATAATATCAGTATAAAAATCAAAATCAGTCCCCGACAATGGCGCCAAAAAGTTGATGCTCTATTTATTATGCACTAAACTGCAACTAACACCGGACAATGCAATATAGCAAGCGAATCGAGTATCGTATCCACAGGGACTGAATATTTGATAATACTGAGTACTAAGCTAACAACTCTTTATTATTCAGGCTACCAATATATGAGTTTACTAAAACTAGTCACGAATTTAAATAAAATAAAAGAACAGAACTAGAACCAAATAAACACAAGTAAATAAACTAAGCAAATAATCAAACTCAAACAATTAATGAAATACTAATCCTAGGGAATGCAGCACACATGTATCCACTATGATTCAATTTAATCCTAATCTTCCCCAATTTTAATCCAATTAAAGGTGAGGAATCAGAAATATATCTACCTATCTCCGTCAGGTCTCAAGGTAGAAGCAGATTAACAAACAACCTATTACTTTTGTCTCTAGGTTAATTTACTAACTCCCGATAGAACCACATATTTAAATTCCCCTACAGATTCCTTAGAACGTGTATCAAATTATTCGATTAATCCCATTAATTAATTATCTCCGCCAGGACTCAAATTAACTAGCTAGCATGCATCAATTATGATCAGTAATTAAGCATGAAATCAAAAGCTCTTGAATAATCAAACACAATAATCGGAAGGGAAAAATAACAAGATTAAATTAAATACATAGCTTCAATCATGCTTTGCAAACCCTAGAATTAATAAAAGACTACTCACGCATAATAAAAACTATAGAAATAATAGAACTAAGAATAATCATAAACATAATATAAATATGCGATAGATTAGAAAAATCGGAATGACGATTCGTTGATTAAAACTTGAATTCTTCAATGTTGAATGTTTATTCTTCAATGTTGAATGTTCACAACAAACCTCGAAAGTAAAATAAAAAGAGAACTCTAAAATAATGAATAAAAGTGTGTAAAAAACGTCTAAAAGGGAAGCCTTATATAGTTGGGGAAAAACAGAGTCCAAACAAGGAAAAACACCAATTTTCCGGAATCAGGCGGCACAGGCCATGCTGTGGGCAGCACGGGCCGTTCCGTAGCTACCGAGACTCCGAAACTTGTTTGTTTCATGGCACGGGCCGTGCCGTTGGACAGCACGGTCTGTGCCAGCGCGCATGCCTCCGACACGCTCTACCATTTCGTTCCGTTCTCCCTCGTTTCTCGTCCGATTGACCCGATTCAAGTTGCATTGCGACCCTCTCTTGATCCTCTATCTTTCTAGCAACTTTTCTCCTCGAATTGGATCTTGAATAAATCTCAAATTCAGCTCAAACTTGCACAAGAAACACCAAAATATCAAATAGCACACGGAAACTCGAAACTAATATAAAAACTCAACAAATGCATGCATTACTCTACGAATATGAGTCATACAACTACTCAAATGCATGTAAAAGCCATGTTTATCAATGTTCTTTGTTGCTTTTTTTTGCCAATTACATATTTTTAGATTTAGTAAAAAATAGGAGTTGGTGCACCATGGCCTTGTTTTGATGGTACAATTTTGTTTTAAATAGTGTGGATAATTACACATTCTATCACAATTCTTTCGATCTCGGTTTTCTCTTTCTTCAAAATATTACCTTGAAAAAAATTATAATTTAATACTTGAACTTTTCGAAGGTTAACTCAGAGGAACAAAAGTTTGGTGTGGCCCATCAGACGCTCATGTATTATAATTTATAAGTTCAACACAAATAACAAAAATCAGATGGAAAATATTATTTTCAACAACAACAACAACAACAATATTATTATTACCACCACCACCACCACCACCACCACCACCACCACCACTACTACCACTACTACCACTACCACTACTACTACTACTACTACTACTACTACTACCACTACCACTACTACCACTACCACCACTACCACCACCACCACCACCACCACCACCACTACTACTACTACTACTGACGTTGGTTTGAATTCTAGAAAATTTAAAATGGGAGGAAATTTAAACTAACCCAAATGAAATTGAATTTTTTTTTTCTAACCAGCAATTGTAGAATATTCTTTTCTAACCAAACAAACATGTAAAAGTTTAATTTACCTTTAACAACTGTTTGAAAAAAATCAAACATTTACACTGCACACAGAACACTGCTACAGCTGTGTATACGCATGCACACACTACATAACTACACGACCGTGTAGTGGCATGCACACACTACATGACCATGTACACTCATGCACAACCTTAATAGCTACACGGCCGTGTAGTGGCATGCACACACTACACGGTCGTATACACTCAATAGAACGGCCTCAATAGATACACGGCTGTGTAGTGGCATGCACATACTACACGACTGTCTACACTCATGACAACCTTAATAGTTACATGGCCGTGTAGTGTCATGCATACACTACAATTTTGACCGTGTACTACACGGTGGGCGACCGTGTAATACACGGTGGATCCAACGTGTAGTACAAGTTGAAGTTTTTTTTTCACCAAAAATTGGTCGAAAGGGATGTGGCAGCGGGTTATTTTTTTACACAGTTGAGTTGAACGTGTACAAGAATTGTGGTCATATAGTTGAGTTGGGCGTGTTCTTTCTTTTTTTACACAACTTGTTTTTAAACGACATTTGCAGTCACAATCTTGGCGTGTTGGGTTTTTACTTACATAATCTTTAAAGTCACAATCTTGGGCGTGTAGTTTTGTTCTTTTTTTTAAAAAAAAATATTGGGCGTGCAACTGAGAATCTTGGCCGACTAGTGCACTTTTGCAAAATATTGACCGGTCCTACAAATCAACAAGAATATTATGATGAAGTAAAAAAAGTTTGGTTGGAAAAGAAAATGTTAAAATTCTTGGTTAGAAAAGAATTTCATAACACTATCTTGGTTACATTGATATATTCACACAATTAAAATTCCACAATGCATTGAAGTACTGCATTTTGGTGTAATGCATCTACCATTTTAAGATTTGTGGGTCAATTAGGAGACGCCAATTCGCTAAAATGGAGCAAAAGTTTTCTCCAACCGATCGGCAAAAGCATCGGCATTTTAGGGGAAGAGGAGAGAGGGGCGGTATATGTACTGTCCTTCTCTCATGGACGCCAAAATTTTAATTTCTTTTTTTTTTCATTTTTTTTGTTATATTTTGTTTAGTTTTTTGTTTTGTATTTTGTGTATATATTATTTACATTGTATTTTAAATAATGTGTTGTAACTAATATTAAAATTTATTATATATGATAAATTTAATTAAATATAAATGTTGATGCATAAAATTAAATTAGATAAAAATTAGACCAAGAATAAAAAATACTACAATGAATAAAATTACACCAACAATAAAACTACATAAAAATACTAAAATAGATGAAAGTACATGAATTAAAAAATAAAAAAACGCATAAAATAAAATAAAAAGATATAAATATTTTCCTAATAATACATAAAAATACTAAAATAGATAAAAGTACATGAAATAAAAACGTGAAAATATGAATAAAATAAAAATATTTTAATAATTATTATGAAATTTTGAATTTAAGTATAGATATCCATTAATGAAATTTCATAAATCATTATATGTTATCAATTATAAAATAATAATTGTAAATGGAATAAAAGAGAATATTCTGGAATATTCTCTTTTGGTGTAGAATTATAGTGCAAACTGTTGGAGATGAAATTAAGAATCTGTTGCATTTTAATGATAGTGATGTTGTATTATAGCGCAGACTATTGGAGATGGCCTTATCATACGATTTGTGTTTCGTAAAATCATAAGTGGAAATATATGGAATGTTATAATATATATTTAGGGGGGTGTATTCAATTAGGATTTTGATGGATTTTGTTGGACTTTAAAATATCCATAGATTTTTATGGATTTTATAAATCCATACACTCCACATGGAGTCTCCCAAAACTCCACATGAAGTCTCTCAACTCCACGCAGATTCTGACGGTTTTTGTGTATGGATTTCGGATTGATTTTGGACGATTTCAACGGATTTGAAATCTTTTTTTCCAGCGCTCGATGGAACACAACGATCGGTGGGCCAGGAAAAAAATGGAACCCAGCGACCGCTGGAAGCCAGCCGCCTTGCTCCCAGCGACCGCTGGAGTGCCATCATCGGCAAAGCCAGCGGCCGCTGGGGGCGGGTGACGGTTGGGGTGCCCGATTTCAATTCCTCACCGGCCGCTGGGACACAACGCTTGCCGGGTTTTCCAAATCCATCGAAATCTCGTGTGTAGAGGTCGGATTTCATCATTTGTAATTTTTACGTCATTTCCTGGTGAAATCTAATGAAGTCAATGACTTTTTAAAGTCCATAGATTTTTGAATACATCCGGATTTTAAAAGACTTTTAAAAGTCTGGATTGAATACACCAGGATTTTAAAGGACTTTTAAAAGTCTGGATTGAATACACCCGGATTTTAAAGGACT
Source organism: Perilla frutescens (assembly GCA_026008535.1). Lineage (NCBI taxonomy): Eukaryota > Viridiplantae > Streptophyta > Magnoliopsida > Lamiales > Lamiaceae > Perilla > Perilla frutescens. The sequence goes on along the minus strand of BRKX01000003.1, from coordinate 13,225,910 downwards.
TTTAAAAGTTTGGATTGAATACACCCGGATTTTAAAAGTCCTTTAAAATCCAATGAAATTCCAATCCAATACACCCCCTTTAGTAAAAAAAAAAACTCCCTCCGTTTTTTATTGATGTTTCAGAATTTTAACTTGTTTCAAAATACTTGATATTTACCATATTATAACCCACTCATTGTCTCTCAATTTTACACATGTAAAAACCTTATGAAATCTCATACATCTAATTTACCGATAATAAATGAGATTTATTCCATTAAATTTACAGATGAGAGACGGTATATTTGTCATGTTAATATACATCTTAATTTTGTGGGAAATTTTAAAACATCAATTTTTAAAAAACCAAAGTAAGTATTGTATGTTCTACTTCTGACCCAGATATTATACTAACATATAATAGCGTATTGATTTAATTTTGTAAATGTTACACTTGATAACTTATAGGGCTCGTTTGGTTGGCAGGAAAGTAAAGTTTTTTGGGAATATGATTTCTGGGAATGTGATTCTGAGGAAAATGATTAATAACAGAATCTTTATTCCGTGTTTGGAACACAACAAAGAAATTGTAATGATTCTCTTTTTATTATTGGATTAAATTTAAACAAGAGTAGATAATTATATATCTAAAATATATATTGTATCCTATTTCATACTAACAATAATTATAATTTTAAATTACGAACCATATAATGTGTAATTATTCAATTTGCATTAGTACTATAGATATTGAATGCAACATATTATTTCAACTTAAATAAAATGATATGACTAAAAAATAATCAATTAAGGTAAATATTGTATTGGTGATCCAAATATTTTTTATTGAATTGGAAATCAAAATTATCTATATAAATATTTTTTTATTAAATTGGAAGTCAAAATTATATATATTGACAATGGTATGGTCGTCGTTTAGTCCGCAACGTTGTCTCAAAAATGATATTATTAGAATTTTAATAGAAATGCCAAAAAATTATTGATAAAATAGTCGAATTTTGGTCATAATTTCTTCAATAAACAAAGTATCACATTTTTTAATTTATTTTTTTCATTAATAAAATTTTATATTTTTTTTATTTTACTCATTTTTTATTGAATTTTTTTAATCCAAACTTAGTATTAATAATAAAAAAAGATAGTAATAAATCTTATTTTTTCAATGTAAAAAATACTTTTTATTTTTATTTTTTTAGTTCAAAAATATGAATCCAAACATAATGATAATTTATAAAAATAAATAAATAATGATAAATGAAGAAATTGAACAATAAAATCATTTAACATCAGATTCCCAAAAATAAGGAAAAAGAATACCTACTTGGAGTAGGTATTCAGAATCCATAAAAGTTGCACAATTTTCCTTGTTTTGAGGAATGTGATTCCTTTCCATATTACATAAAAAATGAACCAAACACAGTAATGTAAAAATAGGGAATCAGATTACTTTCCCAAGTCAGATTCCGTGCCAACCAAACGGGCCATAGTATATTATTCATGATATTCATATAGTCATATATGGCATATTTGAAATTAATATTGCATCAATTAATTATAATATGAATAGGTCGATTCAATAACAAGGGTCCATTATTTTAGGGATAATTGTATGATAACAGACTGCCAATTTGATAGCAGAATCCATCCGTAACGCGTTAACGACTTATAGTTGTACTCATGTGCATTTATTGTGGGCCTACCCCATCAATCAATGATCCATCTTAGATCTTGAATTTTATTCCATAAATAAAAATATATGTATATTTGGTTATTTATTTATTTCGAATATATAAATATGAGATAATAAGATTTATTTTTTGAGGAATAGGTGATAGGAAAACACGATGCAATCAGTGCTATGTTTATTTCAGCCTTTTTCAATCATTTTATCTATTTTAATAACAAATTCTTTCATTTTTGTGGACCATTGATTCTATCAATCATCAATGATCATGTCCAAAGTGAAAGAAAGTGGAAATTTTATTCTTTTTAACTACTGATAAGTTTTTTATATATAAAAAATAATATGCGATCGTTAAAATATATATTAAGTTACGCTCCTCTGGTGGTGTAGTATACAAATCATACAAAAAAAATAAATTGCACTTAAAGATCAGGTGATATGTTCACATATAAAAGTATTGATCGAGAAAACTTATTTTATGTTGTCCTCCTCATTTACCATATTTGTCTAATTTTGTAGTTTTTTTTCTGTATTTATTTATAAGGTACCAAAACAGTTGAACTTTTTGGGTACAATCATTAAACTTATGATTAAAAAGAAATCAAATGTAGAAGCTACAGTGTGTAACTGGGTTTTCTATATGGTGCATCGAGATGCATTTGCATCCCCACGTCCTATTATCCGCGAGTTTTGTGACTATGTCAGCAATTATGTATCTATCTAGCGTGTTTGACAACATGATTAATTCAATACTTTATAGTTTCTAAATAAGTCATTGGCTTAAAATAATATTGAAATTTTTGGATTTTGACCAAATTCAGATCAAAGGTGGCGGGTTCAAATCTTCTCAATACCACAGGTCAAGTGTGTGAGTAAAAAAAAAAATAATCTAAAGCGTGGACTCTGTTTAAATTAAAGGGGTAATAAACTTTACACAAGAATTACGATTAGAACAATAAAATTACACAAGACTTAGATTATATATGTATGGTCTACAGTATACAGTGACAATATTATTAAAATTAAGAGATTAAGAGCAGGGGCGGATCCAAGAGGGGGGCACTTGCCCCCGCCAACATTTTTTTTTAAAAATATATAGTAGGGTGTTTCACGGTCTATGTTGATGGAATGAAGAATGCTGAAATGGTGATTGTCTGTTTTTGGTGGACTGTGGTGGATTTTGGAGAAGAAGAAGTGTTGGGAAGAGGGAAAGTGAAATAAATATAGTGGGTCCCCTCATAATTAAATACTAGTATTAAAAAGGCAAACAGTTGCATGCATCATGATGTAAATAACATTATATGAGGCGGGTTAGTCAAACCCGCTTTTGACCCAGTCAACGCGCGTCAACCTGCGCTTTGACCCAGTCAATGCGGCGGGTAAACCCGCTTTGACTGGGTCAACCCATAAAAAAAACTGTCCAAAGTGAGTACCAACCTTCCTATTAAAAAATATCACAAAACATTCGAAAAGTACTATCTGTATCATTAAAAAGTAAGGAGTCTGCTAGTTATTTTATATAAGTTTATTTAGTTCAAATTCTGATTTTTTTTTTCAGTTTTTATATTGTATGTGTTGAGATTAATCTAAAACAATCATCATTCCAAGAATTTGCAAAGGAAAGCAAAACATGAGTTCGGTAAAATAAAAAGTATCATGTGGTAAGCAGAAAAGTATCAAGTACGATAAAGAAAGGTATCAACCTGAGATTAATACTATCATCATTCCAACTACAATAAAAAGTACCATGTGCCACGTGACATGCACGCGTGGGGCCACGTGGCCGCCTGAAATAGGCGGAAATAACTGCTGTTGCACGCAAATCCACCTCTATTAAAAAATGTATCTCCCCTCACTATTTCTTGTTTAGAATTTAGAATCAAATTTTAAAAAATATAAGGAGAAATATGCAATTCTTTTGGTCTTGGTCGACTCTTGGAGTATAAATTTTATTTTTTAAAATACTAAGAAAATTCCAAAATTGATAACATTTCAAAAAATACTTAAAATAATTTTACTTTACGAAAGTAATTTTTCTTCAATCTCAACACGTATTCTTAGATTATTATTTTTAATGATTATTTGCCCAATATTTGTATTATGTGTTAGTTATTTTATTATTTGAGATTGTTTGTTAAATATTTGATTAAGAATTTTTATGATTATAACGAAAGTGAAAAATTAGGAGTTTTGAATTTATTTTGTGATTTATGAATGTTGCATATTTATGTATTATTAAAAATATTTAAAGTTGAGTTTATAAGGGTTAATTTACATTATTAAAAATTAGGAGAAAGAAAGCCAGCGATGAAAAGGAGTAGTGTCATTAACTTAATTAGTTCGTTAATAAAAACAACATTATTACATGTTGAACAAACTAAATATAAGTTACAATCACCCTACCATTATTCTTTCTATATTACACAAGCAAACTCAAAATTAAGAACAAAGTAATGGTTGTTAGCTGCCCCAAAAATATAATTCTCGGATCCGCCACTGATTAAGAGGGATATGAAATGATAAAACAAAAGTTGAAATTATATCAAAAGATATTGATGAGGAAACGTTGAGCCAAATGTGTTAAAAGTAAAAGTGCATGCATCTGTTTTTTTTTTACACCTAAAATATGTCGACTGGCACATACATGGAATTCGAGCAGCCACGTTCGACGGAAATTGCCCTAAAATTTGTAGGGTTCCATATTTATATCATTTTTTTAGAAAAAATTATATTAGATCGGCTAATGGATCATAATCCGTTAGACGAGTCAAATAGGTCCATACCAGTCCAGAAACCCGTCCAATATCCCCCACCGGTCCATAAGTAGCCCAGAGCATGAGGTCCATGCACCCACACATGACGGGCGACCTCACGCACGTGGAAGTCCAATTTTTATTTATTTTTTGTTTTTTCAATTTTTTTCAAAAAATATTTATATTTGTATTGAGTGCATTGTACGAGCCCACGCATTAGCGTCGGACGAGTGCACTATACGAGACACCAGATAAAAAAATTAAATTAATTCATTTAATTTTAGAATTTACTAATTCCATTTTAGGGTATATATTTATTTCAAAAAAATTAATTATCGAGCGCAATGCGTGAGCCCACACATTAACGAAGCATGGGCTCGTGCACTGCGTGAGACGCTGAATAAAAAAAATTCAAAAAACTTAAATATATTTGCAAAAAAAATTAAAAATTGGAAAAAAGTTGAAAAAAGGAAGAAAAAAGAAAAGAAAGGAACCACTGACAAAGAAGAAAAAATGAAATATAGAGGGAGAGCCACCTTCCTCGTCAATATAAGATTCATTTGGTGCAGGACATGGGTCAAATATATTTGATGAAGTATGAGAGTGCATGGTATGGGACGTGGGGTTCCTATGAGTACATGTGGGTCTATAATCTATATACATAGATGACGGCATGATGGCCTTTAGGTTATTATGAGTTTTTCACACTATTTTTTGACTCTATTTTGCTCACGCGTGAAACTTCTAATTTCACCGTTTTGATTGTATGGAAACTTTTATTTTCCTTGTTGTGCTCTTTTGACTTTGAAGTACACTTCTTCTAATATATTTATATACATTAAGTGTGGAAGTAAACTTTATCTTTCTCGTGTATTCCAATACTTTCTATTTTGAAAAAAAAATACGATCTATATTCATTTGAGGGTGTTATCTCAAAATGTAGGCCCAAATTCATTTTAAGCCGGCCCGATTTTTACCCTTAGTCCGATGGCCCAGGCCGGACCGGACGACCCACTTTACCACCCCTAGTTATGGAGTCTCATAGGATACATCCTCTATTTTTTTAATATGTTTATTCAAAGGTAAGGGTTTTTTTAAACATTTTGTTCTTAAGAAAAAATGGTTTCTAGAAACATGAAGAAAAAACCCAATGAAAAGACAAACTAACCACTCTGAAGAATTTAGATCGTATGCCATGTAATAATATGCATTGTTTTTTTTAAAAAAAATATAGTAATGGTAATAATATGCATTGTTTGCACTCTCATAGTTACAGGAACACGATTATTTTTTAGTTGGGGGAATCAAGAATGGTTATATATTCTTTTTTAGTTAGGGAAATTATAAATTGAATCTCAATCTGTCGCCCATATAAGTGTTGATTTATTCAAACATGTGCATCAATGTAAGGATGAATTCAGTGTAGAAAGTGAGGAGCTATTTCATTTATTCAACTTACAGAAAAATCAATTACAAGGGTTGTGCTTTTTGCTATTTATACAATTCAGAAAATACGCCAACTACCTAGCTTAGAAGGAAAAAGAAAAATATCTAGATCGAACGATGGAAGATGGTGATCCGAGTGATAGTAATATCTATGGCTCTTATTAACTCTCAAGTGGTCCATGCATGCAAAATAGTCCACGTGTGCATGGAAGGAAAATATAGATCGCATAGCTGAAGTAATCCCAGAGCTCGCAAAGTGTCTCCTTCAAGCTTCAACAGCCCCCCGCAGCCTGAGCCTGATGAAGATCTCCCAGGTGAAGGCTGGAAATGAGTGTCCTAAAATGAGGAGCTGGGAGTGCTTTGGTAAATACATCGGCAAGCTGCAATGCAGAAGGAACAAAAGTAGAAAGTATAAATCCAGAATAGAAGTGTGAGCGAGCGAAATGGCAGTCGATGTCAAGATGTTTTGTTCGCTCGTGAAACACCTGATTTTGTGTGATTTGGATGGCTGCCTTGTTATCACAATGAACTTCAATAGGCAGTGTAACAGGTATCCCAAAATCATGTAGAATGTATGACAGCCAAAGAAGCTCTCTAGTTGTAACACTAAGGCTTCAATACTCTGCCTCTGCTGTGGAAAGAGACACGGTCTCTTGCTTCTTACACCGCCAAGAAACCAAGCAAGACCTTAGAGAAATGCAATACCCTGTGAGGGATTTGCGTGCATCATGACAAGAAGCCCAATCTGCATCACAGTGAGCTCTAAAATTAAACTCTGTGGAAGCAGCATAGTATAGTCCAAGGGAAGGAGTTCCCTTGATATACTTCAATACGTTCATGGCAGCTTCCCAATGTGCTGTAGTTGGAGCATGCACATATTGACTAAGTTGTTGATCTGAGTGTGAGATGTCTGGCCTAGTTAGATTTAGATACAATAATTTGCCCACAACCCGTTAATTAGGTTGTTATTTCATATATATTTTGAGTCCTTTTTGGTATATTTTTGCACTGTTACTCACCCCATGGTCAACTTTTGTGGAAAAATTCGTGTCGTGTGGTTAATTTCAGGTGGTTGGCATGGAAGTGGAGATAATGGCATTGTTTTGAAGGGTTTGGACGCAATTTGATTGAAGAAAAGCTGAAGAGTCTGGAAGGCAGTCAGTATGGGCATACCGACTGATGGATTATACGAGTATTTGGGCTGGAGATAGTGGATCTGCACCAGTTGTGGGCCATGGATGAAAATACCGGCCTCTTTTATTACTGTTGGATTGTTTTTATTATTTTCCTAGTTGGATTAGGATTAGGATGCTTTTTAATTAATTAATTAAAGATTTGTATAAAAAGACTTCTAGATAGAGTAGGACTCTATCCACTGCAATACAAATTCATCCAGACGCCAGAAACATGGGATGAACCATTTTTTTTCTCTGCAGATATTTTCACTATTCAATTTCATTCTTTCTTCATCGTTCTTTCTATCAATTAATTTCTGAAGTGCCAATTTAGTTATGAATTCAAGCTAAGCGCATTCTATTTCGGTGAAGATTAACGAAGCCCTGACATAATTATTCTGTGAGATCTAAATGTTCCTTTTTCTTTAATTAATTGCATGCATCTGTGATTCTTTGTGTTTAAAGTTGTTAATTGTTTCGGCTCTGCTAGGTAGTCGCGAATATTTAGTAGATCGGAATTAATTAGTAGCCAATTAAATTGATCATTCGTAATTGTGGTTTAGGTTTAATTAGTGGTACAACGATTTTTCATAATCAAGGGAAGAGCAGTCTTAATTTGACAGTCCTGTGTCTGAGTCTGTTGGTTTTGAATCGGGTTTCTCTAGTATCTAACGCTGTCGGCTCATTAAATCTATAGAGTGTCTCTTACAGTTGTCAGTCGATTAGGAAAATAATTAGTGAAGTGTCTTCCTGATTATGGAGAAACTAAGGAGAAATTAGGCCGCGTTAGAAGTGTCTTCGGTGGCTATAACTGGTTTGCATGCATTAATTGGAAATATCTTTACATCGAGGATCGGAATAATTAAGCTAGGATGGAGTTAATTGGAAGCCGGAATACCTTTAAATTTGTTAAGAAAACTACTCTCTGGTTTATTTGCTTTATTTTGGTTTTTACGTTATAACAATAAAATTCGTGTGGAAAGTTTGGTTACTGCAGACTGAAGGTTCGAATAATTCTCGCCGGTCTTTTGGGAGATGATCTTGCTCACCACTGTTTTTGGTGAAGAACGACGCACCACCCGTCTAAAAGAATCAGCCTGAGTAAGTAAAGAACCTTCTTTGTGGAGAGTTAATCCAGGTGGGAAAGGGGTAGTGGTAGGTTTGCATCCAGTGAGGCCTGCTGTATCAATGAGGTCTAAGATATACTTTCTTTGACACAGAAAGAAACCTGCAGGCTGCCGTAGACCTGGCTATTTCCATCCCTAAAAAATATTTTGCTTCACCTAAATCTTTGATGGTGAAGACATCATGAAGTGAGGCTTTGATTTCATAAATAAGAGGCAAGGAGGGTCCTAGCATTAATATATCATCAACATAAACTAACAGAGCAACCAGATCTGTCCCACTTCCTCTTATGAACAAACAATGATCATGGGCAGATTGATGAAATCCAATAGAGAGAAGATGCTTACTTAGTTCAAGGTTCCATTCCCTGGATGTCTGCTTCAATCCATAGAGGCTTTTAATGAGCTTGCAAACAACACCAGATGAAACTCCAGTATAGCCCTGAGGCAATTTCATATAGATGTCATCAGATAGGTAACCATGTAGAAAACCATTGTTAATGTCAACTTGGTGTAAATGCCAAGAATATTTTGCAGCAAATGCAAAGAAAAGTCTCACAGTGGCCATTTTTGCAACTGGTGAGAATACTTCCTTGTAATCAATTCCAAATTCTTAATTGTACCCTTTACCAACTAATCTTGCCTTGTACCTTTTAACCGTGCCATCAGAATTCAACTTTATTTTGTATACCCATTTACAACCTATGGCATGCTTCCCTTTTAGTAAATGTACAACTTCCCATGTATTATTCTGTTCAAGAGCAGCAAGCTCCTTGATCATAGAATCAATCCATTCAGGAATCTGACATGCCTCTGAGTAACTATAGGGTTCCTCTACAGCCTGAATGTTCATCAAAAAAGTAGTGAAATGAGGAGACAAGATAGGAGAAACATGGAAAGAAAAGGTAGGTGGATTGGGACTAGATACAACATTATAGCTGAGACCATGATCTGCAAGGTTGCAGACATAATCATTCAAATAGGTTGGAGGTTTGTGAGGTCTGGTACTTCTCCTAAGAAGATAAGCTTCAGTATCAGTAGGAGACAATGGATCAATTGGAGGAGAGGAATGGGTAGGCATTATGTCTGCAGCAGAATCAACCTCCTCTGGGTGATCTGCCTGCATATGATCATGCGAAATAGGATCAGCATTAGCATCAATAACTGTGTCATAATGATTGAAACTCTGGAATGGAAGCACAGGCTGAGTAGAGCCTTGCAGAGGAAATTGAGATGGCACAAACTTAACATCTCTCCCCATACAAACAATCTGTCTTACCAAATCATACAAGATGTATCATTTGTGCTGGTTGGAAATACCAAGAAATATACATTGACAGCTCCTAGAGTCAAATTTAGACTTGCTAGGCAATGTATTGGCCTTGTAGGTTAAACAACCAAAAGGTTGAATCTGATCAAGAGCAGGTGGCCTAGCAAATAAACTCTCAAAGAGAGATTGACATCCAAGCACTGCAGTTGGCAATCGATTTATAATCCATATTGCATGAAGAATAGAATAAGGCCAAAAAATTGTAGGAATCTTACTCTCAAACATCAATGCTCTGGCTACTTCTAACAAATGCGTATGTTTCATCTCAACTACTCCATTCTGTTGAGGGGAGTATGGGCAAGTCCTTTGATGATGTATTCCATGTTCTTGGAGCAAATTCTGCATATGTTCATTAATAAACTCAGAAGCATTATCAGTCTTGATAACCTTTATATGTTTTTGAAACTATGTCTTTACCATAGTAATAAAGCTCCTGACAATATTCTAGACTTGTGCTTTTGATTTAAAAAAGGTAGGTCCATGTTGCTCTGCAGCTATCTTCTACTATAGTCAGAAAGTATGGAGTATGAGTGATGGTTTCCTCTTTACAAAGTCCCCACACATCAAGATGAACTAATCCAAACAGAATATCACTTCTTCTGTGGAGAAGGGGGAAAGGGGTTCGTTGTTGTTTAGCATGATGACATACGTCACATGAATCTAAAATTTTCATATCTGAAGTGGTGAATTTCCTTTTTCCTGATGACATATGTTGCATAGCAGTCATGGAGGGATGCCCCAAAAGTCTACGCATATTCAAAACTTCAAATTCTACATCCACCTTGAGTGGAGCACATCTTGTGACTGTCTGCTGAGGATAAATGTAAAGAGATTTCTTCATCTTACAAACCCCCAGCACAGCCTCAGACTGTCTCCTCTGTACAATACAATGTGATGCTAGGAATTGTATCTTCTCATCTACCTCTTTGGTTAATTGTCCAACTAAGAGTAGATTGTGAGTAAAATGAGGAGCAAATAATACATTTTCCAACACCATTTCTGCATTAAGCTTAGCCTGTTCAGCTAAGAATACCTAGAGACTGCTCTCATCAAGTAAGAACACTTGTAGAGGATGCCTCAAACGTTTCAAATCTGTCAAAAGGCCTATATTGCAGCACATATGATTGCTGGCCCCGGAGTTTACAATCCATTCATCCTTAGTAATCATAGATGAAGCTCCAAAGGCATAGTGACCCTTGAAGTTAATGGGAGAGGATCCTAGATCTATCTCTGCCATATTTTCTAAGTTTTGGGATCCTTCTCCAGAGGGATCATCCCATTTCATTCCTTTGCTGAAATAACGCTACAAATGCTTGGCTAGCTCAGACTGAATCAGTTTGCTAACCCCATGAATTGCCTCTTCTGGCAATCCTCCTATAATTCCATTCTTTCTCCCTTTAAATTGGTCTCCATTGTCTTGCTGTAAAGTACAATGGGGCCCTGCCCTTCTCCTTATCATTCTTATATTTCTTGTACCAATCGAGAACACCTATAAGGTCAAAGCATTCAGATTTCAAATGCCCTGAACCACCACAATGATCACAGCGTAGCTTAGCCTTTTTCTCCTTGCTCAATTGCCTCTTAAACTGTTCTCCTTTATAACCCTTTTGATTGCTATACAGAGCAGTATGATCAAGCCCTTCTGCTAGCTGATTAGTCATAGTAATTTGTTCTTCCACCTACAGAATCATAGCATACGCTTGGCTAACATTTGGGAGAGGATTCATTATAAGGATTTGCTGCTGTATAGTCTCATAGCAGTCTCCTAACCCCATTAGAAACTGCATCATGTGCTCTTCTTCAATGTCATTTTTTACATCGACGGTGGCAGCACATGTGCATTTCTTTGATGTTTTCAATAAGGCCAAATCATCCCACAAGCTTGTCAGGTTGTTGAAATATACCATGACGCTTTAATTATTCTGCGCATAAGTAGCTATCTCCCGCCTTAGTTTGTAAATGCGAGGACCATTCCTCTTTCTGAACCGCTTATGCAATTCCTCCCACAACTGTCTAGAGGTATCTAAATTTTGGAAACCCCTAGATATTTCTTTGTTCATGGAATTAGTTATCCAGTTAAACACCAAATAATTGACTTTAAGCCATTGCATATAGTCGACTGAGTCAGATTGAGGAGTAATCATAGTGCCATCAATGATTCTAAGCTTATTTCTAGATAAGAGTCCGCGCTTGATCGCTCTACACCATATGTGAAAGTTTTTATCATCAACAAAATCGGTAGTAAGGATCATACCCGGCTGTTTACTCGGTGCTATATATAGCTCGTAATTGGCTTGAATTCAATTTTCCGTCACCTCATTCCTTGCATGTCCTAGCTGGTGATGTTCAATACGATCGATATTGCGATTCATCGGTAGCGGATGCGTGGAATCAGCATCAGAGAGCACCGAATTACGTCGTTACTCAGTTGTATCACTGTTTTCTCCACGTTCAGCTAGTGCGGTGTTGGCCATAAACCCTAGCTTGTCATCGCGAGCGTGTTGCCAGGAAAAATGATGATTTTTCTTCGTCATACTCAATCTCAATCAGAAATAAGAAATCAGATCAGAATATAATCGGTAAACCTACGCTCTTGATACCATGTTGATTTATTCATACATGTGCATCAATGTAAGGATGAATTCAGTGTAGAAAGTGAGGACCAATTTCATTTATTCAACTCACAAAAAATCAATTACAAGGGCTGTGCTTCTTGCTATTTATACAATTCAGAAAATACGCCATCTACCTAGCTTAGAAGGTAAAAAGAAAAATATCTAGATCGAACGATGGAAAATAGTGATCTGAGTGATAGTAATATCTACGGCTCTTATTAACTCTCAAGTGGTCCTTGCATGCAAAATAGTCCATGTGTGCATGGAAGAAAAATATAGATTGCATAGCTGAAGTAATCCCAGAGCTCGCAGAGTGTCTCCTTCAAGCTTCAACAATAAGGTCGAAAAATATTATTAAGTTACAAGACTCGGGGCAATTATACAAACATAGTTAATGATAGGTTTTATACGTATTGGTCAAATATAATTCACAATATTGCCCCTTTACTACTCTAAAATCAAATAATATGTGCTATTAAACTTGGTAGATTGATAATTTGAGAGTGACTGTTCCTCTTGTGACTGCACACTAGGCCCGAAATATCAAACTACATTATTCAATGGTCGACTAGAAATCGATATTTGGAAGTTTGTCTAGTTCGATTTGAGTAAATGATGCAATAAATAAATGATAAAAATATGTATGAGATCGTCTAACGGATCTCTTATGTTAGACGGATCTCCATCTGACCTGACCCGGTTCCGACCTGTCCCATCCTCCAAATCGCTCCACCTCTGCCACAGTAACCCAAATCGTCACCACCATTACAACTTTCACCACCGAAGTTGCAACACCACCACCACCCCTATTGATTTCCCACACATTGCCACCACCTCTGCCACTGCAACTCAAATCACCACCACCATTACAAAATTATAACATCATCACCACGATTCTACTGAAATCTTTGCAACGCACCACCTCCATCTTTGAAATCACTACACCCATCACCGTCGTTGCAACGCCACCGCTGTCACATAGAATTGTAAGTGTTTCTATATCTAATTCCCCAATTTTCTCTGCAATCTCTCTCTATCTTATTTCAAGAGATTTAGAGAGTAGCGATGGAAATATGATAGTGCTTAACCATATGTAGTAAATGGTCCTAGCATTTTGTGTGCCGTGTATTCTGGTTATGATTTGCTGATTTATTTGGATAAAAGTAGTTGAGTTCTCTCTACTGATTTTATTAACTAAAGATTATATTGAGGAAGTGAAACAGTGTTTGAGCTTTATGTTTTTTTCCTTGCTAAATAAAAAGTTTAATACAACACATCTTTTGTGCTTTTGGAGGAGGAATTTTCAGCAATCCTGAACTTTGTGATACTAGTTCAGTCGGTGAGCTACTATGAAATTTCTTCAATAATTTTGTTTATTTCATAACCATCTTAGTCTATTCTATCATATTATTCTCTCTCAATATCAGATTTGGTATATGCATGTTGATCAGCTACAATCTCCAGTTGAAAACAATCACGATTCCATTAAAGAACTCACTGACCAGCTAGAATAAGAAGATGTGATCATTCCAGTCACTATAATTATATCCTTACAAGTAGCAAATGTAGTTGAAAATGTTTAGAAATTAAAGTAAAATGACCTCGAAGTGACCTATCCAATTACAAAATGCAAACAAGATAGTCCAGTTTTGGCAATATGTCTTTGTCTTTTCTCTATCCTAATTATCCTTCTTGTTGGTGAGAAACAACTGTCACTCAATTTTGTATTTTGGATTAATTTAGTTAAATAAATCGATAGAGACATAATTCTACTGTGATGTTATCTTCTTGCGATTTTTGTATTTTGGATTAATTTAGTTAAATTAATTGATAGACACATAATTCTACTGTGATGTTATCTTGTGATTTTGTAGGATTATCCACTAATCACAGTCGAGTTGCAGCTTGGGAATCTACACGAGTATGGAGATTGACAATAAAAGAACTTTCAATTTGTAATATATTAGAAATTTGATCTCAGTCTTGTTGGTTTTGATCATCTTGTTTTGTCTCATTTTTTGAGCATTCTATAAAAGGTGTCTTTTAGCTTAGGAACTCGACATTTTTTAATTTATGAATTAGATGTTTGTATTGTATCAGTTTGTAATAATGTAATGCATATTCGACATGATTACAAGTAAATGCTACGGCATGTTCCCCATTTTTGGACTTGATCTAGTTATTTTATTTACTTGAAAATTATTTGTGTTTTTAATTATTGTACCAAGTGAAGTATTATATGATATTATAGATGATTAAACATCAATTATCTAATTAAGAACAAAGAAGTGTCATTATCTTTAAGGTGAATTATCATTAACTATGAGTTAAAATATCACTAACTCGGAGGTGAATTGTCATATGGTATTATTAATGATTAACTACTCCCTTCTATACAAAATATAAGTCTTTTTAGCTCTTTTAACTATTTGCAAAATATAAGTCTTTTTGGAAAATAATGTTAATTTTACCCCCATTAATGAACACATAAATTAATATAAATTCAATTAATTTAGTGTATAAATCTACCTACTTTTTAGACTAATTGTTCACTATTTTTTAATTCTTTAAATACCTAGAATTGCTATTAAATATAAATTATAATTAATGAAGGTTAAATTGGGTGAAAAAATTATTTATTAAAATTTGTGCAACAACTCTAAACGTCTTATATTTAGAATAGAAGGGAGTATTAATTATTGAATATCACTAATTCTAAGTTGAATATAATTAACTATTAAGTGAAGTATCATTAGTTTTGAGGTCAAGTATCACTAACTCTAAGATGAAGTATTATTTGATATTAAATATAGTAATATTATTAGCTATGATACCAAGTATCACTAACTTTGATGTGAAGTATCATTAGTTATTAGGTAAAGTATCATTAACTCTGAAATAAAGTATATGAAGTCAAGTATCATTAACTCTTAAATGAAGTATCATTAGATATTAGGTGAAGGATCATTAATTTTGAAGTAACGTATCATTAGTTATGAAATTAAGTATCACTAACTTTGAAGTGAAGTATTATTAGTTATTCACTCAAAACTCAAAAGTGAAGTATCATATTATATTATCTATGATTAAACATTAATTATTGAACATAGAACAAATAAATATCATTAGTTATGATGTAAAGTGAAAAACAATAATCCGTGTTATACGTGTTTTAGTTATCTGCTTAAAATCTGTTCTACGATATGTATGGGATAGCTGGAAGAACATAAAAGAATAAAGTAGTAAAAATGCATGAGATGGTAATCCAGTTCGGTTCAAACAACCTACTCTGGGGGGATTGCTCCCAAACTTGAAGTTTCGACTATTACTCCTTCGAAGAGTGTATTAGGGTCTTACACATACAAGCCTCCCGCCTTATGTCGCCCGTTCTTCTTCACGAACTCTTTCGCTAGCCAAAAATTGTAAGATCCCCTCACAACCGTGACACTAGACTCCCACTAGCTACTCACGACTTCAACTTACAATCTCTCCCGAGATTGCGTACAAAACAGATATAAAAATTCCCTCACGTGTTTCACTCGAAAACACTCAAAACTAGTCTATCACGTTGAACTGTTTAATGAACAACTACTAGTTACAATGACCACAAACAAACTGACTCTCAAACAATCTATCAAGAGAATCTAAACAATATATGAGTGGTACCGATTGCTCCTCAATTTGGCCTTCATATAGTCGTCACTTCAGCTTGGCGTCGATCTCCTTCTTCCGTCAACTAGGTAAGTGAATTGATTATTTGTGATAAGTCTATTTATTTCATATTTTTATGGGAATTTTGTTCGTTATAAATGTCCTTTTTAGTGTGTTTTGAGTCAAAAAGAATCGGAATGAGGTCATAGGGCATTGCGGAGGTCAAGTCTGGCAAAAGGGGCATGTAATGTCCAGTTATCCAAGCAAAATCCAAGCTAAATGTTCAAACAGAGGCACAGGGTACTACTTTCAGCACTCATCCTATATTCGGGTGGCGGAATGGGCATATTAAAGATGGATGAGGCTGACTGCAAGATGCCGTGCCCACTTTACTTGTACAGACTTGACAATAGGGCTGGGCTAGGTCGATTGCGAGAAACCCGGGATCAGTT
The DNA here is from genome assembly GCA_026008535.1 of Perilla frutescens. Taxonomy (NCBI): domain Eukaryota; kingdom Viridiplantae; phylum Streptophyta; class Magnoliopsida; order Lamiales; family Lamiaceae; genus Perilla; species Perilla frutescens. Next base: position 13,209,680 of record BRKX01000003.1, on the reverse strand, counting down.
TGAAGAGAGAGACGAGAAGGATAGCTACATTATCCGAAAGAGAGTTGGAGGTGGACTGAACTCTTGGAAAGAAAAGCATAATCCCTAAAAAATAGGGATTTGATCGAGATAAGGCTTATCCAGACAGATCAGGATGGGACGCAATTCCGGAAATCCAGTGAAGACCCCAGCTTGCTGGAGGATCTCTGATTCGGAAACATAACTATTTAAGCTTTTTTTAATTCTGGAAACACAAGCTTTGGCAGTCAGAAACATTGCTACAATTTTACTTTCTGTATTTTCATTTTCGTACGCTGCTTTGCAGCAAGAAATAATCCATTAGACTTAAGCCTTTGGGAATTTAGGATTATGTTTTCAAACTCAATGTTTATGTTGAGTCTTTTTGCGTATTAAATTCAGTAAGTTTCCTTTATAATTATGTCTTTTATTTCTACAATTTTAATTATGTCTAGCATGCTTGGCTAGACTTTTAATTATGGTGTTTGAACAATGAAAATGGTTTAAGTATAAATCTAGACTTGTGAGGCCAAAATGGGCATAGTAATGCGTGATAGGTTTCTGTTGATTCTTGTGCCTTGTTCCATGTGAGTGTGTCTAAAATGCCCAATGTGGCTGATCACTCGTTAGGTAAAGAGGGCACACCACTATTAATTGAATTAGTGAATTGTGATTGTGTGATGGTTCATATAGTAATAAGGGAATCAATGGGTTGTTGTGGGCACACGAGGAATCGGTTAACACAACAGATCTGGGTTCATCTAGGGCACACTGCTGTTTGTTCACTTACATCTCTTTGGGGAACTAGGGGTGGGTGACTGATTAGGGATTTAATTGACGATGAATCGATTTTAAGTCTATAATGAAAGGATGAATGAGGAGACGCAGAGAGGAATCCGGTCTCCATAACTAGGTGATTTATCATGTATGAAAATTGTTGTGCCCATGAGCGAGTTGATATATATTTAAACCAAATTCAAGTTCAAATGCCAGAACCTTTGTTATTTGATATCTTCTTTACTTTCTTTTGCAGATTTAATTTACAGTAGTGACAACAAAACCAAACCCCTCTTTTTATGATTGGTTACCTGAAGATGGAATCACAACAGCTCTCTGTGGGATCGACCTGTATTCATTAGCTGGCTACGCTCGCTGTGGGCACAGGAGTTATAAATTTATTTTGAGCACGAAACGACCGCACGTCAAAATTGGCGCCATTGCCGGGGAGCTTGTTTCTAGTGATTTTATCTTCCACAATTGGTGAGCCTGGAAGTTGATGCCTAGGGGCTCTTCAGAGAAGACTCTATTGTACGATCCAGAGATAGAGAAGACTTCGAGGAAAAACAGGGCAGCAGCGAAGAGGGCACACCAAGCCACAATTAGACCTCGTGAGCCCACACCACCACCAGAAGATCAAGAAGATCAATGAGACGAAGATCACGAGGAGGAATGACAGTTTGAGAACAGCCACAACATCAATATGGCCGCAAATAGAAATGCCGCAAATGGTAATGCAGATGATAACAGGACTCTAAGGCAGTTGGTCTTCCCGACCAATATGAATCTGCGCCCAATGGGCATTACACTCCCAGCTGTGACTCAGAACTGGGATATCCATGCAAACTTCATCCAGATCTTGCTGAAGTTTCACGGAATGCCTGAAGAGGATCCATAAAGACACTTGTAAGACTTTAAGATGGTTTGCCAAACTCAACCATCCGACCATGGACGAGAGGAGTATGTACGGTTGGTCTCATTCCTTTTTACTCTTCAAGATGGGACACGGGACTGGTTGTACACACTACCAACTGGCGCTGTGACCACATGGAGACAACTTCAGCAGAAGTTTTTGGAGAAATATTTCCCAACATCCAGAGTGCAAGAGATGAGAAGAAGGATAGGGAGCCTGAAGATGGGAACTAACGAAAGTTTATATGACTAATGGGGAAGATTCCAGACGATGCTGGCAAAATGCCCACAACACTAGATTACTGAACACGATTTGATTCAGTATTTTATCAGAGGATTGAGACCACATGAGAAGACGATCATGAATGCCTCATGTGGAGGGTCTATTTTGAATAAACAGCCTGTCGAAGCATTCAGAATTCTCACTGAAATGGCTGAAGATAACCGAGACTTCGGTGGGGAGGGTATTCAAGTTGTAGGCGAGTCAGAAAGGACACCGGACCAGGACAACATGATTGATAGATTGTGCGACAAGATTGAAAAAATCTTATCCGGTGTAAGCATGGTAAAGAAGCCCAGACCTTGTGGAGTATGCAAGAGCATGTCTCATTTTACTGATGAATGCCCTACTCTACAAGATGAAGTAGAAGAAGTAAACACTGTAGGTGGCCAGAATGGGCATTCAAGAAGATATGATCCTCATTCCCAGATTTATAATCCTGGCTGGAGAGACCATGAAAATTTCAGGTAGAGAAGGCCAGAGAATGGACATCCTGCACGCCCATTACAGCCACAGAAGAGAAGAGGAAGTACAGATTGAAGGATCTTGTGTATACCATGGCTGAGGAAAATGAGAAATTTACGTAAGAGACTCGAGCTGGTCTCTCGCACATGAGCAAGCAAATAAATCAGCTAGCTCAAGCCATGCACAAGATGGAAGAGAAAAATGGGAAGCTGCCTTCCCAGGTGGAGAACCCAAGGGAACAGATGGATGCAGTGACTCTAAGGAGCGGAAAAGAGCTTCCGGAGATGGACAGGCCAGTAGAAGAGAAGGATGATGTGCCTTTGGATGAAGAAGTGGAAAACATTCCCACGGAGGACGAGGCACAAGAAGCTAAATAGGAGAATATTGTGCCCATTCCAGAGGTAAAGCAGCCTGTTAAAGTGCCCACTCCAGTAAAACGGAAGCCTCCCTTTCCAGGGAGATTGGCACAAAATAGAAAAGAAGAAGAAACCAGGGAAATGCTAAAGGTATTCAGCAAAGTGGAAATCAATATTCCACTAATTGAGGCAATCAAACAAGTGCCGCGGTATGCCCGGTTTCTGAAGGAGCTTTGCACCAGAAATGTGCGATTCAATGACGATGCAAGGTTCCTAGTTGGGGAGAATGTATCGGCTGTGATACAGAAAAAATTACCCAAGAAATGTGATAATCCAGAGATGTTCATGATTCCTTGTATCATAGGAAACAAGAAAGTGGAGAAAGCCATGCTGGATTTGGGGGCATCAATCAACGTAATGCCCCTATTGGTGTTCAAAGAATTGAAGATTAGACCTTTAAAGAAGACCCGTGTGGTCATTCAGTTAGCTGACCGATCTAATGTTTATCCAGAAGGCCTGATCGAAGATGTATTGGTCAAGGTGGATGAGCTTATTTTCCCAGCAAATTTTTATGTGCTTGATATGGGCACAACGACTTCAAATTCTTCAGTTTTATTGCTGGGAAGACTTTTCATAAAGACAGCTTAGACTAAGATTGATGTGGACAAGGGCATACTAACGTTTGAGTTTGATGGAGAAACAGTGATATTCAACATATTTGAAGCATTAAAGTATCCCCAGATGTAGAGAATTACAGTTTTGTGAATACCTTCCATCACCCGAGTCGATCCACCCTATCCATGGTGAGCAATAGAGATCCATTGAAATGGGCATTGTGGGATGGATTAACTGACCAAGATGCCCTGGAAGAAGATAATGACATCGAGGAGGGAATTATGATGTTGTACTCATTAGAAGAAATGCCATACGGTTGTGTGGATTATGGTGTACCCATTCAGAAAAATGATGATAAGTTGATGCCTTCTATTGTCAAAGCGCCCGCACTGGAACTAAAGGCACTACCGAGGCACTTGAAGTATGCCTATTTGGGGAATAATGAGACTCTCTCTGTAATCATAAGTGCGGGGTTAAATCAAGCTGATGAGGACCACTTTTTGAGATTATTGACTTTACAAGGAGGCACTCGGATGGACTTTGGCAGATATAAAGGGCATTAGTCCAGCGGTTTGCATGCACAAGATTCTGTTGGAAGATGATGCAAAGCCCGTTCGTGATCCACAAAGAAAGCTCAATCCAGTGATGAAGGATGTGGTGTTAAAAGAGATTATAAAGCTACTGGACCAGGGCATTATATGCCCTATTTCAAATAGCAAGTGGGTCAGTCCAATCCATGTTGTGCCCAAGAAGTCGAGCATTCAAGTTGTAAAGAATGAATAAGGAGAGCTTGTGCCCACACGACTGCAAACTGGCTGGAGAGTTTGTATTGATTACCGGAAGCTGAACATGGTCACACAGAAGAATCATTTTCCACTTCCATTCATTGACCAGATGCTGGAGAGACTCGCAGGAAACAAGTTCTTTTGTTTCTTGGATGGATACTCAGGGTACATGCAGATTGCAGTGAGTCAAGAGGACCAGGAGAAAACAACATTCACGTGCCCATTCGACACATTGCCTATCGCAGAATGCCCTTTGGCCTCTGCAATGCTCCTGACACATTTCAGCAATGTATGATGAGCATATTCTCTAATTTGCTCGAAAACTGCATGAAGTATTCATGGACGACTTCACGGTGTATGGAAGCTGCTTTGATCGATGTTTAGACAACCTGGAGAAGGTGTTACAGTGTTGTGTAGACAAATGTCTAGTGCTAAACTATGAAAAATGTCATTTCATGGTCAAAGAGGGCATTGTACTCGGCCATGTGATTTCAGAGAGGGACATTGAGGTTGATAAAGCCAAGGTGGACATAATTGAAAAATTGCCATATCCCACTTCGCTGAAGTGAGTGAGAGGATTTCTGGGGCACGCTGGATTTTACAGGAGGTTTATTAAAGATTTTGCAAAAATTTCCCAGCCTATCACTCACTTACTGCATCAAGATGTTCCCTTTAAATTTGATGAGGAATGTAAAAAGACATTTAATTTTCTGAAGAAGCAACTGGTCACGGCACCAGTCATTCAACCACCAGATTGGGGAATGCCCTTTGAGATTATGTGTGACATCAGTGGATATGCTGTGGGCGCCGTACTGAGTCAGAAGAGAGGAAAAGAAAGCCATGTAATTTACTATGCCTCCAAAACTCTAAATGGAGCACATTGTAATTACACCACTACTGAAAAGGAGGTATTGGCAGTAGTGTTTGCATTCGAGAAGTTTTGGTCTTATCTCTTGGGAGTAAAGAGCATTGTCTATACAGATCACGGTGCCCTGAGGCACTTAATGGCCAAAAAGGAGATGAAACCGAGACTAATTAGGTGGATCCTGCTCTTGCAGGAGTTTGATGTTGAGATAAAGGATAAGAGTGGGGCACAGAACTTGGTAGCCGACTATCTGAGCCGAGTGATGAATGAAAAAGATGATAAGATGCCCATTACGGATCATTTTCCTGATGAGCATTTGTACTCAGCACGGGGCACACTGGAGCCCTGGTATGCAGATATAGTAAATTTTTTGGAATCTGGACAACTACCAATTGGGTACTCATGGTACCAAAAAAATAAACTGAGGCAAGAGAGCAAGTTATATGTCTGGGATAGCCTTATCCTATGGAGGAGATGTGCTGATCAAATCATAAGAAGATGTGTCCCAGATCATGAAATTAAGGAGATTTTGAAGCATTGTCACAATTATGCTTGCGGAGGGCACCTCGGGCCAAACCGAATAGCAAGAAGAGTTCTGGACTGTGGGTTCTTTTGGCCCATAATTTTCAAGGATGCCCACGACATTTGCAAAAGGTGTGACCAGTGCCAGATGGTTGGGAACATCACAAAAAGAAATGAAATGCCCATGACGCCCATCACGCCAGTGGAAATTTTCGATGTTTGGGGGATGGATTTCATGGGACCCCTTGCAAATTCCAAGGAGAACCATTACATTATCCTGGCAGTTGATTATGTGTCCAAATGGGTGGAGGCAAAGGCTACTCCTACCAATGATGCAAGGGTAGTAGCCGCATTTCTGAAATCCCACATTTTTAGCCGGTTTGGTGTGCCCAGGTCCATCATCAGTGATCAAGGGACATATTTTTGCAACCAAACAATGGAAAGGCTATTGAAAAAGTATGGGGTAAACCATAGAGTCACAATAGCCTATCATCCACAAGGAAATGGCCAAGCTGAAGTCTCAAATTGAGAAATTAAAGCCATCCTTGGGAAGTTAGTGAATCCGAGTCGAAAGGACTGGAGTGCCCATCTGGATGATGCTCTGTGGGCATATCGGACTACATTCAAGACTGCAATTGGGATGTCCCCATACATAATGCTATTTGGGAAGTGTTGTCATCTGCCAGTCGAGCTGGAGCATAAGGCACGATGGGCACTTCATAAGCTGAACATGGATAAGGATGCAGCTGGGCATTTCAGAAAATTTCAGATTCAGGAGCTGGAAGAAATGAGAATGGAAGCTTATGATAATGCTGTGCTTTACAAGGAAAAGATGAAGAGGCTTCATGATCAAGTGATTAGAAGAAAGAGATTCTTCCCAGGACAACAAGTGTTTTTGTACCATTCAAGGTTCAAATTGATGGGAGGAAGTCTGAGGACCAAGTGGGTTGGTCCATTTGAATTCTATGCAGAATGCCCCAATGGGGTAGTTGAACTCAAAAATCCTGAAACTGTAGCGCAATTCAAAGTAAATGGCCATCGTCTCAAACCATACTTAGGGCATTCTGATCGGGATGCTAGAGTGGTCTGGCTTAGGGAGCCCATTTACACCTGATCAGGGATTTTGTCATGCCCATGACAATAAATGGGGCGCTACTGGGAGGCAACCCAGGTTTTTAATTGCTTTATTTTGTTTTTATTTTAATTTAATAAAGTTTCTAGTTAATTAAACTAGATTAGGGGCAATTTTTCGCTTATTTTTGGATAAGTATGTGATCTGCAAGTCAGGATAAGGAGAGAGAAACCAAGGATAAAGATAAATTCTGGAAAAATAGGGGTTCTAAAGCGGGGCATTTTGAAGAGATAAAGTTTGTTCCGATTTTTCAGGGGATAAGGCTTATCCATTGATGTGGGCATGCTGATTTAAATAAATCTTTGGAAATTCAAAAAGGCACAGTCATATCAGGAACAGTGACACACTTTAATAAAAAGCCAACCCCACAAAATCTAAACTTTCACTTTCATTCTTTTCAGAAAAAATTCGAAGTTTCTCTCCTCTCCCTCTCAAAACCCTAAAGCATTCCTCTGCAAATTTTCAAGTTTCAACAATGGTGAACACACGAGGTAAGAAGATGGTTCCAAAAGTTGGAGTAAAGGGAAAATTAGAGTTTGACACTCCAGTCACCTCTGCAGAGCCCACCCCAGCTAAGGTGGTGAAGAAAAAGACTGTAAAGTCTAAGGAGAGAGTTGCACCTACCACGGCTACCTCGAGCAAACCGGCAAAAGAGACTCCGCCGGAGAAAGAGCCTATAGCTGAAGCAAGTTCTGCTACACTATCGCAAGAAGAACATGCTGAAGATAACACCACTGTGGGTTGAACACAAGAAGAAGAAGTGGCCACGGAGCCCATACAAGAGCCTGCCGAAACAACTTCTAAAAAGGTGAAGAAACCGGCTAGGGTACCGACGTCTCCACCGTCTGAAGAGGAAGAGGAAGAGAATGAGGAGGAAGAAGGCAACAACGAAGCCCTAGATGACTATGTGAACGAGTTGGATGAAGAGGAAACACAGCCCGTGGAGGAGCGAATCCAAGAAGAAGGACCTGCCGAGATCAAGAAACGGGCACTGGAGAAGGCAAAAGGAAAAAAGAAGGTCGGAGAGCCCATTATGGAACAACCAACTGAGCAGCCCGTCGATTCCCAACAAGACGAAACCGAGGAGGAGGTTTCAGAACATCAAGAGTAGTAGTAGCAACAGCAGAGTGAGCCATCTCAAGGACAAACGCTCGAAGATGAGCCCTCAGAGGACTCACCACCCAAGCAGAGGGTGGGTAAAGCGGTGGCCATGAAAGCAGGGGCCAAGCTAGCTGGGGAGCCCTCCTCGGAAAAGAGAAAAGCTACAGAGGGCATCCTACACCTTGATCCTAAAAAGGGCAAAGGGATAGGGAGCCCCACTCCGAGTAAGCCAGGGAGTGGCCCGCCACTAGTCCGGGGAATTTTAAATTAGAAGGGGGTCCATGCTGAGTCGCTTGCAGCTCTTGGGATAGAGCAGGAGGTAAGGGATTTCTTTGCTGCAATTGGTTGGGTATTTTTCTTGGATATGGAGTGCGTTATCTTTCCTGTATTATCTCGTGATTTTGTTAATAGTCTAAAGATTAAAGCTGTAAATAAGCCTGCTATATCTACTAGGGTTATGAATTTTAAAATTCTAGGTAAGAGTTTTTCTATGTCTGCTGATGATCTGAACATGATATTGGGCATCGTGTCATATTTGGGCCTCCAGGAGGAGGAATATGAGGATGCAATAACTGTTGTGCCCGACTCTACTGAGGGAGTCGAGGCAAAATGGGCTGAGGTTGGAGATGGCTCCACTTATCAAAGTAGAGCCACAAAAGGCTATTGTCTGAACAATGAAGCCTTGAGATTCTGCCATAGAGTGCTTGCCTACAGTTTCTTTGGTAGGAAGGATAGCTCTAACTCCATAACAAATCAGGAGCTTTTTGTTCTCTGGTGCATGGTGAAAAAGATTAAAATCAATTTTGGTTCTGTGGCCATTGCACATTTCAGGGAAATCAAAACACATCCTAAGCATAGAATCTCTTGTGCCCAGCTTATCACCCAAATTGCTGTTAGGTCTAGGTTGTTGGATTTAAGCACCACTGATCTAGTCTCCATGCCCATGGAATTCTTTGATATTGCTTGTTTGAAAAGAATGCAAGATGTGGTTGATGACGAAGATGGCAAGCCTATTTTCTTTGTATCGAGGGAAGACCCCTCGAGCCTTTTGATGATTGCAGGTACATCCAGGAAGCCACCCGCAGGAAGGGCACAGCAAAGGGAGCATCCAGTCACTGTGATTCTGAAGAAGTTGGAGGTATTGGAGAATGCCCAGTCCCAGACAGAAGAGAAACTTGACCGCATTGAGACAGCCCTGAAAGCCTACTTTAAGCACGTTGGGGTTTCATACCCAACGCCCTCATCCGATTGAATCCTGGTTCTTTTCTTTCTTTAGATTAGGTTTTGTATTGTTTTTTTTTTGTGTGTCGCCCCTATTCACCCACTTTGCCTAGTGCAAAGTGTGTGGGTAGGGGCATTCCAGTTTATGTTTTTTATGTTTGTGGTTGTGTCTGTTTTAACACTTTGCAAATTGCAAAGTGTGTAGGTGGCTAATTAAGTCGAGCATGCTTCCTGAAAAGTCTATGTGGCCATTACATTTGATATTTTCAACCTTAAACTGCTTATATAAAAAATCAGCATGTCCGCATAAGATAGGGATGGCGAAAGAGTTTAGCATGCCCTGGGAAGATTTGAGCCTAACGATGTATGCCCATTTCACAGCTTTCTTTACTTCATGTGTGAACAACTGTGTGCTTAGAAATTCTAGAACTTGCTGTAGTTCTGTTTAAAGCTTGGGAATTGTTAATGCATAAGTAGAGGACATAGGCCATTCTTTTTGCTGAGCCACTAAAAAGAAAATCTTACCCACCAATGATACAGCCTTTGCAACCCTTTGATCCTACGAAATGCCCTGGGAAAGTTCTTATTTTGGGATGATAATATATAGTCAGGGCATTACAAAAGCCTGAAAAACAGAAAAAAAAAGAGGCAGAATTGTTGGGGGTTATATGTGAAAAGGCCAACAAAAGATAGGGGGAATAAATAAATAAAAAAAAGAGAAAAAGAAGAAATATTATATGATAAAAAGAAAAAAAAGAGAGAATAAATTCCCCCAAGTCTTAAGTGTTCAGAATACCCAGAGTAAAAAATATTTGTTGTCTGAACGGGGCACAACAGGGTAATGATTTAGAAAAAATAGGGGGCCTGTACAAAAATAAAACCCCACCTACATAAAATGCCCACTGTTGCCTAAAAAGCCCTATTGATACTTATGCATCTATGATTTCTGGAGATTGATAATAGAACTTTAGCAAGCCTATGGGATGACTAAGTACACAATTGCATTGATTTGAGTGTATACACTGAGCCTAAACACTGAGTGAAGAGAGTTGTGAGGATTACCACACTGAACTCATTTTTGACCTATCTTCGGTATGCTGATGTTTTGCAGTTTTGTTGGAATATTGATTGTGATGTGCCCACACTAACTAACAGTTTGCATGCTTTCGTTTTGAGTCTGTTCTTTTTTGCCTTTCTTTTGTTTTGTTTTTCTAGATGCATTGCATCCCATGCTTGAGGACAATCATGTCTGAAGTGTGTGGGTGTGATAAGTCCATTTATTTCATGTTTTTATAGGCAATTTGTTTGTTATAAATGTCCTTTTTAGTGTTTTTTGAGTAAAAAAGAGCCAGGATGAGGTCATAGGGCATTGCGGAGGTCAAGTCTGGTGAAACGGGAATGTAATGTCCAGTTATCCAAGCAAAATCCAAGCTAAATGTTCAAACAGAGGCATAGGGTACTACTTTCAGCACTCATCCTATATTCGGGTGGCGGAATGGGCATATCAGAGATGGATGAGGCTGACTACATGATGTCGTGCCCACTTTGCTCGTACAGACTTGACAATAGGGCTGGGCTAGGTCGATTGTGAGAAACCTGGGATCAATTTGAAGAGAGAGATGAGAAGGATAGATACATTATCCGAAAGAGAGTTGGAGGTGGACTGGACTCTTGGAAGGCGTGGCAACCAAAAGATAAGCATAATCCCTAAAAAATAGAGATTTGATCGAGATAAGGCTTATCCGGACAGATCAGGATGGGGCACGCCAGTTCCGGAAATCCAGTGAAGACCCCAGCTTGTTGGGGGATCTCTGATTCGAAAATGTAACTATTTAAACTTCTTTTAATTCTGGAAACACAAGCTTTGGCAGTCAGAAACATTGCTACAATTTTAATTTCTGTATTTTCATTTTCGTACGCTGCTTTGCAGTAAGAAACAATCTATTGGCCTTAAGCCTTTGGGAATTTAGGATTATGTTTTCAAACTCAACGTTTATGTTGAGTCTTTATGCATATTAAATTCAGTAAGTTTTCTTTATAATTATGTCTTTTATTTCTGCAATTTTAATTATGTCTAGCATGTTTGGCTAGACTTTTAATTATGGTGTTTGAACAACGAAAATGGTTTAAATATAAATCTGGACTCGTGAGGCCAAAATGGGCATAGTAATGCGTGATAGGTTTTTCTGTTGATTCTTGTGCCTTGTTCCATATGAGTGTGTGTCTGAAATGTCCAATGTGGCTGATCACTCGTTAGGTAAAGAGGTCACACCACTATTAATTGAATTGGCGAATCGTGACTGTGTGTTGGTTCATATAGTAATAAGGGAATCAATGGGTTGTTGTGGGCACATGAAAAATCGGTAAACACAACAGATCTGGATTCATCTAGGGCACACTGCTGTTTGTTCACTTACATCTCTTTGGAGAACCGGGGGGTGGGTGACTGATTAAGGATTTAATTGACGAGGAATCGCTTTTAAGTCTATAATGAAAGGATGAATGAGGAGACGCAGAGAGGAATCCGGTCTCCATAACTAGGTGATTTATCATGTATGAAAATTGTTGTGGCCATGAGCGAGTTGATATATATTTAAACCAAATTCAAGTTCAAATGCCAGAACCTTTGTTATTTGATATCTTCTTTACTTTCTTTTGCAGATTTAATTTACAGTAGTGACAACAAAACCAAACCCCCCATTTTTATGATTGGTTACTTGAAGATGGAATCATAACAGCTCTCTGTGGGATCGACCCGTACTCATTAGCTGGCTACGCTCGCTGTGGGCATAGGAGTTATAAATTTATTTTGAGCGCGAAATGATCGCGCGCCAGTTTGTGATCTTCCCAAACGTGTGTAGATGTTTTCCATGTGTAGTAGGGTTAATTCAGCACGGTATCTACACAACAAGGCAGTCAAATGAATATATCTTGTCCTTCCAAACTGGTTCAGTGCAAGATCTTTCCAACATGGAAACTGCCATAAATAGAGTGTCTCTGGTTCTGCCTAGGACATAATCTGGAACAGTTCACCAACTGTTCTTCTTTTCTTGTACAGCGAAAAAGAAGGCTTCTTGGGACATACCCAGGCATTTATGGTCAACAATTATCATCACGATCTGCCCAACACTTGAATAAACTTCGCAGATCAAAATATATAAAAAAGAGTGATATATTTAAAAACTGTTAGGGACAGTTTCAAACACACTCCCCCTTAACTTGTTCTAGAAGTGTCTTCATCACGATCAGAGCATTGTTTCGCAGTGTAGAACTGTATTGTCAGTTGATCAAATAATAGTACAGACCAACAAAAATAAAAGTGGGGTAAACAGCATCCCCAATAAAAGTTTGTTCAGAAAGCATCAAAAAAATAAGATAAAATGAGCACATCGCTTAAAGCAGCAGTAGCAAAAGGCCATCCTTCACCAACATCAGCCTCACCATCATTCTTCTCCCCCTTAATTGTTGTCAAAAACAGCAAACACATTCAGACCGAGGAGGCAGCAGCATCATCAGCACCAGCGGCATCAACATCAGCAACAACAGGTTTACCAGCAGCTCGGACAGTAGAAGCACTTGGCACATCAAGCGACGAGGCTAGTCCAAGGGCTCTGGCATGGAGATCAATCAGCAAAGACTCCAGCTCCTGCTTCCTAGTTTTGAAGGTCCGAATGGACTTGCTCAGAAACACCACTTCACGCTCAAGAGACTTTATATGCCTGTCAAAGAAAACAGATGTGATAGGAAAGGAAGCAGTAGATCTGTCTAGGACAGATGATGGCGCAGGTCTAGAGCTTTTATCAGCATCTCGGGCTGGAACATCTGGAGCATGCTGGGATGAGAAGAGTTTGTGGCTGATGATCAGAGGCTGCGCTACAGGTGCATAGACATCGTTTGCAGAGACCACATCATGCTGGGCCATAATTATGCTGAAGATCAGACCAGGATGGCCAACCGGTTGATGGACACAAGATGATTCCACATGAGCAAACACATTCTAAAAAACGATCAGACCAAGGTTGACCTCTCTTCGAGTGCCCACAGAAAATAGCAACAATGCCATCGGCTTGTCCACCGTAAAATCGTGAGTACTGGGCAATCAATTACGGACATCAATCTTGTGGAGGATTGAGTACTTCACACTTAAGTCAGAAGCAAGCAACGAGTGGCCAGAAGGCCAAGTACAACGACTCCCCCTAGTTAACTCAGACACCACCTCATTCAAATAAAAACCGGTGCAGGCACAACCACATTCTCGCAACCTAAAAACTCATTGATCACAGTAGGGGAAAAAGCAATCCAATTACCCCGCATAAAAACAGAAAAAACATGCACATATGAGGCATCACGTATGCGTTTAGACAGATTTGCATAAAACTTATGAACAACAGACGCAATAAAAGGAGGTGCAGAGTAAGAAGATTTCTCTAAACGAAGATCATGTAGCAACAGATCAATACCAATCCCCTCTATGTCCGACTTAACCAAACATCATTCGGAAACCAACGAGCGACCAACAGCCAACTTGTATTGCTTTTGATGAAAAGCAAAGAGAAACTTACTTGCATCAAAATCTTCAGAATCAGAGTCAGATCTGTTCGAGACATCTACTGGCACACCTTCAGGTTCATCCTCAGAGGGAGGTGGAGCACTTGCCATTTTCATCAATGGCCTTCGTCTCCCAGAGACCAAGTCAGTCTTCTACGCAGATACACTCCTAGTCACATGATGAGGAACAGCATGCGTCTTTCTTGTAGGAGCTTTATTCTTATCACTCTTCTTTACAGAGGGCTTTCGAACTTTGGGGGCAGCAGAGGACTTCCCTTTCTTCTGAGGCAACTTTGACAGCGTCTTAGCTTTCAGATTGGCCAAAAAAATGTGATCATCATCTTCTGAGGCAACATCCGCATCCCTTAATTCCAATTTACACTTTGCTCCTCGATGTCGGGAGGACAGTTCAGGGGACTCAGGCTCAGATGAGTCAAGGAAGGACACATCAACATCTTTAGCATATTTTCATTCATCTACAGAAGGAGGAGTGGATTCTGCAATAGCAGGTGGAGAGACTCCACATAGCGGCACCTGAATTGTGACTATCGGAGAGTCACTTGAAAGAGGAACACCGGAGATGGCAGTCGGTGGTTGGATAACCTTCAAATCATCGATTGTCTCAGAAAATTCAGTGGCAGAGGGAGAGAAATCACCCTCATTAGCAACAATGGAGTCATCAACAACTCCAATATCTTCCACAGTGGCAGCAATTGAAGTTTCCACGGCATCTTCATTCACCATCAGATGTGAAGAAAGTTATTTAGAAACCTTAGGAGAGGGTTGAGCAGAGAGATTTGTCTCAGACATAGATCTAGGGAGCGAAGTAGCAGGAAGTGATATAGAAGTTGGCACAGAAGCAGGGGCTTCAGAGGCAGAAGCAGATGGCTCCACAGAAGTAGGAACGGAGGAGCTCAAAGAGGTAAACACAATCGGTTGAGACAACTCAGCCAGTTGGCGCCGCAAATCCACCATGGAGATTCTGGGTTTCTTGGCCTGAGAAGGTTTAGACGAATCTGATTTGTCCGCTATTGAATTCTAACAGCAAAATTCAAGCGAGTAGCAGCAGGAGCAAGAGAAGGACACATGGTGCAGAGAAGATTGCAAAGATCTCATTTCCTCTAAAAAAAATAAGGTGAAGACCTTAATTAGGAAATTCTGGATGGAAATTTCCTTAACTCACCCATCCTACGAACACCACCTATCTGCTTAATATGGAGAAGTGGAATCGATCATGGTGCGAATAACAAGGAACCACTAGCCGTTAGAAAGTAACCAATTCAAATCAGCTACAACTGTCAGGGACAGATGTTGGAACACATCTTAGAGACCAAATCAAACTTGGTCATTTTACACTCTCTGTACATACATCACTGACCAAGACCGTACAAAGAGGCTTCTCACAACGGAGAAGTTTAGAGAACACAAAGACCCAAGGAGGATCTTAGTGTTTCAAACCTTGCACTATCAGGTGCTTTTGTAAAGATGTCCGCAAGCTGGGCATCTGTTCCAACATATTCAATCAGAAGTGAATCATCTTCAACAAGCTCCTGGATGAAGTGGTGGCGGATGTCTATATGCTTTGTTCCAGAGTGCTGAACAGGATTCTTCGAAATATTTATTGCACTCATGTTGTCACAGTATATGGTAAGGACAGACTGTGGCACACCATAGTCAAGTAACATCTGCTTCATTCATAACAGTTGAGTATAGCAACTCCCAGCTGCAATATATTCTGCTTCAGCAGTAGAAAGAGAGATCGAATTCTGCTTCTTGCTAAACCATGAAACCATGTTGTTCCCAAGGAAGAAACATCCTCCAGAAGTACTCTTTCGATCTTCAGTACATCCAGCCCAATCTGCATCACAAAATCTCACCAAACTCGGGTTTGTGTCATAGGAAAACCAAAGTCCTAACTCAACAGTACCTTTTGTGTACTTGATTATGTTCTTGATAGATTTCAGATGACTTTCTTTGGGATCAGATTGGTACCGAGCACAAACTCCAACACTGTAACAGATATCTGGTCGACTTGTAGTCAGGTAAAGCAAGCTATCGATCATGCTTCGGTATAAGGTTTGCTCAATGGACACTTCAGCTTCATCTTTTGTCAACTTCAAGTGGGTTCTCATAGGTGTCCTCTTTAGGTTGCAACTTTCCATGCCAAATTTGGTGATCAAATTCCTTGCATACTTTGTTTGAGTCACAAAGATGCCGTCATCCTTTTGCTTTACTTGAAGCCCCAGAAAATAGGTCATCTTACCAACCAAGCTCATCTCGAACTCAGATGTCATGTCTTTGACAAACTTCTTCACCAATCTGTCTGACACAGATCCAAAGATAATATCATCGACATAAATCTGAACAATGATCACTTCAGATTTTTCTCTTTTAACAAAGAGTGTTCAATCAGATCCACCACGAATATAACCTTTCTCCAATAGAAACTTGGTGAGACACTCGTACCAAGCATGAGGGGCTTGTTTGAGTCCGTACAGTGCCTTTTTCAGTTTATACACATGATCAGGATGGTGAGGGTCTTCAAAGCCTTTAGGTTGACACACAAAAACATCTTTAGATAAGTACACATTTAGGAAGGCACTCTTCACGTCCATTTGGTACAATTTGAACTTCATCCATGCAGCCATGGTGAGAAGTAACCTGACTGATTCAAGATGAGTAACTGGAGCAAAAGTCTTATCAAAATCCACACCTTCAACTTGGGAATAACCCTGGGCAACAAGCCTTACCTTGTTTCTGGTTATGTTCCTTTCTTCATCAGTTTTATTCTTGAAGATCCACTTCGTCCCGATCATATTTACACCTTTAGAACATGGAACCAAATTCCATACTTCATTTCTTTCAAACGGCAAGAGCTCTTCTTACATGGCATGAATCCATCGATCATCTTGTAAAGCCTCCTTAACATTCTTAGGCTGAGATGTAGAAGTGTAGCAGACATTTGCTATCATCTCATGCTAGTTCTTTCAAACTCCTCTCGTTCTAACTCTTTCACTCACATCACCAATGATGTCTGCTGCAGAATGGTGTTTATGCACACCTTTCGAAGGTTTGAAATCATCCAGTTTTTCATTCCTCTCCTTAGTCTGGTCATTATGCTTCGAACTGTCTGGAACAGAAGCTGGCACATGAATGGTGACATCCACACTTTCCTCATCAATCTGGACAACAGGTTCTTCCAGATCATCTACAATAATGTTAATTGATTCCATCACCGTCTTGGTCCTTTTGTTGAAGACTCTATAGGCACGACTATTCTTTGAGTAACCAAGAAATATACATTCATCTCCTTTGGCATCAAACTTGCCAAGTTGCTATCGGTCTCTCAACATGTAGCAAGTAATTCCGAAGATGTGAAAGTACTTTAAGTTTGATTTCTTCCCTTTCCACAGCTCGTAGGGAGTAACTCTCGTCTTGGGTCTGAAATACACCCGATTGATAACATGACATGTTGTGTTCACAGCTTCAGCCCATAGGTTGTCAGAGACATATTTTGCCTTCATCATGACTCGGCTCATCTCTTGAAGCGTCCGATTTTTCCTCTCAACAATACCATTTTGTTGAGGTGTTTTTGGTGCAGAGAACTCCTGAGGAATTCCTCTTTCTTTACAAAAACATTTGAAGTAAGCATTTTCAAATTCACGACCATGATCACTTCGAATTCTCACCACAACAATTCCTTTTTCAACTTCAAGTTTGAGACACAGTTTTTTGAATGTCTCAAAGGTTTCTCCTTTATCTCTAAGGAACTCAACCCACGTGAATCGAGTGTAGTCATCCACGCATACAAAAATGAACTTCTTCCGTCCAATACTTTCAGTTTGAACAGGCCTCATCAAATCCATATGCATCAGCTCCAAGGCATTTGAAGTGGTAATCTTCTTGACAGATTTATGAGAAGTGTCAATCTGTTTTCCCATTTGACACGGTCCACAAACTTTACCACGAACAATATTCAACTTCGGGACTCCAACCACAGCATCAGTCTTCATGAGACGTTTCATGTTTCTGTAACTAATATGGCCAAGTTTTTCATGCCACACGTTCGCTTCACCAAGCTGAGTTCTGAAGTAATATCCTTTCATGTTGAGAAGGTAACAATTGTCCCTCGATCTGTCTCCATCCATTAGCAGCACACTTTCTTTGTTCTTCACAAGACACTTGTCTCTAGTAAAGTGAACCAAGAGACCTTGATCGCAAAGTTGACTTATGCTAATTAGATTAGCATCACTCCCACTATCATCTGGATCATCACTTTCACTCAGAGTGGAATAGTAGGATTTATTTTTCTTCTTGAGAGTGTTAGCACACTCGGCTTGATAGTGCCCAAGGCCACCACATTCTCTGCACATCACATCCTTGTGTTTTTCTTCACTGAGATCTTCATCTTTAGTTTTCCAAAGTTTTGAAAACTTGTTCTTGACAGTATTGTTCTGTGATGACTTCTCATACCGTTTGACAAATTTTGAGAAATTTTTTGTCAGCAAAGTAATTGACTCAGTAAGATCATGTTTGTCAGGGACAGTATTTGGCACATCAGAACTTGAGCCTACCTGAAAAGCTATGCTTTTCTTCTGTACTGCCTTGTCATCTGTCAGTCCCATTTCAAAGGTACGTAGGGACCCCATCAGCTCTTGTAACTCTATCTTGCTCACATCCTTGGCTTCTTCAATTGCCGTGACTTTGTACGCGAATCTCCTGGGTAGAGATCGCAGAACTTTCCGCACAAGTTTCTCCTCAGAGATTGCATCACCAAGCGCAAAGCTTTCGTTAGCAATGTCACAAATTTTGGCATTGAAATCAGCAAGCTTTTCCCCTTCGTCCATACGGAGGTTCTCAAATCTGGTGGTGAGAAGTTGTATGCGAGATGCACGAACACTACTTGTTCCTTCGAACGTGGTCTGTAGGATATCCCATACATCCTTGGCCTTGTCACAGGTGGAGATCAGCTTGAAGATATTCATGTCAACAGTAGAGAAGATGGCATTCATGGCTTTAGCATTTAGCCCCATGATCTGATACTCAGCATCCCCTCATTCTTCTTCAGGCTTTATCACAGATTTGCCTTTATCATCCGTCTTTGTGGGAGGCTTCCACCCTTCAGTCACCATCTTCCAGGCATGCTCATTGATTGAGCGAATGAAAGCCGTCATTCTAGCTTTCCAATAGGCATAGTTGTTGCCATCAAGGAGCGGAGGTCGCACCGTCGATGCTCCTTCTTACATCAAATCCATCATGACAAAACAACACAAAATACACGGATTAATACCCCAAGATCAACACTGAATATAGGCAACCCACTCGGGTGCCAATTGAAAAATGATAATCCGTGCTATACGTGTTTTAGTTATATGCTTAAAATCTGTTCCACGATATGTGTGGGACAGATGCAAGAACATAAAAGAATAAAGCAGTAAAAATGCACGAGATGGTAACCTAGTTCGGTTCAAACAACCTACTCTGGAGGGATTGCTCCCAAACTTGAAATTTCGACTGTTACTCCTTCGAAGAGTGTATTAGGGTTCTTACACATACAAGCCTCCCGCCTTATATCGCCCGTTCTTCTCCACAAACTCTTTCGCTAGCTGAAAGTTGTAAGATCCCCTTACAACCATGACACTAGACTCTCTCTAGCTACCCACGACTTCAACTTACAATCTCTCCCGAGATTGCGTACAAAACAGATATATAAAAATTTCCTCACATGTTTCACTCGAAAACACTCAAAACTAGTCTATCACGTTGAACTATTTAATGAACAACTACTAGTTACAATGACCACAAATAAACTGACTCTCAAACAATCTATCAAGAGAATCTAAAAAATATATGAGTGGTACTGATTGCTCCTCAATTCGGCCTTCATATAGTCGTCACTTCAGCTTGGCATCGATCTCCTTCTTCCGCCAACTAGGTAAGTGAATTGATGGTTTGTGATCTTCTCAAATGTGTGTAGATGCTTTCCATGTGTAGTGGGTTAATTCAGCATAGTATCTACACCACAAGGCAGTCAAATGAATATATCTTGTCCTTCCAAACTGGTTCGGCGCAAGATCTTTCCAAGATGGAAATTGCCATAAATAGAGTGTCCCTGGTTCTGTCTGGGACATAATCTGGAACAGTTCACCAACTGTTCTTCTTTTCTTGCACAGCGGAAAATAAGGCTTCTTGGGACATACCCAGGCACACATTGTCGAACATATCTCGCCAATACAACAACACAAATACTTAGTGCATAATTGTGGCACTAACATAAAGTATCATTAATTCTAAAGTGAAGTATCATCAGCTGTAGAGTGAAGTATCATTATAATTTTCTGAAATTAAATTAAAAATTTTGATGTTTAAAATTAGTTTACATGAGTAAATCAAATGATTTTGCTATGGATACCAACTAATTTAGAATGAAATAACATGGATGAATAAAAAATGTCTCAAGACAATATTGTTTGGTAGTTTTTTAAGTCACACAATTAGAAATAGAAAATTGAAGAAATTTGGAGAAGATTGGTGGCGAGAAGTTAAATAAGCTCAACAATTGAAGGCGACACGACCAAATTGAGCAGAGAAACATCCAAATGACAAAAGTTAGTATGAAGGTTAGTGCGTGGAAGATCTATGGAAAAACTCTTTCATTGCCCAAAGTGGCAGACTTTTTTTTGTGTATTTTTTTCTTGGACAAATTCATACAAAACAGATGCTTCAAACAAACATCTATAACACCACAAGTTTATACTTCATAGTCAACTTAGACATATTAGCAAACACTTGAATGGCAACATGATATAATTTTTGATAAATCAAATCCCATTTTAACAACACTATTCACGAGAAGAACAATACAATTTTCTCTTCCCAAACATAATCAACAACTTGTTAATATTACACAACAACCGTAAATTAGTAGTTAACACCAAAATATTCTCTCCCTAAAACAACCATCCATATCCAATAATTTATCCAAAAAAATCAGAATTAACACCCGCGCCGTATAATTTCTATAATATTTTCACCACCAATATGCTTATAAGACACAATCTCCTCCAACAAACCAAAACTTGTCACGACAAGAAACTCAATTGGGGAACGATGAATATGAAAACTAGCCACCACAAAGACATCCCTTCACTGAAGATAAATAAAATTTTGTCGGATTTATTCATGAAATCATCGGTGGAGAAAAAAAATCATATGAAGAGGAGAGAGATTTCTGTTGGAATCGCGTAGAGAGGAGAGAGAAAAAAATCGTATGGGCCTGTAATTGGAGAGAGGGAGAGGCTTCAACTGGAGAGAAAATCATTTTTTAATTTATATTTAATCAATCAAGTTGACGGGTCAGGTCGAATTGAGATCCGTTTAATGTAAGTGTGCCTCTAAATAAATTTCGAGTTCATGTGAAACTTTAAAACTAGATTCAAATTCGATTTGGCTATGTATAAAAATCAAGGCATTCAAAATTCAACTTGGTTAAAATATAACTTCTTTGCAATTATCTAAATTATAAGTATATTTATGAATCATTGATACTAGTTTTTGAGTTGAGAGAAAGGGGATGAGGAGCGGCGGATCACAAATTCGAAACTTCTTACATGAGTCTTCATTATCTGAGTATAGCTAAATGGACAAAACATGGCTGCTAGTTAGTTATGTTATGTGTTTTTCTAGCTATTCATGATATTTATACAGTAAAATCTCTATAAATTATTACTCTATAAATTAATAAATTTTCTAAAATAATAAAATCTCTCGGTCCTGACGTGGGCCTTTGTAAAAAATCATCAAATTCGATAAGATAATAATTTTTCGGAAAATCCCTTTATAAATATTAGGTTTCATTAAAACTCTAAATTAATAATTCATAAATATTACAATTATAAATATTATGGTAATTTGCTAAAATATGAATCTATTGTTACTTGTTTTTTCTTAAAATTTAAATCTAATTGGATTTCACCCTAACTTTTTTAATTGCAGCCAAGAGTTTCAGTGTCGAGTTCTCTAGCTGCAACAAAAAATTATTTTATTTTCATATTGAGATTTATATAGTATGTGTTTCATTCATCATGCATGAATATATTTAATTGGCTATAATAATTATTTAAGTTCAATGAGTTACTGTAAATATGTATATTTAAGTAATTTCAATGAATTGATACATGCATCCATGAATATAATAGTTAATTGTATACAATGAATTGATATCATACATGAATATATTTAATTAGTTACAAAGAATTGGTTGATGTATGAATATAATTAATGAAACATATATGAATTCATTTATTTTCAATACATATGTACTAAATTTGCTGAATTTAAAAAGTCTCTTTTTTAATTAATAAAATATTAATTTATCGATATATTAATATCTCTCTAAATTAATAAAATTTCATGGTCCCAAGGTTATTAATTTATAGAGGTTTTATCTA
This sequence comes from Perilla frutescens, assembly GCA_026008535.1. Classification (NCBI taxonomy): domain Eukaryota; kingdom Viridiplantae; phylum Streptophyta; class Magnoliopsida; order Lamiales; family Lamiaceae; genus Perilla; species Perilla frutescens. Next base: position 13,187,654 of record BRKX01000003.1, on the reverse strand, counting down.
ACAAGAATTGAACTGTTGCTGATATAAAATCTTTGACGTTTCACATGTATTTAAAAATATATAATTATTATAATAATTATAATACGAAAAGTTCATGGAAAATTAAAATAATTTAAAATTTTAAAAAATGTATATATTCTATAAAGTTAGAAGGGTAACATATTCTGTAAATTTAGAAGGAAAAAAAAAGACAAAAATTAGAACTCTACACATTTTCACTTATAAATACTCTCACTTAATATATTCACTTCCACTAACAAATATTTAATATGGAAGATTATGAAGATGCAAAAAATACTGAAAAAAAGTAATTAAATAAATTTAATTACACTTCCATGTGTCTACAATATTAGGTTGATAAGTTATAATTATAGTTGTTTAATTTTTTATTTAACAAGAATTGAACGGTTGTTGATATCAAATCTTTGTCGGTTTGATAACACTAGAAACATGGATCAAGATGAAGCTCCAATTGAATGGGTCTCCAGCCTTACATGATATACTTAAAAAATATATAATTATTGCAATGATTATAATACTTAAAGTTCATGGAAAATTCAAAATTGTAATAATTTAAAATAAAAAAAATTGTACATGTTCTCTAAATTTAGAAAAGAAGACAAAAATTAGAACTCTATACATTTTCCACTTCAATACTCTCACTTAATATCCATCTCCACTATCAAATTGCTATTTAATACCAAGGATTACGAAGAGGTAAAAAAAACATAAATAATAATTAAATTTAACAAATTTAATTACACTTCCAAGCATCTACAATATTAGGTTTTACTTATGTGTGTGGGTGGGGGGGTGTATCATCAACTATACCCTGCATGTCGTCCATTCTTCCCATAGTTCACACTTCTCAGTGTATTCAATTCTACAAGTCAACAATGACTCCATTCTTTACCTTGGTGAAAATTCTTGAGTGAGACAGAACAAACTATGCAATGAAGCTTCGTCTGATCTGTAGTTATGAAGTTCCCATTTTCGGAAATAAAGAAAACATATTGAGCCTTGAATGTTTGTTCTATGAACATGGGGTTAGTTTTATGAACTTTCACAATTCAAATTAAAGTGTAATTCAAACAATCATTTATTAAAAAGAACCAGGCAATGCTAAGTAAGGACAACCTTTATGCTCTTAAGGATTTTATTCTCATCGATAACAATTTCAAATTCAAGACAACTTCAACTTAATTGAAGACTCATTTTAATACGAAGACCAAGGTTTACAAAGTATTTGATGATAATTTCTTGAACTTTGTGTTTTCATTTAAACCTTTCAATCAACTGGTAGCAATGTTGTAGAATTCGGCCTAGGCGCTAATCAGTCCCTAACCGTGGTGAATATGGTGTAGTTGGCCACATTATTCGGTCTTGTTATATTTCTGCAGTTGAGCTTTTAAAACACAAGCTTATATTTGCTCAGTTGGTGGGCTAATGATGTAGAACCTTATTTCTTCAAAAGGTCCCAAGATTGATCCCTCCTATCAACGTATGTGCGTATTTTTATTTTCAAATTTGAAAAACAGTCTACTTCATAAAATTTAAATTAAATTTGTGTGTACCAGGGGTCGATCTTGGGCCAATATGATTTTTGTGTGGCCTTTAGTTTTCAAATTTGAAAAATATTATACTTCATAAAATTTAAATTAAATTTGTGTGTACCAAAGGTCGATCCTAGGCCAATGTGTGCCAATTCTAACCGCTTACCACTATGCCAGATTCAAACTTATGATTTTAAACTATTTTTAAATATATATAGCAAGATATGATAATCTATACACTATATAAAAATAGAATAGTGGGGGGTAATTTAGACAATTCATATTTAAATTTATTTTTTAATAAAATATATCATGATTATTGAAGCGACACTTTTGGATAAATCTATGTAAACAAAACAACGCCGCTTTTTGCTGGTCATCGTACGTCGCCCATAAATTTTCCACCACTTTTTCGATGGCACGACCAAAATCTTATCGTATTCTCAAATTTATAAACACTATCACACCGTCATCGAAATCCATCGGCCTCACAGACTACCAGAGGATCCAGTACAACTTTTGGAACCCTACTCGGAGCACAGACACGGATGGATTGGAGCGGAGGATGACATGGCGGCGACGAGAGAAGATAATTATCCCCAATTCATTTGAAACAGAATATTGCGATCTTTTGTAGACTTTTAATGCTGAAAATTCTGGGGTCTAGCTCTGTCCCCGTGTCCAATGCCGCCCCATGGCTCATCTTCATCGTCGTAGTAGAGTTTTCATCCCCTGTAAAGCTTGGAAACAGTATCACATTAGAGGTTTGTATATTTAATGTAATGGATTAATAGAATTTAAGTTGTCTTTTTTAAAGTTTGCTGGGAATTATTTTTTAATATTGAATTTGATTGGTCAAATTAAACTAGGACAATCAATTTCCCCATTCAATGAGGCAGGGACATATCCTCTGGTATATGCAGCAGATGTAGAAATTAAACTCTAACGTCTACAACAAATGAAACCAATAGGTAATTCAGACCCCTGGCACAAATATCTCATTTTTAATGGAAAAACTTGTGGGCGATTGGAGAATGAGTTGCTTTATCTCTATTACTAATTTTTATTCGATTTAAAGTCTTTGAGAGAGTTGAATGATTGGAATTTCTTAAAAGAAGATAAGGTTCCTTTTATCAAAAACATTGACACATTTTCTTTAGATTACTCACGATTAAACACAGTTTCATCTGTGTTTATTATTTCGGCATTTTCTCTTTTCCTAACTTGATAAACATACCTAATGTAGTATAGTATCATCTCTTTATTTCACAATCGATGTGCCCTACATTTTTATGCACAAGGATGGCTATGGCGAGTAAGTACAAAATCCAAGGCTTCACGCATTGTTTTCATGAGATTTTAGATTTTGTAAGATCTATAACTAATCAAAATAAGCTTACATATGCAATTCTTCTCCATTTTTTGCTCTTCGGTTTACTTTCTTAGTGAATTTGCATGATTCTCATCCTACCACCATAATATCTCAATGATAAACATGGCTTTTGTATGCATTTTAGTATTTATTTGGATGGTATTTAATGGTTAATGCATGCATAGTTTGGTGTTTGATCATAGTTTCACATTTTTGTTATGCAATTTTATTTTTTTGCTCTTTTTGTAGAAGTGTGAGCTATAAAATGGATACTTTTAGGATCCAATTCAGTTGGAAAATAATCTAAAAAGATAGAGGATCGAGTTATGATCATTTTTCAACTTGAATCGGGTCAATCGGACGAGAAACGAGCGAGAACGGAGCAAAACAGTGGAGCGTATCAGAAATCGGCGACCATAACCGCCAATCGCCAGATTTGACCTCCGATCGCCGAGTGTGGACAGTGAAATCCGCCGACCCGGCCGCCAATTGCCGATTTCTTCAATGTCGGTCGCCGAGTTGAGCGGAAAGTGATGTTTTGCATATTTTCGGCCCGTGAACTTACCTTTTGGGCTGAGTTTTTAGTACTCGGTATAAATACGTTTGTTTAGGTCGAAATTTGGTAACTTCCATTCATTATTTTAGATTTGACAACTGCGAAACGAATGTTTTTCCCGCAACTTTGAAGACCGAAGTATTGTTTTACATAATTCCACTACGGTTCTTTTAATATTTTACAATTTTAATTATGTCTTTTAATTTCTTTACATCTTCCTTTATTTTAGACTACATTATGTGTGAATAGTTTTTATAATTAATTCTAGGGTTTGCACCATGTATTGAATTATGTATTGATTTAATTCTTCATCAATTCTCCTTCCAATTGGTTCAAATATTCAAGTTTAGATTTCTCATGGATGATTAATTGTATGCTAGCTAATTAATTTGAGTTCAATTAGTCATTGTATGCTAGCTAATTAGTTTGAGTTCTGACATAGATAATTAATTAGTGGGATTAAATTTAATGATTTGATACATGTACGTGTGATCTGTATGAGGTTTTAAGATCTATTGGGAATTAATAATTAATCTAGAGATGAAAATAATAGATAAACTGTTAATCTACTTTTATCTTGAGACCTGATGGAAATAGGTAATTAGAATTCTGATCCTCCACCGATAATTAGATTAAATTGGAAGTTGATGGGATTAGATTAATATATAATGGATTCATGTGTTTGCATTCCGTATGATTAATTAGTTTTGTTATTCGATAGTTCACATTTTTAATCTTGTTTAATTTGCATTTGATTTGATAATTGAGTTTAATAGTTTAATTTTAATTATTTGCCTATGAATAGTATACTAAGAAGTTGGGTAGCCTGGATAATAAAAAATTGTTAGTTTAGTACTTGGTGTAAATCACGATTGTAGTCTCTATAGATACGATACTCGATTTACTAGCTTATTGCATTGATCTATGTTAGTTGCAGTTAAGTGCATAAAAAATAGTGCATCACTCAACGGGATGTGAATCTTCTTTCTTTCTTCACAAATCTGCATTATTCTCATCCCACCACCACAATATCTCAATAGTTATGATTCTCTTTCATTTTTTTGATGAATATTGACAAGGATTGGAATATGTAGAAATTAGTTAAACTTTGTAAAATGTCGAATTGAAACAGTTCCTGACCTTTTCTTGGATATAGGTAAAATATTTAAAGAAATTTTTTGGTCAGGTGAGTTCCAATAATAATAAGTAAATAGAATCTAAATATGTTGAAGTGGAAAATTGGAGGAACAAGAAGAATATTGACAGTGGCTTGTTTGAATATATATCTCAATATTTGCTTGAATATATTCTATACAACTATACCTCTTGGTGTTGGAGTCTTTAATTTAGATCATGCTCTTTAGCAAATGTTCATTTATTTAAATTTGTTGTTATTGCTGATGAATAGTTCACAAAGCACGTAATATTATTGATGATGAAACTATCAATAGCATTCAAATCCAATTATCTGCAAGTGTTGAAATGACATCATTCTTGAGGTCCAGAGTCCCAGTTCACAATCTCTCAAGATTGAAAGCCAAAATCCTATAATGTAGCCATCTGCAGTTCAAATGAGGCCTTCAATATGCATTTACTCCATTTTATATTCAATCTATTAATGAACAAAAACTACTGATTCAAAATAACAATTAGTTTATCTTAGATATCTATTCGTATAATTTAATTTAGATTCATTTTGATCACATACATATTTAGATTTAGATGAACTTGATATGTTTGAGAAAATTTTGAATTTACACTACATAAATGCTGCTCAGATTAGTTATATATGCTAGAAAGCTATTCATGATATAAAGAGAGATCATAGCATTTTTCTTTTACTTTTAATTAAATCAATTAAAAGGTTGACAATTGTGTATTTTACACAACTTTCGGACATGATTTGATATATTTTATCTTGACAAGTTGTGTGATTTACTAGTTTTTATGCATTATTTCCTATCATTTGGTATTTTTGATGTGTTTGTTAGTTTTGCAGTTAAAGTGATGAATATGTCGAATAATTGGTGTAAAATGATCAATTAAAGTTGTAGAGAGCTTAATAATGGTCTAAATAGGCTTTGGGCTTAATTAAATACTTAATTGAAACATATTAGACTGGGTTAAATGATCAAAGCCGGTAAAAATCCAAAGCCCAGCTCGAAAAGGGAGTGGTCGACCCAGAAAGTCTCGGTTGACCCACCCATGAGTAATTTCTAAAGGCCTGGGTCGACCCGACCTGTCCCGCCCCAATTTTCATAAAATAAAATAATAAAAATATTAAAGAAGGGCGTCACTTTTATTAAAATATAAAATATTTAATATCATTACAACGGAAGCTAAATAATAAAATCTCTTTAGAAATTCATCATCACACGTCACCACACACATCGCACGAGTAAATCATCAATCTGAAAAATGTAATAATTATGGGGTGGGTGTTATTGACTCAGTGGTGAATACATTTATCCAAGTTATACAATTATAAAAAATTATAATATGGGTAACCAACGACTAATAATATATCGGGACATATGCAGCTCGACAACCAATAATAATTATTGTAACCCGTAGGTTAATAATTGTGAACCTGTATAAGAGCATAACAAGGATAAATAATAATGTGTGTCACATCATATTCCCCACTTTGACTTGAGAGAATAGTACGGGTGTTAGTTAGTCCACGCGCCGTCTAATAATATAAATAATTGATTAATAATAGTAATAATCAAAAAATATTTTAAAGAAAGAAAATGGAATGATCTAAAATAAAATGCATGATTTCCAAGCCCAACCAACTAATATTCCCTTGGCCCAACCTATCTAACCAAGGCCAATTTTTAACTATTAATCTAACATAGCCCATAGCCCACTACATAATATTAAACCAACCACCACACCCTTTCACCAAACACACCTCTCGGGCTCTCGGCAACCAAACCAAAGAAAAGATTTCTCTCTCCTAACTCTCTCTCTCTCTCGCCAAACCCCCCCCCCCCCCCCGGTAAACAGAAATGGAAACAAAATTCCCTCTCTTCCCCTTGCTTCCTTACGACAATATCCACTAAAAATCAACAACCCCAGCACCTCTTCCCTCTCTCGTCCTTGCTCCGCCGCCGACGAAGCCCCTCCGCCGCAGCAGCTGACTTCCGACAAATTCAAGTAGTTAAATTCTCACTTTTCTTTTGTGCCGACAGCAACCTCCGCAACCCAGAGAACCACTGCAGCTAACCTATCTTCTCATTCTCCCTCTGTCTCCCTCTCTCACCCCTGCACCCGCCGCAGGGCCGGTCCTGACAAAAGTGAAGCCCTGGGCGAAATTATAAAAATGGCTCCCAATATATTATTGTACGCAATATATTGAAAAGCAAAACATGCCCATTACTTATAAAAAAATGACTTCGTCTAGCATTTTTACTTGCAAAATCATCTACAATATCATTCATATCTATGTTATCTAAAATCTCTTTTTCTATACATAACTAATTTTGCACCCGTGCGTTGCACGATAATTATCGAATTTAATTGAAATAAGATGATATATACTAATAATATTATAAGTTTACATAATAAACAAATACATGAAATAAAAAATTATAGAATAGTAGTGAACCATTTTCATTTTTTAATATTCACTATGCAAAGAAATAATTTTTGTTGCATTCAATAAATGCTCTGAGTCTAGAAAGTAAGAAGATAGTAAGGGGTGAAATTTGGAAAATTTCTTTTATCTAGAGATATGAATCCAAATTTGAGAGAAACAAAGCTGATGAGAGGCTATAATGAGGAATAAATTAGAGAGAAGGAACTTTCATAACTGAACATATCAGGAAGCTAAGTCAAATATTAAAATTAAGGTTTGAAGAAGTTATGGATAACCAAATGAATTACTTCGGAATCAATCGGATCATCTGACGGGCTAAACTTAAAATTTTCATGAATTACTTAAATATTTAAATATAATGATATTATTGAAAATTGGGAAGGAAAACTAATGGATCATCTTTGGCAGACAAGCAAATGCAGTTCAATACTTGATATCTCAAGTTTGATGAACAAATTCCAAATCTTTGTTGAGTATACACAAAAGGTCTATTACAACAATGTAATAGAGGGAAACCTTGTCATAAGATAAGCATTCTTACACCATAAATATATTTCAATATTTAGGAACATGATATCGTATAACTTTGTCAATTGTCACATAATGATTAGGTTCTTTGTTTACAACTGGAGCCAATATTTCTTCAAATATACGGCTTTCCTCTAATCTGGCGGCCAGGAACGCACCTTAGTAATTCATGTTCTTGTTCTTGCCTAAAACACAAAAAGAAAAATATATAGAACAATCGACAAAATCTGCAATTAAATTCACAAATATCAACTTCAAAAGAGGATAAGCATATATCTAAACTTCGCTCTTTTCTTGAATTTGTCACTTGCCTCAAGATTCGCAGTATGCCACACCAACATGAGTTACAGAAAATACAATAATAAAGGACACTCAACGGATAGATATAGGCAACTTAGTTTTGCTAGCAGATTAAAATCTCATATCCAAAATCTGAATGAAAATGTTAAGATGCATTGTAATATAACATGAGAGACCATTGAGGGTGTTACAGTTGGCTATGACATTTATCCATGTCTCAAAGAAGTCAAACAAACAGATATTCCCCTGGAATAGAATGCAAGCAAATAATTAATTATAGGATACATAAAAAAGAAAATGCCAGAGGCAAAGAAAAAGGAATGACAACCAACTCACTCATTTTTTATTTTATTTTTTTGTCTCTGGCCCAACTTCAGGAGGGTGATCATATTTTTAAAAATTAAAGAATAAAAAATCAATAGAAAACGTGTTTTAATTGAATTATAGTTTTTGATTTAGTGAATCTACTTCAACTCTATGCATGAATTGGGAAACAACATCAAATTTACCCTTAATTACCTCATATATCATCCACCAAATGATAACATGTATTAGCATCTAAAATATATGCGTAAGCTAAGCGTATTCACATCAAGGACCAAAGGGCTCCTTTTTAGAGAGCAATATGCCTCAACAGAGGAAGTTGCAATGATTAAAGATTTGCCATGATAATATCATGCGAAGCATGAGAGACAATCCTAATTGGAACAATGATCCAATGTATCTAATTAGCAGTTCATGATTAAAATGAACCTAGAAATCAGAATTCCTTAAAACACATTGAAGAGGAAAATGAGGAAAAAGATATAATGTAGAAAACCTAATTAAAAAGTTACAGTTACACCAGATAGAGGCATAGAGCAGTTACATGGCACCATTTGCAGATTGTATAACCCCCCCCCCCCCCATTTGAGAAAAGGTCAATACTTTCAAAGACACATCCTGAAAGCCAAAGCCAGCAGCGAGCATTAAGACACAGATGAAGATATTTTCTCTTGCATTAAGGTAGTAAACGTGAGTGAAGCAGAAAGTTATAAAGGGGATGCCATTTTCATGTGGTAAGAACATAAAATATTCAGTTGAATCCATGAATTTTTCAAGGGATCGAGCAAAAAACAACTCAAAGAGTTCAGAATTAAATCCCGAAAAAGATAAATAATTTTCAAAAATACCTTAAAAAATCACATAATAATGTAAAAATATTTAAAAAAGGGAGACGGATCAAGGACTTAGGCTTGCCTCTTCCCCTGATGACAGTCAAGGACTCCCCTGGCAGAACTCCCAAGATGTTGCGTCCTCCATCTTCGCCTCCCTCGCCAACACCTAGAGAGAATTGTGAAATCAGAAGTGGGCGTGAATTTGACGGAGTGCTCTAGATTAACTGGTAGAATGTGAATTTGAGACGGTTTCCTCAACGAATTAATGTAAAAACTGCTCCAGATAAAATGACAAAAATTCCCTAAAATTGGCACCAAAGACTTGATCAACAGAATTGTACGTGTGCGATGCACTGTAATGATTGAACATAATTGAAATAATTAATGCAAAAATCCATATTATAAATTTATAAGTTTATATATATCATTCCCTGAAATCACAATACTTCACTGCTGTAAATCATTTCTGAAATACTGAACCTGTAAAAAAATACTCTTAACACCATATAGCAAATCAGAGTCTCGAAAGAAATGAAGTAACATATGAAATTAGTCTAAATCTTGAAACCAAAAACTACAGCACAATGATGATACTATGAGTCTTAATAATTCATTTTTAGCAACAACTAACTCAAACGAAAAGAAAATATAGCCTAAATTTCAAACTCGAAATGACAGAAGAATAAAAAACAATAACTATATAGAGCCTCGGGAAGATAAAGTTACAACCATTGACCTAAAAAATACCAAAGTCCTGTTTGAGATCAAACAATAGCCAACTCAAACTTCAAAAAGTCACGAAGAAAACATCAACATAACTCACCAGTAAGATTACAAAACCACTTTCATAACTCACAAGTTGCCCATATCTCTGAAAAAATGACACGTAAAAAAAGTGGGGGATAATTTTTGTTAAGCTATGATACCGCCGTAGACTATCTTGACAAATGTCGATCAGCATTTGTTAGGAATCTTCAAATTATTATTTTCCAAAGGAAATTATCCGGCGGTGGAGGGTGTTGAAATCAACATTTATGCTGCAATAATCATTCACTCGTTGGCACCACAGTCAACCAACACAATTGAATTGAATTATTTTAAACTATGGGTGCTAGATATAAAAAGTGAAGTGTGATTTTAAGGTTATTGACATAAGTGCATCCAGAGAGAGAGAAAAACGCAAGTCTTCTAATTGGCATAAGTGCATCCACAGAGAGAGACTCACCTCTTCTAACACAAGCTTATTATTTTCCTCCTCTAGTTGTGTCAGCAATACTCCAACTCCACAGTATAAGCCTAGAATCATGTTAAAAATTGAAACTTTATGCATTACAGTAAAAATACCACAAAATCAATTGTTGATAAAATCGTAAAATTACTTGCAAATTGGGGGAAAATAATTAAAAGAATAAAAAAATAAGAGAGACTGAGAGACCTAGCAGCAATCATTCTTTCTAAAAGATTTGATTTCGTGGTGTTCCACTGCGCTTACCGAGAATCGAGCGCTTCGTCGCTTCTGGTCGTGCTGCTTTGTTTGCTGGCGATTCTAGGGCTCTTCCTCCGCCAAATGAACATCGCCGTCCCTGTTAACTCCTTCAACTGGCAAATCTCTCAAGAGGTTGCTTCCGACATCACGGCGTCTTCGCTTCCTTCGCCAACACCTAGAGATTCTGAAATTTGAAGTGAATTCTGAAACTGATGTGGGCGTGAATTTGACGAAGTGTTCTGGCCTCTGGAGTAACCGCTAGAACGTGAGTTTGAGACGGTTTGCTGCAAAAATGAATGGAAAAACTGTTCTGGATAAAGTGACAAAATTGCCCTAAAATTGGCGCTAAAGACTTGGTCAACAAAAACTGTGTTTATATATATATATATATATATATATATATAGATATTGTCAAACCATTCAATCTCTCTTGGGACATTGACGATCTCAAATACGTTTTCAACAATTTTAACTTTGAGAAGCTCCTCTCAGCCGTAAAACAAAAAATACAAAATCAAGTAATCAACATATGCTTCAATGGTTATGCGGTTCTGCCTTCAGAATTTCAAAACAAAAACAAAAACACATAATTAGGGCAAATGAATTCCTTTGTACACACAATTATAAAATTCGAACAACGTATTTGCAAGAACATAAGGACATTGAACAACCAAAGAAAATATCCGAAAATATGAATAGTAAGTAGAACATGAAATAATTGAAATATACGATCGAGAGAAGAGGAATAATGTAAAAAAAAATTCAGATTGAAATATACACACTAAAATCGATGAAAAAATCAAGATTACCTGGAAAATTGAGAGCAACAACAACGATTGAAGGCGAAGCCACGGGAGTAATTGTTGACTGTCAATGGATCGAAGACAATTTTTTTATTTTATTTTTTGTAAATTTTTAAAGAGAAGAACATCAAATAGGAATTCGAGAAGTAGATGAGAAATATTAACAGATTGAATAAATTGAGAATTACAGAGAATCAGAGATGAGAAGTGAGAACTATCCGAACAGAGAATCAGAGATGAGAAGTGAGAACTATCCATGGAAGGGGGATAAATAAAGATATTGAAACTCTCCCTCAACGGTAAATTAAAATAGAAGATGAAAGGGTTTTTTGATTTCTGCGTGGTTTATTAATGGAAGAGAGAGATCAGATTACAGATATAAAACGCTGAACGCGATGCTTAATGGAAGAGAAAGAGAGTCAGAGAGAGAGAGAGTTTCAGATACAATAAGTCTAATATTTTTTTTAGTATACATAATGCCTATAACTAATGGGCTATATTAAAAATTTTGCGCCCTCCAATTTTTGGGGCCCTGGGCCGTCGCCCAGGCCCGCCCGCCCTCAGGGCCAGCCTTGACCCGCCGCCAACTCCGCTGAAAAACACCGCCGTCGCGGCCGGTTGTATCACCCCTTCCTCTCTCAAACACTCTCCCCAATGAAATGCAAAAGAATGCACACACACACACACTCACACATGTACCTCGGAGAAAAAATGCAGAAACTTTTAGCTTATTGAAATGCTTTAAGAAACGGTTTTTTTTTTGTGTTTAGAATGAAACATTGAGCTCCCTTTTATAGCAAGAAATATGGAGATGAAAAGTTTTGAGGTTGAATGCGATCATTAAACTTGAGATAGTGGAGATGATGAAGAGCCGCGGGAATTCAAGGGACAACCGTTTTTCAACCTCTACAATTCCGTCAATTCGTGACAGTTGCAGAATTGCCTCACGAAGAAGACAACAATATGGCTACGATTATTGGGCTAAAACAAAGAAATGCACATGGGCTAAAATAAATAAATAAATATTGGGCTCAAATTAAATAAATATTGGGCTTGAATCAATAAATATTTAGGGAATACAAAATAAATATAGATTTTTAACTTTTGGAGGATAAATTAAATAATTAAAATAATATTTAATAATAATAATAATAATTAAAGGAACATAACAAAAAATAATATAACATGCATTATAAAATTATTATTTTTTTGAAATAAAATGTAGCAAATTTCTCTAAAAAGTTTCGGGTCACTACACGACCTAGTTCACTTGGGTTGATCCTGTGTAAAAATAACCCTCTGGGTCGACCCATCTTTCTCATTCTATCCATCTTTATGGTTTCGCGGATTGGCGAGTTTTTTTTATCTATAATTAGGGTTCCAAACCTAAAATATAGACAACTTAAGGGAGGCACGAAGGAGAGAAGAGGAGATACAATATACACCCCTAGAACCACTCTCAATACGCCAATGATACACACTTACATACCCCGAGAAGAGGGAAGATGCGATCATTACCATCTATATTCGGAGAGAGCATTAAACCATTGGAGAGGAGGATTCCAACGGTGTTGGAGAGAGAGTTCATCATAGAAGACGATTGGATGTTATAGAGGATTCCCGGTGTCATCTTTATTTATTTTATGATGTTTCAAACTCTGTTTTATTTTATTTTATTTATGTCTAACTAAATTACTTTAGGGATCCTAGAGTTTGCAATTATTATGGATTGAATGATTTAATTTATTGAATTATGTATTCCATTCATTATTGAGCATTTGATTACCTAGTTTGGATTTCTCATATGTATGTTGATGGCCACAACATGTGTATGCTAACTAATTAATTGAAAGATTCTAGTCGTGTCTGATTAATTAGTGGGATAAAATAGGTGAATCATTTTATGTGATGTTTGTAAGAACCGACCCAGTGAACAAGTGTTGTATAAGGATTTAAGTTCAAGGAACGTGGTTGTGAGTAATAACGTATGCGAAGAACCGACCACAGTGAAGTACATGATTATTATTTCTATGTTATGACATGTGTTCTATGAACAGTCTGATAACGAATTAGTGATTTTCCACCATTAATGAATTAAAGAAGGTCAAATAACCAATACATCAATCTAAAATCTATTATATGCGCATTATCTCTGGAATTCCCCATTTCTATTATTTGTTAAGTGCTAAGTTTTATTTATTGAGTTTTATGTTATTGTTCAGTTTTACAGTTTATTACCTCTTTCTTACTTTGAATTCTCTTTGGAAACAAGTAATATCTTTCAAGATATATATCAATTTCCAATAGCCAATGAGATAGTGTTACATCAGCTCTAGATCTCACTTCCCACAACTATAAATAGGGGCCTCCATATCAGTTGAAAATCACACCAGAAGCCATTTAAAGAGTTCGAGAATTTGAGAACTTCCATAAGTGAAATTCTCTCAGATATCCAATGCGTTCTTGTGACATTCAAAGGCGTTCTTCACCAAATTCATCCTGAAGACGACGTTTGATCCATAAGCAAGGCAGTCAAAGGCGTTCTTCATCAAATTCATTCCGAAATTAGCATTTGGTCCGGAAACAAGGCGTCGGCTCTCCGAGTTAACGTTATCAAGACTAAAGATCAAGTCAAAGAAGATCGAGGATACAAATCTTCCCCGAAAACTTCAAAGGCCAAGTTCAAACAACAAGTTCGAGAAAATCAAAGAGGCAAATTTACTTTGAAGATTTCAAAGATCGTTTGAAAATCAAGTTTTGAAGAGAAGAATCAGAGGAAAAATAGAGATTGGATTCATAAATTTATATTTTTGATCCGAAATCATTTTATTGTACACTGTTTTGTGTTTTACCAAATTAAATACAAAAATTTGTGTTTACAAATTTTGGCACGCCCAGTGGGACTATCTCTACCTCCCATCTCTTCTCTTCATCAAATTCCTCAAACATCAAGAAGTCTACAACTCTGAAAGAGTAAGGAACAAATGATGGGGGCAAACCTTTTGAAAAATCTCCAAGTGAAAAAGAAGAAGAAGTGGCTTCAAATCTCGTCATGAGCCCATTCAAGTCCTTCAATACATATTTCAATCCATGAAAATAAAATGCAACGCTCCTCGATAAGAGCATAAACTATCTTCCAAAGCTCCTTGATAAGAGCCAAAACTATCTAAATTTGCTCAAACGCTCCTTGATAAGAGCCTAAACTATCTTCAAAACTCCTTGATAAGAGTCAAAACTATCTAAGGTTTTCAAAATGCAACGCTCCTCGATAAGAGCATAAACTATCTTCCAAAGCTCCTTGATAAGAGCCAAAACTATCTAAATTCTTCAAGAAATACCAAGACTCCTTGACACGAGTATAAAATGTCTACAAAGTCAAATTCAAATCTAAGACTCCTTGACACAAGTATAAAATGTATACAAAGTCAAATTCAAATTCAAGACTCATTGACACGAGCATAAAAGGTCTACACATTCAAATTCAAGACTCCTTGACATGAGTATAAAATGTCTACAAATTCAAATCTAAGACTCCTTGACACGAGTATAAAATGTCTACAAATCCAAATTCAAATCCAAGTACTCACGAACACGAGTATAAAAGGTCTACAAAGTTCAAATTCAAGTTGAAGGCTCTCGATATGAGCATAAACTATCCAAGTTCAAGAAAAAGCTCCCTGATACGAGCATAAATTATCTAAATTTAAATCCAAATTGAAGGCTCCTTGATACGAGTGTAAACTATCTAATAAATTCAAATTGAAGAACTCTTGAATATGAGTATAAACTATTCACAAGTTTAATTTCAAGAACTCCTTGACACAAGTATAAACTATCTACTAAATTCAAGTTCAAGACTCCTTGATACGAGTTTAAACTATCTAATCAATTTTCGAGACTCATTCATTTCAAACGACAAGTCGTCCATGAACAAGTCTCGAGGGGGCATTTGTAGAGGATGAAAATTAATAATATTATAAATAATATTTTTATGGATTTTTATATATTTATTTAGTTTTGGAATCTTATGAAATCCAAAATTAAATAAAATATTTAAATAATAAAGATATTATTATATAATAAACATTAAAAGTCTTTGGCAACAAGTATATATCTTTCAAAAAGATATATATCAATTTCCAACAGCCAATGAGATAATGTCACATCAGCTCTAGATCTCTCTCCCTACAACTATAAATAGGGGCCTCCATATCAGTTCAAAGACGTTCTTCACCAAATTCATCCCGAAGACGATGTTTGATCCATAAGCAAGGCAGTCAAAGGCGTTCTTCATCAAATTCATTCCGAAATTAGCATTTAGTCCGGAAACAAGGCGTCGGCCCTCCGAGTTAACGTTATCAAGACTAAAGATCAAGGATACAAATCTTCCCCGAAAACTTCAAATGCCAAGTTCAAACAACAAGTTCGAGAAAATCAAAGAGACAAATTTACTCTGAAGATTTCAAAGACCGTTTGAAAATCAAGTTTTGAAGAGAAGAATCAGAGGAAAAATAGAAATAGAGATTGGATTCATAAATTTATATTTTTGATCCAAAATCATTTTATTGTACACTGTTTTGTGTTTTACCAAATTAAATACAAAAATTTGTGTTTACAAATATTGATAAAATATCTGCGTTTTAGTTTGGTGATTTATTCGAGCTTCAGTCCTTGTGGATACAATACTCATGCTCACTACTTTTTTGCAATAACACCGTGCACTTACGATCTATTATTTGTTAACCAATAACGTGTCAGGGGCTGCCCATCATATAAGTGGAGAAAATTTATAGCTAATCATTTTAAACCTTTTCGAAATTATAAACTTTTAATATAAATACGACTAGTATTTTATGTGAAATATAACTTCTCTAGGCCATTAATCATTTGCTATCTTTATAGATGATCACAATCTTATATTTCGTTGAGGAATTTAAACCAATATTAACACAAAAGGTATCAAGCTTTACATGATATCCATCATCAAAGACTGTTCAGTGAAGTTCAGCATATATATTGAATAAGGCCTCATAAAGTTAGTCTTTTCTCGACTGAAATTCAAGGTAGATACCTGACTTGACATGTTTTTAGTTGGAAGATTTTGATTTTTAGTTGTTCTTCTATTTTTCTTTATTTCATCATGCTCTTTAATTGTCAATGGAGCTGATAACATGACACTCATCTTATACAACCAAATTATACCCCGAGATTGAAAGCTGCTAATAGTAGTTTTTGTTAATTATTTTTTCATTGAGATTCTGGCATGGTTGAGTCTAAAAGCTACTAATATATAGTAGGTGTGTTGTTATTTCCTTTTAATTGAAGGCATGTAAAAAAGAAATTGGATGGAGGCCTACCTGGAATCGGATGATATGGATGCTATCAAAAAGGTCAATAGAGGAAGGATACTGATTTGCTCAAAATTTCTTCACAATATGATATGGATTTTGAGCCTCTATTTCGTGTAGACCTCAATCATTTTTATGTGCATGTTATCAAAAAGGTTAGTAGAGTAATTAAGGACATTGTTTTGCTCAAAAGTTCTTCACAGTCTGATATTCATTTTGAGCCCCTGTTTCATGAAGACCTCATTCATTTTTATATGAATTCTATCAAAAAAGCTCAATAGATGAAACATGTTGCCTTGCTCAAAATTTCTTCACAGTATGGTATGGATTTTGAGCTCCTGCTTCATGAAGACTTCATTTTTATTTTTATTTTTTATATTCATTATGTATGTGGTGACTTGATGCATGGACATGTTTTTATAGACAATGATATACACTATGACTACTCAAGGGAAGAAAATATGAATTTCCAATAGTGGAGTCCATTTTTTTATTGTAGAATGAAGATGAATGCGTTGCTCGCTGGAAATAAGTAAGTAATAATCTAAAATATATTTTAGGGTTAGTTCTGTTTTTATCTTTATAATTTTTTTAAAAAAAAAATGAAATACTGATTTTTGGTTCAATTGGACTGAAAATTATAAAGTTGGTAGTATAAATTATGTCATGTGTTTATTGCTGAGATGTGTTCCTACTGTATTTACATGTGAGTAATATTTTTATTTTCTAGGGAGTTAGACATGAACGAGGATATTTATGATTGTATGTGATGAATATCAATTTTTTAGAAAGAGATATCATCATATTACCCTTGAAGAAAAAAAAATGAAAATAAAAGGAAAAATCAACTTATTGCTCTTAACCTGGCAATTATAAATATGTTCTTAGTAAGATGCTTTAACTGGAAAGCTTATATTCGATTTCCATCTCTAGGTAACCTAAAGCTTCACAACTCCACGAAAGTTATATTTGTTGAAAGTCTTATGTAATATTTTGTGTCCCCTAAATTTTCCTTATGATATAACTTGAATTAGGTAACTCTAATGAAGAATTTGTTATTCAGTCACTCACAACAATAGAGATTCAGTTCCATGATTTCGTTCAACATTTAAAGAGCAGAACTTTATATGCGTACATACAACCATTGTGTATTGGTGTACTCTCAATTATAAACTCATGCCTCTATTGTTGCTTAATTTGAAGATCCATTTTATCTACAGTCAGTAGTGGATGCTCAATTGTTATGCTCTTTCTCTTCACTGATATTTTTCAGTCTTTTCTTTTCCAGGTATTTGCTTGAGCATGTCTGAAAAATGAATCTCTTGTGAATAATCCAGAAGGAATTGCATTAATGTGCTAATGCGATTCGGAAGTTTACAAACGTGAGGATATTAATGCTTTCTTGGTTAGTCATTCTTGTATTTGATTTTTTTTTAAGAATTGTGTTTTTTTTTTATCAATGGTCAAAATATTATGTAATTGAAATCTGTTTATTTTTCTTTTAGGGAAATGCAAGAGAGAAACAAGGATATTTGACCATGTTAGGAGTGTTTATGTTGTAAATTCATATTGCATTTAAATTTTCTACTAGGATAAAATTTTCATCATAGAGATTAATGTATTTAATCATCTTTTTTTTTTAGTAGTGGGGACTTTTTTTCAGAAGGATTTAATGTTGGAGATTTGATGGCTTATGTTCATATGCGTGGTTTTGTTTATGTGTGGTAAGTTTTGTTCATTATGATGAAGTTAGAAAGGGGCCACGACTAACTTATGCAGAGAGGGAAAAGCATTTTTTATATTCCTATTTAAAGTAAAATGTACCAATTGACGGTAGTCATTTAGGTGCTTAGTTGAGTCCCAATGAGTAGTCGAGGTGCTATTGGGATGTTAACCCCTAATTTTATATTAACTGATTACGTTAACAATTCCTATATATAATTAGTGATTATATGTGTCAACTTATATATTATAGTTGTTTTTCAATGTTTGCATTAGTATATTATAAAAAATAAAAATACCTAGGCTCCCGCCTAGGACCTGACTAGGCGTTCCTAGGCACTAGATGCCCCCAATCGCCTGACTAGCACCTAGAGAATTCTGCAATCTTGACTGGTAGGTATCAAAACTAATAGTGCCATCATTTAGCACTAAGTATTTTTAGATTGTCATGATCTTTATGGCAATTCAAAGAACATAAAGGTTTTGGTTTTTCAAGTTTTGAAGATAATGTTTTGGACATTATGATATGAACATTCTACTGTCAATCTGATTGAAGATTAAAGAATGTACTTGAGCATGTTCATGAACATGATCGTATACATGGTTGTCCAGAAAGTTTTCAAGAGACGTGCCAAGCTAGATTCAAAGAGTTGAAGTTCCTGATTGAAGATGGACGTTTTAGAATAGAAGATGCCTTATTCAAGATGAAGATCAAGATGGAAGAAGGCAAGTTCTATTCAAGGAAGGACTCTAGTTAGAGAAGTCCAAATCAAACTAGGAAAGTTTCCTTATTAGAGTTAGATTCAAATTAAGACACATCTGATTACTTTGTTTAGGCTATAACTTGTTCTTATAAATAACCTAGGAATCATACTAGTTTTGTGTCGAGGTTTACATATATACAAGAGCTAGAGAGTCTAAAAAGACTTCAAATTTGAAGTATATAGTATACGGATAGACTATGTTTGATCTTTGTGATCATTATGTATCTAGTCTGTGTTTGAATTTCTTTCATACACACTTAGAGGAGTCTCGAGAGATTTCCTGTGGGAACTAGAGGGAGTCTAGGTTATGAGGGGATCTCACAATTCAGTCCATCGAAAGAGGTTGTAGAGTGTAGGAAAGGGGTCGAGTGACGGGAGGTCATCGTGTAATAGCCTTTGTAATCTTGCAACGGAGTAGTTGATTGTTTCTCATGGACTTGTGAAGTCCTCCTGACGTAGATCAGTTGATCGAACGGAGTTACCAACCTCGTGTCATTTACTTGTTTATATTTAGCATTCTGACCTTACATGTTCTTAATTATGTACATGTACATGACTGTGAACATGACTCTATCCGCACAGTTTATGTAACTTCAAAAACAATTAATGAGACACATCTATTTGGTAATTATTCAGAAAAAATATTAAATCCTATCTCAAAATGTTGTGTTTCGTTATAAAATATTAGGCAACCCCCACCCCCAGCCAAAAAAAAAAAGAACTACATTATTCGGGCCTAGGCCCATTATCTCGTCGTACCCGTCATATTACCCATGACCCGCAACGCTATTAGGGAATTCCACGCCGTCGGATCTAAGTCAAACTGAGAAGATCCAACGGCTTATAAAATTTAACATTTTCACGAAAAATCTCCCATCGCAATCTTCTCTTCTCTCCTCAGTCCCCTCACACTCGATTCTCCGCCGCTTGATGGAAGCAGCAGCCATGGCCAACACCGTGCGAGTCGCCACGGCGCAGATGACCTCCGTCAACGACCTCTCTGTCAACTTCGCTACCTGCTCCCGCCTGGTAAAGGAAGCAGTCACCGCCGGCGTGAAGTTGCTCTGTTTTCCAGAGAATTTCTCCTACGTCGGCTCTAAAACCGGCGACAGCCTCACGATCGCCGAACCTCTAGATGGTTCGCTCATGGATAAATACCGTTCACTAGCTAGGGATTCAAGCATCTGGCTGTCGCTCGGTGGATTTCAGGAAAAAGGATCGGACGATTCGCATTTGCGCAACACGCACGTACTAATCGACGACGCCGGGAATATCAGAAGCAAATACAGTAAGATGCATTTGTTCGACGTCGATGTTCCCGGCGGCGCAGTGTACAAGGAGAGCAGTTTTACTGAAGCGGGAAAAGAAATCGTTGCTGTCGACAGTCCGTTTGGGCGGATAGGTTTAACAGTATGCTACGATTTGCGATTTCCAGAGATTTATCAGCAGTTGAGATTTCACCGCGGCGCGGAGGTGCTGCTGGTGCCGGCGGCGTTCACTACAGTTACGGGGCAGGCGCACTGGGAGATTCTGCTCCGCGCGCGGGCGATTGAAACTCAGTGTTATGTGATAGCTGCGGCGCAAGCGGGGAAGCATAGCGATGAGAGAGAAAGTTATGGTGATAGTATGATTATTGATCCATGGGGTACGGTTATCGGCCGGTTGCCTGATCGGATTTCGACTGGAATTGCTGTTGCGGATATTGATTTTTCGGCGATTGAGTCTATTAGAAAGAAGATGCCGATTGATCAGCACCGGAAGCCGAGTGAGTTTTGGAGATCGGCGTCGGCTTCTTTGTGAGTTAGAAGTAGCAGCTCTGCGTGCTTCCGTAAAGTATCTCCTTCGCCTTATTCGTGCTGCTGCGTTTGTATTTTTATTTTGTATACTTGAATTTGTGCTGCTGTTGGAACATGGTGAACACATTCTTTGTGATATTCACATGCTTCATTGTCATGCGGTTTATTGCAGTTGCACCAACATTATAAATAAATATGAGAACTACTGTTCATTCAGACCATATATGCTACATGTATTGAACGACATCATAGTCTTAACAATATTGACATAGAAGATTTAATACGATTTGCAATGAAGGGTGGAATGGATCCTAAGAGTTCCCTTTTCTCCTATGATCATTTGGAATAGGCAATCCTTGGGTTTGGTGGACTACAAGCTTGTTTCGTGTTTTGTTTGTCTCTGCTGACGGGTTTCATCACTGTTTGTTGCTGTGATCTACAAGGACCATTGAAGAAGTGTCGAAAAGGCATTCTTGGTTTCGTCGACTATCAACTTGTTCTCGTCTTGGTGGATGTTCTTGCAATCTATCATTGTGATCTTGAACATATTCGTGGGATTCAAGAAGTGTCCTTTTGTTGGTTCATCATATCATCCACATTCTTGTTTTGGGATTCATCATGTGTCCTGGTTTAGTAAGTCTCTCTCTGTTCATGGATGAACTTGCCATCTATTGTGGTCAGCAATTGGAATCAAGAATGTTATTGCCTAGCTATCAAATTGTGTCAGCAGATTAACTTGCCATCTATTGTGGTCAGCTTGAAAGATCCTCATTCCTTGGGAACCAAGAAGTGTTATTGCTTCGCTATCAGTATCATATCATTAGATGGCCGTTCAAGTGAATCGGATGAGATCTTCCATCCACCATAAAATGAGTTTTCCGGTGTAAGCCAGGTTAGTGAATGAAGCAGAGACTACCATCACCTTCTATACGGTGCTCTCTCTCTCTCTCTCTCGAAAGAGGTAAGGCTGAACTAGCTAGTTAGAGAGACCTGGTGTGGGGATGGTGGGATGATGGGATGGGAAAATTGGCATAAGAGCCGTGGGGGATGACTGAGAAATTGAGGTAGAGGTCATTGCCATTCAAGTTATACGAATAATGGGGGAACAATGTGAATGTCATTCGGAAACCAGTAGTTCTGAAATAATTGAATTCCGGTATATTAGGGTGTCATGTTTGGAAAGAATTTGCTATTTTCAGAAGATGATGGGAATAGAATCAAAATTCAACTAGGCTACTCGAGGTTATTATGATTGAATCATTGAATAAATGAATCTTTCCAGCGTTCGACATTTCCAATACCAATTTTTCGTGACTAATAAGGCACATATACAAGAGAGAGAGAGAGAGAGAGAGAGAGAGAGAGAGAGAGAATACAGATATCGCAAAATATACAAGCACAAACATGGACATCTACCTACCTATCACAAACACATCTGTGAAAGAAAAAAAAAACATTCACATCATCCCTTAAAGTCCCGCTCATTCGTTAAAAACCCTATTCCCACCTACGTAACAGCGCAAATCGAGAATAATCGTGCGACAATGAGACTCTTCCTTGAAGCTCCTCCACTTTCAGAAGCCTCAGGTTTCCAATAAATAACCGGGTGATTTTCCAGCAACGCGAACGTGGCTGAACACGAAAACTTACGACGGTCTGAAAATCTTAAACTATAACAGTCTGACCAGTAAAACCATCCTCCAGCTGCAGAGAGCCATCTTTCATGAGGTTCAAGCTCAAACTCTTGAACCTCTCTCTCGAATACTGTCGAGACGCCTTTCTCCAGTCCGTCCCCGTTTTCATCATTGCAACAAACTCATCGTAGCTAATCTGCCCATCCTGCAAAGAAACCCAGTTGTGGTGATGAAAACTCGGTTATTGATTTACATATATACAAGATGGCAAGAATTGAAGGAGAAGGGAACCTTGTCAGTGTCAACTTCGCGCATAATGTCGTTGAGTACATCAAGATCAGTTTCTCCCGATTCATCCACTAAAGCTTCCCGTAGCTCATCTAGTTCAATATACCCACTCCCATCTTTGTCGAAGAACATAAATGCTTTGCGGAAATGCTCATCATTCTCCATCCTCTGTAAGTGGATAGTCACAGCAACAAATTCTCCATAGTCCAACACACCGTTTCCATCAACATCAGCCTATAAAAATAGAGACAAGACGAGACGCGAGTTCTTCTATTAGGGCGCGAGTAAAATCTGGGTTTCAGGGAGGTTAAAGATAAAGAAAGTGCATGACAACAATGTATGTTGACGTTTAAGGTTGCAACATATTCCATCGAATATATTCCCTGATCCAAATTGTGTTTTTACTGACACTTTTGCCTAGCGAGGTAAAATAAGATGTAAAGAGCATCCTCCAGCGAGTTCGTACAACCAGATATTGTAGATCTCAACAGAAGGTAACAACAATAATTCAGTCTATATCATCTAGACAGACATGCATGGAGAAGGAGGGGGACCAAATGCATTGGGTCGATGGGATATTGAGATGCATGCCCCACAAAAGAAGAGTGTGAACTAGATGGAAATCCACAATCCATCCCACAAACAAACAAGTCTTTCTGTTTGTTTGTTTGTGTTTTTATGGGGATGGATAATGGGGGTGCTTAACCTTGTGCTCCACCAGATGGAACATAAAAACTTGACTCCATACGTTTGGAGCAACAAGGCATTAAATTAAAACATTTAATATGTATTAAATTTACACCGGAATATGAAGCAATAATGGGAAATATCAGCAAGGAGCAGTTCTTAGCACATCTTTATATATATGAGGCAATCACATGAATCTTGAATTCACAACTAGGCAAATTCAATATTTTTCACTTTTGAAGTTTTGATTGCTTACCACATCCATCAGCAGCTTTATCTCAGGATCTGCAAGCTGGGAACCCACTTTCCTCAGACCAGCTTTAAGTTCCTCAAATGTTACCTTCCCATCATTGTCAGTATCCATCAACGCAAACATATCTCTAATTATTTCCACCTCTTCAACAGATAAATGTTCCGCAATTACCTGCATAGTCATTTTAAGAATAAATGATCATCACGCTAGAGTGAAGTCAAGTAAAGATTAAATGTATTGGCGGAACCCACAACTACAGCCCTGTTTCACCTTAAGTTTCTGAAAAATACGGTATAACTCATGAGTCCATCACTAAGCAACCTTGAATATCAGTTTTACCTTTGTGTTTGCAATACTAAGCTCAAAGTTACGAATGTAGGCAATAAATGTTAGATGCTTACCCTCAATGCTTTTTTCTTGAATCTGTTCATGACAGAAAACTGTTTGAGTCTTGCTCTCACAATATCTCCCAACGGAACATTTGGAGCCTTTTTTGCATTTTGTATCCATGGATGATCTAATCAAATCCACAGATGTGTTAGAGCTGTTGTAAAAAAACAAAATGCCGCATAAATTCTTATGTCTTGATTTGCATGAATATCAAACTGATATGTTTATGTCTAGCTCAAGTTGCCCCTGTGAACCTCATCTTCTACTGCTCCATCAAACAAAATTGCATGAAAATTTTATTATTAAATTACAAGATTTCAGGCCTAAGTCAATGATTCCATGATTCCTTGAAACTTTCCAAGGTTTGCCAGGAAGTTAAAGTTACTCCAATACATGTCATTGGCAAAACTTACCTAAACAGCCACTTCATCAGAAAAGTTCGAACATTTAACTTCATATTCACTGCCCGAGCAAAAAATGATTTCTCAGACCAAAATCTTCACAGATGTTTGAGTGACGATTTATAGATTTTCATTTTCTAAGAATAGAATCAGGTTGCTTTTCTGTCGTTTTTTCCTAAATGCGTGATCATTTATTTCCTTCCTCGGCATGCTTCCCACAATTATTTGCAATCAAGGTATTCACATGCAGCATGGATAAAACAAACACTACCACTCTCACTTTATCCACACTTTTTCAGAAATCTGTTGTTGGAAAAGTATTAAACAAACTCACCAAGAACCTGCTGGGCTGTCAAACGCTTTTTGGGGTCTGGCTCCAGCATTTGCCTAACAAGGCTTTTTGCACTTTCGGAAACCTGTGGCCATGGTTCCCTCTTAAAATCAATCACTCCTCTCAAAATCGCAAGTGCAACACCTTGTTCGGTTTCTGCATTGACCAAGAAATTAACCAAATAAATTATCAATACTTTGATCTCTGTAATCCAGTGATCGGATTTAAGATTAGACAAAAAAAATGCAACAGAAAGAAGAAGATACCGGCCCAGAAAGGAGGAACGCCGCACAGCAGAATATAAAGAATCACTCCAGCACTCCATATATCAACTTCTGGTCCATAATTTCGCTTCAATACCTCTGGTGCCATATAGTACGGACTTCCAACAATTTCAGAAAATATTTCACCTGATTCAAGAAACAATAAGCAATCAAAGACTAGCAAAGATTAAGCTCAAATAAAAGGAAACGTGAAAATCTGCATAATCTGTCTACTATCCATTTACGCATAATCACACACATTCTTCATGTATATCTATGATGTATTTGCACACAATCACACATACAAAAGTGCATATTACTATATTGGAGGATTCCTCCAATTGCTAGTAAATCTCGAACCTACCAGGCTTGAAGAACACCGACAAACCAAAATCAATAACCTTGAGCGCCGAATTTTCCTTCTTATTAGCAAAAAGGAAATTCTCCGGCTTCAAATCGCGATGCATAACACCATGCTGGTGACACATCCTTACAACCTCCGCCACCGTCTTTGCCACGGCGGCCGCCGCCCTCTCGCTGTAATGGCCACGCGCCACTATCCTATCGAAAAGCTCCCCACCCTCGCACAGCTCCATGACCAAATGCACCGCCTCGTTGTCCTCGTAGGAGGCGCGGAGCTTGACGATGTTGCCGTGCTCCGGCAGGCTCGACATGATCGCCACCTCGCGGCGGACGTCCTCGACGTCGACGGCGGTGCGGAGCTTCTTCTTCGAGATCGACTTGCAGGCGAGCGCCTCCCGCGTCTCGCGGTCGGTGCAGAGGTACGTGATGCCGAATTCGCCGCGACCGAGCTCGCGGCCGAGGACGTACTTGTCGGAGATCCTCGTGCGCGGGAGGAAATCCTTCAGCACACGGATCGGAGCTGGGGATAGGGAGTAGGGATTGGGGAAGTGTTCGCGGACGTGTTTTTTACGGGGTTTGGGGGTATGGGGTTTGGAATTTGGGGGCTCTGTTTCGGGAGGTCGTATGCACGCGTTGCAGTTTCCCATGTCGGAGAGTTAAAGAGTGTTGCAAGAGTTGAGAAGGAAAGAGAAAATGGCTGCGCCGCCGTCAGTGGTGGTGGTGGGCGGTGGTGGTGGAGGAGGTTGAAGATAGCATAGTAGGAGAGAGAAGAAAACGCGGGGTCAATTTTGGAGGAAAAGATTCGGTGTTTGAAAAAGGAGTTTTTATTATGTTTAATATTTAATTTTTAAGCACCTTTTGGTTCATTTTGTATTCTATTTCACGTTTCACACTTTAGTAATCACTATTTTTTTTTATTTTGTAATTGTACTCCTTGTTTCTTATTTTTAAGGGAAACCAACTGAAATAATTAAAAATCTGTAGAAATTATATCCCCTTAATCAAGAAGGGAAATATTAAGAAAAGAGAGACTTTCTTTCCAACTTATCATAATTCTAGAATAAATAATATTTAAAAATTAGGCGATACATAAATTGTTGTCTTTATCCGCCGATGTACTTAGTAGTAAAATGATAGCATTACACATTAATAATATGTAGTTGGAATAGATATAAATTGATATAATACAGTGAGTAGGGGGGAAGTATACATTAATTTGCAGTTTTGACCTATATCATAACAAAAATAGACCAATCTTTTTTTTTTAGAAAAAACAAATAATTAAATATAAAGATGTAATAAATTGGTGTTTGTAATGTGGTTGTGGGGAAGTTTGAAGAATTGAAAGGTGAAATGTCTTTATGGTTGAGAGACGAAATAAAAAACAAATTATGAGTCGGTGGCATTAATGGTCATTACTCATTTGGCCACGCCAACTCTTTTTGGTGGTGGAAGACTGCGGTAATTTATTTATTTATTTATTTTACTATAACCTTGATGTATATAAATATAATAACATAAAGTTCATGGTATAGAAATAGCGATTTATATTCGAAATTAATAATAACTCGTTTCCTAAAAAAAACAAAACTCAAACGAGCAAGAAATGATATATATTCAATATTAGGTGTTATTAATTAAAGAAAAAAAATGGTTGTTGGCATAAACATTATATAAATTGGCGATATAAATTAATCAAGTTATATACTGAAATAACATTATATAAATTGTAGATTATAAATTAATCAAGTTATATCGTGAAATAACAATATATATACATATATATTTATTAAATAAAATGAAAAAATGACTAAATTTATCTTAAATTTTATTTTCAAAAATCACAACTCGATTCATGACAATTATTTAGTTTCTCTTTGTGTAACTGTATATATAAATCACAACTCGATTCATGACATTTTTTTTTTTTGGTCCCCTTGGGGATGGCCTAGTGGTGGAGTGGTGATATCTTGAGGCCAAAGGTCTCAAGTTCGAATCCCACCAACACCACTAGGTGGGAGCCTGTTACCTTCGATAAAAAAAAAAAAAAAAAAAAAAAAAAAAAACGGCGTTCTTTTACGTTGTGGCTTAAAAATGAGATGTAATAATTCAATTTTAGATACATAATAAAAAAATATAATTTTTAAAATTAGGAATGGAATGTAAAAGGTTATATCTTTATTTTTCTTCTTTTGCGATCAGTCAACATCCATATTGAATTTGAAAAGGAGTTTGAAGAAATGGTTCCTATCGATCTATATGTAAGTACAAAATCGAATTTCCAAGAGCATTTTTGTATACAGTATTTGATTTTTTTTTTTTTTTTTGCAGCAGAAGAGTCGTTTTAAATCAGCGTTAAGTTACTAATTAATCAAAATTAGATTATTAGTTGTAAGTTATTACTGCCAAAAATATTCCATATTCTCTGTTTGGTGAACGTAGAACCTAGCAAGGCGTCAAAGTCAATGTGTGTTTCCACTTTGTAGAAAATAATCGAAAGTAGTGATATACAACCAAGAAATTGAATCTATATAATCAAAGTTTGCTTCTTCATTTTGACTGTCTATGTTTACCAAGTCTCCGATTAAAGACACCTACCGACTTCCGTGGATTTTGAATGATCATTAATCTTGAGAACTTGGTTTGCTTAGAGAGAGAGAGAGAGAGAGAGAGAGAGAGAGAGAGAGAGAGAGAGAGAATGTGTATTGGCCTAGATTGATTGATTTATTTTAAAACATCCTATATATATTTATTTTAAAGCTTTTTTAATTCTTATATATATTTTATATGATATTTTTGGTCATCACAGCAGGGAATATAGTCTTTTGTTAGAATAAGTTGAAGTGTTCAAATAAAATAAGATTATAAGAGCTTTTAAGATATAGAATGAAGTGGTTTTTAATTAAGAGGACTAAAATTAAAGGAATTGCTTTAAGGTCGTATAGATTCATTATTAGAGTTATTTCGCTTATAAAACTATCCTATATAGTAATATATTTTAAAGCTTTTTTTTTAATTATTATATTTCATAGCATCTTATTTTGGGGTGTTTGTTTTGTTTTTAAAAAAAGTAATTGAATGCTCTTATAAGTTGACTCAAAGTTCAAACACGGTCTTAATTCTTTCTCCCTAAAAAAACTAAAAATAAACAGTCTTAATTCATTAGTAAAAACTAACTGTTCTAGTTTAGAATGAATACCTTTGATCAAAATATCTTGTTTGATGAAACAATTGTTATAAGTAGAAACACATCACGTAAACTAGAAAAGGCTAGATATAATATAATTTATATTTTTAAAGCTGATTAAACAAATTTACTATTCTATATATTTGATTAGTAAAATTTTAACGACTACTCTTTATGTCAATATCATCAATTGACACAAACACTATAAATAAACGGTATTCAACAATTATATAAGCTAGTGTCGTGCTTCAATCCTCAAATCCCCTCTCTTGAGCAATTTATTTTTATCATCGAGCTGAGTGACAATATATATATATATATATATATATATATATATGTAGGATTTGGTTCAAATGAGAACAGTGCTTCATGTGAGAACGTGAGAACGGGCTTATTTAGTGTAATTTTAGTGCTTTTCTTACTGTATTTTGATGCAATTTTTAAATTTTTTTTAATGCTTTTCTTATTGTATTTTAGTGCTAGATGATTTAGCACCAAAATAAAATAAGAAAAGCACTGAAATTACACTAAACAAGCCCGTTCTCACGTTCTCACATGAAGCACTGTTCTTATTATAACCAACCCCTATATATGTATATGTATATATATGTATGTATGTATGTATGTATGTTGATTTCGAAAGATGAGGAGTCTACACAGCAAGATGATTGGCACGAAGGAGGGAGACTGCATGCATGAGGATTAATAATAAGCATGCAGTAATGAGTTCTTCACATGCATCAACTACAGAATAAAGTCCACGTGGCAACTATCCCATGAGTGAAGGAAGGACCACAACTATGAGTTCATCTTCACCGTTGGATAGCAGTTGACACGGATCAAGCATGCTCCACCATTAGATTGTGTTAGCTTGAGCAGCAAGCTGCTATTTTGTATAAATAGAAGAAACACTCTTTTGTTGTTAAAGGTTGAATAATAAAATTGTAGTTTACGTATGAAATATTTGATATTTTCTCTCTAAATACAACATGGTATCCAAAGCAAGGATTTGATCAAATCTGAGCATTCCTTTCGTTTCTGATTAATTCATTCCGATTAAATCCTTTGTGGTGGCTTGATCTACGGATATGACAAAGAAAAAATCAGCACTTTTCATGGAGGTCGCTTCGAGATGATGAAATAGGGTTCACAACACATTTGAATCCTAATTCACAGCCTGAATCTAGCGGTACCAAACGTGATCGTCCAAATGTCTCTCATACTGAAGAAAATGTGATGGATTCACATCATGCCAGACTCAATGATGGCGCTATGGGGGAAATCTCCAGCTACAATCGGTCAGACATTCAACACAATCGATTGCTCGCGAATGATGCATTGTATATCAGTTCCACTGAACATCCTGGTATGCTTCTTACTACCGATCTATTCAATGGGCGAAATTATCATAATTGGTGTCGTGTTGTGCGTAGGGGTTTGTTATCACGAAATAAATTAGGTTTACTTGATGGTAGCTTGCCTAAACCTGCCCTTGGATCCTTAGATTATATGCAATGGGTTAGAGTAGACTATCTTGTGTTCAACTGGATCTGCAACTCTATGGTTAAGGAAATTGCTCATGGTTTTCAAAATTATGAAACAACATTGGAGTTATGGAATGAATTGCAGAGGCGCTTTGGAAAGAGGAATGGGCCTAGGCTCTATAAAATACGTAGAGAAATTGCTACATTTACATAAGGTACTCAGACAGTGATGGTTTATTTCAATAATCTGTCTGCATTATGGGATGACTTATCCCTATTAAAATCCTTCAAACAATGCTTCTGTGAAGCTGTTGAAGATGCTCAGAGAGATGTTGAGGAGGAGCATCTCATGCAATTTTTAATGGGGTTGAATGAGTGCTTTGAGGCCATTAGACAGCAGATATTTATACTTAATCCATTACCAACCCTCAGCCATGCATATGCCATGGTACTCCAAGTCGAAGAACAGATGACAGTCTCTCTTCAATTTGCAGAGAATGTGGAGCAAAGTGCTTTGTACTCACACAACCAAAGAGGACCATACAAAGGAGATAAATTCAAGAAGAAGTTAACTAAGGAGAAAAAGGCTAGAATTAAGTGTGATCACTGTGGAGGCAGTGGTCACCTTAAGGCTAATTGTTTTGATCTACATGGCATTCCTGAATGGTATCAAAAGTTTAAAGTTGTGAAGGGAAAGGGCAGAGCACATTTTGTGACAGACAAGGATGATATTTCTAAGGGAGAGACAAACAATGTGCACACAGGTATCAAGAGACAAGATTTTGATAATATAGGAGATATGAGTAAACTAATCTCTGGAGAAATAGCCAAGCACTTAGCAGTTTATTTTAAGAAAGGACAACATACAGATGGTGAGTTGAATACTACTAACTTGGCAGAGGTGGACCTTGGCTCCACTTATGTGGATTACTCAGGGCATTATGCCTTTGGAGTTGGTGCTACCATAAAGAAAAATGAGTGGATAGTGGACTCTAGGGCCAGCAATCACATGTGCTGTGATGTTGGGCTCTTAACAGACTTGAAGAAGCTTAAGAATCCTTTGCAAATCTACCTACCAGATGGGAGCAGCCTGTGGGCTTTCTTAAGATATTATTCTAAGAAATGTGCTTTATGCTCCAGAGTTCACACATAATCTTCTGTTTGTTGGCCAACTAACCAAAGATTTAAATAGCAAAGTTCAGTTCTTGGCAGCACATTGCCTTATACAGATGAAAGACACCACACAACTCTTGGGAATGTGCAAGATGAAAGGCTCTTTATATGTTTTTCCACAGATTCCCTCTACAACAGTAGGAGCCTATTATGTGCCTCATTCACATTTTATACTTGATGTGCATTATCTACTGGGACATCCTGGTGTTTCTACCATGAAACACTTGAGTACTAAAAAGAGATTTAGAGATGAAGACTTGGCTGAAATACAGTCTTGTAAGATTTTCCATGAGGCTAAGCAGCAGAGACAACATCTCCCTTTACTTCAGAGAAGACATCTTATCCTTTTTGCTTTAGTGCATATGGATGTTTGAGGACCCTGTAGGGATCCTACTATCTCCAATACTCCATATTTCCTTACTGTGGTCGAAGATCATAGCAGGGCAACCTGGACTTTTCTCTTCCAACATAAGTCCCAGGTTTGGCATATTATTAGAAGTTTCCTAGCTATGGTTTACACACAGTTTCATACAACTATTCAGACCATTCGAACTGATAATGGAAATGAGTTCCTCAATTCACATATGCTCACATTGCTAGCTGACAAAGGAATTCTTCATCAGAGATCCTATATATATTTACCTCAACAAAATGGGATTTTTGAGAGAAAGCATAGGCACTTGTTGCAGATTGCTCGAGCTTTAATGTTCCAGAGTAAATTATCATCCTCTTTCTGGTGTTATTCTATACTTCATGCAACTTGGATTATTAACAGGTTACCTACTGCAGTTCTCAATTGGATATCTCTATTTGAAGTGCTTTTTGGAAAAGAACCAGACTTTAGGAATGTTCATCCGTTTGGTTGTTTGGCTTACAAGACAAACACTCTTCCTAACAAGCCTAAATTTTTTGTAAGAAGTACATAATGCATTTATTTGGGTGCAGCTGCTAATTACAAAGGATTTCTTTTGTATGATATTAGTTTGAAGACTGTCACAATTGGAAGGGATGTTGATTTCTGTCCCACAATATTTCCTTTACAAACTCAAGATTTTCCCACACTTCCCTTCCAATCTTTTGACATAAGTTCTCCTACAGATGATCAAAGTTCTGACAGTTATATTTCTACTTCTCAGGAGAGAGTGAAAGAGCATACAGATCATTCTCATGTCCCTACTGATCATGCAGAAGATGTTGAAGCAAATGCAGATACTAATCATGTAGAAGATGATGAAGCAAGTACAGATTTTGATAATTGTGACAAGGAGAAATCACATGTTTCAGATTTACCCCTCAGAAGGAGTAGCAGAGTAAGGAATACTCCTACTTACTTGAAGGATTACACTTGTAATCATACTGCCAGAAAGAATGTTAATACACCTGCTACTTTTCCTTTCCATGTGGTTGATCATTTGAATCCAACATACACAACTTTTTTGATGAGTGTTCAATCTTTGAAGGAACCAACTAGCTACAAGGAAGCTTGCCAATTTCAAGAATGGACTAAGGCAATGAACAAAGAAATTCAAGCTTTGGAAGAAAACCAGACCTAGGAGGTAGTATCATTGCCTAAAGGAAAACATGCTATAGGTTCTAAGTGGGTATATAAAGTTAAGCTTAGAGCAGATGGCACTATTGAAAGGTTCAAGGCAAGACTTGTGGCAAAAGGGTATAACCAAGAGTTTGGTATAGACTATATAGAGGTGTTCTCACCAGTGGCTAAATGGGTCACAGTGAGATTGTTTTTTGCTCTAGCAGCTCAATTTCATTGGTTTATTCATCAAGTAGATATAAATAATGCATTTTTACACGGAACTCTCACAGATGAAATCTACATGGCTTTACCACAGAGTTACACTAAAGGGAAGCCAGGGAGTGTTTGCAAGCTGAAGAAAAGCCTTTATGGTCTCAAGCAAGCATCAAGGGAGTGAAACCAGGAATTTTGTAAGCATCTATTGTCTCTGGGGTTCACTCAGTCAGAAAATGACAATTGTCTATTTACTAGAGGAGTTGGAAATGGTTTTATAGCATTACTAGTTTATGTTGATGACATTCTGTTGCTTAGTTCATCCTTAGAACTGATAACATAAATTAAAACATCTTTAAACCAAGCTTTCACCATCAAAGATTTAGGTGAAGCCACATATTTCCTAGGAATGGAAATAGCTAGAACTGCTTCAGGATTCTATTTGTCACAAAGGAAGTATGTTCTAGATCTTTTGGATACGGCAGGCTTATTGGAAAGCAAGCCTTGTGCTACACCTTTTCCACCAGGGTTAGTTTTGACAAGAGACAAGGGAGAATTGCTATCCAAACCTGATTCTTATAGAAAAATAGTTGGGAAGTTGCTGTATTTAAATCTAACCAGGCTGGATTTATCATTTGTGGTACAACAACTAAGCCAATTTGTGAATTTTCCCACCAAAGCACACTGGGATGCAGCAATCCATGTGCTTAGATATTTGAAAGGTACACCATCTTTAGGATTGCTTTATTAGCCAGCTACAGAGTTCAAGGTTCATACTTATTGTGATGCTGACTGGGGGAGCTGTAGTGATACTAGAAAGTCTTTGTCTGATTATTGCATATCTATTGGTGAGTGCTTAATTTCTTGGAGGTGTAAGAAACAATCAACGATTTCTCTTTCAACTGCAGAGGCTGAGTATAGGAGTTTGAGCTTCACAGTTAGGGAGTTACTTTGGATTTCATACATGTGTAATGATATCAATTGTATTTTTAATTTTCTTTTGTTTACCCCTCCCTATGGTTACAGATTTGTATGGATCTGGTCGGATCTAATCAATTATATTATAAGCTTTAATCTTGACAATAAATGGGGGAGAGTTGAGAGAAGAAGGTTAAGGGAAGGAGCAGAAGAAAAGAGGAGGAAATTAGGGAATTTTCTTATGATTCTAAATAGAGAAAACGAGGGTTTTAACCTTAGTACAACTGGGTTGGGATAAGGCCCATTACAAGTCAAATAAACTGAAATACTAATTAAAGCCCAACAAGAAATCTAAATAGAACAGAATATTAATACTAATTGATCTCAGCTGCATATCAACTCCTAAAGATCCAACGATCAGAATCAAGATCCCTTTCCTTTACTCAATTGTTAATCGGGTTTGGCAATCCAACCCTAAAAATTGAATCTTGCTTCTCTTTCCCCCTGCTTCGATCCCTCTTCTCTCTCCGGCGACTCAACCAAGCCAAATTTCCCTTCCACGATAGACTTCCGATTAGTTGGGTCAGTGTTCACAACAATTCCCCTTCCTTTAAGCGGTCCTCGTCCCTGAGGATCGAAACTAGGAAACTTTTTATGGATAAAAGAAGAGTCTTCCCAGTTAGCAAGATCGAAGCTTTCCTCATTCCACCGCACCAGAACCTGGTCTACTACTGTCATTCCCCGATTAACAAACCTCCTGTTCAGAATAGTAGAGGGGTTCAAACAGAAGAGTCCCTCTTCGGTGGTGGCCGGTAGCTCCTGAAGAGGTACGGTTCCTTCACTGATCTTTTTCTTCAGAAATGATACATGGAAGATCGGGTGGATCCTTGATCCACTGGGCAGATTCAGTTTGTAAGCAACCTTACCTATTTTCTCGATGACTTGGTAGGGACCGAAGTACCTAGAGGCCAATTTTACACTTTTTCAGAGTTGCACTGAGCTATAGCGATAAGGCTGTAATCTCAGATAAACTCAGTCTCCGACGTCAAATTGCCTTTCCATCCTAGCCTTATTTGCATATGTTTTCATCCGATTTTGGGCTTCTTGCAGGTTCTCTCGGATGTGTTGTAGTAATAGCCTCCTCTGTTGTAAGGTCTCCTTCACCTCCTCATTAATGGAGTCTAGGTAGGGCCCCATAGATAGGTTTGGTGGCTCATAACCATAAAGGGCTTGGAAAGGGGTTAGCTTTAGGGCCGTATGGTAATTGGTATTGTACTAATAGTCGGCTAGGGCTAGCCACTTAACCCACTGTTTTGGGGATCTAGATGTCATGTAGTGCAGGTAGTTCTCCAAACACCTGTTCAATCTCTCTGTTTGTCCATCGAATTCCGGGTGGTAGGCAGAAGTGTAGGCCAAAGTGACCCCTAGTTCCTTAAATAGGTCTTTCCAGAAGTTCCTAGTGAATAGCCTTTCTCTGTCAGTGATAATGCTCACTGGTGTGTCATACAGTTTGTGAATGTTGTCCATGAATGCCTTGGCTACAACTGGGGCAGTCATAGGATGAGACAAGGGTATGAAATGCCCATACTTGGTCAGTCTATCAATGACTACCAAGATGGTGTCCTTTCCTCCAGATTTAGGTAACCCTTCAACAAAATCCATACTAATATGGGTCTAAGCCTGATCTGGTATGGGTAGGGGTTGCAGCAACTCAGGCTTAAGGCCATTTTCTGGCTTGTTAACCTTGCATACATCACATTCTCTTACTAGTTTGATCACATCCACCTTCATCCCTGGCCAGTAGAAAGACTTCTTGAGTCTGATATAGGTACCATTAATCCTAGAATGACCACCATATGGTGACCCATGCATGGCATGTAATATCTTCTGCCTCAGGTCTATGTGATTCCCCACCACCACTCTACCTTTGTGTCTTAATAATCCCTCAGTGAGGGTGAAGTTTGGAAATGCGGTAGAGTCCCTTCCAATAAGTCGATTAGCCTCAGGCAAAAGGTGTCATTGTTGTAACTGTCTATAACCTCCTTCAGCCATGTGGGAGATATAGTAGTTAGAGCCAAACAACTGCTTTCATGTCCCTGTACCCTTGATAAGGCATCACCAGCTCTATTTTCCTTGCCCTTCATGTAGCATATATCATAATCCAAGCCCAACAGCTTAGTAATCCATTTTTGTTGAGTAGGAGATGTGACCCTTTGGTCCAATAAGTGTTTCAAGGCTTCTTGGTCAGTCCGAATTATAAATTTATGTCCCAATAGATAATGCTTCCACCTCTGTATGGCCATTAAGACTGCCAAAAATTCTTTCTCATAGATAGACAGTGATTGGTTCTTAGGGCATAGTGATTTGCTCATGTAAGCAATGGGTTTCCCTTCTTGCATCAAGGCTGCCCCTATTCCATACTCACAGGCATCAGTCTCCAATATAAAAGGTTTGGAGAAGTCAGGTAGTGTCAAGACTGGAGCACTAACCATGGCAACTTTGAGATTGTTGAAAGCCTTTTCTGCTTCCTCATTCCATTTGAACATATCCTTCTTAAGTAGGGCTGTTAGGGGTTTGCTAATAAGCCCATGTCCCTTTATGAATTTTCTGTAGTAGCCAGTCAAACCCAAAAAGCCTCTGAGTTGTTTAATTATCTTAGGTGTGGGCCAGTTCCTCATACACTCAATCTTCTGGGGATCAGTTGTCACCCCCTCCCCAGAGATTATGTGCCCTAAGTATTCAATACTGTCCTTCCCAAACTGGCACTTGGATTCCTTAGCAAATAAGGAATTCTCCCTTAGCAGTAGAAACACCTCCTTCAAATGCCTGTGGTGCTCATCCTTAGTCTTGCTGTAGACTAGAATGTCATCAAAGAACACCAAGACATATTTCCTCAAACATTTCTGAAAAACCTGATTCATTAGAGACTGAAATGTTGCCGGGGCATTGCATAGCCCAAAGGGCATAACTAGGAACTCGTAGTGACCATGATGAGTCCTGAAGGCAGTTAAATGTCTATGCTCAGGCTTCATGAGGATCTAGAAATAGCCAGACCTAAGGTCAATCTTGGAGAACACCTATGTGCCATGTAATTCATCCAAAAATTCATCTATGATAGGTATAGGATAGTCATGTTTTACTGTTAGGCTATTAAGATACCTGTAGTCCACACAGAGTCTCCAAGTGTCATCCTTCTTTTTCACTAGTAAAACTGGTGAAACAAAGGGGCTCTGGCTGTTCTGGATGACCCCTGAGTCCAGTAGTTCTTTAACAATCCTCTCAATTTCATCCTTGTGATCATGAGAGGCCCTGTAGGGGTACTGATGCTTAGAAACACTCCCCTCCTTAAGTATGATCTGGTGATCCACTCCCCTGACAGGGGACAGACCTTTGGGCTCAGCAAAGACATCTGAAAATTCAGAGATTAATGGTTGTAGCTCTTGGCTGTGCTCTTGTTCTTGTTCTGGGGAGGCCACTATGATCTAGTAAATCTCTTCTACCTCCTTGATGTGTTTAGTCTGTAGGAGGCTATATAGGGAGTGACTTGAAATCAGTTGGCATTCAGCCTGTAAGGATTGTGCATGCAACTTCACCCTCTTCCCCCCACTTTTTACAGTAACAACCATCTTGTCATAGTCCAATTCAATTGGAGTGTGGGATTTAAGCCAATCTCCACCTAAAATGAGGCCATATCCCTCATTTTGGAGAAGCCTGAGAGAATGCTGAAAAGTATGTCCTTGCACATCCCAAGTGAAGCCCTCTGTGATTTGATCACTAATAAGCCTTTGCCCATTAGCTACCTTAATGAGCAAAGGAGTGACAGTCTTTAGTGGAATTCCCAAACTCTCAGCTGTGACACCCTTAATGAAACTAAGGGTGTTACCAGTATCAATTAGTATCTGTAGGGGTTGCTCCTGATAATTGCCCTTAAACCTCATAGTGGTCAAGCCTTCACTCCCAGTGAGTGCATTGAGAGATAATTGTGCATCCTCCATGCAGTCCCTATCATCAAGACCCTTTTCTCCCTCTAATTCATGGTCTTGCAAATGGACCAGTTCCTCTTCTTCAGTTATCATAGCATACATAATCCTCTGTTTGCACCTATGGCTGGGCACAAACCTCTCATCACAGTTGTAACAAAGTCCTTGTTGCCTTCTCTCTGCCATCTGACTTGAAGTCAACAATTTAACTGGTGGCTTGGTGGGATTGGGAGTAGGGGTGTTCCCCTTGACCCAGGTGTTTGGGTTGGTGGCCCTGTTGTAATTCTGATTGTTATTAGGGTAACTCCTACCAGACTCCTTAAGCTTCTTGGTGATGGCTTCAATAGTTAGCAACTGACTCAGCCCCAGCTTAATAGTGTGTTGGAGGTCTTGGGGCTTAAACATCATTATAGCAGACTTCAGTTCTTCTCCCAAACCACTAAGGAAACTTGTCATGTAGTAATTTTCAGTAAATTCCCCAGGATGTAGTAAATCCATACATGCTTTAAGCTCCTCAAATCTTTCCACATAATCTTTATAAGATCTAGTGTGTTTGAGCTTATTGAAGTCACAAATAATTTTGGTTTCTTTCAGATCATCAAATCTAGCTGAAACCACCTCTAAGAACTGTTTCCATGACAACTCCACCCCCTTAGCAGCCAAGTTTTGATACCATTGAGCCGCTTTGCCCTCGAACTGCATGGTAGATAGGGCGATCTTTTGGCTGTCCGATAGATTAGGTATCATGCTAAAATACTCGTTGCATTTGATAATCTAAGATCTAGGGAGCAACCCATCGAACTTTGGAAAATCCACCTTAGGCAGGAGGTTAATAACATGCGAGTTGTGGGGGTCCACTACGACCATGGGTCTTGCAGCAGTCTGCCCATGATAATAGACTGATCCTTGAGTGGCAGAAGATGGGAGGTTCACCCAAAATTGAGTCACCAGCAGAAGCATCCTTACCTTTACCATCCTTCAAAATTTCCAAACGCATATCGGCCAAGAGTTTGGTAAGATATTCAAACTTACTTTGCACCTCGGCGTTCATGCTTTCCATTTTCTCTTGCATTTTTGATTCAGTTGACTCTCTTTTTAATGTTTCAGTTTGGAGAACTTGATCCAGCTTCTTTTGTGCTTCAAGTAGATCCTTGAAACGAGTATTTTCAGCCATATTAGAGTCCGAGGATAGTTGGCTCTGATTACCAACTGTAATGATATCAATTGTATTTTTAATTTTCTTTTATTTACCCCTCCCTATGGTTACAAATTTGTATGGATCTGGTCGGATCTAATGAATTATATTATAAGCTTTAATCTTGACAATAAATAGGGGAGCGTTGAGAGAAGAAGGTTAGGGGAAGGAGCAGAAGAAAAGAGGAGAAAATTAGGGAATTTTCTTATGATTCCAAATAGAGAAAACGAGGGTTTTAACCATAGTACAACTGGGCTGGGGATAAGGCCCATTACAAGTCAAATAAACTGAAATACTAATTAAAGCCCAACAGGAAATCTAAATAGAACAGAATATTAATACTAATTGATCTCAGCCGCATATCAACTCCTGAAGATCCAACGATAAGAATCAAGATCCCCTTTCTTTACTCAATTGTTAATCGGGTTTGGCAATCCAACCCTAAAAATTGAATCTTGCTTCTCTTTCCCCTGCTTCGATCCATCTTCTCTCTCCGGTGACTCAACCAAGCCAAATTCCCCTTCCACGATAGACTTCCGATTAGTTGGGTCAGTGTTCACAACAACATGCTGCAAGATCTTAGAGTTTCTTTCTCTCTGCCTTTCACGAATTCACTGTGATAATAGAGTTGCAATACAGATAACTAAAAACCAAGTGTTCCATGAAAGAACAAAACATTTGGACTTAGATTGCCATTTTGCACGCATACATTATAGAAATGGTTTCATACTGCCAACTCATGTTTCTTCAATTGGCAAATATGTTTACCAAGTCACTTTCAGGTAATCAATTCCAACTATTATTGTCCAGACTTTCACTTGGAGACATTCACCAAGCTCAGACTGAGGGGGGATGTTAATTTCGAAAGATGAGGAGTCTACATAGCAAGATGACTGGCATGAAGGAGGGAGACTGCATGCATGAGAATTAATAATAAGCATACAGTAATGAGTTCTTCACATGCATCAACTACAGAATAAAGTCCACGTGGCAACTATCCCATGAGTGAAGGAAGGACCACAACTATGAGTTCATCTTCACCATTGGATAGCAGTTGACACGGATCAAGCATGCTCCACCATTAGATTGTATTAGCTTGAGTAGCAAGCTGCTATTTTGTATAAATAGAAGAAACACTCTTTTGTTGTTAAAGGTTGAATAATAAAATTGTAGTTTACGTATGAAATATTTGAAATTTTCTCTCTAAATACAACAATGTAAACCACTTTATTTTAAACTTATTATTTTAGAACTGTGATTCGATTAGATAGCAGTGGACTTGGAGTTGTAGCACGAAAATGAAGAGATTCTAGAATTTAATTAACTGAACTTAATTGTTGCTACTCATAGTAAATTTTCGAGAAAAGATTTATAGTAATTTATTGGTCGGGAAATTTATTAGTAATTGAGATTTATTTAGAAAAATTATCACTTTGTTTTAATGTTTTTTATTTTTATATAATTGAGCAGGTGGCGGCGTAAGTTGGTGTAGGTGAACCAATTAATTGGACAAATTAAGTTCGGAGAATCTTAACCGTAGAGTAGTTAACATCTAATTAACCACACCACACCACCACATCGCCGAATTATGATTAAGCTTTTTTTTTTTTTTTTTTTAAGTCAACATTATGATAAGCTATTTTATCTTTTTCACGAGAGAAATTTATTATTATAATTTATCTAGGTTCCCTTTTTTATGAAATAGAATCGAACGAAATCCAGTTCTAAGTTAGTTGAAAATTAATATAGTGTTTAAAATCATCAATTTGGTGTAAATTTGCTTCTCTCTCCTTTTGTTTTCATTTCTTTGTTTTGATGGTTTAACTAGTAGGGACTACAAATAAAAATTAAATTAAATTGAACATAATAAATTGGTTTTATCATTTAAAGAAATCAAATAGATTTACTATACCTTACAAATATTACTATATACTAATCTCAAAATTCAATTTAAATTGAAAATCTAATATCTATTTCGGTTCAATTCATTAACTAACCACGATTTCTTGTAGAATTTATGTACGTATATGTGATGGGACATTCATTGAAAGAGTGGAAATCAAACTGCTTATCTATTTTCTGTTTTTTTTTTTTTTTTTTCATTTTTCTCATTCGAGAAAATTAGTTTTACAATAATTCTGGTCCATTTGCCATATTAATCTTTCATGATGGAGAAAACAGCATGGTGGGTTGCTATCGCCATTAATGAAGAACAATCTTGTGGTATAATTTTTTCTTCAAAGAGGGGTAATAGGTAGATTGATTATAAATGAAGTTAGTTGTAGCTTTGTTAGTTGGAAATTTGAGGCCCCTCCACATAATCTTTTATTAGGAATAATATTTTGCACACTTCAGTTCAATCTCGTATATATATTTTTTTCATTAGTATCGCATCAAACATACATAGCAGTTTGAATTTTGTACTTTGAAATATAATTTTGCCCGCACATTAATTACCTATCATAATTAGTGCATGTAAAATATATTATATATTATATATTGATGTCATCAACGTATATTGATACGTACAATTGAGATTCGATGATACTAAAACACGTGCGAGAGATATCGATAATACGAATTATGATGCCAAAATAAGTTTTTATAATAAATAATGTGCAATATTAAAATATTTATACAAGAGGGCCCTCTTCTACCCTAAGTTTATATTTATTTCAGAATACTAGGAGCACTAATGCCCTTTGTCATTGGTAATTAAATCACTCATTCACAATTCACTACCCCCTCACAAATGAAAATGGTTTGGGTGAGAAGGGCAAATTATACGCTACCCCCCGGGTACTATCCGAAGTGTTACAATAGATCTATTGTGACATTTCAAAGTGTCACAATAGATTTATTGTGACATTACAAAACACCTATTGTGTCATTTCGGGTAGTACCCGGAGGTAGCGTATAATTTTCCGGGTGAGAAGCAATCTATAAATAAAAAGGGCATATGATTTTGACTAGTTTTGAAGTTCTGACGAGCAAAAGCCCAAGAATATATTAAAACTTAATTGAAAAATGGGTCAATTTTTGCTATGATATATATAATGTAATACCTATGCTCATGAGAGTGGAGCTCCTAACTACATGGCACAGCACAATAGAACTTTGATGTAAAAAATAAAAAAAGAAAGAAGAGCGTGGATTTGGAACTCTGATGTAGAAATTATAGAACTCTACGGTTTGACAACTGTGTGAAGACTTTGTCTACCAAATTTAATGAGGTTTGGTTTTGAGTAAGCAATAATTAAAATCCTTTTGAATATTTGAGTGAGTGATGTATTTGTACTTACGACACATGGATAGGCTTTTATGGGTTTGAAAAAAAAAAACACGATTTCTAACAAATCTTCATATTCAGAAATAACTTGAAAATTTTAAAACTACTCTCTCTTCAAAATATTAATAAATCCATCTAAACCTAAACGCGTTTTTTTTTAATTGAGAAAATGGGAAGTGGTGGATCTTGAACTTGAAAGGTTTTTTTTTTATTTTTTTTTCACATAGAAATTCCCATCGGGTGATAATTAGAACTATGCATATGTCACACAGACGATAGTGTTTTTTTAACTTAATAAAATAAAATGTAATTATATGTTTTGTACACTTTTTTCAATCCCATTGCTATAGTGAGCTATCCACGTACATTATCAACTAGTGCAATAATATTATTTTTTTGAGTTGTTGATAGGAACTCAAGCCACCAATGATAGGAATTCAAGCCAAAGGCCCTAACCCTACCACAAAAGCTAGTTCAAGGGTGGAGAGTTGACCCTTAACTTAAGAACTCATCCACTTCCTTGTGGATTCGATGTGGGATCGTATCATTTCACCCACCTTGACAAGCCAGATGTCCTCGGACGGCTCACACAGTAGACCGCTTCGGTACTAGGTAGTACCTTTCCCGAGCGGGATGGCTCACACTTTGGACAGCTTCGGCACCAGGTAGCCTTTTTTTAAGCCAGACGGTTCTCACTCTGGGTAGCTTTCACTCCGGACTGCTTCGTCACCTGATGGCTCACACTTTGGACCGCTTCGGCACTAGGTAGCCCTTTTTCAAGCCAGACGGTACTCTGGGTAGCTTTCACTCCAGACTGCTTCATCATCTGGATTCGATGTGGGATCGTATCATTTCACCCACCTTGACAAGTCGGACGTCCTCGAACGGCTCACACTCTAGACCTCTTCAGTACTAGGTAGCCCTTTTCCGATCCGGATAGCTCACACTTTGGACCGCTTCGGCACCAGGTAGCCCTTTTTCAAGCCAGGCGGCTCTCACTCTGGGTAGCTTTCACTCCGGACCGCTTCAGCACTTGGATTCGATGTGGGATCGTATCATTTCACCCACCAATGGCTCACACTCTAGACCTCTTCGGTACTAGGTAGCCCTTTCTTGATCCGGATAGCTCACACTTTGGACCACTTCGGCACCAGGTAACCCTTTTTCAAGCCAGACGGCTCTCACTCTGGGTAGCTTTCACTCAAGACCACTTCCGCACCTGGATTCGATTTGGAATCGTATCATTTCACCCACCTTGATAAGCCGGACGTCCTCGGACGGCTCACACTCTAGACCGCTTCGGTACTAGGTAGCCCTTTCATGAGCCGGATGGCTCACACTTTGGACCGCTTCGACACAGGTAGCCCTTTTTTAAGCCAGATGACTTTCACTCTGGGTAGCTTTCACTCCGGACCACTTCGGCACCAGATAACCCTTTTTTCGAGACGAAACAGCTCTCAATGAAAGCACCAATGATAGGAACTCAAGCCAAATGCCCTAATTCCACTACAAAAGCTAGCTCAATGGTGGAGAGTTGACTCTCAACTTAAGAACCCATCCACAATTCCTTGTGGATTCGATGTGGGATCATATTAGTTGCGCTTGCATGCACACGCTGCACTCAGCCTTATTGAGTTATTTGAGGTGGATTTTAAGTTTATTTTACTTATTTTTCTAAAAAATTATACCCTAAAATATAATTATTGAACCATAATATTTAACTGAAATAATTTAATTATTTTCATCCGATGACTTACGCAGTGCATCGTCTGACATTAACGTATGGGCTCGTGCACTGTGCTCGATAATTTTTTTTTTGAAACAAACATATACCTTAAATGGAATTAGTAAACTCTAAAATTAAAGTAAATTGATTTTTTTTTATCCGATGACTCGTGTAGTGCACTCGTTTGACGTTAATGTCGCAT
Source organism: Perilla frutescens (assembly GCA_026008535.1). NCBI lineage: Eukaryota > Viridiplantae > Streptophyta > Magnoliopsida > Lamiales > Lamiaceae > Perilla > Perilla frutescens. Next base: position 13,143,154 of record BRKX01000003.1, on the reverse strand, counting down.
GAGCTCGTGCACTGTGCTAGATAATTAATTTTTTCAAATTAAATATAAGCCATAATTAAGATTAATAAACCATAAATGAGATTAATAAACTCTGTGATAATTTCACTTTTTGTCCAAGTAGAATAAGATCAAAACACTTTTAGTTTTATATCTGACTTTTGTGATCCCAAACTAACAGCTCACTTCATAACCATTTGGAGTTGTTAGTTTTGGGATATAAAAAGTCGAAAAATAAAATTTGAGACCATAAAAATCGAGAAAATAAAATTTGGAATAAAATGTAAAGATTGAGAATGAAAAATGTGTATAGAATGAAAATATGATTACTGTTGGAAAAATGAATTAACATTTGTCATATGTGTATTATATATCTAGACAATTATGATATAATGTTCTCAACTTTTTTTTTGTATTAAATTTTATTTTTAGACATTTTTTTTTATCTCAAAACTAATAGCCCAAAACGACTGTTAAGTGGGTTGTTAGTTTTGGCACAAAAAAAGTCAGAAAAAAGTTGGTACAAAAAAAAGTAGAGTAAATAAATTTTAGGGCAAAAAAAGTCAGATGTGAGTCTAAAAGTGTTTTGACCGTATTCTTATAGGACCAAAAGTAAAATTATTTCATAAACTTTAATTGGGATGAAATAACACTCATATAAACCAAATATCATAATGATATTTTTCAGATTACGAGTGATACTTTTTAATGTAATGAATGATACTTTTTTTTATAATTTTTTTTTAGTGTGACGGGTTCATCCATTTGATAAGAGCTTATGCACACCACATGCACACGTGTGTGCCATTTTTTTAAAACAGCCAATAGTTCACTATTAACCTCATGAAATAACACAGAACACCCCCCCCCCTCTCCCTCCCACGCCCCCTCTCTTTTTTTGCTTGCAATTGCTCCGTATAGCGAGTACCCTACAATCGACCAAATTGGGTAATTTCCCTTCAACATAACAACAGTATTCTGTTTATATTTATATATAAAGAAATGTTACCTAAAAGCTTTGGAGACCACATAAAAATATGAACGAAATAATATTTCTAACAAGATGTTCTGAAAAAGGAAAAGGAGAGGCAAAATGAATGTTGTGATAGAAATGAGCTGAGGAAGGCAATGATGAAAAAGGCCTTCCTAAAAATTCTCATATAGACTTTTCTTTTTGCCCTCAACAAAATAGAGTTGTATTCGATCGGATTTGATGTAGTGGTGAAGTGAATTTTATGTGTAAATATCATGAATTTAAATTCTACAAATGTTATTAGGTCTAACCCTTGCACATAGGCTTTTTTTAAGGGAAAGAAATTTGATTACTGGTACATTCATTCAACGGATGAAACGTCTAATCAAATCACATCCAGTAAAGCACCGATATGAAAAATAAAAACATAATTACTAATGGCTAGTTTTGTCACAGCATGTGCTATCATTAGCAGTTAAAGATATGACACTCTCAAAATGTTTGGCTTGCACTTTGATTAATTGGCATACATAATTGTTCTTGTATGATTTGCGATTTATTCAGAACACAACTCCAATTAGCAATCTCTTAATTTTTATTTCATTTGGCATGCATTAGGGTGTGTGTGTGTTCAAGGAGAAATAAAAAAAAGGGGATCATTTTGAATATTTGAGGGACATAGCCATAATGTTTGTTATGGGTTTCCCTTTCAAAAGCTAGAAAAAAGGCTACTTTCTACAGCTCATTTTGAAGCCAACTCACTAACTCATACAATAAAGGAAAAGGAAAAAAGATGGCAAACTTTTTTCACACTTTCCACTATCAATTTCTGGCTGAAATTTTATCTGGAATTGTTGTCTATATATCAGTATCACTAATTAATGGGGGAAGCCTAATTCCTTTTCTTTTACTTCCTATAAGAAAAATAATACTCCCTCCGTCCCAACAGCAAGGTCCACTTGCTATTGGGCACGGAGATTAAAGAAAACTAGATTAGTTGTTAAAGTAGCGGGTAAAGTAGGTGGAGTTCATTTCTTTAAGGAGTATTATAATAAAAAGTAATATAAAGTAAGTGTGATCCATTTTAATGTTGACATTAATTATTTTCATATATGAAAGTGGACTTTGCTATTGGGACATCCAAATAAGATACTGTGGACCTTGCTATTGAGACGGAGGAAGTAATACGTATGCATTTCTATTTCAATATCAATTTGGCAGAACTAATTATTATTAGTTACGTGGCAAAGTAGTATCTTTATGAATGATCACTTTTCTCAAAGCACACGTCAATGTGTATATATTGTGTAATTATAGCTTGAGATCAACACGAAGACCGTGACTAGATGGAGATTTTTCAAAGAAGCATAAATCAAGAAAATTAAGAATGAAATGATTATTGCTTCTGAAAAATATTCAACTTTATGATTATGAAAAGGGAAATACTTGCATACATCATGATGTAAATAACACTATGTGAGATGAGTCAGTTAAATTCACTTTTGACCCGGTCAATGCGGGTCAACACGCTTTGACTGGGTCAACCCATAAAAAAAAACTGTCAAAAGTGAGTACCAACCTTTCTATTAAAAAGTATCACAAAACATTATCATTAAAAAGTAAGGAGTTTGCTAGTTATTTTATACTAGTTTATTTAGTTCAAATTCTGATTTTTTTCTTAGTTTTTATATTGTATGTGTTGAGATTAATCTAAAACAATCATCATTTCAAGAATTTGCAAAGAAAATCAAAACACGAGTTCGGTAAAATAAAAAGTACCATGTGGTAAGAAGAAAAGTACCAAGTACGATAAAGACAGGTATCAACCTGAGATTAATACTATCATCATTCCAACTACAATAAAAAGTACCATGTGGTAAGAAAAAAGTATCAAGTATGATAAAAACAGATATAAATTTTTTTTTAAAAAATCGCAAAAAAAAAGATGGACACGTGGGCCTCACGCGCTGCGCGTGGGCGCCACGTGGCATGCCTGCGTGGGGCCACGCGCCCGCCTGAAATTGCTGAAAATAAGAGGTGCTGCATGCAAGTGCACCTCATATATGATTATGAAAATAATGTGAGAGTAGGGTTTTAAATATTAATAATTAAGGACTTAATTAGGACTGGATCTAATTAAATTTATATTTATACGATTCCACTTTATAACCCTAATAATGAAAAAAGAAAAAATAAAATCCTACATGATCCCATGGAACTATTCATTTGGCATAATATTCTCTAAAAAACATTTTTGACTGTAAACCTGTTTCCAATTATTATTGTTGAAGTGTATAAATATTTGTAAAAGCATCTAGTACCACAATCCAATTTGTTCCAAGAGAACTCTAGCACACAAATATTAACAAACACATTATGATTGACAAATTTGCAGCAACTGATTTACCCCCCCCCCCCCCCCCCCCCCAAAAAAAAAGAAAAGAAAAGAAAACCACCAGAAAATGATTTAATTATTTATTTTTTTCAACTGTATATAAATATCTTCGTTTAAATTCTAAATTTGTCATCCTTTGCTACTTATTTAGACCGTGGGCCAGGAAAGAACAATTGCTGTAAAATATCACATTATCTCGGCTACTTATTCTTGGCCCATTATTCGTATAATATTTGATTAAATGGGCCAAATAATTCCAAGCAAGAATAGCTTTGTTATTTGTATGTTGCCAAAATTTTGTAACATTTTTAAATTTATATATATATATTAGGCATTGTGTATAAATTGTGGATGAATCGTATCCATTAATTTCTTATAATCAGTGGTCATTATTAGTTTGGAGAGAATTATAAAAAATCATATTATTTTCATCGTAGATGCATTTAATATCCAATTATTAAATCTCTATTTTTATTTTCTACGAGCATCTTCAATGTGAAAAAATTAAGAAATGACAATAAGCATTTTGAAATACAAAAATAGCTTAACAATATATTATATCATTCTACTCTCCAAATTAAATTACAAGCATCATAGATGTGCAAAAAAAAAAAAACATTATTAAATAACAACTTAAGTATTCCGAAATGTAAAAATAACATAAATAAAATAACAATAAGAGCAATTAAGATACATTGATCATAACGTCGTATCTCCAACGGGGGGAGAATGTTATGTCCCACATCAGTGGGAGAGTGAAAGTATGATAAGTATATAAGTGGCTCAATAGACTCTCTAGCAATTCGGGTTACCCATTTTGGCAATGCGAGGACGGATGTCAAGTAGTTGCAGAGCCCATTGTGCCGTCATTTTGTTGTTGGGCCCCACCCCATGGGCCTGGGACGTTACACATATCTATCACGATTGATTTTTCTTTCATATTTAGCGACAATTTTGCAATTCCAAATATATGACTTATGCATTATAAAGCATTGTGTATGTCTACAAAAATAGTAATATATGTCTTATAAAGTAATAACATATATTATACAAAGTATTATTATTCTTTTTCCCCGTAGTCATAATCACGATGTTTCGGACATATCACATATGCATTGCAAAGTAGTGTTGCTATATTTTTGGAATCAACATTTTAATGGGGATTAATGTGATAATAAGAAATCGAGTTTGCATATTTTAATCAAATCCAATGTGTTGTATTCTATTATTATGCATTCTCTAAACTATAATTTATGTGTACTAAAGCAATGCCATGCGTGTTACATTTTATGTTGTGTAATGATTTAGCGAATGACGACATTCTTAATAATTAGTGTCCTTGATGTATGTAATCCTTCAAATGTACTAGTCATAACATAAATCATAAAAAATAATAATATATGTCTTTCAAAGTAAACAATAACTTATATATTACGTGTAGCGATCACAACTACAAATACTGAATTGTAATTGAATTTTACTTGTTGTAATATTGAGATGGAGAGGAGAGACGAGAATTATATAGAAGGAGAGGAGGAGAGAGAGAATTGAGAGAGATTGGGATTAAACTTTTCTTGCTTTTCATTTAAGCTACTCATGAGTTTATATAGTACTCATAGTGGTCCCCTACAACAAGAAACCCTAATGAAATTAACATAGACTAAGCAGCAAAATAACATAAATCTAATTTGATAAAGTCTTCCTTAGCCACTGTTTTGGGCCAGTACAGCGCTGAGGCCCAATTCGACTCGATCTGCTTCTTTGCTAGGCCCAATTTCTGAACCCGGAACCGCTTCAACAGCTGGATCTCGCCCGCTTTGACCGACCCGCTTCAGCCATTCTTTTTTTCTCTTTTGATCGACTAACCCTAATTCATCCAAGATCAAATCTTTAGCCAAAAACATTTCCTTTCCTTCCTCACTGCCTGAATCCACACCTTCAACCATGACAATACCCCCGGAGAAGACAATTCTCATCCCTGAGAATCGAAGGTAGGAAACCCACGGCGGAGTACAGAGTCATTTTCCCAGGAGGAGAGAACAGGAGCAGAGTTCATCCAAAGGACACGAGTCTGAGGAATTGAACGGCCTTGGAGCTGAAGATTCCGATGGGAGAGAGCCTACAAGGGTGTGACGGTGAAATTTCCATCATCATCTATAGCGGGAAGATCCGCCAAAGGTGTGTGTTTCTTTCCAATATACTTTTTAACAGAGATACATGAAAAACTGGGTAGATCTTAGATGTTGGAGAGAGGTCCAGTCTGTAGGCCACCTTGCCTATCTTCTCCAGAATTGAATAGGGCCCGTAGAACTTAGAAGAGAGTTTAAGATTCCGCCTTAGAGCCACCGAGGTCTGTCTGAAAGGTTGGAGCTTGAGGTAGACTAAGTCTCCTACCTCAAAGCTTCGATCTTGTCGCTTCCTATCTGCGAACCATTTCATCCGAGTCTGTGTCTGCTTTAGATTGTCTCTGAGAGTTTGAACCATCAGTTGTCTGTTTGCTAGGAAGTCAGTGACATCTGGATTGTCAGAATCCAAGTAGGATGAGACTGATAGCATAGATGGTGGAACTCCAAACAAAGCTTGGTATGGGGTGCACTTGAGGCTGGTATGATAGTTAGTATTGTACCAGTACTCAGCTAAGGTAAGCCACTACCTTAGGTTTGCACTCACGATGCACCTGAGCTAGTTCTCAAAACACTGATTTAGCCTCTCTGTCTGCCCATCAGTTTGAGGGTGGTAGACAGATGACATATCCATTTTTACCCCCATCAGTTTGAAAAGTTCTTTCCAGAAAGAGCTACTGAAAACTGGATCTCTATTAGTAACTATGCTTACTGGTTGCCCATGTAATTTTTAAACACTGTCTAGAAATAGCTTAGCCACAGACTCTATAGAGTAGGGGTGGGAAAGCGGTATAAAATGTCCAAACTTGGTAAACCTATCCACCACTACCAAGATGACTGGTGCGTCGTTTTTCACCAAAAATAAATGTTCCGACTTTCATCGGCAAGCCCACACTGCAGAGTACAGTGGCGAGCAGGATCGTCTCCCAAAGGACCGGCGAGGATTATTCTTGACTTTCAGTCTGCGTGCCCAAACCTCCAGAAACTCGTGAATTTTATAACAAAATAATTGCAGAATTTATTTAGCCAACTAACGAAAATAAGTGTGCAAAGGAACTGAATTAAATCAATGATAAAAAGGGTATTCGGATCCAACGAACTCCACTCCACTTATAACACCGATCACAGATGCAAGAATTAATTAATCAAGACATGCAAATCGGTTATAGTCACCGAAGACGCTTCTGACATGACCTCATCTCTCCATACTGTTTCTATAATTAAGAAGACGCTTCATTAATTACTTCCCTAATCGACTGACAACTGTAAGAGACGCTCTATAAGTTTAATGAGCCGACAGCAATGAGCACAAGAAAGACCCGATTCTTAAATTACAGACTCTGACGCAGGACTGTAAAATTAACTCTGTTATTCCCCTAGTTATTTGAGCAACCGTTTTACCACTTATTAAACCTAAACCACGATTACGTATGGCCGATTTAAATTGGCTAGTAATTAATCACAACCTACCAAATATTTGCAACTACTCGATAGACTTAGAACAATTACGACCCGAATTCCAAGAATAACAGATACATGCATCAATCAATTATAAACAAACAATTAGATCTCACAGTTATATAAGCGGAGCTTCGTCGTCGTCACCGGAATATGAATGATTTAGCTATGTTGCATGCTAGAATCGAACAACCAAAAGATGTGTAACAGCGCAATGATTAAATCGAAAATAAGAAGAAAATAAAAACTGGATTAAAACTGATCGTTGCTGCTGCGTTTCTTGTGATTCCTATCGTCTATATTGAATAATAATGAAAATAAGCTAAATACCTAATATATATCTACTAACCATAAAGAGATAGAGTCCTACTAGGAAATAGAATCCTAATCTAGATAAACATGGTAAATCCCATGCACAAATCTTCTAAAGGCGGTTAGGAAGAGTATTTCCGCGTCCAGGTTAATTCGTGGGCCGAGAATTAGTTCAGCAAGCCCCAAAACGCGTTCTGGACTGGGCTTCCAGATTTCTGCTTCAATTATCCTGCTGCATGCCCTTGCAGCTCGGTCTGCTCGAACTTCTTCCTTTTCTTTACTTGAATCTTTTCTTACACCAAAACCTTCCTCTTTTCTCCACTTTTACACCACATCCCTACACAACTCAACAACATATCAAAGCACCCAAAATACACAAATATAGGGTAAATAAAGAGGAGAAAAGACACCAAAAGGTAGTGATAATAACAAGTAGAATATGTCCTATCAAATCCCCCCACACTTAAACCTTGCTCGTCCTCGAGCAACCTTAAAACAAAGAACAGACTCAACAAGGATGAATGACCAAGTATCAACTTCCCAAACCGACGAACAATCAGAGTAGGAACTGTGATAAATCAATCCACAAACCACCAACCGATTTTGTTCAAGAACCTGCCAACATTTTGTCAATCAAGTTAAAATCATGCTTATCAATCCAGCCTCACCAAGATTCACTCATTTACTCTCAAAGAAATCAGGTCATGAGATTGTTCACTCGAAAGTCATGATCATTCTTTTCAACATAAAATTGCTCATTTGTCACCTAGAACTGCCACACTTCAATTTCGTTCACAAATCATAAGGTCTTTCCTCGTTGGTTGTAATGGGGCTAAGGTTCATGAGGTAGGATACATTTGGCTAAAGTAGTTGAGTACAAAGGGAACGATGCAAGTACAAGAATATGTATTTCTTTTAAGAACAGCTCCGTAAAATTATCAAATCAACATAGGGCTTATCTCAAAAATTTGAGCACACAGATTTTTTTGCTCTCTCCATATCCTACTCCTCAATTTTTTTCTTTTTGATTCTCTCTCTCCTTTTTTTTTTCTCTTTTTTTTATTTATTTATTATTATTTTTTTCTTAGAAGCTTTGCTTCTTATTCAAATTTTTTCGGAGGAGCAGGATATGAGCATTCATATAATTTTTTTCTTCTCAAGCCCTCAAATTTCTCACTTGTGCAGCTTAAACATCATTCATGAAAGTACTTGCATGTTTTCCGGGACAAAAAGCAGGCTAAAAGAAAGGCTATGGCTCATGTATAGTGGCTGTAAACAACAAAAGTTGGATTTTTTTTAGGCTCAAATTGGCTCACTATTTGGCAATGTACGGTTAGGATGTTTTCTTGGGCCAATAGCTCGGGTACCCCTAATGCCTTAATCATATTTTGTGAATGACATCAAAGGTGGTAACAATAAGGGCAGCAAAGCAATTCAAGTATCCAAGACACATAATCAGACAAGACTCATCATACAAAAGGTGAGCTCTTCTTAATGCATGCTCATAGGCTCAAAAACTCACAATTTTTAGGCTTAGAATGTTGTGATTGAAAGCATGATTCATCATTCAAGATCTCATCCAAACTTGGCACATTTCTATCACAAAACAACAACCATTCATCCAGTCAAACTAATCACAGCCCATTCTCCTCAATTCATCAATTCGTGGCAATCAATACTTAGTCATCTTCCAACATAAAAATCGAAAAAAAATGACTCTTTTTTTATTTTGTTTTATAACTTCAATAATTAATAAACTGACAAGGTAATCCCCCCCCCCCACACTTGAAGGTCACAGTGTCCTCACTGTGAGAAGGGGTACGACAAAAAACTTAAAACACACAGCAACAAAAACAAATAGCAAACAAGACAAGAAAAAGCAACGAATAAAAGGGAAGGGGTAAAAGAGAACTAACTGGGATCCGCCAAATGGCGGATCACTTGCTCCATCACGTCAAGGCGGCTATCAATCTCATCCAAACGGCTTCCAAAGCTGTCCTCAAGTCGGGCGGCTATCCATGTAATCAACTCCTCAATCGCTGGGAGGAGGGAGGAAGCAGCAGGCCCTGCAGAAACAGGGCGACGCGTATGCGGTATGCCCTTGCGGCCTGGAATATTGTGGTTCCTCTCATTTCATTTTTTTTTTGAATTAAAAAGACAGAAAAGTAAGAAAAATAAAAATAAAAATAAAAATAAAAAAAAAATAAAAATAAAAATAAAAATAAAAGAATAAGAAATCGGGTTGCCTCCCGAGAAATGCCCTTAGTTAATGTCGGAGGCTCGACGTGGGGAGACACGATTAAGAGACAATTTTAGGGGTAGCAGATCTACCCCTGTCGAAAGGAATCGTTTCCATCCCCGCACCTTTATGTTTCTTCAAAAACTCGACCAACCTTGCTTCTTGCCCTTTCAGCCCCAACACAGGGGCCTTCACATGAGATGGTAAAATCAGTTTCGAGTTGGTTGGCAAGGGCATACGGCCTGTCCGATTTCTGGCTGGAAACTCCTCGGCTGTGTACAACTGCTGGACTATCTCGTGGATTGCCCTTTCTTCCTCCGAATATGGATCTTGGCATGTTTGAGGTAATTTCTGTTGAATAACGGCTGAAACAGTCTCACCAACCTTGATCTTTGCATCTTTCCCATATCTTATCTTCTTGGAGCATAGTTCTTTCAAGAACTTCATGTATCTAGGGACTTGCTTGATAGCATCGATTAGAGGTAGGTTGATCTCGACTTTTTTGAAAAGCTCGAATATCTCTTTCTCATCTTCCTCTTTCTTATGTCTGGTTAACCTAGAAGGAAAAGGAGCTGCATTAATAGGGTTGGGAGTTTTAGACAAAATCGGTACCTCACTAGGAGCAAGCTGTGCAGCAGATTGTTTGCCCTCTGCGCTTGGTCTGTCTTCAGCTTCTGCAGTTTGCCCACACTGCATGTTGTCTTTCTTCTTCTTTGTTTCAACCTCAACCAATTCTTTACCGCTTCGAAGGGTCACAGCACTGATGTTCCCTCGTGGGTTCAGCTCGGTTTGAAAGAGAAGAGACATAGCAGGTTGTTCATTCTTTTCACCAGATTCTTTTTTCGGCCCTTCAGTATACCCTTCCGGCTTCTTTTCTTTCTTCTTGGCCTCCAACTCGGTTAACTCCTCCGTACTTCTCAAAGTGATAGCGCAAACATGCGCTCTTGGATTCATTTCAGTTTGGGATGGGAGTTTGCCTTGATTCGCCTGCATCTTGTTCATTTGCGTGGCGAGCTGAGTGATCTGTGTGCCCATACTGCCCAGGGCGGCTTGTGTCTCCTGCTGAAAGGCCTTTTGGCTCTGCGCTAGACTGTTCACTAGGCTTGTGCTCTGCTCGAGACTCTTCATGATCTCACTCATAGATGGCACAGATCGGTCCATGTGGGCATACGGCTCACCCCTTGGGGGCCTCGGTGGTAGATCTCCTGCTGCTGGTTGGTCTCTAGGCTGGCTCCAATGGAAATTCGGGTGATCTCTCCAACCTGGATTGTAAGTATTGGAGTAAGGATCATTATTCCACTTCCGTCTTTGGGCATCATATTGTGCATCACTGGACCCATAGTAGGCTTGCTCGGTGGAGTGCTCATGCAAATTGGGACACTCGTCAGTGAAGTGTCTGTTCTCGGAACAGACTCCGCAGCGGTTTGGCCTTGTCTGCGCCACAGCAAGGCTTCGGACCAGGGAAGTAAGAGCATCTATCTTTTCATTCACTCCCGACTCTTCAGCTCGACCGAGTGCCCTTACAGTTCGGTGTCTGTTGTCATCTTCTTCTTCGTACTGCTGTCCTCCAGAAGCCATGTCGATTATGAGCTGTTTGGCCTCGCCGAGGGTCTTATTGGTAAGAGATCCCCCGCTGGCAGCATTGACGATTTTCCTATCAAAAGAAGACATGCCACGGTAAAAGTAATTAGTCAGAAGCTGATAATCAGTGAATCCATGGTCCGGGCATTTGCGGCACAGTTGTTGAAATCTCTCCCAGTATTCGGCCAAGCTTTCATTCGGCTTTTGCTTGATGCTACTGATTGCCATCCTTAGATTTGCAACTCGAGATTCAGGGAAGAATTTTCGCAAGAATTGTCCTTCTAATTCCGCCCATGTGGTGATAGACTCCGGTGGCAAATCGAACAACCAATCGCGTGCCTTTCCCTGCAAAGTATGGGAGAAAGTGAGTAACCTTAAGTTGTTAGCAGTAAAATCAGTAGGTCTTAAAGTCGAGCACACGAGATCAAATTCAGATAAATGTTTGTGTGCACTTTCTCCTTGTAAATCACCAAACTTCGGTAACACTTGGATGAATGCAGGTCGGATCTCCGCATTGTTGGCAATCGGGGGCAGCACGATGCAAATGGGTCTATTACTCCGAAGACGGCCGATTTCCCTGATGAGAGGCTCATGATCAGGTCCCTAATCAGCTACGTTAGCATGAATGAGAGCTCTTCCTGCGGCAAGGTCTTGCGGGTTCGGTGGATTTTCATTATTAGCCATGTCGAGGTGTTGATCAGCTTCGAGAGTCTTTTTAGACTCCTTAGTATTCTTCCTCAACCAGTGCAATGTTCTCTCTGGCTCTGGATCGAACACTAAATCTTTATCTGCAGAGGAACGGGTCATAGACCAGAAAAATTAAAAAAAATAATAAAAATAAAGTAAATAACAAACTGAAAATTTTGAGTAAGCACTGCTTAAAACCGATCCCCGGCAACGGCGGCAAAATTTGGTGCGTCGTTTTTCACCAAAAATAAATGTTCCGACTTTCGTCGGCAAGCCCACACTGCAGAGTACAGTGGCGAGCAGGATCGTCTCCCAAAGGACCAGCGAGGATTACTCTTGACTTTCAGTCTGCGTGCCCAAACCTCCAGAAACTCGTGAATTTTATAACAAAATAATTGCAGAATTTATTTAGCCAACTAACGAAAATAAGTGTGCAAAGGAACTGAATTAAATCAATGATAAAAAGGGTATTCCGGATCCAACGAACTCCACTCCACTTATAACACTGATCACAGATGCAAGAATTAATTAATCAAGACATGCAAATCGGTTATAGTCACCGAAGACGCTTCTGACATGACCTCATCTCTCCATACTATTTCGATAATTAAGAAGACGCTTCATTAATTACTTCCCTAATCGACTGACAACTGTAAGAGACGCTCTATAAGTTTAATGAGCCGACAGCAATGAGCACAAGAAAGACCCGATTCTTAAATTACAGACTCTGACGCAGGACTGTAAAATTAACTCTGTTATTCCCCTAGTTATTTGAGCAACCGTTTTACCACTTATTAAACCTAAACCACGATTACGTATGGCCGATTTAAATTGGCTAGTAATTAATCACAACCTACCAAATATTTGCAACTACTCGATAGACTTAGAACAATTACGACCCGAATTCCAAGAATAACAGATACATGCATCAATCAATTATAAACAAACAATTAGATCTCACAGTTATATAAGCGGAGCTTCGTCGTCGTCACCGGAATATGAATGATTTAGCTATGTTGCATGCTAGAATCGAACAACCAAAAGATGTGTAACAGCGCAATGATTAAATCGAAAATAAGAAGAAAATAAAAACTGGATTAAAACTGATCGTTGCTGCTGCGTTTCTTGTGATTCCTATCGTCTATATTGAATAATAATGAAAATAAGCTAAATACCTAATATATATCTACTAACCATAAAGAGATAGAGTCCTACTAGGAAATAGAATCCTAATCTAGATAAACATGGTAAATCCCATGCACAAATCTTCTAAAGGCGGTTAGGAAGAGTATTTCCGCGTCCAGGTTAATTCGTGGGCCGAGAATTAGTTCAGCAAGCCCCAAAACGCGTTCTGGACTGGGCTTCCAGATTTCTGCTTCAATTATCCTGCTGCATGCCCTTGCAGCTCGGTCTGCTCGAACTTCTTCCTTTTCTTTACTTGAATCTTTTCTTGCACCAAAACCTTCCTCTTTTCTCCACTTTTACACCACATCCCTACACAACTCAACAACATATCAAAGCACCCAAAATACACAAATATAGGGTAAATAAAGAGGAGAAAAGACACCAAAAGGTAGTGATAATAACAAGTAGAATATGTCCTATCAATGACATTTTTACCCCCAGATTTGGGAAGCCCCTCTATGAAATCCATGGATATGTGAGTCCAAGACCTCTGAGGAATGGGGAGGGGCTGTAGCAGGCCAGGGTATAGCCCATGGTCTGTCTTATTTCTTTGACAAACATCATAGCCCTGCACCCACTTGATTACTTCTGTCTTCATATTAGGCCAGTAGAAGGCTCCCTTGTGCCTCATATAAGTACCAGTAGTGCCTGAATGTCCCCCATAGGATGAGTTATGTAGAGCAGTAAGGATATCAACCTTTAGCTTAGGTGAATCACCAATTCCCAGTCTGCCCTTGAATACTTGAAAATCTGGATAGGAGTCCTTATCAATGAGTTTAGCATTCAGAATTTTAGAGAAAAATGCATCCTTCTTGTCGCTTTGAGTAACCTTAAGAACCTAGTTAGGCACTGCAGTAGTAATGGCTGCACATTCAGCTTCATCTGTTCTCCTTCTGGATAAGGCATCTGCAATCTTGTTCTCACTACCTCTTTTGTATTGAATCTCATAGTTGAAGCCTAATAGCTTAGTGATCCATTTCTGCTGCAATGGATTCATGATTTTCTGATCCATCAGATACTTCAGAGCTTGCTGATCTGTCTTGATGATGAATTTATGACTCTGTAGGTACACTCTCCATTTCCGAATAGCCATTAAAATAGCTAGGAACTTCTTCTCATAAATAGATAGGGATTGATTCCTTGGGCAGAGTGTCTTGCTCAGGTAGGCAATAGGTCTGCCTTCTTGCATGAGCATAACTCCAATTCCTGAGCCACTAGCATCAGTCTCTAGTAGAAAGGGCTTACTAAAATCAGGTAAGGCTAAGACTGGTGCAATAGTTATAGCCACCTTGAGCCTTTAGAAAGGCCTTTCTACTTCAATGTTCCAATGGAAATTACGCTTCCTTAACAAATCTATCAGGGGCTTGCTGATTTGGCCATAGCCCTTGATAAACTTCCTGTAGTATCCTTTAAGGCCTAAAAACCCTCTAAATTGCTTGATGGTTTTTGGCAGGGGCCACTTGACCATGCAATCCACCTTGAGTGGGTTTGTAGAAACCCCTTCCTTGGTGATGATATGGCTAAGGTACTCTACCTTAGTGTTGCTAAAACTACACTTGCTCCTTTTGACATACAGTTTGTAGTCCCTCAACAATTGTAGAACTGTCCTTAGGTGTTTCAGATGGTTTTCCCAAGTTTTGCTATAGACTAGGATATCATCAAAAAATACCAGAACAAACTTCCTCAAAAACTCCTTGAAGATTTGGTTCATGAGGGATTGGAAAGTAGCTGGGGCATTACTTAACCCAAAGGGCATGACCACAAATTCAAAGTGGCCATGGTGTGCGCTAAAAGCAGTTAGGTATCTGTCCTCTGGCTTAACCAGGATCTGGAAATATCCTGATCTTAGATCAATTTTTGAAAAATACTGAGCCCCATGTAACTCATCAAGTAACTTATCTATGACTGGTATTGGATACTCATGTTTCACTGTAAGAGAGTTAAGATACATGTAATCTACACACATTTTCCATGATTGGTCCTTTTTCTTCACTAGAATGACTAGTGAAACAAAAGGACTCCTATTATGCTGAATAAGACCAGACTCCAGTAGCTCCTGTACAATCTTTTCAATCTCATTTTGTGGCTGTGAGAGGTCCTGTAGGGATGCTGATGCCTAAGAGTGTTGTTAGGTTTTAAGGTAATATTGTGTTCAACTCCCCTGATAGGTGGGAGTTCTGTGGGTTCTTCAAAAACATCACCATACTCCTCCAGAAGGTCTGTCATATTAGGTCCCTCACTAGTGTCTAAGGCTTGCAGCCTGACTAGGTAGATCTCTTCAATCTCTTTTCTGCAGCTAGAATAAACCATGTTATAAAGTGTAGGTCCTGCAATGAGCTGGCAGTCCACCTGGGACATGGCTGCTTGTAGCTTAACCTTCTCCTTCCCTCTAGTGACTGTGAAGGTTATATTTTTGTAGTCTAACTCTATGGGAGTGCAGGATTTAAGCCAATCCATCCCAAAAATTAGGTCATATCCTTCAGTTTGTAAGACTCTTGGAGAGTAAACAAACTGATTTCCTTGCACACTCCAACTGAACCCAATGGCCTGGGCTTGACTAATCAGCTTTTGCCCATTAGCTACTCTGACCAGAATGGATGGCACTTGCTCTAGTACACATCCAAGCTTGGTGGCTGTGGCCTCTTGAATGAAGCTCAGTGTACTGCATGTGTCAATTAGTATGTGTAACTCATGCTTCCCAACCTTTCCAACCACCCTTAAAGTAGTGATTCCCTCTGAACCAGCTATGGCATTAACTGACATTTGAGCTTTTTCCATATAGGGCTCCCATGTATCAGGTGGAATTAATTCCTTATCTAGCACTTTACTAGATTGCAGAGATGCTAACTCTTCCTCTTCCTCACTCATTATCATGTAATGAATTCTGTTCTTGCATCTGTGTCCCACTACATAGGGCTCATCACAGTTGTAGCATAGGCATTTCTCTCTTCTAGCAGCCATTTCAGCAGAGGTTAAGAGATTAGTAGGTGGCTTCAGAGTTGGAGTGTATGGTTTTGGGGTACTGCTAGGGTTTGTATTTGTCTTCCTATAGTTGTTTCCCTGCCCATGTTGGAACTTTACAGCACCTTTTAGCTTTTTTACAATAGCCTCTACAGTATATAACTGACTCCTGCCCAACTCAATGACCTGTTGTAGGGTTGTTGGCTTAAACAAATTGATGGCAGCCTGTAGATCTTCACTTAGCCTACTTATAAAGCTAGCTACAAAGTAATGTTTAGAATATTCAACAGGATTGAACATTAACGTACATGCTCTTAACTCTTCAAATCTCTCAACATACTCATCATAAGACCCTTAAAGCTTCAGTTTATTGAATTCCATAATAATTTTGGTTTCTTTCAATTCTTCAAATCTAGCTGACACCACCTTTAGAAATTGTTCCCAAGAAAAATCCTTAAATTTGTGGCTATAATTTTGAAACCATTGGTCTGCCTTCCCTTCAAAATAAAGGGCAGCTAGCACCATTTTTTGAGAATCTTGGACATTATTAACCAACTGAAAATACTGGTTACATTTTAACATCCAAGAATGGGGTTGAGTACCATCAAACCTGGAAAAATCTATCTTGGGAATGGGGTAGATAACCTGAGACTAATTATGATCCACCACAACCCTAGATCGATAAGTTGTAGAGTATTGAGTTGGTGATCCACTGTCAACCACCATATGCCTAGGTGGAGCTTCTAGAATAGATGGTTCCTCTGGAATTCTTTTAGCTTTGGTAAGATTAGTCAGCTGCGTCTGAATGGTATTGGGTGTTTGATTGAGTGACTTATACTTAGAATTTACCCCTTTTAGCTGATCTTGCATCTCAGTGGTAATTTCCCCCAGTTTCTCTTGCATTTTCAATTCAGCAGCTTCTATTTTAGATGACTCTGTTAAGAGTACTTGATCTAATCTCTTTTGGGCTTCTTGCAGATCCTTCAAATGAGTTCCATTCGCCATCCTCAAGATCGTGGCTCTGGATACCACTTGTAGCGATCATAAATACAAATACTAAATTGTAATTGAACTTAACTTGTTGTAATATTGAGATGGAAAGGAGAGACAAGAATTGTATAGAAGGAGAGAAGAGAGAGAGAGAGAGAGAATTGAGAGAGAGATTGGGATTAAACTTTTCTTGCTTTTCATTTAAACTACTCATGAGTTTATATAGTACTCATAGTGGTCCCCTACAACAAGAAACCCTAATGAAATTAACATAGACTAAGCAGCAAAATAACATACAAGCTCTGATATCAAAAATTGACACAAGCTCTGATGTTTATGAAAGATAACTTTATGCAGTTTTTCCATCATCAAACTAACTGGTTCTGACATCATCAAAAAGGGAGAATTGTTGGGAAAAATTATCAAGATGACCCAACTGATGGTTTTGATGAAATTTCAAAATATATGGAAAGCTATTTGAAAAACTGCAGGTTATTCAGACTGGAAGTTGAAGCAATGACTAAATAAGACTTCAAGTCTTAACTCAGATGAAGCGAAAATACAAGTCACCTTGAAACATGGTCAACCAACTAAAAGGATGTTGCATCCGGACTAGTCAAAGATCCACTTTTCAAAAGCTCAAGGGAAGCTGTGATAGAAAGAGACTGGAAATCGTCAACAGATGAGTAAGCCATCAGTCCAGCTGAAAGCCAAGAGAGACTTATGAGGAAAAAGTCAGCTTGAAAGCTCAAGACCAAACTGAACTAACTAATATCAGTCAGTTGGGAGAAGAAAGCTCAATTGAAAGCCGATTGGAAGCCAACTGGAGACTAGAGCTGAAAGCTCTAAAGCCCAGCTGATGAAAGCTAAGGCAGCTGATACAAGGCACTTTGGGACTGAAGCATAAGACAGCTGAGGAACTGCCAACTGGACAATCTCAGAGCTGAAGGCCAAGACAACTGAGACCCCATCATCTGAAGTCCAGAACTAATAGTCGTAATAACTGCTCTCCGACAAGCAGTTATTAGAGAATCCTGACAGGCAATCTCAGGAAGATCCTGATGATCTTGGAGCAAAGGCCATTAAATTCAATGACTAAGTTCATTCATGCTTCAACGGCTACAAGCATTAAACTATCATTGGTGGAATCAACTAATCTTCCAATATCAACGGTCACTAAAGATCACTCATCTATATAAGAGAGTGAATCTCATTCAAACACAAGACTTTACATGCACAAAACTAACTCTTACTATTTTGCAGAATGAGCTCTTCTTTCTCCATCCCCATAGCTCAAAGCTTAAACCTCTTAAGTGCGAAAAGTCCCAACTGAGAAGGTGTGCTTCAAGTTCCAAGCAAGCCAGCTAGCTGACGCAGAATTCCAGCTAGAGAAAAACTTCTCAGTTTAGTTCTTCAAAGATCAACCACCCAGCTCAAAGTTGAAGAAGCACTCCAGATTGATAACAGATTCAAGACTGCCTTTTTAAAGATCGAGAGAGATCTAAAATCTTGTAAAGATGGGCAATAGCACCTAAAGTCTCGGTGAGCAGTTATGACCGGTAAGTGTGAGCTGTTGACCCAGAAACTAGCTGAGGAGAGGCGTGTACCGATGGGTCCATTCTTCCAGGACAGCAACAGTTGGAAGAGAAGCAGCGCTCGGTTTGAAGGGTGTCGTTTTCAGGTCCAACAGGATTCTTCCCTGTGTAACTGTAATAAAGAAACTTTACACTTATATAGTGGATTGTCCTTCTGCGAAAGGAAGAGAGGACGTAGAAGCAGGAAGCTTTGAACCTCTATAAATCTTGTGTGTGCTGTACTTTAGAGTCTTTGCATGTTTCTAAACTGCACACTATAAGAACACAAGCTGTACTGACAAGCTAAGTCTTCAAGCTATCAGTCATAACTGATCAGCTCATAAGCTAAGCTCTTGTCAAACTCTCTCTTACTCAACTGATCGGTGCACAGATAAATTTTCTAAAGCGAGTTAGGGCCCTATATATTCCGCAATCAATTTAAAGTTTTTAAGTCAGTTTATTCACCCTCCCCTCTAAACTGACATATATTCGCACCGGGACCAACATGAGCATATTCCGCTGGCTCAAAAGTACAAGATCTCTACCAAGAAGACTGCTGTCAACAAAGAAAAGGACAAGATCATACATAAATCTGTGGTTGCTGAAGAACTTGATGAAGAGACTTAAAGCTCTTCATCTTCTTGATGCACTATTTATTATGCACAAATCTGCAACTAACAGAGGTCAGGCAATATAGTAGTGAATCGAGTATCGTATCCACAGGGACTAAAAATATGACCACATTGAGTACTAAGCTAACAGTTCTCTATTATCCAGGTTACCAATTTATGGGTTTACTAAAACTAGGCACGAATTTAAATTAAATAAGAGAAAATAAAGAAACTTCAAAAGACACAAATAAATCAATTACACAAATAATCAAACTCAATCAATTAATGAAATATTAATCCTAGGGAATGCAGTACACATGTATCCACTATGTATTAATTCAATCCTAATAATTCCCACTTTAATCTAATTATTGGTGAAGAATTAGAAATAAAACTATCTATCTCTGCCAGGTCTCAAGGTAGAAGTAGATTAATAAATTACCTATCACTTTCGTCTCTAGGTTAATTCATTAACTCCCGATAGATCAACAGATTAAATCCCCTACAGATTTCAAAGAACGTGTATCAAAATGTTCAATTAATCCCACTAGTTAATTATCTCCGCCAAGACTCAAATTAACTAGCTAGCATGCAATTAATTATGACCAGTAATCAAGCATGAAATAACAATACTTGAACAATTGAACACAATAATAAGACGGGAAAAATAACAGGATTAAATTAAACACATAGATTCAACATGCTTGCAAACTCTAGAATTAATAATAAAACTACTCACTCATAATTAAAACCATGGAAATAACAAAAATAACAATAATCATTAACATAATATAAATGTCACGAGATTAGAAAAACCCGGAATGATGATTCGTTGAATAGAACTTCAAATCTCCAATATTCAATGTTGCAGGTGAATCTCGAATATAAAACAAAAAGAGAACTCTAAAATAATGATAAAAGTCTCTAAAATTCATCCAAAACAAACCTATATATACTAGGTATCGAAAATCCGGCCTAAAAGATGAGTTTGTGGGCCGAAAATGCGTTTGGGAGCCAAAAAATGCCGCGCCCGCCGACCCACAAGTTAGGACCCGCCGACCGGCGGCCAAGACCTGCAGATTGGTGGCTGGATCGGCGGATTTCTCTGTCCAAATCCGCCGATCGGCGGCCTCCTCCCGCCGGTCGGCGGATTTCCGGCAGCTTTGACCCCCTTCCACTGTTTTGCTCCGTTCTCGCTCGTTTCTCATCTGATTGACCCGATTCAAGTTGAAAAATGACCCCAACTCGATTCTCTATCTTTCTAGCTTATTTTCCAACTGAATTGGATTTTCAAAGTATCCTTTTTTAGCTTAAACTTCAATAAAAATAGCAAAACATGACATTGCACAAGGAAACCGAAACTACCACAAAACCTCAACTTAAACATGCATTAATCTTCAAATATGATCCACATAAATACTCAAATGCATGCAAAAGTCATGTTTATCACTTCTGATAAGGAAGCCCCCACACCTCTAGGAGAAAAGCTGCTCGCCAGTGCTCAGTACACAATCGAGCCATTTTCTGTTGAATCTCCATCTCTAGGAGCATCCCTGAAGAAGAAAGTGACTTGAAAATCTACCAAGGGATTTGTACCTATGCCCACCAGGTCCCCAATGACCAGAAGGCAAACTTCAGAAGAAATTCTGGGAAGCTTCTTTAAGAAATCACAAACTAGGAGAGAGACCAGAACCAAGGCTGTTAGAATTTGTTGTCTGAAAATTTATGAATTTCAGATGTAAACAACAAAGTTATAAGTAATGTTGAAGCTAGTGTTTCAACTATGCCTTCAACTTGCAACGTAAGAATAAATAACACTTTGCACAAAATATGTTTTAAATCACACTCTTTACAGTGTGTGATTGCCTTAGGGTGGAATTCTCTAACATAAGTGAAATACAAAAAACAATACAAGTGTTGTCTCAGTTCACTCCCTTGACAATATTGTATACAACATACACGAGATCTATCCTAACTTCACTCACTTGAACAGTCTCTCGAACAAACATTATCTAAATATATAGATAGAAACAACACATTAATCTAAATCCTAAGACTCTCAAATTTGACTATCTAACCTACACACATGATTGAAACTAATCTTCAGTTGATTGGGATGCTAGGTAGATGTCGGGGAGGATGTCTTGGATCTTCGAGATTACACTAGATACAAGATTCAGAGCTTCTCACAAACCATGGTGATAACCTGCTTGCATAAATGGTTTCATGGTCTACGGAGACCTTAAATACATCCTCTAACTTGCTCCAGTAGTTATTCCATGATCACAAGTAGTGTAGCCTTGAATCAACCACATTCCACTTCCTATTGCGGTAGTGGACTCAAGATAACTGCCTTCTGCATTGCAATTCACACGTTCTTCAACATTGTGTAATAATGGTAGTTACTTTAGTGACCCACGTTCACCTACAATGGTTAGTGTTCAAGAAGGAGTTGAACATCATTTCCCTATAAATCCGAAAGAGGTTTTCATCAATTCAAAATCAAATAATATCCACGATTTACTTCAGAATAAAATCAACCATAAATCCCTAAATAAATGGAAAATAAAATGTGACATAAATAATAAAATAATCAAATTAATTTAAAAAAATTAATCCTAAATAATCAGAAAGGATAAGGTTAGCTTCCAAAGAGTTGTACTTGATGTCACGAGAATGACAGAACACATCCGATACAACATTGATTTCGATATTATTAAACGAAGTGATAACATTATCTGGAACACATCATTCTCAACAATCTCCCTATTAAGCTTATCTTTTCTGCACAAAACATAAAAGCTCAATATATACAATTAGAGCCGCAACGGAATATGAGCAAAAAATTTTGGAGTTCAAAAACTCCCCCTTAAGGTGTGCTCTCACTTAAGTTATTACCTATAAAAATATAACAAATAAACACAAGTGGGTAATTATCCCCTATACAGGAACTCAATGTTGAGAACATTCTCAACATAAAAATCATCACATATTTTAAAATACGCGAACAACAAAATATCAATGTTGAGATCATTCCCAACATAAAACATCACACATTTAAAAATATGCGAACATAATATGTATCAAAATCATCAAAAATTGATGATTAACATCAAAATTATACAGGGATATCCAAACATGGATACCCAAAACAAATAGATCATATGTGTCCAGCACATTAAGATAGACAAGGATGTATACCACATAAAAAATTAACCGTGTCCAGCACATTAAAAGACATAAAACATATAATTGTTTTTAATAAAGAAAATTATTATTTTTCTTTCCCTTAGCCTCAGCAGCAGTTTTCCCAGCCTTGACATTATCATATCCCCAACACCAGCACCAGCACCAACAACTACTCCCCCTTTTTGTATAGAAAGTACCCCTTGAAGAGCATAGCGAAGTTCAGTCATTGCATTGGTAAGAATTGTGCATTGATGGGTCATAGAGTCTATTTGAGCAATGTAAACATTGAGGACCTGCACATGAAGAGTCAATAAATGTGAAGAGGCACTTGCAATATTACTTTTAGACCTCGGAGGAGATAGAACAACCTCTGCAGCAACATCCTGACCAACATCAGCAGAGGCAGCGATAGAGCTTATAACAGAGGTGTAAGGAAGATCAATCACATGATGATCATTTTCTTTTAGCTTGATGATGGAGACAGTGGAAGTTTCAATCACTATCTTTTTCTTGTTGATCTTCATACCTTACTCTGTGAGGATGGTATAGATAAGGCAGAGAAATGGCAGGATGCTGGTGGAGTTGGTCTTGGCAGTTGCTTTCAACATACAATCAAAGATACAATATCCAAGATTGAAGGGGATCTTGGTACCAAGTTTGAAGAGCAGCACAACTTGATCAACAGTGAGGACTGAGGAGTTTATGGTAGGCAACCAGTTATACATAATAAGTTTGTGTAAAATAATGTAAAAGAATGTGAGTTTCAAAGTGGAAATTTTGTTAGTCCACTTAATCAGAAGACCTCCAGTCACAGTCGGCACATCATTAATTAGGTCTAATCTAACAACATCAGAATCATAACCTAGACTTAAGAATTTGTTGATCAACATGGGGTTAAACATATAAACTTTATCCCGCAAATAGATTTTCCCATATTTGCTCTTAAACTGATCACCCTGACGCGCGGTCGTTTCGCGCTCCAAAATACATTTATAATTTTCTTTATGCCCACAATGGGTATAGCCAGAAGTGAGTAAGGGTCGATCCCATAGGGAGCTATGCATATTTTCTTTCAAAGTCACCAATAACAAAATGGATGGGGGTTGTTGTGGTCTCGCTGCGAACTAATGAAAAGAAACTACAAAACTAAAAACAATATTAATAGACAACAAGATCCGAAATGAATAAGACTTAGAATAAACTAATAGAATCGGTCATGGGCACGCTGATTTCTTATGTAATTCAATTATCTGGTTAAAGGCACCCGAATTTCTTCAATTGTGCCCAATCTATCCATTCAGATTAGACTAGAGATAATCTCTCGCCCCCTAACCCCTAACTTGTTATCCAACCCTGATTTCTTATTTGATTGTAAGCAACAAGCAACTTTATACCCTAGATAGACCCAAATTTACTGCGACACTGATCTCTTAAGTTGCCTACAGTACCCGTGATGCACCCCATCCCTTTATTATCAACACACATTTACAATTCATTGACCATGTATAGAGGTAGCGAACACAATTCTAATTAACGAGTGATCATCCACGATTAACTAGCTTAGCCCACTTTAATGTAATAAAGAAATTGATTACAAGATGGAACCAAATTCATATAGTGTTATGCACATTCAGGCCTCACGAGTTCATGTTATTTCTTCCTCATCTAATTCAATCCGGATTAAAGATTACCAATTAATAAAGTGAAGAACAATAAATAAACAAAATAAAATATAACTGATAAAATAAACTTACTTTATTTAAAGAATGAAAATCGGCTCGAACTCTAACTTGAAAACATAAACTAACTACCTACGCCCTGAGGGCACGAAGCCCCTAGGTTATCAGGGAAACCAAGAATAAAACTAACTATGCAGTGTCCTACACTATATATTTAATGTTTTCTGGATGTTTTGAAATCGATCTATACATCAAGTATTTATACAAGTAGGTCAAGATTCGAGTTTGGCCCATGGACTGGCCTATCTTCAATTCTGGATCAGATATTAGTGTGCCCACGACTTTTCTTATCTGACAGATTCTTTCCTTGTAGAGAAAGGATATTCCAGCAGTATTTTGGGATGGATCTTCGCTATGGCCTACTTGTAATTCTGGAGAGATGCACTTTCCATATAGGGATGATCCAATCTCGATTTTCAGAGATGTGATCAAACCTTTCCTTTTCACTTCCGTAGTGCCGTCAGCAGCTCTGTCTTCTTTCTGGATTAAATTTGTGTGGGTTTTTTGTGCTTACGGTGGCTCCATCAAGTTTCTTAATTGAACTTTTCTTGTAGGGAGATTCTCTTTCCTTGTAAGTGTAATCAAATCTCGAATTTTCAGGGATTTAATTCTATCTCTTTAGTGCGTGCCCATAGACGGAAAGTTTCTTTTGGAAAATATAGATCTTCTAGATAGGTTAAAATATCTCCACTGGATTTGGTAATATCTTATTTGATACAATATTCTTTCCTTAACCAACCAAATCTCGAAGATCTTGGATCTTTTCATTACCTTTGAATTTCACATTGTGCCCTCACTGGATCTGCCTTTACTGGAATCTACGCGATTCTTGTGGGCACGACAACAACTCTCGAGAGCTGAAGTGTTATGGGATCTTCAAGAAAGATCTTTGCTTGGAGCTCAGTACGGTGAAGGTTCCCTTGTGCTCATATCATCATGTTTAGGCATTAGAATGCCCTCTGCACATGATTCTTCTTTTGTCATACCTTATTCCCAAACCTGGTCTTTTCCGACTCAAAACACAAAACAAAGGACATCTATTCTAAAAAAAATACTCTAAAATACATAGAAAAGAAGGACTTGTCACATCCACACACTTTAAATATGATTTTCCTCAAGCATGGGGTGCAATGCGCCTAAAAAGAAAGAAAAAAAAAGAGAAAAAGACATACAAACAACAACAAAGCATGTAAATTCATTATCTCTTGTGGGCACAAAGTCTCTACAGCCAACAAGCCAACATTCTAAAATTATTTACAAATTAAATCATTATGTCCAACAAGTCAAAATTGAACTAAGTAGTGGCTTTCCTCCCATATTTTCCCTCTTCACTCTGTGTATAGGTTAACTATTTACGCTCAAGAAAATATGTTCTCAAATAAAGTCATGCCATAGGCTTGCAAATGTTCCTTTTCATCCACCACTTAGATTTTATTATGCACACTTATCTCTAGGACTTAATGGGTTGTAATGGGGCATATGGTACAGTTGGAAGAATTTGGAACTGGGCTTGATTTAGTCGAATTTCTCATTTGAGGAATTGGTTGACTCTTTTTGGCCTCTCTCCTTATGCCTATAACAATATAAAAGCTCAAAAACATAATTTTTTTCTGTTTCGAGCATAGTGAGCTAAATTTAGGGAACTCATTCATATATATTTTTTTTCTTTTTTTTCATCATTTCTCACTGTTTCCTTTGCTTTTTTTCTCTTTTTTTTGAATTTTCTTTCATCGTGGGCATTTTATGTCATCTTTTCATAACCATCGGTAATTACCCTTTTTTTCGAATGCCCCGATCTTTATCTGAGTTTAAGGAAAAAAGAAAATTTAGTCAGCACATTTTAACAATTCATAGCTCAAAAGGGTTGTAAAGTAGAATTACAATGTAGGTATATTTTGGCTCTGTGAGCTCAAGAAAGAAAATTACCTAGATCATCTAAGTATGCATTAAAAATCAATATGACCTCAGAATAGAGCATTAGCAAATTCTATCAATCATAAATTCAAGAATGCAAAAGTCACTCATGAAGAAAATATACAGAATGGGCATAACATAATTTAGGCTCAAAACTCACAAGGTATGCTTAGTTCATTCATCATACTTGTTGTTAGCGTGGGCATATTTGTTGGGAAAAATTATCAAGATGACCCAACTGATGGTTTTGATGAAATGTCAAAACATATGGAAAGCTATATGAAAAACTGCAGATTATTCAGACTGGAAGTTGAAGCAATGACTAAATAAGACTTCAAATCTCAGCTCAGCTAAAGTGAAAATACAAGTCGCATTGAAGCATGGTCAACCAACATAAATGATGTTGCATCCGGACCAGTCAAAGATCCACTCTTCAAAAGCTCAAGGGAAGTTGTGATAGGAAGAGACTGTAAAGCGTCAACAGATGAGTAAGCCATTAGTCCAGCTGAAAGCCAAGAGAGACTGATGAGGAAAAAGTCAGCTTGAAAGCTCAAGACCAAACTGAACTGACCAAGATCGGTCAGTTAGGAGAAGAAAGCTCAATTGAAAGCCGACTGGAGACTAGAGCTGAAAGCTCTAAAGACCAGCTGATGAAAGCTAAGGCAGCTGATACAAGGCACTCTAGGACTGAAGCATAAGACAGCTGAGGAAATGCCAACTGGACAATCTCAAAGCTGAAGGCCAAGACAACTGAGACCCCATCAGCTGAAGTCCAGAACTAATAGTCGTAATAACTGCTCTCCGACAAGTAGTTATTAGAGAATCCTGACAGGAAATCTCAGGAAGATCCTAACGATCTTGGAGCAAAGGCCATTAAATTCAACGGCTAAGTTCATTCATGCTTCAACGGTTACAAGAATTAAACCATCATTGGTGGAATCAACTAATCCTCCAATCTCAACGGTCACTAAAGATCACTCATCTATATAAGAGAGTGAATCTCATTCAAACACAAGACTTTACACGCACAAAACTAACTCTTACTATTTTGAAGAACGAGCTCTTCTTTCTCCCTCCCCATAGCTCAAAGCTTAAACCTCTTAAGTGCGAAAAGTCCCAACTGAGAAGGTGTGCTTCAAGTTCCAAGTAAGCTAACTAGCTGACGCAGAATTCCAGCTAGAGCAAAACTTCTCAGTTAAGTTCTTCAAAGATCAACCACTCAGCTCAAAGTTGAAGGAGCACTCCAGGTTGATAACAGATTCAAGACTGCCTTCTTGAAGATCGAGAGAGATCTAAAATCTTATAAAGATGGGCAATAGCACCTAATGTCGTAGCGAGCAGTTAGGATCGATAAGTATGAGCTATCGACCTAGAAATCGACTGAGGAGGGGCGTGTACCGATTAGTCCGTTCTTCTGGGACAATAATAGTTGGAAAGGGAGCCGCGCTTAGTTTGAAGGGTACCATTTTCAGGTCCAACAGGATTCTTCATTGTGTAACTATAATAAAGAAATTTACACTTGCATAGTGGATTTCCCTTCTGCGGAAAGAAGAGATGATGTAGAAGTAGGAAGCTTCGAACCTCTAGAAATATTATGTGTGATGTACTTTATGCTCTAAGTCTTTGCATGTTTCTAAATTGCACACTATAAGCACACAAGCTGCACTGACAAGCTAAGTCTTCAAGCTATCAGTCATAACTGATCAGTTCATAAGCTAAGCTCTTGTCAAGCTCTCTCTTACTCAACTGATCGGTGTACAGATAAATTGTCTAAAGCGAGTCAGGGCCCTATATATTCTTCAATCAGTTTAAAGTTTTTGAGTCAGTTTATTCACCCCCTCTAAACTGACATATGCTCGCACCGAGACCAACAAGTGGTATCAAAGTGATTGATTCTACGGATCAGCCGTTTGTACAGATCTGTTTATCTGTGCTAACGTTTCAAGCTATGGAAAACCATAAGCTGCCTCTCTTTTTAGTTGAGAATTATGACAAGTGAAGCAGAATGATGAAAGCTCATCTATGCTCAATCCACGAGAACATGTGGGAAGTCATTATAGACAGTCCAATCATTATAATGATAGAACAACGAAGCCCATGTGTGGATGTCAACCAACCGGCCAGAATCGCAAAACCAACTTATCTTCTCACGGGTAAAGAGAAGAAGTTGAAGAACCTAGAGTTTGTTGCTCAAGCAACACTATTTCAAACTTTAGATGAGGATCACATAAAAGACACGAAGAACTGCAGAACAGCGAAGGAGATTTGGAACTTGCTTGCAGATCTATGCAAAGAGTCTGAGGCGATTAAAGAAAACAAGCTCCAGCTCACAGTTAACATATATGAGTCTTTCAAAATGCAGCCAGAAGAAAGTATCTCGAGCCTAGAAATAAGACTTCTTGGCATAATAAGCAAGATGAAAAATCTGGGAATAAACTATCCCAATAGTGAGATGAACTCAAAAGTTCATGAAAATCTCACAGACGAGTAGGATATGAAAGTAATTGCTATTAAATGGTCAAGGGACTTAAATATCATTACACCCAGAGAATTGTTTGGATCTCTCAAGGCTCATGAATACAACCTGAACCGGAAGAGAGAAGCATCCACTTCTTCATCACATGATGCTTCTTTCTATGCTGAAAGAAATCAGTTCAGAGAAGCCCGTGGAAGAAATAACTTCCAACCAAGAGGCTCACCTGCCAGAGAGAATCCAGGGGGATCGGTGACTGATCAAAGAAGAGAGTCAGCCGACAAGAAGGAGATCTTGACTGAGGATATAAATGAGCAAATCCAGTCAATGACAAAATTACTAGAAAAGCTGAGAAAAGTCAGAGATCAACAATCAACTCAACCCCAAGCTGATGATGCTGTTAAAGGAGAAAGAAGCCACCAACCAGCTGAATGATCAACTGAACAATTTAGGGTGGCTAACCGAAACATAGAGGAATGTTTCCACTGCCATAAGTAAGGGCACTACAGATATGAGTGTCCTGAGCTCCCTAAAGATAAGAAGGCCAAAGTAAGGAGAAGCTTCTTCAAGAGGAAAGCAATGATCGTCAATTCAGAAAATGCCGTGCTCGACGATTCAGACTACCCATCTGGAATCGACTCAGATGGATACAGCTCAGATGATGAGGCCCTGCTTTGCCTCATGGCGGACAAGGATGAAGAGGTTAGTATGTCTGACTCCATAATCTCTTTCTATCATATACATGAAGCTTCGATCTCTAGGAATGAACTGGATGAACAGTTAAGAATCCTAGAAGATCAATTAGCTTATGTATCAAGCATGCATATTGAACTGAAGAGTCAAAACGATGAGCTAAGAAGTAAAGTTGAAGAATTGAGCCGTGAAAATGAGAGACTGAAAAGTCCGGAAGCTTAGTCAACTGATATGGATCAGCTGAGGCTGAGAAATGCTGAACTAAAAGCCGAGAATGAGCAACTTAAGCTAGAAATCCTTGAGAAGGAGGAATTAACCCTCAAATTCAAGAAGGGATCCCAGACTCTAGATGAAATTCTGAGTCATCAGAGAGTTGAAGCTGGGAGTCCAATGCTGGGATATAGCAAGTACACTAATGCCGAGAAGGGCAAGGCAGTAGCTCAAAGCTGTGAATCTGGAATCCTAAAAGGATTCATAAGATCAGCTGATTCCCCCCCAAGCTGAGAATCAAAAGATAAAGGTATCTTGGAAACTCCTCAAGCTCATCCCAGAGATCAGACTGATCAGTTGAGAAAGTCAACTCAAAGCCACCAGCTCAACATAGACCTTCGTATCAACCCATATCCTCAGCTCGATCAAAATTAAAAGCTCATTTAAGACCTAACTTTCAACAAAGGCCTCTATTCCATTCCAGGTCATCAATTCAATCGAGATCTGAAGCTCACCCAAGGCCAGTCTATCAGAAAAGGCCATCAGTTCAAAATAAACCCTCAGCTCAACAGAGAGCTACAATTTCCTCCAGACAAGCCTACCATCAAAGGCTAACCGTACATCAACCTGGGAGTTCCACTAATCCCAAGAGAAATATACACATAAGATTATATTATGCACGACAGCATAATCCAATCTCACTAGAAGAATTCACTCCAAGTGACCTTGCAATCCAGTATGATGAGTATTTAAACTCAAGGGATGAACCAACAATCAATCCCAATCATAACTGGTTCCAAAAACAGCCATTCCACAAAGGCCAAAAAGATCAGAGTCACAGGCCCATCAAAAACTGGCCAAGACAAGGAGCAACAAGGTCACAAGATGAGAGGATATTAGTTGAAGTCTTTTATCCCAATACTTATCGGAGATATAGATCAATGGACTCAACTCTCAGTCGAAGAGTTACAAACAGTCAAAAATTGATAAAAACATCAAACTCTGAAGGATCTCTTAACCATGGAAAGCCAAAAGTGTGGTGTATGTGGATTCCAAAGTACTTGATTAACCTCTCAGGACCCGATATTATGCGGGTACCTAAAAACTAATTTTTGTTTTGCAGGAAAAGAGCATCCTATCTAAGAAAAAGAGCAGAGATACTTTGTATCTGGATAGCGGGTGCTCCAAGCATATGACAGGAGATAAGAATGATCTCGACGGTTATAAAGAGGTTAAGGGACCACTAGTCACTTTTGGAGACAACTCAAAAAGCTGAACTATTGGAGAAGGGTTCGTTGTCAAAGAAAAAGTTGTCGTTAATGGTTTGTCACACATTAAAGGACTGAAACATAAGTTTCTCAACATCAGTCGGCTTTGTGATAATGGTTACTCAGTCGACTTCAATAATAGCTTATGTGACATCAGAGATAAGTCAACTGGAGCCATACTCCTGACTATAGTAAGAAAGGGCAACATGCATGTAGTTGATTGGTCAACTGGATATGGAGAAGCTTGCTTTATCTCCAAAGAAACAACTGAAGCAAGCTGGCTATGACATCAACGACTAAACCACCTCAACTTCAAAACAATCAACTACTTAGCTAAGAAAGAGCTAGTTGATGGGCTTTCCAAGGAGATCTACAAGAAAACTGGCATCTGCGGACCATGCTAGAAATGGAGCAAGCAAAGTTGTCATTCAAAAATAAAAGCCATCTTCAAGGAACAACTGACATCCTTCAGTTGCTACTCATGGACCTGTTTGGACCAATGAAGCCACCAACCCCCAGAGGTAAGAAATTTACTCTTGTAGTAGTAGATAACTACTCAAGATATACCTGGGTAGAGTTCCTGAGAAGCAAAGATGAGACTTTTGAAAAGATATCAATGTTGATCAGAAGGTTGCAAACTGAAAAGGGAAAATCAGTTCAAAGGATAAGATCCGACAATGGAACTGAGTTTGTCAACCAGCAAATGATCAATTTTCTGAGTGAACTTAGAATCACTCATGAGCACTCAGCTGCAAGGACTCCCCAACAGAATGATATAGCAGAAAGGAGAAATCGCACGCTCAAGGAGGCATCTCGAGCAATGATAGCTGATGCCAACATAGCTGAAAGTTACTAGGCTGAGGCAGTCAACACAACCTGTCATACTCAGAATAGAAGTGCCATAGTCATCACCCATGACAAAACACCCTACGAACTGTTCAAGGGTCGTAAGCCTTCTATCTCTTACTTTAAGTTATTTGGCTGCAATTGTTATATCCACAACAATGGCAAATCCTAGCTGAAAGCTTTCAGTGCCAAAGCTGATGAGGGGATTTTTCTCGGCTACAATGCCCCTCATTCACAAGCTTATAGAGTGTTCAACAAAACAACACTAATTGTGGAAGTAACATATCATGTGGTATTTGATGAGCTTGCTGATGAGTACAGAAACAATGAGAAGAACTGTACATCAGTACAAGCACTGCCTAGTGAAAACTTGCTGGACTATGTTGATCACATTGTTCTAGAGCAGTTTGAAGCTTCACTAGAAGATGGCATTGAAAATGATTCCAGACCAGTTGAAGACAACTTGGTCAAAAAGGACACAAACTGTGCTGAGACCTCAAACCCCATAACTGAGACAGGGAGAAAAATCAGTGAAGTTGACGAGCAAACGGGAGCCAAGACAGCAGCTGATGGAGCAGCTGAAGAACCAGCTGATGGAACAGCTGAAGGAGCAGTTGAAGGAGCAGCTAAAGGCACAGCAGAAGCCACCATACCTAAATGGCTCTGAAGTCATCCAGTCGACAAAATTGTTGGCAACCCAAGAAGCAGAGTCCAAACCAGAGGTTCAACTTAGCATGCTCTCTTCACATGCTTTATCTCGCAAATGGAACCAGCCAACATCAAGGAAGCACTAGAAGATTCAGACTGGATCATTGCGATGCAAGAAGAGCTGAACTAGTTCACAAGAAATGACGTCTGGTTTCTTATCGACTGGCTAAAAACCTAAAAAGTCATTGGGACTAAGTGGGTCTTTCGCAACAAACTAGATGAACAAGGCGTGATCACAAGGAACAAGGCCAGACTGGTAGCTAAGGGATACTCTCAAAGTGAAGGAATCAACTTTGATGAGACATTCGCACCAGTTGCAAGATTGGAGACCATCAGATTGTTCCTCGCCTATGCAGCTCACAACAATTTCACAGTCTATCAAATGGATGTTAAAAGCGCATTCTTGCAAGGGATGCTCAAAGAGGATGTTTATGTCGAGCAACCTCTAGGCTTTGAAATTGGAGATCAAGTCTACAAGCTGAGAAAGGCTCTATACGGCCTGAAGCAGGCGCCAAGAGCTTGGTATGAAACCCTTACAACATTCTTGCTAAAGACTGAGTTTCAAAAAAGAGTCATTGATCGTACTCTATTCAGAATAAAATGATCAGCTGAGATCTTGATGGTCCAAATCTATGTGGATGACATAATTTTTGGATCAAAGAGTAAAGATCTTTGCACTCGATTCACTAAACTGATGCAAAGCGAATTCGAGACGAGCATGATGGGAGAAATGACTTTTTTCTTAGGACTCCAAGTAAAGCAGCTGGAAGACGGAATCTTTATCAGTCAAGCTAAGTATACCAAAGAGCTTGTCAAGAAGTTTGGAACTGATAAGGGAAAAACTCTCAAGATTCCAATGAACACATCAGTGCATCTGACCCTCGATGAAGAAGGAGAATCAGTCAGCCAGACGCACTACAGAGGAATAATTGGATCCCTTCTCTACCTAACTGCCAGCTGACCAGACATCTCCTATTCAGTCGGACTGTGTGCAAGGTTCCAAACCAATCCGAAGAAAAGCCATCTCGAAGCAGTAAAGATGATAATAAAGTATCTCCAAGGAACCATAAATCTTAGATTATGGTATCCTAGAGATGATAGCTCGAGTCTAACTGGATATTCAGACTCAGACTTCGGAGGATGCAAGATCAACAGAAAAAACACCAGTGAAACATGTCAGTTTCTAAGAAACAAACTGATATCCTGGTTTGGCAAGAAGCAATATTCAGTTTCCATGTCAACAACTGAAGCCGAGTATGTAGCTGCTAGAAGCTGTTGTGTGCAGATTCTTTGGATAAAGCAACAGCTGAATGATTATAAGGTGAAGACTGAAGAAGTGCCAATCTACTGTGATAAAAATAGTGCTATTGCAATATCTCAAAACCTAGTATTGCATTCAAGGACGAAGCACATTGATATTAGGCATCACTTCATCAGAGATCACATCGAAAAGAAAGACATCTATATCAAATATATCAACACTAAGAAGTAGATAGTCGATATCTTCACTAAGACATTACCAGAAGCTAGATTTGTGGAGTTGTGTATCCAACTGGGATTGCTTGAACTAGCTTCAAAGGAGGATAATGATCAGCCAAGAGAAGAAATGAAGATGAACACTCCAGCTGAAGATGAGAACTGAATCAAAATGGCATCAGTTCACTAAGCTATGAAGCTTAAATTGATGAGTCCAAATCAGTTCTGAAGAAATGGCAAAAGGCCAAATGGAAGCTGAAGAACGAAGATAAGTAAATTGATCGCAGAAGGCATCAGTTCGTAACCAGTCATGTTCAACTGATGAGAGCAGTTGAATCCAAAACTGACTGAAGAAGGCAAAGCTTCAGCTGAAGGAAGCAGCTGAAAAGCTTATGCGGAGCAAAGCTGAAAGGACAGCTCAAGCTGACAAAAAGATAGGAGTCAAAGCTGAAAGGACTCCAGCTGGAAGTGATCAATCCAAGCAAATAAAATCATCAGTCGTCAACAGACGAGGCCAACTGATGACATCAGCAGCTCAACGCCATGCGGAGACTGAAGGAGAGCTACAATCAGATAAGTTCAATTTGAATTTATTATTGAACGGTAATATGGCGTGTCATCTCAATATTACCATTGGACCCACTCTCTCTCACTTTAGTTAACCCAACGGATAAATTTGAAATTAAATCGACAGATTAATTAGAACCGTTCAATCTCGGATCAACTCAAAATTTCTTTACCGTTGGATACACCGTCTCCTTGAGTCTATAAATAGGTTAGCTATTTTCCCCAAATCACCCACACAGCTGATCAAAGAACTCAAGTACTCTGTCTTTCTAAAGCCTTCATTCAGAATTTTCTTCAACCTAACAAACCCTTCAAATCTCCTCAAACCTCTCTTCATATGGCCCAATTCTCTGCCAATCTTCACCGCAGAAAATACAATTTCAAACTATTTCTTGAGGATTCCACAGCATTTAGAAAAGATCTCCACCATGACAAATTTCTCAACCCTATGGTCTTTAGAGAAATCTGTGGAAACTCAGAGCTATGTGAAGAAATTATCACACTAGTGGAGAAAGCCAAACTCAAAACCTTAACTGAAAAAGCTCCTTCAAATGTCTATCCTGAAGCAGTGGCAGAATTCTACTTGAATTCAAAATACATAGAGAACTCTCAAGAAATCGTCACTGAAATACGGGGGAAGAAAATCACCATCACTCCGTTGATTCTGCGGAAGATATTCAAAATTCCAAGTTTTGGTACAAAACTTGAAGATGTTTAAGTAAATCCTGTTGCACTACAACAAATGGAAAAAAGACACAATCACTCAGGAGTATCATGGCAATCATATGATAACCAAGTTCAAGGAAGAATATCAGGTGCTAGCCGCCATTGCCGCCAAAATGCTCACAGGAGCAACAGGAAGTCTCTCCGAGATGACTGAACCCAGATATCAAATATGCAAAGCTATATGCATAGAAATAAAGGTAAACTAGGCACAATATTTCTTTGATAAAGTGAAGAAATATGTGGAGATTGTCGAAGAGAAAACTATAAGCGACAAGAGCTTTCCATAGAAGATGTAATTCTTGAATCGGGTCAGCCTTATTCTGGAGAAACTACTTCCAGAAGTAATGAAGGTGTAATACCCCAGAATATTTTAGAAGGTTTTATTCAAATTATGTTACCCTCTGGTAAGTTAGAAAAATAAGTTGGATCCTTAAAAGATTCAAATAAAGGAAATCGCAGCCAGGAAAATCTGTTAAAATTTAATTTGGTCAAAAATTGCTTTAAAAATATGTTCTGAGATTTTTCTCGGGTTGATAGAAAAAGTTTCAAGAATTGTGCCAAACTTTGAATTTTTCAATTTCGAGTTCAAATGAACTCTTGGCACAACTTTGAATAGAAAAAGACACATCCGTCATTATCCAATTTCTTTTTCAAAATATTATCCTATTCGCGATTATCCTATTATTTTTCCATCATTATCCTTTTCTTTTATTCGTTATTATCCTATTTATTTTTCCCCTATAAATAGGAGCTTAAGGTTTCATTTTTCATTCATTTTCAAAATTGAAACGCCGAGCAGCTTCTAGGGAAGGTACGTCTCTAGTATCCTATTTCAATTCTGAAATAGTCATTTTGAAGGTGTCAATGCGTAGATCACGAATAAGTGATTGAAAAGATGATTTGATGGACGATCGCGATGAAAAATCATCGCGTTCGCCGCCAAAATTCATCACCACCGCTGTCTCACCTCACGCCACCAACACCACCGTCCATTCACCAACACCCCCACCACCTCATGCTACCATTTCCAACCAAACATCACCATCTCACCACTACCGTTCATCATAAATTATCAACCAACATAATCATCACCATATGATTACCATGTTCCCTAATCCTCATCACCCCACGTCTAACACACCATCCCACACTAATCATCATCACCTCACAACCAAGATCAACATTTCCCAATCAATAAACACAACACCACCGCCAGCAATTATCACGTACAACCGTCTCATATCGGCGACTTTTTCGGGTCGCCGGATCAAAAAGTGTCTTTAGGATTTTATGTTCTATATATTTTTGTATACATTTTACATATTGTCACTTTTTAATTTCGGGTATATTTTGGGTATCTGAATATTAAATTGTAGTCTTTTTCAGATCTATCCTTCATGGATAACCCTATTGTATTTTTAGTCTCAAAAGTTGTTCCGTCTCAAAATATAGTATTTTTAATTAAAGTTTCATATTTTTCCAATGGGCGGATCTTGCAGTATGAATTTATTTGTACCGAATTAATTTTAGGATACAGGTTTGACCACCCCGTATGCTAAAACTTATAAAAGGGTTTTTCTTTATAAAAATGCTCTGAGTAAAGTTCCCTTAAGAGTCAAAATATTTTGATGACCCGGGTGCTATGTATTAAGATTGTAGATATTATAATATTTACTTCATAGCTAAGAAAGGTTAGATTTTGACCTAATGGTAGTCTTTCATCGAAACTAAATTTCCAGATAATCTTGTAGGCACAGAAGGAGACTTCTAGTTGAGACCAGAATCAGAATCTAGATCTAGCTATCCAGATCAGATTACCAGGTGGGTTTTTATAATATAAAAATATATTTCGGGTTATTAAGCCCTGATATTTATAAAATGAATATGATTGAATATCCAACTCATGACTGTATTTAATGTGCACTCCTGACTCATGTAAGTCTTACTACTGTTTTTGGTGACGAAACTACAATGGTTCACGATATTGAGCCCCAAGCAAAGAGGGTAGTGTCCAACCTTAAGCAGCCGGATTGTGTACACGAACCGACTCAACGTAAGCGTTCTAGGGAAGAGTGGCGCGTAATGATGGAACTAAAATGATTTAGTATACATGGAATTCACAAATTTTCTGATTTAAAAGTTTTCCATGATATGCTTAAAATATGATTGGATATTTGTTTTATAAAATGATTGTGAAGCTTTTCTCAAAGGTACCTACTGAGTGCGTTAGTACTCACGCCCAAATCTTTTCAAATATTTTCAGGATGAGCTGCGTGATGGTAGACGGTGGTGCTAAGGTTGAAGGGCTATCTTTTGATGTATATATTTCTTTTATATGTGGAGTTTAACTGAGAATATGGTTACCTTTTGAGTCTGAAAAAATGCACTGCGTTCTTATCAGCTTACTTTGATTATTGTTATGGAGTGTTCGGTTTTCTGAATCCCATTTTCCTTACTGTTATAGAGTGTTCGGTTCTCTGAATCCCATTTTCTTTACTGTTATGGAGCGTTCGATTCTCTGAATCCCATTTCCTTTACCGTTATGGAGTGTTCGGTTCTCCGAATCCCATTTTCCTTACTGTTATGGAGTGTTCGGTTCTCCGAATCCCATTTTCTTTATTGTTACGGAGTGTTCGGTCCCCTGCCTTTCTCCCGGGATCGGGGCGTTACAGAGTGATATCAGAGCAGGCTGCAACTCTGCAGGCCTGTCATATTATTGATTGAGTCTAGTTCTCAGTGTTATCTCTTAATTGAGTGTCTGATAGCCCTAGCACGTCGCCTACACTGCTCTCATCTTGCTTCAAAAATAAAGGTACGCAAGTTAAAATGTTTTTGAAATTCAATTATGTTTACTGATTTCAAAAGGGAAATGTGGATACGGATCATTCTCCACATTGATGGTATTTATGAAAAGTCGCGTCAATGATGGATTCAAAAGAATAATGATATTATTTTGGGATTATGTGCCCAAATGATGATGATTATGAATGAAAGTGACTTATTGTCCATGATGGTAAAAATTGTGGGACTTTGTGCCCAGATGGTATTGAATTATTATTTTTGAATAGGACTATATGTCCATGATATGATTTGAAGGAATATGTGATGATAGTAATTAATGCCCTATGATTAGAAATGTGATAATGTGTAAGTGATTGGAAATGTGAGAATGTTAAAATGATTAGAAATGTGATGATGATAAATTGATGGGAAATCAGAATACTTAAGTAGATGGAATGTGAACATGGAATGATTTGATTGAGAATGTAGATGAACATAGCCAATTTTGATTTATGTACATAGATTGGATTTTAAGTGTCTCTCTTAAGGTTTATGTGAAACGTAAACTAACTAAGTGCTTTCCTTTGCAAATAAGTAGACTGATTAGAATTGCGTGAGAAATGTTGTTGAGCATTTAGTTTAGAAGATATCTCACCTTTATATTAAATTAGCACAAAGTGGATTTTATGTTAGTCAATTTTGAAGCCTAAATTTTTTCAAAATGTCGCCTAAGAAAAGAACACAGAACCAAGAAAACCATGGACAACCTGCACCAATTCCAATCCCTATACCGGCATCAAGAGCAGAAGAAGCTTTTTGTAAACATCACCCACCTACTTTCAACAGGCTAGGTGACCCAATAGATGCAGAAAAATGGATTCGATCTCTGGATCGAATATTTGATTACATGTCTTGCACAAATGAGGAAAAGCTTACATGTGCTCAATTTCAACTGACTAATGATGCAGACTATTGGTGGGAGTCGGTAAAAAGAACTATGACTTTTGAACAATGGCAAGAATTTACTTGGGAAGACTTCAAGGAAGAAGTTTATCAGAAATACTTTCCTGATTGCTATTGAGAAAAGAAAGAGTCAGAATTTTGGAACCTCCAACA
The DNA here is from genome assembly GCA_026008535.1 of Perilla frutescens. Lineage (NCBI taxonomy): Eukaryota > Viridiplantae > Streptophyta > Magnoliopsida > Lamiales > Lamiaceae > Perilla > Perilla frutescens. Next base: position 13,104,362 of record BRKX01000003.1, on the reverse strand, counting down.
GGGAAGCTCTATGGTTACTGAGTATGATCGTGCTTTTAATCAACTCTCACATTATGCTCCACATCTTGTGGACTCGGACTGCAAGAAGGCTAAGAAGTTTAGGAAGGGCTTTAAGCCATAAATCAGCATGACTCTTATGGGGCATGATGAGATGTCGTATGCGCAAACACTATATCGGGCTTTGAACATAGAGTCTGTTATGCCAACTGAGAAAACCCAACCATAACAATCTTCCCAAGATCTGAAGGGAAAGCGGAAATGGGAAGATAGAAATATAGTGGGAAATAAGTAACAGTGGGTCAAGGAAAATACAAATTATGGACAACAGAATCAACAAGGAAATAGGACTTCCTGCCCCATCTGCCAGAAGTTTCATTCAGGGAAGTGTATGAGGAATACAGATGGATATTTCTTCTGTCATCAACATGGACATTTTGCTCGAGATTGTCCTAAGAGCAAAGGAAATACAGGTATTCCTCCTAGACCAGCACAAGGTGGAAATATAAATCAGAGGCCTAACCAAGGGAAAAATCCTAGGCCTAATCAGGGTGCAAACTTAAGGACAAATCAGCAAGGAAACTTTAAGTCAAACCAAGGACAACGCACCCCACAGCCAGCCAGGACATATGCACTTCAACAACAGCAGACAAAGCAAGCTCCAGAAAATTTGGCAGGTATGATTAACACGTTTAATATACCTGTGCTCGCTTTATTTTATACTGGAGCTACACACTTTTTCATTTCAAAAAAGGCTAGTGAAAGATTAAAACTTAGACAGGTAGACGCTACTAATGCCTTAGAACTTAGCATCCATTCTGGAAAAACTGCTTTAGCTAAAAGAATGTGCCTGAATTTGGAACTCGAGATTAACGAAAAGATTTTCATCACGGATTTATATGTAATCGACATGAAGAATTTTGATATAATCTTGGGAATGGATTGGCTAACTGCAACGTATGCGACTATCTGTTGTCATGAGAGAGAAGTCATATTCCAAAATCCAGGAGAACCAAAGGTAATTTTCTTTGGAGCAAGAATGGGTTTGAAGATATCAGTTATTTCAGCCCTTAAAGCTATAAAGCTAATGAGAAAAGAAGGTTTCCATGCTTTTCTGGTTAACCTAGTAGGAAAAGAGAAAGAGGGAGTAACGATAGATCAAGTCCCTATTGTTCGGGAATACAAGGATGTTTTCCCACAGGACCTACCAGGGCTACCGCCCGATAGGCAAACTAAATTTACCATTAACTTGGAACCAGGAGCAGCTCCGATATCTAAGGCACCGTATAGAATGGCCCCTAACGAGTTGCAAGAACTGAAGGTACAACTACAAGAGCTGTTGGACTTAGGTTTCATACAACCTAGTGTCTCACCTTTGGGAGCGCCTATTCTCTTTGTTAAAAAGAAGGATGGTACATTGCAAATGTGCATTGACTATAGGGAGTTGAATAAGGTGACAATTAAGAATAAGTATCCCTTGCCAAGGATAGATGACTTGTTTGACCAACTAAGAGGAGCTAATGTATTTTCAAAGATTGATTTGCGTTCAGGTTATCACCAATTGAAGATAAGAAAAGAAGATGTGCCTAAGACAGCATTTCGAACACGTTACGGCCACTATGAATTCTTAGTGATGCCATTTGGGTTGACTAATGCACCTGCTGTGTTCATGGATATGATGAACAGAGTCTTTCATCAATATCTGGATAGCTTTGTTCTTGTGTTTATAGATAATATTCCTATCTATTCCAAAAGTGAGGAACAACACCAAGAACATCTACATATAATTCTGGAAACACTGAGGATGGAGAAATTATATGCCAAATTTAGCAAGTGTGAATTTTGGCTCAGTGAGGTAATGTTCCTTGGCCATATTGTGTCATCAGAAGGAATCAAAGTAGATTCTGCTAAGGTTGAAGCAGTAAGTAACTGGAAGTCACCTTCCAGTGCACATGAGATATGAAGTTTCCTAAGGTTGGCAGGCTACTACAGACAATTTATTGAAGGATTTTCTAAATTGGCATGGCCAATGACACAATTGTTGAAAAAGAATGCTAAGTTTATTTGGACTGAGGAATGTGAGAAGAATTTCCAAGAACTTAAGAAAAGACTGACCACAGCTCTAGTATTGGTTATACCAGAAGGAAATGAAAGATTTGTTATCTTTACAGATACGTCTAAGCTAGGATTAGGATGTGTGCTAATGCAAGACAGGAGAGTCGTTGCTTATGCATCTCGCTAGCTCAAGACACATGAGTTGAATTATCCCACCCATGACCTAGAGCTCGCAGCTGTGGTGCATGCCTTGAAAATTTGGAGGCATTATCTATACGGTGTCAGATGTGAAATCTACACTGATCATAAGAGTCTTAAATATTTCTTTGAACATAAGGACTTAAACATGAGGCAGAGAAAATGGTTGGAATTAGTTAAGGAATATGATTGTTCTATTCTTTACCATCCCGGTAAAGCAAATGTTGTGGCAGACGCCCTTAGCCGAAAAACTAGAGCAGAGTTAGGTTGTTTTCTAACACAAGAAGAAAGGTTAATTGAAGAATTTTAAAGACTAAAGCTACAGTTGGTTCGACCATCAAACTCAACCAAAGGACTTAAAGCTGCTTTAATAGCTAAACCCGATTTGAGAAAACGAATTATGGAGGCACAAAGAGGGGTTCAATTTTTAGAGAAGATGCGATTGAAAGTAAGATCTGAGGATTCAAAGGGATTTGCTGAAGCAAATGACAATGCTCTCATGTATGAGAGAAGAATACGTGTGCCCCACAATGAAGAATTAAAGAATGAAATCATTATGGAAGCTCATGATACTCCATATACGGCTCACCCTGGAAGTACAAGGATGTATAGAGATTTGAAGAGAAACTTCTAGTGGAGAAATATGAAGAGAGAAGTGGCCTCATTTGTTGAACGATACTTAACTTGTTAGCAAGTAAATGTGGTACATCAACGACCATCAGAATTATTACAACCACTTGAAATCCCAGAATATAAATGGGAACATATCAACATGGATTTTATAGTAGGATTAACAAAGTCAGTACGAGGAAACACTGCGATATGGGTTGTTGTTGATCGACTAACCAAATCCGCGCAGTTTTTGCCAATCAAGATGATACCTGGACTGGATAAGTTGGCTCAACTCTACGTGAAAGAGATTGTATGGTTACACGGAGTACCTGTCTCGATCACCTCTGACCGAGATACCAGCTTTACTTCTAGATTCTGGATAAGTCTACAAGATCTTATGGGAATGCAACTAAATTTTAGTACAACTTTCCATCCTCAGACTGATGGACAATCAGAAAGGACAATACAAATACTAGAGGACATGCTCAGAGGAGTTGTAACTGATAGAGGTGGAAGTTGGGAAAATGTTTTACCCTTAGTGGAGTTCGCCTATAATAACAGTTATCAGGAAACCATTGGAATGGCACCATATGAGGCTTTGTATGGTCGAAGATGTAGATCACCACTTTACTGGGATGAAGTAGGTGAAAGAAAGATATTGGGCCCTGAGATTGTTCAGACAACAATCGAAATAATTGATAAGATAAAAATGAGAATGAAGGAGGCCCAAGATAGACAAAAAGCCTATGCAGATAAACGTCGAAAGGATTTGTATTTTTATAATGTTGGTGATAAAGTTTTTCTCAAAATATCTCCTACTAAAGGAATTATACATTTTGGCAAAAGAGGAAAATTGAGACCACGGTATATTGGACCATTTGAAATTCTTGAACGAGTTGGAGAGGTAGCTTATAGACTAGCCTTATCACCAAGTCTAGCTCAGGTTCATAATGTTTTTCATGTCTCAATGTTGAGAAAGTACGTGTTTGATACTAAACACGTTATAAACAATGAAGAGATAGTCCTGAATCAGGATTTATCATATGAAGAAAGACCAGAGGCTATTCTTGACCAAAAGGTCCAAAAATTACGGAACAAACAAATATCACTGGTGAAAGTCCTATGGAATAATCATGGGAAAGAGGAAGCTACCTGGGAGCTTGAAAGCAGAATCAGAGAGTTGTACCCTGATTTACCCTATAGAGGTATGCAAATTTCGGGATGAAATTTTTATTAAGGAGGGTAGAATGTAATACCCCAGAATATTTTACAAGGTTTTATTCAAATTATGTTACCCTCTGGTAAGTTAGAAAAATAAGTTGGGTCCTTAAAAGATTCAAATAAAGGAAATCGCAGCCAGGAAAATCTGTTAAAATTTAATTTGGTCAAATATTGCTTTAAGAATATGTTCTGATATTTTTCTCGGGTTGATAGAAAAAGTTTCTAGAATTGTGCCAAACTTTGAATTTTTCAATTTCGAGTTCTAATGAACTCTTGGCACAACTTTGAATAGAAAAAGGCACATCCATCATTATCCAATTTCTTTTTCAAAATATTATCCTATTCACGATTATCCTATTATTTTTCCATCATTATCCTTTTCTTTTATTCGTTAATATCTTATTTATTTTTCCTCTATAAATAAGAGCTTAAGGTTTCATTTTTCATTCATTTTCAAAATCGAAACGCCGAGCAGCTTCTAGAGAAGGTACGTCTCTAGTTTCCTATTTCAATTCTGAAATAGTCATTTTGAAGGTGTCAATGTGTAGATCACGAATACGTGATTGAAAAGATGATTTGATGGACAATCGCGATGAAAAATCGTCGCGATCGCCGCCAAAATTCATCACCACCGATGCCTCACCTCACGCCACCATCACCAGCGTCCATTCACCAACACCCCCACCACCTCATGCTACCATTTCCAACCAACATCACCATCTCACCACCACCATTCATCATAAATTATCAACCAACATAATCATCACCATATGATTACCATGTCCCCTAATCCTCATCACCCCACGTCCAACACACCATCCCACACTAATCATCATCACCTCACAACCAAGATCAACATTTCCCAATCAATAAACACAACACCACCACCATCAATTCTCACGTACAACCGTCTCATATCGGTGACTTTTTCGGGTCGCCGAATCAAAAAGTGCCTTTAAGGTTTTATGTTCTATATATTTTTGTATACATTTTCCATATTGTCACTTTTTAATTTCGGGTATATTTTGGGTATCTGAATATTAAATTGTAGTCTTTTTCAGATCTATCCTTCATGGATAGTCTTATTGTATTTTTATCTCAAAAGTTGTTCCGTCTCAAAATATAGTATTTTTAATTAAAGTTTCATATTTTTCCAATGGACGGATCTTGCGGCATGAATTTATTTGTACCGAATTAATTTTAGGATACGGGTTTGACCACCCCGTATGCTAAAACTTACAAAAGGGTTTTTCTTTATAAAAATGCCCTGAGTACAGTTCCCTCAAGAGTCAAAATATTTTGATGACTCTGGTGCTGTGTATTAAGATTATAGATATTATAATATTTACTTCATAGCTAAGAAATGTTAGATTTTGACCTAATGGAAGTCTTTCATCGAAACTAAGTTGCCGGATAATCTTGTAGGCACAGAAGAAGGAGACTTCTAGTTGAGACCAGAATCAGAATCTAGATCTAGCTATCCAGATCAGATTACCAGGTGGATTTTTATGATATAAAAATATATTTCGGGTTATTAAGCCCTGATATTTATAAAATGAATATGATTGAATATCCAACTCATGACTGTATTTAATGTGCTCTCCTGACTCATGTAAGTCTTACTACTGTTTTTGGTGACGAAACTACAATGGTTCACGATATTAAGCCCCAAGAAAATAGGGCAGTGTCCAACCTTAAGCGGTCGGGTTTTGTATATGAACCGACTCACCGTAAGCGATCTAGGGGAGAGTGGCGCGCAATAATGGAACTAAAATGATTTAATATACATGGAATTCACAAATTTTCTGATTTTAAAAGTTTTCCATGATATGCTTAAAATATGATTGGATATTCTGTTTTATAAAATGATTTTGAACCTTTTCTCAAAGGTACCTACTGAGTGCATTGGTACTCACGTCCAAATCTTTTCAAATATTTTCAGGATGAGCTGCGTGATGGTAGACGGTGGTGCTAAGGCTGAAGGGCTATCTTTTGATGTATATATTTCTTTTATGTGTGGAGTTTAACTGAGAACATGGTTACCTTTTGAGTTTGAATAAATGCACTGCGTTCTTGTCAACTTACTCTGATTATTGTTATGCAGTGTTCGGTTCTCCGAATCCCATTTTCCTTACTGTTATGGAGTGTTCGGTTCTCTGAATCCAATTTCCTTTATCGTTATGGAGTGTTCGGTTCTCCGAATCCTATTATCCTTACTGTTATGGAGTGTTCTGTTCTCCGAATCCCATTTTCTTTATTGTTACGGAGTGTTCGGTTCTCCGAATCCCATTTAATTTTCATTCCTGACAGGCAAAAGCCTGGCAATTATTTAATTTCCTTATTCAGACAGGCACAAGTCTGGCTTTACATTACTTTCCATGTCAAGGAAAAAGCCTGGCTTTATATTGCTTTCACGACAGATGAAAGTCTGGCATCTCTTTACTTCATGTATTTGGACAGACATCCGTCTGGCCTTTTTCATGCCTAACCTATTAACAGTTAACCTTTGAACTGTTATTATTTACATTGAAGTTTGCTTTCTTGGGTTCATTCTAAGAGTCATGGTATCTAATTTCAGTCATTTCATACGCTTTAAAAACATGGATTGATCCATTTATAGAGGTTATGCTACCCAAATTTTTGGGGCACTAACCCTATTTCTATGATTGCTTCTGTTCAACAACCCCTTCCCCCTTTCCTCCAAGTAGCGCACCGGTCCCCTGCTCTTCTCCCGGGATTGGGGCGTTACAGAAGGCAGAAACAATGTTCTCACCAGTTGACCCAGATGATTTTCTGCCAAAGTCACTCAAGCGAGCAATAGAACTACCAATACATATCAAGGAGTATCAGATAAGGCAGAGAATGACCAAGCCACCAGAAGTCTAAGGAAAGGGAAAGGCTAAGATAACTGTACAAATTAAGATAGAATCATCTAGCTCAAAAGATGATTCTCCAAAAATCGTCCCACCAGAACATGAAAGCAAAGGACAAGATAAATCAAGTATAGCCGAAACAGCAGCTGCAACATTAGTTCAACCGACGTCTATCCAGAAGATAAAGGAAGCAGGAGCTCCACAACCCAAGGCAACTGACGATATTTTGCCACAAAAGCAGCCCAACAGCTCATCAGCTCAATTCACAAAGAATCATGAAGAGCTGATCAAACACCTGCAAGAACAGGTAAAGTTGCTATCAGAATAAATCAAGGAGCTGCAAGCTCACATTGGACTGAAGTCATCTGAAAAGGAATTTCAAAATATCAAAGATGAACCAAACAGTTCCAGTAAGCTAGTCGCAAAGAAAAGAAAAACTAAATGCAAGAAGAACTGAAGGCTTGAGAAGTCAGCTGACTAGAATGCCTTAGGCCACTTCTTATAATTCAGTTTATTTCTTGATATTTTAAATAAAAATCCTTGGGCTATCATAATGCCTTCGTCAGCATTTATTTTTGATTGTTGGTACTCATTACAAAACCAACAACCAAAAATGAGAAGGGGCATTAAATTCTTTCAACTAACAAATTTATGAGTCTCTATTCTCACTCATAAAAACACCCTTGCTCCAATATTTCAAAAACACTCTACTCACTCATCCTCAAAAGAGTATTTTTTTTTCTCTCTCTCAATCTTAAAATCTAATTCTACCAAGAATTTCTAAAAGAATGGCCGAATTATCAAAAGCTCTACCTTCCTTCAAAGAGAAAATGTTGAGAGATAAATTCCTGAAGAGAAAGAAATTCCAGGTAATTCTTAAAGAATCAAATAACCCATTTCTTCTGGTCAATCTTCACAAGACCGAAATTCTGCATTACCGAGAAACTCCACCGAGATTCTTTAGACAAGACTTGGTGAGTAAATTTTTGCTTCAAGTAAAGATATCTGCAGATGGGAAGGTCATATCTTCAGTGGTTCAAGGGTACAAACTTCAAATCACTGAAAGAAAGATTGCAGAAATCTTTCAACTTCCCAGAAAAGAGTCCAAGGTTCAAGATCTGAAAGATCCAGCTGAACCATATTGGAAAGAATGGCGAGCTTCAACATGCAGCAAACAATTTAGTTTTACCACAGCTAAAACTGATCTGAAGCCCGAGTATGGAGTAATACTTGATATCACAAACAAGATGATGTTCGGCACCATTGGAAGCTTGAGTCAATTAACTCAAGAAAGATACAAGGTAATGATACACCTTGTTGAAGGATTAGAAGCAAATTGGGCAGAATTCATATTCACCCAATTCAAGCATCAAGTCATCAACATTGCCGACTTAAAGAAGACTGGCAAATTTGAGTCCAAGGTAGGACTTGTTCTAAGAATAAACAAGCTCTTGGAAGATATGCTGCATCTTTCAAATGATGACATACTACCAGTCCTCATATTTGACTAGATTCCCAAGAAATGGACAGTCCATCTTCAGTCACTCAAGAAGAAGATGAGATCCAAAGCCAGAACTGGCAATGCAACTTCAAGCAGCTCAACTGCCAATGAAGTTTCTTCTCCACAATCCAAGAATGGATCTTCAGTTGACTTCAAGCCCTGCTCTGATCCAGATGAGCTCATTCCATTCATTGGAATCTATCATCCAAACTACGGAGCTGACTACTTCAAGAGAACTTGCCCTCCTCTCCAGCTGACTGAAGACAACATTCATACTTTCTACAGTGGCGAATATGCAGTTAAGAATGCTCAGAAGGATGTAACAAATCTCCTTCTTACTCACTTATCATATGTTGCCAAGCAAGATAATCAGTTGTTTAAACAACTGCACTAGTACTTCTACTGGTACAACTGGAGACATTCGATGTCAATCCAGTCCCATTTCTTGCTAACTGCCTTTCATGGCATGAGCTTTTGATAACGAGAAGAAACTTGAAGTATCAAATGGATTGGAGCTTCAAATCTATTTCCTCCAACCATTGTGCAAGTTCAGTGCATTATGAAGCATCAACTTGATAATTAGATTCCAGCTAAGGCCATGCTAGCTAACATTTAAGCAAGCTTGAGATCGCAGAGAGCTACAACTGATAAACAACTCCATAATCAACAAGCTAATCTCCGATACCGCAAACTGAATTTTGATAATGAATCAATTCAGTCAGATGAAGCATCCTTGCAAGCTGAAGCTATCACTAAGAGGATAGATGATGATCTATCACACACTTAACTTGTGGTAACCCTGAGGAATCAAAGGCTTGGATAAAGAAAAGACAAAGACGTTGAAGATACTACCATGTCACTTGATCTCTTGTCCAAAAGCTATGTCACTCCTCTTATCAAGTCAAGCTCGAGAGATGCAACACTGATTCTCAGTCAATCCAGCTCACCCAGTAGAGGAATTCTAGAGCTGATGATGAGTGCTTGAATTGCACTCATTTGCACTCAATAGCACTCGCTTTTGAGTGCATTTGCTCTAGGTTTATGTATTTATGTATGTTAACATTGTATATATTGTCTTTAATCTTTAATTTTGTTATAAGTGGCCAATACAGGATATTTTTGGGCTAATATAGTACAAATCAAAGTTGAATTGGAATTTCAATCATCAAAGGCCGCACAAGACTTGAAAAGAAGAAGAAAACCAAGTGTTGGGCTCAGAGGCGGTGGTGCGTCGTTTTTCACTAAAAATAAATGTCCCGACAATCAGTCGGTAAGCCCTTACTGCAGAGTACAGTGGCGAGTAAGATCGTCTCCCAAGGGACCGGTGAGAATTACTCCTTATTTCCAATCTGTATATCCAAACTTCAAACGGGGGTTTTGAGACTTTTAAACTGAATATTACGAGAGCAATAATAGAACAAAATAAATAAATATGCAGAGAATAAATTCTAACAGTTATTAAAGAGATATCCCGGATTCCAACTAACTTCACTCTAGCTTAATTAACCGATCATGGATGTAAGAATTAATTTAATCCACTCATGCAAACCAGTTATAGTCGCCGAAGACACTTACTGACACGACCTAATTTCTCCATAATTTCTTGATAATCAGGAAGAAACTTCACCAATTATTTCCCTAATCGACTGACAACCATAAGAGATACTCTATAGGTTTAATGAGCCGACAACATTTAATCCTAGAGAAACCCGATTCAAATCCAACTGACTCTGACACAGGACAATCGAGACTTGACTGTTATTCCCCTGGCTCTGAAGAACCGTTTTACCACTAATCAAACCTAAACCACAATTACGGATGGCCGATTTAATTGGCTACTAATTAATTTCATATTACTAAATATTTGCAACTACCTAGCAACACCGAAACAATTAAACGACACGAAAAAGTAAGCATCTTTGAAGATGGTTTCCCAGTAAAAACCACAATCGAGAATTTTGCGAGCTGTCCTCTTGGGTCCAAAATGGCCTCCGCAGGCATGAGTATGACAAAACTCGAGGATTGACTGGATCTCGTCATCCGGAATGCAGCGTCGAATGACTTGATCAGCACATGTCTTCCATAAGTAGGGCTCGTCCCAAATGAAATATTTGGCTTGGCTCTTCAACTTATTTTTCTTTGCCATTTCAGTTCCCTTGGGAAATATCCCAGTTGCGAGATAGTTCACCAAATCAGCATACCATGGGGTTGCACTGGCAGCGGCCAGTAAGAGCTCGTCCGGGAAGTCATCCGGTATGGGCATACCGTCGGACTGTGTCAGCAGTCGGCTCAGATGGTCAGCAACATTATTTTCAGCGCCTTTCTTATCTTTGATTTCCAGATCAAACTCTTGTAAAAGGAGTACCCAACGAATCAAACGAGGCTTGGATTCCTTTTTGGACAGTAAATACTTCAAAGCGGCATGATCTGTATACACCACAACTTTAGATGCCACAATATAGGACCGAAACTTCTCACATGCGAAGACGACTGCCAGGAGTTCCTTCTCAGTGGTTGTGTAATTGCATTGAGCTGGATTAAGAGTCTTGAAGGCGTAATAGATGACATGGCTCTGCTTCCCACTCTTTTGTCCAAGTACCGCTCCAACCGTGAAATCACTAGCGTCGCACATTAGCTCAAACGGAAGGCCCCATTGGGGTGGTTGAATGATCGGGGCAGAGGTGAGTTTTACCTTCAAAATATCGAAGGCTTCTTTGCATTGGTCATAAAAAAGGAATGAAGCATCCTTTTGCAGCAACTTGGTCATTGGTTGGGCGATTTTGGAGAAGTCTTGAATGAAGCGCCGATAGAATCCTGCATGGCCTAGAAAAGCTTGGATATCTTTTTCATTACAGGGGTAAGGAAGCTTCACGATTAAATCAACCTTTGCCTTATGGACTTCGATCCCTTTTGCAGAAATAACATGGCCCAGTACGATGCCTTGTTGCACCATAAAATGACATTTCTCGAAATTCAACACTAAATTAGTCTTGATGCACCTTTTAAGGACCTTATCTAGGTGCTCTATGCATTGCTCGAAAGAATCTTCATGAATTGTAAAATCATCCATAAAAATCTCGATGCAGCTCTTGATCAAGTCGGAAAAAATGCTCATCATACACCATTGGAAGGTGCCAGGAGCGTTGCATAACCCAAATGGCATTTTTCGGCAGGCAAACATTCCAAAGGGGCATGTGAAAGTCGTCTTTTCCTGGTCCTCTTAGGCGACAAAAATCTGAAAGTAGCCCGAGTATCCGTCGAGGAAGCAAAAGAACGATTTTCCTGCCAAACGTTCAAGCATCTCATCAATGAACGGTAGAGGGAAGTGATCTTTTCGTGTTGCATCATTTAGTTTCCTAAAATCGATGCACATGCGCCAATCGGTCTGTAACCGCATCAGAATCAACTCGTTATTTTCATTCTTCACAAGCTGGAAACCGGATTTCTTAGGGACAACGTGCACTGGACTGACCCATTCACTGTCAGAAATTGGGTAAATGATCCCAAGCTGGAGCAGCTTGAGTATCTCTTTGAGAACCACTTCTTTCATCACCGGGTTCAATTTTCTCTGTGGATCTCGAGATGGCTTGCACTCTGGCTCAAGGAATATCCGATGCATGCAAATGTCTGGACTAATCCATTTGATATCGGCTAAGGTCCACCCTATAGCTCCTTGATGCTTTTTCAGAATTTCGATCAATCGGGTTTCTTGATCGGAGGAAAGATCCTTGCTGATGATGACAGGCAGTGTGTCGTCCTTCCCCAGATAAGCATATTTTAAATGCTCAGGAAGAACCTTTAGCTCCAGAGCTGGGGCTTTTACGTGGGATGGCAATATTGGTTCTGTGTTCATCGGTAAGGGCATACGACCGGTTATGTTCCTGGCTGGAAATTTCTCGGTGGCATACAACTGCTGGATAATCTCTCGAATTGCCTATTCTTCTTCTGAATCTGCAATTGTGTCAGAAACTCTACCATAAAGTACCTGCTCAAGTTTGTCCTCCCTGAAACTACACTCAACAAACTCGTCAACTAGAGAATCAACAATATCAACCATATACAAAGCTTTAGGGTCCTCGACATGTTTCATAGCCTCAAAGATGTTAAATGTGACTATGTCCCCATCAAATTCAAAACTCAACATGCCTTTATCAACATCTATCTTAGTTCTTACTGTTTTCATAAATGGACGACCTAACAAGATCAAAGGCCTGTAAGTAGACAGAGAGTCATTCATATCAACAATATAAAAATCCACAGGAAAAATCAAATCATTGACCTTAACAAGAACATCCTCTACAACACCTTGGGGATAAGCATTAGATCTATTGGCTAACTGAATTATGACTCGGGTCTCCTTCATGGGACCTAACTGCATATCTTTGTACATAGATAGAGGCATGACATTGATGGATGCACCTAAATATAACATAACACTGTCAACCTTCTTACTCCTAATGATGCAGGGGATAGTGAACATACCTGGGTCTCGGCATTTCTGTGGCAACTTTCGTTGAATAACCGCAGACACATTCTCACTAACCGTAATTCTTGCATCCTTCCCATACCGTATCTTATTTGCACAGAGCTCCTTCAAGAATTTAGCTTTTCTGGGAACTTGCTTGATAGCATCGAGCAATGGGAGATTGATTTCCACTTTCTTGAACAACTCGAGAATCTCCTTTTCATTGTCATCCTTCTTATGCTTCACCAGTCTGGACGGAAAAGGAGCTGCATGAATAGGATTAGAAATTTTAGATGGTGCATGTACCTCAGTAGGGGCATCCTGAGTTACAGCTTGCTTGTCTTCAGCTTCCGTCCTGCCTTCAGCATCGACAGTAGGCCCATACTACGGGGTGTTCTGCTTTTTTGGTTCCACTTCAACTAACTCTTTTTCATTTCTCAGTGTTACTGCACTTACATTGCCTCTGGGATTCTGTTCAGTCTGGGATGGGAGCTTCCCGTGATTTCCTTGCAGCTTGTTCATCTGAGTAGCAAGCTGGGTAATTTGGGTACCCATACTACCTAGAGCTGCTTGAGTTTCTTGTTGGAAAGCCTTCTAATTCTGTGCCAAATTGTTCACCAGTGCACTGCTTTGCTCGAGGCATTTCATAATATCACTCATGCTGGGAATAGGTTTGTCAGTATGGGCATACTGACTGTCTCTCGGGGGTCACGGAGGTAAATCTCCAGCAACAGGCTGATCTCCAGGTTGTTTCCATCTGAAATTGAGATGATCTCTCCATCCCGGGTTATAAGTGTTGGAGTAAGGATCATTGTTCCTCTTGTGCCTAAAGTTATCTCCTCGTGGAGCATCATAGTAAATCTCCTTGAGTGCATCTTGCTCTGCATCACCCGAACCATAGCAAGCTTGTTCCGTGGCTGACTCGTGCAATGTAGGACATTCATCAGAAAAGTGTCCATTCTCTGAACATACTCCATATCGAGAGCCTTTAGTTTGTGCAACAGCTAGGCCACGAACCAAAGATGTGAGGGCATCAATTTTCTCAGTTACTCCAGAACTTTCTGCTCGATCAACGGCTTTCACTGGTCTGTGTCGCCCCTCATCTTCATCATCATACTGTTGACCTCCAGACACCATATCCATGATCAGTTGCTTCACTTCTGCCAAAGTTTTGTTAGTGAGTAAACCTCCACTGGCTGCGTCAACAATTTTTCTGTCAAACGTCGACATTCCACGATAGAAGTAATTGGTGAACAACTGATAGTCGGTGAATCCATGGTCTGGACACCTTCGGCATAGTTGCTGAAATCTCGCCTAATAATCGGTCAAACTTTCATTTGGCTTCTGCTTGATACTACTAATGGATATTCGAAGGTTTGTAGCTCTAGTTTCTGGGAAGAATTTGCGCAGAAACTATTCTTCCATCTCATCCCAGGTAGTGATTGAACCTGGTGGAAGATCAAACAGCCATTCCCTTGCCCGTCCATGAAATGTATGTGAAAAAGTCAATAAATGAAGGTTGTTGTCTGTGAAGCCTTGAGGACGTAAGGTAGAGCAAACCCAATCAAATTCTGCTAAGTGCGTGTGCGCACTTTCTCCAGGAGCATCACTGAACTTGGGTAATACTTGTATGAAACCTGGTCGGATCTCCGCATTATGAGCGATGGTGGGTAGAACTATGCAGATAGGACGATTGTTTCGATGACGACCAAGCTCTTGAATCAAGGGGGCAGGCTCCGCTGCATCAGCCCTGATTAAGGCTCGATTTTCTTCGTGGTTGGCAGGTGGCTCCTGATTATTACGTGGATTTGTATTGTCTGCCATGTGGAACAGCTGTTGAAGATCGAGGTCTCTTTCAGATTCGAAAGCCTCCCTAGCTTTTCGAGCAGCCTTTCTCAAACGGTGTAACCTTTTTTCTGGCTCTGGATCGTACACTAGCTTTTCTTCTGCAAAGAAATGGGTCATGTACCAGAAAAATAAAAAATAAACAAAGTAAAAACACAAACTGAAAAATAAGAGTAATCGCTGCTTAGAACCAATCCCCGGAAACGGCGCCAGAATTTGGTGCGTCGTTTTTCACCAAAAATAAATGTCCCGACAATCAGTCGGTAAGCCCTTACTGCAGAATACAGCGGTGAGCAGGATCGTCTCCCAAGGGACCGGCGAGAATTACTCCTTATTTCCAATCTGTATATCCAAACTTTAAACGGGGGTTTTGAGACTTTTAAACTGAATATTACGAGAGCAATAATAGAACAAAATAAATAAATATGCAGAGAATAAATTCTAACAGTTATTAAAGAGATATCCCGGATTCCAACTAACTTCACTCTAGCTCAATTAACCGATCATGGATGCAAGAATTAATTTAATCCACTCATGCAAACCAGTTATAGTCGCCGAAGACATTTACCGACACGACCTAATTTCTCCATAATTTCTCGATAACCAGGAAGACACTTCACCAATTATTTTCCTAATCGACTGACAACCATAAGAGATACTCTATAGGTTTAATGAGCCGACAACATTTAATCCTAGAGAAACCCGATTCAAATCCAACTGACTCTGACACAGGACAATCGAGACTTGACTGTTATTCCCCTGGCTCTGAAGAACCGTTTTACCACTAATCAAACATAAACCACAATTACAGATGGCTGGTTTAATTGGCTACTAATTAATTTCGTATTACTCAATATTTGCAACTACCTAGCAACACCGAAACAATTAAACGACACGAAAATTAAGAACAACAGATACATGCATTGGAATTAAATGATAAAGCAATTAGATCTCACGATTTGTTTGGCTAGAGCTTCGTTAAGTTGTCACCCGAGATATAGTCGAACTTTAGCTGGAACTCATAATTAAACTTGAGCACATAAAATTATTGAAAGCTGAACACGATGAAGTAGAAAAGAAAATATGAAAACTGAATAGAATAGCGTCGCTGGGTCTCGCTTTTGCGTCTCTGTTCTTAATTCTGAATTGTCCCATCCTAATTAAAAGAGATCCTAATATATCTAATATCCATAAGAGAGTTTGTCTTAACAAGGAAACAAAAATCTAGATATATCTAAACAAGGTAAGTTGACCAAAAAGACTCCTTAGGGCTGTGGACTTCTTTGTTGCCGCCTCCATGTAATTTCCGAGCTGTAATTTACGTCTGGGCCCACTGAAATCGCAAAACGAATGGATCGGCCCAGTTCTAATTGTTAAAGCCCACGAACTGCGCCCAGAATTCTTTAGCTCCTGCAGTATGCCATTACTGACTGCGACTTCAAATCTCTTCACATGGAAATGCACAGCTTTAGTCTAGAATCTCGGCTCTTTCTTCACTATGAGGATAGCTACCTGCATTCAACTCAAGAGACACTTCTTCCCACAAAATAGAGCAATAGGGTAATTACATAGCAATAATATACATCAAACAGACCCCAAAACTCAGGAAAATATGGTCCAATCACGCGGCCTAGAGGCACGACCCAGTAAGGGTCGTGTTGCAGACCCCTCCAGGCGTGGCCTCTGGGCTCAAGCGCAGGACAGGTCGCGCCCCAGGACCTCTGCCACACGGCCTCCAGGCTCAGACGGTCTACCCGTTTTTCAGCCACTTAGGGACGTATTTTCCTTTGTCCCACACACGACCTCTGGGCGCGAGAGCAGGGCAGGTCACGCCCCAGGGCCTCTGCAACACGACCTCTAGGCGCGACTAGTCAGCCCGCTTTTCAGCCACTTCAGAGATGTGTTTTTGTGTGTTCCAAACTCGACCTCCAGGCGCGACCCTGACGGGGTCACGTTCGGGACTGACGAATCCACTTTTTGACTTTTGGCACTCCATTATTGGCCCTCTATATCATATAACACTTGGGAAGTTCAAACAAATCATCTTCCACATGAAAATACACTTGAAATACTCTCCATTTGGGATTTTTAAAGGTCAAGAACATCAAGAGGAGGAGGAAGATTCAACCATCCATTTGAAGATTCAAGCCAAGGGATTGAAGGAGTTTGTTCTACATTGGGTTTTATCTCCTCCTTCACTCTTTTACTCTTGTATTTAGAATGGGTTTTGGACCATCTCTTTATATTCTTGATCTTGTTGTAAATATGGTAGGCTAGAGCCCTATAGAGCCCATAGGGCTCTAGGATGTGGTGAAACAATGTGAATCTTGTTCTTGATAAGGGTTTAATTTATGATTATGATTTGTCAAGGTTTTAATCCATGCTTGGTCTTGAATGATGTTGTTTGAGTGACTTTCTTACTAGTATCACATGTATGATTCACTTGCATCTTGCCCATCTCGTGAACATAAGCAAGTATGGATTGGATTCATGTATTTGTACTCTTCATTGAATGTCGAATATATGGAAGGAAATGTGACGCCTTTGAGCCTTTGGTAGGTACGACCTTGGAATGTGTTAGAGATAGCCATACTTGTCGCATTCGCAATTTAGGAGATATTCAAGAGATGCTCTTTCTATATTCGTGGTATTCCTATCTATGAACTTAGCATGATTGTGTGTTTAACCCTTGTTGTTTGATCAAGAGGAATGTTGTGAATCCATGTCCTAGAGCCTTGCCTTAACTTGTTATCTTAAACCATTTCCTTTTAGATCTTGATTCCTTGCATTCCTTATAAGTTTTGGTTTTGTTGTTTGGTGTTTGTTATTTAAGTTTGTGTTTTGGTATTGTGAATGAAAACCATTATTCATCTATTCATAGTCTAGATATTTCATCAATCTATCGTCGTGGTATTTGCATTTTCACGTTTAATTCATTTTCCCTGTGGATCAACCTCGTATCATCATATATATAATTATATGTTTGTATACTTGTAAGCATGACTCGAGTTTATAAATATTGAAACAAACTATAGTAGAAGTGAAATCTCTATCTGCTGACCATCTTGAAGTTGACTCAATCAAAAGTTGCTTTTAAGTAACTTCAGCAAGCTGAAAATACAGCCAGACCTGATCCTTCAACGGACATTTCCAGTCCAGCTTCAAAAAGAAAAAGGTCAACCAGCTCCAGAGAAGATGGAAAAGCAAGTCCAGTGCGACCACTTAAGAAGAGGAAAGTGATGACAGAATCAATCAGCAACTGATCAACAAAACTAATCAATCAGTTTAAAGGCGACATCATTAGTTCTACAAACTGACGCCCAGAGCTTAATCTCTCAACAGTTGCATAACACTCCTCCTCGATAAGTTTCTCTTCTCTCTTTTCCTCAAAGATTATTTTTGAATAGTTATCATAGACATTTCAAAATAAGCCCACTATTTATCTGAGTTGCCATTAAAGTTTCTCTGTCTTATATTAAAATAGAAAGAGTAACTTTCTGAGGGTTATAAATAGCAAATCTTTTGCCCAATATTCTGCTATTTATGGCAACTACCCAGATTTCAAAAACCCTCAAATCTCAGCCACTAGATCAAAAGTGAAAAATCTAAGTGAAAGGCTGAGATACATGCATCATTTATTCAGCTGATTTTCTATCAAATCACATAGCTGAATCAGCCAGAAGCACTCGATTGCCATGGTTAAATGCATGTAAAAATGCTGCTTTATAAGCAGTGGAGAAGATTAAGTGAAGTACTCACTCTAAAACCATCTTTCTCCCCATCTTCTCTTATACTTATCCATACTCTTTTCTTAACCAACATTGTTTATCCTTACAGAAATGGCTCATCCATTCCACATGATGAACTTACAGCTTCTTCTAAAGAAGATAAAAAAGGATAAGTATCTTGACCAAGAGCTTCTTGAAGCTCGCATTGGCACAGAGGAGACAGGCATGATCTTCCAGTCCCTGGAGACATACGAGCTACTTTCGTTCCCACAGACGAAGCCCCACCGATGATATCTCTCGCACATAGTAGAGTTCTACTACAATGCAGAGATCCATGGAAACAACATCGTGTCTGCTGTCCAGCATCAATGCATTCTCATCAACAAAGCTATGTTGATGACAATGTTCCAGCTCTCTAGAGAAGGCCCACAGGTAGAGGAACTTGTGCTTCCCAATAGGATGGCACTTTGGAACTGCTGGAAATAGCCAAAGATAAATCATAGAGACATGTCAAACAATCTCAATGACAGTCTCTATCCAGCCATCGTCTAAATCTTGGACATTGTGGTACATATCCTTTGTGAAAGTATCACCAACGCACAGTTTACTAAGGACAATGCCCATCTATCAGAAATCTTATACTTTGAATGCAAGGCTGATTGGGCATCATTTATATTGGCATAGCTTCGACAATATGTAAAGTTTGCAAGGATCAACCCACACACTGGTTCTTTCAAGGCCAAAGTAGGGTTCACCAATCGCCTCAGCTACCTCACCCAAGAGCAAGTTAACGTAGTCCTACCTGGTGGGACATTCTTAGCCAAACGAGATCTCCTTCCAACTATTTATGTAAACATGAAGCAATGCGGCAGATCTAATCACCCAAGGAAGTCGAGACCTCAACTTATGAAGGACCACATCTCAGCTAGAGGAAAAAAAGTGCTCCTCATAGCTGATCCTCCAGTAGAAGCAGATCAGTTCACAACTGATAGTGACTCTTTCACTTACATGAGTGATTAGTCGATTGCACCTGTAAACAGCGAGCCTCCCTATATCGCTGACCCAGCCATTCTGGAAAAAGGCTTTTACACAAGCCTTGACATCAGCTGAAAGGCTGCTTTGTTCTCATTGGAGAACTCAACCCTAACCTCTTTAAACAGCTAGGCCGATATCTCCAATATCATTTTTGGAGATTTCAGGTGGACGATGCCACCTTGCTGCAACTGGCCAGGATGAAAGGAGACTCATTTTAGATTACGGAAGGCAACTGGAGCAAAAGATAGATGAATCATCCACTCAGCACTTCTCCAACAGTTTCCGAAATCATGGATTCCATGATTAAGCGATATCAACACTCGGTGCCTCATGACGCACCCCTTCCGAACAATGAGCCCTTCAATTCCTCCAATACTCTTCTCTATGAGGATGCACTCTTCACCAATGCGGATGAGTCACTCCTCAACCCTGCATCAACCTCTTCTTACAAGTAAGATCCCTTCTCTCTACCTGACCTTGCCCATCTGATGCTACCAGATGAAACTTTTTAATGACTGTCTGCCCTTGTTTCTACACCCCAAGCTCCCCAAATCCATGATAATTTGTTGGCAACTTCTTTCTCTCTATTGCCACAATTGTCCCTGCAATATCATGAACTCCTTCAGCTAGCCTTTTTGGATGATGCCAAAAAGGGGAAGAGAAAGTTGATGATGGAAATAGAAATGATGAAAATAATGGCAAGGGTGATTTTACTCTTTGGGATGAGATCTAAAAAGAGGTACAGCTTCAAAGTGAAGTTGTCTATCAGTGGGAAGCTGTGAATGAGGGAGAAGTCTAGGTTGAGCCGCAAACATGGCCTCAAACCCTGTTCTGGACTTGGGAGAACGCTCAACACGAGTAACAACAACAATGGGGTATCCACAGCATACCCGACATTACTTTCTGCATATATGAGAAAGGAGAATCGAGCAAAAGAAGACAGAATTGACTGGTGAACAGTTCCTGCTGAAGAAGGAAGTTTAAAATATCAGTTCTTGATATTTTTTCTCTCTCTTACTTCCGATCTATTCTTCATCTTCTTTACTCATCAGTTCTTAACATGTTCTTTGTCAATAATACATACATGTTCTGATTATGCTTTGATAATGCGAACATGCTTTAACATCCATGCTATGCGCACTCTGAAAATAAACTAAAGCTGCATGAAAATCAGAACTGAACCTTGTTAGAACTGAAGAAATCTTCTTAAGCTGTGCAAAACGAGCTTCAATTATCTTAAAGGCTTAAAACACTCTTGATAGTAAAAGCCTTGTTTCTTGAAAGATAAGCTCGTTAAGCTCTAAATACTCATCTGAATTCAATTACTCATGAACATCAATCAAATAGTTCTTAAGTGCTCATATACCAAAGATTGGTACATATGCTCTGATACCAAAGATTGGTAAATATAAAAGATAGCTCTGATATCAAAAATTGATACAAGCTCTAATGTTTATGAAAGATAACTTTATGCAGTTTTTCCATCATCAAACTAATTGGTTTTGACTTCATCAAAAAGGGAAAAATTGTTGGGAAAAATTGTCAAGATGACCCAACTGATGGTTTTCATGAAATGTCAAAATATATGGAAAGCTATTTGAAAAATTGCAGGTTATTCAGAATGGAAGTTGAAGCAATGACTAAATAAGACTTCAAATCTCAGCTCAACTGAAGTGAAAATACAAGTCACCTTGAAGCATGGTCAACCAACTTAAAGGATGTTGCATCCGGACCAATCAAAGATCCACTCTTCAAAAGCTCAAGGGAAGTTGTGATAGGAAGAGACTGGAAAGCGTCAACAGATGAGTAAGCCATCAGTCCAGCTGAAAGCCAAGAGAGACTGATGAGGAAAAAGTCAGCTTGAAAGCTCAAGACCAAACTGAGCTGACCAAGATCAGTCAGTTGGGAGAAGAAAGCTCAATTGAAAGCTGACTGGAGACTAGAGCTGAAAGCTCTAAAGCCCAGCTAATAAAAGCTAAGGCAGCTGATACAAGGCACTTCAGGACGGAAGCATAAGGCACCTAAGAAACTGCCAACTGGATAATCTCAGAGCTGAAAGCCGAGACAGCTGAGACCCCATCAGCAGAAGTCCAGAACTGATAGTCTAATAACTGCTCTCTGACAAACACTTATTAGAGAATCCTGACAGGCAATCTCAAGAAGATCATGACGATCTTGGAGCAAAGGCCATTAAATTCAACGACTAAGTTTATTCATGATTCAATGGCTACAGGCATTAAACCATCGTTGGTGGAACCAACTAATCCTCCAATCTCAATGGTCACTAAAGATCACTCATCTATATAAGAGAGTGAATCTCATTCAAACACAAGACTTTACACGCACAAAACTAACTCTTGCTATTTTGCAGAATGAGCTCTTCTTTCTTCCTCCCCATAGCTTAAAGCTTAAACCTCTTGAGTGCGAAAAGTCCCAACTAAGAAAACGTGCTTCAAGTTCCAAGCAAGCCAGCTAGCTGTCGCAGAATTCCAGCCGGAGTAAAACTTCTTAGTTCAGTTCTTCAAAGATCAACCACCCAACTCAAAGTCGAAGGAGCACTCCAGGTTGATAACAAATTCAAGACTGCCTTCTTGAAGAATGAGAGAGATCTAAAATCTTGTAAAGACGGGCAATAGCACCTAAAGTCTCAGCGAGCAGTTGGGACCGATAAGTATGAGTTATCGACCCAGAAACTGACTGAGGAGGGGCATGTGCCGACGGGTCCATTTTTCCTGGACAACAACAGTTGGAAAGGGAGCCGCTCTCAGTTTGAAGGGTGTTGTTTTCAGGTCCAACAGGATTCTTCACTGTGTAACTGTAATAAAGAAACTTTACACTTGCATAATGGATTGCCCTTCTACGGAATGAAGAGAGGATGTAGAAGCAGGAAGCTTCGAACCTCTATAAATCTTGTGTGTGCTATACTTTATGCTCTAAGTCTTTGCATGTTTCTAAACTGCACACTATAAGCACACAAGATGCACTGACAAGCTAAGTTTTCAAGCTATCAGTCATAACTGATCAGCTCATAAGCTAAGCTCTTGTCAAGCTCTCTCTTACTCAACTGATCGGTGCACAGATAAATTGTCTAAAGTGAGTCGGGACCCTATATATTCCGCAATCAGTTTAAAGTTTTTAAGTCAGTTTATTCACCCCTCTCTAAACTGACATATACTCGCACCGGAACCAAGAGCATGTTGATAAAGTTTTACAAATAATTTCCACCATCATGACCACAAGACCGAGACTTCATTCTTTCCACCATCAAACTTGTCAAGAACATTCACTTCAGGCTCGGCAAAGTGAAGCTCTTCTTGATGTTGAACATCAGCTTCCACATCATCAAGGGTTTCATCTTTGGGATTTTCAGGTGGAATCTCCTCTTCATCAGACTCATCTTTGAGAGATCTCACTGATTTTTCCTCCAACTTGAGAGTTTTTCTCATCTTTTTGGTCAAGCCTTCACCCACCTCTTCTTTGACATGCACTTGATGGCTATGAAGTCGTTTAGATTTATGAGTAGGTCAGCTTTTTTTCTTCTCCGCAAGAGCGCGAGTATGTAACCCTAGATCTGAGTCAATAGGATTACGTTCCTCACCAAGATCCACCTATTGGAGGGGCGTAGGGTTCAGCACAAGGGTGTTTTCAGGAACACCACTTTCTTCCATGGCCGCATCAGTTTTTTCTCTAGGCAGCGAAGAGGGCTTGTCAGACTTAGACTTTAACTCTTTAGAAGTGACGCTTACCGTTGTAGTGACTGCTGGAGCGGATATGGCAGAGGAAGTTGGAGCCGAAGTTTCAGCAGACATAGAAGCAGAAGATAAAGTCCCCATCGCCTTCTCAAACATTTGCTTCATCATTTCATAAATGGCACAAATATCTTTAGTTCCACCATTGATGTCTCTATAAAAAGCGTATGGAAAGAGAAAAACAAGAAAGAGAGATGAAAAGACTCGAGTGGAAGAGAGTGAGAAAACTAATAAACAAATTAATTCCTTTATGAGTTGATATACTCACTCTCCCTCAAAAATCGGAACTGTCAATGTGTCACATCAATCCTTTTTTATATTTCCCTTATCACAATCAAATATTTAAAAAAAATGGAAACTAGTGGATATGTTTATCACATATCAAATTAAGTACTTATCACATTAAAAATTTAAAAAGCGTATCTTTATGGATCCCAATTTTTTTATATAATTCTAAAAAGTACTTAATAATATTCAATTCATAATTTTCTAAAATATATGGTTTTACCGCACTTCAGTAACAACATCGGTCACAATATCAGAGAGATAATGAATGAAACTGACCAATTTCCTTTCACTTTTTTAGAGGGACACATTAACGTAGTGAGCGCCATGTGCCTTCTTACTCAGTGAAATTAATTGGTCTGAAACACATTATCTTACCGTATTTTGGCTTGAGAACATCATCACAGCGAATGGCGTGTCCCGAGTTACTAAGTATTAATCGAGCATTTCAAGGCCAGAACATGACTTATGACATTCGGCCTCACAATTATGCTTTCAGTCTTATATCAGGGCAATTTCATTTATGAAAAGAAATTTTTATAGTCTTTTAAGTAGTCATTTTTCTTTTTCTGCACAGTAAACTAAAATTTCATTAAAGTAATTCTTGAATAAAATTAAGGAAAAATAAAGAAAGAAAAAAAAAATCAAATAGAATGAATTGATGTTGAGTATCAAACACACAGAGAGCTCAACATCAGTATTATAAGGATTTAAAACACACACATTCCGAGAGACTTTCTCAAAGAGGAAAATCTCTCGAAGTCCAAGGGCTTAGTAAAGATATCGGTCATTTGGTTTTCAGTGGATATGTACTTAATTTTGATGATTTTCTTCTCTACCAAGTCTCGAATGAAATGATGGCGTATGTCAATGTGCTTGGTACGAGAATGTTGAACAAGATTTTTAGAAATTTCAATTGCACTAGCATTGTCATACAGCAAGGTTAGAGAAGAGTTTGACATACCATAATATCTTACCATTTGATTCAACCAGACCAATTAGGCACAACAACATGCAGCTGCAACATATTCAGATTCGGTTGTGGACAAGGAGATATAGTTTTGTTTCTTGCTTGGCCATGAAACAATGTTACTTCCAAAGTAAAAGCAACCTCCACTCATACTTTTACTATCATCAACATCTCCAGCCCAATCTGAATCACTATAACCAACAAGACTTGTGTTAGTGTCTTTACTATACTTGATTCTAAAGTCGATTGTCCTAGCAACATAGCAAATTATTCTTTTAACTGCATTCAAGTGTGATTCTTTAAGTTGAGACTAGTATCTCGCACACACTCTCATACTGAACATGATATCAGGTCGACTGGCAGTTAAATAGAGCAGGCTTCCTATAATTCATCGGCATATTGTTGGGTCAACATTGGCTCCAACATCATAATGACATAACTTTTCAAACGATCCAATTGGAGTCCTCATTGGTTTGGCGGCTTCAAGACCAAAGCATTTGATCAGATTCTTGGTGTACTTTCTTTGTGAGATAAAGATCCCATCTTTATCCTGCTTGCTTTGAAGTCCAAGGAAGTCAGCCAATTCCTCTACCATGCTCATTTCAAAAGTGCCGTTCATCGCATCAACAAACTCTTTAAGAAAGTTAGATCAGATAGAACCAAACATAATGTCATCAACATAGATTTGTGCAATCGTGATGTGCTTATGCACTTTTTGATGAACAACATTTTATCAACTTGTCATCTAGAAAAACCAAACTCAATTAAGAACTCAATAAGTTTTGCATACCAAGCTCTAGGAGCTTACTTAAGACCACACTAAGCCTTTTTTAATCCCTAAAACCTAGGTTTTTCCATTAATTGTTTAGTTCATATATTTTCGATATTTATATTTTATTTTATGCTATTTATTTTTGCTCTCTTTATACATGATGTTTGAGGCTAGATATTAAGTGAGTACTTGTGTTTAAGAGTCAGTTAATACAGTCTCTGTGGGATATGATACTCTTGCTTACCTACGTATTATAATAGAACAGTGCACTTGCGGTACAGATTATTTGTTAATAAATAGCGTGCCACCCCCCTCCAAAAAAACTACAACAGTTCATGTAAAATCGTTGACTTTTTTCTATGGGTTCATCTAAAATCTTTGTCTATGTATGTATTTTTCGCCTCAATGGGTTAACAAAAACTGGTGTATGTATAAAAAAATAATTTTGGATTAATAACTAAATCAAAGATCCAAATTTTAACTTTGAGAATGCCCTAGCCCTTACGTCGTTTCTTCCAGCCATCTTCTTCGTTGTTCTTTAATTTGAAATCTGAAATCCTCGATTGAAGCTCTCTCATTTTCTTTTTCGATTCGAAATGCCGAAAGCCCTCTTCTTTTTCATTCTTCTTCAATTCTTCGAAAAAGAAAAAAAAATCTAAAATTGTTTTTCACTAGTTTATCCAAATTCCTAAATTTCTCCCACTTCTAACACCCTTACTGCCACACGCTTTATCATTCTTAGTTTCTAAATTTCTCCCCGCTTCTAACACCCTTACCGTCGCACTCTTCATCGCCCCCACAAACCCCAACTCTCCACTCACACATCTCGCTTGCGCCGACTATCTCCAATATATTGACTGAAGAACCCTAGCGATTTTCACCCTCATCCACTTCTAGAGAGAGCTGGCTGACTCAGAAGGTTTTACCAGGAAGCACTCGTCCTAAGAAGTTAATACATTAACGATTGGCATCCACAACTTTATTCTTTTTCTAAAACCTCCAACTCAGGCCTAACCTAATCAAGTGTGTATTTTCGTAGTCAACACACGCGGACCCCAATCCAGCCCTGCTCGATGACTTCTCAATGCGGCAACAGAATAAGAGCTAAAAAAGACCGAATCTACTCAACTAGCTCGGATCTGACTCATATCTCAACATACCTTTGAATCCATTTAAATTAAAAAAAGTATTTACATATTTTGTTATTTGCGTTGATTATATGCTTATTTTGTTATTTTCTTCTAATTTTCTTCCATTCATATAAGTATACATTTTTAGTGATATTTTATGCTTGGGGCGTGATATCTGGACTAGTTTGCATATGCATATGGGTTTTATTTGGGGTACTTAGGAATAATTTTTTTTAGTAAAAATGTTTGATCTTGGGAATATATATTTTTTTTATTGTATCTGGCGAAATTTGATATGGATGATCGAAATTGTGAAGTCAAATTTTTGTGATTGTTGTATGGTGTCAATCTGACCGGGTTTTAAATGATCATTTGTTCAAAAGATATAATTTCATTCATTCGATGTTGTTCTGTGGGTTGATTGATCTAAGGACAATGTAGTTAATAAAATCAAATAAAAGTTTATATGTGTGTGTATTAATTAATTAATAATTAAAATGAATAATAAGTGCATTATTTTTCCCTTCTTAATCATGTCTTTCCTATATGTTGACAATCCACATGTACTATAAATATGAATAATCAAATCCTTGAATCGCTTATTACACTTTGTTTTCCACCTTCTATTTTCAGTTCTCTTTGATAAGTGTTTAATTTCAATTTCATTAATTTCTAGTTCATCTTTGTTTTATAATATGGAATCTAATGTTGATTGTATTTTTTTTCAAATCTTTGAGAAATATGTAAAAAATTGGGTTGCCATTAGCAGTACCATTTCAAGGTACAATAATGTTTGGGCTAAGATTTTCTACTTTTTAGTAAAATTATGTATTTGTGAGAGATCCTTACTATTTTAACAAGTTCCGGACTGGTTAGGGTTAGGGCTCAGCAATCGGTTAGGTTGGTGCCGAACTGATGAAAAATTAGAGCACCGACACCACTGACTGATGGTGGACAACTTGGTCGACCACCAACCGACATTGGACAACAACTGACTCGACTACTAATCCGTCAGTTGGCCGAAAAAAAAGGGTTATCTTGTTTCCACTATCGCTTGTCTTGCTGGAATGATGCAGCTGAAGATTGACGGCAACTTAGGAAGCTATAGTGGAGAATAAGATGTGGGCTCAGGGTTGTGTCGCCGAAAGTCAGACGAGAGAGACGAGATGTCAATTTGCAGATTTAGGATTGGGAATCAGAATTAAGATCTCTATTTTCTAATCTAAATTTAAATACTATTATTTAATATCTATCTATCTATCTATATATATATATAGATAAAGATATATACTTGTGTATGGGTGTTCATATATAGATAGATACTGATAATTGATATATGTCTTCGGGTGTTCTTCAGTCAATTCAGATAGATGACAGTTTCTACTCACCATCACCGACCTCTGATCGAACCTAGTCGGTTTCCGCCACTTCTTCACTGACCACCGACCCGATGAGCGATGACACCGTACCGCACTGACCAAACACGATTGGTTCGATCGGTCAGGTCAGTGTCAGATAGCTTTGTGCTCAACCCTAGGATTGGTCAATAATATGTCACCCCATATTTACTTACAGAAGAAAACCACTCTAGACTTGGAAAATTGTTGTAAGATCAAGTAATGTGCTGCTATTTAACTTGGGAAACTTCACAATGCTGAATTGTTTAGGTTTTTATAGTTTCCCAGAGAAACTATAAAGTTGTCATGTTGTCAATGATATTAAAAACAACTTAGAGATATCTGATATCTGACTTGAAGTTAGATACTTTACTTCAATTCTTACAGGCATAATAAATTTTACTCAATATCTTATAGTAATTCATAATTGAACCCCACAAAATGTTCATGTTCAAAGAGTTCTACCACTATGTTATGTCTTAAAATGTTAAAGATTTAAAAAAGAAGCATATTACGTAAAGGAGTTTGATGAAGTACACGATGAATGGGAGAATTGTGTGCATGATTATGTATTAGATCATTTTGCTAGGTATTTTTATTTAGATTTAGAATTAATAATTTTTTTAATTGCAATATTGATGTTTGAATGTTTAATGGTGAGATTCAACTTCTATCGATGTTGATTGATTTAGGAAATGTCATTGTTCGACATTGACTCGATGGAAGTACTCTGTTGAGTATGATGTGTTCCAGATGATGTTATCACTTCGTCTGATAACATCACAATCAATGTCGTATCTAATGATGTTCTGTCATTCTCGTCACATCGAGTATAACACTCGGAATATTAATCTTATCCTTGCCTAGTATTTTGGATTAATTTATTTTAAATTAATCTGAATATATTATGATATTTATCACATTTTGTTTTCCACTTATTTAGGAATTTATTAGTTATTTTGTTATGAATTAAATCGTGGATAATATTTGATTTTGACTTTGTCAAAATCTGTTCCGGATTTGTAGGGGACATGATGTTCCCACTCTCCATTGGACACTAATCGTTGCAAGTGAACGTGTGTCACTGGAGTAACCGCTACTATTGCACGATGTTGAAGAATGTGTGCCACACAATGTAGAAGACGGTTATCTCAAGTCCACTTCAGCAATGGGTAGTGGAAGACGGTTTTCAAGTTCAAATCATCTAGGATCGTGAGGCAACTGCCAAGACAAGATGGAGGAAGTATTTAAGGTCTTCTTAGACCTTAAAATCATTTATGCAAGCAGGTTATCACCGTGGTTTGTGAGAAGCTCTGAATCTTGCATCTAGTGTCATCTCAAACGTCCAAGACATTCTCCCAGACATCAGCCTAGCGTCCCAATCAACTGAAGACTTTCATTCCAGTTGTGTGTATAGGTCAGATAGTCGTCTTTGAGAGTCTAGGATTTTGAGTGACTATTTGGAATCTTTCTATGTGTTTGGATAGGTTTGTTTGAGTGATTATTCGAGTGAGTAAAGCTAGAATAGTCCTCTGTATGTTTTATGCAGTGTTGTCAAGGAAGTGAACCAAGACAACATCAACATTGTTTTTATTTATCACTTGTGACAGTGAATTTCACCTTAATACAATCACACACCGTAAGGAGTGTGATTTAAAATTTATTTTGTGCAAAGTTCTATTTACGTTTCCGCTGCATGTTGAAGAAAATGTGATAACACTAGATTCAACATTTCATTTAACTTTGCAATTTACATCTGTAATTCACATTGTTTCAGACAACAAATTATAACAAGTGGCATCAAGAGCCGGTACATGACACACTAAGTACTCGATCTGGTGTTGCTTGAAATCGGTGATGGATATTCAGATTAATCAATGTCGTCCTCCTACTCTAGATAGCAATGGTAGTAACTATGTCATGTGGAAATCTGGAATAAAGATTTACATCAACTCTATCGATGAAAGAGCATGGATGGCAATCATTGAGGAATGGAGTCCTCCTAGGATACAAGGTCCAAATGGGGATTTTGTGTTAACAGCAGAATCCCAATGGACAAATGATGAGAGAACAATCTCAAATTTTAATGCTCGCGCTCTGAATGCAATTTTTATTTCGATTGATGTTCCATGCTTCAAGATGATTTGCAACTATGTTACTGCATATCAATCATGGACCATTCTTCAGGAACATTGTGAAGGGTCTGCTAGTGTGAGGAATACCAAACTAAGGTTGCTCACATCCAAGTTTGAAAATCTATGCATGCTTGAAGATGAAACTATTTTATCTTATGCTAAAAAATTGTGTGAGATCTCAAATCAATCGACCGCTCTTGGGAGTCCAATTTCCAATGAGAACATGGTTAGCAAGCTGCTTCGAACTCTCCCAGAAAGATTTAATATGAAAATTTCTGCAATTGAGGAAGCACATGATGTGGGAACCATGAGCATGAGTGAAGCGGTTAACATCCTATTAACATTTGAGATGAACCTGCAAAACCAGAAAGCAAACTCAACTTCAAGGGGAATTGCTCTCCAGACAACAACTGTGTCATCTGATGTTCATGATCATGTTGACAGTCTTCAGGAAATCAACGAGGAAGAAAACTGAGTGTCGCACTCTTAACAAGGAAATTCAACTCACTTATCCGGTTCATGAAGAAAATCTCCCGAAATATCAAACCTCGACGGTTGTTTGACTCTTTATCCTCATCAACATCAAATTCTGGAAGATCAAATGTCAAGAAGGAAGTTGTTGACACTGGGAAAGACATTGATTCAGTTCAATGTAGAGCATGCTCTGGGTATGGACATTACTCAAATGAATGTCCAACAGCATGAAGAAGACAAAGAAATAATTTTAATGTTGTTCTCAGTGATGATTCTGATGCTGAAAATGATTCAGATCAGAGAGTGTTGTTTATCAATGTCATGGAAGAAGATGATCAGATTATTGATGCTCTGAATGATATTGATGAACTTGACGAACTTGACATTGAAAAATGTGAAGTTGAAGATGAAGTTCTTCCAGATGTTGAAGCAGAAGCTACTGAGATTTCACCCAATACTACAAATTGGTATGAAATGACTCTTCTGGATGAGTTCAATCATGCTTCCGAAATCAGAGAGGACAATCCACATAAAGAACGACCCACTGTCTCCCTTTAAGAGCTCAACAATGTTGTGAATGAAGTCTGCACTCAATAGACAGCTCAATCAAAAGAGCTGAGATTTCTCATGGAAGAAAATCAGTCTCTTAGAGAGAAGGTTGTAAGTTTGGAAATTAGACTTACTAGGAGTGATGCTGAAATCAGCAAACTAAAGAAGGAAGTGGAGGACACCTCGAGAACATTTCAGAAGTGGAATCAAGGAACGAATATCCTAAATGAAGCCTTAACATTGGGATAGACAAACAGAGCTGGACTGGGATTCTCTAATAAATCTTCCATATCTTTCTCAAACAACAATGTTGTTCAGTTTGTGAAATGTAACAACTCAAGCACAACGACAAGGAACAATGTTGAAGATGATGATCAGAAGCAATGTAAAGGCTCAAAGGTACGGAAGTATGTTTGTCATTACTGTCAAGAGCCTGGACATATCAAACCACATTGCTTCAAATTTCATGATGATGTTGCAATTGGGAGAACAACATCAGGGACCACATCAAAGAACAAAAATTCTAAGAAGTCCAAAAAGATGAAGTACACCTGCAATGTTGTGTACACATCCTTGAAGGCTAACATTACCGGAACATGGTACTTTGACAGTGGATGTTCTCGACACATGACCGGCAACAAGGAATTTCTTGAAAAATACACCACTACCAACAAAGTCAAGGTCAACTACAGTGGAGGAGCTCAAGGAAACATTATTGGAAAAGGCACCTTGAATATCAAAAATTTCCCTAAGCTCCAGAATGTCCTACATGTTGAGGAATTGACGGCCAATCTAATCAGCATTAGTCAGCTGTGTGATGATGGTATGCATGTCAAGTTTGATAAAAATACTTGTGAAAT
This sequence comes from Perilla frutescens, assembly GCA_026008535.1. Classification (NCBI taxonomy): domain Eukaryota; kingdom Viridiplantae; phylum Streptophyta; class Magnoliopsida; order Lamiales; family Lamiaceae; genus Perilla; species Perilla frutescens. The sequence goes on along the minus strand of BRKX01000003.1, from coordinate 13,072,511 downwards.
GTTTGACAAACATGACAAATACATAATGTTTGGTAGTCGTGCATCTGACAATTGCTAGCATGTTGACAAAGATAAAACCTGTAACATGACTGTAAATGATGAAACAAAGTTGATTCATCAAAAACTCGGTCATGTGAGCATGATAAATTTGAAAAAGCTGATTGCATCTAACGCCATTCGTGGCCTACCAAAGCTGAATGTTGATCACGATGTGATATGTGGTGCTTGCCAAAAGGGAAAACAAACCAGAATCCCTTATAAAAGTCTGGGTGGATGTCATACAACAAGATGTTTTCAACTCCTGTATATGGACATCATGGGACCAGTCGATACAAAGAGTATGAGTGGTAAGAGTTTCATCCTGGTTATTGTTGATGATTTTTCAAGGTATACTTGGGTTGAATTTCTGCAGGATAAATCTAAAACGTTCAAAGTCTTCAAAAAATTCTGCCGCACAATGTGTCTGCAGTTTGACATCAATATTACATATATAAGAACAGATCATGGAAGAGAATTTGAGAATGTTGTATTCGATGATTTTTGTGAGAGGAAAGAAATACTCCATGAGTATTCAGCTCCAAAAACTCCAGAACAAAATGGAGTGGTGGAGAGAAAAAATCGAACTCTACAGAAAATGTCATGTGCAATGTTACAAGCTAAAGGGCTTTCAAAGAAGGTGTGGACTGAAGCTGTTAACACAGCCTGTCACATCGGGAACAGAGTCTATCTTCGACCAGGAAGAAATGAGACTCCTTATGAGCTTCTAAGAGAAAAAAGCCAAATCTCAAATATTTTCATGTGTTTGGATGTGTCTGCTACATCCTGAACGACAGAGATTATCTTGGAAAGTTTGACTCCAAGAGTGACAAAGGATTGTTCTTGGGATATGCTCAAAACAACAGAGCATATCGTTTTCTTAACCTAAGAACTAAAGTTGTGCAACAATTTGTCAATGTTGTATTTGATAATCTTGCAGGCCTGGCAACTAGATCTGAGGAAGATGATGTGTCATTTCTTCTCCATGAGCCAGACATTGTTGATAAGGAGTCAAGTAGAACTGCTAAAAGTCCTAGAAGTCCTGATGTCAAATCCAATGTTTCCTCTCCCTCAGCAAAGGGATCAACATCACCTAGAACACCAGACTCAGACTCCTCCTCTGAAAGTGATGATGACAAACTTCCACTGGCTCAGAATGAACCAAGACGTGATCCTCCAAGGAGAATCAAAAGAGATCATCCTAACTCCCAAATCATAGGTGATGGATCTCAAGGAGTCAAAACCAGAACAAAGAGCTCAGTCCATGTTGCTGAATTGGTCAAATAGGTGTGCATGTCATCAGTTAATAACCTTGTGTCCATTTCATGCTTTCTATCCAGTGTTGAACCTAAAAATATCAAAGAAGCACTAAAAGATAAATTCTTGGTAGAAGCAATGCATGATGAGTTGATTTAGTTTGTTCAAAATAATGTGTAGGAATTGGTTCCAAGGCCTGAAAATAAAAATGTAATTTGAACCAAATGGATTTTTAAGAACAAGACTGATGAGTCTGAAAATGTGGTTAGAAACAAAGCCAGGTTGGTGTCTCAAGGTTATACACGAGTAAAAGGAATAGACTACTATGATGAAACATTCACTCATGTTGCTAGAATAGAGTCTAACCGTCTTCTCCTTGCCATTGCTTGCCACATTGGGTTTACATTGCATTAAATGGATGTCAAAAGTGCCTTTCTGAATGGCATTTTGAATGAGGAAGCCTATGTTAAACAACCAAAAGTCTTTGAATGTCATGAAAAATCGAACCATGTGCTGAAATTACACAAGGCTTTTTATGGTCTTAAACAAGCTCCTAGAGCTTGGTATGCTTGACTTACGGAGTTTTTAATTGACTTTGGTTTTTCAAGAGGCGTGGTTGATAAAATATTATTTATCAAAAGGATTCACAAACACATCACTGTTGCATAAATCTACATTGATGATATTGTGTTTGGATCCACTTGTTCTAACCTCCTCAGTGAGTTTATTGATGCAATGTGCAGCACATTTGAAATGAGCATGGTCGGTGAATTGGCCTACTTTCTTGGTCTCCAAATCAAACAAGATAAAGATGGGATTTTTATATCCCAAACCAAGTATGCTAAAAATCTGATCAAGCGCTTCGGACTTGAAGCTTCAAAGCCTATGAAGACACCAGTGAGTTTATTGATGCAATGTGCAGCACATTTGAAATGAGCATGGTCGGTGAATTGGCCTACTTTCTTGGTCTCCAAATCAAACAAGATAAAGATGGGATTTTTATATCCCAAACCAAGTATGCTAAAAATCTGATCAAGCGCTTCGGACTTGAAGCTTCAAAGCCTATGAAGACACCAATGGGATCCTCTGAAAAACTGAGCAAAGACGATGTTGGAGTCAATGTTGACCCAACAATGTATAGAGGAATGATTGGAAGCTTGCTCTACTTGACTACCAGCATACCTGATATCATGTTCAATGTTGGAGTATGTGCTAGATACCAAGCTCAACCCAAGGAGTCTCACTTGAAAGTTGTCAAAAGAATAATTCGATATGTTGTTGGTACAGTCAACTTTGGAATCAGGTATTGTAAAGATACAAACACCAGCCTTATTGGATACAGTGATTCAGACTGGGCAGGAGATGTTGATGATAGGAAGAGCACAAGTGGTGGTTGTTTCTTTTTGGGAAGCAATATGGTTTCTTGGTCAAGCAAGAAACAAAATTACATCTCCTTGTCAACAGCTGAATCCGAATATGTTACAGCTGCTAGTTGTTGTGCTCAGTTGGTGTGGCTGAACTAAATGATGAAGGACTATGGCATGACAAGCTCATCACTTACCCTGTTGTGTGATAATGAAAGTGCTATTGAAATTTCCAAGAACCCTGTTCAACATTCATGCACTAAGCATATCGACATTCAACATCATTTCATCAGAGACTTGGAAGATCATAATCATCAAGTACATATCCACTGAGAATCAAACAACGGATATTTTTACCAAGCCCCTTGATTTTGAGAGATTTTTTGCCTTGAGAAAGTCTCTTGGAATGTGCTCTGTTAAAATAGTTCTTTCTGTTTACTGATGTTGAACTCGGTGTGTGTTTGTTTTTCTATCAACATCAGTTGTTTCTTTTATGTTTGTTTTTTTTAATTATTTCTTTTAAGTATAATTCAAGGTTTACTTAATGAAATTATGATTTATCTGCTCGTAATTTAATAAAATCAGCTACTTGAAATTTTGTATCTGTGTTTGTGAATGAAATGCCCATGACCCTAAAAAGGTAAATTATAGAAAATTGGGTTATTTCATTCATTGTTCGTCAATGTTGTAGCTCATATTGTGGACAAGATTGCGGAGAAACCAGATTCTTCAGAAAATATATGCCTAGAATTATATTATTTTTGTGTGTGGTTTTCGCCCCTTTATTTTATTTATTAATAAAAAAAAATTGGGCCCATAAAGATTCACTTTTTGAATTTTTGTGCTGAGTACTCATTTTGATATGGTGAATCCCTATCCACTAGTCTCATTTTATTTAAATATTTGTTTAAGGAAAATCAAAAAGTGGGTGATGTGACATTTGGCTGTTCCGATTTTTGAGGTTGAGAGTGTATATCAACTCAATTTGAAATCTTTTGTTTTATTTCTCTCACTTTTACTTTTTGAAACTTTTTTGTCTTCTACTCCTGTATTTCTCTCTTTCAATTTATAGTTCAAAAATGGCAGAACCAAAGGATCTCACCGCCATGTTCGAGATGATGAAACAAATGTTCGAGAAGACTATGGGCACTCCATCCTCTGTCTCTGGTCCTGCTGGAACATCAGCTATCACTCATTCCACCACATCCACCCCCGTAGTAACTGCAACAACTCAACTTACTCTAGAAAGACCCAAATCGGAGTCCGAAAAACCCTCATCTCCTCCGACTGAACATGCAGACACTTCTATGGAAGAGGCAGACGCTCTTGACTTCACATTGGTGCTAAACCCCACTCCTCTTCAGCACATAAGTCCTGATGCAGAGGAAAACCCTATCGACCTAGATCTAGAGCTACACACTCAAGCTATTACCGAGAAAAAGAAGAGCGGCCCTACCTGCAAGTTGAAGCGAATTCATGGTCAACAAGGGCCTGTCAAAGAAGAGGCTAATGTGGATTCAAGCAAAAGGGCAAGGAGAACGCTGAAACTGGAAGAGAAACCAGCAAGGTCATTGAAAGATGAGTCCGAAGAAGAAGAAAATCTCCCTGAAAATTCTCTAGAGAAAGTTGTTCAGGATATGGAAGTTGATGCTGAATGGCAAGAGAAGCCTATCTCTGCCATGCCAGAGGCCGATGTCCCTGCGACTTCAGGACAAGCATCGAAAGGGAAAGGGAAAAAGGGCGCTACATCTGGTCCTAAAAAGAAGGATCTCTCCTCCACCTCTTCACAAGAAATGGTCTCCTCCGGCACAGCCAAAGAGATAGTCTCTCCATCTCCACTCATTCAGCCGATGTCAAAGACGATGCTGATTCTGCTGATTCTTTTCCCATCTATCCTCCAGGTTCCCCTCATGATGTTTCTTCTGCATTCAGTAAGACATTCTACTCTCAGCATGCTAAATTGATTCATAAAACTATTGTTCTTCATCGCACACGTGTCGAAAAACAAATAGATGTGCTTAGTTTTAAAAAGTATGGGATGAATGTTTTTCTGAAAGAGAGGGGTCTCTGAAAATCTGTCACTGCATTGTCTTCTTTTGAGCCTGATGTTGTTGCTGAATTTTATGCAAATATGTCTCCTGAGATGGGTGATAAAACCAAGAGCAAGTATGGGGAGGTTTATATGAGGGATAAGATCAATTCGCTTAACCCCTTGATCATAAACAAGTTTTTAAGTCTGGGCAATAATTCTGATGTTGTTAGCCTTGACTTAATTGATGATGTGGTGTCGACTGTCACTGGTGGTTTGGTAACAACGTGGACTAACAAGCTCTCCACTTCTAAGCTTACTTTCTTATATTCTGTTTTACACAAATCAACTCTGTGTAATTGGTTACCTACCACCAACTCTTCAGTCCTCACTGTGGATCAAGCATTCTTGCTCTTCAAGCTTGGAGCAAAAATCTCCTTCAATCTCGGAGACTATATTTTTTATTGTATGCTGAAGGCTACTGCAAAATCAAACATCACCAGTATCTTACCTTTTCCCTGCCTCATTTATGTCATCCTGTTGACCAAGGTGTGAAGCCAAATAAGAAAAAGATAGTTACTGAAACCTCAACTATCTTTATCATCAAGCCTAAAGGGAATGAAGATCGTGTGATTGATCTCCCTTACACATTTGGTTGAAGTTCAATTGCTGCATCAAGAGATGTTGGGCAGGATGTTGCTGCAGAGAGTGCTCTCTCTCCTCCTCTTTCAGAAAGTGATATAGCAAGTACTTCATCACACTTGATGACAATTTCTGTGCAGGTTTTAAACTCATATATCTCACAGATGGATTCAATGATTCATCAAAGCATAGTGCTAACCAATGCAATGGTTGAGCTTCGTCAAGCACTCCGAGAAACTCTTTCTACACAAAAAGGAGGAGTAGTTGCTGCCAATGCCGCTGCTGGTGCTGGGGTTGGTGGAGATGTTGGGGTTGTTGAAGCTGAGAAGGCTGAGAAGTCCGTGGCCAAGAGAAAGGGCAAAAAAAAAATTGAAATTTTCTTTGTCAAAAACAATTTTAATTATGTTATGCTTTTTGTGCTGGACACAAATTTATTTTGGATGTGTTTACATCCTTGTTGGTTTTTGATGTGCTAGACACATATATTTTTTGTTGTTGGGTATCTACGGTTGGATATCCTTGGATAATTATGTTTTTAATCATCAGTGTTAATTGATGATTTTGCTATATATATTTTTGTTCGTATATTTCATATGTGTTATGTTTTTGTTGGGAATGATTTCAACATTGATATTCTGTTTCTCACATAATTTATAGTATGAGATGTTTTGTGTTGAAAATGATTTCAACATTGTGATTGTGTTCACATGTTTTTAATGGGTGATGATTGATATGTGGAGAATGCTCTCAACATTGTATATTCTGTACAAGGGTAAATACCCAACTGTTGGATATTCATGTATAGGGATTATATCCACTAATATTTGTTTACAGATAATAACTTAAGGGAGAGCAGACCTTAAGGGGGAGTTTTTAAACTCCAATATTTTTTCATATTCCGTTGCGGCTGTAATCATATATATATTGAGCTTTATGTTTTGTGCAGAAAGGATAAGCTTAAGGGAGAGATTGTTGAGTATGACGTGTACCAAATGATGTTATCACTTCATCTGATAACATCGCAATCAATGTCGTATCTAATGATGTTCTGTCATTCTCGTCAAATCGAGTATAACACTCAGAATATTAATCTTATCCTTTCCTAGTATTTTGGATTAATTTGTTTTAAATTAATCTGAATATATTGTGATATTTATCACATTTTTTTTTCCATGTATTTAGGGATTTATTAGTTATTTTATTATGAATTAAATTATGGATAATATTTGATTTTGACTTTGTCAATATCTGTTCCGGATTTGTAGGGGACGTGATGTTCCCACTCTCCATTGGACATTAACCGTTGCAGGTGAACGTGGGTTACTGGAGTAACCACTACTATTACACGATGTTGAAGAATGTGTGCCACGTAATGCAGAAGACGGTTATCTCAAGTCCACTTCAGCAATGGGTAGTGGAAGGTTGTTGATTCAAGTCCAAGTCATTTAGGATCGTGAGGCAACTGCCAAGACAAGATGGAGGAAGTATTTAAGGTCTTCTTAGACCTTAAAATCATTTATGTAAGCAGGTTATCACCTTGGTTTGTGAGAAGCTCTGAATCTTGCATCTAGTGTCATCTCAAACGTCCAAGACATTCTCCTAGACATCAGCCTAGCGTCCCAATCAACTGAAGACTTTCATTCCAATTGTGTGTGTAGGTCAGATAGTCGTCTTTGAGAGTCTAGGATTTTGAGTGACTGGTTGTAATCTATATATGTGTTTAGATAGGTTTGTTTGAGTGATTATTCAAGTGACTGAAGCTACAATAGTCCTTTGTATATTTTATGCAGTGTTGTCAAGGGAGATAACCGAGACAACATCAGCATTGTTTTTATTTATCACTTGTGATAGTGAATTTCGCAATGAGGAAATCACACACCGTAAGGAGTATGATTTAAAATTTATTTTGTGCAAAGTTCTGTTTACGTTTCCGCTGCATGTTGAAGACAATGTGATAACACTGGATTCAACATTTCATTTAACTTTGTAATTTACATCTATAATTCACATTGTTTTAGGCAACAAATTATAACATACTCGATGGTGATGATCATAGGAAAATAGTACATATTTTATGTAATTGAACATTAGATGTGGTTTTTTTGCTCCATATTTAGAGCTTATTGAAATTTGGATGAATTTATATCAAGGTATATTGTATTTTGATAAATTTATATCAATATATTGTATTTTGGATGATTAATTAGTATTTTTGGATTTTATCGATGTATTTTATTATTTATTAGTGATTTACAGATTTATATCGCAACAAATAAAATTGTGTAATTTTAAAATTTTAAACAAAATAAAAAATCAAGAAAATTTATATCAGTTTTTAATAAAAAAACGTTGTGAAATTACAATGGTTTGTAAAACACTGTTGTGAAATTACAACGATTTTGTAAAAATCTATTGTGAAATTGCAACAATTTTTTATAGAACCGTTGTAATTTCACAACGGTTTAAAAACCGTTGTAATCCCAATCGACAGACAACCGAGAAAAATCAAATAGACAACGGTTTTGAAATGTGTGCATGCAAAATTTATAACACCAAAAAATACAACTGTTTTGAAATGAACTGGACAATGGTTAAAAATCATTGTCTTTATGGTTTTTTGTAGTAGTGTCTTTTCATCATGTCACATTACTCTTTTAATTGACATCCGTTTCTTTGCAGCTGCATAGAACATACAATTATGAGTTAATTACACTTAAACCAAAATTGAAAAATTATTTTGTTCATATAAAGAAACGTAATAGATCATTAAATCCATAATAATATTTATGTCGAAAATTTATAATCTTAAAAAAATCATTCTATAACATCAAAACAAAATAAAAAATTCATGGGTTGGACCTCGTTAAAACTCTCACTGAAAATTCAGTGGAAAAAATCATTTGTAGAAAAAAGAGTACCTTCTAAACATTTGTCAAAACCTATAAAAAATTGGAATACACACAATTTTTGCACCATCATGAACTATTTTGTATAACCGAACTTGACACGTTGCTTATTTCAATTCAATATGATAATACAATATATGTATATGTAGTAATTTTCATTGATTTATATTGATATGATGTCCAAGTCTCAATTTATATATGTCCATATCATACATATATTGAGTTAATTAGTATACAATTTATTTCTCTGTGTTAGGGTTTTTGTAGTCTAATTCCATTATAAATTGCCAAAATCTACTCTGTCATCAAATTATTATCATTTTAGTAAACAGTGCTCACAACAACAAAAATTTCTATCTGGAGACAAGATACAGCGACGGGGCTAGCGATGGCGGCGTTATCCGTTGTGGCTGGCGACAAGGTTCCCCATCGTCGATCATTGAATTTTTTTCCTTATTTTTTATCAGATTTTTTTAAAGTTGGCGACGGAGGTACCACCTGTAGATAGGAATGTGATATATGTCGAGCGGGCCACCTAATCAGATAAGGGTCACGTTTTCGGGTTAGGGTCTTTGTACTCCGGCACTCAATTTCTTGTGCCACCTCGCCCTCAGTGCTTGCTAACCTTCCAGAGGTTAGAGAGTTGACTTATCAGCTTCAGGTGAGTCGGATGGAACATGAGAAATTGCTACAGAAAATCCACGACCTTGAAGCTAAACAGATAGAGGTTGAAGTTAGGCAGATGGAGGGCGATGCATTACAGGCTGAGGCAGTTAGGTTGAGGGCCTTGATTGACCAGCTTCAGGCAGATCAGCGTACAGAGGCAAGGCAGGCAGAGGCAAAGCAAATGAGGAAGCAACTTGAGGAGACTCAGAGGACGTATCAGCTAGCTGAAGAAGAGCATCGCCGAGGCAAAGCTAGGCAGACACTGATGTGGAAGTAGATTTATCGCCGCCTTGATGATCGAGATGGACCGCCCTAGCCTCCTTATTTATGTGTTTGAGATATTTATACATTGATACTCGATATTTTGTATATATGTTATCTTTTATTTTAGTAATATTATTTATAGTGTTTTACAAATAATTGCAATATAAATTAAATAAATAAATCAATATATATATATAAATGAATAATAATTAAAAAATTTGGACTAGCGATGGATTGCCCTCGTCGCCATATCAGTCGCCAAGTCCATAGCCAGGCTACGGCGCTAGCGACGGCGGCTACCGTCGTCAGCCCTAGCGACGGCGAGCCACCGTCATAAGAAAGTTAGCTACGCCGGATCTGGCAACGGGGTTGTTTCTGTCGCTAGCCCGTTGCCAAAGACTATAGCAATGGTGTCGTACATTTCTGGCAACCTGAAATCCCGTCGCCAAATCGGATTTTGTTTGTTGTGGCTTGAAAATTTATAATCAACATATTTCATGAATTCGACTCAACAACATGCATCAAATATTCAAATTAACATGTAGTGGACCTATTATTTATGTATATTATATTGTTATGACTTTATGATATATATATATATATATATATATATATATATTATTAATAGATTTTGTAGTATTGTGAATTTGTATTACGAACATACAAAAAATTCAACTCCAACTGTGTTATTTAATGTACCCTGCTTGTGGCTTTTAATAAGTAGAGCCGTCAAATTTAAGGATGATAAACTACTAAAAAACGTAAATAGATAACACTAAATACATAACGGTTTTTAGTTAAAACCATTACAAACAAAGTATACAAAACGGTTTTTAAGAAAACTTTATGTAAGTGCTTGTATTCACTAGAATATATAACTATTACTATTAAATAGTTATGTATCTGTATATTATACGTAACGACTCCTATATAGCCGTTACATATGTGCATATTTTTCAAAAACTATATGTAACGATTTAATAAACTGTTACATATGTACGTGTTTTTTTACATAACGGTTACTAATAAACCATAATAAATAATAGTATTTGTGTTTAAAATTAAAAGGTTGAAAAAATTCAAAAAATAAATTCCCCAAGTTTCCCAAATTCGTGAATTTCCACCATCTTCTCACAAATCATACCCTCGCCGCCTCACACCTCCTCACCCCCATGAACACGATCTCTCCTACCACCTCATCGATAATAGCCGACACGATCGGAGGGTCACGGATGTATGTTTAACACATAGAAACAACAACTTGACTATGGAGGTTCGATTCTCTTAAGATGACGACTAAGGTTTACAACGAAGCAGGGTTTACCCTTTCAGCGCTTTTCCGACAATTCACAGCGGTTACATTCTTTCTCCCGCGTACTTCTTCGACCATCCCTTCGATTAAACAACAACTTAGGTAAGGTTGAGAGCTCCCACTATTTTTCTAATTTTTTTACCTTTTGGGAAATTTGTAGCCAAAATATTTGCACCTTACTCAATTCACAAGGGTAAAACTGCAGAAATTTGCACTTTCTGCAACAAAGGTTGGGTCCCTGATCAATTTAGGGGTGAACGATTCATGTAAATTCTTCCATGTCCTATTAATTTTGGAATGTCAAGTTGTTAAAAACACAATCCTAGAGCTTAATGGACTTACATTATATTGCCTACCTTATCCTTTAAAAAAGTCTTGCCAAAATGCAGAATAACACTCCATTTTCTCACAACATTTTGCATTTCAACATTTTGCAAACTCTTTAGAGTTCTTTCTTGATCCATCTATAAAAGCAGCAGTTTATATGTTTTCAAATGAGTGATCTTTTACATGTTTGGGTCTGCAGCATGTTAATCTGAAAACATGAATTAAAATCATTTGGAAACAAGAACTTAGTGCTATCTAGTTAGATATCATTAAAATAACCCAAATACAAGTGCATAACATTTCTCGATTGTTAGATATCTGGTTTCCTTATCAGAAATGTTTGTTATTGTGAAATTGGTGATATATGGCTGTAGGATGTTTTGTTTGTCTTATTAAAATTTGAATGATGGTTGGAATTGTGGAGGATTTACAAAATATTTTCCTTCGTTTTCTATTATATTTAAATGATTTATGTTATTATTAATTGTTCATTTTTGTTATTTAAATTAAGATTGTATGTGTTGTAACATTGCAGGAAGGTTTTAAGATGTTAAATTTATGGAGAAACTAGAGGGTTTGAGGTTGCTCAATCCTTCCATTACCAATCGCACCAAAAAAGATAATGGTTATTTCTTTTTTGTTTAAATATTGACATTTGGATAAATTCTTCTAATTATGTATTGATTTTAGGATTTTATTGAATTAGTGCTGAATTTTCTTTTGTATTTAAATATTGATACTTGGATAATGTCTCGTTATTATAATTATTTTACATTTTGGCGCTTAATTTGAAATATTATTTAGATTATTTGCAATTTGAAAATATAATTTTATTTTTATAAAAAATTGCAGAACAGTATTATACGTAGCAGTTAGTATAACATCGTTATCTAAATATAAGAATACGTAACGGTGAGACGCCAAACCGTTATCTAAATTAGAGAATACATAACGGTTTAGTATAAAAGCGTTATCTAAATGAAAGGATACGTAACAGTTTTTCATAAAAGTGTTATCTGTGTCATGGAACATGTAACGGTTTTCCAGAAAAGTGTTATCTATGTTAGGGAATATGTAACGGTTCTTTATAGAGTGTTACCTAAGAAATATAATACGTAATGATTTAATTAAAAACCATTACGTATAGTATATAATACACAATGGTTAGTTGTAAAAATCGTTACGAAAGATTATAATACGTAACGCTTCATGCAGTATGGATAACGGTTAAAACTGTTACGTAAAGTCAGTTGAGATAACGGTTATTCACTGTTACGTATACTGGGTAGAATAGATAACACCATTATATGTAACAGTTAGTGATAATTATACCTACGGTTCAGGTCCCTATTGGTATCCGCCCCTAGTGGGGCGGGATTAAGGAATCAAACTTCAAGTACTAGAGCGGGACGGGTATAAATTTTCAAGTCGGGATTGGAGGAATAGATACTCAACCCGAATTCATCTCGATATAATATAATTACTAACTATATGTTAATAAATAAGTTTTAAAATTATAATCAATACTTGTGACTTTTTATTCAAAACTCTTCAATTTAATATTATACAAGTAGTCATTTGTAGCTATTCAATTTTCATCATCATCATCATTCATCCATAATTCCATATCACCTATTAATTCATTCATCATTCAAGGCTTTTGCAATTGAAGTTACATTTGACGTTTGTTTATGAACTTTACGATTGTTTATGTTAATGTTGAAGAATTTAGACTACTATTTATTTTATTTTATTTTTTAATAAATTTCTGCATGCTTGATTTTTCATGTACTAATAAAGTAGAATTGTGAAAAATTACCGCATTATTATCTTCCCACCAGCTCCTATGAGTCCTATCCTCTCATTTTTTAATCATTTTATAACATAGTAACATGCATGTCACTTGTTTCAACAAAAAATAAAATAAAAAATTGTTTGTCAAATAAAACCGTTTAAATAGATAAAATGCTCCCATCATCCCGATTATATAGTTCCTATTACTATTTTGGAATGTCCCAATTATATAGTCTAATTATTATAATTAACATTAATTGTTATAGTAATGTACAAATACATCCTTATTAATTCTTGAAAATTAAAAATCTAACCGCTTAAATTTTGAAAGTCATAAATACTCCCTCCATTTCTATATAAATGTTATTTTGGATTAATGCACATAAATTAATAAACTAATTAAATTACCTAATACACACCTGTGTGAATATATTAAATGAGTTAAATATAGAAGTTTGAATGCATTAAATGAGGGTAAATATGTGAAAAATGTGAATTTTTTGTCTCAAATTTCTAGAATGACAATTTTTTTTAAACAAAATTAAAATGCTAGAATGACACTTATTCAGAAACGGGAGAAATATTAAAAAAAAATATTATTAAAAGTTTAACATTAATATCTTATTTTCATAAATATTTTTAGTTCACGTGCGACTATAAAAGAGGCTATGTAATTGAGACCAGCATTATAAAAATAGAAAATTTATCATTTGGCATCTCATTAAAGTAATTTTGCTTACGCAACACGTTGGTCTCGTTAGTGTAAATCTGACACGATCTGCTCTGTCAAATTATTACCATTTTGTTAATAAAATGCGTGTCCTTTAAATGCTTACTTTTGGATACAAATTTTCTCCATCTCAATATGATCTGTCAAATTAATACACGATTATTATTATAACAATACAATCAAATATATGTTATAATAAAATAAAATAGACAATATCCAATCTCTACGAACTTTCTATATTTATTATGCAAAGAGGAAAATATTCACATATTTCTCATTAAAAAAAATAAACATAAAAATGTCCACAAACTCTCTTTTTCTTCATAGAACTAATATAAAAAACACACGTTTATTCTCTAAAAAAATAAAAGCAAACAAAAAAGGTTAAAACTAAAGTTTATTCAACCCCACACCAGATTCTTCATTACAAGTATCATTTCAGATTCAATAGCATGTATTATTATTATTATTATTATTATTATTATTATAAAACAATTTTTTGGAACATCCAAGTAACACACACACGCATATATATAGTATATATTAGTGAGCACGTTTAAGGTTCAAACGTCAAAAATAATTAAAAGAATTTCGAACAAAAATAATCGAGCTAATAAAATTACAGTTTGAAATTTAAATGACAAAATATAAATATTAAAATATTTTTTTAGCCAAAAGTATACAATAATATTTTTTCAACCACATAATCTCGGATGCATATGCACCCAAAAATATATATTACGGGTGAAAATACACTTGTGGCTCGTTTGCTAGATAATATAGTATAAAGTTGAATATGTTTGACATGTGATGTGTTTTATGGTATAAAATATCAATATTATGTTTGTTTTTGTGTATTAAAATATATTTATAAATAATTTAATGTTTGTTTAGATGTATAAATGTATTAGAATTATCTATAAAATTTCAATTTCTAAAATATCCTTTAAATATTTACCATATGTTGTATGAAATATTCTATTATAAGATTTTTAATTAATATGCGTAAGATTATTTTAGTCTGTAATTTTTAATAATTCTAAATGGTATTACATATCAAACCTACAGAGTGTGATATATAATATCAATTAACACATGTCGGCCCTTAATTATGAATTTTAATGTAGCTAGTAAACATAATATTAAATTATCATATGTATCGCTCCTATATTACCCGGTAAATAACCCTTAAACTAGAATAACATAACATTTAAAAAAATCACTTTTAATTAACTATAACAATCTATTATCATATAAAATTACTACATTGACCTCAAATCACACTCATTTCCCTTCTCTTACCACATAAATGATAAATATTTCATCTCTCTCACTCTCTCTCTCTCCCTCCCTCCCTGCCCCAAACACTAAAAAACTAGACTCCAAAATCTGCACATTTCCCAAACCTCCCCCTCCCACCCACCCTTACTGGGTAGGTGTGTTCTCTCTCATACACACCACACTCATTTCACACTATCCATCTATACACACACATACGTATATATCTATATATGTCTGTATATCCACCTCAACTCCGATTGTTCTACTCCGCGATTGCTAAGTAAGTCTCTCTCTCCTTCCCTCCCTCTCTCTCTCTTTCTCGCATCTACATTCAACAGAAGATAAATACAGGAATACGTATCGATATAAACTGCAGGATTAAACATAGAATTTATGCATGCAATTAAGTAGCAATCGGAAAACCTGAATGGGGCATAAGAAGCGAACCGTCGCTCCTCGCTCCAAACCATCCCACCCTCCGTCTGCGGCGGCGGTCGCGGACGATGCCGCCGACGGTGGTGCCTCAAACCTAGATAATTCCCCAAACCCTTCCGTGAAAAAGCTTGCAAAATCGGAGTCTGCGGATTTGGAGGGCAATAGCAATGTCAATAGCAATGGAAACCCTTCTGCGCCCTACGCTTCGATTAAGCTTGAATGCGAGCGCGCCCTGACGGCGCTGCGCCGCGGGAACCACACCAAAGCCCTAAGATTAATGAAGGATTTGTGCTCGAGAAATGAGAATTATGCGCACTCGGCATTGATTCACCGTGTTCAGGGGACTGTTTGTGTGAAGGTGGCTTCTATAATTGATGACCCCAATGCCAAACAGCGGCATTTGAAGAATGCGATTGAGAGTGCGAGGAGGGCGGTGAGTTTGTCCCCCAATTCTATTGAATTCGCTCATTTTTATGCGAATTTGTTGTATGAAGCGGCGACTGAGGGTAAGGAATATGAGGATGTGGTGCAAGAGTGTGAAAGGGCTTTGTCGATTGAAAACCCTGTGGACCCTGCCAAGGAGAGTTTGCAAGAGGAGAATCAGCAGAAGATGTCTACAACTGAGGCTCGAGTTGGCCATGTACAAAGTGAGCTCCGATCATTGATTCAGAAGTCAAACATTGCATCCATTTCGACTTGGATGAAGAATCTGGGCAATGGGGAGGAGAAGTTCCGTTTGATTCCAATCAGGAGGATTCCTGAGGACCCGATGGAAGTTAGAATGATTCAGCCAAGGAGGCCAAATGAGATTAAGAAAGTTGCCAAGACACCTGAGGAACGAAGAAAGGAAATTGAGGTGAGAGTGGCCGCTGCCAGGCTTTTGCAGCAGAAGTCAGAGTCCCCTTCTTTGGGAAATGATGGGGATGGTAGTAATAACAATAGCAAGGTTGTAGATTCTTGTCCAGGTTCTGGCCAGAGAGCAGGAGAGAGAAGGAAAATTGGGAATTCAAGAAAAAATGCATCATCAGATGACAGGAGGGATTGGGTCCGCTCATATTGGAACTCTATGAGTTTGGACGTGAAGAAAGATGTCCTTAGAATTGAGATTTCTGATCTAAAGGCGCATTTTAGATCAATGAAGGATGGCTTACCAAGTGAGGTGCTTAATGAGGCTTTATCTTTTGGGGAAACGAACAAAATGTGGAAGTTCTGGTCATGCTGTCGCTGCCATGAGAAATTTGCTGATGTGGGTTTGTTCATGCAACATGTTGTGGAGGAGCATATGAGCAGTTTGTTGCCCAAAATGCAGTCAATTCTGCCTCAAAGTGTAGATAACGAATGGGCTGAAATGCTTCTAAATTGTTCCTGGAAACCATTAGAGTTGAACACAGCAATTAGGATGCATAGGAAACAATCAACGCTGGAAGCACCTGATTTCTTTGAAGAATCATACTCCAGGCACAGCATAGATGATTCGAAAGAATGCTTTGTCGATACTTACTGTAATGACTATGAATGGGATTCATCACCAAGGAATAAAAGGTTTGGTGATAATTTCAATGATGTTGCCCAGGACAGCAGGGACTTTGAGGATGTTGAGTGGATGGACTGTGATGGAGATCAGAGCAGCAAGGAAAGTTTACTCAATGAAAACTGGCCTTTGTCTGATGACCCTGAGCGTGCAAAGCTTCTAGAAAAAATCCAAGTCCTTTTCCAGTCACTTATTAGAAACAAGTATCTTGCTTCAAGTCACCTTAGCAAGGTTATACACTTTGCTGTGGAGGAGCTGCAGAGTCTTGCTTGTAGTTCGCAACTTCTTAGCTCCAACTTGGAACAAACCCCATTATGCATCTGTTTTTTGGGGGCGCCAGAGCTTAAGAAAATCCTGAACTTTTTGCAGGAAATTTCTCATTCATGTGGACTGAGCAGATATTCAGATAAAAGTAATGCTGCAGATAATTCAAACACTGTGATACATGGTGTTGACATTGTGGAGAAGATAATTTTTAGCCAAGATGCTTCATATTTAATACTTGATGAGCATTTTCTTCCCTGTATGGTCCCTCGTCAATCTTGTGATGACACAGTTAATTGTTCCAGTGTGGAAACTTCATCCCATGTCAATTATGAGAATGGTATAGTACTTGATTCAGATGCGATGTTATCCTGGATATTTAAAGGCCCCTCAAGTGGTGAGCAATTGACATCCTGGATGCGAGCGAAAGAGGAGAAAGCTCAGCAAGGTCTTGAAATTCTCCAGTTGCTTGAGAAAGAATCCTATCATCTACAGGGCTTATGCGAGAGAAAATTTGAGCACTTAAATTATGAGGAGGCATTGCAGTCTGTGGAGGATCTCTGTTTGGAAGAGGGAAAGAGAAGAGAACATGTAACTGATTTTGTCCGTCGCAGTTATGACACTGTTCTCAGGAAGAGGCGAGAAGAACTCATTGACACTGAAAATGAAAATGACATGGCCATTATGAACAATAGATTTGAGTTGGACGCGATAACAAATGTTCTAAAGGAAGCAGAGTCCCTAAATGTCAACCAATTTGGTTTTGAGGAGACTTACAGTGGGGTGAGATCTCATCTTTGTGACCTAGAATCTGGCGAAGATGATGATTGGAGGACAAAGGACTATCTGCATCAGGTGGACTCTTGCATTGAAGTTGCAATACAAAGACAGAAGGAGCATGTTTCTATTGAGGTTTGGCACCTTGGATTTACTATTGTTATTTCTTTCAGATTGCATATTTGCTTTACTTCTTCAGCTCACATTTCTCAGTGATTCAGATCAGCAAGATTGATGCAAGAGTCATGCGAATACTTGTAGGGATGCAGAAGTTGGAAATTGAGCTTGATCCTGCATCTTCCCATGATTACCGGTCAATCTTAGTACCTCTGCTGAAATCATTTCTGCGGGTGAGTACCTTGTGAAGCACCTTCATATAAAAACGCCCTCATCTTCCTTAGCGTCCTTTGCAGATCTTTTAGGCTTATTATCATCATTCTTTCTAGGCACGTTTAGAGGATCTGGCAGAGAAAGATGCCAGAGAAAAATCTGATGCTGCAAGGGAGGCATTTTTGGCAGAACTTGCTCTGGATTCCAAGAAAGGCGTCACTGGAGGAGCTGACAATTCAAAACATGAAAGGTCAAAGGATAAAAAGAAGAGCAAGGAGGGCCGGAAAAACAAGGACTCAAAGGTTTGAACCTTACTGTCAAACTCCGTAGTGGGTGTGTGTTTGTATAATTCTCTGGTACAAACTATGGGATGCTGAGTAATTGTTTAGTTGTTCTCAACAATGGTTATTGCTTCTGCAGGCTATTCATTGGGATGAGCCGCATGATCAAATTTTTGAAGAGATGTATAGCTCTCCTCCCGTCACAAAGTACTTTATGTGCATGCTTCCAAGTTATTTCTCTGTGCTAATGTTTGTCTTGCTTCAGATTGCTTCCAAGTGGTGACGATGAGGAGGTTGCATGTTCTGAACTTGCCAATAATGGAATTGATGATGCCTTACGACTACAGGAAGAGGAGTACAAACGCAAAATTGAACTTGAAGCTGAGGAAAGAAAGCTTGAAGAAACTTTGGAATATCAAAGACGAATAGAAAATGAAGCGAAACAGAAGCATCTAGCTGAGCAGCATAAAAAAAATTCAAGAAATTCTGGCGAGAAGGCTGAGCCAATTTCAATATCTGATGCATACTTAAGGTGTAATAATGAAGAAAAAGATGTCAGTGACCAGTGGATGAAGAAAAAGGTTAGTTGCTCGTCATTCCTTTGTATCAACTCACACGTCGATTCTGTTGAAAGCCTATTGGTAACTACTATGGGAATAATTTCTTTCTTTCCGGCTCTCAAAGTTATTATGTTATTTTTCAGAAACTATTTGATCCAAAAAATGACATCTTTTCTTTAGGAACCTTTGATGCAGGGGGGATTCACTGACATTTTGGAAAGTCTGCCAACTGACTCTGCAAATGGAGCTGTGATGCGAAATGGTAGCAACCATTCTTGTTATTACAAAGCTTTAAGTTATCTTTTCAGTTTTTACAGTTTGGGTTTACTTAATCGTGTAATCCTTTTGACAGGCTTACCAAATGGAGCTATTCCACAAGAAGGGGTTTTATCTTCTGAGCGACGCTCGGGAAAGAGGGGTAAACGGCATAAGGGTAAATCCCCTCCTCTGACATCTGAAAAGGAAGATAATGCTTCTGTTCAGCCTAGACATGAGCAAAACTCCCATGGTGATGTCGGTATGTTCTTCTAATGCATATATTGTTGGTTCTAAATACTTTAGGGGTCTATACAATTAGCTCCCTGTACTAGTGGGTTGGTAGCAATTACTGTACCTAGTGATTAAAATTCAAATACCCTCTTCGTTAATATTAATAGATTAGAGTACACTTAAACTATGAAAAAAGAACAGAATCATATAAGTCCCCTCTATTAATTAATTTATAATACCTTACTAATACTAGTTTCATTTTCAATTAGTAATACAAAACTATCAAAATGTAGGTAATAATAAAAAGATATATTAAACTTTTACATATATTTATGTAAGTGAAATATTATGTAGCTTAAGAAAACATCTCATATAACTACACAATAAAGTTAAACTAATTTATATATTTATATTTATATATGCAATAAAAAACTTTATGGCTTTCACTAAAAGAAAACTCTATTTGATTAATAAATATTTGGATGATCAAATGATACCAATTACCAACTAATATGCTTCGTTCTTTAAAGGGTATTCATTAAATAAATTAGTTTTCAATCAGTTTCAAACAATATATAAGTTAATATTCAAACTAAACTCTGAAGCAATGAGTTAGTATGCATTGTACATTTATCAGTACACATTCTTTTTTCTGCTTATTACTATTATTAAGTCACATTCTTCATTGCTACCTTTTTAGTAAAGTTATTATTATTATTATTTTTGTTTCTGAAGTCTATATTATATATTTAAGTAAATCAATAAAATGATTTATATAAATGACTATAAGATAATGTGTAGTTATGTGCTATTTTACATAACTTGCACATAAGAAGGCATAAATATGTGCATCTTATCTGATAAGTAGTGTGAATTATTTGCCCGTTTATCAAAGTTTAACAACTGAAATTTTAGTTTTAGTAAAAATTACATTTAGTAGCTAAAATGATTGGTATTACAGATATGGCCCTTAGCTCCCCACATTATCCATAAATGCAAATGCAATCTTATTAATTTTCTGTAAGATTGCTTCAATTGCTGTCTGTTCTAGGTTGTGGATGTTTAGGCGAATGCGTCATACCCATTAATATACATATCAGTTTTTCTGTTACTGAGCAATATCACTAGTGGTGATAGTAAAATGTTTTAGCTTATGCACTGAGTTCATTGGTTGTTACCATGGTTGACTGTTTCACAACCATATCTTGTAGATAATGGAGGAAAAACATTGAGACAGCTTCAGGCTGAGGAGGATGATGAAGAAAGGTTTCAAGCTGACCTTAAGAAAGCTGTCCTTCAAAGCCTTGGTGGGTATCCTCTCTCTCTCTCTCTCTCTCTCTCTCTCTACACACACACACACACAGATATATATATATATATCGGAAGGTGGTTGTGACCCCAATATAAATGCTATTTGATAGTTGATAGTATCTGATACGCATATAAGCTAGGGAGCCCTAACTTATATGCCTAACAATTTGGTCCGACCTGCCGGATTCGAATGGGTTGCGGAAAGGGGCTACGGGCTACCTGATGGTTAACCCAGGGGTTGCCACCCAGATGTGGGCCCAAGGGGTGGCCACCCGGAAGTTGGCCTTGGTGTGGGTTGCCACCCGGCGTGTGCTGTCCGTGGACGTCTGGTATGAAAGGGGGATGGATTGTTACGATCTCACATCGGTTCCACATGAAACTGTGGAATGGAATATAAGTGGGGGTAAACCCTTTTACCTTTGACCATGGTTTTGGGTTAAGTTAGGATCCCTAGCTTATATGCGTAACAGAGTAATAGTATCTTCATCCAAATTTGTTTTGCCTGTTTCATGTTCAAGAGTAGGGCATCAGAAATTCGTCTTCAACTTATTAACCATTCATACTTGCTACCACCGTTTTGGTGATTGTTAAAACTAATGGGAGCATATTATTCATTTGATACTTTCAAGTGTACTTATCCTCCCTTGTTAAATTTTATGTGCTTGTAAATCATGTAGAACTCCACCTGGTAGAGTTCTTACCTTTTCATTTCTTTTTCTCCCATTTTATCTCCATTCATTCGGTTGGATTTTTAATTTATGCTGATCTCTTTTTAATCTATGCTACTATAAACTACTAATATAAGTACTGGTAGCTGACCTGTTAATGTTAGCTTTGAGGGGTAATGTTGTCTTTGGGTTGATTGTTCTGGCTTTTGGATACTTAGCTGCTTTTCCATACAACATCATATGTACATGATCATTATATCTGCTAATTGGACACCTGGGATGGGTATCCTATCTTTTGCAGATCTGATTAAACTTTGATTCTGTTTTATTACCTTACCCTGCACGGTTTCATATATTCTTAGGCTCTTAGCAGATGACTACATATTCTCTGAATATAGGTTTCCAAAATTGGATTTTGAACTCTTAAGTGGAATGGTCAAAGAATTTCCATTTTCTGCTTTTCCAACTTTTAACATTTCTGCTACACAGGAAATTAGCAAAATGACCTTTTTTGTAACTTTGTTAGCAGTTATTTACTGTCTAATATATTCTTTTTTCTCAGATGCATTTAATGCACATAAAAAACTATCTGTCAAACCAAGTTTGGTATTGCCACACAAGGAGACTCCAGAAACGAGTGACTTGTGTGTTTCGTGCGGTGAAGGTGTAGCAGATGTTAATGGAATTGACACATATGGAACGGGGCTAAAAAATGAAGTTGGTGAATATAATTGCTTTCTGAATGTCATAATACAGGTTGGTATTTCAAGTATGTATCTTTCATCGGTTGCTGAATATTCAGCCACATCATTGCTGTCTAGTCTTGAACTTGCTAACTCTCTTGAGTCTGAGTTATTTATTTGTTTTCTTTTTCTTTATCTTAGTCTTTGTGGCACTTGAGACGATTCCGAGATGAATTTATGCGGAGATCATTGTCAGAACATGTTCATGTTGGCAATCCTTGCGTTATATGTGCTCTGTATGAGATCTTCATTGCCCTGAGCATGGTATCTAAAGATAACCGGAGAGAATCTGTTACTCCGACCTCTTTGAGAGTTGCTCTAAGCAACTTGTATCCTGAGAGTAATTTCTTCCAGGAGGTAAATCTTATCACTACAGTTGAAGCTGTTTCTTTTTTTTTCTTTTCCTGATTTATATCTGCAGGTATCATGCAGTTCTATCTTTAGAGTATGAGCTCGAAAGTATTTAATCTGTCACTAAAATGTGGTGACCATGCAGGGTCAAATGAATGATGCTTCTGAAGTGCTGGGTGTAATATTTAATTGTCTGCATCGATCATTCACTCATGGACCTCATGAGTCTGAACTGGGATCAGTAGATAGCACTGGAACTGGCTCCTGGGACTGCACTAATGCTTCTTGTATTGCACACTCACTTTTTGGAATGGACATATTTGAGAGAATGAATTGTTACAACTGTGGCTTGGAGTCAAGATATCTGAAATACACATCTTTCTTTCATAACATCAATGCCAGTGCTGTTAGAACTATGAAGGCATGTCATGCTTGATTTAACTATCTATAATTATGCTCATTCTGCTAATGTTTGGGTGATATTGGGTTTTCAAAATAATATGGTTTTTTTCCTTGCCCAGTTGTTACTTCATAGAAACTGTTAACAAATTGTTTACTTTACCTTTTAGGTTATGTGCCCGGAGTACTCTTTTGATGAGCTTTTGAACCTGGTTGAGATGAATCACCAATTAGCTTGTGATCCAGAGGCTGGTGGCTGTGGAAAGCTCAACTATATTCACCATATACTCTCCAGTCCTCCACATGTTTTCACAACAGGTGATTTTAGTTATTCTCATTTGATTGTTGCTACTCTTTTCATTTAGAGTTTGCCCTTGTAAAGTCCAAACAGTTGGCTCTCTATTACAGTGTCTAATCCATTTCTTACTCTTTTTTCTGTAGTCTTGGGCTGGCAAAATACTTGCGAGAGTGTTGATGATATAATGGGGACATTAGCAGCCTTATCTACTGAGATCGATATCAGTGTCCTTTATCGCGGTCTTGATCCACAGAATAAACATTGTTTGGTTTCAGTGGTACGCAGCTGTAAATCACTTTAAATGTGTTCCCCCTGTCTATCCCTCTCCAACTAGCCCGGGTTGGATTTTCTTTTTCTTCACCAGGGAAAATAGAATATTCCATTGGTATACTATATGGATTCTTTTCTTTATCTTTGATTTTTCAAAATTCATCATGAATCCTTAGAATATCCCTTGATTTATTCAGAGGGAATTAGATGCTGAATTTTTTTGAAAAGCCACTTTATTTTGCTTTGTTGGCTGATAGAAGTATACTAAAAAACATGAACCAGGGGAGGCTAAAACCAAATACACCATCGTTTTATTATGTCCCATTACTTGACTTCTTAATTCTGTATTTTGTCCTGGTTGCAAGCATCCAGTGGGCTTTTTCTTTGCTGCCAAGGTTTCTTTCATGGTTTATGGCTGGCTTTGCACATTTCATGAATGAAATCCTCTGCACTCCTTATGTGCCCTATTTATTCCATAATTTAGAATGTTGCTTGTATCTAATATAGGCTAAGGCGGGCCTTTTCTGAAGAAAGATAGACTGATAAGATTGTTGCCTTGATTTTTGACTTATATGTGTGTGTGTGATTTTGAACTTCTCTTATGATTGCAGCTGGTTTTATTACCAAAATTGGGTGAAACTGAATGTCTCATGATTGAGACACTCATGTACATAAACTGATATTTTCTCCTCTTACAATGCAAGCCTACCCTGTCTAGTGTCTAGATCTGCAGTCTTGCAGCAATGACCATGAACTTCCTACACTTAATAGAGTCATGTTTTCATCAGTTGTGATTAGATTGATCTGCCCTGTTTCCCAAGTTGCGAACTGAAGAGGAATGCTTCTCTCATAATTTATAAGGTCTGTCTTTCAGTGACGATGTATGCCTAACCTTTTTTCTCTATTTTTTCATCATCTGTATTCTTAGGTTTGCTATTATGGGCAGCACTATCACTGTTTTGCCTACAGTCGGGATCATGAACAGTGGATCATGTACGATGACAAAACTGTCAAGGTAAAATTGTGCAACCATTTCCTGGATATTATTGCAATCTCTTTTGCATATAGTTAATCTATATGTCATCTCTAGGTAATTGGCGGCTGGGATGATGTCCTTACAATATGTGAAAAAGGACATCTACAACCCCAAGTGCTCTTGTTTGAAGCTGCGAACTAGTACCTCGCAGAATTTTTTCATGTGCTACCTGATGCTCTGAAGACATGAAGTTGGCATATTGAGATTTGGAGCTACTAATTAGTAACCCAATGGTGCCTATACAAGGCGTTGCGCCAACTTTGACAGCTGAACTTGGGAAATCGCAGTTGATATGACACCCAGAATTGTACCATAAAGTAAACCGCCTAGTATACAGTGAAAGGGAATCGGGGCCAACTACACTAAAGAAGGAGAAAGCCTCGACAACTCATTGGGGGAAAAAATGACCTACGCTTGGTGTTTGTGGAACAAGTTGCTCGCAGGGTCTTGCAGTTGTTATATATTACAGTGCTGTCTGGGTTAAAGACGTAATAAGAACCTCTCGGTCCGGTGGATTGTGCTCGAGCTGGATTATCAGTGGATGCTAGGACTATCCGTCACTGCAACTGTACACAGGAATTTCTTGTACTTAGCTTCACATCTTGTTTTCCAACATAGAGAAATTTGTGTATAGATCAGATGTTCATCATAATCCCCTTGGAATATAGCGACTTCCCTTTTTCAGCATTTATATGGGGAAACAAAAACCTTCTTGAACTACCAGTCATGGTAATGACAATAATTTTGGCAGAAATGAATTGTCTTCTTTCAGCTTCTTCATTTTTTATCTGTACTCTCTTGTTTCGATGGTGTTTTTTGATCTTTGAAAGTTTCCATTTGTTTGTCGGTTCTCTCACAAAATACTCCAATGCCTTTTGCTTATAACCAAACTCATCGTAATCATACAAACGATTAATCGACGACACGTCATTTTTTTTAGTTGGTTCATTTTTTTAGTTGGTGGTTTTCTCACTATTACAAAAAGGACGTGCTAGTGGTGATGATGCATCTTCACAACACTGAAATTGGCAAAAATATGTCAATTAAAAACATGTTAATTTGTACATACTGAGCCAATGAAGATGAACTCCACAGCCCGACGGACACGTGTTGAGCATACATGTCACATAGTATCTATAAAGTCAATACATACACAAAATATACATTGGAAAAAAAAAACACGTGTTGAGCATATATGTCGCATAATATCTAGAAAGTGAACACGTACGAACGGAGTGTACGTGTGTGTACGGAAAGATATATCGAATATATATTATATATATATATATATATATATATATATATATATATATATATATATTAGGAGGGGGTGATCGTGCACCAGGCACATCATCTAACAACCATCGACGCCCCTGAAAAATAGGGTGCTAAAACTAGAAAGCTTGCTCAAACTACACCACTTGTCTCCTCAACTGCAAGAAACTTCCCAATATATTCGGCTTCATCATTTTTACTCAGTCGTCTTTTCACTAACAACTGCACATCTCCAGAAAAACTCACACACACACACTCCTCTCATCATCATCATCATCTCCATCCAAATTAAATCCTCCTTCCTAACACACATGATATATTTAATCAATCTGTTGATATGAAATTTCGACGTCGAAGATGACCATCAAGAGTGGCACCGGCCAGGCCTGCGCCGCTTGTAAGTACCAACGGAGGCGCTGCACACCGGAATGCCTTCTGGCGCCATTCTTCCCGGCCGATCAGCCCAAGATGTTCACCAACGTCCATCGTCTCTTCGGAGTCAAAAACATCCAAAACCTTCTCAAAGAACTCGGCCCCGATCACAACCAGAAAGCCATGGCCATGAAGTCCATCAAGTTCCATGCCACCATGCGCGATAAATACCCCGTCTGGGGCTGCATGGTCGACATCCGCCACCTCTCCTACCAAATCCAGATTGCCGAGGAGGAGTTGCAGGCAGTCCTCCACCAACTCTCTTATTACAGACAACAACAACAACAACAAAATATTAATACGGATGCAACTGATTACATCTCCGAGCTGCAGTTAGGCATGGCGCCACCGGGAAACTCTGCCTTGTCGCTCGTGCACGATGGCAGCCAGTCGCCGTACAACGCCGCCTTCACCACCTTGCAGCAGCCTGTCGTCGGCGCCCCACAGGTATCCTCCTATTCCAACAGCAGCAACAACGCCGACTACAACATCAACTACTTGGATTTTAAGGAGATGAACAACGTTGTCAACTCAATGTGCCAGCAAACTTACAGCAATAGTAATGAAAACAATCCCAACTCCATAGTCACTCACGCTCATCATCTCATGATGCACCAACCTCTCTCTCTTCAGCAAGACACGTCGCCTCAGGATTACAACGAGATGCAGCCATTTTTCGACAACATTGATGATACGCAGTCTTACATTGGCTCTAAAGAAGCCTATGATCAATCGAGGTATAACGTTAATTTTTGGTCGTTCAAGAATTTCGGTTTTTTTTTTTTAATTTGTAGATTAATTTGAATTTGATTTTTGATCTCTCTATACATATGTGCAGCTTGAGCTTCGAATCGTCGTTGAAAGATTCTAGACATCTTGTTAAGGAGATGGATGAAAATGAACTAAAGAGTGCTGCAGCATGTTTTAGCCTTACTAGTGTTAATTGAGGAATTGGAGTTTATACTGCTTAATTTTGCTTTCTCATACAATTTGTAGAGGTAGATTTGATAGACTAAATATTTCAAACGTTGTTATACTCTTTAATTTTGTTAGTTAGGGAATTACTAGCTTCTCAAACAGAGAAAGATGGAATCATTTTTTTTTTTTAATCTCTAAAATGGGATGAATTTGAGGTAGAATAGTTCATTTTTTTTTTTCTTCTAGATGATTTTGATGTTATAAATGATCACATCTCATATCAATAATTATGAGAAGTGGTAATATTTTGAGGAGAACTTAATTAAGGAACGGCCATAAAACATTCAATGAAGAATACTTTCTTATTCTTTCTGGCCAGATCTCTTTTTAGTCACTAAGCTTTGTTTTTATTTTATTTTGAAGTATTCAATTTTTATTTTATTTTGAAGTATTCAATTGTGTCTGCATCCACCTAACTAACGTTCTATTCATCTCAATAGATGCATTTAACCAACTTGAATGAAATCCCCTATCATATATAGTGTACATTATGATATTCTATATAGATTAATGTTAGAATGAAGACACTATGTACATTTATTTGGAAGATGAATATTTTTTAGTTTAATTAGTGAATGTATATGTTGGAGGAATTATGAAGTAAGGCATGCTACTTCTCAACTTACAATTCTTATTTATACATATAATTGATTACAATCACTCCTATTTATAATTGTCTATAGTCTTGATTACACATACATATGTATATATCTACATTTTTCTAGATTTCTCCTTATCTAGAATCTTCATTTTCTTTTAATTCATTTTTATTCTATATTCTTCTTTTTTCTTTGTATTTTTTAGCTAATTCTAGATCATTCTTCCAAAATATCTAACAAATAAAGCTTAATATTCCAACAATTAACACATCATAAAATTATATAAAATTAAATAAATATGTTGAAAGCACTATAATATAGTTTCATTTTAAATTTAAACTTCATTCTAAATTAAATTATTGATTGTCTTCTTTAATTCCATATATTCTTGCATTATTAATTTTTTTGGGTTTTGTTTTATCATCAAAATTTGTTTTTAATTTTTTTGAATTTATTCTTTAATTTTCAGAATATATATATATATATATATATATATATATATATATTTCACGGTTTATTTTTAATATTTGTAGGGTTTAATTTTCAATGATTAGGACTACTTTTAATTTTTAGGGTTCATTTTTAAATTTTTAGGGTTTAAATTTATTTTCAGAGTTTATTTTCAAATAATTTTAGGGTTAATTTTCAGAAAATTTATGTTCAAATTTTCAATTTTTAGGTTTATATTTATCTTTTAGTTTTTTTTTTTCAATTTTTTAGATTTGAAGAAAAATTCTAAATTTGTACGCAACTTAATTTTACATGCATGAAAAGGAATTTTTTTATCAGTCCTTAAGTAGTATGTGTGTTATCAATATGCTCCAATATGTGTACATAGACATATGATGATGATCTATCGATTGTGACTTGTGAGTATCTAAAAAAACAGCTAGCTCTCGATTGATTCAAGTGGCACTTCACTCCAAATCACAACTCATTTGTTGAGATTCTTCTCGCATGTCACGATTTCATTCTATTAGCGTGATTTTTTTTTTATGGAACAATTATTTTTAAATATCTTGAATTTCAATCATTTTGGGTTTGTATCGAATATATTATTAGTATGCTAACAGTTGAGTTCAAACAAAAAAATTATTGTAAAATGTTTTAGAACCCCTTTATCACTACTCTTATTATAAAAATATCATGATATTGTCTATGAAATTCTATTCTACAATTGTTTTGCATTTACAAGGAGACTAATTAGCCTAGCGTCTAACCTAGCAAAATTTAGTGCACACGGCCAAAGTTTTTGTAGTTGGAACATAAATTTTCCTCCTCAGTTGAGGGAAGATTGTTGACTGTTGAGTAACAAAATCTTATCCGATTTTTTTTAGTTAATTTTCAAATAAATCACTAAATTTCCACCTTTATGCAAATTAAACATCACGGTTAAATTTAGTCAATTACAACATCACGTTTTAATTTGTATGGGAGTAAACATCCCCAATTTTTCCGACGAGTTAGGTATGACTTGTTTGGTCTAAAAACTACATTGGCAGCCACGTAAGGACACACATGTAAGAAATGACGCCGTTTTTGTTACTTTCTCTTCTTTTTTTGTTGAAAAAAAAATCAATTTTTATAAAATTATTTATTTCTAAAATAGAAAATAAATTGAGAAAACTAATAAAACTGACGTCGTTTATTACACATATGAGTTAACGTGATTGTCAATGTGATTTATAGACCAAACACGTCATACTTAACTTGCCGAAAAAATTAGAGATGTATAATCCCATACAAATTCAAACATAATGTTTTAATCAACTAGATTTAAACGTGATGTTTAATTTGTAAAAGTGTGTAAACGTGATGATTTATTTGACTATTACCCACCTCCCTTTAGAAAAAGGAAAAAAGAGGAGACTAATTAACCTTGGAAATATTTTGAATGATTTTAAATCTCATAACTTGATGTTACTATATATTTATATATAATTTGGTTGGAGGAATAAATGATAAAAGTGTATCTTCACGCACAATATGAGTGTATGGTTGGGATCACCTGTTACAGGTAGGGCTGTAAATGAGCCAAACTACTCGCCAGATATTTAGATATCGGCTCGAAAAAAGCTCGCTCGAGATTGGCTCGTTTCTTAAACGAGCCGAGCTCGAGCCTGCTAAACGAGCTCGTCATTTTCTCGAGCCGAGCTCGAGCTCACGAGCTAACTCGGCTCGTGAGGTTTTCGAGCTTTTTAACGAGCTATCTCACGAACTGTCTCGCGAGCCAGCTCGCGAGTAGTTAAATGAGCCGAACTCGAGTCTGGCTCGCGAGCTGTCTCACGAGCCTGGCTCATGAGTACTTAAATGAGTCGGGCTCGCGAGCTATTCGATTTAGAACTCGAGACACATACTATTTTTGTAATTATTAAAATATTATTTATTTATATTGTAATTTATGCCAAATTAATACTTCTCATTAAAAATTAAACGAAATTAACTATTGAACTAATATTATTAAAGTTAGGAAATCAATAATCAAGAGTAACGATTATATACACAAACATACAAACTAATGAACTATATATTAGTATATTAATATGAAATATGAAATGATATTATATTAATATTTACAATTCTAAATAGTATATTAGTATGATAAATAATAATATGAAATATTAGTATGATATTATATTAATATTGTCGAACTTAAGAAATTGAATGCTCAATAATAAATACTGAGTAATAAGAGAAATTAAGATTGATATTTACAAAATAATATTTCTCAATTCATTAATTAATGAATATGAAATGAAATCAATAATATTAATTTAATATTATCAAAATTAAGAAATATGGTGTTTAACACGAGAGTAGATGAGTAATAAAAGAAAATAAAGAAAAAGAAGTATCAACAATATATAGTACATAATATATAGATTATAGTCCATCTTAGAGTATTAGTTATAACTTACAAGAGTATAAGTTATAAATTATAAATTTATAATGCATGTAAAGTAATAAAGGAAAAAAAATATATGATTAATATTAACAATTTGACAAAATAATACTCATCATTAAATATTAAAACATGAAATGTAATCAATAATATTAAACTAATATTATCGAAAGTAACAAAATAATAATGGAAAAGGAAAATTAATAAAAATTAAAATTAATTAAATGTTCAAGAGTACCAATATTCTTAGCACCAATGTTATATAGTTAATCTTAAACTACGAGTCATATATATTGTCGTCCATCAATTAGTATTTTAGTATATAATCAATATTAGTTAAACTGTACATAGCAATAAAAGAAAAAAAATTCACAAAAATCAATACTAATATTGACAAAACAATCAATCTCAATTCATTAAATAAGAATGAAATGAAATAAATGATATTGGAAACATAATAATTTCTTATCAAAATTAAGAAATCAAGTTCAAGAGTAACAATATTCTTATTTCTTATCAGTTAATTAGCACCGTTGTATAATTAATCTTAAATTCTTAGTTATATATGTATACTATTTACATTATAGTACATAGTTTATATAACTATAGTTTATATTAGTTAATATGCACATAATAATAAAAAAAATTAACAAAAATTAAGACTAATATTAAATAAGTTAAACTAAGAATAATAATTAAAAAAGTTAAGCATTAATAGTCTCTTAAATAATATAGAATTATTAATTTATAAATTATCTTAATATATTGTAATAGGAATAACTTATGAGTTTTGATTCATGATTTGTGAATCTTACGACACGCACTCGATAACTAATACATACACATAATATATATATATATATATAATATATATATATATATATATATATATATATATATATTATATAACACTAATCAACATATAGTATAAATTTAAAAATACATAAAAAATTATAGAAATGAAAAAATATCAATATTAACAAATAATAAACGAGCCGAGCTCGAGCTCGAGTTCGGGCTCGAATTTTAAATAATTGAGCCAAATCCGAGTCGAACTCGGGTTCGGGCTCGAATTTTAAATAAACGAACGGTATCACCTTTGTTTTG
This sequence comes from Perilla frutescens, assembly GCA_026008535.1. Classification (NCBI taxonomy): domain Eukaryota; kingdom Viridiplantae; phylum Streptophyta; class Magnoliopsida; order Lamiales; family Lamiaceae; genus Perilla; species Perilla frutescens. The sequence continues at coordinate 13,040,867 of BRKX01000003.1, read as the reverse complement.
CTTTCTGTAGAAGGAATACAGACTGCGGAATGAAGTACCGTCGTTTGGGGACCATAACCCTAAATATATAACTGTGTATATCTGTGATTTTCAATTTGGTCCCTCAACAAATTGAATATCTCCTTATGGTATCTACACATTAATTCCATGATTATCTGATATCTTTAATAGTCCATAATTAAACTTTATTAGGTCACTTTAATTGGACTTACCATAAAACAGCCATATACACTTTATTTTATATATGTAAGTCCACCAAATGAAAATTTTCCAACAATCTCCCATTTGGACTACATATATAACCGGATAAATGTGCATTACCTTATTGAGCTCAAACCTTGCTGTTACTTTAAGGCATCTCGAAAACAATCTTGTCCATCAACTGTACTAATATAGGACTAAAGATGTTTTCATCACATTATATGCGTGAATCAACCCATCAGTAATCACATATACCAATACAATTAATGACAGATCAATCATGGTGTGAAGCATGGAAATTATATGCAATGTGATCTTACATATCTATTTCCAACCGGTCCAACTTTAAACTTAAGTGAGATCAACCATAACAAAATTGAACAGAGTGTACGAACTGAATACCAAAATCCGTATGGAATTTTCCAAAACACAAAAATGTGATCCATAACTGAAGTATAGAACATTAACCGTACACAGACTCCCACTGAACCAAAGAATCCTTAAATAACATAAAACCCATATGAGCACTATACTCACAAATACCTTGGGTGATAATTTCTTGATTAGCAGATCCGCTATAAATGAGTATGTCCTTATATGTTCTATAATAATATGTTCACTCTGTAATATTCCTTCACAACTAGGAACTTTGTCAATGTCATTGACTTATTAGAGTTCCAATTGTTATTAGAATATAAACTATCGAATTATTGTCACAATAATCTTTAGTGGTCTTTCAATACGTTAATAATTTGCAGCCTAGTGACAATATTTCGTAGTTATATTCCATAATTAGATGCTCCACAACATTCTATGTATTTCACTATCATGGTTGAAGTGATATAAAAGTGTCTGCTTAGCACTTCTTCATGAAATAGTTTCCCCCAGCCAGAAGAAATACATATCCAAAAGTGGATCATTTACTTTATTAGCATCCGACAAAATCAGAATCAAATTCTTTATGATCTCCTAATGATCTGATTTTCTGTATGTGAGCATTAGATCCTTTTGTTCTCTGTATATAACTTAATATCTTTATTGCTACCTTAGGTGATCCATACCATAATTACTGAAATATATGTCTAACATACCAACAATAAAAACCAAATGAAGTCTTATAAAGACCTCAGCTTACATTAAATTCCCAATAACTACACTTTATGGAATCTTCTGTATTTTCTTGAATCTTTAATAGATTTAGGGCAATATCATAATAACCTTAATTCTTGAGGTTGTTGAGTTTGTCCTTAATTAATGTATCAACCTGAATGGGGTAATTTTCAACACCATCTTTTGAGGTTCCTGATTTGCTACTTGATCACGTACAAGAATGAGAGCTTGTAAATTTTCAAGAGCATTGATCAATTTATAAACTGATTCATCCTCAGATGTATTTAACCTTATTTATCCCCTAAACTCAACATCCTCAGAGAATTTTACATTTCCTATCTCATAATTAAATTCTTAAGTGAGATGTCAAAACTTGAAATCCTGAATTTTGTAAATAACCAATAAGATAGTTGCTCAATTCAATTGGTGTTCAATTTCCTTATGTTTAGCCTATAAGGCTTAACCATAGCTGAACAACCCCATATGTGAGTGTTTAGATTGGATTTTCATCATATCTAAAAACTAAAAAATTAACAACCATTTTAATTGGTATTCTACTTTAGTTGATATTCTGTTGAGAACTCAAAAAGTAGTCTTTATTGCTTTGGAGCATAATTTGCCTAAATTTACCTTATTTAATTTTCGTTTAGTACCTCTTTAGTTAAAATGCAATGATTTATAGCAGCATAAAACATATAGATTGTCAACTGCACTTAATAAATAGTGTACATAATATTGGAGTTAATTGAGAGACTAATCTAACAATTTCCAAATGAACATGAGAGCCAAATATGTCCAAAACGGAAATAGGAACCAAAGACTATCAACAAGACAGTAAACCATGAGCGTCTTTCAAACCTCCAAAATAACAGTCTAGCTTTAATGACAATCTAAAATGTTCTAACTGCATTCACTAGTATTGATTCACCATTGCCCCATATAGATGTATCTTTCATCATCAATTGGCCTCTGCTAGCTCATGTAATCTTGCATTGAAACATTTATGTGAACAGTAATACCATAGTCTGATCATAAAATATTTTTAGGTACTAAAGATAAATTAACTTCATAGCAAACCAAAGTAAGAATAGTACATTTCTAAACACGTCAAAGTGGGTACAATTCTTCTTTATTTGCCCATTTTTTCACAAAAGAAACAACCCTCAATTTCTTTATTATGCATTTCTCTTTTGTGAGTTGGACCCTTAGCCTCAACAAATTAATTTAATAAAATTTCTTTTATTGCCCTTAATCTTATCTTTCGAAACACAAACCATGTTCCTACTTCAACCATACCTCTTTTGCACACAATATGAAATGAACTCATTAAGAGTCCACTTCTCGCACGTATCCCATGACGGGCTGGATAATATTCTGGAAGTTGGGCCGCTGCAAGATACCCTGTTTAATAGGAATCAAAGGTGAGACAAATGCTCGATCATTTGAGAAAAAAGGTCATTCACAGGCACCGTAACAAAAAATGGGATACCGTCGCCAGCAATTCCATGGCCGTCCACCCACCAACGAAGCGCTCCATCTCACGGTTGGACTTGAATATAAGAAGGTTGATTAACACGTCCACATTCTGCCTCAACAACAAATTTATTTATTATCATTATTTACCAATTCTAGAGGCCAAACCATCCTCGACCAGTGAGTTTAAAATGTGTACCTCATCCATGAGCCAACCTTCCTGATCCAATATGGGGATAAACCACCTGACCGTCGCAATCGTCTTACACTGGGTGGGCAGGGGTGTGATCACATCTCTGCACCAAAAAAGAGAAAAGAAAACATAATAATGCAGACTCTCTAGTCTTCACAACCCTAACACCAAAAAAAAGAAAAGAAAACATGCATGCAGACTCTATGTCTCCACAACCCTTACACCTAAAGAAAGAAAAGAAAACATGCACCAAGTCAACTGGATTGGAGCACTCACTCGGTCAACTTGAGCGCCGCGCTGTGCCAGTCACTAAACGGCTTAGCGTCTGCATTCTGGAAGCCTTTCCAATTCGGGTCATGCATTTGCGGAGCCGCTGTTGCAAATAATTTACGTCGGGCAACAGACTTACCCTCAATGCTAGCAGCCGCTTCTGGACTCTGAGTGAAAGGGGTGAGGCCATGGATGCCACTAGGGACAACATCATCAAGCTGCTCCACTCCCTTCAAGCCTACTTTTGTCCCCAACTTCAGTCCCAATTCAGGCTCTTTGGCCTTCACTCCATCCTCACTATGAACCCCCTTATTATCCTCCACAGATTTTGGCATCTCACGACGTCCACACCCACAACAAAGTTGCCACCCACTCATCTTCTCAAACACCTGAATCTTCGTAATGATCACCTTCAATTGCAAATCTAGATCATGCAACGTAATCTGCAACACAAAAATCCATCAACACTAACTTCAATTCCCAAAAATATTGAATAAGGATTATCACATATATAAAAGCAACATTACTCACGTTCGATCCGCTGGCTTCACTGGGTGCACTGTCAATGAATGGACGTCCACCACCGGGGCTCTCGGACTCCACCGTTACCTCAGGAACTGCCGGCCTAGTAAATCTTTGAGATTTGTGCACTTCTACTTGGACAGTCTCATATCTCTTTCTTTTAGGACACGCTTCCAACTCCTCCAATTCTGCGCCACTCACCTTGCTCTTCGGTACTCTCTTCGGCTTTAGCACACTTGCCTTGGTTGGGACCTAATCACCATGATCCAACCCTAGATTTCGCAGAAATGCCCACTCCTCATCAGTAGGAACTATCTGTACCTGTAATAACATCATCGATTTAGCGTTCCAGGATAGCAACATACATCAACAAGCCTCAATTCTCAAACTAATTAACAAATGAATTTATTTAATTAATAATTAACAATGCATAGATAATATTTACCACATCACCATCTTCAACAGCCTCATTAAAAAACCTCATCAAGTCATCATAGTGGAAGCTTCACGTCACCCTCCACCTCAGCATCCTGGGAAACCTCCCATTGTTCGTCACAGCTGGTGCAGCGCAATACCTTGCCATTGTAGGCATAATTTCATATGCCCAGCATTGGAGGGATAACACAAAGCCGTATGCATCATACGCCATCCTCTTCTTCTGCGCAATCAAATTATCAATGATTCCTCACCTCGAATGTGTAGCCATCACCATAAATTCATAGGAAACTTTGCCCCACGCGTAATTGTTGAAAGTCTCCACGTCATCGGCAAGATGGAGATATTTCATTTGAATGTTCTTAGTATTCTTGTCACGAATCATGACGACAGAGTACAGAACATACAACAGCGCCAACTGCAAGCACAATTCAGATCGGCCCAAAGTGGCTTTCACCTCAGCTACGAAAGCTTTGCTGATATCACAAAACTTCAGAGTCTCCTTGATTTGGAAGACCTCTCGGTGGATTTTCGACGTAGCGGGAGGCTCATACCAGCCATCATATTTCAAACCGCAAACGGCAGTGTATTCCACCGGCCCAAACTCCAACACTTTTCCATGAATGGTGAAAGATAGACGCCCATCACCCTCCGATTCTTTATTCAGACAATTCTTCAATAGAATGTGATACAGCTGGCCTTGAAATTGCATATCCTCGACATCAAATAGATGACCGAAACATAATTTCTGCAATCTCTGCATGTTTTCCTCACTTAGGAGGGTGAACATTTCTTCCAGCCACCACAGGTGGCATCTCACACTCACTAGCGCACCTTAGGATTCGAAGAAAACAATTATGTTATTTCTATTTCAAGAATGGATATACCCTCACCCGAACGATTCAACTATTTATCTTAGAGTGGATATACCCACACCCGATTGATTCAACTATCTATATATCTTAATCTATTTATCTTCATCCACAACATCTATCTATCTTCATCAAACACATTTTCAAGTACAAACTAGTAGGAAAAAAACAATCAACCATAATTATAGGAGAAAATGACGAGCATATAAACTATTTATCTTCATCCACAATGTCTATCTACATTCATCCAATACATTTTCAACAACAAATAAGTAGAAAAAACCAATCAACCATAATTATAGGAGAAATTAATGGTTGAGGAGCATACCTTGTCCCGTGTTGCTGCGGATCGACCTCTCTGACATATTTCGCCTCAAAGCTTCCCAAATTCCACAAGCACAAAATAAAACTGTAGCAAAAACGATTTATAACCTAAATCAGGGGATCCTATAAACGAAAATATTATACACTTTAAATTGAAGAATCACTTCATACCTTCACCTCACTTATAAATCCGCCCACAAATGCCTTCAAAAGAGTAGCGGGTGCGTCTATTCAACGGGGAAATTTGCCGCAAACGGAGCGACGTCTCTGTGTAACCGCCGCACGCGTACCTATCCAAAGCTTCAAACCGGCGCCAACCCCCGTCGATCCATCATTCCACGCTCAGACAACGTCGCTTTCTTCTACTGAGGACCACTCATCTCCACACCTGCAGCAACTGCGAACTCACCGGTGAAAAAATAGAAAACCCAATCGTCCTGCAGATCAGCCGCCGACGATTCAACCTTCGTCGAAGTCTTCACCGGAATCGCCATGCTTCAACACCTTCACTTTCAAACTTTCGAACCCTAGTCCAGCTCTCTCTCTCGAAGACTTTGAAGTTGAACCAACTGCAAGCCCCTTCACCTTCACTTCTTCTTTTTGTACTCACCTCGAAGCAAGAGAAATGTTCAAACATTGCCGATTCCAAAAAATAAAAACTTTGGTGTAAATAATGATATGGAACGTTACAGATAATAACGAGCCGATCTATATAATCGATTTAGAAATAATCATTTGTTATCTCATGCTTTTGCCGATGTTGTTTTATGATATATCAAGTTCTATATCACCAAAACGATACTATTTCGCCGATACATAATTATGTGCATGGCATGAATATAGCCTCGAGAACTGTGAAATACTGACAAAAAGTGCAAAGGAGGGTTGTAAATTTGACTTTTGGGGCTTCTGCATTTAATTTGCTTACTGTTTGTGGAGGGGAATAAATAAAAAAAAAAACAAAAATACCTTAACTCAACTGTGGTTAAGCCTTTTCTTTAATTTTCGAATTAATTTAATACTACATTTTACACGTGGCATCAATCGGGGATTGGGGTTGTATTGAAGGGGTTCTAGCATGGAAAATACCCAATATTATATATGCTCCGGCAACTGGTGTGGGTCTTTCTTGCTGCAATAATTGAGTGACGATGTGACATGAAATTATTATTATTAAAAAAAAAAAAAAAACGAGTGTGTAATTGCCACAATTCTAGGATTCAGTTCGGTTCACATGTGGAAGAAACTTCAATTTTTGAGAAATTCAAAATACACTTGGAAATTCATTGCAAATTAAAAAAATTACACAAAATGGCGAACGGATAAGATTATAGTTGAATTTGATGCATCGTGCCGGAGTCATTTGCAACAAATCTCAAGATATATCAATACAAATATTTATAAATTGCATCTATATTGACACCGGACTTCTTCAGGCCAAATACTACTTGAAGAAGTCCCCTTATACAAATCAATTAATCAAATGCAGACTGAAAAATTGAGCTACGTACATACATATCGTGACGCACCTAGATATGATGAAATGAAACACGAGATGACTTAACAAAAACTCGAAAAAAAGATCCAGACGACCATCTCAAGCGAGCATCCTTCTACGCACAATCCGGGCATACACCCCCCTCGTCTTCACGAGCAAAGCCAACGCCACGAGAAACCCAAAGAGACTAACGGCAGCCAGAATGAAGAATGACAGCATAAAACAGTCAGTTCCAGCGCAAGAATTATCCACCCCTGATTCTTCATCATATATATAACCAATAACCCTAACAGAAAGAATGTATGAACCCAGAGGGCTAGCAATGGCAATGGTGTTGAATATAGTCCCCATATGCTGCACACCAAATATCTCAGAGGTGATCGTCGGCATCAGAGACCATTGTGATCCATAACAGATGCCTACCAACACTGATCCCACATACAAGTTGCCCGGGAAACCCGACCCGATGATGATGTGGCCGGCTGTCATGGCTGCAAGAGTGAGAGTCATGAACAATGGCCTCGCCCAGCCTTTCTTGTGCAATAGAATGTCGGATATGAATCCGGCCCCAAATCGGCCTAGAAAGTTCCATATGCTCCATAGTGATACCAGTGTGCTCCTTTCCCCTGCTGAGTAACCTAATGACTCTCCGATTTGGCTGATGTTGTTGATTGTGGCTAGCCCCGATCCCATTCCACACAGCATTGCCACAAATAGCAGCCAGAAGCTCAGCGTACGCATAGCTTGTACAAGATTCAGCTCATCTCCGGCATCAAGAATGGGCTCGGAGGTGGTGGCCTTGTGCAGCTCTGTCCCATTAGCCACAAAATCATTGGTTTCCTCGGGTTTTGTTGACTCATTGGCCTTGATTAGAGGGGACTTCAAAGAGGGCAGTGGTGATAGTTTCTTCAAATCATGTTTATGTGCTTTGATTGCTACGTGAAGGGGCGAGGAGAGCATGAGAAAGAGAATGGTTAATGTCAAAGCACGCATCCATGGAGAGAAGATGAATATGTTCTCCAAGATGATCAGAAACATGATATATGCAGCAACGATCATGGAAATCAATGAAAATCCATTCAAGTAAGTTTTTTCATGAGCTGTAGATGCTGTGTGATGAACTCGAACTAAGAACATGAGGATGAGGGAAAGAAGAGTTGGAATAACTGCGAGCATAAGGAGGAAAGTGGTTGGTTTGCCTGCGAATAATGTCTGGTAAACTTGTATGAGAACTGCTCCACTCAAACCAAGGAATCCCTGCCAAAAACAAACATAATGTTGGTATATTCAGAAATTTAATCTGTTTCATGATGATTATGAACATTTAAATTTGTTTCATGACGAGTATTATGTAAAGTGAATTTGTTGACAACTTTAGTGTTGCTGAAATTGCAATGCTTAGTAATCCAAAATCTCAATAATTAATAACTTATGATGAAATTATATAGAGCCTATTAATTAAAGAAGTACTAATTAATCGAGAAGTTAATAAGATATTATAGCCAATCATATACATTTAATCAATGAAATATATACTACAAATTAATATATCAAACTAATCAAATGAACGTGAATTAATCTAAATATATTTACAGTTCAACAAATATAGTTTATACATTGTAATTATTTATAATTTATACCTTAATATATATTAAAATTCATATTAAAGAAGAAATACATTGTTATTGCATTTTGACTTATCTAAAAATAGACACAACAAATAAGGTTGAGATAATCTTTGTGTGAGTAATAGATAAACATGAGAACTTATTTTTAGTATTGGTGACAGTGATTAAGTCATAAACATTATCCCATCAATTTTATAATCTACTTTAAAAAATAGTGCAGTTGACTGTCAAGCATCACCAGTTTATCCATAATTTGGGACAAAAGGATAATAAACGTTTATAAATTAAAATACATTTTTGGATGATACTAATTCGGATAAGAATTTTCAACATAAATGTCCCAGAAAAAAAGAAACTCTCAAAGTGGCTGTCGGTTTATGACTGAATGAAGCTTTGCAACTTCATACAAATAGCAGTAGCGTTACGTAAACTAAGAGTTTGTTGGTTTTTATTATAAGAAATGTATGGCCTACTAGGTGGCATAAATCAAAAGGAAAATCACAATAATAAAATAGTTTTAGGGTCAATTTCCTTTAACCTCCTTTTGATATTATTTAATCTCTTTATACTTCTACGTTTTAATTAATTCTTTCATATTTTTGTTTGGTATTACGTAATTATGGTTCACGTTTTGCATATCACTTTATTAATCCTTAGTTCTATTTCCTGACCATTCCTATGTCAAAAAAATTAATATTTCTTGTAAAATATTGTAGGATATATAGATTGATAAGATTTTATTAGTTGATTATCAAATCATACTATACAAGGTTTAACAAAACTAAATTAATTTGAAAACAATATACTAATTTCAAGAACTTTTAAGAGTATATCGCCGGAAAACAAATATTAATAGTAATTCGATCACATTTTGAGAGATGGGAGTTTGAGTGAGTAAATAAATCATACACAAAATGAGTCACTTCAAATAGATTCACTGTGCCGGCTAAAAGTACTATTAATCCAGCAGGACTACATGCGGTCCTAATAGTTTACGACTCAAAAGGCTAATTATTTTTGGCAATAAATTAAATAATTGAATGTGTTGCGCTCCAATCCATTGAATTGGAAACTGTTTCTAATTAAATAAATAAATAAAAAAGGAGATAGAGAAAGAGGATTAAGTCCCAGCCTCACGGATATTGATTGATCATGAGGACCACGTTTCTTTTTATGTCTAATAAATAATTGAACCCACAAGGCCCCATCCGTTTATTCAACCATATTAATTTTGTAAGGGGAATTTTGACTCTTAGTCTTTTTAGAATTTTTTTCTACAGAGTCTTTTTGGGTTGTAACGTTTGATGATTTGTTTTTAGTTAAATGTTGGATGATATTCGATAAGCTTTCCACGCAAGTTGCTTGGCGTTGTACTATTTAAAATAATTTGCGCTTTTAATTAAGATTCGGTTCACTTTATGAAAAAGAATACCTTTATTGAATTAAGAAATTAAAAAAAAAAAAAACTAGTCGGGAATTCTAGTTTACCTAGTTACGAAAAGGTTCCGTTATCTTTATCATATTATATAATTCGAATTAAATAAGGGGTTTCTGTGAGAAAGAACAATCTTAAATTGGCTTTTGGTAGTGATTTATTTATTTGTTTGAGAAGGTATTTATGAGGTTTTAGAAGTCATCATTTTTTCTTTTTACCCCACGGTCCCACTCAACAACAATGTATACTGTACGTAATTAGAATTTAAGTATCAACCAACACATTGTTATGTGTGATATTTCTCTACAAGTTCGATCATTATGAGTATATTACCCCTTTTAGCACTTCCAAAATTTTAAAATTGTCAAATTGATTGAGGATTTGAGGTTGGGACTAATTAACCGTACAGCCGAATTTCAATTTCAAAGATCCTAACTCAACAAAAAGAAACGCATGTAATCTAATTCCTAAAATTTCGTTAATCATCCATATCAATTCTCAATCAGACAAAAAAGAGGCCAAAAATTACCTTCATAATTCCGACTACTGTGCCGCTGTACGCCGGAAAATTCTGCACCGCCGTAACGACGTTAGCCGTGTTGAAGAACGTCTGCGCGTGAGCGGCGAGGAACATGAACAGGCACACGACCGCCACGTGCGGCCGGGGAATGGCTCCGGTGACGGCGAGCCATAGGAAGGAGTAGCCGACGAAGCACTGCACCGCGCCGGCCGCATGTACCACCCACGGTCCGCGCAAAAATCTCGGCGGAGCGCGGCCGCCGGAGCGGCAGACGGCGGAGAAGAGGAGGCCGGAGAGAATGCCGGCGTTGGCGCCGATGTCCTTGAAGACGGAGATGGTGTCGAGCGTGGATTGGTCGTAGCCTTGGGTCGATTTGAGGATCGGGGAGTAGATGCCGAAGGCGTAGGAGGCGCCGCAGCTGCACTGAATCCAAATGCTCGCCGCGGCGGCGATCCATTTGCTGGCTTCCATTATATTGTTGATTATGTTTTGTTGTGAAAACTGCCGTGTATTAGTTGTGTGTGTCAAAATTCGTACCTTATAAATATATACCACACAAAAATGCATGTGTGACAGTGAGATTTATTTTGCTATGGGACTAGGGTAGGTGTGTGTGTGGAACAACTCAGTCCAATTCAATAGCAAATTGGCTACGTGGGACCCTACATTTCAGCCACTGTATTTGTATGTATCACACTATCACCTGATGAAAATAAAAATACAGTAAATATTATATCTAATACAATTATAATGGTTGATTGTTAAAACAATCGTCACGTTTTCGCAAAGTTATAAATTCAACACAATTTTTAAACCCATACAATTAAGATTAATTTTTAATTTGAACATTGTTCAATATTCCCAAATCAACTCTGGTGAATCATAAATTTGACCCGACACATAGCTCAACCATTATTTTCTTGAATTTCAGATTTACATTACTAGAAAATTAAAAAAAATATTGAATAAGATTCAAATTAAAAACCAATGTTTTAGTTGTCAATGTTTAAAAGATGGTTTCAGATTCCAACTTCCAGAAAAAATGATGATTAGTATAGTTTTGAGTATCCGTTTAGGCTCCGAGAGAATGTTTTATAACTATATTTCTAAAAATTATATTTATAGTTATTTTAAAGATCATTCTTTTCTTTCTTTGTTCAAAAAGATCATTCTATGTCCCTTTGGGATGGTCTAGTGGTGAAGTGGTATTATCTTGAGACCAAAGGTCTCAAGTTCGAATTCCACCATCAACACCACAAGGTGTAAATCTATCACACCTGGCTCCACTGTGTGGTTTGCAGACTATCTTGAGATGTGCATAATTAAAAATATTTACATATATATGTATATTTAAAAATTAAATTATAAATGACGTGCTCCTAGAGTCCTAGATTATTTTGTTTGCTTATCAAAATATATACATTGATTCCGGCGGCCAAGTGCAATGGTTGCAGGTTTTTGCACTTGAGGAAAATAAAATAAGTAAGTAGAGGACAAGTAAGAAACTAATTAATTAAGAATAAGAATAATATATAGTCCAAGGAAAATTAAATGAAAGACACGGCTCTCTCTCTCTCTCTTGGCGGACCAATTCTCCACATTTAGATCAAACCTACACGTACGTCTTGTTCTTATCACTAATTATCAACTATCACACAGATTTATTGATTTTCCTTTAGAGATGTTTCCATAGTTTCTCCTCTACATATTTGCTTATCAATTATGAGATGTACTCCAGCTAGAATGCCTATCATTTATCAAGGTTTTAGATGATGATATATTAGAATACTGAAATACTAGCTATCGGGTATAAAAAAATACAATAAATAAAAACAATATCGGATACATCCTCCTACTGGTGTGGTTTTCCACTATTTAATGGAGTATATTGCACCGCAATAAAATGTTAGGGGTGACACCCGGGCAATAACAGAGCCAGAAATATTTTCCAAAGGTACCCAATTCATTTTATGAAAAAATCATAAGTAGAATAGTATAAATAAAATTTAAAAATAATAAAATTTTAATAAAATGCAAGCTGGACATTAGGAATTGGTGGTGTAAAATAGCTATTTTTTTAAATATTAAATCCATTATTACTATTATATCAATTTGGGGTAGAAAATAGATTTTTATAATACTAAATTTAATATTACTATTATATTAATATTTTTTAAAAAAATTCCAGTTAAAAAAATTCCAGGTGGGCACTTGTGTCTATGTGCCTCCGTCCTTGCAGCCGGGTGAAGTTTCTTTATTCCAATCTTGTATTTCATTTCACATTTTAATCATTTAATTCATGTTTTGTGTATTTGAAAAATTAATAACAATTCACTAAAAAAATTAAATACACATGACATAAATCTAAACCATTAAACACAAAAATAAAATAGAATGTTGAAATGCATGATCTCCAATCTCATTCATGTCAAGTGGGATTTTGTGTTTTCCAATCTAATTTATTGCATTTGCTAAGTTAAAGCATGCATAAATATATAATTCACATAATATAAATTCACCATCTTAGATCATATAGGATGTTGATCCTTTATTGTCCACACTTGCACATCACCTCTGGCCTTTTTTGACCAAGAAACTATGTCATTTGTGTTGGGGTTTTTTTGAATTGAACCACCGCAGGATCTAATTGGATGTTCATTAATCCTAATGTCATGTAAATCATAATTTTATGCAGCACATATGTTTTAATTAACCGAGTTCAAATAACATGCATAGCCGGTTTAATCGATTCTACTAAAACGGAAACATAGAAATCGAAAAACGACTTACAAATTAAACGACGGGTTGAAGACAAGATTAAAGGTCTAATCTTGTTGTTGTGTATGATGATGATCGACACCCACCAATGCTATTCCACTCCTTGATCTTCTGTTGTATTCCCGGACTGAATCTAGTTTCAGGGTGGGCTGAAATCTACTAGATCGGTATGGATACTGTGGAGATAAAGGAGAACAAAAGAGAGCTGAATTGTAACACACATAATTTCGACCCCCACCTCCCTATTTATAGGGGAGGTGGTCGAAATTATCAAGCCCTAATCATACTGGGCTTGGGTCTCTGTCTCCTTTTCCAACTCCAGTCCATTAAAGTCATATTGGGCTACAACAGGGATCTAGAAGAATATTAAATTGGTCTGCTAATTTATTTAATTTCCAATATCCAATAAACTTAGGATATTATTAAATAAATTAAGTATTATTTTTATTCCACTAAAGAAATAATACTGACCTACCAATTTAATACATATTTCTGAATATGTTTTCTCCTTTAGTCCAGCCATTCCCCGTGTTTAAGATATAATGCTCATTAATTAATTATGTAAGCTTCTGACAGCTATAATTAATTAATATCTTATCCTTGAGTAGTACCACACAAGCTTTACTCATGTACGAAATAAATTCCACCTGCAGGGATTCAACATGAACTTGTGTTTCCTCAAGTGGACACCATCAACCTGGCGCACCAGGACACGGTGCCCCTACATATTGCACGACCCATCATAAGTGTAAATGTTACAACTCAAGATATCGAGATTATTGATCCTATGAAAGAATCTCACCCTTTGATAAATCAAAGCTGCAAACACTACACGTATATGTCAGCCAACATATAGGGGTTAAGAACCTGAACTCTGTGGATTCTTATTCTCTCATTTAAGGTCAGAATAGATAATAGAATCCTAAGTAGATCCTCCTCAATACACTTGACCGTGTATTAGAATAATCAGTTAGTCAAGACAAACTAACTATTAGATTATTCTACGGCGTACCGATAGCAGGTTCAGTGCCATCTAGACCGTGAGCCTTTTAATACATTATAAGGAACCGATGATATGATCTAACCGTGAGTTTACCCACACCATATTATCTACAATGCAAGTATAGTGAACATGCATGTAAATATAACAATTTAAATACAAACAGTGACTGCAATTGTATTCATTCTATATCATCATAGAAACCATCATCAATAATGTATACAAAAGACAGGTCTTCTAGTATACAAAACCAACAATCTCCCACTTATACTTGAAGCATGTCTTTCAAATATAAAACAAACTGGCTAACTCTCCAACTCTAACTAAAATCTCAAACGGCAACCCTGGGTCTGCATCTAACTCCCATTTTCTCCACTTGACCGTAGAAGGTCTTAGCTGGAAGGCTCTTTGTGAATGGATCAGCCAAATTGTCCTCCGATGCAATCTTGACCACTACTATATCTCCTCTCTTAAGGATTTCTCGTATAAGATGGTACTTTCTCTCTATGTGTTTACTTGCCTTATGGGCTCTGGGTTCCTTCGAATTTGCCACTGCACCCGAGTTATCACAATATACCGTGATACTCTTAGGCAAATCAAGAACCACGCTCAAGTCCAACATGAAGCTCTTGAGCCAGATGGCCTCTTTTGCAGCCTCAGAGGCAGCTATATATTCGGCCTCCATGGTAGAATCCGCAATGCATTTCTGCTTTATGCTCCTTCATGCAGTGGCTTCGCCTCCCAAGGTAAACACATAGCCTGAGGTAGATTTACTCTAATCTTTATCGGATTGAAAATCTGAGTCCGTGTAACCCAAAGGCACTAGACTATTAGAGCGGTATACCAGCATATAATCTCGAGTCTTTTTCAGGTACTCGAGTATATTCTTAACCGCAGTCTAGTGACCTTGTCCAGGGTTAGACTAATATATGCTTACCATGCCGACTGCATAGCATATATCAGGTCTAGTGTATAGCATAGCATACATAAGGCTTCCCACAGCCGAAGCATATGGAACGCTCTTCATCTCATCTATCTCAGTCTGTGTGTGGGGACACATATTCTTGGATAGATGAATTCCATGCCTGAAAGGTATAAAACCTTTCTTGGAATCCTGCATGTTAAACCTAGCTAGCACTGTGTCGATATATGTCGCATGGGATAAGCACAACATCCTTTTCTGGCGATCTCGAATTATCATGATGCCAAGGACGTGTCCGGCTTCTCCTAGATCTTTCACATCGAACTGCTTGGACAACCACACCCTTATGTTAGATAATACTTTCTTACTATTTCCAATAAATAAGATATCATCAACATATAGCACGAGGAAAGCCACCACCCACACCCTTATGTTAGATAATACTTTCTTAATATTTCCAATAAATAAGATATCATCAACATATAGCACGAGGAAAGCCACCACGTTTCTGTCACTCTTCTTGTACACACGGCTCTCATCCGGACATTGTACGAATCCATATGATGGGATAACCTCATCAAACCGGATGTTCCAAGTCCTTGATACCTGCTTAAGTCCATAAATGGATCTCTTAAGCTTGCACACTAAGTGCTTTTGGCCTTTAGCAATGAAACCCTCTGGTTGCTTCATGTGGATGTTTTCCTCAAGACTTTCATTCAGGAAAGTTGTCTTGACATCCATCTGCCAAATCTCATAATCCAAATGAGCGGCTATAGACAAGAGAATCCGGATTGACTTAAGCATGGCTACCGGTGAAAAGGTTTCCTCATATTCGATCCCTTCTTTCTGAGTGTACCATTTCGCCACTAATCTTGCATTGAAGGTTTCAACCTTCCCGTCAGCTCCTCTCTTGTGTTTGTGAACCCACTTTCACCCAATGGGTTTTACCCTATCTTGTGGTTCTACAAGCTCCCAGACTTGATTGTGATCCATAGATCCAATCTCAGACTCCATTGCAATTTTCCAAGAATCTGCATCTTTGTCTTGGATTGCTTCGTCGTAGGTCATGTGATCTAATTCATTTAGTCCTTCAGGGAAATCCGAAGATTTACCCAAACCAATGAATCTTTCAGGTTGGCGTACAACCCTCCCACTGCGATGAGGCAGTTCTTGTACTTCTGCGACACGTTGTGCAGTAATTTGTGGTTCCTCTTCTTGTACTGTTGGTGTCGGATTCGAATTTTCCCCTCGAAGTTCCTCGAGTACTATCTCACTTCTTGGTTTGTGATTTATTACATAGTCTTCCTCTAAGAATTGAGCATTGGTACTCACAATGATTTTCTGATCCTTAGGACTATAAAATAAACCACCTTTCGTTCCTTTAGGATATCCAACAAACAGTCTAACATTCGTACGTGGTGCCAGCTTATCAGCTTCCTTATCCAGCATATGTGCTGGACTACCCCAAATCTGAAAATGTCCAAGACTGAGCTTTCGTCCAGTCCAAAGTTCTGTAGGTGTAGATAAGACTGATTTTGATGGAACCACATTAAGAATATAAGCTGCCATTTCCAAGGCATATCCCCAGAACAAAATGGGTAGATCTGAATAGCTCATCATCGATCTAACCATCTCTAACAATGTTCTGTTCTTTCTCTCCGCCACGCCGTTCTGCTGTGGCGTTTCCGGCGCAGTCAACTGGGATATAATCCCATTCTCTGCTAAGTAGTCCCTAAATTCATTCGAGAGGTACTCACCACCATGATCAGACCGTAGTGATTTGATACTTTTACATGTACATTTTTCCACTTCCACTCTGAATTCTTTGAAAGTCTCAAAGGATTCTGACTTGCGGCGTAACAGGTATATGTATCTATACCTTGAGTAATCATCAATGAATGTGATGAAATAATCATACCCTTCTCGAGCCTGAACTGACATAGGGCCACATAAGTTAGAGTGAATCAAATCTAATACCTCTTCAGATCTATTCCCTTTATCCTTAAAGGGTCGCTTGATCATTTTACCTTCCAAACAGGATTCACACAAAGGAAACGATTCTAGGACCAATGAAGATAAGGGCCCATTATTTACTAGTCTTTGTATCCATTTAAGATTAATGTGGCCGAGCCTAAGATGCCAAAAATAGGTTTGATTCATTTCCGAAGGTTCTTTTCGTTTGTTAGGGTTTATATGACCGATGTATTTAGTATATGCATTTGCGTAGTGTTTTCCATAAGATTAAGTAAATAAAGATGTCTATCCAATGTGCCAGAATAGATAAAACATTTACCACTAAAGATAACAACATTGTTATCAAAAGAAACTGAATATCCATCCATAAAAAGTTTAGAAACTGAAATCAAGTTTCGTCTAAAACCAAGCACATAAAGACAATCATTTAAAACTAAAATCCTATCACTACTAAAAGATAAGGTTACGTCTCCCAATGCAACTGCCGCCACTTTCGTAGCATTGCCCATGTAGACTGAAATCTCTCCATCACTCAGCTGTCTTTTTACCAAGAACCTCTATAAAGACATGCAAACATGATCGGTAGCTCCAGTATCTACTACCTATGACTGAGTAGAACAAGTAGCTAAACATGTTTCAATGATAAGAGATTGAGACGTACCCTTCTTCTTCTTTTTGTTAGGACAATCCGCCTTCCAGTGACTTGGCTGGCCGCACTTGAAACACTTTGTCTTTGACTTAAATTCCTCGGGAGGAATCTTAGTCTTGGACTTCTTCACCTTAGGCGCTCCCTCTGCAGCTTTCTTGGGCGTGTTCATCTTCTTCCTTTTAGTACCGGAAGAAGACACCCTATTTTCAGCTAGGTGTGCATCCGGATTTCCTTTTTGAAGTAACTCAACCGCCTGAAGATCCATGAGCAGTTCATTCAGGCCAACATTGACAAGTCCAAATTCTATCGTATTTTTGTGTCTTTTTCTCGTTCTTTTATCCTTTATTTTTTTCTGTTTTTTTAGTCAGAAAGAGCCAGAATGGGCACAGGGAGCAGCATGAGGCAGGAGAATCATTTCTGGAGAGCACAATGGTGCCAATGATACCAAGATGGGTAACAACTTCTCAGCGGAAAGCTCTCTCTTGAGCTTGGCGGAAATCGCCCACCATTCCAGCAAAAGCTGAAGGAAAAGTTTGTGATTGTGCCCACAACAACCCCAGAGTGATTGAAAGGAGAAGGAGAGGAGACTGGGCACAAGGAAAACTAATGCCAACTACAGCAGGAGCAATGCACCCTAGCCGCCGAAGGAAAGAGGAGCCGCGGAAGGCAAGTTGATGCTTCCAGAAGGATACTCGGCTCTACAAGGAAAGTTGCTATGTCAGCGCAACTAGGGCACGGCAAGTACAGAATCTGCGACTCAGAATCTTCTAAATAAGGGAAGAATCTGCCAGATATGGAAAGTCTTGGGCATGGCGGCTGCGTGTTGGGCTGAAGATCCCCGGCCTGTTGGGGAGTTTACCTAGTGTCTTTGTACTCCTATATAAGTAGATCTCATGGCAGTAAACAAATAACTCTCTTTTTACGAAGCTCTGGATATTTTACGTACCAAACAATTTTATTTAGTTTTATTTTATTTTCTACAATAGGTCTCGGGCCTTATGCCCGCAGACACTTGGGATTTACTATTTTATGTTCTTCAATCCAGTGTTGGAGTTGGATTCTTTTGTTAATTAATATAAGTAAGTTTTTCATTTATATTATGTTTTGTTTTATTTCTTTTATTTATTATTATTGTTCTAAGTCTAGCATGAGCGGCTAGACTCGTTATTCCAGATTGAACAAGGATAAGAACTTAATGAACACGTAAGAGCCGTGAAGCTTATGGGCATAAACTGTGTGAATCTGGTTCCGTCGTGTAGTCGTTTTCTTTGTTGCATTATACAGTGGGCTAATCTAGTTAATTGTGGTTGATCACTCGTTAATTAGAATTGTGTTTACTAACTCTATAAATGGTCAATGAATCGTAACTATGTGTCGGTCATGAAGGGATGGGATACATCACGGGTATTGAGGGCATAAGAGAGATCTTTGTCTAGGTAAATCTGGGTCTGTCTAGGGCATAATGCTGCTTTGTTGTTTACAATCATATGAGAGATCGGGGTTGGGTAACAAGTTAGGGTTTAGGGGATGAGAGATCACCTCTAAGCTAAACTGAAAGGATAGATTGGGTACGTTGAGAGAGATCTGGTACCTTTAACCAGATAATTAGATTTGCATAAGTAATCAGCGTGCCCATGATCGGTCAAGTGTTTGTTAAGTTCGACATCTGAGTTCTAATCCGGAATACATTTACTACTAATATTTTCCTTTCTTGTTTTGTTTTGTTATTTTATTTTACAGTCTTTAAATACAAGTGCGGAGACCACAACAATCCTCAAACTTTTTGGAAAAGTTACACTGAAGATAGAATTCGCAGCTCCTCGTGGGATCGACCCTTACTCACATAAAGCTTGCTACGCCTTGCTGTGGGCATAAGGATAACTCTCTCTTGAGAATTATTCTGACCGTGAAATGACCGCGCGTCAGAATTGGTGCCGTTTCCAGGGAGCTGGTTCTTGAAATTCTATTTTCCAACTTGTTAGCTTGGCCGATGGATGCCCAATACCTCTGAAGGAGATTGCTCGTACGATCCAGAACCTGAGAAGACTCTGAAAAGGAGGAGAGCAGAAGCACGGAGGGCACAACAAACAGGGAGACTTGCTTGTGAAAGAGAATTGGAGCAAGAAAGAGCACAACTAGAAAGGAACGAACAACTGAGGTTAGCCCCGATGGCTAAAGAAGAAGGAAAAATGTTGAGGTAGTTAGTCTTTCCGACTAACATGAATTTACATCCCATGGGCATAACACTCCCTGCAATTACTGGAAGCTGGGAGTTGAAGGCAAGTTTCATCCAAATCTTGCTCAAATACCATGGGATGACTGGAGAAGACCCTTAGAGGCATATTCAAGATTTTGAGATGGTGTGTCAAACTCAACCTACAGATGGGGGAAAGGAACAATATGTGCGTCTTATCTCATTCCCGTTCACTCTTCATGACGGAGCACGAGACTGGTTATACACCCTGCCAACTGGCAGCATAACCACATGGGCACAACTGTAGCAGAAATTCCTGGAGAAATATTTTCCTGCATCACGAGTCCAGGAGATGAGGCAAAGAATTGGAAGTCTGAAGATGGGCATAAATGAGAGTTTCTATGACTACTGGTGTCGATTCCAGAGCATGTTGACAAAATGCCCACAACACCAGATTATAGATTACGATCTAATCCAATACTTTGTGTCTGGGTTGAGACCACAGGACAAGATCATAGTTAATGCTTCATTTGGAGGATCTATCCTGAACAAGCTACCAACTGAAGCCTTCCGAATTTTAGCAGAAATGGCTGATGAAAATAGAGATGAAAGTGCCGAGGGCACAAGGACAGTTCCGGACGCTGGGAAATCAACGCACCTTGAGGTCAAACTGGAAAGGATTTTGGACCAGATGGATAAAGTGATGAACCATACTGGGGCACCAAAGAAAAGAGTGTGTGGAGTATGCAAGAGTGTGGCCTATTTCACTGATGAATGCCCAACACTACAAGAGGAGAACGTCGCTGAAGTCAACTCTCTTGGTGGGCACAACAATAACAACAGGCGATATGATCCCCACTCTCAAACATACAACCCTGGATGAAGGGATCATGAGAATTTTAGATGGAAGAGGAATGATGCCCACTAACCAGAATTGCCACCACCATCGCCGAGGGCACGCGAAGAACCCAGCCTAGCTGAACTAGTCCATGCCATGGCCAAAAAAAATATAAAGTCACAGCAGGAGAATGAAAGGTTCAAACAAGAGACAAGGGCTGGTCTGCAACATGTGAGCAAGCAAATTTCCCAACTGGCTCAAGATCTTGCCCAACTGAAGGAAAGAAACGGATAATTACCATCTCAGGTGGTAAATCCCCGAGAACAAGTGAACGTTGTGACCACAAAGAATGAAGGAGAGGGGATGAAAGTTGAACTAAAAGGAGACACCGAAGGCATAACGAAAGAAGAAGAGCAGGCACAGGAAGAGGTTGCTGAGCCCACAAGGAAAGAAACAATGAAGAAGCCTCCCTTTCCTGAGCGTCTTGCCCACGACAGGAAAGACGAGGAGATGAAGGAACTTCTCAAAGTCTTTCGAAAGGTGGAAATTAATATTCCATTACTAGATGCAATAAGGCAGGTTCCTCATTATGCCCGTTTCCTAAAAGAGCTGTGTACCAAGAAGGTACGATTTGAAGATGATGCGAGACTTTTCATGGGAGAAAAAGTCTATGCAGTGTTACAAAAGATGCCAAAGAAATGTGAAGACCCTGGAATGTTTGTCATACCATGCATAATTGGGAGCAAAAAGATTGAAAAGACGATGCTTGATCTCGGTGCATCCATAAACGTCATGCCCATGACGATTTATGAAGAATTAAATCTGGGACCACTCAAAGAGACAAGGGTGATCATCCAGTTAGCAGATAGATCAAATGTCTACCCCGAAGGTCTAATAGAAGATGTCTTGGTGAAAGTGTGGGAATTAATTTTTCCAACAGATTTCTATATCTTGGACATGGGCAACACGACACTATCTACATCCGTTCTACTGTTAGGGAGGCCTTTCATGAAAACTGCTCGTACCAAGATCAATGTTGATGAGGGCACGCTAACATGTGAGTTTGATGGTCAGGTAGTTATGTTCAACATTTATGAAGCCATGAAGTACCCACGAGATCCGGAGTCAGTCCACTTTGTGAACCATTGCTATGCCCAATCTCAAGTCATTCTAGGTCACATGAACAACCAAAAACCTCTGGAATAGGCATTGCAAGCTGGGTTAACTGACTACGATACCCTCGATGAATATGAGGATACCAGAGATGCCATCATGATGCTGTACTCTCTGGAAGAATTACCGCATGGAGTGGTGGATTTCAATTTGCCCACAATGACGCAGACAGACAAGATGCTTCCATTGGTGCAGAGGGCACCAAAGCTAGAATTGAAGAATCTCCCTGACCACTTAAAGTATGTCTATCTTGGGGAGAATGAGACATTACCGGTTATCATAAGTAAAGGACTGAATCTTGTTGAAGAAAACTGGCTATTGAGATTGTTACGAATATACAAAGAAGCAATGGAATGGACTTTGGCCGATATCAATGGCATAAGCCCTGCAGTGTGCATGCACAGAATTCTTTCTTGAGGACGATGCCAAGCTGGTACGGGATGCCCAACGCAAACTGAACCCCGCAATGAAGGAAGTCATGCTGAAGGAGATACTCAAGTTGCTGGATATGAGGATCATCTAACCCATTTCAGACAGCAAGTGGGTGAGCCTGATTCATGTCGTGCCCAAGAAGTCAGGGATCCACGTGGTGAAAAATGAGAAAAATGAGCTTGTGCCCACAAAGCTACAAACCGGATGGAGAGTCTGCATAGACTACCGGAATCTCAACATAGTCACAAGGAAGGATCACTTCCCATTACCCTTCAAGGATTAAGAGTTAGAAGAGATGAGGCTGGAAGCCTATGACAATGTTGTACTCTATAAGGAAAGAATAAAAAGAACCCATGACCAACTCATTCACCACAAACCGTTTGAGCATGGGCAAAAGGTTCTGCTATATAATTCCAGACTGAAGCTATTAGGAGGAGGGCTCAAGTCCAAATGGTCAGGACCTTATGAGATCCAGACCGTGTGCCCGAATGGAACAGTGGAATTATTTGATTCAAGTACTGGAGAGACATTTAAGGTCAATGGTCAGCGGCTAAAGCATCTCAGGGAACCAATGGTTTCATCTATAGAGGCTCTCAGGCTCCAGCTCATTGAGCCTATATACATGTAAACTTAAGGAGTGTCGTGCCCACGACAATAAGTGGGGCGCTGACTGGGAGGCAACCCAGGTTTTTTTTTTTATTTCCTTTTAATGCTTTTCGTAATTTATTTATTTCCTTTTGAGTGTTTATTTTTGCCATGTTAGTCTAGGAGTTAGATTTCACAGCTGTATTTTGTTTTTGGAGTATTTTAGGAAATAAATTCAGGTGAATTTTTCGTGGAAGGAAAGAATCTAGCTAATATGGATGCTTCCAGCATGGAGGGCACCAGCAAAGGCAATTCTGGGAAATTCGGGATCTCTTTGCCCCTGTGAGCACAGCACAAGATTCCATACAAGGAAACCCTAGAAGCCCAAAAGTCATCTGACGGGCCTGTCACATCAATCCAAATTGAGTGGCTAGGGTGAATCCAAGTATTAAACCCCAACCCTTCCTCACCAAAATTCACTCATCTATTTTCACTTCAAAAATTTCAAAAAATTACAGCCCCTTCTCTCTCTCTACAAACTCCCTCTCTCAATCGCCATAACCACGATCACCATGGCCCCAAAAACTCGCGCTGCCAAGTCCACAAAAAAGAAAGTGGAGTTCACCCTTTCACTTCACCGGAAATATTCCAGGGAAACCACCACCGACGCTGCTGCACCAACCAAGCCGTCGAGCACTGCCACCATGAACATTCAACTGCTTGCCACCATCGAACCACAGCCTTCACCCATTTCCACCCGCAAGTCTGAGAAGGTTGACAAACCTTCTCTGAAAATTGTGGAAGAAACTGTCGACGAGATCGACGACCAAGAGGAGGCAAGCATACAGCAAGATGTGACTCCTGAGCCGACGCCGGAGCACACTTCTGAGCCCTCTGCAACTGAAAAATTGAAGAAGATGAAAAAAGAGAAGGTCGTCACCGTGAAAGCTAAGTCACAGACCTTGAAGAGGAAAAAATAGACGTCGTCGACGCTGTCGGAGGACGAGGAAGCCGAGGAGGAGGCTGAGGAAGAAAAAGCTGAAAGCAGTGGAGAGTTGCGAGCCTATAAGAGTTAGGATGACCAGTCTCTATCTCTGAAGGAAGCTACTGAGGGCACAACAGATGCGTCCTCTGTATCTGTCAAAGGGAAAGGGAAAGTTGCTGCCAAACCGTCTGCAAAGAATGGCAAAAAACTGTGGTTAGCCCAACCTCTGGAAAAGTCATGCCAAAAGGAGAAGACGTCTTACCCACAATGGAGATCGTGCATAACAAGACCATCCACTTCGCCTCGCTTGCTGTCTTGGGCATCTAACGAGAGGTAATGAAACTCTTTTCTAACATTGGTTGGCCATTTTTCATTGAATGAAACTGTTTGATTTTTCCTAAGTTGGTCTATGAGTTTTTTCATGATCTGTCCGTGAAGAGTATGGGGAAGGGAGGTACTTCTGCAAAAATTTTCAAGTTTAAAATTTTTGGTAAAAATTTCAATCTTTCTGTTGATGAATTGAACATGGGTCTAGGAATTGTTTTATTTTTGGATCTGAATGATGATGATTATAAGTCTGCTGTTGTTGTGGTGCCCACGGATGAGAATGTGGAGGAGAAGTGGGCTGAGTTAGGTGACGGTTCCAAATTCAAGTCTGGAACTAGCAAGGGATACATGTTGAAAAGCAGTGCCCTTCGCTTTTATCACCGAGTGCTCACCTACAACTTCTTTGGCTGGAAAGATAGCTCCAACTCCATTACCAATTAGGAGTTGTTTGTCCTCTGGTGCATGGTGCACAAGAAGAGGATAAAATTTGGAGATGTGGCCATCGCCCAGTTCAAGGACACTGTGGCCCATTCTAAGAATCGCATCTCCTGTGCCCAACTGATTACCCATCTTACTGAAAAATTGCGTCTATTTGAGCTTTCATCCACTAATCTGTATTGCAAGCATGTTGAGTTGTTTGATTTAAACTGCTTGAAACGTATGTTGGATGTTTTTGACAATGAGAAGGGGAAACCCGTGTTTGGCATACCGAAGCTAGAAACTTCAAGTAACCTTGGTTTTTCTTTGAATACAAGTCCCAGCAAGAGGCCCTCGAGGGCACAACAGCAAGAGCCAGCAGCCACCACCATCATAGCCAGACTAGACCGATTGGAGACCGCCCTGTTCGCCTACTTCAAGCACATCAGATTTAATTATCCGACCCCCTCTGATGCCTGAACTGGTACTCTTTCCCATAGATTAGGTTTTTATTTTTGTTTTGTTTTGTATCTATTTAGGTGTCACCCATTTCCCACACTTTGCTTAAGGCAAAGTGTGTGGGTGTGGGCATTTAGGAGTCTTTTATTTTTATGTCTTTGTTGTTTTTGTGTTTTTTATTTTGTAATTAAAAGACCCCCGTACTGACCCACTTTGCTTAAGGTAAAGTGTGTGGGTAGGGGGGCCCTCTAATGTTTCGTTGAGTTTTCGGTTAGTAGGATAACCTTCTCGCACCCACTTTGCCGAAGGCAAAGTGTGTGGGTGGGGGTTACTCTGCCTTCTTTGTTTTTTTTTTAGTGTCAAGCATGTGTAAAAATTTGAACTTAAAAATCATGGAGTCTAGGGTCTTGTGACCATAAGGAAACATATTTTACTGTATTATCATTTCAACATGCCCATGCTACTGCTTATATGATGAATGAACTAAGTACCTTGTGAGGAATTGAGCCTGAATTCACAATGCATGTGCTACTTCTTTCTTGTGTGATTTCTGGATTTTAGAATTTAGGTGAACTAGAACTTGCTTTTGCTCTATTCCGAGGTCACAAGGAATTTTGGGTATGCTACTGAAATGCTTAGGCAAATTTTCATTCTGAGCCCACAAAGCCAAATAAAACCACCTTGAAAATTATCCCTTGCAGCCTTTTTTGAGCCAAAAATGAATAAAGCCTTGGTCATATTCTTTTTTGAAAACCACAAAAAAAGACCATGGGCATGAGGGGAGGATAAATCTGGTGTGTTACAAGGCATAAAATGCCAAGAGAAAGAAAGAAAAAGAGAAGAAAAAAAGGGGTCAAAATGAAAAGAGAAAAAAAAACAGAAACCCCAAGAAAAGAAAAGTATAAAAAGCCCACAAAATAAAAAATCTGGGCATGTGCTTAAATCAAATCGGCACGGTGGCAAAGGCCAGTAAGAGTCAAAATGAGTCTCCCAAAGGGAAAATTCGACTAAAAACTGAGCCAGATCCAAATATTTCCTACCTTGAACCCGTAGCCCCATTACAACCATAAAGACCTTAGCATAAGTATGCCCATTATACCAATAGTGGTGGAGGAACAAGAGCAATTGCAAGCCTATGGTGACCCTCGGTTCAATTATGTCTTTCCTTGAGCGAAAACACTTAGCCAAAAACACTTGAGTAAGGAACGCATGAACGAACCAATAACTTACTCATTTTGATTTGCAGTGGGCATTATGTATATTTTTACTATTTATATGTTGTTGAGTGTGATCAGGTACCTAGGTCTCTGTGCCCGCAAGGGATTTGCTTTTACATGCTTGATTTGTCGTGTCTTTGTCTTGAGTCTGTCTTTTCCTCCTTTTGTTTTCTGTTCATTTTTCTTTTGGGCACGTTGTACCCACATACTTGAGGGCAAGTATGACTAAAGTGGGTGGGTGTGACAAGTCCAAATTCTCTCATATTTTTGTGTCTTTTTCTCATTTTTTTGTCATTTATTTTTTCTATTTTTTGAGTCAGAAAGAGCCAGAATGGGCACAAGAGGCAGCAGGAGGCAGAAGAATCATTTCTGGAGGGCACAATGGTGCCAATGATACCAATATGGGCAACAACTTCTCAACGGAAAGCTCTCTCTCGAGCCTGGCAGAAATCGTCCACCATTCCAGCAAAAGCTAAAGGAGAAGTTTGTGATCGTGCCCACAACAACCCCAAAGTGATTTAAAGGAGAAGGAGAGGAGTCTGGGCACAAGGAAAACTAATGCCAGCTACAGCAGGAGCAATACACCCTAGCTACCGAAGAAAAGAGGAGCCGCGGAAGGCAAGTTGATGCTTCTAGAAGGATACTCGGCTCTACAAGGAAAGTTGCTATGTCGGCGCAACTAGGGCACGACAAGTACAGAATCTGTGACTCAGAATCTTCTAAATAAGGGAAGAATCTGCCAGATATGGAAAGTCTTGGGCATGGCGGCTGCATGTTGGGCTGAAGATCCCCGGCCTGTCGGGGAGTTTACCTAGTGTCTTTGTACTCCTATATAAGTAGATCTCATGGCAGCAAAACAAATAACTCTCTTTTTACGAAGCTCTGGATATTTTACGCACCAAACAATTTTATTTAGTTTTATTTTATTTTCTGCAATAGGTCTTGAGCCTTATGGCCACAGACACTTAGGATTTACTATTTTATGTTCTTCAATCCAGCGTTGGAGTTGGATTCTTTTGCTAATTAATATAAGTAAATTTTTCGTTTATATTATGTTTTGTTTTATTTCTTTTATTTATTATTATTGTTCTAAGTCTAGCATGAGCGGCTAGACTCGTTATTCCGGATTGAACAAGGATAAGAACTTAATAAACACGTAAGAGCCATGAGGCTTATGGGCATAAACTGTGTGAATCTGGTTCCGTCGTGTAGTCATTTTCTTTGTTGCATTATACAGTAGGCTAAGCTAGTTAATCGTGGCTGATCACTCATTAATTAGAATTGTGTTCACCACCTCTATAAATGGTCAATGAATTGTAGCTGTGTGTTGGTCATAAAGGGATGGGATACATCACAAGTACTGAGGGCATAAGAGAGATCTTTGTCTAGGTAAATTTGGGTCTGTCTAGATCATAATGCTGCTTTGTTGCTTATAATCATATGAGAGATTAGGGTTGGGTAACAAGTTAGGGTTTAGGGGACGAAAGATCACCTCTAAGCTAAACAGAAAGGATAAATTGGGTACGTTGAGAGAGATCCGGTACCTTTAACCAGATAATTAGGTTTGCATAAGTAATCAGTATGCTCATGATCGGTCAAGTATTTGTTAAGTTCGACGTCTAAGTTCTAATCCAGAATACGTTTACTACTAATATTTTCCTTTCTTGTTTTGTTTTGTTATTTTATTTTACAGTCTTTAAATACAAGTACGGAGACCACAACAATCCTCAAACCTTTTGGAAAAGTGACACTGAAGATAGAATTCGTAGCTCCTCGTGGGATCGACACTTACTCACATAAAGCTTGCTACGCCTTGCTGTGGGTATAAGGATAACTCTCTCTTGAGAATTATTCTGACCGCGGAACGACCGCGCGTCAACATCCCTTTTAATCATGTTAAAGTTCAGCATGAACTGCTCAAACTTCGAGGACAAATTCAGAAGAACAATGTCGATTTGAGAATCGGCATCTAGCTCTCCACCCAAGGTCTCGATCTCAGCTAGATACCCCATCATCGTAAGAACGTGATCCCTAACAGGTGTGAAGTCAGCCATTCTCGCATCCATTAACTTCTTCATTGCCAAATGGCGTGCCGAGCGGTTCTGATAACCGAAGAGCTGGTTAAGGTTGTACATGATATCATAAGTGGTTTTCATAGGTTCATATTGATGTTGCAACACATTCGACATGGATGCCAGAATGTAACAGCGCGCTATCTCATTAGACCTAACCCACTTATCATATGCAACCTTTTGGGCTTCGTCAGAACCCTCATCTGGCTTCTGAGGACATACCTCTTCAAGTACGAATTTGTGTCCTTCCGTAGTGAGAACAAGATTAAGGTTTCGAATCCAATCATTGTAATTTTCACCGATTAACTTGTTTTCTTTGAGAATAGAGGACAGGTTGGAGAGTGCCATAATGATATAGAATAACTGAAAAGTAAACATGCAGCACAGTCACAAACTTTAGGATACTCACATATAATCGTATACCTCAAAAAATTATATGTAATCCACCGACATTTTAAAAATATTTCTTATAAGCCACGTTAGTGTGGACATTTATAAAATTCATCCTTAAACAGGTAAAACCACCTTTAATTTACCTCCAGTCAAATTTCCTTATGACAAGTAAATTAATAGTCGGAAATAACCACGGTCGTGTAACCTTCCAATTAATAAGCCATGTTAGTTTGGACGTTTATTAATAAATTACACCTAAGTGTGAACACCATCATCTTAGCACCAAGTCCACTATTTCGAAACCCCTGCTCCAGTTGGAGGAGTCAGCTTGTTCTAATAGTGTTCTACAACTATCTTGATTAAGAAGTTTAATTTCTAGAGATAACAGTGATATGACACATCCGTTATGGAGGAAGACTTATTATCAACTCGCATGTCAATCACATCTCAATTAAACCAGATTAATGGAGACCGTTTGAGATTTCTACATACTTTGGTATGAATCTCTCCCACTTAGTTATTTAAGATTGAGGTTTCATTTTATCCCATTGTAAAACATGCAAACATCACATAAAATGATAAATCACCATGCATGCTTCAAACAACATAATAAGCAATAAAAAAAAACCAACTATCATGGCTTATATCTCATGTTGCTGAATGAGATAAAATTGGAAAGTCAGCTCCGGAAACTCAGGCAAGGCCGCCGTCCTCATCACCGCGCCTCGCCGAAAATCCTAGCTCCAATTAGGATTTCGGGACTTGAATCAGTGATACTTCCTTTCTTGAGCTGTACTACTTTCCTCCTTTGAGTTGATCTTCACTACAAGAATTTCGGTCATAGACAACACATGAAAAACAACGGCTCACGTTCGAGCCGTTGTCTTTTTAAACACAGACAACGGCTGCTTACCTCTATGTTGTCTATGACCGCATTTTTATATAGACAACGGTTAAAATCCGTTGTCTATATGGTTATAGACAACGGCTCTGTAATGACCGTTGTCCTATATATTTTTTTATTTTTTTTAAATTTTTTTAACAGACAACGGTTATATACCGTTGTCAATATTAATGTAGAGAACGGTCTTAGGCAACGGATGTTTATATCCGTTGTGTTTATAAATATTGACAACGGTTAATTGACTCCGTTGTCATTTTGCACCAATTGTACTTTAGTTTACAACGTATAAAGCCAGCTGTTGTCTATTACAATTTTTTTTTTCAAATAAACGGTGCCGTTTTTAATTAGATGGATTTGAGCAATCCAAAAGCGCTAAAATTTCTAAGCCTCGATTTCATTCTCTCGTCGTTCGTCTCTCTCAATCCCTCTCAATCTCACAACTTTCCTCTCTCAATATCTCACCGTCACCACTCACCCTCAATCCACCGTCGCCGATGTCGCTGCTTCCATGGTCAAGACTCACTCACTTTCTCAGACAAGAAAATCTTCCATCGTCGTTGCTTCAATAATTAATTGTTCTCCCTCTTCAGACAAGCAAATCACTCACTTTCTCTCCATCTCTCTCTTTCTCCCAATCAACACACACAATTTTGACTCTCTGTGTTCCAGCCCATGTCTCTCCCTGCCGCCGAAGACTGTGAACAGCTGCACAAAGCATTCTCAGGTTTGAATTGATCAAGACTCGTAGAGGGTTTTTTGTGTTCTTGGAATTAAAGATTTTTTTTTATTGGCCCATTTGATTGTTTTACTTCAGTTTGAATTAACTTGATATGTAGTTTCGTGTTTTGTGTAAAGATCCTTTATATTACTTTGATGCACGATAATTTTTTCAATTTACCTCTTCATCATTGTATGATTCTTTCCGATTTTTAGCTGCATTTTATTTATTATGTTGTTTTTGTTGTAATTATGTTTCTGTGAGATTAATTTTTGGGGGGAAGGTTATGTTGAGAATCAAATTGCTTCAATAATGATGAAAGCTCATGTGAGCTGTATTGTTTTGTTGATCTGAATCTGAATGTTTTTTATGACTTTGTGGTTTCAGGAAATTTGAGTTGACAGCACTGTTTGGATTAGTTAAGGTGAGTCGTGCATTTGTTGACATTGATTCAACTTAATAGTGTGATTTAAGTCTGTAGAAGCTAGAATTTCTTGGAGATCAATTTTTTGCATTTTGTTTGATGTTGTTAACATTTTTGTTGATTCCTAGTTTTTTGGAGATGAGTTGTGTTTGTTTGCATCATTTTGTTTATGTTCATTGAGGTTTTAGAAATTTTCTGATATCATTCCTTTTCTCGCTCTCTTAAAAGCAGTTCACTACTCAAATTTTTCTGATTGCACAGGTCAAAATTCTCAGTCAGTTGTATAATCTACCTCTTGATTTTAGAGTTATTATTATGAGATTATTATCTACGCTGATTTGTTCACTACGTTGGATTTTGGTCTCTAATGTAAAAAAAAGTATTTAAGTTTCTGCAAAATGATTAATAATAATAATCATAATGATGATGATGATGATGATCATCATCATCTGTTATGGGGGCATCTAAACCTTTGTTGATGTAAACGTGATTGGTAGATTTGCAGTTCTGGTTATGTATAATAAGGTCAAAATGAGAGCTAAAATATCAAGTTAAATTGAATCATTTTTATATGTGACCACCACGTGGCATCTTTATATGAGCAGAGATTAAGTAATGTATGCATAGTGGATTGTAGACATGATTTTGTAGATGTACTCGAAATTTGAGTAAAGCCTATAATTAGATATATCCACGTATATAGACTTCTCATATCCAACCCCAAACGTAATTTAAATGTTCTAAACTAATGAAATTAATAAAGAGTTAATTAATTATACCTCCAAGTATTAACAAATTAAAATTCCAAATTTGTATATGTATAATATATATATTGATCGTTGATATTGAATCTTGAATAAGAAAATACTATATATGAGAGATATGTTAGATTGAGAATTAAAGAATGCTTTTTTAATAATGAATAACTATCTGATCAAAGCTATATAGTAGATTCAACCAGAAAAATTCATGAAGGAGATATATTATGATGTTGAAGTCTTATATTTACCTATAATTATTTTCAACAAATAAATTTGAATTTAAACTATAGGGGTCTGCCCACAGAGAAGTGTTCTTTAATTGAGAGCATATTGAGAGCATGCCTACTACACGTTTCCTATCATAGAACCAGATCCCGACCACACAAAACTTCGCTTGTCAAGAAAAGGCTTGGAAGCAATTGAGAAAATCACCACACCTATAGCAGTTGTTGCTGTAAGGATTGACTAATAGCCGCTAGCATGTCAACATGGAACTGCCATTTAATGAGATTCTTTTTCGGTAGGAAGAACTCAGATCACAATTTTTTAATAGGACAAAGCAGAATTAGAACAAATAGATTTGGAGCACATTTTTGTTTTATGCTGTTTGGTAACTGCAAAATGATTGTCGGCATTACCGCGTTAGTTATATTTTCCATGGCCCCACATTGCTCAAACCATTTTATGGTACATTTTCTAGGTTATTGGTCCATGTCAGTCTGGAAAGTCATTTCTACTAAATCACAGCTTCTGTCTCTGTCATGCTATGAAGGTGCAGTGTCGTAAATTTTTCATATTAGGTACTGCTGGTTTGAGTCTCACCTTTGTCCCAATTTCTGACTTCAAAGTCGTAATTTGGTAGGTTTTTGTGTGGGCACTTGCGTGATACTAAAACCAAAGGTTTGTGCTGGACCGTTTCTGGAATTTTGGCTGCAATTGAATTAACATAATAAATACTATTTATATTTGTGCTAAAATCTTTTTATTGTTTTCTTAGGTATATGGGTGTGGGGTTCACTCGTACTGGATATTGGTGGAGTTAAGACTTCTGTCTTCTACCTTGATACAGAGGATTTTGAAAGTATAGGGAAGTCTAATGTATATGATAACAGGTAAATTTCCAAATAACTTATCTTTCTAATTTGTTGTTAATACCATAATATTTTCTTAATGCTACTGACTGATTAAGTGGTTTTCCAACCTTTGTTTCTGCAGGATTTTTGCTTTGGCAACTGTAATGAGTTCCGTGCTTGTATATAATCTACCTGCGATGGTTTGTTACTTTTTCTGTCATCCCTCTTTCAATTTCCTACATGAAGTCATTTTATGGAGATGATTGGAACTTTTGTGATTAAAAATTCTGTAAGTACCCTGCAGTTGTGATATGGTACGAGGCTATAGAATAGGGTTGACGGACTTGTGTTGTATAGGAGAATAATTTGAGTCAGCAAAAGGTTTTAAATCAATGCATTTAATGTATATATATATATATATATATACTTTCATAACATTCTTGGAGATCATGATTTGTTTTTTTGGTCAGGCTTTATACTGCACAGGGACATTGATAACATGAATGCTAAAATTCCCTAAAGAGACTAATTGTACAGGAATGGTATACTATAGAACGACACATTATTGTGCTTTAGCCATGATATTACATAAGTAAACCCTAATTGATATGTTCTCGTAAGCTTGCTACATTTCATTACATTTTCTTAAATATCAGCAGTGCTGCGTTGCTAGTGGAAGCTGCTGAGATGGCAACCCCGATGCACAATATGATCTTGGCTGCCACCTAAGAGCTGAGGTTAGATATCCTGATAACCAGAAACATTGACTTGTACATTATTTCAACTCTTTGCTGTTAAATTAAGAAATTTAAACAACAAAATATAGAAGCTCCACTAATTTATATGTCAAAGTGGACCTCTTCTCTTAGTTGAATCAATGATGTTATGCACTTCTTTTTGGCTCTCTTCTCATGACACAAACTGTTCTTTGTACATTTTCCTTATCTTATTCCAAAGAGAGAAATCAGTTTTCTGAATCATGATTGTCTTGATATATTGTCTTTTCATTATTTTGGCAGAACGCTTATGCATAATCTGAGCAGCAAGCTTTCTATTATCTGGAGAATGCAGTAGACCAGGTATTTTTTGCAATAGTGTTTTCAATGCATCTTTCACTTTCTTGTTACATATGGTGTTTAAAACCTTACTAGAACTCAGTGACTTTCTAATTGCATCATGGTGCTCTCTATGTTACAGTTAGTTTGATGAAGTTACGTGGCAAGTTGAAATGATTGAAGCTTGTTATCAACATTTGGGATCACAATTTGATGATAATTTTATGGATTGTGACTTTGGATTATTGACATTTGGGATTCTGATAATGTAATTCGACACAATTGTGACTTTTTGGATTGTCCTAGATTGTAAACGTATTTCTATTTATACTGATGTTTAGTATTTATTTATTAAATTCATGCCACATTTTATATTTTCACAGATTTTAATAAAATTGGAATTAGAATTTGAATTTTGCAAAAATAATAATAATAATAATAAATTAGAGACAACGGCTAGATAACCGTTGTATAAACAATAATAGACAACGGCTGCACTTGATAACCGTTGTCTGTACAGTAAAAGACAACGACTAAACTAAAAACTGTTGTTAAATTTACAATGGCTACAGGTAGAAACCGTTGTCTATAATTATAAAGACAACGGCTATTTTCAAAAAAGACAACGGCTATTTTCAAAATAGTCGTTGTCTATAATTATAAAGCGTTGTCAGTTTAACAACGGTTAATTAATACCGTTGTCCATAATAACACCTCTATTAACAACAGCCATTTTCTCTATTAACAACGCGGTTTAGCCGTTGTCTATAAACAAAATTCTTGTAGTGCTTCAAACTTTATTCAATATAGAATATTTATTCCTTAAAGGAAAAAACTAATATATCTAGAATAAAATTACAACTCAATAACTTGGTCTAACAGTTTTATTTCTATTACATTAAAACAACATAAAATAAAACCTAGACCTAATCCATGGATTTTCTCATGGATTAAAAACACGTAGCCAAACCGGCATACGGCCCATCATACATCCAACATAAATTAAAACATACATCACATAATTAAGGAGTCATGATAGTCGGTAACCCTGCAAACAAGTCAGTCTACAAAACCAACAATCATAATTACATGATTAGCATAAAATAACATATGATATCCAAACATGACATAATTTTCGAAATATTCAATTAATTAAATTAATAATTTCAAAAATAGCTACAAGATATAATTCAGAAATTAAATAATTATCTACCAAATTAAATCTTGATAATCTCGAAAATATCTTAAGAATAAATTTGGAAATTTGTTAAAATCATCCACCAAATTTATTTCTTAATTTTCGGATAACACCCTAATTAATTAATATTTAAAAATCTTGATATAGATCAAAAATCTATCCCAAATATTAAGCTAGGATTGAAAATCTTAAGAATTAAAATTTGGAAATTTTGATCCACTTCAAACACCTTCCAAATTTAAATTCTATTTCCAATCCTATCTAGATTAGAATTAAATAATTTATGATATACACCAAAAATTATTTTTCCAATTCTAATCCACCTAGGTTTCGAAAATAACAAGATAAAAATCTGAAAATTTTGATCCACTTCAAAACTTTCCAAATTTAAAATCTATTTTCAAAACCTATTGTGTATAGAATTTGATAATTATTGATATACATCAAAATTACCTTATCCAATTCTAAAATCTATAAAAATCGAAAATTAACATATATTAAATCTGAAAATTTGATCCTCTTCAAACTTTCCAAATCTAATATTATATTTTCAATTCATATGTATAATAGAATTAGGTAACTATATGATATACATAAAAAAAAACATATCTAATTCCACACACCATAATTTTCAACCCCCTATATTAAATAAATCTGAAAATTTGATTTTAAATCAAATACCTCTCCAAATTAATTCAACATAGCCGAAAATAACATAGAGTAAATTAGGGAATTTTAAACACCAAAAATTCGAAAATAATGGTGCTCCAATTTTCGAAAAATACAATAAATAAATTTGGAAATTTTGAATCCTCAAAATTAC
This sequence comes from Perilla frutescens, assembly GCA_026008535.1. Classification (NCBI taxonomy): domain Eukaryota; kingdom Viridiplantae; phylum Streptophyta; class Magnoliopsida; order Lamiales; family Lamiaceae; genus Perilla; species Perilla frutescens. Next base: position 13,005,015 of record BRKX01000003.1, on the reverse strand, counting down.
ATTCCAAAATCATTTAGGTATAGATCGAAAATCACAACTCATTCAAAACTAGAATTTTTGAAACACTCTCAAAAATTCATCCAAGTTTTCAACACGTCAATTCGAAAAATATGAACATATAAATCTAAAAATTTAACTAACATAAATATTTCATCAAATTTATACATAAATTTCGAATTAATCCTAGGATTAAATCTAGAACAGTGCCAAAACCCGCTCTGATACTAGTTGTTGGGATTTTTTCGAATTGAACCACCGCATGATCTAATTGGATGTTCATTAATCCTAATGTCATGTAAATCATAATTTTATGCAACACATATGTTTTAATTAACCGAGTTCAAATAATATGCATAGCCGGTTTAATCGATTCTACTAAAATGGAAACATAGAAATCGAAAAACGACTTACAAATTAAACGACGGGTTGAGGACAAGATTAAAGGTCTAATCTTGTTGTTGTGTGATTGGACCATATTTTTCTAAGTTTTGGGGTCTGTTTGATGTCTATTATTGCTATGTAATTACCCAATTGCTCTATTTTGTGGGAAGAAGTAGTCTTTTGAGTTGAATGCAGGTAGAAAGCTCCATAGTGAAGAAAGAGCCGAGATTCTAGACTAAAGCTGCGCATTTTGATGTAAGGAGATTTGAAGCCGCAGTCAGTAAGGGCATACTGCAGGAGCTAAAGAATTCTGGGCGCAGTACGTGGGCTTTAGCAATTAGAACTGGGCCGATCCATGCGTTTTTTAGACTTCCGGTAGGCCCAGACGTGAATTACAACTTGGAAATTACTTAGAGGCAGTTACAAAGAAGTTTACAGCCCTAAGGAGTCTTTTTGGGTCAACTTACCTAGTTTAGATAGATATAGATTTTTATTTCCTAGTTAAGATAAACTCTTTTATGGATATTAGATATATTAGGATCCAATTTATTTTTAATCGAATTCAGACAGAAGCAAGCGAACGCAAGAGAGCAGCGACGCGATTCTATTCAGTTTTCATATTTTCTTTTCCAATTCATCGTATTCCAAGTTTTCAATAATTTATGCGATTGAGTTCCATTATGAATTCCAGCTAAAGGTTCGATTATATCTCGGGTGACAACTTAACGAAGCTCTAGCTGAATAAATCGTGAGATCTAATTGCTTTATCGTTTAATCGAATGCATGCATCTGTTGTTCTTAATTTTCATGTCGTTTAATTGTTTTGGTATTGCTAGGTAGTTGCAAATATTTAGTAATCCGAAATTAATTAGTAGCCAATTAAACCGGCCATCTGTAATTGTGGTTTAAGTTTAATTAGTGGTAAAACGGTTCTTCAGAATCAGGGGAATAACAGTCAAGTCTCGATTGTCCTGTGTCAGAGTCGGTTGGATTTGAATCGGGTTTCTCTAGGATTAAATGTTGTCGGCTCATTAAACCTATAGAGTGTCTCTTACGGTTGTCAGTCGATTAGGGAAATAATTGGTGAAGTGTCTTCCTGGTTATTGAGAAATTATGGAAAAATTAGGTCGTGTCAGTAAGTGTCTTCGGCGACTATAACTGGTTTGCATGAGTTGATTAAATTAATCTTTGCATCAAGGATCGATTAATTGAGCTAGAGTAGAGTTAGTTGGAATCCGGGATATTTCTTTAATCATTGTTAGAATCTGTTCTCTGCGTACTTGTTTATTTAATTTAATCTCGTTATCACTTTCGTTAAATTCAGTTAACAAATTCTCAAAACTCCCATTTGAAGTTTGGTTATACAGATTGGAAATAAGGAATAATTCTCGCCAGTCCCTTGGGAGACGATCCTGCTCGTCGTTGTACTCTGCAGTAAGGGCTTACCGACTGGTTAGTCGGGACATTTATTTTTGGTGAAAAACGATGCACCAAATTTTGGCGCCGTTGCCGGGGACTGGTTCTAAGCAGCGATTACTTTTGCTTTTCAGTTTGTGTTTTTACTTTGTTTATTTGTGATTTTTCTGGTACATGACCCGTTCCTTACTGGAAAAAGAGTTAGTGTACGATCCGGAACCAGAAAGAAAGTTACACCGTTTGAGGAAGGCTGCTCGAAAAGCTAGGAAGGCTTTCGAATCTGAACAAAGAGACCTCGGTCTTCAACAGCTGTTCAACATGGCAGACAATACAAATCCACATAACAATCAGGAGCCACCTGCCAACCACGAAGAAAATCGAGCCTTAGTAAGGGCTGATGCGTCGTCATCAAAATAATCGCCCTATCTGCATAGTTCTGCCCACCATCGCTCATAATGCGGAGATCCGACCGGGTTTCATACAAGTTCTACCCAAGTTCAGTGATGCCCCTGGAGAAAGTGCGCACACGCACTTAGCAGAATTTGATTGGGTTTGCTCTACCTTGCGTCCTCAAAGCTTCACGGACAACAACATTCGTTTGTTGACTTTTTCACATACGTTGGATGGACGGGCAAGGGAATGGCTATTTTATCTTCCACTAGGTTCGATCACTACCTGGGATGAGATGGAAGAACAGTTTCTGTGTAAATTCTTTCCAGAAACTAGAGCAGCAAACCTTCGAATGGCCATTAGTAGCATCAAGCAGAAGCCGAATGAAAGTTTGGCAGATTATTGAGCGAGATTTCAGCAACTATGCCGAAGATGTCCAGACCATGGATTCACCGACTATCAGTTGTTCACCAATTACTTCTATCGTGGCATGTCGATGTTTGATAGAAAGATTGTTGATGTTGCTAGTGGAGGTTCACTCACTAACAAAACTTTGGCAGAGGCAAAGCAACTGATCATGGACATGGTATCCGGAGGACAGCAGTATGATGATGAAGATGAGGGACGACACAGACCAGTGAAAGCCGTTGATCGAGCAGACAGTTCTGGAGTAACTGAGAAAATTGATGCACTCACATCTTTAGTTCGTGGCCTAGCTGTTGCACAAACAAAAGGCTCTCGATGTGGAGTATGTTCAGAGAATGGACACTTTTCTGATGAGTGTCCTACATTGCACGAGTCGGCCACTGAACAAGCGTGCTATGGCTTGGGTGATGTACAACAAGATGCACTCAAAGGGATTTACTATGATGCTCCACGAGGAGATAACTTTCGGAGAAGGCAGAACAATGATCCTTACTCCAACACTTATAACCCGGGATGGAGAGATCATCCTAATTTCAGATAGAAACAGCCTGGAGATCAGCCTGTAACTGGAGATTTACCTCCGAGACCGCCGAGAGATAGTCAGTATGCCAATACTGACAAACCTGTTCCAAGTATGAGTGATATCATGAAATGCCTCGAACAAAGCAGTGCACTGGTGAACAATTTGGCACAGAATCAAAAGGCTTTCCAACAGGAGACTTAAGCAGCTTTAGGTAGTATGGGTACACAAATTACTCAGCTTGCTACCCAGATGAACAAGATGCAAAGGAATCAAGGGAAGCTCCCATCTCAGACTGAACAGAATCCCAGAGGCAATGTGAGTGCAGTAATACTTAGGAATGGAAAAGAGTTAGTTGAAGTTGAGCCGAAGAAGCAGAACTCCCAGCGGTATGGGCATACTGCAGATACTGAAGACAAGCAAGCTGTTGCTCAGGATGCCTCTACTGAGGTGCATGCACAATCTAAAATTTCTAATCCTATTCATGCAGCTCCTTTTCCTTTCAGGTTGGCGAAGCATAAGAAGGATGACAATGAAAAGGAGATCCTCGAGTTGTTCAAGAAAGTGGAAATCAATCTCCAATTGCTTGATGCTATCAAACAAGTTCCCAGATACGCCAAGTTCTTGAAAGAGCTCTGTGCAAAGAAGATCAGGTATGGGAAGGACGCAAGAATCACGGTTAGTGAAAATGTGTCTGCGGTTCTTCAACGAAAGTTACCCCAGAAATGCCGAGACCCAGGTATGTTCACTATCCCTTGCATCATTGGGAGTAAGAAGGTCGACAACGTCATGTTAGACTTAGGTGCATCCATCAATGTCATGCCTCTGTCTATGTACAAAGATCTGCAGTTAGGACCTATGAAGGATACCCGAGTCATAATACAGTTAGCCGATAGATCTAATGCATATCCGCAAGGGGTTGTAGAGGATGTTCTTGTTAAGGTCAATGATTTAATTTTTCATGTGGATTTTTATATTGTTGATATGAATGACTCTTTGTCTGCTCATAGGCCTTTGATCTTGTTAGGTCGTCCATTTATGAAAATAGTAAGAACTAAGATAGATGTTGATAAAGGCATGTTGAGTTTTGAATTTGATGGAGATATAGTCACATTTAACATCTTTGAGACTATGAAACATGTCGAGGATCCTGAAGCTTTGTTTATGGTTGATATTGTTGATTATCTAGTTGACGAGTTTGTAGAGTGTAATTTCAGGAAAGACAAACTTGAGCAGGTACTTTTTGGTAGAGTTTCTAACAAAATTGTAGATTCAGAAGAAGAAGAAGCAATTCGTGAGATTATCCAGCAGTTGTATGCCACCGAGGAATGTCCAGCCAGGAACATGACAGGTCGTATGCCCTTACTGACGAACACAGAACCAATATTGCCATCCCATGTGAAAGCCCCGGTTCTGGAGCTAAAGGTTCTTCCTGAGCATTTAAAATATGCTTATCTGGGGAAGGATGACACACTGTCTGTCATCATCAGCAAGGATCTTTCCTCCGATCAAGAAAACCGATTAGTTGAAATTTTGAAAAAGCATCAAGGAGCTATAGGGTGGACCTTAGCCGATATCAAAGGTATTAGTCCAGACATTTGCATGCACCGGATATTCCTTGAGCCAGAGTGCAAGCCATCTCGAGATCCACAGAGAAAATTAAACCCGGTGATGAAAGAAGTGGTTCTCAAAGAGATACTCAAACTGCTCCAGCTCGGGATCATTTACCCAATTTCCGACAGTGAATGGGTTAGTCCAGTGCACGTTGTCCCTAAGAAATCTGGTTTCCAACTTGTGAAGAATGAGAATAACGAGTTGATTCCAATGCGGTTGCAGACCGGTTGGCGCATGTGCATCGATTTTAGGAAACTAAATGATGCCACACGCAAAGATCACTTCCCTTTACCATTCATTGATGAGATGCTTGAACGTTTGGCAGGGAAATCATTCTTTTGCTTCCTCGACGGATACTCGGGTTACTTCCAGATTTTTGTCACCCAAGAAGACCAAGAAAAGACGACTTTCACATGCCCCTTTGGAACGTTTGCCTGTCGGAAAATGCCATTTGGGTTGTGTAACGCTCCTAGCACCGTCCAACGGTGTATGATGAGCATTTTTTCCGATTTGATCGAGAGCTGCATCGAGATTTTTATGGACGATTTTACAGTTCATGGAGATTCTTTCGAACAGTGCATAGAGCATCTAGATAAGGTCCTTCAAAGGTGTGTCGAGACTGATTTGGTGTTGAATTTCGAGAAATGTCACTTTATGGTGAAACAAGGCATCGTGCTTGGTGATGTCATTTCTGCAAAAGGGATCGAAGTCGATAGAGCAAAGGTTGACTTAATCGTGAAGCTTTCTTACCCTTCTAACGAGAAAGAAATTTGTGCTTTTCTCGGCCATGCAGGGTTCTACCGGCGCTTCATCCAAGACTTCTCCAAAATCGCCCAACCGATGACCAAGTTGTTGCAAAAAGATGCTCCATTCCTCTTTGATGACCAATGCAAAGAGGCGTTCGATATTTTGAAGGCAAAACTTACTTCTGCACCAATCATTCAGCCACCACAATGGGGCCTTCCTTTTGAGCTCATGTGCGACGCTAGTGACTTCGCGGTTGGAGCTGTACTGGGACAAAAGAGTGGGAAGCAGAGCCATGTCATCTATTATGCCTCCAAGACTCTCAACCCAGCTCAATACAATTATACAACCACTAAGAAAGAACTCCTAGCCGTCGTCTTCGCCTGTGAGAAGTTTCGGTCATATATTGTGGGATCCAAAGTTGTGGTATATACTGATCATGCCGCTCTGAAGTATTTACTGTCCAAAAAAGAATCCAAGCCTCGTTTGATTCGGTGGGTGCTCCTTCTACAAGAATTTGATTTGGAAATCAAAGACAAAAGGGTGCTGAAAATAATGTTGCTGACCATCTGAGCAGACTGATGACACAGTCAGACGGTATGCCCATACCGGATGATTTCCTAGACGAACTATTACTGGCCGCAGCAAATGCAACCCCTTGGTATGCGGATTTGGTGAACTTCCTCGCAACTGGGATGTTCCCAAAAGGAACTGAAACAGCAAAGAAAAATAAGTTGAAGAGCCAAGCTAAGTATTTCATTTGGGACGAGCCCTACTTATGGAAAACATGTGTTGATCAAGTCATTCGACGCTGCATTCCGGATGACGAAATCCAGTCCATTCTCGAATCTTGCCATGCTCATGCCTATGGAGGACACTTTGAACCAAAGCGGATGGCTCGTAAAATCCTCGATTGTGGTTTTTATTGGGAAACGATCTTCAAAGATGCTTACTTCTTCTGTTTACCGCTTAATTTTTGGCAAGCAGTGCCATCTTCCTGTGGAATTGGAACATCGAGCCTTATGGGCAGTCAAACAATGTTTCCTAGATCCAAAATTCACCGGGTTGGAGAGAAAATATCCATTGCAAGAACTTGAGGAAATTCGTTTGGAAGCATATGACCACGCTTGTTCCTACAAAGAGCGCACAAAATTCTTGCATGACAAATACATCCGGCGAAAAAGTTTTGAAGTTGGCCAACAAGTTCTGTTGTTTAATGCTCATCTCTGACTCATGCCCGACAAGTTGAAGTCCCGTTGGACGGGACCATATGAAGTTGTTCGCGTAAGCCCTCACGGCACCGTGGAGATTCGAAGCTTGTCTACGGAAAAAATTCTCACCGTCAATGGACAGCTGTTAAAGCCATTTCTTGCTGGAATAGATTCACAGCCATTTGATGGGGTCGACTTGGTCACCCCGGAAATAACAGCGTAATCCCTTCCCGCCTGTCGAGCCAACGATGTTAACCAACGGCGCTTCTCGGGAGGCCACCCGATTTCTTTTCCCTTCTTGTTTCATTTATTTACTGTTTTATTTCTTTCTTTACTATTTTTATTTGCGTATTTTTATCATTTTCGTTAATTTTCGTTCTTTTCCAAAAAAAAATAATAAAAAAATAAAAAAAAAACTCAAATTGGCTCGGAGGAATTATGATAATGCATCTCATTATAAGTGGCTTTGCATCTAAGTGTGGGGTGAGGGACGACATTACAATTTATCCAGTAAGGAAGGGCTCAATTGCAATATCCATGAGTCCATTTGGGGATTTTTCCTCTCAGCCCTAATTGGATTCCATTTAACCATCTTTCCCCCCCAATTCAAATTGTTACAGCCCTTATTCTATTTTTTTTACTGCTTGTAGACTCCCGCGCCCTCTCAACTTCCCACACCGCCATGGCTAAATGGAAAGTCTCCAAGCCCGCTGCCACAGCACCGCCGCCTCCGCCTGAAGCCCACACTGTCGGCGCACCCTCCCCGCCTCGCACACGCGGTCGCGCCCTCGCCGGCGGCTCCAAGAAACGGCGACTCACAGCAGACCCCTCTACTTCCGCCCGCGGCCCCTCACCGTCACCAGCAACCGCCGGGCCGGTCACCACCCCATCTCCGCCTCCTTCTGCCACCACCACCCCGCCACGTGCCTCCTCTCCCCAGCGATCGTCATCCTCCTCGCCACCACACCGAATTCGAAGCAAGTCCACCGCCGGTCGCCCTAACCGCCGCGTTGTCACCACCGATTCTTCCCAAACAGCCTCAGCCGACATTCAACTCCCTCCAACCTCCGCAATCCCTGCTCCGGCGTCTCCCACTTCCTCACCGCCTACCTCTCCTGCTCGAGTGGCCCCTTCACCCTCTACCGGACCCTCTTCCTCTCACCGCCATTCCGACCGTCGTCCCCCTTTTCGCCCGGTCGAGGAGATCAACCGCCACCTTCGCCAGAACCTGACTCGACTACTTCTCGGTCCTCGGCTATTCGATTGGGATAGCATAGCACCACTGGGGGTAAATGATTCTATCCGCTCTAGTTTTCAATCGATCGGGTGGGAAATTTTGTTAGATACTTCCCGCCCGGTTTATGATGTTTTGACTGTGGAATTCTTGTCGTCTTTTGTGTTTAAGCCTTCTAGTTCCTTAAATGATTCGCATGCTATTCTATTTCGCTTGAGGGGGGCGGGAGTTTCATATGTCTGTAAACACTTTGAATGTGATGTTGGGATTGGAATTTGCTCTTTCTGTGACTGAGGATGATTATGACTCTGCTTGGTGTGATATACCTGACGAGCATGCTTTGACACTTTCTGATCACTGGCGTGCGTTATCTGTTGATGATCATTATGTGCCCCGTTTATCTAAGAGTGCTAATATCCGTGATGATGCTTTGCGTTTGAGTCATCGGTTCTTGTCTGACAATTTTTTTGGTCGTGTCGATATGCTTAGCATAGTCACCAAGCAGGAGGTCTTCTTGTTAACTCGTATGTTGAAGCAAGAAAGAGTCAATTTTGGTTTTTGGTTAGCTTTACAGTGGCGGTACATCGCCAATCACCCGCATGGTAAAGTTCCTCTTGGTCATTTCGTTACTTTGTTGGCTGAAAAGTTGGAAGTTGATGCCACTGGTTTGGAGTCTATTCCCCCCACTGCTCTTACTTTGACTGAACTAAACAACATGCGCTTGCTTTTCATTAACGTCTCCGGGCAATATCAGTTAGCTCGACCAGGTGTTTCGACCCCGAGTCCCTCTGTGGTTGTAGGTCCCTCTGTTACCCCCGCTTATCTGCTACCGGTCATTGAGGCTCTCATCACTTAGTCCACTCAACAGATCCTCCGCCGCCTTGATGACATTGATGGGAGACTCACCGCCTTGGAGAAAGTGGTGATTCATATGAGCGATACCCCTTGATTACGAGAGTATTGGTCCTTTCTACCCCTTTTTTGTCGTTTGTTTATTTTCATTGAGTGTGATGTGTTTTTCCTTTGTGTGCTTGTGTATTGGTATTTTACAGTGCGGACACTGTACAGTTCTCAGTGTGGGGTAGGGAACTCATACATACCCATGCTTAGTTTGTGTTGTGTTTGTCTGTACTTTTTGAATGCAAGCGCGTGACTGTTTGAGATTAGACATAGAAGGAGAACGGGCTGTTATGTTGGTTTGACTGGATTATTTGATCCGTGATTTTGTGGATTAAATCATGTGTTGCTTGGATGTGTTTGAGAATGATGGATGTGCATTTTGATCACTTTTGATAGCCCACATACGTGAGTTTTGAGCCTTGAGCATAAAAAAATATTGATACATCTTTATTACAGCTCGAAAACTTCTTTGACGTGTGTGTCAGATTAAGGTTGCTTGATACTTGAATTGCCTAAATGCCATGCTTGTTTGATTGTTAAGTGTACTCATGAAGATGATAAAGGCAACTAGGAATTAACCTCATTTTAGCTTGAAATTACCTTACCCTTGCATTATTCTCTAGTGAGCCCTTTTGAGCCACAATTTCCAGTTCTTTTGAAAAACCATAATTCAATGAGCCGTAGCCTTTCATTCTCACAACCTGTTTTTGTCACCTTTGGAAAAATATGCAAGTGTTACTATACTTTTTGGAGCTGCAGAAGGAATTAGAAAGTGCGAAAAGAAAACTTTCTGCCCTATTGTTATGTGTATAAGAAAAAAAAAAGAGAAAAAGAGACAGAAAATAATAAAAAAGGAGAAGAAAGAGAGTTGTAGGGCAGGAGGTATAGCAAAGCTATACATGAGATAAATTGAAGCACAATAAAGCGCTTGAGCCCGATTGTTGAACATTGCAGCCGTCTATGAATTTTGATACACTTGCATTTTTTTTTTCTTGTTATAGCCACTTATCCCAAAATTCTCCTACCTCTGACCCTGGCCCCGTTACAACCCAGAAGAAAAGTCCTTTTGATTCGTGAGTAACTTGATTGATCAATGCATGTTTTGACATGAGGGCAATTCTGTGTTGAAAGTATCCAATCTTGACTGAGTGAACTCTTCCCATGCTGCCCTTATTTTGAGTGATTTTAGAGAGAATCTTTGGTGAGGCTGGATCGAGGTGCACAGTCCTAACTCGAATGAAGAGTATATGCATGTTTATGAAACAAAATTGGTTTGTGGTTTGTGGATAGTTACATGACAGCTTGGACTACTACTATTTTTTATCAAAGATAGTCACTCTTTGCTTTTGTGTTTCAAATCTTTTTGTGTGTTTTGTGTTTAAGTGTGCTCAAGGACGAGCAACGTCTTAGTGTGGGGTAGTTTGATTGGACCATATTTTTCTAAGTTTTGGGGTCTATTTGATGTCTATTATTGCTATGTAATTACCCAATTGCTCTATTTTGTGGGAAGAAGTAGTCTTTTGAGTTGAATGTAGGTAGAAAGCTCCATAGTGAAGAAAGAGCCGAGATTCTAGACTAAAGCTGCGCATTTTGATGTAAGGAGATTTGAAGCCGCAGTCAGTAAGAGCATACTGCAGGAGCTAAAGAATTCTGGGCGCAGTTCATGGGATTTAGCAATTAGAACTGGGCCGATCCATGCGTTTTTTAGACTTCCAATGGGCCCAGACGTGAATTACAACCTGGAAATTACTTGGAGGCAGTTACAAAGAAGTTTACAGCCCTAAGGAGTCTTTTTGGGTCAACTTACCTAGTTTAGATAGATATAGATTTTTATTTCCTGGTTGAGATAAACTCTTTTATGGATATTAGATATATTAGGATCCAATTTATTTTTAATCGAATTCAGACAGAAGCAAGCGAACGCAAGAGAGCAGCGACGCGATTCTATTCAGTTTTCATATATTCTTTTCCAATTCATCGTATTCCAAGTTTTCAATAATTTATGCGATCGAGTTCCATTATGAATTCCAGCTAAAGGTTCGATTATATCTCGGGTGACAACTTAACGAAGCTCTAGCCGAATAAATCGTGAGATCTAATTGCTTTATCGTTTAATCAAATGCATGCATCTGTTGTTCTTAATTTTCATGTCGTTTAATTGTTTTGGTATTGCTAGGTAATTGCAAATATTTAGTAATCCGAAATTAATTAGTAGCCAATTAAACCGGCCATCCGTAATTGTGGTTTAAGTTTAATTAGTGGTAAAACGGTTCTTCAGAACCAGGGGAATAACAGTCAAGTCTCGATTGTCCTGTGTCAGAGTCGGTTGGATTTGAATCGGGTTTCTCTAGGATTAAATGTTGTCGGCTCATTAAACCTATAGAGTGTCTCTTACGGTTGTCAGTCGATTAGGGAAATAATTGGTGAAGTGTCTTCCTGGTTATTGAGAAATTATGGAGAAATTAGGTCGTGTCAGTAAGTGTCTTCGGCGACTATAACTGGTTTGCATGAGTTGATTAAATTAATCTTTGCATCAAGGATCGATTAATTGAGCTAGAGTGGAGTAAGTTGGAATCCGGGATATTTCTTTAATCATTGTTAGAATCTGTTCTCTGCGTACTTGTTTATTTAATTTAATCTCGTTATTGCTTTCGTTAAATTCAGTTAACAAATTCTCAAAACCCCCATTTGAAGTTTAGTTATACAGATTAGAAATAAGGAGTAATTCTCGCCAGTCCCTTGGGAGACGATCATGCTCGTCGTTGTACTCTGCAGTAAGGGCTTACCGACTGGTTAGTCGGGACATTTATTTTTGGTGAAAAATGACGCACCATTGTGTATGATGATGATCGACGCCCGCCAATGCTATTCCACTCCTTAATCTTCTGTTGTATTCCCGGACTGAATCTAGTTTCAGGGTGGGCTGAAATCTACTAGATCGGTATGGATACTGTGGAGATAAAGAAGAACAAAAGAGAGTTGAATCGTAACACACATAATTTCGACCCCCACCTCCATATTTATAGGGGAGGTGGTCGAAATTATCAAGCCCTAATCATACTGGGCTTGGGTCTCTATCTCCTTTTTCAACTCCAGTCCATTAAAGTCATATTGGGCTACAACAGGGATCTAGAAGAATATTAAATTGGCCTGCTAATTTATTTAATTTCCAATATCCAATAAACTTAGGATATTATTAAATAAATTAAGTATTATTTTTATTCCACTGAAGAAATAATACTAACCTACCAATTTAATACATATTTCTGAATATGCTTTCTCCTTTAGTCCAGTCATTCCCCGTGTTTAAGATATAATGCCCATTAATTAATTATGTAAGCTTCTGACAGCTATAATTAATTAATATCTTATCCTTGAGTAGTACCACACAAGCTTTACTCATGTACGGAATAAATTCCACCTGCAGGGATTCAACATGAACTTGTGTTTCCTCAAAAGGACACCATCAACCTGGCACACCAGGACACGGTGCCCCTACATATTGCATGATTCATCATAAGTGTAAATGTTACAACTCAAGATATCGAGATTATTGATCCTATGAAAGAACCTCACCCTTTGATAAATCAAAGTTGCAAACACTACACGTATATATCCGTCAACATATAGGGGTTAAGAACCCGAACTCTGTGGATTCCTATTCTTTCATTTAAGGTCAGAATAGATAATAGAATCCTAAGTAGATCCTCCTCAATACACTTGACCGTGTATTAGAATAATCAGTTAGTCAAGACAAACTAACTATCAGATTATTCTACGGCGTACCGATAGCAGGTTCAGTGCCATCTAGACCGTGAACATTTTAATACATTACAAGGAACTGATGATATGATCTAACCGTGTGTTTACCCACACCATATCATCTACAATGCAAGTATAGTGAACATGCATGTAAATATAACAATTTAAATGCAAATAGTGACTGCAATTGTATTCATTCTATATCATCATAAAAACCATCATCAATAATGTATACAAAAGACAGGTCTTCTAGTATACAAAACCAACAATTTGGCACAATTTCCTTTTATCTTTTTTTCTTCTTCTCTTTTTTGCCTTTATTTTAAACTATAGATACAATTAAACTCAATTATGAAAATTTAACTTTAATTAAAAAAATAACTAAAAAATAAATATAATTATAGTCCCGAGAATAAATAATCAACTCTACATCATAAATTAATTGAAAAAAAAAACTGAAGATAATAATAAATCATAATTATGAAAAATCAAACCCAATAAAAAAAAACTAATAACTAAAAAACTTATAAATTCTAATAATTAAATAATTAACCAATGAGTATAATCATTCATTTTAGTTTTCTTTCGATAAGGAATGAATAGGGCATGATGAATAATACATGCAATACTGTAGCTACTCACATTGATACAACGTTGGTTTATGAGATTCCGACAACATACAATAGCACGTAAATACTTAACATAGATAGTCACGTATGCAATTTTAACAAAGTAGAGGTTAATAACTCGAATAACAAAGTAGAGGTTAATTTTATAAAGATAAAATAGCACATCCGGTTAGCTAATAATAGATGAAGCTTTAGCAAGTCTTTTATTTGTCCTCTACGTCTGATGTTTCGGGTTTTGTCCTACACATAAAGACTGTGACTTGGAAGCTTATTAAGGTCATTAACCTATTTTATAACGTAAATAATAGTATAAAGGTAAAATGGTAAATTTATAAAATAAGGTCGCGAAAAGACAATGCTTGAAGGTCAAGCGGGTAATCTTAACTTTAAGTTATACCCGAATACTTGATCAAGTAAAATATAATGTAATTACATAGATTAAAATCGTATTACTAAATGAATTATTTAAAAGATAATAGTATACCAATAAAGAGTCACTCATCATATAATATGCTTACTTTTGAATTAAATTCCAAAATTAAACAAAATAGAAAAATAAAATAAAATAAAATAAATACATAAATAAAATTGTAGTTAAAAAGATTTGAAACATAACTATAATAAAATGAAACTTTAGCCACTAGACTAAATGATTTTATGTAATATAAAATAAAGTGCTTTAATTAAATGGTTTCATAAATGCTTTGGATTAAATACATAAAAAAAGGTAAAGCCACTGGACTAAATGATTTTATGCATTTTTGGTCGTGTACAATTTCCTAATATTTCAGCGTGTAGGCAAGTTAATTTTTTTTTTCAACACAACAATTGCAACGTGTACGATTTTCATTATACACAACACGTTAATTTTTTTTCGGCGTGCATAATCAATTACAACGTGTGTGCTGTGAGCCGTGTACAATCAATTTCAACATATAGAATTTCCTTTATTTTTTCGGCGTGTACAATTTCAACATGTGTGCGATGAGCCGATAAAATTGACTTTGACTTTTTCAAATTTCATTAAGGGTAAATTAGATTTTTACACTTCTGTTTGGTTATAAAATAATATTTTACAAATCTTGATTAGAAAAGAAGTTTATAATTTATTTTTGGTTATTTTAATTTTTCTCCCTTAATAATATATATAGTCTAGAAAGGTATTATATATGATAAAAAGATTAAAAAATATAAATATTATTTCAACAAGATTTGAACCACAAACCTCTCAAATAATAATTTGGACTCTAATATTTTAAATAAGTGCCATTTTCGAGTTTCAAAAAAAAAGAAATCTTAAAATGCATGCCGGAGGATTCAAACCTTAATCCCTTTTAATATCAAATTAAACATCAACCATTAGGCCAAAAACCTTATGAAATAATTAACATATGATCTTTATTAAATAGTGCCAAAGATCTTTGAAATAATTAAAAAAAAAAAAAACACACACATATACTCGCCCAACACATACGAACACACTCATGGATTCACACACAAATGCACAATATAATTCATTTTATCATCAAATCAATCAACTCTTAAAGTATTCAAGAACAACAAAAATAAAATTAATTAATAACATAATTTAAAGAAAATACTTCAAAACAGCCCGTAAATCACCAAATACACACTAAAATCGGAAATAAAGTTGAAAAATAAAGAAAAAAAATGAGGTATTGAAAGGCTATGATTCTACCCATTCTTAGATCTGAAAATTGGAAGTATAAACCTCAAAATCTCTAAAAAAATAATCAAAGAATAGGAAAGAAGAGATGGAGGGGAGTTCAAAAATATAATTGCATGTTAAAAATGAGCTCGCGGGAAAAATTTCGGCCGCCGGTGAAGAGGAGGGGGGCAAGAGAGAGAGAGAAGAGAGGAAAGAGGACACATGAGGGCTGACTTAGAAGTGTTTCCCAACTCATGACCTAGAATAGAAGAAAAAATGGTATTTATATCACTCCCTAAATAAATCCTAAAATCTAATTAAATCAAGAATTAAATCATAACTTAGTCAAATGAAATCCATCTAAGGTGAAATCAAATTCTACCACACTATCATATACCATATTTAGTCACTTCGTTCCTATAACTATAGGTCTCGGAAATAATGAAAACGTGAATAGGCTAAAAAGCCCATAAAAAATTGGACCTCAACCTTAAAATGCTTATATTTAGGCAATTAGATATTGTTGGGCCAATTACAACTATTAAATTTATATTCCGAATTAATTTTAGATAGTAAAATTTTGGGTATTACAGAATTAGTAAACCCTAAAATTAAATTAGATTAATTTCATTTTTTATCCGACATCTCGCGCGGTGCACTTGTCCGACGCTAACCCATGGCTAAGTGTGCGAGTGTAACTTGATGGTAAGCCTTTTTTATAAACAAAATAATATCTTTGATGATAAAACATTGTAAAAGACTAAAACTAAAACCTATGACAATTCATAAAAAATAAAATCCAATAATCTTAAATCAGTAAAAATCTAGCAATGTAAACATAACTTAATAAATAACTAGAAGGGGACATATCAATGTTCTTTTTTGTTTTATAATTTAATTTTTAATTGTTTCATTCTTATTTTATCCATCATCTAATATTTTAAATTTCAAATAACATGCACTTAAAATATATGTGGGATCCACCCACATATTCAGCAGTGTCGTTTCGTGTGTGCAGCTGCTCTCGAACTCGAATTTTTTCTCCGCCACTTTAAGCAGAAGCAGTGAGAAGAAAGGAGAACGATGAACGCCCCTGACCGTTACGAGCGATTCGTCGTCCCCGAGGGTGTTTCCAAGTACTCTCTCTCTAGCTTCTCTCTCTATGATATGTGTATATATACTCTGCCTTCTTCCCTTCCTTTTTGGTGGTGAAATTTTGATTGGTTAAATAGGGTTTCTTACGAGAGAGACACGAAAATCATCAATGCGGCGACGTTCACGATCGAGCGCGAGGACCACACTATCGGCAACATTCTCCGCATGTAATTGATTTTCTCTTTTGTTTTTCTCAGCATTTGGTAATTAAGTTTTGCTGGAAAACCCTATTTTTTTGTCCCTAAAACAGGCAATTGCACAGCGATGAGAATGTTTTGTTTGCTGGCTACAAGTTGCCTCACCCGCTTCAGTACAAAATTCTTATAAGGGTTTGTATATGTTCTTTTCTGTTACAGTCTCTCCGTTTTTATTTTTCTTTGTTTTTTCATTTTTATTTTTGGTTCTCAATTTAGGGATATGTTGATTGTAGTATGTTTTTCTTTATGGAGTCAACAATTAAATGCAAATTTTAACTTTCTCATCGCAGTTGTATGCACCAATTAAGGCTAAAATGATCCTTGAACATGATTTTAAGGTTTGATCATGTTGATTGTAGCATGCCAATTGGAGAGGGTAGTGATGGAGCTAACAATTAGATGAAAATTTTAACTTTCTCAGTTTCTCATTGCAGTTGTGGACCCTTTAAAGTTAAGGTGTTCCTTGAACATGATTTTAAGGTGTGATTGTGTTGATTGTAACATGACAATGGGGGATGGTAGGGTTGTTTGGGGAGTTCTTTTTGCATAAATTTGAAGACTACTGTAAACAATTAATACTGTGTTGTTTTACCTTTTCCGAGACTAGAATTATATAATAGTACGTAGGTGGTAGCAGTGTGGTTAGCATAACACGACAGTTCAAACAGAACAAAAAGTGTGCACAGTTGGGATAGATGTTAGAATCGACAATCTAATATTGATTTTATCATGCTTGTGCAGCTGAAAACATTGAACACATTTCACAATTTTGACCTTTTCATCAGAACATACAAGTTTACCATAGTAATTCAGTTTGTAGAAATTAGAATAATATGTTGGTGTTTAGTACTTCCATATGACTTGTTGGCTATTTAGAACCTTAAAAGAAGTAGATCTGGCCTTCATTTTTTTGTTTTAAAAATGTGAGGCTGTGAGCCTTTCGTTAATCATTGGCATTATATGTGTTTTGTGCTGACAAGGAATACCTCTTAGATGCAAAAAAATGTCATCTGAAACTAAAATATTTTATTGCTGAAACATTGCAATTCTCTAGGTGTGTATTTTAATGATTCCAATATGTTTGCCCTCTAGTTGTAGGTGGATACTGGATAAGTCTGACCGGTTTCATTTCTGTCTCGTGTTTGATATTTTTGGTGTTCAATTTGCAGATCCAAACTACAAGCCAATCTTCACCAATGCAGGCGTATAATCAGGCTATCAATGATCTGGACAAGGAACTTGATCATCTAAAGAGCGAGTTTGAGGTAATGTTCTTTATTTGTCATACTAGTAAATCTTCCTTCATAAAATCCTTTTTTCCCCTGTAGTTTTCCAGCGAAACAATCTGTAAGTTAACAACTATTGTTGTTCTCTCTCCTTGTAGGAGTTTGTCTTCCGTTTTTACACTTGAAATTGTGTTGTAGTTCTTATAACACTATATGCCATGTAGTGGGGCCATCTTTGCTTATAATATATGCATCTTCAATAAGCTGAAAACTATTTTCCCAATATCTGATTAATGCTGCACACTCTATAGGCTGAGCTGGCGAGGCATGCAGTGAGGCAACAACGGGAGTTTTGAGCTGCTTGGTTCTTGTTAACTTGCTAGTACTTGATGCATAGCAGCTGCCGTGTGCTGATTTTAGAACATTTTAATGGTGGATATGGTCGAGTTGGGAAATGTCTGCAATGTTACTTTAATTCTAAAATTTTAATCAGAAACCTTCGTGTATGTTTCCTAAGCCTTTTCATATTTGGAGTCGAATCTGTTGTAGGCCATTGTTCTTCCTGAAATATAGCAACTATTAGTGCTTTTGTCTACAGAGACGGGCATGCACAACCCCTCTTCTGAAACTACTACTAATTATAGATTTACTGTAGCACCCCAAATCCGGAGGGGTCAAGGTGCTAATGGAAACACACGCGAAGGAGAAAATCCCATAGAAAAATTTCCAAATAGAGTAATCAATTTGAGATTTGCTATATCAAAGAAGCTTACATTTACTAGTCAAACACCAAGAATCAATATATTTGACTAATCAAGAACCAATAGAAATAGATCTTAAGAAAACTGACTGGTCAACTATATCAAAATAATAACAGTCAATTCATGAAACATAACATGACCAAAACGCTCATAGGCGTACACGTGGCAAAAGTTAAGGTTCAGCGGAAGCATAGAAATTAAGAATCATACAGTTGACCATCAACAAAGTATACAGCGGAAGCATATAAATCATATAATAGTTTGACCATAACTAATAAATTCAAAAGACGGTCAACTAAAAACAAAAGGTCCCCATTGGTCCACATCTGCCACCTGCTGTCATCAATTACCTGAAAAACATTTTAAATAATGGGGCTGAGTGCCAGAAAACACTCTGTGGATATACTCATACATTCGTCCCATAATTTGCATAAAAGAAATAACAATAATCATAATAATGATTTCACATTTGACGTCACAATTCATACGCTCATTAAACATAGTGGAAACCGACCCTAATATGATCACATATCATCTATAGCATATTCATAACATATTCGGATATCCTCATATGAGTCGTATCAGATCCACAATGAGCAACATGAACATAAATCATAATTCATTTTTCCATATTGGACGAAAGTTTAAATACATTTTCAAAAGAGTTTTAGTATGTAAGCCCACCTTCTAGCTAAATGTAGTTGTCGCTTTAATCTCAACTTGCACGTGCTAAGCCTGCTGCCTCGGGTTAAGACCTACACATAAAGGCTATGTCTTAGAAACTTATTAGAGTAATTAACCTATTATATGATGTAAATAAGGGTATAAGGTATATCTATAAAATAAAGTCATAAAAAGACGACGCCTAAAGATCAAACGGGTAATCCTAGCTTTAAGCTATACCCGAGCCCTTGATCGAGTATAATATATGGATTAAAATCATAATAATTAAAGTAAGGCTTTAATAATAATAATAATAATAATAATAATAATAATAATAATAATAATAATAATAATAATAATATTTCAATACCAATAAAGTATCACTTATAAGTTATAATACAATATGCTTAATTTGAATTAAATTCAAAACTAAACAAAAATAGAAAAAGAAGTAAAATAATTAAATGCATAAATAAAATTGTGGTCAAAAGGGTTTGAACCCATGACCTTAAATGTAAAATAATGATAATTTAACCACTATACTAAATGATTTTATATAACATTTAACAAACTGCTTTAATTAAATAGCTTCATAAATGCAGTGAATTAAATACACAAAATGAGAATTAAAACTGCATCAAATGGTTTTGAACCCAGGCCCTCCTAAACACGAACAAAACACTTAACCATTAGACTAAGCCTTGTACTTTAATAAGATTTGAACTCTTGACCTCTTAAGTATTAATCTGAACACTGACCACTAAACCATATGCTATTTTCGAAAATTAAATGATGTTATTAATTATATAAGGTTTAAAATCATCTTAGATAAAAATGATTAAAATGAATTAAAACTGCATTAATGAGATTCGAACCCTTACCCTTTTATTTACAATAAAAGAGATTTAAAAATACATGTATGAAGGTTTGAACCTTAGACCTTTTGATTAATAAATCTGAACATATCCATTAAGCTAGTTACCATTTTCAAAATTTACACATGATTTTAATTAATTTAAAGTTGAAACAGAGGACATTAATTACAAAAAGAGATTTAATAAAAATGCATGCAAGAAGATTTGAACCTTAGACCTTTTAATATTAATTTAAACATCAACCATTGGGCTACACAACCTTATGAAAATATTAATCTATACTCTTTATTAAATAGTTTCATAGATCTAAAAGAAAAAAATAATAATAATAAAAAAAAAATAACACACACACACAAACACGCCCAGAACACACATTCACACATCACACATTCCATTTTTTTTCTTCCCTTTTCCTTTTTATTTCATCAAACAACCATTTAACATCTAAAGAGTTCAAGAACACCAAGAACATCATGAATAAAATTAAAAATATATATTAAAGTCATCCATCTAAAACAGCCCCTAAATAACAATATAGATACTAAAATCGAAAATAAAGTTGAAATATAAAGAAAGAAATGAGGTATTAAAAGGCTAGGGATTAACCCATTTTTAGATCCGAAAATCGGAAGCCTAAACCTCAAAATTTCTTAAAAATAATCGAAGAATAAAAAGAGGAGAAGAAGAGGATTCCAAAAATGTAATTGCATGTGAAAATAAAGGTGGCCGGAATTTTTCCGACCAGCGGCTCCGGCGGCGATGACGGCGGCGCCGACGAGGAGGAGGGGAGGCGAGAGGGAGAGAGAAGAGAGGGGGGGCTGACCTAAAATGGATCCTCCAAAAATGACCTAGCTAAGAAGTGAAATGGGTGTTTATATCCCTCCATATCTTAACCTAAAATTTAATTAAATTCCTAATTAAATCATAACTTGGTCAAATGAAGTCCCACTTAGGTGAAATTAGTCTCTATGGATTCGTATCGACGAACACTATCATCTACCATATTCGATCGTCTTGTTCCGATAACTATAGGTCTCGAAAATAATTAAAAACGTAAATGAACTAAAAAGCCCATGAATTGGGGCTAAATAATAAAATTTCTAAATTTATTCATTTGGGCCATGAAATCATGATTAAAAATAGATTTGGGCCTATTATAAAATCTTGGAGTGTTACATTTACTGTGCTAATTGTTAAAAAAAATTTGGACCTGGTGATTACTCTTGAAAATTGTGTTATTTCTGATTTGGACTCCACTCCAATAGTTGGTTTTCTTTCAGAGTGATTGATCTATTAGAGGCAGTGCGGTAATAGAACTGGAGATTGGTGAGGCGTATTAGACTGAATTATATTGGTGGATTTAGCAAAATTTAGATGGGAATTGTTTTACTTATTATCGTAGATAATCATTGCTATTTTCTAGGACATATTTTGGGAAATTGTTCGGTAAGATGATTTGTTTTTCTTTGCCAATTGAGTTCGAGTATGTTATGTCATATATATATTTTTTTAAAAAGAAGTGTTTTTATAAAATTGTAATGCTCAAATTAATTTATAATTATCGAGATAAATGATGCTTT
Organism: Perilla frutescens; assembly: GCA_026008535.1. NCBI lineage: Eukaryota > Viridiplantae > Streptophyta > Magnoliopsida > Lamiales > Lamiaceae > Perilla > Perilla frutescens. Next base: position 12,983,662 of record BRKX01000003.1, on the reverse strand, counting down.
AATTTCAACCATTTCTTGTCAAAAATCAATTTATGATTAATAGATAAAATCAAAGATGCGTAGCATCTAAATGATGAAAATTCTAATTTGTGTTAATTATATGAATACGTTGTTTGGAGACGGTTAAATTCGCGGGTAAAAACATGTGCAATTAGCCAGAAAGTTGATCAACATTCAACACGATCCCTTCACCAAAAAATGATATTAATAAAAAATAATAAAAACAAATTGGAGAGGAAATGAGTTGGGGCCAACAAATTAAAAATTTGACTACTCCTCAATTTATTTTTTAATATCATGAAATTTAAAATTCTAAACTTCAACATCACCGTCATTCGATTTATAGTTCTACACTTGTTCAGTCACCAAAATTCCGAACACAAATAAATTAGCCAGTAACAAATAAAATCCCCCAAATTCCAGCATAAACACAACACCAATCTTCAAACCCCACCATCCTAATTTCTCCGAATTCACAAAAACCATGGATTTAGACTATAATCCCAGCCGGAAAACTCTGATCAAGAACAAATGGGTGGCGGCCGCCGCCAGCATATGGATCCAGTGCACCTCTGGCTCACTCTACACCTTCAGCATCTACTCCCAAATCCTCAAATCCACCCAGAATTACGATCAATCCACGCTCACCACGATATCTTGGTGCAAAGACGTCGGGGCCAACGTCGGCCTTCTCTCCGGACTCCTCTACTCCGCCACCGCCGCCCGCTGCGGGCCGTGGGTCGTGCTGCTGGTGGGGGCGGTGCAGTGCTTCGCGGGCTACTTTCTCATGTGGCTGACGGTTACGGGGGAGCTGCCGAGGCCGTCGCCGGCGGTGATGTGCTTGTACATGCTGGTGGCGGCGCACGCAATGACTTTCTTTAATACGGCCAATGTGGTCACTGGGGTGCATAATTTTCCTAGTTACAGTGGCACAATTGTTGGGATCATGAAGGTATGTAAAGAAAGTTCTTTTTATTTATAGAAATTTGATATTTTATGTTTTTTCAAGATTGTGGTGGTAAATTATGATAGATTTTACTTATCACGCGTAATTCGGCGCCCGGTAGGGAAAAAAAAGGAAAAAATTGTGATAAAGTATATGGATTAGACAATTTCTACTGGATAATTTTCTAAAATACAATCACCAAAATAACAATTTATTCAATCAATTGACAATGTCACAAAATGCAAGAAAACAACATATTTGGCTTGAACAGGTTAGACAGATCATATCGTGTAGACCTGAACTCAGACCTGACCTGTTTGGTAGTTGGGTAAGGATGCTGGACCCAACTCTAACTCAAACCCGCCGAGCCCTGGCATGAACCCATTTTTAGCATGTTAGGTTATTGACATGCTTCTGATTTGAGTTATAACTCATAAACGGCCACCACCAGCTGGATGAATCTATTTTCTGGCCATTCTTTAAATTGTATGATTTGGTAGTTCTTTTTGTTAAAAGGTTTTTGCTTTGGAGCATTTGGATAAGTTGAAGTTGGAGCAAGCATAGCTATGTCTTGCAGTCGAGAAGATTATGTTGGACAAGTTAGAATAAGACATTCAAGTAGTGATAGAGTATACAGATAATGGCAATTCGATCTCTTGAGGTTAGAATTTAACTCACAAATATGAAATCCTGAGTTCTGACGGTTCTTTTCGTGGGTTGGGGGGGGGGGGGGATGCACACACACACACACACACTGCATTTAGGTTTTATAGCAGACAGTCCTAACAAACATTTGGTGGCTTGAACTGGTTATCAGTGGATCAGTATCTCAGTGTTTAGTGTTTGGTTTTTGTTTCCCTTCTGGTTGTTATTGTTATTACTAGGAATAAAGTGAAGTATTGTGGTGAGAAAGAATATACGTAAAGGTGTAATGAAGGCCTTCTGTAATTTGATTGCATAGCTAACACCAAATGTTTTGTTGCCTTAATTTAGTAACTAGTTTAACACCCACGCGTTGCGTGACGATGTATAAGACGACCTTATTTTTTGAGCAATATGATTTGGTCTCTGAAATTTAATTTGATAAGTTGTGGAATGATCATGTGTGAGCTATTTAAGCTTTCCAATACTGCATAAAATAATGTTTTATGTTATGCTCAAATTAATATTTTAATCAATTGAAAAAGCAAAAAAAAAAAAAAATCTGATTTGACATTTTAAGCGGGAAAATTTCTTCTCGAAAATTGTGCACTACTTTGGTTTAATATATAGTATAGATTGGATGCACTTAATATGGAACGTGTGGAAATTATGTTTGAAAATTGACATGTTAGCATGTATTTTTCAATCTTTGATATTAATTGACGCATTCCGTATGTCTATACAGCTCCATGTTTCTGGGTAGTTTCATTGAAGTTTGAACTGCTTCTTAATTTGTCATACTTATTAGTTTTGCTATCTACTGCACCTACTCTATCCCTCTCTTGATTCTATATCCACTTTACCTTTTGGTAGGGCTTTCTTGGACTGAGTGGAGCCATATTAATTTTAGTGTATCAGACAATTTACAAGGACAAGCCTAGTTCATATATCTTGCTCCTGGCATTGCTGCCACCAATTAATACAATTCTTCTTATGGGGTTTGTAAGAATCTTTAGAACAAGTGAAGAAGATGAGATTAAGCACTTGAATGCCTTCTCATCATTTGCTCTTATTCTAGCTACCTATCTTGCAGCTGTTATAATCATCCAAAACATTCTCAAATTAACATTATCAGTTCGTGCCTTTACATTTGCTCTACTCATCCTGCTGCTATTGTTCCCACTCTTTATTGCAATTCGAGCACAAAGGTATAAATCATACAGGATGGTAAAGTCCCTGCTTGAGAACAACAAAATTTTAGATGATAGAGACCCACTGGTTGATGAGGACACGTGGATCACAGATCACGGCGAATATCATGAGATCTCAGATGGTACAGACCAAGTTAGGGAGACAAATGACAGCATGTTGGAATTGAGAGAAGATCTAAATCTTCTTGAAGCAATGCGAACAATCAGTTTCTGGTTTTTGTTCTTCACAACTGCCTGTTCTATGGGCTCAGGACTTGCCATGGTGAATAATATGAGCCAAATAGGCGAATCTCTTGGTTACACGAGCTTAGAGATTAATACGTTAGTTTCCCTATGGAGCATTTGGAATTTCCTGGGTCGTTTTGGAGCTGGTTATATTTCCGATTATTTCTTGCGTGCAAAACGTTGTCCAAGGCCGTTGTTTATGATAATTACTCTAGCAACCATGAGCATTGGCTGTGCTATGATTGCTGTCGGTTTTCCTGGTGCTCTTTATGCCGGTTCTGTGTTGGTGGGTGTTTGTTATGGGTCACAGTGGTCTTTAATGCCGACTATTGCTTCTGAATTATTCGGGAAAGAGCATTTAGGAACGATATTCAACACCATCACAAGTGCAGGTCCTATTGGGTCTTATATTCTCTCTGTCTGGGTGGTGGGATATATCTACGACAAGGAAGTAGCCGATGATGAAAATACATGCATTGGAACTCACTGCTTCAAGCTATCATTTCTAATTATGGCAGCTGTTGCATTCTCCGGCTTCCTTGTTGCCTTGGGGTTGTATTTCTGGACACGAAATTTCTACAAACATGTCGTACTGCACAGACTTTTCCGTTCTCTACGAGAGAGCAGGCGTATTGATTACGATGACTAGTAAGCGTACGTGTTATCATGAAATTATATGGAGATGTACAGGTTTTGTTAAGGCAGAGTTCTATGAAGCCCAGGTTTCCCCTTGAGTGATCGTTCTCGTTCAAGACTTGAGGCTCCAAGGTTTTTTTATCCCCTCCCCCCACCCACCCCATATAAATTGTATGTCTGTAATCTGTTTACTGTTTGGTATCTTCAGGAATCAGGATCTAACTCTCCTGCTTGAAGGCTATCGACAATGAGAGCTAGCCGAATCATAGGTGTCCCAGTCTAATCCCTTGTCCGATCCTGGTACATCATGCTCCGTCCCCAGCACACTGCATATGCTCTCGGATGGACTGATTCAGCTTTATACATTCAGTAACTTGATGTATTCATTGTGCGTAGATTTCATCTAAAACGTCGTTGCATGTGACCTCGTTTCCATCTGAGAAGCGCATGAACGAGCTTGTGTGTCTCGTGGTAAACGGGAAGTTCACTATTCTGCGAATTTAATGAAATCTTGTTTATATTAGAGAGAGGTTCATTTCCCTGTTGGTTGAGTGGAATTTCGAGGTGAATCCTTTTGCAAAAATGCTGGAGAAGTTTTTTTGTGTTGCATTTTATATTGCACACTTGAGTTTTTTTAGTTCTCTTTTATTTTATTTTTTCTTTGATTTTAATTTTATGTACTTTAGTTTAATTTTACACTTGTTACCCAGGTCCTCTCTATCCAATTAGGGTTCATTATAATTTTTTTAGTGATTAATTTTTTAAATAATCAATTAATAATTATAAATTATAAATTAAATACTAAAAAAAATATAATGCACCTTAATTGGATAGGATTAATGGTAAATAACAAATGTAAAATTAAACTTAGCACAAGAAATTGAAATAAAAAATAAAGAAAAAATGAGTTTGCAACCGGTAATGCAACATTAAATGTGCAATAAAAAAATTGAATTCACGTAAAGTGTTATTTTTTTATTTTTTTTGTCGAAGGTAACCCGCAGCCGCTACCGAGGTGCGTACTGGGTAAACCCCACCCCTGTGTAATAATCTGCAAACCACACAGGGAGTGGTGTTGGTGGGATTCGAACTTGAGACATTTGGCCTCAAGATATCACCACTCCACCACTAGGACATCCCTAAGGGGACACGTAAAGTGTTATTTTGTTTTGCCGTGTGCAAGTCCAACCTGAACTGGTTATGTCCCTATTTTATTATATAAATTGAGTTTGAACTATCATTTATTCATTTACAAAACATTTGTATCTTGTTGTGAACCCAAAATGTAAGATAGGTAAAAGAACATATTAATGTGCTCTTATTTAATTATCAATTAAGTTTTTATTATTTTTGCATTTCAATCAAAGTTGATCCAATCTACTTAAATAGGGTTACTACTATTTCTCATATTTCATTTCAAAGTATTATACCTCCATCCTAATAGCAAGGTCCTCTAAATACTAGGGTTAGCCTATGAAAAGGTGATGAGAAAATATTCAAGTTTCCACCTCTTTGTTCTCTTGGTTCCTCTCTCATTTCTTCATATCCCCTCCCAATTCTTTTAACTTCGTTCTTCTATTATGTTTTCAGAAAATCATCTCAAAAAATAGAGAAATTCATGGATTCACTACTTATCTAATATTAACAAATTGCCTTGTAAAGTTTGTTTTTAGGGTAAATTACATGTTAGTACTTACATTTTGGACACTTTTTAAAAAATGATCAATTTTTTCAAAATTAATAAAACAGTACCTACTTTTTCAAATTTTTTTTAAAAATATAACATTTAATTAATTTTACGGTCCGAAAATCATACGTAATTGATTGTATTTTAATATTTCTTGGTTGAGGGAATTTCTTTACGTAGTTGGGGAAATAGAAATATTAAAATACAATCAACAATGTACGATTATCGAGACATAAAATTGATTGAATGTTATATATGCAAAAAAATTGAAAAAGTGGATATTATTTTATTAATTTTAAAAAGTAGGTCATTTTTTAAAAATGCCCAAAACGTAAGTATGAAAATGTAATTTACTCGTGCTTTTATTAGATGATAGTATGGATATTAAATGGTAAAAGAAAATTAGAAAATGAAAGAACTAAAAGCTTAAATAATTTGATCACTCGATTTATTTGGTAAATATACACTGTATAATCTGTTTTTCAGCTTTTGGATTAGATTATCTATACTATAAATAAAAACAGAAAAAATCTGATTTTCCCTTCAAAATTGATGGCAGTTTTGTTAATTAGATTGTGATTTGTGGACACTCTCTTAAATAAAAATCTATCTATAAAAATATTATAATATCATTTTCCTAAAAACTTAATTAACGATATACAATCCCACGATTGAAGCAGTTACATTTTAAAAACCGTGAAGACTCGAAACATCTATTACAATATTCAAACTGAGACCCGTCGTCCACTCTGCCAAAATTCTGAATACCTAAAAATTTTCCTATCAATTTCGGAAAAAATTCGAGCAAAACCTAGGCCACAGGTTGATGAGGAAAAAGGCATGAAGTTCGGGAAAGGCGGAGCGACGGATTTTGGAAGAGAAACAAGGAGGTGGCGGTTTTCAGGTGAGACCGAGCATCGTGTATTTCGTGCGATAGAGATTGAGGCGTCCCTAAATTCGGAGTTGATCCGATCTCTGGAAAAAATTCACGGCCATCGGTCTCTTCTATGGAGGTATATAAAATTTGATTCCTAAATCTCATTGAAATTATGACGAGATTGTGATTCGATGTTGAATTAAACTAAAATTTGTTATTCTTTTTTTTTCTATGGAGAATACCGTAACTTATTCATAATATTCGAAAGGATAAATTGAAGACGCATAAAATAAAGGCAGGCTCGAAGTGTAAAGGAAGATGAGGAAAATCGTAAGCATCTCCCCATATTACTTCTGGGTTCTAACTCTGTTTATTGTGTCATTAGTATCTGTAGCAATGAAATTTGGATGTTCGTACACATAAAGTCGGTTATCATTCTTTTGATTTTATTATAAGACATGTGTGTGCTATCAATGGTATTCCAGTATTTATCTATCAGTTGATATCTAGCTTATCTATTTTTCTCACTGTATGAGACCTGTCGTTTTTGAATTTTTGTGTGTATGTATTTCCTTTTAAGTATGTAAATTATTATTTATCTCTATTTGTTGCAGTAATAATTTTTCTATGAGCTTATTGTGAACAAGACCAGAGGAAAAAGTGGATCGGTAATGTCCGATCTTTCAATCTCATTTCAATTTTATTAGAAGGATATAAAGTAAATCATATTGATAAGTGTGTAAGCAAATTCATGGGATAACTTGTGATAATATATTGCAACTGGAAAGTATTCTTATTTTTATTTGTATTTACTACATACTGGTGTTTGGTGTTTGTAAAGTTTATTTCTTACTTTGTTTCTAAATCCTTTTGCATGATCATTGTTAAGTCATTATTGTAATGAGAGGATATTGGTAAAGGTGAAGCTTTCTTGAACATTCTTTCTCCTCTTTCTGATACCAGGCAAAGAGGGCAGAGCTTGCTTCACTTTGTACAAAATGTTATGGCTGGATTGAAAATAAATGCTGAGATAGTAAGGTGGTTTGGGGTATACCTCCCACAGTTTCATTGCTTAGCTTCGCTTTTAGCTATAGAAACCTACTGTATGAGTAAGATGGATTTAAGCATGAAAAGCCAAAATGGTTAACTCTGCTAAAGAAAGGCACTGAGGTCATTGAAATCGCATGGACTGAAAAAATCTACATACTATACCATAGAAGTATAGTCTTACTGGTACTGGCTGCAGCTCGAAAAAAACTGACTTACTGCTTGCTAAAATGTGAATAAGTATTGCCTTCATGCTTAAATTAATCATATGTCTTATTTCTTTCTAAAAGTTTAAGCGAATCCTGAAAACTTTCTCAGAACAAATTAGACAGATTCGAGCCTTAAGAATTTTGTGACTAAATTCCTTAACTGCTTTCAACCACTTGAAAGAAGATGAATTGATAAAAGCTACTGGCTATCATAACTAAGAGATATCAGTATAGTGAGAAACAAAGGTTTCGTTTACATGACTTTAATTCATTATTATTTCCGGTGTTATCATCTGGAAGCTACATCTTTTTTGGACAAGTTTATGTACCTTTAGACCTTTGTTCTTTAATATGAAGTTACTATTTTAATTGTTTCTCTGTCGTGTCTTCATTTGCTCTCAGAATAGATTTTGAAGTCTCAAATATACACAAAAGACTAGAAGGTATGAAAAACCAGCCTGTAAGTGAATGTGAGTTATCGATGAAGGTAAGGTGATTTCCCTATATAAAATTGTTAAAGATTGAAGCCATTTCTGTTTAACTTTAAAGAATCTCAATATTGATCATTTGGTGGTTGAATTATATTTCTAGAATTGCTCTTTTGGTTATTCATTATGGAGTGTAGCTTCCAAACAGCTATCAATATGATTATGTGCACGCATATGCAAACTTGGTGAACTTCATCTTTAGTGGCTGATTACTGTTGCTGAAATTTTTTAAGCTCCACATAATCAAATAATATCTTTGTTCATCTGATGTATTTGCAGATATATAATCATTGGTGATATGTGCTTAGTATTACTATCCGAAAATGTTTTTCCCTTGGCAATTCATCCACTGATAATCATTCCCCTTCATTAGACCTAATTTTTAGATTTTGGGCAATGAGAGATGCATGTATCTATCTGTCAATGTGTGCTATCAATGGTATTTCAGTATCTATCTGTCAGTTGATAGCTAGCTTATCTATTTTTCTCACTGTATGAGACCTGTCGTTTTCGAATTTTTGTGTGTGTATGTATTTCATTTAAGTATGTAGATTATTATTTATCTTTATTTGTTGCAACAACAATTTTTCTATGAGCTGACTGTGAAAAAGACCAGAGGGAAAAGTGGATCGGTAATGTCCGATCTTTCAATCTCATTTCAATTTCAGTAGAAGGATATAAAGTAAATCATATTACCAAGTGTGTAAGCAAATTCATGGGATAACTTGCGATAATATATTGCAACTGAAAAGTATTTTTATTTTTATTTGTATTTACTACATACTGGTGTTTGGTGTTTGTAAAGTTTATTTCTTACTTTGTTTCTAAATCCTTTTGCATTCTAATTATATTATAAACAACCAAATCTAGCATGAATGGAGTATTAGCTGAAAAGGTTGAGGTTGACAAGGATTTGTGTTCTTTTGGAGTTAGCTTTCCATTGATGCTTTCTTCTACTCTCTCTCATAGTTCAATATAGGTGCATATGTATATTACCTTAAACTAAATAACACATAATCATTTAGCTTTTTAGTAATACTTTAAATTTCCTAATGACATATTAACTGACCGTTGTGTACATAATTCAAAATGTCAATATTTATTTACAATTTTTTTGGTACAAGAAAATTGATAAAAATCTATTTACCTATTTATGTGTGGTTTTTTTTAGTTAAATGTAATGTTATTCCTCCGCTGCTATGTGATATGGATGGTGACATGCTCTATTATTTTCAGTCATCATCAAACATTTAAATTATTTTCACTTTGTAATGTTTTTGGGTGATTTTGATTTATACTAAATATCTTAGAATAAATTGGATTATTAATTATACTTGATCTCTCCCCTTTAGTGAGGTGACTCCATGCTGCATAAATGTCTAATTTCAATGTATTTCATAAATATCATTTTGTTTTTATATAATATAGATAAGCAAATGTTTCTATCAAAGGAGTGGTCTGGAGGATGTATTTTGCCTATCTGAATATACATATACATATATATATATATATATATATAAAATAAATAAAATAGGCCTTTAAATTCTAAACGTGTGCTACACTACCTTAAAATCTAAGAAAACTGCTTATGTGTCCTATGTATTTCCTCAATCATGATGGTTGTTTAATTGTTTCAGTAATTAAGTTGGAGTCTACCAAGAAAGGAGATGAATATTCGAGCTTGAGATTGAACAAGTTGGGCTTTGAAAGTTAACTATAAAACTTGAAGTAAGTGTGTGCACACTTTAATGGAGTTTATTAAAAGTCTTTTTGTGGCTCATAACATGTTTCTCTTGAATATGCAGATTTCTGTCAACTAAAATGAACAAGAGAATGAAAGAAATTGAAAGAGAAGTGCAGGCTGATTAAAAGAAACAAGAGAATGAAAGAAATTGAAAGAGAAGTGCAGTCAATAATTCGGGATCTCATTAATAAATAAATTAAGACAATGGAAGGAGATGAATCAAGAAATGAAGACTTATTAGGCATATTGTTGGGTCAAATTCTCAAAAAATCAAATAACATGGCAACTAAAGTTGGGGAATGAGCATTGATGAAGTAATACAAGTTGGATATTTAATAGTCCCAATAACATTATAATTATAAATGCATAACAAACTACATACTATAGTGATAATTATCAGTATTATAATTAAAACTACATCTCTCTCACTACATTATAATATTATAATTATAATTCAAACTACATACTATAGTGATCCCTAAATATTAAAAAAGATTGTTTGAATTAGTTTTTCTATAAATACTATATTTTTCTATCATGTTCAGGATTACTAAAAAATTAAATATTAAAAATTATAATCAATATTATCTTCAAATTATTTATTCAGTGTTTGAACATGATGAGGAAATTATCATGATTTCTATTTTAGTATTAATTATAATATATATATATATTGTATAAATACAAATATACGCAAATCCTGAATTTATATTTAATACTGTAAAATTTATATTTAATTATCTAATTATATAAAAATTAATATCGTTTTATAAATCTAAGATTGATGAAGTAATACAAGTTGGATATTTAATAGTCCAACTTATTTAATTATAATTAAATATTCACTATTTTATATGAGTTTTAATAATTATGATAGTATTTTATAATTTTTATAACAATTTCAATACTAATCTATCTTAAATTACATAAAAATAGAATATAATATTAATTTTAACTACTTTTATTTTTGTGCAATGCACCCGTGAAATAACAGTTCACTGCCAACGTGCAACGCATGGCTCGAATACCGATTTATTTTCACCGTGCAACGCACGGGCCGCGAACTAGTTTACAAATAAAGAAACTAATGAGCAAAGAAAAAAAAACATAGGAATCCTATTTCAACATACCCAAATTCAATTACTTTTTTTGAGGAAAAAATCAATGACCTTTTGCTATTGGGCAAAACGAATTTTCTACCATTTTAAATTGATTTAGAATATACTTTACAGTATGATGATTCGGAGTAGGCATTTCATTTTTTTTTTTAATTCCTTACATGGTTAATTGGACGTTAGTGGGCCGCATGGCAAAAATGATCCACCTAAGATTGGTCCTATTACTCCTATTGATAGTTTATGGGTCTAGAGTTTCTTTTTTTTTTTTTAGAAAAAAACATATTTTAATAATCTCAACCACGCAATGTTTTTAACTCAATAGTCCATATTTAAATAAAAATGTGGTGGCATAATGGTAAATATGAGGAATTAAAACTTACCCATGGTCAAAACTGACATCAGCATCCTTACACGAAATATATTTAAACTTTAAACATTCATAACTTGCTCATTTTTCATTAGATTAACGCAAATTATATATCAAATTAAAGCTTTTTTCGTGCTTTTTCACTTAATATCCATTATTCATATGTTTATTCGAAAATATATTTTTTTCGTCCATAATAGCGTGATGTTAAACTCAGAATAACATGATGAAATGTTCACGATAACATGAAAGTATACACATAATAGCACGAAAAAATATTCAAAACAGCATGAAAAAATATTCATAAAACACATAAATTTTACTCATAATAGCAGTAGTAGTGTTCGTTAATAGTAGAACATTAATTGTTCATACTAGCATGTATATATATTCATATTAGCATGTATATATGTTCATAATAACATGATAATACTCTCATTTTAGCATATCGAAATTTATAAGAATAGACAACGGTTTTAAAGTGTTGTCTATATGATTTCCGAAAATTATGCTCAAATATTACAAGTTTGCCACCCCGCCTTTGACCAAAAATTGACCGAATCTTAGCAATCTAAATCAAAGCAATGGATGGATGAGATGAGTTCCTAGTTCTCACATGAGAACTAGGTTCTCATTTGATCCATTCCTTATATATATATATATATATATATATATATATATATATATATATATATATATATATATATATATATATATATATCAGTTCAAACTGCACCAACAGGCTAAAAATAGCTAAACTTATTTAAAAAAATAAAATAAAATAAAATAAACATTGGCCTTCTGTTGGATTTTTTTAATTACTATATATTAGCCTTAATATGATGGTATTTATTGAAGGAAGAAAAAGCTTAATATGGTGAATTCATGGTGCATGATTTGTATTTGATGTAACCAATGATCGATTAATTTGATGGATTTTGCACAAATTGATAAGATTTGACCTCAATGAAAAAAATGGAAAATGAAAAAAAAAAAGAATCCCATGATCACAAAAGATCTAATGATACATTGTTGATTCCTAAATTGTAGAATTTCAGGACATATTGTTGACTTGAATTTATTTGTTTGCAAGAAAGTTAAACTCAATACGACAGCGTATAGCGGAATTCTTTGAATGAATAAAATATACCAGAAAAGGGTCTCTCCCTGACCCTGTCGCCAGAAGCAGAAACCCTCAAACCTTTAACCTAATAGAATTTAATTCCCAATAATTCCTTTGTTTTCCAATTAAGTTTCACCTTTTTCACACACAAGTTACCCCTTTCCCCCAAATCCTCATATTTACCAAGCCATAATTGTTTAACAAAATCCAATTCTCCTCAATTTTCTGTCTGCTTGTCCCTCTCTCTCTCTCTCCATTCCCCTTCTCTCTCTAAAAACTGAGGGACTTGAAGAACTCACCGTAACTCCAAAAACCCATTTTTTTTCGTATCCATGCTTTCTATCTCAACAATGATTCTTACGATTGTTTGATTATGCCCTTTTCACCTTTTGCGGTGTAATCTTCTTCAAATTGTTGTTTTGTTGATATTCGCATAAATTATTGGGGTAGTTTTGAGAAAAACCCCAGCTTTATTGTGCCCATTTGGTTTTCAAGCAACAATTCCTGGGCTGCTTCAATGCAAGCCCTTGATCTCCCATGTAACCCTTCTCTTGACCGTCGCCGGCCCGATCCCGCCGCCATGCCGGAGCATTACTCGCCGATCCACTCCCCGAACCATCACTCACCGGAAACCCCGGAAAACAGAAAGTCCGGAGCCGAAAATAATTCCAAGAGTGAGAATATTAAGGAGAATAATGTTAAGAATATTTCTGCTAGTGATAATAATGGTAGTAGCAGTGTAGTTGCTAGGAGGGAGAGGCCGTCGAGGGCATGCACGCAAAGGGCGGCAGCACGGCTGCAAGCAGCAGCTGAGGCAGAGGCTGCAATGGCAGAGGCGGAGAGGAAGAGGAAGAAGAAGAGGAAGGAGAGATTATCTGCGAGGCTGTTGAAGGAGGAGTCCGAGGAGGAGGATGGGTACAGGGAGGACGAGGATGGTGGAGAGGAGGAGAATGGGCAGGAGGATGGCTCTACTTCATTGGCACAGTTACAGAGTAGTAGGATAATTACGCCGCTGGTTGGAGAGCCAGAGGCCTCACAGTTGCCTCGGTGGAACATACGGTCTATGTGGCAGTTGGCTTCTATTCTCAATTTCTTGAATGTATGTCCAGCTTAAGAAAGATATAAAAATGAGCAAGATATGAACTTTCCGTGGAGTTTTGGTGCTTTGAAGCTGATGAGTGTTTTTCGTGTTGTGATGTGTAGGTATTTAGGCCTCTATTGAATGTTAAGGTGGAGTTTTCAGCGGAGGAGTTTGAGACGGCCTTGATTACTCCCAACAATACCTTGGCTGAGATACATATGCCATTGTTAAAGGTTAGTCTTGTAACTTCCTCTTTTGTAAAGTTTAGTCATGTAGCTTCCTTATTTCTGCCTAAGTAAAAGTTGCTTGTTATTGAGCCTTTGTATGCTAATCAATATGACTTGTGTTAATTGAGTATGCATTGTTGATTCAGGTTATTTAATAGTTGGCTTTCATATGGTTGATTCTCTGAAGATCTGTAGTTTGTCTTTTGACTGATAGATTGTATAATATCTCTTGCTTAGATTTATATTATGTAGTGGTGGCCGGTGGGTTTTCTAAACTGAAAAAAAATGTGGGCCTCGATTTTTCCATGAGTGAGCAAGCATGGATGCCAAGTACTATCATGGAAGTTTGGTTACACTTCCATGCAATTGATCTGGTTGGCAGATGGAATCATTTTTGTGAATTATAGGTATAAACCATGATGAGATTGTGCTCTTAATCCAGGTGCTTAAAGTTTTAGAGATCATAAGTTGATAATCCCAGTTTCCCTTTTTCTTTTCTAAATCTATTTTGTTTTAGTTACATGCATGTAATTACTAACTTCCAGACTGATTTAAGTGTTTTGTGGCTAAGGTTTTCATAAATAATTATTTGGACCTAGAGATGTCATTTAAGTTGTTTGCCTTTCATATTACCGGCGTATTTAAGTTGGTTGCAACTCGTACAATGTGAGCCATCTGTTGTTATCTTTATCTCACCAAGTTAATGGGATTGTAACAGCGTTAGTGCAAGATGCTTCTCTGATAGGAAACATCATCAAGTACGTACAGGCTTGATTCTTTAGTTCAAGTGTCCCTGGCCTAATGACATAATTTTCACCAGTCAATACCAGTACTAATTCACATTTAGTTAAATTAGTTTTCATGGAAGAACTGTCATTAATATACATGTTTATTTGTTAACATTGTGACCAATTCTCTTATGTAGTTTGTTTTTGCTTTTCCTAGGCCATTCCTCCTGTTACTAGAATGGCACTTAATCATGCTACTTGGATTACTGTTTTGTGTAGAAAGCTGAAGGATTGGTGGCATTGGGTAAACTCACTATTGACACTTCACACTTCAAAATATAAGATATCGTTCTTAGAGTAATGTTGAATTTACTTAGTGTGGTTCTCCGCTGCAGGTCGCAGAAGGTGATCTACCTGTTGTTGCATCACATGGGTGAGTGGATTCATATCTCCACAAAGTCCGAATTTCTTTGTTTGTACTTATGTACCAAAGACAAACACTTACATGCTTAGAAGAGTTTTTTTGTTTGTTTTAGGACTGAAGTTGAGGCATATAATACACTTGATCCTGCTGTTCGAGTGGTTATTTTGAAGGCATTATGCGATATTCGGGTTGAGGTACTAGTGTTTTAAATTATTCTCTCTTTGTAATACTTAGTCTTAGCTTCAGAGGATAAATAATTGGTGTTGCCCATTACAATATGGCTTAGGAGCTTGAGTAGTTGATGTTGAGTTATTGTAGTGTTAGATCTTGAATAATCCTTGATTTCTGATGTAGTAATCATATGTTTTAATATTTCACCATTTACATTTCTGGTGACAAAAATTTCATTGGTAATATATTTGTGCGTTAGTGAAAATTTCATTATTTAAGCTCGCTATTAGTTATTATTATTGTTGTTGTTGTTGTTGTTGTTATTATTGTTATTTTATATTTATTTATTTATTTTTATCTCCCATGCTGTGGTTCCCTTTTCACGAAACCTCCCTACCACATATTGAGCTGGTGGAATCTATTCTGCTTCATTCTCATTTCAACCTGGGAATATGAAAAAAAAAAACTTTGTTCTATAACTTATAAAGAGGATGACAGTCTAAGGAGCGAGTGTTTGGGAATATTACTTAAAAAGGCATGGTGGATAAGAAGCTCTAATAATAAGCTGAGCGGTGAATTTCTAATGAACAAAGATAAAGCTCAGCTTTTCTATGTCAAGTCTAGAATGTTATACTGCGACATATAGCTCTTTTAGCATTTAGTTTCTTGTCATAATATTATCATGAGAATTATTTTTATTCAGGCCCTATGTTATCACAATTATTCACAAATTGAATAGAATTCCTTGCTTTGCTTTTATGTATACATTATTCCTGACACAGTAGTCATGCAAGCTCATTTTACTGGAAGAATACTATGTAATCTCAGAAAAAAGAAAATCCCATTTCAATAGCTAACTTCTTCACTTTGTTACCGAACCTTCTTTTCATGTGTCATTATTGCATAATTATTGCTAAATTGACTGTGGTTGTATTCTGCAGCAAGAAGATATACGGAACTACATAGATGACTCATTAAAACATGGTTTTCAGCTCTCAACATTTCGCAAAGAACGCTTAGGGGGTGATTCTTATGGAGTCTCGTATTGGTAAAATTCAGTCCTCTGTAATAATTGATCAGGTTTTGTTCTCCATGAAATAGTATCTATTGATGGCTCAGCTCCATTAGGGATTTGTGTGTATTTTATACCATCACTTTATTGTTTAGTCCTCTTTGAAAGTTATTATATATATTTCCTGTGTAGGTATGAAAATGATTCCGTCATTGGCCATCGGCTATACAGAGAGATTAGAAAAGTTGAGGTGAAAAAAGGAAAAGGAAGGAATATTCCACCTATTCCCCATTCATCATATCAATGGGAAGCAGTCGCTACTAATTTAGATGAATTTCTGAATGTTTCTGTAAGTTTTGATTGCGGTCAATTCTTAATGTCGTGTTTCAATATTTCTTTAGCAAATGCTCGTACCTATTGTTAATCACGGCAACTACATTTATTTTCTACAAATTGGACACATGAAAATATGCTGATCCAAATAGCATTGCATAAAACTTTTTACACTTCTCCTTGCCCCTTGGTAATCAACTCCTTTTTATCCTGGAAATGATATGAAGTGTATATGATGCTTTTAAGAGCGTTGAGGAGTTTATGTTTGACAAACATCACAAGATTTTGAGATCCATTACATTATATCAGGCAAGAGAACAATAACTAACTTTTCTTGTCCGGTAGAGTGCAGATGCTTGTCTACTGGTTTGTAGAGCAGACTGACAAAAGCTGTCAGTTGATTCAAATTCATTCATACTTCAATTCAGTTGGAGTGCATATGTGTGGGTGTATATTCCGCGGTTACTTCACTTTGTATCATTTGAAAAGACTGAAAAATGCACTTGTGTTGACTTAGTGTTAGGATGAAGATTCCAGGGTCTAATGCTAGGATGAAGATTCCAGGGTCTAATGGTTTTATTTCGTGAACAAACTAGCTAGTTGAGGTCCTTGAGGAGCCAAGGTGTGGTGATTTAGATGTGAAGATATCATCGTGGGTCTCTGTGGGGTTTCGGGAGGGTAATGGCAAGATTGTACTCGCGTGATACTCCTAGATTAGTAAGCTTCTATCAATAACTAGCTTTATCAAATTAGTTTTGAAGTTTTAACAGTAACAAAAATGGTTTCACCATTTGGGTATGTGCAAAATATATTGGTGAAATACAACTGTTGGAATGCACCGGGTATAAGATCAAAGAGACCATAGATAAGTTTTTACTGTGTACCGGGTACAATCGTTAAATAGTGAGTATGGATTAATTGTGTGTTTTGAAGAGGTGCATCTTTGCCTAGGAATCTTATTTCTTTACCATTGTCTGGCCTCATTAGTGATTATCGCTGACATGCTCATCTGTACTTTAAATTCTGGCACGTGGTTTTAAAATTTTAATTCTACTCCTGTTGCTTGCAGGAGAAGCTATTTTCAAGTAAAAATAGAACAGAGGTTTCTGTTGGGAAGAAATTGAAAAATGACATGCTTCCTGAAATTGAGAAGGTTCACAAGGTGATAAATTGTTCTGTTTTGAAAGATGATCCCCCCTGTGTTTTGTTTTATTGTGGTGGTTGTCCTCTGTTCAGTTAATCACCAACTTTTCTCTCTAAGACAACATCTTGTTAGTTTTAAGCAGTTATTGTATTTGGTGATTGGTTCTAAGGGGTACTTTTATGCAGAGAAAGGAAAAACTGTTAAAGAAGCAACATAGACAAGCACTTATGCTAGATAGCATGATTAGCATGGATGGTCTTGCAGCTGGACGCTCTCTCCGGGATAGAAAACCTGTGACTTATACTTTTGGTATGTGCCATATAGTTGTCTTAGTAGATGTTCTCCCTTATTTATGTTTATAAGATTAATTTCCAGTTCGCTAATTATTTGGATCTTAAAAGGCCATTGAAATGGTAAATGTTATAAAACTTTTCAAATTTCTTTTATGCTTCCCCACCTCCTCCCCCCCCCCCCCCCAACATGCTTGCACATATTAGTGATACTAGTTCCAATTGGAAATATGTGTTACAGATTATATGTTAGAAAATCTTTCGTACTCTGTCTTTTGCTGCTGGTTGACCAAAATATAATGTGCTAGCATAAAGTTAAATACTCCATTCCTTGAAAGGTTAATGAATTGCAGGGGAGTTTTAAATAACTACTGCTCATGTCATGTTATTTAAAAAAGGCAAAAAAGCTGAAGTTACGAAATGTACAGCAGAAGGCTTTTTCAGTAGTTAGGTTTAGCTTCTTATGCAATCTGACAAAATAACGTAATAGCTGATGGCTGCACAGAGTCAGACATGATGACAGCAGAACAAGTTAATTTTTGTATGGTCCCAAAATGTTAAGAGAGAGATAGTTTACAAGCTGATAATGGAAAGTAAAACTAGTTGGGTAACAAGTCACTCAGCATCCTGCATACTGGCTGATACTTGGGAGTTCCACCTTGGATTTCTGTGATATTTGGGAGTTCCACCATGAAAGTAAAATTACTGGACTCCCAGTGCTCTCCAAAATTTCTGTTCTTTGTTAAATGGCAAAGTAAATGGACCTTAATTTTTGTATTGATGATATTTAAACTGTTCTTGATGTTATTCTTACATGTTCCGCAGACGATTATGATCGATCAATAAATGAAGCTATAAAAGTCACCAAGTAAGGATCAAGCACCCATAATTTCTATGAACTATTTATAATATTACGTCTTATACTTGATTCTAAAAATTCTTGACCTTTTTTCCTTTTTATATTCTCCACCAGGAAGAAGCAGCAATCCCCAGAGCCTTGTGATGGAAGAGACCCTCTTGTGAAACATGAATTTTCTAGAAATGGTAGATTGGATGGTACTTCTCAACAATTGCTTGCCTTTTCTCCCATATCGCCTGATGATGATGATGGTGATGATGATGATGAATTTTACGAAGATCACCAAACCGAAACATTGGACCGGAGGTATGCCAGTCGTCTTCCTTGGATATTACTGTTTGCTTGCAAGTTCCTTATCATTCTGAATAAATTTATAACATCACTCGTCTATTTTATGGCTTGTAGCAATCGCCGGAGGCAAAGGCCTGAACGGTATTCAGTGAATGACTATGTGGAAGCAGTCTCAGATATTGAGGCAGATTTTGACAGTGATGATGATATAGTTGGTGAAGTGGTTTATGATGATGAATATCTTAGAAGAAGGAAGCGAAGGAAGATGTCAAGTAGCTCAGAAGGCGATGAAGAGTATCACTGGGATGAAGAAAATCCAGAAGAGGAGGAAGAGGAAGAAGAAGATGATATCTTAAGTTCCAGTGAGGATAGTGATGCGCCACGCAGAACCAAGACAGTACCAGGCCGAACTAGGAGGGAAACAAAATTGAGGTCAGTTGATGAGCTCCAGTCTGGTCTCAGGCGGAGTAAAAGGGCCACCAGAAATCGTATCAATTATAAACAATATGAGATGTCTGAATCTGACACTGAGCAAATGAAACCAGAGAAAACAAATGTGCCAGACGAGCACTCATACTCAAGTGATGATGCAGAGTTCTCAACAGGTACCCTAAATTCTGATGAGAAAAGCAATAAGCAGGAGATCCATGCTGATCAGCCTACTCTTGAGGAGCAGCAACCTGAGATGGTTGATGAATACATTGAAAAGCCAACCATCCCACCAGAAAAAGAGAATCACAGAGATGAAGAAGTTGAAGGGGTGAGAAAAAGACGTTTTCTTGATTTAAATGAACTTGCTCCAGGTTCTGGGTTCGATGATGGTCCCAACTCAATGAGAGATGAAGACAGAGATGAGTTCTGAGTTCTGAGTTTCCCTTTTACCTGAAAGTCGGGGTAACAGGTTTTACCCTGGTTATGCTGATATGCCCGGTTGTTGAATTCTACATTTGTGGTAGTCAGCTCCATGAAGGAAGAAGCGTCTATTAGAGGGTTCTTACTTGCCAAAATTCAAGCTACATCCCTCAGCAGTTTATTAATGTTTTTCCTGCTGGGAGTAGCTTGTTGCTCTGAGGATGTAGATTAAGTCAGCTTTACAGTATCTTTTACATTTGAGAAAGATAAGGCACGGATGAGATATGGATGGAAAATTGAGTTGGGAGTTCTTACTCTTCTGATCCAGACGTTGTACAAACTTAACTAATATTTGTAACAAAAGAATTGGCTTTTTAACTTTGCTCACTGATTACTTTTCTCTGATTAACATCCATAATAAGTATGTAATTGCTTGGAACTGGAATGGCGTCTTGTTGAGTGTCGAGATTTATGCCATATGTCTAAATGGATAATATCGTCTCCAACAAGTTATGAGTCTCTGGTGTCTCTACATTGTCATTCAAGAACTTAACCAGTTTATTTGCTACATACTGATTACACCGTATGCATTTCTTGTGGAGCTGCTGCATCGTCGTTGGTCTATGGTCAAGAACTTAACCACTTTAATTGTTACATACTGATTACATCGTATGCATTTCTTGTGGAGCTGCTGCATCTTTGTTGGTCTCTGTGTCTTTAGCTTCTGAGCATTTTGTGATCTCTTTGTTCTTTGTTTCCTCAAGGGTGCATATGAGATTCCGAAGACATTGCTCTGGACCTTCTTTTGCAGATTTGGGCATGAGGTTTTCAGCGACATCAGCTGGTGTTATCTGGACCTGCTGAATCAATTCCTCCACTGATTGGAACAATGGATGTGCTTCAAGTTCCAGGTAATTCTTTGCGAGCACTTTAAATCCTTCGTATTTGCAGTATGAAAGCTCGATATGTTTGTCCATTCGGCCCCTTCTTGTAAGAGCTGGATCGAGCTTATCTACGTAGTTTGTTGTGAATACGATTAGTCTCTCCCCTGCACACGCAGACCACAGGCCGTCTATGAAATTGAGCAGGCCTGAGAGAGTGACTTTACTGCCACTCTCTTCCTTCTCTTTACGAGAACTTCTTTTCTCGACTTTTTCAGTCTTCTCGTCTGCAGGTTTCTCTTCTTTCTTCTTCCTTTGTCCTGTTAGATCGAGGGAGCAGTCTATATCCTCTATCACAATGATTGATTTAGCTGTTGTCTCTGTCAAAAGCTTCCTGAGTTCTGTGTTGTCCTTCACCGATGTAAGCTCAAGATCGTAGACATCATAATCGAGTAAGTTAGCCATGGCTGCAATCATCGTAGATTTCCCAGTTCCCGGCGGACCATACAGCAAATAACCCCTTTTCCATGCCTTGCCAATTCTTGCATAGTAATCCTTACTCTTTGTAAAAGTCAGTAGATCATCCATGATCTCTTCCTTCTTCTCCGGCTCCATTGCCAGATTCTCAAACCTGGCTGGATGCTCGAACACAATATGGCTCCAATACGACTTGCTGTGGCCGTTCGTGTAGAGCTTCCGCTGCCTGTTTCTCGCCTGGATCTCTCTGCCTCTCGTGATAACATGCTCCAGGTATGCCTCCGTTATCATCTTCTTGTACCCTTTGTGGAACTTGAGCTTGTAGTACCTCCTATCCGGCTCCGGGTAGTATGAGAACGACCCGGTCCGTGGAGGTGGCGAAACTTTCCCAGAAATCCACTTCACCTGAACTCCATTGAACTCATCTGTTGTTTTCTCATACTCATCCATGCTCAACATCAGCTTGTTATCGTTCTCCTTCGCCATCTCGGCCTTGAGCCGTTTGGCGTCAGTCGAGTTCACACTCAGATACGCCTCAACTATGTTGTAGGCTTCATGAGGCCTGAGATGGCTTCCAGTGTACTCATGGATGGAAATCTGAATGTACGGATTCAAGAATCCAGACAGCCTTGTGGTGCATTTCTCGAGGTAGCGCCGTAGCTCCGGTGGGCAGTACCGTCGGAACATGTCCCAGAAGAAGATGAAGGTGACGACAGCCGACCCGACGGCACCCCATGTCTCCGGCATGCTCCTTACTGGAATCATCATTTTTTATATTTTTCTGAAGTGGGAATTTGTTTTCTGAGCCTGGTTTGCAAGGCATGAATAAATTATTGAGGCATGTGAGCTTTATAGCATGAAAAGTAGGTAAGGAAAGGCATATATGATAGTATGAGTCAGCGTGGTAGTGGAAAGTATACGTATTATTTGGTGTTATTTGAGATAAATGCTGGATCCTAAACATTTCTGCATCTCACTTTGCAGTAGGTGTATAGGTCGGTGAATTTTCATGTTTCTTGCAATTTGGTGATTGGATTTTTGTTTGGTCTGGTTGGATTCTTTTTTACCATTGTTATAATCTTCATTTCGTTTGTTCGAGTTTTTAAATTGTGTTATGCTGCTATTATGATACTATTGAAAAAGTGTCTACACATGCTTATAATAATTGGACTTACGAGTGCTTGTTAACATTTATTTCAATTATAAACATAAAAATAAATATCTCAAGGCACGAAAGTGAACGTCGTCAGTCCAAATAAATTTATAAAGTTTAGAAGAAATTATATTTTTTGATCCTAAGTGACGGCTTTGTGGGGTTAGTTTTATAGTGCAAATATTGATAGGGAAAAGGTCCTCTTTTGTCCTTTAATACACTTGAAATTTCAATTTGCTCCTGAAATAAAATTTCATCACAAATCGATCTTTTAATTTTTTTAAAGGTATCAAAATGATTTCCTCAATTACTAAATCATATAATTTTGAATTATTTCACACACTAACGCACAATGTACACGCATGAATTAAACCCAATTTCTATTTAAAGTCCAAACCCAATTCCTATTACACCAATTCAGTTCTTGACCTAATTTCTGGATAAAAAAATAAAATAAAAAATCAGAACAAATCTTTGACGACTCTTTCCTCAACCTCACAATTTTTCTTGAAAAAATCACCAACCCAATGCTTATTACATCCAATTCAATTCTCGACCAAATTTCCCAATAATTAAAACTCAAAATTAGTTTCTGTTGGAAATTAAACCAATCCGAAATCCGAAATAATTTCGGGTAGAATAAAATCCGTCTTTTCGATCAAATTGAACGGGAGTGGAAGCGGTATATATAAGAAAATAGATTGTGACATAAGAATATAATATCCATGTAAATTAAATTTATTTAATGCTAAAGAAAAGATAAAGAAAATACCCTTTTTCTTAAATCTACTTCTCCTTCATCTTCTCTGTTCGACCTTTCTTTTGAATACTCCCTTTGAAGAGCATTGAGTGGGCACCGAAATAAATCTATTAAGTTTCTAACTTAATTTTATAAACTGAATTAAATACAAATCAAAAGAAGAAGAGATTAAATGGAATTAGCTTTTGATTGATAAACCATTCACGTCACACGTGAATTTAAAAAAAGCCAAATCCAATTCTTGGGAAGAATCAATATTTGATTTCACAAAATCCAAATTGACGTGAGAATCAAATTCTCGGCGTGAATACTTCGTCCCATCTTTCTCTTCTGTTGTGATATATTTATATTCAGATTTAAATGAAGTCCCAATATATATCAGTTTCCTATCTTAAATAGTTTTCATTCACAAGAAACAAATTAATAATTATCTCAAATAATTATTAATTATTACTAATATGTAAATAATATAAATATCTTATATTTATTTAATTCCTAGTACAGTCAAACTGTGGAATATCCTATATTCTTGGAATTAATTAATATTTACACATAAGCCCAAACTTTATGAAAACTTATTTTTCATAGTGCTTTAGGAACTTAAATATTATTATCAACCCGTCAACAAAATAGGAAGGCGAATCGGGGACCATTGACCTATAATCAAGAGCTCCAATAAATCGAATAAATAATTAAACTCTTTAATTAATTTATTCAACTTATTAATTCCGATATTATTCAACTGAAAATTCAGAATTGCACTCTCTTTAATTATAGAACATATTTACTCTACGAATTTGAGCAGTCCACTATAGATAATTCATAATTAAAGACAGGTAATATCCGTTTTTTCCCATAATCTTAATCCTCTTGTATATAACACTTATATACTAAGATTATGGTAATATTAAATAAACTATGAATTTTTTGTGATGTAAAATAAATGCATAGAAGAAGCATATTAGTTCGAAAATAAATGTCGCTATTATAAATAAAATAAAAACAATGCACAATTGCTTTAAGGGAAAAATCCCCAACAATTTTTTCTTCCGTCTCCCAAATCGTTTATTACCTTACATTGTCAAACTCATCGTTCTAGAGAATTTGTGGTTTGTGACTTAGCCATGGTGGCACCAAAGCAAGAGTTACAATCTTCCCTCCATCCATCAATTCCTCCACTTCCTTTCATTGGTGCGTCTTCGATTTCTCTATCTTCCTTCGTCGATTTTGGTACTTAGAAATTTGCTCGTTTATGGCACAAGAGATTTAGGCCCCTCTCTCTATTATTTTCTTCTTCTAGGTTTATTTCATTTTGACAAGATACGAGGGAAAATCAGTTTCTGAAAAATGAATTTAAATGAGGCTGAGATTTCACAATTGTCATAGAGAAAAGGCAGCATGATCCGACATGTCGCATAAATCGATTGTTTGAATGAGATGGTGAAAATGGTAAAATTAGAGTAAACCCATCTCAGAAGCCCCCCGTTAACGAATGTTAGTTGCTTAAGTAAGTCTGTTAACGATTCGTAGTTTAAGGATTAATGGAGAGATTCGATTGCTATCTTTAAAAAAGTTGTGAGATCGATTTAGACCCAAATTTTATTTCGGGACCAAACTGAAAGTTTGAATAGAGTTAAATAATCAAATTGGACATTTTCTCAATATTGATATTGTAATGTAATAAAGGTGTAAGAAAGAGCGATGTTAAAAGGGTGGGGTAGGTTGGCGATTGAAGAATTTGATGTGTATTTGATTTTGGAGTGAAATTTCATGTCAGTTTCTGATCAAATAAATAAAGTGTTGCGTCATTATTTTTGCGTAACCAATCTATAATTGTTGCACGAGAAGACAAATATCATAGAAAAATAGGTGACGAACTAGGGTGGGGTCGACGTGACTCTAAAAAGACTAAGACTGAGTTGAGAAAATACGACTGATGACAAAAGTAAGTCAGATTAATTAGGTAGAACTATTGTACTCGTAGCAAATCAGAAATCAATAAAAAAAATTACATTATGTTTGCTTAATACTTGATGGAATTGACCCAATTCCAAAAACTAGTCTGTGACTTATTTTTATAAATCATACCGAATTTGAAATTATGAAACAATCAATGTCAAATCAGCTTTTTTTTTCCTTGTAAATCTTTCTTTAGATGGATGTGAACTTTTTCTTAGTTTGAAAGGATACGTAAGAGTTTTGGTTTTCTCATTTGGGTTCTTTTGTGTTTCCCTTTTCTATAATTTGATGTTTGTTCTCATAAATCTAGCTTTTTATTCCTTTATTATTTTGACGTTTGTTCATGTTACTTTTCCCTTTTTTTCTTATGTTTATATGAAAATCAAATGGTAATTCCACGTGTAAATCCCATTTAATTCGTATTTTTCAGCATCTTAATTAAAGATTCTCACTGTTTCATTTTGTTTGTTGTTCAACCTTACTTTCATCCATTTGTCAATCATGCATTTCCACAATATTGTCGGTAAGAATTTCACCAATAATTGTAGGAATGTGTATATTTGTCGATATTATTTGAATTGGATGAATTTGACAGAAAAATGGAATTTCAATGGAAATTGCGCCTGGCAAGTGGCAATGGGTATTGTGGTGACATGGCATTTTCTCTTCCAAATGAGACATGGCAATGGGTATTCATTTTTTTTAATTAACCAAAATATCATTTCAGTAAATTTTAAAATAAATCACATAAAAATAAAAATGAATGTAAAGTAATTATAAAAATAAATAAATTTTAAATATTACAATTATCTCGGTAAATTTAAAATAATCACATAAAAATAAAAACAAAAACAAAAACGTATAAATGAATATTACAACTAAAAAATTTAAAGACTATCAATTAAAATTTAGATGAATCTAAAATCACAATTAATACCCAGAAACTAGTTAGAAGAATATATTTTAAGAACTTACATCAGTTTATTCATTTGGTTTATCAATTTGCTTTTGTTCAAAAAGGCTAAAAATAATGTATTTATTTTTAATTTTTTTATAATTTACAAACCACTAGGCATGCAAATAATAAATTTAAGGTGGCCCTTTTAATTTAATATTTATTTATTTTTTAAATATAAGCCTCATTTTTTGCACCCCCCCTAAGACTTCAAAAACGTTGTGACAGCAATACAAGAGAGAAACATTTCTACTGCAAAAATCAAGAATGTAAGTTAGGATCCATGCCTATAACAGAAGAAATTACTTCAGAATCTCAGGTTCGTTTCATCCTAATCAGCCAAAGATTCTATTCTCTATACTGGGATCGAACGCCGTCAGAAAAGATCGAATGAACCTAGAGGGGCTCAAGAACAGCTCCAACTTATCAATCCAGTTCACATGATTTACAACATGTCAAACTACTGCTGCAAAACTTGTTCTTAAGATTACCCGGGATGTCCGAATGTCATCTCACGTCGCAGCATACAGGCCTTCCCCGCTGCTTTAGTTTGTTCCACAGACAGATCATCTGCCTCGGGGACTGATAGTGAGCGGTTATATAACCTTCTATGCAGCCGAACTGGCAGAACTTCAAGCTATGAACGTAAACTACTGGTTTCGATTTATTGACCTTCTCCACCCACATTCCCATGCTAACATCTTCCATTTTGAACAACTGCATGTACATCAAGAAATATGTAAAAGCATCAGTTTCATAAGTAAATGCAGTTTATTGCTATTCACAAAAGGATGTGTTTGTGAATGTGTGACTTTACCCTCAACTTGTGTTTCTCAAAGTCGGAAAGAATGAAGTTTGCAATGTCGGATGAGATTATATATCCTGGCCCATTTGCATAAGGTGGGTAAACTTCTTCCGGCCATTCCTGAGCAACCAAATAGAGTAATGCCAGTCCCATTACTATGCATCCTTTTCCATTAAAAAAGTAAATACTTGAATAAATTTTGAAAAGACTACTTGATACACACAGATCTGATCTAAGAGCTTCTTAACTCTCACATAATATTGGGGTTTAATGTATTTGACACTCCAACGATAGCCCCTGAATAGTTCAAATATTTACGACACAGTACATATCTGGGGGGATTTACTGGCAGAAAAACAAATCTTGTATAGGTTCATATAAGTTCACAGAAAAGAGATGCTGAAAGGAGGTGCAAAAGAAAGCAATTTCATCCAGCAGTTCGGATATAATTCATGTTGCCCTGTGGGCTACAATCCACCTTGTTATTTTGCAGTCGAAGTAAGCTGCATCGAACTTTGATCTACCAAATCTTATTGACTGCATATGTGTTGATTTAATAGTAAGGACTATAATACTGCTCTGGGGCCAAGTCGCATAAAAAGCCTAAATTACTTGTACGAACTAAAGAAGGACCACAAGGTATGAGATGTGAGGAGCAGACGTGCCAGGATTTTTAGAAAATAGAAGACTAAAAAGAAACAGAATATAAGAAAGAAAAACTAAAGATTTATAAAGTACCTCATAAGTAACGGCCCATTTACCACTACGTAGGGGCTCATGATAGTAATTTATATTTCCAATATACAAGCTTCTATCCACTCGCACTTTCCTTGCTTCATTGATGATTGCATCTACTCTAACAAATGTGTCATCATCGCCCTTCATAATGTAACTGGCTGATAGAGTGCGAACCTGCACTAAACTAAGGTCAATTTAGGCAGGGAAAAAATTATGAATCCTTCAATTATTAACCTCTACTCACCCCATATTCGCAGATAGCAATGGTTTTGAGAACAACAAGGTCATAGGTGTCCATGTATGGGACTATCACAATATCTCCAAAAAACTCAGCTTCTTTCTTTAATTCTTCATTGATTTCCTTTCTCTTATGCTGTCCAAATACCAAATTAATATTCAAAAACCTTCAGCAGAGTTTAAAAGGGCTTTTATCAACTTTTATGAGACCAATCATTTTCACCTACCAGAGCTACAAAGAAACGAGCAACAGCATTTGAAGATTTGATTAGCTCATGCTGCATCCAAGATTTCCTCACAGCCATCCTTTCAGCGAAGTGGTTGCCAGCTGAAAGAATACCAACAAACAACTCAACTGGTCCATCTGGAATTGGTGGAGCCTTCCATCTATCAGATAGATCGAGATGTTTCTGAGGAGCAAAACTAGGATGTGACGTGGGCAAGGAAGCAGCAATAACGAAGAGCACATCAACATCCCCATTTAAAAATAATCCAGTGGCATCCTCAAGCGTGAATCCCTAAAATACACCGAATAGAATCATGAAAGCTGGCGATGGAAATGTAACACGTAAAACAGAAGGAAGTTACTCACAGTGCGGTAAGGGAATGAGGCAACATGCCTTCCATCAACATTCACATGGAAGCCCTCCAAGCCAGCATTAAGAGTCAGAACAAATAATTTTTCTTCTGAAAAAGGGAATGGCCAGTCAATGCCGACCTTCTTAGTTCGTCCTATTAACCGATTCAGCCACCAGCTTGCCTTTAATTCCTCTGACCCAACATCATCATCTCTAATCCACTTTTCACATTTTACAAAATCATCCACTACAAGAAGCCCCAGGAACAGTACATTATTTGCAGTGCCAAAACAAAAGTGCAAAATTTATAAAAGAAAAAAAGTAATGCAGCAAACAACTGCGAAAGAATATCACAATAAAGATGGACAACATGATGCACTAAAGTTCTTGCTGAGAATCCAAATCACGCGGAAAAAGTTAGGCAATTGCATAGAAAGTTAAGTTAGTCAGAATGTCAGATTATATAATTGATATGGATGAGGTATTTGTCTCCTTTTCTTCATATTTCCTCTAATTATCAAAATTATATATCACCAACCCTTCCCCTTAAGCACACCATTAAGTCTGGCACATAGTTGTGGTCCTGTAGAAGCCATTCGACATAAAACAAGGAAAAAAGTTATACATCTAATTCATATATAAACCTACATTCAGCATCCAAACTAAATACTAAATTACTTTCATCCATTTCTCAATCATGCATTTCTAACTTCTAATCATCAGTTCCCATATTTTCCTCTCCATCTACAATAGCTTTTGCCAGATGAAAACACGAATACGAGCATCAAATGAAATCATCCAAATTAAGCAATGTAAACATAATTCAACAGAGCAATTCCCTCCACTCACCAGTCTCCTCATCAGCTCTCGACCTCCAACCTTCACACCTCTGCGACATTCCCCACTGCATCCTATAACAAGTGTTAAGCTCGATCGCAGGCTTCTCACTCCAATCCCCCTTCAACCGCGGATTGAAATGCAATATCCTTGGTGGGTCCTCCCCTTCCACCGTCTTCAGCCCCTGCAGCTCCACCATAAACTGTGAAACCATCACAGATTGCCCCTCCTTCAACATAGAAATCTGCGGGTTCGTCTCCACGTGGGCCGCCCTCGGCTTCCCAACAACAGTAATGTGTGATCCCAACGTCAGCCCACAAGGCAACAATGCCACTCTCCCATTCTTGCTGAATTCATCCCCTGAAATTGATATCGAATAGGGGCACTCCTCAACCTTAGCACTGCCATTTCTATCAACACTACTAATTCTACTAAATCCATTTTTACTTCTACTTCTCTCACTAAACTCAAGCTCCCGCCACAGCTTCCTCCCCAGCTCAACGGCGTCGTTTGCCGACTTCAAAATCCCATTCTCGCGGTCCGAGGCCGCAATGGCGGTGAAATTTAAGCCCGAGAGCTGATTTTTCGCGAGCCCTTTGATTTCTCTCCGTTTTCTTGACTGATATGGGACATCAAACGGCCGAATGGGAGCCTCTCTCTCCTCCAAATTTTCCATAACAAACTTCGAGTTGGAAACCCCATTACTGTTACTGGACAGGCCTTCTTGAGAAACCGGATGCAACCCTCTTTTGAACATATACGAGACTTCGAAAATCACCAGAAAAGTGCACAAGGCAACGAAGAGATTTAGCATACGGATCGATCCCTGCCTGCTCAGTGAAACCAACGTGTCTGATTTCGTTCTTTTCATCTTTAAAAGAAAATGAAATTTTCAACAAGAAAGAGAGGGAAAAAGAAAGGGTGGAACTACATATTAATCAAGTTCCATAATAATGGCCATTGATCCTTGAACAAACTGGAAGAGGGCGTTTATGTAGGAAAACATAATGGGTTTGCTATATTCAGAAAAAAGGTTTTCTCACGGAAACAAAAATAAAGTTGCAAAAAATAAGTAGAGAAGAGGAGAAGGTTTGTATGGAAAGCGTTATGTTAGCAAAACATTACATAGCTGCAAAAACCATATTCATCGCACACTGAGAGAGAGAGAGAGAGAGCAGTTTTCTTACTTTTCTAAGGAAACAAAAAATTAATTTTCATTTCAAATATCTAAAAACCATTCTCATCTCCAAGAAATTCTTTTTCGATGGCCTTTTTTTTTAGTATTTTTATTTAGTAGTTTTGCTTTTTCTTAAAAAAGAAAACTCATCTCGTCTCAAATTTTGTGTGAAACGGTGAAAGGAATAAGTTACGGTAGTGTCTAAGTGGGTTAATATGTTACTTTTTATTATAACTATTTTCCAATAAATAATTTACTTTTTATGTGAATTTATGTGATCTTGATTCGGTTGTTTGAGGCTGTAAAATGCCCCAAATGTGAACTGGCTTCATCAATTGAAAATAAATTTTGGAGAATAATTATTGAGATATAATGATAGTATTACATTCGCATTAAAATTGAATTTAAATAATGTCTAGAGTAATTAATGAGATTCAATTTAATTTTTTTGCATCAAATTAGTAGGTTACTTTATTATCTTAGACCTAACAGTCTAATAAAAGCAAAACTTCCCTACATTTTGCTATTTACTGTACTCATTTTTTAACTTATCATTTTAACCTTGATTTGGGCAATGTAGGCATGTAGGTAATTTTTGGGCAACTTTCTAAGGGCATGGCTGGTATGGAGAAATGAAATTAGTTGGGAATGAAATGAACTTGGTAATGGAATGACGATGAGAATTAAATGAAATGGATATTGTCATTCATGTGACTGGTGTCCACAAGGAATAAGATATGAATGAAACTGAAATTCATTAATTGATTTTATTATCATGGTTTATAATTAGTAAAATAAAATACTTGAATTTGTTTAAATTTATTTTTAATTAACAAAATTAACAGTGAAGAGACGCTATTGTATTATATTTTAAAAATATATTATTGAATATTTTGTAATTTTTGCATTAAATAAAATCTGTGAAAAAATCAAGTATGATTCCAATAATTATTTAACCAATGAATAATGAGTTCATATATTTTATGTAAGTTTTTTTCCTATAATATTAGTAATAGTTTTAAAATAATTATAAAATTTTATGAATTATGAGTAATTTATTAATTAGCTTTTAAAAAAATTCATATATTTCTTGAATTCAAATATTTTATATTATTTTTTATGAAAATCATAATTTTTAAAATTTTCGTATGAATTTTACAAATATTCAATGAAATTTGAGTTTTTATAACTTCCTATAGTTTTTATGCTTTACTTTATTTTCTAGAAAAATTATTATAATTTTGATTTTGATTTTGATTTTTTATACTTATGTAAATTATATTTTTATAATTTAATCTATGAATATAATATTTAATTAGTTAATGTAAAAAAATAAATATGGATAATTTTGTTAAAATAAAAATAAAAAATATTTATTGGTTATTAAGAATACATAATACCACAGGGGCAGATGGAATGATTAATCCCAATTCTGTGGAATATGGATTACCACGGGAATGGTGATTCCTGATAGTAAAATTATATCAACCATGGGATTAGTAATGGAGATGGGAATGGTGATTTTATTCCTACTCGATTCCTACATATCAGCCATGATTGTTCAAATCTAACTTATTTTGATTTATTCTTAAATTAATTTAACAAATATAACAAAATGCCACAAAACTTAAAGGATCCATTTGATTTGCAGGAAAGTAAAGTTGTCTGCTCGTATAATTTTTAGGAATGTGATTATCAGAAAAATGAATGCTACAGTATCACGTGTTTGTAACATAACAAGAAAATTGTGAGGATTCTCATCTTAGTGTTTTTTTTTTAAATTCAAATTAATCAAGTTGGTTGTTAATATAAATTAATAATATTGTAGCCTTGTAATCTATGTGTATTTTTCACCCATTTTATGGTGAAAGATTGGAGTTCGATCATCATTCGCCTCCCCCAATGAAAAATAAATAAATAAATTAACAATTAATAAAATAAATAAATAAAGACAATTTAATAATTATATATACATATATATTTGGTTGGCATCATTCGAAGATAAATTGTTTTTTAGGTCAAATTTTGTTGTTAATTCTAAAGTCGGGTTGCTCGTCGTTTTAAGTTTGTCATATCTCTACCACTAATTGCTAAAAATAAAAAAAAAAAGAAAAATATATATGATAATTGAATTTTAGTATGATTTTTATTTTTTCAATTTTTAAATTTTTGGGTGAAAGTTTAAATTTTTAATTGGCCCATTCAATATCATTCGATCCAAAAAAAATCAAAACCAGTGTATAACCCAATCACTAAAACCCTAGATTTCCTTACTGCCATTACCCTCCGCAGCTGTGAAGCTCTTTCTTCTATCTCTAGCCTCCCAGTTTCAACAGCAAAGATGGTACTTTTGATTTACGGTTTTTGCTAATTTTTATATCTATTCACGACGTGTTTCCGTTTGCTTTACAAAAATGCTGCATCGCTATTGCGATTTTCTGTATCTAATTACGATGATGTTGGCGTTTATTTGAAAAAAAAAATGCTGCTTGTTGCTAGGTTTTGTCAAACGATTACGATTTGCTCAACCCACCGGCCGAACTTGAGAAGAGGAAGCACAAGCTTAAGCGCCTAGTGCAATCCCCAAACTCTTTCTTCATGGTAATTTCTTTTTTCGGTTTTCGTTTCACTGATCTGATTTGTTGTTTTTCCCCCCTTTTTTGTTATTTTTTGTAATACTGATTTTTGTGATTGTTGCAGGATGTCAAGTGTCAGGGTTGCTTCAACATGTAAGTTCTTTATTTGTTTTTTTAGATTATAAGCTGAATTGTTTGGATTTCATGAGAGTGTGAATTAATTGTTTCTTCAGTTGAAAATATTGATGTTTTGTTGATCTGCGTGTGATTTAATGTTTTTATGTATGTGCAGAACCACTGTGTTCAGCCACTCCCAAACAGTTGTTGTGTGCGGAAACTGCCAGACAGTGCTTTGCCAACCGACTGGTGGACGTGCCCGCCTCACCGAGGGCTGCTCCTTCCGGAGAAAGGGCGACTGAAGAACATACACTCCTTGAGATAAGGGTTTTTTTGTTTTGATGTTCTATTTTGACATGTAATGTTCCTTTAAGACTTAGTTGGGTTTCTCGAGAAGTAACCTTAAAGTTAAAGATTGAATTTTTATGTGAGATTTATTCTCTTTTGTTTAGTTGATCTTTTTACTTTGCTTTTTCTGCGACATTGATTTAAGTGATCTTATTAGACCAGGTCTTTAACATTTGCCTTTCTCTCTAGATTTCTTTAGTTGCTCTTGAGGCTTATGGTTACTGAATGCTGCTTGGTATGCAATTGTCATTTATAAGTTTTTGGTTAAGATAAAGAACTTTCTTGTTTCTGACTAAAATTTGATTCGTATGAAGCATTGTGTAGTTTTGAGTTATAAATACGAATCAACTGAGCGAGTGATGAGTTGGTATTGTTGTTGTGCAATGCTGTGTTGTTCCATTTGTTATGTGTGGAGAGGGGCTCTAAAGTTGTGTGCCAAAATGTGTAGACACATTACACATTTGTTTTTCTTTGTTGGCTGATCCCATACTGATGAAGTTCTGCATTTTCATTGTGCATTTTCTCAGTGAATTTCTGCCCTCCAGTTGCATCGCAAGGTTTATGCACTGCAATGGTGTTTTCTTCAGTTATTTGCATCCTTTTGCTTTTGCTTTTAGGATTCAAGTATTAGTAAATTTATCCCAATTATGAGGTCCTCACAAATTAGCAGCTAAAGCTTTTGGTAGCCCCTATTTCTTGTTGATTTGTTTAGTGCTTGGTGTAGGGTTATTATGTCGTAGCATGGCTTTGAATCATTACAAGGATGATTCTAAATGGAAAAAAATTGAATAATTTTGATTGTAGCTTCAGATCATATATTTAGTTATTGGGAGATGTAACCTTCTAACATTTCTAAAAAGCTGATTGATTTATCATTTTAAGACTGGTTTTTAAAGTTCCCTAGCTAATAAACTAGTAGTGGTTTTTTAAGGTTTTGTGCATTGTTTTTTCCATCGTTTGCTTTCTCTACATATGGAATGGACATGCTGGAACCATCTGGGGAAAGTAATTCGGGGTTGCCATAAAATGAATATTTGGGGAACTTAAGCCAGACGCGAATGGAATTTAGCCCTCTAATCGATTGTAGGATAAATTATTTTCATTCAAATATGAAATAGATTCGGGGATTGTTTCTAGAAATATTGTTTTTAGAAAGATCGAAATCCAGAAATGTCGCATTACCAACATTTCCAAACTGAAGATGGTATCTCTACTGAAATTAAATTTCAACATATTGTTGTGCAATTTCAAGAATTCCAATCTTGTTAATTTGCTCATAGTTGAGGGCAGAGAGCCAGTGATGTTATTGTTGCTCAAATCAAAATGAACCAAACACTCGAGGTTTCCAATCTGAGGCGGAATGGCACAGGAAATCTTAAGAGTTAGAAGAAATGTCAAGAACCTGTAATTTTGTTAGATTTGACAATGAAAGAGGCAGGTGGCCTGAGAGACTATTGAAAGACAAATTGAGATGAGTTAGTTTGGAAATGTAACCTATTTGTTCTGGGATTACTCCAGAGAGGCTACATGAGGTGAGGTGAATTCTAGTGAGAGAAGGAAAGGCAACCACATCCAAATGGTTGTGGAGTTGATATAAGGCCACCCAAACGCCCACCATCATCGCAACTATTCCATTCCACCCGCAATGATTAGTTGTGAAGTTGTATAAAGCCACCCAAAATCCATCAAAGCCTCCAATTTGAAACATTTACTGTTACAGCTGCTTTGATCAAGACTATGCTGCTAATTATGGTGATGATGATGATGATGATGATAGTAGTAGTAAAGCGTAAGTTCATCACTTAGACTACAAATAACAGCAATCACTCTAACTGTTCAACCATCCAACCATTTCAATATTTAATTAATTTCTTCCTCTTCCACGTCATCAATATTCATCCAACCCAACCACATCTATTTTGTATGTTTTATCCATGACCACCCAACCACGTTATATATAATTATTATATTTTAAGATTAAAATATTATTTGTAATAAAAATAATATAAAAAATATAATTATAACAAGAAAATGAACAGTAGAGATTAAATTGATATGAATTGTGTTTTTGATGAATGACCGAGATTTATTACTTTTGTGATGAACGGTGGAGATCAAATTGAAATAAATTGTGCTTTTTATGAATGATTGTCATTTATTATTAATAGTCAAAACTAAAAATATTACAAATAATTAAATGACATTTCCTAAAATTACATAAAATAAAAATTTATTGTTTGGATAAATAAAACACTAGAGAAAAAATAGGTAATTTTAAAGTGTGTTGAAATATAACAAAAATAATATCTATTTATAGAAAATGAAAAAAAATAAATTTTGGTATATTTTTTTATTTATTTTTATTATATTATATAAAAATATATGTCAATTTTATATATATTTTAAAATAAAATTAATTGACTAATAAGATAGAGACAAGTGTCTCCATCCCATTAGCTAAAAGAGTGAAATCAGATCAGTTTTGATCGAAAATGATGGCAAGTCGACCTCTTGCTTTCAATTTTAGCATTTTTTTTTTGATGATGTGGCTGGCGACCACGTGCATTGTGATCACCGTTATTAATAATCTTATATTATATATTCAATTTGTATGTGTGAGGATATCGATCATATGATTTTTTAAATTTTTTATTTTTTAATTATTCAAACAATCAAACCAACTGCAGCCCTCTTTATAAGTAGCATTTTATAGATACTAGGAAGAGTTGTAACATCACCGTCTCTAACATTTTCTACCTTTCCTTTTCATTAAGGCGTATACTATCTCTTTTTATTTCTTCAAATGAAGTCAAATTAGGATATAACTTAAAAATTTCAAATAATGAATTACAAGACCACTAGGTGTGAGTCTGTCACATTTAGTTTACCAAATGTGGTTAATCTCTTCTGTGTGGTTTGCAGGCTATTACACAGAGGTGGAGTTTATCCAGTACGTACCTCGGTAGCGGCTGCGGGTTACTCTTGACAAAAAAAAAAGTCATCTAAACCAAACGTTATCTACAAGTCTCCATGAGTTCAATACTATGATTTTGAATGTCGAAAATACTCATGCAACTAATTGGGAAATTGAATCCGGTACAATACACTATTTAAAAATTA
The DNA here is from genome assembly GCA_026008535.1 of Perilla frutescens. Taxonomy (NCBI): domain Eukaryota; kingdom Viridiplantae; phylum Streptophyta; class Magnoliopsida; order Lamiales; family Lamiaceae; genus Perilla; species Perilla frutescens. The sequence goes on along the minus strand of BRKX01000003.1, from coordinate 12,947,212 downwards.
AAAAAATTATATTTGATAAATAATAAAAAAATAATTAAAATGTATTAGTGGTTGGGGTATAAGGTATAATTTCCTCAAACTAATTAGCAATCAGTACATTTTTCAATCTGTACTTATTTTTGCTCGTTCTCTTACTTATTGACAGATACATTGCTACTTTTTTTTTTTTAATTTTTTTTATAGCTAAAACAGAAGTTAATATTCGAAATTGACCACGTTCACCCAGCATAACACTTCCGATTTAATAATTAATAAAATGAGTCCCAAATAAAAATCTTCCACCGCTGTGTATAGACTTAGAAATCCACTCCATATGCTACCCCACCCTACAAATAAAATTTCCACAATTTTGTTTTGTTTTAATTTGTTTTCTTCGGAGACCAATCTTTCATTTTATATATTGAAATTTATAGACAATTACAAGTGAGATGATTTATTAGAGTATGTTATGCTATGTATACATAATTTTAATTTTAGCGAAATAATGTTTTTTTTTTTTTGTAGGGATTTGATTATTTTTTAGAACGCGAAAATAGTATAACATTACTAAAAAAAAAATTAGAAATCGCCAAATCCTGTCTTCTAAGAAATTGGTAGATCTTATGTGCACTAGGTGCACATTAGACAGTTAACGTATTGATCCGGTCAACACACGAGGACCCAGTCAATGCGTTAACCAAAAAATCGATCAAAATCAATATCAATCGTAACATTAAAAAATATCACTCAAAAGTTTTAAAAGTGTCACTTATATCATTAAAAAGTATCGACCAGAAAAAAATAAAGAAAAAAAGTTATCAAAATCAGTATCAATTATAACACTAAAAAATATTACTCAAAATTAAAAAAAAAAATATATCACTTGTATCTCTAAAAATATCATTTATTTTGATGATTTTTTTTATCAATATTAAAAAAAAAAATCACTTATAGCTCTACATCGGTTGCTTGACCCTGAGACTTGGCCATTGGCTGAAAAGTAAATCCATAGTCAATATAAGAGCAAAAAGTACCAAAATGAAGCAATAGTGAAATAACTAAAAAGAAGATTTACATATGTGCTTCATTGTTTTACAAGAATAGAAGCTCTGTTCAAATGGGTTAAATTGGTAGTTGTCAGGTAACAAAGCCAGACAATATATTCCTGTGAGGGGAAATTCTTGTACGCATGTTGGGGGTGGTGGCACATCTGTCACAATAGATATATTGGGACGCTTTCATGTGTCCTAATAGATCTATTAGGACACATGAAAGCGTCCCAATATATCTATTGTGACAGATGTGGTAGTGTGTGTTAGTGTGTACAAGAATTTCCCTCCTGTGAGATACATGAAAGTCAAATGCATAACCATGTTATGACTTAAAGCAAACCTACTTTATCATGATTGTTGATGAGGGTAAGGCATATCATTTCACCTTTGCACCAGAAGCGTGCAACTTCTCTCGGAAGAGTCTATGGTGTACTCAGTGTAAATACACTTGCTTCTAATCTGCTGATATGTGGCAGTGTACTTTTATTTAAAAAAAAAATTGAGAATACATTATCTTACTGTACACTTATACGGGAGCCACTGTAGATGTGGCTCCTTGAGCTATTGAGGCACTTATTTATTATTTTTGTGTGGGAAAAATAATTAAATTGAACTAATTTCAGAAATAAATTAATACATTCGATCTCCAAATTATCTGCACATACCGTAAAAATAGTTATTTTATAGGTATAAAATTGGAAAATGAGTTTTAAAAAATCAAATTAGTACATTTTAAACTGCAATAGGAACATACTTTTTTTTTCTTTATTATTTTGTATCGAACACAAGCGTCGACATTTATTTGAATGGACGATTTGTAAAATTTTTTATTATTCTATTTTATCGGCACATCATTGTTTTGTTACAACATATAATTATGGCAATAAATAAACCTTGGCATACATCAGAATTATTTTATTGGCAAATTATCATAGTCTTACGAAATTAATTTATAATGTTATGCAAATATTTGATAAATATTTATAGTAAACTGCACTATATAAGTTACTTTCATTTTGAAATTATGTAAGACATTACATTATACTAGTTCATTTTTCAATTAAAATTATAATAAATTGTAGTATATAAGTTAATTTCATTTGAAATTATATGAGATTACATTATACTAAGTTCGTTTAGTTTGAAATTATAATAAATTGCGCTATACGAGTTCTTTCCATTCGAAATTATATGAAATTACATTATAGTTATTAATTTGATTTGAAATTATATTAAATTATACTATATAGGTTCATTTGATTTGAAATTATATCAAATTACACGTTATGATTTATTGAATTTGAAATTATAATAAATTACACTATATAAGCTCGTTTCATGAACGCGGAATTATTAGACATTGTCACATTATACTTGTTCATTTTATTTCAAAATTATGAATACAATGGCACAATACCAGGTTACCAACTATAGTTTATTATAATTTGTGTCACTTACCTATTGAATTAGATGCGCATTTGCATTTTTTTGGTTATTTTTTTCCCAAAAACTTAAACAGTGAGGTCTCGAAAAGTGGAGCGTTCCCTATTAATAATTCTATTAACATTTAGAATACTATTTGTTATTATTTAAATGTGTATAGAACTACTATATTAAAACTAATTTCAGACGTAAGTTAATCATTTTAAAAATAATTGAACATATAGTAAAAATAATTTATGAATTTACAGGTACAGAATTGGGAAATAATTATCCCCAAAAAAAATTATACATTTGAAAATAAAAGAGGCTCAAAGTTGTTTTATTTATCAGTTTTTGTATCGGGCACAAGTGTCGAGAGTTAATGAACTGGCCGATTAGTGAACATCTACATTATTTTATTTTATTGGCAAATCCTATTTTGTTACAAAATATAATTATTTGACTAAAAAAATATTGGCATTTATGAAATGTATTTATTTATTATATGTTTATGAATATAATCACTATCGTAATTATAAGTAAATGAAATAAAATAAATATACAATAAGTCAATTATGGCATTTAATTTATTACTGATAAATTATCATAATATTACTAAATTAATTTGTAATATTATGCTAACGGTGACAAATATTAAATTGCTTATGTTTTTATATGTTTCATGTATATAATTCTATGAAACGGTGTTCTCGAAAACTTTAGGTCTCCTAAAAAATCAAATCATCTCTAGTTTTGGTAAAATAAAAAATTATAATACCTTTTTTTTGTCTCTCTCTTTCTCTATGGCAGACACAATGTTGCATTTTAGAATTAACTTGTGCTATATTCAAGAATATATTTTTTATACACATGACATTCAAAATTAATTAGTACGAATGAATAAATATATGAAATTTCGCATAATATATTGTTTGAATTAATCACCAACATATATAAAATGTATTAATAAAAATTCATAAGTGAAGTCTTTCGTAAAACATCATAATTGATAGCATATTTATTATGTTTTATAGGTAGATTTAGCATTTGTAATAATTGTTAAGTATATTGAACATGACATAGTGAAAAATTAACTATTCTAATTAAGTGATTCACTAAATGAAACAGAGATTTTCTGAACAGAAATTCATGTAGTCTATTACAATTTTTTTTTGATAAAGTATAGTGTAATGTTATTCGACAATCAAGCGTAGTTTAAATATTTTAAAGGGTTCATTATATTTTAGTACCTGAATATTGGATGTTTTTACACTTGTGTGCCAAACTTTTTAAAAATTACACATTAACATATATAAGCTTGTAGTTTCGCATATAAGTGAACCTAAATTATGATTTGAGAGCCACAAACCACTGCACGAAACAATATTAGTAAGAAAAATGGGACATGTCTGAAATGAATCATTATTATTTGATAATCTAAAAGATAATAAGAACACATAAATAAGAAATTAATTACTTTTGCTAATTAAAATCATTGAAAATTTACTATACAAACATAAAATGAATCACATTAACTGCATCAATGAAAAAAAAATAAAAATTGTTCAATGGATCGAATAGTAATTCAAAAATATATTTATTTCAACATTGAAACATGTAGAATACATTAAAATTAATTTAAATATACGTAATAAATTTTTAAAAATTAATACAATAATGAATTTATATCAAAATATAAAAAATTCGACCCATAAAGTATATCGGATCAGATTACATTTCGTGTTACATCTCATGTTCCACTATCATTAATGGATGACACATGCATGTAGTAACTTTCACACCCATGGTTGTGATGACATCATAAATGGACATATGGCGTGTATTAATGATAATGGAACAAGAGATGTAACGCGAAATGTAACAGGAGTTTTGGTCCGAAAATATCTTCTATGTTATAGATTTGTCTTTCTTTGATTTTTCTCTCCCATATTCGGCTCCCGTCAATTCCATCTTCATCAGGAAGGTTTTTCATTCTAATTTTTTCTTGGCATTTACAAGTAACGCTACTATGTTAATTTCACTGACAAAGGTGAAAATTCGTTGTTGGGTATGTTGCTTTATATTTAATTCATGCACAATAATATTTGTTAGTTTCTCACTGTGCTTAAATTTTTTTTCATAAATGTAATATATTTAAATTTGATAACTTAAATATATTAATATAAAAATTAATAAGAGCAATTAATATATTCAATCGAAAATTTTGAATACATTCAGTTCAAATCGTTTTCATACATTTAATTCCAAATTTTAATTTTCAAATGTATATATTCGATAAATACAAAATATATTTAATATTGTTATTTAAACTTATATAAATTTAATATTTTTAAATTCTTCGATGCTGGATAAATTGTTTTACAACAAATTAAAAAATATATGTTCTATCACTTATATATGTGTGTGTGTGTATAACTTCTTTTCCAATTCTATACCTGCAAATTTAAAAATTATTTTTAGTCTCAGTGTTTCAAATTAACTCTGAAACTGCATTATATTTTTTAATTTTCCCACACATAAATCAATAGAGTCATAAATTATTAAACATGTAATTTTTCTTAGTAACAGTGAATTATCCACTTCCGGACAATATTCAAATAACAATTCCCCATAAATCACTATTTCAATTTCACATCCATTTCCTCATTTCTAAAAAAAAATTATATTATTCCCTATATAAATAATTTAAAGGTTGAACATATAAATGTTTTTTTTTTCTTTGTAAATACTACTACAACAAAATATATACTATACATAATATAATATGTTATCGCAACTCAACTGTATGGATTAATATTGAATCATATTTATAATATGTTTCATATTGAACTGTACAATACAACACTATGTAGTATGGTGCCACAACATATTATTATTAATTAGTGCAACTTATAATTTAATTATCAATATTTATGTGTGTTCAACATAAACACAAAAATCTTTTAAATAACTACAAATTAATTATCACTGTATAGCCTTTTTAAAAAAACAAACATGATTCATTTTTCGGGAATTGACAAGCCAATAATTTCATGAATACATTAGACCTCTTTCTTCTTAACAACATTCCACATTCAAACAAAACGGCCAACCAGTAGTCCAATTTGATTTCCGAATAATTAAAATACATTATTTCAAATTTCTGAAATCATGTATACAATTATAAATTAATCTAGTAGTACTAAATAAACTTGTTGATACAAAATGTGAATAAAAAAAGATGAGTAATCCACTATTCAAATAGGTACCCTCAATTTTGTCCATTACAATAAAAGACCCAAATAATCAAAAATTTATTTATACTTAGCTAATTTTAAAATTTCATAGTTCTTTATTGTTCTTCATCTATTTGGAAAAAGAAGCACAATAACAAACAACAATTTTTTGCGTGCAATGCATGAAACATATTATGATATTTTCATGTTTGCCGACGATTGGATAACATGAGAAATTAATTGTGTAACATTATGATAATGTACCGATAAAAAAATGTATACCATTATTTAGTAATAAATCATTCAATTAAGAACCGACACTTGTGTCCGATACTGCAAAAAAAAAAAGGGAAAAAGTTCGTATTAAACACAAGTTAATTATATTTTATGAAACATATATAACAAAAATATTAACATATTTTTATTAAAAATTAAGGTAATTTGGAGATAAAAATAATTAATTGAAGATTCTAATTCAATAATAATTGAAAAACAAATCTAATTCAATATTAAATGCAGAAATATAATTGAATAGCAAGTTATTTGTCACGCAACAGTTCAAATACCAAGAGGAACTGTTCATATGATATATTAGAAAAGTGCCTCAACAAGTCAAAAGTATACTCGTACAGTACATGACCATTCCAAAACAGCATACGTCCGTATTTTGACTTTTTAAAAAATAAAAAATTTAGGAGGACACGTGTATGGTGGATCTGCCCCAATGCATTTGCACTGAGTTCAGGATAGACTTTTCCACTTCTCCCCATGCATTGCCAACACACATAGTAAAAATTGGTGGTTTCACATACCTATAAAGATTAACAGATCAGAGTTGCGATTATAATAGAAGTTCACCAACTTCTGTTGATGAGCAAAACCAAGATATTTGCATCTTCAAGTTTCCATATCCTCTGAGAATTAATTAAATCTTGATCTAAAATTTGATCAATAGTTGGATAAAATAATTAAGAGAGTGGTTAATGCCAAGATTTATGCTGGCAAATGTGTGCAATCGTATTTCTATATGACAGAGATATGTAAGTCACAGTTTCTATTTTCACCTTTCAAAGTGATCGAATGTTGCAGTATCTGCCCGATATGAATCATAATTATCATTTATTGTAATATTACCAACCTCAGCTGCAATAAAAATTAGATAGGAGATGAGATATTAATTGAGTTTTACCAACCAAAACAATAGTGTGAAAGAAATTAAGAGTATACTATTTCTAGTACTTAGGAAAACACAGATACCTTGATGGTGGTCTTGTTCTTGATCACCATGCAGGTTTTGATTTAGTTAGGGATCATCCACATTATCCAGTCTCTGCAAGTTAGCATATTCCAGTGCATTATGAATTCTTCAAATGCTGTTTGTACAAATATTTGGCATTGATGAAGACAACACACACCACACACTTGCAAGTTTTCTATCAATGTACTATAAAAAGTGAACATGCCTTTCATATTAACAAACAAATATTGGGGCTCAATTCAAAGTTTAGATTAGCAAAAAGGGAATACCGTTGCAAAATAGGTCTGTTGAAAATTCATAGAACTAGTTGTATCAGAATATGGAAGTGACTCCTCAATCTCTCCCAGGTCTTCATTACGATTTGGTGGCAATGTTAAAGCTTCATATATGTAGAACCCATATAAGTAAAAAGATTAAGGAACCTAGAAAAATTAAAATCAGCGTCCATCATGGTACTTTACGAACCACAATATCTTCACAAATATCTAAATATAAAAAAAATGTAATCTAGAGCTAAAATAGAAAATCACAAATGCAAATTAAAAATCACCATGTGGATCCCACTGCAGAAACACAATACAATAGAAAGAAATTGAACTCTCAAAATTACAGAATTAATAAAACATAAACGTCGGAATCAAAACAGAGTACGCAAATCACATTAAGACTTATCAATTTATGGGATCTATTCCAACATATTCGAAATGAATTTGTATTGATTTTAAGTCTTTTTTCCCCTTTTTAAGTTATAAAAAAAATGGGCCGGGGCTATAATATGATTCAGGTATTGGGGTTAAGGGGGTAAAATATATTATCATATTTATATTTTATAAAATAATGGGGATGATAAAGAGTAAAATGGAAGCTTTGTTTAGAATTTCCCATTTATTAATAGTACTAGCATCCGACCCAATACACATATCCAATTGAATTAAAGGCCCATTCATACAGCCCAATACAACTCAAATAATGGCTCGTTCAATGTTATTTGATCCAATAAAAAACAAATTCAGTATATAACCTAATCGCTAAAACCCTAGATTTCCTTCATGTCATTGCCCTCCGCAGCTGTGTGAAGCTCTTTCTTCTCTCTCTAGCCTCCCAGTTTCAACAGCAAAGATGGTATGTACTTTTGATTCACGGTTTTTGCTAATTTTTATATGTTCCGTTTGCTTTACAAAATGCTGCGTCGTTATTGCGATTTTCTGTATTTAATTGCGATGATGATGGCGTTTGTTTGAAAGAGAAAAATGCTGCTTGTTGCTAGGTTCTGTCAAACGATTACGATTTGCTCAACCCACCGGCCGAGCTTGAGAAGAGGAAGCACAAGCTTAAGCGCCTAGTGCAATCCCCAAACTCTTTCTTCATGGTAATTTCTTTTTCGGTTTTCGTTTCACTGATCTGATTTGTAGTTTTTTCCTCCCATTTTTTGTTATTTTTTGTAATACTGATTTTTGTGATTGTTGCAGGATGTCAAGTGTCAGGGTTGCTTCAATATGTAAGTTCTTTATTTGTTTTTTTTAGATTTATAAGCTGAATTGTTTGGATTTCATGATATTGTGAATTAATTGTTTCTGCAGTTGAAAATATTGTTGTTTTGTTGGTCTGTGTGTGAATTAATATTTTTATGTATGTGCAGAACCACTGTGTTCAGCCACTCCCAAACAGTTGTAGTGTGCGGAAACTGCCAGACAGTGCTTTGCCAACCGACTGGTGGACGTGCCCGCCTCACTGAGGGCTGCTCCTTTTGAGGGCTGCTCCTTTTGAAGAAAGGGCGACTGAAGAACATACACTCCTTTTCACACCCCTGATGGAATGTGAGATAAGGGTTTTTTTGTTTTGATGTTCTATTTTGACATGTAATGTTCTTTTAAGACTTAGTTGGGTTTCTGGAGAAGTAACCTTTAAGTTAAAGATTGAAATTTTTATGTGAGATTTATTCTCTTTTGTTTAGTTGATCTTTTTACTTAGCTTTTTCTGCGACATTGATTTAAGTGATCTTATTAGACCAGGTCTTGAACATTTGCCTTTCTCTCTAGATTTCTTTAGTTGCTCTTGAGGCTCATGGTTACTGAATGCTGCTTGTTATACAATTGTCATCTATTGTCATCTATGCTGCTTTTGGTTAAGATGAGAACTTTAGTGCCAATGTCTTATTGTGTCTGATAAAAACTTGATTCGTAGGAAGCATTGTGTAGTTTTGAGTTATAAATATGAATCAACTCAGCTGAGTGATGAGTCGGTATTGATGTTGTGCAATGCTGTGTTGTTCCATTTGTTATGTGTGGAGAGGGGCTCTAAAGTTGTGTGCCAAAATGTGTAGACACATTACACATTTGTTTTTCTTTGTTGGCTGATCCCATACTGATGAAGTTCTGCATTTTCATTGTGCATTTTCTCAGTGAATTTCTGCCCTCCAGTTGCATCGCAAGGTTTATGCACTGCAATGGTGTTTTCTTCAGTTATTTGCATCCTTTTGCTTTTGCTTTTAGGATTCAAGTAATTAGTGAATTTATCCCAATTATGAGGTCCTCACAAATTAGCCCCTATTTCTTGTTGATTTGTTTAGTGCTTTGTGTAGGGTTAGTATGTCGTATCATGGCTTTGAATCATTACAAGGATGATTCTAAATGGAAAAAATTTGAATAATTTTGATTGTAGCTGTCATCATATATTTGGTTATTGGGAGATGTGGGTAACCTTTTAACATTTCTAAAAAGCTGATTGATTTATCATTTTAAGACTGCTTTTTTAAGTTCCCTAGCTAACAAACTAGTAGCTGTTTTATGATTTATTATTGATCTCATATATTTCATTACGTTTCAAGTGTTGTTTTCAACATTTCGGAACAGATTGCTTTGTAAATTTTATTGTATTTACATGGTTGAGTTTCACTTTACTCAGCAATGAAGACTACAATAAGGCCTTGGTGAAATGAACTTTTCTGCTTCAAAGACTACCATTTTCTTATGATAATCTTATCTTTTGCTCAACTTAAAATTACATTATTCTAAAATAAAACAGATAAATATTCATTTTTTTTTTCAAACTGAAATATAAATTATCTCGTCCAATCGAATCAAACTACTTCCATGAACGGCTCATAAGCTCAATCTGTTTGCATCGGCAGACAATGTTGGTACGCAGTTCTACAAAATCACTGCAATTTGTTCCCCTGCCCAGCTCTAGACTTATTATCATGGAAGAAGTATGCTCAATCTGAATAGATGAGTTGCAGCATTGATATGAGGCGAAAGGGCATTCGCAGTACCAAGTTCCTCAGACACCTCTTTCATTGACGGCTGTGATTTTGGTTCCGAGTTTATGCATTTGAGTGCTGTTGTCACCACATGAACCACCTCCCTTGACACTCTTATATCTTCATCCGGAGATGGTAGCCTTTTGTGTAAGAGGTGTTGTAGCATCATGTTCTGAGCAAATTGTGTGGATATGATCATGGAGGAAAGAAAATCCCCTGCGTGATCTCCAAACATTATTTCCAGTGCCACCACTCCAAAGCTGTATACATCACATTTCTCTGTAACACAATGCATTGGCAATGCCCTTCACCACATTTACTCTCTTCATCCAATTCAGCTCCACGGCTTCCTCTGCATCATGCAACACACTAAACAGGCTTCCTCTTTCCATGTAATCATAGATGAGGAACATGCTCCGTTTGTGCAGACAGAAACCGAAAAGCTTCATGATATGAAACAGATTCGGGGACTGTACCAGAGAGATTGTTTTTAGAAAGATCGATATCCAGAAATTTTGCATTACCAACATTTCCAAACTGAAGAGGTATCTCAACTTAGGTATATGGTTTTGATTGAAGGAAGCTTTTCTATCCCTGCTTCAATTTTGTTAATTGGGTCATAGTTGAGGGCAGAGAGCCATTGTAGTGATTTGAGCTCAAATCAAGATAATCCAAACAATTTGAGGCGGAATGGGAGCGTAAATGGAGTTATGAGAAATGTCGAGCACCTCTAATTTAGTGAGATTTGCCAATACTGGAAGAGGCAAATCACTGTAGAGTTGATTGCTTGAGAAATTAAGATAAGTAGCCTATCTGTGGTGGGGTTATTCCATAGAAATTAATTAGCAATTAGTTGAAATGTTCTTACTAGTCCCCCTAAAATAGAATATTCATTGTATATTTTTGTTTTAGATCACAAAATATTTTGTCATATATCTATATTTCATTCTATATTTCTTATATTATTCATATAAATTACGAGTATTTGTAAATATACTTGTTTGTGGCTAATATTAAAAATATTAGAATAGAAAACTGGAACCTAAAATATTAGTCAGTATTCTAGGCCCAAATAAACTGTCATCATAATTTACAATAGTTATTTTAAGCTAGCTCGATCGAATATATAACTAATTCTCCATCTTATGATTTATTATAACCTTAATAAAGAGGTAAATTAATAATTGAAACAGTAAGTGTAAGTGCCTTAACTCTACCAAGTCTGCAGGTCAATTCATTGACTTGGACCTCAACCCAACTCACAGCCCATTCCAACCCAATCACCAAGTTTTAATTTTCCACAATTTTCTTTAATAAAGAGTAAATACACGTTTTTCAACTTCTACTGACAGAAATATACGAAGATGAGAACAAATTATTCTTCGATTCTTAAATCAAGTTTTTTGTCCGGAATTACTTCAGTTTAATTTTGAACTTTTACTGTTTAAATATTTATCGAAAATATGAAAATTTGATAGGATTTGATGGTATATATTATTGGGCAAGTACAATTTGATATCTACATTTTAGGTTATTTTAAAATAGAAATTGTTTTTTCAAAATTAATCAAACAATATTCACTTTTTCAAATTATTTTTGCAAATCTAACGTTTAATCAATTTTATAACCTGAAAACCCTATATAATTGATTGTATTTTAATATTTATATTTCTTGAACTGTATAAAAAAAATCATTTAATCAAGGTTAGGGAGAAACGCAGAGTTAAAAGTCTAGGGAAAATTCTAAACACATCCCGACCCTTAATTTACTTTTCATTTAATAAGATAAGATTTTTTTACCTATAACTCCCAACAACAATTAAAAATCTAGTATAATCCCTCACATAATTATAGCCTCTACTCATGTTCAATAAACTAAAATTAAAATAGAATGAACAAGAAAAAAAAATGATGATACCCTGTTCTATAATTAAATGCATTTTAGCATGAGAATAACATGTAAATGTATTCTTAATAGCATGTGTTGTCTGTTCATTGTAGCATTGTTATATGTACATATTAGCATCACATTATTTTCATTTTAGCATTACGAAATTACATGAGAATAAAAAACACAATAATTGTTGAATTATCATATATAATACCTAATTGAAATGTAACTAAGCCCTAATTTGGGTGGAATATATCATACTTTGATGAAATAAACACTAATTGAATGGGATAAACCCTAATTGAAATGAAATAAACCCTAAAAATTAATATTTTGTATTTTCCATCCATATTTCTTCGGATAAACAGATGTATTCGATATCTTAAATAAAATAGTATGAAAAAAAAACTTTAATTTGATATATTATTTATTTTATTTTAGCATGAAAAAGTTGCATGAGAATATCATGTAAATTTATACATAATATTAATTATATGTGTTGTTCGTTTCATTTTAGAATGACAAAATTGAATGAGAATAACATGTAAATATACTCGTAATAACATTTGTGTTGCTCGTTCATTTTAGCATAGATATATGTTACGTTCATAATAACATGTAAATATGTTTATATTAACATCATATTGCTTTCATTTGACGAAATTGCATGAGAATAAGAAAACACATAAATTATGAAATAAACCTAAATTGGGATATAATGAACCCTTACTAGAATAAAATAAGTCCTAAAAATGATATTTTTTATTATTTTTCATTCATATTTCTTTGGATAAACAAAAGCATGTGAGATCTTAAATAATATAATATGAAAAAGTTATAATTCGATATATTATATGACAAATTATTGCATTAATGAAGTTTTAGCATTAAACTACTTTCATATTAGCATAGTGTATATGACATTTTAGCATGACATTACCAGTATTACCTTTGAATATGAATGAAGTTATGGTTGATCAATTGAAAATTTTCAGGTTATTGTGAAATTTATTCAACATGTAACTCATACCAACACCGTTTATCACATATATCAGAAATAAATTTGAATGATATTATCAATATCAACATAATTAATATATATGTCATTTTAGCATAAACTATAAACCATTCTAGCATCATGTATATGTAATTTTTTAGTATGAACTATAACTAATAACATAATCATCGACGAAACAATTGAAAATGACTACCTAAATCAGAACTGAATACAATGTACGAGATAAATAAAAAAAAATGAATACGTGAATCAACAACATTATATCAAGAAGATGAAATAATGTAAAAATTTATTTGGAATAATTCACACAAAAAATAACATTTAATCAAAAAAGAATAACAGTGTCTACAAAAAATCAAGGAACCCTAAAAATTCAAAATTCGCATATGAATGTCAAAAAAAAAAAAATCAAGAATTCAAATTCATGTATGAATGTTCAATAATTATTTAACCTAACTGCAAGTACATAGTGAGATTTATAATGTAGTGGTCAACAATGTTATATCCACACGGACTTAATATTTAAACCACCAATTATCTAAGTTATCTCCCTACAGTTATCTAGACCACCTAACATAGTTGAATTTAATTATAGAGACTAAAAATTATAAATAAACTAAATTACCACCACATAAATAAACACAGATAATCAAACAATGAAGAAATACCGCATTCTGAGATTGAAAATTCATTATTTAATCCATTCTACTAATCAATTCATTTAACGTCTATGTTGGGATTTAAATCATGTTAGAACAACCACTCTTGTATTCTAAACCTTCTCTTGAAGTGCCTACATTGTAGATCACACAATAAATATCAACGTATCCGTTCAATATCTATTGTGTAACTCCTCATAGTTCTAAAGGTTTATTGTTCTCGAAATTAATCGCAACTCTGTCGAGTAATATTGATCAACCAGTTAATTATTTCAGATCTTGTGTTAAAGCTCCTCTCTCAATTTATGAATTAACACATAAGATTATATCATTTAGTGATCAGGTAAATAATACAGATAAACTCAGGAATAATCAAAACATGATCAAATCGTAGACACCAAATAAAATGAATTAAAAGAATTTCATAAATAAATAATAATTCAACCCTAGAATACTAGAATTTTAGCTATTCATGACAATTAAAATAAATATCTAAAAAACAAATCCAAAAGAAAACATTACAATTCAATACTAAAGTAAATAAAACCCGGGAGATTTAATTCGCCTCTAATCTTGAACTCTTTGAATTCCTCAGTCTCCACATTCTTCTCTGCCGTTTTCCTCCGCTGGCAACTTTAGGGTATGATGAATTGTGTCAAATTTTTGCACAAAAACCCTATTTTTATATATTCAGTGAAATAAAGTCCAAAACTTACACATAATTGGATTGGCCCAGACGATTCACGACCTCGCTCGCGATCGAGTCACTCACGGTAGGTCTCGGGCCCACATGGCATGAATATCCGCGAGCACCTCGGTCGTGGGTTTCCTTCTTCGGACCCCTTCTCTGTCGCGAACTCACAGACGGGAGCCCCTTTCTCGATCCGCGACTGGACTCGCGTGTGCTGCTCGCGAGCCCTTTTCTGCGACGTTTTCATCCCGTTCTTGACTCAATTTCTTCAACGCACGATCCCGGGACATCATCAACTATCTCTTGGCCAAAAATACAGCAAAATACGGAACAAAACCTACAAATATCGCAACACAAACCGAACTCCGAAAATAGGTGAAATCTAATTTAACTGAGATTAAAACACAAGTAAACTAAATAAAATGCACAACTAAATAACACGAAAGATAGTGTAAAATCCCATTTTATCAATGAACCAGCAACATCGATTTTGATTTTACGAATAAAAAAACATTCTTTCCCTTATATATATATATATTTATAGGTATAAAATTTTATTATATTAATAAATTATTAATAATTATCACAATTTTTTTAATTTATGGGTGAATCATGCTACTGTTGAAATAGCTAAAGTTCAAAAGGGTGGAAAGGCAGGCCAGTCGACAAAGGATTGGGTGGTGAAATCTTTTGGTTCACGTGGTGGTTTGGAAAGCAATAAGAAAAATTCAGAGGTGGTTAATGTTTCGAATAAGTTTTCGATGTTGTCAGAGGACGAGAATCCCTTTGATAAACTAATGGCAGCTACTGTTCCTGTCATCAATGTTATGCATGATGGGAATAGTACTGCTGCAGCTGAATCTGTTGCTCAGAATGTTGCTCTAAAGGATGGGAATAGTGCGGTTGCAGCTGAACCTGTTGTTGCAACTGAAGTTGTGGTTGGCTCGTCTGTGGTGTTGGATCATGGAGGTGGTATATGTCAATCTGTTGACATGTTGGAGCACATGATAGAGGGTGAGGTTTTGAATGAAGACTCTGGTGCTGAGGACAATAATTCAGTTGATGTTCAGACTGAGAATGTGCAGATTGGAGATGGCGCTGTTGGTGATAAGGCTGAGGTTGTGCAGTTTGATGATGGGGATGCTGGTGTTAATTCTACACAGCATTTGGTGGATTTTCAGGTTTCAAAGGATTCATTAGTTGCTATGGAGAATGAGGAGCGTCCAAATACTCCGATTCCTTTTAAACGTACATATAATAAACGTAAACTCCCTCCTATTGAGGAACTTCGTCGCTCGGGCATGTTAAATCCTAATCCAGGAGATGGAGCTTTGACTGTTGATGACAAGTTGACACCTTACGTTATATCTAATCCAGATACCACGGCATTGAAGAATATGGATATGATTTCAAAATTAAAGGATTCGGCCGTGGATGCAGGTGCTCATACACACTTGCGTGCTTCCTCTAATTCTCAATGAATATTTTATCTTGGAATATCTACGGGATTGGTACGGAAGTTTCTCGTAATATGTTAAGCAAGCACATTAAGGTGTTTAAACCCCATATACTTGGTGTTATTGAGCCTCGTGCTCATTTTGAAAAGATTTCTTCCTCATACTGACGTTCAATGGGCATGGTTCCTGTAATCCAAAATGATCGGGGTGTGCGTTGTTCTAATATTTAGATTTTCTCGGCCATGAATATTGAAGCATTGGTTTTGTTCTCGTCGGAACAATGCGTCTTGGTGAATGTAAAAAATGGAAAAAATTCATGCATTGTGGCCGTGGTGCATGGAGCTTCCACGTACATGCAGAGACGTAGACTGTGGAATGATCTTAGTGCACTACATGGCAGTTTTATTATTTTGGGTGATTTTAATGCAATAAGAGGTTCACATGAAAGACGTGGTCGATCGAAGCCTTCTTTACAAGCTTGTTCGGATTTCAATAATTTTATTGGAGATTTAGAAGTTTCGGAAGTTGTTAGCAATGGTTTATTTTTCTCCTGGTCAAGTAGACGTTTTTTTCCTGAGATTACTGAGAGTAAACTTGATAGAGCATTGGTTTCGAAGGATTTCCAGTCTGCTTGGTCGTCTATCTCTGCGACCCTGTTGCCTCGTCTTTGTTCTGATCATTCTCCCCTGGTGGTGGTTTGTAAAGATATTTCTGGCTCTGGTCCACGTCCGTTTAGATTCTGGAATATGTGGACAGCTCATGACAATTTTATCTCTTTGGTTCGTGATTCTTGGATAGTGCCGGTGCAATCTAGTAGTCGAATCCGAACTGTGATGATTAAGCTCAAACGCCTTAAAGTAGTGCTCAAAGAATGGAATATCAAGGTATTCGGGAATTTTAACAATAAAATTGGTGATCTTGAGATGAATCTTGGCGATGTTCAGGCGGAAATTTCGGCGCATGGGTATTCTGATAAACGATTGGATGATGAGATTGCTCTTCAAGCTGAAATTAATGGGTTGCTTTTGGTGAAAACTTCACATATGCAGCAGCAGAGTAGAATTGACTGGCTGAATGATGGAGATCGAAATTCTAAGTTCTTTCATGAAAGCATACGCGCACGATGTGCTAAGGCGTCGATTAATGTACTTTCTATTGATGGAGAACTTGTTTCGGATCCAGATGTTATTGCTAATCATGTTGTTCAGTACTTCGAGAATTTATTTTCTTGCTCGAATGAGTCAAACCGTGACTATGGGGTAATTGATCAATTTATTCCTAAATTGGTTAATGATCGTCAATGTCATGAGCTCACGGTTATGCCGTCGCTTGAGGAAATTAAAAGTGCTGTTTTTGATTTGGATGCAAACAGTGCGGCATGGCCAGATGGTTATTCAGGAAAGTTCTTTCAGGTGGCATGGGATGTTATTGCTTCAGATATTTACAGAGCTGTTTTGGAATTCTTCTCATTTGGTTGCATACCTTCTGGGTTGAATTCGGGTTTTATTATTTTGATCCCTAAAAAGGAAAGTGCGATTATGGTGGAGGAGTATCATCCAATTGCTTTAAGCAATTTCTTTTTCAAAATTTTTACAAAAGTCTTGGCCATTCGTTTAAACTTGGTGGCTTCCAGTATTGTTTCCAAAAATCAATATGGCTTTATACAAGGCAGGCAAATACACGAAGCAATTGTGTTAGCATCTGAGGGGGTTAATACATTGAGTAGGACACATGGTGGGAGAAATATGGCCTTGAAGCTGGATATTACAAAGGCCTTTGACACCATGGATTGGGAGTTCATTCAAAGAGTGTTTCGTCGACTTGGGTTTCCGGACAAATTTTGTGAGTGGATTAATACCATTTTGGAGTCGGTGAGGCTTTCTGTTTTAATTAACGTATCGCCTAAGGGTTATTTCGCTTGTACAAGAGGAGTTCGCCAAGGTGATCCACTCTCTCCTCTTTTATTTGGTATTGCAGAAGATATGTTGAGCTATTTAATCCATTATGCAGTTTAAAAAAAGAAATTAACTCCGATGACATATGGCCGGGGAGTTGATTTTCCGACTCATATTTTGTATGCGGACGATGTGTTTATTTTTTTTCGGGCTTCCAAGACTAACATTCGAGTTCTGAAGCGAATTATGGATTTGTATGCTCATGTGTCGGGCCAGTCTTGTAGTAGAATGAAATCGCGTGTTTTTTTATAGGAAAGGAGCTCGTCCGAGGGTGAAAGCTTACCTTAATTCAAAGTTAGGGTTTACTATCGGCTCTCTTCCGATGGATTACCTTGGTGTCCCTCTATTTAAGGGTATTCCGCGAGTTATGCACTTGAGACGTTTGGCAAATAAAATTCTTGCAAAATTTGATCGTTGGAATGGTCAAATGCTATCTATGGCTGGTCGTCTCTGTCTTATTAAGTCGGTAATCCTTAGCTCAGCAATCCATTCTATGATGGTTTATGCATGGCCGAAAACTTTGGTGCTCAAGTTGAATGCTGCGGTGAGGAATTTTTTATGGAAAGGCGATCCGGAAATTCGATCATATACCTCTGTTAGCTGGGCGCGTACTTGCGCAGTTGTGGAGGAGGGAGGACTAGGCCTTTTTTCTTTTAAAGAAATTAACCGAGGCTTATTGATGAAGTTATCCTGGAATTTGCTGGTTTCTAATGCTTCTGCGTTTTAGCTCTTGAGGACTCATTTTCTTGCTTCACCTCGCAAGATCAAATGGGTATTTTATTCGACTATTTGGCCGGGGCTTCATCAATTGACTCAGAATATGGTGGATGAGTCAGTTTGTATCATTGGTAGTGGCTCGGCAGTTGATTTTTGGCACGATAACTGGTTAGGGTATGTTATTGTGGACAGGCTTCGTATTTCCTACGATTTGCATGCAAACTTGAAGGATAGGGTTGGTGATTTTTTGAATAATGGTGTTTGGAAGTTCACGGAGTCCTTTGTTCATGCATATCCAGAGATTATGCAGGATATTCTTCGTCATCCTTTGTCTCCGGGAGAAGATGGGCGTGTTTGGTCCAAGTCGCTTCATGGTAATGTTTCGGCACGTATTGCTCGCCTTCATACATGTACTCGATTCTCGTTGGTTCATTGGGGCAAATGGATTTGGAGTAGTTTAATCCCTATGCGTCGGTCTTTAGTGGTTTGGAGGCTCATTCTTTCTCGAATCCCTACTATGGACACGTTGCATGGATTTGTTGGTCCAATAATGTGTTTTATGTGTAGAAAGGAACAGGAGACTGTGGATCATCTCTTCTGGCATTGTAAGTTAGCTTCTGAGGTCTGGAGCTGGATTTTTGATATTTTTCAGACGGAGGGAATTAGTGCAGCCTCGATACATGAAGCCTTTGTCTTTTTTATGAATTGTTCATTCAGTTCGCAGATCCTTTCTCTTTGGAAGGCGACGGTTATTACGGCTATTTGGGGGATTTGGACTTTTCGTAATAAAGCAATATATGAGCATTTGACGCCGACATCATTTATTTTGATCGGTATGATTCATGTTGCGTTACGGGAGATGTCTTTTATGCAGGGTAAGCGTGGATACATGAAGAATGAGGTTAATGATTTGCTTACATTGAAAGCTCTTAACGTCGTTCCTCGGCCTCCGCCACCGAGGTCTCTCATTTCGGTCATCTGGAGGCCCCCTCCGGTTGGATGGATCAAGATCAACACTGATGGATTAGCCCAAGGCGCACCAGGGATGATGGCTACAGGAGGGGTGTTTAGACGACATGATGGATCGGTGATGGGTTGTTTTCATACAGATGAGGGTGTCGGCTTTGCTTTTTTGGCTGAGCTGCTAGCAGTTCTTGCTGTGATGGAATGGGTTCGAAGACTGTCTCTAGACTTTATTTGGCTGGAGGCAGATTCAGTTTACGTGGTTTCTCTACTTTCTTCTCGGAGTCTGCAGGTCCCTTGGAAGCTCAAATCGAGATGGCGAGCTGTTCTGGAATTCATTAGTCATATACATTTTTGTGTTTCTCATGTGTATAGGGAAGGCAATCGTGTTGCGGATATTTTAGCTTCCCCTACTGTCTCCTCTGGTTTTTGGACTTCTGCCATTCCTTGTATTTCCGATGTTGTTTTACAAGACTTTTGTTCTCCTGGTTACTTTCATTTTGCTTAGAGGAGTACTCCTTTTCCCATATGGTTTTTCCTACTCTGGGTTTTCCATATGGGTTTTGATGAGGCTCCGGTCCCTTGTGTTATTGACTTGTGATATCTGGGACTTTTAGGCTTGTTACATTTTTTCCTTTATTTATACAATTCATTAGATTTACAGAGGAAACACACACACACACACAAAGAGAGAGAGAGAGAGAGAGAGAGAGAGAGAGAGAGAGAGAGAGAGAGAGAGTCATGTTTCAAAACATAAGAATTATGATTTTTTCATAATACACTCTTTTACTTAAAGTTGTAAATGATTACAAGTATGCCACCTTCTATTTGACCAAAGTTTATTGAATTGTGACCATCGAGATCTAAGCCACGAAGGGATTAGATGGATATCTACTTTCCACACGGGGAAGGGTTCTCATTTAAACCCTTATATATATATAGTGGGTGAATGGTTTACAAAAGAAACACATAGAGAGAGAAGAGAGCTGAGAGAGAGAGAGAGAGAGAGAGAGAGAGAGAGAGAGAAGAGGAGATAGAGAGAAACATTACAAAGATAAAAAAAAGAGAAGTGTGTGTACTAGAGAAATAAATGGAGAGATGAGAGAGAGATTTATGTTGAAAATATAGGAATTATTGAATTACCATAATACACTCTTTTACTTAAAGTTGTAAATAATTACAAGTATGTTACTTTCCATTTGACCAAAATTTGACTAAATTGTGACTATCAAGATCTAAGTCATGAATGGATTAGATGGATTCCTAGTTTCCACATGGGGAAGTGCACTTCTCATTTAAACTCTTCTCTCTGTGTGTGTGTGTGTGTGTGTGTATAGTGGGTGAATGGTTTACAAAAGAAACACACAGAGAGAGAAGAGAGCTGAGAAAGAGAGAGAGAGAGAGAGAGAGAGAGAGAGAGAGAGAGAAGAGTGGGAAAAGAGGAGATAGAGAGAAATAGTACAAAGATAAAAAAAGAGAAGTGTGTGTACTAGAGAAATAAATGGAAAGATGAGAGAGAGATTCATGTTTGAAAACATAGGAATTATTGAATTACCATAATACACTATTTTACTTAAAGTTGTAAATAATTATAGTATGTTACTTTCCATTTGACCAAAATTTGACTGAATTGTGATCATCAAGATCTAAGTCATGAATGAATTAGATGGATTCCTAGTTTCCACATGGGAAAGTGCACTTCTCATTTAAACTCTTCTCTCTCTCTCTCTCTCTCTCTCTCTCTCTCTCTCTCTCTCTCTCCGTGTGTGTGTGTATATATATATATATATACAAGATCAAACTATATCTTAGAATAACAAACTATAATAGAATGGATCTATTTATTAGTGGACATAGTGGATTTATAGTGATAGTGGAAATATACTACACAAGCTATGGTGGAGAACTATACTAGATAAGAGATAAGAGTGCCAGTATGTGGAAGCAAGTTCTGTCTTTCCCCAAGAAGAAGCTCCAATTTATAAGCACTTGATGGACTCCAGATTCGGACTTCAATCTTACTTGATAAACAGTATCATGAATTATTCTGCGGATTTTATCTTTCGGATTTCAACAAATTTTGAAGAACAATATTCTCCATTATTGCTGACAAAGCTCCATCATTTCAGATTCCTTTAAGGACAATTATTCGCAGCTCTAGTCATTTCTCTGAGCATCTTGTATCATGCCATCTGAGTCATCACCACCAGCTGTAGACTCATCATCAATTGTGGCAGCGCCATCATCTGAATCAAACAGAGCTTTAAGCTGTTCTTTCAACTCCTTTTTAGAAGAATTTTTTGAGAGGAGTTCTTTAACAATTTCAGAAATATTCTTTTTAGGTTCAGTTGTTGGAGGAGGTTCTGAATTTATCAAACCTTTTCTTGAAAAGATTGAATCTTCAAAGAAATTGAACTTATTCCACCATTTAATAAAAACTTGTCTTCCTAAATAAGGAATATTTTTAAAGCTTATGCCATGCTTCAAAAGAGATCTTGGGGTTATAATAACATCCCACTTAACAATCCAAAGTACTTGGTAGAGGACTGTAAACATAAGTCCATGATTTTCCATAGAAGGGTTGGTTTTTATAAAATCATCAAAAATATCTCTCACCCTTTTTGGTAAAATTAAAAGATATAATCCCCAATTAGAAAACCAAATGATAAACCATTGAGGGAATTTTAACGTCTTTTGTTCTCCAAATTTAACAAACCAACTATGTTTTCTTTGATTGTTATTACAACAAAAAGCAATATCCCAAGCTTTGATATAATCAAAATAATTAAAATGAACTTTATTCGTTCTAGAATATCTAGAATTACAAGGGATCTCTTTATATCTAAAAAGATCTCCACCACATGCTTCTGGAGTTAAAACTTGATTAATTGTAGCTTTAGAATAAGTTAATTTACCACCTCCTCTAGAGGTTGAGTAAAAAAGAGCTGAACAGGTTGCCAAAAGAATTTCTTGATAGAACACGAAATCCTTTAGAAAGAGAAATGGATCTGTATAATTTTTTAAATAAAAATTCATAACTTCTTCAGCCGTTAAATTTGCATATTTATGCTCAATAGGAGATATCCATAAAGTAGTAATAGGAATATAAGGATAAACATATTCCTTGGCAGAGGTTGATTTAGCAGCGATGCTATAAGCATCATTTCTCAATTTCATTTCTTCTGAGACTTGACTTAAAGCCTCCTCTTTGAGTGTTTTTTCATCCTTAGATATTGCAGACTTATAAGTCTGATTCTTTTTAACGTAAGGGCTCAACCCCTTAATAATTTCTTTTCCTTTATTTTTTCTCATCATTTCCCTGCAAAAATTCACGAGTTAAGAAATCAGGTAAAGAATTATCGGATCCTTTAATAAACTCAATATCAAAATAAAAAATAGATAAAATTCCTTGCCATCTTGCAAAGATTTGTTTTGATGCTAAATTTTTAACATCTTTTTGCAAAATATCTTTTGCGGATTTACAGTCTACACGAATAAGAAATTTCTTGTTAAGAAGATCACTTTCAAATTTCTTGATGCACAAAACAATAGATAAAATTTCTTTTTTAACAGTTGAGTAATTAACTCTTGGTTCTCTCCAGACCCATGAGGTAAATCTCACAAGAGATTCTTTATTATTAATCCTTTGTTTAAGGATTCCACCATAGCCTATGTCTGAGGCATCTGTTTCAACTATTTTATAGGCATCTGGTTGGGAAATAGCTAAACAAGGAATTTTCTTAATTTTGGCTTTTATTTTTCTAACAGCTTTGGTATGAATATCTGTCCATGAAGGAGGATTTTTCTGTAATCTTTCAAATAAAGGTTTAGCATCTTGAGCTAATTCTTTATAAAATTCAGAAACATAATTAAGACTTCCAAGAAATCTTTGTAATTGATTTTTATCTTTAATTTCATCAGGAAATTTTTCAGCAAATATTATTGCTCTATCAATGGGAAAAATGATTCCATTTTTGATAATATGTCCTAAAAATCTTATTTCGTTTTGAAAGAGTTTAATCTTTCTTGCTGAAAGTACAAGACCAACTTTCTTTACTGTATTTATAAAAATATTTAAATGTTTAAAATGTTGTTCAATAGATTCAGAATAAACTAAAACATCGTCAATATATACTACAATAAATGCTGTATAAGCACTAAATATGTCATTCATAATTTTTTGAAATTCAGAAGGAGCATTTTTAAGCCCAAATGGCATAACGTTCCATTCATAATGTTCTACTGGGACTGTAAATGCTGTCTTATATCTATCCTTTTCAAGGATTTGTATTTGCAAAATCCAGATTTCATATAAATTTTGACATTATTTTTGCTGAATAAAGCCTATTTAATAAATCGTTTTTATTAGGAATTGGATATCTAATCCATCTTAAAGCTTTATTTAAAGGTTTATAGTTAATAACTAACCTGGGAACACCTCTTTCTAATTCCGCTGCATTTTCAACATAAAATGCAGGACAACTCCAAGGGCTTTTGGATGGTCTAATAAGTTTTTTAAGTAATAACTCTTCAATTTCTTTTTTATATAATTTTAAATGTCTAGGACCCATAGCTATAGGCCTAGCTTTTGTAGGGATTTGACTTTCTTTAAAGTCCGGTTCAAAAGGTAAAGAAACTACATGTTTCTTTCTTTCCTAAAATGCATTCGGAATATCCGAACATATTTTTTTTCGATTATAATTCGTAAATATTTAATTCTTTTTTGTAAAATAGGAGAAGAGAGTTTTTCTTCAATTTTTTTATAACAAATTTCCTGTGATAAGGAATTGAAAAAATTTTCTTTTCTTTTTATAGTCTTTTGAATAGTATCTATCTCGTGAGAACGAGGTTGAGATACAAAATTAAATTCTAATTTTTGTCCCTTTATGTCGCTAATAATTCCATTTTTTGTAATGCTTTTAATAGGATAAAGCATATGTAGGAAAGGATTCCCAAGAATTACATCACGGGATAAATTTTTAACCATTGAAAATGGCATTTCTAAACAAATTCCTTTATTACAAACATAAGTATTTTGGAGTTTATATTTAACTAGTAATTTTCTTCCATCTGCAGCATTAAGGATTTCAGTAGTTTTTGCAAAATACCTAGAGGGTACTGACCCTTCATTTATGCAATTTAAATATGCACCTGAATCAACCATGGCTATAGCCGAAAAATAATATTCTTTATGAACTATTATAGTAACCTTAATATGGCATTTATGAGTAATTATTCTATCTATCATATTTATGAATGTTAAAGAATTTAATTCTTCTTGCTCTAGGACAGCTTCAGTTTTGCTTTCTTCTTCTTCCTCGTCAGAAAGATTATTAAAAGTTTCTTTTGATTCTAAAGTAATAACTCTAGCTTTAAGTTCCTTTAATTCTTCTTGAATTTTAACTTCTTGTTTAAGTTCAGAAATAGTAACTTCTGATTTAGAAGTGTTTTCAACATTAGAATTTTTAACTCTTCTATGTATATCTTTAAGATTATACATTTCTTTTGGTTATGTAGTCCTTTTTTCTTCATTTCTATTTTTATAATTTTCTTCAATATATTTTTGAAGTAACCTTCTTTTTTCATCTGGATCATTAATCTTATCAATAAGATCAAGGACAAAAGTTTCTTCTTTTGTAAGAACAAATAAACCATTAGCTTTACATAAAGCTTTATAGTATTTACAATCTCCATCACAATCACTATTACTATTCTCTTCTTCCGTTTCTAAGTCATCAGAAACATCAGTTTTTTCTTCTGTTATAACAGAGATTTTTAAATTTTCTTTTTCAGAGTCAGTACCATCTAAAAAGATATTTAAAAGTGATCTTTTTAAATCTTCATCAATTTGAAGACTTTCAATCTTCTTTTTTAATTTACACTTATTAGCGTAATGACAAGTTTTATGGCATTTATAATATACTGGAATAAACTTTTCACTTCTCTTGTTATCTTTATTCCGATGATATTTTTTATTTCTTTTAGGATTATAATCCTTTTCTTTTTTCTCATTTGAAATGTATTCGTTTTTTCTAAATTTTCTCCTTTTAGAAAATTTATGATTAAACTTTTTATTCAATTTTTTATCTTCAGGTGATAACCCAATTTGTTCACAGAAATCTCCTAGGATTTGTTTTCCTAAAATTTTCTCTTTCTTTATTTGTCTATGTAATTTTATTTCATTACAAAGACATATTCCTTCTGCTACAATTTCGGCAACAAGGTCACCATATGTATAAATAGAATAAGGAATTATTCCTTGATGTTTTTGTTTAATTCGAGTTTTAACTCGTTCAGCAAACATGTGAGGTAATCCAGCAAGAAATTTTTCTTTTCAAAAATCATGTTTACTATCCTCTTTCATGTAAATTTTTGAAAAGAAAACATCTTTATACCATTTAAACTTAGATAAAGTTGGACATCTTATGCTCATAAGCTGCTCTTGTGTTTTATCAAATTGTAAGGATGCAGTTCTAATAAAATACTTTGCAATTGTATAAATGTCACGACCCCAAATTAATATCTGATTAATATGAAGTGTGACTGGCACGACTCGATTCCAATAAAGGATGGATCAAGGCGCGAACCAGAAATAATTAAATAAAATAAGGAACTACTGTATTCCAGGAACGATAATTGCCGTGAGCTTGAATTCTGAACTAACTTTAAGTACTTACAAGAGATAGAATAATAACAGTACTTAATTGATTATCGAGTTATGGAACTCGTCCATAACAAAAGCTGAAATGCTGAACTTGTGATATAACTGAGTTGCGGAAGCAAAAGAAAGACAATAATAATAATATAGTAATACAAGGTCATCTGAGCCTTGTACCAAAAAGAACTCCACTCTCAGCACTTCTCCCTTCCACACCAGCTCAACCTGCACATTTAAAAACAAACATGCAGGGCTGAGTACAAGGGTACTCAGTGAACACATTGCCAAAAAAATATTTTTGAACTGAAACTCATTTTCTTGTCATGCATCTGAGTAAACACATAGGGGTTTTATCTAAAAGGCCCTATGTTTTACTAAATCATTTTATGTCATTGAGCGCTCTTTTCTGTTGTATGATCATCCATATCCCACTGAAAGTCGAGGAATAGCTCCGCTCAGCCTTTTCCACAAACGTCGGGGAATAGCTCCGCTCAGCCTTTTCCCTCGAACGCTTAACATAACTAAATGCTGAAGAATAGCTCCGCTCAGCCTTTTCCACGCACATTTAGCATCGTCGATGTCTTAGTCAGGAATAGCTCCGCTCAGCCTTTCCCTCTTCCTAATATCACCGACTCAAGTGTACACTAACCTCGGTTAACACGCTAAGTTAGCACGAGGCTTGATCGATTTATGAGTTAGAAAGCCACTTGCGAGCTAACTAAATACAGATAAGGATATCATACAAAATAAAACATTTTATGCATGACAATAATTTATTTGCATCAGAAATAAATAACTTTAGGTGAGTAAAAACTCAAATCATTATTTGGACTAAGAGTCCGTTGAAAAGAAAGCCCACCTTTCACCGAGATTTTAACACTTGAACTGCAGCAAAAGTTCCGCCTCGCACTTTATCTTACACTGGACAGCTTGCCTTCATAGAGTTAACATAAATTTTGAGTACGTTGAACCAAATACGTTGTTTGGACTCAATATGAAATTGAAGGCCTATTAGGGTCTAGTATCCGTTCTAAATTTTCTTTTGCTTAAGGGTTAATCTCGACCCTAGTTTTTAACCATCTAAAGACATACATCGACATCATTTAAGGTGTCAAAAAATACCTCAACATCCATCGCAAGTTGATTCTAAAAATAAGATCAATATTAAGCTTAGATTGAACAACATTCTGCACAACGATAAACTTTGCAGAATTTTCTGTTTTGACTCGCTAGGGTGCAGGGGACAAGCCATACACCGTTGGAAAGCCACGGAAGTCTAGTTTACGGCTAAATTTACGGTTACTCAAGACGATAACTAACGAAAAAGTTATGACCGTTTTACTAGAAAGTGGCAGATCTGCCAGAATTTCCGAAAACAAACTCGTGACCTGACTTTGAAGATTTTTCACGATCGATTCAGGATGAGTTACGGACTGAGATATATACCATTAGAAAGCCATAGAAGTCTAGAATTTTTACAAATTTACAGTGGCTTAGTATGATAACAAATGAAACGGATATACCCGTTTTACTAAAAGGTGGCAGAACTGCCATGACTTCATGAAAACCGAAACATAACCCAGCTTTGCCGATTTTTCATAATTTACTCAGAACGAATTAGAGAATGAGACCTATACCATTGGAAAGCCACTTAAGTCTAGTTTCCGGCAAAATTTACGGTGACTCAATACGACATCTAATGAGGGAGTTATGCTCGTTTTACCGAAGGGTGGCAAATCTGCCGACCCGCTCGCGCGAAATACGCGAACACAAGCCACACTTCACAACAACCTTTCTATATGTTCGAATCATGCTTTTTTTTTTTTAACACATCAAACCTCATCCCACACATGCCTCTATGCACTAATCAACTCATAATCATCTAACATGCTTTGAACACCAAAGACACAACAACATGCTCTATAAACATCTCAACAAGCTTTGCAACACAATCAACTAATTTCCACCATTTAACATGCTTCAAAAAAACTCAAGACATAATTTTCCAACACAACACCAAACCTATACATATATATAACTAATGGTTTCCGAAATACCTTTCAAATGACAACAATGGAGAAGAGTTGGAAGAAGCTTGAAGGAGATAGAACGACGAAATGAAGCTTCCAACGACGACGCCGGAAACGAAATGGTGAGGAGTGGTTGCAACGAGATGGAGTTCTCCTCAACAATGGCTACAACCTCTTGCTTCTCTCTCACTCTCTCTCTCTCTCCCTCTCTCTTAAAGAAGATGGAAGAAGAAGATGGTGTGGTGCTAGAGTTGATCTTTCTCTTTCTTTCGATAATTCGTGAGGAATGGAGATGAAAAGATGAAATGGAGATGAAGTAGAAGAAGTTGGGTGTTGTTTCCTCCCCTTCTCTCTCTCGCTAGTTTTGGAAAAAAAAGAAATGCATGGAAGATGATGAAGTATAAGCAAGATAGGAGTTTCTCCCATAATATATACATATAATATATATAGTACCTATCTATAGTTTCATTGTACATTTTGGTTGACTTGGGGGGGGGGGGGGGTAAGAGACGTGAGGTGGCATGGTGGAGGCATGGGAGAGGTATGGCCTCCCATGCTTTGGGAATTGACCAAAAAAAAAAATATCCGGTTTAAAATACCGGTTGTTCGGTTATCGTGATATTTTTCGTCTTCGGAAAAATCCCGAACTTATCCAATATTGTTAAAATAATTCACTTACTTAAAAACAATAGTTTATTTAAAATTATTGATTTTTAAAACACCACTTTGAAATATTGGTTTTAATTTTTCGACCATTAAAACATCCGAACTAGAGAATATCTAATTCTTTTGGATTTTAAATCACCCTGTTTAAATTATCTGAATTTAAACACTAATGACTAGAGAATCTCTGATTCTCCCAGTCCTGTAAATATTCATCGGAATATCTAATTCACGATAACCACACACCGCAAATTTAAAAGAATATGAATTGAATTTATCTGAAATTCCAATTCCGGCTTTCCATAACTGAAAAGGGGATTTAAACCCTAACTGGAAAAATTAACCCACCTACGGGGATTAATTGACCTTGAAATTCATGGAACTTAACGGATACTTTCGACCCTAATCTAACTGGAAATTACTATACTAAATAGTAATTTCAACAATTAACTATAATTAAGCAGTAATTATTTTACGGGGTATTACAATAAATTAGTGTATTAACACTATCTGCAACCCGATTTTCTCCTTCATATTTTACAGCATTAAGTATATGTTGTTTAGCTTCATCATTTAGATGAAAATCCCACCAACCTTTTAGTTGGCTTGTAAATCCTTATTGCTTTAGCAATATTGATATCATTAGTATTTTTTAATCTACAAGCAGTAGCGAACATAGTCATATACTGTAATTTTATCTGAATTTGATATTCTGAATGGCCATCAATATTCCATTCAGTGATGGAAGATCCATCAAAAGAAGCGGCCATATAGTTATCTTGTTCTTCAAAGAGAAGATCAATTGGAGTAGGCCTATGATAATAAGGTTTTCCAGGAAAATTATAATTTTTATTTTGATTACCTACCTTATTTATTTCATAAGGTTCCTTTTGTTCTTTTAAGAACATTTCTTCTATTTCAGAAATCTCATTTTCATTAGTTTCCGATTCAGATATATTATCTGATTCATCATTCTTCCCTTCAATTAAAGGGACAATATGTTTTTCTTTACTAATGCTAACATTATTAAGCCTTTTTCTAATTTCTTCTAACATTTCAGAATTCTCAAGATTTTTATTAATCTTGATATCTAATTCTTTAGAAGGAAGGGGTTTAAATAAAACCTTTTCTGTACTAATTACAAGATTTTCTGTTGGTTGAACCAGAATAGTTTTAGCAATATTATTATTAACATCATTTTCAATTCGGATTAATTATTTTCCAATTGTCTGTAGAGACAAGTTAGTAAAATTATTTTGCTCAACAACAACTTCTAATGTTCCCGTTTTCCTATAAGGAGTTGCAATAACTTCATCTTCTCTAACTTTAACGGATAAGTTGAACTCAGGAGGATGTACGCTCCTAATTTCTTCTCCATTTTCATGGATAAATTTTTGTAAGCAGATTCACTATTATTGATAGTCTTTTCAGACTCAAAATCGGGGAATTTTCTATTCTTTATTTTATAGAATAATTTCATTACCTCAAAGAAATCGCCATTTCAATACTTCCTTTAATAAATTCTTTATAGATTTTAAACCATTTCTTTTGACTTTCTATTCTCTTTATGGAATAGAACCATTTTCTTTTTATCTCATTTTTATGAGAATAAAACAATTCTCCAGCTTTTCCTTGACAAGGAAAATTTACTTCAAATTTTTTACTAGCGGTAATGGTATATATACCAAAGGCACTTCTATCATCATACCCCATATCAGAGGGTGTCGGAGATCTAGCCTTCGCAGAAGAAGGAATTTCAACCTTATATTCTGGTTGACTAACACCATCCATTGTTGTATTAACTTTAACATTTTCCTTTTCAAATTGAGATAAAGGGACAGAAGAAGTAGAATTTCTACTGGAAGTATTTCTACCCAAATTAAGGCGAGTAACTCTTTCTCTTGAGAATCTAATTTCAACCTCACCATCAGGATACTCAATAATTTGTTCTAATTTTAAATTTTCCTGTTACTCATTTGCTTCTTGAAGAGTCCATTTTTCAGGTAATTTAACCATATCCCAAGATATTGTTTTTGGGATTACAATATTACTTTTAGCAACATCTGTAATAAACAAAGTGGTAGTATTTTTATTGTTTGAAGAAATTTTTCTAATGTCCGAAAAGGTTGTATTCATAACTTTATAATATATTCTGTAAATAAAAATAACATTCTGGGCATTTGATTTTAAATCATAACCCTCAGTCTTAATGTCTAAACACAAAGAATGATAAATAGTAGGATCAAATAATGATACTACAAAATTTGGGAAACACGAAAAATATATCGGTCCATCACATAAACTTGATTCAACTATTCCTAATAAGGAATCATGAAATCTATTATGCCTTTTATCTCTAATGGCAACTATAGCAGAATTATTTAATCCTAGCCTAGTGGCTGGTTTAAGAGCATTTTGAACCATTCCTATATGGAGAAACTTGAATTTCTTTTTATGCTCATTTACGAGGGTTTGAGAAAATAAATGAAATGATTGATAACTGTCTATAAGACCAACTGATTCTTCAACAGTCTTTACAACATAATCAGTTTTTCTAATAAAACTTCCTGTGGATCTATATATATTAGACGGAGAATATAGTGTCATTTTCCACTCATTAAGATTTTTCTCAAAATTATTTTCAAGAATCATAATCTCCTTATTTTTCTTATTAACTTTATCTTCTTCTTCCATTAAAAGATAAAGCCTTAATTAATCTATTAATTATCTAAATCCCTATCACTGTCAACGTTTTACGTAAAATCCCAAACACCAATCACTGATAACAACGGGATATCAAGGCCACGCGACTTAAGGTTTCAAGGGAATGATAATAAATAAAGTTCACATAAACTTAATCAATTAAGCTAAGTAATAGATGAAGATTTTTAGACTATAAAATATTAACTTGAATTTCAAAAGCTTTAAGCGATTGCTTAGAATTTTTAATTTCCCTTTGATAATAATTAAACCAATAAGGACTATTTTCCTTAGTATAGATTTTAAGTTGATTTTCACAATACTCTATACCCTTTTTTGTTTGACTAATTTTATATCTTAATATTTTTAAGTAATTTGCTTTGTCTGTAACAATATAATCACGACGTGGGGATAAGATCTTCTGGTCTATGATAACGAGAAGTTAAAGGCATTTACTTAATGCAAAAGAGAACACCAAATATTATTAAAATTACATTACCTGAGATTGCATAAATTTCGATAGAAGCTATTTGATCTTTCTCACACTCTACCACTTCTACAGTGTCTCTGAGACCACAAATACAGGATCGAACTATACAAGATCAAACTATATCTTAGAATAACAAACTATAATGGAATGGATCTATATATATATATATACAATTAGTCAAATAAAAAAGGGTATAGAGTATTGTGAAAATAAACTTAAAATCTATACTAAGGAAAATAGTCCCTATTGGTTTAATTATTATCAAAGGGAAATTAAAAATTCTAAGCAATCGCTTAAAGCTTTTGAAATTCAAGTTAATATTTTTATAGCCTAAAAATCTTCATCTATTACTTAGCTTAATTGATTAAGTCTGTGTGAACTTTATTTATTATCATTCCCTTGAAACCTTAAGTCGCGTAGCCTTGATATCTCGTTGTTACCAGTGATTGGTGTTTGGGATTTTGCGTAAAACGTTGACAGTGATATGAATTTAGATAATGAATAGATTAACTAAGGCTTTATCTTTTAAAACTAGTTCCTCTAATAATATTAGGGATGAAGAAGATAAAGTTAATAAGAAAAATAAGGAGATTATGATTCTTGAAAATAATGTTGAGAAAAATCTTAATGAGTGGAAAATGCCACTATATTCTCCGTCTAATATATATAGATCCACAGGAAGTTTTATTAGAAAAACTGATTATGTTGTAAAGACTGTTGAAGAATCAGTTGGTCTTATAGACAGTTATCAGTGATTTCATTTATTTTCTCAAACCCTCTTAAATGAGCATAAAAAGAAATTCAAGTTTCTCCATATAGGAATGGCTCAAAATGCTCTTAAACCAGCCACTAGGCTAGAATTAAATAATTCTGCTATAGTTGCCGTTAGAGATAAAAGACATAATAGATTTCATGATTCCTTATTAGGAATAGTTGAATCAAGTTTATGTGATGGACCGATATATTTTTCATGTTTCCCAACTTTTGTAGTATCATTATCTGATCCTACTATTTATCATTCTTTGTGTTTAGACATTAAGACTGAGGGTTATGATTTAAAATCAAATGCCCAGAATGTTATTCTTATTTACAGCATATATTATAAAGTTATGAATACAACCTTTCCGGATATTAGAAAAATTTCTTCAAACAATAAAAATACTACCACTTTGTTTATTACAGATATTGCTAAAAGTAATATTGTAATCCCAAAAATAATATCTTGGGATATGGTTAAATTACCTAAAAAATGGACTCTTAAAGAAGCAAATGAACCTGGTAAACAGGAAAATTCAAAATTAGAACAAATTATTGAGTATCCTGATGGTGAGGTTGAAATTAGATTCTCTAGAGAAAGAGTTACTCGCCTCAATTTGGGTAGAAATACTTCCAGCAGAAATTCTACTTCTTCTGTCCCTTTATCTCAATTTGAAAAGGAAAATGTTAAAGTTAATACAACAATGGATGATGTTAGTCAATCTGAATATAAGGTTGAAATTCCTTTGTAATATCCCAAAATTTTATTATCTAAATTTAATATATCTAATAGTTAGATATCCAAAACTTGGTATTAAAAATATATATAGCATATGCTAACCATAAGGATAATCTAGGGAAGAAAATGGACCCTTCTAGGTCACATTTTTAGGTGATGTGTGCCCATTGAGTGTGTTAGAAATACCTTTACATTATTTCGTATTTAATTTAGAACCTTAGATATGCACTTAATTTGATTAAATAGAATTTATTTACTAAGTATAATAGATTTATTGTGACAAATATATATATATATATATTGTATGTATGTATACCATTTACATATTTATATATAATAATAATAAAATATTTATATTATTACGTATATATATATATAAGTGTTTAGAAATTAGAATTAAATTTGCTTGCAAGTGGGCTTCATATACGTGTCCCTAATTTAAACTAATAGTGTGATGTGTTCCAAGGGTATAGATGAGCATTAGATGAGTCATTCTTATATCTAATTAAATAATAATAATAATAAAAGATTCACAAGTGTTGAAAGGAGCATATATATATATATATATTCACACACATCTACGTCTGTTTTGCTTTCCCTAAAATTTCATATCTTAACAAAAGTAAAACTAATTTATATACACAAGTTTCGATCAATCTTCTCATTTCAAGGTAGTTTTTTTACTTATCTATTAGTTTAATTTTATGAATTTTATTTTTTGTAGTGGGAATGTAAAATCTCAATTTGCACTAAAATATAAAATAATTATGCTAATATATATATATATATATAATCGAATTCAACTATTAATTATCCATTTCCCCAAATATTCGTATTCAATTCTTTATTTTCTGCTAATCATAATTCATAAATCATAGAATAAAATATTAAGTTATCATTTCTCTTAAGATCATGTGTTGCGGTTTCAGGTTAGTGTGATGTTCTTATGTTTTAATTATTTTAGCTAAGGTAATGGACTTAAGTAGGTACCAATACTAATTAGTAAATTAAAATTTCTATTTGTGAAATAACTATTATTTTTAAATGTCTAATAAAATAATAAGAATTGATCAAATATATATTAAAAAGGAATATTAGGGATTGAGTTTTGATATGGGTCATTTAATTAAACTAAGCAAAGACTGGTTATTGTAGGCCTAGAAGAGTTAGCAGAACCTGAACAAAACCAGCACATAATTTGAAAGCTTATCTATTATCCAAGTGGGCTACTATATCTTTGTAAATTGTATCTTTCGAGTTATTAAGTTCTGCTTTGTTAAAGTTGCATATGTGACTATCTGTGTTAAATATTTACGTGCTACTGTATGTTGTCGGAGTCTCATATACCAGCGCTGTGTCAATGTGAGTAGCTACAGTATGCATGCATTATTTGTCATGCCCTACTCCTTGTCGGTCAGACTAAAATGAAACACTTATTGGTTATACTCATTGGGTATACTTTGGCCATACTCAACTTTACGCGTTGGTGATATAGTACGGGTTGCGGGTAGTGACTGGTGATACTCTTAAGCGCTTCACGATAAAATATTTTGGTGAACTTAGGTTGCTTTCAATTTTAAAACCTCCTAAGTTTCACTACCTGTATGAACACATATAGATTACTTTAACAAAATGATTTGCATAACTTAAATTGTAAAAACTTGCCCACTGAGTGCACTAGTACTCAGCCCAAATATTTTCAAATATTTTTCAGGTCAGTAGGCTGGCGCATGGATGTGACGATGCTGAGAGATGAGCTTATGTTATTTACATATTTTCTGTTGTCCCCTTTTTGTTAAGTATTCTGTTAATAATGGAGCTTCCGCACTTGTTATATTCTTTTTGTTAAAACACTAAGAATCTCGATCTTGGTGTTTTGGATCAGTATATGTATTAAAAAGTATATTTGGATATTTTGAGTCTTCTGTTGAGGTTTGTTACTTAAATTACCCCTTTCTTTCCCGCTTCTTAATTCCAACCCCCGTGGCGTCCATTTCCATGGTCTTTCAGGACCGGAGCGCTACAAAGTGGTATCAGAACAGGTTTGCAACTCTGCAGACCTGCTGGGTCATCTTTCATTTGTGAGTTGTAAATTCTTGTGTGATATTATATAAGCCCTCAGCTCGTCACTCACGCAACAACTAAAAGGTACGCATGTTTTCATGTGGTTTTTAGTTTTTAAAAGTTTACATTAACTGTTGAAATGTTAAGTTTGTCTGAAAATGAAAGATTAGGATTCGCCGTGTTGGCTGGAATTCCTTGAAAGATTGATTTTTATGCTAATTGCATACTTTGATTAACTACGCGGATTGTGTACTCTGTTGCTATTTTGATAGCAAACTGGTTTTGAAATATGTCTGTGAGCATATTGGTTTCTGTCTAAAAACTATGTTGATTACATAATTGTACGAACTTGTTTATCTATGCCTTGTGCATACTTGTGATGTTGGGAATATGCAGATTGTATACTATAAACCGTGATAGCCGGAAAGTGTTTGTTGTATATACTCTGGAATGAGAACGAGAACTTGAAAGCTTGATAATGTAAGATTATTAGCCTAGTTGTTGAACTTAGGCTGGCCTTGTAAACACTTATAAGATCACTAAAAACATAGTTTCACTAAGGAAATGTTTCATTTTGATGACTGAACATAAACTTATATCTCAGAAGAACTACCACACTTGCATCACGATTGATGAGCGGATTACGAGATTGCATACGTATACCAAGAAAGAGATCGATTCAGTATTCGAGTTTATTGGAAAAATAACTTACTTTATGGGAGTCGAGATTGAGGTTGTGTTAAGGTTGACCAAGAATTTGCCATGGTGCTAGAAAGATGGACATATTAAGCAATAAAATATTTAAAAAAAATGTAGCTTAACGATCTATACAGAGATTGAGAATTTTTGTGGGTAGATATACTAGATGATGATGGCCACTACAAACAAGGTTTAACATCAGAATTGTCACTTGAGAGAGATATCGAGATAGACTGATCACCACCTTTTATCACAACCCGTGGAGATGCGATTATAAAGTTTACTCAACAAGCGATAACGAGTTCTTAGAAGACTTTGGCACCATCATTTGAAGTTGGTGCTGATGTATTTTGCATGCGTTGTGTTCGAACTTTATCGTTGGAAGCCTGGGCAATGAGCAGATGGACGGTGATGAACGTGCGATGGATATAGGTGATTGTGCAATATTGTTTGATCAAGTTTGATAATTTGTTATTAGGTTAATTAACTTGGTACTTTTTGTAGATCTAGTGTTTTACTTTTTGTAGATCTAGTGTTTTCTTTCTTTAACAAGCTTATTTTGATGTCACATGCAAGAATAAATCGGAATCTACTATCCTAGGGAGCTAACGAGGTAGCAGGTGCTATGAGCGAAAAAAGGGCAAGAAATACTCGAATATTTTATAGTGAAACAAGAGATTTTTGTGGGCAACAATATATCATACCAATCAAGATAGAGATGGAGTCGACAAGCTAGCTTAGCTATACGTACAAATTATGGTGCATCTACATGGGATATTTATCTTAATCGCACAAGATCGAGAAATGTAATTCACATCGACATTCAGTCACAAAGCTATAGATACAAATTAAACTTCACATGCAAACAAATGACTAAATTGAATGAACGATAGAAAATAAGGGATATAGGCTTCAAGGAGTCTTCTTAGATGAGAACACAAGCTAGAAAAATGTTCTACAATTATCTATCGATAATGAGAAAAGCACAGTGGAAACAAGGTGTGATGATGTGTTGATGCTATGGGTTGACGTAAGACTTTCACGATATAAGTCATTCTGATAGGTGCTCTAAGCTTATTATTTTTTTTATCTTGTTTACCTAGCTTCTGTGTAACTCTACACACACTTTGATCGAGTATTTTGATTGATCTTTGTTTCTTTACTAGTTAAGGGGATGAATCCCCGCTTCTTTTGAGCTATTTCTCATTACCTTAAGTCTCGATCTATGGATGGGTCTTATTTGTTTATCTGTTCATTTCTATAACTTTCAATCATCCTATGAAGGAGTCTAGTTGTTATTTGTTTATTCCGTCCTATGAAGAGGACTTAGTTGGTTTTCTTTTGGCCTATAAAGAGGTCCATTTTCTTGTTGATATCAGTTTACTTCTTTCTTTGTCTATGAATGACAATCTTGATTCATTCTAGGTTCCATTTCCTTCTTATAAGCCATTTTTAGATGGAGATTTTCTCTAGCTACTGAATTTATGCTGCTTGATTTTCCGAAAGGCATAACCTACTCTTGGATCTATAGACTTTCTATCATACTATTCTTGATGCCTTTCCATTGATTTATGTCCTGAATTCATTTTTCTTTTTAATTAACATCCTACCCCTCATTTATTGCTTATTTTTCAGGATAAGGTCATTACACCAAACAAAGTCGATGCCATTAATAATTGGTCTGAACCAACAAACCTTTAGAAGTACATAGTTTTCTCGACCTTAACAGGAGACTATCGTAGATTTTTTGAAGAATTCTCAAAGATAGCCTCTCCTATGATACACTATTTAGGAAGACGTAGTCTTTAAGTGTACGTAAGCTAGTAAGCAGAGTTTTCAAGAGTGTAAGAAGAAGTTGACAATGACTCTCAATATAGACTCAATTCTACTCTTAAAATCATGTCGTCTTCCAAATCTCTCTCGATCACCTATCTTGTTTCTCGTGACTAGACATTTCTATGAATCTTTTCCATTCATTATTTGGATGTTTATTGAATCTTGTGCGTCCTAATTATTGAAAGACCATCTTCTCATCCTTAAAATTCTACTATTTTATTCTAAACTCTGAAGTTGATTTTATTTTTGACTAGGAGTCACAAATCTTTTCATAATTGTGTGGTCACTGATTTCATTAAAAACAGAGTTTGCTTGACCTTCTAACAGAATTTTATTCATTCTCTATTTCAACCCAATATCATATATTAAAATACATCATAAATTGATTGTCACCACTCAACCTTATCTTGCTTCTTGTGTCACCACACATGTCAAGGGTGGGCAGCTGAACATCCTCAACCATAAAAATAATGAATAAGCATAATGAAGCATCTCTCATTTATCCACTCTCTATCATCTCAGCCCTCTCCTCCCTAAGAAGCCATTTTTCTTTCAATCTGTTGGGAATGAAACCAGTTGAGAAAAATTCTAAACTTTATACACACATTTCTTTGTTATTGTAGAACAAAATTCATTTTGATGTTGTTTCCATCTGGCGCCCAAAAAGTTGGGGAAATGGGCCTAAGAACCTCAGTGGTGTTGCTAGCCAAGTTGTGTCGCAGTCCCATTGCGACATCTTTTCCTATTGATCCATCTATTTTCTTTCCTCGAGGTTTAAGTCATTGTAAACCTAGCACTTCAAGCTTTTCATAACAAGTCTTGGATCATCAGTATGATATCATTTGGTCTATCAAAGGCACGTCACAAATCGACGCGTCAAATCTGCCACATAAATCATTGTGTTGCGAGTGCAACTTCAGAGGTTGTTTCTCTTCATTTCCTCCGAGGTATGGACTTGATTTTTGGTCTATAGCAACTTGTCTTTGCATTCTTTCAATCCCTTATGTTCGATCTAAGATCAGATATCGTTTTATCCTCAAAATTTGAGTTATAATTTTTCTCAAAACCACACTCTTTTCTGGCATATTTCATTTATATTGAAAATGATATATTCCTGGATCATTTCTAGTTGTTATAGCTATTGTATTATTGAACCATTTATTTCATCAATATTCTTGTCTTCCATACTATGAAAAATTATACTTTTGACCGAAAATCCGTTGAGTATTGAGCTTGATCGAGATCCAAATTTTTTTTTGTTGATTAATATGTTCGGGTAAACAGTTACAGTTGCCTTTTCGGCCAATTTCAGGCCAGGGTGATCAGAATTTGTCTCCGACTCCTTCTGACTAATTGTAGCTCTTCTCAGGAAGAACACATGGCCATCGACCATGTCTCAATCAGATTTAAATTGAATTTTCTATGATTTTCTACAGTTAGTGCCCTGTTTTGAGTCGTTCCATTTTTCTTTCTTTATGTCGGATTTTTTTTCCCTTTCTTCAAGTTAACTGAAGAGTATCGTAAGAACCTATTATCAAGTCATGTTGGATTTAACACCTGAGTATTGTGCTTTCCTAGTCGAAGTAAAATTAATAAAGCTCTAATTAAATTAAAGTGAATATCAGATTAATTCCGGAAGTTATTTTATTGATCCTTGTAGGACTTGAAAACATATTTCTGGTAGAATAATATGAAAAGAGGGATAGTAACATTTGTATAGAGATGTGTAACATGTCATCAAGTGAAAGTCGTACATCAATGACCTCCAGGTTTATTGCAGCCGTTGGAAATTCCAGAATGGAAATGAGAGCATATAACGATGGATTTTGTGGTAGGCTTACCGCGATCAGCGAAAGGAAACTCATCAATCTGGGTCATCGTAGATCGACTGACCAAATCAGCACATTTCCTGCCAATCAAAACAACAATGAAATTAAGCAAGCTGGCGTAGATTTATGTGAAGGAGATTGTTCGACTACATGGAATTCCAGTTTCTGTCACGTCAGATCGTGATACTCGCTTCACATCAAGGTTTTGGAAGAGTCTTCAAGAAGCAATGGGAACGAAGCTGAACTTCAGCACTGCTTTTCATCCTCAAATAGATGGTCAATCAGAGAGGACGATACAAATTCTGGAGGACATGCTACGAGGAGTTGTGTTGGACGGAAACACAAGCTGGGAAGATGTTTTACCCTTGGTGGAGTTTGCTTATAACAACAGCTACCAATCAACTATAAAAATGACACCATATGAAGCCTTGTATAGTCGCAAATGCAAATCACCCCTATACTAGGATGAAGTTGGAGAAAGAAAAATTTTGGGTTGTAATACCCCAAACCTTTATTATTAAATTTTAATTAGATTCTCAACTTAATTTTTATCTTAGTATCTTATGTCAATTTAAGTTTAGAGGATCTTTAGAAATTAATTTAATTTAGTTAGTAATTATATTATTATAGCTTAAGTGGGTATGAGAATAATTATTTTAGCCCAACAATTTATCTATGGGTTGTCTAGATTTTATTTAAAAGAAGCCCAGCAGTTATTTAATTTTAACCCAAAGGCCTTAGCCCATTAAGCATAAATATAAATACATATTTATTCAACCTAAAATTCATTTCTTCCATTTTCAATCAAGGTTGCTTCTGAATTCTCTCCCCCTTCTCTCTTCTGGTACAATTTCCGGCAAGGTGGCCGGAGGCGGAGCGCCGCCGCTGGACCACCGCTCGCCGCGCCAAATTCCGGCCAAATTTGTAAAATTTTCAAATTTCTTTTCTCTTTTGATTTCTAGCTCGATTTCACCATTGTGGTGAGGAGATGAAGGCCCGAACGACCGGAAAAGCTCTCACCTTGGCTGCACCTCGGAGCTTCGCCGGTGAGACTTTCCGGTGGCCGGATTCCACATGCAATAGCATGAATCTCTTTCTCTCTTCTTTCTCTACTTTTCCCCTAAATTTATTTTAGGATTTATGGAATTTTCAAGTTCTAATTTCTGAAATCTAAACCTAATAATCCCATGAAAAACTCCTTAAACCTCTTCTGTTTTTATTTTAATTTCCTTGGAGTTATGTTTATTTAAAAACTTTCATTATAGTTTAAATGTTGTTCCATGTTTCTGAAATTTTGAAAGAAAGTAAAGAAATAAATAAAGAGAAAAAGAAAAAAAAATGTTTTTATGTTTGTGTACTGTAATTGTCGAAGAGTAAATATTTTGAAGATGGGAGTTGTTGATTTTTGAATTTGGAAGTTTTGGGTGTATTTGGAGTTAAGAGAGAGAAGAATATTTGGTGATTTTGAAGAGGTTATGCGTAAATGGGTTCTGCTCAAAAGTTCAAAGAATTTCTTGAAATATGTTTGGTTTAATAAAAAAAAAAAAAAAACTGTTCTTTACAATAAAATTAATCTAGTTCAGTGGTTAAGTGTCTCTAGTGAATTTAGGGGGGGTTTGGGTTCGAAACCCAATTGGTGCTATTCTAACTTTTTTTTTTTTTTCATTTTATTGCTCAACCATAATCTGGAGGAATTTTAAAAATATAGCATAGCAAAATTTAATATAAGTTTCCCTGTCAAAGATGGATAATTCAGTTTTATATGTGATGAAGGTCTAGGGTTTGAAACCTATTACATACATTTTTTGCTTAAAAAGGGAATCATGTTATAATTAGCCATTTAAACTGCATAAATTTCGAAAATCCATATATAGCCTAATGGTTAATGCTTGTATTAATTAAGTAAAGGTCAAGAGTTCAATTCTCTCTTAGCACTCTTATTTTTTTTTCTTTTTTTTTTAAGTTTTAATTTTTAACCTTGTTATCTCCATTTCTTTATATTTTTAAAATTCAACACCTAACTAAAAATTCAACTATTCTACAAAATTAAATTATTTGAGATTTCAAAAATCTTCATATTATAATTTAAGTTTCTATTTTATTTAAAGACTCGGAATATCATAGCTTATATTTTTTTATTATTTTTATTTTAGTTAGCTTTTAGTTTAGGATTTACTTTAGACATATTACTAAGACTTAGTTTACTCGTGTAGGACCGGACTTTGGACATCGAACTTAAAGGATTTTAGAGGACTCTTTAAAGTTTTGACTAAAGCTTCAACTTTTAAAGCTATCCAGGTGGGCTATTCTATCTTTTTAAACTTTACATTTCGAGTTATTAAGCTCTGCTTTGCTTAAATTGCATATGTGATTATCTGTATTAAAAATATTTACGTGCTACTGTATGTTGTCGAAGTCTCATAACCAGCGCTGTGTCAATGTGAGTAGCTACAGTATGCATGCTTTATTTGTCATGCCCTATTCCTTGTCGTGATGACTAAAATGAACAGTTATATTTTTCGGTGATACTCTTTAAAAGCTTACGCGTTGGTGATGTAGTAGAGGTTGCGGGCAGTGACTTGTATACACTTAGCACTACACGATAAAATATTTTGGTGAACTTGGGTTGCTTTACATTATAAAACCTCCTAAGTTTCACTACATACATAAATGCGGATATATCACTTTTAGGAAACGAACTACATAAATTATTTGTGAAAACTTGCCCACTGAGTGCATTAGTACTCAGCCCAAATCTTTCAAACCATTTTCAGGTATGTAGACTGGCGCATGGAAGTGACGATGCTGAGGAACGGGCTTTTGTTAATTATGTGTTTTTTTCCGTTGACTTCTCTTTTATTCAAAGTCTTGCTTCCGCACTTTTGTTGTTATTGTTGTTAAATTATTCTATAACTCTGATCTTCGTATTATTGTTGAACTAGGATTTTATAATTATAATGCATGTTTGGTTTCTGAATTTTCTGGTAAGGTTACCCCTTTCTTTCCCGCTTCTTAAATCCAACCCCCGTGGCGTTCATTTCCACGGTCTTTCGGGACCGGGGCACTACATGGGTCCAGAGATCGTGCAAACCACTGTCAAGATGATCGACCGAATTCAAACGATAATGAAAGAAGCACAAAGCAGACAAAAGGCTTATGCAGATAAGCGCAGAACAGACCTACAATTTCAAGTTGGTGAAAAAGTCTTCTTAAAGGTATCTCTAACATGAGGTGTGAGATTCGAAAAAAAAATAAGGCAAGTTGAAACTAGGATTTAATGGGCCATTCGAGATACTAGAAATAATTAGTGAGGTTGCTTACTGATTAGCTCTAACACCGGACCTATCACAAGTTCATGATGTACATCACGTTTCAATGCTCGGAAAATTCGTGTTTGACTCAAAACACGTTATTAAAGAA
The DNA here is from genome assembly GCA_026008535.1 of Perilla frutescens. NCBI lineage: Eukaryota > Viridiplantae > Streptophyta > Magnoliopsida > Lamiales > Lamiaceae > Perilla > Perilla frutescens. The sequence goes on along the minus strand of BRKX01000003.1, from coordinate 12,903,771 downwards.
AGTGAGTTAGTTCTATGTTACGATATGACGTACGAGGAAAAATCCCATGAAATTCTTGATAGAAAAGTTCAAGTCCTAAGAAACAAGCAAATTCCATTGGTGCTTGTGCAATGGAATCATCATGATCGGACTGAAGCAACGTGGGAACTAGAAAGCAATATCCTGAGTTATTCGAAGGTATGTGAATTTCGGGACGAAATTCTTTTAAGGAGGGAGGAGTGTAATACCCCAAAATTTTATTATCTAAATTTAATATATCTAATAGTTAGATATCCAAAACTTGGTATTAAAAATATATATAGCATATGCTAACCATAAGGATAATCTAGGGAAGAAAACGGACCCTTCTAGGTCACATTTTTAGGTAATGTGTACCCATTGAGTGTGTTAGAAATACCTTAAAATTATTTCGTATTTAATTTAGAACCTTAGATATGCACTTAATTTGATTAAATAGAATTTATTTACTAAGTATAATAGATTTATTGTGACAAATATATATATATATTGTATGTATGTATATCATTTACATATTTATATATAATAATAATAAAATATTTATATTATTACGTATATATATATAAGTGTTTAGAAATTAGAATTAAATTTGCTTGCAAGTGGGCTTCATATACGTGTCCCTAATTTAAACTAATAGTGTGATGTGTCCCAAGGGTATAGATGAGCATTAGATGAGTCATTCTTCTATCTAATTAAATAATAATAATAATAAAAGATTCACAAGTGTTGAAAGGAGCATATATATATTCACATACATCTACGTCTGTTTTGCTTTCCCTAAAATTTCATATCTTAACAAAAGTAAAACTAATTTATATACACAAGTTTCGATCAATCTTCTCATTTCAAGGTAGTTTTTAACTTATCTATTAGTTTAATTTTATGAATTTTATTTTTTGTAGTGGGAATGTAAAATCTCAATTTGTACTAAAATATAAAATAATTATGCTAATATATATATATATATATATAATCGAATTCAACTATTAATTATCCATTTTCCCAAATATTCGTATTCAATTCTTTATTTTCTGCTAATCATAATTCATAAATCATAGAATAAAATATTAAGTTATCATTTCTCTTAAGATCATGTGTTGCGGTTTCAGGTTAGTGTGATGTTCTTATGTTTTAATTATTTTAGCTAAGGTAATGGACTTAAGTAGGTACCAATAGTAATTAGTAAATTAAAATTTCTATTTGTGAAATAACTATTATTTTTAAATGTCTAATAAAATAATAAGAATTGATCAAATATATATTAAAAAGGAATATTAGGGATTGAGTTTTGATATGGTCATTTAATTAAACTAAGCAAACACTGGTTATTGTAGGCCTTGAAGAGCTAGCAGAACCTGAACAAAACCAACACAGAATTTGAAAGCTTATCTATTATCCAGGTGGGCTACTATATCTTTGCAAATTGTATCTTTCGAGTTATTAAGCTCTGCTTTGTTAAAATTGCATATGTGACTATCTGTGTTAAATATTTACGTGCTACTGTATGTTGTCGGAGTCTCATATACCAGCACTGTGTCAATGTGAGTAGCTACAGTATGCATGCATTATTTGTCATGCCCTACTCCTTGTCGGTAAGACTAAAATGAAACACTTATTGGTTATACTCATTGGGTATACTTTGGCCATACTCAACTTTACGCGTTGGTGATGTAGTACGGGTTGCGGGCAGTGACTGGTGATACTCTTAAGCGCTTCACGATAAAATATTTTGGTGAACTTAGGTTGCTTTCAATTTTAAAACCTTCTAAGTTTCACTACCTGCATGAACACAGATAGATTACTTTAACAAAATGATTTGCATAACTTAAAATGTAAAAACTTGCCCACTGAGTGCACTAGTACTCAGCCCAAATATTTTCAAATATTTTTCAGGTCAGTAGGCTGGCGCATGGATGTGACGATGCTGAGAGATAGGCTTATGTTATTTACATATTTTCTGTTGTCCATTTTTGTTAAGTATTCTGTTAATAATGGAGCTTCCACACATGTTATATTCTTTTCGTTAAAACACTAAGAATCTCGATCTTGGTGTTTTGGATCAGTATATGTATTAAAAATTATATTTGGATATTTTGAGTCTTCTGTTGAGGTTTGTTACTTAAATTACTCCTTTCTTTCCCGCTTCTTAATTCCAACCCCCATGGCGTCCATTTCCACGGTCTTTCGGGACCGGGGCGCTACATCCTTCTTCTGCGAAGGCTAGATCTCCGACACCCTCTGATATGGGGTATGATGATAGAAGTGCCTTTGGTATATATACCATTACCGCTAGTAAAAAAATTGAAGTAAATTTTCCTTGTGAAGGAAAAGCTAGAGAATTGTTTTATTCTCATAAAAATGAGATAAAAAGAAAATGGTTCTATTCCATAAAGAGAATAGAAAGTCAAAAGAAATGGTTTAAAATCTATAAAGAATTTATTAAAGGAAGTATTGAAATGACGATTTCTTTGAGGTAATGAAATTATTTTATAAAATAGAGAATAGAAAATTCCCCGATTTTGAGTCAGAAAAGACTATCAATAATATTGAATCTGCTTACAAAAATTTATCCATAAAAATGGAGAAGAAATTAGGAGCGTACATCTTCCTGAGTTCAACTTATCCATTAAAGTTAGAGAAGATGAAGTTATTGCAACTCCTTATAGGAAAACGGGAACATTAGAAGTTGTTGTTGAGCAAAATAATTTTACTAACTTGTCTCTACAGACAATTGGAAAATAATTAATCCAAATTAAAAATGATGTTAATAATAATATTGCTAAAACTATTCTGGTTCAACCAACAGAAAATCTTGTAATTAGTACAGAAAAGGTTTTATTTAAACCCCTTCATTCTAAAAAATTAGATATCAAGATTAATAAAAATCTTGAGAATTCTGAAATGTTAGAAGAAATTATAAAAAGGCTTAATAATGTTAGCAGTAGTAAAGAAAAACATATTGTCCCTTTAATTGAAGGGAAGAATGATGAATCAGATAATATATCTGAATCGGAAACTAATGAAAATGAGATTTCTGAAATAAAAGAAATGTTCTTAAAAGAACAAAAGGAACCTTATGAAATAAATAAGGTAGGATATCAAAATAAAAATTATAATTTTCCTGGAAAACCTTATTATCATAGGCCTACTCCAATTGATCTTCTCTTTGAAGAACAAGATAACTATATGGCCGCTTCTTTTGATGGATCTTCCATCACTGAATGGAATATTGATGGCCATTCAGAATATCAAATTCAAATAAAATTACAGTATATGACTATGTTCGCTACTGTTTGTAGATTAAAAAATACTAATGATATCAATATTGCTAAAGAAATAATTCAAGGATTTACAGGCCAACTAAAACATGAAGTTAAAATTCAAGAAGAATTAAAGGAACTTAAAGCTAGAGTTATTACTTTAGAATCAAAAGAAACTTTTAATAATCTTTCTGACGAGGAAGAAGAAGAATGCAAAACTGAAGCTGTCCTAGAGCAAGAAGAATTAAATTCTTTAACTTTCATAAATATGATAGATAGAGTAATTACTCATAAATGGCATATTAAGGTTACTATACTCGTTCATAAAGAATATTATTTTTTGGCTATAGCCATGGTTGATTCAGGTGCAGATTTAAATTGCATAAATGAAAGGTTAGTACCCTCTAGGTATTTTGCAAAAACTACTGAAATCCTTAATGCTGCAGATGGAAGAAAATTGCTAGTTAAATATAAACTCCAAAATACTTCTGTTTGTAATAAAGGAATTTGTTTAGAAATGCCATTTCTAATGGTTAAAAATTTATCCCATGATGTAATTCTTGGGAATCCTTTCCTACATATGCTTTATCCTATTAAAAGCATTACAAAAAATGGAATTATTAGCAACATAAAGGGACAAGAATTAGAATTTAATTTAATATCTCAACCTCGTTCTCACGAGATAGATACTATTCAAAAGACTATAAAAAGAAAAGAAAATTTTTTAAATTCCTTATCACAAGAAATTTGTTATAAAAGAATTGAAGAAAAACTCTCTTCTCCTATTTTACAAAAAAGAAATAAAGATTTACAAATTATAATCGAAAAAGAAATATGTTCGGATATTCCGAATGCACCTTATGAACCAGACTTTAAAGAAAGTCAAATCCCTACAAAAGCTAGTCCTATAGCTATGGGTCTTAGACATTTAGAATTATGTAAAAAAGAAATTGAAGAGTTATTACTTAAAAAACTTATTAGACCATCCAAAAGCCCTTGGAATTGTCCTGCATTTTATGTTGAAAATGCAGCGGAATTAGAAAGAGGTGTTCACAGGTTAGTTATTAACTATAAACCTTTAAATAAAACTTTAAGATGGATTAGATATCCAATTCCTAATAAAAAAGATTTCTTAAATAGGCTTTATTCAGCAAAAATAATGTCAAAATTTGATATGAAATCTGGATTTTGGCAAATACAAATCCTTGAAAAGGATAGCTATAAGACAACATTTACAGTCCCAGTAGGACATTATGAACGGAACGTTATGCCATTTGGGCTTAAAAATGCTCCTTCGGAATTTCAAAAAATTATGAATGACATATTTAGTGCTTATACAGCATTTATTATAGTATATATTGACGATGTTTTAGTTTATTCTGAAACTATTGAACAACATTTTAAAAATTTAAATATTTTTATAAATACAGTAAAGAAAGCTGGTCTTGTACTTTCAGCAAGAAAGATTAAACTCTTTCAAAATGAAATAAGATTTTTAGGACATATTATCAAAAATGGAACCATTTTTCCCATTGATAGAGCAATAATATTTGCTGAAAAATTTTCTGATGAAATTAAAGATAAAAATCAATTACAAAGATTTCTTGGAAGTCTTAATTATGTTTCTGAATTTTATAAAGAATTAGCTCAAGATGCTAAACGTTTATTTGAAAGATTAAAGAAAAATCCTCCTTCATGGACAGATATTCATACCAAAGCTGTTCGAAAAATAAAAGCCAAAATTAAGGAAATTCCTTGTTTAGCTATTTCCCAACCAGATGCCTATAAAATAGTTGAAACAGATGCCTCAGACATAGGCTATGGTGGAATCCTTAAACAAAGGATTAATAATAAAGAATCTCTTGTGAGATTTACCTCAGGGGTTTGGAGAGGACCAAGAGTTAATTACTCAACTGTTAAAAAAGAAATTTTATCTATTGTTTTGTGCATCCAGAAATTTGAAATTGACCTTCTTAACAAGAAATTTCTTATTCGTGTAGACTGTAAATCCGCAAAAGATATTTTGCAAAAAGATGTTAAAAATTTAGCATCAAAACAAATCTTTGCAAGATGGCAAGGAATTTTATCTGTTTTTAATTTTGATATTGAGTTTATTAAAGGATCCGATAATTCTTTACCTGATTTCTTAACTCGTGAATTTTTACAGGGAAATGATGAGCAAAAATAAAGGAAAAGAAATTATTAAGGGGTTGAGCCCTTACGTTAAAAAGAATCAGACTTTTAAGTATGCAATATCTAAGGATGAAAAAACACTCAAAGAAGAGGTTTTAAGTCAAGTCTCAAAAGAAATGAAATTGAGAAATGATGCTTATAGCATCGCTGCTAAATCAACCTCTGCCAAGGAATATGTTTATCCTTATATTCCTATTACTACTTTATGGATATCTCCTATTGAGCATAAATATGCAAATTTAACGGCTGAAGAAGTTATGAATTTTTATTTAAAAAATTATACAGATCCATTTCTCTTTCTAAAGGATTTCGTGTTCTATCAAGAAATTCTTTTGGCAACCTGTTCAGTTCTTTTTGACTCAACCTCTAGAGGAGGTGGTGAATTAGCTTATTCTAAAGCTACAATTAATCAAGTTTTAACTCCAGAAGCATGGGGTGAAGATCTTTTTAGATATAAAGAGATCCCTTCTAATTCTAGATATTCGAGAACGAATAAAGTTCATTTTAATCATTTTGATTATATCAAAGCTTGTGATATTGCTTTTTGTTGTAATAACAGTCAAAGAAAACATAGTTGGTTTGTTAAATTTGGAGAACAAAAGACGTTAAAATTCCCTCAATGGTTTATCATTTGGTTTTCTAATTGGGGATTATATCCTTTAATTTTACCAAAAAGGGTGAGAGATATTTTTGATGATTTTATAAAAACCAACCCTTCTATGGAAAATCATGAACTTATGTTTACAGTCCTCTACCAAGTACCTTGGATTGTTAAGTGGGATGTTATTATAACCCCAAGATCTTTTTCGAAGCATGTCATAAGCTTTAAAAATATTCCTTATTTAGGAAGACAAGTTTTTATTAAATGGTGGGATAAATTCAATTTCTTCGAAGATTCTATCTTTTCAAGAAAAGGTTTGATAAATTCAGAACCTCCCCCAACAACTGAACCTAAAAAGGATATTTCTGAAATTGTTAAAGAACTCATCTCAAAAAAATTCTTCTAAAAATGAGTTGAAAGAACTCCTCTTAAAGCTCTGTTTGATTTAGATGATGACGCTGCCACAATTGATGATGAGTCTACAGCTGGTGGTGATGACTCAGATGTCATGATGCAAGATGCTCAGAGAAATGACTAGAGCTGTGAATAATTGTCCTTAAAGGAATCTGAAATGATGGAGTTTTGTCAGCAATAATGAAGAATACTGTTCTTCAAAATTTGTTGAAATCCGAAAGATAAAATCCGCACAATAATTCATGATACTGTTTATCAAGTAAGATTGAAGTCCGAATCTTGAGTCCATCAAGTGCTTATAAAAGGGAGCTTCTTCTTGGGGAAAGACAGAACTTGCTTCCGCATACTAGCACTCTTATCTCTTATCTAGTATAGTTCTCCACCATAGCTTGTGTAGTATATTTCCACTATCACTACAAATCCATTATGTCCACTAATAAATAGATCCATTCCATTATAGTTTGTTATTCTAAGATATAGTTTGATCTTGTATAGTTCGATCCTGTATTTGTGGTATATATATATATATAATTACTTGTAAGTGTAAAATTCAAATTGATATATCTCTTATAAATAATATTTAAATAATCTTCTTTTCACCAATCTGTATATTTGAATATTAACCACTATATGCCATTAAAATTATATCAAACAAAAAATAATCTGAAGTTTAAGGGTTAATAAGTTTAAATATTATAAACTATATATGTATGAATACCCCTACAATGAAAAAATTATCTTCTGACGGTTACATCAGACTTGATTACGCCCAACTTCGAATCGATGTTGTAATTACAAAAAATGTAAGTGTATTTTAGGTTGGGTATATCATTTTAAAATTCATGTTGAGGATCAAAATTCGTGTATAGATAATAATATTGAACCAATTAACACCAAGTATAATGAGTTGTGAAGCATATTTTGAAAAAATAAGTAAAATTTCCATAACAACAGTCTTATGATTTGAACTGTATGACATTAAATTGCAACATAATTTTACAAATTAATAACTTTAAAACAACTCACTTTAGTACAAACAAATAATTTGCTAAAATAATATTTCATTAAATGAATTGTTATTAACACAAACACATAAGAGATACATTCTTTGTGCAATATTAAGAGTTCCACTCCGCTCTTTGAAATGAAATCAAATCCTGTCTTCCAATAAATATATTGTAAGGGCACTAACTTAGCAATTAGTTGAAATGCTCTCGCTACATGTCGATACTCCCTCGGTTTTATTTTGTTTGTTATTTTAGGTTTTTTTTTTGTGTGTCAAAATGTTTATTACTTTATAGGAGAATTGTCGATTCAGGACCTGAAAGATGGGTAATTTATCAATTCAGGACTTGAAAGATGAAAACTCTTAATCCAGGACTCGAAAGATGAAAAATCTCAATCCAATGCCTCAAAAATCACGAATTTTGATTTCTTTTTATTTTTTAATTAATTTTAAAAATTTCTTTATTAAATTTAATAGATAATTAATGAAGGAATTTTCATTGAAAATGAATATAAAATTAATTAAAAAATAAAAACAAATCAAAATTCGTGATTTTTGAGGTCCTGGATTGAGAATTTTCATCTTTCGAGTCCTGGATCGAGAGTTTTCATCTTCCGGATTCTTGAATTGATAGATTACCCATCTTTCAGGTTATGGATCGATAATTCTCATATTTTATATATTTTCATCCTGTATCTCAAATTTAACCTTACAAATATATGGAGAGAGAATTGTTTTTCAAGTTTTTAGGAAAATATAAGTGAATATGATTTTATGTAATATAAAAGGATGGATATATTAATACAAAAAATAATTGTTAATTTTAAATTAAAATTCTAAAACAACAAACAAAACGAAAGGGAGGGAGTATTCATTTTCTATTTTGTTTTAGATCACAAGATCCTCTCTCTATAAACTACATTTCACTCTCTATTTTTGTACCATTCATATAAATTACGAGTATTCATAAAAGTTCATAATTAAATAAATAATTTTAAGCTCGATCAAATATATCCTTACTACACAAAAGGCATTACACACTAAGATACATTAATAATTGAAATAAAAGTGCCCTAAAAAAAACAAAAATGAAACAGGAGTCTAGGAGGTCAGCCGGTGAATCCATTGACTTGGAAGTCCACCCACTGCCCATTCAACCTACAAAATTTTCCACAAATTTCCATGATTTTCTAAAGAGGAAACACGCGTTTATTCATTAATAGCCCTCGATTGACAAAGATGTATAAAGATGAGAAGAGATACATCTCATATTCCCAAATCCAGATTTTGTATCCAGAGTTAATTCAGTGAGACCGACGGATTTTTTTCATTTCCATTCTTTTTTTGTTTCTTCCCTCAAAAATATATACTCTAAAATATAATTATTTAATCTTAAAATTAAATTATTGGCGGCTCATGCACCACAATTATTAATTATTTTTTTCAAAATAAATATATACCCAAAAATAGATAATTAAGTTTTTTTAATTAAATATAAATCATAAGTGAGTCGATAATTAATTTGTTTATCGGGTGGCTCGCAACAGGTGAGTCGATAATTAAGTTTTTTTAATTAAATATAAATCATAAGTGATATAAATAAATCGTAATTAAGACAAAATTAAAATTTTCTTAGAAATTTTATTAGAAAAAGTTGTCTATGAGCGCAAAAAAAAAAAAAAACCCTATGTGATTGTTTGTATTTTAATATTTTTTTATTTCTCCATCTGCATGAGCAAAAAATCATCAATTCAGAAATCTTAAAATACAATTAATTATGTATGATTTTTGAGCTATAAAATTGATCAAATGCTTGATTTGTAATTTTTTTTTTGAAAAAATGGATACTGTTCCATTTATTTGGAAAAAGTTGGTTATTTTTTTTTTAAAAGGCAAAAATGTAGGTAAAATAAAATCAAATTAAAAACAATTTCAGTTCCCCATGACCTACAAATTTTCCATTTAAATGGTCAAATAGTTAATTAATTGAAAGAGACTTACTTGGATGGGAAGAAATTCTTCTCATAGTTCATATTAAGATTTTTGTCTGGTAACTCGGCTTTGAACTTTTAATATTTGGACATATTATTTAAAAAGAAATACGAATTCGAGAGGATTCATTATGCGTGAGAAAAATTGAAAGATTGTAACAACGATTACAAAGACGACGGTCATATATAATTACTCAAATATCAATTACTATCTATTGATAGGAAAAACGTACTATTGTACTAGCTAGATAAAACAACACCTAAATATCAATCTAAATACATGAGGTGCAGCATTGATATGGAGCGAAATGGCATTGGCAACGGCGGTGCCCGAGCACCAAGTTCCTGAGACACCTCCTTCATTGACGGCCGCGATTTTGGGTCCGAGCTTATGCATTTGAGTGCTGTTGTGACCACACGAACCACATCCCTCGACACTCTTACATCTTCATCTGGAGATGCTAACCTCTTATCCAAGAGCTGTTGCAGCATCAAGTTTTGAGCACAATGTGTGGATATCATCACGGAGGAAAGAAAATCCCCCGGATGATCTCCGAACATGATTTCCAGCGCCACCACTCCGAAGCTGTATACATCACATTTCTCTGTAACCACCATTGTGTACGCAAGCTCTGAAAATTCAATTTGATTAATTGTGTGAGAAAACATGCATGCATTTCTTGATGTTATGGTATATTCGTATACATATTACATACCTGGTGCAATATAACCTCGAGTTCCCGCAAGTATTGTCTGATTGGATGAGTCAGGATCCAACAATCTTGCTGTTCCGAAATCAGATACACAACCTTCAAACTTAGAATCCAAGAGTATGTTGGTGCTGGAGATGTCTCTGTGTAAGATTGGAGGGTTGCAATCGTGATGCATGTAAGACAGAGCATTGGCAATGCCCTTCACCACGTTTACCCTCTTCATCCAATTCAACTCCACGGCTTCATCTGCATCATGCAGCACACTAAACAGGCTTCCTCTTTCCATGTAATCATAGATGAGGAACATGCTCCGTTTGTGCAGACAGAAACCGAAAAGCTTCACGATATTCCGGTGGCGTATTTTAGACAGAACCTCGGCCTCATTCCTGAAACACCTGTCGTAGTTGGGATTGTCTCCTTCGAATCTGTGAAGCTTTTTAACGGCAACAACTCTTCGACTGGGCAATATTGCTCTGTAGACGCTGCCGTAGCCTCCAGTTCCAACGCAGTATCTGATGTCGAAGTCTGCTGTTGCTTCAATGATGTCTTCGTAAGCAATCTTCCCATCGTAGTTCCATATCTTGAATATATCTCCATGCTTCGAATCAGGCACCGCTGATGCTGATTTCTTCCCTTTTTGGCAGTGTATAAATAAGATTCCAACTAAAATCGACACAAAGAAACAGGCAACAAAGAACACAATCAGTACATCAGGATAAATAATATCTCCATTGTTTATGTTGGGACTTTGGGCATCCATTTGAGAATATATAAAATGAAGAAATAAAACAAGGCACAAGCACAACGTGGAGAATATCAAAATTATTGGAGAATAACAGTTATAACAATTCTCAGACGACTTAGAATGTGCCACTTTCTTTATCTGCCGATTGACGGTAATTTTACCTGCCCCAACCACTAATATTAGTAATAATTTTTTATTATTATCCATCTAATTTGTGGGGTATTCATAGAATTTCCCGTCGATTGACTATAAGTCTTCTCTTCTCCTTTTTTTTTCAATTTTTTAATTATGATATTTATTAAAAGAAAAGGAAACAAAAACTGGGAAGATTTGTTGTGTGAAAATTTGAAAGATTGTAACAACGATTATATTCGAATTTAATGTTACATTTCTCGTGTTTCATTATCAAATTTATAATTTTAACACTCATTATTATATAATAAAAAAATTAATAATATAATGGACCATATTCAGTATTTAACAAAACAAAAATAATTCAGATTTTAAAAATTAAAATCATAATTATGAAATTTCAACATTAATAATTGATTATTAACTAAAAACTTAAAATTAAAAAATAATTATAAACCATAATTAGGCAAAATGAACCATAGTTAATCATTGTAAAATTAAACTAATAAAGCATAATAAATTGAAAATGAAAGAAAAATGAGTACGGTCTTACTCTTTGACAAATGCAATTTAATATTTTTTGTTTAAATGTTCAAATGTTAAAAATTGAATTATAATTAATTTTATATTATAAATTTATAATAACATTATTGACACAATGCATATTAAGGTTATTACACAATTATGCTTTATTTTAAAAGGTTCTTAAACAATTTTTATTTTTTTTTTATCTTTATTTCAAAATATCCCAAAGCTATAGAAAAATAATCTTGATTGAAACAGAGGAAGCAAGCTTAAGGCCATTAGATTCACTAGCGATCTCTACAATCATTGTCATACAAGAACAAGAAGCTGCTTATTATAAGACACGATAAGCGCATGTGAGGGAGCATGAAATATGCAAGAACAACTCACAAGATCGAATTTCATTCGTTAATTACTTCATAAGAACAACCCACAAGAAATGTAACTCCACTTATATATAGCTCAATCTGAATGCATGAGCTACAACATTGTTATAGAGAGAAAAGGCATTGGCGTGGCGCACGAGCACCAAGTTCCTGAGAAACCTCTTTCATTGATGGCCGCGATTTTGGGTCCGAGCTTATGCATTTGAGTGATGTTTCACCACACGAACTACATCCCTAGACACTTAAATCTTCATCTGGAGGTGCTAACCTCTTATCTAAGAGCTGCTGCACCATCAAATTTTGAGCAAATTGTGTGGAGATCATCATGGAGGAAAGAAAATCCCCTGGGTAATTTCCAAACATGATTTCTAGTGCCACCACTCCAAAGCTATAGACACCACATTTTTCTGTAACCACCATTGTGTACGCTAGTTCTGCAAATTTGTTTACATTGTGTGAAGTGGAAACCGATTCTTGATGAAAAAAAAATGTAAGATTTGTTTTGATATATATACATACCTGGTGCAATATAGCCGTGGGTTCCCACGACTAGAGTCTGATTGGATGAGTCAGGATCCAACAATCTAGCTGTGCCGAAATCAAATACACATGCTTCATGATTTGAATATAAAAGTATGTTCTTGCTGGAAATGTCTCTGTGTAAAATAGGTGAGCTGCAGTTGTGATGCATGTAAGACAGTGCATTGGCGATGCCCTTCACCACATTTACCCTCTTCATCCAATTTAGCTCGATGGCTTTGACTGGACTATTTAAGACATGAAACAAGCTTCCTCTTTTCATGTAATCATAGATGAGAAACATGCATCTTTGGTGTAGACCTCATAAGCTCCCCCATGACCCGCCTTTAGATCTAGAGCTCCACGAGGTCTGCTCTCATGACCTCAGAAGCTCCCCTAAGACCTGCCTTCAGGTCTGGAGCTCCACGAGGTCTGCTCTCATGACCTCAGAAGCTCCTCCAGGACATGCCTTCAGATCTCGAGCACCACAAGGTCTGCTCACAAGACCTCAGAAACTCCCCCAGGACCTGCCTTTAGATCCTGAGCTCCGCGAGATCAGCTTTTGCGACCTCGGTAGAATCCTTCCAAAATTCACTTCCGAGTACGCCTTCGAAGCTAATAAAGAATCAGCGTCTAAACGTAGTGTTGATATGTCTTGAATCTACCACTTCGCTGAGTTGGACAGGGGTCTCGCTGTTTTGGGCTTTAAGCCCAAAATTGATGTTTTATCTCAGTGCTATATATATGGTCTTTGAGATCTGTAATCTGTAACCTAGCCGCATAGTAAAATCTGTTCTCCTCTCTGCCCGTGGACGTAACCAAATTGGCCACAGAGAAGACCGTCAACAGGCTTGAAACGTGGTACCTTATATTATCTGCGAGGTTCCACTGTGACAGGTTCTGCTGATGTTGCATCATCCGAGGTTCAGACCATGGATATGACCAGGCTGTGGCATATGAGGCTTGGTCATATGGGAGAAAGAGGGATGCAGATTTTGTCAAAGCGAGATCTTCTTTCTGGGCATAAAGTGCAGAGTCTTGAATTCTGCGAACATTGTGTGTTTGGGAAGCTTCATCGCAGCAAGTTCCCAAAGAAGGCAGTTCATCAGACCAAGGGGACTCTTGACTACATTCATATGGATTGTTGGGGTCCGTCACGTGTTGAGTCTATTGGAGGCCACAGATTTTTTGTGTCTATGATTGATGACTACTCAAGGATGACTTGGGTAATTATGATGAAACACAAAAGTGACACTTTCATGAGGTTCAAGCAGTGGAAGGCATTGGTAGAAAATTAGACTGGGAAGAAGATCAAGTGACTGCGAACTGATAATGGCCTGGAGTTCTGTTCGTCTGAGTTCAACGAGTTCTGCAAGGATGAAGGGATTGCTCGACACCATACTATTCAACATACACCGCAACAGAATGGTGTGGCAGAGCGCATGAATCAGACATTACTGGAGAGAGAGAGATGCATGCTCTCGAATGCTGGCTTGGCTAGAAAGTTCTGGGCAGAAGCCGTAAACACGGCCTGCTATCTGATCAACCGTGGTCCTCACACTGGCATTGATTGCAAGATACCTTATGAGGTATGGTCTAATAAACCTGCAGATTATTCACTGTTGAAGGTTTTTAGCTGCACTGTTTACTATCATGTTAGTGAAGGTAAATTGGAGCCAAGAGCTAAGAAGGGTATATTTGTTGGTTTTGGGGATGGAGTTAAGGGCTATAGAATCTGGTCACCTTCAGAGGATAGAGTTATACTCAGCAGGAATGTGGTTTTTGATGAGAATTCTATGCTTAACCCCACTGTGAAGTCCAGTGGTGCAGAAAATTGTAGTAGTGTTGATAAACAGGTGGAGCTGCAAGTCACTCTCGATGAGAGTAAATCACAACTCCAAGGTGGAGAAGATCAACATACTACTGCTGAAAGTACAAGTTCAGATATTCATCCAGTAGCTCGCCAGACAAGCATAGCAGTTGATAGAGCTAGGAGAACAGGTGTGAAGTCTCCTGTGAGGTACGATTTTGAGGATATGGTGACTTATGCTCTACAAGTCGCTGACGAGGTGGAAGAGGAAGAACCATCTGCTGCAGGTGAACCATCCACCTACAGAGAGGCTGTGACAGGTAGTGAGTCGGCCTAATGGCTCGCTGCAATGGGAGAAGAGATGGAATCACTTGCCAAGAATCTGACTTGGGAGCTGGTCAAACGGCCTAAGGGGAGAAAGATTGTTACTTGCAAATGGATATTCAAGAAGAAGGAAGAAACCACACCTGGTGAGGGTGTGAGAACAAAGCTCGGCTAGTTGCAAGAGGGTTCACACAAAAGGAGGGGGTTGACTATAATGAGATATTCTCACCAGTAGTCAGACACACTTCCATCAGAGTGTTACTAGCAATGGTTGCATATCAGGATTTGGAACTTGAGCAACTGGACGTGAAGACAGCTTTCCTACATGGAATGCTTGAAGATGATATCTACATGTCTCAGCCAGAGGGGTTCCAGGTTCCGGGAAAGGAAGATTATGTTTACAAGTTGAAGAGGTCCTTATATGGGCTAAAGCAGTCTCCAAGGCAGTGGTATAAGAGGTTTGACAGTTACATGATCCAGTTGGGATACAACAGGAGTCCGTATGATTGTTGTGTATATCACAACAAAGCTGATGATGGTTCCATGATCTATCTCGTTCTGTATGTGGACGATATGCTCATAGCTGCGAAGTCCAAGTCTGATATTCAGAAGTTGAAGGATCTGCTCAGTGCTGAGTTCGAAATGAAGGATTTGGGTGCTGCCAAGAAAATTCTAGGCATGGAGATATATAGGGAAAGAGAAAAGAAGAAGCTTTTCTTGTCACAGAAGAGTTACATTCAGAAAATCTTGTCTAGATTTGGCATGTCTACCGCCAAGCCTATTGATACTCCAAGTGCTGCAAATATTCATTTATCCTCTGATTATGCACCGAAATCTGTAGCTGAGCAGGAGTATATGTCTCGAGTCCCATACTCTAATACAGTAGGAAGTTTGATGTACGCTATGGTCTGCACTAGACCAGATCTTGCACATGCTGTTAGTGTTGTCAGCAGGTTCATGGGACGATCTGGAAAGGAGCATTGGCAAGCTGTGAAGAGGATTTTCCGTTATCTCAGAGGTACGTCTGATGTTGGTCTCATTTATGGAGGTGATGCTCACGATTCTGTGGCTGGTTATTCTGATTCTGACTATGCTGGAGATGTTGATAGTAGAAGATCTATGACTGGTTATGTCTTCACTCTTGGTGGTTCTGTTGTTAGTTGGAAGGCAACTTTACAGGCTACAGTTACTCTGTCTACAACTGAAGCAGAGTATATGGCACTAACAGAAGCTGCTAAAGAGGGAATTTGGTTGAAAGGGCTGGTAGGTGATCTTGGTCTACATCATGATCAAGTTACTGTGTTTTGTGACAGTTTGAGTGCAATCTGTTTGACCAAGAATCAGGTCCATCATGAGAGGACCAAGCATATTGATATGAGGTATCATTTTCTCAGAAATGAGCAGAGAATCAAGGTGATGAAAGTAGGTACTGCTGATAATCCTGCTGACATGTTCACCAAGCCGGTCCCACATAGCAAGTTTCGACACTGTTTGGACTTGCTAAACGTCACAAGCTGTTAGTTGCCCAAGGAGGGCAAATCTGAGGCAGAAAGGAGGAGTATGTTCATCTGGCATCGTAATGATGCATCTGTAAGGAAGATTCAAGTCAAGGTGGAGATTTGTTGATATGTCTTGAATCTACCGCTTCGCTGAGTTGGACGGGGGTCTCGCTGATGTTTTATCTCAGTGCTATATATATGGTCTTTGAGATCTGTAATCTGTAACCTAGCCGCATAATAAAATCTGTTCTCCTCTCTGTCCGTGGACGTAGCCAAATTGGTGAACCACGTAAATCTGTGTCTACTTTACGTTTTCTGTTTGTTTTATGCTCAATAATCCTATTCTGTCACAACACGTAGGGTTAAGTCAAGATAACGACTGGTAAACACCGACATTCATTACCCGATCCTTGAAATACAAGAATCAAGTAATGATGAGCTAACTGTAGAGGCCTCATTTCTGTATAGGCCCACATACTAGGCCCATGATCATTCGAGGTCAAGAGATCGAGCGGTCGGTAACAGAGGTCAAGGGGTCGAAGGCTTAAGGAAAAAGCCGAGACTGAATGAATTTCAAAATAGGTGACCAGGTCAAAGACCCGTTGAGGATAAGGGAGACTTCGTTAAAACTCTAAAAGGGATAAGAGAGATTCCCCAAAAAAACTGGAATAAGTTGAGAATCTCCTATATATATGTATATACATCATAATATATGTATATACATCATAGAATAAAACACACACGGGCAATCAAGCAACACATCGCATTCACTATACAAACATAGGATTCAACTCAGAAATATTGTTTTAATTTGATTACTTTATTTAATTCTTCGATTTTCCTAGTTTCGATTCTGACTTGAGCGTCGGAGTCCATTCGATCGTCAACCCCCCGATGGTCCTTCGACTTCACGTATTTCTTTATCTTGTAGGTCGCCGAAACCCGAACTCAAAGTATGATTAACCGTAGAGTTTTGACCTCTACAGATATATTGTCTTACAAATAATATTTAAATATTATCTTTTCACTGATCTGTATATTTGATATTAACCTATATACTGTTAAAATTATATCAAATAAAAAATTATTTTAAGTTTAAGGGTTAATAAGTTTAGGTATCACAGAACTATTTATGAATACCCTTACAACAAAAAATTATTTTCTAACGGTTAAGTTAGACTTGATTGCACCTAATTTTGAACTGATGTTGTAATTACAAAAATGTAAATTTGTGTTGTAGATCGGTATATCATTTTAAAGTTCGTGCTGATAATCAAAATTCGAGTATAGTAAATAATATTTAAACTAATTAACCATAAGTTTAATGAGTTATGAAGCATATTTTGATAAAATAAGTAAATTTTCCATAAAAATAGTTTTATGATTTGAACTGTATGACAACATAATCCTACAAATTAATAACCTTTAAAAAAACTCACTTTAATACAAACAAATAATTTGCCAAAATAATATTCCATTAAGTGAATTGTTATTAATTCAAACATGCATGTAAGTGATGACTTTTTGGTGCACTTACAAGTTCCATTCCGCTCTTTAAAATTAAATCATAACTATTTGTAAATGCATATCATATTTTGCTACTTTTTATATTTATTTTAATCAATCAATATTCAGGTTATTAGTTTTTTTAGTTGGGGGTAGATGATTAAAATTCGTACCCAAGTGTTTCACCTTTTATGCAAATGGAGGGATATCAACTAAGGTGCATGCCAATAGTACCAATACTCACATTATTGATATCGCATGATGCGAATTAGTAATTTATAGATAGAAATTAAGAATTAAGTATATTGAATAAATTATAGGGATATATAATTTTCCAAATAAATTACTATGTTTGACCTATTTTGCAATTCGACATGATTTTTAAAATGTTTCAATATTATCACCATTATTTTTATATATTTAACATCCACAATATGCAAATTCAACATTCACAAATTGATGTTAAAAATGCATTTAATTTCTTAAATAAAAACAAATATGTTTTTAACATGAATACATAATGAATTAAGGATACCAATATATTGCCTAGGATTCTATATTAAATATTAAATTAGAATATATAACTAAAAGAAATATAAATATACATATATATGACATCATTCGAAATTAACATCAATTCATTTTAACTCGCTTTTCTAGAGTGAATACTATTTTTCTTATCAGAGGTTTCTCCATTGGGATTTACTCTGCTAGGTAGGGGTGCACACGTACAATTGGATTGATTTGATTGAGGTGTTTAAAAAGATCATCTCATAGACTACGATTTGAAAAATTATAAGCCATTGATTTTTTTCTTAATCACACAACTCAACCATGATTTTGTGCCATTAATTTTTTTTCTTAATAGTACAACTCAACCATGCTTTTCACAAAAATATAAGGGTTGGGTTGTGTTGGGTATATTGGGTTGTGATAAAAAATTTATATTGAATTTTTATATACTATTTCAGTTGTCTTCTTCATGGGTTCTCTTAGAGAATTCTGTCCAAATTGAATTTTTTTCTTCTAAAATTCAGTGCATGTAAATTCAAGAAGATTGTTTATTCAATATAAAGTTAATGTAAATTCCCTGGTCATTGTAAATTATAATGAAGGTTGCTGATGTCGACCCATGACCAAAAAGAAAGTATATATATATACTACCCTAAATGGAGAAGAAGAGTGAAAGTTTGATATATTTAGGGTTTTTAGTGGTTGAGAGTTAAGATAGTCGAATAAATACATATTAGTGGGACATTGGGAATGAGATCATAAATATATACGAGATCATAATTATATATATTATTAATTAAGATTTAACTTATACATAAAAATATATTAAAAAATGAATAAAAAGTAATGGTTTGAGTTGGTTTGGTTTGAGTCAAGAGTCTTAAACCCATGAGCCAACCCATTAATGATGGCTCAAATTTGATTTGGGTTGGCTAAATTGGTTGGCCTATACATGTTTACGTGCACCGCTACTTCTAGGTTTTAATGAGACATTTCCTTATTGTCTTGGTTTGAGCATTTGGTGTGTTAGTTTTTTATTGGAGAATTATCGATTCAGGACCTGAAAGATGGGTAATTTATCGATTCAGAACCTGAAAGATGAAAACTCTCAATTCAGGACCCGAAAGATAAATATTCTCAATCCAGGACCTCAAAAATCACGAATTCAGGCATCATTCGAAATCAAATATATATTTTAATATAATGGAGTCAATAATATTTTTTTTAATGGCTTCCATATATCATATTAAATTAATTAAGAACCAATATGGTCAAAGTCTCATAAATGCACTTTTTTGTCAATAAAAAGTACATGTATTTGTTTTCTTAATAAAATGTGCATGTAAAAATATTATATTATTTTATTATTTTTAAATAAAATGTATTATATGGATATAATATGCAAACTAAATTTGCAAAACTCTTTTTATATAGTAGATTATATTTCTAACTCATATCAATATTTTGATATTACTAAAAATTAATAAATAATGTAAATAAAGTAAAAGTTTATTATCTTATGTTGTCTATCGATATGTACCTTTAATGTCTTCGTTGTTACGTTTTTAAGAGTATTAAGAATTTTATGAATTTTATTTAATTAATAACTTATTTTATACAATACGAAATGTTTTATATAAAAAATAGTAGCAAATTAAAAATATATCGATTTTTCTTTTTAATTTTGGAAGACAACTAATCCTACTTTAAAAGTAAAATGAAATTTTAAATATGATTTTCTTTTGATTGACTTGTGTTTTATAATGTTTAGTATTAACGTGAGTTTGCTATCCTGAAAGTTTGTTTAATCCATTTTTTTATCTTAAACATGTACAAAACTGTAAATTATATTGTATTTGAATTTAAATTAATTATTTTAATGATTATACTATCTTGTTAGGTTTTTAGCAAATTAGAATTTTGGGGTTAGAATATTAGAATGTTAATCATAGATTAGTTATTAGAATACAAAGAATAATAAAATATTGAATAATATAAGATGATTACATCATTACCCTTAGATAATACAAAGAATAATGAAATATTAAACAATATAAGATGATTACATTATTACCCTTAGATAAAATTTAAAATAAAGTTATAATAGGTAAACTCAAAATTATAATATAATTAAAATACAAATAATAATAAAATATTAAATAATATTAGATGATTACATTATTACCCTTAAATAAAATATAAAATAAGGGTATAATAGGTAAACCCAAAATTGTAAGATAACACACTTTTTATATTAAAAAAATAATATAGATATAGATATAGATAATTGTGTAGGTAAGTACAACCCTTCTGATCAGACACCTCATTTCGAAACTTCCCATCTGTATGGATCAAGAACACAGCAAATTCATCCAAACGGTAGATCAAAACTGAATGGTCCTAGAATCGCAACAGCATTATATCTCTCAAAATTATGTCTAGAGAGCTTCAAAACAGATTTGTACATCATAGGTTTTTCATCCTCTATTATGTGCCCGCCTAAGAAAGCTATTGTTGGACAAATTTGAGATAAGTTAGTTTCGATAACCTTTCTAGAATCAAAGAGATTAGTGCACTCAACAGTAATATGATCATGTCAGATCATAACACCACAGAAGTAGCTGCTCAGAGTAATAGAGATTAGAGGACTTCAACAATAACAATATGATATCAGATCATAACGTAACAGAAGTAACTGCTCTATTCAATTCGTAGTTGAATCAGCAATATGAAAGATCTAAAGGAACAAGCCAAAAAAAAAAAGTAACAGAACCTTGGAATAATAAGATAAGATAGAATCAAATTCGTAAATTTCAGAAGACTGACTGACAAATCATCTCCACCAACAGAATTTTAGACCGGACTTCTCAAATGGCTTGTATATGATAATATTGCTGAATCAGAATTCAAGAGGTGCGGTATTGATATGGAGCGAAACGGCATCGGCAATGGTGGTGGTGAGCGAACAGCAAGTTCCTGAGACACCTCTTTCATTGATGGCCGTGAATTTGGGTGGTTGCTTATGCATTTCAGTGCTATTTTCACTACACGAACCACTTCCCTCGACGCCCTTACATCGTCATCTGTAGATGGTAGCCTCTTGTCTAACACGTCTTGGACCATCAAGTTTTCAGCAAATCGTGTCGTGGAAAGGAAATCCCCTGGATGAGACCCAAACAAAATTTCCAAGGCAACCATGCCGAAGCTGTAGACATCACATTTTTCTGTAACAGCTAATGTGTAGGCCAATTCTGCAAATTGAACTTGATTGTGTTGATTATCATGTGCACATATTCAAAAATTAGACACTTCAAATAAATAGATAGATAGGGTAGAATATATATATATATATATATATATATATACCTGGTGCAATATAACCATGAGTTCCCACAAGTAGAGTCTGATTGGAGGAATCTGGATCCAACAATCTGGCCGTTCCGAAATCAGATAGGCAACCTTCGAGTTCTGAATTCAAAAGGATGTTGCTGCTGGAAATGTCTCTGTGTAAAATAGGTGGACTGCAGTCGTGATGCATGTAACACAGTGCATTGGCGATGCCCTTCACCACGTTCACCTTCTTCATCCAATTTAGCTCCAAGTCTTTGGCCGCATCATTTAAGACACTAAATAGGCTTCCTCTTTTCATGTAATCATAGATGAGAAACATGCATCTCTCGTGTAGACAATAACCGAAAAGCTTCACGATATTTCGGTGCCGTATTTTGGACAGAACCTCGGCCTCATTCCCTATTGCCTTTAAAGGACATTATGCTTTTGGTGCATCAGAGGTAGTGGAACAAACAGACTGGATTGTACACTCTGGTGCTAGTCACCACATGTGTTTTCAAGTTAAGTTGCTCACTGACTTGAAGAGGCTTAGGTACCCTCTGTAAATTTTTATCCCAGATGGGAGTAGTATTTGGGTGTATCTTGCAGGAACAGCAAGACTTAATGATAAATTGATGTTGGAAAATGTGCTCTTTGCACCTCAGTTTACCCACAACTTACTATCTGTGGGGCAACTTACTAAGGATTTGGATGGGAAAGTTCACTTTTCAGCATCTCACTGTACTGTTCAAAGGAGATCAAATGACTTTGTCCTGGGAATATGCAAACTAAAGAGATCTTTATATGTTTTTCCACAAGATGTTAATACAGCTGGAAGGACTTATTCAGCTACTGCAGAATTTGATATTGTGAAATTACATGAGATACTTGGACATCCATCTGTCACTACTATGGAACATCTTACTGATTGCAGAAAGCGTTTAAGAAAGGGAGATTTGGATACTATCAAGGCTTGTGAGGTTTGCTACCAAGCAAAACAACAGAGGAATGGAGAAGTGACTCCTTGTTTGCGTTGGTTCACATGGATGTATGGGGGCCATGTCATGAAGAGAACTTAACAGGGACTTCATATTTTTTTACAGTTGTTGAAGATCATAGTAGGGCCACTTGGACCTTTTTGTTCAAATCTAAAATACAGGTATGGCACCTCATAAAATGGTTCATTGCTATGGTTAATACACAGTTTGGAAGGCAAATAAAGGCCCTTCAAACTGACAATGGTGGAAAATTCACTAGCCATAATGTGAAGTTGCTTCTACAGGAAAATGGTATCCACCATCAAAAATCTTGTGCTTATTCACCTCAGCAAAACGGGGTGGTTGAAAGAAAGCATAGGCACCTGCTACAGGTAGCCCGAGCTTTGATGTTTCACAGTAAATTGCCTACTCGTTTCTGGCCATTCTCCATGCTACATGGCTTGTGAACCGATTGCCTTCTGTGATTATTGACTGGATTTCACCTTATGAGGTGTTGTTTGGCAAGGCTCCCGAGATACACAATCTGCAGCCATTTGGCTGTTTAGCTTACATGGGTAATAGCTTGCCTTCAAAAGGGAAACTTGACTCAAGGAGCACTAAATGCATATTTCTTAGGTATTCACCACACAATAAGGGCTACACTCTTTATAACTTGGTGAGTCAAAAAGTCTGCATCAGCAGAGATATTGTTTTTTTTCCTACGGCTTTTCCTCTGCAGGACTCCCACATACCTTCATTGCCTTTTCATAGTTTCACTTTACCTCTTAGTACAGCTCTTATGCATGATCAAATACCTGATCCTAGCTCTGATTTACAAAATCATCCTCCTGCTTCTCTTACTTCAGAACCTCAATCTTCCCAGAACATATATCATAGTTCAGAAATTGTATCACCTTCAATTCCTACCACAGAATCTATCACTGAGTCTCTCAAATAGAATACAATAGCACCAGATCCAGTGCTTAGGAGAAGAACCAGAGCTTGTAATCCACCATCTTACCTACAAGATTATGTGTGCAACTCTGCTTTGATCTCAACAATAACAGATCCTTCACTCAGTCTTACTCCACACATTTTTCCACACTATATTTCTCCAGCATTATCCCCTAAGTACATTGCCTATTTGATGAATGTACAGCTGGTTCAAGAGCCTAAAAGCTACACAGAGGCCTGCAACTCTCCGGAATGGCAGGCTGCTATGAATAAGGAATTGGCAGCACTTGAAGAGAATCATACCTGGGAAGTGGTTCCATTGCCACCTGGAAAAACTGCCATAGGATCTAAGTGGGTGTTTAAAGTCAAACTTAATGCAGATTGTTCCATAGAGCGCTACAAGGCCCGCTTAGTTGCTAAAGGATACAATCAATCCTTTGGGATTGATTACCAGGAAGTTTTCTCACCGGTTGCAAAGATAGTCACAGTGAGACTTTTCCTAGCCTTGGCAACTCAATTTTCTTGGTTTTTGCACCAAATCGACATTAATAATGCTTTTTTACATGGGAACCTTTCTGATGAAATATATATGTGTTTACCTCAGGGCTACAACAAAGGAAAACCTGGGGATGCTTGCAAGCTCATCAAAAATTTATATGGGCTTAAACAAGCCTCTAGGGAGTGGAACACTAAATTGGGTAAGCATCTTATCTCTATTGGATTTACTCAGTCCTCTGGTGATCATTGTTTTTACTTCAAGGGATCTGGGTCCTCCTTCATTGCTCTATTGGTCTACGTTGATGATATCCTTCTTTTAGGGCCATCACTTGCTTTAATTTCCTCAGTCAAAGCTTCATTGCATGAAGCTTTTACTATCAAAGATTTGGGTGAGGCAAAATTTTTCTTAGGAATGGAAATAGCTAGGTCCACAACAGGTACCTACTTGTGTCAACGTAAATATATTCTTGACTTGGTTGATTCTATTGGCATGAGTGGTAGTCGTTCAGCTAGCACACCATTTCCCTCTGGGCTTACACTTCACCATCAAGGAACTCCTTTAGATGACTCAGAATCTTACAGACGACTTGTTGGCAAGTTATTGTACTTGAATTTAACACGTCCTAATCTTTCCTATTCGGTACAACAACTTAGCCAATTTGTGAATTGCCCCACCATTGATCACTAGAATACTGCTATTCATGTACTGCGATACTTAAAAGGCACACCTTCCCTTGGTCTTTTATACACTCCTTCTTCTACCCTGCACCTCAAAGCTCACTGTGATGCCGATTGGGGCTCATGCATCGATACAAGAAGGTCTTTGACTGGTTATTGTGTTACTCTTGGATCTTGCTTGGTTTCTTAGCGCTGTAAAAAACAAGACACCGTTTCTTTATCCACAGCGGAATCCGAGTACCGCAGCCTTAGTTATACAACTCAAGAACTTCTTTGGCTGTCATATATGTTGAAAGATTTCTCGATCTCAGTCAGTCTACCTATTCCCATATATTGTGATAATCAAGCTGCCATTCAAATCACGCAGCATCAGGTGTATCACGAACGTACGAAACATTTGGACATAGACTGCCATTTTGCTCGGTCTCATTTTCTGCATGGTTTATTCTTCCATCTTATATTTCCTCTGCTACTCAGCTTGCAGATTTATTTACCAAATCGCTCCCGAGGCCACGTTTCAGGTTACTATTATCCAGCCTTCGACTTGGCGATCTTCAACAAGTCGAGTCTGCGGGGGGTGTTAGAATTGCTTTGTCTTCCACCTGCTCGACCAAATGCTCATTGCTCTGTCTTCCACCTGTTCGACCAAAATGCTCCACTGGTGAATTGCTTTATCTCAGCCCATGCAAGCGTCCATGTGGCATCTTTGACTAGTTATGAAACAATCCTCACCGTTGCTGAACCTTGAGTTGGATCAACATCTACAGCCGTTGATCTTTTCTATTTTCCCGCTTTTAGACATTGTATAAATAGCCAACTAGCACATTTCAGTTGTATTGTATTGTTCAGTTTGATCTTTGTAATTGAAAAGATATTTTCAGATATGAATAAAGCTAGTTTCTATCAGTTAATTGGGTCATAGTTGAGGGGAGAGAGCCGTTGAATTTATTGTAGCTCAAATCAAGATAAACCAAGTGTTTCAGGTTTCCTATGTGACGTGGAATATTGTTAACAGAAAATAAATTATAAGAAAGGCCGAGCAGCTGTAATTTATTGAGATTCGGCAAATCACCGGTGAGAGAATTATGCGAGAGATTGAGACAAGTTAGTTGGGATAAGCCTCCTATCTCAGGGGGAATGGCATCGTAAACGTAGTTATAAGAAATGTCAAGGCTTTGTAATTTAGTTAGATTCAGCAGTGAAAGAGGCAACTCAGTGTTGAGATAACTGTGCGAGAGATTGAGAGAAATAAGTTGGGATAAGCTTCCTATCTCAGGTGGAATGACACCGTAAATGTGGTTGTAAGAAATGTCGAGTGAGATTGGCGAGTGAAAGAGGCAACTCAGTTGAGAAACCATTGGCGGACAAATTGAGATGAGTTAGTTGGGATACTTCCATCGAACCAACAACGGCTCAGTTGCATTCTAGTGAGGCGTGGAAAAGCAAGCAGATCTAACTCATCTCTGCAACACGGCCAGCACCATCACAAGTAATGCCACGCCACTTGCAATGATCAGCTACTGAGTTGTTGTGAGGCTGAGGCCACCTAAAATCCTTCAATGCCTCCAATTCTCTGCCTCTGTTGGAATTCATGCTCATCATGGCGATCAAAACCAACCCAACATACATTTTTTACAATATTACCGCTTCTTAATTCATTATTTTAATTTCCAACTCCGATGTACCAAAGGCTTTTAGTATAATAATCCAATTCCAGGCGGAATACAAGTCTTCGTGGTCAATGCATGTATAGATATAGTTTACTTGGAACTCCACTCCATTCCAACCCCACGCGTTTTCCACAATTTGCTTTCCCATCTAATTTAATAGCAACTGAGATCCTCTACTCTCAAAGTTTGTGTGCTAATTGTGTACTAAAAACATTAAAATTATTTTTTCTACTTTTTTTTTCAATTTAATTTCTTTTGGCTTAGTATTCTCTCATGTTTTTCTTCAATTTTAATTTTTTTAGCTTAGTATAATTTTACATTATTATTTAGGGTTTATAATTATTTTTTAGTATAATTTCTATTTTTTAGTTAATCTAATTAATTTTGGGGTTCATTATTCCAAATTTATGATATATAATTTTTCAAACTTTCAATAATTTAACAATAAATATTAATAATGATTAGTTATTGTAGAGGTCGAATTCCACAATAAATATAATTTTTCAAACTTTCAATAATTTAACAATAAATACTCTGCCTTTCAAAAAGGCAGAACGTGATCACAAAATAAAAGACCAAAATTACTAAAGAAGTATGAGGAAATGCATGCAGCTGTAGACGTGCACGAAACATGTTTGTTTTTCCATTCATGCAGGAGCTATATGGTAAATTCTAACAGAAGGGGGGCGTATTTCCAACCAACCTTCGTTATTTCTAATTTTTATTGGCCGGATGATAAAATAATTTCAATTTCAGATAGCTGTCATAATAGGTAGTTAAATGATATAATATATTAATTGAAGTATCACAACAGATTTTTTCGGCCAAAATTTTAGTCGAAACTTTTGGTTTTGGGCAAAAAAAATAAAACGGTAAATAACCAAAATTTGTGAGCCCTAGAACACTTGTCAACTGCATGAGGAGGGAATATAATACATCTCCTCCACGTTAGAATTTATCAGAGCTATGTACCGTAGATTAGCATCACGTGGATCCTTCTTGTTAGCCGTTGGATTGGATGTAGCGTTCTGGAATATTCTTTAGTGAGATTTCGGCACAGTTAGTTGGCATGATATATAGATAAGTAGGTAAATATGTTGGGTTTGGATTGAGAATAATGAACAAGAACAGTTTTTTGCTTGAATAAAAAAGTACTTTCCTTTGATCTAGTATGAATGATTTCATATACGAATTCTACAGTTACACACCAAGAAATTGGGACATGGTGACTACGCAGATTCCATTCATCTACTGGAATAAAATCCTTCAAAACCCACCACAAAACAATTAATAAAATTGACAAAAAAAAATATTGAAACAGAGGAAACAAGCTTAAGGCCATTTGATTCACTAGCGATCTCTACACTTATTGTAGTACAAGAGCAAGAAGCTGCTTCTTATAAGACACAACAAAATAACATGTGAAGGAGCAAGACAAACGCAAAAACATCTCACAAGATCGAATTTCATTAGTAGTTGATTACTTCATAAGAACAACCCACATGAGATGTTAACCCACTTATATATAGCTCAATCTGAATGCATGAGCTGCAGCATTGTTATGGAGCGAAAGGGCATTGGCAATGGCGGTGCGCGAGCACCAAGTTCCTTAGACACTTCCTTCATTGACGGCCGCGATTTTGGGTCGGAGTTTATGCATCTGAGTGCTGTTGTCATCACACGAACCACATCCCTCGACACTCTTACATCTTCATCTGGAGATGCTAGCCTCTTATCCAAGAGCTGTTGCAGCATCAATTTTTGAGCAAATTGTGTGGATATCATCATGGAGGAAAGAAAATCGCCCGGATGATCTCCAAACATTATTTTCAGTGCCACCACTCCAAAACTGTATACATCACATTTCTCTGTGACCACCATGGTGTAGGCCAGTTCTGCAAATATTCATTTTCTTTAACGGTGCAAACTATTTCTTGATAGAAACATGTGGAGGTTGTGGTATGCATACATACCTGGTGCAATATAACCACGAGTTCCTACAAGTAGAGTCCGATTGGATGAATCAGGATCCAATAATCTAGCTGTTCCAAAGTCAGATACGCAACCTTCAAACTTAGAATCCAAGAGGATGTTGCTGCTGGAGATGTCTCTGTGCAAAATAGGAGGGCTGCAATCGTGATGCATGTAACACAGTGCATTGGCAATGCCCTTCACCACATTAACCCTCTTCATCCAATTCAGCTCCACGGCTTCCTCTGCATCATTCAACACATTAAACAGGCTTCCTCTTTCCATGTAATCATAGATGAGAAACATGCTCCGTTTGTGCATACAATAACCGAAAAGCTTCACTATGTTTCGGTGGCGTATAGCAGACAGAACCTTGACCTCATTCCTAAAGCACCTGTCAAAATTCGGACCATTTCCTTGGGATCTGTGAAGATTTTTAACAGCAACAACTCTTCCACTGGGTAATTTTGCTATGTAGACTTTCCCATAGCCTCCATTACCAATGCAGTATCTGATATCGAAGTCTGCTGTTGCTTGGATGATGTCTTCGTAAGCGATCTTCCCATCGTAGTTCCATATCTTGAATATGTCTCCATGTTTGGGATCAGGTGTAACTGAGACTGCATTCTTTCCCTTTTTAGAGCATACGAATAAGATTCCAAAGAAAAGTAAAAGCACAGAGACTAGAGGTACTGAATAAATAATTTTCTTGTTAATCCTAGATCCTTTTCCAGAGACTAACTTGGGGTTGCCTAGAAACAAGTCTTTGGGGAACTTACGCCAGACGCTGGGTGGAATCCGGCCTTCTAAATGATTGTACGACAAATTGATTTGATTCAGATGTGAAACAGATTTGGGGACTCTACCAGAGAGATTGTTGCTAGAAAGATCGATATTGAGAAATTGCGCATTACCAACATCTCCAAACTGAAGAGGTATCCTCCCTGAGATCGAATTCTGACTTAAGTTCATCATTTCGATTGATGGAAGCTTTTCTATCCCAGCTTCGAAAATTCCTTCAAGCTTATTGACGTCCAATTTCAAGAACTTCAATCTTGTTAATCGGCTCATAGTTGGGGGCAGAGAGCCAGTGATCCGATTGTTGCTCAAATCAAGATATACCAAGTACTCAAGGTTTCCTATCTGATGTGGAATGTTAACACCAATGGAGTTATAAGAAATGTCGAGCACCTCTAATTTAGTGAGATTTGCCAGTGAAGGAGGCAAATCACTGTTAATTCCATTATGGGACAGATCGAGATAAGTTAATTGAGATAATTTTCCTATCCCAGGCGGAATGGCACCGGGAATGTAGTAGTTATGAGAAATATCAAGAACTTGTAATTTAGTGAGATTTGACAATGAAAGAGGCAAACGACTGTTGAGTCCATTTCGAGACAAATTGAGGTAAGTTAGTTTGGATAAGCTGCCTATCTGTGGTGGGATTATTCCATAGAGGTAACATGAGGTGAGATGAATTGAAGAGAGAGAAGGAAAAGCAAGCAGATCTAAAGACTCAAACCTATAACACCAAGGCTCTGTCTTGCATCCTTGCAGTTGCAGGTGTATCTCCGAAACACGGCCACCATCATCGCAAGTAATGACATTCCACTCGCAAGGACCGGTTGTTGAGTTGATATAAGGCCACCCAAAATCCATGAGTGCCTGCACTTCTCTGCCCCTGCTCGAATTCCAAACATTCGCTGCTGCTTTGATCAAGACTATGCTGATGATGGTGACGATGATAGTAGTAAAGCGTAAACCCATCACCGATCTCGAATCCATCACTTCATATTATGCCGTTTGTATTTGTGAGGATATCATATGATTCCTTTCTTTGATATATGCACCAACTGCTGCGGTGTTATATAATTTTATATTGACTTCTTCTTCTTCTTTTTTTTTTTTTTTTTTCAACATCAGAGGTCGACTCGTTCGTAACTTTTCCTACTTTTCCACATCACAAGTTTATTTTTCCTTTCTTGATTGCTTAATACTTTTCCACATCACAAGTTTATTTTTCCATTCTTGATTGCTTAAGTTGGACCATGTAGCACTGTCTATGAAAGCCAAGTTATTGGTAATTGTTAGTTTTGTTTACTAGAATACTTGTCTTTGTATACGTTTCTGATGATATGATGATATAGATTGAATATTATTGCAATCACTGTTTGCATTTAAATTGTTACATATTTTCATGCATGTTCACTATACTTACATTGTAGATGATATGGTGTGGGAGATCACAGATAAGATCATATCATTGGTTCCTTATATTGTATTAAAAGACTCACGGCTTAGATGGTCCTGAACCCACCATCGATACACTGTAGAATAATCTGATAGTTAGTTTGTCTTGACTAACTGATTATTCTAGTACGCCAGTATTTGTATTGAGGAGGATCACGATAGGATAATATTTTCTACTCTGACCCTATAAGTGAGAGAATAAAGATGCACAAAGTTCAGGTTCTTAACTCATATATATTGGCGGACATATATATGTTATGTTTATTGCTTTGATCTATCAATGAGTGAGGTTCCTTGATGGAATCAATAATCTCGATATTTTGGGTGATAACATTTACATATATGATGGGTCGTGCAATATATATGGGCACCGTGTCCTGGTGCGCTAGGTTGATGATGTCCTCATGAGGAAACACAAAGTTCATGTGAAACCCTGTAGGTGGAATTTATTCCGTACATGATAAAGGTTATGTGGTACTACTCAAGGAATAAGATATTAATTAATTATAGCTTTCAGAAGCTTACATAATTAATTAATGGACATTATATCTTAAACATGGGAAATGACTGAATTAAAGGAGAAAGCATATTCACAAATATGTATTAAATTAGTAAGTCAATATTACTTCTTTAGTGGAATAAAAGTAATATTTAATTTATTTATTTATATCCTAAGTTTATTGGATATTAGAAATTAAATAAATTAGCATGTCAATTTAATATTCTTTTAGATCCATGTTGTAGCCCAATATGACTGAAGTGGACTAGAGATGGAACAAGAGCTAGAGGCCCAAACCCAGTATGGTTAGGGCTGCAGTTTTCGCCGACCTCCCTATTTATAATAGGGAGGGGCACGAAAATTTTAAGCAATTAAAATCAGCCCTCTTCTGTTCTCTTACTCTCCACAGAATCCACATCTGTCTCAGTAGATTACAACCCACCCTATATTTGAGACACAGTCCGGGAATACAACAGAAGATCTTGGAGTGGAATAGCATCAAGGGGGCACCGATTCTCATTCATTCAACCGCAAGATTAGTCCTGTAATCTTGTCCTCTACCCGACGTTTATTTGTAAATCGTTTTTCCGGTATTCTATGTTTCCACTTTAAGTAGAATCGAAAACTGGTTTGCATGATTATTAAACTCAGATTAATTAAATACATACGAGATACATAAATATGTGATTTACATGATAGTAGATTAATGAACAACCAATAGATCCTGCGGTGGTTTAATTCGAAAAAACCCCAACAGCTGGTATCAGAGCGGGTTTTGGCACTGTTCTAGTTTTAATACTAGGTAATTTTGAAATTTACCATTAAATTTGTAGATGAATTTTGTGTCTCTAAATTTTCAGATTTAATGTTGTTTAAATTTCGATATGTTGTAGTTTTAAAATTGAATGAATTTTGTAATGAATTTGGAAAATTCGATTTTAATCTACTTGTAATTTTGGGTCCTCATAAAATAAAGATTTGGGATGATATTTGATGTTCATCAAATTTTCAGATTTTATCTTAGTGGTGATCCAAAATTTGATCTTCAAATTTTCGAAATTTGATGTTTTTTAAATTCCCTAATTTTGATTCATTATTTTTTGAAAATTAGGAGTCTAATTTGGAATAGAATTTTGATCCACATCAAAATTTCTTTATTTGATTCCTATGGTATTTTCGAAAATATGGGTATTGGAATTGGTTAAGGTAATTTTTTGGTGTATATCAAAATTTACCTGATTCTAATCACAAAGGAATTGAAAATAGAGTTCTAATTTTAGAAAGTGTTTGAAGAGGATCAAAACTTCCATAATTTAATTCTTGTAATTTTCGACCCCTACTACAATTAATTGGAATAGATTTTTTATCAATATCAAAATTTCCAAGTTAGGATTATTTAAGGTTTTTTGAAAAAAAAAAAATAGATTGAATTTTGGAAGATTTTTGAAGAGGATCAAAACTTCCATATTATTATCTATGTAATTTTCGATTCCCCTTAAGTAATTAATTGGAATAGATTTTTGATTAATATCAAAATTTTCAAGTTTAATTAAATTAGGGTATCAAAATTTTAAGGTATAAATTTGGTGGATAATTTTAATTAATTTCCAAATTTATTCTTAAGGTAATTTTCGAGATATAGTAAGATTTAATTAGGTAGATAATTGTAATTAATTTCCAAATTATATCTTATGGCAATTTTCGAATTTTTAATTACAATTAAAGTAATTTTCGAAAATTATATATCATGTATGGATATCATATGTAATTTTATGTTAATCATATAAATATGATTGTTCAATTTGTAGACTAATTTGTTTGCAGGTTGTATCAATTATCATGGCTCCATTTTATGTGATGTACGATTAAATTTAATGTTGAATGTATGATTGGCCGTATGCCGGTTTGGCTACGTGATTTTTATCCATGAGAAAATTCATGGATTAGGTCTAGGCATTTTACTTTATTATGTTGTTTTAATGTAATAGGAAAAATAAAATTGTTAGACCTAGTAGTGATTTTCAAAAATCACTAACGTTTTAAGTTGTATTTTTTATTCTAGAAATATTAGGATTTTCCTTTTAGGAATAGATATTCTATATTAAATAAAGATTGAAGATCGACTCAAAGAAGGAAAGTAGTGCAGCTCAAGAAAGGAAGACATCCCGACTCACGCCCCGAAAGCCTAATCGGAGCTAAGGTTTCGGCGAGGTGCGGCGATGGGGCGGCGGCCCTGCCCTAGCTCCCGGAGCTGACTTTCTAATTTTATCTCATCGATCAACATGAGATATAAGCCATGATAGTTGATCTTATTTTTGCTTATTATGTTGTTTGAAGCATGCAATGGATGTTTATCATTTTATGTGATGTTTGCATGTTTTAAAATGGGATAAAATGAAACCTCAATCATAAATAACTAAGTGGGAGAGATTCATACCAAAGTATGTAGAAATTTCAAACGGTCTCCGTTAATCTGGTTTAATTGAGAAGTGATGGGCATGCGCGTTGACAATAGGTCTTCCTCCATATCAGATGTGTCATATCACAGAATTCTCTAGAAATTAAACCTCTTAATAAAGATAGCTGTAGAACACTATTAGAACTAACTGACTCCTCTATCTGGAGCAGTAAAATTCAAAATAAGTGTTCTTGGTGCGAAGATGATGGTATTCACACTTAGATGTAATGTATTAATAAACGTCCACACTATCGTGGCTTATTAATTAGATGATTACATGATAGTGATGGTTTCCGACTATTAATTTGCTTGTTGTAAGAAAATTCAACTAAAGGCAAATTGAAGATTTAATAACCCGTTTAAAAATGAATTTTATAAACGTCCACACTATCGTGGCTTATAAGAAACGTTTTTAAAATGTCGTTGGTTTGATGTATAATTTTTTTTGAGGTTTTCAATTATATGGTATTATTCTAAAGATTGTGATTGTACTGCATGTTTATTTTTCATTTATTCTATATCATCATGGCACTCTCCAACATGTCCTCAATTCTTAAAGAAAATAAGTTAATCGGTGAAAACTATAATGACTAGATTTGTAATCTTAACCTCGTCCTAACTGCTGAGGGACACAAATACGTACTTGAAGAGGAATGTCCTCAAAAGCCGGATGAGAATTCTAGTGAAGTGTAAAGGTTACCTTATGATAAGTGGGTTAAGTCTGATGAGATGGCGCGCCGTTACATCTTGGCTTCCATGTCAAATGTGCTGCAACATCAACATCAGTCAATGAAGACTGCTTATGACATAATGCTTAATCTTAAGGAGCTCTTCAGATACCAGAATCGCTCGGCACGGCACTTAGCCATGAAGAACTTAATGAGCGCGAGAATGGCTGACTCCACACTTGTAAGGGATCACGTTCTCACGATGATGAGCTATCTAGCTGAGATCGAAACCCTGGGTGGAGAGCTGGATGTCGAATCTCAGATTGATATCGTGCTCCATAGTCTATCATTGAAGTTTGAGTAATTCAGATTGAACTTCAATATGATAAAGAAGGATGTTATCTTATCTGAATTGCTCATGGATCTTCAGGCAGTTGAGTTACTCCAAAAGGGAAACTCAGAAACGCACATAGCTGAAAATAGGGCGTCTTCTTTGGGGGTTAAAAAGAAGAAGAGGAACGCACCGAAAAAGGCCGCAACTGTGGTGCCTAAAGCTAAGAAAGCCAAGGCAAAGATTCCTCTAGAGGAATTCAAGTCTAAAATGAAGTACTTCAAGTGCGGCCAGCCGGGTCACTAGAAGGCGGCGTGTCCCAACAAGAAGAAGGGTATGTCTCATACTCTCGTTGTTGAAACATGTTTAGATACTTGTTCTACTCAATCGTGGGTAGTAGATACTAGAGCTACTGATCATGTTTGTATGTCTTTACAGGGGGTTCCTGGTAAAAAGGCAGCTGAGTGATGGCGAGATCACCGTCTACATGGGCAATGCTACGAAAGTGGCGGCAGTTGCAGTGGGAGACATTACCTTATCTTTTAGTAGTGATAGGATTCTAGTTTTAAAAGACTGTCTTTATGTGCCAAATTTTAGGTGAAACCTTGTTTCAGTTTCTAAGATGTTTTTGAATGGATATTCAGTTTTTTTATAGCAAAGTTGTTATCTCAAGTGGTAAACGTTTTATCTGTTCTGGCACATTGGATGGACATCTTTATTTACTTAATCCTATGCAAAACACTACGCAAAAGCAATTACTAAATACATCGATAACAAACCCTAATAAACGGAAAGAACTTTCGGAACTGAATCAAACCTATCTTTGACATCTAAGGCTCGACCATATCAACCTTAAGAGGATACAAAGGCTAGTAAACAATGGACATTTATCTTCATTGGTTCTAGAATCATTCTCTTTGTGCGAATCATGTTTGGAAGGTAAAATGACCAAGCGTTCCTTTAAGTCTAAAGGGAATAGATCCGAAGAGCTATTATATTTGATTCACTCTGGCTTGTGTGGCCCTATGTCAGTTCAAGCTTGAGGAAGGTACGAGTATTTTATCACACTCATTGATGGTTACTCAAGGTATGGATACATATACCTGTTACGTCGCAAGCACGAATGCTTTGAGAAATTCAAGGAATTCAGGGTGGAAGCGGGGAAACGAATAGATAGAAGTATCAAATCACTACGTTCTGATCGTGGTGGTGAGTAGCTCTCAAACAAATTTAGGGAATACTTGATAAAGAATGGGATCGCATCCCAATTGACTGCGCCTGGTACACCACAGCAGAATGGCATAGCGGAAAGAAGGAACAGAACTTTATTAGACATGGTTAGATCGATGATGAGCTATTCAGAGTTGCCCATTTCATTATGGGGATATGCCCTGGAAACAGCAGCTTACATCCTTAACTTGGTTCTATCAAAATCAGTTTCCACTACACCCACAGAACTTTGGACTGGACGAAAGCCCAGTTTAGGTCATGTTCGGATTTGGGGTAGTCCAACACACGTGCTGGATAAGTAAGCTGATAAGTTGGTATCTCGTACTGATGCGAGGCTATTTGTTGGATCTTAGGGGAATGAAAGGTGGTTTATTCTATAGTCCTAAGAATCAGAAGATCATTGTTAGCACCAATGCTCGATTTTTAGAAAAAGACTATGTAATAAACCATAAATAAAAGAGTAAAATTGTCCTTGAGGAACTTAGAGGAGAGGGTTTGAATCATACATCAATGGTACAAGAATAGGTACCATCAGACACTACACAACGTGTCATAGATGTACGTGAACTGCCTCATCGCAGTAAGAGGGTTGTACGCCAACCTGATAGATTCATTGGTTTGAGTGAATCTTTGGATTTTCCTAAAGAACTAAATGAATTGGATCCCAGGAACTACGACGAAGTAGTCTAAGATAAAGATGTGCATTCTTGGAAATCCGCAATGAAATTTAAGATTAGATCTATGGATCACAATCAAGTCTGGGAGCTTGTGGAACCACCTGATGGGGTGAAGCCCATTGGATGCAAGTGGGTCTACAAACACAAGAGAGGATCTGACGCGAAGGTTGAAACCTTCAAGGCAAGACTAGTAGCGAAAGGGTACACTCAGAAAGAAGAGATCGATTATGAGAAAACCTTTTCGCCAACCATGCTTAATTCAATCCGGATTCTCTTGTCTATTGTCACTCATTTGGATTATAAGATATGGCAGATGGATGTCAAGACGGCTTTCCTTAATGGAAGTCTTGAAGAAAACATCCACATGAAGAAACCAGAGGGTTTCATTGCTGAAGGCCAAGAGCACCTAGTGTGCAAGCTTAAGAGATCTATCTATGGACTTAAGCAGACGTCAAGGTCTTGGAACATTCACTTTGATGAGGTTATCCAGTCATATGGATTCGTGCAAAGTCCGGATGAGAGATGTGTGTATAAGAAGTGTGACAGAAACGTGGTGGTTTTCCTCGTACAATATGTTAATGATATCTTGCTTATTGGAAACAATAAGAAGTTATTATCGAACATAAGGGTGTGGTTGTCCAAGCAATTCGATATGAAGGATCTGGGAGAAGCCGGACATGTCCTTGGCATCAAGATCATTCAAGATCGCCAGAAAATGATGCTTTGCCTATCCCAGGCGACCTATATTGATACGGTGCTATCTAGGTATAGCATGCAAGATTTCAAGAAAGGTTTTATACCTTTTAGGCATGGAATTCATCTATCCAAAGAAATATGTCCCCAAACACAGTCTGAGATAGATGAGATGAAAAAGGTCCCATACGCTTCGACTGTGGGAAGTTTGATGTATGTTATGCTTTGCACTAGGCCTGATATATGCTATGCCGTTGGCATGGTAAGCAAATATTAGTCTAACCCTGGACAAGGTCACTGGACTGTAGTTAAGAATATTCTCAAGTACCTGAAAAGAACTCGAGATTATATGCTGGTATACCGCTATGATAGTCTCGTGCCTTTGGGTTACACGGACTCAGATTTTCAATCCGATAAAGATCAAAGTAAGTCTACCTTAGGCTATGTGTTTACACTGGGAGGCGGAGCCATTGCATGGAGGAGCATCAAGCAGAAATGCATTACTGACTCCACCATGGAAGCTGAATATGTAGCTGCCTCTGAAGGTGCAAAAGAAGCTGTCTGGCTCCGGAGCTTCATGTTGGACTTGAGCGTTGGACTTGAGCGTGGTTCCTGATTTGCCTAAGAGTATCACGATATACTGTGATAATTCTGGTGCAGTGGCATATTCGAATGAACCCAGAGCCCATAAGGCAAGTAAACACATAGAAAGGAAGTACCATCTTATACGAGAAATCATTAAGAGGGGAGATGTGGCAGTGGTCAAGATTGCATCGGAGGACAATCTAGCTGATTCATTCACGAAGAGCCTTCCAGCTAAGACCTTTGATGATCACGTGGAGAAAATGGGAGTGAGATGCAGACCCGGTGGCGCTGTTTGAGATTTAGTTTAGGGTTGAAGAGTTAGCAAGTTAGTTTTTATGCTTGAAAGACATGCTTCAAGTATAAGTGGAAGATTGTTAGTTTTGTATACTGGAAGACTTGTCTTTGTATACGTTTCTGATGATATCATATGATGATATAGATTGAATACTATTGCAATCACTGTTTGCATTTAAATTGTTACATATTTTCATGCATGTTCACTATAATCACATTGTAGATGATATGGTGTGGGAGATCACACAGTATGATCATATCATTGGTTCATTGTATTGTATTAAAAGGCTCACAGCTTGGATGGTCTTGAACCTACCATCGGTACACTGTAGAATAATCTGATAGTTAGTTTGTCTTGACTAACTGATTATTCTAGTACGCCAGTGTTTGTATTGAGGAGGATCACGATAGGATACTATTCTCTACTCTGGCCCTATAAGTGAGAGAATAAAGATCCACAGAGTTCGGGTTCTTAACTCATATATATTGGCGGACATATATATGTTATGTTTATTGCTTTGATCTATCAATGAGTGAGGTTCCTTGATGGAATCAATAATCTCGATATTTTAGGTGATAACATTTATATATATGATGGGTCGTGCAATATATATCGGCACCGTGTCCTGGTGCGCCAGATTGATGATGTCTTCTTGAGGAAACACAAAGTTCATGTGAAACCCAGTAGGTGAAATTTATTCCGTACATGATAAAGATTGTGTGGTACTACTCAAGGAATAAGATATTAATTAATTATAGCTTTCAGAAGCTTACATAATTA
Organism: Perilla frutescens; assembly: GCA_026008535.1. Lineage (NCBI taxonomy): Eukaryota > Viridiplantae > Streptophyta > Magnoliopsida > Lamiales > Lamiaceae > Perilla > Perilla frutescens. The sequence continues at coordinate 12,865,072 of BRKX01000003.1, read as the reverse complement.
ATTAATGGACATTATATCTTAAACATGAGGAATGATTGAATTAAAGGAGAAAGCATAGTCGCAAATATGTATTAAATTGGTAAGTCAATATTACTTCTTTAGTGGAATAAAAGTAATATTTAATTTATTTATTTATATCCTAAATTTATTGGATATTAGAAATTAAATAAATTAGCAGACCAAATTAATATTCTTCTAGGTTCCTGTTGTAGCCCAATATGAATGAAGTGTACCGGAGATGAAACAAGAGCTAGAGGCCCAAACCTAGTAGGGTTAGGGCTACAGTTTTCATCCACCTCCCTATTTATAATAGGGAGGGGGACGAAAATTTCAAGCAATTAAAATCAACCCTCTTTTGTTCTCTTACTCTCCACAGAATCCACACCCGTCTCAGTAGATTACAGCCCATCCTGTATTTGAGACACAGTCCAGGAATACAACAGAAGATCTTGGAGTGGAATAGCATTAAGAGGCGCCGATTCTCATTCATTCAAGCAAGATTAGTCCTGTAATCTTGTCCTCAACCCGACGTTTATTTGTAAGTCGTTTTTCCGGTATACTATGTTTTCGCTTTAAGTAGAATCGAAAACCGATTTGCATGATTATTAAACTCGGATTAATTAAATACATACGAGATACATAAATATGTGATTTACATGATAGTGGATTAATGAACAACCAATAGATCCTGCGGTGGTTTAATTCGAAAAACCCCAACAATAATTTGCTTCATACAATATATTTGCTATCATTAATCATTCCATATCTTTAAAATTTTCTTAATGCATGTCACGTTTATATTATAATGATATTGAATTATAAAATTTATGGTGCATTAATATAATAAGAAAGTAAATAAATATAATAGAAAAGGCTGAAAATCAGAATGGAAAGAGCTATGTAGGAAAGACGGACCAGCCCAAAATATTGGGACTTACTAATAGGATGAAATTGATACCAAAGCTGATCAAAGTCAATTCTTTACAAATTGAAACATTAAAATCACTGGAATATGGATTATTTATTTATAATTGTATATCAATTAGATAAGATAAGATAATAATATTCGAAGTCAACGCATGAACATTGGAAGAGTATATGAAAATCCAGCTCAATCATCTCCCCGCTCAAGCTAATGTAAGTTAATAATTGAAATATAGAGGTTCCCTCAAAAGAAAAAGATAAAAAGAAAAAAAAAAGAAAAAGAAATAGGAGTCTACGATGAAATTATGATCTATATGAAAATAATCTCCTTATAATAATAAAAAATTATGAAATTATCATCCCAATTCTGAACGAATAAACTCTACATTATAATATTCCATATTTTTTAGGATCATCCTTAATAAATTTACCTCCGTATAGTAATAAAAATGGCATTGAATTCAAATATATTTATAAAAGATCTAAAATTATTTAACCATGTTATATTAAATTTAAGATGATATGAAATACTTATCTAAAGTATGCTTTTAAATCGGGAATCATCATTCGCGGAGGAATCAATATTCCCAAAAGTAAGAGAATAATCTTTCCATTCCCCACCGGTAATTTCTATCATGCACCCTGGTGCAATACACTTTGGATCTATTATGACACTTAAGTACTACATTAATTTTCTTATTATGACATTTCACTATCTATTGTAACACTTAGTGCAATGAACCGTGGTACAGGATAGAAATTACCCCACCCACCCCATAGCCATGGGTTTAGCTATTCTCATTGAACAAAAAAAAATTAATGTATGATATATATACACATAATCATGTTTTATAATATTATTTTATCATATTTATAAAAATAATTTGAAAATTAGATTAAATACTTTTTATTATTATTATTTCGTAATTATTTTTATATTATTTATTTATTTTGAAAAATAAAAAATATATATATCTTAAAATTCAAATTTGATAGTTTTTAAAATTTCATTGAAGAAAAATGAAAGTGGTACCAAAATAAATATGACACATAAATATATATTCTAATAAAAATTATGTATTTGATATAATTTAATATATTCAAATGAAAAATTGAAATGATAAACTAATTTTCTATAAAGTAAAAAATATTCTTATTAAGGTATCCAAATTATATATATATATATATGTATGTATATATTAACTAAATACTTTAGAATATTTTTTAATAAAATAAATAAATTATAATTTGCTGAAACGAAATTTGAAATAAAAAGAAGCCATATTTAGAAAGGAAAATACAATTTAGAAATGTAAGAAAAAATTACGACACGCGTTGATAATATTAGCTACCGCACTTTATTCAATTATAAAGAAATTTGATATTAATATTTATTATTTTACACAAATAATATATGTAAAATTTATTTTTTCTAAAAAAGTAAAAAGTATATTTGTTTATTATTTGAAATAGTATTATTGTCTTAAAACTATTTTTCATACCATATTTTCATTGTGTTTTGAAAAAATCAACCACTAAAAAAAGTGGGAGAAAACTGAAGTAAACAATGAAAATAAAAATATTTATAAATCATTAAATTTTTCATAAACATAATATATTATTTTACAATATTATTTAATGATGTTATACTATCCAAACCGAAGAGGTATTGAATTCCAACGTGGGTTTATTTTTTATTGAAGGAAGCTCATCTATCCCTGCTTCAAAAACACATTCCAATCTTGGTAAATGGCTCATGGTCGATAACAGAGAGCCAGTGATGCTATTGTTGCAATTGGAGGTGGAATGGCACTCGAAATGCAGTTATAAGAAATGTTGAGCAGCTCAAATTTAGTGAGATTAACCCATGAAAGAGACACCTCATCAATGAGTTTATTGTGAGTTAAACTGAGATAATTTAGTTTAGATAAGCTTCCTATGTTAGGAACTTAGGATGAATGACATCAAAAATGTCAAGCACCTGTAATTTAGTAATATTTATTGGCCAAAGATGTAAATAGCCAGAGTCTATTGGTAGACAATCTAAAGATGAATTAGTTTCCTACAGGCAGAGTGACACCAACAATGGAGTTGTAAGAAATGTCACTCTACCGCAAATTGCCAATGAAAGTGGCAGAAAGGATGCCTGAGAGAGTCTATTTGTAAGACAATTTGAGATAAGTTAGTTTGGGCAAACTTCCTATCTGATGTGGGATTTCTCCATAGAGATAGAAAAGCAAGCAGATTTAAAGATTCAAACCTATAACACCAAGGCTAAGATATCAATCCTCAGGTATATGTGAAACCAAAATAATTCTATCAAAAACCATCCCCTAATCATTAAAAGTCTCATATATTACTGCTGTCCAGCCCATAATAACAACCCAATAACTCCGGATAACAACAAACAAGAAATGGCCCCAGGTAGATATCAATGTTCTTCATCCAACAAAATGAACACTGAAGTGTAGCAGTTCTACTACAAAAAACATGATAAAGCATGATCAACCGTCCACTCGAAAGTGTCTCCACTTCAATCTGGCCCAAAAGATCACGATAAAATTCCATAAGTCCTCACATAAATCAAAGAAATTACAATATGTGAAACCAATCTGAAACACCAAGTTTTGCCAAGCAAATAAAACCAATAAAATAATTGTACGTACTGCAAGACAAACCAAAATGAAGATTCAATCAGCCCTACAAGATGAAGATTATAGGACAAAAAAAATTGTGACATGAAAATCTTGTATATTGGTCACTAATTTTCTCTCTTGCATTACTGATTCAAATTCCAGCTTAACAGAATGCTCATATAATTCAGATTATATTCCGAGTCCAAACTTTAATCTTCATCCTCTGGTATTGCCAGAAATAATCAAGTGCAAGTTCTTTTGTATACTTTCTACATCTCTCGTCCCACTGAGGCATGTAAAACAAAAAAGAAGAAAGATGGAAATAAATTTCCATTGGGCTTTGGCGAACCAAGCAATTCACATCCCAAAAAGAGTAAATAATTGCTTTCTCTAATTATGGCCAACCCAAGAAATGTATTAATTTAGACTAGAACAAAGGTGCTGCTCATCGTTCATGATATACAAAAGATCCAGAGCAAAATGAAACTAGTTCTCCCAATAGATCAATTTACCTGAAGATTTAAAAGAGAACTACTGAAAAAAAATAACCCTATCCCTATCGCACATATGAAATCACAACAATTAAACTTCACACAAAACACAAATGGACAGAGTTGTATGCTACTTAAAACATTCAATGCCAAGCAACTTTGTTTATGTGCTCACACTGTAGAAGATCAAAGTTATCTTCTACTTCATTACTGTTTTCTACTGATTGACAGAGGTCGCAGCAGAACTAATTAATCTGACAAGAAGATTATCCTAGAGATGAGAAATGGTAAAATATTGGATTAAAGCACCACAATTTGAAGCATTCAATCTTTTCTTTCTTGGCTATGCTGGTAGATTTAGAGTGTCAACTCCAGTCATGATTAAGTCCCTTTTCATAGATATTGGTCATGCGCATTCTTACCATCATGAATGAACTTATGGATGAGCATTGACTAGGATAACTATGCTAAAACAAACTACTCTATTCAAGTTCAACACATGATATCCTAATACAAGACAAGAGTTTGAGATAAATTGCTTTTGCCGCAGACCTCAACAAACAATTCCAATACCAATTAAGCTTAGCATCAAAGATAGTAATATACAAGGTTCATAAAAGAGAATAAATAGTTGAGTAATTGGTTTACCTAAGAAGCTTGGGCAGTCGCAGAAGCCTTGGAAGTCCGAAAATCCTTCTTGAGCTCTGCGACTCTCTTGACACAGGCCGCCTTCGATTTTCCGGGGACAGAGGATGCAATCTTCTCCCAACGCATTGTCACATCCTTGTGGAACACCTTCAATGCATTAAGCAATGCTAAATCCTCTGCGGAGCTCCATCCACTCTCCTCCTCCTCCTTTACGCCGTCGCCATTGCCATTGGCTTCCTCCTCATCAACAGACCTTTTATTCCGATCCTTCAAAAACTTCTTGAACGAATCTTGATCGCCGCCCTTCTTCTCTCCAATCTGTTTAGCCTTGGCGATCACAGTCTCTACCTTGTGCTTTCCCTTAAATCCCTCAGCAATTGCCTCCCATCGCCCCGGCTTCCCCACCGGATGCTTCGCCATTTGCTTCTTCAACAACTCGTCATCAGCCTCGCTCCACTCCTCCGATTTCCCTTCAATCAACGCCTCGTTTGATCTAATCGGCCGGTTCTTGGCCGAATCCACATCCACGGCATTCCATTTGTCGGAATGCGTCACCGCATCTTCGGGGGCTTTTCTGATAGATTTTGTTGATTTTCTGCTGGGTTTTTCATTGGTTTCAATAGGAGGGCTGGTGGGGATGTCCTTGAGTGGCGGTCCCACGCCGACGCGGATGTCGCCGCCGGTGATGGATTGGGGCGCGAAGGGGCCGACGAGAAGGGAAAGGGAAAGCCACAGAAGGATTGATTTGAGGGGTTCGGAATTGAAGTATATCAAGGTGAGGCTGAAAATGAGGAGAGAGAAAGAAAGAGATATGAAAAGGGTGGGCTTGTGGAGAGGAGAGAGAAAGGAGGAGGAAGAAGGGTGAAGGGCTTCATCGGATCGGGGCAGATGCTTGGATTGGAAGAGGAATCTAGGCTTGCTTTCGTATTCATCCAAGAACTCCATCAATTGGAGTTTCAGCCCCCAAACAGAACTACTGCTCCTTCAATTTCAAAAGTGTTAATAAAATAATAAAATTGAGATCCAGGATGCAACGAATTTTAAAGTTGATGCTATTTGCACTGCAAATTTAGGGGGTGTATTGGATTGGGATTTTGATGGATTTTGTTGGATTTTAAAATGTCCATGGATTTCTATGGATTTTATAAATCCATAGACTCCACGTGGAGTCTCCCAAAACTCCACATGGAGTCTCCCAACTCCACGCAGAGTCTGGCGGATTTCGTATGGATTTCGGACCGATTTTGAATAATTTCAATGGATTTCAAATCCATCTAGCCAGCGCTCGTTGGAACACAACGATCGGTGTATCTGATGAACTCCTCACCGGCTGGGGTGCCCGATTTTAACTCCTCACCGGCCGCTGGGACACCGCGCTCGCTGGGTTTTTCAAATCCATCGAAATCTCGTGTCTGGAGGTCGGAATTCATCCTTTGTAATTTTCACGTGAAATCCAGTTGAAATCCAACGAAGTCAATGACTTTTTAAAGTCCGTGGATTGTTGAATACCGCAGAATTTTAAAGGACTTTTAAAAGTCTGGATTGAATACACCAAGATTTCGTTGGACTTTTAAAAGTCTGTATTGAATACACCAAGATTTCATTGGACTTTTAAAAGTCTGGATTGAATACACCAGAATTTCATTGGACTTTTAAAAGTCTGGATTGAATACACCCGGATTTTAAAAGTCCAACGAAATCCAACGAAATCTCAATCCAATACACCCCCTTAGTCTTTGCAATATAAAATAAATTAATTATAAAATTATTTAAATAATTTTATTATATAAAAAAACAATAATTAATAATTAAATTAAAAGATAAAAAGAAAATGAACAGACGTCGTTCTTGGTCACTTGTTTCTTCTCCGGCAGGGAGTGGTTGCGTCCACCACAAACAACAACCGTACCTTGTCCTGATGAAGATGACTCCCAACTCGCAATTTATCATCACCATCAGACTCAACGGAGAAATTGAATGTGAAGTAAAAATACAATTTTAAAAAGAAAAAAAAATAGCAGACTGTTCTCTCGGGCGCGGAAGCTCTATCCACCATCGGCGCCACCGCTGCCATTACTTCCGTCTCTTTCCCAAAATCCATCGTGGCGCCGGTTGTCACCACTTCAATCAATTTTCGAAAAATAGAGATTCGAAAATAAATTTTTGAATAAATTAATCAAGTTCGAAAATAAATTTTTGAATCTATTAATGAACTTTGAAAAATGAATTTAAAAAAAGATGTCAAAGTTCAAACAATTCAGTTTGAACTAGAAGGATGGTAGTTTGATTTTTTTTTTCGAGATTTGTAGATTCAATTTTACCGTCTCCAGCGAGCTGGAAGTCGCGGAAGTTGTTGGAGCAATGGCACCGATGGTGGAGAGAACATCCATGCTGGAGTTGAGAGTTATATTCATTGGGCTAGGTGTAGTTGTTGTCCATGGCTGGGATTGCTCAAGAAGAAGATGCAGCAACTCCTCCGACAAAAAACAACGAATGTTCTTTTTCTTTTTAACTAATTAATTTATTATTTTTATTTTTTATATAATAAGGACGTTTAAGTAATTTTATAATTAATTATTATTAAATTAATTTATTTATAATGCAAAACGTAAATTTTATAGTGCAAATAGTATCTCCAATTTTAAATCCTATTGCACATCCTTTTCTTTTATCTAAAATTGTTCTTTATTATTTTAAAAAAAGTTTATCAAAATGAAAATAGTGATAAATGATTACGGATATTCATAGTAGGGATAAGACACTCGAATAATCCATGGTTTACATTTTTCGACCGAAATAACTTCAACACATCTATAATTACTGTAAAATATTTATCATTCCATAATTCGGCGACTCACTGGACTTCCCAGAATCCTACATAAATATTTTTTAATAATAATAATAATAATAAGAGATGGGTTATTTATGGTATTTATATAAAAATATTATAAAATAATCAATCTATATGATTCTATAAACGCGCGGTCATCTGTTAGTTGCAATTGCCGTTCATCATTTTTTTGGCGTCGGGAAAATGAGGTGAAGATAGATTTGCACAACTTATAAAAAATTATCAATAGTTAAATGTAAGGTTCAAAATGATGTTTTTCCAAAAAAAAAAAAAACGATAGTTGACATTGAAACCAAAAATATAAATCCTAATTATGAAATTATCAATTATTCAATAATTATAAAGAGAAAAATATTATAAGCTCCAATTATGACACACCAATCCTACTTAAACAATTCCTCAAAAAAAAAAAAAAAAATCCTACTTAAACAAAACTAACTAAAACTAAATTAAGTGTAATTTTAGGGTGTCAATTGCCAATCACCCCTTCTATTTCGTTTAGTGTGTAAATTCAAATGGATATTCATTTAATAATTCTTGCAAGAGCTTAGGGAAATTGAAATAGCTCAAGGTGGGTGGACTAACAACGGATTAGATCTCATGTGCCCAATCGTGTTATATTTTGGGTGCTATAAATATTTTTTATTTATTTTTTTAATTTTTTTTAATATATCCTAATTAGGAAAGAATGAACTCTAAATAATTTTTTTAATTAAATTAAATCATAATAAATAAATTAAAAAAATAAAAGTTTGGCACAAGGAATGCTATAGAAAATGTCACAGAGAATCTGGTGTGTACTTACAACGCTTAAATAATTGTTGGGTAGCATTCAAATCAGATCAAATCCTATTACATTTCCTATGCCATAGCTTTTTTTTTTTTAATTTTTTTATAATATACTATAACTACAGAATAATGAACCCCAAATACAAATTTAAAATTCAATTAAATCACAATAAATTGAAAAAAAAAATTGGCACAAGGAATGACACGAGATCTGAAATCCATTCAAAGTGGATCATAGGAAATTCTCAAGTGTGTGTAAACACACTAGGCAAATGACACACATCCATATACAAGTATGGACATGTGGAATAAAAGTCCAAAAATCACTTCATTTCTCTCTTCATTTCTTGGACTCTTGTTCAACATGTACATACTTATATGGATGTGTGTAGCGTGTCTATACCTGAGAATTTCTCGTGGATCATCATGCATGTATTCATGCTACCTCATTGGCTTTCTTGAGTGAGAGAGTTAGCTTTTCTTGATTCTTTGTTACTCTATTTTGAATGAACATACATGAGATCTTCTACTGTACTTATATTTTAATTTATATTTTATTTAGTATATATGAGATATATAATAATATGATAAAATATATGTGGTATTTATAAGATAAAATATGAAATTAAGACACATATATTCTCGTACAATTTTAGTAGTTTGGAACTGTGACAAGACTTTGTTTTTGACATATAACAAATTGTTATTGTGTTCTTCAATTTTATTTTATTTTTTTAATGTCTTTTTACTATATAGTTACACACCACTTGGATTGATATGTATGTGACCTTGACGTTGCATCTTCGACCTATTGTTTAATTTCTTGTTGCAACGGAAAGACGTTGCTTAATGGAATAACAACTATAGGATCTGACTTCATTTTCAGACAAGCAACATCCAAATTTAATGAACTATCTCTTATTGAGGCACATATATGCGTCCTTGATTTAACCAATTGTTATGAAAATCAAACCGGACCGGTCGGTCTGATCAGTTTAATTACCGCAAACTGATCATGTGTCCGGTTTGATTATACATAAATGCCGGATTGAGAATGAACCATGAACGGATCAAATTTCACTTAAAATCAGTTCAGATTTTATTCCACGCGAGACCTGCAGTATTCGAACGTGAAGTGAACCGATAAAAAAATCCACTTAAAATCGATCCAGATTTTATTCCACGTAAGGTCTTCAGTATTCGAACCCACAAGCTCCAAAATGTATATAACTTTGTGTTGTGTTTGTGTACTCAATCAACTGTGTCAATGCATATTTATGTTATATTTTGGATATTAATAATATACATGCACAAATTGAAAATAACTAAATTTCATTTTAATTAAAATAAATGCGTAACATATAATTAAAACCAATGTTTAAAAGATATCTAAATTATCATTTTAATGAAATAAATGGAGAGAATAAATAAAATTTAAAATAATGGCTTATGATTTTAATTGTTATTAATTTTGCACTATTCTTTAATTTGTAATTAAAATCAATGTTTAGTTTTTTGACATTTAATTATATATCTTCTCATAATCTGGTATTTGATGTTCTATGTTTATTTTAATAAATACTATATTTTTAATTGCTTAATATATGGAAGAACTATCGATACACACTTATTATTTTGCATTCATATAAATTAGGTGCACTTTTAAATTTTAATTTAATACATTTATCATGATATTACTTTGTCTAATTTTTTTATATATTTTAATTTGTGCATACACATATACTATAAATAAATATCATATAATGTCTAGTCCGAGTTTAAAAACATTAGATTTAACCCCTTTATTTATCTCTTTGCAAGATGCACCTTCAATTAAATTTAATGAACTCTTATCTTAATGAGGGCTTGCTTTAATTATAATTGGGCCATTTTAGTTATTTTACCTTATTTCCATTAGTGTTCCTTATTTTATAAGGTTTTACCCGATGACAACATATTATTCAATTAATATATTTCAATATGTTTTTATTTTGTTTATATAAAAATATTTTTTTAATAAAGAATAATGACCAAGTGTGCAAGTTTTACTAAATTTTATAAATTGAAAGTAATTAAAAAGTGTAGTATTTTATGAATAAAAAGTAATATATTGCTTACTACATAAAATAGTAAACTATTCGAGTTTGCTAGAAATGCTCCATTAACCGCGATAATATAATTGCAATTGTATATAATATATTAAGATGTTATCTAATTATGTGGAAGTATCTATCTACATTAATTTAAAATATAATGTTACTACACCGTTTGAAATCAACAACGTTTTCTAAATCAGAAATAATGAGTCATAATGTTTCTCCATTATATAAATGTATTTCTAAATCAAATAATTAATATGTAATTAATAATTAAGCCTAAATCCATTAAAGGGTGATGCTAATAGAGGGTGAATAAATAATTAAGTTATGTCTAATTGTTAATAAGAAAATATATAATTAGAAGCTAAAAATATTTAGAGTGCAAAATGGCAATGACCCAGAATAAGGAGAAGGCCAAAATTATCCAGAATAAATGAAAATTTGAGCTATAATTATAGCTAGTTGAAAAAAGGATAAAAAAATTAAAAATTAAAGGAGTAGCATCTTTGAGCCTCCCTCAATTCTAGGTGCAACAAATTAGTGTTGAACACTCTCAATTCTCAACAACCATCTCACTTCACGACCACGCATAAATTCCCTTAACAAAATCGACCCATTACTAGCCATGGAATATATATTTAATTTACAAACACCAAAAAAAAAAAACATATTCTAGCTAGTTACACTACATAATAATGAATGGGCTAGCTAATCAATATTGATATTGATTAGAGAGTGTTTCTCCCATTCTTGAATGGGGTTGAAGAACTTAATCTCATCCATAATTACTATTTTCTTGGCACCACCAAGCGAGGTTACTACCAAGGCATCATCAGCAAGCATGCAATGCAACTCTCTGGCAGCAGCCGAGTGCGCGGTCTGCCTGTCGAGCTTGACGGGCGAAAGGGGCACTCGGGTGCTGCCCTGTGGGCATGAGTTTCATGCGGACTGCGTGGAGAGATGGCTGGCCGTGCCACATTTCAAGAACACATGCCCCATCTGCAGGTTTTGTGTGGAAGGATATTATTGCAGTAATAGTGGATCAAGTGGTGAGGAAGATCTTGAGTTGAGGAGACAGCAAGAGTGCTTCACTCAGGAAATGCTCATTTGGTTCTCTTCTTTTCATGTTGCTGGATTTTGATCATCACATCGTGCATGCCTGCTTTTCTTTTCTTCTTTTTTTTTTTTTTTGGTTTTGTTTCGATTATACAGATGCATATATGTAAGTGTAAATTTCATATCTGGAGAAAGAAACATACATGCACCTTTTCTATTTCTTGCATAACCGTGTTCTCTACTATATTTTTGTCTCGTACGTATTTCATTTTATGAGCAAAGTGTGAAACATGGCTTAGAATAGAGGATGACAATATTGGTCTTTTCCCAATTTTTCACGCTCCCGAAAATCCCTGACTGCTTAAGAGCAATAGATACACTATCAAATTAAATAAAATAAAAATAGTCACAGGTATATATCTCATATATATGATCTTTCTTGAACTGCTAGCTGCTTCTTACTGTAGTGGTCTTCTGCAAGAACAATAATTTATTTATTTTTGGATTTTTTTTTAAAATGAAAGTCCGGGTTACCCGACGTGAGCTAACTATTAACGACATTATTTTTCTACAAATAAAGGCTAATCACTGAGCAGTTTTGGGCTTTAATGAAGGCAAAGCAGCAGTAAGTGTGAAACAGTCATTGAGAGAGGCAGTACTGAGGCAGAATAAAATGTACTGAAAAAAAGAGAGAGAGGCAGAATAAATTACACTTCCAGTACTTTCACTTTTAACTCCAAACAATAAAAAAAGGAGCAGATCGGAGTGGTGCAATCTGGAGAGAGATTGGCAGAAAAATGACTTAGAAAATAGATGAAACAGAAAAGTACTACTCAACAACCACTGAAGAATTTTAGGCTTTCGGTTATTTTCAACCTTCCTTGTACGAGAAAAAAAGGTTAAACTTAATATATAAGATTAGGTGATGTAAGATTAAACGTTGAACTGGTCGATCCACGATGGCAACCAAAATATATTACCAAAAGACCACAAGTTTGAGAATCAAGTTTCAATTACAAAATCAATTTATTGAAGATCGACCCTTAATTTGAGTTATGAAAGTATATAAGTTCTCTCCGAGGCTTCTCAAATTTGTTTCTAACGATTTGGAATCATTTGAAATGCTATGATATTCATCTATAAAGATCCGACGTTAGAAAAAGGAAAAAAAATTAAAAAAAGATTGTCATAACTGTTTAATTATCTCAAAATTATGATTATTCCATCCTAAATTTTAAGGCACTCGAACTTGGATATATGTTGTGATGAAATGAGACAAATAGTTTGGAATCGAATAATTTTGATCTAATGAATCAAGAAACAGCAAGAGGAAGAGAATCTTAAACTTGAACATTGAACGTAAAAACTACAATGCACATATACCTACCCAAATCATTCAAATTCTAATTACTCTTGAATCATTTAATTTTATAATTAATGAAATTGTTAGTTAGTTAGTACTATAGTATCTTCCATACGATCTTTTCCTATGTCGGTTTTATAGCTGATGATTCAGAGGTTACAACCTTAATCTATTTGAATTAATATTTTGAGGTCTTCAGACGTCGAAAATATTTTAACCAACCTAAATCAGTATATCCCAATTAATTGCCAAATTACAAAGTTTCAATAGACGTGTAGATAGATTAGGTGGAGTTCAGTTAATATACTCTACTATGCCTATTAAGTCTAAAACAATAATTAACGAGATCATTTTCTATATATGCATAATTAGGTTTAGTAAACCAATCGAAAGTGGAGGAAATTAAACATCATTTTCCTTGAATTAATCAGCAACCAGCATTGACTTAAACTAAACAATCAATTATTTCTCAGTAAAACAATGATCTTTCCACAGTGAAACAAACAAGAACTCTACAAGAAAACCTGCAGACAAAAAAAATGATACAAACCTTATTTTCCATCTAGCTAGCAAGTTAATTATATAACCACAGATTATAATTCCAAAGTACGTATATATATATATATATATATATATATATATAGCGTTTCAACCAAATTTGGACTTGATTTGATCAATGATAGAGTCATTAACTAGGAAAGCTTTTGTGAGAACATCGTTGGGGAGAGAAGGTCTTGAGCCAAAGAGATTGAGAGAAACAATAACAGATCCAGGCATGTGGCTGTTGAAAGCACTGTAAACGAGTGCTTTCTCATTTCCAATATTCATCTGGAAATGCACTAGGCCTCTCGGAATCACAAACATCTGCCCTGCTGTCAAGTTTTTCGTGTAAAACACGCCGGAGGTGGTGATCATCCCCACGAGCAGCTGCCCTTGGATGACTATGCCTGACTCTGTGGATCGAGGGTGTGTGTGAGGATGAGTAATGCCTCCAGGAGCTATGTCCACACGGTTCATCGAGATCCCTAGTGTGTTAAGGCCTGGAAATGCACGAACATTGCCCTGCATCACATTGCTTCCAAAGGAATTGTTGGTGTTGCCCTCTCGAGCCAGACCATCAAAGAAAAAGTCGTCTGAAGTCACATTTGAGGCCGGTTTGCAGGGAAAGCCGTTCACTGAAATACTGCCTTGGAGATCAGCTATGCAGAAGTCCTGCAGTGGATCAGGATCTGAAGAGAGAGAAGGTGATGGTAAGAGTAGTACAAGTGTTAGAATTAGGATTGAGAACTGAGGTGATTGGATATCTGTAGAAGCCATGTGAGCAACTGATATGTGATGTAAATGAGCTTTTGGCCTTTTTTGTGGAGAGTTTCATTGATTGATTTATAGGACATTTTTTCCTTAAAGCCAATGGTAGAAAATTAATCAAACATTATTCTAGGATTTTGTCTGGGGTAGTTTCCTTTCGAGTCTTGATCATGCATGGATTAGAAAAGTCAAAAGTTGCATGTTGAAGAGAGTTAGAAGCAAGGATCTCAATTGAGCCGCATGCATGTCGTTGAAACGGGACGGAGTCAGAGTTCTTGATCGGACGGTCCAGCTCCCTTGTTCCATCTGATCTGTCAGCTGATAATATTGAAGCAAACTATAAAAGAATCAGTCCACTGCAAAACAAATGTAAAACGGTATTACAATTGCTACAAATGTACACGGCATTACAATTACACTCCATCTAGTGCTCACAGTTTGACGTACAGTGTTTCAAAGATGAAACGGCGGCGAGAACTGTGAAGCAGACTAGACTATAACTATGATATGCTTTGTATGTATGACTGGTATCTCTCTAGCATGCTAGAGTGTCCTATTTATAGTCATTGCTCCACCTCACATTAGGGTTGATGGCATTCAAATCCCTCGTCTTGTAGAGGTGATTTTTCGATCACAGTCGACCTTGGGGAATCACCTCGCCACCTCGATGAAATGCCACCTAGCGACCTCGGTAAAATGTCACTCAATGGGAAGCCTAAATACCGACCCAGGACAATCTCACTGGTCATGCAATCACGACCCCACATAATCAAGAAAATTGGGGAAAATCTACGACGCATGTGCAAGTAGCGACTGTAGCGTGTCTCTCTCACACATAATAAAAAAAATGGTCAATTATTTAAAATTTATTATTTTCTGTGAAAATGGTACACTACATGCGCACGCGTCATAGAATCTCCCGAAAAGTAGATCAATCAACCTAACCAGCAGCCTTAAAGATAGGGATTTTCAATCACCCGCCATAATAGAAGGGATTTCCTCAAGCAAATTCTTCCTTCTTAGTATAAATATAGATATCGATATGTTCAACACGGGAGGACAATATATACAACTATCTCTGATCAGGGCTGACCCTGAGATTTTCGGGACCTATGGCAAAATAAAAAAAATGAACCCTAATATTTTATTTTTTTACGAGTACTTCCACAAATTTCATAATCATCGTAAACTTTGAAAAAAATATAATCAACACTTATAAACATACAAGAAAAATACAAATATCGAATAACTATTGAAATAATTTAGATCTTCTAGCATTTTGAGAGGCAAAATTATCAATAAGATCATCAAAATCAAGTTTTTCTAGTATCTCATTTTCAATGCTTAAAATTGCTAGCCCATTTAACCTTTCCTGAGACATAGTTGAACGCAAATATGATTTTATTAATTTAAGTTTTGAAAAACTTCTTTCTGCTGATGTTACAGTAACCGATATGGTCAATAAAATTCTATATGCAATACAAACATTAAGAAAGCACTCTGAAATTTTAACAAACTCAAGAAGTTCAATAATTGACCTTATTTCTTTTGGTAGAGACATTTGTAGCACTTGTAATTCAGAAAATAAATCATTAGCATCAATATCAAATTTATCATTATGTTTCAGGGCATTTTGAAGCTTAACACAACATTCATGCAATGTATTCTCATCCAATGAAGACAATTTCTTATGATTAAATAAAAAGCCAAAAATATCTTGAAAAACTTCTAATTGTTCAACTCTACTTTTGAAAGATAAAATAGCAATATCCACTACAATAATAAAATAATTGATCCTAAAAGACTCCTCAGCAGATAATGAACTCTCATCACAACTATTTTCATTAAATTGTTTCTTCCTATGATCAATTATACATTTTTTTTAGGAAAAACATGATCAATTTCCATTTTAGAAGCAAGCTCTTTAGCAGATGTCATAGCTGATTGAAAACCTTCATCTCTATATTTTTCAAAATAAGAAATCAAAGCTTTCAAAATAATTATTGCTGAATCAATTTGCATGTCTTCTGATTGTAATTTTTTAATAATCAAATTTATTTTATTTAAAATATTATGCCATATAGTCATGTCCAACAAAAATTCAAAATTTTCAAGTTCATAAATCGCTAAGGATTCTACCTCACTCTTAGTTTTGGCATCTTCGCTAACTCTTGATAATTCAAATAGAGC
This sequence comes from Perilla frutescens, assembly GCA_026008535.1. Taxonomy (NCBI): domain Eukaryota; kingdom Viridiplantae; phylum Streptophyta; class Magnoliopsida; order Lamiales; family Lamiaceae; genus Perilla; species Perilla frutescens. The sequence goes on along the minus strand of BRKX01000003.1, from coordinate 12,848,717 downwards.
TTATCTTATCTCATTAGATTGAGTTATTATAGCCACAATATTATTAACATGAATTTTCCATCTTGTTGTTGATTAATGACTTTAAAGTTAATTGGTGAAAATGATCTTGTAAAATTTTTCACCTTTTTGTAGAACTAACAAATAAAGTATACAAACGTTGTACAATTCCAGAGAGAGAGTGAGATACGAAAGAAATATAGCAAACCGAAGATGAAAGAGTAGAGAGACAGATGTGTATTTGCAAGCAATGATGATATATGAGACAGACGTGGGCCCGACGCTCGATGAATTGGGGAATGAGATAGTTCCTTGAAATTTAGCCTCATTCGATCCCTCCAGCATTGTTTGGTAAAAAATACAGAATGAGATGGTGACGGTTGATAACGGCAATCTTCAGGCGGCTGGATTAAAGTCTCAGATTGCTCGTACACTTAATCATTCTATTCAGGTATGTATCCAACTTTCATAATTTTTTTTATATTTCATACAGCTTGACGTATTAATTTATTTTAATTATTTTTGATTGTAGGTTACCATGGCACTGTCGTGTGCTCGGGCAAATCTTGAAGCCGAGTCATCTTCAACCTCCAAGCTTGATGTTGAGGTAGCTGCTTTGAAGACTAAGCTAGAAAAGGTTACGAGGGAGAAAGCTAAGGCTGAGAAGAAGGCGGAAATAGCATTGGAAGACCCCAAATATACAAGGGTCGTTTGAGCAAAGTAAAGGTCTCTCATACCAAGCTGCAGAAGGAGTTTGATGCAGCCAAGAAGCATTATAAATCTAAATTGGCAGTTCATGATAAGGCCCTTGACGCCGCTAAAAAAAGTGAGTGATCGACCTCAAGAAAATAGTTCATTCTGAAGTCTTTCAATCCATTCGTACTGACATAGAAATGAAGGTAGCTGAAGGCTTAGTAGGGATGATCAAGGACAAGAATCCAAATCGTGATTTGTCTTTCCTTTATGGCGACGACGCGACGTAGAATGATAGAGCTATACAACGCGTGGCTGATTTTCTATTTTTTTTATTATTTGTATCTTTTGTCGTTCGTTTAGACTTCTTCTTGTTTCCGCTGGCTTCGGTGTTGCAGTATATTTGTGGTGATTCTCTACTTTATTTTATCGATGGTAAACTCCCGTTTGGGGTAGTGGCATTCTGAATGACATTTCATACTTGAACTTTATTTTTCTTCAACTTTGGTATTTGGAAGTTATGTGTGCAAGAGCATGTCAGATATTTAAATGAGAGAATCTTAGAAATACATACGTAAAAATATATGTATTGATTGTTTTACATTCAATCTGATCGGTAGAATACAATTCTAGGATCTAAGGCTGGCATATACAAATATGCACGTTGTTTAAACTATAATTTATCTTGAATCAAGGCTGAACTTGCATTGAGGTTGAATCATACCGTAGAGATATTGGTCTCGAACATCATTCGAGAATTTGACGTTGAAGGCATGTCAATGTTGACATCAATGATATTTCTCAACTTCGAAGTGTAATGCCATTTTTTGCTCTTTGTTATACTCGACGCTGACCCTAGCATGTGTTCGAGATCTGTAGGGTCATTCTTGTCTGACTTGAGTTGTCAACATTGATTTTCAACTTATAGGCAATAGGGTTAGATGGTCGATGGCTAAGTCATCGACTCTCCGACGCTCAAGTCAGTAACTGAAGTAGGGAATACATTTGAAGATAACTGAAAGCAGTAAAAGAAAATAAATAGAACGCAAACTCATTTTTTCAGGATCGATGTTCACCCTAAGGGCTGCAGGGTCGACCTTGAGGGGTTACTCTATTGAACCTCGATTGTCAGGGTTGAATTTCAATCTGCACGTGACATGACTAGGTGGTCGATGGCATAGCCATCGACCCTCCGATGCTCAAGTCAATGACGAGTTTACTAAAAAAAAAGACAAAACTTGAAAAAATTTAGCCAAAAGTTTAGAAATGATACTGCTTGATGTGATCTGCGTCCCAGCTATTTACAATTTCTTTGTCTTCAACAGTTTGCAGCTTGTAAGCCCCGTTTCCTACTACCTTGGTGATCAGGTAGGGAACTTCCCAGTTATGGCCTAGTTTTAATTTCCAGCCCCGACTTTCTCCGTATTTTGGAAAACTTTTCTAAGGGCTCAGTCTCTAACCTTGAAAGTGCGGAACTGAACGTATTTGTCATAATATTGGGCTATCTGCTGCTGGTATGAGGCTATTCTCATTGTTGCTTGATCCTATTGCTCATCAATTGTGTCCAGGTTATGTTCTAGCTCTTGATTATTCTCCTTTTCATTCATCCTTGAAGTCCTCACATTCCTAACCTCTATCTCTGGAGACAAGACGACTTCAGACCCATATGTTAGAGAGAAAGGTGTTTCTCCAGTAACTATCTGTGTTGTAGTTTGATAGGACCATAGAACATTGAGGAGATGCTCGACCCACTTTCCCTTATGTCTGTCCAGCTTTTTGTTTAGGGTGTTCATGATTATTTTGTTAGAAGTCTCGATCTGCTTGGCTATTGGCAGCTGGGTATCTTGGGGTGGATCTGTACATCGTCGAGATCTTCTATCTCGGATTGGCCGTAGGAGGCCGACCCTGAACTTTATCCATGCTCATACTTTGAATTTGAGTTTTCTCCACGTTCATACTTTGAGTTTGATGTCGATGCTTTATCGATTAGGTTTACTTCTTGTACCTGCACGTGGTTAGTCTTGAAATCCGATCTGTAGCAATCTTTTGACGCAATTTGCTCTCCACTGATCTACCTAATTCCCCACGGGGTTGGAAAGCATATGACTTGGTGGTAGGTCAAAGGTACAACTCTTAGCTCGTGAATCCAAGGTCTCTCGAGGATCACGTTGTATGCTGAGGGTGCATCGATAATTTAAAACTTGGTGTGTAGGTTAACCCCTTTCGTATACACAGATAGTGTAATGGTGGCTTTGTGCTCGCCGCTGAACCCAATCAAGGTCGTCGATTTTTTGACGATGTTAGCCTTGGGGACCTGCATTCCCTTCAAAGTAGATAAGAAAATAACATTAGTCGAACTCCTACCATCTACGAGAAGTCTCTTGATCATACAGTTAGAAATAAGGATATAAATAACAAGTGCGTCGTGGTGCGGGCGTGAGAGTTCAGAAACTTCGCTATTGGTAAAACTCAAAGTTATGAATGTTTTAATATATTTAATTAAATTAAAAAATATTAAAAATATTTTAAATTAATATATTCAAAATATTTTATTTCAATTTTTTAATATATTTAATTCAAAATTTTAATTTTACATATATTTAATTTCTAAGAATTTAAAATATGTTTAGTATTAAATTGATAATATCAAATACTACACTTGATGTCAATTGAAAAACCGAGAAAGGTGCACAACCATTGTTAGGCCTCACAATTTATAATTTGTTTATATACAATATTATTTCTTAATTCTTCAATGTGCCGTAAATTTTGATTGAAAATTAAAATATATAAGTCTTACCTATTTAAAATATGTTAAAAGTTGAAAACTTAAAAGATTTTATTCCCGATGCATATAATGATCTATAGAATATATGATTAACTGCACCTTTATCATTAACCCATTCTGAAAGAGGTAATATTCAAAGTTAAAATTAATAAAATTTTATTTAAGATCAACAATATATGTTACATGATAGATTAATGAACGGATTAGGTATATTATCGATTGATAGTACTTTGTTGAAACATCTTTTAAGTATAAAATTTTTGTAAGTAACTTAGTTGTTGATCAGAAAGCAAGAAAGATGAATTAATAACTTTTTATAAAAAAAAAACATTTGTATATATATAAATTTTTATTTTGCACTTCTAAATCTTTAAAGATCACGGCCTCGTGCCTTATTTTTTCTTAATACGGCCCTAATCTTTCGACTATGAGACTAACAAGAATACTACACGAAAAACAGACAAAAAAAAAAACCTTATTTTCAGTCCAGCAAGTTATATAACACACACACATATACATAATCTCAAAAATAAATAAAGTTTCAACCAAACTTAGACTTGATTTGATCAATGACAGACTCATTAACTAGGAAAGTTTTTGTGAGAACGTCGTTGGGAACCGAAGGTCTTGAGCCAAACAGATTGACAGAAACAATAACAGCTCCAGGCATATGGCTGTTGAAAGCACTGTAAGCTAGTGCTTTTTCATTTCCAACATTTATCTGGAAATGCATTAGGCCTCTTGGAATCACAAACATCTGCCCTGCTGTCATGTTTTTCGCGTAAAACACTCCGGAGGTGGTGATCAACCCCACGAGAAGCTGCCCTTGGATGAGTATGCCAGACTCTGTGGCTCGAGGGTGTGAGTGAGGAGGAATAATGCCTCCAGGAGCTATGTCGAAACGGCTCATCGAGATTCCTAGAGTGTTAAGGCCTGGAAATGCAAGAACATTGCCCTGTATCGCATTGCTGCCAAAGGAATTGTTGGTGTTGCTCTCTCTAGCCAGACCATCAAAGAAAAAGTCGTCTAAAGTCACATTGGAGGCCGGTTTGCAGGGAAAGCCGTTCACTGAAATACTGCCTTGGAGATCAGCTATGCAGAAGTCCTGCAGTGGATCAGGATCTGAAGAGAGAGAAGGTGATGGTAGTAGTAGTACAAGTGTTAGAATTAGGGTTGAAAACTGAGGTGATTGGATAACTGTAGAAGCCATTGGAGCAACTGATGATCATATGTGGTGTACAATGAACTCTTTGCCTTTTTGTGGAGAGTTTTCATTGATTGATTTATAGGCCATTTTTTTCCTTAAAGCCAATGGTAGAAAATTAATCAAACGTTATTCTAGGATTTTGTCTGGAGTAGTTTCCTTTTGAGTCTTTGATCATGGATTAAAAATGAAAAGTTGCATGGTGAAGACAGTTAGAAGCAATGATCTCAACTAAGCCGCATGCATGCTATCGTTGAAACGGGACGGAGTCAGAGTTCTTGATCGAACGGTCCAGCTCCTTTGTTACATCTCTGTCAATCTTACTGATAATATTATATTATATTATACTATATTATATTATATTGAAGGAAGGTTTAAAAGAATTAGTCCACCGCAAAATAAATGGAAACGGTCTTACAATTAATTGCAACAAATGTAAACGTTATTACAATTGCTTCGGGTTCTGAAAACGAATTGACAAAGAGAAGAAAAAAAGTATAACTGCAAACTACAAATAACTGAAAGTAAATAATTGAACAAATAACAAACTAGAGAATTTTTTAGTACAACCTTGAACTGGAACCAGTGGCAAATCCAGGAGTTGGGGGGGGGGGGGAACTGATATATGACCAGGAGATCAACTTTTGGGCTTATTTATGTGGTTAACACGTAATCTTATTTGGCTAATGCATATCTTTTTTTTATTCCAATAAAGTCCACTCTTTTAATTTTTTTTTTCGTTATAATTTTAATAATGTAAACTAATATGTAAATGTTCAAGAATCATACCTTAAATTCAAGGTTATATCTTACTTTTTTTATTCTATTATAATTCTTAAAATTCATAATCAACCCCTAATTTAATATTAAACAAATATTAACTTTATTGAAAGTAAATGAAAAGATACTGGTATGATTTTGTTTTAAAACATCTCTATACACTACAAAAAATTCGTTGTTTAGCGACGGAAATATCCGTCGGTAAATCTCACTTTTCCGTCGTTAGTGTCAGCTAACGACGTAAATAGTCCGTCACTAAAGGCTTCATCGGCAAACAAATCTAACGACGGATCTTGACGGTTGTTAACCCTAACGACGGCTTTAACGACAGACCTGTCTGTCATTAAGATTGTTGTCGTCTTGAGGCTTAACGACGTCACTAACGACGGACGCATTCGTCGTTAACATTGCTGACGTCATTAGTCACCTTGAAGATTAACGGCGGACTTAACGACGGACATAGTCTGTCGATAGAAAATTCACGTTGACCGTCGTACTCTAACGACGGACATGTTCGTCGTCAGATCCGTCGTAAATTTAATTATTTTTTTAATTACTATTTTTATTGCATTTTTTTTGTAATATTCGATTTAATTTCAATTTTTATTTCTAAATTTCGGAAGAACATAAATAAACACGTAAAATAAATAAATAAATATATATATATATATATATCTCTCCAATAAAATACATAAAATGTCATAAAATATCAGTATGGATACACAAGTATATCAAATACAAATAATAATATCATGATGAAGATGGAGGAGGGCCCCTAAAGTGCGCCCGCATCTGCTCGAACATCTCAGCCTGCTGTTGTATCATCTCCTGCTGCTGACATATCTGTTCTTGCTGGGCTTGGAGAAGCGCTGTCTGTGCGTCCATCTTCTCATGTAACTCCCGGATGACAGCCTGAGTGTCGGGCTGTGGAGGAGCTGCAGAAGATACATTAGTAGCTGAATAACTCCGTGATCGACTGCCGAGCCCAAAAATCCGATTTTTCTTGGAGTGCTGGCGGGCAGCATCGACATATATGACGCTCATGTCCACATGTGGCGTCTCATCTGTGCCAGGAGTCGGCTGGCTCAACTCCTCAACCCGAGCCAATACATCAGCCTATTCACAAAATTAAATAAGAATGATTAAATATATATTTTATATCTAAAATAAAAAATTATAAATATTTATAAACTAACTTACAGCGATACAAGCAGACTTCCCGTCTGAATATGATCCATCAGCGGTATCGTGCAATCTCTTCAATGTCTCCCACGCCACATCATTTGGCCCGACACCCTTCTCCTTAGCCTATTAGATAGAGATGTGTTGGCACAAACATATTAAAAATAAATAAATAAATTTATAAATTATTCAATACAAACCAAAGCTGCAGCATGTGAAACTGCACTCCTAGAGCCTCATCGATGCTTCACAATGCCGGTGTCAGGACCATCGGGCTCAGTGAGATGATTCTTTGATGCGACGGTAGACTTGGCCTTGAAGGCCTCACTGTCCCAATACTGCTTGAAACCTTCCCACATCTCAGGAGGCATGAATGCAGGGCAGCCCTTGGTCCCATTCTTCTTGAAACCATAGACCATGTCCATGTATCTCTCAATAGCCTTGATAGACCACTTCACCATATTGGCATCCTCCTCAACAGGATCCCAAGAAAACTCTTTCTGCAACATATTGTAAACATATGACAATGTTAAACTTAAAAAAAACTCAAAATAGAATATATAATAATAAAGATACCCGAAACTCCTCTATATATGCCTGCCTCCTCTCAGCGGGCACCATCTTCCAAGTGTACCCTGTCGGATGTAAAAATTTCTTAAAGTTGCATGTGATGGCGGATGCGACTTGATGAACTGGCATCAAAACACTTCCAAATGCACAAAATAATTAAGATATTAGAATATTAGAATAATAAAGATAACAATATATAAAATAATATTGAATTATATAATTCAACATACTCATCCTCAAACCAACAAACTCGACGTCCCTCTACATCAAATGCAGGACGTGACGATCTCTCTAGTGATATATCACCAATTGGACCACTAAGGCCCACAGATGACAACGATGATAATCCAGATCGTCTAGCTCCTCCACCTGTAGCACCGCCTCGATGCATCTGAAAAATAAAAAAAAAACATTAATTAATTGAATTATAAAACATCTAATTAGTTTAATAATAAAACATCTATCAATTTAAAAATAAACATTAATTTAGAAAACCTGACACACTAATCATCTATTTCATCATCATCATTGATATTGTCATCTGATAAATCAATCTCCGATTCAATATCTTCTTCTTCTTCTTCTTCTTCAATGTCTATTACCCCACCATCTGGATCAATAAGCATGCAAATTTATTTTAGCCCACTACACAATTTGCTATAACCGTGTGGAAAAATTGCTATCAATGAAGGCATATTTTGCTATAAACAATTACGCAATATTATATATATATATACATAGATGGTTAAATTATTAGAAAATGCATATCTTGTTACGACCAAATGCACAATTTGCTAAACACATTAGAATAACATGCCATAAACAGACAAATATTTTGATTTGCATTGAACGGATCAGACACTTACTATTCTTCATATTTCCTCATCTTCTATTCTTATCATCTTATTCTGACTGCTTCAATTTTGCATCTGCATTATCGTATACAAAAATATACATAACATTATCAACATTATATTCAAAAACTAAGTGTTAAAAAACGTCTAAATGAGAAATATGTCATTGTTCATAATATCATTTAAATACCTTTTGCCCCTCTCTCTAACATTCCCTTTTTAGCACGATCAGCTTTCTGATTACTACCTAAAAAATCGATTAACAGGTTGATGTAAAATACAATTAAGTGCTATAAACCAATAAATTATTTGCTATAAACAAAATGTCAATTTGCTATAATCAAATAACAATTTGCTAAAAGCATAGGATTATGTGGGAATGACAGTCGGGGATCACTATTATTGTACATCTGCAAACCACGAGATTCACAGTACAAGAGATTCGCTATATTAAAAGTGAAATTTTGAAATAATCATATTCACAATTTGCTAAACACCAAAGAATTATTTACTATCAACCGAAGCATAATTTGCTAAAAAAAATATGAATACGGTGAATTTGTAACTTTTATTATAACAACTTTACAATTGGCTAAATACGACGTGAACAATTGCTATCAACAAATGAATGTTTTGCTAGAAAATGAGAACATGAGAATTGCTATAAAAAGAGGAATACGAAAGAATGCATACTTTGTTATAAACAACTGCACACGCTTCGCTAAACATATACGGATACAAATGCTATAAACAGCGGAATAATTTGCTAAAGATGAATTATGAATATCAAGAAAGCCGAAAACTATAAGCACATTAAACAATTTTTGCTATAAACATATATTAATCTGTTATCAACAGATGGATAACTAGAAACAAACAGATCAAATATTTTCTAGAATCTATAACCATATGCACGCTTCCCTAAAACATGAAAGAATAATTTGCTCTCAACCAAAGCATAATTTATTGTCAAACTTAAGAATAATTTGCTAAAATCACTGCACAATTTGTTAAACTCGGAGTACAAAATTGCTATCAACAAATGAATATTTTGCTAAAAAAGGAAAAAATTTCCAACAAATACCAATTAAATCGATATTCTAGCAAAAGAGACCATTACTCAATTATGTATTTTCAAGATATCTAAATATCATATGAAAATGGTGAAAAAAATACCCGTTCATGTGACCTTTGTGCCCATCATTGATGTCGGAGTACAAATATATGTGGTGATGTGATGAGTATGGCCGGTCGTGCTGGTCAGAATGGGTGGGTTCGACGTTGAAATCGGGAGACGACGGGGAGATTGGTGGGAATAGCGAGCGGCGATTGGGTAGGGTTTCTGTGATAAGTGTGGGTGTCATGACAGTCGGCACGGTTGGGGGCGACGTGGAAGCGGCCGACGACCTGGAGATCGGTGGGAGTAGAGGGCGGCGATTTTGTAGGGTTTAGGTTTACTTCTCAACAACACATTTTTTTGCTATTAATGAACAATTTTTCTGCAATTGAATGGTTCGAGCCCAGTGTATTTGGGGATTTGGTATATCAGTTTCTCTATATTCTGTAATATCCATCCCATAATTATGCCTAGATATGAGAGACGTGATATTATGGAGATTTTTGTTTCTCATTAATACCCTTATAAAATTCAAAATATTGCTTAAAATTTACCATTTTGCAATTTGACCCCTAAAATCTAATATCAATCTTGTGCATTAAATTTGTAGAGATCTATGAATGGAAATGGTTCTTAGTTCTTACATAGGGGTATGGCCACCCATATATATATATATATATATATGACTCATAATAATCACTTCTCAATCTAGTTCGAGTCTTCATGACTTATTTTCAGCAGCATGTGTTTTTGTTTTCTAGAATTAAAAAACTCAAATAATCAACCCAACCCAAATCGTTACTTTTTATTCATTTTTTAATACTTCATTTGTCCCATAATTGTAGTCTCCTATTCTGTCCCAAAATTATAGTCCATTTTCCTTATATATGTACATTAACTTTTCATTTTACTTGATATACCCCTATATAATATTATTAGAAATTAACATACATTCTCTTTTGAATCAATAAATATTAAGGGTGAAATAGGAAAATTTTATTCAATTTTATTTTTCCAAGAAGATTAATTGTTTTTTCTTAATATGTGTAAAAAAGGGAGGGAGACTACATTTTTTTGGGACGGAGGAGTATGTTTTATGTATATCTTAATTAATGTATATAATTATGATCTCGTATATATTTATGATGTCATTCCCAATGTCCCACTAATATGTATTTATTCGATTATTTAACTCTTAACCACTCAAATGGTCAAACCCTAAATATATCAAACTTTGATTCTTCTTCTCCATGTAGGGTAGTCTATCAATTTTCTTCTTCGTCATGGGTCGACATCAACAACCTTGATTATAGTTTATAATAAACCAATTACATTAACCTTGCATTGATTAAACTATCTTCTTGAATTTACTGCACTGACTTTTAGAAGAAGAAGAAAAATCAGTTTGGACATGATCCTCTGAGAGAACCTGTGAAGAAGACAATTGAAATAGTGTTTAAAAATTCAATTTAATTTTTTTGTCACAACCCAATGAACCCAATACAACAAAACACATATTTTTGTAAAAAGCATGGTTGAGTTGTGTGATTAATTAAAAAAATATTAATGGCCTATGATTTTTCAAATCGTAGTCTACGCGTTGACTTATTTAAACAATTCAACCTGATCAACCCAACTGTGTGCACCCCTACCTACCAGAGTAAACCCTAATTAGGGAACCTCTGATAGGAAAAAGAGTACTCACTCTAGAAAAGCGAATTAAAATGAATTGATGATAATTTCTAATGATGTCACATATATGTATATTTACATATCTTTCAGTTACATATTCCATTTTAATATTTAATATAGGATCCTAGGCAATCTATTAATATCCTTAAGTCATTATATATTGATTAGATATGGATTATGAATTAACCAACCATAATTGCACTGCTCATGTATTCATATAAAAAAAACTTCGTTTTTTTATTTGAGAAGTTAAATGTATGTTTAACATCAATTTGTGAATGTTGAATTTGCACGTGGATGTTAAATATATAAATAAAAAATGGTGATAATATTGAAATATTTTAAAAATCATGTTGAATTGCAAAATAGGTCAAACATAGTAATTTATTTGGAAAATTATACATCCTCATAATTTATTCAATATATTCAATCTTAATTAATTTCTACCTATAATTACTAATTCGCATCATGCCATATAAATAATGTGAATATTGGTACTATTAACATGTAGCTTAGTTATAAATATTCATCTATTTGTATAAAAGGTGAAAGACTTGTGTATGAATTTTAATCCCCTATCCCCAAATAAAAAAATAAAGTCAATATTGATGAACTAAAATAAATATAAAAAATAGCAAAATACAATATGCTTCACAACTCATTAAACTTAGGGTTAATTGGTTTAAATGTCATTAATTATACAAGAATTTTGATTCTCAGCACAAACTTTAAAAGGATATACCCGACTTACAACACAAACTTACATTTTTGTAATTACAAACCATCGATCAATTCATAATTTGGTGAGATCGAGTCTGACTTGACCTTCGGAACATATTTTTTGTTGTAGGGGTATTCATATATTGTTCATGATATTTAAACTTATTAACTCTTAAACTTAAAATAATTTTTTGTTTAATATAATGTTAACAACATAGAGGTCAATATTCAAATATATAGATCGGTGGAAAAATAATTATTTAAATATTATTTATAAGAGAATATATCAATTTGAATTTTACACTTACAAGTAATTATAATTATATATATATATATATCAATAATATATATTTTTATGTTGTCTTTTTCACAATAGTGATGATCAATACATATTAATGATAGATGCATTATTATTTTTAATATTAATGTACTTATTGATATTTTAAATTATATATCATATGCAGATAAATAGTTCATTTTGCTTTGATGATAAACTTTCTTAGATCAATGTACTTTTATGTTTTGTATATATGGATAGTACATTATACATTTTTTTTAGTAACTCCTTTTACTTATATATTTGATATATTATTTAACATAATAAACATAGTTGTTAATTTTTTTTATTATTATAAATACCACTTAAGTTATTTAAATAATTTTTTTGTTTTATTTCTTTTTGCATTTACATATAGATAGTGGTATATTTAAATTATAAAAACTGAGAACTATTATTGTATAAGCAATTATTACATTAATATTTTTGGATATCTTCAATTTAATTGAATGAAAATTAAAGATGTTTTAAAAAATGTAATACATTAGAAGTGTGTGTGTGTGTGAGCGCATGCGTCGCGTGTGTATATATTACCATGATGGAAGTAATATTATATCAAGTGTAAGAAATAATCATATGCATATATTGCATATGATATGTTATATATAATCTTAAATAAAAATTTAAAAGGGTACGAAAGTTCAACGGGAATCAAAGTACCACCGGAACTTAAACTGACATTAAAACATTAAAAAAAATCCTACATTATATTCCCGTTGAAATTTTGGGAAAAAGAGGGGAAATGTCCATTTTGTTCCATTTCTTATTTGTCCAGAAGCACTTTAGTCCATGTTTACCTCTTTTGTCCAAATTGATACCTTAACTGTTTTAAGGTATCAAGTTTTTTTTTTTTTTTGCTACTTTAACAAACGAAGGGAGACGAAAAGTTAATAACATCCATCAAAATCTTTACACCTTTACCTGCTAAATATACATATCATGTCATTATTTAGTAAAATCATACATATTACGTGTAATGCACGTCATCTATGCTAGTCACCTCTAAAAGTATGATTAAAGGATTTTGTTGAGTATGACGTGTTCCAGATGATGTTATCACTTCGCTGATAACATCGCGATCAATGTCGTATCTAATGTTGTCCGTCATTCTCGTCACACCGAGTATAACACTCGGATCTCTAACCTTATCCTTTCCTAATATTTTGGATTAATTTATTTTAAATTAATCTTAATAAATTGTGATTTTTGTCACATATCATTTTCCACGATTTAAGGGATTTATTAGATATTTTATTTCGAATTAAAACATAGATTATGCTTGATTGTGACTAGGTCAGAATCTGTTCCGAGTTTCAAGGGACGTGATGTTCCCCACTTCATCTTTGATATTAACCGTTGCAGAGAACGTGGGTAGCTGGAGTAACCGCCATTGTTACACGATGTTGAAGAACGTGTGCCACGCAGTGCAGAGGACGGTTATCTCGAGTCCAGTTCAGCAAGGGTAGTGGAAGGCGGTAGTTTTGCATCCAACTCATCAAGGATCGTGTAGAAACTACCCAGCCGAGATGGAGGAAGTATTTAAGGCATTTCCAAGCCTTAAAATCATTTATGCAAGCAGGTTATCACCGTGGTTTGTGAGAAGCTCTGAATCTTGCATCTAGTGTCATTTCTGAAGTCCAAGACATCTTCCTCGACATCTGCCTAGCGTCCCAATCAGCTGGAGACTTTCATTCCAGCTGTAGGTTAGATAGTCAACTTAGAGAAGTCTAGGTTTTAGAGTGACTGATTGTAATCTATCTATGTGTTTATATAGGTTTGTTTTTGAGTGATTATTCGAGTGAGTGAAGCTAGGATAGTCCTCTGTATGTTTTATGCAGTGTTGTCAAGGGAGTGAACCGAGACAACATCAGCATTGTTTTTGTGTTTCACTTGTGATAGTGAATTTCGCCTTGAGGCAATCACACACCGTAAGGAGTGTGATTTAAAACTTGTTTTGTGCAAAGTTCTATTTACGTTTCCGCTGCATATTGAAGGCAATGTGGTAACACTAGCTTCAACATTATTTTCAACTTTGTAATTTACATCCGTAATTCACATTATTTCAGGCAACAAATTGTAACAAGTGGCATCAGAGCCGGTACTTGACACACTAAGTACTCGATCTGGTGTTGCTTGAAATCTGTGATGGATATTCAAATTAATCAATGTCGTCCTCCTGCTCTAGATAGCAATGGTGGTAACTATGTCATGTGGAAATCTCGAATGAAGATCTACATCAAATCTATCGATGAAAGAGCATGGATGGCAGTTATTGAAGAATGGAGCCCTCCTAGTATGGAAGGTCTGAATGGAGATTTTGTGTTAACTCCAGAATCTCAATGGACAAATGATGAGAGAATAATCTCAAATTTTAATGCTCGCGCTCTGAATGCGATTTTTGTTTCAGTCGATGTTCCATGCTTCAAAATGATTTGCAATTGTGTTACTGCATATCAAGCATGGACCATTCTTCAGGAACATTGTGAAGGGTCTGCCAGTGTTAGGAAGACCAACCTGAGGTTGCTCACATCAAAATTTGAAAATTTGCGCATGTTTGAAGATGAAACTATTTCATCTTATGCTGAAAAATTATGTGAGATCTCAAATCAATCTACCGCTCTTGGGAGTCCAATCTCTAATGAGAACATGGTTAGCAAGTTGCTTCGAACTCTCCTAGAAAGATTCAATATGAAAATTTCTGCAATTGAAGAAGCACATGATGTAGGAACCATGAGTATGAGTGAATCGGTCAGCATCTTGCTAACATTTGAGATGAACCTGCAAAATCAGAAAGCAAACTCAACTTCAAAGGGAATTGCTCTCCAGACAACAACTGGGTCATCTGATGTTCATGATGATGTTGACAGTCTTCAGGAAATCAATGAGGAAGAGAATCTAAGTGTTGCATTCTTGACAAAGAAGTTCAACTCACTGGTTCGTTGCATGAAGAAAAGCCCCCTAAATATCAAACCTCGGCGGCTGTTTGACTCTCCATCCTCATCAACATCAAATTCTAGAAGATCAAATGTCAAGAAAGAAGTCGCTGACACTGGGAAAGACATTGATTCAGTTCAATATAGAGCATGCTCTGGGTATGGACATTACTCAAATTAATGTCCAACAGCACGAAGAAGACAAAGAAATAATTTTAATGCTGTTCTCAGTGATGAGTCTGATACTGAAAATGATTCAGATCAGAGAGTGTTGTTCATCAATATCATAGAGAAAGACGACCAGATTATTGATGCCTTGAATGGTATTGGTGAACTTGATTGTCTGGACATTGAAGAATGTGAAATTGAAGATGAGGTTCTCCCAGATGTTGAAGATGAAGCCACTGAGATCTCTCCCAACACTACTAATTGGTATGAAATGACTCTACTGGATGAGTTTAATCATACTTCTGAGATCAGAGAGGTTAATCCACAGGAAGAACACCCATCTGCCTCTCTTGAAGAGCTCAGTGATGTTGTGAATGAAGTTTGCAATCAATGGACAGCTTAATCCAAAGAACTGAAATTTCTTATGGAAGAAAATCGGTGTCTTAGAGAGAAGATTGTGGGACTGGAAATTAGACTCACCAGGAGTGATGCTGAAATCACTAAACTAAAGAGGGAAGTGGAGAGCACCTCAAGAACATTTCAGAAATGGAATCAAGGAACGAATGTCCTAAATAAAGCCTTAACATTGGGATAGATATACAGGGCTGGACTGGGATTCTCAAACAAAGTTTCCATGACTTCCTCAAATCACAATGTTGTGAAATTTGTGAAGGAGAACAACCCAAACATGTCTATAGGGAGCAATGTTGACGATGATGATCAGAAGAAATGTAAGGGCTTAAAGGTTCGAAAATATGTGTGCCATTACTGTCAGGAGCCGGGACACATCAAACCACATTGCTTTAAGTTTCACGATGATGTTGCGACCGGGAGAACAACATCAGGGATCACATCAAAGAACAAGAACCAGATGAAGTCTAAAAAGATGAAGGTTACATGCAATGTTGTGTACACATCACTGAAGGCTAACATTGCCGGAACATGGTACTTCGACAGTGGATGTTCTCCACACATGACCGACAATAAGGAGTTTCTTGAAGAATATACCACTTCAAACAAAGGCAAAGTCAGTTACGGAGGAGGAGCTCAAGGAAACATTGTCGGAAAATGTACATTGAATGTTAAACATTTTCCTAAGCTTCAGAATGTTCTACATGTTGAAGGACTGACAGCAAATTTGATCAGTATTAGTCAGCTTTGTGACGATGGTATGTATGTCAAGTTTGATAAAAACACTTGTGAAGTGTTTGACAAGCATGACAAATGTATAATGTTTGGTAGCCGTGCATCTGATAATTGCTACCATGCTGACAAAGATGAAACGTGCAACATGACTGTTAATGATGAAACCAAGTTGCTTCATCAAAAGCTCGGTCATATGAGCATGGTAAATTTGAAAAAACTGATTGTGTCGGATGCTGTCCGTGGCCTACCAAAGCTGAATGTTGATCACGATGTTGTATGTGGTGCCCGCCAAAAAGGAAAACAAACCAGAATTCCTCATAAAAGCCTGGGTGCTTGTCAAACAACAAGATGTTTTCAACTCTTACACATGGATATCATGGGACCAGTCGATACAAAGAGTATGAGTGGTAAGATTTTTATACTTGTCATTGTTGATGATTTCTCAAGGTACACTTGGGTTGAATTCCTGTAGGAAAAATCTGAAACATTCAAAGTCTTCAAAAGATTCTGCCGCACAATGTGTTTGCAATTTGACACCAACATTGCATGCATCAGAACAGATCATGGAAGAGAATTTGAGAATGCTGCATTCAATGACTTTTGTGAAAGGAAAGGAATACTCCATGAGTATTCAGCTCCCAAAACTCCTGAACAAAATGGAGTAGTGGAGAGAAAGAATCGAACTCTGCAGAAAATGTCATGTGCAATATTACAGGCTAAAGGGCTTTTGAAGAAGCTGTGGGCTGAAGCTGTCAACACAGCCTGTCACATCGGGAACAGAGTCTATCTTCGACCAGGAAGAAATGAGACACCTTATGAGCTTCTAAGAGAAAGAAAGCCAAATCTCAAATATTTCCATGTGTTTGGATGTGTCTGCTACATCCTGAACGACAGAGACTACCTTGGAAAGTTTGACTCTAAAAGTGATAAAGGATTGTTCTTGGGATATGCTCAAAACAGCAGAGCATACCGTGTTCTTAACCTAAGAACCAAAGCTGTGCAAGAATCTGTCAATGTTGTGTTTGATGATCTTGCTGGCCTGGCAACTAGATCTGAGGAAGATGATGTGTCTTTTCTCCTCCATGAACCAGATGTTGCTGATAAGGATCCTAGTGGAACTACCAAAAGTCCTACGAGAAGTCCTGATGTCAAATCCAATGCTTCTTCTCCCTCAGCAAAGGGATCAACATCACCTCGAACACCAGACTCAGAATCCTCCTTTGAAAGTGATGATGACCATCTTCCACTGGCTCAGTATGAACCAAGACGTGATCCTCCAAGGAGAATCAAAAGAGATCACCCAAATTCCCAAATCATTGATGATGGATCTCAAGGAGTCAAAACCAGAACAAAGAGCTCAGCCGATGTTGCTGAATTGGTCAAACAGGTTTGCATGTCATCAGTTATTAACCTTGTGTCCATTTCATGCTTTCTATCCAGTGTTGAACCTAAAAATGTCAAAGAAGTATTAAAAGATGAGTTCTGGGTAGAAGCAATGCATGATGAGCTGATTTAGTTTGTTCGGAATAATGTGTGGGAGTTAGTTCCAAGGCCTGAAAATAAAAATGTAATTGGAACTAAATGGATCTTTAAGAACAAGACTGATGAGGCTGGGAATGTGGTTAGAAACAAAGCCAGGCTAGTGGCACAAGGTTATACACAAGTAGAAGGAATAGACTATGATGAAACATTCGCTCCTGTTGCTAGAATAGAGTCTATCCGTCTCCTACTTGCCATTGCTTGCCACATCGGGTTTATATTACATCAAATGGATGTCAAAAGTGCCTTTCTGAATGGCATTTTGAATGAGGAAGCCTATGTTTAACAACCAAAAGGCTTTGAATGCCATGAAAAACCAAACCATGTGCTGAAACTACACAAGGCCTTGTATGGGCTTAAACAAGCTCCTGGAGCTTGGTATGCTCGACTTACCGAGTTTTTAATTGACTTTGGTTTTTCAAGAGGTGTGGTAGATAAAACATTATTTATCAAAAGGATTCACAAACACATCACTGTTGCACAAATCTATGTTGATGATATTGTGTTTGGATCCATCTGTTCTAATCTCCTTAGGGAGTTTGTTGATGCAATGTGCAGCACATTTGAGATGAGCATGGTCGGCGAATTGGCTTACTTTCTTGGTCTCCAAATCAAGCAAGACAAAGATGGGATTTTCATATCTCAAAGTAAGTATGCCAAAAGTTTGATCAAGCGCTATGGACTTGAAGCTGCAAAGCCCATGAAAACACCAATGGGATCCTCTGAAAAACTGAGCAAAGACGATGTTGGAGTCAATGTTGATCCAACAATGTACAGAGAAATAATTGGTAGCTTGCTCTACTTGACTGCCAGCAGACCTGATATCATGTTCAGTGTTGGAGTTTGTGCTAGATACCAAGCTCAACCCAAGGAGTCACACTTGAAGGCTGTTAAAAGAATAATTCGATATGTTGCTGGCACAGTCGACTTTGGAATCAGATACTGCAAAGACACCAACACCAGCCTCATTGGATATAGTGATTCAGATTGGGCAGGTAATGTTGATGATAGGAAAAGCACAAGTGGTGGTTGTTTCTTTTTGGGGAGCAACATTGTTTCTTGGTCAAGCAAGAAACAAAATTGCATCTCTTTGTTAACAGCTGAATCCGAATATGTTGCAGCTGCTAGTTGCTGTGCTCAGTTGGTATGGCTGAATCAAATGCTGAAAGACTATGGCATGACAAGCTCATCACTAACCCTGCTGTGTGATAATGCTAGTGCTATTGAAATTTCCAAGAACCCCGTTCAACATTCACGCACTAAGCATATCGACATTCGACATCACTTTATCAGAGACTTGGTGGAAAAGGAGATCATAAACATCAAATACATATCCACTGAAAATCAAACAGCGGATATTTTCACCAAGCCTCTTGATTTCGAGAGATTTTCTGCCTTGAGAAAGTCTCTTGGAATGTGTTCTATTTAATTAGTTCATGTTGTTTACTGATGTTGAACTCGATGTGAGTTTTTTTTCAAACATCAGTTGTTTACCTCGTTTGCATTTATTTATGTTGGTTATTTCTTTTAAGCATTATTCAAGGCTGACTTAATGAAATTATTGTGTTTCTGCATTTATTTAACAAAATCAGCTACTTGAAATTCTATGTCTGTGTTTGTGAATGAAATACTCGTAATTCTATAAGGTGAATTATAGTTGGGTTTGTTCACTGTTTGTCTGTGTTGTAGCTGATGTTGTGACCAAGATTGCAGAAGAAACGATAATCTTCAGAAATTATATGCCTAAAAATATTTTTGTCATGTAATTGTATTCCTTCTGTTTATTATTTCAAAAAAAAAAGGATGGATTTATTTAGGAGACCCATGAATATCTCTAATTGTACTCTAGTGATAAGTACACCTTCGGTTATCCCTATCCACTAATCCATTTTTTTTAATTTTTTATTCTTGATGTGACGGTTTTAGGGAGTTCCGAGAATTGAGGGATCTTGACATCCATATCTTGAATTAAAATTCAAATCTCTCACTCACTCTCTCTCCACCGAGTCGTTTCAGTTTTTCTTCATCTTGTCTATCTCTCTTTCTTCTGTTTTCTCTCAAGCTTTTTCAGAACATCCATGGCGGATCCTAATGAATTAGCTGCTATGTTTCAAATGATGAAACAAATGTTGGAGAAAACCATGGGCACTCTATCTTCAACTTCAGTTCCTGCTGGAACTTCAATATCAACCCCCACAGTCACTGTAACACCTGGAGTGCATGAGGAAGGTGCAAAATCTGAGTCGGAAAAGCCCTCATCCCCTCTGACCGAACAAACTGATACTCTGATGAAGGAAGCTGAAATTCCCGAAGAGGTTCAAGTGTTAAATCCAACACCACTTCAACGAGTACTCTTAGGAGAAGAAGAAAACCCCATAGATCCTGATCTTGGGGTGCACATTCAAGCTATTGCTAGCAAGAAGAAGAAGGTCGGGCCAATCCGTAAATCTAAGAGGCTTCACAGTTCTCAAGACACTGAAAAGGAAGAGATTAAAGAAACTAGCAAGAAGGCTAGGAGAACTCTGAAGATGGAGACCAAGCTGGTGAGGTCTTTACAGGATGAGTTTGATGATGAAGAAAATCTTCCCGAGAACTCTCCCATTAAAGCCCCTGCGAATGTTGAAGTGGATGCTGAACAAGAAACTGCTTCAGAGATTCCTGAAGTTGTCAAGAAAGAAGTTTCTTCTGAGGCTGTGAAGAAAGCAACCTCTCCCACCTCTTCTCATGATCTAGTCTCTTCCGGCACTGCTCGAGATGTTCTCTCCCCTACTCAGTCAGGCAATGTCAAAGATGATGCTGAGTCTGAAGATTCTGAACCAGTCTATCCACCAGGTTCCCCTCATGACGTTACTTCTGCCTTTAGTAAAACTTTTTACTCTAAGCATGCTAAGGCTCAATACAAAATTATGTGCAACCGTCCTGTGCGTGTTGAGAAACAAATTGATGTCTTAAGCTTTAAGAAGTATGGCATGGATGTGTTTTTAAAAGAGAGGGGTCTGTGGAAAGCTGTTTCATCTCTGTCGACTTTTGAGCCTGATGTGATTGTTGAATTCTATGCCAATGTGTCTCTGGATATGGGTGACCATACAAAGAGCAAATATGGGGGGGAAATTTATATGCGTGGTCATGTGTTTAAGTTTAATCCGATAGTGATCAACAAGTTCTTGGGTCTAGGCAATGACAATGATGTTGTTAGTCTAGATCTTATTGATGATGTTGTGTCGACTATAACTGGTGGATTGGTAACCAAGTGGACAAACAAAATTTCCACTTCTAAGCTTACATTTTTATACTCTGTTTTACATAAGATTATTGTGTGTAATTGGTTACCTACCACTAACACTTCAGTCCTCACTGTTGATCAAGCATTTCTGCTCTTTAAACTTGGTACTAAGATCCCCTTCAGTCTCGGAGACTACATATTTGACTATGTGATGAAGGCTGCTACAAAGTCCAGCAACACCAGCATTCTTCCTTTTCCCTGCCTCATCTATGCAATTATGGTTGAGCAAGGCGTGAAGCCAAACAAGAAGAAGATAGTCACTGAAACATCGACTATCACAATTGTCAAACCAAAAGGGAATGATGATCGAGTGATGGATCTCCCTTACAACCTTGCTCTAAGTTCCACAGCTGCCTCCAGAGATGTTGATCAGGATGTTGGCATAGAGACAGCTCTCTCTCCTCCACGATCTGAAAGTGAATTAGCTAGTGCATCTTCACATTTGGTGACTTTTTCTATGCAGGTGTTAGATTCGTTTATCAAGCAGATGGATTCTATGATCCATCAAAGCACAGTCCTCACCAATGCTATGGTTGAACATCGCCAAGCTCTGCGAAGTGCACTTTCTACACAAAAAGGGGGAGTAGACGCCGCCGCTGGTGATGATGATGGTGCTGATGGTGCTGAAGGAAAGAAGGCTGGAAAGTCTGTGGCTGAGGCAAAGGGCAAGAAGAAAATATGATTTTTCTTTGACAAAAATAATTTAATTTTTTGGTTATGTATTGTGCTGGACACAATTCTATTTTGGATGTGTTTACATCCTTGTTGGTTTGTGATGTGCTGGACACATGTTATTTTGGTTGTTGGGTATCCTCGTTGGATATCCTTAAATATTTTGGTTTTATTCATCAACATTAGTTGATGATTTTGCTCTATATATTATGTTTGCATATTTTAATGTGTGATGTTTTATGTTGAGAATGTTTTCAACATTGTTATTCTGCTTTTCACATAACTTATAGTATGTGATGTTTTATGTTGGGAATGGTCTCAGCATAGTGATTGTGTTCGCACATTTTTAAAAATGTGTGGTGTTTGTTGTGTTGAGAATGTTCTCAACATTAATTTCTGTATAGGGGATAATTACCCACTAATTGTTCTGTACAGGGGTAAATACCCACTAATGTTGTATATTATTGTATAGGGGATTATACCCACTAACATTGGATTTTTTTACAGATAATAACTTAAGGGGGAGCAGACCTTAAGGGGGAGTTTTTGAACTCCATTATTTTTGATCGTATTCTGCTGCGGCTCTAATCATGTATATATTGAGCTTTATGTTTTGTGCAGAAAGGATAAGCTTAAGGGGGAGATTGTTGAGTATGACGTGTTCCTGATGATGTTATCACTTCACTGATAATATCGCGATCAATGTCGTATCTAATGTTGTCGGTCATTCTTGTCACACCGAGTATAACACTCGGATCTCTAACCTTATCCTTTCCTAATATTTTGGATTAATTTATTTTAAATTAATCTTAATAAATTGTGATTTTTGTCACATATCATTTTCCACGATTTAAGGAATTTATTAGATATTTTATTTCGAATTAAAACGTGAATTATGCTTGATTGTGACTAGGTCAGAATCTGTTCCGAGTTTCAAGGGACGTGATGTTCCCCACTTCATCTTTGATACTAACCGTTGCAGAGAACGTGGGTAGCTGGAGTAACCGCCATTGTTACACGATGTTGAAGAACGTGTGCCACGCAGTACAGAGGACGGTTATCTCGAGTCCAGTTCAGCAAGGGTAGTGGAAGGCGGTAGTTTTGCATCCAACTCATCAAGGATCGTGTAGAAACTACCCAGCCGAGATGGAGGAAGTATTTAAGGCATTTCCAAGCCTTAAAATCATTTATGCAAGCAGATTATCACCGTGGTTTGTGAGAAGCTCTGAATCTTGCATCTAGTGTCATCTCTGAAGTCCAAGACATCTTCCTCGACATCTGCCTAGCGTCCCAATCAGCTGGAGACTTTCATTCCAGTTGTGTGTGTAGGTTAGATAGTCAACTTAGAGAAGTCTAGGATTTAGAGTGACTGATTGTAATCTATCTATGTGTTTAGATAGGTTTGTTTTTGAGTGATTATTCGAGTAAGTGAAGCTAGGATAGTCCTCTGTATGTTTTATGCAGTGTTGTCAAGGGAGTGAACCGAGACAACATCAGCATTGTTTTTGTGTTTCACTTGTGATAGTGAATTTCGCCTTGAGGCAATCACACACCGTAAGGAGTGTGATTTAAAACTTGTTTTGTGCAAAGTTCTATTTACGTTTCCGCTGCATGTTGAAGGCAATGTGGTAACACTAGCTTCAACATTATTTTCAACTTTGCAATTTACATCCGTAATTCACATTATTTCAGGCAACAAATTGTAACAAATTTATACCAAAAAGAAAATCATAATCACAAAATTAACAAAATATTAATCATATTTAAAGAGTCTGATTACTATTTAAGACCTTATTATAGTGAAGAAGAGTTTGAAAAAACTTGAAATTACGTATTTTATATATATATAATGGATCACTTTGTGACTTCAATTGAAAGAATATTTGAACGGAATATGAAATTATCTTTTTACATTTTAGTTTATGTAAGCAATTGAAGAACTTCAAAAAATGAACTAAAAAGTTATGTCTTAACCTTGATAATTGTCTAACATTTGAAGATCCTAATTAGATATATTAATGACCTACATTTCTTTTCAGAACTTGAAGTGTTAGAAACTATGGACATAAAACTATATGCACGGATACAAACATTAAATTAAATTTAGAAAGTTAGATTTTATTCATGATACATATATTGATCTATAGAATTATTAGAATATGATTAACTACACCTTTAAGATTAACCTATTCTGAAATAGGTTTTTCAAAGTTAAAATTAATAAAATCTTATTTAAAATCAACTATATATGTTACATGACAGAATGGATGGATTATGTATATTATAGATTGAGATTAATTGTTAGAAACATCTTTTAAGTATAAAATTTTTGTAAGTAACTTTGTTGTTGAGAAAGCAAGAAAGATTAAATAACTTTTTATAAAAAAAACATTTGTGTATATATAAATTTATATTTTGCACTTCTAAATTTTTAAAGATCTCGCCTCGTGCCCTCATTTTCTTAATACGGCCCTGATCTTTCCACAATAAGACAAACAAGTATACTACACCAAAAACAGACAAAAAAAAAACTTATTTTCAGTCCAGCAAGTTATATAACACACACACACACACACATAATCTCAAATATAAAAAACGTTTCAACCAAACTTGGACTTGATTTGATCAATGACAGACTCATTAACTAGGAAAGCTTTTTTCAGAACGTCGTTGGGGACAGAAGGTCTTGAGCCAAAGAGAGTGACAGAAACATAAACAGATCCAGGCATGTGGCTATTGAAAGCACTGTAAATGAGAGCTTTCTCATTTCCAACATTCAGCTGGAAATGCAACAGGCCTCTTGGAATCACAAACATCTGCCCTGCTATCAAGTTTTTCGCGTAAAACACGCCGGAGGTGGTGATCAACCCCACGAGCAGCTGCCCTTGGATGACTATGCCTGACTCTGTGGCTCGAGGGTGTGAGTGAGGAGGAATGATGCCTCCTGGAGCTATGTCTAAACGGTTCATCGAGATTCCTAGAGTATTGAGGCCTGGAAATGCAAGAACATTTCCCTGTATCACACTGCTGCCAAAGGAATTGTTGGTGTTGCCCTCTCGAGCCAGACCACCAAAGAAAAAGTCGTCTGATGTCACGTTTGAGGCCGGTTTGCAGGGAAAGCCGTTCACTGAAATACGGCCTTGGAGATCAGCTATGCAGAAGTCCTGCAGTGGATCAGGATCTGAAGAGAGAGATGGTGATGGTAGGAGTAGTACAAGTGTAAGAATTAGGGTTGAGAACTGAGGTGATTGGATAACTGTATAAGCCATTGGAGCAACTGATCATATGTGGTGTACAATGAACTATTTGCCTTTTTATGGAGAGTAAAGAGTTTGATTCATTGATTTATAGGCCATTTTTTTTCCTTAAAGCCAATGGTTGAAAATTAATCAAACATTATTCCAGGATTTTGTCTGGAGTAGTTTCCTTTTGAGTCTTGATCATGGATTAGAAAAGTTGCATGGTGAAGAGAGTTAGAAGCAATGATATATTCTCAACTGAGCCGCATGCATGCATGTCGTTGAAACTGGAAGGAGTCAGAGTTCTTGATCGGACGGTCCAGCTCCCTTGTTCCCATCTCTGTCAATCTTGCTGATAATACTGAAACAGACTGAAAGAATCAGTCTACTGCGAAACAAAAATAAAGCAAAAAAAAAAGATGTCATAATATTCGAGCTAAAAGATGGAGTTAATGAACTTCTTTTTGACATTTCTGCTTGCGTTTTCATCCATATCTTATTAGACATGCAAGAAAAAAAGTATCAGATATAATAGGGTGTTATAGTTAAGTTTTGATCTTACTAGGACTTGGTAAATTTAAGGCAAGTAATGAAAATCAGCTAGTTGTGTTGTTAATTTGTTATAGTCATTTCTTCAGCATCATAAGCTGGAGGCCATAATATATATACCTCCATTTTAAGTTGCTTAGTGATTGACTGCCGATAGATCTCTTGCCACTGTAGTTATGCTGTTATAGTAGCTCTTATAAGTTAATTATAACTACACTATAAACTTAGCTGAATTTTTTTGTGATATGATGGGAGTTTCTGAAATTATGTTTTCATATAATTTTTAGAGTAGGATCAAATTAAGCTTGATAAAATGAACAATTTTTTGCATTTCAAGAGATCCAACTTTTTTGCAGTGATTTATTTGTGATACTAGTGATGAAAAACAGATGCGGCATATATGTAAGTGTAAATTTCAAATCTGGAGAAAGAAACATACATGCACCTTTTCTATTTCTTGCATAATTAAGTGCATAGCCATATTACCTCATATATTTTAGTCTCTCATATTTTATTTTACGAGCACAGTGTTAGTCTAAAACACAATATCAATATATATATATAGAATAGAGGATAACATCAGTTAAGAGTAATAGATACATATACGATAAAATTTTTAAAAAAAAAAAAAAAAAAAAAAAAAGAGCACAGATCATCCTTGAGGCTCATGAGTTCATGTCAGCAAGAAATGGTAATGCACTAAGATTTTTACTTGGATGATTCTATTCACAACCCCCTTTTTCGATCTCCTCACAACCCCAAATTAATTAAAATGTAAATTTTTATTTATAAACTTTTTTAAATTGGCCTTTGTAACCCCCCAACTAATTTAAAGCAATCCCAAAAAAAAAATATAACCCCCATTATTTTTATCGGATGTGATCCTCTATTCTGTATTTGGCGTTTCAATCCATGTTTCACGATTAAATTTATAAATTTTTCTTTCATTTTTTCGTCAATTTTAATTTATTATGATTTAGTTTAATAATTATTTTTTAATATTTAATTTCCAAAGAAATTAAATGATTATTATGATGGCTGATTATTTTAAAATATGATTTGTAATTTTTTAAATTTCAATCTTTTGTTGATAAATGTGACTAGGTTGATTATGTTATAATTAATTTTTTTTTTATAAAATCTCTTATAAAACTTGTAAATTCGATCTTGGAATACGAGTTGGAAACACTAAATTTGGAATAGATCGAGAATCACATCCCTGTTTTTATGCCCCCCCCCCCCCTAAAGCCCATGATAAAATAATGTTAAAATTAATTTTAAACTAAATTAATTGATATTAACGTCTCCTGTGTATATATAATCTTCAATTTGGTTTATTTATTTTGCTTATGATCTACCACTCTTAATAGTTAATTTTACGAAAAAAAAAATCACCTTTATCGTTGTTTATTTAACAATCAAGCAATTGAATTTGTTATCATAAGTCGTCAATAATTATTATTTATTTATATGAAAATAGATTTTAATAATAAAAAATTATCATTACTAATTATTACAAACTGATTTATTGAATAGTACTAGAACTAATATTTATTCATGTATATACTATCAAATAAAACATGATTATATAAACTCCATCTGAGATTTTTATTTTAAAATACAATTTAATGTGTGGTTGAAGGTTCTAAAATAATTATTGACATTAGAACAAAATTATCAGTATCGAATTAATAATTTCTTGTTCTCAAAACACCAAATACAAATGGCATCCTCGATTTTATAACAACCATATTTAGTAGATTTATATGTAATGACGATTAATTAAATAATAAAAGAAGGAAAGAATTAAGGTCATATATTGGAGCACAAGTTTTGAGCAAGTGGGAGACCATATGAATATCAATTGTAATATTAAAATTGTTTAACAAAAGTTTAATATAAGGAAGCCATTATTAAAAATAATAATATATAATAATAATGATGATGATTAAATGAGTTGGCTTTCATGCCTATATACCAATATCACATCAACGGTGGACACGTTAACTCGTGTCCAAATTGGGTAGGTGAATGATTTTCTAAAAGTTGAATCATAATTTATTCGATCACAATGAAAGCAGTTTAATTCATAATGTTACATCTCTTTCACAATCTTAATACTCTTTACAATTGTCATCTTCTTGACATTCTCCATTCTTTTAATTCTCTATCGCACTCATTACACGATATGTTGAAAGAGGCTCTATAATTTGATTTTTTTTTTTATGGAATATGTTATATTCGATGAGAGATAAGATATAAATTTTCATATGATTTGTTGTTTGTTTCAAGTTTTTTCTTTATAATATTTAAGGTGAGGGCTATATATTAGGGGGTTGTATTTTAATTTGCTATAATTTTTAAAGAGGCAAAAACTATTCTAGCCACTTGAACTGTAAAACATACTTATTTTAGCCAGTAACTTTAAAATATACTTATTTTAGCCACTTTGGATGAAAATGCCCATGTGCGCGCTAGACACTGCGCGCTGGCAATGCGCGCAATACGCAGGGGCAAAATTATCATGCTGGCTAAAATAAATATATTTAAAAGTTAGTGGCTAAATTAAATTTTTTTAAAGTTTGACTGGCTAGTTTTACGTATTTCCACATTTTTAAATATCGGGGTTGCATTTTAATTTGTCAGAGTTTTAAAATAGTGGGGGATGTGAGGGTAAAAAAGTAAAAAAGAATATATAGACATTGATATTTTCATTAATTTGAAAGTTGTAAGGAGACACGTTATTAAGTTCAAGAAAGAAGGTAGAATGTATCACACAATTAAAGATTTATATAAAACCGAAGATGATAATAAGTTGCGTTTTGGATGAAGAGATTGCCAGAAAAATGACTTAGAAATTAAATAGATACGATGAAACAGAACAATAAGTACTGAAGAATTTTAGGCGTTCAGTTATTTGAAATGGGATCACCTGTTGCAATTCTCGTTGCATTCTCTGTCGCAACTCTTCAATATTTTTTCAAAAAAAATTAATTTTTTTATTTTTTAATTTATTATGATTTATTTTAATTTAAATTTCTATTTAGGGTTCATCCATCCCCAATTAGGGTATATTAAAAAAATAAAAATAATAAAAAAAGTAAAAAAAAATAAAAACTTAGTTATGCAGCATCAAATGTAACACAAATTGCAACAGGGGATCTGCTTTGCAGTTATTTTCAACCTTAATTAATTCCTTGTAAATTTTTTTAAAACAAAAGGTTAAACTGAATAAGGTTAGGTGATGTAATTAAGAAACGTTGAACAGGTTAATCCACGATGGTCTGACGACAAACACCAAATACGTACGTACCAAAACACCACAAGTTTGAGAATCAAGTTTCAGTGACAAAATCAATTTATATTGCATCTGAATTGATCCTATGCCCGGTTCAAATTCCTTCTTGCAGTTGTTCGTGTTACTAAATTTATGATTTTGATATTATTTATTGTAAAATAAAAATTAAATATAATATAAATAATCACAATCAATATTTGTCAATAAATAAATGAATCAAACAAATTATAAAAATTAATTATGAAAAAATCAACCATAATAATGAATTATTAATTGAAAATGAAAAATTAAATACTAAAAATTAATTATAAATCTTAATTGGGTGGGGTGAATCCTAATAAACAATTGTAAAATTAAACTAAATCACAAAAAAAAAAAAAATTAATACAAGGAAAGCTCATAATTTGAAAATACAATACAGAGTGTAAGACAGAGAATGCAACAAGAAATCTCATGTCATCCTATCAGTGGCGGATCCAGAAACTTTTCTTAGAGGGGGCAGAACAGTAACACTTTAAGCTTCCCATTTGCTCGCAGTGGCTAAGAAAGAATCGTGAAGAATCCCAAAATAATTAATCCCAAAATAATTACTAATATTTATATATTTAACTTTCTTTATATAATTGTGTTTATGAAATTACGACATTTCTAATTTTTTCATATTTTCTCTAGTGAAATAATGTCATTTTGATTCGACTTTTCTCCCATTCCCCATATTAAATCGAAAAGATTGTTGTTGTTATTAAAATAAACAATTCAAACTAATTACTAGAATAAAATATATTTGAAATGATGTTTTATGAACTTATAATTTATTAATCTCAATTAAATTGGCTATGCATGCGCACAATAATAATTCGAAAGAATAAATTTTTATAAATAATTTAATATAGTTCTTCTTGTATCCCCGACATCCGCTGCTGGATCCTATACCTTTAAAAGTGTATATGAGAATGGATCATATAGTCTTAATCTGTATGTGTC
Source organism: Perilla frutescens (assembly GCA_026008535.1). Lineage (NCBI taxonomy): Eukaryota > Viridiplantae > Streptophyta > Magnoliopsida > Lamiales > Lamiaceae > Perilla > Perilla frutescens. The sequence goes on along the minus strand of BRKX01000003.1, from coordinate 12,818,972 downwards.
AACCATGTATCAATATCAAAATTGTGTAATGTTAATAATGTTTTTCATAAAAATAAAATGTATTATATTATAATTAATCCTAATTAATATTTATTTCTAAAAATAAAATTTAAAAAAATTATATAATCTAAGTTTGGAATAGTCGACCCTAAAAATAAACTTTATTAACTAAAAAATGATAATTAAATACTAAAAAATAATTATAAACTCTAATTGGGTGGAATAAACTCTAAATAATAATGTAAAATTATACTCCCTCCATTTCATAATGTTTATTTTTTTAGGATTTTAATTTAAAATTAAAAATTAATTTTTTGGACCAATATACTCATTCCTTCTATATCAAATAAAATCTTATATTCCCTTATATTTTCCTAAAAAATTAACAAAATTTTCTCTCTCCATATATTTGTAGGGTTAAACTTGGAAGAAATTGTATTAAAATATCTAAAACAACAAATATTTTGACACAAATAAAACTCCTAAAACAACAAACATTATGAAACGGAGAGAGTACTAAATTAAAAGAAATTAAAGAAAAATAATAATTTTAATGTTTGGTACACAATTTACACACATAAGCTGGGAGTGTAGGATTTTATATGGGTGCATATATATTTGTAACATTATTTCCTTTTTACAATGTTAATCTATTTGATTATTTTGAGATCTTCATAGCTAAATTAATCAGTGTCCAAATTACCAAATTACAAAGTTTCAATACGTAGATATATAGATTAGGTGGAGTTCAGTTAATACGTACTAATCAGCCTTACTCTTATATGTAATCTAAAAATAATTAACAAGCTAGATCATTATTTTCTATGCATTAGGTTTAATTAGTAAACCATATTTTCCTTGAACTAGTCAGCCAAATGAAATCCTCTATATATTTTATGTGCAACACTTTATGCTACACAATTAAAAATATTGATTTTTATTTCATTTTTTTCTTCAAATTCAATTGATTATCCTTTAGTTTAATTCTACACTTGCTAATTAGGGTTCACTTTTTGCAATTAGTTAGGTTACATAATTATTTTTTCAACATTTAATTTCATTTTTAATTAATAAATGATTTTTTTAAAAAATAATTATATACCCTAATCGGGAAAAGTGAACTCTAATTAATAAATGTAAAAATTAAAATAAATCATAATCAATTGAAATCAAAGAAAAAATGGATTAAAAATTAATATTTTTAAATGTATAGCATAGGGGGGTGTATTAGATTGAGATTTTATTAGATTTTAAAAGACTTTAAAAAGTCCATGGATTTATAAAATCCATTGACTCCACATGGAGTCTTCCTTGATTTGGGTATGCATTTGTGACGATTTTGATGGATTTCAAATCCTTCTTCCCAGCGCTCACTGGAACACAACGACCGTTGGAACTTAAACCCAGCGACCGCTGGAGGCCAGCGACGTTGAAACTTAAACCCAGCGACCGCTAGGAATTAGGCATTTGAACGCTTCAGCGGTCGCTGGGGTACACCGCACGCTGGGGTGTCCAAATTCAACTCCTCAGCGGCCGCTGGAGTACACCGCGCATTGGGTTTTACGAATCCATGAAAATCTCATGTGCAAAGGTCGGATTTCATCCTTTGTATTTTTTACGTGTTTTTAAGGTGAAATCCAATAGAATCACTAACATTTTAAAGTCTATGGAGTTTAGAATACAGTTGGATTTTTTTAGACAATTTAAAATCTGTGTTGAATACCTCTGGATTTTTAAAGACTTTTAAAAGTCTGGATTGAATACAGCCGGATTTTGAAAATCCAACAAAATCCTATAGAGTCTCTATCCAATACACCCCAAAGTGTTGCACAGAATGTAATCGAAGAAAAAATGGATTAAAAATTAATATTTTTAAATGTATAGCATAGAGTGTTGCACAGAATGTAGCAGGGAATTTCATCCGCTAATCAGCAACCAGCATATACATATGTCGGTACGCATGTAGATTAGGTGGAGTTCAGTTAATACGTACTAATCTGCCTTATAGTCTAAAAATAATTAACAAGATCATTTTCTCTGTGTTGGAGATTTATTGTATATATTATGTATATATCTAGTGTGTATATATGGTAGGTAGATATTATATTATAGGTTTAGATTGCAATCTAGTCTCGTTTTCTTTTTTTTTTTTTTTTGTCGAAGGTAACCCGCAGCCGCTACTGAGGTGCGCACTGGGTAAACCCCGCCCCTGTGTAATAGCCTGCAAACCACATAGAGGAGGTAAACCACACTTGGCAAGCCAGGTGTGACAGGCTCACACCTAGTGGTGTTGGTGGGATTCGAACTTGAGACCTTTGGCCTCAAGATATCACCACTCCACCACTAGGCCATCCCCAAGGGGACTGTCTCGTTTTCTTTATACATATAGATCGAGGTTTATCTATTCTTAATTAATAATATACACATTTCTTTTCTTCAAGATCATTTTCTCTGTGTTATTTATTTTATAAATTATGTATATATCTATTTTGTATCTTATATGGTAGGTAGATATTCTATTTTAGGTTTAGATTGTAACCTAGCAAGTTTTTGTTTTCTCTATATAGATCGAGGTTAAGGTTTATCTATTCTTAATTAATAATATACTTAGTTTTTTTCTTCAAGATCATTTTCTGTGTTAGATATTTATTGTATATATTATGTACACATCTAGTGTGTATCTTATATGGTAGGTAGATATTCTATTTTAGGTTTAGATTGTAATCCAGTCTCTGTTTTCTTTGTATATAGATTGAGGTTTATCTATTCTTAATTAATAATATGCACAATTCTTTTCTTCAAAGATATCACTATTTTTTATTTTATTTTTTTCTACATGGTATCAAAGAGGGACTCTGACCCTCCTTACTTTTTCCATAAATTTCTAACTTAATCTGTTGCTACTCCTAAACCCTAAAAAAATTATTGTTGTTGCTCTCTTTTTTACTGTCAAACTTTCTTTGTTCTCTACGTTTTGAATTTCACCATGTCGAATTTAGACTCTTAACTTACTTTAGGAATCACTATCAAATTGAATGGTTCCAACTATCTGTTGTAGTCTTGTGCATTTTTACTATTAATTTTGGGATCTCAAAATAAACAAAATCATGCTCTAGTCATCTCACATGCGGCTACGAATGTTACTTTTTTATAACTTGGCTCTTTAATAGTATGGATGAATCTATGAGTAAAAATATTATGTTCTTGGACGACACTGCCAAAGTCATATAGGGTGCCTTGCGCAAGATGTATTCTAATGGCAAGAATGTATCTCATGTGTTCGAGTTGTACGAGAAGCTCTTTTCTTATTACCAAGATGGTCAGTCTGTTAATTAATGACTAATTCTCCACACTTAAAGGCTCTGTTGATGCATGCTTATCATCCTCTATCAGTGATGCTATGACACTACAGAAACAATGGGATGAGTTTATGGTGCTGAAGTTCTTATCCGGCTTAGATCATTCTCTACGACCAACTAAGGATAGTCTTCTTGTGAGTGATAAAGTTCTAACTTTATCCAATGCTCTTTTTTGCGTCCTCCATATGGCCATGGGTCTCACTGATGATGGTTTCTTCACTCTTCCCGACACTTCAGCCATATCAGCTTGCGGACATGGGTCGTCCTAAGGTGGTTCTGGTGATCGTGGTTGTGGTCATGGTTGTGGAACTGATACCACCAAAGGCGATCGTTTTTATGCTCATTGTGGTCATTCCAACCATGTTTCCAAGAAATATTAGGCAAAATTTAGCAAATTTGACTGGGCTGATAATGTCTCTGTTAAGCCGGCGACTTCTACTAATGATATGGTTTATAAATGTTCATCATGCTGAATATGTAGCTCTTCTTCATTCTTCTGCTGATATTTCCCCTGCATCTACCGCTGTAGATACATCTGTTGTGTCTCATGGTAAGTCTTTGATGTTGGATTCTAATGCCACTTTCCATATTATTAGTACTAAGTCTATTTTCTCTTCTTATTCTTCATCATCACTTCGCATGTTCATTTCTCCAAACACAAAAACTAAAGTTTTCAAATATGTTGCCACTATAACACTTGATAGTGTTCTCTATGCTCTCAAATTTCCAATAGTTTATTATTTATAAGCCATCTCACCAAAACTCATGTTGGTCCCAGACGAGTCGGTATCAGTTTAGAGGGGGGGTGAATAAACTGATTCAAGAACTTCAAACTTAAATACGGAATATCAATAGGCCCTATGACTCGCTTCAAAAACTTATCTATGCACTTATCAGTTTGATGATTTCCAGTTGACTCATGAGTGCAGTTGTGTGAACTTTGTGTACAGTTTAAAGATATGAAACTTGAGTAAAATAGTATAGCACACAATCAGTTTATAGAGGTTCGAAGTCTCAAACTTCTACATCCTCTCTTCCTTCTACAGAAGGGCAAATCCACTATATAACTTGAGTTTCTTTACAAATTATACAATGAATGGCAGGTTTGCTGAACATGGTAACAGTGAGTTCCTTTACACGGTTACCTCAGTGGGTTTTAACAAAAACACTTCAATAACTTCAAGATATCCAATAATTAACTGACAGTATATGGAGAGCAAAACGCAAAAGCCCTCTCCATATCTGTAAAACCTTTTCTTTTCTTTTGGGTCCATCTTGGCTCAAACCTGATGTCAACTGCACCCTTAGGCATGCCTTAGGACACAAGAGGGGTTATCTCGAATATCCTTACGAGTTTGCAAGGGTTAAACCCGGCAGTGACTCACTTAATGATCAAAAGATCACGAGTTCTCTGAGCTCAAATCCTGCTTAAGCAAAATGCTAAGTTCCTTCCTTCCTTAACCTTACTAGCAAAACCAAATCTAGAGCAAAGTCTAGAAGCTAATCCTTTAATGAAGCATGATCTCGGCCTATAAGGGATTTATCACTACCCTAGAAGGCAATCATCTATCTTTAACTATAAGAGCTTTAACAAAGCAATCAACATTCAAATACAAGGAATTGAATGTACATTAATACGAATTGCAACTAAAGACAATTCTTAAATATCTCATGCTAAGCATAAACAATACTTAAACATTTCTAGCATTTCTAAACATGCTCGAGAGCTCAATTAAAACATAATATCTTCATTTCCTTCCTTTCTTGTACAGAGATCAATCAGGCAGAGCAAAATATTTTATTGGATATCTCATTTGCCCTATATGCTTCTAGAGCTTATTAGCTCAAACTTTAGATGAGTATAGATTTACCCACCTCGACTACTGGATAGAAGATGAAGCAACGAGTTGAGGATCTTTCTCCGAGTTCCCACGAGGTTCACTTCCTCCTACAAAGTCGAATCATCAACTTAGCGGCCTCCTTCGAAGATTTCTAACTACTAATATGAAATTAAATAATATCTAACTCATCTACCCTTAACTAGGACTTAAACATAGATAGCACGACTTTAGAACCTTTAGAAAATACGAGGATTTGAAAGACTCGAGTTTAGAACATGATTCAAGTCAAAACAGGGTGGCAAAAGCATTGCATGGGCCGTGCAAGCATAGCACGGACCGTGCTAATTAATGGGGCGAGAACCAGACACCTAGACTTTCCGACACGGGCCGTACAAGCATAGCACGGTCTGTGCTAGCCTCCCAGTATAGTACCCCGAACCTTTTTTGTGTATAATTAATTGCAATTATAGACTATGGGAGTCGCGTCATTTTAAAATTCCCGTAATTCAGTAGTTTAACCGAACTTGCGATGTGTCGTATCGATGAGAATCGAAATATATTTAATATGAGTATTAATCAATTTATCGATTTGTGTCACTTGGCATATTTAAAATATTTGAGAAAATATGTTTAATCTATGGTTTTAAAATATTCGAGGAGTTGTGCTTGATGGAAACACGAGTTGGGAGGACATGTTGCCATTGGTAGAGTTCGCGTATAACAATAGTTATCAGTCCACCATCAAAATGGCGCCAAACGAGGCTTTATATGGTCGTAAATATCGATTGCCCTTATATTGGGATGAGATTGGAGAACGCAGAATTTTGGGGTCAGAAATTGTGCAAATGACCATTGAAAAGATCGATCAAATTCGGGCAAGGATGAAAGAAGCACAAGATCGTCAGAAGGCTTATGCTGACAAAAGAAGGACCGACTTGCAATTTCAAGTTGGTGATAAGGTGTTTTTGAAGATATTTCCAACACGTGGTGTTGTGAGATTTGGGAAACGTGGCAAGTTGCGACCACGGTTTATTGGTCCATTCGAAATTCTGCAAAGAATTGGTGAGATTGCTTATCGACTTGCGTTGCCACCGAATTTATCCCAAGCACATGACGTTTATCATATATCGAAGCTAAGAAAATATGTGTTCGATCCTGAACACATGATTCGAGATGATAATTTTGTATGGTGACCTGACATGTCGTATTAAGAGAGGCCGCGTATGATTATCGACCGAAAGGTCCAAGTCTTAAGAAACAAGGAGATTTCATTGGTGCTTGTGCAATGGAATCACCATGACCGAAATGAGGCAACATGGGAGCTTGAGAGCTCGATGAAACTGAAGTATCCCGAGATGTTTCAGGATGCTTGAATTTCGGGATGAAATTCCTTTTAAGAAGGGGAGTATGTAGTGCCCCAAACCTTTTTTGTGTATAATTAATTGCAATTATAGACTATGGGAGTCGCGTCATTTTAAAATTTCTGTAATTCCGTAGTTTAACCGAACTTGCGATGTGTCGTATCGATGAGAATCGAAATATATTTAATATGAGTATTAATCAATTTATCGATTTGTGTCACTTGGCGTATTAAAAATATTTGAGAAAATATGTTTAATCTATGGTTTTAAAATCAATGAATTATTTCATCCGTTTCGGTCCAATTTGGGATTTTTCCGGAGACGGAAAATATCACGATAATCGAACAACCGGTATTTAAACCGGGTAGTTTGCAAGTCAACCAAGGCATGGGAGGCCATGCCTCCCCTCACGTCACCCTTGTTCCCCCAAATAGCAAATATATATATTATATTGTATAGTATACATTTGGGGAGAAAGAGAGATGATTGTCTCATTTCATCTTCCACACACTTCTTCACTTCATCTTCTTCACCAAGTTTTCGAGAGAGAGAGGGAGATGAAACAGCAGCTCCTTCTACTTCATCTCAATTTTACACAAAAGTTGAGAGAGAGAAAAGGGCAAAGCAGCCCTCATTTCATCATCTTCTCCACACCATCTTCTTTCTTCCATTTTCTTTGAGAGAGAGAGAGTGAGAGAAGCAAGAAGTTGTAGCCCTTGTTGAGAAGAGCTCAAACTTGTTCTAGCCGTTCTTCAACGTTTTGTTTCCGACGTCGTCGTTGGAAGCTTCGTTTCAGTCGTTCCATCTCCTTCAAGCTTCTTCCAACTTTCTCCATTGTTATTTTGAGAGGTATTTCGAAAACCATGAGATATATACAGATATATATTTTCAGTTTGCATGAGATATATATATAGGTTTGGTGTTGTGTTGGAAATCATATTTTGAGTTTTTGAATCATGTTAGATGGTAGAACAGAGGTGGTTTATGTTGCAAAGCTTGTTGAAAGGTTTTTATAGCATGTTGTGTGTCTTTAGTGTTCAAAGCATGTAGATGATTATGTGTTTTGAGAGGTGTTATGAAGTTGTGTTGAAAACAGCTTGTCTCTCGGCCTCAGATCCGCGCGAGCGCGGGGGCGGAGCGCGAGCGCGCGCAAGGGCGTGGCCGCGGGGTGGAGCGCGAGCGCGCGCAGATAGCACGCCCGCGCACTCTACATTCGGCAGACTCGCCACCCATCGGTAAAACAAGCATAACTTTCTCGTTAGACGTCGTATCGAGTCACCGTAAATTTTGTCAGAAACTAGACTTCCGTGGCTTTCCAATGGTATATTTCTCATTCTCTAATTCTTCCTGAGTAAATTTTGATAAATCATCAAAATCAGTTGTTGTGCTGATTGCTCAACAAATTTTCAGTTTTCAAATCGCCTTGTTCGAAATCAGTTTTAAAAGCATCTTTTAACTCCTCGGATGATGCTAAGGAGTGCCCTTATCAGTTAGTAGCTAGGGTTGTGAGGAACCTTTAGCTAAGATCGATTTTAACGATGGATTTAAATTATGTTGTTGATAATCGCACACCAAGTGTTCGATTTATGCGCAAATGAGATAAATGTGTTTTAAAAGGGTCTTTTTGTTTTAATAAACTCCCATAGGTCTATGATGTTGTTGAGTCTCATTTATGTGAATTAGTATTGTTGAGATTTGAGTCATTTTTGGTTGTCAGGATAGACAATTGCTAAGCTATTAAGGTTTAGCTTGGGTCGGTTTAACCGATGGGCATGTGAAGCTATGTAATTGTGAGAGTCTTGACCTCGTGGAGGTTCTAAGATGAATTTTGTTGTTTGTAGATCATTTTCCATAAGACAAAATCATTGTGGTGTTGCTCAATTCTGTAGAAACTGAAAAGCTTCGACTATTATAATCAAAAGGTGGGCGTATACTATCTTTCTCAAAATGCTATGTTTGAGTTATTAAGCTCGTTTTGAAACAAATATGCATATATGATTATCTGTGTAAAATGATTTGTTCTGCTTGCTGTGGTTGTCGGAGTCTCATATACCAGCGCTGTGTCAATGTGAGTAGCTACAGTCTTGCTTGGTTTGAGTCGCACCCAATCCCTTGTTGTTCTCAGCTAAAAGAACTTTTAATTACCTTGAGGGTTTACTCGGTAATTGCGCATGATGATGTAGTGGTGGTTACGGGTGTCGTACTTAGCTCACTTCAGGGTTTACTGGTGAGTGGGTCCATTTCAGGGTTTACTGATGGATCAAAGTTCACTTCAGGGTTTACTGGTGAACACATTCATGTAAAACGTTTTGATGAACTTAGATGCATTTTTCCTTTACAAAACCTTCTAAGATTCATCTGCATACTCACAGATAATTATTTTATCAAATGCTTTTGATAACTCGATTTTCTCAGAAAACCCACTGAGTACATTAGTACTCAGCCCAAATATTTTCTCAAATATTTTCAGGACAATGAGCTGGAGCGTGGAGACGATGAGCTGTGAAGGGGCTTATATGTGTACTTTTGTAGCTAGCATGTTGTCTTGGCTCGTCTTAACCTCTGATCATCGTATTATTTCTTTTGATATTTCATAGCTTCCGCAAGAGCAAAAACTCATGTTTTGGATATATATATAACTCTGAATTTGTTACGATGATCGTATTCTATTATTGAACTAATTTGGAATCATTCATTGAGATTTATCCTCGAAATCCCCTTTCTTTCTCCTCTTCTTAATCCCCACCCCCGTGACGCTCATTTCCACGGTCTTTCGGGACTGGGGCTTTACACCCAGACTCATGCCATGAGTTCTGGATGGCTTTGCATGGGCCGTGCAACCCTTGCACGGTCCGTGCTCCTTCACGAACTTTCGAAACTTTCAATCGAAGTGTTGGTCGAGGTGTTACTTGGTTGCCTCTCCCTTTCCTCGATGTTTTAAACTTAAAAATAAGGCTTAGAACTTTGAATAAAATATAGAAATGAACATGCTTTAATCTTGAAAAGAAATCGATATTATAACGGCATAAACACGACAATCCTCCTTAAACACTTAGAATAATGACAAAATCTTAAATATAACTTGAACGGAACTTCAACGAAATAAACGAGATTAATTACGAGAAATAATGATGAGAATCATAACGACGAAAATAAAAACGAGCGGTATAACGGAAATGCTATTAACTTGAAACTTCAACAAGAATCGAAATATAAATTTAAACGGAAAGTAAATGAGTAAAAACGAAGAACATGAAGAACACAAACACTACAAAAAAATTCCGATTTAGCGACGGGATTTTCTGTCGCTAATCCCGTCGCTACAGGGTTTAGCGACGGGATTAGCGACGGGAAACCCCCATCGCTAAATCGCTCGTCGCTAATCATGCGCGACGGTGGCTCGCCCTTTGTGTTTCATGCTAAATATCATAATGAATTAAATTATTTTTACTTACATAATAAATAACTTTAGTTTATAATTAAAAATTAAAATCCATTATATACTATATTATGTATATATTTTCATAGTATATTTTAGTTTGTTAATGTATAATTGATTAATCTTGTAGTAGTAACTATAATAAATATTATGTTAAACTTAATACATTTTTTAAATATATAATAATATACTAATTAGTTTATTTATAAGAATACTAATAAAGCTAATTTGTATAAATTTTTATTTAATAAGGAAATAATACAAATTTAAAGATGTGATATTAATAAATGTGTATAATTGCGATATTATTTTTTCAAAAATTAAAATAAATGAATAAAAATATAAAAATGATTTTAATAGGGAGAATATTTGTATTAGAATATATTGAAATCATATTTAATTATTTTAAAAATAATTAAATAAAATTTAAAAAATAAATAAAAAATTAAAAAAAATTAAAAATTACTTTAGTTTATAATTAAAAATTAAAATCCATTATATACTATATTATGTATATATATTTTCATAGTATATTTTAGTTTGTTAATGTATAATTGATTAATCTTGTAGTAGTAACTATAATAAATATTATGTTAAACTTAATACATTTTTTAAATATATAATAATATACTAATTAGTTTATTTATAAGAATACTAATAAAGCTAATTTGTATAAATTTGTATTTAATAAGGAAATAATATAAATTTAAAGATGTCATATTAATAAATGTATATTGCGATATTATTTTTTCAAAAATTAAAATAAATGAATAAAAATATAAAAATGATTTTAATAGGGAAAATATTTGTACTAGAATAGAATGAAATCATATTTAATTATTTTAAAAATAATTAAATAAAATTTAAAAAAATAAAAAAAAATTAAAAAAATTAAAAACTAAAAAAAAAATAGCTACGGGATTCTCGTCGCTATTTCCGTCGCTAGAATTAGCTACGGGGAACCCCGTCGCTAGCCCCGTCGCAAAATTTCTCGTCGCTATTTCCGTCGCTAGTGGCGACCCGTGTCGGCCCCGTCGCTAGAATGGACTTTTTTTGTAGTGAAAGAATGAAAAGTAAATGCGGAATTAAAAGATGGAAAAGAAATGGAAATCGAGACCGACGAACAAGAATGGACGGGATTAGGTGCGTCGAAGGAAGGTGGCTAGCTCGGCGTCTCGTCGAGTCGCAATGGCGGCAGAGCCACCTGCTACGACCCAACGGCGCCCCTAGCACCTTTCCTCACCGTATCCCTTCCACGCCACTCCACTCGTCATCTTGCAGAATACTCATGAAGAATGCCTTTTACTTCGACAGAACTTTCTTGGCTCTCAAAGCTTTCCCACTCTCTTGGAAGTGAAATGAATGGATGGAATGAGCAAATGGAGTGAAGGAGAGGGCCTTCTATTTATAGAGGGGAGCTTGGAATCCTTAAGAATCCACTCCAGTGCGGATACACTGCAAAAGTTACCCCAGGTTCGATTAAAAGCTGCTTTATTCGATGTCGAGGTCCAAATGACCTCAGACACGAAATCTAAAAATACCGGAGGACTCGTTGGCTTGAATACTAGTGAACAACTTGACTTGTGAAGAAGACGGGGTCGTCAGAAGAAAGATGAGCAAAGATTCCCTTTTTGGAATTACTTTTTACTATTTACTCAGACTGACAGATTTTGCTCCCGAGCGTTCGATTGACCTCAGAATGGAAATCTGTGAATGCCAACGGAATCCTTGAGTCATTTCCCATAAGAGGGGCCTGACAGAACTAGACTCAGATCAACAAGGAGGATTTTGTAAATTTCTCAAAACACGAACGCACGCAAAAGTTACTATTCATTCATTCTTTAAATACGTTTTTCATCACTGGGAACTCAAATGACTTCAGAATAAAATTCCGGGAACACCGGCACACTCCTTGAGTTAAAACCTTTCTAACGAGACCACAAATGGTCAAAACAGAATTAAGATCAAAATTTCCGAAAAGACAATTTCACGAAAACTGACCCCTAAAGTCATGACTGACATCTGACTTTACTTAAACCTTATTTAAACTTCTTCCTTAACTAATTAATTACCATTAAGAATCCTCTAAACCTTATCCAAAAATCTGGGATGTTACAATATGTTAACGATTATTCATGCATGACGTCCTTATATTTACTTAAGAGTCAATCTGAAGTTTGTAATGTACTTAAGTCTTTTTATCATGATAAAAACTCAATAATCCATTGTTTTACACAATGTTTGTACTGATAATGCTTTAGTTTAAACAATATTATTTTTCTATTTTTGCACTACTTATGGCAAAATTCATCAAACATCTTGATCTTACACTTCCCAAAAAAATGAGATTACTAAACGCAAACATCATCATATTTTAGATATTGCATGTACACTTCTTTGTTAAATGCATGTTTTAAAATACATATGGGGTGATGTCATTCTCACAGCTTGTTTTCTTATCAATTGGATGATGTCTTCTATTTTACATGGGGATATCATTTTTGTCTGCCTTTATCTGGATAAATCTCTTTCTCTGTTTCTCCTCGAGTCTTATTTTGTTCATAATTTCCCTAATTGCTATGATAATAGTCACAACGGTCTCTTAAATGCATCATTCTTGGTTATTCTCACACGCAAAAAGGTTAATGCCACTGATCCTCTTACAAAATATATTTACACATGTGTTGATGTAACATTCTTAAAGTCTCAGCCCTATTTTTTCTCTTTTCTAGATCAACCCCCTAATAATCTCACATATTCTCCTTTATTTATCCCATCATTCTTCGATGTCTTCTCTTAGACCCTTGTATATGTATTTTCAACATCCTTGACATGAATTTGTCTCATGTCTATCATCTTTTCCTTCGTCTATAACTCCTAGTTAGTGTTATGCTTTGCACTAATATGTTTATCAAGTGATGTACTTTGCCCTTGTAGTAGTGTTTGATTGTCATGATCTATATGACATAAATCAACACTAAAGTATTTGGTTTTTTCAAGTACTACACATGTTGTGCTGGACAACATTCGCAGGGATGTACAGAACATGATTTGAACTTCAATAAATACAGCTCAAGCATGATGACAGGATTGAGCTGAATATGAAGACAGTTGTGCATCAAGATACAACTAACATTGTTCAACACACTGAGTATTGCTAGATAGCTTAAGTGATAGTCAAAAGTTAGTTTGTATACATATAAGTCATTCTGTTGTGCTACCTGAAGTGAAGGTTCAAGATCAATAGCATTCATGGCAAAGTTTGCAGAACGTTTGCGTGAACATTTTCTGTCCAGATTGTTCTTCCAAGATCATTTAAGTTGTTCAAAATTTGTCAACCAAAGAAGAGATTCAAGATCATTCTAGAAAATGTCTTAATCAGCTTGGAGAGCATGTGATTGAAGCTAATGCAGAAGCTCCAACAAGACAAGTCCACTGAGATTGTTCCACTCACTGAGTATTGCCAGCTAGTTTGAGTGATACGCAAAAGTATGTTTGTAAATATATGAGTCATTCCATTGTGCTACCTAAAGTGAAGGTTCAAGATAAATAATGTTCATGGCAAAGTTCGCAGAATGTTTACATGAACATCTTCTGTCCAGATTGTTCTTCCAAGATCATTTAAGATGTTTGAAATTTGTCAACCAAAGAAAAGATTCAAGATCATTCTAGAAGATACCTTAATCACCTTGGAGAACACATGATTGAAGATAAGGCAGAAGCCTAAAGATGGAATAATTCTAGCAAGACAAGTCCACTGAGATTGTTCAACACACTGAGTATTGCCAGCTAACTTGAGTGATAGCCAAAAGTCAGTTTATAAACATATGAGTCATTTCGATTAAACGATAAAGTAATTAGATCTCATGATTTATTCGGCTAGAGCTTCGTTAAGTTGTCACCCGAGATATGATCGAACTTAGCTGGAATTCATAATAAAACTTGATCGCATAATTCTTGGAAAATGATGAACACGATAAACTAGAAAGTAAAATATGAAACTGAATAGAGTTGCGTCGCTGCTCTCTTGCATTCGCTTGCTTCTGTCTGAATTCAATTAAAAGTAAATTGGATCCTAATATATCTAATATCCATAAAAGAGTTTATCTTAACTAGGAAATAAAAATCTATATCTATCTAAACTAGGTAAGTTGACCAAAAAAGACTCCTTAGGGCTGTGGACTTCTTTGTAGCCACCTCCAAGTAATTTTCAGGTTGTAATTCACGTCTGGGCCCACTGGAAGTCTCAAAACGCATGGATCGGCCCAGTTCTAATTGCTAAAGCCCACGAACTGCGCCCAGAATTCTTTAGCTCCTGCAGTATGCCCTTACTGACTGCGGCTTCAAATCTCCTTACATCAAAATGCACAGCTTTAGTCTAGAATCTCGGCTCTTTCTTCACTATGGAGCTTTCTACCTGCATTCAACTCAAAAGACACTTCTTCCCACAAAATAGAGCAATTGGGTAATTACATAGCAATAATAGACATCAAACAGACCCCAAAACTAAGGAAAATATGGTCCAATCAACTTGTTTTTCTTTTTGAGAGTGTTAGCACACTCGGCTTGATAGTGACCATAGCCACCACATTCTCCACACTTTACTTCCTTATATCTGTCTTCATTTGACTCTTCATCCTTGGTTCTTCTAGGTTTAGAAAACATGTTCTTGCCAGCATAATTTTGAGAAGACTTCTCATAGCGTTTCGCAAACTTTGAAAAATTCTTTGACAACAAAGCAATTAACTCTGCCAGGTCAACTTTGTCAGGAACATTGTTGGGAACATCATCACTGGAATCAGCCTGAAACGCAATGCTTTTCTTCTGTACTGTTTCTTCATCTGTCAGCCCTATTTCAAAGGTTCGCAAGGACCCCATCAGTTCTTGTAACTTCATCTTACTCACGTCTTTGACTTCTTCAATGGCCGTAACTTTATAGGCGAATATTTTGGGCAGAGACCGAAGAACTTTTCTCACAAGTTTCTCTTTAGAAATCGCATCTCCAAGGGCAAAGCTTTCATTTGCAATGTCACAAATTTTGGAATTGAAATCAGCAAGTTTTTTAGCTTCATCCATCCGGAGGTTCTCAAATCTGGTAGTGAGCAATTGCATTCGTGAGGCTCGAATGCTGCGTGTTCCTTCAAATGTGGTCTGCAGTATGTCTCTCGCATCCTTAGCTTTGTCATAGGTGGAGATGAGTTTGAAGACATTCATGTCAACAGTCGAGAAGATAGCATTCATGGCTTTAGCATTCAGCCCCATGACCTGATAATTAGCATCCTCCCATTCTTCTTCCGGCTTCAGCACCACTTTGCCTTTTTCATCTTTCTTTGTGGGAGGCTTCTAGCCTTCAGTCACCATCTTGCAGGCTCGTTCATCAATTGAACGTATGAATGTTGTCACTCTGGCTTTCCAGTAGTCATAATTATTGCTATCAAGGAGCGGGGGCCGAACCATCAAAGCTCCTTCTTTCATTGTGTCCATCTTCGCAAAACAACACAAAATACACATATTAATAACCCAAGATCACACCTAAATAAAGGTGACCCGCTCTGGTGCCAATTGAAAAACACTAATCCATGTCAGGTGTAAAATAAATCTACTGCATACTAGTGTTCTTAGATATGTGAAGGACAGATATAAGAACAGTTAATAAAAAGCAGTAAATTACGCACAAGATTGATAACCCAGTTCGGTTAATCAACCTACTGGAGGGACTTCGCCCAAACTTGAAGATTCATTTGCTACTCCTTCATGAAGTGTATTTAGGATTTTACACATACAGGACTCCCTCCTTATGCCACCCGTTCTTCTTCAAGAGCTCCTTCGCTAAAGGAAAGCTATGAGATCCCCTCACAACCGTGACACTAGACTCCCTTTAGCTATCCATGACTTTAACTAACAATCTCTCTCGAGATTGCGTACAATATGAATTAAACAACCCCTCACGTGTTTCACTCAAAATACTCAAAAACTAGTCTATCACGTTGAACTGTTTATCGAACAACTACTAGTTAATACATGGGATACAAATGAAATTGACTCTCAAATAATATGCTAAGAGAGTCTAAGTAAGTCATCCACCGATTGTTGTAATAATCGGTCTTCTTATAATCTTCACTTCAATAACACCGTTGGTCTCTTTCCGCCGGTATAGGCAAGTGAATATTGGCTTGTGATCTTCCCAAACGTGTGTAGATACTTTCCATGTGTAGTAGGATTAAATTCAGCACGGTAGCTACACCACAAGGCAGTCAATCGATCATATCTTGACTTCTGAAAATGGATCAGCGCAAGATCTTGTAAATATGGAAACTGCCATATAAAAGTGTCCCTGGGTATGTCTGAGACATCAGAGGGAACAGTTCACCAACTGTTCTTCTTTTCTTGCACAGCAGAATAAGAAGCTTCAGGGACATACCCAAGCACATATTGTCAAACATATCTCACCAATAACACAAAATGAACACTTAGTGCATACCAATGGCACTAACAGTTGTTATTATGATTTTTTATTATATCAAAAAATCTTCGGGGAAATTATTATTGGTTAAGAAAAATGGTTATCTAAATACGGAAGCTTACTTTGATGTTGAATTTGCTAGTTTCAAAGACCGACATAAGGTTCAACTCTAGATAATTTACTTATGTTGGGGAAATTTTGGTAATATGGCATGGTAACAAACATAATATTGTTGTTAAATTTTCTTGTCGGGGCCGAGTATAAGGGCAATGACTCACACAACTGCTGAAATGATTTGGCTGATGAATCTACTCGATGAACTAGCTAAGGTTCATTTCAGAGAAATATTTGCTTGTGCAGTGTGATAACCAAGCTATTGGAAAAGATTGTATTAGAGTTTTGAGTGATATTAATTAGTGATATTGTGCTAAAATAGAAATATGTTGATCAAGTTATGTCATATGATAATCATGTATAAAATAGAGCCATATAAAGTAGGTCAAGTTACGAGCTTAATTGGCTGGAGTATAGAAGAGCTCAGTTGAAGAATTGAAAACAAATAAAAGCTCATCTTGAGTGGATAAAAGTCAAAACCAACTAATGTTGATGGACCAAGTCAAATGATGGTTGATTGATGGTAAAATTGACTGATGAAGCAAGTGGTAAGTTGACTAGGGAAACAAGTCGACTGATGAAGAAAGCCTACTGAAAGAGTAATAATCAGTCAAGAAGTAAAGAAATTCGACTGAAAGAGGAACGATCAATCAAGAACTAACAAAATTCGACTGAAGAGGAGCAGATGGTCGAGAATTGAAGTTGGAGATTGAAGTGATGCAAGTGTTGTAGCTAAGTGGTGTCAACCTTACATGAAAATGACTAAACACGCTCTCCGAAGTCAAACTGAAAAGTTATCAAAAGTAGAAAGAAGATTAATAGGAACAACGCTAAATGTTAGAGACCACCTCATCCAATTACAACAACTAGTCTTCTGCAACATACAAACAATCTCAACAGATCATTTTGATCCAATGTTGAAGATTCATCCACATTGATCACTCAGTTCGAGTTCTAAGATAGTTTTACCGTTCTTAGTTTTGTAAAGTTATGAGTGTTAAAATCATAATCCTTTGTACAATCTTGGGATATTTAAAACAATCAACCCTAGCTACAATAGCACCTTATCCATTATGAGAGAAATTGAGAGTTGTGAGATTTTTCAAGCTTGAAATAGGGTTAGATCTCCACAATCAAATCTGAAAGTTTCAAGTGTGAGCAACTGCTTTGTTGTAACTACGAGTGCATAGTAATCACCTTCCAGCTATTTTTGGAATAGATAGGATGTATAGTCAGTTTAAGATGCAAACCTCCATATATCTTGCTTTGTTTAAATGTTTTCCTTAACTTCGGTATGTGTTTAGTTAAATGTTTGTTTATTGCACAAGTTGTGTAGGTATTAAGAGTTTGGATTGATATATATATATCATTCAACAATGCAAAACCAATTGAGTCAAACATTGAATTGAAATTTGTGTGAGCAAAACTGACTGAGGCTTCAGCTTCAGTCGAGAAACCGCTTCTGCAAGCCAATTGACTTTGATATTTTTTTAAGTGATTCAACCGTGATTATTCACTCCTTCTAATCACTTAACTAAGTTTTTCGAAACCAGCATAAGTTGTTATTCACATTGCAAATAATCCTATTTTTCACAAGAGCACTAGATATATTGAGGTTGACGATCATTATATTCACGAGCATGTACTAAGCGAGAAAATAGCCACTCCATTCACTTCGTCTTCTAATCAAGTGGCACACATTTTCACCAAATTTATAGGAGGAAAATGATGTTTTGAACTTTGTGACAAGTTGGTTATGAACTTATGATTGATATATATACTCCAACTTGAATGGGCATTGTTAGAGATTTATTGTATATATTTTGTATCGCCAATTTTCTCATATACTAGGTGCATATCAGACAGTCAATGTGGATCAATGTATTGATCCCGGTCAATTCACAAAAAAAAAAGTAAAAGAATACTTTTTAAGGATACATGTGATATTTTTTTTAAATTTTGCGTGATATTTTTTAGTATTACGGTCGGTACTGATTTTTACGGGTTTTTTTTATTGTCGATACTTTTTAAGAACACGGGTGATACTTTTAGGCTTTCGAGTAATAGTTTTTAGTATTGCGGTTGATACTGAATTTCATGTTTTTTTTATGAGCTGATCGATCAATGCGCCTTGACCGTCTAATGATGCATAAGATGCACACAAGAGCTTCTCATTTTGTTTGTATCTTGTGTGTATCTTATATAGTAGGTAGTTATTCCATTTTATGCTTAGATTGTGACGTAGTCTCTGTTTCCTCTCTATATGATGGTGTCGTGCGTCTCTATTCTTAATAATATACATAATCATTTTCTCCAACATACGTCTACTTTGATTCCTTTATACACTATGCATTCGGTTAAGTAAACCAATCAAAAGTGGAGGAAACATTCAGCAACCAATCAATTTCTCAGCAAAACGATGATCTTTCCACATGAGACAAACGAGAATGCTACATGAAAAACAGAAAAAAAAAAACAATACAATTATTTTCCATCTAGGAAGTTTAAAACAACCACAGATTATTATTCCAAAAAAAAAAAAACATTTCAACCAAATTTGGACTTGATTTGATCAATGACAGATTCATTAACTAGGAAAGCTTTCGTGAGAACGTCGTTGGGAACAGAAGGTCTTGAGCCAAAGAGATTGACAGAAACAATAACAGCTCCAGGCATGTGGCTATTGAAAGCAGTGTAAATGAGTGCTTTCTCATTTCCAACATTCAGCTGGAAATGCACTAGGCCTCTTGGAATCACAAACATCTGCCCTGCTGTCAAGTTTTTCGCGTAAAACACGCCAGAGGTGGTGATGATCCCCACGAGCAGCTGCCCTTGGATGAGTATGCCAGACTCTGTGGCTCGAGGGTGTGAGTGAGGAGGATTAAGGCCTCCAGGAGCTATGTCGACACGGTTCATCGAGATTCCTAGAGTGTTAAGTCCTGGAAATGCAAGAACATTGCCCTGTATCACATTGCTGCCAAAGGAATTGTTGGTGTTTCCCTCTCGAGCTAGACCAACAAAGAAAAAATCCTCTGATGTCACATTTGAGGCCGGTTTGCAGGGAAAACCGTTCACTGAAATACTGCCCTGAAGATCAGCTATGCAGAAGTCCTGCAGTGGATCAGGATCTGAAGAGAGAGAAGGTGATGGTAGGAGTAGAACAAGTGTTAGAATTAGGATTGAAAACTGAGGTGATTGGATAACTGTAGAAGCCATTGGAGCAACTGATCATATGTGGTGTAAATGAACTCTTTGCCTATTGGTGGAGAGTTTGATTGATTTATAGACCCTTTTATACTTAAAGTCAATGGTAGAAAATTAATCAAACATTATTCTAGGATTTTGTCTGGAGTAGTTGGCTTTTGAGTCTCGATCATGGAGTAGAAAAGTTGCATGCATGATGAAGAGAGCTAGAAGCAATGACCTCATCTGAGCCGCATGCCGTTGAAATGGGACGGAGTCAGAGTTCTTGATCTGACGGTCCAGCTGCCTTGTTAGTCGTTCCATCTCTATCAATCTTGCTGATAATACTGAAGCAGACTTTAAAAATCAGTCAACTGCAAAACAAAAATAAAGCAAAAAAAAAAATGTCAGAATCGAGATAAAAGATTGTGTTAATGAACTGCTTTTTGACATTTAATTTCTGCTTGCCCTTTCATCCATATCTTATTAGCTATGCAAGAAAAAAGTAGCAGATTTAGAAGGATGTGAGGTTTCTTATAGGACTTGGTAAATTTAAGGCAAGTTTAATTTCGAGTACTTTTTTATTGCACAAGTCATGAAAACTAGTTGTGTGTGATGTTGGTTAAAGAAAATGTCGCATTGAACTACTCCACGCAAGCAGAAGTGTACGTGATCGTTTTCAAAGAATTTTCATCAGGGTGGAAAAAGGATTATGAATCAGGTAGATTAGAGTAAAATGGCACAATAACTCTGCAAAACAGCCCTGTCGAGTAGGGGTGCCTCCTCGCGAAGAGGGTCTCAGTGACCAGGCCTAGATGACGGTTTACCAAAAGACTACGTGAGATGTTTCAAACCATGTGACTAAGTCACAGTCACTCCTTCAGAATCATAGGCTGGGGAACCATAATACTTCCATTCTAAGTTGCTTAGTGATTGACTGTTGATGGATCTTTGACACTAGTTATGATTTAATTGTACTATAAACTGAGCTGAATTTTTTTAGTAATGTGAGTTTCTGAAATGAAGTTTTGATATAATATTTACAGTAGGATCAAAGCTTGATAAAATGAACAGTCTTATGGCAGTTTTCTTCGAGATTTTGGAGTTATGGTTTGAATCTGAGTTCCATTTCAAGAGATCAGCTTTGCTGCACAGATTGATTTGTGATAAACTACTGATGAAAAACAGACAAATGGTTATCATTCCATAAAGATTGATCATGTTCTACAACTCTAGAAGAACATCATCTACGAAAATGAGTCCAGTAAAAAATAAGATGGATCCTTTAATTTTAGTAGTTTACATTGTGAAAAGGTAAGCCGTTTTCTGTTCTCTAGCTAAAATATAGCTAACCGGCTCAAGTTTTACATGCCCTTCTTCACTATCTATATATTGATTGATACACAGACTGACTCTAAAGCACGTAAAACCTAAACTTGCAATTGTGGTGCTCAGTCTTCAGACAGATGACCACCAGTTAATTACTGCATAGTGCCTATCAGATTGTTATAATCCAAGTATTTCCATGTGGGAGAGAGTTTTTTGCTTGTTCAGAAGGAAAGCTGCCCTTCTTCAATCAGTGCAGCATAAGCTTCTTGCTCGTTATGCTTGCGAGGAGCATGTCTATGACCTGAAGATGTCATCAACAATGGCATCAAATTATAATATTCTAGATTTCAATTCCTACTAAGGTTGCATAGTGATTGTGTAGGTCAATCGAGACAGAAAGCTGTGTTGTAACTTTACCTATAGCTTCTGAGTCACGAGAATCAGGAACTCATATAACATTCAACCTCAAGCTCCAATGCTCCATCAAGCAAATATATAGGTATATAGGTATGGATAATCTAACATGGAGAAAAATAATGGAAAACAGAATGGAAAGGAACTGCAAAAAAGAAAGAAAAGATTGAATGTGTCAGGTTAATACAGAGAGATTCCTTATATGAAATAACCTTAACAGAAACAATGAGCTTTACTTTCAGTTTAGATAGCTCATTGTTTTTTAGACATTCTAGATCTAGTTATTAACAACCTAAATCTGGTTCTAAGCCCTCAGCTCGATATAGCTACCTTATTTCGTACCTCTTCAGACCATTTCAAGGTCTCCAAACAACAGAGGGAGAAGAAATTACCTGCACGAACAGCTCATGCGTCTGTTTTGGAGAGGGGAGATTTGGTGCTTTGCCTAATCACCCGGAGATGTTCAGCTATCTCCGTCAAGAGTTTAGCTCCTTCATCTCCTATCTGCATCGTCCTAGCTGCGTGCTTTAAGAAGCCACTATCAGCTTCAACGACTCTCAGCCTCTCCTTGATCATAGATACTTCTCTTGTAAGAGTAGCTTTCTCTTTATTTTCGCTTTCCTCTGAACAGGAGAAACATTTATAAGGTTTAAGGCAAAGTAACAAAAACAAAGAAAAAGATCTTCTAAACAATAGCTATCATCATTTTACCTCTGGCTTCATCATCATCATTCTTGATTGTCTCCAACTCTGAGCAATTGGATTCTTTATCTGCATTCAATTTTTTTTCGAGACCAGTCAATAGACCAAGAAGGTACGATCTCTCACCCTCAAAATCCAACGATGATACTTCCTCCTTAGGATGTTCACAAGGACCCTCACTCTCTTTCTGATCACCTGCATTGAAGCTATCACAGTCTGATCTCTCACTAAACGGCGAGGAGTGAGATTTCATCTCCGGGAAATCATCATCAGCATCAACTTCACAAATGTCACTACCAATTTTCCTGATAGGCCCATATTTTACTCGATAGGAATCAAGTTCAGACTCCATTGCCCTCAGATCATCTTCTTTCTTTATAAGCAAGTCTCTCATGATCTGCAAAGCTTCTTCGTCGTATTCTGCTTGCTCCTCCATCATTCTCTGATACTGCAACGCCTCCATCTGAATAGCTGCCTTCTCTTGTTGTATCCGAGTAATCATAGCCATTGCATTATTAGCAGCCACAGCAGCAGCACTCCTTTCTTTATCCAATTCCATGTACACCGCCATCAGTGAGTCATGATCAAGATGAACTTGTTTCTTCAAACGATTCAGTAGGTCCCCGTCTACCTCGTTCAAAGGGCTTATATCAAATGGCTCGATAAAAGCATCCACCTTGTCAAAATTTAGTTTCTTACTGCTCCTGTTCAGCCACCTTGGACTCTCTTGAGTTGGATCAAACTGGATTCCAAAATACTTATTTGCTCTCATAAAATTTGGAGTTCTATTAGGATCTTCACCTAGCTCCTTGGCATCTTGTAAAAATGGTGTAATTGTAGCTCTGATATCCTCTTTTCCTATACATCATCATAAACTCATCTTTTTATCAAACAATCACTAGAAATGGATTTATATATGACTAAACAAAAACAAAACAAAAAAAGAAAGCAAGACAAGTCACCTTGATTATCAGCATTTGAAGCATCATTATGTGGAGCCTCCAACTCGATTTCTGACATGAACTTAAGCTCTGTATACCTAGAACGTGGCGTTTCGCGCAATTCGTCGTTTCTGCTAGACAACCACGACATTCTTGGAGAGGGGGCTGGAGATTTGGTGGACAAATTCCTTAGAAATTTCTTGACAGGCCTCGGTTTGAGAGGCTCACCACAGCAAGAACACCAAGAAGGACTAATGCCACACCTCTCATCACCGGACTCTCCATCGTCCTTCTTGAGCCGCCTGAGCAGCGATCTCCTCTCGTCGTCCACCAAGATCCCTGCAATGGACTTGTACTTGTCACAATCTGCATCTTTCTCTGTGGCAAAGGAAACATGGCACACTTGGCACATTGTCCGAATATCGGTCAACTTCTTGTGCATGTTGCAATAGCCGAGGGTGGAGACATCCTTCTTATGAGTGTCGCAGATGGAATCATTGTAGTAGAAACTCGCACTGCGGTGGACAAGGACATGATCTATCCTTGTGCAGAGCAGACAGGGGGACTTGAGCCCGAAGAAACGGGCGAATTCGTTGGAGACGAAAGCTATGAATCCGTCGACGAAGAGCAAGACTATCATCACCCATTCAAGGAGGGCATTACTCAAGAAATGTGGGATTGCTTCCAGAGTTTGCTCAACGAGCCACTTCACCAATTCGATCGGCATATTGGACAAACTGAGAGTAATTCCACAGGTTATGTTAGAAAAAATGCGGAGGGGATAGGATCATGACCGTGCTAAGAAGACCAAAACTCAGATCATGACCTCTCTCTCTCTCCTCTTTTCCTCTCTCTTTCCCCTCCCTCTTTTCTCTCTCTTCCTGTTTCACCTTTCTGGGATTATCTTGCTGGTTTGTTTCTGCAAGAACGAACAATAAACAAGGGTGTTTCCCTCGGAGGTTTGCCTAAATTTGGATGGTGGTGGCTTGTTTTGAGCAATGTGTGGTATTTGGTCACAGATTCAGTTTGCAGAAGATGATGAATGAGAAATGGAAATACCTGAATTAACGGTCTACCGTGAAAGAACCATGCTTTGCGTATTCATCACATATTGTAATCATATATTTCGTGTAACCAAATTTAAAAAAAAAAAAAAAAAAGGATGTAATTTTGCATGTCATGATGAACTTTGGCTGGTCGTATTTTAGTTTCATTATTATCTTGTCGTTACCTAAATTCAAAAGGGGTATAAATAATGGATAAAAAATGTTTAAAAAATAAAAGAAGATACATAGTAGTAGGACGATAGGAAAAGACTTCCCCAAAAAAAGAAAAAATAATCGAGGATTTAAAATAACTCACTGCAACTGTTATATATATATATATATTGTGTGTGTGTGTGTGTGCGCCAATTAACAGAAATGGTATTTTTAGCATATGGTTTTCTCCAAAAAAAACACACACACAATTATCATGCATGCTAAACTTGTCAGTCAACGTTAAGCAGACAATTTTAAGATCCTTTAAAGAATTACCTGCGCTAAAAATTATTGAAGTACTATTATCCATGAGATGTATATAAACTGATGTCAGAAAATATGTAACTCAAGATTTTGTATTTCTTATCGTGTTTTAGCTTCATGCTTCATACGTGCAACATAGCATAAATATAAACTTAAATAGCCTGGTAATAAACTTTGGTAATTCCTTTTTAATAAACTAAATCTCATCTGTAGGTAAAATCAGTTCATCCATCCGTAGTGTACGTTTCTACACATTTATACACCCAAAAAAGAAGTCATTCAACGATATGATCTCTCAGTAATATAACTAAG
The DNA here is from genome assembly GCA_026008535.1 of Perilla frutescens. Taxonomy (NCBI): domain Eukaryota; kingdom Viridiplantae; phylum Streptophyta; class Magnoliopsida; order Lamiales; family Lamiaceae; genus Perilla; species Perilla frutescens. The sequence goes on along the minus strand of BRKX01000003.1, from coordinate 12,793,991 downwards.
GAAGTATACGAAAACGCCCTGAGCAGAGTAAGGGTATAGCTAGTTTTGAGATGATAGATGTAAAGAAAGGTATACTGACGACTCTCCAACTGTTTGACATTTTGATATCCTAACTAACAGAAAGCACGTTCGCAGACAAGTAAGGAGAAACACGACCCTGCACCTGAAAAAGAAAAGGCAAGAAAAAACTCAAAATTGGATGAAGTTTAGGTGATAGCCAATAATAGTTAACAGAATTCAACCGGCAAAAGGGTCTCAGTCTAAGATTCAAGTGAACTTATGCCTCAAAATGAGTCGAGTTGAAAAACATGTGCTTGGTCTTGAGCTCAATGCTCCAGCCCACCTTAGTCGTGGTGGCACACTTGAGCTGGAGCTTGAGTAATGCATTGATTTGTTTTTGGAGAAGATAAAAAAAATGCAACAACATTTGGGGTGAAAAGGGGATAAAAACAAACATGGGATATCCACGCTCAAAGTGACACAAATGGATAGATGTCATGATAACTACTTAGATGCAGAAAGAAGGCACGCAGCAGCAACACAAACAGAGAAAACGATAACAAGATTTAACGAAAGAGAACTTTTTGCCAAGACCTATATACCTGCAGTAAAGAAGTAGGAATTTGAACGAATCCTTGAAGTAACAAATCAACATCTTCCAAAATATGGGGTGGAACAGGGGTTATAACATGAAGTAGGCCTTTGAAGGTATCAATGCTTCTCACAATTCCTGATTCATGGAAGATAAAAACAAGATTCATGAACTTTGGAAAGAACTATAAACAAACATCAAGTTACTTGTTGACCATATAATATATCGTCAGTAATTGACGTACATGCCAGTCGGCTTTAGCAGAATGAGCTTCTCAAAGAAAAATGAATAAAAAAGTAACAACTTTTCGATTATAAAGATTAGGAATTTCATAAACTATGTCCAGTAGTGTGTAGTCCAACCATTAGTCATCGGCATCCACACTTTTTAGTTTTACTTTGTAGAAAAACACAGCTTTAATTGTTGAGTAAAAGGGTATGATCGATCAGATACTGCTATAATTAAGAGAAAGTAAAGAATTCTGTAGATGTTATAAAAACTTGAGTGGTAGAAAAATGATCCAAACAAGTGTTCAGTTCACTAACCCAAGCCAACACATGGAGGCAATTGCTCAGACACTGAACTCACTGCCAGCCCTACAATAGTTGCATTCAAACTGTAGAAAGTTTCAGTTGTCGCAACCTAGCAAGAAAACATTACACCATCAGAAATATCTAATTTCAACACTGATACTTGGAAAAACTAACACAATATAAAATGAACATAGGTAGCACAACCTAAGTATCCTTTGCATAGAGAAAAATAGGTGTTTGTAAATATAGTCTTAATCCTAAACTAGAAAGATACTCATGTCTCAATAATCTTTGCAGATAATTCAAGATCTGACAAGCTGGCTCTACCTGGCAATGAAGGTGTTTTATTTTGATACTTGATATGGGAATTTCATATGGAGGGTGAGCAGCCAATGCATGAGCAAGTTCCTTGATCGTGGAGATAACCATATCACTCGGAAAGCATTGCCTAAAGTATGCCATTACTCGCAGATCTCGTAGAAGGCGTGCATCCTTTCGAACCGGCACCCTAAAAAATAGATTACTAGGGATTAAGCAAACTGACATTTCAAATAGATTGAGTACAATTTATAGAACTTTGAAACTGGCTGTGTCAGGGTAACAAAGAAAAGAAATAAAACTGTTTCTCAATGAAGAAAACTAAAACCATGAAATGTTATCTACCAGATGCAAAACTTAAAAATGCCCACAGAGGCAGTCTTTATGATTTCTTTTCCTTCAAGTAGGAAGAATCACACACTAAAAGACTTTCAATACATGATCTGAGTCTTCAAGGATCGAGAAAAAGGAAACTCAGAGAGTAATGAAGCCCCTTATATATTAACTCCAAAATCAACACAGTATAATAGAAACCTTAGAAAAATTACACATGATATGAAAAAAAAAACAACTCTCATATCAAAATTTTGATGACAAGAAGCTTACGATATGCTTAAGTGGTCCTGAATGGCAGTATAAATCTCAATGACGGTCACAGCATCAGTATTCCCCTCGTTTAACCAAAATGCCCCATCTGGTAAGTTCTTTTTGTGAACAGATCTTTGAATCTTAACCACATGTGTAACAGACATATACTTTAGCATGTCCACCAGGATCTCATAACCAATACCTGGCATAAGAAAATAGACAATAGAGCATGTTACTACTTATATGTAGTAGATGATGCAGTAAAAAAGAAATATCAGCACTTTTATTTTGCAGCAGGATATAGTCATATAGAAGAACAAACCTTTTACCCAGCCTGGGGTATTTATGACAAGTGGTAACCCTGCACCCTGGATTTCTGTGTCCAGATAGTGATCAAAAAGGGCCTTTATATAAGTCAAATAGGTTGCCGGGTCCCTTTTAGAGGAGATGTCCCCAAAGAAAAAGCATCTGGAATGTGAAAGCAAATACCTCAATATCGTTGCAGTGCGCATTAAATAGGAAAACTCATCTTCAAAAGGCTAAATATTATATCAATACAGAACATGATACTAGATACATGTGAACTGTATGATAGAGTATGTGAGTACAGGCCGTTAAAGAACCACACTAATAAAAGTTTACATAGACCAATCATCAATATTGTAAAAGGATCACAGTCCACATCGCCAGCATACACCACAAATTATGAATATTTGGCTATCCATCCCTAACCCAAAAAAAAAAAAGAAAAACAGAAACTAAGAACACCACAGTTCAAGGTGAATCCTAGATTTAAATCCCTATAGAGAAATATCAAATTTTAATACATAAGCCATACCACTGTGAGGCATTATATAAAATTACAAATTATGATCCAACGACACAGCCAAGGAATGATATACCCCATTATGTTATGCTAAAGGCACTCCTTTGTTTGGATTAACATATAAAAACAAAGAAAAGACATGTTAAAAGAATTATAATTCAAATGATTTACATAAATAATTTATAGTTGTATCATCTATGGCTAATTATTTCAATAAAAATATACCAGAAGAGTAAGATGCTGCTTCCATAAAAGCAAAGAAGAATTTCCTAATTAAAGTAACTGACGACAAGCATTCAATTGAGAAGCCAGCTTAATATTGATTGTCCCAGAGTCTGGCAATATTGCATATCTCACGTGCCAGTTTCTCGAGGCTAAATTTCTGATATGCAACATTGCTCTGTAGCACCTTACAATTTATAAATATTCCATTTTGCTTTCAAAATGAATAAGAAAAATGAAATGGGTCTCAATCAATACAACATGATATGAATGAAACAAAGTACCATACCTTGCAGGAGTTTTCACGCATGGAATCGTCAAATCTAATGCCAAACAGATAATAATTATGAGAATGAAGTTATTCCAAGCAACAAAGTAAACACTCAACCAAAGAAAAAAAAAAAGTTCACCTTTATAGAAACCTAAAAAAACAAACATAGGTACCTGGAGTTATTTTGTCAATAACAGTTAGTGATAGGAGACCTGGAGGAGTAAACTCCGTCTGCCCAACATCAGTATCGAGAAAAGCCACTCTTTTGTGCCTGAAAAAAGAACTCGATATTTCAAATATATACAAGTGTCAATTCCATTACAGATATATGAATTATGCTAATGCACAGGGCTTAACTATACTCTCATCGTATCATGTCATCAACGGAAATTTCTTATACCATACTAAAATGAGTATAATGTTCAATATTCCAGATTATACAGACAAGCAAAGCGCATAGTTGAGACACAGTAAACATCTATAAACATGTGGATGTGGATACGAGACTGGGAAAAAAGTTCTAAAATTGGAAAAGGTCACAAATCCACATGCACGAAACATCTACAAACATATTTACAATAAAAATTTCCAACAAAATAACATCAAGAACCCACAAGCCTGCACAGAAGTGCACAAATTCTACAACATTTTCTCACAACCCAAATCCAAAATTCAAACTTCACCTAAATAAAACCACTCCACATCAAAATAGAAAAAAGAAAAGACAAGAACTTGGCAACACCAACAGGATCAAGGTCCAAAAAAGTACCTCTGGAGAAGCACATTAACGAGGTGGCGGGCGAAAGTAGTTTTCCCGCTATTTTTCGGGCCGCAGACAAAAGTGATTGGAAAATAAACGGGCCCGCGGGATATGGCGTCTGCTGCGTCCGACCATTCCTCAGGTATAACGATTTGTGGTGACGGGCTCTCTGTTTCTGAAGCTGCCGCCATACTTCTGAAGTTGTGCTGATTTCTCTCTCCTTCCCCTCTTCTCTCTCTGCACTTTCTCTTTTTCTTCTTATTCTTCAAGTCCTTTTGTCTGGAATTATGCGGCGGCGCTGGGGTTTTAAAGGCGGGGGTTTGGGGTAGTACGGTGGCAGCTGGGCACGCCGGCGGCGTGTGCCTTTGATCTTTTGGTGTGTGGAAAGTGGAAACAACGGATGAAAATATAATATTTTTATTTTTATGAAAAATATTGTTGAGTACTATATTTATATTAAATTTCGTAAAAAATTGGAAAATCCTACCTTTTATAGATAATTTAGTATTTTCGATTTTATTTAATTTATGCTACAAATTAATTGATATTCGTATTCATCTAAATTAGTATTTATTTCTATTGTATATGTAAACTAGTATTACACCCGTGCAATGCACGGTAAAAATGAGATACACATACTTACAATTTTATTAAAATATGATAACAATAAAAAATATTCATTCAATTATGGTATTAAATTAAAACTCTGGCAAGGTGCAATATATAAATCATGGATGATTGAAGTGTAATTTGCATTTTAAATAAAAAAAAGTAATTATTAAATAAGGTAACTTGAATAAAATTAAATTAGAAGTGCTTCAAAGTAAACTATAAATAATATCAAAATTTATAAATATTTAAAAATTTCAAAGGTTTTGAAACACTTTCTTATACACCTCTATTCTGTATTTAGGTTATTTGATGTGTTATAGATTTAGTATTAAAAAATTAAAATACATAAAATTTATTTATTTGAAATTTATTAATATATAATTAAATGGAAAACTAAATATTTATTTTTTTATTTTCAATTTATTTATATAAAAAATATACCTTATAAAATTTTAAATTTTAAATGTATTTAATATTAAAATGATAAAATTAAATATATCTCAATCGAAAGATTGAAAAATTTGAGATACTTCTAGAGCTTGGGCATCACAATTTAAACGTGGGCAGGTAACTCAACTAAAATTGCCACTATATTAAATTACAATTTGACAGTTCTATTTAATCCTTATTTTGTTGATATTATTATTTTTAACCACAACCCCCTTATATATAAAAAAAATCTTAAACAATTTAAACATTAAATCAAAATTTTTTAGTTGAATATTAAAGTAATTTAGTCTTACGAAAAATCCAAATACTCATTACCAAGATTTGCTTACAAAATAAATTAAAAAATCAATTGAATACATTTTTTGTAAAAAAAAATCATTATTACTAAAAATGAAATAAATACATTTATTTATAGAAATAACCTTTTGTTAATAAAAGACAGTTTTTACTATTTTTATGTTTAGATAAAATTATTTTTATGAATCACTTATTTATTAATAAAACATCATTATTAATAATTATGACACATCGATGTTACAATTTTACATAGGTACTAACATTCATTTATACAAAAATCAAATAAATACATAATTATCTACAATTCAATTGGGGTCAACACTCAAAAGTTTCAAATATTGCAATAATAATAAATAATTATATTATGCATGAAACAATTAGATACATAATATGCATGTAAATATCCAATAAAAATAAGAAATAATTTCAGACAAAGTGTGTTAAGTAAGGGATAGGCTCACAGTAAAAAATATATATTAAATATAAATTAACATATTAATTTATACTACAATATATTAAAATTTATTACATCCTCCCTCTGAGACTATATATATAAAATTACATGTAGAGATATAAATAATTTCTTAATAAACTTCGGATAAAAAAAATAAGCGATTACATTCAAATTCTTTAATAATATATAAAAAAAATCTAATTCATATTGAATATATCAAAACTATAAGAACGAAGATGCAAAACATAAATATACACTAATAACAAAACTTACATACATCTTGAAATAATAATAATAATAATAATAATAATAATAATAATAATAATAATAATAATCGTGTAAAAGTGAATTACAAATTGTTGTATATAATTACAAAAACTGAATTAACAGATAGTGAAGTGTGTAAATCAATGAATTAATTATAAATTGTGAAGAACTAAATCACCTGTTGCGTGAAACTATCGTCTACTACAATCTGAATTGTAACAACCTTCATATACATAGCTATGCATTTATCAACTTCAAACATAATATATAAGATATTGAGAAAGTAGTAAGAGGTATATTGTATACAATGCTATATATTGAGAGATTCGTGAGAGAGGTATATTTTGTGAGGAAAGAACCACTTTATATAATGTTGATTTTTTATCATGATAAATTGATTTATTTTTCGTTAAAAGGATAATAGGGAAAAAAACGACAATATCTTCTATTGGATAAAAAATAGTAGATGATTAATCTCCACTACATAAAATTTTTAAAAAAATGTTGGCGGGTATGATGAGATTGTTGTTATAGATGCATGATTTTTTTTATCATAAATTAATTTTATCCATACAAATAGTAGATCAATTTTACAATTTATTCTATAGCATATCGATTTTTCATGTAAAACACACACAAGTAATAAGATAATTATACTTTCATCTTTTTAATTAAGAAAAAGGTAAATATTATTTTATTATATAAAATCAAACATAAAACATAAAGATAAAGAAGTATAAATTTACTACTATCAATATTAAACAAACAAAATAAATTTATCATTGTCCAATCCAATAATTACAAACTACGTATTATACTAAAAAGAATACTAACAATACTTATTATATTTTAAAATAAATAAAATAATAATGACGATAAATATAGGTGGCTCAAAATAAACTATTAATGTGGCCCGGAACTTATTACATTCAATTAAAAGAAAACGGCTCCAACGACCATGAATAACGTAACATTTGCATCTTCATCTCATCTAAATCTTCATACCTTCACACTACAACCAAACAAAAAGCTCAATGTTTTAGATTCTTCTCCATGTTTACAATTAATTATTGTGTTTACATTTACCCATCATCAATCAACCGATTAACCCTCTGAATAAACCCTAAAATATAAGGTACAATTTCTAGTCGTTTTTGTAAGACACACACAAATCAAAAGGTTGTTCTATAAATATAATATTATTATAAATACTATAAAAGTAAAAAAAGAAAAAAAAAATATTTTGCAAAACTTCGCAACGTACCATTAGCTTTGGATCTGAAGAATTGGATGAACAATTCTATAAAAAAATTAGATTCATGGTTCGGGTGAAATTGAGAAACATACATCTCAATTTTAGATTAATGGTTAGAAGCAGACTGAAAAATATAACAAATTAAAACTTCAATATGTACCTGTCAGTGGATGCGGGTTGGAAAATAATATGTACCTGTCAGTGGATGCGAGTTGGAAATAGAGACTAATTATCATGATTTTGTTATTAAATAGATAATAATGACTATCTTTTTTCCAAATTTTTAAAAAATTGAATTCTAAAAAAAATCTCTTTTAGTCTTAGAAAATATCAAAAATACAATGAGAAAATGACAATCTGGTTCCAATTTATAGACAAAATTATTACTATTTTTAAATAAACAATGATTCCTAATTTCCTATAATATGGTAATTTTGAAATTTGTTTCAAATAAAATCAATTAAAATAATTGATGTGATTATTACTAAATTAAAATTCATTAACAAATTTAATTAAATTAATAACTAATCACTGGTTATTTTATGGAAATAAATCAATATAATCATAGAAACATATAATTAACATAATTATATTAGATTTTCGAATATTATGCCTACTTTGTGTTATTAGTCGTATAATATGTATTAATGTATATTATTTTGAAATCTATGCAATTCTAATAGATTAGTGTATTGTTATGGAGATTGACGGTTGTGTGATAAATTACGATCTTTTGAATATTTTTCTAAATCAGTATAATGATCATTAATCTAATAACATATACATGTACACGCTATTACCAAAATCAAATCAATTGCACTGATTTGTATAGATATTATTAGTTGCTATTTGTTAAATATGGGCAGATGCAAAATTAACAAATGAATAAAACTTATCAACCCCCTTCCGAAAGATATACATACCAATTTAATTAACATTAAATTAGCCTGAATAATTACCAATCTAATTAACATAAATTAAATAATTATTTTCAAGAAACTATTATTGTCCAATCTATTATAATTGGTTTACATATTACGCATACTAATATTATACATACATACATACATATATATGTATAACGAAATAAAAGTAATTGATACAATATAATTCTATCTATCTGCAAATATATAATGTAAATAAGATTTTAAAAGAGGATATTATTGTAGCCGGATTTTAAGGTATTGATTTTAGGAAATTAAGTAAATGAATGAGTAAGTTAATTATTAAATTACATAATGAATTGTTGATATTTATATTATTAAAATCTACAATAGGAAATGTTATTTAGGCGGGAAAAATTATGATTACTATTTATACAAATTATCCCGCTTTTAAATATAATATAGATTCCATGCTACAATCTCGTACACTACAAATCCCTCCCGAATGTGCGACATGTGTCCTCTAATTTTTGAAAGTAAATTTAACTATAAAATTAAATATTTATTTGATTATAAACTTAACTATGGTTAATTTTTATTACATGGCATGCTTTTACCAAGGCTCGTGAATCTATGTAGACAAAGATTCACCAAATCTTGTTAAATCGTTGGCATATATTATCGACAACAAACAACTATACACCGGTATCATATCAAATCAAATGTTTAAATTATGAAAAAATGTAAATAATAATATTTATGATAATAAGTGTTTTTAAATCATCGAAAAATATATATTTATAAATTTATAATTTTTTTGGTATTTATATAAACATTTTCAATATTATAAGTATAAGATAAAATATCAATTCACATCAATGATATGCATGATTTTTCCAAGACACGTGAATCTACGTGGATTTATCAAATTTTATTAGAACACTGGCAGCTATTATCGACAAGTTGCAAAATATATATCGCCAACATATTAAATAAAATATTTAAATTATGAAAAAATGTAAAAAAATAATATTTGTTCTAATAAGTTTTGTTAAATTACTAGAAAAAAAATATTTACAAATTTATAATTTTTTGTTATTTACATAAATATTTTCAATGTGATAAATATAAAACAAAATATAATAATTTGTCATGCTTTTTTCATGGCTCATGGTAAAGATTTATTAAATCTTATCAGATTACCAGCACATATCATTGGTTAAATGCAAAATATACACCAGCAACATATCGGATAAAAAGATTTTCAAATTCATTTTTTCATAAATAAAAATCTAATTAATCAGTTATATAAAAAAATTAATTATTTATTTTTCAAATCCATTATGCACATTGTATTGAAAAAAAAATATATATTATTATTTCAAAAATACAAGAATCTCAAATATATGAAAACTTATGTATATTTAATGTGATCTGCAACTTCCATGACCATCGCAGATGCATACATTTTGGTACCAGTAACTTTTCCAGCCAAACAATCATGGTCCAATGATTTGCCTCTGTTGTGCCGATTATATGTACGGTTCATTAATACATTTTACGGATACCAATATTTATTTCACATATGTCAATACCTTTTTACAGATATCAATAATATCTTTAATAAAAAAGTTGCCACTTTTTGCAAAGTTGGTTATACTAAAGTTTGTAGTGCATGATTTTGTAGGGTAGAATTTAACGTATTCTATACTAGTGGTCCAATATCTCATCCTTAGTCAAAACAGTTAACGGTGTCTACTAGTGCCATTATTTAACACTAAGTGTTTTTAGATTGTCGTGATCCTTATGACAAATCAAGAACATAAAGATTTTGATTTTTCAAATTTTGAAGGCCATGTTCTAAACATGATTATATGAACATTTTGTTGTCAATCTGATTAAAGATCGAAGAATGTACATGATCATGTGGTGAACATGATCATGTACATGGTTGTCCAGAAAGTTTCCTAGAGACGTGCCAAGCAGATTTCAAGGAGATGAAGTTTCCTATTAAAGATGGACGTTTCAGAATAAAAGGTTCCTCATTCAAGATGAAGATCAAGATGGAAGAAGACGAGTTCTATTCAAGAAAAACTTCTAAACTAGGGTAGTCCAAATCAAACCAGGAATGTTTCCTTTTAGAGTTTGATTCGGTTTAGGACTTTCTGGTTACCTTGTTTAGGCTATACTTTGTTCTTATAAATAGCCTGTGAATCAGACTAGTTAGTAGTCGAGGATTTTTCGTATGCACAAAAGTTAGCTAGAGAGTCCAAAAAGACTTCAAGTTTGAAGCATTTAGCATACGATTTAAACTAGGTTCGATCATTGTGATTATTGTATGTCTAATATATGTTTGAAGTTCTTTCATACACACTTAAAGGAGTCTTAGGAGAGATTATCTCCTGTGGAAACTAGAGGGAGTCTAAGTTGTGAGGGGATCTCACAATTCAGTCCATCGAAAGAGGTTATAGTGGGTAGGAAATGGGTCGAGTGACAAGAGGTCTTCGTGTAAAACTTTGTAACCTTGCAACGTAGGAGTGGATTGTTTCTCATGGACTTGAGAAGTCCCCCTGACGTATATCAATTGATCGAACAGGTTACCATCCTTGTGTTATTTATTGCTTAAAGTTTTATCATTCTGACGTTGCATATTAATAATAATGTCCATGTATATGTTTGTGAACATATGTATCTCCGCACAATTTATGTAACTTCATTGTCCTAATTCTAAAGGGCGTTTTTATTTACACCACGACTTTTTCTTTTTACATCACAAAAAAATGCAAAAATAAATATTTTTAAGATTATTAAAATGCCATTTTTTTACTTCAACATAGTACATATTTTTCTTTCATACCACAAAAATTAAATGATATGAGAAATTAAAAAAAGAAAAAAGAAAAAACAAGATGGTTTCCTTCTTGCATTTCAATCATCTAAAACAAGCATCACATATATATGATTTCTCAAACTTTGAATTTGAGTAAATTGAGTTTAAATTAACCATAAAGGGTGGAAACGATGAAGAAATGAGTAATACATGTGATTGCCTATTTTTTGACCCAACTTTTTTAGTTTTTCGAGAGTTTTATCGCGTTTGCATATTTAAATCGTCGAAAGGGGTTCGAAAATTACAGTTTCAACGTCATGAAGGTGGTTCAAAAATGGTTTCCCACCATATGATACTATGTTCGTTTCCGGCCCTATAATACTAAATTCAAAAATAAGTTTCCGAACACACCATTATAGGCTCGGAAACTTGTTTCTGAACGGGCTTTGATTGCATTCATAAACTTGTTTCCGAAAGGCCTTCATTATAATAGTCTTTTATTGTGGTGTGTGAAGAAAAAATGAAAAAAAAAAAAAGAATTTTTGTGGTGTGTAAAGTAATTGTGGTATGAAAAGAAAATGTTATGATGTAAATAGAAACATCCATTCTAAATCATTGAAAAAATAATAACAATAAAAAATAATAAAAAAGAGGTCTAAATTAAATAAAAAATGTACTTTATTATTATTATTATTATCATTATTTGTGTTGGTGATGAACCATTCATTCATATTTCATATTAATATTTACTAAAAACTAATATTTATCTCGTATGAATACAATAATTATTTTACACACCGGTAAGTTAAAAGGTTAAGGATAGTTGATATGTTTGTTTTTATAGTAATCATGTACAATACAAGAAAATAACGAATGTCCGTCGCCCTAAGGCCACTTCCGTCGCCAAATTGACGGGCGACGGAATGGCGACGGAAAATGTCCATCTCCTGTATTTAGTCGCTAAAGAAAAAAGGTGACGAACTTTCCCGTCGCCTCAATTTGGCAACGGAATACACGACGGAACGGTCCGTTGCCTTAACATGTCGTCGTAAATGGTCGTCTAACTGAGGCGACGGGCAAAAAAAATCGAGCAACGGAACATTTTCGTCGCCATTTTTGCTATTTTAATTTTTTTTATTTTTAATTAGATTTTTTTTAATTCGATTTTTTTTAATTCCTTTTTCTTTTTAACTATTTATTTGTACGCAAATATAATAAAAAATCATAAAACTAAAATATATATAATTATAAATAATTTAATACAAAATGTATAATACATATAAATAAATATCAAAATTGTAGCAAAAATACAAATATAATACAACTACAAGCTCTCCTCACCATCCGGCCTTATGGAACCGCTACCAGGCCCTCCGGATCCGTCATCAGCACCACCCGGCTGCTGACTGGGAAGGCGCTCAAGCAGGGACTCCATCCTCGACTGCTTCTCCAGCACCTGCTGCATAGACTCACGATGGGCATCCATCTGTGCCAGCATCTCACCCAGCCTCGCATCGAACTCAGCTTGGGTGTACAACGACCCGGAGCCTAGGCTCGATGACGAGGAGGATCCTCCAGGTGTAGTAGAAGGGCGATGAATGGCAGGGGCCATGTTCCCCAGCCCGATAGCGTGCCTCTTCCTGTTGGGCGTCACCACCTAGCGGAAAATCTCACCCATGTCCGGCTCCCTGCCCTCCGCTCTCCACTCCGCGGCCAATGCGTCACATTTATCATGTATTTATTAGGATAAATGTAATTCATTTTTTAATATAAATTATTGATATGTAATTCATTTTTCAATATAAATTATTGATATGTAATTCAATATATATTAAAATATTTGTTAAAATTTACCTTGTTCTCCCTCACCTTGGCTGTGGTCCAAAGGCCGTTCGAGTAGTGAAGGCGGAGGTAGATCTGGTAGCGCGCCTCCCAGTCAGACAGATGCTGCTCTCTAGCCTGATTAAACAAGATAAAACGAAATCTATTAGAAAGGGTTAATTTATTATACAATAAACTTGAATAATTATTATAACTCGTACCAGATCGCGTATATGATCCACGACACATCTGGTGCCTCCGTGGTAAGTCTGGCTGGATGATCCTGGTCCATCGGACTCGGTGTTGTGGTTCCTCTTGGCCAGGCGAGCCTTCTCCTGAGTCTCCTCCACCTGCCAGTATGCTATCCAGGCAGACCAGTCCTCCTGGCGCACAAAATCGGGTTTCTTGCCTGCCTGGTAGTCATTCTTCTTTATGTGGTACACCATGTCCCTGTACCGGTCCTGACACTTCTTCCAGAAGAGCGGAAGGATCTCCTCATCAGGGAATGACTACCTAAACTTCTTCTGTATTAACACATCAATAACCAACGACGTTAGTAATAATATTAGATAATACAAAATACATATATATCAATTTTTTACCTTGAACTCAGCCCAGTACAACATCCTCCATTCCACGGGCACCTTCTTCCAAGCGAAGCCCGTAAGATGTATATACCTATTGAAGATAGAGGTAATTGTCCTCGAACAGGCGTTCGAAGGCCTCATGACTCTGAAAATGCAAATTAGATTCAATTATAATATACATAAAGTAAATTAATTAAATATATTGATATATAGATCAACATACCTATCCATGCCCACAATCTCGAGCTCGAGCTCTTGTCTCGAGTCAACTGTGCGGGACTCCTCACCCTGAGTATCGGTCCCATCCTGACCGACACTATCATCAATGGTACTGCCAACGGATCCCATAGATAAGAGAGCTCATGACCTAGCCCCGTGAGATCCACCTCCTCTAGTCATCTGATGCACTAAATTTTATGCACAATTCTGCAACTAATACAGGACATGCACTATAGTTGGTGAATCAAGTATCGTATCCATAAGGATTGTAAATTCGACCACACTGAGTACTAAGCTAACACGTTTCTATTATCCAGGCTACCTAAATTTTATGTGGGTAAACTGACGCTAGACAAAAATTAAACTAATCTAAAACAAAATCGGAGTAATTAAATAAGAACAATTAAACCAATTATCCAAAGTAAACTGATACGACCCGAGCTGAGGAGATGTTCGATCCAATCAAAGTACTAGAAGGGCCAATTACACGATCCCGAGCTAAGATATTCAAGGAGAAAAAATAGTGGATTTATACAAGGAGTCTGGACCCAAGAGGCGTCAAGGAGACCCGTCGAAGGGGTTGAAGCCGAGCATCGTTGGAGGACGAAGATCACATGCGAGTGTGAAACGGAGAAGCGGCACGGCCCGAGCACAGTTCTAGCGCGACCGAGGCGCGACCCGGGGTCAGACATGGCGCGACTGCGCGTCCATGCAGAGGGGTGAAAAGCACCAAGGGAGGCGCGACCCCGGGTCAGACGCGGTGCGATCGCACCCGCACCCTCCGAGGCGCAACCCGACCGAAGGTGGCGCAACCGAGCCCGTGTCGCGCCTATACGTGTGGTTCTGAATTTTGCTTTGTTTTGTTTCCTAGTTTGTGTAGGATTTTATTTTAGAGCTTAATTATTGGGACCAACTATATAAGACCTTGTCTTCTCATTATTTGAGATTTCAACTTTGATATTAATTTTAAACGTGAGTTTTCACTTTTCTCTCTGCGAGAATTATCCGAGTTTCACAACACAACGTGAGATTCAATCGACTTATCAAACAGATTCACATCCCCGTTTGTGGCGTCTTCAATATAATCCGAGTTCGTGTTTCTAATTGATCGAGGGTCGCGGATTTCAACAAATTCATGGTTCAATTTCATTATGAGGCTAGGGTTTAGATCTTTCATCCCCATCTGTTCGTGTAACCTGATACTCCTGCGAAAATAACACCATCATCGTCGTCGTGCCGGCGAGGATCGCATCAAGTTGTATCAAAGCTTCAGCTTTGTATCAGGTTCCAATTTATCCCTTTAATTTTTGTATTTTAATTTCTCGCCTATTGTTATAAAAAAAATCAATTTAGCAAACAAAAAGAGACGCTGAAATCATAAAAAAAAGTAAAAAGGCGGGAAATATTTTGGTGTTTTCGTTACATTTGATTTTGATATTTGGGTTGTTGGAGACGCGTATATTGCCTGGGGAGAAGTCAAAAAAAAAATTTCGGAGATTTTTCAAATTTTTGAAATTGTTCCGGCACATTTTAGTGAGTTTGTGATTGGTTTTTTGAGATTTCATTGTTATGATTGTGTTTCTAGTTTAATTTTCTTTGGAGAGAAAACGAGTGGTAAAAGGCAAAAGTGTGTGAGATTATTATAGTGAAAAGAGCCGAATTGAGTGATATACGAGAGTAAACACGTGAGGTTGAGAGCTAGAATTTTGTAAGATTTCTTTGTCTGCTGTCTAATTAATCTTCAATTCATTGTTCAAATTTTATTACTTGTTTTGTTCATTGAGTAAAAAAAAAGGACGAAAAAAAAAAATCATTAAAAAAAAAGAGTCGATCAAAAAAAAAGAAGTCGACATGTCTAACAAAGGTGCAGGTACTAAAGATAAAGCAGCAGGATCGAGTGATGAGACACTCACTGCATTTGACCCAAAGAATACAGTGGAGGCCATTCAACAACATCTAACGAAGCTGTTCAAGACTGAGATGGCAACGTTGAATGAGAGGCTTAACCAAGTGGAGAATTCATTACAGGAGCAATCCCAACAAGCTCCATGAGAGAACCATGGTGGTAGAGATAGAAGAGGCGGACGAGGAACCCGGATAGAGGCTCGACAATATCTACACGTAGAGAGACAAAGAGCGGATTACTATGACACTGAGGTGGGAGATTCAGAAGAGGAGGATAGATACTCAACTGCTGGAGGTAGGAGACATGGGAGAACAAAGAACCGAGAAGATGACGACCTCGACAACATCAAAATGAATGTGCCTTCATTCCAAGGTAAAAATGACCCAGCTTTGTACCTTGAATGGGAGCGCAAGATTGAGATGATGTTCGACTGTCACAACTACTCTGAGTTGAAGAAGGTGAAGTTGGTGGCAGTAGAGTTTTCAGACTATGCCATAGTTTGGTGGGGTCAATTGACATCCAACAGACGGCGTAATCAGGAATAACCAATAGAGGCATGGGGAGAGATGAAGGCGGTGATGAGAAGGAGATTCGTGCCCAGTTACTACTACCGAGAGCTGTACAACAAGTTGCAAAACTTGAGACAAGGTATGAATAGTGTAGATGATTACTTCAAGGAGATGGAGGTTTCTATGATCCAAGCAAATGTGGAGGAAGATAGGGAGGCTACAATGGCTCGATTTCTAGCTGGCTTACATAGAGAGATCCGAGAGGTAGTGGAATTGCAACACTATGTGGAGATGAAGGACATGGTGAAAATGGCTATTAAAGTAGAGAACCAACTCAAGAGGAGGGGTAACAACAATCGAGTGAGTTCTTCTACATGGAAGTCGAACTCAAATTCCAACGCAACCCCGTGAAAGGCATCAAATCAAGGAAAGAAGGATGAGAAGCAACCGTTCACCAAGCCGAAGACTGAGGCACCTACAGTGACGGGATCGAGCAATCAAGATTCATCGGGCAACCGAAACAAAGACATTAAGTGCTTTAAATGTCAAGGTAGAGGTCACATAGCCAACCAATGCCCGAATCGGCGTGTGATGGTTTTGAAGGATAACGGTGAGATTGTGACGGATGAAGAAGAAGTTGATCCGGAGATGCCTGGATTATCCGAGTCAAGTGGGGAAGAGGAGTACGCAGCACCCAACGCTCTCATTTTGGTTGCACACAAGTCTCTTAGCTTGCACACCAAGAGCGTCGACGAGGAACAAAGGGAGAACATATTCCATATCCGATGCCACATCAAGGATAAGGTATGTAGTATGATTATTGATGGAGGTAGCTGTACTAATGTTGCAAGTGTTGTGATGGTGACAAAATTAGGATTTCCGGTCCTCCAGCATCCTAAGCCATACAAGCTGCAGTGGTTGAACGATAGTGGTGAAACCAAGGTGAACAAGCAAGTTCGAGTGCCATTTCGGATTGGCAAGTATGAAGATGAAGTGTTGTGCGATGTCATGCCTATGCAAGCGGGACACATTTTGCTAGGACATTCATGGCAATTCGATAGGAGGGTGAAGCATGATGGCTTCACAAATAAGTACTCATTTGTACTTATAGTGCATCGTTTTTCACCAAAAATAAATGTTCCAACTTTCATCGGCAAGCCCACACTGCATAGTACAGTGGCGAGCAGGATCGTCTCCCAAAGGACCGGCGAGGATTACTCTTGACTTTCAGTCTGTGTGCCCAAACTTCCAGAAACGTGTTTCGTGTGAATTATGTAGTAAATAATTTAAAGAATTAAATAGACAACTATCGAAAATATGTGTGCAAACGAACTGAATTAAATCAATGACAAAAGGGTATTCCGGATCTAACAAACTCCACTCCACTTATAACACCGATCACAGATGCAAGAATTAATTAATCAAACCATGCAAATCAGTTATAGTCATCGAAGACGCTTCTGACATGGCCTAATCTCTCCATACTGTTTTGATAATTAAGAAGATGCTTCATTAATTATTCCCCTAATCGACTGACAACTGTAAGAGATGCTCTATGAGTTTAATGAGCCGACAGCAATGAGCACAAAAAAGACCCGATTCTTAACTTACAGACTCTGACGCAGGACTGCAAAATTAACTCTGTTATTCCCCTAGTTATTTGAGCAACCGTTTTACCACTTATTAAACCTAAACCACGATTACATATGGCCGATTTAATTGGCTAGTAATTAATCACAACCTACCAAATATTTGCAACTATTCGATAGACTTAGAATAATTAACGACCCGAAATTCAAGAATAACAGATACATGCATCAATTAATTATGAACAAACAATTAGATCTCACAGTTATATAAGCGGAGCTTCATCGTCGTCACCGGAATACGAATAAATTAGCTACTTTGCATACTGGAATCGATCAACAAAAAGTTGTATATTCGTGCGATGATGATGTCGAAGAGAAGAAGAAAATAATACTGAATTAAAACTGGTTGCTGCTGCGTTTCTCGCGTTTCTAGCGTGTGTTCCCCATAGAAAATAAACTAGATACCTAATATATATTGTACAATCCATAAAAGATAGAGTTCTAGTAGGAAATAAAATCCTAGTCTAAATAATTATGGTAACTCCCATGCATGAGTTTTCAAAAGGCAGTGGAGAAGGATTTCCGCGTCCAGGTTCGCGCGTGGGCCGAGAACTGGGCTCAACAAGCCCAAAATGTATTCTGGACCGGACCTCCAGAAATCTGCTTCAATCCTCCAGCTGCATTGACAAGTCACAAATATTGCTTCTTTATTATCTATATTTTTATATATTTGAGACTTAACATATTATTTTTATGATTATTGCAGGAAAAATATGAGAAAGGAAGGAACATTCACATTTATGAAAGAATCAGAAGAATAAGGAAATAAATTAATAAAAAGATGATGAAAGAGAGAATGATCGGTTCTGAAGAAAGAAATCGGTGATTGCTTAGCAAAAATCACGATACGCCTTGATGACTCTTAAATTATTGTTTGCCTATATAAAGTTGTGAGGTCATTTGGAAGAGGCATTCTGGATTCTACAAGTAGTTTTAATTTCACGTTTTACTTTTAGTTAATTTATTTGTTAAGAATTGCAAGAATACTTTGGAGAACTTGTTCGCAAATTTATTTCAATTAAATGGTTGCTTATGTTATGATTACCGTTTGGTTTAATCTTAATATGAGTAGCTAAGTTTATTTTCCAGAATGAGGTTGTGATAATTGTTGATATGCCTATATCATGAGGTCAAATTAGTTTTCATATGATTCGTATTCTTATACTCTGTTATGTTCTGCGATAACACGTTTAGTTCTTAATTAATTAATTAATTATATAGTGGCCAATATATAGTTTGTTAATTAATATCTAAAGCCAATAGAATTGTAAGATCTGTAATTGTCGATTCAATTCTATATGTGGTAAAACTGACTATCTTTGTCAGTGGGCATACGGGTTCGAATGCTTATAACATAATTGGGTTCCTCTAATTCTTAATGCTATTAATTAATTAAATCTGTTAAGGGTTCTTGCGGGTTGTTAATTAATAAGATTTTGGATAATAAGGGTTCTTTTGTTCAATGATTCGTAAGGAGGAATAAGGAATATGTCAGGGGTTCCGGTATTCTATAACTGATTTATAAGAATTATGAATTAAAATCAATGCATCGATGAACGATATGATCATATCACTTTTATTTACATTCTCATCCGGGTTTTTATCATATTGATTCTTTTCTCTTCTGTTTTGTTTCATTAGTTAATTAAACTCTCTCAAAACCCCAAAAGTTACATTTGAAAGAAAGAATACACCGTTCCTTGTGGATTTGACCTGTATTTTCCACCTACTACACCCTTACTGGGCATTTGGAAGAGCAGTTATTTTGGGCGCGTGACGACCGCGTATCATGCATGCCCTTGCAGCTTGATCTGCTCGAACTTCTCCCTTTCCTTTACTTGTATCTTTTCTTGCACCAAAAACCCTGCCTCTCTTCTCCATATTACACCACATCCCTACATCACTTCACAACATATCAAAGCACCAAAATACACAAATATAGGGTAAACAATAGGGAGAAAAGGCACCAAAAAGTAGTGATAATAACAAGTAGAATATGTCCTATCAACTTAACAAGAAGACGGTGACACTAGCTCCTCTAACACCATCCCAAGTGTATGAGGACCAAGTAAAGCTACAAGAGGTGGTCGATACCATGAGGAAGAAAGGAAATGAGGCCAATGTTGGAAAGGAGGTGATCTAACACGCTTGTTTTACCACAGGTAGCAATGTCAAATGGGCTGTGAAAAATGAGAAGCCTATGTACTTGATGATCCGCAGAGATGTTTTAATGAGTACTAACCAATTTGATCCATCTTTGCCTAGTTCTATTATATCTCTTTTGCAGGAATTCAAGGATGTGTTTCCCGAAAAGATGCCATCGAGTTTGCCACCAATTAGGAGAATCGAGCACCAAATTAATTTCGTGCCCGGTGCCACCTTACCAAACTGACCAGCCTATCGGAGCAACCCTGAGGAGACAAAAGACCTAGAACGTCAAATACAAGAGCTATTGGAGAAAGGACAAGTGAGGGAGAGTCTGAGTCCATGTGCGAGTCTAGTTCTGCTCGTACCAAAGAAGGATTCATCTCTACGAATGTGTGTCGACTGTCGAGCCGTCAACAACATTACGGTAAAGTATCGACACCCCATTCCCCATTTAGATGATATGTTAGACGAATTACATGGTGCATGCATATTTTCTAAGATAGACTTAAGAAGTGGGTACCATCAAATTCGCATTAAAGAAGGGGATGAGTGGAAAACGGCATTCATTAAAAACTAGGATTGTATAAATGGTTAGTTATGCCGTTTGGTTTGACAAATGCTCCTAGTACATTTATGCGTCTTATGAACCATGTTTTGCGTGCTTTTATAGGCAGATTTGTTGTGGTTTCTTTTAATAACATATTAATTTATAGTAAGAATGAAGAGGACCATGTTGAGCATTTGAAATTTGTTTTGCAAGCTTTGAGGGAAGAACAATTGTATGCTAACCTAAAGAAATGCACTTTTTGCACAGATAAGGTTGTATTTCTTGGTTTTGTTGTTAGTGCAGATGGAGTACAAATGGACGAAGAGAAGGTTCGCGCCATCTAGGAATGGCCGACGCCAACAAGTGTAGGAGAGGTTCGAAGTTTTCATGGACTTGTGAGCTTCTATCGGCATTTTTATCCCACACTTCAGTAGTATTGCAGCACCCATGACTGAAGTGATCAAGAAGAATGTGGAATTTCATTGGGGAGAAGCGCAAGAAAAAGCATTTCAGACGCTTAAGGAGAAATTGACACATCCACCGGTACTATCTCTTCCAAACTTTTCTAAAACTTTTGAAATCGAATGTGATGCTTCTGGTGTTGGAATTGGTGCAGTGTTGATGCAAGAAATTGGGCCCATTGCCTACTTCAGTGAGAAGCTTGGCGGTGCCACCGCAAACTACCCGACATATGATAAGGAGTTGTGTGCACTAGTGCGGGCATTGCAGACGTGGCAGCATTATCTGTGGCCCAAAGAGTTTGTGATACACACCGACCTTGAATCATTGAAGCATTTGAAGGGGCAACACAAGTTGAACAAAAGACATGTCCATTGGATGGAGTTTGTTAAGACGTTTCCATACGTCATCAAGTATACGCAAGGGAAGGAGAATGTAGTAGCTGACGCACTATCGAGGAGGTACGCTTTACTATCCACTTTAGATGCTAAGTTTCTTGGTTTTGAGTATATTGAGTGCATGTATGTTGATGATGATGATTTTAAGGCTGTGTATGTTGCATGTGAAGAAACTGGAGAAGGTAAATTTTATAGGCATGACGGATATTTGTTTAGAGAAAATAAGTTATATGTGCATAATTGTTCCATGCGTGAGCTTTTGTTGTTAAAGTCACATGGAGGTGGTTTAATGGGGCATTTTGGGGTAGCTAAGACCTTAGCTGCATTGAGTGAACATTTCTTTTGGCCTCATATGAAACGTGATGTGGAGCGTTTGTGTGCGAAGTGTGTTACATATAGACAAGCCAAATCTAGAGTCCAACCACATGGTTTATACATGCCTTTGCCTATTCCTTCATCGCCTTGGATAGATATATCTATGGATTTTATGTTAGGATTGCCTAGGAGTAAACGTGGTCATGATTCTATTTTTGTGGTTGTAGATAGATTTTCTAAGATGGCACATTTTATAGCATGTTCTAAAACAAATGATGCATCACATATAGCTGACTTGTTCTTTATGGAAGTTGTGCGTTTACATGGAATGCCTAAAACTATCATTTCTGATAGAGATGTTAAGTTCTTGAGTTATTTCTGGAAGACGTTGTGGTGTAAGTTAGGAACTAAGTTATTATTTTCTACTACTTGTCACCCACAAACAGATGGTCAAACAGAAGTAGTAAATAGGACTTTATCTACTATGTTAAGGGCTCTAATTAAAAAAAACATCAAAACTTGGGATGAATGTTTGCCACATGTTGAATTTGCATATAATAGGTCTGTGCATTCTGCATCTCAGTTTTCACCATTTGAAGTTGCATATGGGTTTAATCCTTTAACTCTGTTGGATTTAATTCATTTGCCTGTGCATGAATATACTAACCTTGATGGGAAAAAGAAAGCTGATTTTGTGAGACAGATTCATGAAAGAGCTAGAGCAAACATTGAGAGACGGACTGAGCAGTATGCCGAGAAAGCTAACAAGGGGTGAAAGAGAGTAGTGTTCAAACCCGGAGAATGGGTTTGGTTGCACATGAGAAAAGAGAGATTTCCGGCTCAAAGACGTTCTAAGTTGCTTCCTAGAGGGGACAGACCATTTCAAATTGTAGAACGCATCAGTGACAACGCATACAAGTTGGACTTACCAGGTGAGTATAAAGTAAGTTCATTATTTAATGTTGCTGATTTAAGTCCTTTTGATGTAGGTGACGAGTTGGATTTGAGGACAAATCCTTTTCAAGAGGAGGGCAGTGATACGACCCGAACCGAGGAGATGTCCGATCCAATCAAAGTACCAGAAGGGCCAATTACACGATCCCGAGCTAAGAGATTCAAGGAGAGTCTCAGTGGATTTATACAAGGAGTCTGGACCTAAGAGGCGTCAAGGAGACCCGTCGAAGGGGTTGAAGCCGAGCATCGTTGGAGGATGAAGATCACATGCGAGTGTGAAACGGAGGAGCGGCGCGGCCCGAGCACAGTCTTGGCGCGACCGAGGCGTGACCCGGGGTCAGACGCGGCGCGACCAAACTCGCGTCCTCCGAGGCTCGACCCGACCGAAGGTGGCACGACCAGCCCGTGTCACGCCTGTACGGGCGGTTCTGAATTTTGCTTTGTTTTGTTTCCTAGTTTGTGTAGGATTTTATTTTAGAGCTTAATTATTTGGACCAACTATATAAGACCTTGTCTTCTCATTATTTGAGATTACAACTTTGATATTAATTTTAAACGTGAGTTTTCACTTTTCTCTCTGCGAGAATTATCCGAGTTTCACAACACAACGTGAGATTCAATCGATTTATCAAACGGATTCACATCCCCATTTGTGGCGTCTTCAATACAATCCGTGTGTATTTCCAATTGATCGAGGGTCGCGGATTCCAACAAATTCGTGGTTCAATTTCATTGTGAGGCTAGGGTTTGGATCTTTCATCCCCATCTGTTCGTGTAACCTGATACTCCTGCGAAAACAACGCCATCGTCGTCATCGTGCCGGCGAGGATCGCATCACAAACCAATTAAACCAAATTAACAAACTCAATCAATTAATAAAGATTAATCCTAAGGAATGTAATTCACATGTATCAACTATGTACTAATCCAATTCTAATACTTCCCACTTTAATCCGATTATGGGTGGAGAATCAGAAAAGTTGCTATCTATCTCTGCCAGGTCTCGAAGGTAGTTGTTGATTAATAAATTCCTTATCACTTTCGTCTCTAGGTAAATTTACTAACTCCTTAACGCATCAAATTTTATCTCCTACAAATTCATGAAGAACGTGTATCAAAATATTCAATTAATCCGTTGGTCAATTATCTCCGCCAGGTCTCAAATTTACCAACTATACATGCACTCAATTAGGGCCAGTAATCAAAGCATAAAATAATGCATTTTGAACACTTGAATATAATAATCAGAAGGGAAGAATAACATAATTAAATTAATAACATAGCATCCACATGTGCGCAAACCCTAGAATTAATATGCGTTTAGCTGCTCATGACAAAATAGAAATCTAAAGAAAATAGTGTATTCAATACAAAACTCATAG
The DNA here is from genome assembly GCA_026008535.1 of Perilla frutescens. Taxonomy (NCBI): domain Eukaryota; kingdom Viridiplantae; phylum Streptophyta; class Magnoliopsida; order Lamiales; family Lamiaceae; genus Perilla; species Perilla frutescens. The sequence continues at coordinate 12,769,938 of BRKX01000003.1, read as the reverse complement.
TCAAATTCATAAACAACTTATGTCGGATGATTAGTCGTTGTTCTCCGCCTTCTTCTTCTTCACAGCACTTCTCTGCTTCAATATAGGGTGAAAAAGTGTCCCAAAAATCGTGCGAAGTAGAACCTTAAATAGTTGAGAAATACAGAGTCCGAGTAAGGAAAGAAGTCCAAAATTTCCGGAACAGGCGATATGGTCTGTGCCGTGCGTCAAAACACACCTCCAAAGATACGTCAAGGGGCATGGTCCATGCTGCAAGGAGCACGGACCGTGTCGTGGCTACCGAGACTTCTGGCTCTTGTTCGCTTCATGGCACGGGTTGTGCCGTGCAGCGGCACTATCCGTGCCATCTTCCTCTCTTCCACATTATGATTTTCCGGCCCGTGTTTACCTTCCCGGTCTCGACTCATGTACTTCTTCCACCCGGTGACCTTGTACACCTCAAAACACGTCCAAACTAGGCGGTTTTCCTGTCAAAACTCGATAAACCCGCGACTGTACCAACACAACACAAATCCATTCAAAACAGTCACACACACATGCATTCGACTCCCAAAATATGTAGAAAGTACACCCGAAAAGCATGCAAAACCTGAGTTTATCATCATCTGACAAAAAAAAACTCATAAAATTCAAAAAAGACAATAATTCGGCAGCATAACGACGTGAAACCTATATTTTGACCAAGTCATCGACGTAACTTAACTAGCAAAAACCAAACACCAGAGGGATTCAGGGACCCTCGTCCCATTATAAATACGTACAATTAATATAGAGAGATCCAGGGCCCTCGTCTCATTTAACTAACATGCTTTAATAAATTGAATTAATTAACATGCTTTAGTAAATTGAACTAAGTTATATGCTTAAATAAATTCAACAAATTAACATGCTTAAATAAATACATAAATTAACATGCTTAAATATTCTTAGGCAATTAGTAATTACTTACTTTCATTTATTAATAGGCCTAATTATTAACATCATACAATTAATTAAAATTAACACTTTATATTCATTAGGCTTACAAGCTCTAATTTATGAAAGGAATTGCTTTATTGACATATAATATGCAGGTTCTTTAAGTTTGTATCAAGATAAGCATTATCAATTAAATAATACTACCTTTATAAGAATAAGGGCGGATTAATCTACTACTATATATAATTATAAAATATCAGTTAGATACCTAATAATTTAGAATAATATTATATTAATTATTTTAAAATAAATTATTTTATATAAAAATAAATAATAAGTGATAAATTTATTTAATGTTAAATTATGTATCTTCCTAATTACAAAATCTGCATATTTGAAATAGAATTTAAATTTGTATTTACTAAAAAGAAAAAGCTTAAATTGATGGTTAATAATTTTGTATTAATTAAAATAAAGTGATTGGACAGTTCTCTTGATTTAATGATTTCTAATTTATGTTTAAAATTATAACAATTGAAACAATATAATCTGGGGAGGTTGAGCTTTTAACAAATAATTTTTCATGTGCATTTTACATTTATTTTCATCATTATCATAATCTTTATTAATTTTTACACTGATAAATAATCAAATATATATATATAATTTTTTTTCTAAAATTGCTCTCGGTTTGTATTGTCTAATGGGGAATGAGGATCTGCTTGATTATATTAAGCAAAAAAAAAATTCCTGAGTCATTCTACTTTGATGTGTTGTTTAGATAAAAATCAAACATAAAAATCCCTAAACCCTAAAAATATATTTTAAACTGAAATTCAAAAAAAAAAAGAAAATAAGGAACTTACCTTCGGCGGCGGGCTGGGCGACAGAGGCGGCGGAGACGGATGGGCGGCAGGGGCGGAGGCGGTTGGGCTAGGCGGACGCGGGCTCCGGCGCGGAAGAACGAGGGGGAGAGGGAGAGGGAGATGGAGAGAGAGGGAGGGGGAAAAGGATAGGGAGAGGGAGCACGGCGATCGGCAGCGTGGGAGCATGGCGGTCGGCAGCGGGGAGGGGGAGAGATTAGGGTTCGATTGATTTGGGGGCTCGGGGGAAATGGGGAAGAATGTCTTTGTTCCCGTATATTACAAAACCGGGCGACGGACATGGCGACTGAATATATTCCGTTGCCCGAGTTTTTATTATATTCTAAAATTAAAAAAATAAGGCGACGGAATATTTTCGTCGCCTTATTAATCGATTTTAAAAAAATATAAAAATAAAATAAGGCGAAGGAAATATTCCGTCGCCTTAATTTCTCAGAATTAAAAATAAAAATAAAAATAAAAAAAGAAGGCGATGGAATATGTCTATCGCCTTATATAGTGACGGTGGGTCCGTCGCCATTCCGTCGTCCGTGTTGACGGAATGTATTATGTCGTCATTGCCGTGACTAAAACTGTGTTTTCTTGTAGTGGTAGAATATAGAATAATTCTAACACATGTAGAACAATGTATTTGTAATTTTTCAAAAATACATTTATAGAAGCACATTTAAAAAAATAGACTTGATTAATTAGATGTGGGTTAATCGCCTTAAAATACATAAACTTTGGGGTGTTTTTGGTTTTTTACATGTTTTAAAAAACGTAATTTTAATAACATGAACTTAGCCCTTGTTTGATTTTTCACATGATTTTCAAATTCCGGCAAGTTGAATCTGACGTGGAAGCCGGAGATTGCCACGTGTACATCTACGTGAATACTAACTTGCTTTAGAATACATGAACTTTGGGTTGATTTTGTTTTTTTTTCACACGAATTCAAAAAATAATTTTAGATTTTTTTTCACTTTTTTCTTGTAATGTGGCAAACATGATATAAATACTTCACTTTATATTTTTCAAAATTAATTATCGAACTAGAAATAGATTTTAATTAACATCATTTGATAGTTGTGATCTTTTTGAACTTATGTAATTCATTTAATATGCACAAAAATCATATATGCTATGACTTTAGGGTGTGTGTGATGTATACATTTATCACTATGAAATTCGGAAAAATTTGAGCCGTTACATATTTATATTATTAATAGGTTTAAAGAATAATAAAATAGACGAATTAAGAATTTGTTCAACAATTCATATAAATGGAAATGTTTAATTATAAAATTATTTGAGATTATCTAACATATAAAGTTATATCAAAGATGCTATTAAACATATATGAAAAAATAATATGTAGTTTTCTACGTGATCAATATATTTGTTAATTGATTATGTGTAATATTATTCATTAATATATAAGATACATCATGGACCACCATTCATGACTTGATGATTGTTGTATTCGAAATTCAATTATTTATACCATTACACTAGTTTACATATTTTTATAATTTTTCTTCAAATAGAGAACTAAAATGGTCTAATAGTTATTTTATTTAATTTTTTGGAACCTAAATTTTATATATTGTATGAACTAATAAAATTCCATCATATTTCACATATATCATTTGCTTATTTTGTAGATTAGTTTTATCGTTAATTATTAATTTTAGATGAAATTTATAATAATAATTCATTGTACACACATTCAAAATAAATATAATTTCAATAATCAATACATCGAATGATAAAATACAATGTCTGCTGCAACAACTCTATAATAATAATTGATGAATTTTGTGTATCACACAATAATAATAATAATAATAATAATAATAATAATAATAATAATAATAATAATAATAATAATAATAATAATGTAATTCGTGTGAAAAATAAAATCAGTCCAAAGTTTGTGTATTTTAAGGCAATTTGGTATCCACATAGACGTACACGTGGCAGTCTCCGGCTGCCACGTCAGATTCAATTGGCCGTAATTCGAAAATCATGTGAAAAAACAAACAAGGACTAAGTTCATGTTATTAAAACTACACTTTTTAAAATGTGTGAAAAATAAAAAAAACATCCCAAAGTTTATGTATTTCAAGGCAATTAATCCATTAGATTTTTGTATTGTAATTTCATAAAAATTGTATCGAATGTCCATAGATTTTCCAACTTATGAGCAGGTAAGTACAAAATCTTATTTTCCATCAGTGGGCGATCGTCCCCTGGGATAATTTCTATCATGTACCATGGTGTATTATACTAAATGTCACAATAGATAGTACAATGTCACGATAGATAGTTAATGTGGTTCTTAAGTGTCACAATATATTCAAAGTGCATCGCACCATCTATATAATCTATATATATATATATATATATTATAACACACAATTCTTTTCCCTCCCATTTATATGGGTATTTTTGTCAATTTCTAGTACTATAATTTAAGATAATATTTAATGAAATTAATGCTATAACATCTATTTTCCATAGTTATTTTTACGTGAGTTAATGATAATTTATTACTACAATTTTAAATAATTAATCCATAAAACATGTCCTTTTCAATGGATTGTTTATACCTATAATAAATACTTGGGGTTCTATAATCAAATCTTGAATCCAAGTTTAGTATTGTTGAACTTAATTGGAAATTTAATATGATCTTTAAAAGTAGGTAATTAAAATACAACTTTGAATATATGTATATATATATATATTATTCAACATCCCCATTTTTTTATAAAATAAATTCACCTTCAATCCAATATATAATTATGGTCACTTTGATGTTATTTTTAAAAATTGATGGTCGATTCATGACGGGCTCGAAGAAATGAGCAATTGTATGTTGGATCCGGAATCAATTTATTTTATAAAAATTTAGGGATGTTGAATGAAACACAAATTCAAAGTTTATGTTTTAGTTGCCTACTTTTAAAGTTCATATTAAATTTATAACTAAATTCAAAATTCATGATTTTTAAAGCAATTAACCATATAATGATATATACATGTAAATTTATCGGATACCTATTTTTCTTTATGATGAACTACAGTTTAATGTTATTTTTTTAAATTGTCATTATTGAAAAATTATTTTATAATTGTGTAGAAATATTCATATTAATATTGGTCCAATTATATTTTGATTTAACACTAGAATGCAAAAATATTAGTTGGACATCTATATATTATTTCTATTGATATCTATCCAATAAAATTCACAAACCTATTGATTGCTCATTATGCATTATGCATTATTTTTTTTATATGAATTAGTTTGTGTTATTGTAGTATTATCAAATAGATGATGAAATTAATATTGTAAAATCAAGCTTAAATGAATACATATTTGTTAATATTTTTTTAAAAAATAATAACTAATTTCTAATACAATTTCACATGATGCTAGAGGTTTTGAATGTAACAAGAAATTTGAATAAATATGTTGTAGTTATTATTCTTGCACAATATGGATATGAATTCAATGAAATTACTCCTATATATTTTAATATTTATTACTCTCTCCGTTTCTATATAAATGTCATTTTGGATGAATGCATATAAATTAATAAATTAATTAAATTATCTAATATACCATTGTGTGAATACATTAAATGAGTCAAATATATTTTTTTTAAAAAATTCATTAAATGAGGGTAAAATGTGTGAAAAATGTGTTTTTTTGTCTCTAATTTGTAGAATAACACTTTTTTGAAACAAATTAAAATGTTAGAATGACACTTATTCAAAAATGGAGGGAGTAGTTTTTAAAACTAAGAGCAATTGTCTTTTTTCATTTGTTCTATTTATATTGTTATTTTGAGTTTAATATTATATTAGTTTTTTTAATTAGATATGTTTATTTTTTTTATTTATTTATTTTTAATTTAAATATATATCAATTTATTATTATATATATTTAAATAATATTTCATTAATTAAATATACATAAATATACAAAAAAATTCAATTAAATATATTGAAATTTTTAAAAATTTAAATGTATTTGAGTTTGCAATTTGAAATATATTTTAAATAATTAAATAAATCTTTTTTCAATAAATTATTCCACATCGAAGAAACGATAAATATTATTTTTAATGAACAAACTATAAATTTAAGAAAACAAAGAGATTAACGTTTTTTTTTATTTTTTGTTTTAATATTTCATTTTTTTTATCCTCTTTAATAGATAATGTTTATGCTCTTCAACTACATAGTACATTATAATTATTTTATATTTATAACTTCAAGCAAAATAAAAAGTAACTATACAAATTTTATCCGTGCATCACACGGGAGTCATTCTAGTAATATATAATAATGAAACCATGGCCGAAAATAGAAATTATAAATTTTCCCGCTCAAATGACATTTTTATATATAAAAATTATTAATGTAATTTGTGAATAATTAATTACTTAATTTAATATAAATATATATATATATATATTAAATATATATATATATCAAGTCAAATGTGTCTAATATGTGCATTGAATATATATAGTCCAGCAATCTGCATAATATGAAGACGAAAACAACTAAAATTGATTTAATTATAATTTACCTTAATTAAATGCACTATTTTATAATCGAATATCTTATCATGTGTAATATTTTTATTTATATATAGAATGGGTGATAAAGAGTAACACAAAGGATTAAAGGATTAATTACACAATCTTCTTCTAAAACATAAAAAGCATCTACGCAATATTTGGGTTAATAAATTGTTAGTCTAAAATCATATAAATTATTTTTGGATTAAACATCTTCACACCAACCAATCACTAAAACGTTATTTGTACTATAATTGGTCCCAATTTTGTTTTTATTTTTTATTTTTTACTCACACACCCGATCTATGGTATTGAAGAGATTTGAACTCGTGACCTTTGGTCTCCAAACAACCTCACTCAACCACTAGGTCATTCCCACTAGAACCCCAATTTTATTTTGTTTTAAAAAGGTATTGAAAATTTTTATTTGAAGTGAGTTTTTTAAAACTTAGTTTTCTAATTCTTGCATGTCCGGTGAGAAAAGAAAATTAGTTCCTATCAATCTTTCCATATGAAATTAAAAATTGTGTTCATTCATGAATTGGTAGGAATCAAAATGAATAAAATATCCATCATACTCATTTAAGGATAAAAACTGCACTGTATGGTGTCAAGATTTAAAAAATGAATCATAGAATAATCAATTGCGCTGGAGGTGGGGGAGATTCAAGTGTCATTTTAATAAGATTCCCAATCAATTTTTCTATCTTTTGAGAATTTCAATATAAGATGTTTGTTTAAATGCAGGTTAATTTTCATCTTGGAGAGATGAGTCTTTTTTTTAAAGACAACATTGTAAATATCTAAATATTTATATAATGATTGTCTATTTGATTTTTATATTGTTGAGATTGGTAGTTCAAAGCAAAATGTATGGAGTGCGAGTTTGAAGTATCATTATGAAGTTTTCAACTTTTTACCAAAATAAAAGAGAGAGAGAGAGAGAGAGAGACCATATATAGTTATAAATTAAATTACATTGAAAAATAATAGTCTCTCATCATTTAATATTTTACCTTTGTAATGTGCATTCTATCCAGAGAAGGCTCTCCAAAATCATTTGATATATATAGACTAGAGTTCAAATGAGAATCAACTTTCCCTATAAAAACTAAGAACTAATCTAAATCATCCATCCATTTAATTTCACGGTCAAGATTGATTTGGAATAAATGGGGTCAAAATTGTAATGTGTTGATAGTTATATTAAATTGAGGGTATAATAGTAATTCAATAAACATCTAGATTATCATATCCCTAAATATATGACATTTCTATTTTAGTGGAATCTATTTTGAACAAACAATTAAGTGTTGCAATTTATTCTCCATAAATATTTTAAGTACTCTCGTCCAATTTTTTTTTTTTGAACCAAAATTTTTGCAGAATTTTAATAACCATCAATATTTTTTTTTTCTTTATAATCGTTGGTTAAATGTTGGCAACATGATATATTAGCAAATTGTTTTTACCATATTAGCAATAGTTTGTTAATATATTTGTAAATTGTTGATTACATATTAACAACATGATTTTAGCATATTAGCTATTTGTCACTTACATATTAGCAAATTACAGTTATCATATTAGCAATATTCTGCTAATATATTAACAATTATGCTAGAATAATTTTTCAGAATATCTATCAAACCATTATCAGGAAACAACTATGTATCAAGTGTCAATCATTAGTATGTAATATACAATATAATGTTGTGGTCCTCCATCAAAAATAAAATATCAGTTCATACAAATCCAAACTTATCAGCGTATCATCAAACACACATCAATATAACGTGAATTGAGATAACTCATTTATCTAATGTCTTCGCTTTATTTTCTTCTTGCGCCTTTTGGCATCATTGTCTGGTTTCCGATATGCTCCATTTCAGTCCTTTTTGTTCGGCAACTACATAATTTTCAATTGAACACGTTAATTACAAATATTTGAGCTAATATGATAACAAAATGTTGCAAATATGCCCTAAGATTTACAAATTTAAAGTACAAAATAATTATAATATGATTTCATCATTTTTTTTTATTTTTTCTAACTAATATGATAATAAAACGTTGCTAATATGTTTTACAAAATTTGCTAGTGTAATAACAAAATGCAAATAATATGCTAAAAAGATGATTGATAAACATGACTTTTGTATGAATTTTAGTGTTATTCGGATGGTATTTAGTGGTTAATGCATGCATGAGTTGGTTAATCATAGTTTCTCATTTTCTTGTGCAATTTCATATTTTTGCTCTTTTTGTTGAAGTTTGAGCTCAAAAGGGGATTTTTTTGAGATCCAATTTAGTTGGAAGATAATCTAGAAATATAGAGTATTGAGTTAGGATTATTCTCCAACTTGAATCGGATCAATCGAACAAGAAATGAGCGAGAACGGAGTAAAACAGTGGAGTGTGCAAGAAATCGGCGATCAATTCGCCGATCTCCAGATTTACCTGCCGATTGCCGGATTCTTTACGGTGACTCGGCTAGTGTGAAATAGTTCAGAGAAATCCGCCGACCAACTCGCCGATCGCCGAGTTCTTCAGCGACGGTCGCTGAGTTTTCCGAAAATTGGTGTTTTGCATATTTTTAGCTCGTGAACTTACCTTTTGGGCCGAATTTTTAGTATTTAGTATAAATAGGATTGTTTAGGGCGAAAATTAGGAGATTCTTTTCATTATATTTCAATTTTATTTTCGATTTCATAGCTTCGTGGACGGATGTTTCTCTACAAGTTTGAAGAATGAAGTTTCTTTTGCATAATTCAACTATGGTTCCTTTAATATTTTGCAATTTCAATTATGTCTTTTAATTTCTTTATTTCTTTCTTTATCTTAGATTGCATTATGTGTGAGTAGTTTTTTATAATTAATTTTAGGGTTTGTAGCATGTATGAAATTATGTATTGATTTAATTCTTCATCAATTGTCCTTTCGATTATCGTGTCCAAACTTTCAAGTTTATATTTCTCATGCATGATTAAGGCCACAATCATTATATGCTAGCTAATTAATTTGAGGCCTGGCGGAGATAATTAATTAGTGAAATTAAATTGAATGATTTGATACACGTACTTGTGATCTGTATGAGATTTTAAATCTGTTGATCTATTGTGAGTTAACAATTAATCTAGAGACGAAAGTAATAGATAAATTATTAATCTACTTTTACCTTGAGACCTGGCGGAAATAGGTAATTAGAATTCTGATCATCCACCGATAATTGGATTAAATTGGAAGTTGATGGAATTAGATTAATATATAATGAATTCATGTGTATGCATTCCCTAGGATTAATTATTTTATTTATTTGATAGTTTACGTTTTAAATTTCATTCAATTTGCATTCGATCTGATAATTGAATTTAGGAGTTTAATTTTAATTATTTGCCAAGGATTAATTCAACTAAAGAATAGGTAGCCTAGATAATAGAAACGTGTTAGCTTAGTACTTAGTGTTAAATGCAATTGCAGTCATTGTGGATATGATACTCGATTTACTAGCTTTATTGCATTGATTTGTGTTAGTTACAGTTAAGTGCATAAAAAATAGTGGATCAATGATGCTAATATGATATATTTTAGTTGGAAATGTACACTGTAAAATTTGCTAATATCAACTAAATAATGCATGGATATCAATTAAATTTGCTTAGCCCTTCACCACATTTATATCTGCATAATACAGTAAAATATTAGTTTTTCACCTCGATGGTTGTAACATTATAAAAACATATAGTTATATAATTGGTAATATGTCCGTTAAGATCTATTAATTAGAATTACAATATTTGCTGTACTGTACATATAATAATTTTTATAAAAAATAATAAATAAAATATTTGAATAAAAATTGACTCTTTTCATGGTCGTCTCCTCTTGTTCCTCTCATCGGGCCGATCTTCAACTTCATGATATTCATCGGCATATTAATGTTTACAATACTTTCAAAATATGCACGTATATGGTTTGTTGTATTTTGAAATATCAAAGCTTAAATTAATCTATTAATTTGATAATGTTTGGTCGACTTAATTTATGCTAGTATTATTATTAAATTATGCTAAATTTGACACATAAGTTGCTAAATCAAAATCAGTCAATGACAAAATATATATTTTTGCTAACATTGTTGATAACATATGCTAACACATACATAATTATTTGTTAATGAACATATTGTCAAAACACGAATGCTCACATACATAATTCAAATAGTTTTGCTAATACTATTAATTATATATGCTAACATGTACGTAATTATTTGCTAATGAACATATTTTCAAAACATGAACAGTAACTTACATAATTTAATTTTTTTGCTAATACTATTGATAATGTATGCTAACACGTATGTAATTATTCGCTAATGAATATATTTTCAAAACGCGAGAACTAACAGACATGATTTAAATATTTTTGTTAACACTGTTGATAATATATATTAACACGTATATCATTATTTGCTAATGAACATATTTTCAAAATGTGAGCACTAACAAACATAATTTTAATATTTTTGTTAACACTATTGATAATATATATTAACACGTACATCATTATTTGATAATGAACATATTTTCAAAATGTGAGCACTAATAAACATAATTTAAATATTTTTGCTAATATTATCAACTTGGGATCGAACCGTGCGGCTACTATCCTACCTTTTTTTTCGTTTCTTGTGGTTTTTTTTTTTTTTGCTTTTTCAGTTTTTTTTTTTTCGTTTTTGAAACTGTGCCCCCTCAGTACCTTTTTTTTCCTTTTTCGTTTTTTGTGATTTTTTTTTGCTTTTTCAGTTTTTTTCTTTTTATCCTTTTTAAAAAAATCATTTTGCCTCTCGGTGGTATTATTGGTATAGGTTCGATTGTTGCTTCGTAGTTCATTTTTTTTTCTTTTTTCTGAGCTTTGGGCTTTCCTTAAATGTTTCTTTTATTTTTATTTTCGGTTTTCTTTTTTTTTTTGTCCTTTTTGAAAAACTAAAATTCATTTTGTCTCTTAGTGGTATAGGTTCGATTATTGCATCCGCAATTCATCTCTCTTTTTTTTTTTCGTTCTAAGCTTAGAAATTTCCTTAAATGTTCCTACAATAGCCTTTTTTTTTTCAATTGTTCTATTTAATGATTTAACTATTTATTGCATTATTTATTGAATTGATTGAAATTTTTTTAAAGCAATGTGTATTCAATTTCATTTTTTTTTCATTCTAAATGTATACTTTTTTTTTATTCATAGGTCATTAGTAATTCATATTTTGTTTAGTATTGTTTTAATGCTTCATTTTTGTTTTTTTACCCTCCTGATTAGTTTTTTTGGTTTAATCCTTCATTAGTAAAATATAAATGTCTCAATTCAATGCATAATTTATTTCTTAGGTAATTCAATCATAAATTATTTCTATAGGGAGAATGAAAAGTTTAATATTTAATGCATCATTAACAATTACTAAAAACAAGGAAACTTGCTCCCCACATTTAAGTTTTTATTATTTTTTTTGTTTTAATTTTATAAATTTTATTCTACAATAACTGCAAGTGCAACTCCACGTTTCATTTTCAATTAATATTGTATGTAGTTTAATTTAATAATTTAATTACATTTGATTGGTTGTTATTTTTTATGTTTAAATTTATTTTTTATTTATGTGTAGATTTAGTATTCTTCTTCTTCAATAATTGCAGCCCACATTTCATTGTAAATTATTGTATTTAATTTAATGATTTTATTATATTCCATTATTTATTAGTTATTATTTTTTTAAGTTGACAATTTTTTTCTTAAATAATCCTTCAGTACAATGTTCATTTTTAAGTATTACATATTAATTAATTTAATAATTTAATTATACATTACATTCAATTACTTTGCATATTTTTTTCTTTGTTTTATTGCTTTTTTCTTTTTTGGAAAATTAAAATTCATTTTGCCTCTCAGTGGTATAAGTTCGATTATTGCTTTCGCATTTCATCTTTTTTTTTTTTCGTTCTAAGCTTAGGATTTTTATATTAATACCACGTACCACTACTACTATTGTAAACATATATTAACTATTCTTAAACTTTAAACTTAAAAACGTATAAATAATTTCCGTACATCGTACGGGAGAAATGCTAGTAGTGAATAAATCGTACGTCCTTCATTTATGAATAATTTATTCTAACATTATAATTTTATTTCACAAATAGTGTCAATCTAAGCATCCGAGGTGAAAATTTCATGTTTTTCTCATATTTGATCTCATTTAATGTATTTAAACATTCATATTTGACTCATTTAATGTATACATATAATGATGCATAAAATAATTTGATTATTTTATTAATATGTGTGCATTATTCATAATGACACTTATTAAGAAGAGAATAATATTTGCGTTATGGTAGAAATAGGTGTATGTGACAAGTCTTTAGCTTGTAGTTCGGTCGTTGAAGATTGAAAAGTTAATTGTGTGTTTGTAATTCAAAATAACTTATTATTCTAGGGCAAGTCTCCTGTACATAAGATGTACATTAGACGGTCAACGTCTGTTGACCCGGTCAATGCTTTGACCAAAAAATCGATCAAAATTAGTATCATTCATAATACTGAAAAGTATCATTTTAAATGCCAAAAAGTATCATTTATATCAATAAAAAGTATTGACTAGAAAAAAAAATAAAGAAAAAAACTGTTAAAATTAGTATCAATCGAAACATTAAAAAATATCATTCAAAATTAAAAAAAGTATCAGTTGTATCCATAAAAAGTATCACTCGTTTTCACAATTTTTTTGTCAACACTTTGACCGAATTAACACGCATTAACTCGGTTAACGCGTTGACCGTTTGATGTACATCTTATGTACAAGAGTCTTTGCGATTATTCTAAATTGGTCAAAGGTTATGCAATCATCAATTATTTGATTCAAATTAGCTTGTAAATTTTGAAGATGAATTAGCTTGTTTTTCGAAAATAAATGAATGCGGCACTATGTCCTTTTATATTTTAATAATCAAAAGTTTACGTCGACTTGAAGTCTAAGTTATATAATTAACTATTTATCAACCCAATTTCGTTTTTTAATTATATATAATATAATTTATTATATATTTATATCCCTCCCCCCCCCCCCCTCTCTCTCTCTCTCTCATCGTCTAAAATAATGTGACAAATATACCATATCTCCCTCCACTGTATCAAATTCTAGTAAGTTATACGAAAAAAATCTCATCTATTAACGGTAAGTTGGATGTAGGGGATTTTATATTATTTTGACAGAGGGTACAATTGGAAGAGAGTGTGTGAAAAATGGTAAACAACAAATAATTTGAAACAAGTCTAAAAATCTAAAACATCAAATAATATGAAATAAAGTATTTATTAACTCATTATAAATATATAACTTGTGGGTTTTAGTATTCTCTATTATCATCGTAAATAATCGTGTCCACATCTTATTGAGCTACGTACTGCAATTTTCCTCTCTTGTATAAATTTTAAGGCTGGAATAATAAAAAGTCCCCTTGGATGAAGTCCTAGAATCATATCAAGGCCAATACATTTGATGTTCTATTATATCGAAGATTAAGAAAAGTTTTGAAAGTTTCCAAATAAAACGTATATGCTTGGCCAATATTTATAATTTATAACTTCTATCGGAAAACAATTACAAAACGTCGTACTATCTTTCTCTTTTTAGACTCTTCTTTTATAATACAGTGTACCACTATCATTGAAAGTTTTGTTCCCTAAAACTAAAGCCTAAAACTAAAGCACAAACACAATAATACTTCTATAAATATTTTACTTGATATATATATATATATATATATATATATATATATATATATATATATAAAGGGAGTTTCTAAATGCACCACTTAATTTACTCTTTGTACAATTAAAAAATTAAATGAAAAATAAAATAAATACGAAATTACATATTTACCCTTTTATTACTTGCATGCACTACAATAAATTACTCAATGCACCACAAAATAAAATTAAAAAAAATAAAAAATAAAATAATAGAAAATATATTATTAAACATATTAAAATTGAAAATAGCAAAATCCAAACAAAAAAAAGGTTAGCATTATTTGAACACAATTTGAACTCAAAAACCTAGTTTCTAGTTGTGCAATTGTGGTGACAAAAATGAAAAACGATACAAGGCATGATGAAAATGACGAAGAACATAGCAATGTAAGTCATTTTGAGTAGTTTTAACCGATTAAATTACGAGTTTTCGCATATTTTTTAGACTTGTTTTCGCATTTTGTTCGGGACTTACAGTTTGAACATGATTCAATGCGTTCGAACAATGAAGGTCGAACACACAAGTGTTGTTCGAACTTGTTAATTTGAACAAGGTGAACATGTTCGAACTTTAGAGTTTGAACCACCCTTAACAATTTTTTAATGCAGTTTCTGTTCGAAATGAATTAACCGAACTTAGTGAAGTAGTTTGAACTTTAGAGTTCGAACGTAATCAATTTGCTCGAACTTCAATATTCGAACGGTGTTCTGCTGCAGTAACTAATGTTTTTTTTAGAATAGGATCGAACTGAGAGCAGTTTTATGGGCCCAATCAATACAGAGTTGGTTCCTGATTTTACGGACATATTCCATACTATGGAATTATTTGATTCTCGTGAGAGTTTGATCAGTTGGATTCGTGAAAGAGCTATTCCGGTTGGTACTGTCGTTATTGTGTGACGCTCAGAAGCTGGGAGTGATACTAGGATTCCTCGATTGGTATTGGCATGTGAACGAGGTGGGTATCCCCGTGTGATTAAGAAGAATCCTCCAACAGAACGTGATTACATAAAACAAAGTTTGGAGGATGATGAAGTTTTGGAAGAAGGCAAAGAGGGAAAAGAGAGCAAGAATTCAAAAACGAGCTCGAGGGAGACTGGGTCGAAGAGAATTGGATGTCCATTTTGATTGAAGGGGCATTATCTCCCAGAGTTTAATCAATGGATGTTAGAAGTTGCTTGTGGTGTTCACAATCACCCACAAGCACAATATTTAGATGGACATGCATACGCCGGTTGCCTGACATCGGATGAGGAGAAGTTGGTGGCTAGTTTGTCAAGTTCACATACACGGGCGAAGCAAATATTGGCTGCAATTCAGAGAAGCTTTTCCAATAACAAGTCCACGATAAAGACAATTTATAATGTGAGAAGTAGGAATAAATATGTGGAGCATGTTGGTCGATCCCAAATGCAGTATATGTTGGGTAAACTGGAGGAACATGGTTATTACCAGTATACGAGGCGGTGTCCACATACTGACACCGTCAAGGATATGTTCTACGCGTACCCAACAAGCGTGAAGCTACTTAGAGCTTTTCCTGAAGTGTTATTGATGGACTGTATATACAAGACGAACATGTACATATTATCTTTGCTCGAAATAGTTGGTGTTACCTCAACAAGCATGACGTTCTCTGTTGCATGCGCCTATCTGGAGGCTGAGAAGGAAAATAACTACATTTGGGCGATCACTGTTCTTAAAGGGCTGATGGACCAGAGCATATTACCTAGTGTAATTGTGAAGGATCGGGAACGAGAGTTGATGAATGCCATAGAGGTGACGTTTCCCACCGCTCATCATTTTTTATGTCGGTGGCATATAAATAAGAACATCACTGCCAATTGTAAGAAGAAGTTTCGTACTAAAGATCAATGGGAATCCTTCTTGAGTGCATGGAATCTGGTAGTGCTTGCTGAGACTGAAGCATGCTATGGGGAAATGCTTTGGAGGTTTCAATAAGACTATGCCACCAATCCCACTGTTGTGAATTATGCTATCAACAATTGGATTGTGCCTTACAAAGAAATATTTGTAAGTTGTTGGACAAATCGAGTGATGCACTTTGACAATACTACAACTTGCAGGTATATTTCTATATTTCTTATTCAAAACTTTTGAATGTGGCACCACCAAGTCTATATTAATTCGAACAACTACTACTGTATATCTAACAAATTTGTTACTATATTGATTTTGCAGGGCCGAAGGTGCCCATGCGAAATTGAAAAGGTTTCTTGGGACAAGTACAGACAATCTTGAAGGATGTTGGGAGAAGATACATGATCTACTGGAGACTTTTTTCAATGCAATAAAGGCATCGTTTGAAAAGAGTATTAATGTGGTTCAACATCGCTACAAGTCTCCGATATTTCAATTCCTTCGAGGTACAATTTCTATTGATGCATTAGATAAAATTTATGAGGAAATGAAGAGTATTGGAAAAGATGGAGTGGACCCATTACTATGTGGTTATGTGATGAGAACGAAGTGCGATCTTCCTTGTGCACATAAGATCAATCAGCATGTTCGGTCATCCATGCCTTTCTCTTTAGATTATGTGGATAAGTTCTGGAGAAAATTGGATATGGAACCTATAAGAGCGAACATTGTGGTGGCTACTGATGTTGATAATCGTTGGTTTGAAACTTGGAATTGTGCAAACAATATGTTTGCACAAGCAAATGAGTATGAGAGATTGCTCATGTTGAAGAGATTTAGGGAAATTGTTACCCCTTCTACCATATCTATGGTTGAACCAGACGTGCAAACTAAGACTCGTGGTAGACCGAAAGTCACAAAGACCAAAGCTGATACATCCACGAAGTGTGAGAATAGTACTTTTGAGTACACTGACTCGTTCAATGACAGTTGTTCGCAAGTCCTGGACTCATTTGAGTGTGGTACATCACTTTCACAAGCGACGTTCACCACAAGGCCACAGAAACAAAAGGCCATTCGTCCTAAAGCATCATATCATTTAGGGATTGGGTACATTGATCAGATACCAGCATCATTTAGAGGTTATGTGGCGAGTACTCAGGATGTGAATGCTGATGGTCATTGCGGATTTCGTGTGATTGCTGGTTGGTGCTTGGCAATTAGGAGTCTTGGTCACGTGTCCGGTTTGACCTTTTCTATGAGATCAACAGTAATCTAGATATGTGGGACAAGTGTTTCTTAGAGCGTGGACGGAGGGAGAAGGTGCTGAAAATACTTAATTTTCATAAATTGACAGCTCCCACGAGACACTGGTTTGTTTTGCCTGATTTGGGTCATGTAGTGGCTACAGTGTACAAGGTTGCCCTAGTGACGTTAGGTGGCCGCTATCCCACTACATTTCTGCCTTTATCATTGTCGGTTCCAGCAGAACCGAAGTGTATTTGCATGGCCCATGTCAAGATTGGGGAATGACACCGCGCCAATCACTTCATTAAGGTTCGTGTTTTAATTAGTTGATTGCTAAATTTCTAAGTATATATAATTATTTCTATCATAATTGTATTGCAAGATTTTATTATAGGTTTTCATGAATACGAACCATCATTTTCTCCCCATCTCTGCTCAGTGGAAGGACTACCGCATGGATTGCGCAATTGGATGGGAAGACTTTGTAACCCGTCCTTAATTTATTTGTTTGAGAGACTTTGTAATAATTTTATATAGATTTGAAGACCGCTATGCATTTCATTGATTTGGGGATTTGTATATTTTCATTGATTTGTGTATTTGTAACTGAATGAGCAGGTTTGGTTTATAAAATCAAGGCAAAATCTTCATGTTCTGTAACAGCCCAGTCCCGAGGATGGGGACGGGGTTGTTGTGCGTAAAATAACACGAAAAATCGGAAATCTAGGGGGTGTTTTTAGAATTTAAACTAAGTTAGCGCCTCAAGAACTTAGGCAACTTAACTTTATGACTTGGAAGAACTATCGATTTCAATGAATCAACGGGGTCAAAGGATTCAATCGAGTCAAAAGTACGCCATATCATAGGCCAATCGAAATTTAAACAGAATCCAATGACAAACTGAAAACAAGCAGAATCATTCTTGGAAAGAAAAGCCCCTTCATCGGCGAACAACAACAACAAGCATGCAAAACTTATTCACAAGTCAACTGAAAATGAATAGATACCAATATGTTCAACAATAGGACTTCTCAAGTAACCCGGAATCAATAAAGGAACAACTGGGTATGTCAAAAGAACATGCTTCAAAGACTTTATTGATAACTAGGATTCATAGCATTGAAGACATGCTATTATCAAGAAACAAATTACACATATCAAGACTAAATACTAACATCAGAGTACTTAGCCGAAACTTAGCGGAAGAAAATCATGTAACCATATATAGCAACAAACTTGAAACCTCAGACAACCCCACCAGCAGCACATCACCGGCCTCAGCATCTCAACCTGAAAACATTTGAAAAATAGGGTGAGGGCACTAATGTACTCAGTGGGGTTTTATGAGAAAACTCTTGATAAACTTTAGAAATATCCAATTAATAACTGGCGGTATATGGAGAGCAAAACGCAAAAGCCCTCTCCATATCCGCAAAACCTTTTTACTTCCTTTCTTGGCGCCTTTCCTGGCTCAAACTTGTTGTCTACTGCATCCTTAGATATGCCTTAGGATAAGAGAGGGGTTACCTCAAGTATTCTTCTGAGTATGCGAGGGGATTACCCAACAGTGACTCCCTTTACTTTCAAATGTTCAACTCGGTGACTCGAAGGTCACGGCATGATAATGCAAATAAACTGTTCTTTGAGCTCGATAACCTACTTACAACATAAGCTATATCCTTCCTTAACTTCTTCCTTACTTAACCTTAACCTTTCTTACTTAACCTTAATCTTTCCTTAACTAACCTTAACCTTAACCTTCCTTACTTACCTGACTTAGCTAGCAATACCAAGCCTAGAGCAATCGTCTAAGGCTAATCCTTAATTGAGCATGATCTCAGCCTATAAGGGATTTATAACTTACCCTAAAAGGCAATACTTAGCTAAATAAGCTTTAGCAAAATCTAACATTCCAAAATGAGGAAATGAACACGGATAAACATAGATTGCAATTAAAGCAATTCTAAACATCTCATGCCAGCATAAATTGTATATAAACAATTCTAGCATATACTTAGCTAATTAAGCTTAGCAAAACCCAATAATCAAATACTAGGAAATGAATGGGCGTTAATATAGATTGCAACTAAAAGCAATTCTAAGATCTCATGCTAGCATCAATTGTAGTTAAACAATTCTAGCATATTTAAACATGCTTGAGAGCTCACTTAACTTATAATAATTTCATTTACTTTATCAAACTCAAATAACAATTCAACAATATCATGCATATAACTTCCTTTCTTCCGTTCCTTGTACAGAGACTAAACAGGCAGAGCATAAAATACTGTTATTGGATATTTCCCTTGCCTTAACATGCTTCTAGAGCTTACTAGCTCAAACCATATATTTGGTTTAGAATCACCCACCTCAATGACGAGTACCTTGATAACGAGCACGTGGATGAAGCAACGAGCCAAAAATCCTTCCTCGGGGTTCATCTCTCCTTTACGAAAGTCGATCAATGACTTGAAACCTTATTCGAGATCCGCAAAAGGGGATGAAAAATCTGACTCGAACGATCAGGATTCTGGATGATTGGACATTGCTACATCGTAGATCTTCGAAAGAGCTTCGATTTGAGTACTCATGGGCCTCGTGTTACCAACCGAGGCGAAAGTTATGGCCTCCGCACGAAAACGTGCCGGAGCTGCCGAACCAACCCGCGCGCCGCGGCGGCCCGAAGCGCCGCGGCGGGGGAGGGGGGTGCGCGCCGGCGCCCTCCCTACCCTGCGGCGCCCCCTTGCACTGGGGCGGCCCCCTTGCGCACCCGCGCACCTCCTGCTCCGCTCTCTCTCAACTGTGAGGTGTCCTCACGAAGAGGGCTCCTCAATCTCTCTCTCCCTCTCTCTCTCTCTCTCTCTCTCTCTCTCTCTCTCTACAGAAATGGGGCGGAAGAAGTGAATGAGCAAGAAATGAGGGAGGGGTTCTCCCCTATTTATAGCCAAATTTTTGGCTTCCTCGAGAAGCTTCTGCAGTGCAACAATACAGCTTTAAAAATATCGGGTTCGGTTAAAAGGCGCTTTATTCGATGTCGAGGTCCAAATGACCTCGTTCATAAAATCTGAAAATACCGGAAGGTTCGTTGGCTCGAGTACTATTGAACCAACTTAATTCAGGGTAAAGAACGAGTCATCTTGAAGGAAAACGAGAAAATATTCTCTTTTTAAAAATAAAGTTACTATTTCACATAAGGGACAAATAAAATTCCCCAGCATTCAATTGATCTCAGAATGAAAATCCGGGAACGCCAACGGATTCCTTGAGAAATTTCCTATAGGGTAGGCTTGAAAAAATAAGGCTCGGGTCAACACACGAGATTTCGCAAATTTCTAACGATCGCACTCCTACGGAAAAACACTATTCATAACTTCTTTAAACGCGTTTTAAATCACCGGGAACTCAAACGACTTCAGATTCAAACATGACCAAAATTTGCTATAACTGAGCTCGGATTGAAATTCTCGAAAAGACGATTTTACGAAAAATAACTCCTAAAAACACGGTTTAGAACCGAAACATCCTTATCTAGGCTCTAATTAATTTCTTCAATTTTCTAAATAAACTCTGAAAATCTGGGATGTTACATGTTCGAACTCCAAAGTTCGAACATTTTCCAATTGTTCGAAGTCAAGAATTCGAACACAAGTGAAGTGTTCGAACTCTGGAGTTTGAACAATTGACAAATGAGTCCAGAGTTTGAACACTTCACTTGTGTTCGAATTCTTGACTTCGAACAAGTCCTTGTGGTCTGAACTTCACACTCCGAACGTAGTTAAAAGAGTTCGAATTTATGATCCCGAACATAGTGAAAAAGCGATGTATGTTGATTAAATTTGGTGGAAATTGGATAACTGAATGCTTTATTATTTCCTTACTGTGAATCGTGAGGGGCCTGATTTTTAACAAATGGTAATGCAACATAAACATTAAAATGAGTCTCCAATACAAAACCATCAACTATTAAAACAACATAAACATAAAGCTAAAATGCAGCGTCTCCAATACAAAACCACCAAATCCATGCAATTACCACATCATATCCAATACAAATCCACCATACACTAATACTTATAAAGATGAGTATCCAATACATAACAGATAAACATAAAAATAAACACTACTCTGGTCTACGTCTTTATCTCGAGGAAGACTCTTCCTGCTCATGTCCCCTATGAGAGTGTGTCTCGCCCTGCTCATGCCCTGTATGAAAATGCAACGCCGCGAAAGCTTCTTTAACTTGAGACATCACATACGGTAATGATAGGTCCTGA
The DNA here is from genome assembly GCA_026008535.1 of Perilla frutescens. Classification (NCBI taxonomy): domain Eukaryota; kingdom Viridiplantae; phylum Streptophyta; class Magnoliopsida; order Lamiales; family Lamiaceae; genus Perilla; species Perilla frutescens. Next base: position 12,748,350 of record BRKX01000003.1, on the reverse strand, counting down.
TCAAGAGCTCTCCACCGAGTCAGCACTGGCTCAATATATCCAATAGCTGACTGAATCCGGTCCCAAGGCGAAACAGTCATCGGTGGGTCTATAATGGGAGCTGCGGCCTCAGGCTGCACTCGAGGATGAGATATAGAGTCATACCACTACTGGTAATCGGGAGAGCACGTCCAAGCTGGATAGACAACTCTTCCTCGGCGTTCTCGAGACAACTTATGACTCTCACACTGCTCATAAAAGGAAGCAAGCATGCCCCACATGATATGATACTATCCAAGCTTCTTGCCCCGTCTAAAGACAACATGGTCCAATGGGGGATATGGGATGGTCTGTACCCGTCCAAACTGCCTCAACACCCGATCTGGAAGATATGGCTCCACAATATCACATGATGTGATACAACCTTCATAGAAGGTCACCTCGGGTCACTCACCACCATCTCGCAGCCTCACATACGGGTCCCACATAACCTAATATTTAAATTGCACAATTCAACTTAGTACATATATTTGAATAAAACCATATCATACACAAATAGAAGAAACTCATATCCTCTGCTCTCAATGTATCCAGCTGCAACCTATAAGCCCTCATTGTATCCTCAGATACTGCATCATGCGCCTGTTGCACCCATCTCATTGCAAAAGGCTGTCCAGACTAATAGTCGGTATTTTGTTGTAGTTGACCAAGTGTAGGGAAATGCTCGTCAATCCATGCCTGTATGAATTAACAACACATTTAGTGAATAAAAAATGATAAAAAATAGACATTTTTCATTTACCTCCAGCAGTGTCAGGAAACTAGCCATCTGTCTACACTCAACCTGAGAGTCCACTTCCAACTGTCTGTATAGAAAAGCTAATGCAGCTACCCCCCATGCATAACCCTCGAACTCCTCAGGGTCCTCGAACAATCGGAGATAATTGCATGTGATCCGATCGCCCATCTTATTCGTGAACAGTGTACAGCCTAGAATGTATACCAAGAACGCCCTCGCCGCGTACACTTCCTCAAAATCATTCTCACTGGACGCCAACTCACTGAACCTACTGTGCAGCCACCTTAATTTGATGTAGCTGCCTCGGTCACTCACTTCCGCATTAGCTTCTTCAGCCGACACTCCTAGCAAATGACGTACCATGTGTTGCCCACCAGCAACATCCTCCCCTGTAAACTCAACTGGTTGACCTTCAATGCTAAGACCAGTCAAACAGTATACGTCCTCTAGTGTAATAGTCATCTCACCAAATGGTAGGTGAAATGAGTTTGTCTCAGGATGCCACCGCTCCATAAATGTCGATACTAGATTCTCATTCGGGGCTATATATGCTAACTTCCTCAGCCTCAACAAACCAGACTTCTTCACTAAAGTCTTTCATGTGATGGAATCCCCTGCGGCTGGCCACCTCAATAGTTTAGCAGTTAGGCAATGTCACTTCAAGACTTCTCTTTCTTCGCCCCTGCATATCACCACTGCAATGTGTGTCTTGAAGCTCTACAGTACTGACAAGTCCAAATTCTCTCGTGTTTTTGTGTCTTTTTCTCGTTCTTTTGTCCTTTACTTTTTCTATTTTTTAAGTCGGAAAGAGCCAGAATGGGCACAAGGGGCAGCAGGAGTTAGGAGAATCACGTCTGGAAGGCACGATGGTACCAATGATACCAAGATGGGTAACAACTTCTTAGCGGAAAGTTCTCTCTCGAGCCTGGTGAAAATCGTCTACCATTCTAGCAAAAGCTGAAGGAGAAGTTTCTGATCGTGCCCACAACAATCCCAGAGTGATTGAAAGTAGAAAGAAGGAGACTGGGCACAAAGAAAACTAATGCCAGCTACAGCAGGAGCAATGAACCCTAGCCGCTGAAGGAAAGAAGAGCCGCGGAAGACAAGTTGATGCTTCCAGAAGGATGTTCGGCTCTACAAGGAAAGTTGCTATGTTGGCGCAACTAGGCACGACAAGTACAAAATCTGCGATTCAGAATCTTCTAAATAGGGAAAGAATCTGCCAGACATGGAAAGCTTTAGACATGGCGGCTGCGTGTTGGGCTGAAGATCCCCGGCCCGTCGGGGAGTTTACCTAGTGTCTCTGTACTCCTATATAAGTAGATCTCATGGCAGCAAACAAACAGCTCGGAACAACTCTCTTTGCCGTTTTTATTCTTTTATGCACAAACAATTTATTTTTTCGTATTATTTTATGTTCTTCAATCCAGCGTTGGAGTTAGATTTATTTTGCAGTTTAATACAAGTAAGTTTTTTCGTTTATATCATGTTATCTTTTATTTCTTTTACTTATTATTATTGTTCTAACTCTAGCATGAGTGGCTAGACTCGTTATTCCGGATTGAACAAAGATAAGAACTTAATGAACATGTAAGAACCGTGAGGCTTATGGGCATAAACTGTGTGAATCTGGTTCCATCGTGTAATCGTTTTCTTTGTTGCATTATATAGTGGGCTAAGCTAGTTAATTATGGCTGATCACTCGTTAATTAGAATTGTGTTCACTACCTCTATAAATGGTCAATGAATCATAGTTGTGTGTTGGTCATGAAGGGATGGGATACATCACGGGTACTGAGGGCATAAGAGAGATCTTTGTCTAGGTAAATCTGGGTCTGTCTACATCATAATGCTGCTTTGTTGTTTACAATCATATGAGAGATCGGGGTTGGGCAACAAGTTAGGGTTTAGGGGACGAAAGATCACCTTTAACCTAAACAAAAAAGATAGATTGGGTACGTTGAGAGAGATCCGGTACCTTTAACCAGATAATTAGATTTGCATAAGTAATCAGTGTGCCTATGACCGGTCAAGTGTTTGTTAAGTTCGATATCTGAGTTCTAATCCGGAATACATTTACTACTAATATTTTCCTTTCTTTGTTTTGTTTTGTTTTGTTTTGTTTTGTTTTGTTATTTAGTTTACGGTCTTTACATATAAGTATGAAGACCACAACAATCCTCAAACCTTTTGGAAAAGTGACACTGGAAGATAGAATTCACAGCTCCTCATGGGATCGACCTTTACTCACATAAAGCTTGCTATGCCTTGCTGTGGGCATAAGGATAACTCTCTCTTGAGAATTATTCTGACAGTGAAACAACCGTGCGTCAGAATTGGCGTCGTTGCCGGGGAGCCGGTTCTTGAAATTCTATTTTTCCCAACTTGTTAGCCTGGCCGGTAGATGCCCAATACCTCTGAAGGAGATTGCTCGTACGATCCAGAACCTGAGAAGACTCTGAAGAGGAGAAGAGCAGAAGCACGGAGGGCACAACAAGCAAAAAGACTTGCTCGTGAAAGAGAACTGGAGCAAGAAAGAGCACAACTGGAAAGGAACGAACAACTGAGGTTAGCCCCGATGGCTGAAGAAGAAGGAATAGCGTTGAGGCAGTTAGTCTTTCCGACTAACATGAATTTACGTCCCATGGGCATAACACTCCCAGCAATTTGTAACACCCCAAGATTTTATAATAGGCCCAAATCTATTTTTAATTGTGATTTCATGGCCCAAATGAATAAATTTAGGCATTTTATTTTTAGGCCCAATTCATGGGCTTTTTAGCCCATTTATGTTTTTAATTATTTTCGAGACCTATAGTTATCGGAACGAGACGATTGAATATGGTAGATGATAGTGCTCGTCGATACGATCAAGAAGAAAGGATGTCAAGTTTTCTTTGTAAGCCTGATAGGGGACGAGACCAAATGAGTAACCATTGAAGATGTGTCTGTTGTTCATAACTACCAAGATGTTTTTCCTGAGGAACTACCTGGAGTCGCACCTGATCGTCAAATAGAGTTCACTATCGACCTTATCCCTGGAGCCACCCCAGTATCAAAAGCACCATATCGAATGGCGCCAAAGGAACTGCAAGAGCTAAAAGTCCAACTACAAGAATTATTGGATAAAGGGTTCATCAGACCTGGTGTTTCATCTTAGGGAGCTCCTGTGTTATTTGTCAAGAAGAAGGATGGATCACTACGTATGTGCATAGATTACAGGTAGTTAAAAAAATTGACAATCAAGAACAAGTACCCTCTACCTCGAATTGATGACCTGTTTGATCAACTCAAGGGTGCTAAAGTTTTCTCCAAGATTGATTTAAGATCGGGCTATCATCAATTGAAGGTGAAGAAAGATGGCATACCAAAGACAGCTTTTCGGACACGGTATGGTCATTATGAGTTTGTGGTGATGCCATTTGGACTGAACAATGCGCCAGCTGTATTCATGGACTTAATGAATCGAGTTTTCCATCAATACTTAGATAAGTTTGTGCTAGTATTTATTGATGATGTATTCATCTACTCCAAAGATGAGAAACAACACGAGGAACATCTAAGAGTAGTAATGGAGACATTGAGGAAAGAGAAGTTGTATGCTAAGTTCAGCAAATGTGAATTCTGGTTGGATGAAGTTATCTGTTCTAGGCCACATAGTTTCGGCTCAAGGCATCAAAGTAGATCCCTCCAAGGTGGAGGCAGTGAGTGATTGGAAGTCCTCTACTAATGTCGGTGAAATTCATAGCTTCCTAGGCTTAGCTGGTTACTATAGAAGATTTATTGAAGGATTTTCCAAGATTGCAAAACCTATGACCCAACTACTAAAGAAGGGAGTGAAATTCATTTGGACAAAAGACTGTGAAGGGAGTTTTCAAGAACTTAAGAATAAATTGATAACTGCTCCTGTGTTAACTGTTCCTGATGGAGCAGAAGGTTTCGTAGTTTGTACAGATGTATCTCTGCAAGAAATAGGATGTGTGTTGATGCAAAACAGGAAGGTTATAGCCTATGCCTCTAGGCAGTTGAAACCACATGAGGTCAACTACCCTACTCATGATTTAGAGCTTTCAGCCGTTGTTCATGCATTGAAGATCTGGAGGCACTATCTTTATGGAGTCAAGTGTGAGATCTACACGGATCATAAGAGTCTAAAGTACTTTTTTGAGCAAAAGGAACTCAACATGAGGCAAAGGAGATGGTTGGAACTCGTGAAAGACTATGATTGTACCATCTTGTACCATCCTGGGAAAGCAAATGTCATAGCAGATGCTTTGAGCAGAAAGAATAGAGCAACATTAAATTTTCTCTTAACCCAACAAAAGCAACTAATTAGAGATTTCTCTAAATTGAATTTGGAGGTGATCATACCACCGAAGAGCACAGAGGCTTGAATTGCAACTCTAGTAGTGAAACCAAACCTACGGGCTCGTATAGTTGAGGCTCAATGCCAAGATGACTTTCTTGAGAAGATGAGAAAGAAGAGCCGCACCGAAGACAACCAAGGATTTATTGTAACTGATGATAAAGCACTTACTTTTGGGAGTCGACTGTGTGTACCCCAAGATGATGAGTTAAAACGTGAGATACTAGCAGAAGCGCACAACACTCCGTACACTGCTCATCCCGGAGGAACGAAAATGTATCGAGATCTAAGGGAAATTTTTTGGTGGAAAGGCATGAAGAGGGATATTGCGACTTTCGTAGGACACTGTTTGGTTTGCCAGCAAGTAAAGGCGAAACATCAACGACCCGCTGGACTTTTAAACTCACTCAAAGTCCCTGAATGGAAATGGGAACACATTACAATGGACTTTGTCATTGGGTTACCGAAAACAGTACGCAATAACCAGACAATATGGGTTATTGTTGATAGATTGACCAAATCAGCACACTTCTTGCCAATAAAGACATAGGTTGGGATTAGATGAACTAGCTCAAATCTATATCAAAGAGATTGTTCGTTTGTATGGAGTTCCTGTGTCTATTACTTCAGATCGAGATACACGTTTCACCTCAAAATTTTGGAGAAGTTTGCAAGATACTATGGGAACCAGACTGAATTTTAGCACTGCTTTTCATCCTCAAACTGATGGCCAATCAGAAAGAACCATACAAACTCTTGAAGATATGTTGAGGACTGTAGTTCTGGATCAAGGTGGAAGTTGGGAAGACTACTTGCCTTTAGTGGAATTTGCATACAATAATAGCTATCAGGCGACCATTGGGATGGCACCTTATGAGGCTTTGTATGGTCGAAGGTGCAGATCACCACTCTATTGGGATGAGGTTGGAGAGAAGAAAATTCTGGGCCCCGAATTGGTGCAAGCCACAGAGAAAGCCGCCAACAAAATACGAACAAGAATTAAAGAAGCTCAAGATAGACAGAAGTCCTATGCGAACAAGCGTAGAAGAGACTTACACTTTGAAGTAGGAGATAGAGTCTTCCTTAAGATATCCCCGGTTAAAGGAATAATTCGTTTTGGAAAAAGGGGGAAGTTGAGACCGCGTTTCATTGGCCCTTATAAAATTCTCGATCGAGTAGGAGAAGTTGCTTATAGGCTTGCTTTGCCACCCAAACTAAGAGAAGTACATGATGTATTCCATGTGTCGATGCTACGTAAATATATTTTTGACACAAGTCACACTGTACACGATGAAGATGTGGAGGTAGATCTTGATCTTACCTATCAAGAGGCTCCAATAGCGATTCTCAACCGCAATGTTCAAAATTTACGAAACAAAGAGACAGTGCTAGTGAAAGTGCAGTGGAGCAGGCACGGAAAGGATGAAGCCACATGGGAAATTGAAGAGGAAATCAGGAGGCAATATCCAAACCTAACCTTACCAAGTACTTGAATTTCGGGACGAAATTCTTTTAAGAGGGGTAGATTTATAACACTCCAAGATTTTATAATAGGCCCAAATCTATTTTTAATTGTGATTTTATGGCCCAAATGAATAAATTTAGGCATTTTATTTTTAGGCCCAATTCATGGGCTTTTTAGCCCATTTATGTTTTTAATTATTTTCGAGACCTATAGTTATCGGAACGAGATGATCGAATATGGTAGATGATAGTGCTCATCGATACGAATCCATAGAGACTAATTTCACCTAAGTGGGACTTCATTTGACCAAGTTATGATTTAATTGAGAATTTAATTAAAATTTAGGTTAAGATATGGAGGGATATAAATACCCATTCCACTCCTTAGCTAGGTCATTTTGGAGGATCCATTTTTAGGTCATCCCCCACCCCTCTCTTCTCTCTCCCTCTCGCCTCCCCTCCTCCCCGCCGCCGGTCGGAAAAATTCTGGCGACCTTTTTTTACATGCAATTACATTTTTGGATTCCTCTTCTTCTCCTCTTTCTTATTCTGCGATTATTTTTAAGAAATTTTGAGGTTTAGGCTTCTGATTTTCGGATCTAAAAATGGGTTAATCCCTAGCCTTTTAATACCTCATTTCTTTCTTTATATTTGAACTTTATTTTCGATTTTAGTATCTATATTGTGATTTAAGGGCTGTTTTGGATGGATGACTTTAATATATATTTTTAATTTTATTCATGATGTTCTTGGTGTTCTTGAACTCTTTAGATGTTAAATGGTTGTTGATGAAATAAAAAGGAAAAGGAAAGAAAAAAAATGAAATATGTGTGATTGTGTGTGCTGCCATGAATGTGTGTGTGTGTGTGTGTGTGTGTGTGTGTTTGGGCGTGTGTTTGTGTGTGTTTGTATTTTCATTTTATTTTATTTTATTTTTCTTTTAGATCTATGAAACTATTTAATAAAGAGTATAGGTTAATATTTCCATAAGGTTGTGTAGCCCAATGGTTGATGTTTAAATTAATACTAAAAGGTCTAAGGTTCAAATCCTCTTGCATGCATTTTGAATTAATGTCCTCTATTTCAACTTTAAATTAATTAAAATCATGTGTAAATTTCGAAAATGGTAACTAGCTTAATGGATATGTTCAGATTTATTAATCAAAAGGTCTAAGGTTCAAACCTTCATACATGTATTGGGGGTTTGAGTCCTCTCTAATGCAGTTTTATTTCATTTTTATCTAAGATGATTTTAAACCTTATATAATTAATAACATCATTTAAATTTCGAAAATGACATATGGTTTAATGGTTAGTGTTCAGATCAATGTTTAAGAGGTCAAGGGTTCGACTCCTATTGAAGTAATTTTATTCCTTTTTAATCTTTTTATCATAAAAGCTTTCTGGACTATATATATATATATTTAATTATAGATGATTAATTTTGAAAATAGGGTTTAGTCTAATGTTTAAGTGTTCTGTTTATGTTAAGGAGGTCTAAGGTTCAAAACCATTTGATGCAGTTTTAATTCTCATTTTGTGTAATTAATTCACAACATTTATGAAGCTATTTAATTAAAACAGTTTGTTTTAGATTGTATAAAATCATTTAGTATAGTGGTTAAAGTATCATTATTTTACATTTAAGGTCATGGGTTCAAATCCTTTTGACCACAATTTTATTTATGCATTTAATTATTTTAATTCTTTTTCTATTTTTGTTTAGTTTTGGATTTAATTCAAATTAAGCATATTGTATTATAAGTGATACTTTATTGGTATTGAAATATTATTATTATTATTATTATTATTATTATTATTATTATTATTATTTTTAAAGCTTTACTTTAATTATTATGATTTTAATCCATATATTATACTCGATCAAGGGCTCGAGTATAGCGTAAAGCTAGGATTACCCGTTTGATCTTTAGGTGTCGTCTTTTCGTGACTTTATTTTATAGATATACCTTATACCCTTATTTACATTATAGAATAGGTTAATTACCCTAATAAGTTTCTAAGACATAGCCCTTATGTGTAGGTCTTAACCCGAGGCAGCAGGCTTAGCACGTGCAAGTTGAGATTAAAGCGTCAGCTACATTTAGCTAGAAGGTGGGCTTACTTACTAAAAATCTTTCGAAAATGTATTTAAACTTTCGTCCAATATGGAAAAATGAATTATGATTTATGTTTATGTTGCTCATTGTGGATTTGATACGACTCATATGAGGATATCCGAAAATGTTATGAATATGCTATAGATGATATGTGATCACATTAGGGTCGGTCTCCACTATGTTTAATGAGCGTGTGAATTATGACGTCAAATGTGAAATCGTTATTATCATTATTGTTATTTCTTTTATGCAAATTATGGGACGAATGCATGAGTATGTCCACGGAGTATTTTCTGGCACTCAGCCCCATTATTTAAAATGTTTTTCAGGTAATTGATGATGGCAGGTGGCGGATGTGGACCAATGGGGACCCTTTTGCTTAATAGTTGACCGTCTTTTGAATTTATTATTTATGGTCAAACTATTATATGATTCGTATGCTTCCGCTGTATATTTTGTTGATGGCAATTGAATTGCTCTTAATTTCTATGCTTCCGTTGAACCTTGACTTTTGCCACGTGTACGCCTATGAGCATTTTGGTCATGTTATGTTTCATGAATTAACTATTATTATTTTGATGTAGTTGACCAGTCAGTTTTTCTTAAGATCTGTTTCTATTGGTTCTTGATTAGTCAAATATATTGATTCTTGGTGTTTGACTAGTAAACGTAAGCTCTTTTGACATAACAAATCTTAACTTGATTGGTCTATTTGGAAATTTTTCTATGGGATTTTCTTCCTTCGCGTGTGTTCCATTAGCACCTTGACCCCTCCGGGTTTGGGGTGCTACACAATTACTGGAAGCTGGAAGTTGAAGGCAAGTTTCATCCAAATCTTGCCCAAATACCATGTGATGACTGTAGAAGACCCTCAAAGGCATATTCAAGATTTTGAGATGGTGTGTCAAACTTAACCCACGGATGGGGGAAAGGAACAATATGTGCAGCTTGTCTCATTTTCGTTCACTCTTCATGACGGGGCACGAGACTGGTTATACACCCTGCCAACCGGCAGTATAACCACATGAGCACAACTGCAACAGAAATTCTTGGAGAAATATTTTCATGCATCCCAAGTCCAGGAGATTAGGCGAAGAATTGGAAGTCTGAAGATGGGCATATATGAGAGTTTCTATGACTACTTGTGTTGATTACAGAGCATGTTGACAAAATGCCCACAACACCAGATCACAGATCACGATCTTATCCAATACTTTGTGTTTGGGTTGAGACCACAGGACAAGATCATTGTCAATGCTTCATGTGGAGGATCTATCCTGAACAAGCTACCAACTGAAGCCTTCCGAATTCTGGCAGAAATGGCTGATGAAAATAGAGATGAAAGTGCCGAGAGCACAAGGACAGTTCTAGATGCTGGGAAATCAATGCACCTTGAGGTCAAATTGGAAAGGATTTTGAACCAGATGGAGAAAGTGATGAACCATACTGGGGCACCAAAGAAAAGAGTATGTGGAGTATGCAAGAGCGTGGCCCATTTCACTGATGAATGCCCAACACTGCAAGAGGAGGACGTTGCTGAAGTCAACTCTCTCGGTGGGCATAACAACAACAGACGATATGATCCCCACTCTCAAACATACAATCCTGGATGGAGGGATCATGAGAACTTCAGATGCAAGAGGAATGATGCCCACCAACCAGATTTGCCACCACCACCGCCAAGGACACGAGAAGAACCCAACCTAGCTGAACTAGTCCATGCCCTGACTAAGGAGAATGTAAAGTCACAACAGGAGAATGAAAGGTTCAAACAAGAGACAAGGGCCGGTCTGCAATATGTGAGTAAACAAATTTCCCAACTAGCTCAAGACCTTGCCCAACTGAAGGAAAGAAACGGATAATTACAATCTTAAGTGGTAAATCCCCGAGAACAAGTAAATGTTGTGACCACAAAGAGTGAAGAAGAAGTGATGAAAGCTGAACTGAAAGGAGACACTGAGGATATAACGAAAGAAGAAGAGCAGACACAGGAAGAGGTTGCTGAGCTCACAAGGCAAGAAACAAAGAAGAAGCCTCCATTTCCTGAGCATCTTGCCCACGACAGAAAAGATGAGGAGATGAAGGAACTTCTCAAGGTTTTTTGAAAAGTGGAAATCAATATTCCACTACTGGATGCAATAAGGCAAGTTCCTCGTTATGCCCGTTTTCTAAAAGAGCTGTGTACCAAGAATGTACGATTTGAAGACGATGCGAGACTTTTCATGGGAGAAAATGTCTCTATAGTACTACAGAAGATGCCAAAGAAGTGTGAAGATCCTGGCATGTTTGTCATACCATGCATAATTGGGAGCAAGAAGATTGAAAATTCTATGCTTGATCTGGGCACATCCATAAACGTCATGTCCATGACGATTTATGAAGAGTTAAATCTGGGACCACTCAAGGAAATAATGGTGATCATCCAGTTGGCAGATAGATCAAATATCTACCCCGAAGGTCTAATAGAAGATGTCTTAGTGAAAGTGGGAGAATTGATTTTCCAACAGATTTCTATGTCTTGGACATGGGCAACACGACACCGTCCACATCCGTTCTACTGTTAGGGAGGTCTTTCATGAAAATTGCTCACACCAAGATTAATGTCGATGGGAGCACGCTGACATGTGAGTTCGATGGCCAAGTAGTTGTGTTCAACATTTATGAAGCCATGAAGTACCCATAAGATCCGGAGTCAGTCCACTTTGTGAACCATTGCTATGCCCAATCTCAAGCCATTCTAGGTTGCATAAATAACCAAGAACCCCTGGAATGGGCATTGCAAACTGGGTTAACTGACTACGATGCCCTCGACGAAGATAAGGATACCAGAGACGCCATCATGATACTGTACTCTCTGGAAGAATTAACGCATGGAGTGGTGGACTTCAATTTGCCCACCATGACACACAGACAGGATGCTTCCATCGGTGCAGAGGGCACCAAAGTTAGAATTGAAGAATCTCCCTGTCCACTTAAAGTATGCCTATCTTGGGGAGAATGAAACATTACCGGTGATCATAAGCAAATGACTGAATCTTGTTGAAGAAAATCGGCTATTGAGACTGTTACGCATATACAAAGAAGTAATGGGATGGACTCTGGCCGACATCAAGGGCATAAGCCCTGTAGTGTGCATGCATAGAATCCTCTTGGAGGATGATGCCAAACCGGTGCGGGATGCCCAACGCAAACTGAACCCCGCAATGAAGGAGGTCGTGCTGAAGGAGATACTCAAGTTGCTAGACATGGGGATCATTTACCCCATTTCAGACAGCAAGTGGGTAAGCCCAATTCATGTCATGCTCAAGAAATCAGGAATCCAGGTGGTGAAAAATGAGAAAAATGAACTTGTGCCCACACGGCTACAAACTGGATGGAGAGTCTGCATAGACTGCCGGAAGCTCAACACCGTCGCAAGGAAGGATCACTTTCCGTTGCCGTTCATAGATCAGATGCTGGAGAGATTGGCTTGAAACAAGTTCTTTTGTTTCCTTGATAGATATTCAGGCTATATGCAAATTGTGGTAGATCAAGAAGACCAGGAGAAGACTACATTCACGTGCACATTCGGTACATTTACTTACCGAATAATGTCTTTTGGGCTCTGCAATGCCTCCGGAACATTTCAACGCTGCATGATGAGTATTTTCTCAGATCTTTTGGAGAATTGTATCGAGGTATTCATGGATGACTTTACAGTCTACGGGAACTCATTCGACACATGCCTCTACAACCTTGAAAAGGTGCTAAAAAGATGTGTGGATAAGTGCTTGGTGCTAAACTATGAAAAATGCCATTTCATGGTTCGTGAGGGGATTATTCTTGGACACGTTGTTTCAGAGAGAGGCATAGAGGTGGATAAAGCTAAGGTGGACATCATCGAAAAGCTAACCTACCCTACTACGGTGAAGCAAGTTCGAGGTTTTCTTAGGCACGCCGGGTTCTACCGGTGATTCATCAAAGATTTTGCAAAGATTGCACAACCAATCACGCATCTTTTGCAAAATGATGTGGCATTTGTCTTCGACGATGTATGCAAGGAGGCCTTCAATACTCTGAAAAAGAGGCTGGTCACGGCATCCATCATTCAACCTCCAGATTGGGGCATGCCATTTGAAATAATGTGTGATGCCAGCGGATACGCTGTGGGTGTAGTGATTGGACAAAAGCGTGGTAAAGAATGTCATGTGATTTACTATGCTTCCAAGACATTGAATCATGCCCAAGCCAACTACACCATGACTGAAAAGGAATTGCTGGCATAAACTGTGTGAATCTGGTTCTGTCGTGTAATCGTTTTCTTTGTTGTATTATACAGTGGGCTAAGCTAGTTAATTGTTGCTGATCACTCGTTAATTAGAATTGTGTTCACTACCTCTATAAATGGTCAATGAATCGTAGCTGTGTGTTGGTCATGAAGGGATGGGATACATCACGGGTATTGAGGGCATAAGAGAGATCTTTGTCTAGGTACATCTGGGTCTGTCTAGATCATAATGCTGCTTTGTTGTTTACAATCATATGAGAGATCGGGGTTGGGCAACAAATTAGGGTTTAGGGGACGAGAGATCACCTTTAAGCTAAACAGAAAGGATAGATTGGGTACGTTGAGAGAGAACCGGTACCTTTAACCAGATAATTAGATTTGTATAAGTAATCAGCATGCCCATGACCGGTCAAGTGTTTGTTAAGTTCGATATCTGAGTTCTAATCCGGAATACGTTTACTACTAATATTTTCCTTTCTTTGTTTTGTTTTGTTATTTAGTTTACAGTCTTTACATATAAGTACGGAGACCACAACAATCCTTAAACCTTTTGGAAAAGTGACACTGGAAGATAGAATTCGCAGCTCCTTATGGGATCGACCCTTACTCACATAAAGCTTGCTACGCCTTGCTGTGGGCATAAGGATAACTCTCTCTTGAGAATTATTCTGACTGCGAAACGACCGCGCGTCAGCACAGACGTATCTGTAGGCCCTCCAGGGAATGACCCTCTCAATATCTCATCATCATCATCCTCATCGTTTGCATCACCCTCTTCATTTGGCATTTCATTACCCTCATTACCCACCGCCTCTTCGTCATGCATTTCATGCCTCATCTGTTCTTTAGCTTGTTCATCGGCTTGTGCTTGATACCGTTCCTGTGCTGATTGCCGCCTCGCGGATGCGATTGGACGGATTGGTCTCCTCCTATATTGAGCAGCTGGACAAAAAACAAGTCAGAGATAGGTTTGAACTGAAGAAACTGAACAAAATGTGTATGTTCGAACATGACACACCGATCAACACTTGGCCAAATTTCAGTTTTCATTTGGTACGAATTATGAACGCCGAACAGAAGAAGAGTGTTCGAACTCGATAAGCCGAACCGGACTTGAATAAATTCAGTTTGCATGTGGTTCGAACCCAATGTGTCGAACATACACATTGCGTTCGGACTCTTGAGTTCGAACCATATGCAAACTGAATGTATTCAAGTCAAGTTCGGCTTATGAATTTCGAACATTCTTCTCCTGTTCGGCGTCTATAATTCGAACCACATGAAAACTGAAATTTCACCAAGTAATGTTCGGCATCTCAACTTCGAACTAAACCCTGAAATTTGAAATATACAGTCCGAACACAACGTAACAACGGGGCAAAATCAGATCAATAACTCGACACAAACCTCGATTTTTTGCTCACAATCAACTCAAATTAGCATCTAATCATTCTAACAACCTATCCTAATATCTTGTATTATTGGAAAACTCGATTTAAACCATGACCCAACAATTTTTTATCTTATGGAATAAAATGTATAAATTAACAAAAATCGAACATGAAACTCACCAAATCGATCCATAAATGTAGGTTCGAAGTTGTCAGGCTTGGAACAAATCGCCGTGCAATGTCGAACAAGTTCCTTCAGCTCAATTTCGAACTCGTCCGCGGTAGAAAATGTTGGAACTGTTTTTACTTCTTTTTTACTTCAGTTTTTATGGTAATTTTCTCATTAGTATTTTTAAGTTTTTAAGTTTCTTTTTTAAACTGAATTTATGTTTTTAATTTTCTGATTTTAAGTTTTTTTTTTCAAGTAATATACATATTTTATATGAATGGCATTATTGTTAATATTAGTGGTGCAAAGAATAAAATTGGTGATGCATTGAATAGATGTGGTGCAAAGAGCAAAATTCGTGGTACATTTAGAAACTCCATATATAAATTAATAATATCATTCAAATAAAACTACAATTTAGAATAGAAGAATCCAACTCCAAGTATTACTTGAGTGACTAGACCCCCCTAAAGAACCCCTTCACCCGGGCAATAGAAAAAAAGTGCCTCAAAATTAAAATAATAACAATAAATATAAGAGTTCTTTCATGAAATTGTCTTAAAAATTAAAATCCGTCAATTGAAAATATTATAGTAGTACTCATAAATACAAATAGTAACACTTTTGAATACAACAATCTTATTTTTACAAGAGTATTATTTTATATTATAAAGTTTGAAGGAGTCTGATGTGGGATTGTCTTACGAGTCAAAATTTGTAATAAAATTTACACATTAGATCACCTGTTACATTTCTGTTCCAAAACTTCACTTTAAATATGTATTTATTAAGAGTTAATTTAATTTAAAATTTTTATTTAGGATTCATTCATCCCCAATTAAAATATATTAAAAAAATAAAAAATAGTTATTAAATGCCAAATGTTGTAGGATTAGTAAGAGATGATCTGGTCCGGAAAATTTAGATCCAAACATATTCAAATACCAACAAAATTACAAATGTGTCATGAAATATGAGTTTTACTTTAAATATGGATCAGTTTGACCTGATATCATACAAGTTGTTGTCCTTAAGTTTTGATTTTACATAATTACATAACATTTTTTTTGTCTCCGAATCTCATAATTTGTGAAATAATCAATCAAAAATCAAAACAAAGAAAGAAATAATATATATATTATTTGAGGGAAAATAAAGAAGACATTTTGAAATAAGCCCAAAGAGACAATCGCAGGTTCTATAAAAAGAGCAGAAGAAACACAAACATATGCTACATACATCTACACAGACACATGCTTACAGATAGACACAGATTTTTAAACAGCTTGACTACATAGAAAATCAGTCACAATTGAATTCATTATAATTCATATCATTCACTTTGCTTTCTGTCTCTGTATCTATCCGCCAATCAATCGCTTCGAACACAGAGAAGAAAATTATGGAGCTCCAGAACACTGTGAAAGAAGCCCTAAACGCGCTCTACCATCATCCAGACGACGCCGTAAGGATGCAAGCCGATCGCTGGCTTCAAGAATTTCAGCGCACGATTGACGCCTGGCAGGTCACTTTCCAACTTCCAATCAGAGATTGCCGCTTTTTTCATATTTCAAATGATTGCCGGATTTTTAGTGGGTTTGTTGTTTCTTGCTTGGAATGAGGATTTGGACTGTTGATTCGGATTAATTAGTGTGTGTTTTTAAGTCGGATGTTAGTGGGGTTCTATAGCTTCTGTTTTTATTTTTTTTCTTTTTTAATTGCATTAGTAATAGCATTGACATTCAGCTGAATTTTTGGGGTTTTGGCGGAAAGGTGGGATTTTGGAAAAAATGGGAGCGCTTCGGTTTTTTGAATTTGATGTAGATGCCGTTTTTGACTAGTTACTACTTGTTACTTCACAATGGAGTTTCGGGTTTTCAGCCTGAATGGCGTTCTGATATGCATTTAATAGTCAGAAGTTGATGATGACTATGTAGAACACGGTTCTGTGTGATAGTGTACTCGTGACGTATGGGTTTGATTCATTAATTTATGGAATTTGTGATTTTTGGCACGGTGTAAATATTGTATTATATGCAAAAAGTTATGTTTCATATGCTTTTTAAGTAAGTGTGCTACTTGCAAGTGCATTATGGTTTCCTGTCGTCTTCTCGATGTGGCAAATGGTGTTTCAAAATGCAGCCTAGGTGGCTCCCAGGCTCTGCGACGGGAGCCCCAAGTGGTTTTAAAAAAATAATGAAATTACTAGAAATTCTAGTGTTCTTTGTTGTGTTTGATGATATAATTTTAATTTTCAGAAAAATTGTAATAAAAGTACAAAAAAAAAAAAAAAAAACAGTGGGCTAGAGCAGCCCCTGTGCGCAAAGTTCTGCTCACCTTGGTGCTAGGTGGTAGTCCACTGCCTGACTGGCATCTAGTGAATTTTAGAAACACTGGTGGCAAATGAAACGTTGAATTTGAAGAAAGGTTGGGAAGGATGACCTTTTCCGAGGCTTTAGAATGCGATACTAGGGGTTTCAGAATCTGGGATTCTTTAGTCAGCTTAGAGTTGCCAAAGTAGAATGTCTTACTGCTTAATGGAACTTCATTGCTAAAGTTTCAGACTTTCAGTTTTCTCGGACTTCTTTCAGGATTCCTTTTTAATAAACTCAACATATTGCATTGACTGTTGCTTTATTCTTATATATGTTAGGCTACCTGCCACACATGATTCACCATGTTACTAACAATTGGCTTTTCACTAGTTTTAAGATATCTGCGCAGACTCTCAATGTGAATTGAAGAATTGATACCTCTATTTAATGAGTTAGTGGCAGCAAATGCATATCATGCTTGCTTTCCCTTTTTTTAAGTTCTAGGGATTTGTTCCCCAGATCATTCAAGATACTTTTTATGGTATTATTTGGTACCTGATTTGTCTGGACAAGGCCAATGTGGTTAATTATTACTTGCTCGATAATTACCACTTAGGCCATTGGGGATCTTTCACGTAATATTTTGTATCACAGAGGTGAATTTCAAGGGTTAAAATGCTCCTGACATTATATAGAACAGATTCCAAACATAGAGTTCTTGCATTATAGCAGAAAGGTAGGATAGCCGAGTGTCAATGCAAGCTGATGGAGATAGACATCTTGCATCCTTCTCCTTCAGATAAAGCTATTTGACATGATATTCAGGCTATCACCATTCATTGGTGCAAAATACTTGTGGTATCACAAGAAAAAGTGGAATCTGCGATCCACTTCCTTGTTACCTCTCCTCATGTTAGCATTTTCCTATGGCACATTAAGGGCCATTTTTCTCCACTTTTCTGTTTTCTGTTCCTCGTTTGTTACTTAAAAGCAGACCTGTTCAAGAATAACTCTTGCTTGATTTTCTTTCATGATCATGCTAATTATATGCATGTGAAATAGGTGGCGGATAATTTGCTTCATGATACTTCCAGCAATATAGAAACTTCAATATTCTGCTCTCAAACTCTCAGAAGCAAGGTAATAAATCTGTTCTTTTTTGGGGTAGAATCAAGGTTCTATTTTCTCCTTTTCATTTTATGCTTTATGAAACCAATGATGATGTGCCAAGATGAGTTTGTAAGCGTTCTCTTGTGGAAGTAGGTGCAACGTGATTTTGAAGAACTACCTTCCGAAGCTTTTCGTCCTCTACGCATTTCTCTAAATGTAAGGATGTACTATTAACTTGTGGATCTCTTGTGGACATCCTTCCATTGAGTATTCTCTGTTAACTTTTATCTCCTTGAAAATGTTTGGCTGCAGCTAAGAGCTTAAGTGGGCAGTCTTTCATTCATTAATTTTGTTATATTATGAATGAGATGTTACTTCTATTTTATTAGAACAATCTTTATATGAAAACCAGTGAGTTTTGCAGTGTTTTTGTATCTCATTGATTTTATGAGACATGTACGTGAGGCTTGATAGAAACATCCTAAGTAGCATTCCCAACTGGAGGAAGAAATTACTCCTTTGAGTTTCTCATTCCTTACACACTACCTTGCATTCTGCTGTTGTACATTTCTCGAACTTTTGTTTTTAAGTAGATTATAAGTGGTTATACACGGGGTATATCTGTGAAAAGGATGTACACCGAGCATAGGGATCCTCGAGGAAAATTTATATTGCTTTAAATGGAGTTTTAGGATTTATATATATATATATATATATATATATATATATATATATATGTTCATAGTTCTTACTACAGATGCCAATGCTATTGGAATATGCTGCTTTGAGATGACTGGCATGATATATTTATAGGTCACACAAATTGCCTTTAAATAAAGATAACCATTTAGGATTATTTATATACATGGAGCTCTTGTTTGTAGTTTGTTCTTTTTTGGTCCTAACCATGGAATCTTTTTGTCGATTTACAATTATTCTGTGTACCTGTTTGCGTTGTTTAGTAGCCTCCTGGAGTAAGTGTTCAGTGTTGTATCTCTGGCAATATAATGTCTGTGAATGCAATAAAGCGTGTTGCTTCCCTTGCATGAACATTTTCATATTTAATGCAGACTTTACTGAAATCATTTCACAAGGGACCTCCTAAAGTTAGGACTCAGGTAAATTTACGCTACTTGAATTAATTTGTTATGTCTTAATTTAAAGAAGACTAAATGTCGGGAAGTATAGATTAGCCTTGCGGTGGCTGCATTGGCTGTTCATGTACCAGCAGAAGACTGGGGAGATGGTGGTATTCTAAATTGGATAAGAGATGAGATGAATTCACATCCTGAATGTATACCAAGTTTTCTGGAACTTCTGAGAGTCTTGCCCGAGGTATATAGAAATACAAAATTTGAGAGATAATTTATTTTTCCACCTCTCTCTCTCTCTCTCTCACACACACACACACACACACATCCATAAATATTATTGGCGCAATTTATAAGATTTTTTGACTGGCACATGGCTGTAACTGTCATAATCATGTTACTGAACTAACATCTTTGTGCTCGAACACTTTCTAGTTGACAATATCTTGTGTTTTAGCATCTTAAGTTTGAAAAGAGAGAAATCTTTATGATGTTCAATTTCATGCCACTGGTGTCTCTTATACATTCATGAGTTAAACAGTTATGGTTGAGCTTGACTTAAATTTTACTGCCACCTGTCTGAAAAAGAACGTGCAGATTGGCAAATGTCAGACTCTTTTGTTAAAATTTTTAAATAAATCAATGCTCAGTAGATCCAAAAAATGGTTAAGTTCTTCAAATTGTTGCCTTAAGTTGGTAGAAATGATTAAGAAGTACTCCCCATGATTTCAACCCAAAATACGTTCCTGCCCACCGATTGAGGAAATTAACTATTTAATATGCTGATCTTTGATGAACACCATAGAACCCTGAGTCATTCCCTTTAGCTCAAGGGTATTATAGCAGTCATATTTGTTTAAAATGTTTTAACAGAAATTTGAGCTTGCTTGTCATGAAATTGTTTTATGTGTATTTCTTGTCGAACCATATGTGTGTGTGTGTGTGTGTATCCGTTTTTGCAAATGTGTGCCTGTTTATCTTATATGTATCCTGCCAAAGAGCAACCAATACTGAAGCCTATCCTAGTTTAGAATTTGAGTCATTTTGAGGATATATGTGTTGGTACAATAGTTGGCTAGATAAGCAATTTTATATTTTGGTTTAAGTTTAATTATTTCTTGATCGGAGTTTAGTGAAATCTGGTAATATGTGTGAAGTTATCTTCATTGCTGTTCTTTTTTTTTTTTTATTAATTGGTTTTCTAAAGTATGGCTGACTACAATTTTCCTTCAAACCAGGAAGTTTTCAACTACAAAATAGCAGTTCGTCCTGACAGACGCCGAAGTTTTGAAAATGAACTTGCTGCAGGGATGGAGATTGCACTTAATGTCTTAACTGCTTGCTTGAATATTAATGGACTTTCAGATCAGGTAAATGATCTGCTCATGAAAGTTCATACTTATTAGGTATTTGTTGATTTCTTAAAAATATTGAATTATTTGGGTGGGTTTAGTGTAATTTGTAAATAATGAATATCTTAGGAATACCAATAAATTAATGTCTACAAGAATATCGGCTAGTGGAAGTTCAGACTTATTAGGAATATAATGGTTTCGACCCCACGACTCTTTGAATTTTGTGCTGTTTATTTTAGATTGCTTTCTGGAAAATCGTTTCATGCCTTTGGCATTAAAGTAGGCCTTCTAAGTAACTAAGTTCTTACAACTTGGCAGGTTCTTGAGGCTTTTGCTTCTTGGTTACGGCTAAGGCACAGGTATTAACTTCTTTATACAGAAACCAATTCTATCACTGGAACTCCATTCTGGCATGTATGCAGTATGACATATATGGCATTTTTTTGTTTTCAATTTCCTTTTATCATCAGATTCAAATTAGTATAAATTACATGCACCTTTAGTAGTTTATTCACTTCTTCAGCTTCAGTGGTGGCATATGAACTTACTACAATATTGGTTTCAGGATTCCAGCTTCAGCTCTTGCTTCACATCCATTGGTCCATACAGCTCTCTCAGGCTTGAGTAGTGACATACTGTTCGAAGCATCTGTTAATGGTTTGCAGAAAATACATGCTAATAATTCCTTCTTTATCACATTTTATATCATTTTGCAAGTTAATACTTGTAGTTCTCTTCCAAAGCATTTTGTTATTGACCTCCGTAATGTTCTTTCTGATGGGATCTGGTTAAAGTAGATAGGCATACTGCCTTTGTTTTCCCCTGATGGCTGTTGACTTGATTCCTTTTCCCACTGTATATTTTTACTGGTTTATCTCTTGCTAAGCCGCATGGAAATAATTTTATAAATGGAGATGAATTCCTAATTTAAATGTAAACACAAGCTACTGACAGTATTAATAATCACAACTTAAAAATTGAAGTTATGGTTTACCAGAAACAAAAAAATCTCAATACGTAAAAATGTTCAGTTTCCTTATTGGATTATCTTAATTTCTACATAACCATGGTGTCTTTTGGATCTACATAAGTAGCAATATTATTCAAATTTAACAAAACTAAAGATAGCTGTTATTTTTAGTTGGGAAAATCGATCCAATTAGCTCTTGAATGGCCTCAACAACTACACGCATATCATAGGTAAATTTTGTGGTTGCATCAGCTATTCAGAACATAGGTGAAGTAATTTGAAGACATAGATTTGACTTAATGAATTAACTTTATATAAAGTTGAAATGCTAGGCAATGCTACACACTTCTTCCACATTTCGCTCTCTCTCTCTCTCTCTCATGATCCTTTTCCAGTTTATGCTATGAGGTCCTTCAGGATCAACAGGAATGCTACAATATTCAGGATGCTTACGTTTATCCATTTTCTACCTGCAGTTATTTCTGAATTGATTCACTATACAGCAGTGAGAAACCTTGATGGAGTTGCTTCTCAGATGCCCTTAATTCAAGTACTTGTGCCTAGGATTATGAATCTGAAACCTCAGCTTAGAGATCCCTCCAAGGTATTACATAAGTAGTGTTTGAGATTTCTTCTTTCTGCCATGAGAAGTGCTTATGGTGATCTGCCTTTTGAGCACTGTTTTCTGTTCAGATTTGTTGTTGTAATTGTCAAAGATGATGCTTATAAACATGGGGTGGGAAGTTATTTCTTCATTTCGTAAACCATAAAATATTCAGAAGTTCGAAAATTATGCGGTGTTTCATATTTGGTGCTGTCATTTCTAATCCCTTTTCCAAAATCCAATTTGACTTCCCAAAAACTATGACATTGTGTCTTCCTATTTACACTGTAAAAGATTCTTGACATGGTACTGATCTAGTTTTATGACATAAATATCGATTAGAAGTCTAGACGATAAAATTGGCTAGAATGGAAGATTATATTTTAATTTCTCTGGATTGGGCGTCCATTTGAGAGTGGTGCCAGAAAGCCGGTTGAATTTCTTCAAACAAAAATTAGAACTCCATTAGATTTCTATCTTTAACTAGAATTGACAAGGGAAATGAGCTTTGCGTTCTGCAAACTAACAAGATGTGCAAAATGAAGAACCTTTCTAGCAACTACAGTTTATTATCAGAAATTGGGAGACTGGACCAGCTTGCTTGACCCCAGTGGATGACCCTTGGAAAAACATTATGTGCATTGGGTCAGCCATCTTCCTTTTAAACCATTCCTCACCATTGACTCATCTGATAATGCTCTTTCAATGAGGACTCTGCAGACCTTTTTTCTATTGAACAGCACTTTAGATGTATTGGTTCTCAAGTACAACACTTTACTTCACAGCAACGCATGGTTGCATCCTATGACAAAATCAGCAAGAAGGGGTTATATAGTGGGCAAGTGTTGGGATGAACTAAACCTATCAGCCATTATTTGTTGAATTGTGAGACTCCAGAGAATCATCCTTGAAAGTTTACCGTTGAAAGGGATCTATCCGAAAGTTGTTGAAGCATTTTTGATTGATGAATTCTTTTTTGTGATGCTCCTTCCCTGGCTCTTTGCCCTCAAATGTATGTTGGACTGTTTGGCTGGAAAGAAATAGGAGAATATTCGAAGATATGGAGGAATCTCTGGATAATGTATGGGAAAGGCTGAAGGTCAAAGTAGCAATGTGGGTTTTAAAGACATCAATTTTTAAGGATTTTTATGTAAATGATATTATTAGAGACAGAGTGTAATGTTTGTAGAATATGTTCTGTTAGATGGAAAAGGAGGATCATCTAGTCCTCCTGATGTACTTCTGTTAAATTCTAATAATATAATTAATATTTTCTTTGTATGAAAATTACTTGCATAGTGACAATGTTACCACAGCCGAGTTGGTGCCTATGATTGTGCTCGAAAGAAGTTTGATCTTATTGAAGGTTAAAAATGTTACTCCAGTAAATGGTTCAGGATGAGGTGTTTGTTGTGTTACTCGTAAATGTCATATAAGGTAAATCAGAATCTGGATAGAAGTAAGGACTAAGGAGCATGTAAAAGTATTTGCACTTTGATGGATTAACCTACAGTAGGTCTGCCCTCTCCAATAGATGTCATTTTATGGCCATTTTAATTTGACTTTCATTTTGTGGAGCGAGAACAAGGGACTGTATTTCGTATGTAGATTCAACACATCACACACACACATATATGGTACGGATAAATGAGAACTTTCTGATTGTATTACAAGATACCTGTGGAGTGCCCTTAAGGTCATTATTTATACTTTCTTCTGTGCAGTTGTATATGATATTTCTGTATGACAACTATTCGCCACTGATCTCAGGATGAGGAGGATGTGAAAGCAGTTGCTCGCCTATTTGCTGACATGGGAGATGCATATGTTGAATTGATTGCTACTGGTATATAGCTTCCAATGTCTTGCAACCTTCTCCTGGCTTGGTTGCTTTTATATGTAGAATAATTTATGGAGGGTGTTACATACGCTTAATTAATTTGTTTATTAGTGTAAATATGCATGTATCTATCTAGATATACATATTCATGCATATTCACATAGGCAGAAACATGCTATGGGCTATTGCTTGATGTATTGTAATAGGGATGTCTTACAATAAAATAACTTTTCTCTTCAGGTTCTGAGGAATCAATGTTGATTGTGCAAGCATTACTTGAAGTTACTTCACACCCAGAATTTGATATTGCTTCAATGACCTTCAACTTTTGGCATAGTCTTCAAATTATATTGTTGGAGAGGTACTAATATTTTTATTATAAAATTTATGTGTGTGTGTGATAGATCTTTATTTGACTTTGTCATTTCTAATGGATTAGGCATACTCATTATCCATATGGTAATGAACCATCTTCTGAAGCAGAGAACCCTCAGTTGCTGGCATTCCATTCATCATACGAAGCACTTGTTTCCTTGGTGAGGCTTTTCTCATGTTAGAGTTTACTTTGTTTTCAGGTTTTGGATTCAAGATTAATTTTCTTCTAATACAGAATGGAAACTTTTGCATACTTTAAAAATTCCAAAGCAAGGCCTTTTTTTTTTAACCCAGACTGCTAATATTCTTGTTCTAAAAATACAATAAGAGCATAAACATAGTTTTCAAACGTCTTGGTGTTTTTCTACTCACATTGAGATGAAAAAATGTATTCCAAAGATTCATGACAATGGTGCGCAAATTCTTTCCTTTTTTGCATATAACTGATGTAAAATAGAAGTTGAATGGTTTAAATGATAGGTGTGTGTAGATATATATTTATATAAAAGAAAGACAATTGTTTTGAAGATTCTGCATGGTAGTGGTTGATCAAGTTTTGAGACATCATACATGCAAATAAGGAAGAAGTGACTATGCTGTTTTGTGCCCTTAAACCACAAATCACAATTTAGCATGTTACATACCACCTGTAAATGGCTACTCAAGTACTCAGTCTGTATATGCTATTTAATTTATATGAAAATGGATATTAAGGCTGCAGGAACTTTGTTTGCTGTAGTTGTATGGCCATCATAAATTCATAATGATATCTTAAGGATATGATCTCTGGGCTTCCTATTTACAATATCCTGAGAGGTTCTGAATTTGGTTACTAGTGTTAAGGGAAGCTACATACTTTTATTAATAATTGCTGCCCAATTTAATGATTGAGTTGCCATTTATTTTTCTCAGGTTAGTGCGAAAGTTGAATATCCCCAGGATTACACAGATCTTTCAAGAGAAGACCAGAAAGATTTTAAGCAAACCAGATATGGTACCTTTACTGTTTGATCTGATAATTGGTTGCCGTATGTTTTGACATAATCTTAATGGTGTAGTTTATATTTTGTTTTTACAATTCGTAAATTGGCATTGCACTATTTCCCTTTGACGCCAAAAAGAGAAATATGAAATGAGTTAAACCAATGGTGAACAGATGACTTGTGCAATAAACTAGCCTGTTGAACTATCCTTAATTGTTTTGGGTAATGATTTTGAGCTGCTGAGGCGATTGTAAACACTAGAAACTCCCATTTTAGCCGTACATTAAACTTAATAATCTACGGGATGGGAGTTTGTCTCTTTATTCTATACGTGTATCTAAGATTAGCTTTCAAAATGCTTGATGATTAATCAGTGATAATCTACGGGATGGAGTTTGGTCTTAGTGTTAGCGGCCTTGGTAATTTCAATTTGCAAAATATGCATGTTAACATTTGTTGTTTGGAAACACAACAGTGCCCTATTTGGAGCATTGCCAGAGTTAAAATTTTCAGCGGGATCTAGAGTTCTAGGGATACTGGATCAAGTCTTATGTGGTGTGCATCTCAGTTGCCTGAATAACTGCTACTAATTTGGCCACACCACTACATTTTATCGTTGTGGCTGTAAATATTAACATCAAAATGTCTCGATGCTGGAGTCATACTTGTGACTTCAAACTGCTCCTGAAGTAGTATTGCTGCTTCAACTTGAATATGATTTTCCTGATGTAAAAATGAAAGATTTCTTGTTTCTAAATCTCTGAGCAGATTCAAAAGCATGTTCAGAACCTTTTAAGCTTAAGTGCCAGCAATCAAGCTTCCTATTATTGTTTTCTCCTCACCCTCTGTTGATGTTTTTGACCTTTTGTTAATTTACTTCTCAAGGAATTTTCTTTCATTTCACGAAATATATATACAAGAAGGAATCCGATATGAATAGAGGGCAAGAAAGAGACATCTAAGCTTTCAGAGAATTGATCTCTTTCTTTCTTTAGACCTGATACATTTTTCATTATATGATCTATTGTGTTATCTGCACTTTGCCTACACAGCACTACTGGTTTTAGGTCCTGCACATTTGTAGAGTAGCAAATGAAATTGTGGAGCAAACAAGGGAAACCATAACTCCAGAAGGTCTTTGTGAAAAAGCAGAATAGATGAACGCCCAAAGGAAAATAGCATCGCCTCCATTGCTTCCCTCATTCACAGTATCTTATTAGAGTAATAGTGGCAAACTGGCATTTAAAAGCCGAGTATTAGATAATGAAGGAGGAATCATAAGAAGAGTTCTGTCATGCACTTGTTAAATACGATATCTATAAAAGAAGCAATTTCTTTATTTTCTTGGAATTTGTCAAGCCAAACATGCTCTTCCAACAGGAAGCTTCACGTGTCATCGCTTGTTGTCATAAAATTATATTTGTTAAGACATTCTAGACCCACGTTTTGCTTGAGTTTAAAGCATGAACAAATATTTTCCATGCATGTGCATTAGGAACGTTTTCTATGTCGTGTAAATGTGACTTGTATTTTTTTAGCTTCATAGCCTTGTTTTTGTCCTAGTTTATCATGCCTACATATAAATTTTATAGGGTCTACCCCCACCCCCTCCGACTAGACCTTTTGAGGTGACCTGTTATATGATCTGACATTTCTGTGCTTTTCACAAAAACTATCATGCTGGCAGCTGTTGCAGATGTCCTCATTGATGCAGCTCTAGTTTTAGGTGGTGATGCTACACTAAAGATTCTTTACGTGAAGCTTATCGAGGTACGTGTTATCCCTTTAATGCTATATAAATCGATTTTGTCAATCCTTAAATCGAAAAGTCCTGTAATAAATTACTAAAGGCAGACTTAATGGAACATTTGCAGCTAGAAATAAATAAGTGGTTGTAGGATCCCTCATCTTTTATATATTTTCCCACATGGAAACAAAAGTAAGAGGCTAGGTAATTAGTGGCTTTGATATATAACAAACACAATAGTTTACGCATATATAAGCGGTAGAATGTCAAGAGTTATATTCTGGCTTATGATGGATAAAATATTAGAGACCTTCTAGTTGTTGTGTACCTTGCACTTGGTGATATCTTGTTTCCCCATAGCTTATGAATTACTCGTAATAATTGTGTATAATAAGTAACTTCCCTTATGTTTTCGGAACTAGAATGATGGTTGCTTCTTATAGTCACTGTGAATAACTGCGTGCTTGCCATTGGCTTATTTCCATAGCTTGTTGAACCTTTTTTTGCTACAATTAGCATCTGGTCCATCTATGTTTGGGCTTTGGACAAGCATGAGAGAGGATACACTTCATTGAAAGAATTTTTTGAAGTGTAACAATGTAGTTTGACTGTTTCAGTGGACATCCTATTTTGCATTAACTCAAAAGTGCAAATTTTCTTGTTTATAAAATTACTCAACTGCTCCGCTTTTGATGCAGGTGGCCATTCTAGATACAGGCCCACTAGATGTCCTATAGACACCCTAGACAGCCTTTATTTTATTTTTATTTTTTTTAGAAAAGGAATATTCAGTACAGACACTGTTCTGACCTTTTTGTAGTACATAACTCTTAAATACAATCACAACCAATCTTGTAAAAGTACTCACTCTTTTAGCTTTAACGATTTCATTACTTTGATTGTAACCTGACATGCGATAAATACATGTTAGTACCTGAATTTTGGAAAGAAAAAACATAAGTTATAAGATCTGGAAAAGGCCTGTACATATATTAATACTGGAAATGAAAGGCAAACTATTTTAAGGCTTCCCCCTAGGCTCACCACTGCGGCCCCACCTAGGTGTCCTTGGCGCTGGACCCCACTTCGAATGCTGCAAGCTAGTGACCGCATAATGATAAAGATTTTGCTGCTATGTTACTTATCACATTACGTATTGTGATTATTTTGTTTCCAAAACCTTGTTAATACATGAAGTTATCAACCTTGTCTCTTTTTTCCCTTTTACATGATATAATAGGCTGTTAGCAACCGAGGGCAGGGCCAGCAAACTGATTGGCGTCCAGCAGAAGCTGCTTTATATAGTATTCGAGCAATATCCGATTATGTAACTAAAACTGATGGAGACGTGATGCCTCAGGTTTGAACATTCTCCAATATGAGGCCGTAAATTTGAAGTGCCAGCTCTTCTTCACATTCTTCATGGTGTTCTTAATAGTTTTTTCCCCACTGATTGATGATTTTCCTAGTTATTGCTCAGACAGAAGCTGGTTTTGATTTTCATCTATGTTTGTTGTGCAATACTTTACCAATTCAGAACAACATCAAACATGTTTTGTTTTTGTCAGATTATGAATTTACTTCCACAACTTCCTCATCAACCACAGCTGCTGCAGACAGGTATTGGTCGTCTATGTTCTAAGTACATGAAGCCATCCTTCTGTCCGATCACTAGATTTAATTGTCACTTCTTCATTGGGGAGTATTTTTGACTCATTCTTCTTGAGTTGCTTATGAATCTAGATTTTATCGTCTTCTTTTAGTGTGCTTAGTAATTGGAGCTTACTCAAAATGGTTCGATGCTGCGCCAAGTGGACCTTCGTTTTTGTCGCCTCTTATAAATATTCTTGTTAGTGGCATGAGTGTATCAGAGGACACTGCAGCTGCTGCTGCTTTGGCATTTCGTCATATATGTGATGGTAAGTAGTCTTCTTTGCTTAGCTTCTCATGTTTGTTTCTCTGACTAGTAATAGTTTCCTGGTTAAAAGAACTTTCAATGTTTTTTGAGCTTCTTATTTCATGCTTTGTGGTTTTTATATTTGTAATATTTCAGATATCGTTATCGTTTTCTTCTGCATCAAATTGTGACCATCTTCATCTAATCATCTGTAATAGGGCTGTTCTGGATAATGGTTCTAGCCTGTGTGAGTTTGCGCAGTAGCAACTAGCAACAAGGAATTTGGTGTTCTTGGAGTAAAATATTAGCATAAAAATTTTCTTGAATAGGGACTTCTTTTGTGCTCTATTCCCCATCCATTATTTATCATTATAATCTCACCTATTTATTGATTTTTTGCCACAACGTTATTCCCGTGTTACTGGACTTTGCAATAGCTACATTTCACTTGATCTCTGCTTATAATTTGTTTTGGCTGTAGACTGCAAGAAAAAGCTATGTGGATCCTTGGATGGTCTTTTTCAAATATACCAAGGGGCAATGATTGGAGAAGGTCCCTTCAAGGTTTCTGCTGATGACTCATTGCATCTTGTCGAGGCTCTTAGGTATTAATGATTTTTATTACGATAGATGCCAGCTGGCATTTTGAAGTTGTGTTAACTTGTTCGGAAAATCTTTATCTACAGTATGGTTATCACAGAACTTCCTTCTGAACATGCTAAGAAAGCCTTAGAGGCATTATGCTTGCCTGCTGTCGCTCCTTTACAGGTTAGTATTGTCTTTAGGAACCTTTGACTTATTATTTGTGGTCGAGTAAGTCTTTTGCATGGTCAACACACAGGACATCATCAATCAAGGCCCTTTAGTGCTGGGGCAGAAGCCTGCTCGAGATTTAACTGTTCATATTGATCGACTAGCAAAT
Source organism: Perilla frutescens (assembly GCA_026008535.1). NCBI lineage: Eukaryota > Viridiplantae > Streptophyta > Magnoliopsida > Lamiales > Lamiaceae > Perilla > Perilla frutescens. The sequence goes on along the minus strand of BRKX01000003.1, from coordinate 12,718,586 downwards.
ATATTTAGGTAAACAACATATCTGTCTCAATTATGTTTGGCATACCTTTTTATGAAGCTAAATTACTAATTATGCAACTTCAGACATGTAAATCACCCGGAAGCTGTTGCAGATGCTGTTCAAAGACTTTGGCCAATCTTCAAATCAATCTTTGATATGTCAGTGCTAGATTTTGATAAATACTTTATTTGTATTGCCTTGGGTACTTGAACCGGGATAAGTTTAATCTCAAATATTTGTGCTGCAGTCGTTCTTGGGACATGCGGACTATGGAATCTCTTTGTCGAGCATGCAAAAATGCTGTAAGATCTCTGAACTATTGCATTTTCATGATGGGTTATTTCAAAGGGTCTTGTGATGTCAGACACCAATCACACCATCTGCTTTTTAGTATTAGCATCCTATCCTATATGACAGATAAGCTTGCTTAGTGTATTCTAAATATATCAACTAGGGAATGGGGGTAATAGAATTAGAATGGGAATCAGTTCTATTGATGGTGCTTGGTGTGTGGGTTCTGGAATCAAAATAAGTGATTGACCCAGTCATACCCATTGCCATTCCTATGAAGTGCCCCTTTAGAGTATTTTACTTGACATGACATCATGGTTAATCTACTTAGCTTTGTATACGATACATTATCTTCTCTGCTGGGCTAGCGGTACTGATCTGGTAATCCTAAGACTTCCAATAATATTATATTTATTTCTTATCATGGTTGAATCCCCAAGGCCTTTTCACCATAATTGTAATTCTTCCTTCATAATTATCGACATGCTCTGGAGTCATAGGAAATTCTTAGGTTATCATAACAGATTTCAATTTGTTTTATGCTATCTTATTAGCTTGTTACTTTATGTGGACTATCCATGACAGAAAGCATCAAATACAATTTTATTTTCCTGTGCTAGTCTCTTGCTTGTTAGGAAATATTCCTCATATAAGAAATTTGACTTTTCTAGGTGAGGACCTCTAAAACTCTTATGGGAGTTACAGTTGGTGTAATGCTTGAGGAGATACAAGCTTTATACAAGCAGCATCAGCAACCTTGTTTCCTCTATCTCTCTAGTGAAGTTATCAAGGTTCTTAAACCTGGTGCTTTCTGTGTCAATATATTTCTCAATAATTTTTCCTTTTTTTAATTAAGCTAATTAGGAACCCTCTTTTGTAGATATTTGGTTCAGATCCATCTTGTACAAACTATTTGAAAGTCCTGATTGAATCTCTTTTCAACCACACAACATTTATGCTTACAAAAATTCAGGTACTGTCTGCAGCTACTAATTTGCAGCTCCATTTGTTGAAATTCTAAAAATGTTTTCCTGATGCTATTTTCCCCCTTGCAGGACTTCGCTTCCCGACCTGACTTGGTAGATGATTGTTTCTTGTTAGCATCAAGATGCATCCGTTATTGTCCGCAATTATTCTTTCAGTCTCCTGTATTCCCCTGTTTGGTAGACTGTTCAATGATTGGCGTCACTGTGCAGCATAGGTTCGTTATCTCTCTCTCTCTCTCCTGTTATGGGGAGAAGTTACACTCTTGGAAACATCTGTGCTTATTGATTTTCTGGTCAACAAAGGAGTTCACATTCCTGGTGTTCGATATTCTTAATTTTTTTGTGCAACCCCTTTCGTGGAATTGAGGTATATAGATTGGATAAGATTAGATTTCATCCTGCTATTTGGATCATCAGAGTGAGTCAGAATGTCCAAACTTGTTGTCTTCTTTTGTCAGTATCTGTTCAGTGAAGGCTTGATTACATTTACATATCTTTGTTAGAACATATATCATCCTTGTGCCTCCCCAGATAAAGAAATCAAATATCTCTGCACACAGCTATGTCAAACATGCATGGCATCTCCTTTTTGGGTCCGCATCACTTCAAAGTTGTTCCAGGCCTATTTGATTCTTAAATACCTGCGTGGAAATGCTTTGTAAAATGTAAATGATCAATTAGTGCTACTTAAATAAGTGTACTTTTTTTATATATATTTGACTAGTCCCCTTTACATGACAAGCATGCTTTTGATGAAATACAATAAGGGATTGAAACTGCCACCATTTCACTGCAGGGAGGCCTCCAATTCCATATTAAATTTCCTATCGGATGTTTTCGATCTTGCAAACTCTACTCAGGGAAAGCCTTATGTATCCATCCGGGACAATGTGATCATTCCAAGAGGACCTGTCATCACCAGAATTCTTGTAGCTGCTTTAACAGGAGCACTTCCAAGTTCGCGACTAGAAACGGTTAATTATCTCTGACCCCTCAACAGATAAATGCTCCAGTGATCAAGGCTTCTATTTGTTATGCTGAACTCTTAATTTTCATTTTTGCTCTAGGTAACTTATACTCTACTAGCTATTACACGAGCATACGGTTTAAAGGCGTTAGAGTGGGCAAATGAGACCATGTCCTTAATTCCATCAAATGCTGTGACAGAGGTGGAAAGGTCAAGATTTTTGCAAGCTTTGTCAGATGCGGCGTCTGGTGCAACTACAAACGGCCTGATTCTTCCAATTGAAGAATTGTCCGAGGTTTGTAGACGTAACAGGTCTGTTCAAGAGATCGTTCAAGGAGCTTTGAGGCCTCTTGAATTGAACATGGTTTCTGTATCATAGTGTTGAGTGACAGAGAAGGGCTATTTTTTAACAGCCCTTGTCTTCGGTTGAGGCAGTTTTTGTTTCACTTCCATCTTTGTATATTGTCAATTTGCTATTTCATATAGGTTTGAATGGGGAGAGAGAGAGAGAGAGAGGTTGTGTTGTTGTGCTTTACTTTGAAAGATACACACATTGTTTTCCATTGTGAAAGAACAGCATAAATCAGTAAGACGGTTAAATTCTCTTTTGGTTTGGTCATTTTTTGGGGCAAAATCACTTGATCATAATTTGGGTTTCGTTGTAATTTCTTATGTTCATTGTCAGTTCTTCACTTTAACAGTGTAAAAAGAACCAATTACGCATTGCATTTTTTGTTGACTACCTTTGTGTATTTATTGAAAATCTTCGATTAAAAACTCGCAATTCTCCCTCTCTGATTCTACGTACTTGCAAACAGTATCCTAATATTAATTTTATACATGTTACATTATATATGTGTATGCCATTAGTAGTGTATTACACGTAACATGTGTGATATTGACATAAAAGATAAAATATCATTAGCTAATGCTATAACTTCGATCACCACGCAAATGCATTCGAAATATTTTCTAGCTCAATTCACATCAATTGAGGGAAAATTGATCGACCAATATATCATTAAAATAAGTAAATTGCAAAACTTAATCGCTCAAACCCCTACATGAAGATTAAAGATGGACATGTATCACAATAATTTTTCTTTCTACCCATTCTAAATAAGTGATGAATAAACAGCTTGGAAATTAACCAGCTTGCAAGTTCAGTTGATGGCCTAAGACGCACAAGGAACGCATAATTTACCAAAATTGACAGTAAGGACAAGACTTAGCAAAATGCAATAAGAGATTATTACTTTCTAAAGAAAATATAAAGGTACAACTACCGGCCAAAAAGAAGGGGGAAAAGCAAGGAACAAAAAATGATTCTTCCTGATGGGAGTTGCCACAGTAAGATAGAAAAATGAGATCAGTGACGATTTATTGTGATTTGGTCAATTACTTCTCCCTTAGCGCCTCTTCACCAACAAGAATTCGCCAAAAAGCGACGTCAGAATTGCATCCAGGGGATGAGAATAACTGCACCAAAGTAAGAATGTAGAAATTCTTTAATCTGAAGAACTGCAGCCATAAAAATACATCAACTGACGAACAGAATGGACACACTTGCAAGAAATAGACATTCAGCAACTGGGGATTCATATATCCCATCTAGGTGCAACAAAACTACTAAGACATTAACCCAAGGTCAATTCTGCCGCACATCTACCCAAATCCAAGTCCAATTCCAATCATAAGAACATCCATTACAAATAAACTTGATAGCAAAAAGTTTTTTTTTCTTCTGTTAAAGTCGTCTAAAGGTCATTTCTTAATGAACACAAATAGAAAAGGTTAAGGTTCAAACACAGTAAAGGGACACCCGTATACTGCAAGCATCAAGATCAACTTACATTCTTAGAGTTTCCGAGGACACACTTCAGACTTGGGAAACTTAAAACTCACCACCACTTTTAAAAACAAAGGAAAGAGGTTGCAAGTTGCAACAAGAAAGTTTGAAGGATGTCAAATTGTTAAAAATATGGCAAGATCAAACCAGTCCTGTTGAGAATATTAGTTTGAATTTGTCTATCTAAAATTCTAAACTACATCATACTTAAAAAGAATGCCCTAAATGTGTTTTGAAAATATTGTCAAAAATACTACAATTCTTTATCTTCTACAAGTAAGAAAATTCTACACATTCTAGACTATCAATATCACGATTGTTTATCAGAAAAATTAGCATTTATGAGAGGTATTGGAGCATACAAGGTATAAGCAAAGAAAGGCATAGTCTCTATTTAAAGGAAAGGCAATTAAAGTGTAGCAAACAGTCAGTCTTCAGGAAAATTAAAGGGCCAATCAAGATATTTATAAAGATAACACTTTCTAAAAAGTGACAAGTACTCATGAACAAGGCCTGCGACTTAAACTATTTGACGGGACAATTTGAATTTATGGTCAAGGGCAACCCCCCTAACCTGAACATGCATATATATAAATCAGTGATGTGAATTATATGAAAGGCTATCTTTTGTAACAGTAAAAAAGGAAAGAACAATGTGATGAAATGTATTGTCTTACATTGAGTATTAACTTGAACCTTTATCTTTCCCCTCATTTGCTACAGCATCAGTCACGAGTGTCATTGGTCTCTCACTTATAACCTCATCTATTATTCCAAACTCCTTGGCCTCATCAGCTGTCATGAAATAATCACGGTCCATGTTCTTTTGGATTATTTCAAGCGACTGTCCAGTGTGCTTACAGTAAAGAGCATTCAATGAGTCCCAAACACGAATAATCTGCTTGGTATGGATACTTATGTCTTTAGCCTGCCCACTGTACCCACCAGAAGGCTGATGTATCATAATTGTAGCATTTGGGAGGGACCGCCTCTCACCCTTTGTACCAGCAGCCAGTAGGAGAGAACCCATCGATGCAGCTTGACCAAGACATGTAGTATTGATGGGAGACCTGATATACTGCATCGTATCATAGATGGCAAGACCTACATAATCAATCGATTGAATGTAAGTATTAAGTTTTCAATGAAAGTTAAATCTAAAAATACACTATCTGAGAAAAACTTAAGTAATAATGGGAAGAAAACAAATTAAACAAAAGAAGGAATTCTCTGCAAAATAGCAAAAAACATGAATAAACGTATGAAACCGTATATCGCCTATTGGAATCATTGTGAACTTTTCCTCATATTCAGTTGCATAGGTATCATAAATTTGGATCATAGTGCAAGTTCTTCCACGTGCTTAACCAAAGCTTGAATATTCAAGACTAATCTGTATAATGTTCCTGAACATTGATTATAAACTTAATCGAATTTAAACATGCATAGATCTATTTGCAATTATATATATTTAACTTCTCAGTAACTAAAAATACTTCTCACATTTTCGTTGTACGGTGTACCCAAACTTAAACACACTCTGAATCCTAAAGATCAGATAATATTAACAAAAACTAATGAAAATGGAAAACCAAACATAAACCCGATCAGTGACCGCCTCTGCTAGGGAATAGAATGTAAATAAGCAAGTTTGAAGGATTAAAACCCTGAATCATAGTAAAAGCTCGAAATCTATTCATGATTGCTCCTAAAGTCCGGGACCATCGACTAAAAATCCATTCAAATTTTATCACAAACATATTCAAAATCCTCCCTAGCCCTAGATTAGGTACAATTGCCAAGAAAAAGAAAAAAGCAAAGAAAAATCAACAAAACGGAAATCGAAGAAAAATACCAGCAGTAACAGCGCCACCAGGGGAATTTAGATACATGTGAATAGGTTTGGAGGGATTCTCCGACTCGAGGAAGAGCAGCTGCGCGACGACGACGTGGGCGGTGTCGTCGGAGATGGGGCCATTGATGCAAATGATACGCTCTTTCAGCAGACGAGAGAAGATGTCGTAGGCGCGCTCCCCTCTCGCTGAATGCTCGATAACCATCGGTACCAGGCCATAACACCTTCGGCCGCCGACGGCGGTGGATGTTACCGAGGACTTGCAGGCATTGATTAGATTTCGAGAGAAGAGACTCCGCATCATCGCTAGGGTTTAGATTTCAGTGGAAGAGTGAGAATCTGAGATGGTAGAATTTTTTGTTACATCAACTGCTTTAATGTTTGAAGATGCGATTGCGAGGTGGGTTAATCATGTAATCTTTTACCCTGTTTTTTTTCCTAATCTTATTTGAGTTTTATCCAACTCAAAATTATCCTCCTACAAAATGCACAAATATGATAATAATATAGAGAAGGGAAATTCTAAACAACCCCGTTTTTCTCTTTACAGGCCTCACTAATAAAAAAATAAAAAATATTAATATAATAAGATAATTTTATCCCTTAAACCTTAATAATTAAAAACCTACCATAGCCCTTTATAAATCATAGTCCACACTCCTATTTTATAATTAAACGAGATTATCATAGCCCCTACTATGAGATTATAAAACCCGCTCTTTTGTAAGAGAGAACGAGAGACAACAACGTTATCATAACCCCCGTTCAGACAACAACGACCGAGAATAAAGAATTCATATCATCTCTATACCAAAGAAAAGAATATTATATATCATATTGAAAGTTGCAACCTACTATTATCAGTGGAATTATTATATATGAGGAAATTGGCAGCAGACATTTCTACAAATGAAATATTCACACTCCATCATTATACAATAATAATTATCGAACATTTATTCTACATTTAGTAAACAACCAACTATTGCCTTCTCTACAAAAAAAAAAAAAAAAAAAAGATTGGTAACAATCTACTATATCTTTGAAGCTTCATCCGCCACAAAAATAATATCTCTAAATCTTCAACTCCAGAGATCGGGAAACATCAGAATTGTGCATGTGCTTGAGAAGATTGACCAATAAATTTATTTGTAAATTGCAGAGAAATTATACAGCAAAAACAACGTTTCTAAATGGTTGAATTATACAACAAAACTATGTTTATGTGATAGTTGTGATGTTGTCTCTTGTTCTCTCTCACACTTTTATTTACTTATTTTTTTTGAAAGATCAGTTGTGATAATCTCGTAGGAGTGGGGCTATGATAATCTCATAGAAACGGGGGTTATGATAAACCCGTTTAATTATAAAATAGGAGTGGGGGCTATGATAAATTTTTAAATATCAGATGTTAAGGGATAAAATTGTCTTATCATATTTATATTTTATATTTTTTTATTAATGGGGTTTGTAAAGAGAAAAACAGGGACCATGTTTAGAATTTCCTAATAGAGAAATGGCATCAAACAGGGAACGCGATCTCAATTTGTGCATAGTGCCCCGTCAGCCAATCTTTGTTCCAACTAGGGCCTAGGGGTGAGTAAAATTGAGTACCACATTGAACTCAAATGAAATCTTTTAATTTGTTGTAATTATAATATTTTTAATTATTTTCTACCGCAAAATACATTTCAAGTATAAGTAATACTTCCCTTGTCTTTTTATGATTGTTGTTTTAATTTTTTTTTATTTTGTGTCAAAATGATTATTGTGTTTAACCTTATCACAAACCCGTAAAATCTCCTATATAAAAGACGCACGTGTCGGCCCATCAGACGCCCCGCCCCGACCCGGAACCTGCGACCCATCATTTAAAAATATGTTTTGACCCATCTGACCCTTTTTTCCCATTTCAATCTGAAGTAACCTTAGTTGCCCCCTCTCGATCTGTCTCGCTCTCTCTCTCTCTCTCTCGATCTTAATCTTCATCTTCTTTGATTCATCCGCATGATGTCGCTGACTGTCCAGTTCGTCACAGGTGATTCAACCATCCATCTTTTATCTTGTATGTGATAGCCTAGTCGTCCGACGATTCGGGTTAATATGTTATGTATGGCGTTTAAATTTTGATGTATCTTGTTTCTCTTGGAAGGTTTTAGGGAATGATTTGATGATGATCTAGTTTTGTTTCTTGTGTAATAATCTGAAGATAAACTCTGATTTGGGATGATTACTACTAAGTAATTGTGAATGTCATTTGCCTGCAATAACTAATTGATGGATCGTTGTTTTTCTAGTTGAACGTTAATGAAAATATTGAAACATGTTATTTGAATTAGATTTTTGTCAGATTCGGTCAAAAATATGTATAAAGAATTTCAGAATGTGCCAAAGTCTTCCCTCTCGCGCTTGTTGAGGTTTTCATATATTCTCCATAATCTCTGGGAATTACCTTTTTCTCTTTCTCAAAGATTGGAATGAATTCTGGAGAATATTTACATCACATTTGATACAAATTGTATGTTCTGGAAGTTATTGATTCATGTTTTGTTCCATATGCAAGAAAGTTTCTATAAATCAGACTTTAAAGTTTCTATAAATTAGACTTTATACGCTTGAGTAATTAGCGAATTCCATTAATCTTGACAGTACGTAATTAAAATGATACATTTAGGCAGTCTACAAGCATTTGGTTGTTGAGTTGACCTTTGAATGTTATTACTCTCAGATTATTTTTTATGTGATTTTTCATGTTTTATGTATTCTTTCAATTACCGGTACCATTGTAATCGAAAATAAGTATCAAATTGGTGTTGACTTTGTATTAAAATTTTTTTATGTGGTTTTTCATGTTTTATGTATTCTTTCAATTCACTAGTACCACCGTAATTGAAAAGAAATATTTGCATCTGAATTATTTTTATTTGGTTTTTCCTATTTTATGTATTCTTTCAATTCACTGGTACCATTGTAATTGAAAAGAAGTATCAAACTGGTGTTGACTTTGTATCTGAATTTTTTTATGTAGTTTTTCCTATTTTATGTATTCTTTCAATGTTCAGATATGTTAAATATATGTTAAATGTAAGTAATATGAATTTTTAGTTGTTTTGATTTCAGTTTATATGTGTAATACAATATATTATGCTAAGTATCAATTAACATGATAATGAGTACCACTTGATATAGAAATAGGTATCAGATTTCGAAGTGTTATGTTTATATGTCTTAAGGGTTTAGTTAGTGTTTATTTTAAGTCTTGGTATTGTTTTTGGTTTTGTATTAATTGAATGTCTATAGATGCTCATTTTAGTGTTTAATTGAAAATTGTATGAGTCAATGAGTCGTGTTAAGTATTTTGTTTTGAATGATTTTTTATTTTGATTTTTGAAATCATAAATGATGCTTCTATATGAATTTTTAGTGAGTTATATAGTGGGAAATATAGTGAATATGAATATCTCTTTATGTGTACCAGTTGAATTGAAAATAAGTATCAAATTGATGTTGATTTTTGTATCTGATTTGTTTTATATGTGCTTTTTGTGTTTTTTTTATCAACAGTTCAGAGATGTTAATTTGACTACTTAATTTAAAACTTTATACAAGTAATTTGAATTATTATGTTAAGTATCATTTAGCATGTTTATGAGTACCAATTGAAGTAGAAATATATATCACATTTTTTTTAATATTTGCATCTTATATGTTGTTTTACATGGTATGTTTATATGTTGAGGATTCAGTCTAGATTGTTTTGCCTCTGTCATGGTTTGACTTGTGTACATTTGTGTGTGGAGTATCAATGTTAATGCTGATTAGTACCAAATAAGATATTTGTAAGTATCAGAATTTTAGGTCAGATTTTGTTTTATGTGTTTGTGTGCATTTTCACTTGTGCCTATTGAATATCATATTGGAAACTCAGTGGTACCATTTGATATGCTCGTACGTAGTAGATTTGAAGTATTGTGGTGCATATTATGTTGGTTTTATATGATGAGTCACGTGTAGAGGTTTGATGGGGAGGCTTATTCGTGCCCCGACTTAGGAAATATTTGAATTTTTTTATATGTTTTTTTTCCTTTCAGTTTTATTTTCCTTATTTTTCCTAACTGATTTCTAACGCTTTTCCTCGATTTTCAGTCCTATGGTTGGAAGAAGCTTCGAGGATTGTATTGTGCTCGTATCGCTCTTGCGGGCACAAATGACTAGAGATTTGAAGTCCATCAGTTTGTCATTGGATTCATGAACAGAAGGAAGAAATAATTGCGAATTGTGAATTTTTATTTAGATAGTTGGAATGCTGTGATTTGTTTTGGATATTTGATAGACTTGAACAACTATTGGTGTATTTTTCTTTTGTGTCTGCTGGTTTGTTATATGTTGGGATTTGGATATGTCATCATGCTGGTTAAACATGAATTTATGTATTTGGAGATGATTGCATGAGCCAAATACTATGGTTGGTCTATGTGTGGTTTTTGTAGTGGTAAATGAATTTGGATTATTGATTGGAATGAATGAAATGATGGTTTGTATCATTGTATTTTAAATTTTGTATCATTTAAGATGTTATTTTTTGGAATAAATTTCGTATAAAGTAATCACTATCTTTATTACTAAATAGCAGTGATTGCTTCAGAATTAGCTTGAATTATGTTCATTCAAGAACATCCATAACTTGCATTTAAGAAAAAATGGATTTTTTTTTCAGAAATGATGTTAGTATCATTTGTTAAGCTATAAAGTATCACATGGTAAAAAAAAGTAACACTTGTATCTAGAAAAGTATCATTTATTTTGCGTAAAAGTATCAATTGGCATACAAAAACGTATCATATAAGAAACAAATATATTTTCAGTTTAAGAATCATAAAAACATATTATTTTCCCCCCAATGAGTAGATGTTTATTTTCATATTGAAATAACTAAAAGAAAAAATAAATAAATTTCATAAATGAATGTCTAAGAAATGAAATTGCATCATAATAGTATTCCAAAATCATAAAATTCCAACATAATAAATTTCCATCAATATTTTGTTTCAGTACAACTCTTAAAATATTCCAAAGTATATTTAAAAAATGAAGAATCTCCAATCCAAGAATCTACCAAGGGAATTGAAGATATGAATCAGATAAATATAAAATGTATCATTCATTTAGTATGAAAGTATCACTTATATTGAAGACAAGTGTTGGGAAAATTGTTGGAAAAACCCAACTTATGGTTTTGATGAAATGTCAAAACATATTTGATGATCTAATGAAAAAAACTGCAGGTTATTTGAAGCTGGAAATCAGGGATAATGATCAAGTAAGACTTCAGGCAAAGTCCAGCTGAAACGAGAGTCGGCTGTCCTGAAGCATGGTCAACCAACTTAAAGGTTGCCTCGGTCAGACCAGTCAGAGTCAACTCTTCAAAGCTTAAAAAGCTAGAGGGGGGAGAGAACTTTGGAGACTGGTAGGCATCCACAGATGAGTAACCATCATTCTAGCTGAAAGCCAAGAAAGACTGATGACAGCAGAGCCAACTTGAAAAGCTGAAGCAGAACTGACCAAAGATCAGTCAGCTAATACTAAAACTGATCAAAGATCAGTTAGCTAGAAGAAAGCTCAAAGAGCTTTGAGCCAATACTGAACTGACCTACGATCAGTTCAAGGAAAGAAAAGCTCAAACAAACAGCCGACTGGTAGTCCAGAAATGAAAGCTTTTTGAAGCTAAGTTGCCAAGGCAGCTTTACTGGACCATTCCAGAACTGAAGCTTAAGGCAGCTGAGGAACTGCCAACTAGACAATCTTAGAGCTGAAAGCCGAGATAGCTGAAAGCCCATCAGCTGAATGTCCAAAACTGATAGCCGAAATATATGTTCTCTCTGACAAGCAGTCAATAAAGATCTTGACAGGAAATCTTGAAAAGATCCTGATGATCTTTGAGCAGAAGTCATTAAAGTCAAATGGCTAGTTCATTTAAAGCTTCAAACGGCTATAGACATTAAACTGCCGCTGGTGAATTCAACAGATTCACCAATCACAACGGTCAAAAGATCACTTATCTATAAAAAGAGAGTGAACACAATTTTGACAAAGACTTTCACCAATCTAACTTTTGCTATCTTGCAGATATTGAGCTCTTCTTTCTCTCTCCCCACAGCTCAAAGCTTAAACCTCTTAAGTACGAAAAGTCCCAACTGAGAAGGCGTGCTTCAAGTCTCAAGCAAGCAAGCTAGCTGACGTAAAATTCCAGCTAGAGCAAAACTTCTCAGTTCAGTTCTTCAAAGATCAACCACTCAGCTCAAGATTAAAGAAGCACTCCAAGTTCATAACAGGTTCAAGACTGCATTCTTGAAGATCAAGCGAGATCTAAAATCATGTAAAGACGGGCAATAGCACCTAAAGTCTCAGCGAGTAGTTGGGACCGGTAAATGTGAGCTGTCGACCCAGAATTCGGCTGAGGAGGAGCATGTACCGACGGGGCCATTCTTCCGGGACAACAACAGTTGGAAAGGAGGTCACGCTCGGTTTGAAGGGTGCCATTTTCAGGTCCAACAGAATTTCTTCACTGTGTAATTGTAATAAAGAAACTTTACTCTTGTATAGTGGATTGCCCTTCTGCGAAAGGAAGAGAAGACGTAGAAGCAGGAAGCTTCGAACCTCTATAAGTCTTGTGTGTGCTGTACTTATTTTTTTAAGCTTTACATGTTCTTCAACTGCACACTCTAGCACACAAGCTGCACTGACAAGCTAAGCTAAGTCTTCAAGCTATCAGTCCTAACTGATCAAGCTCACCAACTAAGCTTTAAGTCAAGCTCTCCCTCTCAACTGAATAGTGCATAGATAAAATATCGAAAGCGAGTCAGGGCCCAAAACATTCTGTAATTGTTTAAGTTTTTGAAGTCAGTTTATTCATCCCCCCTCTAAACTGACATATACCAAAACCTTGAACACCCTAAGGTGCGCGCCCGCGGGGCGGTGAGCGCTCGCGGGGTGTTGCGCGCCTGCGGGGCGTGGGCGCCGCGGGGAGCTTGGGCCGAGAGCCCCCTCGCGCGGTCGCGGGAGGCGCGCGGTCGTGCGGGTCCGGGGACTTTCCTACCTATAAATACCATACTTATTCATTTCCTCTTCATTTTCTTTCCATTTGGGCGATTTTTCCTCTCCATTTCTCTCTACAAATTCTTCAACTTTTGGAGTGAATCCTTCCATCATCTTCCATCAACTAAGGTAACTTCATACCTCTTCATCTTGGTGATTTAAACACTCATTTCTTGTTGAATCAAACCTAGGGTTTGTTATCCAAAATTAGGGTTTTCACTTTTATTGATCCTCTTGCCTTGATATCTTGAACATATGGTTTATTTACCTCCTTGAGGCTATATGTGAAGTTATATCGAATTCCTATGGTTCATTGTTGCTAGGGTTTGGAATTCTTCCCTAATTTCCCTTTGTTTTGTTGATAATTGTATGGAGATGTTATGAGGGTTGTATGGGGTTAAGTTTCATGTATGTTAGAGCCCTAGGGTGAAGGTGTTTGTATTTGAAATGTTGGGTCTAAAGGATTTAAAATGAGTTATGAGCATGTGGTTTAAATGTGTGTCCGTAACGTGTTCGATCAAATGCTTCAAAGAGCTTTAGTGTGTATTTTGAGTCCAAAATCATAGAATGAGCTTGTATATCCATGGTTGTGTATATGGATATGTATAAAGTCTTTAAAGTAAAGTATAGCATGAGTTGGGTTAAAGTTATGATTTAATTGTATGACTCGACATCTAAAATGAAAAGAGGATTAAAAGGTGCTAGGTGACGTATTGGGGCTCGAGGAGGACAACTTGTGCACGGTAAGGGAGTATTTCAAGGTTGAAAGGATTTTAAAGCGTCTCTTAAGGTGGGGTAACTCTAAACTGTGAACACGTGTAAGATTATAGTTATTGTTGTGCTTTGATTGTGTACGTATGAAGGGTCTTTGGACCAGTGAATGAAAGAGATCCTTCGGGGTCGACAAAGAGACCCTTCGGGGCAGAGATCCTTTGGGATCGAAGATAGACCTGTTAATGTCCTCCCTGGGGGGTAGTATGTCTGCGGGCATCCCTACAGGGCCAAAAATGTTCATTAACAGGGGCATCATGATGTTTGGACCCTACGGGGTTGAGACTAGTCTCCACAAAGTAAAGAAAAGTCCATATGTTATATTTTTCACTTGTGCAATTAGCTATAACTGTTTACAGTGTTACCCACTGAGTATGTTGTTAAATACTCACCACATTCATTCAATGAATTTCAGGTTGAGGAGTCAAGGCCGGGGTAGGAGCATCGTGAACACAAGAGAACCCCACAAGCTTGTGTTTATCTTTTGCATGCTCTTTTTTTGAAAATACTTACATTATTATTATTATTATTACATTGATCACTCTTTTTGCTTTATGATCAATGATTATTGGGGATGGGAATAGCCTGATATTTTGTAGGTTATGATGTATATAACTTGAGATTATGCAAAACAATTTAAAGGCGGGTCGTTCGACCTTGGAGCCTTTTTGTATGAAGTGTGTTATTGAATCCTGTATTATGTATGTTAAAATGTAGGACGTTAGACGGGCGGGTTGAGTAAGACCTATGAGCCCGATAGGTTAGATGCTTTTGCCTAAATCCATGTTGTGTGACAAAATAGATATGATAGATTGCATGTTATAAATGTGATTGTGAAAAATTCATATTGAAAATTATGATGCCTTACTTTATTATGTCATTATCATGTTTTGACCTTAGCTTCCGCTCATATTAAATATAAGCACACAAAAATATGTAAGTAAATTGTATGTTAAGTGACGTGGCCAAACGGAGTAGTTAGGGGCGTTACACCAACTCATCCTACAGAGGAATTAAAGAGCTGACCACCTCAGCAGTTGCTCTTAAGCAACTTCAGAAAGCTGAGACTGTAGCCAGAACTGATCCTTTTAAAGACATCCTCAGTTCAGCTTCTAAAAGGAAAATGTCAAACAGCTCCAGATAATACGGAGAAGCTAGCCCCGTCTGACCACTCAAGAAGAGGAAACTGATGAAAAGCCAATCAGTAGCTGATCAACAAAACTGATCAAATCAGTTCAAAAGGTGTATCATCAGTTCAGCAGAAAACTGACGCCTCAAGCAAGCCCTCCCACCTCTCATCAGCTGCATGACCAATCCTCCTTGATAAGCTTCTCTACTCTCTATTCCTCAAGCTTACTTTTGAATAGTTACCGTTACAACTTCAAAATAAGCTCACTATTCATCTGAGTTGCCATTAAAGTCTCTTACTGAGCATTAAAGTATAGAGAGATGAACTTTCTGAGGGATATAAATAGCAAATCTTCTGGCAAAATATTTTGCTATTTATGGCAACTACCTAGATTTTCAATACCTTCAGATCTCAGTCGCTTGATCAAAAAGCAATAGTCCAAGTAGACGGCTGAGATGCATGCATCATTAACTCAGCTAACTTTCTATCAAATCAGATAGCTGATCAGCCAGAAGCACTCGATTGCTATGGTTAATGCATGCAAAATTACTGCTTTATAAGCAGCGGAGAAGTTAGAATGAAAAATATAGAACTCTCAACACATTCTTTCTCCTTATCTTCTCTTACTTATCGAAAGCTCCCTCCTAGCTCATATCTTCTGTCATCGAAAAATGGCTCTTTCATTTCACTCGATGAATATCAAGCTTCTCATACAGAAGCTCAGAAAGGATAAGTATCTGGACCAAGAGTATCTTCAAGCTCAAATAGGTCCAGAGAAGACTAGCATGATCTTTCACTTGTTAAAGACATACGGGCTCTTATCACTTATGACAACTAAGCCCAAGAGGAAGTATCTCTCACTTGTAGCTGAGTTCTACTACAATGCGGAGATCAAGAGAGAAAACATAATCTCTGTTGTCTACAATAAGGTTATCACCATCAATAAGGTTGTGTTAACCGATCTATTTCAGCTCCCTGATGAAGGCCAATAGGTGCATGAACTCGCGCTCCCCTCTAAGTTGGAACTATGGAATGGCTGGAAGCTTCCACATGTTAATCATAAAGACTTTTCAAATAATTTGAAAGATAGTCTCCCTTTAACAATAGTCCAAATCATGGACATTGTGATGCATACTTTTCTCAGCAGCATCACAAATACGCAATTCAACGACAACACCGCTCACCTCATGGCCGCCATATACTATAGATGCAAGGCTGATTGGGCATCCTTTATATTAGCTCAGCTTCGCATGCATGTGAAGCGTGCTGAAATCGATCTAACCTCTGGCACATTTAAAGCCAAGTTAGGATTTACCAATAGACTCAGTCACATCCTTGAGGAGCAATTTGGAGCAGTTCCTGGTGGATTCTATCTCACCAGAAGAGATCTCCTTTTTACATCCGCAGAAAACATTGTGGAATAACTGGTCGCCCTAGGAAGTCGAGACTTCAGCTGACAGAGGACCCCAACTCAGCAAAAGGAAAGCAGCCGCTCCTTGACGTTGAACTTCCAGCTGATGCAGATCAGTCTATGACTGACAGTGACTCTTTCAGTTCTACCAGTGATGAGTCAACTGTACCTGCAACCAGCGAGCCTCCTTACATCGCTGTCCCAGAACTTCTGGAAGAAGGCTTCAATGCAAGCTTTGACCATCAGCTGCAGAGCTGTTTTGGTCAAATCGGGGATCACAACCCCTTTCTCTTCGAGCATCTTTAAAGATATCTCCAGTATCACTTATGGAGATTCCAAGTGTATGATGCCATCATGTTGCACATGGCGGACAAGCGAGGCTACTCATATTGGATCGAGGAAGGACAATGGAGTCAGAGTTGGATAAACTATCCACTCAGTACACCTCCATCTGTTCCAGAAATCATAGATTCCATGATTAAGAGGTTTCAAACCTCGGTGCCTCATGATGCACCCCTCCCAAACTATGAGCCCTCCAATTCATCCACAACTCCTCTTCAAGAGGATCCACTCTTCACCCTCCTGGACGAGCCACTTCTCGAACTCGCATCAGCTTCTACCACTGGCCAAGATCTCTTCTTTCTACCTGATCTTGACCAACTGATACCGACTGAGGAGTCTTGCGTATGGCTATCCACCCCTATGTCTGCACCCCAAGCTCCCCATATCACCGACAACTTGCTGGCCACTTCTTTCTCTCTTCTGCTACAGTTGTCACTGTCAAACCATGATTTCTATCAGCTCGCCCTTTTAGATGATGCCAAAAAGGGGGAAGGGTATGCTGATGATGGAAAAGCATGTGGAACAACACATGATGGAAACTGGCAAGGTGATCTAACTCTTTGGGATGAGATCCAAAGAGAAGTACAAAGAGAGGTATAGTTTCAAAGGGAAGCTACCTTTCAGGGAGAAGCTATAGCTACCTTTCAAAGGGAAGCTATTCATCAGGGGGAAGTCCAAATTGAGCAATGGAAAGCTCAAAACGGCATTTGGATGGAAGAATGCCCAGCTAGAACAACATCAAGGTTGGGGTATCCACAGTATACCGGGCATCTCTTTCTGCAAGTGGGAGAAGGAAGAATCGAGCAAAAGAAGAAGGATCTGAGTGGTGAACAATTCTAACTGAAGAAGGAAGTTAAAATATCAGTTCTTGATATTCTCTCTCTCTGTTACTTTCTTAAATTTCTTCATCTTCTTTGCTCAATCAGTCTCTAAACATGCTCTTTGTTAATAATACAAATACATTCTGATCATGCTGATATATCTTTCTGAATAGCTTAATGCTTTCTATGTGCTCTGATAAGGAAACAAAATCTGCATGATAATCAAAATTGAACTACTTTAGAACTGAAACATTTGAAGCTTCTTCAAGCTATGCAAACGAGTATTAAAATATCTTAATGCTACTTAAGCTGCAATTCTTGCCAGCAAAAACCCTGATGCCTGAAAAATAAAACTCGTTAAGCTCAAATGTTATTTCTGTTTAAAGCTCTGATACTCATCTATTTTTTTCAAAGCTCTGATACTTATGTCAAAGCCTTGATACTCATGAATGTTAAAACTTATAAGCTTTCTTAAAACCTATAAGCGCCCAAGACTGTTCTTAGGAACAAGGTCTGATATAAGCTTTGATACCAAATACTGGCACAAGCTCAGATATTTATTCATGAAAGATAACCTCATGCAGTTTTCCATCATCAAACCAACAGGTTTTGACATCATCAAAAAAGGAGAAATTGTTGGAAAAACCCAACTGATGGTTTTGATGAAATATCAAACCATATTTGATGATTTAATGAAAAAAACTGCAGGTTATTTGAAACTGGAAATCAGGGGTAATGATCAAGTAAGACTTCAGACAAAGTCCAGCTGAAACGAGAGTCAGTTGTCCTGAAGCATGGTCAACTAGCTTAACGGTTGCCTCGGTCAGACCAGTCAGAGTCAACTCTTCAAAGCTTAAAAAGCTAGAGGGGGAAGAGAACTTTGGAGACTGGTAGGCATCCACAGATGAGTAACCATCAGTCTAGCTGAAAGCCAAGAAAGACTGATGAGAGCAGAGCCAACTTGAAAAGCTGAAGCAGAACTGACCAAAGATCAGTCAGCCAATACTAAAACTGATCAAAGATCAGTTAGCTGGGAGAAAGCTCAAAGAGCTTTGAGCCAATACTGAACTGACCTACGATCAGTTCAAGGAAAGAAAAGCTCAAACAAATAGCCGACTGGTAGTTCAGAACGGAAAGCTTTTTGAAGCTAAGTTGCCAAGGCAGCTTTACTGGACCATTCCAGAATTGAAGCTTAAGGCAGCTGAGGAACTGCCAACTGGACAATCTCAGAGCTGAAAGCCGAGATAGCTGAATGTCCAAAACTGATATCCGAAATACCTGCTTTCTCTGACAAGCAGTCAATGAAAATCTTGACAGGAAATCTTGGAAAGATCCTGATAATCTTTGAGCAGAAGTCATTAAAGTCAAACAACTAGTTCATTTAAAGCTTCAAACGGCTACAGGCATTAAATTGCTGCCGGTGAATTCAACAGATTCATTAATCATAACGGTCAAAAGATCACTCATCTATAAAAAGAGAGTGAACACAATTTTGACAAAGACTTTCGCCAATCTAACTTTTGCTATCTTGCAGATATTGAGCTCTTCTTTCTCCCTCCTCACAGCTCAAAGCTTAAGCCTCTTAAGTGCGAAAAGTCCTAACTGAGAAGACGTGCTTCAAGTCTCAAGTAAGCAGCTAGCTGACGTAGAATTCCAGCCAGAGCAAAACTTCTCAGTTCAGTTCTTCAAAGATCAACCACTCAGCTCAAGATTAAAGAAGCACTCTAGGTTGATAACAGGTTCAAGACTGCATTCTTGAAGATCGAGTGAGATCTAAAATCGTGTAAAGACAGACAATAGCACCTAAAGTCTCAGCGAGCAGTTGGGACCGGTAAGTGTGAGATGTCGACCTAGAAATCGGCTGAGGAGGAGCGTGTACTGACAGGTCCGTTCTTCCGGGACAACAACAGTTGGAAGGAGGCCGCGCTCGGTTTGAAGGGTGTCATTTTCAGGTCCAATAGAATTTCTTCACTGTGTAATTGTAATAAAGAAACTTTACTCTTGCATAGTGGATTGCCCTTCTGCGGAAGGAAGAGAGGACGTAGAAGCAGGAAGCTTCGAACCTCTATAAGTCTTGTGTGTGTTGTACTTATTTTTTTAAGCTTTGCATGTTCTTCAACTGCACACTCTAGCACACAAGCTACACTGACAAGCTAAGCTAAGTCTTCAAGCTATCAGTCCTAACTGATCAAGCTCACCAGCTAAGCTTTAAGTCAAGCTCTCCCTCTCAACTGAATAGTAGACAGATAAAATATCGAAAGCGAGTCAGGGCCCTAAACATTCCGCAATCGTTTAAGTTTTTTAAGTCAGTTTATTCATCCTCCCTCTAAACTGACATATACTCGCACCGGGACCAACAACAAGTATCAACCTGATATCCATCTAAAATAAACGAGGGTTGGGAGTTTTGGAGCCAAACTCATGCAACTGAGTTGAATTTGCTACATTATTGCCCTTCTTCTTTCTGCTTTTCTCAAGTTGTCCCTTAAGTCTTTTTTTCCTTCCCCTGGTTGTTGCTTTTGCAGCTATTTTCCATGAATTTGACAAACTCTTGGAAATCAATCCTTTCATCTTCATCTTCATCAAACGCCTCAATCATTCTCCTACAATTCTCCACTTTTCAATCATTCCTTGAATCCCAGAGCACACACAACTCTTTGCAACTCATTTTCATCGATGAATCCATCTTTGTTATCATCAAACACACAAAATCTTCTCTCACTTCATCCAAACTTGGCTTTCTCTCCTAAAAAAATGTCAAAAATCTCGGCGGCGTCTAATCTGGCCAAAAGCAGCAACTTTTCTTGGCAAGAAATTCTTAAGCTTCTCAAAACCATCTCCACTTCTCCTCTACAAACAAACTCATCATCATCATCAGCAGCAATAACTCTCTTCTCCTTATTCATGTTCTTCATCGTCGAATCATCACCATCGAAAATTAGAGTTTGAAACACCGAGATAAAACAGAAAATCCTTTTCCTGTGAATGAGGATTTACAGCAGTAGGAATTTGATGAGTCCCATGATCAGAACAACGAACTTTATGGTGTTGATCACGTTAATCGACATCTCGTGAAGTATCAACAACTCCATTAACAGATTCCAAATAAGAGAAAGATTCCAACAAAGATTCATTTGTTTCATTCCCGTTAAAAAAATCTTCAACTTTGAAACCTTCAACTTCAACTCCCCATTTAGAAAATAAAATTGCAGCAGCAATCACAAACCCACAAACCCCTCTATATCGCCTTAATTTCAATGGGAAAAGAAAACAAAGCAACTTGGATTTCATCCATCATAAGAATAGTTTCGTCAACTCCAATTTTTAAATTTCGCACAAAAATCCTCCAAATTTTAATATGCAAGTGTTGGAATACACAAAATTAATTTGAGAACTCAAATCTACATAATTAAAAAGTTTGAGTTGAATTTTCAAAACTCACCTTCAAATATCGAGAGGTGCATCAAAATGAATTGAAATCAGATTTTTTTTTATTTTGACATTGTGTTTTGTCTGCCGCGATGTCGACGATGATGTCACCATTTCATCGATGAACGGTGGTTGCGAGTTTCGGGTGCGGTGGTGATGGCGGTGGCGATGGCATTGAATGGAGTTGCGAGTTGTGGGTTTTTCTTTTCCTTTTTTTTTAATTTGGGTTGACTTTCAGATTGGGCGGGCTCCTGATGGGCCTAATGGGCCCACCCGTTTAATGGGCCGGCCCACCAGTCTTGTGCACTAGGGGTGAGCAAAACCGAACCGTAACCGAAAAACCGAACCGAACCGTCGAGTTCGGTTCGGTTCGGTTTGATAGATATAACCTTCGGTTCGGCTTCGGTTTTTATGTAGGAAACCGAACTTGTTTCGGTTCGGTTTCGGTTTGGGCTGTTAAAAACCGAAAATATCCGAACCGAACCGATATATATTATAATAATATAAATTATATAATAGCCCAACCCATCACAAAATTTAATTAATTAAGAAGCCCAGTACCCCAATGAGCCCAACCCATATCTCTCACACATCACTAATCACAGAATAGAGTTCACACTTCACAGTTCACGGCTTCACGCAATCTGAATCTATTCTGAAACCTACTTCTAAAAAACCCCCAAAAATACGCCTAGAACCTCCCGTCGCGGCGTCGCCTCTCAACTCTCACGGCTAGAACCTCCCGTCGTCTCTCAACTCTCACAGTCACGGCTAGAACCAGTGCTCCCGTCGCAGCAACAACTTTCTTCTCCCTCATCTCTCAGCAGCAGCGGAGCTTTCAAACCTGTCTCTTCCAAGTTTCGACTTCCCCATCTCAAGCAGCAACAAAAGGTAAGCCATAAGCCACTAAGTCTCAATTCTTATAGGGTTTAGTTGTAATGTTTTTTTTTAGAAAATCAAATAGACGTGATATAGAGAAACTGAGAAAGACTTCTTAATTAATAAAATTAATATATGGTCCCTAAATTTGTTTAAAATCGTGTGCAGGTTTTAAATTGCAACTTGGACTTCATTGTCTTGGTAGAAGGGCAAGTAGTAGCTTTTCTCTGCGACTGAACATATACAAATTTACATAGAAAGTATGATTGCTATTGGATTTATTTAAAGGATGAGTTATGAAAAATTAGTAGAGAGAAACTTAAACATGTGCAGAAAAATACTTTACTGCTGCGATGCTGGAATCAGACTTGCTGTTCATTTCATTGTTCTATTCATGGCAGAGTATTAATTTAAGGTTTAATTTACATCAACTTATTGCGATTTTATTTATTTTTGTAAGGTTTAGTTTAAGATGGCTAAAAGATCTTACGTACTTCACTAGTTTATTTTTAAATTTTGAATTATTTGGGTGTTTTGGATTTGGACTTAAATGTTGATGCTTTTCTTTGATTATCCGTGTAATTTGCAGTAGCTTGTGCTATTTTTTGATAAATATGTAACTAAAAACAGGGAGAATTTTTTTTTTTATAAATCTGCCCAAAAATACTTCGGTTTTAAGAGAACCGATCGAAACCGAACCAACATGTTCAGTTTCGGTTCAGTTCGGCTGCAACTAATGTTCGGTTCGGTTCGGTGGCAAAATTTTCGGTTCGGTCTAAGTTCGGTTTCATGAGTTCGATTCGGTTCGGTTCGGTCCGAACCGAATGCACACCCCTAATGTGCACAAGAGACCATCCCTCACAAACCTTAAAAATATATGGAGAGAGAAAATGTTGTTTTTTTAAGAAAAATATAAGAGAATAAAATTTTATGTCATATATGAGGGATGCGTATATTAGTCCATAAAATTAATTATTATATCTAAATAAAAAAAACTACAATAACAATCAAAACGTAATAGAGGGAGTAGTTAATAAAACTTTTATGGACTATGGGTTACTTATGCTCATGCAATAACTAGTAAATTATAAGATAATTAAATTGCGCAAATAAAACTTAGTGTGACGAGTTCGATCAAAAAATATGATTTAAACACGTGATTTTGGATTATAAATTAATCCACACCATCATTAGTTTATGAAGATTATTTTTCCTTTTTAAGGGTATAATATTTTTTTCCTTTAAACCTAAATTAGTTCAAATTTTTAAGAGTATATGTACCCTCTCCGTGTTTAAATGTTCGTTGTTTTAGGAATTTTATTTGTGTCAAAATATTTATTGTTTTATATATTTCACACCATTTCTCCCAATTTTAACTCTATACATATATAGAGAGATAAAACTTAGCCAACTTTTTAGGAAAATATAAGTGAATAAGATTCTATATGATATATAAGAGAGAAATATATTAATCCAAAAAATTAATTATTAATTTTATATTAAAATTCTAAAAGAACAATCATTTAGACACATTAAAATCCTAAAAAATAAGTATTTGGACACGGAGGGTAGGGGTATTCTTTTGTTAGAAATTTTTACATTCAAACTTCAAACCGAAATAGCCAACTAAATATTACCTTTTTGTATTTAAAGTATTACTTAAACCTTCATTTAGCAAATTTGGTCCGTCAAAGCTAGGGTTTTCGATTATTTAAATACATCTAATCGTGAAATATTCCCAAACACATAATAACATTATGTACTTGCAATTATTATATTCATTGATTATATACAACAAATGCACACATTTAAAAAAAAAAAAACACAAACATGAGTTGTAGATTAAAAATATTATATATATCCAATGTAACACGTAAGATAACCCAATATTGTATCATGCTAAGTTGGAAGCATAAAGTAAAACTCACTATAAAAAGTATTATGAGCATACACATTTACATAAGTTATTATGAAAACCACCCAACGAAACCGACGATCCCACACTCCAACTCAACTTTGCATTACAATTGATGGGATTGATACCTGATTTCATCTACAGTTTCATTAAATACAAAATATGTCTCACATTGACAAAGAGCCTACACATCATTTATATGAAGAAAACTCCACAACATACAAGGACAAACATAAGGGTGCAGATATGACAAGGCAAATAAAGAAGCAAACAAATCACACCACATTCATTGATCTCTATTTTATTACCAACCATTGAGAAAAAAAGACTAAAACAAAGCAAAACTCTTGAACATTAGGCATATAACAAGGGGCAAGTACAAGATAACATATCTCCAGTCTGTACAATGCATAGATGGATGGATTTATAGTCAAAGCTAGTTGAGCAATCTATTTCTTAATCAAATCTCTCTATTTTTCTTAAATAGTTTTTGATAATGATGTTCCCTCTTCTTTTGGGGGTTTTATTCTTTTCCAGAAGTATCTTTCCTCAAGCAACACTTACAATTCTATCTCCATTTTTGAAGCTTGAGATCACCTGGAACGCGGAGTCCCTGGTCAAAGACTGATTCTGCCCCGTGGACAGAGACAGCCCCAAAGACAATGCTGATGCCTCAGGAGGAACTTGCTGGCTTAAGTTCAGATCAGCCATTGCTGAGGAAGAAGGCATAGCAAGAACTGGAACATGATGAATAAGCATTGCTGATGAATTGTTTCTCATTAGGAAATTTTGTCCAATAGCTGAGTTTTCCATCTGATTCCCACGTTGCATGGATAATAGCACAGGATTAATGGTCACAGGGAATGACATGGCTGAGAATACATTGACATTGGAAGTCACAGGCAGAGGCACAGAGGCGGGATGTGTGGCTGGCTGAGCCGGGATTTCTAGACAGTTTCTAGCCTCTTCCATTGGCATTGCAGCAACCTAATCTCAAAAAAGAAAGGCATATTATCATTAGTTTTACACAATAATGAAAATATCTAATTTTTTTCCAATCAGCAATTCATATCCTTAAATATATGATATGTTATTTATGCAACAGAAGCCAAATATTTTTGCATATAAACAGATCTCTTATCAGAAAAATTGTCATAACCAACTCACATACAAGATCAAATCTTTCTGCATTTATTTTATTAATTGACAAAAAAAAAAAATCTGAACCAGCAAGAACATCACATAAAAGATCAAATCTTTCTTATCATATATTTTATATACTGAAGAAAAAAGATGAAGACAACAGCTAATAGTTTATCTACCGAGTCAGTGGTGATGTCAAAGAGGCTAGAGCGACGGCGGCGGCGATTGATGTTGCTCCGGCGGAGGAAGTACTTCTGAGCATGGCTAGCTACTTGAGTCGGCGTGCGAGTCTTCACATAAGTTCTGGAGATTCCTCTCCAGTCCCCTTTCCCAACCTTCTGCAATCCAACGAGGAATAGCTTGTGTTCTTCCTCTGTCCATGGAGTTCCTGAAAAGTGAAAACAAATCTAAGTGAAAACAAATCTAAACCAATCTAAGTGAAGTCATAACAAGGTGGCATATCAAGAAACCAAATTATTGACCTTTTTCCAGTTTATTTTCATGAATAAATTTGCATAATTTTAATCAATATATGTGTGTGTGAATTTATTTTCATGAATAAATTTGCATAATTTTAATCAATATATGTGTGTGTGAAGAGCTATCAAACAAGCAAGCAACATAGTCTATCCACATGATGAGATGAATTCTTCACAGAAAAGAATATTCTCATCAAAAGCCAACCAAATAATCCAAATAGAGAAATTGATAACCAAAAAAGATGGCAAAAAAACCGATAAAATTTACAAGTAACAGGTTTTAATAAGAGCTCGAAACCTCCATGATCATAACATAAATTAATCGAAATCGAAAAAGCAACAAAGGAATTGAGTTGAAAACTTCTAAGCAACAGAAATGATCAGAGATCTGACCTCGCTTACGCTCGCCGCTGCCTCCGGACTGCTGCGGAACGGCGTCATCAGCGGAGGCGTATTCGACAGCTCCGCCGCTCTCCTGCGCCGCCTTCGGCAACTCCTTACCGCTCTTTTCACCCAGATTACTAGTATTACTAAGAGGCTCATATTCAGAAAGATTATTCATGCTTACGCTCTTCCTCATCGGATCGACCTTCACTCTCACGCCGAACAACATAATCTCTCCGCCGCAGCTGACGGCGGCGGGCGGCGACTCTTCGGAGAGCGACATTGGAATTTTCCGCTGAATTTGCCAAAGCAGTGCGGAGAAAAAGAAAAGTTGATGAATGAATGGTAGAAAGAGTGGAATCGCTTTTTATACCGTGGGGAAAAGGCCCTTTTGAAAACGTGACGGCCGTACAATGTGTTGCTGGAAATTATTAATTAATGAATTAAACTAATGCGAAATATAGAATTGCAAAAAATAATAAATACAAGATAATATTATCTTCAACCAATTAAATCCATAAGATAAATAATTATTGATGTGATAAGGAAAGTTAACTATCCATTAGGATTAAGATCGGAAATTTAGTTGAGATTTAAATCAAATTATTGAGGATTGGACTCCAGATAAATGCTAACATTTTAATTGTATAAAATTGATGAAAAATAGTTCCAATTTAGTTTATCTGATTAACGTAGTGAGATTTGGATGATAAACAGATTGTTAAAAAAAAATTACGACTTTAATTTTGTACTGCATGCGCTCAAAAGAAATTGCAATAAGATTTTTTGGGAGATTAAATTACTCAAATAAGATATAACTATAATAAATACGTTATGATTGATTATATTACTCATTAAAAATAATTATACATCACATTTTACATTTATTTATTTATTCTGTTATAAATGTGGACTTGGCAGCTGAAACTAAATATTAATTTCCACAGATAAAACTTCATTTACGCGTCCCATAAATATTGTTAATTTGGGAATGTGGTCATCATTCTATTAATTAATTTAGCCCAATCCAAGAAAAAATAGCTCTATAATTCAACTGAATTGACTGGAGTCAACAATTAATCCATCACATTTTGGGAAGAGTTCACACCTGTCAAGCCAATTTCAAAACACATCCAAATATCTCACACTTGTTTTGTGACATAATATAATTGAGTAGGTTGATGTGCAATTAATATTAGGAATTTGTTCTTTATCACTGCCTTTCTATTTTTGCATCATCAAATTTCAAGTTTTATATGTTAATATATTTGGAGGAGTATGAATAAAATTTGATGTGTTTGATTGTCTTTTACTCCCTCTGTTTCGCCTCTGTTTCGTTTTGTTTATTGTTATAAAATTTTAATCTAGAATTAACTATTAATTTTTTGGACTAATATATCCCTCTCTCTTATATTACATAAAATCCTATTCACCTATATTTTCCTAAAAGTTGAAAAAAAATTCTCTCCATACATTTGTAAGGTTAAATTTGAGAGAGAGAGTGTCAAAATATATAAAACAATAAACATTTTGACACAAAAGAAAAAATCTAAAATAACAAATAAAATGAAAAGGAGGGAGTAATTTATAAAATATTAATATTATTAAAATATATGCAACATATATGCATTAATAAATTATTGTTCTGATAAATATCTCTTAAAATTACAAATAATAAAATATCATTTAATTAGTTGCCATAGATTGTGTGTTCTATAATACTATAATTTTAATTAATATATGAACATATATTTTAATCTAATATTTTTAATATTTATCTATAATATTACATATTACACCAGGTGGAATGTTTAATTAAAGTATAGATGATTTGTATTATCTGATAAATAGCTTCAATTTTACAAGCAAAACATAATATTAAATTGTCCCATCACTATATATCACTACATTATACTATTGCCTGGCAAATAAGAAAAACGCGCAACATATTTTTGCTATAAAAATAATAAATTATAAAGACGTCGTCAGTAAAAATAATACTATTAATCATCGTCGTTGTGGTTTTATTTTTGTAAATACTGCATATATTAAAATAATCAAATACAGTTCAAACATTTTTATATAATTAGTGTATTAGATATATGTACCAGAACCTTTTATTATTTATAATATTTTTTATGATAGTTTGTAATATTTAATACTCTAATCATTGGCGAGATTAAATTTTGCAATCTAGTATATGTAGTAAGTAATGCCAGTAAATTATGGTTTTCATTTTATTGAGTTGTATTATTGTATGACTACATTAATCATCTATAATTTTTATTTCTATTTTTGTAGAACTTCACATATGAACATCATCATATTTTTAAATTTTTCTTTCTAATTTTCAATTCTATAATTTTCTAGTTAAATGTGCACAATAATTTCAATAAAAATAAAATTTGGATCATACTGCGGAAAAATATTATAATATGTAAAAACCAATATAAAAATTATAATGAAAACTAATTAAAAGAATCAATATAGGAAAATTATATGAATAACTTAGGCAAAACACGTCATTAGGTCCCTGTACTTTTACTTTATGTTTTACTAGGTTTCTATACAATTTTTTTATTTTAATAAGTCCTTGTACTTTAATGTTTGGTTTCATCAAATTCCTATACTATTACTCTTTATTGCATTAGTTCCTTATACAATTTTTTTCGTTTAAATAAGCCATTGTACTTTTATATTTGATTTTATAGGGTCCTTGTTTATTGGATTTAACAATTGGATTAATTTTTCTATTAAAAAATTAACACATTATCGATTATTATTTAATTGAACTGCAAATCATGTTCTAGTTAAAATTTTATGTAATTAGTATGCAAAATAAAATCTTATAACCTCTTAGTTAACTTATGTAAAAGCAAGAAAAATCGGTCAATGAGCATTCCATTAGAATTGGTTGAAAAATCCATGCTGCTGCTCCTCATTATTCTGCTCTTATTATTATTATTGTTGTTGAACTTATTTCTTTTTTTAATAATTCTTTTTTTTCCTAGAATAACAACAATATAAAATTCCAATTAGATATGATATTTAATTCAATTAAATAATAATTTATTACATATTATTTTTTAATGAAAAATAACCCGCCATTAGATGTGATGAACAAGGACCTCATGAAATCAAACGTAAAAGTATAAGTACTTATTAAAAAAAAATGTACAGACAATAAAACAAAAGGTAAAAGTATAGGGACTTGATGAAATCAAACATATAAGTATAAGGAATTATTAAAATGAAAAGATTATATAGGGACCAAATGAAATAAAAAGTAAAAATATAAGGACCTGAAAATATATTTTGCCAATAACTTAATAGAAGTGTGCACTCAATATTAACTTCTTACTCCATTTTTTTATTAACTTGAATAAATTTCTTTTATTTATACGTACATATGTAAATTAATTATAAGTATAATTTTTTGTATTTAATTTAAAACTATATTGAATATATTCAATATAAAAAACATAATCTTTATGGCAGACTCTAAATTGATAAAATTCCATTTTCGTATGTATAATATTATATAATTTGTACATGTGGAGTATTCACGGGAATTTCTACCCTAGTAGTTGTGGTATATGATTAAAAAATAATAAAATTGTATTAGAGGGGTAATAAAAAATTATTATACCCCAAAACCACTAGAATAGAATTTCTCAGTATTCACATAGTACTTCAATGTGTGAATAATAATTGAACAATGTGACAATAAATAACTAAAATATACATGCTTAGTTAAAATATTGTATCAAAGGAATATAATTCCTCCGTTTCATAAAAAGTGTCATCCTGACAATTTAATTTTATTTCATAAAGAGTGTCATTCCTTACAATCAAGGTGAAAAATTACATTTTTATCACATCTCATCATTTAATGTATTCATGCAGTCCATTTTTTACCCATTTAATGTATTTATATAAGGGTGTATTATGTAATTTGATTATGTTATTAATAAGTGTGCATTTATCTAGAATGACACTATTTAAATTGTGAAACAAATGAAGCACTATTTATAATGACTATCTTATTATATTATGAATATATATTTAGGTGGGAAAATTTAATCTTACTATTTATAGTGACTGGCGAGAATTATCAATCTAAGGCCTAAAAAATGGTTTATCTATTGATATGGATCCTGAAAGATGGCTTGAAAGATTTAAGGTTTGAAGATTTAATGATATTAGATCTTCATCCAACGGAAGATGATGTGGCCGTTAAATATCCACCTCATTTTGACAAATCATTCTGATCCTAAATTAAATTAAACAAAATGAGTTTTATCAAATTCTCAAATCTCTCCGCCCCACGTCTCTCCGACGGCGCTGCATAATTGTTTTTTTGTTTGATTTTTCTCACAAATCAAATCTTCTACAACATTTGATAATGCATAGCTTATGTTTGCTACTCCGTCACTGAAAGTAATTTTGGATTGAGTATATTAATTCACAAGCAACAAATTAATTATATGGCAATTCATGAATTCATTAAATAATTGCGTTAATATTCTTCAAATATCATTGTTATTTTATTGTTATGCATATAAATGGAAACACAATATCCCAAATTTTATTGATCAGGGAAAAAATTATTATCCTATTGTAACACAAATTTTTGTGTATTTGAATAAATAACGCGAAAAGTGTACAATCAGATTTCTTCTTTGAATTTAAAATGCGATTGCAGTATAATCTCTGTCTTGATCCTCTGATTCTTCTCTTCAAAACTTGATCTTCAAACACTTCTTGAAATCTTCTCTTCAAAACTTGATCTTCAAACGGTTCTTGAAATCTTCAGAGTGAATTTACCTCTTCTATCTTCTTGAACTTGTTGTTTGAATTTGATGACGTTATTCGGAGGGCCGACGACCTTGATTCCGGATCGAACGCTGAATTTGAGGTGACTTTGGCGAAGAGCGCGTTGCTTCCATGAAGAACGTCTTGAATCTTCCTTGAACAATTTGACTTTATAATGTTGTCTGGAGGGTTGAAAACCTTGATTCCGGATCAGGTGTTGGATTTGAGATGATTCCGACGAAGAATGCGTTGCTTTCCACGAAGAATGGCTTGAATATCGCTGGAATGTCTTGAATGCTGGAGAGAATTTTGTAGAAAATTTTCCTCCAACTTCTTGAGCTCTTCAATTATGATTTCTGGTGTGTTTTTCATATGATATGAAGACCCTTATCTATAGTTGTAGGAGGATTTAATTTAGGAAATTTAGGGTTGGGCTTTTAGGGCTTAGATGGAGTGGTCATGGGCCTAGGGCTTATGTGGCGCAATCCTATCGGTTTATCTTAATATGGAAGATCTCCATATTAAATATTTCATTTTCTGTGCAGATTTGACACATGTCAGCTTCTCATTAGTCAGTAAAATCTATGCAATAAATATTAATTATATATCTATTTAATACTGGAATCATATTTAATTTAATCCCAAAATATAAATAAAATATGATAAAATATTTAATTCATTATTTTACACATGACATAATTTAACAGGCAATAAATTTAATTTGCCTACAAATGCCCCCTTGAGACGTGTTCATTAGTGACTTGTCATAGAAATGGACGGGTCTCAAAATTTGTTAGATAGTTTAATCTCATATCTAGGAGTTCTTGAACTTAAATTGTGAATAATTTATACTCTTATTCGAGAGTTCTTGAATTTAAAATTTGAAATTTATTAGATAGTTTATACTCACATCAAGGAGTTCTTGGATTTAAAATTTGAACTTTATCAGATAGTTTATACTCATATCAAGGAGTTCTTGAATTGAAATTTAGAATTTAAATTTATCAGATAGTTTATACTCGTATTCAAGAGTTCTTGAATTTAAAATTTGAAATTTATTAGATAGTTTATACTCATATCAAGGAGTTCTTAGATTTAAAATTTGGACTTTATCAGATAGTTTATACTCATATCAAGGAGTTCTTCGATTTAAATTTGGAATTTAAATTTATTAGATAGTTTATACTCGTATCAAGGAGTTCTTGAATTTAACAATTCAAAATATTTGTAACAATTCAACACAAATCATGACTGAACGTAGACAACATCTAAGCTGCCTACGTACCTTTGAGAGGGATCAAGTCAAAACATAGTTCAAAAGATTGATTTGTATTTTAGAGGGGGTGCCGTACGCAATTTAAACTCATGCAGGCCAGAAGTGACTATTTTGTAACCACTATAGACGAAGCGGGTGTTTAATACTTTAACCACATAAAACACTTTGGTGGGATAAATAACAGTTTAACACATATATTTAACTTTGATGGGGTAAATTAGCATTTTAACCACATGCATTTCCTTTTGGTGGTTACCGTACACAGTTTATACTCGTGCGGGTCAGGAGTTTTTTTTTCTTTTTTTTTTTGTTTCTTTTTTTTTTTTGCTTTTTTTCATTTTTCTTTTTTTTTTTTGCTTTTTTTTTTTCATGGACAATAGCGCTTCAAGAACTTCCCATTGATCGGCCCATCTTTTACACGATCTTCAGAAATAAGACGATAAGTTTTATTTATGTAGAGTTCCTTTAGTTCATCAATGGTGGCCTTAACACCTTCTTCAAATTGTGGATGGGCCTTTTCGGCATCTTCTTCAGTAGCGCTTTCACTTACAATATGATATGATGTGATGATGCAACTTCTTGACTGGCTTCTCTAACACTTTTGAAATCAATGCATGTCCTCATCCTTCCATATCTTTGTCGCACACGGACTATTTGTTTTCTAACTTGCGTCTCATCAATAAAACCACTTGTCACCAGATGGTCAATTCTTTGACGTATGTGACTTGGAATGATGTATGACGTTGGATTCTGAACACTGCCAATGGCATGGTAGGATGATGCCACACTTTCTCTATCATCTTCAATATCTGGAGTTTGTGTTAAGATGACGGTTTGCATTTTAGTTTGCAATTCTATTCCGCATGATATGGTTAGTGTAGTATGTCTCTTCTTGCGGGATGGGACTAAGCTCTTCATTTGTTGTCTGCCCATGATTTTAGGGAAAATTTTTCCTCGATAGCATGTTCTTCTATCCTTCATTTTTCCGCTGAGCCTATCAAACACAGATACCCGTGCTTCTTTTCTTCCATTCTTAGGCTTCTTGCCAAGTCTTTCAAACATAGACACTCGGGTATTCTTTCTTGCACTTCTCTCGACTATGTCTTCCGTTGACAGAGCTTCTTCTCCAGAAATATGATTGATGTTGGCTCTTCTAATTGCAATTCGAATGGGGCTTGCTGGAATAAACCCCAATCCTACTTTGGTATTTTGTCCAACTTTTGCCACTAACTTTTTAGTGGGATCGAGTACAACTTCTTGTGAATCAACCTTCGAAGATGGCTCTTGCATCTTAGAACTTCCTTGTGGATCATACCCAGCTTTTACAAGGAGTGTGAAGGCTTTTGGACCGAAGTTCTTACCTACTTCATTTCCTAAGATTTCTCCATGCTCGATGGCACTACCTTGACTTGGCCTCACAAATCTGTCAAGTGGTGGCGGTGTTGGCTTTTTCATATCAATCTTTGTCAATGGCATCCTTAGCTCTTCCAATGATTCTCTTTTAGCCATAGATGTCTTATCTTCATTTCTTTGACTATTTGTGTCTTCTGCAACTATCAACAACTTTTTATTCGGAAGATAATACTTCACATCAGCAAAGTGTGATTTCAGACTCCAGAAAAGGTTTATTATCTCCGATTATCTTCTTCACGACACCATCATGACAGTACTTGAGACATTGATGCCATGTTGAATGAACGACCCCATTTTTATGCAACCATGGCCGACCGAGAAGCATGTTGTATGACGTTTTTACATCTATCACATGTAGCAATGCTGTTGATGTCATATCTTCCATTGTCAGCTTCAATCTTATTGTGCCAATAGCCATTTGTCCTTCATGATTAAAACCTTGTATCATCAATCGGCTGCTTGAGAGTTCATCAGTGGAGATCCCTAGCTGCTTCAATGTGCGCAAAGGTAAAATGTTGACTGCAGACCCTCCATCAACAAGTATTCTATTCACTCTTTGATCACGGCTATAACCGCTCATGAACAATGAACGATTGTGTGGGTCAGAACCAAGCTCCAAATCTTCATCAGTGAACATTATGGTAAATTTGCAGTTAGCAACAACTTCACTTGAATCTTTGTTGAGTTCTTCCTTCATTTCTCCAGTATTCTCGTTATTTATCGCATTGCATGTCTCCAATATGATGTGGTTTGTTGTGGCTTTATCATCTTCAAGTGATATCATTCCTTGACGTACCAACTGCATAACTTTATCCTTGTAAATGAAGAAATCTTGTATATCGTGTCCAACCAACCGATGATACTTGCAATATTTTGGGTCATCAGTCCATCTCGCTTCTTCTGGTCGCTTCATCTCTGGCAATTCAATGAGCTTTACTTTGATCAAATCGTCAAAGATTCCAGAAACGTCTGAGTTCAAGAACGGGTACTCTCTTTGTTGCATTTCTTTCAGGGTCAACTTCCTTCTCTCTTTATCTTGATGAACACTCTGCTTTTCACTTTTGTCTGCATCCTTTCTTAGGAACCTCACGGGCACTACTTTCACTGACATAGACTCTTCTTTTGGGGTTTTATCAAATGGTTTGCCCTCTTTCTTGAATTCTTATCTTTCTTTGAATTTGCGGGGTTCTGGGATCGGTAGTCCTTTGACTCCACTAGCTTCCATACTCAACTCCATGTCATGAGCCCTTATAGCTAAGTCTTCAAATGTACGTGGTTGGATCCTTTTTGAAATGTATTGAAGGCCCCAATGCATCCCTTGAATACACATTTCTATAGCAGAAGTTTCTGACAATCGATCTCTACAATTGAGGCAGAGGTTCCTCTATCTGTTGATATAGTCAATCACAGACTCTTCATCCCATTGATGCGTGTTAGTAAGTTCCACCATGCTGACAGTTCTTCTGGTACTATAGAAGCGATTAAGGAATTCGTGTTCCAATTGCCCCCCAACTATCAATCATATTTGGCTCCAGATCAGTATACCAGTCAAAAGCATTACCCTTGAGTGAACAAACAAAATGTTTCACTAGGTAGTCATCATAAGTTCCATCATTGTTGCATGTTTCGATGAAGTGGGCGATGTGTTGTCTTGGGTTGCCTTTTCCATCGAATTGTTGAAATTTAGGAGGTTGCTAACCCAGATGCATCTTCAGGTTGTCAATCCTCTGAGTGTAAGGTTTAGAGTAAGCCATGGATGACTTGGTGCTTCCTTTAAACTTGGTCTTGATGGTTCCCTCGATAAACTCCTTGAGTTGATCAATTTGGATGAAACCATCTGAGGAGACTTCCAGATTCTTGATAAACGGCTTTTTTTCTTCACTTGTCTATTGTTTTGAGGATGCTTCATCATCTTTATCTTCTTCATCTCTTTCTTCTTTGACGACATGACTTGCTGGACCCTTACCTTTCTGGAGTCTTGAGATTTCCGCATCTTGGTTTTGTATGTGCTTTTGCATTTCCTCAAACAACTTTGTTAAGTTTGCAAGTTGCTCTTCTGTGGTTAAGGCATCTGCCATCAAGACTGGTGCTTTGGGTGAGTAGCTTGCCCATGATGTAGAATCGTCTATCAACTGCTCACCATTTTCTTCCATGCCAGCAATATGTAGGGTGGTTCATGGGTAGGGTAGGGTACGGGTATGCCTTTCCCATACCCTACCCTATGGAATTTTATCCTACCCATACCCTACCCTATTACCCTATTTTTCAAAGCGGGTAGGGTAAGGGTATTACCCTACGGGTAAACGGGTTACCCGCGGGTAAACAGGTTACCCTTTAATAAAATAAAATTTATCCTTTTTTACCCTACCCTATAAAATATAATTTCATAAAAATTAGAAACTAATATAAATTAGACTGTTTTTGGAATTAGGCCATTAGGATTTAGATTGTTAGTATATATATTTTTACTTTAAAAAATTAATATTAATTTAATTGTTGATGAATTTATATTTTTTAATATATTTAATATATAATATATACTATTAATATATATTTAAATATATAGGGTAACAGGGTAGGGTAATAGGGTAATATGCTAATCTCATACCCCACCCTTACCCTTATAAATTTTAGCGGGTACGGGTAGTACCCTACCCTTTACCCGAAAATTCGGGTACTACCCTACCCTTTTACCCGTTTACCCTGCGGGTAAAATTACCCGCGAGTAAAATGAACCATCCTAGCAATATGCGATTCTTCTTTCACCACAGTAGTTAATTTGGAGGCCTCCAAAGCCTGTTTGGCCATACTTCGTGTAACCACCCCAACGCTCTTCATAGCAGCTTCAGAAGCAGTTGAGTTTTTGGACATCTTTGGATTTGGAGAAGAGAAGAGATGAGAGGTAGAGACTGTCCCACTGGGCATGCCAAAATTTGTAACACAAATTTTCGTGTATTTGAATAAATAATGCGAAAAGTGTACAATCAGATTTCTTCTTTGAATTTAAAATGCGATTGCGGTATAATCTCTGTCTTGATCCTCTGATTCTTCTCTTCAAAACTTGATCTTCAAACACTTCTTGAAATCTTCTTTTCAAAACTTGATCTTCAAACGGTTCTTGAAATCTTCAGAGTGAATTTACCTCTTCAATCTTCTTGAACTTGTTGTTTGAATTTGATGACGTTATTCGGAGGGCCGACGACCTTGATTCCGTATCGAACGCTGAATTTGAGGTGACTTTGCCGAAGAACGTGTTGCTTCCATGAAGAACGTCTTGAATCTTCCTTGAACACTTTGACTTTATAATGCTGTCTGGAGGGTTGAAAACCTTGATTCCGGATCAGGTGTTGGATTTGAGATGATTCCGACGAAGAATGCGTTGCTTTCCACGAAGAGCGGCTTGAATCTCGCTGGAATGCCTTGAATGCTGGAGAGAATTTCGTAGAAAATTTTCCTCCAACTTCTTGAGCTCTTCAATTATGATTTTTGGTATGTTTTTCATATGATATGGAGACCCCTATTTATAGTTGTAGGAGGATTTAATTTAGGAAATTTAGGGTTGAGCTTTTAGGGCTTAGATGGAGTGGCCATGGGTCTAGGACTTATGTGGCGCAATCCTATCGGTTTATCTTAATATGGAAGATCTCCATATTAAATATTTCATTTTCTGTGCAGATTTGACACATGTCAGCTTCTCATTAGTCAGTAAAATCCATGCAATAAATATTAATTATATATCTATTTAATACTGGAATCATATTTAATTTAATCCAAAAATATAAATAAAATATAATAAAATATTTAATTCATTGTTTTACACATGACATAATTTAATAGACAATAAATTTAATTTGCCTACACCTATATTTTTCAATTAACATGAAAACTTACTTTATATAGAAGGATATTACTTTTTTGGTTGTTAACATAGAATTTTCACATATGCTAAGCTGACTGCACGCAAAATTCTCATGAGTTCTCTCTTCGAAAATGCATTCGAATATTAATTTTATTTTATGAGATGGCGCCACATATTCTCTTTTTCTTTGATATAACTTGATTATTATATTGAGTCCCTAAATTTCGACAAGTGGAAAAAACAAGAAAATAGCTATCAATTAAATTACGAATTACAATATATTTTCGACAAAATACGTTTCTGGCCTCCCAATTATCAAGTGTATGTTTGAATTCATTTCCAATTACAGTTTTTCATTTTCGATATTTTCAGTTTAATTAACGATGTGTATTGATTTATGAAAAATTGTAATAATTTTATTATGACGAGTGATTTAATATTCAGAGCTATAGATTTAGAAAATGAAAATATGTTTGTTTGATTATTTTTTTCAATTTAAATTTATGGTTGATATAAAAATATAATATGTTTGTTGTTTTAAGGATATATTCATGAATATTTAAGTGGTGGTTCCCAATACTGTAATAATATATATGTATATATGATAAAATAGATTATATATGAGTGAAAAAAATGAAAATGGAAATTGAAAATGGGTAAAACAACAATGTTTTTGAGATTTTTTTGTATAATAAAAAGTTGAAAATTTTCATTTGATAATAAAAATAAACAGACTAAGTTTTTCACTTTGAGTCCTTATGTTGTGTTTAATCTTCAAACTTTAATAATTCAAGATGGAAGGATGAATTTTTGAATATATGTTTTCCATCAAGAGGTCTACTTTTTTCTCTCTTTCTACTACGAGATTATCGCTCCATCAACTAAACTATCATTAATGATTTAGTCAAAGCTTCTTTCCTACTTTTGCAAGTTTTCACATATACGTGCACAATTTAAAAAAAACAGATTACTCCTTAATTTATTTTTAGGTTAATGCAAAATTTGAAAATGGAGAAAATGATGGGGACAGAGAATTGATCTGCTAAAGCTCACGGACAAACACTAAGCTTTAAGGTCTTATTTTTTATTTTTTTATTTATGTGGATCAAGAAAAGTACTATATTAATATTTAATAAAATCATAGGTATTCATGATAGCACAGTACCACCATTATCGAAATAATATATTCAATTATTGCTTTGAAATTATTCAAGAGTATTTTATAACTGTAGCTTACTTTTTATTCGGCATTCTTTAAATGCTAATTTTGTTTTCCTAAAGATTCCAAGTTTATTTGAGAAATGATAAAAAGAAATATAATAAATATTATCTCGAATATGTTAAGTGAAAGCAAATGGTGAAATGGTAATTACGTAATCTAATTTGAATTTCACTCAACAAAAATAATCAAGGCCAATAAAATCGTGTGATATTAATTTATGAGAACGATTGATTCGACGGTCGAGAGATTATTGTCAATTAAGTCTACATGTCTATATATATCACATTAAAATTTACATAATTCGGTATTAATTTGCAGTTAAGGAAACCTAATAACATGACATATGAATTGATTCTAGGCACTGCAGCCAATGTGGTACGAAAATTATAACTTAATCAAGGTGACTAATGGTCTAATGCAAGTTGATAACAAATATATATATAAATAAATAAATAGACTAATTGTTAACTGACAACTTGTCTTAGACAGCAAATTAATGGATGATCTGATTTGTTGGAAAATAATTAAATAAGTAATCTTCAATCTCTGAGAAATGATTAAGAAACAGGGATGGCCCTTTTCCATTAATACTATTTTAATTAATTCATAATTAGAATTAGGTCATTTTACTTCTTTTGGTGAATCTATTATAATATATATATATATGCAAACTATTTTGATACCGATTCTTCCAAGGAATCTGGTTTTTATGCTTGCATAGCACGATTGAAAGTAATAAGAAATTATTTGAACGGGGAAAAATATTTTATTGGGAGGTATTATTGAGATAACAAATATTAAAGAAGATAATAAATCCAAAAAAAAATAAAATAAAATTAATGGTGCTACATATCGTAAAAAAAATCACATGTACATCTACATGTGTGACACACTGACACTTGTTATTTATGAATAATAGATTTTCTTATATTTTGGTTATCTTTAATATCGTAGATTAATTATATTTTGTGATCCAAGTACTTAAGTTTCATTACGAAACTGCAAATACATTAATGATAAGACTGATAGTGAGTAGGTATGTAAAAATTATACACACATATGATTGAAAAACACAAAAACTTGAGTCAAGGATCCGTCATATTTAGATTCGAGTTCACTGCTAAATATATATATTTATAATTTTATTGGTGTTTGCATCTAAGTGTAGATACACCATCTAACACATCTTTTTTCCTCTCCTCAAAAAACCTTAAGCGGCTGGCTAGGGTTTCTTGTAGAGTGCAGACTTTCTCTCGGCGGCGAGTGTAGTTGTCCTTATTTTTTCTACGTAAACGGAGGTGTTCATCATGGATCCTGATGATGTAGCGCGATTGGTGGAGGAACTGAAGTTGACACATGAAGCTTCTGAGTCTACGGTCCATGTGGTGGTTGGGGGAGTGGAGAATAAATCTAGGGACTTGCGGCGATTCCTGGTGGGCAAAATCTTCGCAATGAGAGTGGTTAATCGAGAAACGCTAAAGGTCCAAGTCCCGTGAATCCTACAGTTGCGGAGGCCTGTGGATATAGAAATAGTCGGAGATAACCTTTTTGTTGTTGTGTTTGGTTCGGACGAAGATCGGTGTCATGTGATTATGGATGGACTATGGCATTTTTTCAATAGCCTAATGGTTTTCAAGGCCCCGGTTGGATTTCAGAATCCCATGGATGTTTACTTTGACGAATTTTCAGTCTGGATCCAACTGCATAACCTTCCTTTGGCGGGCATGAATCCTACTGATGTGCATAAAATAGGGGCGCAGGTTGGGAAGTTTAAGGAGGTAGATGTGGGAGAAGGGGGCAGCTGTGTGGGGCAGTTTGCTAGAGTTAGGGTTTGTCAGCCTATCGATAAACCTCTCCAACGTTGTGTGAAAGTATCAGATGTCCTGTCAGGGGAGAGCAGAATTATTCTCCTTCTATACAAGAGATTACCGGACTTCTATCACGCTTGTGGCCATGTAGGTCATGTCTTTAGACATTGCAATGACACTGCAGTTGATAAGGAGAAGTTAGGGTTTGGAAATTAGTTACGGGCTAGTCGTGTTGCGGATGTCGTAGGCCTAGGGGTGCGCTGTCTGGGAGAACTAAGGGAAGGGGTAGCTCCTCTTCTGGTACGTTTTGCCGGCCAAAAGAGAACGGTCCTTGTGGGCTGAATGATGAAGGTCATGTGATGGTGGAGGACTACTCTAAGGATCTCGGGAGAAGAGGGTTGGAGTTAGAGGAGGAGGAGGAGGAGGAGGAAATAGAGCAGTTTGAATCTTTTGAGGAGAAGGGCCTAGACGAGGGTAAGAATCTTATTGGTTTGGGTCTTTTGAGGGAGGAGGATGAAGTTTGCTCTGAGGGAGGTGTGCTAGGGGGTGATCTTGAGGGAGAGGGTGCTGAGATTGATAGGGTTGACCTGGGAATTATGGAAGTCGATGAGGGTTTGAGGGAGGAGAGGGGAGTAGGTAGCAAGGATAAGGATGTTCTAGTAGTTGCCGACCCTTCTAAAAACTTGGCAGATCGTGTACTTGCTAATGCCTCGCCCCTTATGCAAGAAATAAAAGTGAAAGGCATACCCTGGCTTCAGAGAGCAAGAGAGAAGAAAAAAGTAGGAGTACCTGTTTCTCCATTCTCAAAAAATTTATTGGGAAAAAAGAGGCTGGTTGTTCGCGAGGAGAGCTCTAGCGAAGACAAGAGATGAAAGAAATTAAAGTTTGGTGTGAGTGGATCGAAAATTGAGTTGACAACAACGGTTGTGACTGCTCGGCAGTCCCGCCGAGCCTTATGAATGCTCTAGTATGGAATGTCCGGGGTTTGGGGAGCAAGAGGGCATTCCATGAATTTAGGCGGTTATTGGAAAACCGTGCTCCAAGTTTGATTTTTTATTTGTGAAACAAAATTAAAATCGGGCCGTTGCTCGTGGTGGAAATCTTATTTTAAATTTGATGGTCTTTTTGTGGTGGATGTAGTTGGAAATAAGGGAGGTTTGTTGCTTTTGTGGAAATGGCCAATTGATGTTACAATTCGGTCATATTCACCGGGACACATTGATTGCATGGGAAGATTTCATGATGTGGAGTGGAGGTTTACAGATTTTTATAGAAATCCTGAGCCTCATCTGTGAAAATTCTCTTGGGACCTCATGAGAAAACATGCGTCAGATGGAGGCTTGAAGGGAAAAGCTTGGCTATTGGGGGCGATTTCAATGAAATTATGTTCGATTCTGAAAAGATTGGAGGCAAGACATGACCATCTTTTATGATGCATAATTTTCGGGAGGCAGTTCAGGATCTCTTTGAGGCTGTTGAGGGTGACCCTTTAATGACCTGGACGAATAGAAGAAAAGAAAATAAAGTCGTTTGGAAGAGGCTTGATCATTTTCTGGTGAATGATGCCCCGATGAGACTCTTCCTAGAAGCTCAAATCCAAACTTTAGATTTTTTTGGCTCCGATCATAGACCGGTGTTCTTTCGGGCAGTGCAAAGATCAATAGTCAGTGTGCATAGAGGAGTGAAAAGATTCCATTTTGAGGGCAAATGATTCATGGACTCCTCATTTGTGCCTGATTTTCTTCAACATTGGAATGAGATTAGAAATGATATGTCTCTACCGACTAGATTGGATCGGAGTGGTGGATT
This sequence comes from Perilla frutescens, assembly GCA_026008535.1. Classification (NCBI taxonomy): domain Eukaryota; kingdom Viridiplantae; phylum Streptophyta; class Magnoliopsida; order Lamiales; family Lamiaceae; genus Perilla; species Perilla frutescens. The sequence continues at coordinate 12,676,638 of BRKX01000003.1, read as the reverse complement.
TTTGAAGCAATGGGCCGGAAATCATTTTGTGGCCTTGGAAAAAAAATTGAAACTTTACGAAAGCAACACGTTCAACTTCTGGATCGTCCTTGTGGTAAGCAATTTGATGTCCGGATGAGTAAAATTGAGGACGAGTTAGATGCTGCCCTCTCTTTATAGGAAACTCATTGGAAACAAAGAGCCTGTACAAATTGGCTAGCCCAGGGTGATAGAAATACTCCAGTATTTCATGCTTATGCCCCAACAAGAAGAAAACAAAATAAAATTGTTGGACTGGAAATGAGTGATGGAACTTGGGTGACAGATATAAAGGAGTTAGTGGAGGAAATTTCACTCTATTTTGGTAATTTATTCACCACTACTTACCCAAATCAGTGGGATATTGATAAAGTCTTAGGATTTATTGATGCTAAACTTAGTTCGAGCAGTCAAGATTTTCTTAGTGCTCCTTTCACACCAGCTGAGGTCCAAAAAGCGCTTTCGCAAATGCACCCGACCAAATCTTCAGGACCTGATGGATTTTCAGCTAGGTTCTTTCAAAAAATTTGGTCGGCGATTGGTGATGAGGTTACGACAACTGTCTTAGGGGTACTTAATAAGGGCGAAAGTGTTAAGGAATGGAACAAAACTCTTATTGTTCTCATCCCGAAAGGTGAACAACCGAAGAAGGTAAATGAGTTTCGCCCTATTAGTCTTTGCAACACCACGTATAAGATTGTTTCCAAGGTTATCATTAACAGGTTGCGAACTGTGCTTCATGATGTCGTGGATGAAAATCAGAGTGCCTTTGTTTCTGAGAAACAGATTTCACATAATATTACTGTAGGTTTTGAGTGCATGCATTGGCTTCAAAATAAAGGAAGGAAAACTCCCTATGTAGCACTTAAATTGGACATGAGCAAAGCTTATGACCGTGTCGAATGGGATTTCCTCGAAGTAGTTCTTGTTCATATACAGTTCCCAATGAGAATTGTTAAGCTGCTTCGGATGTGCATGGATACTGTGTCTTACTCTTTTGTGTTGAATGAGAGTGTGTTTGGTAATCTCCTCCCAACAAGGGGTTTACGGCAAGGGGATCCTCTGTCCCATCTCTTATTTGTTTCTGTGTGCACAAGGTTTTTCTTCTATCCTTAAAGGACTTTGTGATAGGAGGGTGATTAAAGCAATTAAATTTGATAGCCAAGGGCCAGTGATCTCACACTTATTCTTCACCGATCATAGTCTTCTATTCTTCAATGTAGAGGACAATGCTTGTCGTGAGTTGAGGAAATGGTTTGTCAACTATGAGGTGGCTTCAGGACAGTTAATCAACTTGGAGAAATCCTCAATCTATTTTAGCCTAGCCACTCCCCCCATTTTGTGACAAAGATGAAGAGAATTCTCGGTCTCAAGGAGGTTGCTGGGCACTCGCTGTATTTAGGGCTACCCACGGTGTCCCTTAGAAATAAAATGTTTCAATTTGGGTTCCTTCGTGATAGAGTGGTGAAAAAATTCTCTTGTTGGTAGAATAGAACTTTATCCACAGGTGGTAAAGAGGTGTTGATTAAATTTTTGATTCAATCCATACCAACTTACGACATGTTTTAGGGTGCCCGAATCAATCTGTCATGCTATTGATAGAGCGTGTTCTCACTTTTGGTGGAGAGATTCGAAGGATAAAAAGAGAATGCATTGGATGAAATGTCAAAATATGTGCACACCCAAAGAAAAAGGCAGACTGGGTTTCCGGAAGTTGTCATATTTTAATAAAGCTCTTTTGGCGAAACAAGTGTGGAAAATTATTCAGAGGCCTGATTCTTTTCTCGCTCGTGTGATGAAGTCCAAATACTTTAAGAATGGGTCGATTATGGAGGCCAAAGTCGGTTCTAATGCTTCCTTTATTTGGCAGTCTATCTGCTGGAGCTATTTGCTTATCAGTCACGGATTGCGCTGAAAAGTTGGGAGAGGAAACCATGTTCGGCTTTATAACAGTCCGGTCCCGAGATAGGGATTAACGAATGGGGACGGGGTGTTATTAAGGGATTATCGAATAAAGACAGAAGATTAACAAAGAAGGTTTAAGAATAAATATATACTTTTGAAAGATAGGCGATGATACTCGGGTTTACTTGAGGAAAAAGAAAACATGCTTTAGTGGAATAAAACGGCTAACTAATCAGATACCAACAAGCATAGACCCATTCATAGGTCAAAGTGAATAAACAGATATCAACGTGCACAAGCATCTTCATAGGTGAAAGGAAAATATACTCGAGAAGCAGGAATAGAACTTAATGTGCATCAATATATATAACCATGTCTTGGGAATATTCATAAAATCTCGATAACACAATAGAACTTAGGAATTATAAAGAGTGTATCAGAGTAGCAGAACACATAATGGGATTTCAAATGAAACTTATGTAATAGCAAAACAATCTTGGCAGCCAATCCACATCCACAACTACCATCATCCTCAACATCTCAACCTGAAAACATTTGAAAAAGAGGGCATGAGCACTAATGTACTTAGTGGATTTTAATAAAAGCTTCTTTAATAACTCGAGAAATATCCAATAATAAACTGGCGGTATATGGAGAGCAAAACGCAAAAGCCCTCTCCATATCCGCAAAACCTTTTCTTTACTTTTGGGCCCAATCTTGGCTCAAACCTGATGTCAACTGCACCCTTAGGCATGCCGTAGGATAGAAGAGGGGTTTCCTCAAATAACCAAACGAGTTTGCGAGGGAATTAACCCAGCAGTGACCCATTTTTAATGATCAAAGATCATGGATTCTGAGCTCAAACCTGGTTATAAGAAAAACTATATTCTTCCTTTCTAAACTTCATTCCTTAACCTTCATTTCTTTAACTTAGCCTTCCTTCCTTATCCTTAATCCTTAACTTAATTACTTAGCTTCTTTAACTTCACTAGAATTATCGAGCCTAGAGCAAACGGCTAAGACTAGTCCTTTACTTTAGCATGATTTTAGCCTATAAGGGATTTATCACTACCCTAAAAGGCAATGTTTAGCTAAATAAACTTTAGCAAAGTCCAACATTCAGATACGAGGAAATGAATGTGCATAAACATAAATTGCAATTAAAGCAATTCTAATTATCTCATGCTAGCGTAAACAATACTTAATCATTTCTAGGATATCTAAACATGCTTGAGAGCTTACTTAACATATAATAATTTCCTTTCCTTCCTTCCTTTGTACAGAGATCAATCAGGCAGAGCAAAAATATTTTATTAGATATCTCATTTGCCCTATCATGCTTCTAGAGCTTATTAGCTCAAACTTTAGATGAGTATAGATTTACCCACCTCGACTACTGGATAGAAGATAAAGCAATGAGTTGACGATCCTTCTCTAGATTTTCACGGGGCTCACTACCTCCTACAAAAGTCGAATCATCGACTTAGCGGCCTCCTTCGAAGATTATAACATCTATTCAAGAATTTAAACAATATCTAGCTTATCCACCTTTAACTAGGACTTAAACATAGATATCACGACTTTAGAACCTTTAGAAAATATGAGGGTTTGAAACAGTCGAATTTAGAACATGATTGAAGATAAAACGGGGTGGCAGAAGCATTGCACAGGCCGTGCAATCATAGCACGGGCCGTGCTAATTAATGGGCGAGAAATAAAATACCCAGACTTTCCGACACGGGCCGTGCAAGCGTAGCACGGTCCATGCAAGCCCTACCACAGTCCGTGCTAACCTAGCACGGTCCGTGCTAGCTTCCCAGACTCATGCTGTGAGTTCTGGATGGCTTTGCACGGGCCGTGCAACCCTTGCACGGTCCGTGCTCCTTCACGAACTTTTGAAACTTTTGATCGAAGTATTGGTCGAGGCGTTACTCATTCGCCTCTCCCTTTCCTCGACGTTTTAAACTTGTAATAAGGCTTAGAACTTTGAATAAAATATAGAAACGAACATATTTTAAACTTTAAAAGAAATTAACATTATAACGGAATAAACACGACAATCCTCCTTGAATACTTAGAATAAATGATGAAATCTTAAATATAAAATTGAACGAAACTTTAATGAAATAAATGAGATTAATTACGAGAAATGATGACGAGAATAACAACGGGAATAATAACGAGTATAACGACGAGAAATATAACAGAAACGCTATTAACTTGGAACTTTAACGAGAATCGAAATATAATTTTAGGCTGAAAGTAAATGAGCAATAACGAAGAACATGAAGAACATGAAGAACAGAAAGTAAATACAGAATTTAAAGACGGAAAAGAAATGGAAATCAAGACCGACGAACAAGAATGGACGGGGTTAGGTGCGTCGAAGGAAGATGGCTAGCTCGGCCTCTCGTCGAGTTGCAACGGCGGAAGAGCCACCTGCTACAACCCAATGGCGCCCCTAGCACCTTCCCTCACCGCATTCTTTCCACGCCACTCCACTCGTCGTCTTGCAGAACACTCACGAAGAACGCTTTTTACTTCGATAGAACCTCGACTTTTCTCTCGGAGCTTTTCCACTCTCTTGGATGTGAAAAGAATGGATGAAATGAGCAAATGAATGGTGAGGGGTGGCCCTCTATTTATAGGAAAAGCTTTGGCTTCCAAGGGAAGCCACTTCAGTGCAAAAATACTGCAAAAGTTATCCCGGGTTCGGTTAAAAGCTGCTTTATTCGATGTTGAGGTCCAAATGACCTCAGACACGAAATCTAAAAATACTGGAAGACTCGTTGGCTCGAATACTAGTGAACCAACCTAATTCGTGATGAATACAGGGTCATCAGAAGAAATACGAGTAAAGATTCCTTTTTTGGAATTACTCTTTACTATTCACTCAGACTGACAGATTTTGCTCCCGAGCGTTGGATTGACCTCAGAATGGAAATCCGTGAATGCCAACGGAATCTTTGAGTCATTTCCCATAAGGAGGGCCTGACAGAACTAGACTCGGATCAATGAGGAGGATTTCATAAATTTCTCAAAACACGAACGCACGCAAAAGTTATTATTTATTGATCTTTTAAATACGTTTTTTATTACCGGAACCTCAAACGATATCAGATTTAAAATCTGAAAGCACCGGCATACTCCTTGAGTTAAAATCTTTCTAAAAAGACCAAAATTGGCCATAACAGAGTTAAGATCAAATTTTCCGAAAAGACGATTTCACGAAAACTGACCCCTAAAGCCGTGACTGACATCTGACCTTACTTAAACCTTATTAAAATTTCTTCCTTAAATTCTTAATTACCATTAAGAATCCTCTAAACCTTATTCAAAAATCTGGGGTGTTACATCCTATCCCCCTTAAAGAAATTTCATCCTGAAATTTACTAACCATGATAAACGATATCAGGGTACTTCTTGAGTAGCTCGGATTCAAGCTCACAGGTTGCCTTCTCTGAACCATGATGGTTCCAGATTACTTTTACAAGACTGATCTCCTTGTTCCTCAACTTCTGGATCTTTCGATCCACAATGGCCTGGGGCTTTTCTTCATAGGCTAAGTCCTCATTCAGGACTATCTCCTCCTTGCTAATCACGTGCTTTGGATTAAAGACGTACTTTCTCAATATTGAGACATTAAAGTCGTTATGAGCATCACTCAGGTTGGGTGGTAAGGCCAACCTGTAGGCTACTTCATTTACCTTCTCTAGAATTTCAAAAAGGTCCAATAAATCTGGGCCTTAACTTGTTTCATTTTCCAAATCGAACCACTCCTCTGAACGGAGATGCTTTCAAGAATACTTTATCTCTAACGCCAAAACTCAGCTCCATTCTTCTTTTGTCCGTGTAAGCCTTCTGTCTATCTTGAGCCTCCTTGATCTGCTGGTGAATTAACTCGATCTTCTGGACCACTTTCTGGACCATCTCAGGTTAAAGTATCCTTCTCTCTCCAACTTCGTCCCAATACAAGGAGGATCTATACTTCCTTTCGTACCGAGCTTCGAAAGGGGCCATGCCGATCGATGATTGGTAGCTGTTGTTATGCGTAAACTCTACCAATGGTAGTAGTTCCTCTCAACTGCTTCCTTGATCGATGACTGCTCTTCTAAGAATGTCTTCTAGAATCTGGATAGTCCTTTCGGACTGGCCATCCATTTTGAGAATGAAAGGCCGTGCTGAAATTGAGCTTTGATCCCATGGCTTCTTGTAGGCTCCTCCAGATTTGACGTAAATCTCGTATCACGATCCGATATAATTGAGACCGGCACTGTGCAAATGCACAAATTTCCTAACATACATCTGGGCTAGTTGATCTAGCCCATCTGTCATAATAACAGCAATGAAATGTGCTGCTTTTGATAATCGATTCATGATTACCCAAATAGCGGCATTCCACCGCTTAGACTTTGGTAAACCTACCACAAAGTCCATACTACTATGATCCTACTTCTATTTCGAAATTTCTATGGGTTGGAGCAAACCAGAAGGTTTTTTATTGAAGGCTTTCACCTGCTGACAGTTCAAACACCTATCAATGAAGGCGACTACTTCTCTCTTCATGATATTCTACTAGAAGTTCCTCTTGAAGTCTTGATACATCTTGGTACTTCTGAGATGTGCTGTGTATGGTGTGTCATGTACTTCGCACATGATTTCCTCCTTTAGTTCTTCCTTGCTTGGCACACGTAGCCTTCCTTTGAATAAGAGCGCGTTGTAGGTGGCCTCCACAAAAACTTGCGAGCTATCAGATCTTGCTTCGAATCTTTTCTCCTTGAGAAACTCGTCTCCTCTCTGGGCTTCAAATATCCTTTGCCTTAGGTCGGGATGAGCGACTATCACGGCGATTTGGGCTCGAATGGTCTTAGTTGGTATTAGCACCTCGATTCTTAATTTCTTGAATTCCTTGAGAAGATTCTCCTAAACTAGAATGAGTCCTAACTCTGCCTTCCTCTTCATACTTAGGGCATTAGCTACCATATTCACCTTATCTGGGTGGTAGTGAATCATGCAGTCATAATCCTTTACGAGTTCTAGCCATCTTCTCTTCCTCATGTTAAGAACTTTTTGCTCGAAGAAATACTTCAGGCTCTTGTGATCCGAGAAAATCTCACACTTAGCTCCATAGAGATAGTGCTTCCAGATCTTTAGCACATAAACAACTGTTGCTAGCTCTAAATCATGCGTGGGATAGTTCTGCTTGTGATTTTTAAGCTGCCTTGAAGCATAAGCAATCACCTTTCCTCTCTGCATCAGCACGCATCCTAATCCTTTTCTCGACGCACCAGCGTAAACTATGAAATCTTTATTTTCTCCCAGAATGGCCCACACCGGGGCTATGGTTATATCTTCTTTAAGGTTTGGAAACTTTTCTCGCACTCGGCATCCACCTAAACTTGTAGTCCTTCTTCGACAATCGCGTCATAGCCTTAGATATTGACGAGAATCTTTCGATGAATCTACGATAGTATTCTACGAGTCTTAGAAAACTTCTTATCTCATTCACATTCCTTGGAGACTTCCAGTTGCTTACAACTTCAATCTTAGCTGGATCCACCTTGATTCCTTCTACTGAAACTATACGACCTGGAAACATAACTTCATTGAGCCAAAACTCACACTTATTGAACTTAGTGTAAAGCCTTTCTCTTCTTAACGTCTCCAGCACTGCTCTTAGGTACTCTTGATTCTCCTCTTCTTCCTTCGAATAGATGAGGATATCATCTATAAAAACTAGCACAAACTTATCTAGATATGGGTGAAAAACTCGGTTCATTAAATCTATGAACACTGCTGGGGCATTAGTCAATCCAAATGGCATTACTACAAACTCGTAACATCCATAGTGAGTCCTTAAAGTGGTTTTAGAAATATCCTCCTTTTGGATTTTTGATGATACCCAGATCTTAAGTCTATCTTTGAGAAGACACTTGCTCCCTTAAGCTTGATCAAAGAGATCATCTATTCCTGGGAGAGGGTATCGATTCTTGATGGTCAGCTTATTCAGCTCTATATAGTCGATGCACATTCTCAATGTGCCATCCTTTTTCTTCACGAACAAGATTGGGGCTCCCCAAGGCGACACACTAGGTTGGATAAAACCTAGGTCTAACAACTCTTGCAGTTGAATCCTAAGTTCTTACAACTTCTTAGGCGCCATTCTGTAAGGGCTTTCAAAACTGGTGCATCTCCTGGTTCCAGGTCAATAGTGGATTCCACTTGCCTACGTGGGGGCAATCCTGGATGCTCCTTCAGAGATTCGTCTTGGAAATTTTTCTTATGACCGAAACACCTTCTATTGAAACTCTCCTTCCCTTTTCTTCATCGCAGCTGTCTTTTCTTCTTAAGGCGGTATTCTGACTTTATAGCTGCTGTTGGAGATCACCATCGCTTGCAGGCGTAAATATCGCATGACTGGACCTTGAACGTAAGCTCAGAATTTATCTGACATCATTCCTTAGATTGCTCTTAAACATAACGAGCTGAAAAATTTCTTTAGAGATGCGCGTTCTACTAGGAGGGCACTAACTAACATTACTTGGATTCTATTTCCTATTAGGACTACTTCCTCTTATTCTTCCAATAATGACTAAAATGAATATTGCTTTATACTTTCTGCTCTATTCAAGGGTCCACACTCGAGCTCTATGAGTGGGAGTAAAACAAAATAAATACCTCTGAGTGAGGACTTTATCTTGATCAATTATTCTTTAACAAGTTCCAAAAGCTGGAAGAGATATAACATTGGGTTATTTATACTAAAAACATTGCCTTTTCAGAGGACTTATAACTCGAAAGGGGTTCTTGCATGTAGCAAAGGTATGGAAGATAACTAACAATTAGCAACTAAGAATCGTACTGAATATTTTCAAGGCGTCAACATATCCTAACAAGAGAATGCTATCAATATTTTTGGATGATCAAAGAAGTATCATCAGAAGATTACAATTTGTCTAAGAGGATAATATTGAAGAAATTCAAATGATATAAATGAAGAATTTCAATTGATATGAAGCTGTTGAAAGATGATTGATTTAATTGACATGAGAATGAATGAATAGACTCATCAAAACTTCCTATCTTATTGAAACTTTTAATCTACCGATTCTAGGTCTATCTACTTAAGGATCTTCTTTGGGTTCTTTCTCCTTCTTTCTTTGAGCACTACACATCTTCTTCTTTACTAGGTTGCTACGAAATAGCATGAGTTGGCTGGACTTCAATTAGCTACACTTGGCCGGAGAAGCGACATTCGAGGATCGTTTTCACTTATTGGAAGGAATACGACAAGCGACCTGATCTATATGTTCTTTCTTCTCGTCTGAAAACACCGATGTGGAACATGCCTTGATAATCGGTTGGACTCTTGGTCATATTTTGACAACGTCTTCTTTTCTTGCATCTAGTTCCGGATCTGCATCTTCTTTGCTTTATGATAACAATCCGGGATATACTCCTGATATAATTCGTACTTGAAACCTTCCTAACCATACTCCGTCCATTACCTCAAATTAATCATTCTTTGAATAGACTCTCACCAGTAGTCCATATCATCCGTGTGCATAAAAGAGCACAACCCAATTCCTCATCTTCCGAATAGACTATAAAATTAAAAATTCACTTCTAAGGAACAAACTTATTTCTCGACTCCCATCGGGTCTCCTAAACTATTAAAGGCGGAGGGTTGTGTTTGAGAAACACATTCTCAGCTCTCAAGCCGCGGTTCAGGACTTGCTTGCTTGCGGCCTTGTTCTCTCGGCTTGATGTCTTCTCGATGACATTCTAAAGAATTCTAAATATTAACGACGCTCGCTCGAATTTGCACCAAGCAAAATGAAATGCCTTTCGATAAGGTCTTTAGATTACGCAGGATAGATCAAACAAAGCGGGAAAATTGCCTCATAAGAGGACTTTTTGGCATTAATAAGAAAGAGGTTCTTGGTTACATCTGAAAATAGGGCAGCCTTTTAAAGAATTACTGCCGCTATTAAAATCTAATTGGTTGATTAACACATTTACAGAATAAAATCTGGATTAAAGCGGACAGACAGATCAACAAGGTATTCTAACAACAACACCTTTCTTTACCTATTTCTAAAGCTTAACTATATGCTGGGTCCTTTCCTTTTGCATGATGATTCCACCTCTTTCTCGCCTTCCTTCTCTGGGTCCTCTTCTTCCTCATCTTCATCTGTCTCTGGTACCTCGAACTTGAATTTCCTCAAGCTTCCTTCGGGGAACTGATGGGACATACAATGTCCCAGACTCTGAGGGGCAACCTGTTCATAGGCAGGGGCCCACTAGTGTATTCAAGGAATGCTAGAGAACAAAGTCTCGGTGTGTTTCACGACCCAGACATTCAAGGGTTTCACTCCTGAGGTTCCTTCAGCACGAGGGCGCGGTGCTTGAAATTCAGAAGGACTATTGAGAGTCACCCTAGCAGTTCTTGTTCCACCATGAGGGAGGGATTTTGCTCGGCTAGAGCGTTCACGTGGCCATACTTTGACTCCCAAAGAGCCATCAAGGCTGAGGAGAATTCTGTCAGATTCCCGATTACATCATACGTCTCGGGATCACGGGTGATTGTGCTCTGCAGGATGCAATACATTGCTAGCCTCTCAGCGGGTGGTGCTTGCTCACACATGCGGATGCATGTTTCCAAGTCAAATACATTTCCTGGTATTTCTCCAAAGTCATTCATTTCTTGTACAGGGTGGAAAAGAGGCACATTATTCCTAGCAGTCGAACGACGCTTAACCATCTAGAAACATGAAGCTTAATCAGTCTAGATTATAAAAGGGAGACCTAAGGTTCTCCTGAGATCATGCTATCGTCTAGATTCAGACTATTTATCTTGCATGCATAGATCCTTTTAAGCAGTTGACCTTTATAAGAATTTGGTGTCCAAAGTCTTTAATCATAAATTTTTATCTTTTCTTTAAGACATAGGTTTAAATTTTTAAACACTTTTCCTTGTGATCAAGAACTTCTTTCACAAACTTTTCCTTCTCAGAAAATCATTTTACCCGAATACTTTTCACTTAGAATTTTATTTCCAAGGTTTTCCCTTTATCCATAAAAGAGGTATGCTTGCTAAAATCTTTTCCTTTCCTGAATTCCAAAATTCATGAATTTTAAATCTAAAATCTCTATACTATCATACCTTGATTTTTGGTTGAGGATACGAGGGTGATGGCGAGCTGTGGATTGCTGTTGTAACTTATCACGAAGCAAATCATATGCACATAAACACTTAGCTTAACTTAAACAAAGAGACAGGTCTGCAGAGTTGCAAGCCTGCTCTGATACCATCTATAACAGCCCGGTCCCGAGATAGGGATTAACGAATGGAGACGGGGTGTTATTAAGGAATTATCGAATAAAGACGGAAGATTAACAAATAAGGTTTAAGAATAAATATATACTTTTGAAAGATAGGAGATGATACTCGGGTTTACTTGAGGAAGAAGAAAACATGCTTTAGTGGAATAAAACGGCTAACTAATCAGATACCAACAAGCATAGAACCATTCATAGGTCAAAGCGAATAAATAGATATCAACGTGCACAAGCATCTTCATAGGTGAAAGGAAAATATACTCGAGAAGCAGGAATAGAACTTTATGTGCATCAATATATAACCATGTCTTGGGAATATTCATAAAATCTCGATAACACAATAGAACTTAGGAATTATAAAGAGTGTATCAGAGTAGCAGAACACATAATGGGATTTCAAAGGAAACTTTTATAAAAGCAAAACAATCTTGGCAGCCAACCCACATCCACAGCCACCATCATCCTCAGCATCTCAATCTGAAAACATTTGAAAAAAAGGGCGTGAGCACTAATGTACGAAGTGGGTTTTAATAAAAGCTTCTTTAGTAACTCGAGAAATATCCAATAATAAACTGGCGGTATATGGAGAGCAAAACACAAAAGCCCTCTCCATATCCGCAAAACCTTTTCTTTACTTTTGGGCCCAACCTTGGCTCAAACCTGATGTCAACTGCACCCTTATGCATACCGTAGGTGTAACAGCCCGGTCCCGAGATAAGGATTAACGAATAGGGACAGGGTGTTATTAAGGGTTTATTGAATAAGACGGAAGACTAACAAAGAAAGTTTTGGGGATAAAGATATACTTTTGAAAGATAGGCGACGATACTCGGGTTTACTTAATTAAGAAATAGACATGTTTTTGCGGAACTAAACGGCTAACTAATCAGCTACCAACATGCACAGACACATTTACAGGTCCAAACGGATAGACATATACCAATTTGAACAAGCCTCTTCATAGGCGAAGGAAAAACATGCTCGAGAAGTAGGAATAAAACTGAATATGCATCACTTATATATTTAGATAATCATGTCTTGGAGAATATCCTTAGAATCTTGATAAACATAATTGAACTTTGAAAGAAATTGGAAAGAGTGTATCAGAGTAGCAGAAACATCATGGGATCCCAAAAGAAACTTATATAATAGTATAACAATCTTGGCAGCCAACCCACATCCACAGCCACCATCATCCTCAGCATCTCAACCTGAAAACATTTGAAAAGAGGAGGCGTGAGCACTAATGTACTCAGTGGGTTTTAATAAAAGCTTCTTTAATAACTCAAGAAATATCCAATAATAAACTGGCGGTATATGGAGAGCAAAACGCAAAAGCCCTCTCCATATCCGCAAAACCTTTTCTTTACTTTTGGGCCCAACCTTGGCTCAAACCTGATGTCAACTGTACCCTTAGGCATGCCATAGGATAGATGAGGGGTTACCTCAAATATCCTCCCGAGTATGCGAGGCAAAAACCCAGCAGTGACTCCCTTTAATGATCAAAGATCATGAATTCTGAGCTCAAACCTGGTTATAGAGCTACATTCTTCCTTTCTCAACCTTAATCCTTAATTTCTTAGCTTCCTTTAACCTTACTAGAATTATCGAGCTTAGAGTAACGTCTAAGGCTAATCTTTTACTTAAACATGACTTCGGCCTATAAGGGATTTATTACCACTCAAAAGGCAATGTATTTGCTAAATAAACTTTAGCAAAATCCAACATTCAGATACGAAGAAATGAACGTACATAATCATAAATTTCAATTAAAGCAATTCTAATTACCTCATGCTAGCATAAACAATACTTAAACAATTCTAACATTTCTAAACATGCTTGAGAGCTCAATCAATATATAATATTTTTCCTTTTCTTCCTTCCTTGTACAGAGATCAATCAGGCAGAGCAAAAAATATTTTATTGGATATTTCATTATCCCTATATGCTTCTAGAGCTTATTAGCTCAAACTTTAGATGAGTATAGATTTACCCACCTCGATTACTGGACAGAAGATGAAGCAACGAGTTGATGATCCTTCTCCGAATTTCTACGAGGCTCGCTTCCTCCTACAAAAGTCGAATCATCGACTTAGCGGCCTTCTCTGAAGAAATCAACTATCTAAAACGAGAAATAATGACATCTAACTCGAAGACCAGAATTTAAGACTTATTTACAGATTGCACGACTTTACGACTTTATAAATTTTGAGAAGAATTCATTTAACGAACATCTCGTCTTGATTTCTCAATTTTTTTGACGGAGAATAACTTGAATAGATTACTCGAAATAAATTAGAAATATCTTGATTGCTTTTCTAAAATTTAACCTTGAAAAATAACTTGGAAATAACACGACTTGAAAAGCTCAGGAAGAGGGTACGAAAATAGCCGAAAAGAAACGGTGAAAAAACAACACGGAGAATAGGGGCCGCCGCGGTGTACATGGGCGCCGGCGGGCTCCCCCCCGCCGCGGGGCCACCTTGCCCCGGCGGGCTTCCCGCCGCCGCGGGGCCACCTTGCTCCGGCGGGCTCCCCGCTCCCGGCGGGCTAAGCGCGGCCGAGGGGGGTGTGGCGCGGCGGTGCACCCCCCCGCGGGGTTCCTTTCTCCTTTCTCTCTCTAAGCCCAATTCTGGGCGATCTTCAATTGGGTTCTTCGTGTTCGTTGATTCTTTCGACGAACACGAAGAACACTTAACCCGAAATTTCTTAAAAACAACATACTTGAATTTAACATGCAACAACATGCTTTAACTTGAAAAGAATTTTGGAATTATAACGGCATATACACGATAATCCTCCTTAATATTTAGAATAACGACGAAATCGTTAAATATGGCTTGAACGGAATTTTATGGAATAAACAACGATAATCTCTAGAATAATAATAACGGAAGTAAAACGAGAAATATAACATAAACGCTATTAACTTGGAACTTCAATAAAAATCAAAATACAACTTTAGACGAGCAATATGAAGAACGCGAAGAACGTAAAGTAAATGCGGAATTTAAAAGACGGAAAAAGAAATGGAACTCAAGACCGACGAACAAGAATGGACGGGGTTAGATGCGTCGAAGGAAGGTAACTAGCTCGGCATCTCGTCAAGTCGCAACGACGGCAGAGCCATCCGCTACAACCCAATGGTGCCCCTAGCACATTCCCTCACCGCATCCCTTCCACGCCACTCCGCTCGTCGTCTTGCGGAATACTCACGAAGAATGCTTTTTACTTCGACAGAACTTTCTCGGCTCTCACGAGCTTTCCCACTCTCTATGAAGTGAAATGGATGAAAATGAGCAAATGAATGCAAAGGGGTGGCCTTGTATTTATAGGAAAAGCTTTGGCTTCCAAGGGAAGCCACTTTAGTGCAAGAATACTGCAAAAGTTACCTCGGGTTCGGTTAAAAGCTGCTAAAAATGACCTCAGACACGAAATCTAAAAATACCGGAAGACCCGTTGGCTCGAATACTAGTGAACCAACTTGATTCGTGAAAAAGATGGGGTCGTCTGAAAAAAGACGAGCAAAGATTCCCTTTTTGGAATTACTTTTTACTATTCACTTAGACTGACAGATTTTGCTCCCGAGCGTTCGATTGACCTCGGAATGGAAATCCGTGAACGCCAATGGAATCCTTGAGTCATTTCCCATAAGAGAGGCCTAACAGAACTAGACTCGGATCAACGAGGAGGATTTCGTAAATTTCTCAAAACACAAACGCACGCATAAGTTACTATTCATTCACCCTTTTTAAATACGTTTTCCATCACTGGAACTCAAATGACTTCAGAATTAAAATCCGAAAACACCGGCATACTCCTTGAGTTAAAACCTTTCTAAGAGACTATGAATGGCCATAAAAAAATTAAGATCAACTTTTTCGAATAGACGATTTCCATGAAAACTGACTCTTAAAGTCGTGACTGACATTTGACCTTAATTAACCTTAATTAAACCACTTCCTTAACTTCTTAATTATCATTAAGAATTCTCTAAACCTTAATCCAAAATCTGGGGTGTTATATCCTATCCCGTTAAAGAAATTTCATCCCGAAATTTACTAACCATGACAAGCGATAACAGGGTATTTTTTGTAGCTCGGATTCGAGCTCCCATGTTGCTTCCTTTGAACCATGATGGTTCCAGATCATCTGTATAGGATTAATTTTCTTGTTCTTTAACTTCTGGATCTTTTGATCCACAATGGTCTGGGGTTTCTCTTCCCAGCTAAGTCCTCATCCAGGACTATCTCTTCTTTATTAACCACGTGTTTTGGATAAAACACGTACTTTCTCAACAGTGAGACATGAAAGACGTTGTAAACGTCACTTAGGTTGGGTGGTAGGTCCAACCTGTAGGCTACTTTATTCACCTTCTAAAATCTCAAAAGGTCCAACGAATCTGGGCCTTAGCTTACTTCGTTTGCCAAGGCGAACCACTCCTCGACGGAGACATTTTCAAGAACACTTTAACTCCAATGTCGAAACTGAGTTCCATTCTTCCTTGATCTGTGTAAGCCTTTTGTCTATCTTGAGCCTCCTTGATTTGCTGACGAACCAACTCAATCTTCTGGACCACTTCCTAGACCATTTCAGATCCAACTATCCTTCTTTTTCTATCCTCGTCCCAGTACATGGGCGATCTATACTTCCTTCCGAACAGGGCTTCATAAGGGCCATGCCGATCGATGACTAGTAGCTGTTGTTGTACGCAACCTTTAACAATTACAGTAGCTCCTCCCAGCTGCTTCTTTGATTGACGACTACTCCTCTAAGCATGTCTTCTAGAATCTAGATAGTCTTTTCAGACTGGCTATCCGTTTGATGATGAAATGACGTGCTGAAATTGGGTTTTGATTCCATTGCTCCTTGTAGGCTTCTCCGAAATCTTGACGCAATCTCGCATCACGATCTGATATAATCGAGACCGATACATCGTGCAAATGCACAAATTTCCTATCATACATCTGGGCTAATTGATCTAGCCCATCTGTCATGATAACAGCAATGAGAGGTGCTGCTTTCGATAATCGATTCACGATTACCCAAATAGCGGTATTCCACCACTTAGACTTTGGTAATCCTACCACAAAGCCTATACTACTATGATCCTACTTCCATTCAAGAATTTCTATGGGTTAGAGCAACTAGAAGGTTTTTGATGCAAGGCTCCACTTGCTGGCAAATCAACACCTTTCTACGAAGGCGGCTACTTTTCTCTTCATGTTATGCTGCTAGAAGTTCTTTTTAAGGTCTTGATACATCTTGGTGCTTCCAGGATGTGCTATATGTGGCGTGTCATGTGCCTTGCACATGATTTCCTCCTTTAGTTCTTCCTTGCCTGGCATGCAAAGCTTTCCTTTGAATAAGAGCGCTTTATCGGCGGCTTCTGCGAAGTCTTGCAAGCTATCTAATCGTACTTCTAGTCTTTTTTTCTCGAGAAACTCATTTCATTTCCAAACCTTAACTATCCTTTGCCTCAGGTCGGGATGAGCCACTATCACGGCGATTTGTGCTTAATTGATTGCAGGTGGTGTTAGCACCTCGATCCTTAACTTCTTGAATTCCGTATCGAAGCCGCTTCTGAACTAAAACGAATCCTAACTCTGCCTTCTCTTTTCTACTTAGGGCATCTGCTACCACATTCTTCTTGCCTGGGTGGTAGTGAGTCGTGCAGTCGTAATCCTTTACAACTTCTAGCCATCTTCTCTGCCTTATACTAAGATCCTTTTGCTTGAAGAAATACTTTAGGCTCTTGTGATCTTGAGAAGAGTCTTACACTTAGCTCCGTAGAGATAGTGCCTCCAAATCTTTAGCGTAAAAACAACCGCTGCTAGCTCTAAATCATGCGTGAGGTAGTTCTACTCGTGATTCTTAAGCTGTCTCGAAGCATAAACAATCACCTTTCCTCTCTTCTTTAGTACGCATCCTGATCCTTTTCTCGACGCATAAGCATAAACCACAAAATCTTTATTTTCTTCCGAAATGGCCAATCATCAGGCTTGTGGTTAACATCTTCTTTCTGGAAACTTTCCTTGCACTTGGGCATCCACCTAAACTTGAAGTCCTTTCTCAACACTCGCGTCATAGCCTTAGCTATTGACGAGAATCCTTCGATGAATCTACGATAGAATCCCGCGAGTCCTAGAAAACTTCCTATCTCATTCACGTTCCTTGGAGACTCCGAGTTGCTTGCAGCTTCAATCTTAGCTGGATCTACCTTGATTACTGAAACCGTATGACCTTGAACATAACTTCTTTAAGCCAAAACTCACACTTACTAAACTTAGCGTAAAGCCTTTCTCCTCTTTAACTTCTCCAGCACCACCCTTAGGTGCTCTTGATGCTCTTCTTTGTCCTTCAAATAGATGAGGATATCATCTATGAAAACTAGCACAAACTTATCTAGATACGGTGAAAAACCTGATTTATTAAATCCATGAACACCACTGGGGCGTTGGTCAACCCGAATGGCATTACCACAAACTTGTATATCTATAGCGAGTCCTAAAAGCAGTATTAGGAATATCCTCCTTTCAGATCTTCAGCTGATGATACCCAGATCTTAAGTCTATCTTTGAGAAGACACTTGCTCCCTTAAGCTTGATCAAAGAGATCATCTATTCTTGGGTGAGGGTATCAATTCTTGATGGTCAGCTTATTAAGCCTTCTATAGTCGATGCACATTTTCAATGTGCCATCCTTCTTCTTCACGAACAAGGTTGGAACTTTCCAAGGTGACACACTAGGTTGGATAAAACCTAGGTCTAATAATTCTTACAGTTGAACCTTGAGTTCTTGCGACTCCTTAGGCGCCACTCTGTAAGGGGCTTTCGACTGGTGCAACTCCTGGTTCTAAACCAATAGTGGATTCCACTTGCCTATATGGTGGTAGTTCTGATAGCTCCTTTTGGAAATACGTCTTCAAAATTTTCTTGTGCCTGAAACGCCTTCTATTGCAAACTCTCCTTCCTCTTCCTTCGTCGCAACCGCTTTTTGACGGTATTCTGACTTTATAGCCTCTGCCGGGGATCACCATCACTTGCAGGTGTAAAGACCGCATGACTGGACCTTGAACGTAAGCTCAGATCTTATCTGACGTCAATCCTCAGATTGCTTCTTAATACTGGACGAGCTGAAAAAATCACTTTTAGAGATTCGCGTCCTACTAGAAGGGCACTAACTATCACACTTGGATTCTTCTTCCTATTGGGACTACTCCCTCTTATTCTTCCAAAGGAATATTGCTTTATACTCTCTGCTCTAATCAAGGATCCACACTCGAGCTCTATGAGTAGGAGCAAAACAAAATGATTGCCTCTGAGTGAGGACTTTATCTTTATCAATAATTCTTTAACAAGTTCCAAAAGCTGGAAGAAATATAACACTGGGTTACTTATACTAAAAACATTACCTTTTCAGAGGACTTATAAACTTAAAAGGGGTTTTTGCGTGTAGCAAACGTATGGGAGACAATCGATGATTAACAACTAAGAACTGTACTGAATATTTGCAAAGGCGTCAGCATAACTTTAACAAGGGAATGCTATCACTGATTCTAGATGGTTAAAGAAATATCATCAAAAGGTTATAATTTGTCCAAAAGGATATTCAAATGATATAAATGAAGAATTTCAATTAATATGAAGCTGTTGAAAGGTGATTGTTTTAATTGATACGAGAATGAATGAATAGTCTCATCAAAACTTTTTATCTTACTGAAACTTTTAATCTACCACTTCTAGGTCTATCTGCTTAACGATCTTCTTCAGGTTCTTTCTCTTTCTTTCCTTGATCTTCACGCATCTTCCTTTTTATTAGGCTGCTATGAAATAGCATGAGTCGGTTGGCCTTCCATTAGCTACACTTGGCTGGAAAAGGTGACATACGGGAATCACTTTCACTTATTAGAAGGGATACAACAAAGCAACCTGATCTATACGTGTTTTCTCCTCGTCTGAAACCACAAATGCGGGGTATGCCTTGATAACTGGTTGAACTCTTGATCGTACGTTGATAACGTCCTCTTTCCTTGTTTCTAGCTCCAGATCTCTACCTCCTTTACCTTATGAACAGTTCAGAATATACTTCTGATATAACTCGTACTTGAAACCTTCCCAATCATACTACGTTTACTGCCTCAAATTTATCATCCTTCGAACGGACTCCTACCCGAAGTTCGTATTTATAAAAGAGCACAACCTAATTTCTCATCTTTCGATCAGACTATAAAATCAAAAATTCACTTCTAAGGAATAACCCATTTCTCGACTCCCATCGGGTCTCCTAGACTATTAGAACTGAATGGTTGTGTTTGAGAAACACATTCTTGGTTCATGAGTCACGGTTCAGGACTTGCTTGCTTGCGGTCTCGCTCTCTCGGCTTGATGTCTTCTCGACGATATTCTAAAGAATCCTACATATTAGCGATGCTCGCTCAAATTTGCACGAAGTAAAATAAAATGCCATTCGATAAGGTCTTTAGATTACGCAAGATAGATCAAGCAAAGCGGGAAAATTACCTCATAAGAGGACTTTTGGCATAATTAAGAAAGAGGTTCTTGGTTACATCCGAAAATAGGGCTACCTTTTGGAGAATTACTGTTGCTATCAAAAATCTAAATGGTTGGTTAATACATTTTCAGAATAAGATCTGGATTAAAGCGGATAACGGACAACAGGTCAGCAAGGTGTTCTAACAACAATACCTCATTTGCCTACTTCTAAAGCTTAACTATATGCTGGGTCCCCGTCTTCCTCATCTTCATCTGTCTCTGGTACCTCGAACTTGAATTTCCTCAAGCTTCCTTTGGGGAACTGATGGGGCATTCACTGTCCCAGACTCTGAGAGGCAACTGGTTGATAGGAAGGGGCCTACTGGTGCATTCTGGAGGACAAAGACTCGATGTCCTGGATGATCAAGGGTCTTGCTTCTAAGGTTCCTTCAGCACGAGGGCACGGTGCTTGAAATTCAGGGGGACTGTTCAGAGTCGCCCTTAGCAGTTCTGGTTCCATCACGGAGGAGGGATTTTGCTTGGCTAGAGCATTCATGTGGCCATTCTTTAACTCCCAAAGAGCCATCAAGGCTGAGGAGAATTCTGTCAGGTTCCCGATTACAGTATACATCTCGGGATCACGGGTGATGGTACTTTGCAGAATGCGATACATTGCTGGCCTCTCAGCGGGCGGTGCTTGCTCACACATGCGGATGCATGTTTCCAAGTCGGATACCTTTCCTAGCGTTCCTCCAAAGTCATTCATTTCTTGAACAGGGCGGGAAAGAGGCACATTATTCCTAGCAGTCGAACGACGCTTAACCATCTAGAAATATGAAGCTTAATCAGTCTAGATTATAAAAGGGAGACCTATTGTTCTCCTGAGATCATGCTATCGATTAGATTCAGACTACTTATCTTGCATGCATAGATTCCTTTAGCAGTTGATTTTTACAAAAAATTTGGTGCCCAAGTCTTTGATCATAAACTTTACCTTTTCTTTTAAAACAAAAATTCGAGAATGAATCAACCCTTTTCTTTTAAATTTAGAACTCTTCTTCGAAACTTTTATCTTTTGTTAAGACATAGGTTTAAAAATAAGTTTTTAAACACTTTTCTTTGTGATCAAGAACTTCTTTCACAACCTCTTTTTTTTTCTCAGGAAATCATTTTACCCCAATACTTTTTACTTGGAATTTCATTCTCAAGGTTTTCCCTTTATCCATAAAAGAGGCATGCTTGCTCAAATCTCTTTGTTTCTGATAGTCAAAAATTATGAATTCAAAATCTAAAATCTCTATACTATCACGAAGATACGAGGGTGATGGTGAGCTGTGGGTTGCTGCTGTAACTTATCACGAAGCAATTCATATGCACACATAAACACTTAGCTTAACTTTAAACAATGAGACAGGTCTGCAGAGTTGCAAGCCTGCTCTGATACCATCTGTAACAGCCCGGTCCCGAGATAGGGATTAACGAATAGGGACAGGGTGTTATTAAGGGTTTAGTGAATAAGATCAAAGATTAACAAAGAAAGTTTTGGGGATAAAGATATACTTTTGAAAGATAGGCGGCGATACTCGGGTTTACTTAATTAAGAAAGAGACATGCTTTTGCGGAACTAAATGGCTAACTAATCAGCTACCAACATGCACAGACACATTTACAGGTCCAAACGGATAGACAGATACCAATTTGAACAAGCCTCTTCATAGGCGAAGGAAAAACATGCTCGAGAAGTAGGAATAAAACTGAATATGCATCACTTATATATTTAGATAATCATGTCTTGGAGAATATCCTTAGAATCTTGATAAACATAATTGAACTTTGAAAGAAATTGGAAAGAGTGTATCAGAGTAGCAGAAACATCATGGGATCCCAAAAGAAACTTATATAATAGTATAACAATCTTGGCAGCCAACCCACATCCACAGCCACCATCATCCTCAGCATCTCAACCTGAAAACATTTGAAAAGAGGGGGCGTGAGCACTAATGTACTCAGTGGGTTTTAATAAAAGCTTCTTTAATAACTCAAGAAATATCCAATAATAAACTGGCGGTATATGGAGAGCAAAACGCAAAAGCCCTCTCCATATCCGCAAAACCTTTTCTTTACTTTTGGGCCCAACCTTGGCTCAAACCTGATGTCAACTGTACCCTTAGGCATGCCATAGGATAGATGAGGGGTTACCTCAAATATCCTCCCGAGTATGCGAGGCAAAAACCCAGCAGTGACTCCCTTTAATGATCAAAGATCATGAATTCTGAGCTCAAACCTGGTTATAGAGCTACATTCTTCCTTTCTCAACCTTAATCCTTAATTTCTTAGCTTCCTTTAACCTTACTAGAATTATCGAGCTTAGAGTAACGTCTAAGGCTAATCTTTTACTTAAACATGACTTCGGCCTATAAGGGATTTATTACCACTCAAAAGGCAATATATTTGCTAAATAAACTTTAGCAAAATCCAACATTCAGATACGAAGAAATGAACGTACATAATCATAAATTTCAATTAAAGCAATTCTAATTACCTCATGCTAGCATAAACAATACTTAAACAATTCTAACATTTCTAAACATGCTTGAGAGCTCAATCAATATATAATATTTTTCCTTTTCTTCCTTCCTTGTACAGAGATCAATCAGGCAGAGCAAAAAATATTTTATTGGATATTTCATTATCCCTATATGCTTCTAGAGCTTATTAGCTCAAACTTTAGATGAGTATAGATTTACCCACCTCGATTACTGGACAGAAGATGAAGCAACGAGTTGATGATCCTTCTCCGAATTTCTACGAGGCTCGCTTCCTCCTACAAAAGTCGAATCATCGACTTAGCGGCCTTCTCTGAAGAAATCAACTATCTAAAATGAGAAATAATGACATCTAACTCGAAGACCAGAATTTAAGACTTATTTACAGATTGCACGACTTTACGACTTTATAAATTTTGAGAAGAATTCATTTAACGAACATCTCGTCTTGATTTCTCAATTTTTTTGACGGAGAATAACTTGAATAGATTACTCAAAATAAATCGGAAATATCTTGATTGCTTTTCTAAAATTTAACCTTGAAAAATAACTTGGAAATAACACAACTTGAAAAGCTTGAAAAGCTCGGGAAGAGGGTACGAAAATAGCCAAAAAGAAACGGCGGAAAAACAACACGGAGAAGGGGGGCTGCCGCGGCGCACATGGGCGCCGGCGGGCTCCCCCCCCCCCCCCCCCCCCGCTGCCGCGGGGCCACCTTGCCCCGGCGGGCTCCCCGCCCCCAGCGGGCTAAGCGCGGCCGAGGGGGGTGTGGCACGGCGGTGCACCCCCCCCCCGCGGGGCTCCTTTCTCCTTTCTCCCTCTAAGCCCAATTCTGGGCGATCTTCAATTGGGTTCTTCGTGTTCGTTGATTCTTTTGACGAACACGAATAACATTTAACCCGAAATTTCTTAAAAACAACATACTTGAATTTAACATGCAACAACATGCTTTAACTTGAAAAGAATTTTGGAATTATAACGGCATATACACGATAATCCTCCTTAATATTTAGAATAATGAAGAAATCGTTAAATATGGCTTGAACGGAATTTTATGGAATAAACAACGATAATCTCTAGAATAATAATAACGGAAGTAAAACGAGAAATATAACATAAACGCTATTAACTTGGAACTTCAATAAAAATCAAAATACAACTTTAGACGAGCAATATGAAGAACGCGAAGAACGTAAAGAACGTAAAGTAAATGTGGAATTTAAAAGATGGAAAAAGAAATGGAACTCGAGACCGACGAACAAGAATGGACGGGGTTAGATGCGTCGAAGGAAGGTGACTAGCTCGGCATCTCATCGAGTCACAACGGCGGCAGAGCCGTCCGCTACAACCCAATGGCGCCCCTAGCACATTCTCTCACCGCATCCCTTTCACGCCACTCCGCTCGTCGTCTTGCGGAATACTCATGAAGAACGCTTTTTACTTCGACAGAACTTTCTCGGCTCTCACGAGCTTTCCCACTCTCTATGAAGTGAAATGGATGAAAATGAGCAAATGAATGCAAAGGGGTGGCCTTGTATTTATAGGAAAAACTTTGGCTTCCAAGGGAAGCCACTTCAGTGCAAGAATACTGCAAAAGTTACCCCGGGTTCGGTTAAAAGCTGCTTTATTCGATGTCGAGGTCCAAATGACCTCAGACACGAAATCTAAAAATATCGAGAGACCCGTTGGCTCGAATACTAGTGAACCAACTTGATTCGTGAAAAAGATGGGGTCATCTGAAGAATGACGAGCAAAGATTCCCTTTTTGGAATTACTTTTTACTATTCACTCAGACTGACAGATTTTGCTCCCGAGCGTTCGATTAACCTCGGAATGGAAATCCGTGAACGCCAACGGAATCCTTGAGTCATTTCCCATAAGAGAGGCCTGACAGAACTAGACTCGGATCAATGAGGAGGATTTCATAAATTTCTCAAAACACAAACGTTCGCAAAAGTTACTATTCATTCACCCTTTTTAAATACATTTTCCATCACTGGGAACTCAAATGACTTCAGAATTAAAATCCAAAAACACCGGCATACTCCTTGAGCTAAAACCTTTCTAACGAGACTATGAATGGCCATAAAAAATTAAGATCAACTTTTTTGAAAAGATGATTTCCACGAAAACTGACTCTTAAAGTCGTGACTGACATCTGACCTTAATTAACCTTAATTAAACCACTTCCTTAACTTCTTAATTATCATTAAGAATCCTCTAAACCTTAATCGAAAATCTGGGATGTTACAGTAGGATAGAAGAGGAGTTACCTCAAATATCCAAACGAGTTTGCGAGGGAATTAACCCAGCTATGACTCACTTTTAATGATCAAAGATCATAAATTCTGAGCTTAAACCTGGTTATAAGAAAAACTATATTCTTCCTTTCTAAACTTCCTTCCTTAGCCTTCCTTCCTTTAACTTAGCCTTCCTTCCTTATCCTTAATCCTTAACTTAATTTCTTAGCTTCTTTAATTTTACTAGGATTATCGAGCCTAGAGCAAACGGCTAAGACTAATCCTTTACTTTAGCATGATTTCGGCCTATAAGGGATTTATCACTACCCTAAAAGGCTATGCTTAGCTAAATAAACTTTAGCAAAGTCCAACATTCAGATACGAGGAAATGAACGTGCATAAACATAAATTGCAATTAAATCAATTCTAATTATCTCATGCTAGCATAAATAATACTTAATCATTTCTAGCATATCTGAACATGCTTGAGAGCTTACTTAACATATAATAATTTCCTTTCCTTCCTTCCTTTGTACAGAGATCAATCAGGCAGAGCAAAAATATTTTATTGGATATCTCATTTGCCCTATCATGCTTCTAGAGCTTATTAGCTCAAACTTTAGATGAGTATAGATTTACCCACCTCAACTACTGGACAGAAGATAAAGTAATGAGCTAACGATCCTTCTCTGGATTTCCACGGGGCCCACTACCTCCTATAAAAGACGAATCATCGACTTAACGGCCTCCTTCAAAGATTATAACATCTATTCAAGAATTTAAACAATATCTAGCTTATCCACCCTTAACTAGGACTCAAACATAGATAGCACGACTTTAGAACCTTTAGAAAACATGAGGGTTTGAAAGACTCGAGTTTAGAACATGATTGAAGATAAAACGGGGTGGCAGAAGCATTGCACGGGCCGTGCTAATTAATGGGGGAGAAATAAAATGCCCAGACTTTCCGACACGGGCCGTGCAAGCATAGCACGGTCCGTGCAAGCTCTAGCATGGTCCATGCTAACCTAGCACGGTCCGTGCTAGCTTCCCAGACTCATGCTGTGAGTTCTGGATGGCTTTGCACGGGCCGTGCAACCCTTGCACGGTTCGTGCTCCTTCTAGAACTTCTAAAACTTTCGATCGAAGTGTTCATTGAGGCGTTACTCGTTCGCCTCTCCCTTTCCTCGACGTTTTAAACTTGTAATAAGGCTTAGAAATTTGAATAAAATATAGAAACGAACATACTTTGAACTTTAAAAGAAATTAATATTATAACGGAATAAACACGACAATCCTCCTTGAATACTTAGAATAAATGATGAAATCTTAAATATAAACTTGAACGGAACTTTAATGAAATAAACGAGATTAATTACAAGAAATGATGACAAGAATAACAACGAGAATAATAACGAGTATAACGACGAGAAATATAACAGAAATGCTATTAACTTGGAACTTTAACGAGAATTGAAATATAACTTTAGGCTGAAAGTAAATGAGAAATAACGAAGAACATGAAAAACAGGAAGAACAGAAAGTAAATATGGAATTTAAAGATGGAAAAAAAATGGAAATCGAGACCGACGAACAAGAATGGACGGGGTTAGGTCCGTCGAAGGAAGGTGGCTAGCTCGGCGTCTCGGCGAGTTGCAACAGCGGCAGATCCACCTGCTACAACCCATCAGCGCCCCTAGCACCTTCCCTCACCGCATCTCTTCCGCGCCACTCCGCTCGTCGTCTTGCAGAACACTCACGAAGAATGCTTTTTTACTTCGACAGAACCTCGACTTTTCTCTCGGAGCTTTCCCACTCTCTTGGATGTGAAAAGAATAGATAGAATGAGCAAATGAATGGTGAGGGGTGGCCCTCTATTTATAGGAAAAGCTTTGGCTTTCAAGGGAAGCCACTTCAATGCAAGAATACTGCAAAAGTTACCCCGGGTTCGGTTAAAAGCTATTTTATTCGATGTCGAGGTCCAAATGACCTCAGATACGAAATTTAAAAATACCGGGAGACTCATTGGCTCAAATACTAGTGAACCATCCTGATTTGTGATGAAGACAGGGTCATCAGAAGAAAGACGAGCAAAGATTCCTTTTTTGGAATTACTTTTTACTATTCACTCAGACTGACAGATTTTGCTCCCGAGCCTTCGATTGACCTCAGAATGGAAATCTGTGAATTCCAACGGAATCCTCGAGTCATTTCCCATAAGAGGGGCCTGACAGAACTAGACTTAGATCAACGAGGAGGATTTCGTAAATTTCTCTAAACACAAACGCACGCAAAAGTTACTATTCATTCATCTTTTAAATACGTTTTTTTATCATCGGAACGTCAAACGATATCAGATTTAAAATCCGAAAGCACCGACATACTCCTTGAGTTAAAATCTTTCTAAAAAGACCAAAATTGGCCATAACAGAGTTTTTCAAATTTTTCAAAAAGATGATTTCACGAAAACTGACCCCTAAAGTCGTGACTGATATTTGACCTTACTTAAACCTTATTAAAATTTCTTTCTTAACTTTTTAATTACCATTAAGAATCCTCTAAACCTTATTCAAAAATCTGGGGTGTTACAGGCTTTCACTAACTGGGTTTGTCGACCCGATTGTCAATGGTATACCCTGCGCTTGGGAGCCTGAGCCGCATCTTTTTAGAGTTGAATACTTATCTCAGAAGATAGAGTTTGGGATCGGAAGATGCTTTTGACTGTTTTCCAACCAGCGATTGTGAAGATGATCATGAATGTGCCAATTGAACACCAGTGTTATGATAAATGTGTTTGGAAATTTGAAGAAAAGAGAGGTTACACTGTTAAGTCAGGGTACTTGGCAGCTATTGGGTTTTACAAGACAGCTACCTCCTACTCAAGGATCGATCATCGCGAATGGAAAGCTCTGATGTGGAGCCTTGATATACTGCCAAAGCTGAAAGTTTTCTTATGACATGTCTTTCATGATTTTCTTGCCATGGCTATGAATCTAAGGGATCATCACGTCCCAGTAATTGGGATATGCAAGTTTTGTAGAAAGGACTGGGGTACTATGATGCACTAATTTTTATGCACAATTCTGTAACTAACACAGGACAATGCAATATAGTAGTGAATCGAGTATCGTATCCACAGGGACTGAAAATATGACCATACTGAGTACTAAGCTAACACATTTCTATTATCCAGGCTGCCTAAATTTTATATGAGTTTGTTAGTGCCATCTGCACTTAAGTGTTCGGGATTGTCATTATCTGTTTAAAATGTTATGGCAATTTCAAAAGAACACAAAAGATTTTGGTTATTCATGTTCGAATACCATGTTCTGGACATTACTGTGAACTCTGCCAATCTGATTGAAGATCAAGACATGTACTTAATCATGTTCAGAGACATGATCATGTACATGGTTGTCCAGAGTATTTTCAAGAGATGTGCCATGCAAGATTCAAGGAGTTGAAGCTGTAGATTCACGATGGATGTTTCAGAATAGAAGTTGTCTTGTTCGTGATGAAGATCAAGAAGAAAAGAAGGAGTTATATTCAAGGATGACATCTAAACTAGGAAAGTCCGATTTAATTAAGGAAAGTATTTTCTTGTTGAATCCTAGTCTAAATAGGACTTCTGATTACCTTGTTAAGGCTATATCTATTGTTTATAAATAGCCTGAGATTCAGACTAGTTTAGATGACAAGAGTTTTACGAATACACAAAGGGTTGAGAGTTAAAAGACTTAACTTTTGAAGCATATAGTATTCGGGTAGACTAAGTTTGATCGGTTAGATCATTATGTTTCTAGTCTATGTTTGAAACTCACTTTCATACACACTTAAAGGAGTCTCGGGAGAGATTTTCTGTGGGAACTAGAGGGATTCTAGGTTGTGAGGGGATCTCACAATTCAGTTTAGTGAAAGAGGTTGAATCGGGTAGGAAAGGGGACGAGTGACGGAAGTCTTCGTGTAATAACCTTTGTAACCATTCAACAGAGTAGTAAACTATTTCTCACGAACTTGATAAGTCCCCTGACGTAGATCAGTTGATCGAACAGGGTTACCAACCTCGTGTTCTTTGTTTGCTTAATGTTTTTACATTCTGACCTTACATGTTCACAACAATGTTCAAGTACATGTTGATGAACATGACCACACAGTTTATGTAACTTCAGAGTTTTCTAAAGCTAGACACAAATTTAAATGAAATTAGAGAAAATAAACGATACCCAAAAAGACAAAATTAAATCACTTAAACAAACTTAACAAACTCGATCAATTAACAGAATATTAATACTAGGGAACGCATTACACATCTATCGTCTATGTCTTAATTCAACCCTAATAATTCCTACTTTAATCTGATTATTGGAGGAGGATCAGAAATATACCTACCTATCTCCGCCAGGTCTCAAGGTAGATGTAGATTAATAAATTACCTATCACTTTCGTCTCTAAGATAATTTACTAACTCCCGATAGATCAATAGATTAAACCCCCTACAGATTCCGTAGAACAAGTATCAAAATGCTCAATTAATCCCACCAGTTAATTATCTCCATCAGGTCTCAAATTAACTAGCTAGCATGCATCAATTATGGCCACTAATCTATGCATGAGAATAACAGCACTCGAACAATTGAACACAATAATCAGAAGGAAAAAATAACAGAATTAAATTAAACACATAGATTCAACATGCTTGCAAACCCTAGAATTAATATGCATTTAGCCGCTCATGGAAAAATAAAAATCTAATAAAATATGAATTAAAAAAGTCATGATGAAATTAAACTATAAACAACCCAAACAGATACCTGTATTCTCCATCCATCACCTCCTATCATCTGGCAAAGAAAGAAAGGCTATTATAGCTCAAAATGGCTAACAATGGATCATGATTAAGGCTAGTGTATAGATATAATGTGGCTATCAACAAATGGCCTAAAATCATGTCTAAACTCTCGTACATTTACAATCTCGAAACAGAATCCAAGGCAAGTCCTAGTGATGCATAGTAGGCATGTACAACACTCAACAACGAATATAACTGTGCATAGGTAAACAGTTAAAGACTCAAAACTCACAGGTTATATTCAATGCTCCAAATACCGAGATCAATTTCACAATTAAATCACATAAATCACTGAAATCATATTCATTCGATTTTTTTTAAAAAAATAAAACAATTCCATATCATTGACCTCTCACTACTCAACTAACAACAACTGACTCAAAAGAAAAAAATGAACCTAAACAACTAAACAAAAACAAATGTTCCAAACATATCATATCTATCCCCCTCCCCCAAACTTATTCAACTGCAAAGAGAATAAGTTTTGAGGGAACCAAATAAAAGATGTGTTTGGAATGAACTTACCGCGTACAAACATGGAGAAAAAGAATCTTGAAACCGGTATTGATGATCTCAAATTATCTTTGGGCTCCAAAACTCCTTTCTACATGTTAGAACGATGACACAAAACACGACACTAAACAAAAGAAAATAAAAGAAAAACAAATCAAGTAAAATAATAGGTTACCTCCCATCCAGTGCTTTATTTAACGTCTTTAGCTAGATGATACCTCAACAGTCAACGAGGTTGAAAGCAACACTCCAACCAACAGTATGATCTTTCCTTTTTAGGAATGTTGTCCACCGCCACTGCTCGCTTCAAATGCCCAACTTCAACTAGCATAGCCCCCTTCACATTCTTCTTACAAAAGACATGAAATTTTACTCTCATTTTCTTGAGAACTGGAGCTGCAGAAAATCCCCCATCATCTTGCAAAACCATGCACATCTCAAATGGTTGCGCCTTTTTAGCTTAAGGAGCATGTACTTGGGGTGCCTCAATCATCGACTTTTCATTTAACACATCGTCCATATCATCTATGAAGTTGTTGACCAAGCTTACCTCATCACATTGCGGGGCTTTCTTTGGTGGAGGATTTCAAAAAATAACTCTTTTCTTATCAATCCCCAAAGTCATCAGGCCTCTCTTCATGTCTAGCTCCGCCTCACATGTAGCAAGAAATGGCCTTCCCAAGATTAAAGGCATCTTAGGATCTTCAGGCATATCCACCACCACAAAGTCAGCAGGAAACACTAAATTATCCACTTTGACAAGCACGTCTTCAATGATTCCTCGTGGCTTGGTGCACGATTAGGGATGTCAATTTAGCCCGAAACCGATGGCCGGCCCGAAAAAACTAAAATAAAAGGTGGGTTAGGGCCACTAATTTCTGGCCTGAAAAAAATTTTAACCGATTCGGCCCGAACCGAATAGGCCCGAAACCGAAACGGGTTAGCCTGAAACCGAACGGGTTGGCCCGATTGACATCCCTACCTATATTTCTTTAGACTAACTAGTTATTATAATTTATCATGTTTTAATTTATTTAATTTATAATATTATTATTTCTTTTAATAAATGATAAATATTTTGAAGATGGAATCAAACATGAAGTTGAAAGGGCTTCAAATATTGTTAAAGTAGAAGAAGATTGTACATCAAATTAGATGGAAGATTAAGCTATAAATAGATTTGTGGTGTAGTTTAAAATGATTATTTTTGGAAGAACAAATTATGATTGAACATTATTGTCATTTTCATGTCATTTATTTTTGTTTTCTTTCATTTGATAAAGTTTGATCTTAATTAAATTTTGTATTTGTCATGTTCTTTTCATTTTATCTTATTTTTCACGTATTAATTTATTTCAAGAATAAGAGATAATGATTATTTAGGAGAATTATCAAGATATAATTTATACACATGGAAAAAAATCATAAATATGTTGGCCCGACGAGCTAGCCTGAAAACCGAAGGGTTAGGGTTAGGGCCGAAGATTTTGAGCTCGAAGAAAATTTTAACCGAATAGGCCCGAACCGAATAGAACTGAAACTGAAACGGGTTAGCCCGATTGACATCCCTATGCACGATCTATCTGCAAGCTGGATTTTCATATTCATCTCCTTTAAATCCCCCAATTTCAGCTTCTTATAGACAGTGAAGGGCATCAAATTAATACTAGCTCCAGAATTGTATAGCACTCTCTCAAAATATGACCTCTCAATCCTCACAGGAATGGTGAAGCTGCCCGGATCCGTCATCTTCAATGGTAACTTCTGTTGCAACCAATCACTGCATTCTTCCACCAAGTGGACCATCTCCACATCCTCCATTTTTTTCTTTCTCGAGACAGCTTCTTTCAAATTTATAGCTCCACCCGGCAAATATCTCAAAGTATCTAGAAGAGGGATATTGATATGTACATTCTTGAAGGTATCCAGCAGATGATCAGTCTTCTCATCCTCTTGTATTTTGCCAGAAGGAGTAGTGGAAGCAACATAATTTGTAGAAGTGGGAGTAGTAGGTGGCGCTAATTTCTGAACCGAGGAAGGCTTGGCTTTAGCTACCACTGCAGGATTGCTCTTGATCTCGCCATGCACCACTTGAATGGCATTGTAGTGCGCATTCGGGTTGACTTCAATGTGGCTTGGGAATTATCCCGGCTTGTGCTGAGTTGCAACTTGGTTGGCTAATTGGCTCACTTGGAGCTCTAGCATATTCACTTGCTTAGACAGAGCGCTCACTGTCCCTTCGATCTGTGTAATTTTTATACTAGTGGCCCCGATAAAACTGTTTTGATTAGCAATCAGCTGGGTCACCATCTCCTCAAGTGAAGGCTTTTTCGGCTCAGAAGGACTTGTAACAGGGGCAGCAAAACCCGAAGGTTGCAAGGTGTTGTTGGGATTGGCATAGGAAAAGTTTGGGTGATTTCTATTGTTGGGATGGTACGTCGTGCTGTTGTTCTGGAAGCCCTGCGGACCTTTGTTATAGTTCCTACCATTATAATTCCTCTGATTGACAAAATTGGCACCTTCGAATGCGGTGGATTCTGAACCTTGCTACTGTACGACATTGACTTCCATATGCGAGCTCTGCTCCTCAAAAACTCGTTTCTTCAGAAACTCGATCTCAGCCATCAATGCATCCATTCCGGAGTTAGACACTGCCGCTGCTGGCCGTGTTATCTTTCTCTCCATCGGACATTGGTAACTAGTTTCCGTCATCTCCTTAATAATCCGCAGCGGTTCTGCTGCAGTCTTATTCACTAGACATCCTCCAACTGAGGCGTCTACCAATCTTTTGGTGTTGTTGGTCAAACCACTGTAGAAGTGAGTTATTTGCTTATCGGCGCTGAATCCATGTTGTGGGCAAGATCGCAAAAAATCTCTGTACCTCTCCCATGCTTCATAAATTGACTCATCTCCCATCTGTGAAAAATGAGTAATCTCAGCAATTATTTTCTGAGCTTTCGATTGAGAAAAGTATTTGGCGAGGAAAGCTTGGCACATTTGATCCCACGTGGTGATGGATTCCTTGTCCAGGCTCTTGAACCACTCCTTGGCTCGATCCCTCAGAGAGAAAATGAACATCCTCATGCAAATGATATCGTCACTCACACCATTCATCTTGATGGTGTCACAGATATCCGAAAATGCATCCAGATGAGCATTTGGATTCTCAGTAGCCTTTCCGTTGAACTGCTCTGTAGCTACCATGTTGATCAATGCGGGACGGAGTTTGAAGTTGTTTGCGGCTATGCCTCCACCCCATCCGGCTCCCACGTATCTATCAGTTGGCACCCGATACAGCTGATTTAGAGGTGCTGCTTTGCAACACCCTGAATCTTAATATGAGAACAGAATGCTATATAAAAAAATTAAATTAATATTTTGTAAATAGTAAATAGAATAACAATGCACATGAAATGGTTTTAACCAAATATTTTCTGAAAAATAAAATAAAATAAAGAAAAAAACAATTCAACTAAATAATTAATAGAGTGTTAGCAAGAGTACTATTAAGCATTCACAATGCACTTTCAAAATTCAATTCTTCATTCACATAAAAACAAACCCGAAATTGAATTCTTAACCTAACAAAGTTTTACATAAGCATTACAAGCGGAAGATTTTATAGATATGAACATTCGTTAAGCTCAAAATAGTACTAGATAATATATACAACAAAAGGACATAATGACCAACAGCTACCACGTCGTCACGCCTTTCCCAACCTCCTTTACCTGCAGAGATAATATTAACGTGGGATGAGTGTGTGAACACTCAGTGGGAACATACATTGTTAAAGTTAAA
Organism: Perilla frutescens; assembly: GCA_026008535.1. Lineage (NCBI taxonomy): Eukaryota > Viridiplantae > Streptophyta > Magnoliopsida > Lamiales > Lamiaceae > Perilla > Perilla frutescens. The sequence goes on along the minus strand of BRKX01000003.1, from coordinate 12,642,929 downwards.
TCCTATTATATAGGAAACATTACTTCTTGTATGTACTTGAAATATAGAACACGTAGGTCTACGTAGGATGTGGCCACATAACAATAGGGTGGTATTAAACCACAATGGAATAAACCACACCGTCGGTACGGTTCATATCTTAGCCCTTTCGGCCTCGGATATTAGCCGTAAACTATTGGCAAGTACATACAATTTACTTACACATAAAGCACTTGAGTTCATATAGCAATCACATAATATAATTTACAGAGACAATAATAAACAGAGAAGAAAGTGTTGATATGTTACCCACCTTACAAACAAGCACCCTCAATGCAACACAAACGTGGAATTCTTTTAAGTTCCGAATTCGTCTCCAGAGCCTACAATATACATGAATAAATCTTATTGACATCAAATCTAACACTATATATTTGATATTAAAAAAAAATAATAAATAATATTAAGGTTTCCTAAGGTTCTGCACATTGGTCATAATTGCCATTCAATTTATGTTAGTTAATAATAATAATAATAATAATAATAATAATAATAATAATAATAATAATAATAATAATAATAATAATGACTTCTTAATTGGCTGTATAGAATTCGTCCAAATTTAACTAATGAATTTTAAATAATAAATAAATCATTGACTATGCTTAATCTTTATCAACTAGTGGAACTTATCTATTATTTTATTACTCTAAGAACACCTATTAATCAAATCCTCCTAATATCATATCAGTTCTACAATATAATGCAACTCTCAAGTAACTTAATAATTATAATACCATTAATCATATACTATGTATACGAAATAAATGAATATTTATATATACACATATCTCTCTCGTAAATCCTCTGATAGCATTAGTCCATACTAAACTAAACATTCATGTATCACTTAAACTCATCAGACTTTGCTTCTAGTTACTATATTCTTTCAAAGCTCTACCTGGAGTATTGAACATTTGGTTTTCTTTTAGACTTATAACATGCACTCCTATATTACTATCAATTGATATACTTGTACGCAGCCCACAATCCCCTAACTGCCATGCAGATTAACCATAACAGCACCAGAAATTCCATTTGAGCGACAGAAGCTATAAATTCTAAAATGCAGATTTTTCCCAATTTTTAACAGATTTTTCCATGATCTTGCAACATAAAAATGAAAAACCAAAAGATATCTGATTGAGGATCTGAAAACTGATACAACTAGCTTGATATGAGAGGTTTCTAACAGTATCAAAATCTCATAGATCCAACGGTTAAATCTTTCAGAAAGCCTCATCGAAATTGCAACGACGCACATCGATGGGCTGCTGGTAGAAGCCCTTTCGTGGCTTCATTCTGCCCGGTCTGAGCTTCTATATAACTATACGATAACATATGCTTAATCTAAACACTAAGAGAAACAGCTCTGAAAAAGTCTCAAGATGTCCGGACGTGATTCGGCATATCAAAATGATAGACGGAAGTACTAACCATGTTGAAGTTTTTTTTTCTAAGAATTATGATAGCTAATATTTCCTAGAAGAAGAGATTACCTTGACTTGAGCCTCCCAACAGATTCGTGTTCTTCAAATTTAATCCAGCCATATAAACTTTCTTGTTGTAATGCATGGATATTTATATGAAAAGCTACCCAAAGTTATTTACGAAAAATCTACGTAAAAGCTTTCCTCACATGAGTCATTAGCAACTTAATTGCCAGGTAGAAAAGCTATTAGGCCTACCTTGAGTAGACTCCGACCCGATAATAGAAAGATCCGGGTTTGGGTTGATCCATTTTTTTTAAAATTTCTAACAAGTCTCCTTAGCACTATAGAAATATATGTATATATATATATATATTTATATATGTAGATATATAGCTTAAACCTAGATAGCGATTAATTACTTTTAAAAATAAATCCTTATGATTTACATATTTTGAGTTCCTAAATAAATTAATTCTATTTTTTTTCCTGGGTGTTACATCCCCCTCTAAGAAATAATTTCGTCCTCGAAATTAACACTTACCAATTCTCAAGATGTTTGGATATTTTGCTAAAATTTCATCTTCACGCTCCCACGTAGCTTCTTGTGTTCCATGTTTGCTCCATTGGACTTTTACTAGCTCAATTTCCTTGTTTCTTAATTGTTGTACTTTCCTGTCTAAAATGGCTATAGGAATCTCTTTATATGTAAGATCTTGATTTATATTTATATCCTCTTGATTGATAACATGGGTTGGGTCGAAAATATATTTACGCAGCATCGACACGTGGAATAGATTATGTATTTCAGACAATTCTGGCGGTAGTGTCAATCTATACGCCACCTCTCCTACTCTTTCTAGGATCTCATAAGGTCCAATGTATCGTGGTTTCAATTTTCCCCGCTTGCCGAAACGAACAATACCCCGAGTAGGAGATACCTTCAGGAAAACTTTATCACCAGCTTCAAACTCCAAATCCTTTCGTCGTTGATCTGCATATGATTTTTGTCTATCTTGCACCATTTTTATTCTTTCCCAAATCTTGCTAATAATTGCAACAGTCTTTTCTACAAGTTCAGGACCTAGGATTTTTCTTTCTCCAACCTCATCCCAGTACAACGACGATCTACACTTTCGCCCATATAAAGCTTCGTACGGCGCCATTCCAATTGTTGCTTGATAGCTATTGTTATATGCAAACTCAACCAAAGGTATATAATTCTCCCAGCTTTCCCCAAGATCCAATACAACCACCCTTAACATATCTTCCATAGTTTGTATTGTTCTCTCAGTCTGTCCATCAGTCTGAGGGTGAAAGGTTGTACTAAAGTTTAATGTAGTTCCCATAGCACGCTGGAGACTTTGCCAAAATTTTGATGTGAAGTGAGTATCTCGATCCGACACTATGGTCACTGGAACTCCATGTAGTCTTACTATTTCTTGGAGGTAAACTTGTGCTAGTTTATCTAATCCAAATGTCATCTTGATTGGAAGAAAATGGGCAAACTTGGTAAGTCGATCAACAATCACCCAAATAGCTTCATTTTCCCGAATAGATTTTGGTAACCCAACAACAAAATCCATTGATATGTGTTCCCATTTCCACTCGGGAATCTCAAGTGGCCTTAATAATCCGGTTGGGCATTGATGTTCGGCCTTTACTTGTTGGCACACTATACATTTTTGTACATATGACCCAATATCATCCTTCATATTCTTCCACTAGAATAAACCTCTCAAATCTTGGTACATTTTTGTACTACCAGGATGTGCCGTATAAGGAGTGTAATGAGCTTCATCAAGAATTTCTCGTTTTAACTCCATATCTTGAGGAACACATATCCTTCCTTGGAAGGTCAAAGCTTGATCATCTCTCAAGGTAAAATCTGAAAGATTTCCCTTTTCCACTTCCATTTTTGTTTTTCTTAAATAGTCATCTTGGTCCTGAGCTTCGATAATTCTGCTACGCGGAGTGGGCTTTGCTATTAGTGCTGCAATCTTGGCCTCAATATTCTCTGGTGGTAATACTACTTCAATCTTCATATTTGCAAAATCATTTAAAAGTTGTGCTTGACTGGTTAAGAAACAATTTTGTTCTTCCTGACTTTTCCTACTCAAGGCATCTGCAACCACATTTGCCTTTTCAGGATGATACAAAATAGTACAATCATAATCCTTTACCAATTCCAGCCATCTTCTTTGCCTCATGTTAAGCTCTTTTTGCTCAAATAAATACTTCAAGCTCTTGTGGTCAGTGTATATCTCACACTTTCCTCCATATAGATAATGTCTCCAAAATTTTAAGGCATGTACTACCGCCGCAAGCTCCAAATCATGAGTAGAATAGTTTAACTCATGTGGCCTCAACTGTCTGGAGGCATATGCAACTACCTTCCCACGTTGCATCAGGACACATCCTAGTCCTTGTTTTGATGCATCACTAAAAACTAAAAATCCCTCTGACCCCTCTGGGATAGTTAGCACTGGAGCTGTAACTAACTTTTGTTTTAACTCCAAGAAACTCTCTTCACAATCTTTCGTCCATTGAAACCTTACTCCTTTTCTTGTTAGTTGGGTCAAGGGACGAGCAATCTTTGAAAATCCCTCTATAAACCTTTGATAATATCCGGCTAACCCTAGGAAGCTATGAATTTCGCTTGCATTTGTAGGTGTTCTTCACTCACTAACAACTTCCACTTTGGCTGGATCAACCATAATTCCCTGTGATGATACGACGTGTCCTAGAAATACCACTTTATTCAACCAAAATTCACACTTGCTAAACTTAGCGTATAACTTTTCACGCCTAAGTGTATCCAGAACAATTCTCAAGTGTTCTTCATGTTGCTCTCTACTTCTTGAGTACACCAGGATATCATCAATAAATACAATCACAAATTGATCTAAGTACGGGTGGAATACCCGATTCATCATGTCCATGAAAAATGCCGGTGCATTGCTTAGGCCAAATGGCATCACAACAAATTCATAATGACCATAACGGGTTCTAAATATTGTCTTTGGCACATCCTCCTTTCAAATTTTTAACTGATGATACCCTGATCTTAAGTCAATCTTCAAAAATACACAGGTACCTCTAAGCTGATCGAACAAATCATCAATTCTTGGCAATGGATATTTGTTTTTGATGGTAAGCTTATTCAATTCCCTATAATCAATGCACATCCTTAATGATCCATCCTTCTTCTTAACAAATAACACTGGTGCTCCCCATGGAGAAACACTTGGTTGTATGAATCCTTTATCCAATAATTCTTGTAGTTGTACCTTCAATTCCTGCAACTTTTTTGCCGCCATTCAATATGGTGATTTAGATACTGGGGCTGCTCCTGGAACTAATTCCATGTTAAATTCCACTTGTCTATCTGGAGGTAGTCCCGGTAAATCTTCAGAAAATACATCTTGGTAATCCCGAATGATCGGCACATCTTCAATCTTCTCTTCTTGCAACTGAACCTTCACTAGGCTTACTAGAAAAGCTTGACAGTTTTCCTTCTTTAACATCTTTATAGCCCTCAGAGCAGTTACAACCCTTGGTACAATTCCCATTTTAGCTCCATGAAAAATAAATTCATTTTCCCCTGGTATTTGAAATACTACTTCTTTTTCATAACACCTAATGACCGCATGATTTGCCCTTAACCAATCCATCCCCAAAATTACATCAAAATCCTTTAGGTTTAGCATGTACAGATCAGCATGCATCATTTTATGATCAAACTTCATTTCTAAACCTTTGTAAATCCTATTCAACTCAACAGTTTTTCCCGATGGAATACTAATTTCTAAGGTAGTTCCAACCATACTCCCTTCCAAGCTCAACTTTTTACTTAAGTTAGTAGATATAAATGAATGTGTGGCTCCTATATCAAACAAGGCTAGTACTGGTACATTTAGAATACTCAACATACCTGCCATACTTCCTGGATCTTGAGCTGCCTCTTGTTATGTCATAACATATGCTCTCCCTTTAGGTGGTGGCGGTCGACGTTGTGAATTTTGTGGTTGTCGACGTTGTGGTAGTGGTGGTTGGCGTTGTGGAGGTGGTGGTCGATATTGTGGAGGCGGTGGTGGCTGACATTAGTTAGGTACTGGGCCCGCAAACCGTGGACAGTTCATTGCATTGTGGCCAAGTTGCCTACAACGGAAACCTACTCCTTTATACAACAAATATTCTCCACTATGATTTTTTCCACATGTTGGGCATACCGATTTGTTAACACGATTATTCGAGTTGGATCCCTCTCCTATTTTCATTGATGGATAGCTATTGTAGTATTTAGATTTTTCCTCTACCCATTTCCTTTTTCCTGTGATAGCTTAATCCATAGGCCTCCGATTAATAGTAGGTGGAGCTCAAAATTCGATCTTCAGAGCTCGATCCAAAACTTCTGTGTACGAAAATAACTTTAATCCCGTCAAAATACAACTGATTTCAGGTCATAATCCTTTTTCAAAACGTTGAGCCTTCTTGCACTCCGTGTCGACTAGATGATGTGATACCCCGACCCTTTTTGCTAAATTATAAATTATAATTTTAGTAAATGATTTCGAATTAATATTGTTGAATATTAATCATGTGAGTATGTTTGTATGTTATGTCGTTGTTTTATTGCAGGTTGTCTCACTCGAGCCGATACGTCATAGCACAGTGATGTTATACTGAGTATATAACACAGTTTGAATTTTAATACTAAAGTGTCGAGTTATATGATAATGAATGAATGTTATTGCATTGAATTTTGTTTGCCAAAAACCTTGAACACCCTAACGCTGAGTTGATCGGGGGTCTCGCTGACCGGTGTGTATTAAAAGTGTTTCGAAAATCTAAGTCGTTTTAAAATGGAGTTGGAAATGTCCGGGAGTCAATTTAAGTTGGGGGTTGTTTAGAGTAAGGTGGGCGCCCGCGGGACGGTGAGCGCCCGCGGGGAGGCCGCGCGCCCGCGGGGTGTTGCACGCCCGCGGGGCTTGGGCGAGGCACGCGCCAGCGGGGTGTGCGCGCTCGCGGGGAGCTTGGGTCGAGAGCCCCCTCGCACGGTCTCGGGAGGCGCGCGGTCGCGTGGGTCCGGGGACTTTCCTACCTATAAATACCACACTTGTTCATTTCTTCCTCATTTCTTTCTATTTGGGCGATTTTCCTCCCCCTTCTCTCTACAAATTCTTGAACTTTTGGAGTGGATCCTTCAATCATCCTCCATCAACTAAGGTAACTTCATACCTCTTCATCTTGGTGATTTAAACACTCATTTCTTGATGAATCAAACCTAGGGTTTGTTATCCAAAATTAGGGTTTTCACTTTTATTGATCTTCTTGCCTTGATATCTTGAATATATGGTTTATTTACCTCCTTGAGGCTATATGTGAAGTTATATCGAATTCCTATGGTTCATTGTTGCTAGGGTTTGTAATTCTTCCCTAATTTCCCTTTGTTTTGTTGATAATTGTATGGAGATGTTATGAGGGTTGTATGGGGTTAAGTTTCATGTATGTTAGAGCCCTAGGGTGAAGGTATTTGTATTTGAAATGTTGGGTCTAAAGGATTTGAAATGAGTCATGAGCATATGGTTTAAATGTGTGCGCGTAACGTGTTCGATCAAATGCTTCAAAGAGCTTTAATGTGTATTTTAAGTCCAAAATCATATCATGAGTTGGTATATCCAAAGTTATGTATATGGATATGTATGAAGTCTTTAAAGTAAAGTATAGCATGAGTTGGGTTAAAATTATGATTTAATTGTATGACTCGACATCTAAAATAAAAAGAGAATTGAAAGGTGCTAGGTGACGTGTTGGGGCTCGAGGTGGACAACTTGTGGGCGGTAAAGGAGTATTTCAAAGTTTGAGAAATTGTGAAAGCGTCTCTTAAGGTAGGGTAACTCTAAACTGTGAACATGTGTAAGGTTATAGTTATTGTTGTGCTTTGATTGTATAAGTATGAAGGGTCTTCGGACCAGAGATAAAAGAGATCCTTCGGGGTCGACAAAGAGACCCTTCGGGGCAGAGATCCATTGGGATCGAACATAGACCTGTTAATGTCCTCCCTGGGGGGTAGTATGTCTGCGGGCATCCCTACAGGGCCAAAGATGTTCATTAACGGGGGCATCATGATGTTTAGACCCTACGGGGTTGAGACTAGTCTCCACAAAGTAAAGAAAAGTCCATATGTTATATTTTCACTTGTGCAATTAGCTATAACTGTTTACAGTGTTCCCCACTAAGTATGTTGTTAAATACTCACCACATTCATTCAATGAATTTCAGGTTGAGGAGTCAAGGCCGGGGTAGGAGCGTTGTGAACACAAGAGAACCCCACAAGCTTGTGTTTATCTTTTGCATGCTCTTCTTTTGAAAATACTTACATTATTATTATTGTTACATTGATCACTCTTTTGCTTTATGATCAATGATTATTGGGGATAGGAATAGCCCGATCTTTTGTAGGTTATGATGTATATAACTGGATATTATGCAAAACAATTTAAAGGCGGGTCGTTCGACCTTGGAGCCTATTATATATGAAGTATGTTGTTGAACCTTTATGTGTATGTTAAAAATTTAGGATGGTAGACGGGCGGGTTGAGTAAGACCTATGAGCCCGATAGGTTAGATGATTGCATGGTTGATGTGGATGGGCTTATGCAATGTTTCCGTTTGATAACATATTGTGTGACAAAATAGACATGATAGATTGCATGCTTTAATTGCGGAAAAATTCATATTGAATATTATGATGCTTTACCTTATTATGTCATTATCATGCTTTTGACCTTAGCTTCCGCTCATATTAAAATAAGCACACAAAATATGTAAGTAAATTGTATGTTAAGTGACGTAGCCAAACGGAGTAGTTTAGGGCGTTACAGATGACTAGCGTATCGAGATAATTGACTGAACTTTCTATCATATTCTGTCACAGTCATATTTCCTTGCCTCAACTGAAGAAACTCAGCTTCTTTTAGATCCCTATATGATGAAGGAATATATTTTTGTATAATAGCCTGCTGAAATTTTTCCCATGTTAAACCAAGTTGTTCTTCTTGGGTCATCGTCTTGCTGTGCGACTCCCACCAGTGGTCAGCATTCTCGACCAATTGGAAAACAGCACAAGAGACTCGTTGTATATCAGTACACATGATATGGTTGAAAATGCGTTCTAAGGCACGAAGCCACCCTTCCGCGGCTGTTGGTTCACCTCTTCCATCAAATGTGGGTGGTTGATACTTCTGAAATTGCTCAATAACTCGACTAGTGTTATCATCCGGCTCTGTCTGGACTTGAGTATTTTGAGCTGCAGCGAATTGTTGTGCCATATCTCGAAATAGATTATATAAGTTTGCCATGGGATCTTCTTCTGTTACTTCATCCACCTGCAGTGGATGGCCAAGTTCCTGTTCCCTACCAGATCGACGTCCTCTGGGCATTTTCTGTTCATAGCATAAGAGATTTATGATTTCTCCCATATACATATATTATAAGAATTATTTTTATAACTATACCAATTAGCAATTAATAGCTCACATAACACAAACTATTTATATATAAGGTCGTCCCAAAATTGTTCATTTAATACTACACAAGTGGAATACATCATCTACACTCTGTATCTACATACAAAAGGTGTAGCCTACGTCATACCCATATATGTACATAATTTACATATTTTTGTACACTAAGGTTGGCCAAAAGTAAGGAGTGATAACAACACTAGTTCACCAAAGAGCAGTATCTTATTCAGGGTCGGAGTCATTCTCCATAGGCTCTTTCTCAGGATCTTCTTCCTCTGAATCCCCATCTTTCGAATCCTCTTCTGGGTCTTCTTCTGGATCCTCTTCTTCTTCGGGATCTTCATCTTCATGATTATTCTCCAGATTTGCTCCGATTAGAGCTTGGATAGGACTTTTATCTATATCTCCAAATTCGTTGTATAGAGGTCCTCCATCCTCTATCTCTTCCCTAGGTCCATTATTTCCTTGATTCCTATGGAATAGTACATCTCTTCTTGGTGGGGGTTGGTCGTGTCCTATCCAAAATGAAACTATTGTGGTCGTAAATTTCCTGTAGTTGATGTTGAGTGAACGCATGTCTGGTTCAAACCACATGCGTTCTTTATAAAGTTCCTCTACTTGGGGTTGAAAGAAGTCAGGAAGTGTGTCGATCAGTCGACGAGTAGCTTCATGCTCGGAGGGTCCTCCTGGTACATCTTTTACTTCTCTCCACATACTTAACATTCGTGTTGCATGTACTCCCACATCATCCTCAGAATTCCGTTACATTCTATAGGCTACTAACTTTCGCTCATACGGGGGAATTCTTACACTTTTCCTAGGAGCTCGAATCTGTCCCGCCATCTGTCTTTCGAACATAGGAGATAAATATATAATTATCATAACAATCTATAGTTCAAACATGATCTATAGTCTTAGTGGAGTCCACCTAGAATCCCTGTTCCCATAAACTAATAACAATCAAAATATCATATTTTCATCAATAGCATACATCGTAATATAATTTTGAAGAATCAGGTATTTGCATCACATAGTATACTAAACATTACATTTCATACATACATATCAATTTAAACTTTTTCAATACCTGATTGGAATTGGGTAGGCGCAGAGACCATGGACTGTTAGGCCATTTTTTTTAACTTAATGAATATATGACATAAAGACAAGTCTATAGAAACGTAGACCTGCTCTGATACCACTCTGTAACACCCTGAATCTCAATATGAGAACAGAATGCTATATAAAAAAAATTAAATTAATATTTTGTAAATAGTAAATAGAATAACAATGCACATGCAATGGTTTTAATCAAATATTTTCTGAAAAATAAAATAAAATAAAGAAAAAAAACAATTCAACTAAATAATTAATAGAGTGTTAGCAAGAGTACTATTAAGCATTCACAATGCACTTTCAAAATTCAATTCTTCAATCACATAAAAACAAACCCGAAATCGAATTCTTAACCTAACAAAGTTTTACATAAGCATTACAAGCGGAAGATTTTATAGATATGAATGGTCGTTAAGCTCAAAATAGTACTAGATAATATATAAAACAAAAGGACATAATGACCAACAGCTACCATGTCGTCACGCCTTTCCCAACCTCCTTTACCTGCAGAGATAATATTAACGTGGGGTGAGTGTGTGAACACTCAGTGGGAACATACATTGTTAAAGTTAAATCCTATTATACAGGAAACATTACTTCTTGTATGTACTTGAAACATAGAACACGTAGCTCTGCGTAGGATGTGGCCACATAACAATAGGGTGGTATTAAACCACAGTGGAATAAACCACACCGTCGGTACGGTTCATATCTTAGCCCTTTCGGCCTCGGATATTAGCCGTAAACTATAGGCAAGTACGTACAATTTACTTACACATAAAGCACTTGAGTTCATATAACAATCACATAATATAATTTAACAGAGACAATAATAAACAGAGAAGAAAGTGTTGATATGTTACCCACGTTACAAACAAGCACCCTCAATGTAACACAAACGTGGAATTCTTTTAAGCTCCGACTTCGTCTCCAGAGCCTACAATATACATGAATAAATCTTATTGACATAAAATCTAACACTATATAATGATATTAAAAAAAATAATAAATAATAAATAATATTAAGGTTTCCTAAGGTTCTGCACATTGGTCATAATTGCCATTCAATTTATGTTAGTTAATAATAATAATAATAATAATAATAATAATAATAATAATAATAATAATAATAATAATAATGACTTCTTAATTAGCCGTATAGAATTCGTCCAAATTTAACTAATGAATTTTAAATAATAAATAAATCATTGACAATGTTTAATCTTTATCAACTAGTGGAACTTATCTATTATTTTATTACTCTAAGAACACCTATTAATCAAATCCTCCTAATATCATATCAGTTCTACAATATAATGCAACTCTCAAGTAACTTAATAATTATATTACCATTAATTATATACTATGTATACGAAATAAATGAATATTTATATATACACATATCTCTCTCGTAAATCCTCCGATAGCATTAGTCCATACTAAATTAAACATTCATATATCACTTAAACTCATCAGACTTTGCTTCTAGTTACTATATTCTTTCAAAGCTCTACCTGGAGTATTGAACATTTGGTTTTCTTTTAGACTTATAACATGAACTCCTATATTACTATCAATTGATATACTTGTACACAGTCCACAATCCCCTAACTGCCATGCAGATTAACCATAACAGCACCAGAAATTCCATTTGAGCGACAGAAGCTATAAATTCTAAAATGCAGATTTTTCCCAATTTTTAACAGATTTTTCCATGATCTTGCAACATAAAAATTAAAAACCAAAAGATATCTGATTGAGGATCTGAAAACTGATGCAACTAGCTTGATATGAGAGGTTTCTAACAGTATCAAAATCTTATAGATCCAACGGTTAAATCTTTCAGAAAGCCTTGTTGAAATTGCAACGACGCACATCGATGGGCTGCTGGTAGCAGCCCTTTCATGGCTTCATTCTGCCCGGTCTGAGCTTCTATATAACTATATGATAATATATGCTTAATCTAAACACTAAGAGAAACAGCTCTGAAAAGTCTCAAGATGTCCGGACGTGATTCGGCATATCAAAATGATGGACGAAAGTACTAACTGTGTTGAAGTTTTTTTTTCTACGAATTATGATAGCTAATATTTCCTAGAAGAAGAGATTACCTTGACTTGAGCCTCCCAACAGATTCGTGTTCTTCAAATTTAATCCAGCCATATAAACTTTCTTGTTGTAATGCATGGATATTTATATGAAAAGCTACCCAAAGTTATTTACAAAAAATCCACGTAAAAGCTTTCCTCACATGAGTCATTAGCAACTTAATTGCCAAGTAGAAAAGCTATTAGGCCTACCTTGAGTAGACTCCGACCCGATAATAGAAAGATCCGGCTTTGGGTTGATCCATTTTTTTTAAAATTTCTAACAAGTCTCCTTAGCACTATAGAAATATATGTATATATATATATATGTAGATATATAGCTTAAACCTAGACAGCGATTAATTACTTTTAAAAATAAATCCTTATGATTTACATATTTTGAGTTCATAAATAAATTAATTCTATTTTTTTTTCCCGGGTGTTACATGCTTCGTGCTCGGGCGCAGCTTGTCTAGCCAATCTCTGCTCCATCTCTCAGAGTCTTCTAGCCAATGCTTCCACATCATTATTCTCATTGTTGGCCGCCATTTCTGCTTCTTATCGTCTGCACTCCTTATTTCCTTGTCTATGAGTTCGATCAGGGGAACTTGGAACAGGATCTATGTGTGGCTGTGTAGAACTTGTTTTCATACACTACCTGAAGTAATAAATTAATGTTAGTAATAATATCAATGTAGAATCAAATACAGTCCCCGGCAACGGCGCCAAAAAGTTGATGCACTAATTTTTATGCACAATTCTGCAACTAACACCAGACAATGCAATATAATAGTGAATCGAGTATCGTATCCACAGGGATTGAAAATATGACCACACTGAGTACTAAGCTAACACGTTTCTATTATCTAGGCTACCTAAATTTTATATGAGTTTTCTATAGCTAGACACAAATTTAAATGAAATTAGAGAAAATAAACGACACCCAAAAAGACAAAATTAAATCACTTAAACAAACACAACAAACTCGATCAATTAACAGAATATTAATCCCAGGGAATGCATTACACATGTATCGTCTATGTCTTAATTCAACCCTAATAATTCCCACTTTAATCTGATTATTAGTGGAGGATCAGAAATATACCTACCTATCTCCGCCAGGTCTCAAGGTAGATGTAGATTAATAAATTACCTATCACTTTCGTCTCTAGGATAATTTACTAACTCCCGATAGATCAACAGACTAAACCCCTTGCAGATTCTGTAGAACATGTATCAAAATGCTCAATTAATCCCACCAGTTAATTATCCCCGTCAGGTCTCAAATTAACTAGCTAGCATGCATCAATTATGGCCACTAATCTATGCATGAGAATAACAGCACTCGAATAATTGAACACAATAATCAGAAGGGAAAAATAATAGAATTAAATTAAACACATAGATTCAACATGCTTTCAAACCCTAGAATTAATATGCGTTTAGCCGCTCATGGCAAAATAGAAATCTAATAAAATACGAATTGCAAAAGTCATGATGAAATTAAACTATAAACATGAAACACTTATGGCGAATGTTTAAATCTTTAATCTCCATCTTCTTCCGTCTTCACAGCACTTCTCTGCTTCAATAGAGGGTGAAAAAGTTGTCCCAAAAATCGTGCAAAGTAGAGCCTTTTATAAGTGTGGAATATAGAGTCCAAGTAAGGAAAGAGGCCTAAAATTTCCACAACAAGTGGCACGGGTCGTACCGTATGCAGCACGGTCCATGCCGTGCAGCAAAACATGTCTCCAAAGACACGCCATGGGGCACAGTCCGTGCCATGGCTACCGAGAGTTTTCTCTTTTGATGCTTCATGGTACGGTCCGTGCTGTCCAACGGCACGGTCCGTGCCAGCGTGCATGCCTCCGATACACTCCACCGTTTTGCTCTGTTCTCGCTCGTTTCTTATCCAATTGACCTTATTCAAGTTGCAGAATGACCCCAACTCGATCCTATATCTTTCTAGATTATATTCCAACTGAATTGGATCTTGTAAGTATCCTCTTTTCTAGCTCAAACTTTAACAAAAATAGCAAAACATGAACGTGCACGAGAAAAACCGAAACGACCACAAAACCTCAACTTAAACATGCATTAATATTCAAATATGATCCACATAAACACTCAAATGCATGCAAAAGCCATGTTTATCATACTACTACGCATGGGCTCCTCATGTGAGATCTTGTGAAGAGTTGTTGGAAGAATACCATTTTCTGGGGTATTCTTAAGAAACACAGAGGGCGGCCGATGGTGGAAGTTGGTAGGGAATTGCATCGATATCTCTCTAAATGGGAGTATGAGATCTGGGCGGTTATGGTAGCCGATCTATGGCGTGTCCTTTGCAGGAAAAAACATGAGGATGGAGGGCTTCTAGTGGCGGTGAGCTACGACAGATCAAAGAATTTCTTGCAGACCTTCCATGAAGCAAGGAAAATGTTGCAAGCTGCTACGTCTCTTGGCGTGATAGTTGGAGAGAGGATTTGGTACCCGCCTGAGCAAGGGATTTATCGGCTCGATGTCGATGCTTCTGTCAACGAGAATGAGAATATTTTTGGGGTAGGAGTGATTGTTTGAGATTGGAATGGAACGTTGAGAGCTGGTTTGGCGAAGCCTATTTTGCAACCGAGCACTATTTTGGAAGTGGAGATTAATGCAATTCTCTATGGATTTGGTCTTAGTTTGCAAGAAGGACTTGTTCCCTTTGTTGTTTACTCAGACTCGTTGTTGGCAATTCGCTTAATCAAAAGGAAGCGCGAAGGAGATTCTTACCTTGAAAATGAATTGCTGCCTCTTGCGGAGCTTGCTAATGGTGGCGTTATTTTTTATTTTAGATATATGTATTGAGAAGCTAACACCATTGCTCATGCCGAGGCACATTTCGGTGCACGTTGCAATGAGTTAGTTACTTGGAACATGTATTTTCCCCTCTAGTTGGAGACGTTATTTTGAATAAAACAAATGCAGGATTTGAATTGTTGCAAAAACATGTATTTTCCCCTTTAGTCAAAGATTTATGTTGGACAGTCTAACGGGTTACAATTCGTTAGAAGAGTCAAATATACCTGAACGAACGCTAATGTCCAACCCGCCCATTTTCTGCGTGGGCGCCCTCCCACATCTTTTTCTTTTTTTCTTTCTTTTTTTTCAATTTATTTATTTGTTTTTTCATTTTTTATTTTTTTTAAAAACTTCTATTTTGTATCGAGTACAATACATGACCCCACGCGTTAGCGTCGTGCAAGTGCATTGTACTAGATGCTGAGTAAAAAAATTAAATTAATTAACTTTTATTTTAGGATCCACTAATTCAATTTTAGAGTATATATTTATTTCAAATAAATTATTATCGAGCGCAGTGATGAGTCCACACATTAGCGTTGGACGAGTGCACAACGCGGCATGCTAAATGAAAAAAAAAATTAATAAAAAATAAATACAGTAAAACCTCTATAAATTAATAACCTTGGGACCATGAAATTTTATTAATTTAGACATATATTAATATATTGATAAATTAATATTTTATTAATTAAAAGAGAAACTTTTTAAATTCAGCAAATTTAGTACATATGTATTGAAAATAAATGAGTTCATACATGTTTCATTGATTATATTCATGCATCAACCAATTCTTTATAACTAATTAAATATATTCATGTATAATATCAATTCATTGTATACAATTAACTATTATATTCATGGACGCATATATCAAACCATTGGAATTACTTAAATATACATGTTTACATTAATTTATTGCACTTAAATAACTATTATAGCCAATTAAATATATTCATGCATGATGAATGAAACATATACTATATAAATCTCAATATGGAAATAAAATAATTCATAATGCCCAACCATGTCTTCTCATCTAAAAGGCATCGCAAAATTATCCATGAATGATCAAATGCGTAAAGCATTAGTGAGTATAAGAGAGACCATCCCACATGCACTCAATAATATTTTAGCAAATTACCATAATATTTATAATTGTAATATTTATGAATTATTAATTTAGAGTTTTAATGGGACCTAATATTTATAAAGGGATTTTCCAAAAAATTATTATCTTATTATCTTATCGAATTTGATGATTTTTTATAAAGGCCCACGTCGGGACTGAGAGGTTTTATTATTTTAGAGAGTTTATTAATTTATAGATGTTTTACTGTATATATTTGTAAGAAAACAAAAAAAAAGAAGTTAAAAATAAAATAAAAACTAAAAAGAAAAGGAAAAAGGGAGGGATATATCAAATTTAAGCTTCAAATCCTCATCAAATATAAGCAACAATAATAACCATGATTCAAAACCACACAACACATAAATGACAAATCATCAACAAATTCTTCAAGTACATGAGTTTCAAATTCATTCAAGTAAGTCAATAACAATGACTTAATGAGAAATAAAACTAAAAATATTCATAAATCCTCCAATCTTAATAAATGTCATAAAAATGGATGATTGAAAATAAAACATAAATCTTCAAGCCATCTCTTGTTCTTGATCAATCTCCTTAAAAAAAAAAATTAGAAATGAATAGCACAATCTTAAAATTCATAATAAAATGCTCCATTTAATTATCATAGTCATACCTTCATTTTCGTCAAACCATACTTGAATTCACAATCTTAAAATTCACAATATATTACATCTATTATCTAACTACTGTCTGCTGCCTTAATTGATAGCAAAGTTTTTGGCAACTCAAATTTTAATATATTACATCTAATTATCTAACTATTGCCTTGATAATATACCTACGAATCTGCCACCATTATCTAACTATTGGACTTGGATCTAATATTGGATGTTTTAAAAAATGTATTTTTAAATCTAGATATATTATTAACAAATTTACTTAGTATATTATATTATATATATATATATATATTAACTAAATAGGCCGGTCTGTTAGGCTTTGCGGGCTATTTTCAAAGCCCAAGCCTGGCCTTTATAACTTAGAAGGCTTATATGGTGGCCTTGGCCTAGCCTTTTTACGAAGTAGGCCAGGCCAGACCAGGCCCTTAGCAGGCCAGGCCTAAGGCCCCTGTCGGGTAGCCTGGCCTATTTCCACCCCTACTTCTAGGTCAAACATGTCTAACAGATTGAAATTGGTTAGACATAGGAGACCTCCTCATAAATCAAATAGTATTTATTTATTTGTTTGTTTTTGTTTTTAGGAGCTAATTTTTTACCAGTTATTATACATACATAAAAATATGTTATGCATGAATATCTTTAGGAGGCATTTATTTTGAATGATAAATTAAATAGATTAGATAGACTATTTGAAGGATTCAAGTTTTAAAATTGTTCAATCCATCAAACTATACGGTAGATTAAGTTATATTATTTTTATCAATATAATCTATCTAATTTATCATTTAAAGTAAACGCCCTTATATTATTAGCTTACATGCTTGAAGTTCATGAGATTCATTGAATATCCCCATATATTGAGATCAAAATTGAAAGGTGGCTTAATGGAATCATGAGCTAATTAAAAGTGCAAATTAAAGGTGCATAAAATTGTTGACACGACCTTCCAATCGTCTTATGCCGCACAAAGTGCTCTTTCCTAAGCCCAAACATTGTATCAAATAGCAAATGCGCCCCCTTGAGTTTCCAAATTCGGCAAATAACTCCTAATAATTATATAAGAAAGTCTCCAAATAATGGGCACTTGACACATCGCCCCTAGTTTCGCAAAATCAGTTTGCTTCTCGTGCATTTGGGGGAGTCAAGATTGCCAAAACTTAATAATTAAGGTATAGTGGTAGCATTGATTTGATCAATTAAAATATGTCGAAAATTAATACCTTATATTATCTACCTCAAAAAATATATTCAAGAACAACAACTTTTGTCTATAAAGGGTTCTCGATCTTCAAACAGACGATCATCATTTACTGCAAATTGCTTATTGCATCCGTGACCACTTCTAATTTTGATTAGAACCCCTAATTTTATTTTATTTTTTTAATAAAAAAATAGAAAATGAAAAAGATTATTATCTTAAAAATATTTTCGTGTGAGACGTTGCTGTACATGTCACTGAAGAAGTTTTGCTTTCCGAGATGATGTTAGCCCCCACAGAATATATGTTGGCCCACATGCACATTTTTTTTAAAATTAATTAAGAATAAAAATTAAAAATAACGCAAAAACTTGTGTGCAGCTAGATGTAAATAACATTATGTGAGACGGGTCGGATCCGGATTTTATCAGACCCGTCATATATATAAAAAAAAACCGCTCCATCTTTGTATTTTCATTCTGCTTTCTTTCTAACCTAGTTTCTGCATAGCGGCGATGATTTGAGAGCAATTTCCTTCCTTTTCCAAAACCCTAGATCTAAGAATCGCTGAAGATTTCTGGTTAGTAACCTTAGTTTGTGCATAGCGGCGGAGATTTCAGATCAATTTTCTTCTTTTTCCAAAACCCTAGATCTAAGAATCGCGCCTGAAAACTTCTCGTTGTTACATCACTGAAGATTTCCGATTATTCTTGTACCTAGTTTCACGAGAATAGGGAGATCGGTACTTCAGCGAAGATTTGTTGGAGATTCCGCCGTTGTTTCTGTCGAAGAGTAGTTAATATCCAATTTTTCCGATTTCATCTTCAATCTGGTGACATCAGAGGTGAGATTTGTCAATATGTATGTTTTTGGTTTGGTGTTAATTTATATATATTATGTGTTCTTCAATTATTGAGTATTTTTATATTTTTTTTGTATTCACAGTTTCAATCAAATAGAAGTTATCATCCATTCGATCCTGTTTTGCAGATTCTTCGTTAATCTGGTGCAATTACAGGTTGTATTGTTTATTTTCTAGGGTATTTTGCTTAGAGTTTTACTTGCTTATATTTTATGTGTGAGTTTTGTTGTAAAAAATTGCTTGATGTTTATGGATACGATTGTCTTATTATGTCAAAGAAATTGTATGAAGGTTACTACTGTGATTTGCGGCTTGTTATCTCTGGAAGATGCCTGGATTTGTTGTTTTTTTGTTTAGTATTATGTTTTACACATTTAATCTATGATTTTATACATGTATAAGTATTATGTGTGTGTGTGTGAAGTATATGTACCATTTTCTGTTTTTCTGTGATCTCTGTGAGTTTTTTTTTGCCCACCTTCTTGTGAACCTTGGCATTCAATGTTTGTGAGCCAAGTGCTCGAACTGCCCCCTTGCTTACAGTCCAGTTTGTTTGGATTCTCCTGTAGGTCTCTTCATGCGAGTAACCTGGTTAGCAGTCTGGATAGCAGGGGTAGTGGACGGTTCACCGAAAGTCTCAGGTCTTGCCTGTATATTTTTTCTTGGTTTCTGCTTGTGTGACTCTGATCTGGTGGTTTTCTCTGTGTTGGTGGTTGAAAGTTGTTGAAACTCTGTGGTTTGAGTTTATATATGTATAAGTAGGACACTGGTATGAAAATTTGAGGTGTATGGTATCAATTTATTCATGCACAAGTATCAGAGTTCTATGAAAAAAAAGAGGTAATCTATTCATGCATAAGTACCTTTATGTGATTTCAGTGGTACTTTTTATGCATGTAGTTAGTACCTTTATGTTGCATATTGTGAATTATGTTTTTTTTTTCTTTGAGGTGTATGGGTATCAATTTATGCATGCATAAGTATCAGTTTATTCATATATAAGTACTCTTTCATGCATGAAATAAGTATCAAAATTTTTATGAAAATTTGAGCTGTCTAGGTATGAATTTATACATGCATATGTATGATAAATTTATGAGAACTGGGATGTTTTGTTAAATAACAATGAGGTAATTTATTTTGTGAACTCCTTCCTTTATGTGATTTCAGTGGTACTTTTTATGCATTTAGTTAGTACTTCATGTTACAGATTGTGAATTATGTTTCATTTTTCTTTGAATTTTTTATTGCAGTGGAAATGATTATGTATTTAAATCCCGACCCTCTTTAATCTATTCTATTATCAGTTCACTGAAGGAGGAACAGCGAAAGGCAGTAAAAGATATTGGTTTTGGGGGTTGCTTTTTTCTTTCAAGATTTTGCATGTGTTCATTGGTCAAATGTGCACTGGTTTGTTCAGCATTTTAATCCAGACACTCGTTTTCTTTTATGCTTCATGTGTTTTTTTTGCTTATTGAAATATTTGAACTTTCTTTTTGCAGTCGTCTGGTAGAAGAAAGTTACGGGCATTGTATTGTGCTCGGATTTTACTTTCAGGCACGAACGACTTGAGTTTTGAAGTTCACCAATCTGTGCTGGACTTCATGAACAAGAAGAATAAATGATGATATTTGTAATTGAATGATGTTTTTTTGGTGGGATGTTGTGGGATGACAAATACATTGATCTTATGGTTAAACTTGATCTTTCATTTGTGGTGTTGTTGGTGTTTGGCAGAAAGAGGAAATATTTTGTTTTTGGTAATAGCTTGATGATACAGTTTGTTGGATATGTTAGGAGGCTTTCTGAAATAACGAATAGATGGGATGTGTGGAATGTTTTAAGAATGATGTTATTGTATATTTTGTCCATTTTTTTTATCATTAGAAAATGAGCTTTGTTTATGCTACAGTTTACTGTATTTTTTTTGCTCATATTATGTTAAGCATATAAAAAGTATCACCTAATGTGAAATGAGGTACCAATGAACATGTAACTTTGTTCACACTATATGCTCAACAAAAAATTATCGTGTGTTTCAGATATATTTTTACTTTAACTTTAGTTGTAAATTAGTTATTTAATGATCATTCATAACCTGATTTTAAAGAAATTTGGTTCTTGTTTAGATATAATAATAGTATAACGTACAGAGCATAAACGTATCACACGATAAATGAAAGAGTACCATTTTATCTTTTTTGTAATCTTTTTATGTTGTATGTGTTTTTTTAAAGAATTAAACGAAACTATCATAAATGAATGATCACCAAATCCTTGTACGTGGAAAAAAAAATCCCAACAGTAAAAATCTAATCGAAGCAAAAAATGAGTTTGATACAATAAAAAGTACCATGTGGTAAGAAAAAAGTACCAAGTATGATAAAAAAACAGGTATCAACCTAAAATTAATCTAAAACAATTGAGGGTTGGAAGTTTTGGATCCAAACTCATCCAACTGAATTGAAATATCTAATTAAAGTAAAAAATCAGTACGATACTATAAAAAGTACCATTTGGTAAGAAAAAAGAGTATTAACAACGATAAAAAATCTAATTAAAGGAAAACATGAGTTGATACAAAAAAACGTACCATGTGGTATGAAAAAAAGTATCAAGTTCGATAAAGACAGGTATCAACTTTAGATTAATCTAAAACAATCATGATTCCAAGAATTTCAAGGCAAAGCAAAATATGTCTGATACAAAAAAAGTACCATGTGGGAAGAAAAAAAGTACCAAGTATGATAAAAACAGGTATCAACCTAAAATTAATCTAAAACAATCGAGGGTTGGGAAGAAATGGCAGAGATCAAGAAGATGCACGCCCTGATCGAGAAATACCAACTCAAGGGCCAGGTAAGATGGATAGCAGCTCAAACTGACAGATACCGCTACATTGCAGACACGAAGGGGGCTTTCGTGCAACCTGCATTGTACGAAGCCTTCGGTCTGACAGTGATCGAAGCCATGAACTGCGGGCTGCCCACATTTGCAACCAATCAAGGAGGGCCAGCAGAGATCATAGTTGGTGGGGTCTCAGGCTTCCACATTGATCCCAACAACGGTGATGAGTCGGGCAGCAAAATAGCTGATTTCTTCGAGAAATGCAAAACGGATAGCGGATACTGGAACATAATGTCTCAAGGTGGCCTCAAACGAATATATGAATGGTACTCCAAGTCCAAGCCACCCTCATTCAGACATTTTGACGAACACATTGTGATCATAACTAAAAACCACCTCTTTTTCCCCATTTCAGCTATACATGGAAGATCTATGCAAACAAAGTCCTCAACATGGGATCAGCCTATGGATTCTGGAAACAGCTCTACAAAGACTAAAAACAAGCAAAGCAGAGATACATAGACATTTTATACAATCTCCAGTTCAGGAAACTGGTGAGTTATTCTTCCCCTACCAAATAATAATCTCTTTCTTTCTTTTCCAAATTCTATAAAAGTAACTCCAATGATGTTATCATAGTTGATTTTACCTCGATTTGGATGAATCCAGATCCAATTCAGATATTGAGATGAAATTTTGATCGAGTTTAGCTTCGTGATTCCTTAATGGTGGCGTCGACTCATTCTTTACTGTGGCCGCAAACCCTAACCGGCGGAAATGACGTGATATTTGAAGTCGGTGCGAAGGTTGTCGGCGGTGATGATGCGAAGGTTCACGGCGGCGACGATGGCCTCCGCGATCGCGAGAGATGGGGCGTGAGATGAGCTTCGGTTATGATTTTTTCTTTTGGGCTTGAGTTGCAATTTTATTTTTTTTTAGATTAGGGTTGGGTCTGAATTCTATTGGGCTGGATCCGAATTGTATTGGGCCGGCCCGTCTGAAATACCATATATGAGACCTGCTGCATGCAAGTCCACCCCTAAAAATAATTATCTTCAAAACATTTTCGAGAATCTAAATTTCGAGAAGGAATTATAACAGGGTGTCGTAGGATTTTCATATGTCAGATCAATATTTCATTTTGGGTTATTCCGGAATTATCGTAATTTTTAACCCATTTTACATTTTTTGTTCGACCTTTAAAATATAGTAATTAAATCACAATCTTTTAATTATTTACAATTATAACATTCTTCAAGTTTTCAAAAAACTGGATTTTCAATATACAGATTCTTATTCATCAATCGGTGTTCGCGACTTCGCGTTGATTCCTATATAGAAATGCTCGTCTTTTTGAACCCGAAATTCCCTCTCAGTCAATCGGTGAAAAAGATTCTTCATTTGGTTGAAATTTCATTTAGCACCTCATGGTCACATGCTATGATATTTCAAAGTTTTGAATAAACATGAAAATTTTGATTTAAACGATACTTTTTTTTATTATACCCAATAGTATCATAAAAGATGCGATGTCATTTATGATTGCCAAAAAACAGTTTACACGTGAACAATTCTTGCTAGAAATATTATAGTTTAATTGCCATGTTTTAAAAAGCTCACACAAAATTGTAAAATAAGGTAAATATTGTGTTAATTATTGGGATGAAAGAGCGGTGAAGTTGGACGTTGATAACAAAAAAAAGGTGTAATGCCCAATAAAAGTTAGCCGAGCCCCGTATGATGAAAAATTTGATGCTACCCATCTGGGCACTGTGCCCAGATGAGGCAGTTTTTTTTTTTTGTTTTTTTTTGTAAATTGTTGTAAAATTTTTTTGAAAAAAGGTATTTTGGGGGCATATCTTACTCTTTAAATAGATGCTAATTATGTTGGTTTTGATTTTTTTTCAATTTCTACTAAGTAAATGATAATGTTGTGATTTTTCACACGATGTCGTTAAAAAAAGTACATATATCGGTTACATAAGCAGGAGGTGAAAAAAAAATGATGAACATAATTAACATCTACTAATGTCTCCATTTATATCACTAAAATATAATTTTCAAAAAAATTTTACAAAAATTTTAAGAAAATAAAATGCCCCATCCGGGTAGAGCTGCCGGTGCCCGAATGGATAGCATCAAATTTCCCCCGGCATGGCAATGAGTCTATGACATCTTCACACGTGTAGCTATTATTAAGACCAATGGAGTCCAATGTCTTGTGTGGGCACCATTACCTTAATTATCTTAAAATGTATAAATTTTACGGTGTTTTTTTTTTTTTCATACGTCTTAAAAAATGAAGTTTTAATAACAAGAATTTAACACTTATTTGGTTTTTCTTATGATTTTCAAATTCTGATTCCTCCAATTCAACCAAAATCGATCAAAAGTTTGTGTATTTTAAGATAATTTTGTGTCCACGTAGATGTACACGTGGAAACCTCCGACAACTACGTCCGCTTTAGTTTACCGCAATTTGAAAATATGTAAAAATCAAACAAGTGCTAAGTTTATATTATTAAAACTATGTTTTTAAAAAGTGTAAAATACCAAAAGCACACTAAAGTTTATATATTTTGAGGTAATTTACCCTTACCCTGAAGAAAAGTAATGACTTATTAAAGTATATTTCATTGTCCATTGTGATAACCTAGTGGTGGAGTATGTAGTTTGTGATCGAAAGTCTGGAGTTCAAACTTCACCAATATCATTTGGTGTGAGTCGCCACATTTGATTTTTCAAGTGTGATTTAATTACCTCTTGCTGCTTTATCTATTACACACCTAGTCGCCACATCTGTTTTTTCAAGTATGGTTTATCGTTTGCTGCTTTACCCATTTCACACCCAATTTACTTCTTCTGCGTAGTAGCTTGCAAGTTATTACATAAAAAGCGGAATATACCCAATATGCACCGAAGAATCAAGTTATTGCTCACAAGCACTGTTTTTGCATTACGCGCCATCGGATAGTAACTACAAGTTATCCCAATCATAAATTTTATTTTATTTTATTTTCTTAAAAAATTCTATTTCCATTACTTGAGGATTTATTTTAGGACCTTATATCATAAGAATACTCTTTTTTTTTCTTGGAGTTTATAACTTTTACTTGGTTGGTTAAATGTACAAAAAGTATAATTTGGTGTTATATAATTAACCATAGGTATATTTTGTATGTTTCTTATATTTGCTATGAAAAATCTTCCAAAAATACAAAATAAAAACTTTACAAATCTGTAGAAATATATTTTCTCAAAAATAAATAAATAAATAATTCTGTAGAAATATATACGGATATAAATGAGTTATCCAAGACTACAAACACAACTTGTTTTAGTAAACTTTATGTAGATATTGCATACTGTAGATGGTGAAAATTAATAATATTATATATAATATTTTTATTAATTTTTATATATTTATTTAGTTTTGGAATCTTATGAAATCTAAAATTAGATAAAATATTTAAATAATAAATATATTATTATATCATAAACATTAAAAGTGTTTGGCAACAAGTAAATATCTTTCAAAAGATATGTATCAATTTCCAACAGCCAATGAGATAGTGTCACATCAGCTCTAGATCTCTCTCTATAACTATAAATAGGGGCCTCCATATCATTTGAAAAACACACTAGAAGTCATTTGAAGAGTTCAAGAATTTGAGAAGAAATTTCATATGTGAAATTCTCTCAAATATTCAAGGCGTTCTTCACTAAATTCATTACGAAGACGGCGTTTGATTCATAAGCAAGGCAGCCAAAGACGTTCTTCATCAAATTCAACCTAAAGTTGACGTTTGATCCGAAAACAAGGCGTCGATCCTCCGAATTAACGTTGACAAGTCCAAATACCAAGTCAAAGAAGATCGAGGACACAAATCGTCCCCGAAAATCGAAGACCAAGTTCAAACAACAAGTCCGAAAAGATCAAAGAGACAAATTTACTCTGAAGTCCCCGAAAATTTCGAAGATCAAGTTCAAACAACAAGTCCGAAAAGATCAAAGAGACAAATTTACTCTGAAGATTTCAAAGACCGTTTGAAGATCAAGTTTTGAAGAGAAGAATCAGAGGAAAAATAGAGATTAGATCCGTATAAATACTTTTGATCCGAAATCATATTATTTGTACACATTTTGTGTTTTACCAAATTAAATACAAAAATTTGTGTTACACATACTTATTTGCTTTAGAAAGTTGACAAAAAATATTAGGTATATATTACGTCAGAATTCCAACTTTATTTATTTAGTACTGAGGTAATGTGTGTTGCACGTAAGATTGAAAATTAAACCAAATAATTCGATAGTACACTCGTGTTCATTCGTTAAAAGTTCATTTGAGCTCGGTTTCAGCCGAAAAAAGGAAACAAGTGCAAAATGCACTCGAGAAGAGAAGAAATCTGAATTCATTTTTTGGCTAAAAAAATATTTTTCTATCTGCTTTTGATCACTATCATATATTATCACTTAAATTTTTATATGGCCTTTGGTTTATTCATTCATCACCACCCAACTATCACGGACTCCCTTTCTCTTTCGGCTTTCCCCATTCTTCCATGTGTTATTTTGACTTATAACCTATACCGCTATTTTATTTGAATATTTTTAAAAAAATCATAAATTACAGAGAGAGAGTGAACATTAATATAAAACACCAGGCTAGGTTGTCGGGACGAGTGGTTGGAAAAATAGAAATATTAAAATACAGAAAATTACATACGATTTTCAGCCGTAAAATTGACCAAGTATCAGATTTATAAAATTTTTGTAGAAGTGAGCACTATTTTGTAAATTTCAAAAAACTTGATTATTTTTTAAAAAGAGCCAAAATATAAAGATCAAAGTATAAATTAACCTAAATACAATATCACCAGAAAATCATTTTAAAATAATAAATTATGTATACTAATGAAAAAAATTCGGTAGCTTTGAATTTACCCAAATGGTCGTCCCCTCCCCAACGAAAATTCCACGCTACCCTTGATTTCAATTTTTATTTTTAATTTTTTGCGTTTTTCAAAATTGTTTTTGCAATTGTTTTTGTGACATATATTACTTTTTAAGTAGACGTCATTATGTTTATTCTGATTTTTATCTCGTCTCCTACTATGTAAATAATAATGTTGTGATTTTTTACAACACGACATAGTTAAAAATACACACCTAGGGGGTGAGCATTCGGTTTAAACCGAACCGATACCCCCAAACTGAAGTGAACCGAAATTAAAAATGTATAAACCGAAATCGAATCGAATTAAGGTAAGCATCGAACCGAACCGAAACCGAAATAGTCGGTTCGGTTTGGTCAGTTTTCACCAAAATCGAAATTTTATTAATTTTATGTATATATTTAATTTGGAAATCAAATTTTACAAAAATGGCTTGTAGTTGAGTTGGTTAGACTTGCAAGATCTTATTTAAGAGGTGTTGAGTTCAAATATTTAAATATGCATTTCATTTTTCTACATGTTTTTGAATCAATAATATTATATTTATATACATTATGTAATAAAAAAAATATAAAAATTAATAATAAATTAAAAAATATATAATCGGTCGGTTTGATTTAAATCGATTTTTGACATGTTCAAATCAAAAACGAACCGAACTAACATCGATCATCATTGCTCAGATCGAAACCGAACCGAACTCATGTCATTTGCATAAAAGAAGATAGAAGAAGAATAGCACGTGACGAACATAATTAACATCTACTAATATTGCTATTTATATAAAAAAAATTTGCTAAAAACTTTCTTGAATATTTTTAAAAAATAAAAATTAAAATCCCGGCACGCTAGCGTCGAGTTTTCCCCTCCCCAACTCCCAAAAATAAAATAAAATAAAATAGCTGTGTGTTTGGTTTGTGGTTTTATCTCAAACCCACGAGCCATTAATAAATTGAAGTGTGTAAATTCTCATTATTGGGCCTAAATTGTGGCCCAACATTTGTGACATAGCTAGCAAAAAACACTATATATACCGCTCTTCCACCATGGCCTCCGCCCACCGAAACCGCAATTTCTTCTTTTCTCATTACATTTCTTCATAGCTTTAGCTGCTCTTCTCAAATAGGGGTTTAAGCAAATCCCTCGCCGAAGCCCCGAAGCCATGGTATGTTTGAATCGGTATATTTATTTGTTTCGAGATGTAAAATTGATGTTTTTTTCTCCTTAAATTATGGATTTTATTTGATTTATATCCTGCTGTATGCGTCGCTTATTTAGGTTTAATGTTGTTATTCTCCGCTCTAATTAATTTTCCTTTCTCTTCTTTTTCCAAAATTTAATCTAGATTCTTGCGAACATTGGTTGAACCTAAAAAAGCATGTTATTTTTCTTGTGGTGACTGTTCTTAATTGGGGGAGAATGCGTGATTGAAGTTATGAATTTATGATGAATGCAGTAAAACAAATTTGATAATGCGAATTTATTATTCTTAGGATTGTTTGGTTCCATCTTATAATTATAAATTAAGTTTTAGGTAGGGATGGAAAGACGCGAGATGATTGCACCGCTCTACATGAAGTGACGAAGTTCGTTTGAGAAATATATAAATATATATACAGTTAACTTGAATCTAAAATAATTTCATCAATTTATTTTGAAATCTAATTAATTATGTTAGTTAACACAATTGTTTTTGTTTTTATTTAGCACAATTTTTTCAAATAGGTCGACACTGCAAACTCTAGTTTTTAGATTAAATTAGTTGTCAACCGGCCATGCAAGATGCGGAGACCATTTTCATTATATTTTATATTATTAAATAAATTTAAAATATACTATACTGCATGATGAGATATACCATGTATGAATAAAATTAAACAAATTATCTGAATTCAGAGAGAAAATTAATTAGCCGATGAGACCTTATGCATAAATTATATTGCAAATACCGTTTAATAGCCTTTCAATATTCCACCATTAGTAGCTTGTTAGAGGTGACATAATTTAGCATCCAGTCTGTATATCATTTCTAAAGTAGGAATCATCCTTACTTTTTGCTAATGAAGTATCGTCAATTTGGCATTGTTATTTTAATTTTTTTCTTTATCAAATTTCCATCTTTTGTTGGCGTGTGACTAGTTGTGTACCTAATCACCCACTTGAATTTGATAGTCTAAGAGAAAGACCCGTGAGCCTAAGGAAGAGAATGTCACTCTTGGACCTGCCACCAGAGATGGAGAACTTGTTTTTGGTGTGGCCCACATCTTTGCCTCGTTTAACGATACCTTCATTGTGAGTGTAGAAGTGCACACCATGAGTTTGATGTTATCTATTTTTCCAACGGATTGGGAGGCTAAAATGAAACTAGTAGCATGCATTTTTTAGTTTTATTGATTTAGTTGATATTTTATTTGCAGCACGTGACTGATTTATCTGGAAGGGAAACCATGGTTCGTATAACAGGTACTGCTGAGCTGGTTTTACTTTTAGTGTTCATAGTGGTTTTGTGTTGAGATCTAGAAAAGGAAGTGCATTGGCACTCTACCTTAGAGTTTTGACTTGTGTTCTGGAAAGTAATATTTAAACTTGTTATATTACTTGTTCTTTTACAAGTTGGGCAAACTGAAGTGTTTAGATTGATGCTAATGCCATGTGTGGCTAAGTAGTTGTTTGATTGAGTTCCCTAATCGTGCAATAGGATTATTGTTATCCAAAGGATTTTTAGTTTAGGGTGTGGTTCTCCAATAATCCACTGAATTACATGACACACCTACCCATCCGAAATTCGGTGATCAGCTCATGAATCCTCAATTGTTAGTGCGTTGCAGCAAATAGAGTTAAATATGAAGGCTATTTAGGAGTATATTGTGGCCAGTAGAAACATTTCTAGTTACCATCACGATTTTGCCGCAATGGAAGCTTCATTGTTTGATTTTTCGTATGATGTCCATTTCTTTGTTCAGGTTTCATTGCACTGTAAAAGTTCTTTATAAATTGTTTGTATTTCATTTTCGTGACATTTTCTGTCACTGTTAATGTGTTAATTATTTGATAGTGTCTTAGTTATGGCCTATGAGAGCTACTTTGGATTTAAATTTTTCTTCAGTTACATTTGCTTATTAAGTTATTATTCCTATGCCTTTGTACTTAGGTGGTATGAAGGTGAAGGCTGACAGGGATGAATCATCTCCCTATGCAGCTATGCTTGCAGCACAGGATGTTGCTCAGAGATGCAAGGTTTTATAATATTTAATCCAAACATGCCATCACATCAATTGTTTTCTAGTGGTCTTTGTGCTTGTCTGATGTATGAAAATTTCAGGAACTTGGTATCAATGCTCTTCACATTAAGCTTCGTGCCACTGGTGGCAACAAAACTAAAACTCCAGGTCCTGGTGCTCAGTCAGCACTTAGAGCTCTTGCCCGTACTGGCGTGAAGATTGGTCGCATAGGTATTGGAAAATTTGGATTTCTTTGAACTTTTTGATCATTTTGTGTGACGGTTCATTGTTGATGAATTTTGTTGTGATAGACTGAATTAACAATTTAATCTTGCATAATTGATATTTGTTCCCACTTGCAGAGGATGTGACTCCAATTCCTACCGACAGCACCCGCAGAAAGGGTGGTAGAAGGGGAAGAAGGCTGTAATTTGTCAATTCTGGTCCTACTCGCAGTTTTGGTTTGGACATTTTTCTAACATTATGGATTTTGTTATTCGTATTTATTGTTCGAAAGATTTTAGTTCAAACAAAAATTGTTGATGTTTTCTTTTGGTCATCGATATAGTAATTTTGCTGGAACGAGCTTAACAGTGCCTATATTCTATATGAAATGTTATTTTTCGTTAAAATTCATTGCTATGTGCCAGCTTTCTGTGTTATTGGTGTTGCCTTCTGGGTTTATTGGTGTTATTTTTCGTTAAAATTCAATTAAACTCTTATATTGTCGTTCTGTTAAGAAATGTTAAACGCTGCAAAACCCCTGCCGCGGGAGAAAAAAAGTCATTCTTTAATCCGAAAGCAGAGCAACTTCCTAAGCTTTCTTGCCAGTCTAAATCGAACCAAAATCACCCTTTTCACTCTGAAGAAAGATTGTGTATTGCTGTAACATATTCTGGCTCTTTTTCCCATAGTTTGTTGCGCTTGCTTGCGTCGTTGCTTGAGAACAATGAGGGGACGAAAGAGGAACTTGAATTTTGAAAAAAATTGGATTGTCATAGTACAATAAAGTTTTACCTTTTCTTTTCAGTTTATGAAAGAAGTGTTTTTAGAAATGCCGTGTCATAACCAGGACCTTCATGCTGCGTGTTGTCTTGCCTTACTGCTTAGGAGATGTGTTTCTCATTCTAATGTATTTGTGAAATTTTGTGAATGATGTTTCTCATAATTCTACCCAATTAATTTGAGATACTAGATCATTCTAGAATTCTACACTTCACTTTCGGATCATGCAAAGTTCTCACAAATTCTACCCAAATATGAACATGCAACGCAAACTCAACTTTCCAAGCTTTGAAACAAATGTTTCAGCCCATTCGTACACAACGCATTCCTATAATCAATTTCACCCACATACATCAATGGTACTGAAATACAGCAATATGGGGGCGAGCCGGCCAGAATGAGATACTTGTTCAGAAAAATGAGATGGAGGGGTACACAAAGCTCGAGAAAAGACAACTGTTCTTGAGAATCTACAACTTCTACAGAAAGCAGAGCTTGGTAGAGAGAATTGAGAAATCTTTCTTTGAGAGTGAAAAGTGTGATTTTGGTTCGATTCAGATCTGCAAGAAAACGAAATTGTTCTGCTATAGTTTTAAGAATAACTTTTTTTTTTCCTCCCGGAGAAGTAGGTGTTTTGCGGTATTTAACGTTTCTTAACAGAAATTAAACATTAGTGCTCTGTTTAGGGTTTGGATCTTTTTCCTAATAATAATAATAAAAAAAAAAATAGGTTAGTTATAAAAAAATACACTAATTTTTACATGATTTGTAAGAGCATCCACTATGGGGTGCTTATATCTATGTGGCAAAACAAGCCCCAGGTTCCACCATAGTGGAACACAAGTCAAGATAGCAAAATAAGGAATGAGTCCCTTGTGCAAGTACCTAGTTCTTGAATTAAATATTGGACCCAGAAATTTTCTCTCTCCTCCCTTTTTGCATTTTTGGTGCTTTCTCTCTCCCCCTTTGTATTTTTTGTTCTTGAATTAAATAATGGAGTCTATGAATAGTTAAAAGTGAGGTAGCAATTTTTTTGTATTCATATGAATTTTTTTGCCGTCATGGTTCACAATTTTTTAAAATTTTCTGTATTCATATGTGGCATTTTAAAATAAATATTTTTTTAAAATATTTTTTTTCATAAAATTATTTAAATAAATATTTATCCACTCATAAATTTTGGGTTCCGTGCTTATAATATAGCATTTTTTTTGTCCGTAAATTATATATGTTTGTGGAAAAGATTATTGTAAAATTTATCATGAAATATATATATATATAGATGACACGTGACCAAATTAAAGAATTAAATATATAATTCTTAATTTTTTAATCATAAATTAAAATGCATAAAGGGTCGATAACTAAAGTTTAATAAATTACATTATCCAATGTCTATATGATAAATCATATTGGTTTAGATAAGCAACACATAAAATGAAATCAAGAAAAATATATGAAGGATAAGTCAAAATCTTCATCCCATATATTTATGTTTATTAATTGATCCACATGTTTGTTTTACCTCTAATGATTTTTTAATGCTAATTATCTTCATATTTATCCTATTTGATGATCAAATTAAAAATATTTTTATCAAGGATATTCAAATTTTTATCATTTTCCTTTTCTTAAATATTTTGTCTAGTAAAAATTGTATTTTTAGTTTTGTAATTATCATACATAAAAATAAATAATAGGCCTGATAGTATAAAAAGCATAAAACAAAACAAAACAAAGCTTTGTGCTTGTATTTTATTTTTCAAATTTTACCCACTTCTTTTAAAATTGTCAATTTAACCATATATTAGTTAATTGAGTAAAATTATGACCAAATTATTGCTTTGATCAAAATTATGTAAATTTTTGTAACAATATTTAGGCAAGAATGTAAGATCAACAAAACATTAATTATGCCATTAACAATTAAATTTATTTATTTTTATTGTAATCTAATTAATAATAATTATAAACTATTTTGACTAACAACACCAATAGTTATTGTTTGTAATTAATAATTAATATTTATTAATTATTATTTATTTTATCTATTTATTAACAAAATGAAATCAAGAAAAAATATCTAGTAAAAATTATCTTTTTAGTTTTGTAATTATCTATACATGAAAATAAATAATAGGCCTAATAGTATAAAACAAAACAAAGCCTTGTATTTTTATTTTATTTTTTGAATTTTACCTATTTCTTTTAATATTGTCAATTTAACCATGTATTAGCCAATTGAGTAAAAATAAAGGATAAATTATTATTTTAATAAAAATTAAGTAATTAAATTTTTATGACCCAGGACCATTTTCGAAAGTATTGGGACCATTTGCGGATTCAGGTGTGTCCAGTGGGACCAAAAATGAAATTTACTCTCACGTGCAACTCACGTGGAGGGCCCCCCGTCTACATTTGACGGCCCCGTTAAAAAATGGGACTAAATTTGAGAATTTTAATTGAACGGGACTACATTTGATGTCAAAATTCTTATAAGGACCATTTTAGAAAATTTTGGGACCATTTGCGGATTCGACTGTGTCTTGTGGGACCACAAATGAAATTAATTCACATTAATAATACTATATATTGGTGCGTCGTTTTACACCAAAAATAATCCGACCAGCAGTCGGTATGCCCACACTACCCAGAACAGTGGCGAGCAAGATTGTCTCCCAAAGGACCGACGAGAATTACTCCAAACTTTCAATCTGTAGAAACCAAACTTTCCAAACAAATTTTGTTGTTGTAAAGTAGAAATGAAAATAAATGAATAAATAAACAGAGAATAGTTTGTAACTGTAACATCCTAGAATTTCAGAGAGTTCTCTAAATTTATTTTGAAGACTAAAGAAAATAATTGGAGCTAAAATAAAATAAAACAGATATAAGTCGCGACTTTTTGTGTATTTTATGTGAAAATCGATTATGAGATTTTGTATTTGCCGCCGGAAGATAGTCAATATTGGTCTTTTTTGGAATGTAACGATCTAAAGGAAACTGTTGGTGCTTTCAGAATTTTATTCTGACCTCTACAGGAGTCCCGTAATTGAAAATCATAAAGGGAAAACCTGTGAATAGTAATTTCTGCGTGCGTTCGTGATAAAAAAAATTGCGAAATCCTCCTCATTAATCTGAGACTTGTTCTATCTAGCCTATCTTATTGGAAATGACCTAAGGAATCCGTTCGCGTTCACGGATTACCAATCCGAGGTCAATCGAACGCTCGGGAGCAAAATCTGTCAATCAAAAGGAATAGTAAAAGTAATTTTTGAAAGGGAATCTTTCTTCGATTTCTCTCAGACGACCTCTTCATTTTTCAAAGATGGATTGGTTCAATAGTACTCAAGCCAACGAGTCTCCCGACATTTTCAGATTTTGTGTCTGAGGTCGTTTGGATCTCGACATTGAATAAAGCAACTTTAATTCAATCCGGAAATCGCTTTATTAGTATTTTATATCCGAAAAAGTTATACCCGCCCCAGAGCCACTTTTCCTATAAATAGGGGGCTTGGGGATTCATTTCTCTTGCTCATCTCTCTCTCTTCTCTTATCTTCTCTTCTCTTCTCTTCTCTTTCTCTCTCTAGTTCGTGTTGACGAACGAGAGAAACCCGGACCTGCGCCGAGTAAATCGCGCATGCGGGCCCAGGTTAAGTTTTATTTGGGGGGGTGCTGCTGCGGGAGCAGCTGTCGAGCACCGGAAGGCTGCCGGAGAGCCGCCGCCGCTGTCGTGGATGGCCGGAAATCTCCGTCGTCGTGCCGCCGCTTCGAATGTCTCATTTCGGTCCATTTCTCATCCTTTATAGTTGAAATTTTAATATGTTGTGTGTTTTAAATAGTGCTTCATTTCGTATGTTGAGTGCGTTGTCGTTCGGTGGCCGGAAACTGGCAAAAATGCCGGAAAACGTTGAAAATAAAGGGTTGTCGATCAGTTTCGATTTTGGCTCATTTTCACCCATTTCGGGTCGTCAAATCGAAAAAGTTTGAACTAGAAAGTTGCTCGAAATATTATTTCCTATAGGACTGCCAAGTTTCATAATTTTCCGATAAGTTTTGATTAAAGTTGATTGTTTTAATCAGACGGTTATTTTTATAACTAGAGCATGTGATTTCAGAAAATTCCGAAAATTGTATAGTTTAATAAAGATATATGTGGGGTCATGCTTGATTATTTTCATAATTTTTGGACAAGTAAAAAGTGCAATCGAGGTTTGCTGTGAAAAAAATGAGTAAAATGGCAAGTTACGGAAAGTGACCCCTGTCAAAATTTTTGGGTCTCATTAAATCTGAAATTATATTTTGGAATTTATTTCCTTCTATGTGGAAGTTGTACGAGGTCTCTAGAGTCAAGCATTATTAGTTGAAATATAATTAAAGTGAATAAAAGCTCCAATTAAATTAAAGTCGAGTTCTGAAAATTAGAATAACAGTCCTAAAATAAGGTTTGACCTTGTAGGACTTATTGAGCCAGTCAGAGAAGCTGACGGATGAGTATCGAGAAGTTTGATCACCCGAGTTGATCTAATCGAGGTGAGTTTATTTGCAAAACCTACCTATATTTGAGTTATTAACTCATAAATGTGATAGTCATAGTTAGAATATCCAAATAAAATATTTGAGAAATTATCTACCCAAGTCTCTGCTAAAGTAATAGTATTATACTGTTGTATAATTAATGAGAAAATAGTATTATACTGTTGTATAATTATTGAGAACATAGATTATGCTTTGCCATAATTATTGAGAACATAGATTATGCTTTGCCATAATTATTGAGAACATAGATTATGCTTTGCCATAATTATTGAGAACATAGATTATGCTTCATCATAATTATTGAGGATATAGATTATGATTTATCACAATAAATGAATATATATTATGCTTCGACATAATTAAATAGAATAGATTATGCCTTGTCATAATTAAAGTTTGTGGGTTAAAAGTTAAGGTTATAGTTTAAAGTTCATAGTTTATAGATTAATGTTAAAGTTTATATTTAAAGTCTAAAAGTCATAGTTTAAAGTTACAGTATATTAAATGTTTATTGTGTATTGATTATACTTGTGTATAATGAGTTGTACTTTTTAGCTTTTGCTTTTAGTATTAAACTCAAGCTAAAGAATGATTTCCGTTTAAGGAATAAGAAGCATAATTGAGCTAAGTTGCTAGAGTAATTAAAGGTTAGCATAGTTGCTATATTAAGATGATGACATAGTTTTTGTGCTTACGTCATATTATGCGCTCTATAGAGAACATAGATCAAGAGATAGGCAGAAACTGTGATTCTTGCAGTTGTGATGTTAATCACTAAAGGTGTCACTGTGAGGTAACCCCTGCATATACACGTGATCTGGGCATCACTATAGGAGTCAATGCTAGGTGATCCCTAGTGCACTCTTCTCGGATTAGCGAGGTAACCCCTCCCTTTTCCTATCAGCGACATGTCATAGAGTGCAGTAGACGACATAAGGAGCTACAGGGTACCAAAGAGAAGTAAAGGTTTGCTGAAATGGAAAGGGCTTTCGCGTTTTGCTTTCCATTATCTGTATTTATATTTTGGATATTCTGTTACAGTTTTTTTTAAAGAATGAGTTAAAAGTTTAACTCACTGAGTGCTTTAGTACTCACGCCCAAAATATTTTCAAAATATTTTTCACAGGTTGAGATGTTGGAGGTGATGGCTCGATGTACTGTTGTGGGTTGATCGTGCCTTGCTGTCTTATTCATACTGAATTATGGCTTATGAGTATGTTGTTATGTGATACAATATTACTCCATTGTTTT
This sequence comes from Perilla frutescens, assembly GCA_026008535.1. NCBI lineage: Eukaryota > Viridiplantae > Streptophyta > Magnoliopsida > Lamiales > Lamiaceae > Perilla > Perilla frutescens. Next base: position 12,606,229 of record BRKX01000003.1, on the reverse strand, counting down.
CCGCTTAAACTCTGATACAGTTGCCCCATAGTATGATTGCATGCTATATTTTATTTTTGGGTTTATCTGAATTGTATTCTTTATTTGAATCATGATAAATAAAGTCTCATTTCCTTTTCATAAACCCAAGCATGTTTCATTACAGTTTTCGACCTATGAGTTGGTCATATTTGGTTGAGTCTTGGATTCTGTTTATTTTTTAGTTGACCTATGAATGAGTCTTAACTTGATTAATTGTTTCTGTCCTATGAATGAGACTTAAAATAGTTTGTTTGCCTCTGACCTGTTGATGAGTCTTAGTTGTTGTGACCTATGGAAAGGTCTTGTTTATTTGAAGAGTCAGAATCCTATCTATTAATTGTTGGATTCTGTTTGAATTTGATTGGCCTATGAATAAGCATTCTTTTGACTTGATCGAATCATTTGACTTCGTTAATACATTGAAAGACGTGGATTTCTTCCAGTTACGGAGATTATGCTGCCCAAATTCTGGGGAATATAACCTATTCTTGTTCTAAAGTCATTTCATTTGATTATTCTAAATAGTACTTCCTTTTTTAGTAACACCTCGACCCTCATTTATTATTTTCTTTTGGGACCGGAACATTACAGAGGACCCTCTGAATTTAGGATTATGCTACCTTTTTCCTTGTATTTTTCCCATAATATCTCCATCCTAATCCTCGGGACCGGGGCGTTACAGTAACAGATTATAAAATGTATTCCGGTTTCTAATTAACTCCACCCTAGCTTAATTTTCTTGTATCCACTGCTACCCTTACATGAGACAAAGATTCTTTCGGAAGAGGCTTTATTGTGCTTTTACACAATGTATAAGAAGAAAACAACAAAATAATCATTATTGTTAACTAAAACATTGGACTGCATCACAAAATTAGATGACTACCTCAACAAAAGATTGACAAAAATGTGAAAGCCTCCAATTATATTCACTTGTTCAGTTGTTCCAGAAAGAAAGCAAGGAGTTGTTTGTGGGAAACAACATGTATGATCATGTTTAAAATGTCTTCAATGCAAGCCATATCTTGACAGGTTACAGAAAACGCGATGAGTGCTTTTATGTCCAACGCTGTTATATGCTCCTTACAAATTCAAATAAACCATAAGAATAACTGAGAGATGTTTGATAAAATATACCAGACACACCACCCAAAAATCATGGTTTTAAATAAAGAATCAGATACAACAGTGTTATAACACATAAAGTACCTCAGACTTATCTCCCCAAGACTTAATAAAAGAAGATGAATTTTATGTACTTTTTCTCTGTCAGGTTTCTCTCCAACAATTTGGTCTGTCAAGACCTGCTTGCTTTTGACAGCAGGTTTGCTCTCAGCATTATCCTAGTAAAACTGTCGAATAATATCAAGAACACGAGGAAGCCTGCAAATACTCTTGAGAAACCTGGGATCATTATCAAATTGCTGAATGAGGAACATGTAGAGCTCACGTTGCACCTTCTAGGCTGTGTGAACCCAGATATGAGGGTTTAGAAAGACATAAGAAATAGCATCTTTTACCAGCAACTTTGACAAGCCTGGAAGTGAATATGAAGTAGTTAGACAGTAAATGATGATTGAAGAAAAACAGATTAACTTATACAACACTAGCTGAAAAAATTTGATAAGCAGTTTAGGCTTCATGATTTACCACCATTAGCAACAACACCAAATAAATGCTTTAATGCTGAATGAGTGTCCAGATTTAGCTGATTGGCTGGAGATTATTGCAACAAAAATCCCAAAACAGAAAATCCAAAAAGTAACAGCATCTGCTGTTGATTGGCTAAATTATCATCTAAACTATCTTCTTTGGTTCTGCATTTCCAGCCATAAACTGTAAAGCATACAACATAGCTGTAAATTAAAGCCAATCATAAACCCATTCCTACCCAGTCATAAACTCTTAATGGATAACCGCATCTCAAATTAAATATGGCAGAGATAACACTAATGCCTGGTCTAAAAAACAGGAAATTAATAAATTCTCACAAAAAAAGTTCCTAATTAACTACCTGTTTCTATCACAGATTATAAGAGGTCTTCCAAATAATTTATAAAGACGATTTATAAGACAACCCAAAGAAAAAAAATACAGTTGAATCAAAGATGGGTTATTACCCTAGAAATTTTAGACACGAATCAAGAAATAGAAGTAAAACACTAATTTCAAAATGGTTAGAAAGAGATAGGAAGAAATAGAAGTAAAACACTACCACCCCGACTAGGTTAGATACCGGCTAGAGACCACTGCTCACTGCTGGGTCAGATACCGCCAAGATCTCCATCGATTGACTCAGCTACGTAATGGTGAGAAGGTTCATCTAGGGCACACATAGAAGGGATTCAAAAAGAGAAACAAAAGAGAAACAAAAGGAGAAAGAGTTAGGGTTGAGCGAGAGAAGAAGGTTCATGGGTAGAAGAGAATTAAGGCTAATTTCTTTTCGACTGAGTATGCGCGCATACAGGGGATGGAGTAGGAGCAATGGTTTGGGTTGAGCGAGAGAAGATGATGAGAACAATGTCGACCGGCAAAACTGCCGGCGATTGACTCGATGACCGGAGAGAAGCTTTGTGGGTAGAACTGTAGAAGGGATGACGCCAATTTTTTGGAGAATTTTCTGAAACTATGGCGGGATAGAAGTGATATCCAGATCTCAAATATTTTCAAGTTTAATAAGTGTAGATTTTGTAATTTTATTTTCAATTTTCATTTTAATAATTTGAAAAAATACAACGGTAAGTTTTTCACCGTTACGTATAATCAGTGTATAAACAACAGTATATGTATTACCGTTATGTTTATACATGAGGCCACACACATACGTAACGGTATTTTAAAAAACCGTTGTCTTTTTCACATGCGTAACGTTAATTCAAAATTACCGTTGTCTATTTAGTGTTGTGTATGGCCTTTTTTCTTGTAGTGATTTGTCTTCCTTGCATAGTTGTTGGTCTTTTTGTGGAACATGAATGTTCAGTCTTCTCACTTTCCTATAAAATTAACCAATCACACATGAATAAATAATACGATATATATATATATATATATATATAAAAAGTCACGTGTAAAATAGGATACAATCTGGATCGAAATAACCTACTTTATCATATGTAAACTCATTGATATATTCCATACTCTCATTTTCTTGGGTCAAATTAGGATAGTCGGATTGGGTTATTTCTTCGAGTTCAGAAACATCACTTCCCTGATGACATGTCAAAAAAGATCAAAATTAAATAAATATTGCTTAAATAAATATATTGCTAGTTCAGGTGCTATAAGTACTCACTTTTCTCCATTGACATCCAACCCGATTGTGACCCTCTTTTCCATATAGCTGGCAAGTGACTTTGAATTTTTGTTTGGTCATTTTCTGAAGATGGGCATTATTCTTATTTTTCTTTGGATCTTCATTGACATCAAATCTTCTTTCCTTTGAGGCCTACCCTTTTTCTTTTTGCCGAATGCAGGTGGAAGTGGTGGGATATAGCCCGTTTTTTGCCATAATTCATCTCCATTTATTGGACTAATAGCATGGGTATAAACTGTAGCATATGTTTCCACTGAATAACATTTATGCACGTAGTCTTTAGGATCATATCCTTGGGCACAAATTGCACTAATGGCATGTTTATGGTATTCCAGATAATTTTCATCTTCTACAATCACAAGTGTGGGCCTCCAAGTTAACTGCATATCTTGTTCCATCAAAGCTTGAGATCTCATAGTTGTTTTCATTAGACTTTATGGGAATACAATCTGAGGATGATTCCATATTCTTTCAAACTATCATTCTTATCCGTCCACAAATTTCTCTCCCTTCCCACTTTCTTTCAGCCCTATCTCTATTTTTTTAGAGTCTTGACATCATATACTCCCTTATCCACTCTAACATAGTCAGCACGAGTTTCTCCCTATCATCCAATAAGCATGCATTGAACTGTTTACACACATTATTCACCAATGTATCACACTTTCCAAAAGTGGAGAAATGTGATTTTGACCATTCTGTGGCTGATTTACCCGTTTGTAGCCACTCCAAACATTTTTTTATCAATCTTTTCAATTTCAACCATGCTTCTATTAAAAGCAGCAACAGTAGTAGCATTTGTAGCTTTTCACAATAATTTCTCGAACGCATCACCTTTGAATCCGGCCCTCTTCATATTCCCATGTAAGTGTCTAACACAAAATCTATTTTCCACCCCTAGTAATACCTTTTCAAATGCCCCAATCAACCCCTTCTGCTTGTCTGACATAAAAGTGTATACATCTTCTTTTTCCTGCAACAAATCTTCCTTCAATAGTTGTAAGAACCACTCCCAAGATTCTTTATTTTCAACACCAACTACTGCATAGACCAAAGAGTATGGATCATTGTTAGGATCCATACACACATCGCTCAAGAGAACACCTGCACACTACCCTCTCAAATGGAAGCCATCAACACCAATTAATGGCCTACATCCTGACATGAAACCATTCTTGACAGTTGCAAGACATACATATCATCTTTTGATTTTTTTTTCAGAAGGTGTATCATCCACTTGAAGAATGATAGTAGAGCTTGGATTTTTCTCTCTCAAAGTCTCTGCATAATCCCATAACTTAGAATATTGCTAAGTGGTGCTACCTTCAATGGCTGCTAGTGCCTTCTGTCTCGCTCTATAAGCTTGATAAGGTGATATATAAACACCAAGTTCAGCAATTGCGGAGTTCCTAAAACCCTTCACACTCTTCTTCGGATCTTTTCGCCAACCATCTTGAATTTACATTATCCACATGGTACACCCTTACACATGTGTGTGTTAGATCCATTTCTCTTATCTGAAATGATTCTTCATTTTTCACCTTAAGAGCATTTATATGTCAACCACACCCTTCATCTTTCTTCTTACACCTTGCATATATCCTTATAGCATCATTTTTAACAAACTTGCTAGGTCTTCCTATCTTAACGGAGTAGTTATCGACAACATTCTTGAACAGAAGCTTGGTGCTGAAACTCTGCCCCAATAGAAATGTAGGATTTTGAGATGTTGTTGCTCTCTCATTGAGCACATTGTCATCTCTCTCATCATTCTCATAATCTACACTATCAAAATCTCTCTCAGTACTATGATCGTCTGCCACATCACTTGAGTTTGAACTCTCTTCATCGTTCACCCTCTCTTTTATGCCTACCCATTCAACATCTTTATTAATATTCTCATTAAAAATAATGTCATCAAGAAGTTCATCACAACTATCTTTCTTGAATATGTAATCATCATCTTCACTTTCACAGCCTCCAAAAGGTTGAATATTATGATCTACAGTTTCAGAGCTTCCAATAGGTAGATCATGCTCAGTTCCAACTACATCCTGCTCATTAAGATACACTACCTCCCCATCAATCTCTTCTTCATTATTATGAATCATTGAATATTCAACCTCCAAATATAATGTAAACTCTCTGGATTCTGATGCACCTCTTATCACCATCCACGTATCATACTCACAATCAACCTTCTTCATCTTATTATCATTTTCATCTATTGTATAGAATTTCTTTGACCCCAAGTACCCTAACTGTTCACATAAAACATTTAGGTACTTACAATAATCTGGATGTGGTGACTGCACCAAGTGCTTCCTCTGCAACATCACGATGTAGAGTCCAGGGTAGAGGGCAGAGATGAATTTTGGGAGAAATAATGGTTGAAGTCTGCGATTTTTTTAGGGAAGAAATTAGGGCATAATTGGGGATGAAACTTAAGTAATTTGTGTTTGTTTCCCTTCGTAAGTCAAATAATTTTAAATTTGTCTTGTTTTTTGTCTTTTGTCTTTTATCTTTTGTATTTTGTATTTTTTAACTTTTTTTTTATTAAACAATCATGTGTATTTCACGTGATTTAAGCATTCCCGTTAATATTTGATGGAATTTGCAAAATATGGGACTAAAAGTGCTTCAATATAATCTTACAGGACCATTTGTGCTTGATTTTTTTCTTTTGGGACCAAAAGTGAAAGTATTGGGACTATATCCCAATAGGACCATGTCCTACGGGACAAAAAATGCAATTTTCTCGATTCGATGACATCTTCAGCCGCGTGAGCTGCAGATGCCATTCTGCGCTTCAAACTTTCTAGTTCTTTGTCACGTCCAAGAGAATTATAATTCTCTATGAATTTGAGCAGAATGTCAAGTTTCTAGCCAAGAGATTGAATCTGTTCCTTATCAAAACAAGTGGAAATGCGAAGATCATTCATGACTGCATCCATAGTATTCATCAGAGAAACTAGTGTATTTATCTGTATAAGTGTAGTTAGTCCAGCGGTTGTTAGTAGTTAGCTCAGTTGTTGATTAATTAGAGTTAGTTGGCATGCATTTCCACAGTTGTAAACTCAAGTTTATCAATACAAATTCTCTTTACAAAACTAGCTGATTCTTCATATTATAACAGAAACTACAGCTGCGTAAGTTGCCATTGCTGGTTTTTTTTTTTTTTTTTTTTTTTTTGTCTAGCTAGTTTGAGAAAAATGAGAGAATATTTGGCTCATGTTTAATTGAAGATGATTTTTTTCAACTGTAGATTATTAATGTGGTTTTCGGAGGATAATTAATCAAGCAACAAAATATAGTAGAGTAACTGAATAAGTGGATTCAATTTATTAAAATTCAACCGCTATTTTTAAGCTTTGTTTTCGACTGTACAGCTATCTATTTTGGCTAATATTTTAGTTGTTCGCTAAGGGTTGACTTAGGATGAAATGACTCATTCAATTTCCCAAAATAAACGGTTATTTGGTAATATTTGATATTACCAAATATCAAATATTCATGATTGTGAAGCACTCAACCCTAAATTTGCAATTGTACAAAAAGTTCGTGATTTTTAGGTAATTAGTCCTAATTTTTTTTACTTATACACTTGATTTGTGGTATTGAGAAAATTTGAACTCATGACCTTTGGTCTCCAAACAACCTCACTTCACCACTAGACCATCTCTACCGGGAAAATTAATCCTAAATTAAACGATATACAGTTCATAACTATATTATAAATTAAATATTATAAAGTTTAACTATAGTATAAATGAAATAGTATATGTTCATAAATATATTACTAATTAAATAGTATAAAGTTCGTAACTATATTATAAAGTAAATTGTATAAAATTTGTAAATATAGTATAAATTAATTAATTTTCAAGTTTGTAAGTACTGTATTGTAAATCAAATATTATAAAGTTTGTAATTAACTATATTATAAATTTAAATAGTATAAAGTTCATAACTATAGTGTTAATTCATTATACCATAATATACATGTTCGATTTGTGAATTATAATTTGAGAATCAATTTCATGTTATACTATATTGTATATGTCCAATTGAGAATGCTTACATGATGAATGAATTTCACTATACTATGATGTGTATGCTCAATTTCATGTTATATTATATTGTATATAAGTCCGATTGTAAATTATTACTCAGAGAGTCAATTTCAGTTTGTTATTTATAAATTTAGCATTTCAATTCGAATGTTATAAGAAATTACATTATATAAGTTCATTTGATTTAATATTATAATAAATTAGTTAATGTAAGTTTATTTCATCTGAAAATTAACTGAACTTATATAACGTAATTTAATGTATATGCTAAATTTGTGCAATTGAGAATTATTACATGATAATGAATTTATTATACTATAATGTATATGCTCAATTTATTATTATAACTAGTACAGTACCCGTGCGTTGCACGGTGGAAGTGAGTCGGTATGTAAGGCGTGCGTTGCACGGTGACAGCGAATTGTTATTTAAGTGATGCGTTTTACGAAAAAAATTTAATTTAAATTAATATTATGTTCTACACTTATGTAATTTTACATAATTTAGTATTTTAATTGTTATAAAATTACTTGTAAGAGTATCATAATTATTAAATTTATCAAGAAAATTATTAATACAAATTTTAGATGACATATATATAATAAGTAGGTAAATATTTGTTAATAAATAAAAATCATATTAATTCATTATTAAATCATACACAATTTATAAGTATATATTATGAAAAATAATAGTGAAGAGTTAAAAAAAAATTAAAGTATAAAGTTTACAGATTTTGAAAAACTTCTCTATACACAACATTTGTAGTAGTGTTGCTATCATTATCATCAAGTAAGATCTTCAAGCCACCACGACTTCTAACCCTTGAAACAGCAACGTACAATTGGCCATGAGTGAAAACTGGTTTTTGCAACAATAAACCAACGTGCGAGAGTGATTGTCCTTGGCTCTTATTTATTGTCATTGCATATGATGGCATGAGAGGAAATTGTCTTCTTTGAAACTTAAATGGCAATCTGGGATCAGCAGGCGTAAGAGACATTATTGGAATTAGTACCGTTTGCTGTGCATTTTGGCCAGTGAGAAATCTTGCTTCGATAACATGTGTGCCAGGCCTTGTGATCATCAATCGAGTCCCATTACATAAACCATTTGCATGATCTATGTTTCTCAACAGCATAACAGGAGTACCGACTTTCAAAAATAATTCATGATTCGGAATCCCTGAGCATCTGATACTGTTTAAGAATTCCGGAGTATGAACTTCTTGCAATAAACCTGTGTTGTTTTCTGAGTTGCATGTCGAGTCAGAACTTAAATACAATCTGCCGTCACCCTTGTTCAAAGAAAGCATGTATTGATTTACAGATTCAACCCCATTTAAAGTTGGAGCAGGTATTGCTCGTTCTTGTAGATAAGTTGTATCTGTAATATCAATACCATATGATGGAAAAGTACTGTGAACAATTGATGAAATTGGATCTTCTGACTATTTCAATAAAATGTAATCCGGGATGTCAATATTGACATGTCCATTATTTGCGCCACCGATTGTACCATCTCCAATACCGGCAATCCAATTTGCAAATTGTTCAACCTCATCAGCTGCATCATTGGGACCCAAATTTGACAGTCTCAAATTTTTTGTCAATCTTAGTACCCTGCAATCTTTCCACAGATAAGAAGAATTTATCGTGGCATGAACAGTATCTTGTCTGATTCCTTTTGGGATAACTGGTAAGATCTGTCGAAAATCTCCTCCAAAAATGATTGTTTTTCCTCCAAAAATTCTACGTGCACTTGATGAATCAGAAACACGCATTATATCTCGAAGTGTTTGATCCAAAGCTTCAAAGCAGTACTTGTGTATCTTAGGTGCCTCATCCCAAATGATAAGTTTGCATCTAACAATCAATTCTGCTAGCGGACTTCCTTGAATAATGTTGTAGGTGGAATCCTCATTTAGATTTAAAGGTATCTTAAATCTTGAATGTGCTGTCCGTCCACCTGGTAATAATATAGAAGCAATACCACTTGATACAATATTTAACACAATTTCTCCTTTTGATCTCAATGCTGCTGATAATGTCTTCCAGATAAATGTCTTTCCAGTACCTCCATATCCATACAGAAAAAACAAGCCTCCTGATTTTGATGATATAGCATCTAAAACAATTTGATACACATTGTGTTGTTCATCTGTAAGTTTGCTAACGAACACTTTGTGATCATTTTCCAATTTCGTTCTGTCATATCTCATTTCATCATTTACCAATCTGTTTTCCTCATAATGAAAAAAGTCAGAATTGGGAATGGCATACCTTCAAATTCTCGTAAAGTCCTACCAAAACTCTTCAACATCTTTTCAATTTCCACCAGACAATAACTTTGAATTTGTTCATCGGTCAAGTGCAATTCTGTACATTTATAAGAATATTTAATAATTAAAGTTCAAATATTAAGGAAAAATTAAAGAAATATTAAACAATAAAAATTTTATTTACCTGGATGTTGCAGCATTGATCGTTGCTTATATAATACGTCATCAGATAAATATATCCAACAATTATTCCACACGATTTCTGGACGTCCCATTGAATCAGATGCTAACAGTGTAACAAATAACTTTCTCAAAAATTCAGCAGATGACCAATAGCTTGCTTCAATGATCCCATCAATAAATTCCTTATCATCATCTAACAATCCCAAAGCATAACATGCATCTCTGAATGAAGCATACTGTACACCATTAATTTTTCTGATGTCTTCATAAGACATTGGGCCCCGCACTACATTAAGCAAACATCTCAAATAATACATTTCCCCACTGCCTGGTGGAACAAAGAAAATTCTTCCAATTGAGAAATTTTTTTTCCTCAGTACCCATTCTTTTGTAGCTTTTTTCCAAACAAACCTTGTTGGAAATTGAACATAAGTAAGTTTCCGCGCCTCAGGATACTTCTTATTTGCTTCAAACCAAGCTAAAAAGATACTTTCATGAACCGTTGGTCTATTGAGGACATCGTCAATCGAATCAGAATCTTGAAAGAAAACTATCTGTTCATTTTCAAGATGAAAACTTAATCTTTCAACGGGAGGATATTCGTATTGAATGTGAAATCCAAATATTCTCCATGCAGCCTCACAGGGGGAAATATATCTGCAATCATAGTACATTCTTATTTCATCAATATTTTTCCCACTTTCTTCATCCTGAGCACTCTGATAAAATGCTGCGGTAACACGATCATGACCTTTGTTCACATATTTGAACATATATTTTATTGATCTTGACTGGTTGCACCATTCCACATTTATATGCGCAGCATATTTCATCAAAAAGAATTGAATGTGAGGAACCACGTATCGATTATCCATCACCATTCCATTCTTCAAAATTGTTCTTCCATTGTCTCTGCGTCTATATATTGGATATCCATCTTCATCTGTAGTTGTTGTCTCAGTAAAATTTCTTGGAAAATATTTACTGCAGCGGCCATTTCTCATGCATGGTGAGTTTTTTTTGCAACACCACATGGACCATGAATCATGAAATCCTGTACAGCTGTGTAACATTGTGGATCCAACTCTTTATCAGGTATTTCAGCTGATATAATTTGGTCAATCACCTCTGATCCTCTAATTTGATCCTCTTTCGATATGAAAAGCAATATATGTGCATGTGGAAGGCCCTTTTTTTGAAATTCAACAGTGTAAACCACTATGATTGAAAATAAAAAACATAAAATTAAATTAAAATAAAACCTTAAAAGAAAAATAAATTTTAAAAAATTAACACGTACCTGCTTTAACATTTTCAAAGATATTATTTTGACGCAAATCTTGAATCAAATTGTCTAGCTTCATTTTGAAAACTCGACAAACAATATCGGGACGATCTTCAGGTTTCAATCCATTTTCTTGCACATATCTAACAATTTCTGGACATCTTGGATTGCATGTAAATGTGATGAATAAATTTGGATATCCAGCCCACTGACAAATAGCCATAGCATCTTGGTAATTTTGAATCATGTATCGAGCTCCTCCAATGAATATGGAAGGCAAGATAACTCGTCTTCCTTGAGTTGCCGGATTTCTTTCACCTCTTGTTAGAGCCTCTTCTAAACCTTTATACATATGACATCTCAATGATTGTTGATGTGTACGTATGTATAAAAGTCTAGCAGATTCAATCATTGTGTAGGCGTCAACAATAAATTGTTGAAATAACCTCCTTGAGCTTAGAATGGTTTTTGAATCACAATCTCTTTCATGCAACCGATAGGCAAAATATTCTCTTATGCTGACCATATTTCGAGAAAAATTTGATGAAGAACTCAAATCGGAAAGTGGTATATCTTCTCTATAACCGTCTTCACCATATGGAAACAGAAGAGGATATTGTAAACCCAAATAGGCTGTATTTAACTCATTAATGCGTTTCAATTCTCCTATTTGAGTTTCCAATATTATGTCTCTATCTCCAAAAGAATGATCAAAATCTCCAACAACTAATGCAGCCACTTCAGACACAGTTGGAAGATTATAGGTTCTAGCATCGCCCCCACGTCTACCAATCAGTTTCAACTTAACATCAGATTGGCCAAGATCAACAATGTTGTGCTTTGCCATCCTAAATGACTTCACAAGAACATTATTATCATCCAACATGTTTTTAAGTGCAGAAACAATCTCGGCATGAAGTGTGTTTATGGATTTTTTGTTCCTACATAAAAAAAAAGATTTAAAATCCAATTAGAAGGAACACACATGTTATTTGTAATTATTTTTAAAAAAATGTAACAGAAATATAGAAATTACCTCACAGACAACATTCTATTTGCGACTTCATTTTCAGTATCATAAATATATAATTGAGCAAACTTTGGTGCAAAACCTTGAGGTGGCAATAGACTTCCAATCATATGATAATTCTGACCGTGTAGTCGGAATGTCGGTGGAGAATTACCAACATTTAAACTCAAATCTATCTTGCCTCCCATTGATGTAAAAGAAAACATACTATTATATGAACGGATATTATCAAGAAAATGTTTACTCTTCTGATCATTATCGTAGAGCAAACTTTCCAAAACTTTTGGAGGCCTTTGAACAGGAGGCAATTTAATTTTTCCTCGAATACAACATGATGTATATTTCGTGGTATGTGATTTTGAATTTTTTCCCAACCTTTCATCATACCAAAAACGTGCTCCACAAAATTCACAAATAAAAATTGGATCACCAAGATCTGAGTAATCTGAAAATGTTAAGAATTTTAAAATTTTTAAAAAAAAATTATATAAATCATAATTATATTGGTAAAAGTACACTAATTATATATTAACAATATATGATTATTTAAATAATAAAATTTTTTAAAAAAATAAATTTACCAATAGAAATTTGTTAACAAATATTTTTGACATTTTTATAAATATTATAAAAATAACAAAAAATAAATAAATTAATTAGTGTAAAAAATTAAATTACAAAATTACACATAATTATTAACTCAACATTACAATATTGCTGCAAATTGTGATTATAATGTTCACCTAATGGGGAAAAAAAATAACATTAGATTTATATAATTAATATTACAATTTAATATATAACTTCTAATTAACATATACTGCAATTAGTACCTGCATTAGGCATTTGTGTAACATGTATATCAATTAATTGCTCATCCTCCAGTGATTCATTAACTGTTAAATCAACAATCTGTTCATCTACATTTGTTCTTTCACCTGGATTTGTTTTTTTAAATAATTAATTTATGTATATGGACAAATATCAAATAAAAAATACGTAATAGTTGTTTTTTTTTTTGAAAAATATACACTACTTAATTGCAAACTTACAAATCCGAAATATAATAAATTTGCGAATAGAAGGCAGAAACGCAAAAAAAAAGAATTTCCAATAAATATTAAACAAATAACTAATTTAAAAGAAATAATTTTTTTAATAAAATAAATAATTTAAATTGGACATATTCATTAACTTACCAGTACAATATTGTTGCCAATTACGATCAAACTGTAGACCTAATTAAGATAAATAATTATTTAAATAAGAATCATTTAATAAATATTAAAATTTAATATCAACTACTCAATTAAAATGTACTGCATTCAATACCTATATCAGACATTTGTGTAACATGTATGTCAATTAATTGCTCATCCTCCAATGATTCATTAATTGTAAAATCAACAATCTGTTCAGCTTTACTTGTTCCTTCACCTGTATTTGAAAAAATATGAAAAAATAATATGAAAAAAATACCCCACATATAATTTTAAGTATCCAAACTAATATGAAAAACTATATAAATAAAATTAATTTTCATCAAAATATTTACAATTTTAAATTACATTAATTTATTGTTTTAGTAAAATAAAATAATCAATGATTAGTTTATAACAAAGAAATTCAATGATTATAAAGAAATATGGTATATATATATATATATGTGTGTATTTATATATAAAAGCAGAAATCTATTCGGTCACATTTTATGTATTTATATATAATTGATTAAAAACTATGTTAAAATTAATTTAAAACCTATGTATTTATATAATCTATTCGGTCACATTTTCTGTATTTTATAATTGATCTGTCCAACTTTCACATTTTATGTATTTATATATAAAAGCAGAAATCTATTCTTACTTATAATTACAATTTAAACCAAACCATAAAATTAAAATTTTTAAATTGTTGAAATAATAAATAAAGTTTCTAAATTATAGATAAATATAAATAAATATTAATTAAATTGTTAAAATGAACTAATTAATATTATATATTACTTATATATTTAATTTAAAAAAATGTAAATAATTTGTTAATAATTAATTAATAAGTAATATAATATTAAAATAAGAAATACAAATTTAAAAGGTAAGTATTAACAGAATACTTATTATTTGGGCCACAATTCAACACTAATACTTAAAATTCAATTATTTCAGCCCAACATATTTTGGCCCAGCTCACAATGTATAATTTTCGGACATAAGTGGCGGATTAATCGATATATATACTATGACTTAGTGTATTAGCTTTCATAAAGCATTTCAGCTCATTAGGGCTTCTAGATTTTTCTCTCAAAATCCGCCGCCTCCCTCTCCAGCTGCAAACCTAAGCCACTGAGCCTCCGCCTCCCTCCGCCTCTCTCCGCCTCCCTCCGCTTCCTTTTTAACCTTCCGGCTCTCTCAACCTCCATCATCATCTTAAGCAGCCCTCATCATATGTCTGCCTCCATTCTCAGACTTGTGAACTCGATCCCCTTTTAAACACAGACGCAAATTTAGGGTTTTTTAAAGTTTTTCACATGTCCGCCTCCCTCTGCCACCTCACTCACCTTCCGCCATCCTCCGATTCAAGGTTTTTTAAAGTTTTTCACATGTCCGATTTAGGGTTTTTTAAAGTTTTTGATTTTATAGATCTGTCGATCTATATATCCACATATCTGTGGATCTGCATAATTTTTCAGTGTTTATTATATGTATGTTATACTATACTTTTAAATTTTTTTGAATCTCCCCCAACTCTACCTCTTGACAGCCCGATTTAGGGGTTTATAGATCCGTGGATATATAGATCTCTGGATCTATAAACACTTTGTCTATTACTGTGAAAGTTGGGCAGAAGCAAGCTGATAAGCTAGGTTCCACCGTTTTCACTCTGTAATTTTTCATTGTATATTTTACTTTGATGTATGCATTACTAATTTTATCTTCTATTTTTTTCTTTTATCTCAGGTACTAAATCACGAAAACTTAGCTTGAATCCGAAAAAAGATAAGTTCATCTATTTTAAGTTTCTCTATATCTCTGCCTAAAACACACACACACACACACACACATTTTATGTACTAATATACTCTATCTCCCTCTTAATAGATAAGTTTCTCCATGTATCTCTGTTTCTGTGTAAACATGTAAACATACATATATTTGGGTGTTTTTAAAATCTGTCTCTATTATACAGATATGTCTATCTATATATCTCTATTTCTGTATTAAATTAAATATAAACTATAAAGTTCACTAACATTTCATTTTTTTCAGGCTACTCCTCCAGACTAAAGTTGTTGTATTGATTTCAAACTTAAATCTATGTCTCCCTATTGATAGATAAGTAGCTATCTGTCTATCTCCAATTTTAATTCATTTTAAAACATAACTGTACTAAAAATGTTTACTTTAGCCTATTATTTTTTCGGATTTATATGCAGATAAACGATGAAGATTAACAATGAACACGGTATTCCAATATAATTACCACCTGAAAAGGTAATAGTTCTTAAAAATTTTAATGAGAGCATGTGTGTATGTTTATACTATTGTTGTGTTCTGCTGATCATGCTGGAATTTTTCTTATAATGCTGAATTGAATGAAAACATTTTCTGCAAAATCATACCTCCAAATGAATCTGACACGCAAATTCTTTTTATCCGTGCTTCTGTTTCACCAGAAAATGCTTTATCCTTCAATGTGTTTTTCATTTTCTCTGTAAATTGTTCTTGTGATCTGGAATTCGAATTTTTGAATTGTAAGTGGCGGTTTAAATTTTTTTCCACTACCTAGTAACGTAAATCACAATTATATATATATATATATATATTTATTTAGCTTATTTTTTTTAATATTTTTTAACTACCCACTGATATGGTTTTGCAATAAACTGATTGTTATATATATATATAAATTTATATAAGATTTATTAATACAGAAAAGTGAATGTATTGGGCCAGACGAAATAAATTTATTTCTGAATTCAAAATATTTATGTGGGACAAATTTTAGTTAATAATATTTTTATGAAAAATTAGATAACTACTATAGATAATTAAACATTTAAATTTTTTAGATAATTAAATATTACATTACTCAGATAATTAATTAATTATTATTTTTAATAATTAAATTAATATTAGTTAATTATCTAGATATTATTTTTTTCCTGCTTTTCGATAAATTCATATAATTGCAAAGTTATTTAAAGTTAAAAATTTATTTATTATTTATTTATTACATGTAAGTAATCTGTCCTATAAAAATTAAAAATAATGTGTATTTCATTTATAATTTATTTTAACAAATAATTTTTTATATTTTAACAAAACTATATATGTAAACTTCAATGTATGGATGAATTTTATACATTAAAATCTGTTATATAATTTATATATGATTGAATGTTACTGTTATTGTTTATTTTTAATATTAATGTGAAAGTTAATATTAAGTGTTCCCTGTATTTACAAAACTATATATGTAAACTTCAATGTATGGATGAATTTTATACATTAAAATCTGTTATATAATTTATATATGATTGAATGTTACTGTTCTTGTTTATTTTTAATATTAATGTGAAAGTTAATATTAAGTGTTTTGAATTTAATTAACACCTCTTTCTGTTATATATAAATCTGTTAATTCTTTGCAATTTTAATTGTCTGTGGCTCTCATTTTAATCTGTAATTTTAATTATCTGTGCCTCTAATATTTTAGTTGTTCCAATTATTGAAAATGTTTCTGTTATTTAATTTAATTCATTGTTAGTATGAATTTTGTTTTATTACTTGAATGTTTGAAAATTTATTTGTATGCTATAATGTTATACTTCTGAAATCTGTTATATATATGATTTAATAATGATATATATATATATATATATGCATCAATAGTTGTATGCTATGATCTCTGCAACCATCTATCAGATCAGTATGATCTGAGATTGTTCTTTTTTAGAACAATCTGTGCGAAATCTCTCGGTGAGAGGTTGTGGTCTGTGTCTTGTGTTTAACCCGATGGGACCATGGACTTTGTGTGACCCCCTGCGCCCCCGTTCATACGGGTGATTGTGAACTGGGCAATCCACTTACTCCTTTATGGTTTTTGAGTGGTTAATAATCGATGATCCAGATTTTTCGCACTTCTTTCTGTTAGAAAATTATTAGTTTAATCTGTTTTTAATTGTGCACTGTTTACGTTTATTATGATATGTACGGTTGGATTTTTTTTTTAATTGTTTTTAATTGTGCTCTGTTTATGTGCAAATAAACTGAATATTAATTTGAATGAAAACATTTTCTGCAAAATCATACCTCCAAATGACTCTGACACGCAAATTCTTTTTATCCGTGCTTCTGTTTCACCAGAAAATGCTTTATCCTTCAATGTGTTTTTCATTTTCTCTGTAAATTGTTCTTGTGATCTGGAATTCGAATTTTTCACACTTCTTTCTGTTAGAAAATTATTAGTTTAATCTGTTTTTAATTGTGCACTGTTTATGTTTATTATGATATGTATGGTTGGATTTTTTTTAATTGTTTTTAATTGTGCTCTGTTTATGTGTTTTCTGTTATATGTACGGTTGTATTTTTTGTTTAGAAATATTTGTGATAAAAAATTTAAAGATATAAAACGTGGGTTCAATAAACCTTAATGTTAAACTAAAACCATAATCACACATAAAATCCAAGATATAATAACCAAGACATAAAGAAAAATTGTCCAAATGAATAGAAATCCAAAATGCAAAACTTAAATTGTCTGAATCAAAAAGTTTTCTAAATAGATTAACTTTAGATTACTGAACTACTCCTTCTTCACATTCATTTTCTGCCTTTTCTTCAATGCATTTGATGGAAACTCGTCGATCAATTTCCGATTTGTTTCATCCTCGTTGATGAGATCAGCTTAATTTTTTCTGTCAGTTGTTGATTTCATTATTGGTGGTATCTCCAATGCATCACATATATAAGCAGCCTGAAAAAATATAAAAACCATTATATTTTTTTACATATGTATTATACATATAAAGACATTTATTTTTTTTATAAATAAGTACCTCATCAGCATCTCCATGCATCTTTCTCTTCCCCTTTGATCTTCTTACAGTCTCCTGAAAAATATAAAGTTTTCATTAATTAGACATGTAAATTTGTTCCAACTATTTATAAAAATCTGGTGTTAAATAAATTTTTCCTATATAACTTGCCTCAATCAATGTCCTCATCTTATCATCGGTTGTAACCTTAACAACTATGAAAGGTCCTTTCATTTTTTCATGCATCACTATTATTTTGAAAAAGCCTTTTGCACCCACAATTTCATCAATTTCAGTAGGTTGTATATCAAGAACCTGATCCTGCCATAAAAATTTGTTAACCTTTTATTCGATTAAGTAGGAAAAAATTTAATATTTTTTTTACTCACTTCTGCCGGTTTTTTCCAATTAATTCCAATCCTTGAATATCCCATATATCAAGTATTGTTTCTCCAGTTCCATCACCAACTTTAACATCCAATTTGTATCTGCATATGTCAAAATAATATAATGTTAGTTAATTCTTAAAAATTTTAAATCATTATAGAATTTAAATTAAATATTTAATAATAACCTTGATTTTCCACATATGTCAAATGTTTGACATTGTTGACAAAAAAACTTCTGCTCATCTTGTGGTTGCAATTCTTTCAAACATTGCTTGCATGCAAGGAATGAAAATCTATTAATTGACTCAATGTTGTTAATAGTGCTATGAATCCAGAACTCTCCAATTTGTTTTTTGTCATATGATATGTTAAAATTAATCAATCAACTAATTAAATTAAGTTGTATTAATATTGACCTGTTTATCATCTATCACTTGTTGAATTGTTTTTTCGATGACCACGTCATCTATGTTTCCATCAACTGATCTTAAAGATGACATAGGCTCTTCCGTGGAATCAACCTGAAAGAAAAACAGAATACACAAAAAATGTATAATAAAATTTATATATATAAATTTCGATATAATTTTTTTAAATAATGAATACGAATTTTCTGAACAGACCATCTCTTCAGCATTTTCTGCTCCAATTTTGGAAACTGAACCTTCCTCCTGCATCAATCAAACAACTTATTCCATTAAAAAAATATGTTTATCTAATTAAATAATTATATTGTTAGTTATTTTATGATTTACCTCAATCGAAAATCTCTTTCCACAAACTTTTTCAATTATTACCCTATCACAACAAATCCTAGCTACACTGAAAGATCCAGTGTAATTGCTAGTTTGTCCAGGCTGTACACTTATATTAAACAATGCTTTTCTGTTTGCTACCTTCTCAATTCCTTCTGGAATTTCATCAATCCTTCGACCCTGTAAAATACATGTAGTTAATATTAAAATATTGTAATATTTTTTTTTTAAAATAACAACTTTTACCTCTCTCAATTCCGAAGCCGTTTTTCCAAGAAGAGCAGTACTTTCTTTATCCCACAAAAGGAACGTCGTCGTTCCAGTTTGATCAACCACTCTTACTGTTAATTTGTATATGTAATATAAAATTTAAAATTTAGAAAATAAATATTTTAACAGAATATTAGATTTAAATATATTTAAATTTACCTTAGTCTTCCTGCAATGTCATAGGATTGACATTTTTCACAGAAAAATTCAGTACCACTTGTTTTCAGTTTCTTCTGACATCTCTTGCATGCCAAGTATGACCAGTCTCCTCTTGTCTCTACACACAAAATACTTGCATATATCCAGAAATTCCCTGTCTGAAACAAAAGCATATTAGATATTTTGTTTCTTAAATTATCTATATTAAAATGATCTTATAAGAATTCATAATACCTTTCCCTCTGAGAGAATTTTAGATATAGTTTTCAACTCAAAATCACCTTCTTTTATTTCATCATTCAAACTCCTTGTTGATGATAATGTCAAAGTAGAAATTGTACTTAATCTCACTTTTCTAGTAGTGAGATAACTGAAAATATGTAAAACAAATAATTTAAAAAAAATTCGTACATAAAGTATACTGAATAATAAATATAATGTACAAAAGTGCATATTGCAAAATATGATTTTAAATTAATTATATTACCCGAAAATAAACTCTCTTATATCCTCCAGCTTCTGATCAGTCAATATCTTTGTAACATTAAATAATGTTGAGACTGTAACCTCACCTATTGTGATATAAAATTAATATAGTAAGTATAATGCAATAAAATATACAACATAAAATGTAAATAACCTGTGCGTCCGTTTTTTTTTACTGGATTTTGAGAGAAAAATCTAGAAGCCATAATGAGCTGAAATGGTGTATCAAACCTAATTCACTAAGTGATAGTATATATATGTATTAATCCGCCGCCTATGTCCGAAAATTATACAGAAAAACAGATGGGCCAAAATATGTTGGGCCGAAATAATTGAATTTTCAGTATTAATGTTGAATTGTGGCCCAAATAATAAGTATTCTGTTAATACTTACCTTTTAAATTTTTATTTCTTATTTTAATAATACACAGTAATATATGATAAAAGTACACTAATTATAGTGTTGAAATAAATTAATAAATAAGTTCTCCATCATAAAATGGGCCAAAATATGTTGGGCCGAAATAATTGAATTTTCAGTATTAATATTGAATTGTGGCCAAAATAATAAGTATTCTATTAATACTTACCTTTTAAATTTTTATTTCTCATTTTAATAATACACAGTAATATGTGATAAAAGTACAGTAATTATAGTGTTGAAATAAATTAATAAATAAGTTCTCCATCATAAAATGGGCCAAAATATGTTGGGCCGAAATAATTGAATTTTCAGTATTAATGTTGAATTGTGGCCCAAATAATAAGTATTCTGTTAATACTTACCTTTTAAATTTTTATTTCTCATTTTAATAATGCACAGTAATATATGATAAAAGTACACTAATTATAGTATTGAAAAACATATGTACACATGAAAAACATACGTACACTAAAATTATAAAAGTACACTAATTATAGTATTGAAATAAATTAATAAATAAGTTCTCCATCATAAAAATAATTTTTATTTTTATTCCAGCAAAAAAAAAAACAAACATAAAAAAAAAACAACAAAAAAATATGTCCGAAAATACCTCTAAAAATAGATGCTCTGCATAATTGCATTATAATTCCAACAGGTGCTTCTGGACCAGAATCCAGAAATTTTATCACCTCATCAACATAGTGCTCCCAAACTGTGCAAGTAATTGTATTCCCCCTAAAAATGTGTTACGAAAACCATTAAAAAAAACCAAATGTAATAATTTCGAAAACATAAAAAAAATAAAAGCTCAACAGTAAAAATCTTACTCCAAGTCCTCAAGCAGTATGTCCATCAGCTTTGTCATCTTCCCATTTATCTCTTTCTGTTGTGGTCTATAGTGAGAAACTATAGCACCAATAACATCTGGAAAAAAAAAAATAAAAACAGTAACATATTGTTGAGATACATTAATGAATTTCGTTAATTCTGAAAATGCTCACCAAACATTGCAGAGTCGCCTACATTCTCCATTTGTGCAATGTCTGCAAATCTCTTTAGCTGGAATAAACACTTTGGGAATTCTTCATGAAAAACCTCAAACAATCTTGTGTGTTTAAATACGATAATTTTATGAATACAGGATGTGGTCCTGTATTTCATAATGTTCATCCCGATCATAAAATCTATCAGCGCGTACACACTGCCTTCAATTAGCCGTTGTTTAAATTTTTCAGAATTGGATCCTGGAATTGTCACATGAATTCTTTCAGCCTACAAAAAAAGAAACAAAAGGTTTATTTTGTCAGATTATTTGATTTCAAAATTTTTTGGAGAAAATTGCGATAAACATAGTGAAAAATAATATCCTATAATTAAACATGAGAATGTCATTACGTTTATTGTTACCTGACGATCATGGAAAATACATTCCATACCACCGGAATTGGAATTCTCGTAGCATCTTATCAGTCGCAGTTCGAGACCGAATGTACTTCTTCCTGGTTTGAGCATGTCGATAGTTCCAAATACTGGAGCCATTACTTGCTGCCTTCAGAACGTTGATTTGTGAAATTGCTCGAAATTTGCAGAATGAAATTACTGAGATCGTTGAAAAGTTTTGAGAAAAAATGAGAAGTGAACTGTTGTTTGCAAATGTATCGATTTCAATATTTCTTGCTTATTTTTTTTATGGTTACAAACATAGTGGGGAAGTGGATATCTCTTTAGTGGGGGAGTTACTGATTTTATATTCCAATATTCTTTATTTCTTATTTTCGTGCTCAACTATTTTCACAATTAATAAGTATTTAATCTTATTTTTCTGCTTTAAAAATTAATCTGAGTCATAAATTATAAATTTTACAATGCGTAAATCTATCTGAAATAATATAATTTGAATGAAATTATATTAGCATTAAACAGTTTATTTTGTGAAAATAAAAAAAAAACTTTACCTGCAAAAATTAAAAATAGTTATGGAAGAAAATGGAAATGTAGGTAAGCACACGTTCACATCTAATATGTTTAGTTGCATTTTTAAATTAAAAATTAAATGCAAATTATATACATGGGAAAATAAACACACGTTCTTAATGAATACATATTTTTTTAATTAAATATAGCGAAAAAAAGCAGAATAAATAATTGCCCTCAATTCACATGTAATATTGCAAAATTGCCATCAATTTGGAGGGAAAATTGGATTTTTTCTGCTTTTATATATAGTATAGATTTGAGAATCCATTTCTATAACTTTTATATCCATCATTCAAAACATAATTAAAAATAATAAATAATATCATGTGTAATCATTGACATATAATTTAAATTTAAATAATCAGTATTTTAATTATCTTTTAAAAACATTTTTTTTTAAAAAAAATATAATATTTATACTATTATTTGTTTTAACAAAAACAATGTTAATAAGATAATTAATTATCTGTAAAATATATAGATATAAATTAAATATCAAATTAATAATTTTATATTTTGATATATATAGGCTCTAAATATGTTTTTTTTTTTTTTAATTTTTGGTACAAAGTCATTTTGGAGTGGCAATGGTTAAGGAATGCATGTATCTATACAAATACTTGTTAGTTTTGTATACTGGAAGACTCGTCTTTGTATACTTTTCTGATGATATGATGATATGAAATGAAAGTTATTGCAGTCACTGTTTGCATTTAGATTATGTTCTATAATTGTTTTATGCAATGTTCCATATACTTACATTGTAGATGATATGGTGTGGGGAGTCACACGGTAAGATCATATCATTAGAACCTTGTAATGTATTAAAGAGCTCACGGCTTAGATGGTCCTTAACACACCATCGGTACACCGTAGAATAATCTGATAAGTTAGTTTATCTTGACTAACTGATTATTCTAGTACACTAGTTAGTGTATTGAGGAGGATCACGATAGGATACTATTCTCTGTCTCTGACCCAGTTACTGAGAGAATAAAGATCCACAGAGTTCGGGTTCTGAACTCATGTGATATTGGCGAGCATATGTGTGTGTTGTTTATTACTTTGATTTATCAATGGGTGAGATCTTTTCGTAGATCGAATTCGATATCTTGGGTAATAACAATGTATACATGATGTCTCGAGCAGTATGCATGAGCACTGTGTCCTGGTGCGCCAGGTTGATGATGTTCTCTTGAGGAAGCACAAGTTCATGTTGAAACCCTGCAGGTGGAATTTATTCCGTACATGAATAAAGCTTGTGTGGTACTACTCAAGGTTTTAGATGTTGATTAATTATAGCTGTCAGAGGCTTACATAATTAATTAATGAACATTATATCTTAAACACGGGGAATGGCTGGACTAAAGGAGAAAGCATATTCGTAAATATGTATTAAATTGGTAGGTCAGTTTTACTTCTTTAGTGGAATAAAAGTAAAACTTAATTTATTTAATTATATCCTAAGTTTATTGGATATTGGATATTAAATAAATTAGTGGGGCAATTTAATATTCTTCTAGATCCCTGTTGTAGCCCAATTGACTGAAAGTGGACTGGATATTGAACTTGAGATAGAGGCCCAGCCCAATAGGGCTGAAACATGAAATTTTCGCCCCTCCCTATATATAAGGGGAGGGGGGCACGAAAATTTGATGATGTTATTCATAGGAAATCAGCCCCTCTTTGTCTCTCAAAGTTATCCACAGATTTCACAACTATATCTTGTAGATTTCAGCCCACTCTGAATCTAGATACAGTCCGGGAATACAACAGAAGATCTTGGAGTGGAATACAGTGGTGATCGAAATTTTGAGTGCTAGGTGGCGCCAACTACAGTTCATTCAACAGCAAGATTAGATCTTTAATCTTGTCCACAGACCGTCTATCGATTTGTAAGTAGATTCGTTTCTATGTCTTCCGCTTTATTAGATTCGAATCTGCTTTGCATGTTTTTTGATTAGACTGTGATAAACATACATGTTACATAAAATTATGATTTGCATGAACACGGATTAATGAACAACCAAATGGTCCTGCGGTGGTTTAATTCAAAAAAACCCCAACAACTGGTATCAAAGCGGATTTTGGCACTGTTCTAGGATTAATCCAAGTATAAAAGTCGAACCACATGATTAAATTTGATGATGAATTTATGGTGTTTAAATTTTCAGATTTAATTGGCTATGTATTTCGATTTTTATGGTATTCAAGACTTGGAAGAATTTTTGGATTGAATTCGAAAATTCTAGTTTTGAATTGTTGGAATTTTCGATCATGATGAGATGTAGATTTGGGATGATATTTGATGGTCTTCAAATTTCCAGATTCTTGTCTCATAACTTTCGAAAATTTGAAGATCAATTTTTTCAAAAATTGATGTTATAAAATTTCCTAATTTTGTGTTAAAATTTTCGAACACTATAATTAAATTTGGATGGATTTTTGATCTACATCAAAATTTCCAGATTTAATTTGGATAGGGTTCGAAATTTTTGATGGTTAGATTTGGATTTGGTAATTTTTGATGTATATCAAAGATTGCCTAATTCTAATCTAGATAGGTTTGAAATTAGAATTTTAAATTTGGTAATTTTTGAAGTGGATCAAAATTTCCAGATTTTTATTCTTGAAAATTTCGAAACCTATAGCTATATAATTTGGAATAGTTTTTTGATTAATGTCAAAATTTCCAAATGTGAAATATAGTGTAATTTTCGATTTTTAATAAATTAATTTGGAGAAGATTTTGATGAAAATCAAATTTCCAGATTTATTAATTAATGTTGATCGAAAATTTGGTTGTTGGATTAAAGATTTGATGTTATTTGATGTATATCTTAATTTACCTAATTTTAATCTAGATAGATTTGAAAATAGAATATTAAATTTGGAAGAATTTGAAGTGGATCAAATTTTCAGATTTATTATTTGGATATTTTTGAAATCTATGTAATTAAAATTGGATAAGATGGTGTTTGGATATATACAAATAATTATCAAAATCCAATTGTGATAAGAATTTAATTTTGGATAAGTTTTGGAAGATTTTGGATTGGAATCAAATCTCCAAACTTTATCCCTAAAGATTTAGATTCTTATGGATAATATTTAGATTACATTTTTGATTTATATCAATATATCCAATTATTATTTAATTAGGGTGGTTAGAAAATATTAAATAAATTTGGTGGATAATTATTAATAATTTCCAGATTTATTTTGATGATATTTTCGAAATATACAAGATTTAAATTGGTGGATAATTATTTTAATTTCCAATTTTTATCTTGTGGATAATATCGAATTAATTAATTTAATTAATTGTAAAATTCGAATATTATTTAATATTCATGCATAGATATCATATGTTATTTTATGTGGATCATATAATACATGATTGTTGGATTTGTAGACTGTGTTTGTTTGCAGGTTTACCAACTATCATGGCTCCTTTGTTTTATGTGATGTATGTTTATGTTGAATGAATGTTTGGCCGTATGCCGGTTTGGCTACGTAATTTTAATCCATGAGAAAATCCATGGATTAGGTCTAGGTTTTATTTTACGTTGTTTTAATGTAATAGATATAAAGCTGTTAGGCCGAGTTTTTGAGTTGTAATTTTTATTCTAGCAATATTAGATTTTTCCTTTTGGAATGGATAGTCTGTATTGAATAAAGATCGGAGATCAACTCAAAGAAGGAAAGTGGTTCAGCACCAAAAAGGAAGGTTCACCGGTTCACGTCCCGAAACCCTAAATGGAGCTAGGATTTTCGGCGAGGTGCAGTGAAGGGGGCGGCGGTTCCTAGCCTGTTCCGGAGCTGACTTTCCAGTTTTATCTCATCAATCAACATGAGATATAAGCCATGATAGTTGGAATATTACTGTTGCTTATTATGTTGAAGCATGCAATGGATATTTATCTTTTTATGTGATGTTTGCATGTTCGATAATGGGATAAAATGAAACCTCAAATATAAATAACTAAGTGGGAGAGATTCATACCAAAGTATGTAGAAATCTCATACGGTCTCCATTAATATCTGGTTTAATTGAGAAGTGATGGGCATGCGCGTTGACATCGGTCTTCCTCCATATCGGATGTGTCATATCACAGATTTCTCTAGAAATTAAATCTCCTAAAAGGATAGTTGTAGAACACTATTAGAACTAACTGACTCCTCTATCTGGAGCGGTTAAATTCGAATAGTGATCTTGATGCGAAGATAATGGTATGCACACTTAGATGTAATTTATTGATAAACGTCAACACGATCGTGGCTTATCAGTTAGATGATTACATGACCGTGTTTAGTATCCGGCTATTAATTTGCTTGTTGTAAGGAAACTCAACTGGAGGCAAATTAAAGGTTTAACCTATTTAAGAATGGATTTTATAAACGTCCACACTATCGTGGCTTATAAAAGACGTTTTTAAAGTGTCGGTGGAAAAGTATATAATTTTTATGAGGCTTTCGATTATATACTGTTTATCCTAAACGTGTTATGTGACTGTACTGCATGTTTAATTTCAGTTATTTCATATCATCAATGGCACTCTCCAATCTGTCCTCAATCCTCAAAGAAAACAAACTTGTCGGTGAAAACTACAATGACTGGATTCGTAACCTTAACTTAGTTCTTGTTGCTGAGGGACACAAGTTTGTACTTGAAGAGGTTTGTCCTTAGACGCCAGATGAGGATTCTGACGAAGCCCAAAAGGTTGCATATGATAAGTGGGTTAGGTCTAATGAGATAGCGCGCTGTTACATCTTGGCATCTATGTCAAGTGTGTTGCAACATCAGCATGAGCCTATGAAAACCGCTTATGATATCATGTACAACCTTAGGCAGCTATTCGGTCATCAGAACCGCTCGGCACGCCATTTGGCAATGAAGAAACTAATGGATGCGAGAATGTCTGACTCCACACCTGTTAGGGATCACGTTCTCATGATGATGGGGTATTTATCTGAGATCGAGACCTTGGGTGGAGAGCTAGATAGCGATTCTCAAATCGACATTGTTCTTCATAGCTTGTTCTCAAAGTTTGAGCAGTTCAGGCTGAATTTTAACATGATTAAAAGGGATGTCGGCCTGACTGAACTGCTCATAGATCTTCAGGCGGCTGAATTGCTCCAAAAGAGCAATCTTGAGGCCCACATAGCTGAAAAAGGAGCGTCTTCTTCTGGTGGAAAAAGGAAGAAAAGAAACGCACCTAAGAAGGCTGCAGATGAGGCGCCTAAGGTGAAGAAGCCAAAGGCAAAGATTCCTCCTGAGGAGTTCAAGTCGAAGACTAAGTGCTTCAAGTGCGGCCAACCAGGTCACTAGAAGGCGGCGTGTCCTAACAAGAAGAAGAAGAAGAGAGGTACATCTCACACTCTGGTTGTGGAAACTTGTTTAGCAACTTGTTCTACCCAGTCATGGGTAGTAGATACTGGAGCTACTGATCATGTTTGCATGTCTTTACAGGAGTTCCTGGTAAAAAGACAGCTGAGTGAGGACGAGATCACCGTCTACATGGGCAATGCTACGAGAGTGGCGGCTGTTGCAGTGGGAGACGTTGTTTTACCTTTCAGTAGTGATAGAACTTTGGTTTTGAAAGATTGTCTTTATGTGCCTGGTTTTAGGCGAAACTTGATTTCAGTTTCTAAATTGATTATGGATGGATATTCTGTTTCTTTTGATAACAAAATAGTTATCTTTAGTGGTAAACATTTTATCTGTTCTGGCACATTGGATGGACACTTATACTTTCTTAAACCAACTGAAAACACTATGCATAGACAACTGTTGAATACATCAATCATAAACCCTAACAAGAGAAAAGAACCTTCGGGATTGAATCAAACCTATCTTTGGCATCTAAGGCTAGGTCATATTAACCTTAAGAGGATACAAAGGCTTGTAAATGATGGACCATTGTCTTCTTTGGTACTGGAATCGTTTCCTTTGTGTGAATCCTGTTTGGAAGGTAAAATGACCAAGCGTCCTTTCCAATCAAAAGGAAATAGATCCGAAGGGCTATTAGATTTGATTCACTCTGACCTATGCGGCCCTATGTCAGTTCAAGCTCGAGGAGGGTTCGAGTATTTCATCACTCTCATTGATGATTACTCTAGATACGGTTATATCTACCTGTTACGTCGCAAGTCTGAATGCTTTGAGAAATTCAAAAAGTTTAAGGCGGAAGCGGAGAAACGAACAGGCAGAAGTATCAAGTCACTACGTTCTGATCATGGTGGCGAGTACCTCTTAAGCGAATTTAGGGATTACATGGCAGAGAGTGGGATTACATCCCAGTTGACTGCGCCTGGAACGCCACAGCAGAATGGCGTAGCGGAAAGAAGGAATCGTACATTGTTAGAGATGGTTAGATCGATGATGAGTTATTTTGAGTTGCCTATTTTGTTCTGGGGATATGCCCTGGAAACAGCAGCCTATATTCTTAACTTGGTTCCATCGAAATCAGTTCCTGCTACACCTACAGAACTATGGACTGGACGAAAGCCCAGTTTGAACCATATTCGGATTTGGGGTAGCCCAGCACATGTGTTGGACAAGGAAGCTGATAAGCTGGCTCCTCGTACTGATGTAAGGCTGTTCGTTGGATATCCTAGAGGAACGAAAGGTGGTTTATTTTATAGTCCTAAGGATCAGAAGATCATTGTTAGCACCAATGCTCGATTCTTAGAGGAAGACTATGTCATAAACCACAAACCAAGGAGTCATATCATCCTTGACGAGTTAAGGGGAGGAACGAATCCTACACCAGTTGTACAAGAAGAGGAACCACCAAACACTGCACAACGTGTCACAGAAGTACAGGAACTGCCTCGTCGCAGTGGGAGGGTTGTACGCCAACCTGATAGATTCATTGGTCTGGGAGAGGCTTCAGATTTCCCAGAGGGTCTCAATGAATTGGATCCCAGGACCTATGACGAGGTAATTCGAGATAAAGATGCAGATTCTTAGAAAACTGCAATGGAGTCTGAGATTGGATCTATGGATCACAATCAAGTCTGGGAACTTGTAGAACCACTAGATGGGGTAAAACCCATTGGCTGTAAGTGGGTCTACAAGCGCAAGAGAGGATCTGATGGGAAGGTTGAAACCTTCAAAGCTAGATTGGTGGCAAAAGGGTATACTCAGAAAGAAGGGATCGATTATGAGGAAACCTTTTCACCGGTAGCCATGCTTAAGTCAATCTGGATTCTCTTGTCTATTGTCGCTCATTTGGATTATTAGATCTGGCAGATGGATGTCAAGACAGCTTTCCTAAACGGAAGTCTTGAGGAAAACATTCACATGAAACAACCAGAGGGATTCATTGCTAAGGGCCAAGAGCACTTGGTGTGTAAGCTTAAGAGATCCATTTATGGACTTAAGCAGGCATCGAGGTCTTGGAACATCCGATTTGACGAGGTTATCCAGTCATATGGATTCGTGCAAAGTCCGGATGAGAGCTGTGTGTACAAGAAATGTGACGGAAACGTGGTGGCATTCCTCGTACTTTATGTTGATGACATCTTGCTTATTGGAAACAGTAAGAAGGCGTTGTCAAACATTAGGGTGTGGCTGTCCGAGCAGTTCGATATGAAGGATCTGGGTGAAGCCGGACATGTCCTTGGCATCAAGATCATTCGAGATCGCCAGAAAAGGATGTTATGTCTGTCCCAAGCGACTTATATCAATACAGTGCTAGCTAGATTTGGCATGCAAGATTCCAAGAAAGGTTTTATACCTTACAGGCATGGAATTCATCTATCCAAGGAAATGTGTCCCCAAACACAGTCCGAGATAGAGGAAATGAAGAAAGTACCATATGCTTCGGCTGTGGGAAGTTTGATGTATGCTATGCTATGCACTAGGCCTGATATATGCTATGCCGTTGGCATGGTAAGCAGATATCAGTCTAACCCTGGACAAGGTCACTGGACTGCGGTCAAAAACATTCTCAAGTACCTTAAAAGGACTCGAGATTATATGTTGGTTTTCCGCTCTGATAGTCTAGTGCCTTTGGGTTACACGGACTCAGATTTTCAATCCGAAAAAGATCAGAGTAAGTCTACCTCGGGCTATGTGTTTACATTAGGAGGTGGAGCCATCGCATGGAGGAGCATTAAGCAGAAATGCATTGCGGATTCCACCATGGAAGTTGAGTATGTAGCTGCCTCTAAGGCTGCAAAAGAGGCTGTCTGGCTCCGCGGGTTCCTAGTGGGCTTGGGCGTGGTTTCTGATTTGCCTAAGACTATCACGATATACTGTGATAACTCTGGTGCAGTGGCAAATTCGAAGGAACCCAGAGCCCACAAGGCAAGTAAACACATAGAGAGAAAGTACCATCTTATACGAGAAATCGTTAAGAGAGGAGATGTGGCGATGGTCAAGATTGCATCTGAGGACAACCTGGCTGATCCATTCACAAAGAGCCTGGCGGCTAAGACCTTTGATGGTCACGTGGAGAAAATGGGAGTGAGATGCAGACCCAGTAGCGCAGTTTGAGTTGATAGTTTTAGATTGGAGAGTTTGCCAGTTAGTTATTATGCTTGAAAGACATGCTTCAAGTATAAGTGGGAGATTGTTAGTTTTGTATACTGGAAGACTCGTCTTTGTATACTTTTCTGATGATATGATGATATGAAATGAAAGTTATTGCAGTCACTATTTGCATTTAGATTATGTTCTATAATTGTTTTATGCAATGTTCCATATACTTACATTGTAGATGATATGGTGTGGGGAGTCACACGGTAAGATCATATCATTAGAACCTTGTAATATATTAAAGAGCTCACGGCTTAGATGGTCCTGAACACACCATCGGTACACCGTAGAATAATCTGATAAGTTAGTTTATCTTGACTAACTGATTATTCTAGTACACTAGTTAGTGTATTGAGGAGGATCACGATAGGATACTATTCTCGGTCTCTGACCCAGTTACTGAGAGAATAAAGATCCACAGAGTTCGGGTTCTGAACTCATGTGATATTGGCGAGCATATGTGTGTGTTGTTTATTACTTTGATTTATCAATGGGTGAGATCTTTTCGTAGATCGAATTCGATATCTTGGGTAATAACAATGTATACATGATGTCTCGAGCAGTATGCATGAGCACTGTGTCCTGGTGCGCCAGGTTGATGATGTTCTCTTGAGGAAGTACAAGTTCATGTTGAAACCCTGCATGTGGAATTTATTCCGTACATGAATAAAGCTTGTGTGGTACTACTCAAGGTTTTAGATGTTGATTAATTATAGCTGTCAGAGGCTTACATAATTAATTAATGAACATTATATCTTAAACACGGGGAATGGCTGGACTAAAGGAGAAAGCATATTCATAAATATGTATTAAATTGGTAAGTCAGTTTTACTTCTTTAGTGGAATAAAAGTAAAACTTAATTTATTTAATTATATCCTAAGTTTATTGGATATTGGATATTAAATAAATTAGTGGGCCAATTTAATATTCTTCTAGATCCCTGTTGTAGCCCAATTGACTGAAAGTGGACTGGATATTGAACTTGAGATAGAGGCCCAGCCCAATAGGGCTGAAACATGAAATTTCCGCCCCTCCTTATATATAAGGGGAGGGGGGCACGAAAATTTGATGATGTTATTCATAGGAAATCAGCCCCTCTTTGTCTCTCAAAGTTATCCACAGATTTCACAACTCTATCTAGTAGATTTCAGCCCACTCTGAATCTAGATACAGTCCGGGAATACAACAGAAGATCTTGGAGTGGAATACAATGGTGATCGAAATTTTGAGTGCTAGGTGGCGCCAACTACAGTTCATTCAACAGCAAGATTAGATCTTTAATCTTGTCCACAGACCGTCTATCGATTTGTAAGTAGATTCGTTTCTATGTCTTCCGCTTTATTAGATTCGAATCTGCTTTGCATGCTTTTTGATTAGACTGTGATAAACATACATGTTACATAAAATTATGATTTGCATGAACACGGATTAATGAACAACCAAATGGTCCTGCGGTGGTTTAATTCGAAAAAACCCCAACAATACTAACAGTAAGGACTTATTTATACCTAAAAAATAAAAAAAAAATGATTTTTTTTACTCTTAATATTTGAACATATTTCCTTTATTCTTTAAAGGGTAAAATTTATATATAGGCAAAATTATAGTGAAATTAGGGTAGTCAAACAAGATTTAAAACATAGTAGTTATTTTGGCAATTTCTATTTACTTTTACACAACACCCATCGATGGGCCCACAAAATTTGAATTTTGTCATAAATTTCGTAATGTTCTGCAAAAGAAGATTCTTGTTGTAACTGTCAACATATCATGAATTACGGTTTTGAATTGAATATTCAACTATCCCCACGCTCTCTCTCTCTCTCTCTCTCTCTCTCTCTCTCCTCATCACTCAGTTACCATTTGAAATCTGAAAAAAAAAAAAAACTTGAAGCAGCCTTCTTCATTCCAATCTTTCCCTCATCACTCTCTCTCTTTAACGTTCCAATCTCTCCATCTCTTCATAAATTCTCAGAGCCGTCATTCTCACCATTCTAACTGTTCACTCTCTCGCCTTCTCAGACCCGTCGTTCTCCAATCTTGCAGTTTGTGCCCTCATCGGCCAGTGGAAAAGAAAACTTGTTAGAAAATCTGATCGGAGATGGAACGAGCACCTGGAAGATGAGAGACGTCTTCATCTTCTTCTCAAGTAGGTTTAAAATTTTCCCCCGGTTTACGATTAAATTGTTTGGTTAATTTTGCAATGTTTGGTTTTGTAAATTTTTGCAATGGTTGGTTTTGTATCCCTAAGAATAGTGTTAGAGATTAATCGTAGCACTTATGATATTAAGTGTAGCTCAATTTAATATTAATCGTAGCTCCTGAATATTAATCGTAGCACTTGAATTTTAATCGTAGAACCACCAAAATTAATCTTAGTAATTATCATATTAATTGTATCTCGATTTAAAATTAATCATAGCACTTGAATATTAATCGTATCTCACTTAAATATTAATCGTAGCTTTTAAATAATATTTGTAGATTTTATGAAATTAATCGTAGCTCAATTTAAAATTAAGCGTAGCACTTCAATATTAATCGTAGAAGTTTAATCATAGTAGAACCTTAAGAATTAATCATAGCACATAAATTAACCGTAGCAATTTATAATATATTAATCGTAGCAATTTTAAACATCAATCGTAGCAACTTATAAAATTAATCGTAGCAGTGTATATTAATCGTAGTTGTTTTTATATTAATCGTGGCAATGTAAGTATCAATCGTATCAATGTAAATATCAATCGTAGCAATGTAAATATTAATCGTAGCTATTTTTATATTAATCGTATCAATTTCTAAGATTAATCGTAGCATCGCTAAATATTGCTACGATTAATTTAATCTTTCTACAATTAGTTTAAATTTGCTATGATTAATCTTAATTTTGCTATGATTAAATTATTAAATTTTTTATTTACATTTGCAATTTTGAAATTTTGCAATTATATGAAATATTAGATATTAATTATTAAAAGTATTTATTTTAATTGTAATTTTCCAAATATTGTTAGATTGATTAGCTTAGACAGCCGCTACAGCGGTTGAGTCCGACGGGCATAGTGTATACCAGACCAGAGGTAGTTGAGCAAATCAGAGCCACATTACATACTATAGGTGGTGATGATGTTGTGCAGTTGTTTAGATCTGGATGCTTCGGACATTTTCTCGACTACGGGGGTGGTGACGTCCACAAGAAGGTGATTCATTCTTTGATGAGTCATGAGGTGCGCGTGTCGGATCATGCACTAGAGGAACAGGAGGCATGGTTTCAGATTCATCGATCCTAGCTGCGCTTCGGTCCGAGTGAGTATAATCTGGTGTCAGAGTTACGATTTAACATCTTGACATTCAATCCAAATGGCTCGCACGTTGTTCCACCGAGAGCCGTCTACTATCGATTATTTGAAGGGAAGCACACGACCCTACATGAGATGGAGCTTAAGTTCGCACATATGAGGATGGCCAGAGACGCTCCAGATTATGTGAAGGTTGCGAACATAGTGTTCGTATACCGCCCAGATGATCTTTTGCTTGGATCAGAACCGATATACAGATCCATAGGTGTGGGCTTTGGTGGAGGATATGGACAGGTGGAATTCCTTTTCATGGAGGGGCATATTCTTACTAGATGCTGATGCACTTCATCAGCCTCCTCCCCATGACTCGAGCCGCTATGGACGGGAAAGGCCACAGGACGTATCATTTCTATGGGCCGATCTGGGCACTCAAGGTAATTAGTTTTAATTTTGTTGTTCTAAATTAGTGATACATAGTTAAATCAAGTCAAAATGTAAATGATCTATTAATTTATTTTACAGATATAGGCTTGTGAGGTGATACCTGAGTTGGCCCGTGAGATTGGTGTGCATAGTGAACAACTTACTATGCCTCGATGTTTGAGGTGGACATTCAGTCGCCCTACCACTGACGTATCCACCTTATTGCAGGGATCGGTACATTTTTAGGTTTCTTTTTCTATTTTGAATATCAAATCTATATTTGTTAATTAATCTTAATGATATTATTAATTTTATGCAATTTACGGATGGTTTCGTTGGTACCATCTCCACAGGAGACGGTGACTCCGTATTACCTGAGCATGCAACTGGAGGGCGGTGCTTAGAGTGTGAGATTTGTTTCTCCTTAAAAGGAGAACAAGAAGAAGATGCTTGCAAATGTAGCATCCGGCTGTTCCACTGAAGCTGCGGCCACTGTTGGGCTATCAACCCGAGGCATGAGGGCTGCTCGGAGACCACAGAAGGGTCTGCAAGTGAGTTGGGCATTGAGGGACGAGTCAGATGATGTGATATCGGGTCTCCTGTCCCCCCTGATAAGACAGCAGAGCACAGAGTAGATCTGGATCGTAGATTGAGCCCTCCTCGAGCATGGAGAGCAAAGCATTCGAAGAGGGATCGATCTCAAAGAAGTGGGGAACACGAGCATTCCAGATGAAGTGCGGGGGAGCCCTTAAAGAGTTTTATAGAGCGTTGGCTTCAGAGGGCTGTGCGTGCTGTGAGAGAGGATATGATGCCCCGTATTCAGGAGGTTGTGGACCAGGCTGTTGAGAGGGCACTAGCTAGGCTGCGTAGAGAGCAGGGACCAGCCCAGAGCCACCACAGTGATCGAGAGAGGGCTCGATGATAGCCCACTCCTGCTTCGAGCCACCATAGTGGTCGACGATCGGCCAGTCCCGCTCATAGCCACCAAAGCTCAGCTCGGAGCCACTACAGCCCAACCCAGAGCTATCACAGCGCTCGACGATCGCCTACTCCTGGTCCAAGCCAACCAGCACATCCTACTCCACCGCATGAAAGTGGCAGTACATCTTCCGCTGCCCCTGGATTTAGCTCGACCATGCAGCTGTTGAATGCTCATGATGATCTGATTCTGACTACAATCTACACACGATTTTGACAGCTAGGGCGAGGAGCGAACATTATGAATGTCTCCAACAATATGTTATTATGGCAGGTATGGTTTGACGAGCTTGAGGACTGAAAGAAGAAGATGCATGAGCAGACTATTTGTAATTTTTTGATCGCAACCAGTCAACGACTCAGGAGAGATACCAAGACTAGGACAATGGTCACGTCTACCGTTCTATATGTAAGTTGAAATTTTTTTTTTGGTAATTTGTATAGTAGTCTTTTACACTTACATGAACTATTATTGGTTTTTACAGGAGGCCCTGGTCGGAGCATGGAAGAGACTTCATCCTCTCGACCCTGATTGCAGAAAGACATACAAGGATGATGACTATAGACGGTGGAGGCTTGCACCCGGACTTATAGATCAGATACTAGGCAGAGATGGGTGGTGGATGATGCCATGAACTAGAGCTGATTATGTAAGTTAACTTTACAAGTATGATTAATGTCATATATTATTTGTTAACATGTCCTATATACTACGTTGTAGGCGATCATGGTATGTAACATAGAGATAGTGCACTGGGTCACTATTCGTATACATCTTAGTGATTGGGTAGTCAAGTTATATGACCCCTTCATGTTTCATATAGACGATCTGAGTGATCCTGAGATATACGAAAAGCGGGATAAAGATTTGATGCCTCTTCTTCATCTACTGCCACGTCTTCTCGCATGTACTGGACTTTGGGTGGTGGCCCTTCATTGGAGATGTCACAGGAGGAGGTGCATGCGTATTATGCGACCATAGGGGCTAGGATATATTCATTAAGTTATAGTGATAGACCTATCCCTTGAGCATTGTACTAGATTTTTGGATATATGATTGGATGCGTTTTACTTTATTTTGGATCTATATATATTTTCAATAACACCAATCACAACATTTCCAAATTAAAAAACTCCACAGTTAGAACATTAATCAATCAATATCTGCAGCCAATCGAACCGGATCGGTCGAACGGGTATGCTCCGTACTACCACAGATGCTACACTTCTTACCCGCTCTCCTACGTACAGACACATCCTCTGCTGGAGCATTTAGGTCCACACCACCAATACCAAATTACCGCTGCAGCGTGAGAACAGAGCATCAAATCCAGCTCAAACTCACGACAATCATATGTTCGATGTAGAAGATTGACCATATAACTGTGTGATTTGCATGTCACACACAATCCTTGGATTCAACAATTGTAAAGTGTGTAGAAATGCAGGCAACTGCTCGTAGGACTTGTCACAGTTTCCATAAACCATCTTAATGGCAATGTTCCTCGCGCGCAGAGCAAAACTATAATCGATCTGGATGCCGAACTCACGGATAAGCTCCACTATCATCTCTTTCGGCTTCAGGACAACCCGATCACTCACCAATTTACGTGTAAAATATTTCGCAAGTACTCGTGCAGGAACCTGGCGTGGATCAATTTGACTCATATCAAGGTGGCATGTGTGAGTGTCGTTGAACTTTTAGATTCTCCAAATATGTCCATCAGCAATGGCACACAACTTGAACGGGTAGACACCTTCATGCTTACATACATAGTTGAGACGTGTCTTGTTTGATCGATACATGACATACTCAACTCGATTCTGCATATGATAGATTCCCACGGCCAGAGCCAAGTCATCCTTCATATGGAAAATGGCTCCCTTATGTAGTGCATCTGTCTGTGCTCCTAGTCCCTAATCCCAGGATAGTGGGCCCGCAATGTCTAAATCAACAAGGGGAACCACCCAATTGCACGAAGCTCCCTCCGTTATATCCCGAAGACCAGTAGTAGAAGATGATACAGCTTCTGTCAAGCCTAACAATCTGTCCGTGCGTCCAGTAGAACGAATCCATCCACAGAACTCCGTCAACAAGGATTCAATCAAGGCCGTTATGTCATTCTCTTGTTGTTATTGCTGTTGTTGTTGTTGTTCTTCTTCTTCTTCTTCTTCTTCTTCTTCTTCTTCTTCTTCTTCTTCTTCGTGTAGGAAGTCATCA
Source organism: Perilla frutescens (assembly GCA_026008535.1). Classification (NCBI taxonomy): domain Eukaryota; kingdom Viridiplantae; phylum Streptophyta; class Magnoliopsida; order Lamiales; family Lamiaceae; genus Perilla; species Perilla frutescens. The sequence goes on along the minus strand of BRKX01000003.1, from coordinate 12,568,064 downwards.
CCATATTCAGGTTACCTGCAACCTGATAGTATTATGAGAAGTAGGGGACATGTAATATCCCAAACTTTTAAGTATTAAATGAATAGTGTATGTTAACCTTAAAGGTAAGTTAGAAAAAAAAAATGAATTTTTGTAGATCTCATTGTTCCAAGTGAGATGTGTCCGACGAGTGGGTTAGAGATACCCCAGACATTCTCGTATTTTTATTCAGAACCCTATAAACCTTTTCTAATATAATTATATACGGACTTTAAGAATTATCTATATATATTAATTAAATATATAGTACTTATATAGGGGTAATCCATATATATACGTATATATAGTTAATATAATAAAAAAATTTATAATAATATTAATAACAATAAAATAAATGAATGTTAAGAATATAAGATAAGTTCTTATTAGTACACATGGCAGTCATGCACAAACTTTTAATAATTCATATCCACGTGTGGTGATTAAAGATAAGCTTAGTGGATCTAATTAAAAGACAACTTGTGTGTATATATATATATACTAATATATATCATAGTTACATATATTTCTTAGAGCCAAGTATACGAAAATAATTATTGAAGGTATGCGAATACACTTTCACTCCTTTAATTAGTTATAAGAGGTCATTTTAGTACTCAAGCTTTATTAATTAGTTGTTACGTGAATATTATTAGCAATGAATAATTATTTTATTTTAAAGCAAGTATATTTTAGTTAATTGAAGGGTTGCTATTTTATTTTATTTTATCTTTTATTTTTTTTAAATGATCGATATTTAATTAAATTGTATTCATTTATGTTTAACAACTATATTTTGATTCCATTAAGTATACGGGTACACATAATAGTAGTAGTTATTTAATTTGAATATCTAGTTTAATCCGACTAATTTGTATAAGTTAAATCAATGTGTGTATATATATTTAGTGTAGTTATTTAATTTGAATATCTAGTTTAATCCGACTAATTTGTATAACTTAAATCAATGTGTGTATATATATATTTAGTGTAGTATTTATAACATGTGTTTAATTAGCTCATTTAATTGGATTAAATCTTATAGTGAACTTTTATTATTGGTATATCATCGGTTATTACTTTAAAATGTGTACCCAAGTCTTTAGTAGAGTTAAATAATAAATTTACTAGTTAGAGAAATATATGTTAACATGTAGAATAAACGTGTAAAATAATTAAGTAGTCTTACATTGTGATTTAAAAATTTAACTTTAACTCTTGATTGTTTTAGCGGCAGTATGTTAAATTACAAATACAACATATTAATTTAGCCCATAAGTTTTATTTGAATTTTCTATTTAACCGAGGACTCATGAATTATTTAGGATCATAAATCTTAGATTTTTAGATATATTAGAATTATAATTGGCCTAAATGATTTATTTGAAATTAATTTGATACTAGGTGCGGCCAATTAGGACCCTCGTCCACTTTGTGATTCCGTGCTCGATTATACGTGCTCATTGTTATCAGGTGGGCTATACTATATCTTTGTAAATTGTATCTTTCGAGTTATTAAGCTCTGCTTTGCTAAAATTGCATATGTGGCTATCTGTGTTAAATATTTACGTGCTACTGTATGTTGTCGGAGCCTCATAAACCAACACTGTGTTAATGTAAGTAGCTACAGTATGCATGCATTATTCGTCATGCCCTACTCCTTGTCGGTGAGACTAAAATGAAAAACTTATTGGTTACACTCATTGGATATACTTTGACCATACTCAACTTTATGCGTTGGTGATGTAGTACGGGTTGCGGGCAGTGACTGGTTATACTCTTAAGCGCTTCACGATAAAATGTTTTGGTGAACTTAGGTTGCTTTCAATTTTAAAACCTCCCAAACTTCACTACCTGCATGGACATTGACAGAGAATTTCTTTTTACTCTCAAACCTACTGTGATGTGTTTCAATATTTATAACTCGTGTCAATGCCTACAAGTGTACAAGCATGTGATTGTAGAATAAGATGATACGAGGTCGATCCACAGGGAAATGGAATAAAATTCAGACAACGCAAATACCACGACGTAAAAAAAAGCGAAATATCCAGACGAACAATAAGGAGAGGGTGATTTAACTAAATCAAAGTGTCAAACAAGAATAAAAGACACATACACATAAACAACAATAATTATCAATATGCTTTTCACTCAAGAATCAATGCTAAACAAAGGAGAGCTTTGAAGATGATAGATAAGGCGAAACTCTAGGACATGGTTGCACAACACTCATATTTACCTACAATGTGGGACTATACATACATTTATGCAAAGTTCATAGATAGGAAGACCACGAATATAGTAAGAGCATCTCTCGAATATCTCTTAAATTGCGAATGCGACAAAGATGGCTATCTCTAACGCATTCTAAGGTCGCACCTACAAAAGGCTCTAAGGGTCACAATTCCTTCCACATAATGACATTCGACTAAGAAGACAAATATGTAGATTCGATCCAAGCATGCTTATGATCACGGGATTGACTAGATGCAAGTGATTCATACATGTGATGCTAGTGAGATGGCCAACCAAACAACATCATTCAAGCCCTAGCATAGATCAAAATCTTGACAAAGCAATAACACACATATATATCCCAAATTATAGATTAATATTCACATTGTTTCACCATATCCTAGAGCCCTAAGGCTCTAGCCAAACATATTCACAATAAAATCAAGATTACATGAAGAGGAACAATAACCCATTCTAAAATACAAGTCTAAGAAAAGAGAAGAAGTGATAAAACCCAATGTAGAATACTCCTTCTTCAATCCTATGGCTTGGATGCTCAAATGGATGTGGAATCTTCTTCCCTTCTCTTGATCTTCAAAAACCCCTTCTCTTGCTATTTCTCCAAGTGATTTTCGTTCCTTTGGGTGTGTGTTGTTATGTTTTGAAATGCCCAAATGATATATAAATGAATGGACCAATAATTAAGTGCCAAAAGTCACTTTTTATTTTCGTCTGTGCGGAACTCGACCCCAGGAACTCGCGTTTGAGGGTCGAATTTGGAACAAAGGAAATCAGGTCTCTGAAGGCTCTGCAACACGGGATGTAGGTCGCGTTTCGGGATCGTGTTTCGACTGAAGGCCGAGGCGCAACACCAGTAACTCACGCTTTGGACCCGCGTTTCGCCTGAAGGAAATCGGCTCTCTGAAGTGTCTGCAAAGCGAGCTTCCGGTCGCGTTTGGGGGTCGCGTTTTGGCTAAAGGCCGAGGCGCGACCCCCTAGGTCGCGCTTTGTGCTCGCGTGTCGCTGTGCTTTTGAAGCGCGACCCCCTGAGGTCGCGTTTGGGGGTCGCGTCTTCAAGTGATGGTCTTTTTCTTGCTCGTTTCTTCATTTTTCCATGCCTTGTGTATTCCTTGTTGATCCCATTATCAATTTGACTTTGTTTTTGCTCTTTAGATCCCAAAAATTTTCTATATTGGCCACAATTCATTAATCAAAAGATTAAACAAAAATAAACAATATATACAACATATATACAAGATAACTAAGTGCAAAAGCACTCAAAATGAGTCCAAATGAGTGTAATTTATGCACTCATCAGACATAGATAGATTACTTTAACAAAATGATTTGCATAACTTGTATTGTAAAAACTTGCCCACTGAGTGCATTAGCACTCAGCCTAAATATTTTCAAACATTTTTCAGGTCAGTAGGCTGGCTCGTGGATGTGACGATGCTGAGAGATGGGCTTTTGTTATTTACATATTTTCCCATTGTCTCTTTTTGTTAAGTATTCTGTTAATAATGAAGTTTCCGCGCTTGTAATATCCTTTTGTTAAACACTAAGAACTCTGATCTTGGTGTTATGAATACATATATATTATAATAAAGCATGCTTGATTATTCTGAGTTTTCTGTTGAGATTTTATTAATCAGGTTACCCCCTTTCTTTCCCGCTTCTTAATTTCAACCCCCGTGGCATCAATTTCCACGGTTTTTCGGGACCGGGGCGCTACAGGACATGATCATCTCTACTAGGATTTTCGACTTCTGTGTTAGATGGCCTCACTCCGACACTGCTCAAATGTCTTGTAACCACATACACGACCATCTCGGTGATCTGTTCGTGAAGCAGATCAAGCAAATCTGCATCATCTTACAAAGAAACCCTAATCAGTCTGCCAGTATTGATGTTCGTCATGTAAAATAACTGATACTCCCCCATGCTCGGATCGATTTGTAACAATTTGTGCACCTCCCTCCCCAGTGAGATCAAAACACAGTTTTTCAGCTGACATCACCACAAGTTGCTCGTCACCATCCACGTATTCTGATCTCATCCATCGGCCACTATGTCGTACAATAATGCGACGTCTAACCATCTACATTTTTTTGCTACAATTAATTTTTAAAATTGCCACGATTAATTTTTAAAAAAAGCTACGACTAATAAAAAAAAGGCTACGATTAATTAAAGAAATGCTAGGATTAATTTAAAAAAAGCTACGATTAATTAAACAATTGCCACGATCAATTAAAACAATGATAGGATTAATTAATCAATGGCTACAATTAATTTTAAAAATTACAACGATTAATTAAATGAATGATACGATTAATTAAAAGAAATGCCACAACTAATTTAAAAAAAGCTACGACTAATTAAAAAATGCTACGATTAATTAAAGAAATGCCATGATTAATTTAAAAAAAAAAGCTACGACCAATTAAAAAATGCTACGATTAATTAAAGAAATGCAACAATTAATTTAAAAAATAGCTACGACTAATTAAAAAAGCTATGGCTAATAAAAAAAATGCTACAGTTAATTAAAGAAATGCAATGATTAATTTTAAAAATAGCTATGATTAATTAAACAATTTCAAATATTAATTAAAACAATGATACGATTAATTATTCAATGGCTACGATTAATTTTAAAAAATTCTACGATTAATTAAATAAATGCTACGATTAAATTTCAAAGCTACGATTAAATTTATAAATTAATCGTGACTTTACTACTATTAAATTTGAAAGCTATGATTACATTTATAAATTTCTACAATTACATTTTAAAGGCCACGATTAATGTAATTAAAACTACGATGAACTAAACATTGCTACGATTAATTTATTAAAGGCTACGATTATGAACCAATGCTATGATTACTTAGCTATGCCTAGGATTAAACCTTTTCATAATTCTAAATCTAACCTCAATTCAATCAATGCTGCGATTTAGTATAACTAAGACTAAAGTTCATATACAAAAGCCTACGAGATAAATAGGAAATAATTTCATAAAAACAGGACATTACAAAACGTACCTTTCAAAATGAAAAATTCTTTCCACTAATTTCTTCTTGAAGAATAATTTTGCACACGCCTTGCTCAAATTTTTCTTCTCTTTGTACACGCATTGCTCAAATTTCTCTTCACGAGCTTTTGCTCTCGGTTTTTTACTCAAATTTTTGTATGTGTGTATTATGTCAGGTATTAGTAGGGATGCCAATCGGGCTAACCCGTTCGGTTTCGGGCTAACCCGTTTCGGTTTCGGTCCTATTCGGTTCTGGCCTATTCGGTTAAAATTTTCTTCAGGCTCAAAATCTTCGGCCCTAACCCTAACCCTTCGGTTTTCGGGCTAGCCCGTTGGGCCAACATGTTTATGATTTTTTTTCCACGTGTATAAATTATATCTTGATAATTCTCCTAAATAATCATTAGCTCTTATTCTTGAAATAAATTAATACGTGAAAAATAAGATAAAATGAAAAGAACATGACAAATACAAAATTTAATTAAGATCAAACTGTATCAAATGAAAGAAAACAAAAATAAATGACATGAAAATGACAATAATGTACAATCATAATTTGTTCTTCCAAAAATAATCATTTTAAACTACACCACAAATCTATTTATAGCTTAATCTTTCATCTAATTTGAAGTACAATCTTCTTCTACTTTAACAATATTTGAAGCCCTTTCAACTTCATGTTTGATTCCATCTTTAAAATATTTATCATTTATTAAAAGAAATAATAATATTATAATATTATAAATTAAATAAATTAAAACATGATAAATTATAATAACTAGTTAGTCTAAAGAAATATAGGTAGGGATGTTAATCGGACCAATCCGTTCGGTTTCGGGCCAACCCGTTTTAGTTTCCGGCCGAATCGGTTAAAAAAATTTTCGGGCCAAAAATTCGTGGTCCTAACCCACCTTTTTTTTCGGTTTTTCGGGCCGGCCCATCGGTTTCGGGCTAAATTGACATCCCTAGGTATTAGTGTCTATTTATTTACAAAATTTACCTACCCTTCTTACACAAAAATAAAAATAGTGCAGTAAATATGGTCAACCAATTTCTACCATCTGATGTTTTTTATTTAATGAAGCTAGTAACTACCTCTCTTACACAAGACATAAATGCATTCAATTGAAGTAGTGAACTAGTGAAACTACTATTCACCGAAAAATTAATCGAAACCTTCATCGTAATTTAATTATACCTATACGATTAACTTTTAAGATTAATCATACATTGTTAAAATATAATCGTAGCTTTTAAAAATAATCATAGCTTTGTTAAAAAAAATAATCGTAACTTTTGAAAAATAATCATAGCTTTGCTAAAAAAATAATCGTACCTTTTAAAAATAATCGTAGTTTTGTTAAAAATAATTTAATCGTAGAATTAATTTTTAAAATTAATCCTTGCTTTTTTAATCGTAGCATTTTCACAATTAATCGTTACTTTTTAATAGTTAATTTTTAATCGTAGCATTAATCGTTATTTTTTAATAATATAATTTTTACAATTAATCGTAGCTTCTTAATCGTGTACTTGTTAAAAGATATTCTTTGCATTTTTCATAAATAATCGTAGCATATGATTAACTTTAAACATTAATCGTGGCTATTTATACCTAATCGTACCATTTTAGAAAATAATTGTACCCATTTAAATAGAAAATATTTGGACTCACATACAATATATATATATATATATATATATGTATATAGGGGAGGGTTACAATGCAAACCCTACCTAGTGTAGGAACTAGGAATTCATCTCACACCATACAATCAATAAAGATCTATGGTCCAGATTTGATTAAAATGAGTGGTGGCAATTCTGTAATATTTGAAAAAAATTCGCGCGGGGGTATTAACGTAATTTGATAATTCTTATAAAAATCACGGAGGATATTTGATAACATATCATCATGCTAACGAAGTATTATCATCATGCTAACGAAGCGTTATCTTTATGCTAATGAAAATTTTTCTCATATTGTTAATGAAAAATTAAATTCTAAAGTGTAATTATAAATTCTAATAGGATGAAATAAACCATAATTCAGATATAATAAACTTCAATGATCTAAAAATAGAATTAAATTCTAAAAATTAATTATAAACCTCAATTGGATGGAATAAATCATAATAACAATATAAATATAAAACATTAGCATAATGATATTATTTTATCAGCATTGCGAATAAACTATGTTAGCATATGACAATTCATCGTTAACATAAGTTATAAGCCATAAATGGATGAAGAAAACTCTAACTAATATATTCTAATTTGATGAAATAAATAATATATAATATTCAATTAGTAACTAAAACATAAAAATTAAATCATAAAAAATAATTATAAGTCATATATAATTGAAATGTAATAAATCATAATAATAATATAAGTATGCGTACTACATTAACATTATGATAATCATTCGTTAGCACAATGAATGCAATATGTTAGCATATAACAAATGCTTCGTTAGCATACATTATCAACTTATCATAATGCTGACGAACCATTATTTAAAAGCTTACGAAAACATTTTTGCGCTGGACACGAGTAAAAATCTATATTTTATATTTTTCATCTATATTTATTTGAACAAATATATCCACGACTGATCTTGAATTAAAGAGCATGAAAAGATCTTTAATTTGATATATTATTTGCGTTAATCCGATTTGAAACGAGTGAGTTATGGTCGTTCAAAGTTTTTAGGATTTTTTTATAAAAAGTGATGACATCAGCATTTTTTTATAGGGATTGGACAACTATACCTCCGCCTCATTTTTTTTACCTTGACTTTGACATTTAATCTCAACCATTAGATCATCTAGGTGGACGGTATAAGATGGGTTTCTAGTTCCTACACCAGGAAAATGTGTATTTTTTATCCAACCCCTATGTATATATATAAAGTTGTTGTATAGTTAGTATTAAATGTTAAAGTACACTTACCTAATGATTGGGTGTGGGGACCAAATATTTCATAGGGGTATTTGAGACATTTACACTCCAAATTGCCCACAAAACTCCCTATTTTTAAAACTTGTGTTTTTTTTTCCAATCTCTATTTACTTTTGTCCCTTTTTATCTATTTACCCTTCTTTAAACTTAAAAGTATACAAAGTAATTTCCGTACGTCGTGCGAAAGAAATACTAATTTAAATAAATATAAATTAAAATGATAACTACTTAAATAAAAATGAATGATCTAAACGTACGTAATGAAAGACAATAAAAAACTTTGAAAATGATAAAATATTTTTCAGTATTGCCGATATTATTAAAGTTGGAGACAAATTAGTCTACGGGGCTTACTGGGAAGAATTAAAAAAATAAAAAATAAATAAAGAAAAGAACTGGCTTCCACAAATTCTAGGTTCTACCAAGTGTTCGGTGATTACCCTCTTGCCATAGAAAGTTAACGCGTCTTCTTTTCTTTAATATATATATATTTTTAATTTTGAATTTGCTCTAGGAGGCCCAATAGACTACTTTATCTCCAACTTTAATAATAATCTCCTTTGTTATGATTGACATAAAATGGAAAGAGAGGTGTGAAAGCAACTCTTTTTTCAAGGTGAAAGAATTTAAGAATTAGAAAGATGTGGCCATGCGGGAAAGCACTTTCAATCGGGCTTTTCGATACTACACCTATGTCCAGTGCACACCCGCTGTGAGAATTCGCCATGTGTAAAATTGTGGTATGAAAAGTCAACAATTTCAGCGTTGCTCGGGTTAGGCCACACACTCCGGTTCGGTCTACAGTTGAGGGAATCATACGAAGCCGGTGACGGACGTTTGTGTCACCATCTATCCTTTGGTCAACAAATACAGCAAGGCAACTGAATTTTATTAAATGTTGGGCCCCATACTTAGAATATTGGATATTTTGCCTGGTTAATTATTTGTTATATCTCAACGGTGCTATTTCTTGTTTAGATCTGTGGCCGTTCATCCCTGGGAAGATTTCTCACATATTTGAATTAATCAGTAGCGGTGTAAATTAGTTCTCTTCTCATTTCTGTAGATTTATTCGTAATAACTCTCTCTAGTCGCCGTCCGAAATCTCACCGGTTGGTTTTATCGGAGGGGTCGCGTAGAGGTTGAACGCCGTCCGTCGCAATTGGTTCGGTTCAGGCGGGTTCTAGTGTCGGAGTAGTTTCATTCCTGTTGTTCCAGTGTTCATTATATGTAAGACTCGGAATTTTCTATTTTAGAGGAGGCAGTATGCGGCGGAAGAGTTGTGGCGGTTCCGGGCGTGGTAAATACCTGTCCTATTTGTGTGTATGCGTTTATTTGTTTGTTGTTCTGCAATGTGGTTTTAATTTTTTTGAATCCTCGTCCGTTAATTGGTATGAGATTGCGGTGTTTGTTTTTTGAAATTCATTTGAATCCTCGTCTGGGTTGCTAGGAGTTTGCTGTGTTCTTTATGTGATTTTTTTTTTGGGATCTTTGGTTCCCGCTGTGGCATCATTTAATTAAGGTTTCTGGATTTATTTTTTTTGTGTGTTCTGATTATGCGCAAGTATGTTGCCTAGTCCCCTTTACCTGTTGTTGTGCCGTGTCTTTGAGCTGAAGGAGTCATATATGAAAGTTGTACTGGAAATATAATTGTATGTGCGGTTGTCAATATACTTGGTCTGGTTGGTTTGTTTGTCACGAAATTCAGTTGATGGCTGGGTGAATTAAACGATGAATCGAGTCCAGAAGTTTGAAATGTTACTAGTTCAAGTTGTAGCTGCAGCAATGGCATATGATCTGGTTTTATCGGTGCAGAGTCTTTCTTTTTTCTGTCATGTTATGACACTGCATTCCCTTTACTTAAGTTCATGGTTTAGTTGGTATTACTGCACGATGAACTGACTGTTTTAGGTGCTCTGGTTTCGTGTCGTGGCCACCTATCTTGGTTGGACAACATCCGGAAAAATCTTGGGAAGGAAAACCAGCATCGGCTACAGCACTCCTGTTTTGGTCAATTTCTCTCATTTTCGGAGAAATCCGAAGCTCTGAACTCAAATGACTGATCTCCGAGTTTGAAAGCAAGACAGTCTCGAGACCGGGAGGATTGGTCTATGATCAATAGTAGCTGCAAATAGAGGTCATCTTGCAGTCTCAATGCCAGAATCCTGAAAACTGTGTTTCATCAACTCGGAGATGGAGGTTGAATTTATAGTCACAATAGGAGACCAAGGGTTTCGCGGGAAACAAGCACTAAAACTTGGCGCGGAAGTATACGCATTTATGAATGAAGCTGATGTTCTGCGACGTATATTGACAATATGTACTCGGTCTTTATTGTATATTTTTAACGTTCACTAAAAACCATTTTAGTTTACTTTGTTTATATTCACTTCTCGTTTAAACTTTGAATTAATATAAGCACATTATTGAAGTTCAGTTTAGTTAGATTTATACCGAATATTTACGAATCCGACGAGTGCATGTTCATTACCATAATACTCAGTGAGCCATTATTGTGCTAGAACTAAAACTTAATATCAATTACAGAAATAAAGGATATTAGGAATATTAAAAGCGAGACCAATATTATTAAAGTTAAAATTTGATAATCAGAAACAAACTTTACTTGGGGATACTCTTATACTATTCTAGAGTGGAAAAAACGCTGCCACTCTCCCCATTTAATGTCTAAAAAAATGATGTGGCAGGTGGACCTGAGAACAGCGTCAAACCACATCCAATCCGTCACTTGAATCGGGTTTAAAAGTTCGAACCGGCACACTCTACAATCACCGGTCTATTCCCAATTAAATTTACCCGTGGCAAGATCTGGTAGCCTCACTGCATTGGAGGGGGGTGTAGGGTCGAAGCACCCCTTTCAATAGTGTGAAAGCAAACTGATGGTGAGGAGACCGCATTGACGTTCTTGGCAGCTGATCCATTAAAGGTGGATAGCGTGTGAATGTGAAGCAGCTTTACTATATTTAATTTTCATGCAATAAATTCAAATTAATGGTGGTTTTAAGGGAAAAGTCTATCGTGTCAGTGCAGATCCAGCGTACACGTGTTGTTTTACTTTTTAATTTTAAAAAAAAAATACGCCTGTATCATTTTCTGAAATATCCGTGTACGATACGTATATTGCTTTTGAGTTAATGAGGCACTTATCTAATCTATTATTTGTACAGTTCATCTTGGAAATTATATTTGTTTTTCATTTATTCTTGAATTAGAATATTCAATTAATTATTTATGTCTCCAAATTACCTTAATTTTTAATAAAATATGAAAATATTTTTGTTATATATTTTTGATTAAATATAATTTACTTGTCTTTAATATCCATTTTTTACTTTGTTTTTTTTCAGTATTGGACACAAGCGTCGGTTGTTACTTGAATGGATTACTAGTCAATAATGGTATGCATTTTTATATCGGTAATTTATCCTAATATTAATTACAAAATTATATTATAATGTTATACAAATGTTGGCAAATATTAAAATCTGTATGTTTCATGCATTTCAATTTTTTTTGTTAATACTACGCCCAAATTGTTGTATGTTAATGTGCTTCTTTTTCAAAATCCAAGAAAAAGAATAAACACATTTTAAAGTTTGAAATCATCGAAGTATAAATAAAATTTGATTATTTTGGTATTTTTTTGTAGTGGACATAAATGTTGGTAGTTATTTGAATAGTTGATTACTCAACAATTTTTCTTCACATTTTGTATCAACAAATTAATTTAGTAATAATAGATTAATTTACAATTGTATACATGCATTGACAAATATTAAATAGAATTATAATTATTCTGAAATCAAATCGGACTACTTGTTGGTCTTTTTGTTTCAATGTCAGATGATCTTATGTAGAAAGATGTGTAATGTATTTGTGAAATTATCAGAATGTCAGTTTCCGAAAAATCAGTTACAATGTTTTTTTTAAAGGGTATAGGCTGAAAATAAATTTGTAGTTATTCGAACATTTTTTTTTTTGAAAACACGTGAACACTAACAATGAAATTATAAGTGGCACTAATCAATAATATTATGTTGTGGCACCGTACTGCATAGAGTTGTATCGTACAGTTTAATATGATACCATATATAAATATAATTCAATATTAATTAATAAATTTGAGTTGCGACAACATATTATATTATATATCATATATATTTTGTTCCAGTAGTATTTTACAAATTAATAAATAAATTTATATGTTCATACTTGAATTTATATAGGGAATAATTTAAATTTTTTAAAATGTTTTTTTAATTATCGGATGGACATGGTTGTATTATTGAAATTTCCCAAATATTCAAAAATGTAAGCAGTAGTTTTATCGTCATTCATTAATCTCTATTTTTGTACATAATTGGAATACTTAAAAGATATTGGCAGATGAAATTGTCATTGTACATTTATTATATTACTATTTTTTAAAATAAAAGAATAAACTATTTTTTTACAATTATACATGTCATTGAAATCAAATTGGATTATGTGTCGGCTGTAATCAAACTAAGTATAGCAGCGCTTGTCATGCTCAAACTTCACTCGTTTACCACCGATCGAGATTTGAAATTTATTTATTGAATACTTTGAGGCTCACATGTTTATTTGTGCTTAATCGACCTTAAACAACATTTTCATATTTAGGTTTAAATTTAAATATTCCTTGATTTATTTTTAAAATACATTATTTTGTTGTCCAAAAATACAATTTACTTAAAGGGATAAGATACAATTGTAGCAAAACACACTTAAGGTATTAACTCAATACCAATTAGACATTTAAAGTATGACTTATTTGTAGATCCCTTTCAATATTTTAAATAGATTAGTCGACCTGTTGCATTAAAAATCTAAATTTTGCATCTATAATTACTAGTAATTAAACCTGTAAATGTTGGCGATACAATTTGATGCTAAATTGTATTGTCTGTAGTTGTTAGTCGAACAAATTGAGACCATGGTTATATAGCACGCTGATGAGTGCTTGAATTTCACTCATCTGTACTAAATTTCACTCGCTTTTGAGTACTTTTTGCTCTAAGTTTATGTATATAAGTATGATAATATTGTATATTTTGTCGTTAATCTTTAATGTTGTTTAAGTGGCCAATACAGGTTATTTTTGGGTTAATATTGTACAAATCAAAGTTGAATTGGGATTTCGATCATTAAAGGCCGCAGAAGACTTGAAAAGATGAAAAAAACCAAGTATTGGGCTCAGACACGGCCTCGAGACGTGATCAGGAGTCATGTTGCAGAGCCCCTTCAGAGGCTGGAAAACATGAAGCCCGGACGCGACCTGCTGGCGCGACCGGCCCGAGGCCGTGTTGCAGGGGCCTCCGGGCGCGGGTGCAAGGCAGGCCGCGTCCTAGGGCCTCTGCAACACGGGCTCCGGGCGTTGCCAGTGTTGCCCACTTTTCAGCACTTCAGGGACTTATTTTTGTGTATTCCAAACTCGACCTCCAGGCGCGACCCAGACGAGGTCGCGGTCGGGACTGACGAATCTATTTTTGACTTTTGGCACTCCATTATTGGTCCTATATATCTTATAACTCTTAGAGAGTTCAAGGACATCATATTACACACGAAAATACTTTGAGAAACACTCTCCATTTGGGATTTTTGAAGATCAAGAACATTCAAGAGGAGGAGGAAGATTCAACTATCCATTTGAAGATTCAAGCCAAGGGATTGAAGGAGTTTGTTCTACATTGGGTTCTATCTTCTCCTTCACTCTTTTACCTTTGTTTTGAGAATGGGTTTTGGATCCTCTTCTTATATTCTTGATCTTGTTGTAAATATGGTAGGCTAGAGCCCTTAGGGCTCTAGGATGTGGTGAAACTTGTTCTTGATAAGGGTTTAATATATGATTATGCTTTGTCAAGGTTTTAATCCATACTTGGTCTTGAATGATGTTGTTTTAGTGGTCTCCTTACTAGCATCACATGTATGATTCACTTGCATCTTGCCCATCCCGTGAACATAAGCATGTATGGATTGAATTCATGTATTTGTACTCTTCGTTGAATGTTGAATATGTGGAAGGAATGGTGACCCCTTTGAGCCTTTGGTAGGTGCGACCTTGGAATGTGTTAGAATTAGTCATCCTTGTCGCATTCGCAATTTAGGAGATATTCGAGAGATGCTCCTTCTATATTCGTGGTCGTCTTACTTATGAACTTAGCATGATTGTGTGTTTTACCCTTGTTGTTGAATTAAGAGGAATGTTGTGAATCCATATCCTAGAGTCTTGTTTAAATTTATCTTTAAATCTCCCTTTGTTGATTGTTGTTCTTGTTTGTTATTTAGATTGTTTATTTTTGTTGTTTGGTGTTTGTTACTTAAGTTCTTGATTTGGCATTGTGAATGAAACCAACCCCTCACCTAATCATAGTCTAGATATTTCGCTCATCTATCGTCGTGGTACTTGCATTGTAAAGTTTGAATTCTTTTTCCTTGTGGATCGATCTCATTTCATCATATCTACAATTGTATGCTTGTACACTTGTAAGCATGACTCGAGTTTATAAATATTGAAACAATCTTAGAGGACACAAAATCTCTATAACACGCACCTTAGACTTTCAGACTCGTTGTTTAGTTTCTATATTCGACGTTGAATCATGGTTAAAATTTTCAATTGAGTCAATTGAGTTAGCTCACCGCCCTACAATCGACCCCGTCCTGTTGAAGGGGTCCGGTTAGTCGATTTTGTGCGTGTAGTGTAGCCGACCGGAAACTAATCAATCAAGATCTTCGAGCAAGCCTAGCTAACCAGCTCCAGTTTGAGTTTGGATCCCTTCTTCGTCTTCCGTCTCCGCTTCGACTTGTCTTCATCTGCCTTCTTCTTCAAACCCCATCGCCGGCTGGGCATGGAGAGCTCAGCGCCAGCGGGGCACTCCGCGCTCACGGGGTGTCTTTGGCCGAACGCATCTCCCATCGGCGGCTGGGGTCTCCCGCGGTGGCTGGCTCCGTCCAGTCGGGTCTTCGGCTTTGTCTTCAGTTCGTGCACTATGCAGGCTCAATTGATCAGTTCACAAGTTGTTCGGTAGCCTCAGTCGGTGAGTTCAGTTCGGCTTTCCAGTTTGGTTCTTCAGCGTAACACCGACTTTTCCACCTTTTATGCCATAAAATCACTATTTTTTAGACAAAAATCTGGCACAACTCACCAAAAGAGCAAAAAGTGAAGATTACAACATAAAAGCAACACAAAAATAACGGAAACACAACACTAAAGACACAAAATGAAATATAATAAAACAACACAAATAATTCAGAAACACATATCATTTGAGACCAAAACCATCAAAGGGATTTAAAGTTGAGACCAAAAATGTTGCGCTGGATAAAAAAATGTACTGATCACTTTTTCCGTATATTTTTCAATTTTTATTTCATTTTTATTTCTTGTGCTTTAATCTAATTTTATAATTGTTAGTAAGGGTTCACCCTACCCAATTAGAATTTATTATAATTGTTAGTTAATAATTTTTTTCAAATACTAAATTAAGTTTTTTTCAAATCAAATTCACTGGTACAATGTAATTTCATATAATTTCGAATGATGGCACAATTTATTATAATTTTGAAAACAAAAGGAACACGTATAATGTAATAATGTCTAATAATTCCGCGTTCATAAAATGAGCTTATATAGTGTAATTTATTATAATTTCAAATTAAATAAATCATAACATGTAATTTGATATAATTTCAAATGAAATGAACCTAAATAGTATAAATTAATATAATTTGAAATCAAATTAATAACTATAATGTAATTTCATATAATTTCGAATGGAAAGAACTCATATAGCGCAATTTATTATAATTTCAAACTAAACGAACTTAGTATAATGTAATCTCATATAATTTCAAATGAAATTAACTTATATACTGTAATTTATTATAATTTTAATTGAAAAATGAACTAGTATAATATAAAGTCTTATATAAGTTCGAATGAAAATAACTTATATAGTGTAGTTTACTATAAATATTTGTCAAATATTTGCCTAACATTATAAATTACTTTCATAAGACTATGATAATTTGCCAATAAAATAATTTTAATGTACGCCAAGGTTTATTTATTGTCATAATTATATGTTGTAACAAAATAATGATTTGCCAATAAAATAAAATAATAAAAATGTTTACAAATCGTCCATTCAAATAAATGTCGACGCTTGTGTCCAATACAAAACAATAAAGAACAAAACGTATATTCCTCTTGCAATTTAAAATGTACTAATTTGATTTTTTAAACCTTATTTTTCAATTTTATACCTATAAAATAACAAATTATTTTTACAGTAAATGCAGATAATTTGGAGATCGAATATATTAATTTATTTTTGAAATTAGTTCAATTTAATTATTTTTCCCACACAAAAATAAATAAGTGCCTCAATAGCTCAAGGAGTCACAGTGACTCCAGTATAAGTGTACAATAGAATATTTTATTCTCAATTTTTTTTAATAAAAGTACACTGCCACATGTCGGCAGATTAAAAGCTAAGTGCATTTACACTCAGTGCACCATAGACTCTTCCGGTTTTAAGCCTCTATTTTCCGTTATGTATTTTTTAATAAATAGTTGTTGTTATCTCATTTTGGGGGGAGCTTTTTGAATATTAAAATTTTAGAGTTTCTTCCTCTTCGGGGAATGCAATTTGGGTTCTGTTGAAGTTTTAACTGCATGCTGTGAATTCTTATTGTTGATCTTAGTTTCTCGACTACGTTAGTTGGTATTCAGAGACCAGTACACGCTCTTGAATCATGCCGCCTCGTTTGGATGCACATCGACTTCAGCAAGAGAACACAATATTTCGTCAATAGACATGTTGACACAACAAATGGCTCACCTACAGGCTCAGTATGATGATGGTCATCCTCGTGAACCCGAGCAACAACCGCATCATCGAGGGCGTGGTGGTCGCGGAGACCGTCGAGGTCATGGTGAAAATTTATTTGGATCCTCACCTCCTTCTGATGATGAGGATACTAACACAATTAACAATCCATTTGCTGATGATCGCCACCCTCCATGGGATGATGCTTTCTGACGTTGGGAGAATAGTTTCTAACTTGATCTTCCCGAGTTCATAGGTGTAATGGATGCAGATGCATTTTTGGATTGGCTAGGGACTATGGAGGAACTCCTTGATTTTAAGAGGTTCCTCTTGATCATCGGGTTGCTCTGGTAGCCACGCATTTTCGTGGATGAGCGACAACATGGTGGCAGCAACTTTGAACCACAAGGCAGTGCCGCAACAAGCCTCGTATCACAAAGTGGGATAAATTTGTCAAGCACCTTCCTCATATCACAGAGTAGACAACTTGACGATTGCATTCAACAAGTTCACTGCTAATACTCGAGCCCAATTGAAGTATATGGAAATTCAAATTAGTTAGCTGGCAAAGGTAGTTGGGAGTCAGCAACGGAAGAGACGGTTTTTGAGCAATACAGAGGGGAACCTAAAGGAGCAGTGCCACACTATTCATATGAGCAATGAGATGTCCGAGAGAGCTACAAAGTTGGTAAAGAAGACAGAGACTGTAGGTGAGGATACATGTATTTCTGTACCTAAATATGTACCTCTTTCGAAGTATGTTCCTCCACCACCATTCCCCAGAGGCAAAAGAAGCAAGAAAATGCGGTTTAGTTTGAGAAGTTTCTTGAGATTTTCAAGAAACTATTTGTTAATATTCCTTTTGTGGAGGCTTTGGAGAAAATGTCCAAGGTTTGCTAAGTTTATGAATGAGTTTAACTGAGGAATGTAGTGCTATTATTCAGAGAAAACTGCCTCAAAAGTTGAAGGATTTGGGGAGTTTTTTCCATTCTTTTTTTTTATTGGAGAAGCCAATTTTGACAGTGTGCTATGTGATCTGGGGGCCAACATTAATCTGATGCCCCTATCTGTTTATCAGGAGTTGGGGCTATGCCGGCTAAAGCTGATATCTATAACACTCTAATTGACAGATCGATCGTTGAAGCAGCCGAAAGGTGTAGTTGATGATGTTCTGATAAAGATTGGAAAATTCTTTTTTCCAGTTGATTTTGTTGTCTTGGAAATAGAGAAAGATCAGAAAGTTCCTCTTATTCTAAGAAGATCATTCTTAGCTAAAAGTGCACACCTCGTGTGGTAGTATCTGTTTTGCAAATGTTCTCAAAGATGTTCAAGAATGTTGTAAGATAATGTTCACTATAATGTTCACACATGTTATAATGAACTTAATGTAAATTGCAGAAAGTAAAGCACATAACAAATTGGTAACCCTGTTCGATCAACATATCTACATCACAGGGACTTGTCAATTCCGTGAGAAACAATCCACTACTCCAATATATCATTCACTAGGGATCTTACATGTAGTTGATCTCACGTCAATCAAAACCCACTATACTCGAATGCTCTCTTTCAATGGATTGAACTATGAGCTCTCCTTACGGCCTACATTTCAACCTATCTAGTTCCCATAGGTATTTTCTTCTGAGAACCCTTTGACAATGTATAAAAAAGTGTTTTCACTACACTCTGACTAGAACAATAATCTCTAGTCTAACAATTACAACCATGACTATGTGGCTCTTTAAATAAAGTAGAGCTCTTACAGAATGTAACTCTTCAGTTCTTGTAGTCTATTTATAGGATACAACATAGCCTTAACAAGGGAACATAAGTCCTAATCCTAATCTGAATCTGATAAGGAAACCTTCCTTATTGAAACTAAATCCTAGGACTTTCCATGTTAGAACTTCTTCTATCTTTAGAATTCCGCCTTGTCTTTAATCACATGCTCTCCAAGCTGGATAAGACATCTTCTAGAATGATCTTGAATCTCCTCTTAGTTGGCAACTTTGAACAGCTTCAATGATCTTGGAAGATCAATCTGGACAAAGGATGTTTATGCAAACGTTCACGAACGTTGCAATGAACATTGTTGATCTCTGAACCTTCATATCAGGTAACACAACAGAATGTTTTGTATGTTCACAAATTGATTTCTGGCTAGCACTCAAGCTAGCTGGCAGTATTCAGTATGCTGAACAATCTCAGTTGTGGCATGATGCACAACAGTCTTCTTCTTTAGCTCAATCCAAACTCCTTGCTTGAGCTGTCTTCAGGAACTTCAGATCACGTTTATGTACATCTTTATAAAGATTGTCCAGAACAACAAACTTGTACTTGGAAAACCAAATACTTAGTAATGATTCTATGCCATACAGATTAGCGACAATCAATCACTACAACAAGTGCAAAGTAGAGCACTTGATAAATATGCTTAGTGCATAGCATGCCACTATCAATCTTTTCCTTTACGGTGTATCTCTGTTTAGTGCCAAACATAACACTAACAATCTCCCCCTTTGTGTTTATCTGTTGGCAAATCAGCTCATTCTTTTTTCCAGGTGCAACTCATTCATTTTTCCAAGTTTAACTTCTTCAGCAGTAGGAACGTCCACCTAGATCTTCATGAACACTGTTAAGAACTTTAGCTCTGTTTTTCTTTATTTTCTTTTCTTTTTATGCCTTTTCTTTTATATTTTATCAAAGCAATGAAGATCATTAACAATCATGTTATCAGAGCAGTAAAGACATAAGTAACTAGGTGGAGGAGTCCGAATTAATGTAATAAAAATAGATGAGGTGGTTAAAACTCAATTACATAATTTTTTGAAGCCCAAAGTAGAGAGCTTCAAAAAAACTAAGGCTCAAAGTAAAGAGCCTTACAAAAGATCAGAGAAAAAAATAATATAAGAGCTTGATGATTCGAGAATTTTTTGAAAATAACGAATACTCCTTCTATTTACCTATAGGTATAAGACAAAGGAGCATCATGCCGGGCGTTATTCAATCAGATCCACCTGCATCAGATTGTGCAGACTTGAATTCCTCTCCTCCAGCTTCTTCTTCTTGAGCTTCAGCTTCCTCTTCTTCTTCTTCTTCTTCTTCAGCTGCAGCTTCAACTTGCTCTTCTTCCTCTTTTTCTTCTTTTTCTTCCTCATGCTCCTTTGCAGTAGCTGCATGACCTTTTTCTTTGTGAATATCTTCACTTTTCTTGACTTCTGTTTTAGTCAAGGTCTGTAAATGATGATCTTCAGTACCAAAAGGCCTTGAAAACTCTTCAGATTAAAGAAGTTCATGAAGAAGTTCTTGAACTTTCTTTCTCTCAACAACATGCTTTAACACCATTTGAACATGGAATGCAATACAATCTTCCAAGTGAGATATGATATTTTTCTGAACAGAGATTGTGGAGGCAGGTGATGCTGATGCTTGTCCTGAAGCCTTCTTTGAGCTTGTGATATGCTGAACTTTAGCTCGAATATGCTCTTTTGAAGAAGAAGGTAGATCATATATGACTTTCATGCCTAAGGATTTCTTAGGCTTTACTACCGAATCCATCCTGGTAGTAACATCTTCTTTCTGCTTTTTGATTATCCCATAAATCAGAATGGGATAGATAATTAGAGCCTTAATTAGCCTACTCTTAGCTAGACCTAAGACTTTGTTAAAGACAAACTCTCCAAAATTGAATCTTCTTCATGTTCCTGTATGAAACAGGAACCATCCTCGATTTTGGTTGACTCCAGTGTGATGGGTGGTCGGTACCCAATTGTGTATGGCAATGCAGAATAAAGCTTTATAGATTCTAGATAGCTTGCTTGTGGGTATAGTCTGTGGATTGGTCAGCCAATAGTCAAACTCACCATCTGTGAGTTCAGCAGCCACAACACCCTAGTCTTCAATCTCTTCAAACTCCCTCTCAATGGTAGACCAAATATGCTCATTGATCACACGTGGAGAGAACTCGATCATCTCTCATCTCACAAATACCTTCTGATAATTCTCCGAAATGGGACCATTCATATCTCTTGTCAGATTGCATTAGAATTCACTTACAACTATGGAAACGAATTCACCAATCTTCAACATAGTTTGAAGCAATCCATCAGCTTCAATTAAGGTGTAGATACCAGCCTCAACCAACACTGATGTATCTACCCTCATCTCAGGAATCACATTCCTCTTTTTCACTTTGTCCCAAAGTGAGGCATTCATCATTGATGTAAAAAGACCAGTAGAAGAAGTACATTCTTCTTGAATAATGTCTAATTTTCTGGAACGTCCACCAACACATTCAAGAACATCTTCGTGAACTTTCTTCTTGTCAGCAACAACTTTGGATCTGGTTTTCCTCGAACTTTAGCATTCTCTAGAAAGCTTCCCAATATCTCATCGGAAGCTTGACTTCTGGTTATTGGGGACCTGGTGGATACAGTGAATAATCCTTTGTTATACTTTCTTGGGATCTTTTTCTTCTTCATGGATCCTCCAGATGAAGGAGATCCAACCACGAACGGCTCTATGGTGTATTGAGCACTGGTGAGTAGCTTCTCTTATGGTGATAAAGAAGCCCTTTTTTCAAAAGATGAAGAGCTTTGAACCTCCTCATCTAGATCTTCTGCGACCATAGATCGATGAATGATCTTGGCCTTACCCTTATCAGCTGCAACTTTCTTCTTGCTTGAAACTTTATACTTTTGAGCAAATGAGATATGCTCATCTTCATCAGTATGTTTAAGAATATTTTCTTGAACGTCTTTCTCAGCAATAACTTCTTCTACAGTAGCTTCCTTCTCCAGATTCTTGGAGACTGCCTCAACCACCTTCTTCGCATTCTATGTAGTAGCTTTTTTCTTTATGTTGTTTTTCATTATGTCATTTGGTGGAACTGTTGGCTTGTAAGTCTTGGTGACTTGCTTGATCACATCATCAAGCTTCAAGGGTTTGTTCTTCTTGACTTTCTTTGATGTTGCTTCCTCTGTTTCTTTCTCAGAGGAATTTTCATCATCTTCACTCTCATGATAGTCTTCAATAAATTTATTTCCTGGGTCATCAGACTCATCTTCATCTACTAATCTTCTTGAAACCTTTTGTTTCTTGGAATCAAGAACAAGAACTTGTCTATCAAAATCATCTAGGCCTGTGTCTTCATCGATGGTTCTGCCAATATAAGTGACCTTCCCTGGTCTCATTCTGGGTTTTGATTGAGTTTGTCTTTTAGGATCCATGAAAAAAAATGAGTAGGATTAAAAGAGAAAGCTTTGAAATGACAGAAAAATTATAGGTAACGGTAAGAAAATTCAGAGAGAGATAGAGAGAGTGAGCAGAAAGCTATCAGAATATAAGAGTGCAAGAGTAACAAATTGATCAGGGTTGTGATCTTTTAAAGAGATTATCTCTCTCTTGTGACGTCTCAAGTAGTATCCATTAGACACAAAATTTGGAGCAAAATCCCACCAAATTCATAATTCTCGATTTGAAGTTGTAGAGACACAAACTAGCCATTACAAACAAAGTATATGAACATATTCAGAATAATGTTCATGAACATATTTAGTAAACTTCTTTCACAGATTCTCCAATTTAGCTCATTCTTTTGCAGGAGCCTTCTTCATCATGCTGAGTGTGAAATAAACACACTCACAAACCATTAGGCTGATTAATGGTATATGTAAAGACCCAATATAGATATTAGCTTCTCAAACCTTGCAATATCCAAGCCTTTGGTGAACAAGTCAGCTAGTTGATCTTCTGTATTGACATGATCAATCTTCAGAACCTCTTCTCCAACTAGACTTCTGATATAGTGATGTCTGATATCAATGTGTTTGGTTCTTGAATGTTGGATTGTATTCTTTGATATGTTGATAGCATTCATGTTGTCACAGAATAGAATATGAACATCATGTGTTGCTTCATAGTCTTTCATCATCTATAGAATCCACACAATTTGAGTACAACTGCTTCCTACAACAATGTACTCGACTTTAGCTGTTGAAAGAGATATGCTATTCTGCTTCTTGCTGAATCAGGAAACAAGATTGTTTCCTACAAAGAAACAAGCACCTGATGTGCTTTTTCTATCATCTGGAGACCCTGCCCAGTCTGCATCACTATAAGCCACAATGCTTGAATTTGTGTCAGTGGAGTACCACAGACCATACTCAGTTGTTCCATTGACATACTTGATGATGTTCTTGACAGCGTTCATGTGACTTTCTTTTGAACATGTTTGATATCTAGCACATACTCTAACACTGTAAGCTATGTCAGGCCAGCTCGCAGTCAGATATAGTAAGCTTCCAATCATGCTTCTGTAGAGGGTTTGATCTATTTTAGTTCCAGCATTATCTTTGGTGATCTTTGTTGATGTCCTAATTGGAATCCTCTTATGCTTGCAGTTTTCTAGTCCAAACTTCTTCACAAGATTCTTTGCATATTTGGATTGAGATATGAGTGTTCCTTTTTTTTGTTTGCTTGATCTGCGATCCTAGAAAGTATTTCAAGTCTCCAACTAGGCTCATCGAATTCAGCCTCCATGACATTGATAAAGTTCATGACCATCATATCAGACTTTGAACCAAATATGATATCATCAACATATACTTGCACGATGATAAACAACACTATTCTTCTTCATGATGAACAATGTCTTGTCTTCTCCTCCTTCTCTTCTGTAGCATTTTCTTAGCAAATAGTTTGCAAGCCTTTCATACCAGGCATGAGGAGTTTGTTTCAGACCATAAAGAGCTTTCTTGAGCTTATAGACATGGTTTGGAAAGTGAGGATCTTCAAACCTTTTTAGTTAGGCAACATACACATGTTTCTTGAGAAAATAATTGCGAAAGAAACTCTTTACATCTATCTGATGTAACTTAAACTTCAGTTTGCAGGCTATGACAAGTAGCAATCTTATAGATTCCAGTCTTGTCATAGGAGCAAAGGTTTTATCAAAATCAATTCCTTCGATCTGAGAGTAGCCTTGGGCAACTAATCTTACTTTGTTCCTGGTGGTGTTTTCTTCTTCATCAGTCTTGTTTCTGAAGATCCACTTATTCCTAACTAGGGCTGTAAATGAACAGAGCCGCTCACGAGCTATTCGGAGTTCGGTTCGAAAAAAGCTCGTTCGAAGTTCGTTCATTTTCTAAACGAGCCAAACTCAAGCCTCCAATTGAGCTTGATAAAATTATCGATCCAAGCTCAAATAGAGTAGTATTAAGCTCGGTGAGCTCGCAAACATGTTCAAACTCGAGCTTAATCAAACATGTTCACGAACAAGTTTATGAATATTATAAATATTTCAAACGGGTAAATAAAATAAGCTATTTTTTTCAAGCTTGAGCTCGAATATGTAAATTAAATGAACCTTTTTCTGAGCATTCAAGCTCAGGCTCGTTTAGTAAATTTTCGAGCATTTCATGAACCGAGCTCGAACTAAATTCGAATATGACAAATATTTATCGAGCCGAGCTTAAACAAGAGAAAAAAAGCTCGAATCGAGCTCGAGCTGAGCTCGATCTTGAATATTCTTTAACAAGACAAGCTCGAGCATTAAGGTGTTAAGCTCGATTCAATTCGTTTACAGCCTTAGTCCCAACAATATCTTCTAGAGCTGGAACAAGATCCCAAACATCATTCTTTCTGAATTGTAGTAACTCTTCTTGCATGGCTTTAGTCCAATGCCGATCTTGCAGAGCTTTCTTTACATTCTTTGGTTCGATTTTTGATGTGAAGCAAATGTTGGAAATCAGCTCCTAAACTTTTGCTCTACTTCTAGTTTTCAAAGAATTATGCACTTCTCCAATGATTGCAGTCATTGGATGGCTCTTGATGATTTACTTGTATGTCCTTTTGGGAGTCATAATTGGTTCTTCTTCATTTCTGCTTAAGTTCTCTAAATGTTCTTCAGAATGTTCAAAGACATCTTGATGAACATCTTCATCATTACTCTTGAAGTCCTGAGCATCATCAAACTTGACATTGGTTGATTCAATTACAGCTCTTAGTTCAGTGTTGTAGACTCTGTAGGACTTGCTGTTCCTTGAATATCTAAGAAATATGCCTTCAACCCCTTGGTTCTCCATCTTAGTTAGATATTCTCTATCATTGAGAATATAACATGTGCACCCGAATATGTAGAATTACTTAACAGTAAGCTTCCTGTTATTCCACAATTCATAGGGTGTTATTGATGTACCTGGTCTGCTGTGAATCTGATTGCTGATATGACAGACAATGTTGATAGCTTAAGCCCAGAAGTGTGTAGCAATATTATTTCCAGCAATCATTGTTCTAGCTATCTCTTGAAGTGTTCTATTCTTCCCCTCAATAAATCCATTCTACTGTGGAGTCTTTGGAGCAGAATATTCATGGTTGATCCCAAGCTCTTCACAGTAGTCATCAAATTGCTTGTTCTCAAACTCCTTACCATGATCACTTCTGATTCTCATAATGGAAATACCAGAGATTTTACAAATCAATTTCTTGAATGTTGTAAACATTTCTATTCTATCTCTTAAGAACTCAACCTAGATGAACCTAGAGAAGTCGTCAATGCAGACGAACACATATCTATTTCCACCATAGCTTTCAGTTGCCCTAGGTCTCATTAGATCCATGTGAAGTAGATCTAGGACTCTGTTAGATGTGATGTGTTGAACATCCTTGTGCTGTGATCTGATTTGCTTTCCTAGTTGACAAGGGCTGCATATTTTATCATAGTCAACCTTGATCTTTGGAATTTCTTTAATCATGTCTTTGTTGATCAGCTTCCATAGATTCCTGAAGTGAGTATGGCGAAGCTTCTGATGCCATAACTTAGTTTCATCTAAGGATGTTCTCTGGCAAGTTATTGAACGTTCTGAAAGAATGTTGAATCGATAACAGTCGTCAGATGATCTTTTCCCTGACATGAATACTTCATTGTCTTTCTTGTAAACCTTTAATCATCTTTGGTGAAGACTACAGTCATGTTTTCATCACATAACTGCTTTATGCTGATCAGGTTGGCTTTTAGTCCATCCACTGGCATAGCTTTCTTCAGATTTGGCATGCCTTCCTCATCGAGAACTCATTTTCTCATGACTTTGCTCTTCTTTCCATCTCTGAAAGTCATAAAGT
Organism: Perilla frutescens; assembly: GCA_026008535.1. Lineage (NCBI taxonomy): Eukaryota > Viridiplantae > Streptophyta > Magnoliopsida > Lamiales > Lamiaceae > Perilla > Perilla frutescens. The sequence continues at coordinate 12,541,805 of BRKX01000003.1, read as the reverse complement.
TATATGAATAGGTCTTCATTTTTTTACGACTGCTTTGTCACATGTCATGTGCCTTGAACATCCACTGTCAAAGTACCAACTGTTTGAACTTTTATCTCTAAGCGATGTATGAGCAATCATGCTTACCAGTTGCTTCTTCACCACCCACTGCTTCTTAGGTGAGATTTGCTTCTTCTTCCAATTCTGTCGTAGAGCTGTAGCTTTTGCTTCCGTAGGCACAAACCTTCTCCTCATTCTCTTCAGATCTTTAAGATATTCTTTACAGTGAGGTCTTATGTGTCCAACATCCTCGCAATAATGGCAGATGATCTTCTTTCTCTTAGATGTGTTGTAGAGAGCAATATTGGCATTATTTTTGTAGAAGATCTTCTTGTGAGGCACATTCTGGGGAGGAACGTTCTTGAAAATGTTCTGAATATTCATTTGGACATCTTTGATCTGTTCAGGTTCCTCATTTGCTTTGACAAAATCAATCTTTCTTGAGATTTGTCCTGAGTATCCAAGACCATGACGTACCTTTATAGTTTGTCTTGAATTAAGAATCTCATCCAGATTCTTGGTATTATTATTTTGCATCCTGATATTTCTCAGGAACATATTAACATATTCAGATCTTGATTGGCTTGCTCAATTTTCTTCCGATCACAGATAGTCTTTTGCAGATTTGTTTCCTTATCCATCAGTTGACTCTTTTCTTGAATGATCTTCTGATTATGTACAACAAGTTGTTTATTGATTTCAACAACTTTCAGCCACTTGTTGAACAATATATTAAGTTTGGGAGAGTTGATAAACTCTTAATTTTCATTCATTTTTGAGGTCTAGTTGGATGGTAGTTCGTGTATATTGCGTGCATAACTTAACAAGTTGCACATAGTTTTCCATATTTTGTGCAGTGTCACGTTTTTACTCATTTTGAAGGGATTTATTGCCAAATATTTTATAGATGAAATTAAGCTTGAGAAGTCCCTAATAATATAGATAATCAATTTAGGAATGCGTTGCAAAAAGAATCAAGTCAATCAGATGAGAAAATGAGCGAGAACAGAGTAAAACAGTAAAGTGTGTCGGGTGACGAGTAGATAAGCACGGTCCGTGCTCTTCTTTCTGCCCGAAACAGTGAGTTTTTCTATTTTATACATGGACCATGCACCCTAGATGATGATCCGTGCTCTAACCCACAGCAATACCGTGAGTTTGGATGAATTAACGCACGGACCGTGCTCCCTAGTGCACGGCCTGTGCTCTTTTTGGCAAGTTTCCTTTTTGGACCAGGTTTTCTTCCATTCTTAGTCTTAAACTTTCTCCACTATATAAAGATTTGATATGCATGAAATTTAGGAGTCTTTGATGTGAGAGAAGAGCAGAGAGAGGCAACGAGAAGAAAGAGATTGAAGATTCAAAACTTTGGCATAAGTTTTAGTTTATGATTTTTTCTGTCGGGATTATCATGCTAGCTATAGTTGTTTATTCTTTTTCTATGGATTGTGAATTTATGATGAATAGCTAAACATCTAGAGATTTTAGGGTTTTATACAGACATGGATTTCTATGATTTCAATTAATGATATTGTTCATTTCCTTTATTTGCTTCTGCTTCCTCGATTTGATTGTCTTGTGTAATTGTTTGGCCAACAACTGCACTTGTGTAGTTAATTAGTTATAACTCGAGAGAGGTTAATTAGTTAACAGATTAGGAATGCATGCTAGATTGAGAAATCGGTAGGTTATCGTGAGGAGAATAAATCTTGAGAACCATTAGGAGTTAGATGATAATTTGAGATCGAAAGATGATAATTAAAATCTAATATGTCTAGAATTTACTCGAGAAAGAATGTTTAGATAATTATTGATTCTCCTGCAAATTTAGGAATTAAATCTGGTTTGATATATTGATTGAACTCATAGGATCCATAGGCGTATAAATCCCTAGAATCCACTTTCTCCTTGAAGTTTCCCGTTTATGATTTTGCATTCTTGTTTAATTAATCATTTTAGTTTTTTAGTTTAATTTAGTTAAATCAACCAAGTCATTAGTCCGGTCATCTAGATAAAGCAGGAATAATTTAATTGAGTACTTAGTTAAAGTTACATTGACAGTCCTTGTGGATAAGATGTATGTTCTCACTGCATTTTACTATAATTTGCTTCGTGCACTTACGAGTCATTTTTAAGTGAAATAAAAGAGCGAACAATTCTTATAGTTGATTATTTTATAATTATAATTTATATATATTTTTAAATTATATTCATTTTTTGTTGATAAATGTTGATTATGGTTATTTATATTATAGTTAATTTTTATTTTTTAATACATATTATTAAAATCATAAATTTGATAGTGAAAGTAAAACACAAAGATGCGCAACATGAAATTTGAATCGATATTCGACAAGGGTATAATTTTCAATACATCTATTCAATAAAATTCATTTACCATATAAGAAAAGATCAAATGAGAACCAATTGAAACCCTAAATTTGATTTGATTAAATGACCACAATTTAGTCAATTTTTTTAGTCAAAAGGAGCTAAGTGACAAACTTGTACTCTTCGAGAATGTTAATGAAGTTGTAGTTATTGATTTGGGGAATACCACGAAACTATGATAGTATTAATTTATTCAACCAACTTGTTTTGCTGGGAACTCTTATTTTAGCCTCATTATTTGATAATTTGATCAATTTCTTCTTTCTTTCCTTTCTGAGAATTAAACTTTGTGAATGGTTGTGTAGAACTATTTATTCTGAATTAAAGATATATAGTACTTGGTATTACCATATTTCTTATTTACCCGGCCCGGTTGTATTTATAAGAGATTTTAAAATTACAGAAATTTGGTACTTGATACTAGTCTTGTTATGATCTGCAACAAGGGCTCAAACCATGCATGGAGTTATGACTTGTCGCCTCAATTCTGTTTTGTGGCATTGAAGTAGTGAAGCTGCCCTCACATGTAATGGGAAGCTTCCTACTTTGGGAAATCATTGTATTTCCCTATGGAGATATGGGATGATATGAAGGAATTAAGACATCTTCAGATTTCAGGAAACAGTTAGCCTACCTAGTCCTACAGTCCAACTTGTGGCACTATCATCTTACCAAGCTCGAAACTCTCTTAGAGCATCTCCAATGGTTAGAAATATGTTGAGGTGACACTCAACATATTCCTACTATAGAGGAATTTTTCATTGTGTAAATGAGGAATATGCAAGGGGAAGTTTGAAGAGGAAGTGCTGACCTAGGAATTTTTGGTAAAAGAGAGTGGGAGAGAAGGGAGAGTGATTTGATAGTGAGACTCATGGATAGTTATTTTTAAGATAGTATTGTTGGGGAGGAATATATTTAGAGGAAATAGGTTTTAACTTTTAAGGTGGCGCTAACGTGGCGAAAAAATATCTGAAAATGGGAAAGCATCACTGGAGATGCTCTTAGCTGTGAGCCCTCACAGCTGTATTGAGGAGGTTCTTAATTACAGGAATTCCTAATCTGAACAAGTTATGAATTCAGATTGAATTAGCACCTGATGGTGATGTTAAACCCTTAATTTCATTACCTAAATCATTAGTGTAAGATGAGTTCATAGTTCTCACGCTAGAATTGAATTACACTATAACCATCCCCTATATATATATATATTGTATATATTATTATTTTTATAATCAAATTATATATTTTTCAACGAAAATGGCACTAAAAGAGAAAATGGTGAGTATTTAAATTTAATTATATCATTGAAAAATGTGTTTACACTTGACCAAACACGAATATAATAAATCTTGAATGTGTTCAATAAATTAAACTCGAGCTTAACTCGATAATAAGAAAAATTATTTAGCTTTTTTTAATATTCAATATTTTTCAATAAAAAGAGGCCTCAATATATTTATTTATAAAATTATCTCATAAAATTTTGATTTTACATTGGAACTTGATTTTTATGTAATTAACCCTTTTTTTCCAAAAAGAAAGTAAATTCGTGATTCTGAAACTTTTATATCGATCATTCAAAACATAATTAAAATAATAAATAATATCGTGTGCAATCATTGAAATATAATTTAAATTTAAATAATCAATATTTATATATTTTTTAAAAAATATATTTTATTTTAAAAATTATAATTTTTATACTATTATTTGTTTTAAAAAAAAAGTTAATAAGATAATTAATTATCAATACTTAAAATATATAGATATAAATTAAATATAAAATTATAAATAATTTTATATTTTGGTATATATAGGTTCTAAATACAATGGTTTTTCTTTTTGTTTTTTTTTCCTACAAAGTCATTTTGAAATGGCAATGGTTAAGGAAATGCATGTATGTACACAAATACTAGCGTTAAGGACTAATTTGTACCTAAAAATTAAGAAGGACTTTTTTGACCTTTAGTAAACATTAGGGGTGTATTTAAACATTTTTCTTTATTATTTAAATTTAAAAATATACAAAGTAATTTTCGTACATCGTACGGAAGAAATACTAGTTTAAATAAATATAAAATGATACCCTGCTTAAATAAAAATTAATGATCTAAGCGTAAAGAAAGAAAATAAAAAAACTTTGAAAATGATAAAATATTTTTGAGTACTGCAGAGATTATTAAAGTTGGAGACAAAGTAATCTATTGGGCTTAGTGGGAAGAATTAAAAAATTAAAAAATAAATAAGGAAAAGAACTGGCTTCCAAGTAAATTCTAGGTTCCTCCAATTGAATTGCCCCTTGCCATAGAGAGTCAATGCGTCTTCTTTTCTTTAATATATGTATATTTTTAATTTTTAATTCGTTCCACTAGGCTCAATTGACTACTTTATCTCCAACTTTAATAATCTAAATAAAGATCGACATGAAAATGGAAAGAGGTGTGAAAACAACTCTTTTTTCAAGATGAAAGAATTTAAGAATTAGAAAGATGCGTGAAATTAAAGCACTTTAGATAGTGTAAACAGGGCTGACTAAAAATACCGTTATACTGGAATACCGTTCATACTGAAAAAATTCTAAAATTTAGATATATTGGTTTTTCAATAAAGTATGGTACCGTATCCGAATTTTACGTAAAATAACGGTATGAATTTTCAAAAATAAAAGTATACCGGCGTATACCGAACTTTCGGTATATCATAATATATCGGTAAATACTGTACCACGGTATGTACTGAAGTGAAGGTATATACCATCATACCGGTAGATACCATACTTCGATATATACGAAATTTTAATATATTTTTTTTGATTTTTTTGCACATTCATAATACAATCCAATAATATAATTTTAGTAAGTTTATCATAAAACTTTAGCAATACTTTGATATTTAATTAAATACCTAAATTATAACTAAAAATGAACAATTTGAAATTAAATGTAACAAATAAGAATCTTCTATTTTTCTTTAATCAATAAAATTAATAGTTAAAATAAATCATCAATAAAAATTAAAATAAAATTATATATACGTAAATTATAAGATATTAAAGTATTACAATACAATAAAAGATAAATTAAATTATATAATACATAATAATCTTGTATTCTTCTTCAATTTTTAAACCTAAAAGTTAAAAAGAATGAGAAAAAAGATTAATATTTGTTGGGACTTGAGATTGTGCTTCTAATAATCATGTATTTAGTATTTGTCTGAATTTTAACATAATTGCATTGGAGTTTCATTATTGATTTGCTCTATTGATATTTGATTGTTATTAAAAATATTTGATGTTGTTACTATTATTATTTATGCACAAGTTTTTTTACTAAATAATTTTTAGTATACCGGAAATTTTGGTATACCGTGAAATGTTTATACGGTATATCGAAATATCGGTACAGTAAGACATACCATAAGAAGGTATGGTGAAGGTATGCATTATGTCATACCGAACTAAGGTATACCGGAAGGTAAGATACGACAACGGTAAGATTTTTATTATACCGTAAATTAAAGTAAAATATAAAGTATGACGAAAAAAATAAAGTATACCGTACCTTGACACCCCTAAGGGTGAAAGCAAACATTATAGAGTGTGTGGCTCATGAGAGAAGAGTCGATCTCCAATTTTCCCATAACTAAAAAATGTTACCATTATTAATTAAAAATATGATGGCTAAAAGAATAATTTTAATAAAATAAAGATTGATAAATAATAAGGGGGTGTATTCGTTTGGGATTTTGATGGATTTTAATGGACTTTTAAAATCCGGGTGTATTCAATCCAGACTTTTAAAAGTCCTTTAAAATCCGGAGGTATTCAATCCAGACTTTTAAAAGTCCTTTAAAATCCGGAGGTATTCAATCCAGACTTTTAAAAGTCTTTTAAAATCCGGAGGTATTCAAAAATCTATGGACTTTAAAAAGTCATTGACTTCGTTGGATTTCAACTCGGTTTCACGTTAAAAATGTGAAGGATGAAATCTGACCCCTGGACACGAGAGTTTGATGGATTTGAAAAACCCGGCGGCCGGTGTAGGATAGCGGCCGCTGGAATTCGAACCCGGGCACCCCAGCGACCGCTGGAGTAGCATGTGGGTTCTCTCGGCTAGCCTCCCAGCGGCCGCTGGATTCCAGCGGTCGCTGGGTTCTCTGGGCTCAACTACCCAGCGGTCGCTCAATTCAAGCGGTCGCTGGGTTCAATTTTTTTCCGGGTCCACCGATCGTTGTGTTCCATCGAGCGCTGACAAAAAGGATTTGAAATCCATTGAAATCATTCAAAATCGGTCCGAAATCCATGCACGAAATCCGCCAGACTCTGCGTGGAGTTGGGAGACTCCATGTGGAGTCTATGGATTTTATAAATCCATAGACATTTAAAAGTCTAATAAAATCCATCAAAATCCCAAACGAATACATCCCCCTAAATCAAATTGTAGTAAAAATATGATGGCTGAAGATGTTGATTTTCCTATCTACATGTCATTAATTGTCTTTTTTTTAGGTTAATTCTTATCCAAGGTGGTGTAAATTAATTGAAATTTTCTATTACATGTTTGGTGTTGCAATTCCTATTGCACACTTGATTTTTTTTTTTTTTATATAATTTTTTTCCTTGATTTCAATTTTTTATGCTTAAGTTTAATTTTACACTTATTATTTAGAAACCATCAAACCCAATTAGAATGCATTGTTATTTTTCATTATTTAATTTAAAATTTTTAGTTATTAATTGATTATTTTAAAAATTAAATACTAAAAAGTTATATAAAACCCTAATTGGATTGGATGAACCCTAAATAATAAGTGTAAAATTAAACTAAAGGATGATAAATTGAAATCAAAGAAAAAATTTACGAAAAAGAAAAAAAATCGAGTGTGCAATATAAAATGTAACAAAAAAATGTGCAATAGACGATTTCAAATGGGTGTAAATCTTCTAATTATTTTCTCAATCTCACCCAGTGTCCCATTTTGATTAAAATCTATTTTTTTTTCTTCAATTTAAATTTATTTTAGTTTAGTTTGATTCTATAATTATTATTTAGTGTTTATTCCACCCAATTAGATTTTTTAATTTATTTTTTAGAATTTAATTTTCATTTTTGAGTTGATGTAATTGTTTAATAGGATTGATTATTTCACATATTTTGTAATATTCAATAAATTATGAAAATATATTTCTGTGTGAGAAATTGAGAATCGAAAAAGAGTGAGAAGAGAAAAGAGAAAAGAGAGAAAAGAAAAGAGTCATAAAAAAAAAATCGATAATACCTGACTTTGGAATTGATACCCATCTTTTGCTTTTTCATGCGGATTGCTTTGCTTCATTCACTTTAATTTAAGAGTGGTTCCCAACTAACTATATAGAAGTTGGGAAATTGACGTTGTTTGTATGAGTGTGTGAGGATTGAGCAAATATGGCTTATGGTGGTTTGATTTCTCTTAAGCAAACAATACAATGTCTTCGACATTCTTCTAGATTTTCTCTGGACTCTTCCACTCGAGAGAACCTGGGATCTGCATACGAGAAGGCCGCATCTCTCCAGGAAGTCCTCAAACGACTGGACGATTGTGGCGGCGGCGGAGGCAAGAGGTTGGACAGTTTGGATGCGCAAATCAGAGATGCTGTACACAAACTTGAAGATTTTCTCGAACTCCATCAATATTCAGATCTTTCACTAGCTGACTCGGCGCAAGTGATGAGGCAAGAGATCAGTGGGTTTGCTGAAACGGCGGAGAAGTTGGAAGAGGATTACGTGGCGGAATTAGACAACCTGTGGCTTGAAGAAGAAGATGTCGATGATGATGATGATGATGATTCAGCGGTTGATGATGGTGTAGAGATGGTTGGACGATATTCTGATGAAATTAGATATATGAAATCTTGGGTGGCAGAGCCCGTGAGGCCAGACGATGGGGGAATTCTGTCGATCGTTGGTTTAAGGGGTTCGGGAAGATCGTATACGGCGAGGATGGTTTTCGAAGAGGTAGAAAATGAGCGAGGAGAGTGTTTTGACCTCGGCGTGTGGGTGACGGTGGGCGCCAACTATCGACGCCAGGATATCCTCCTGCGTATTCTCACTCAAGTATTAAAAATCATAGACGGCGGCGGTGGCAACGGAGCGCCGACGTGGTTTCAAGGGGACGAGAAAACTGCTAGGCGATGTCTGTCGTTAAAATTGTTGGGGCGGAGGTACATGTTGGTGTTGGATGATGTGTGGGACACGCAGATCTTGGATTACTTGCTTGCTGCGCTTCCGATGGAGAGCAACGGAAGCCTAGTGTTGCTGACGACCAGCTTGGTCGACGTGGCGCAGCATCCCCATCCCTTTGGTGTTTATAAGGTGTGTGATGATGTCTTGAACTGGGAGGACGCGTTCTGGGAAGTTTTCCGGTATGTGTTGTTTCAGTTGGGGCCCTTCCCGCCGGAACTGGAAGAGGCGGGGAGGAAGATTATCCGAAACTGTCGAGGGTTGCAAATTGTCATGGCCAAAGTCCTCCTCTTCCTATGGAGCGCTGATAAGACTCCGCAGGTGTGGAGCCAAATAGCCGATGATGAGCACCACCCACTCTATCATGTTGATGATGAACTATCGGAGGTACGTACATAATTCAAATATGCTCATTCATTATCCAAGTCAGTTACATCGATCTCCCCCCCTAGAGATAGAGAAGTGTGTGCACTAACTACACCCACACGTTGATCGGTATTACTGGAAAGCGCGCCTTGACCTTGTCAACTTAAAAAAATATATTTCAAAATCAGTATCAACTGTAACAATAACGAGTATCACTTAAAAGCTCAAAAAAGTATCATCTGTATCCTTAAAAATTATCAGCCAAAATAAATAAATAAAAAAAACTATCAAAATCAGCGTTTGACCCAGTCAAATGCATTAACCGTCTAATATAAGTTTATATACATCTAGTGCATTCAAGGTTTTACCCCTCATATTTTACTTTACTTTAACTATCAATAATATTGGTATATGTTTATTTTCATACCGTAGAAAATCTCATAGGTGTACTTGCTCTCATTCAAAATTTTAGCAAAATCCTTGAGGACTTAACCAAATCGACCATATCATAAAAATGTGCTCTCACAATTTTGTTTTGCTTCCCCTTCTTGTTGTAAATACGTATGATTTAATAATATTATTTTAAAGCATTAATTATTTTAAATTAAAAACACCAAGTGTATAAAATCATATAATTATTATTTATTATTTAAAAACAAAATTGTATGAGACCATCCATCTTATACATAAAAATTAGTGAGTCGAGTTAGAATCTGAATTTAAACTCATATTCAATAACGTATTTATAATACTTATTGTTTGAATTCAGATCTTGATATTTTTATAAATTTTAACCCATAAAACAATCTCATCAAGAGTCCCCAATATTATTTTTTCATTCAATTTTAAGAATTTAGAATATAATGGGATTTGCATTATATTCTCATCTTTCTCTCACTAAGTGTATTTTCGTGATATACAGATAAATCTTACCATAATTGCCTTTCTCCACTCTTGAGTGTGGGCAATCTAATACATCAATATATTAATACTAGACTTAACAAGTTTCTATTTGTAATTAATTTAGGTCACATTATTTATATAACCATATTTATCAAACCTTATCTATATGTGTGCTTGAGAACTATATATCACTTGGTGTGAGAACTAAAAATTAATTCTAGCCTTTGATCTCTTAAAATTAAAAACTGAGATGAAATATTTTATTTTATGAGGTGCGATATAAGTGCATATTTGCTATAATTTCATTACTTATCTTATTGTATTTAAATGCTTATTTGCTATAATTTTATTGTTTGTCTTATTAATTAATTATACCTGGGAATGTTGGATTTGGGGATCGAATGAACCCCCGAACCCTCAAATATTTGTCATATTTTTATTGTTTTTGTATGTTACATTTGTTGCTTAGTTTATTTTGATTTAATTTGGTACTAATATCTCTATTATATATTATGTAACATTTGGGAAAACAGAACACGTGCACTGCTTAGATGGTGTTATTCTTTATGATGTTCAATTTTACGATATCTAGACAGAGAATAAGAACATAAATAAGGAAAACATAAATAACACAAGATATGTTAACTCAGTTCGGTGAACACACATATTCTGGAGGGTCGCGCTCAATAGAGAACCAATCCACTCCTTCAAAGGTAGTTTAAACAAAGGACTTCCACAATAAGATCACCTACTTGAATACCTTTTTGAACACCAACCCTCTTTAATGGCCTGAAAATGTAAGAGCCGCCTACGTCGCAAGTGCCACAATTTGTCTCTCTTGCAACCTCTGCGAGGTCATGAACTTCAGCAAACCAGCTCCATACCCAAAGTATTTGTACTAGACAAACTAAACTACTAGAACTTCATGTTGAACATGATGAGAAACAACACTAGTAGACACAATAAAATCCTATCACATATTACAACTCAAGACTTTTAGAAATTTGTAAATAATATTCAACACACACCATTTAATAGCAATCAAATGGTCTTCATATAGGAGCTCGAACCGCCTTCCTTCTTCAAATTTTTTCCTTATAAAGCTTGATTCCATGTTGATAGGATTTGTTGCCTTTTTTAGCGAGAACTTTCCTTTGATGATTAGGATTAATCTTCAGAGTAAATCTCTTCAAAGACGGCATTCAAAAACCTAGCTTGATCCCTAAGAAATTAAAAGCACAAAGTATGTTGCCTAGAAAGAAACTGTCGTCATAAGTCTCGGTAAGAGACATCTCAGGATCAACATGAGGAACAATATTCTCTCCAAGTCTGACTCCCTTGGTTCGAATGTTCCTTGAACAACACATCGGATAAAGGTCGTAGTTTGATACTCTGCAAAGACCATGATTAGCACATCATATGATTTTCCTAAATAAATGACAATTAAACTAGTGCGCCTCGATTACACTAACAACATTTATTGCTTAGTGATCCCAGAAATTGAATCTCAATCGATTGAAGGTTATTGTTAGTTTTTGTTTCTTAGATATGAGTGAGTTGTCACGTGAACTTAATCACACACACACACACACACACACACACACACATATATATATATATATATATTCCTACGTGAGAATTATGAATGAATCTTCACCACACAATCTTGTAAATGAATCAAAATACTGGCGGAATGACATGCAACTTATAAAGAAAATTTCCCACTATCAATTGATTAAGGATAATCTGGAAATCCAAAAACATGACATCATTATATTTACACAAAATTTATTAGAATTTTAAACAATCATAACTTGTTCATTTTCTATTCAATTTATGCAAATAATATACCGAATTAAATTTCTTTTCATGTTATTTCATTTATTTAAGATTCATATATCATATGTTTACTCAAATCAAAATGGATGAAAAATAGAAATAATCATTTTCATGTATACACAAGTTGTAATTGTCAGACATTGATAATGTACTATATCAATGTTGATAATATCTTATATTAATGTTGTTAATATGATACAACAAAGGTCCCATTTGATTGACAGAAAAGTAAAGTTATTTGGGAATATGATTTTTATAAATGTGATTCTGAGAAAAAATGAATCCTAACAGATAATAATAAAATTGTCGATGATTCTCATTTAAGTATTTAATTCACATTAAACAAGTAGGAAACAAAACACCTAAAATATCTTTTATCATTTTCGTATTACCAATATTGTTTTTATAATTTTTAAGATATGAACAATATACTTTATAATTTTACGTACAAAAATAGTTATTATATATATATATATATATATATATATATAAAGGATATGGTTCATATGAGAACACCTTGTTGGTGTGAGAAATGAGAACACATCTTACACCATCCAATTTAATGATCCAATGATTGAGATTTAAGGTGGCAATTTCGTAAATAATAGGGCAAAAAATAAAGGAAGGAGGGCTATTTTCGTCCAAACCCATTAAAATTGATGATGTCAGTAATTAAAAAAAAAATCTTAAAAACTTTAACCGATCATAACTTACTCGTTTTTAATCCAATGCACACGAAAAATATATCAAATTAAAGCTCTCTTCATGCTCTTTCATTTAAGATGTCGAAAGGTTATATTTAGATGAAAAAATATGAACGAAAAATAAAAAAGAAAATTTTTTACGCGTGCCCAGGTTGTAAATGCTTTCGTTAGCATATAATAATTCTTCGTCAGCATTATGATAACATATAACGTATGCTAACGAAGCATTTGTCATATGCTAACATAATGTATTCGTTGTGCTAACAAAGAATTATCATAATGCTAGCGTAGTATAAATTTATTAGGGTTTATTAAATCTCAATTATGATTTATTTAATCTCGATTATGGTTTATTCCATCTAATTATCATTATTTTTTTTTAAATTTAATTTTTTGTTTATAGTTCTTAATTGATTATTATGGTTTATATCATCCAATTATGGTTTATAACGTATGTTGACAGAGTATTGTCATATGCTAACATAGTGTATTCGCAATGCTGACGAAGCAAAATCATAATGCTAACGTAGTACAAATATATTATTATTATGATTTGTTCCAACTTATTTAGGGTTTACCACATCCAATCAATGTTTATTTCATCTAACTAGATTTATTTCATCTAATTATGATTTTTTCCATTTAATTAGTGTTTATTAAATCAAATTAGGTCTATAATTAATTTTTAGAATATTTTTTTCGCTAATAATATTTGAAAACTTTAATTAGCATATCTATAATGCTTCGTTAGCATTATGATAATACTTCGTTAGCATAATGATAATACTTCGTTAGCATAACGATCTGTTATCAAATCCTCCACGATTTTTATAAGAATTACCAAATTACATTAATACCCCCGCGCGAAAAACTTTTCAGATATTACAGAATTGCCACCGCCTTTTTCATCAAATCTGGACCTTTAATTTTTTATGGATGTGTGGTGTGAGATGTGTTCTCATTTCTCACACAAGGGGTTGTTTTTATATAACCCCACCCCTATATATATATATATATATTTCATCTACGTAATATGAAGACAACATGCTATTTAAATTTAAATCAAAATAAATTATATGAGTACCAAAGTAATAAATAATTGAGATGACTATTTGATCATTTTAGGTTAAAAAACAAAAATTTTATTGTCAATTCTATAACCAAGTTGCTCATTGTCTTGAGATCACCAATCCCTACCATCATTTGTAAAAAATGGTTGCTAGAATAATCAAATTTTATTTGGAATTTCACTGATTAGAAATAACTATTTTTCTTTAAAATTTTCAATTTTTCAGGTTGAAAATTGTCAATCCAAAATTAATAATAATCCGTAAAATATAAATGAATGAAAATCCAAATATTTTCAAAATTAAATTGTTTTTATAATTTTTGTTGAAAAATTATGAATTCAAAAATTAACAATGATATATAAAAAAATAAAATATAATTAATGAAGAAATCGAAAAATGAAATGATCATGCACAATATTTCAAAGTCAAGTAATAAGAGTTACGTAGACTAGGTAATACAAATTCATTAGTCCAAGATTTATCATCTCCGTAATCGTTCATCAACAATGAGATAACCCTCTCATCCTAACCACCTTATATTAGCCATTCATTTAGCTCACCCTAAATCCAAATGTGTCCAACTAAATTTGAAGTAATGCTCTTAGGGAGCAGGAATCTTGATATAGTGGCAAGTGATTGGATTGCATGTATCAGCTTCCAGTGCTGATGCCACTTCATTAGATATATAGCTTGTTTTTCTTCTATTTGGGCCATCAAAAGTTTCGGATATGTCTTGTGAATTGCATTCATACATTTCACGAGGATATCCTCAACTAAGTCGGAAATCTCCACACTTCCATGCTTATCTAAATCCAAAGGCACATGATAGAACGCTTGAGTATGCCTGGAGATGTAGTCAATTGTGGCAGAGAGATAGAAGTATTTTAGAACATATATTCCTGAAGAATGAAACAGAAGATGTAAGATAGGTCTATCAGAACAAAACACATGTTCTCCTTCTGGCAATATAGGATGAGCTCTTTCTCTCAGTCAATTCATCGAACACCTTCCATGCGTCATTGATCCAGCCTTGAACACGCCTGAAAGTGGTAACATCTTATCCCTCTTATTCGACTCCCGCTGACATAGCGACCGCCTCAACGCTAGCCACAACATAGTTGGACGCCTTTGGCTACCCAATCGCTCTTGAATCATCTCAATTTACGAGGAAAAGCCAAGCATATACTAATTACACTAATGACATTAAACCCATAACTAACCTTAATTTCTTCAATCCCCCTCTCCAACTTAGATGAATTGACATCAAATATCGAAGAGTCCTCTCTGCACAGCAACCCCAATTTCCCTCATGGGAAACCCGCCCCCATCAATGCACAAATCATCAAAACGCCCACAATCGGTATTTTAGAAAACAATTTTCCCCATGGGAACCCTGCCCCCGCCAATGCACAAACCACATCAAAACGTCCCCGATCAGTATTTTAGAACATATATTCATGTAGTGGTAGCAGTGGAGAAGAAGAGGAGAGAGATTTTGCTGGTGGTGCGCTGGATTGAATTTTGAGGAGTTGGGATCTCTTCTAAATGAGGGATTTTCAATGAGTTGAAGCTAAAACGACGCACGTGAGGCTCGTGTGATAATATAGCCGTTAAAAACTAAAACATGCGCTAAAATCACAAAACAAAAAATGATAGTCTTAATCCCATGTGATCAAATTTGAGCTATTTGTTTTATAAAATGACAAAAAATAATAATATTGGTAGCAAAAGCGGGCTCAGACATGTTCTGTGGGATCAAAATTAAAATTTTCATCTACTATGAACGAACACTCATAATAGCATGAGAAAATACACATAATAATAAGTTAATAATTAAAAATTAAATACTAAAAAAATTATAATAAACCATAATTGGTGACACGTTATTTATTAACAAATAAGTGACTGCAAGTGCACGGTGTTATTGCAATTCGTATTGAACAAGAGTATCGTATCCCACAGATACTATAACTCCTATGTTCTCAAACACAAGTACCTAATTAAATATTTATAAACTAAAATCAAAGGCAGGGGAAATAAAAAAAAAAAAAAAAAGCAGATAAAAGTAAATAAAATTGAAAATAAAATATCAGACTCTTAATAGGTAAAAACGCAGATCATAGAAAAATAGACTATTGTTTTATTTATTTATATTCATTGATTCTTGTAACCCAACTTAATCTTTAATTTATCAATATTGGACAATCACTGGTGTTGTTATCAGAAGACTGTTGTTTAAGGCATAAACCATAACTTAGACATAATGAGCATGCACTTTACTTGGCCGATCTTCACACATGTCATTACTCACAATCAAGGCATAAACCATAACTTAGACATAATGAGCATGCACTTTACTTGGCCGATCTTCACACATGTCATTACTCACAATCAAGGCATAAACCATAACTTAGACATAATGAGCATGCACTTTACTTGGCCGATCTTCACACATGTCATTACTCACAATCAAGGCATAAACCATAACTTAGACATAATGAGCATGCACTTTACTTGGCCGGTCTTCACACATGTCATTATTCACAATCAAGCACACGAAGATTTATTGAACTCTATGTAATACTTGTTCACTGGGTCGGTACTTCCAAACATGCACAACTCGAATTCTATCTTTCTATCAATTAATTCTTCTCCGGTGAGTTCATCAAAATAATCAACTAGCATTCACAAATATTGACCAGACACATGTAAGATTAAAACAAGATCATAGAAATCAAACCCTGAGAGATAACATGAAGAAAGCAATCAAATCATGTAAATAAAATCAATAATATCCAACCCCTAAAACCTAGCTAGGAATGTAGCTAGACATAATAAAATAAATAACAAAAACTAGAGCATAGATGTTCATGAAAAAATTAACGAATAAACCAAATGACACGGGGGAGTCCAACTATTTCTGTTTTTTTTTTTGCAGTAGCATTCGTTCTCTAGTAACCTTGACACCTCTTTGTGAGTAGAGGGCAAGCCTTCGTCTTTCTTTTTTCTCATTTTTCCTCTATTTGGTGGCTCTCTCTTCTCTTTCAAGTTCTCCTTTTTCATGTATCGAAGTGGAGGCTTTAAATATGTAGGGTTAAAACCATATTGGAGAGAGAAATTTGCACATCCGCGGACCCAGGCCGACTGGGTCGAGTGAAATATTTTACACCACTTAGAAGCTTGTTTTTACACAGGGTCGACCTGAGTGAAATTGTAACAGCCTGGTCCATTAAAGGGGGATTAATTAATGGGGATGAGGTATTAATTAAAGGAGTTAATGACTTAAGCGGAAGATTAATGAAGATGATTCTCAAGTAGGGAAGTGCCTTTATAAGATGGGCAACATTTATTTTGGTAGTTTAAGCGAAACTCGATTACTAAAGAAGGATTCAAATACCAACAAGTGTGACGAATGGTAGGAGGCTAATATGGCAGATATCAACAAGCAAATGGCCCATTCATAGGTCGAAACAATTGAACAGAACCAATCATGTTTAATTAAACAAGCCTCTTCATAGACGGAAAGCAAAACATGAGACAAAACTTATTGAAATAACTTTATAGGCATCAATAATTTATCATGTCCCAAGACATGCTAGAGAATGTATTTATAGATCATTAATTTAGATAACAAGTCAAGTAGCAGTATTTAGGGATTATCAGAGTAGCAAGAATGCAAGATCCATAGTGAGGGTAAATCACTTATATTAGCAAAATAAGATCTCGGCAGCCAACCTACATCCATAGCCACCAACGACCTCTGCATCTTAACCTGAAAACAATTGAAAAAGAGGGTGTGAGCACTAATGTACTTAGTGGGTTTTTATAAAACTCTTTAATAGAAAATTTTAGAAATATCCAATAACAATTGGTGGTATATGGAGAGCAAAATGCAAAAGTCCTCTCGATATCCACAAAATATTTTTTTTCCTGTGGGCCCTTCCTGGCTCAAACCTAATTTCTACTACATTTTGAGGCATGTCTTAGGATAAGAGAGGGGTTACCTCAAATATCCTACTGAGTATGTGAGGGGTTTACCTAGCAGTGACTCCGAGTATGCGAGGGGGTTACCCACCAGTGACTCCCTGGTGATCAAAAGATCACACCCTGATAACATAAAATCACAATCCTTTGAGCTCAAAATCCTGCTTATCAGATAATACAATCCTTCAAACTTAGTTTGCTAGCATATTCATCGCCTAAAGTAAAACATCTAGGTCTAATCCGTCACTCATTGATGTGATATTAAGGCCTATAAAGGATTCTATCATTACCCTAAAAAGCATTACTCATCTAAGTAATCTTTCAAACAATATCAACATCAATCTTAAGATCATGATCACATATACATATACTTCTCATAACAATAAACCATATCACGATATCTCATGCTAAACATTCTCATTATATCATGCTTTACGAGCTCAATTGATAATTCTCATCATCAAGCCTTATAAGATAACTTCCTTTGTACAGAGACTAATCAGACAGAGCATAAAAATATTTAATTGGATATTTCATCTTGCGCTATCATGCTTCTAGAGCTCATTAGCTCAAACAATATATGAGTATAGTATTACCACCTCGATTATAGTGAGGAGGATGAAGCAACGAGCTGCAATTACTTTCCCGGGTTCTCTCGGAGATCACCTTTTCCTACAAAAGCTGATTATCGACTTAGCGATCTATTCGAAGATCCTAAGGTCTAACGGAAATATTAAATCGAGATTTAACCCTTGCCTTCCTCGACTAAAGACCTTACTACAGATTGCACGACTTTAGAACTTCTATAAAATATGAGAATTGATAGACTTGAGATTAGAATGCATTTAGAAGTTAAATGGATCGAACATCACTTGCACGGGCCATGCAGAAAGAAGACAGGAGTACACGGGTTGTGCCTTAATAAAATTAAAATAATAATTTTTCCAAAAGCTCCCGCACGGGCCGTGTGGAAGGAATGTCATTGCGCACGGGCCGTGCGCGACTAGTAAAAAGCTCTCTAGATTGTCTCGCACGGGTCGTGCGGAAGGCACTCATTAGCGCACGGTCCGTGCATTTAAACGGACTTCAAAATGACCCGATCGGGAGTTTGGTAAAGGCGATACTCGACTGTCTCTCCCTTTTCTCGATGTTTTAGACATTAAAAAAAGGCATAACATATTCTCTATAATTTTTCAAAGCTATAACCTTTACAATGAGTTAAATCGATAGAAACCCGAAATAAAATTTAATAGAGTTCGACATTTGCTTGGCAGTAATAAAATACGAGAATGATCATACATGAGCCTTCTTAAATTGGAATACTTAAAATCGAGATTTCAACGACATATATAGTACTAATTCTTCGAATAATATAACGAGATTTAAATAACAGGATTAAATGGAATAAAACGGAAATAAATGGGATTAACAACATGACATTATAACGGGGAATAATAATCCGAACAATATTTGAAGACGAATGAAGTGCAGAATTAAATTACAAAACAAAATGGAAACTGGGTTCGAACGAAAAAGAATGGACGGAGACGATTGCGTCGAAAGAAAGTGGCTGGCGATGGCATCCCGGCGGGTTGCAGTGGCAGCAGAGTCGTAGTACTGCTGCTGCCCGACGGCGCCCTTGCTCTCCGGCTTTTGCCGGAGGTCGGTCCGGCCACTGGCTGACCGATAGAACCTTCCTCCACCGCCTCCCTTCCCCGCCACTCCGATCGTCGTTGCCCCGAAGAACACTCACCAAGAACAATATTTCTTTTCCTCTCAACTTTCTTCTTCTCTCTCTCTCTCTCTAGAATGGGATTTTGGTTGTAAAAATGAAGTGAGCGGTAGGGGGGTATATATAGGTGAAATTTTCACTTCTCTCATAAGCCACTGCAGATATAAAATACTGATAAAGCAATTCCGAACTTGATTAAAAGTTGTTTTATTCGATGTCGAGATCCAATGACCTCCGACACGAAATTTGAAAATACCGGAAAACTCGTTGGCTCGAATACTATTGAACCAACCAGACTGGGGATGATAAGGAAGTCGTCTGAAGAAAAACGGAGAAAGATTCTCTTTTCAAAAATAGATTTACTATTAATTTTGAATGCCAGATTTCACTCCCGAGCGTTCGATTGACCTCGGATTGGCAATCCGTGAACGCAAA
Organism: Perilla frutescens; assembly: GCA_026008535.1. NCBI lineage: Eukaryota > Viridiplantae > Streptophyta > Magnoliopsida > Lamiales > Lamiaceae > Perilla > Perilla frutescens. Next base: position 12,522,121 of record BRKX01000003.1, on the reverse strand, counting down.
CGGATTTCTTGGGTCATTTTCCATAAGACGGGCTTAACAAAACAAGTCTTGGGTCAATGAGGAGGATTTCGTAAAATTTTCAAATCATAAACGCACTCAGATTTTACTATTCACAAATCCGTTAAACACGTTTTTCATCATCGGGATCTCAATTGACTTCAAATTAAAATTCTGAGAGTATCAACATGCTCCTTAGGTCGATACCTTTCTAACAAGACTAAAATCGGTCATAATTGATTTAGGATCAAAAATTTTAAAAGGGCGATTTCATGAAAAATATCCTCTAAAGTCACGACTTACATCTGATACACCTTAAACATTATTAAAATATCTTCTTATACTTTCTAATCATACTTAGGAATTCTCTAATCTTATTTCGAAAATTCAGGATATTACAGAAATTGACCGGGTCGACCCGAGCCTTTGTAAATTGCACTAGGCTGGGTTGATTAAAGCTTTCCGGGTCAACCCAGTCCTTTTTTCGCTGGATTTCAAGTTTTTGCGGGCTTTGATCATTTAATACAGTCCATTATGGCTTAATTAAGTGTTTAATTAAGCTCAAAAGCATATTTAGATTCTCCTTCAACTTTCCATGCACATATTCGACTGTTTTGCTTCAATTATCCAACAAATTCACAACTATAACTGCAAAACTAGCGAACACACAAAAAACTCCAAATGATATTAAAGTAAAAAAGTTATATAAAATACACAACTTAACATTCTGCTATACATCATCAATTCATATCCAAAAGTTGTGTAAATGCACAACTGTCAATTGGGTAGGATGGAATCTAAATAAAGTGTAAAGTTGAACTAAAGCATAAGAAATCAAATCGAAGAAATAATGCAGAAATAATTAAAAAAATTGATTTCATACGTGTTCATTCATAGTAACATGTATATATGTTCATAATAAAATGATTTTTTTTATTAGAAATTGACATGTTTCATCTTAGCAACATTAATACAAGATATTGGCAAAATTGTGATGTTATATTAGTGATGTCTGATACAATTAATCGTATCAGAGTTCAAGCACTAATGATCTGTAAAGACAATATAGAAATCATGAAGCCGAAGGACCGTCGGGGTTCGATAATCTAACGGACTCCAATGCAAGTCAAAATGAATCACTTTGGAAAAAATAATGAAAATAAATCTGAAATCAAGTAATTCAGAAATGGAAATATAGTATCGATGAATGAATTGCTAGGATTACTGGATGAAAATAGTATCATGGGTAATTTTGAGGTCAGAAGTGAGGTCTAGCCTCTATTTCTTTTGCCCGAAGTCAACATATCCTTTTCAATTAGGATTTAGTCTTTTTCGAGGTCAGAAGTGAGGTTTAGCCTTTATTTCTTTTGCCCGGAGTCAGCGTGTCCTTTTCAATTAGGATTTAGTCTTTCTTACATGAAGGCTCTCAACGGATATCTCTCCCTTTTTCGAAAACTTATTATAGTGTTATACTTCTTGTCCTCAAGAGGGTTTTGACCGAGTCTCCTTTCCTCACTGCTGCTTATCTTAGACATCTGTGATACTAACTCTCCTACTTACCTTCGACCTCACCAATATTAGGCGGCTTTATGAAACATTATATTGGGTCTACCGAAAATGGCCTCTACAATGTCCTATGATCCAATTTTAAGTCTGATTATTGATAATCACATCAGAGTCTAGCATGTAAAATATTGTGGAAAATTATATTTAATCTCAATGTGGAATATGATTTTTTCACATCATTATAAACGCTAGACTCGGGCGTGATTTGTAAGTAATCTGACACCAAAAATTGAATTTGGGTATATTTTTGCAAAACTGTGAAAGTTTTGGTATTTTTTGACATTTTCTGAGAACATTTTTACAAAGTAGACGAAAGTTCAAATCATAAGTATATACTTGACCTTTTTTATTTATTTGACATTTTATTATATTTTTATATATTACATTTTCTGCTACTTAATTAGTTTATTTTGCGTACGTGCTAATATTCCTATTATGTATTATTGATTTCGTATATTAAATTTGTCACTTAGTTTGTTTTGTTTTGGTTCTAATATCTCTATTATGTGTCCACAAACTGTATTCAACTTTTGGATAGATGTCTAGAATCAAAGAAGACCTCGTCAACTTAACGTTTGAATCATCCCTTGATAAGGAGAGGTTATATGCTTTCGTCGATGATAATGGCACTAGCACTAGCATTCAATCTATCAAGAAGTTGTTGTTCCCTCAAAGATTCTTTCCAAAAATGGAAGTAATTTCATTTGTTGGAATGGCAGGCATTGGCAAGACTACATTTGTCAAGAAGATTTTTGAATACCGTGAATATGTGCGTAGTTTCGACTACTATGTGTGGATTACTTTAGGCCCACAATATCAATCTGAAAATATATTGATAGATATTCTGGCTCAGATAAATCCAGAAATTAAAGGAGATGATCATGATTTGAGAAGAGAATTATCGAACAAAAGGTTCTTCCTTGTGTTGGACGATGTATGGGACGAAGCGCCCTTACAATACTTGGCAAATTTATTTCCAAACATCAAAGGTAGAGCTATGGTGACAACTAGAATGGCAAAAGTTGCTCATTCTGAAAAAATCGACTTTGTTCGTGAAATACACTTGCTAAATAAAAAAGAAAGTTGGGATCTTCTTAGTCAAAAGGTGTTTGGTAAAGGTATATGCCCTCTCAGGCTTCAGAAATCTGGAGAGAAAATTGCTGAGAATTGTGATGGTCTTCCTCTTACAGTTGTCAAGGTAGCCAACCTCCTATCCAAAGATTTGTCTCCGCAATATTGGAACGATGTAGCAAAGAAGAATTTGGATTTCAAGAATGTCTTGAAAATATTATCAAATAAACAACTTCCAAGCTACAAGCGCTTGCCTCACTACTTGAAACTGTGCTTTCTCTACATGGGAGTTTTCCCAGAAAATTGCGAGGTCTCCACCTCCAAAGTTATTAAGTTGTGGATTGCAGAGGGCTTTCTCGAACCCGATTCATCTCAAAGAGTCGAAGATTATGTTGCACAATGTTTGTCTGAGCTTACTGATAGGAGTCTACTTATGGTCTGCCAAAAGAGCATTAGTCATGGATTTTATAAGACAATGCGTCTCAATACTGATTTTTGGCATCTTTCCAATAGTGAAGCTGAGAAGAATGACTTTTTCTATGCCTTCAATAGTACTGCTCCTCATGCTTATGATTCAGCCCAAAGTATAAAGAAGCAACGCAGGTTTTGCATCCATAATTGCATTTTGTTCAGCTTTGAAGGCATTCATGACTCGATGAGGGACTCCATTTCAATTGCGCGTTCTCTCCTCTGTAGTGGTCCGTATCATCAATACCCACCACCAACAGCAATATGTTTCGAGTTAAGATTGCTTAGGGTGCTAGATATCTTAGCAATCCGTTTCTATGAGTTCCCAATTGAAGTAGTGGAGCTAATTCATCTGAGATACCTTGCCATCACTTGTAATGGAAAGATTCCTGCTTCTGTATCCAAACTTTTGAATCTTAATTTCTTGATTGTTAGTCATCATTTGAGGATCAAATCCTTTAGAGAATCTTGTTATTTGCCTATGGAGATATGGGATATGAAGGAATTGAGACATCTTCAGGTTTCAGGAAGCATCCTACCTACTCCAACTTGTGGTGCTATCTTACCCAACCTTGAAACTCTCTTAGATGTGAGCCCTCATAGCTGTAGTGAGGAGATTTTAAGAGGAATTCCTAATCTGAAAAAGTTAGGAATTCAAATTGAATTGGCACCCGATGATGATGGTGCTAATCATATTCATTACATGACTCGTATATCTGATCTGAGTAAGCTAGAATCACTTAAATGTGTTGTTGTGAATCCTGAGGTTGTGTTTGAGGCCGTTGGACTGATTACCCCACCAACTCTTGCGTCAGTGTTGTCGACAAATCTTGAAAAATTGAGTTTGAGTGGACTAGGATACCCATGGGAATGCTTGGATTTAATAATTCACAAATTAAAAAATTTGAAAGTGCTCAAATTGCGATGTTATGCCTTTAAAGGGCACACATGGCACACGTGCGACTACTGCACTTTCAAGAAACTTGAATATCTTTTAATTGAAGATATGGATTTGGTATGCTGGAAAACTACTACATTTCATAGCTTTCAAAATCTAAGGCATTTAAGCATTAAGCATTGCTACAATTTAGAAAAACTCCCCACTACTTTGGTACATAATCAAACGATTGAAGTAGTTGACTGCAATCCATACACTGTGAATTGGGCAAAGCAAATGCAAAAAAGGAAAGGGTTCTCCTCACTTCTTATGGAGGAAGATTTGAAGATTCATGTTGAGAGTTCTTGGGATGTTGGCCAAACGGTACCTCGTTTTCAAAGGTTAGTCATTTAATTCAATTATACTCCTACTTTATTGCTGCTATTTGCTTAGTTTTTGTGTTTCAGATTTTTGAGATCGAAATAATTATAACTTAGTGTAGACTTACATTTTAATTCCCTCTAATCAATTCCAATTCTTTGACTGTTACATATAATCGTAGCAAGTCTCAAGCTAGACCCATATAATCTTTGGATATACATGCATGCCATGTACTATTGTCACTCCAACTTAAAGTTAACGTTTACAATTTTAATGATTTTTGTCTTTTTTTCTTCAAATTTTCATATATATATATATATATATATGCATTTCTAATATTATAATTCTAAGAATAAATATTTGAGTTTTAAAATAAAATTAGTTTTATATATTGGATTAATTTTTGAGAGATTTAAATATATTTATATATAGAATGAACATAAAATTCATATGAGATAAATTTATTTTCTACAAGTAATTAACATTAGTTTAACGTACGTAACTATCTAATGAATTCAAAATGACCTTAAACTAATTTCATTGAGTTATAAACAGATAACTCTTTCAATAGTTAAATCTTTTCAGTAACGTGAATATTACTAATAAATTCAAAATGAACTTAAACTAATTTTATTGAATTATAAAAAAAAAAACAGATAACTCTTTCAATAGTTAAATCTTTTCAGTAACGTGAATATTACTAAAGAAAAGATTATTTTTTTTATAAAAATAATATATGCACTAAAGTTGTTGTATAGTATATAAGTTCAGGGTAATTTAATGAAATTTTAGAAATATAAAATGTTGAGCTATGTGATAATTAATGATAACTAAAAGTTGATAGAACATATTTTATTAGGATAAAAAATATTTTTTTCTCGGGAAAAACTTAGCAAAATAAAAATAAACTAATTGACATGCAAATTTTATTTTAATATGATTATATCATGATTTATTTATAACCCACAACCCAGTTGGTACAATTTTTATTGTATTAAATTATAATTTAATTTAAATAAAAATGCGATATTATTGTGAATGTCGATTATAAAAATGCATGCAGTATTAACGAAAATGCATGCAGATCTGCAATTTTAATAAATTAAGTAATGTATTTCATTTGAATAATTAATAAGAGACATCAATTAGAAGATTTTTGTAGTCATCAAAATATGATCATAAATTCTTATAATCTTATTCAGTTATGCTATTATTTTAGATTTTTCGTTCATTATGTGATTTTTAATCATTTATAATTATGAATTATGATATATTCACAATTACTAAAAGTAAAATATTTCAAAACACATGATCGTTCTTCATTTAATTAGCTGAGATAATTCAAATTTCTGAGGTCTTAATTTTTTTAACCAAAGTTTTTGTATGGTTGAATTCCTTGATCTATAGGTTTCGTTTTATTTCTTTTGGTTATATGAAAACTTATCCATTGGTTGAATGAAAAAAATACTGATGTTTATATTGTAAAATTGGATGACATTTTTGTAGGCAAGTTTCATCCTTCCCTCGAGAGTTTTGCGTTTTTTCGTTGAATGGTCGACAAGTGCCGACCTATTATTGCAGTTAGTCCTTGAAGGATCTTAAAACTATGTTAGGATCTTAACGCTATATAGAAGAATTTCTTCAAGTATGTGTTTGTGTGTGAGGAGAGAGACATTTGGGAAAGCTTATTCATTGATAAATTTGAATTGTGATAGTTACAATGCTTCTCCTACAGTCCGTCCTCTATATATAGAGGATCATTTTGCGCCCATACGACATCGCCACTATGACCATCTCGCCATTGTTAGAGCATACCAGATTTTCTATGTCATTCTCTATAACGTCTTTTGTGTCAATTTTTTTTTTCAATTTATGATAATTTAGTTTTAATTTAAATTTATTATTTAGGGCTCATCATTCCCCAATTAGGGTATATTAAAAATATTGAAAAAAAAAAAACGCTAGTTATGGCACATGAAATGTAGCACAAGAGGGTATGGGGGATTTGATCCATTGCTAGAGCATTAATACTAGACCGATTCGATGAAAATACATCGAGTTAAATTCGAGCCAATTAAACTAAGCTAGATAGTCGCGAGCCTTATTGAACCTAATCAAGTTTGAAAGTAATTATAATTTTAGCCTTAATAATTAATTATTTATATATACAATCTTAATAACTAAATTATTTTAATTTAAACTAAATAAATATAACTTTTAATTTAATATTATTATATAATCGAGTTAAGCTTGAGTTTGAATTTATCAAGTTTGCTTTCAAATCGAGCTTGAGTTCGAAAAATTAAAACTCGACCAACCCTAATCAAGTCAAGCTTTGAATTTTCACATTAAGCTCGAGTTTGATAAAATTATACTACTCGACTCGGCTCGATCACACCCTGAGTTAAACGAGTCGTGATCAATTTGTTGAGTAAGTGGAATTATATATTTAATAATTAATACAACTTTGACTTTATGAATGATCATTACATATTATTAATACGACTTTGACTTTATGAATGATCAATTACATGGTCCCATTTATTTTATTTGTCTTATCATTATTCATTACAATTATTGAATATCAGTCTTCATCTCCCTCTCCATATTACTCTGCAATTAATTCATGAACCCCACAAATCACAATCATCAGAAGCTTCAACAGTTAAAGATAATGTTGAGCAAAATCAAATATTTATTTTGGTTGATTATCATCCATCTCCTAATCGGAACATCCTGCGTGATCAGCGTCTGCACCCCCTCATCATGCGGCAAAATTCGCAACATCAGCCACCCTTTCAGACTAAAAGGTGATCCAAAACACTGTGGAAATCACGACTACGAACTAGTCTGCGAAAACAACACCACCACCTCCCTCTTCTTTCTCTCTCACAAATACACAGTCCAAGCCATCAATTATTCCAACTACACTATCCGCCTCACGGATGCTTCCATAAATAGTAATGACAATTGCTCATTTCCAAACCATTCCTTATCTCGAAGTGATTTTCCCGATCATGAGTATCCTTACGGAACTGAAACCTACAGGCGTTCGATGTCTGAGTCGAGGCGTGATATAACGGGATCCATTACGATTATGAGCTGCCCGTATCCGGTGAATAATTCACTTCTTCTGGAAATCAGTACTCCTTGTGTTGATAGAAACTACGGTTTCAATAAAACACACAGGTACGTAAAATTTGGTGAGTTGAATGGCTCGTATGTGAAGGAAATGTGCACGATAGAGCTCATCACAATGACTTCTTCACCACTCAACGAAGAAGAGAGCGTGTCTCTTTCAGAAATCCATAGCTCTCTGATGTATGGGTTTGAACTCTCATGGTTCATTGCGCTCTGTGAGCGCCACTGCGTAAATTGCTGGTTCGACGGGAAACAAACCATGTGTGAATATAGCTGTTTTATTGGCTTTTGGGAAATTCCTTGTGGTAAGAGTCAACACTCAGTTAATATATTTCTTCTGTCTCGTTCATATAGTCTTTTTTTTTTTTTTTCTCAATATATACATATATATAGCCTGATTTCTATATATATTTAGCCAATTTACTAAAATATAGTTCTATTTAATATATTTATATTAAACATTACTTAATTATTAAAAAAATAAATAAGAACATTTTAGGAAGTTCATTTATTTAATTGTCTTTTCTAATAATTTTCTTAATTCTAATTAATGAAAAATTAAATCAATCAATATAAATGGGAGCGATGGAATATATATGTATGAGGTTGGGTAAAAGGAGATCAGGGTTTAGGTATTTGTTTTCTAGTGAAAGATATTTTTGTCTATTTATTCAATAAGTTGTTAAATAATTATATTTCTAACTTTGTACTTAAAATAATTTTCTTTGTTATCTCAAATGACTTATTTCTCGCTAGTTGACACTACATTATATGTTATAATAATGCACGTAACGTGTCTTGATTTGTTTACCAATTCAGGGCGGAACTAGGGGAGGGGGGATGGTGGTGGCCCTTGCCTCCCAAACAATTTTTTATTTTATTTTATATATATGTTATTATATGAAATTTTTATGAGAATAAAATTATTCTATGTCGGATTATTTTTGAAGAAAAATTCAACTTCCTCAATGAAAAATTTATGATTACTCGGGACCAGTGTACTATTACAGTGAATGATAACATCGTCAATTAATAGATAGATATACCAGTCAAATATAGAAAAATATGAAGTGTAACATTACCATATATAACAACAAATATACTCTTTTGTCTTGCATATTTCAGTGAATATTCCAAATACTAGAATACTATGTTGTTCCAAGTTTATGTTCGGAATTTCTAAACCTTTCGAATTCTAATGGTTCGATCTGATTCAATTATACAGGTGGCATGCCATTTTGGTTTAGCTTTGCTGTAAGTGGTAATAATTCTTTTATATATTCTCTTGTGTCATCCTTAAATGTGTTTGTTTGTATGCATCATGCATGAATTTGGATTAATTAGGACATTTAAGAAGTCCCTATAATCTTTTGACTTTTTTATTCCCTATATATGAATTTTATATTAGATTCAATGTCTCAACTTGATAGGTATTTAATTTCTTTTTCTTCGCAATCAATCAGGTACGAGATACATACAGTGAATTTAATGCATTACTTAATTGGTCTTTCACTTATTATTTATTGTGCGCGGGCACTTGTTTTTGCCTTTCCTCTTCAATAGCTGCTTAATTAATTAACTGAATTCTATATATAGGGCTTCTTTTGAGTTTAATGGTCACTTGTCTCAACACTTATGTTCATTTAGTTGTTGTTTTTACTCATTTTTATTTTATAACTAAATGTCTTTTATTAAATTTCATTAGATCATATTCATGATCAAGTACAATATTTTAAAAATAAATTGAAATACATTACTTTTTGAGTCGTACATATATATTCAATTAGTTAAGGTCCTAATTGATAGTTTCTATCTTTGATGGTCGCTCTTAAATCCTTAACTCTTTCATGTTTGCGTTAGTTTGATAAAATATAATTACATAGAATATTAATTAGTTCATAGAAATTCTTTTTGTGAAATTCCTTTTCATTATTGAAAGTCATCCTAAACCTAAGACTAAGTAGAAAAAAAAAAAACAAAAAAACTGTTGAACTGAAAATACGTTTTCTTAATTAATTTAAGATCAGTGAAATCATCTTGTCTTCTTTGCTTATCATGTATATATATGTGTGGTATCTTGCAGGCATCACTTGGATTATTGAACTCGCTATAGGTCAGTTCCTTATGACTTCTTAAATACATACTGTTTTCTTCTATCGTTTGCATGTTAATGTTGTCTATTAATTACCTCGATCTGTTTTCTCAACTTGAAGAGCACTAATATATTGATAATTTAGATAAACTAGCTAACAAGTTTTAATAACATCTTAAACTATGATTTAGATAAACTAACAAATTTTAATACCATATTAAACTATTAATTAATGCATGTAAAAATACATTTTATTATTACCCAACAAATTATTTTAGCCACCATAATAAAATACCCATTAGTTTTTTTATTTTTAAATATTTTATTTGGAATATTTTGAAAAACATTAAAAATAAAGAAAACAACAAAAAAATTGATTATTTGAATAAATGCCAAAAAATTATAACAAATTCTAATTGGGTAGGATGGATTATAAATAACAAGTATAAAATTAAATTAAAGTACAAGAAGTTAAAATCAAAGAAAAAACTTAAAAAAATAGGTATGTACATTTTTTTTGTCTCGATCGAAACTTTTTGTTCTCGAATTTAAATTTTTCCGACATTTGTAGTCTCAAATGATATATTTCAACATTTTTTGTCCCAAAACTTAACGGTTATTAAGTATCCCGTTAGTTTGAGACAATAAATATCAAAACATATAATTTGGGATCAAAAATATCGCGATAATTATTAAACCTAGGATCAATAAGTAACAATTGGGACTAAAAATGTTTTAACCATATTCTAATGGGATTAGAAGTGAAATTAACTCTATACATTTAATTTGTGTATAAGATTATACCCAATAACTTGCAATAAGGTATTCTTAGCTTGAGAGAATTAACTATATGTCTAGTTATCAGTGCATTATATATACCTTTTGATGAAATGCAAATACTTATAACTAAGTTCTTCTGAAGTTAACTTGGAATTAGTTGGGATTTGTTCTTTTCAGAGTATGGGTTAATGCTTAACCTAGCACTAAGGATCATAATTGGAACCCCTTGTGTGGCGGTATTTTTAATCTACAAATATAGAAGAAGGCATTTCTCAGCATTCAATATAATAGAAGGATTCCTGGAAAATAACAACAATCTCGTGCCAATCAGATACTCCTATTCAGACATCAAGAAAATGACTAGGAATTTTCGAGAAGAGCTGGGAAAAGGAGGTTATGGTTCTGTTTATAAAGGAAAGCTTCGTAGTGGCCATGAAGTTGCAGTGAAAATGCTATGCAAAACTAAAGATAATGGGCAAGACTTCATCAATGAAGTTGCAACAATTGGAAGGATCCATCATGTCAACATTGTTAAACTTGTTGGTTATTGCGTACAAGGCTCAAAACGTGCCCTCGTATATGACTTAATGCCTAATGGCTCCCTCGAAAAGTATATTTTTGATGACCGGAGGCGTGATTCCTTAAGTTGGGAGAGAAAGCAGGAGATTGTGATCGGAGTGGCTCGTGGGATTGAATATTTGCACAAAGGTTGCGATGTCCAGATCCTGCATTTCGACATTAAGCCTCATAACATACTTCTTGACGAAAATTTCACGCCTAAGATTTCTGATTTCGGGCTAGCAAAATTTTTCTCTGTCGAGAAAAATGCGGTGACTCTCACTGCTGCTAGGGGAACAATAGGTTATGTGGCTCCTGAACTAATTAACAGGAGCATAGGTGAGGTGTCGTACAAGGCAGATGTTTATAGCTTTGGTATGCTGCTCATGGAAATGGTTGCTCTAAATAGAGATAAGGCAGCAGATGGAGACAATTCTACTCAATACTTTCCTTATTGGATTTATGATCGAATCAATAAAGGCCATGAAATTGAAATGGGAAATCTCTATGATGGTGGCAGAGGTGGTGATCAGTATGCAAGAAAAATAAAAAAGATGGCAATAGTCGGCTTATGGTGTATACAGATGAATCCAATTGATCGACCTTCGATGAGTGACGTTCTAAAAATGCTTGAAGGTGGAAACGATAATCTGCAGATTCCCCCTCTTTCTCAGAATGATTGCAGTAATGATGAAATGTGGGAAATTGAAACGACAGATGACTCAATAGCCTTATTGGGTAGTGATGATTTAAGCATTAATGAATTAGGGTAACTAAAACAGTGTAACTTTTGCATTTTGTTATTTTTATATATTGTGAACTATTGGATTGGATCCTCTATTATATTCCAATTTGGTGTTTCAATCTTGTATTTCAACCATTGAATTTATGACATGTGTATTTAATATATTTTTAGTGGACAATTGTTTAATTTTTTTAGCAGAGATCGTGTTTGTTGCACGTAATTTGTATACTTTATAAAATAATAATTATTAAAAAGTTATAAGGTATATTATAATTATAAAATATAAATTGAATATCTTCATTGTCCGAGCATGATACAAGGTGTGTTATGGAAAAAAAAAGGACGTGGATGATAATTTTTTTTTTTTTTGGATTAATTTAGTTAGGAATCCAAATTTTGATTCGGTATGGATATTAGAATTTCCTATGTTATAATATTCAAGTTTTGACAGTTGATTTGATAGTACAAATATTGTTTTTCATGATAGTGATCCAGTTCACGATCATCAAGAGGTAATGCCTTCAACGAATTTACAAACGATATACATAATAATATAAACGAATACGTACTATACCATCTCTAGAAGATTATATCCCGAGTTATTATGAAGTAAAAAAAAATCAATAATATTATACTTAAGACAAAAACTTGTATGAGACCGTCTAACGGGTCTCTTACGTAAGACGGATCTCCCCGACCCGACCCGACCCGGTGATATATATATTAAAAAAAAATCCCAAATTTGAAACCGCTCGCTCGCTCCCCTCTCTCCTGCGATTCTCTCAGCCGTCTCTTCCCCACAACCACCGGCGAATCACCCCCAGAACCGCAGCTTCTCTTCAAAACCGCACCATCCTCCATCTTCTCATTCAATATATATCATTTTTCATTTTTTCCCCCACAACCGAATCGAAATAATTATCCAAAGATCAGTCACTGGAATTTTTGCGAGCACCACCACCACTATTACCAAATTTCAGACCACCGGCGTGGTATTGGATATCCGAAACTGCTTCTGTGTGCAAATTTGAAGTTTCGATTGTAAGTTTATCTATGGTTTTTAAATTAGGGCGGTGTAATTTAGGGTTTTTGATTTTAGAGTTTTAGGGCATTTTAATTTCCAATAACTTACAATCCTACCTTGATTTGAGTCTAATATTGTGGGGCTATGGTTGATTTGTTCGTATTGTTAGTGATACTTAATTTATTCTTAGTCATTCTTAAGTGATTTGTTAGTGATACGTGAGAACATATGTGTTGTAGTTGTTGTTATGAATATTACATTTTCTCTTATGTCGTTGGATTTTCTGGTGCGTACACATACGAATAAAGAATGTTGATGGTAGGTGCCTGTTTGAAATAACAGAGAAAAAACTTGTTAACTAATTCCAATCGAGGTTTGAAAATGTCTTTGCCTTGATAGATAGATTGGTTGAAGTCTTACTGCTGCACTTCTTGTCATTATATATGTCAATATTCTTATTGACATTGATTACATTTTTTTTTACTCATGTAGTGCTAATTTAGTTTTTTTCCGCTATGAAGTTGAAGACTATAGAACACTTAATTAGTTAGTTAAACATCGGCGTATATTTTCTCTGGATTAGAAGAAGTTGAAGTGATAATATTATAGTTAAATTTCCAGGGTTGTAGCATCTTACTAATTAATAATTTTTTTTTCATGGCATTTTGCTGGTATTGTTTGAGATTTTGTGATCTGATGGTGTCTTGGATTCTATATGCTTCTTTTGGTGTGTCGAAGTGTAATTTAGCTGCCAATTGAAGTTGTAACAATGACAAAGTGAGGTTTCATCTAGGATTTTTATTTTATTTTTTAATTTCTGATAAATTCCAGAGCTAGTGAAAGTGGAAAGTATGGGTTGGATATTCTAGCATCTAGCCTACTCGCACCAGGAGAGCTAGAACACGGTTTCATTTGTTGAAGGCAAGAAGGCAACTCAAGTTCCTCCATCCTACCATGTTTTCTCCACTGTTATTATAGAGTTAAAGTTTATACGCGGGGAGTGGGGGTGGATTTATGTCAGCATCTAATTCTTAAGAAGGTATCTTCAAGGTAAGAATGGGCCTATCAAGATTAGCAGTCCAGCTATAAACGAACTTGATATGTTAGTATATATGTTACTCATACACTGTGACACTAATGGCGAGGATCTCTTTTGGGGAGCCAACAAAAGCTTTTGCTATGAACTGTACAGGTGTTAGTTTAATATAATAGAGCAGCTTTTGTTAGGTTTCTATTAAAAAAGTTGACTAAGCAAACCTTTAACTTATTTCAAGTGATTTTCGTTGGAGGTTTTTGCATTTATATGTTTCTTTTGAGACAATCCTTTTAAGCTTCTAATTTTACATTCATATATATTTTATGTGGGTGAGTTCTCATTTTTGCTTTATTAATTCAAAGGCCAGAGTAGGACATACATACATATGGATACACATATTACATATATTATAATATTGCTCGTAGTTGTTTGGTTATTTTTCTTCTAGAACTAATGAGTTCTACCGCAGAAAGATATTATGATCTTTTCAGAACTATAACATTTAAAAAGAACTCATTGTTACATTATGTATTTGATTTAAATTTTGTACTTGATTGATATTAAAATTCAAATATGCTCTAGCAATTTTTGTTCATTATTAGTGATACTTCATTACATTTGTAATGTTGTTTATATTCATTATTAGTGATACTCTATTGCATTTTTAAGGAATTTTATATTTTGCTTATAAGTTTTGTCCCATGGGATTTTATAATATTTCAGATGCTTATGTTTTCACTTCTGCAATCTGCATCTTAGTCACATTGACAAAGTGAAGTAATTTGATCATTTTTTAGATAGATAGCTGATGTTATGTTATACTTTAATATGTGAATTCTACAACCTTGTTTTCTACACACAATTGATTGATTAAATATATATTTTTTTTAATTTTCTTTATGTTTTTAAAATGATAGGCACAATCAGCTGCTTGCAAATGAGTGTAAATCCAGGAGTTTTGCAAAAGTTGGTGGGATGTGAGAGTTGTGGTTGTGTGAACGTAGAAATTCCAGGAGTTTCTAACATGATAGACTTTAATTTTATTTTATTTTTGTAATTAAAGATGGTAGGAAACATTGAAATGATGGAAGGTCAACTGGGTTGGAAAGAGTGGATTTTTTTTAACGGATGATGGTTGGCTTGAAACTATGGATTTTTGTATAGATATGATGTGAAGTTTTAGTGGTTTTCAAACATTGATGTTGTGTAATATTCGGAGAAGGTATTTGTTGTACTTATAAATTTTAGGATATGCAAGCCTTCTCTTTTGTAATATATTGCTTTTTTGTTGTAGTTATGAACAGGTTTAGAGATCTTTGAATATATATTTTGTTGACGTTGCAGATAATATGTATCACTATTTATGAAGAAAAGTATCACTATATGTGTAGTGAGGTAACACTATTTGTATCGTGAAGTAACACTATTTATTTCGTTAATAATTTAATAGCATAAAAGATCAATATGTATCATTATTTATGCATAAAAGTATCGCCATGTGTGTTGTGAAGTAACACTATGTAATTAGTGTAATACAAGTAATAAAAAATAGAGAGACACGCACACAAATCATAAAAAAGCATCAACAACAGTAATATCACTAATTAGAAAGAAAAATATCACTAATTGCAGAAGAAAGTATTACTAATTAGAATAAAAGTATCACTAATTGCAGAAGAAAGTATCACTAATCAGAAAGAAAAGTATCACTAATTGCAGAAGAAAGTATCACTAATTAGAAGAAAAGTATCACTAATTAGAAGAAAAATATCACTAATTGCAGAAGAAAGTATCACTAATTAGAAAGAAAAGTATCACTAATTGCAGAAGAAAGTATCACTAATTAGAAGAAAAGTATCACTAATTGCAGAAAAAACTAACTAATTAGAAAGAAAAGTATCACTAATTGCAGAAAAAACTAACTAATTAGAAACAAAAGTATCACTAATTGGAGTGGAGTCTCATTACTATGGAAAAAGTATTACTAATTACAAAAGAAAGTATCACTAATTAGAAAGAAAAGTGTCAGTTTAAAACATAATCTCAAATTGAGAATCGGGTCTATGAATACAATAAAAACTCATTCTTGAGTAAAAAAAATTATTTCATTATCATAGAGAAAAATATTATTGATTACAAAATAAAATATCACTAATTACAAAAGAAAGTAACACTAATTACAAATAAAAGTATCACTAAAAATCTTCAACACCGTCTCGATCTTCCACCTTACAAGACCAACAATAATGACATCCTCAACGCACCTGCGACAACAGATCTGTTACAAACTCAACCCAAAATAGATCTAAGGATTACTATCATGAGAGAAAGTATCACTAAATACCATAGCAGTACCACTACTGTATATAATATAATATAACGTGTGATATGCACTTTTCTTGATTTATTGAGGTAGAAAAAAATATTATCAATAAATGTGTGAAATGTATCACTAAATACCATAGAAGTACCACTAGTGTACAAAATTCAATATATGCGCGTGATATACACTTTTGTTGATTTATTTAGGCATAAATAAATTAGTGTCAATAATTACTTGTGGCGTATCACTAACTACTGTTGAAGTATCATTACTATATATCCAGTTAGTCATAATTTCATTTTAAGCGAATGATTACTATTATTAGAGAAAATATCACTAAATATCATAGAAGTATCACTAATTTACAAAATACATTTGCAGTTGATGGGGTACAAAAACAAAGAATCGAAGTAAAGTAGTACTTACTCTCAATTTGCAACATAACAGATTCATCCTCGTTGATAGATGTTGTTTCTACATCTTCAACATTGTCTTCATTATCAAGTATAACAATATCTGAAATTTACAAAATTTAAATCACTTTTAGAATTACTATAACACTAATAGATTACTAAATCCAATATTGTCAACATGCAACAATTGCACATAAAATCAAACCAGCACCCACACAGATGCAAAACTTTCACATCTATAGTATACAAGATATGAACAGAATGTTGTATTAGACAACCAATTATTCAACTATTCTTCAGTTTTTCCATCACTTACTATGAATTAGTGCAACTCAAAACATAGCATCAAACAAAAACAAACACAAACATAAGAGCACCTCAACCTGCAAGGATACAACAAATGCTCACGAAACATATTCAATTAAGAACGATCAGAGAATAGACATATTCAAGAAGAATTTCAAAATCCATAATCATTCATACTAATTTTCCTAAATCTAACTACACTACAATCATTGTCAATTTCCAGAAAAAAAAAGACATAAACTTTCTCCTTCCTCCTAATCACAAATGAGTATTCTTCTATTAGCATATTATCGAACAGTTTGAATGCAAAATTTGAAATACCTAATAATTGGTTAAAATTGAAACAAAATTACAAATCTTCTAAAATAAGAACACATAACTGTCGTTGCTATTGTTTTTTCACCGGAATTGACCGGAATTCCACCAGAAGGAACCTTACTTACTTTTCCCAAATTATCCATTGACTCGTTCACAAATTACCGGAGGGTGAATCACTGGTGGTTTTAATCTCGATTAGCTAGGGTTCAGATGGTATTTGCGGTGTTGAATAGTCGAAAATCGCAAGCTGGTGGAGATTGTGCGGCGAGCTGAAGACGAGAAAACCTAGGCCGCGAGCTGGGGAGAGAAGTCGCGAGCTGTGGGAGAAAAAATCTATTTTTTTAATGTATATATGAATGGGTTGGGTCAGAGGAGATTCGTCTAACGTAAGCGACCCGTTAGACGGTCTCACCCAAGTCTGCCCCTATATAAAAGACGAGACATATATATTTGTATAAATCAATATAATATTTATAATTTTTAAAAAATTTAAATATTCTACATATTTGTGTAGAGAGCTTATTTCTCATTCCCTAAATATGTAGTTCAATTAGCACCTCTACGTCAAAAAACAGACTGTGTAGGCCTGTTCTCTGATGAAAAAGTTAATGATCTTAAAAAGCACGCTCTAACACATTTTCCCACACACTTATATATTTTCACACACTTTTTTATAAACATTTAGAATATACTATCCCTAAAAAAAAAGAATATACTAGTATAGTTTACATTCATTGGAGGTGTAGCCTATTATTTAACACCGTTAAATCTTTAAACATTGTAATATTAATAAATATTAATGAATAATTTTAACAAAATATATATTATAAGTATGCATAAATAGTATTGTATAGCACGCTTGTTTGAAAATAATGTGAATTATTTCGTCATTCATACTAATAGTTGCATTTAATTTATACATGTCCGAAATTTTATCTAAGATTTTGAAAGTGGTACAATATATATATATATATATATATATTATAAATAGTTGATATTTACTTTATGAAATTAATTTTATGTGTGATTTTAATTTGTAGGGGATATGGATATGGTACATTTTTTTGTGATAGTTTTATAGTTATATTACTAATAAAGGAAAAAGTGCAAGTAGCAAGTGCCTCAATTATTACGCGGGATTGGATCATATAGATCCTTCATTGAATGGAGAAGTTAACAATGTTAATTAAAACACATTAGCATACATTTTCTACACATACTTAAATCTTTCCATACACTAATACACACTTTTTATACCAAAATTTAGTATACAAATAATTGGAAATAATTTTTGAAGTCTTAACACTCAAAAATTATTTCTAGGTTAAAGTTAATTACAATAGAAATACAACAACATAACTCGCAGTATATATCATATTTGATCAGGATAATAATTTACCAGGGATTTCTAGTTTAGAATTTAACAACAAAAAAAGCATTGAAAGCACAATATTTTTTCTCCAATGATTTGTACTAATTTTTCATGTGTAAAAAATGTATGATCATTGTGTGTCTAGTATCTATTTGAAATTTTTTCATACACACTTAGAGGAGTCTCGGGAGAGATTTTCTGTGGGAACTAGAGGGAGTCTAGGTTATGAGAGGATCTCACAATTCTATCTGCACGGTTTATGTAACTTCATGGTTTATCTTTAATTTAGAAATATTAATTGTCGAGTGCAATGCACGAATCACATGTTGGCGTCTGGCATGTGCATTGCACGAATTGCCAATTCAAAAAATTAAAAGGAATACTCAAAACAACCAAACATGTTTTTTAATACATATATTTATCCAAAACACCAAGATCGGGGTTCTTAGCATTTAACAAAATAGTAGCATAATTGCGGAAGCTTAATTCCCAACTGAATATTAACAAAAGGAGATAATGGGAAATAGGTAAATAACAAAAGCCCATCTCTCTGCATCGTCACATCCACGAATTTGAAAATGTTTAAAAAGATTTGGGTTGAGTACTAATGCACTCAGTGGGCAAATTTTCACAATTTAAGTTATGCAAATCATTTTCTAAAAGTGATCTATCTGTATCCATGCAGGTTGTGAAGCTTAGGAGGTTTTAAAGTTGGAAGCAACCTAAGTTCACCAAAATATTTTATCGTGAAACGCTTAAGAGTATAACCAGTCACTGTCCGCAACCCCTACTACATCACCAATGCGTAAAGTTTAT
The DNA here is from genome assembly GCA_026008535.1 of Perilla frutescens. NCBI lineage: Eukaryota > Viridiplantae > Streptophyta > Magnoliopsida > Lamiales > Lamiaceae > Perilla > Perilla frutescens. The sequence goes on along the minus strand of BRKX01000003.1, from coordinate 12,502,837 downwards.
GAGTATATCCAATGAGTGTAACCGTTCATTTTAATCTTTCGACAAGGAATATAATGCGTGCAATACTGTAGCTACTCACATTGACACAGCGCTGGTTTATGAGACTCCGACAACATACACTAGCACGTAAATATTTAACACAGATAGTCACATATGCAATTTTAATAAAGAAAAGTTTAATAGCTCGAAAGATACAATTTGCAAAGATAGTATAGCCCACCTTAATAGCTATTAAAGCTGAAACTTTAGCGATTCTTCCAGAAGCCCCCTAAGTCCAATGTTCCGGGTTTTTTCCTACACATAAAGACTAAGACTTAGAAGCTTATTGAGGTCATTAACCTATTCTATAATGTAAATATGGGTATAAGGGTATATATAAAGATAAGTCTATAGAATAAGGTCGTGAAAAGACGATGCTTCAAGATCAAACGGATAATCCTAGCTTTAAGTTGTACCCGAGTCCTTGATCGAGTACAAATATATTTTATCACAAAGATTAAAGTCGTATGACTAAAATAATGGTTTAAAATATACTAATATCCCAATAAAGTGTCACTTATCACATAATACTTAATTTTGAATTAAATTCCACAATCAAACAAAATAGAAAAGAAATAAATTAAATAAATACATAAATAAAACTGTAGTTAAAAAAATTTGAACCCATGACTTAACTATAAAGTAATGAGACCTTAACCACTATATAGTAAAACCTCTATAAATTAATGCTCTATAAATTAATAAACTCTCTAAAATGATAAAATCTCCCGGTCCCTACGTGGGCCTTTGTAAAAAATCATCAAATTCAATAAGATAATAAGATAATAATTTTTCAGAAAATCCCTTTATAAACATTAGGTCTCATTAAAACTGTAAATTAATAATTCATAAATATTATAATTATAAATATTATAGTAATTTGCTAAAATACGAATCTATTGTTACTTATTTTTTCTTAAAATTTAAATCTAATTGGATTTCATATACACTACTACAAATTTTCTAATAGACAACGGGGAATATCTGTTGTCTGTTCACTTAATCAACCGTTGTTAATAGTGTCGTTGTCTATTGGTGTATCCATAGACAACGGCTTAAAATCGTTGTATTATTTCTCTTTGACAACGGCTATACACCGCTGTCTATAATTCATATGACTGTTATATATTATTTCCATTAGACAACAATTCACGGGTAAAACCGTTGTTTTTTCCTCGTAAATACAACAATTTTAATATAAACCGTCATCCATTCTATTAAAAATACAACCGTTTTAACTGAAAAACGTTGTCTGTGCTAAATTAGACGTCACGTTTAAATCTAATCAATTACAACACCACATTTTAATTTGTTTGGGATTAAACATCTCCAATTTTTTCGGCGAGTTATGTATGATGTATTTGGTCTAAAAATCACGTTGACAGCCATATCAACACACACGTGTAACAAACAACATCGATTTTATTAGTTTTCTCAATATATTTTCTATTTTTTAGAAATTAATAATTATATAAAAATGTTTTTTTCCAATAAAAAAGAAGAGAAAGTAATAAAAAAGGCGTCATTTGTTACATGTGTGTATTAACGTGGCTGCCAACGTGATTTTTAGGCCAAATACGTCATATTAATTAACTCATCGGAAAAATTGGGGGATGTTTAATCTCATAGAAATTAAAATGTGATGTTGTAATTGGATAGATTTAAACGTGGTGTCTAATTTGCAAAATGGTGCAAAACGTGATGATTTATTTGGCAATTAACCCTTATTTTTTTCACATTACTATTTCAAATTATTTAAATTATGATTATTTTATTTTAATAAATAAAAGGATTTTATAATAACAAAAGTCTTAAATTAAATAGAAACATAAAAGGGTGCCTTAAAAATCTTTTTTTGAAAGTGTGCATTCATTAACCTTTTATTACTCATAATTTGTTAATTGACAACGCTTTATAAATTGTTGCAAAAATGAATAGCACGGAAATACAACGGGTATCAGATCCACTATTGTCTAAATAAGCCTCGACAAGATACAACGGTTTACTAAACCGACGTCTATTCCAAAATATATAATCTACAACGGTTTTGTAAACCGTTGTTTAATGGCCGTTGTCTAATCTCAAAATTGCAACGCATATTGACAACGGGTTTGAAGGAACCGTTGTCTTTTGAATAAAAGGCATACACAAATACAACGGTTTTTTTTGTAAACCGTTGTGCAATTAAAAATGACAACATTTTTCAAGTAAAACCATTGTCTTTTTCGCGTTGTCTATTTACATAATTGTGTTAGTGATAGTATATGTTTCATTCATCATGCATGAATATATTTAATTGGCTATAATAGTTATTTAAGTGCAACGAATTAATATAAATATGTATATTTAAGTAATTTCAATGAATTGATACATGCATCCGTGAATATAATAGTTAATTGTATACAATGAATTGATATTATACATGAATATATTTAATTAGTTACAAAGAATTGGTTGATGCATGAATATAATCAATGAAACATATATGAATTCATTTATTTTCACTACATATGTACTAAATTTGATGAATTTAAAAAGTCTCTCTTTTAATTAATAAAATATTAATTTATCGATATATTAATATCTCTCTAAATTAATAAAATTTCATGGTCCCAATGTTATTAATTTATAGAGGTTTTACAGTACTAAATGATTTTATTTAACATAAAACAAACTACTTTAATTAAATGGCTTCATAAATACTTTGAATTAAATATACAAAACAAGAAAGTGGTTTTGAACCTGACCCCTTAATCACAATTAGAACACTAACCACTAGGCTAAGTCCCATTTTAGAAATTTGTAACCCATCATTAATAATTTATATAGTCCAGAAAGGTCTTATGATAAAAAGATTAAAAAAATATAAATATTACTTCAATGAGATTTGAACTAAAGACCTCTCAAATAATAATCTGGACTCTAACCACTTAACTAAGTACCATTTTCAATATAAATTAGATAACATTAATTATATAAGATCCAAAATAATCTTAGATAAAAATGATTAAAACTGAATTAATATTGCATTAATGGGACACAAACCCTTAACCTTTCAATTAATAAATTTGAAACACATCCATTAGGTCAAATGCTATTTTCGAAATATATGACATGATTTTAATTAATTATAGTTGAAACAGAAGATAATTGCAATAAAAAGAGATCTTAAAATGCATGTAGGATGTTTTGAACCTTAGCCTCTTTTACTATCAATATATTAACTTAACCATTAGGCTATAATTACAAGATTTATAATGAAAATAGTTCTAGAAACTTGTACCTTAATTAACAATTAAATTATTGTCAATACAAATTGAACCACACACTTTGTAATTTAAATGCAAAGATTTATCCATTAGACTTAAGAAATTTTTTGGTAAATATTCCCAAGATTTTTAATTATATAGTTCAATCACTACATACATACATACATACATACATACATACATACATATAAAAGAAAAAAAAAAGAGAAGAAAGAAAAAAAAAAACAAAAACTCACGCACACACACAAACTAGACGAACACACATACACTAATCACACACAAACTCACGGCATCAGCATACATGCATAATTTCATTTTCATTTTTTTTTCACTTTCCTTTTTATTTCATCAATCAACCATTTAATTCTCTAAATGAAGTTTTCAAGAACACTAAGAACACTATATATAAATAAAATTAAGAAAATATTTTAAAGAGATAATCTAAAACAACTCGTAAATCATAATATGCATGCTAAAATTGAAAATAAAGTTGAAAAATAAAGAAGGAAATGAAGTATTGATAGGCTAGGGTTTAAACTATTTTTAGATCCGAAAATCGGAAGCCTAAACCTCAAAATCTCTTAAAAATAATCAAAGAAAAAGAAAGAGGAGAAGAAGGGGAGTCCAAAAATGTAAATGCATGTTAAAAAATAAAGTCGCTGGAAAAATTCCAGCCCACGGTAAAGGGGGCGTCGGCGCCGGAGGAGAGGGGGAGGCGAGAGGGAGAGAGAAGAGAGGGGAAAGGGGGATTGTCTATTTTGGATCCCTAACAAACGACCTAGAAAAGTAGTAAAAGTGGTATTTATACCACTCCACAATTAAACCCTAACATTTAATTAAAACAAGAATTAATTCATAACTTGTAATGTGTCCCAGTGTTTGCTGTTTTATTTTAAATGAAGTGACTCAAATGTTTAGTGGCCCAGTTGCTTTATTTCATATTTTAATTAATGAAGCATATACTTTATGCTTTAGGGGTATAGTACCATCTTGTGGAAGTATTGACTATAAATATTAGAATTATGAATGGAATGAGGTAGGTAATGAGATAAATATGATCCCCCTCTCGTCTCTCTATTTCCCCCACCTTTCTCTCTAAACTTTTCCCTCATTTCTTTACTACTAAGATCATACCTTTATTACACCAAAATTATATATTTACAACGATATTCACAGATCTCGACAATCAACAAACAAAATCATAAAAATCCTATCTTTCCACTACATTGGACTATCCATATTTGAATACGAATGTTGCAGCGGCTAACTTTCTCATTTTCATAAATGTAAAAAAATGGGAATATTAAAATTGATGATATTCAAGTGGTCGAGAGAAAATGCTCATGACCTTGCCCTATATAAAAACAAGGGCTCATCATAGCTGATCGGGGAGGGTGAGGGGGGCCGCTATCGACGTCCACTGCATTCTCCACTCTCCACTAGCCCCCCACAGGCCACAGCCTAACCCTTTTTTCTAATTGTTGTCAATTTCTCTCTCTACCGCATTCTCAAGCCTCCACTATCCCTAACAGCCTGACAGTTTTTTTTAAATGTTGTCAATCCCTCTTTCGATCGTTGGGTAATTTATGAATTTTTCTTTTAAAAATATTCGGACATAATAATGGTATATGTTATAAGTCGGGGGCGTGAGTTTGACTATTTTCTTATTGATGAAATTGCCGCACAATATTGATAATTATGTAAGTATAATAATTAATTTAAGTAAGTTATTTGAATTGTATGCAAACCACTTTTTATCTGCTTCTAGATATTAACATGAGTTAATTGCATAAAAAAATGAGTTAATTCCTTTTCAAATTTTAGTTCTTTTTAAGCAACATTTTAAATAGCTAGTTGCACGAAAAATCACAACTTTTACAACGAATTACAAATTTAATATGACTTTTAAATAGCACCCAATCTTATAGCACTTTTTGATTTAGTACAAATTATGAATGCTCAATTCTTTCTGACGATCGAGATTCTGACATGGTTAATTCTTTTGGTTAATTGCCTTAAATATCATGAACTTTGAGCTTAATTGTAAATTTAACATAAACTTTAAAAGTATGCAATTAAAACATCAATTTTTAATTTGTGTTTTATTCAACATCCCAAAATTTTTATAAAATAATTTGACCTCCAATCCAACATGCAATTTGCTCGTCTCTTCGAACCCATCATTACTCAACCATCAATTTTTGAAAATGACGCCAAAGTAACCCCAATTTTATGTTAGATTGAAGGTCAATTTATTTTAAAAAAATTTGAGAATGTTGAATAACACACGAATTCAAAGTTGATGTTTAAATTGCATACTTTTAAAATTCATATTAAATTTGCAACTAATTAAGCTCAAAATTAATGATTTTTAAGGCGATTAACCATTTTGTTTTCCGCACAAACATGCATGTATTCTAATGCGGCATACATGTGTACAAATAATAAAAATGTTACACACACGTCAAAATCGTTAGCCATAAAATTGAGCATGCTTAATTTGTACCAAATCAAAAGGTGTGATGTCAAAATTTGGCGAACTTTAAAAGTCACATTAAATTTGTAATTCATTGTAAAAGTTATGCTTTTATGCAACTATCACTATTATATTGCTTAAAACGACCTAAAATTATCTTTACTAAGTGTAATCTCATAGTGCATATATACATTCTTTTACCACAAAAACTAGATTGAAGAAATTTAACATGAAATATATTAAATAATAAATATATTATTAAAAAATAAATCCATAATAAATTAAAAAAATAATAATAACGACGGACTAAATCTGTCGGTAGTCCATCGTTATCTGTTTATATTACAGTCACGGAATTGGGCAGACATTTCATTTCTGCCAAAAAACCATAACCCCTTTTTTGCTCGGCGATTCACCGGCGATGAGAGGCGATCCACCGGTGATAGGCGGCGGCGAGGCACCATCGGTGACGAGGTAAGTTCCACCTCTCTCTCTCACACTATTCTCTCCCTCTCTCTCTCTCTCTCTCTGCCCTCCTTCCTCCCTCTCTCGCCCCGTCTCTCTCCCTCTCTGGCCTTCCTCCCTCTCTCTCGACTCTCTCTCCCCCCTCTCGGCCGTCCCCTCCCTCTCTTCCCTCTCTCCTCCCTCTCTCGCCCCGTTTTTCTCCCTCTCTCTCGACTCTCTCTCCCCTCTCTGTCGTCCCCCCCTCTCTGCCCTCCCTCCCTCTCTCTCTCTCGACTCTCTCTCCCCTCTCTGCAGTTGTGTGTGTGTGTGTGTTTTTTTTTTTTAATTGTTAATTGTTGTGTTTAATTTAGTATTTTAAATTTGGTTAATTTTAATTTAGATTGGATATAGATTTAATTTGGTATTTGAAATGTGGTTAATTTTGATTTAGATTGAATATAGATTTAATTTGGTATTCGAAATGTGGTTAATTTTAATTTGTATTTGAAATGTGGTATTAATTATTGATTAGGGAAAATTGAGCAAGTGGAGAGAATTGAAGTAGTTGTGAAGAGGTTGTCACAGAGATTTTGCTTAAGAGGTGAGTTCATTTACCAAATTAATGTTTTTAGAATTTTTTATAAGCATGTTAATTAGAATATAATGTTGTTAAATTTATTAAATGAAATAGATGTGTCATATAATTTATGATAGGTGTGTTGTAGAGGATATGTGTCATCTGCATGACATGATCCCTATCATTTTATGCAAGCTGGAACGTATATTTCCTCGAAGCTTCTTTGACTCAATGGAGCATTTGCCCGTACATTTAGCTGATGAAGCTCGCATTGCCGGCCCGATTCAATATCGTTGGATATACCCATTTGAAAGGTACTACGAAAGTTGAAGAATAATGTACGGAACAAAGCAAGGGTTGAGGGATCAATATGCAATGCTTATCTAGTGGAAGAAGTATCGACCTTTTGCTCCTACTATTTTGAAGATCATGTGCGAACAAAGCGTAGAAATTTGTCTCGAAATTATGACGGAAGAGGTGATGCAGTAAACAATGATCCAGATTGTCTTTCAATATTCAAGTATCATGGACGATCGTTTGGAAAACAGTCAACTAGATTTTTCACTGATCAAGAGTACAATGCTGCCTGAATATATATTTTACTTAACTGCATAGAGGTCGAGCCCTATATAAAGTACGTACCTAAACACTTCTCATAAATTTATTTCAATAAGTCATCCAATAATTAACGTGAATATATATGTTTGTCTAGTTTGTTTGTGAATCAGATGGAAGAGATGCATCCTAATTTACCAAGAGCTGACATTGAGGGTAAAATATTTTCAGATTTTGCACCTTGGTTTGCCAAATATGTGAGTACATGTCTTAATGCACGTATGCATTTATCAATGCATGAATGTGTCTTTAATCATTTTATCGACTTCTCTAATGTTCATAGGCTCAAGATCCTGCAAATAATGTAGAGAACAAATATATTCGAGATCTCTCAAGAGGGCCACTGCGTAATGTTGTAGTGTATCATGGATATTATGTGAATGGTTATAAATTTCACACCATGAATCACGGCACACGTAGGGCTACAATGAATAGTGGAGTTTGTATAAAAGAGACTAATTATGGTACAGACGAGAATGATTATTACGGCCGTCTTGAAGAAGTGTTTGAGCTTGAATATCCCAGTCTGCCAATAAAAAGGACAGTATTGTTCAAATGTAAGTGGTTTGACACAACACCACATGGGACTTCGGTTCATCCAAACTACAAATTGGTTTCAATAAATCATAAGCGTAGCTACAATAAGTATGAGTCGTTTGTCCTCGCAAAACAAGCACAACAAGTCTATTACTGTTCCTATCCGAGTTTATCTCGGGCAAAAAGTGATTGGTGGGCCGTGTGTAAGATTAAAGCTAGGTCTAATGTAGAACTCCCACAAGAAACATCAATCTCAAATGTAGAAGTCCCAACTTTTCAAGAGAATGAACTACAAAATGATCGGCCTCCAGTTATAAAAATTGATGATTATGTTTCCATTCATCTGAATGGAGGTGAGATAGAAATTGAAGACGAAGGGGATGCAGAAGAAGAAGAAGAAGAAGAAGAAGACGACGACGAAGAAGAAGAGATTTTTACTGATGCAGGCGACGATAGTGATAGTATAGATGATGATTAGTTGTGAATTACGTGAGCCATTATTTATTTAATTATTTATTTGTCTCAATGCATAAATGTAATTTTACTAATTTCTTTTAATAGATGCAAATGGCTAGAGGTGGATTATTTGGCAGGCTGCGTGGTAGTGCCAGCGGATCATCCTCTAGAGGTGATACTGGTGGATCATCCTCTTCGTCCGGAGGCATTAATGCCTCCGTAGGAGACCTACACATCAGTGAGCAGCCGTCGTTTGATGAGTCAGCGACAGTAGTACATCGTGATGGTCTCACTGTGGTCACTGTACGGGGCAGGTACGTTTCTTAATAATTAATTGTATTTAATTAAAATAAATGTACATAATTTATGATGTTTTGTTATTTGTAGGACTTTGATGCCATCTCACGATGTATCGACGGCCACGACGGTGATATTCAAGAAGTATATAGATCCAGCTGGCATTTCTTGGAAGTTGGTGCCTCCTGCTACGAAGGAGATGTATTTTGAGGAGTTCAGGGTATACTTTATTTTTCAATTTCAGTACTTAGTCAAATAATCAATCAAATTAGTAATGTTGTTTGTTTCTTATGCAGAAATTGTTCACATGGGAGCCCTCCTTGGACGAGGTCGTACATCAGTTGTGGCTCATCAAGGCGGCTGAGAGATATAGAGATATGATCTACACCATCAAGAAGGGCAGGAACAAGAAGAGGTCGCTGTACATTCCTTTAGAGGTGTCGCATGTTTGGTTGGCCTACTGGGAAAGTGAGTCGTCGAAGAAGAAGTCTTGTATTACTTCAGAGAACAGGAGGTCTGAGCCTGATAGACCAGGGACGGGCATGATCACATATAAGGGCGGGTCCAGATGTGTCGTGCAGTACGAAGATGATTTGGTAATTATTTTTATATATATCCAGTTATTTTAATTTATGCAATTTATTTGAATGTGTTTAACCGTTTATGGTAATGGAGCAGACGCAGGGTCAGGGACTTCCAAACGAGCAAGTTGGATAGGAATTATTTTTTAGACTCCACCGTGATAAGGATGAACACTTTACTGATAAGAAGAGCGAACGACTTGCTGTAAGTATTTAATTTATAAATAATCTTAAGTATAATGAATTTGTTATATTTAGTTAATTTACAACTTGTTGTGTTTAGGCGGAGGTGTACCAACGGACGGCAGAGTTGAGCCAGCCAGATCCAGACACTTATGAGGTACCTCATGTGGATATGACTGCTTTTTTATCTAGAGGCGCTTGGAGGGATGAACAAGAAGAAGCGTATCTTCGGCGCTGGATCTCGGTCGTACTTATACAGTGGCGACAGCAGCAGTAGCAGTATCCGGTCAGACGCCACTTCGCAGCCCGTGTCTACGGAGGATGCCTTCTCGTAGCGCGTTGATGAGATGCGGGCCCAGATCTGGGACAAGGTCAGGTCCGAGATTCGGGACGAGGTCAGGACCGAGATCCAGCAGCTGTAGACCCAGATGGAGGCCCAGATGCAAGCTCAGATGGAGGCCCAGTGGGCCCAGATGTTTGCTAGATTTGGCTAGACTCCATACCCCCGCCCCGCACACTGATGACTAATTTCATATGTTATTTATATTTGAATAATTACATTTTATTTGTGAATTTGTGATTTCACACATTGTATTTTTATTATTAGTATTTGATTTATGATATTTGATTTTAATTAATTTATATATATAATATTAAAATTTGAATAAAAAAACAAAAAAAAATAAAATAAAAAATATTAGCGATGGACTAGCGACGGACTGAATTTTTCAAAACTAATGACGGACATAGTCCATCGCTACTAGCGACGGAATTAGTCCGTCGCTAGTCCGCCGTGATTTCATCGCCTGACCTCCGGACGACGATCGGCGATGACACCATTAGCGACAGATAGTTCCGTTGATAATTCATCGCTAGGTTAACGACGGATATAAATTTTGTCACTAGTTGGGGGTAATGACGAGCCGATTACCGAAGGACCGAATTCGTCGGTGATCCATCGCTAACTACTTCTAGCGACGAAAATTCACTTTCCAGCGACGGAAAATTCCGTCGCTAAAATTCGATTTTTTTGTAGTGTAATACATCTTGATCAGGTTTCAGGAAGCATGCTATACGTACCTAGTCCAACTTCTGGCACTATATATCTTACCCAACCTCGAAACTCTCTTAGATGTGAGCCCTCACAGCTGTAATGAGGAGAGGTTCTTGATTAGATTTAGAGGAATTCCTAATCTGAACAAGTTAGAAATTCAGATTGAATTGGCACATGATGGTGATGTAAATTAAACTCGAGCTTAACCGGTAATAAGAAAAAAAAATATTAGCTTTTTTTTAATATTTAATATTTTTCAATAAAAAGAGGCCTCAATATATTTATTTATAAAATTATCTCATAAGATTTTTATTTTACATTGGAACTTGATTTTTATTTCATTAACCATTTTTTTCAAACAATTGTAAATTCATGATTCTGCAACTTTTATATCGACCATTCAAAACATAATTAAAAATAATAAATAATATCGTGTGAAATCTTTGACATGGAATTTAAATTTAAATGATTAATATTTTAATTATTTTTTAAAAAATATATTTTATTTTTAAAAATATAATATTTATACTATTATTTGTTTTAACAAAAAAAAGTTAATAAGATAATTAATTATCAGTAATTAAAATATATAGATATAAATTAAATATCAAATTATAAATAATTTTATGTTTTGGTATATATAGGCTCTAAATAGATGGGTTTTTTTTTTTTTTTTTGCACAAAGTCCTTTTGGAGTGGCAATGGTCAATGAAATTTATATATGTACACAAATATTAATATTAAGGACTTATTTGTACCTAAAAAATAAAAATGATTTTTTTGACTTTTAGTAAATATTAGGGGTGTATTTAAACATTTTTTCCTTTATTCTTTAAATTTTAAAGTATACAAAATAATTTTCGTATATCGTACGGAAGAAATACTAATTTAAATAAATATAAAATGATAACAACTTAAATAAAAATTAATGATCTAAATGTAAAGAAAGAAAATAAAAAAACTTTGAAAATGATAAAATATTTTTGAGTAATGCCGAGATTATTAAAGTGGCAGACAAAGTAGTCTATTGGGCTTAGTGGGAAGAATTAAAAAATTAAAAAAACAAATAAAGAAAAGAACTGGCTTCCAAGTAAATTCTAGGTTCCTCCAAGTGAATTGCCCTCTTGCCATAGACAGTCAATGCGTCTTCTTTTTTTTTTATAATATATGTATATTTTTCCAATTGACTACTTTATCTCCAACTTTAATAATCTCAATAAAGATCGACATGAAAATGGAAAGAGAGGTGTGAAAGCAACTCTTTTTTCAAGATGAAAGAATTTAAGAATTAGAAAGATGCGTGAAATTAAAGCATTTTCGATAGTGTGAAAGCAAACATTATAAAGTGCGTGGCTCGTGAGAGAAGAGTCGATCTCCAATTTTCCCATAACTAAAAAATGTTACCATTATTAATTAAAAATATGATGGCTAAAAGAATAATTTTAATAAATTAAAATAAAGATTGATAAATAATCAATCAAATTATAGTAAAAATATGATGGCTAAAGATGTTGGCTTTCCTATCTACCTGCCATTAATTGTCATTTTTTAGGTTAATTCTTATCCAAGGTGGTGTAAATCTTCTAATCATTTTCTCAATCTCGGTGTCCCATTTTGATTAAAATCTATTTTTTTCCTTAATTTAAATTTATTTTGGTTTCGTTTGATTTTATAAATGTTATTTTGGTTTATTCCATCCAATTATATTTTTTAATTTATTTTTAGTAGTTAATTTTATTTTTGAGTTAATGTAATTGTTTAATAGGGTTGATTATTTCACATATTTTTTAATATTCAATAAATTATGAAAATATATTTGTGTGTGAGAAATTGAGAATCGAAAAAGAGACGAGAGAGGAGAAAAGAGAGAAGGTATAAAAAGAGAGAAATGAAAAGAGTCATAAAAAATTAATAAAAGTTCGAGAAAATACCCGACTTTGGAATTGATACACTACACCTTTTGCTTTTTCATGTGGATTGCTTGCTTCATTATTAAGAGTCGTTCCCAACTAACTCTATAGAAGTTGGGAAATTGACGTTGTTTATATGAGTGTGTGAGGAGGGATTGAGCAAAGATGGCTTATGGTGGTGTGATTACTCTTAAGCAAACAATACAACGCCTTCTAGATTCTTCTAGATTTTCTCTGGACTCTTCCACTCGAGAAAACCTGGGCTCTGCATACGAGAAGGCGGCATCTCTCCTGGAAGTCCTCAAACGACTGGATGATAGCGGCTGTAGTGGAGGCAAGAGGTTAGATAGTTTGGATGGGCAAATCAGAGATGCCGTACACAAACTTGAAGATTTTCTCGAACTCCTTCAATATTCAGATGTGTCACTAGACTCGGAGCTAGAGATGAGGCAAGAGATCAGTCAGTTTGCTGAAACGGCGAAGAAGTTGGGAGAGGATTACTCGGCGGAATTAGACAACCCGTCGCCTGAAGAAGAAGAAGAAGAAGAAGAAGAAGAAGAAGAAGAAGATGGGGATGATGACGCTTCAGCAATTGATGATGGTGTAGAGATGGTAGGATATTCTGATGAACTTAGATCTATGAAATTGCACGTGGCAGATCCCGTGAGGCCAGACGATGGGGGAATTCTGTCGATCGTTGGATTAAAGGGTTCGGGAAGATCGTACATGGCGAGGCGGGTTTTCGAAGACGTAGGAAATGAGCGAGGAGAGTGTTTTGACCTCGGCGTGTGGGTGACAGTGGGCGCCAACTATCAACGCAAGGAAATCCTCCTGCGTATTCTCAATCAAGTATTAAAAATTATAGACGGCGGCGGTGGCAACGGAGCGCCGACGTGGTTTCAAGGCGACGAGGAAACTGCCAGGCGATGTCTGTCGTTAAAATTGTTGGGGCGGAGGTACATGTTGGTGTTGGATGATGTGTGGGACACGCAGATCTTGGATTACTTGCTTCTTGCGCTTCCGATGGAGAGCAACGGAAGCCTAGTGTTGCTGACGACCAGCTTGGTCGACGTGGCGCACCATCCCAATCCCTTTCTAATTCGTGTTTATGAGAGGGGTGATATCTTGAACTGGGAGGACATGTTCTGGGATGTTTTCCGGAAAGTGTTGTTTCGGTGGGGGCCCTTCCCGCCGGAACTGGAAGAGGCGGGGCGGAAGATTATCCGAAACTGTCGAGGGTTGTTTATTGTGATGTCCAAAGTCCTTCTCTTCCTATGGAGCGCCGATAGGACTCCGCAAGTGTGGAGCCAGATAGCCGATGATGAGCACCATCCACTCTATCATGTTGATGATGAACTATCAGAGGTACGTACACAATTAATTATATGCTCATTCATTTTCCAACTTAGTTACATCGATCTCCCCGTCATATTTTACTTTACTTTAACTATCAATATATTGGTATATGTTTATTTTCATACCGTAGAAAATCTCATAGCTGTACTTGCTCTCATTCAAAATTTTAGCAAAAGCCTTGAGGACTTAACCAAATCGACCATATCATAAAAATGTGCTCTCACAATTTTTTTTTCTTCCCCTTCTTGTTGTAAATAAGTATGATTTAATAATTTTTTTTAAAAGCATTAGTTATTTTAAATTAAAAACACCAAGTGTATAAAATCATATAATTATTATTTATTATTTAAAAAAAAAAACGTGTATGAGACCATCCATCTTACACGGAAAAATTAGTGAGACGAGTTAACATCTGAATTTAAGCTCATATTCAATGACGTATTTGTAATGATTAGTGTTTGAATCCAGATCTTGATATTTTTTATAAATTTTAACCCATAGAACAATCTCATACAAGACTCCCCAATATTATTTTTTCATTCAATTTTAAGAGTTTAGAATATAAATTCTCATCGTTTTCTCACTAAGTTTCTTTTCTTGAAATACAGATAATCTTATCATAATTGCCTCTCTCTACTATTTTGTGTGGGCAATCTAATACATCAATATATTAATACTAGACTTAATAAGTTTCTATTTGTAATTAATTTAGATCACATTATTTATATAACCACATTTATCAAACCTTATCTATATGTGTGCTTGAGAACTATATATCACTTTGTGTGAGAACTAAAAACTAATTCTAGCCTTTGATCTCTTAAAATTAAAAACTAAGATGAAATATTTTATTTTATGGGGTGCGATTTAAGTGCGTATTTGCTATAATTTCATTGCTTATCTTATTGTACTATAATGCTTATTTGCTAGCTATAATTTTATTTTTTGTCTTATTAATTAATTATACTTGTGAATGTGGGATTTGGGGATCGAACGAACCCCCGATCCCTTAAATATTTGTCATATTTTTGTTGTTTTCATATGTTACATTTGTTGCTTAGTTTATTTTGATTTAATTTGGTGCTAATATCTCTATTATGTATTATGTAACATTTGGGAAAACAGAACACTTGAACTGCTTATATGGTGTTATTCTTTATGATATGTAATTATATGATATCTGCAGAGAATAAGAACATAAATAAAGAAAGCATAAATAACACAAGATATGTTAACCCAGTTCGGTGAACACAACTACTCTGGAGGGCCACACCCAATAGAGAACCAATCCACTCCTTCAAAGTTAGTTTAGACAAAGGACTTACACAATAAGATCACCTACTTGAATACATTTTCGAACACTACCCCTTCTTTAATGCATTGAAAATGTAAGAGCCACCTACGTCGCAAGTGCCACAATTGGTCTCTCTTGCAACTTCCGCAAGGTCACGAACTTCAGCAAACCAGCTACTTACCCAAAGTGTTTGTACTAGACAAACTAAACTACTAGAACTTCATGTTGAACATGATGTTGAACAACACTAGTAGACACAATAAAATCCTATCACATATTACAACTCAAGACACTTAGAAATTTGTAAATAATATTCAGCACACACACCATTTAATAGCAATCAAATGATCTGCATATAGGAGCTTGAACTGCCTTCCTTCTTCAAACTTCAGCAAACCAACTACTTACCTAAAGTGTTTGTACTAGACAAACTAAACTACTAGAACTTCATGTTGAACATGATGTTGAACAACACGAGTAGACACAATAAAATCCTATCACATATTACAACTCTAGATACTTAGAAATTTGTAAATAATATTCAGCATACACACCATTTAATAGCAATCAAATGATCTTCATATAGGAGCTTGAACTGCCTTCCTTCTTCAAACCCTTTTCCTTATAAAGCTTGATTCCACGTTGATAGGATTTGTTGCTTTTTTAGCGAGAGCTTTCCTTTGATGATTAGGATTAATCTTCAGAGTAAATCTCTTCATAAGCGGCATTCAAAAACCTAGTTTGATCCCTAAGGAATCTAAAGCACAAGGTCTGTTGCCCAGAAAGAAACTGTCATAAGTATCGGTAAGGGATATCTTCAGGATCAACACGAGGAACAATATTCTCTCCAAGTCTGACTCATTTGGTTCGAATGTTCCTTGAACAACATATCAGATAAAGGTCATGGCTTGGTACTCTACAAAGATCCTGATTAGCACAACACATGATTTGCCTAAATAAATGACAATTAAATTCTAGTGCGCCTTGATTACACTAACAACATTTATTGCTTAGTCGTCCCAGAAATTGAATCTCAATCGATCGAAGGTTATGGTTAGTTTTTATTTCTTAGATATGAGTGAGTTGTCACCTGAACTTAATCATATATATATATATATATATATATATATACATACATACGTATATTCCTACGTGGGAATTATCAATGAATCTTCACCACACAATCTTGTAAATGAATCAAAATAGCGGTGGAATGACATGCAATTTATAAAGAAAATTTCACACTGTCAATTGATTAAGGGTAATCTGGAATCCAAAAACATGATATCATCATATCTACACAAAATTTATTAGAATTTTAAACAATCATAACTTGTTCATTTTTTTATTCAATTTACGCAAATAATATACTGAACTAAAGTTCTTTTCATGTTATTTCATTTATAAGATTCATATATCATATGTTTACTCAAATAAAAGATGAAAAATAGAAATAATCATTTTCATGCATACACAAGTTGTAATTGTCAGACATTGATAATGTACTATATCAATGTTGATAATATCTTATGTTAATGTTGTTAATATGATACCACAAACGGTCTCGTTTGGTTGACAGGAAAGTAAAGTTATTTGAGAATATGATTTTTATAAATGTGATTCTGAGAAAAAATGAATCCTAATAGATAATAATGAAATTGTTTATGATTCTCATTTAAGTATTTGATTAACATTAAACAAGCAGGAAACAAAACACCTAAAATATCTTTTATCATTTTCATATTACCAATATTTTTTTATAATTTTTAAGATATAAACAATATACTTTATAATTCTACGTACAAAAAGAATTATATTATATATATATATATGAAGCCAACATACTATTTAAATTTAAATCAAATAAATTATATGAGTACCCAAATAATAAATAATCAAAATGACTATTTCATTATTTTAGGTTAAAACAAAAAATTTATTGTTGATTCTACAACCGAGTTGCTCATTGTCTTGAGATCGCCAATCCCTACCATCATTTGTAAAAAATGGTTGCTAGAATAATAAAATTTTATTTGGAATCTCGTCGATAAAAAATAACTATTTTTCTTTAAAATATTCAATTTTTTTTTTCAATTTTCAGGTTGAAAATTGTCAATCCAAAATTAATAATAATCCGTAAAATATAAATGAATGAAAATCTAAATATTTTCAAAATTAAATTGTTTTCATATTTTTTGTTAAAAAATTATGAATCCAAAAATTAACAATGATATATAAAAAATTAAATATAATTAATGAAGAAATCGAAAAATGAAATGACCATGCACAATATTTCAAAGTCAAGTAATAAGAATTACGTAGACTAGGTAATCAGAATCTAGAAAAGTTGCATGATTTTTTCTTTTTTTGAGGAATCTGATTACTTTCCTAAAGTCTATTAAAATTAAATCAAACACAAGAATTTAAAAATATGGAATCACATTACGTTCCCAAACCAAATTATTTGTCAACCAAATTGGTGATACGCTATTTATTAACAAATAAGTGACCGCAAGTGCACGGTGTTATTGCAGTACATAGTAAGCAAGAGTATCATATCCCACAGATATTATAATTCCTATGTTCTCAAACACAAGTACCTAATTAAATATTGAGAAACTAAAATCAAAGATAGGGGAAATAAATAAAAGCAGATAAAAGTAAATAAAATTGGAAATAAAATACCGGACTAATAGGTAAAAACGCAGATCATAGGGAAATAGACTATTATTTTATTTATTTATATCCATTGATTCTTGCAACACCCGACTTAATTTTAAATTATCAATGGTGGGCAATCACTGGTTTGTTATCAGACTGTTGTTTAAGGCATAAACCATAACTTAGACATAATGAGCATGCACTTCACTTGGCCGGTTCTTCACACATGTCATTACTCACAATCAAGCACACGAAGATTTATTGAACCCTATGTAATACTTGTTCACTAGGTCGGTACTTCTAAGCACACACAACTCGAATTCTATCTTTTTATCAATTAATTCTTCTCCGATGATCGAGTTTATCAAAATAATCGACTACCATGCACAAATGTTGATCAGACACTTATGTAAGATTACAACAAGATCATGGAAAATAAGTCCCGAGAGATAACAAGAAGAAAGCAATCAAATCATATAGATAAAATCCATAACATCTAACCTCTAAAACCTAACTAGGAATTTAGCTAGACATAATAAAATAAATAAGAAAAAATAGAGTATAGATGATCATGAAAAAATTGACAAATAAACCGAATAACACGGGGGAATCTAGCTGTCTCTGTCAGTTTGCAGTAGCATCCGTTCTCTAGCAACCTTGACACCTCTTTGTGAGTAGATGACAAGCCTTCGTCTTTCTCTTCTCTATTTTTTCCTCTATTTGGTGGCTCTCTCTTCTCTTAGCTTTCAAGTTCTCCTTTTTCGTGTATAAAAGTGGAGGCTTTAAATTAATATGTAGGGTTAAAACCCTAATTAGAGAGAGAAAATCACACATCCGCAAACCCGGGCCGACTGGGTCGAGTGAAAGATTTCACACCACTCAGAAGCCTGTTTTTACATAGGGTCTACCTAAGTGAAATTGAATGGGTCGACCCGAGCCTTTGTAAATTGCACTAGGCTGGGTCGACCGAAGCTTTCCGGTTCAACCCAATCCCTTTTCTCGCTAGATTTCTAGTTTTTGCGGGCTTTGATCATTTAATTCAGTCCATTAGGCCTTAATTAAGTATTTAATTAAGCCCAAAAGCCTATTTAGATTCTTCTTCAACTCTCCATGCACATATTTGACTGTTTTGCTTTAATTATCCAATAAATTCACAAACTGCAAAACTAGCAAACATATAAAAAACTCCATATGATATTAAAGTGCAAAAGTTATATAAAATACACAACTGAACATTCTAAACATCATCAATTCATATCCAAAAGTTGTGTAAAATGTACAACTGTCAATTGGGTAGGATGAAATCTAAATAAAGTGTAAAATTAAACTAAAACATAAGAAATTGAATCGAACAAAAAATGCAGAAATAATTAAAAAAATTGATTTCATCCATGTTCAATAATAGTAGCATGTATATATGTCCATCATAAAATGATTTTTTTTTATTAGGAATTGACATGTTTCATCTTAGCAACATTAATACAAGATACTAATTGGCAAAATTGTGATGTCATATTAGTGATGTCTGATACAATTAATCGTATCAGAGTTCAAGCACCAACGATCTGCATAGACAATATAGAAATCATGAAGCTGAAGGACTGTCGGGGTTCGACAATCTAATGGACTCCAACCACTACAAGAAAAACGCGATTTAACGACGGATCATATTCCGTCGTTAAAATACCGACGGATTAACGATGGATTAAATTTACGATATTTAACGACGAATTAACGACGGAAAATTCCGTCGTTACCTTAACGATGGCTAAAATCCGTCGTTACACATCGTATTTTTATTTTTAAATTTTATTTTTTAATGTTAACGACGAACTAACGACGGAATTTTCTGTAGTTAAGGTAACGACGGAAAAATCCGTCGTTAAATTTTTTTTTTTTTTATTTTTTAATATTAGCGACGGATTTAACAACGGAAAATTCCGTAGCTAAAATTAATTTTGATTTTTTTTATTTTTATTATTATTTTTTTATTTTTTTTTAAATTTTTAATTTTTCAATTAATTTTTCACTACGAATTTTAAATTAATTTTTTAAATTTTTTTTATTTATTTTATTTTTTATGAATTTATTTGATTTTTTAATTATTTTATATTATTTTTAATATTTTCATTTTTTAATTACTAATTAATTATGAATTTGAAATTAATCTTTTTAATATTATTAATTTTTTTATTTTTAGATTTATTTTATTTTTTATTTTTTTTACTTTATTATATTATTTTTAATATTTTATATATTTTGAAATTACTAATTAATAATTTTTTAATAATTTTATCACTTTAATTTTAATTTTATAAATATTATTAATTATAAATATATAATATTAGAGTAAAATAATTAAAATAATTTAATATTGAATAATGATATAATATAATTATATTTTATGATAAAAATATAAATGGTAATAGATATTTAAATAAATGAATAGTATATATTTTATTTAATTTTGAAATAAAAAATCAATCAAAATAGGTTTTGTATGTGTTTATAGATATATATTATTTGTGTACTTGTACGTAAAGATCCCCTAGCCCACATGGTTAGAGGTGTCTCCTCTTTCCCAAATGGCCTGGGTTCGAAACCCCTCCCAAGCGAGAGATTCAGTGAATTAATATAGGGTGCTATGCGCGGTTTGGCGGCTCGTCTCAAACTGCTCCATGGGCTTGGCTCGGCTCGCCTGTGGTGGCTTAGCCGCGGCTTGTTGAGTTTTTTTTTTAACGACGGAAAAATTCCGTCATTAATCCGTCACTAAATTTAATATTTTTTATTTCCTAACGACAGAATTTGACAAAATATTAACGACGGATTGGATCTGTCGTTAATCCGTCGCTAAATTGATTTAACGACGGATTTTTGATGTTTAGCGATGGAAAAATCCGTCGCTAAAACGCGATTTTTTTTGTAGTGAACGCAAGTCAAAATCAAATCACTTTGGAAAAAATAATGAAAATAAATCCGAAATAAAGTAATTTAGAAATGGAAATATAGTATCGATGAATGAATGGCTAGGATTGTTGGATGAAAATAGTATCATAAGTAATTTCGAGGTCAAAAGTGAGGTCTAGCCTCTATTTCTTTTTCCCAAAATCAACATGTCCTTTTCAATTAGGATTTAGTCTTTTTCGAGGTCAGAAGTGAGGTCTAGCCTAGGGGTGTAAATGAGCCGAGTCGAGCCGAGTATCATCCCTGTTCGAACTCGAGCTCGACTATTTTTTTAAACTCGAGCTCGACTTGATTTCAAACTTGCTAAACTCGAGCTCGACTCGATTATTTATAAATTTTAATTTAAATTCTATTTGAATCCATAATCAAGGTAAAATACATTGCAGATTACAACCAAATTGATCAATACTTCAGATTTGAATCATCCACAACAAAATTCCGAAGAACATAACTAATAACTCATGGTATAAATATCATTGCTCAACAAAATATCCATGTTATATATATCAAAAAACACAAAATAACAAAAAACTCGTGCCTATTACAAAATAAATCTCAGTAGCAACGAATCTTAAGTCAGAGATCTGGGTAGAGTTTTATTGAAGAGGGTTTTGTAGAGATTGAGATTGTGAAAGCATGATTTCTTGTTGAATATCTTCAACGCGTCGTCAAAAAAATTGAGAAGATGTGTGGTTACTGCAGTGTTGCCGTGAAGGAGAGTATGGACTTAGTGAAGAAAAGAAAGCTTGCCAAAAATGGGTGTAGTCAAGAGGAGAGAGGGAGATGTGTTGAGAGAGAATAAGAGAGAGAAATGGGAGATCCACCGCTGGGGAGAGAAGAGAGAGATGGCATAATGAATAATTAAGGATCTAGAGTTTTTCCCCACTTTTATAGTGAGAGTGTATAATGTAAATAACTGGAACATAAAGGGTAATTTTTGTAATACTAAGGCAAGCTCGATTAGGCTCTCGAACCTATCGAGCCTAACATAATTGAGCTCGAGCTCGATAACTACTCGAGCAGCTCGAGCTCGACTCGTCTATCTTCAAGTCAATTTCGAGTTTTTTTCGAGTCGATCCCGAGTAGCTCACGAGTTGGCTCGACTCACTTACACCCCCTAGTTTATCCTTTATTTCTTTTGCCCAAATTCAGTGTACGTGTCCTTTTCAATTAGAATTTAGTCCTTCTTACAAGAATAGAGGTGGGTCGGTACGGTATACCAAAAATTTCACATCGTACCGTATACCGTACCGAAATTTTGATATTGAAAAATTTCATACCGTTCTCATACTGAAACTTTCGGTATACCGAACTTCGGTATACTGAAGTTTCGATATACGCCGTAACAGATATTGATATCGTACCGATATTTTCGGTATACCGTACCGTACCGATATTATACGGTATACTGAACATACCGAACTTCCAAGGTATACCGAACTTTTAAGGTATATCAAAAATACCAAAATTTTAAGGTATACCGAAAATACTGAATTTTACATGTCGTACCAATCCGAATTCTACAAATAAAACATAAAAATTCATGTCTCAACAATCAAAATACCAATACCAAACAAGTTTAATAGTCCATTTCTTAACAACCAAAATTCAAATATAATATTATTAAATGAAATAACATAGCAAATTGATGTTGAGTAGATCTTGGTAATTTTTAGAGATACTTAATATATGTATAGTATAATATAGAAGAATCAAATATAGTCTTGATGATGAGAGTTATTCACTTTAGATGAATCTTATATGATGAGATTTTTTATATAAACAATTCTTGATTATGATTTATTAAAATAAATATTCACTAATTTTTATTAAATTTATTTACTAAAGATTTAATTATTAGTATTACATGATGATTAATTTTTAGATATAGATATAAATATAATTTTATATAATTTATAATTTTTTATCCAATAGAGTGAATAACTAATTAATGGACAAATAAAGTTTTATTTCATCATTCATATACATAGATCTCGGTAATTTTTAGATATACTTAATATTTGTATATTATAGTATAGAAGAATCAAATATAATCAAGATTAACATTTAACTTTTCAACGGAAATTGTCATTTATCTAAGCTTAACTTAATTTTAAATTAGTAAGTTTTGATTCAACTTGTCAATGGAACATCTTATTGTATTTCAATTTCTAATATATATATATATATATATTTGATTAAATACTTGAGTTTTTGTATTTTCATCATCATCACAAACATATATATAAATTATTTATCATTCATATATACGTACATTAGTCATGTTCATATTCGTATATTTATTTTCTATTTATTCATTTTATTTTTAATTATACTCATAATTTTAATCTTGTTAGATAATTATATAATTTCTCATATTAGTTTATTATTTTTCATTAGTCATGTTCAAAAGTCATTATATAAATATTAAAGTTTTTTTTTTGTATGATAAAATTGTTAAATGTTATATTATTGCATTGTATTATTCTTTCTCATTTTGAATCTTTGATATATTTGATTAAATATTTGAGTTATAATTATGAATTCAAATTTTAAATAAATGTTACAGTATTGTAGAATCAAATGAATTCAAATATAATTATATGATTAACTATTTCTTATTTTATTTTATTTAATTTTCCTTATTAATTATTTTACTCATAATTGTAATCCACATAGTTAAGTAGTTCATTCATATTAGTTTATTACTTTTCAATAGGAGTCATATTCAAAAATCAATATATAAATAGCGAAGTGTTTTTCTTATATCTCATATATATTTATTAATTTTCAAATATTGTATTTTTGCTAAACTTTTATAAAAAACTTACTAAATATTATTTTATTGCATTGTATTTCTTTTTTCTTTTATTGCAATATTATAATTATAATATTGAATTATAAATGTGATATTTTTTAAAAAGACGGTATGTATCGGTATATCGATATACCGTACCGTATCGAGTCATCAATATACAGTCTGCATATCGGTATACAGTGGAATTTCGGCATATACCGGCATTTCGCTATATATCGATATTCAGTATGTACCGAAATTCCACAGTATACCGAAATCTCGGTATACCGCGGTATACCGTAATTTTTAAAAGTTCATACCGTTACCGTACTGAAAATTTACGGTACGGTATCATACCGTACCGAAAATCTCAATATACTGAAAATTCGGTATTTTCGATATTTTTTCAGTACGATAAGTGCGGTATTTTGATATTTCGGTATATTTTCCCACCCCTATACAGGAAGGCTCTCAACGGATGCCTCTCCCATTTTTGAAAACTTGTTACACCTCTTATCCTCAAAAGAGTTTTGACCAAGTCTCCTCTCGTGGCTGCTGCTAACCCTAGACCTCTATAATACTACTCCTACTTACCTTCGACCTCACCAATATTAGGCGGCTTTATGCCACATTACTTTGGGTCTACAGAAAATGGCCTCTTCAATGTCCTATGATCCAATTTTAAGTCTGATTATTGATAATCAAATCAGAGTCTAGCATGTAAAATATTGTGAAAAATTATATTTAATCTCAACGTGTAATATATTTTTCCATATCATTATAAATGCTAAACTCGGGCGTGATTTGTAAGTTATCAGGCACCGAAAATTGAATTTGGGGATAGTTTTGCAAAACTATGAAAGTTTTGGTATTTTTTGACATTTTCTGAGTACATTTTTACAAAGTAGACGAAAGTTCAAATGATAAGTATATACTTGACTTTTTTTATTTATTTGACATTTTATTATTGTTTTAGTATATTACATTTTCTGCTACTTAATTAGTTTGTTTTGCGTACGTGCTAATATTCCTATTATGTATTATTGATTTCGTATATTAAATTTGTCACTTAGTTTGTTTTGTTTTGGTTTTAATATCTCTATTACGTGTCCACAAACTGTATTCAACTTTTGGATAGATGTCTACAATCAAAGAAGACCTCGCCAACTTAACGTTTGAATCAGCCCATGATAAGAAGATGTTATATGCTTTCGTCGATGATAATGGCACTAACACTAACATTCAATTTACCAAGAAGTTGTTGTTCCCTGAAAGATTCTTTCCAAAAATGGAAGTAATCTCATTTGTTGGAATGGCGGGCATTGGCAAGACTACATTTGTCAAGAAGATTTTTGAATACCGAGACTATGTGCGTCGTTTCGACTACTATGTGTGGATTACTTTAGGGCCACAATATCAATCTGAAAATATATTGATAGATATTCTGGCTCAGATAAATCCAGAAATTAAAGGAGATGATCGTGATTTGAGAAGAGAATTATCGAACAAGAGGTTCTTCCTTGTGTTGGATGATGTATGGGACGAAGCGCCCTTGCAATTCTTGGCAAATCTATTTCCAAACATTAAGGGTAGAGCTATGGTGATTACTAGAATGGCAAAAGTCGCTCATTCTGAAAAAATCAACTTTGTTCATAAAATGCACTTGCTAAATAAGGAAGAAAGTTGGGATCTTCTTCGTCAGAAGGTGTTTGGTATAGGTTAATGCCCTCCTAAGCTAGAGAAAGTTGGAAAGAAAATTGCTGAGAATTGTGATGGTCTTCCTCTTACAGTTGTCAAGGTAGCCAACCTCCTATCCAAAGACTTGTCTCCAAAATATTGGAATGATGTAGCAAAGAAGAATTTGGATTTCAAGAATGTCTTGAAAAGATTATCAAATGAACAACTTGCAAGCTACAAGTGCTTGCCTCACTACTTGAAACTGTGCTTTCTCTACATGGGAGCTTTCCCTGAAAATTACGAGGTCTCCACCTCCAAAGTGGTCAAGTTGTGGATTGCAGAGGGCTTTCTCAAACCCGGCTTATCTCAGAGAGTCGAAGATTATGCTACACAATGTTTGTCGGAGCTTGTTGACAGAAGCCTACTTATGGTTTGCCAAAAGGGCACTAGTCATGAAGTTTATAAGACGACGCGCCTCAATTCTATTTTTTGGTATCTCTCCAATAGTGAAGCTGAGAAGAACGACTTTTTCTATGCTTTCAATAGTACTGCTCCGCATGCTTATGATTCAGCCCGAGGTATAAAGAAGCAACGCAGGTTTTGCATCCACAATTGCATTTTGTTCAGCTTTGAAGGCATTCATGACTTGATGAGGGACTCCATTTCAACTGTGCGTTCTCTCCTCTGTAGTGGTCCGTATCATCAATACCCACCACCTACATCAGTATGTTTCGAGTTTAGGTTGCTCAGGGTGCTAGATACTCTAGCAATCTGTTTCTACGAGTTCCCAATTGAAGTAGTGGGGTTAGTTCAATTGAGATACCTTTCCATCACTTGTAATGGAATGATTCCTGTTTCCGTATCGAAACTGTTGAATCTTCAATTCTTGATTGTTAGCCACCATTTAAGGATCAAATCATTTGGAGATTGTTGGTATTTGCCTATGGAGATATGGGATATGAAGGAATTGAGACATCTTCAGGTTTTAGGAAGCATCCTACCTACTCCAACTTGTGGTGCTATCTTACCCAACCTGGAAACTCTCTTAGATGTGAGCCCTCATAGCTGTAGTGAGGAGGTTTTGAGAGGAATTCCCAATCTGAAAAAGTTGGGAATTCAAATTGAATTGGCACCTGATGATGATGGTGCTAATCATATTCATTACATGACTCGTATATCCGATCTGAGCAAGCTAGAATCACTTAAATGTGTTGTTGTG
The DNA here is from genome assembly GCA_026008535.1 of Perilla frutescens. Lineage (NCBI taxonomy): Eukaryota > Viridiplantae > Streptophyta > Magnoliopsida > Lamiales > Lamiaceae > Perilla > Perilla frutescens. The sequence goes on along the minus strand of BRKX01000003.1, from coordinate 12,476,431 downwards.
AATCCTGAGGTGGTGTTTCAGGCCGTTGGACTGATTACCCCACCAGCTCTTGTGTCAGTGTTGTCGACTAATCTTGAAAAATTAAGTTTGAGTGGACTAGGATACCCATGGGAATGCTTGAATAATATAATTCACAAATTGAAAAATTTGAGAGTGCTCAAATTGCGATGTTATGCCTTTAAAGGGCATACATGGCACACGTGCGACTACTGCACTTTCGAGAAACTTGAATATATTTTAATTGAAGATACGGATTTGGTGTCCTGGGAAACTACTACAGTTCACAGCTTTCCAAATCTAAGGCATTTAAGCATTAAGCACTGTTACAACTTAGAACAACTCCCTACTTTGATAATGACTCAAACTATTGAAGTAGTTGACTGCAATCCACACGCTATGGATTGGGCAAAGCGAATGCAAAAAAGGGAAGACTCCACACTTCTTATGGGGGCAGGTTTGAAGATTCACGTTGAGTGTTCTTGGGATTATGTTGGCCAACCTCGTTTTCAAAGGTTAGTCATTTAATTCAATTATACTCCTACATTATTGCTGCTATTTGCTTAGTTTTTGGGTTTCAGATTTTTGAGATCGAAATAATTATAACTTAGTGTAGACTTAGATTTTAATTCCCTCTAATCAATTCCAATTCTTGGACTATTACATATAATCGTAGCAAGTCTCACACTAGACCCATATAATCTTTGGATATACATGCATGCCATGTACTATTGTCACTCCAACTTAAAGTTAACGTTTACAATTTTAATGATTTTTGCCTTTTCTTTCTTCAAATTTTCATATATATATATATATATATGTGCATTTCTAATATTATAATTCTAAGAATAAATATTTGAGTTTTAAAATAAAATTAGTTTTATGTATTGGATTAATTTTTGAGAGATTTAAATATATTTATATATAGAATGAACATAAAATTAATATGAGATAAATTTATTTTCTACAAGTAATTAACAATAGTTTAACGTACGTAACTATCTAATGAATTCAAAATGACCTTGAACTAATTTCATTGAGTTATAAAAAAAACAGATAACTCTTTCAATAGTTAAATCTTTTCAGTAACGTGAATATTACTAAAGAAAAGATTATTTTTTTTATAAAAATAATATATACACTAAAGTTGTTGTATATATAAGTTCAGGGTAATTTAATAAATTTTAGAAATATAAAATGTTGAGCCATGTGATAATTAATGATAACTAAAAGTTGATAGAACATATTTTATTAGGATAAAAAAACATTTTCTTCTCGGGAAAAACTTAGCAAAATAAAAATAAACTAATTGACATGAAAATTTTATTTTAATATGATTATATCATGATTTATTTATAATCCACAACCCAGCTGGTACATTTTTTATTGTATTAAATTGTAATTTAATTTAAATAAAGATGCGATATTATTGTGAATGTCGATTATAAAAATGCATGCAGTATTAACGAAAATGCATGCAGATCTACGTTTTTAATAAATTAATTAATGTATTTCATTCGAATAATTAATAAGAGACATCAATTAGAAGATTTTTGTAGTCATCAAAATATGATCATAAATTCACGTTAAAATCTTATTCAGTTATGCTATTATTTTAGATTTTTAGTTCATTATGCGATTTTTAATCATTTATAATTATGAATTATAATTCACAATTACTAAAAGTAAAATATTTCAAAACACACGGTCGTTCTTCATTTAATTAGCTGAGATAATTCAAATTTCTGAGGTCTTAATGTTTTTTAACCAAAGTTTTTGTATGGTTGAATTCCTTGATCTATAGGTTTCGTTTTATTTCTTTTGGTTATATGAAAACTTATTTATTGGTTGAATGAAAAAAATACTGATGTTTATATTGTAAAATTGGATGACATTTTTGTAGGCAAGTTTCATCCTCCACTCGAGAGGTTTGCGTTTTGTCGTTGAATGGTCGACAAGTGCCGACCTATTATTGCAGACTTGCAGTTAGTCCTTGAAGGATCTTAAAACTATGTTAGGATCTTAACGCTATATACTATATAGAGAAGAATTTCTTCTTCAAGTATGTGCTTGTGTGTGAGGAGAGAGACATTTGGGAAAGCTTATTGATTGATAAATTTGAATTGTGATTTGTGATAGTTACAATGCTTCTCCTACAGTCCGTCCTCTATCTATAGAGGATCATTTTGCGCCCATACGACATCGCCACTATGACCATCGAACTTATCAAGTTTGCTTTCAAATCGAGCTTGAGTTCGAAAAATTAAAACTCGACCAACCCTAATCAAGTCAAATTTCGAATTTTCAAATTAAGCTTGAACTTGATAAGATTATACTATTCGACTCGACTCGATCACACCCTGAGTTAAATGAGTCTGGGTCAATTTATTGAGTAAGTGGAATTATATATTTAATAATTAATACAACTTTGACTTTATGAATGATCATTACATATTACGTGGTCCCATTTTTTTTTTTTAATAATTAATACGACTTTTACTTTATGAATGATCATTTCATGGTACCATTTATTTTATTTGTCTTATCAATATTGAGATAATTTAGATTTTGGTCCCATAGGCCATCGGGTATTCCGATTTTGGTCCTGACACTATTACTTTTGGTCATTTTTCAAAAATTTTACCCAAAACTAGTCCCATAGGATTTTTGGTGTCGATTTTGATCCCACGAATTTAACGTCAGTTTTAACAAGTGACGGAATGGGACTAGTTTTGGATAATATTTTTGAAAAAGGACCAAAAGTGATAGTGTCGGGACCAAAAGCGAAGAACCCGATGTCCTATGGGATCAAAATCGAAATTATCTCAATTGTTTTGTTCAACTGCAGGTTCGCCGATGCCGAGTAAACTTAGATGGACGATAATTCGCTTCTCCCTCTCTAGAATCCAGAATCTTTATTGATGATTACATTATTGTTCAGATTTCTCACGTGCGGGTCTTTTGGAGGGAAAATTATACCTAAATCCCTAATTGAAAAAAAATAGAAGATATATTCATAGCTTGTAAGAAATCCCCAAAATCACAAAGCCCTAATTTTCAACCTACTTCACAATTTGCAAGAAATTTTCAAAATTCGCAAGCAGTAGAAGGACGTGATGAAGAAATTTGAGATTCGGTGAGTTTTTTTGTGTGTGAAGGAATTAGGAATGACGGCAGTTGAAGGTGCATTGTCGTTCTCGGTGGCGTCAGTTGTGGAGGATATTCTGCAGCAGCGCGAGAATCGATCTCGTGATCTTGATTTCGATGCTCGCAGGGTGGAAGAAGTCGGTACTTATAACCACCCATATATATACATATATATATGCATCGTCTCCCCAATATTACACCTCTTGCTTTTCGTCGCCTCAGATCTGTCCGTTCATCCCTCAAGGGACAAAGAATCGAGCAAGGAAGGTCGCAGCAAGGCTCAGGATTTTCTGAGACCAAAGACTCCTCCAAACAGTGACCAATGCACACCGAGACTGGAAAGGCGAGAAGACAGACCACACACAACCTCACAACAGCTCAAGCTTCTGGTCCATTTCTACGTGTGTGAGCTTGATGGGTGTGAGGATGGAGGAGACAGGGTACTCGTGTATTGATTGATAAATGTATCATGTTGTATAGGCAATGAATTCATAACTTAATCTTGTCTTCTCTTGGAATTCTTATTTTAATGCATTAGCAAGTAGATACCGTGTACTTTGCCCTTAGTTTTGTAAAATTGCATTGGCTGTTGTTAGTACGTAACTAAGCTTACCAACCCCTAGTCTTTTTACGAATGCAATCTAACTTAATTGTTATAACAAATGCTCGTACTCATGAAAGGCAAATATTCCTTTCCACCATTGTTGAAAGTCAAGTTGTTGAAGATTAGTAGTGGTCTTATTGAACCCAATGGACACTTGTTGATGCCAAGAAGCAAGATATTGGAGAACCATTTAAGTTTGATGCAGAGAACTACACAGAGCCTGAAGCAAATATCCTTAAGTCCTTTCTATTGCAGCTGAGAAAAGGTGGTGATCCAAAAAAGAGGAAACGTGGTTGTTGAATTTATAGAGTTTCTGTTGAGTGCATTTTGTCACACATCGTAGCAGGTTCATTGAAAGAGAGTGTGTGTGTGTTGGTGGGAATTTCCCTTTTAAAAGATGTCAAACTTCCCCCCAAAATAATAGCAAAATCAGGTGAAATTTACCTCCAAAATCCTGGATGAAGTTCTGGAAATTTTTTATTTTGGGACCAAAATTGATAGTAATTTGGGACCAAAATCGATATCAATTTTAACGGAAACCGTCACGGTATGACTAAAAATGATACTTCACTTCCTCTGGGACCAAAAGTGATAGTGTCGGCACCAAAATCGGAATACCCGATGTCCTATGGGACCAAAATCGAAATTATCTCTATCAATATTCATTACAATTTTTGAATATTCATTCCAGTCTTCATCTCCCTCTCCATATTACTCTGCAGACTGCAATTAATTCATCACCCCCACAATCATGATCAGAAGCTTCAACAGTGAAAGATAATGTTGAGCAAAATCAAATATTTATTTTGGTTGATTATCATCCATCTCCTAATCGGAACATCCTGCGTGATCAGCGTCTGCACCCCCTCATCATGCGGCAAAATTCGCAACATCAACCACCCTTTCAGACTTAAAGGTGATCCAAAACACTGTGGAAATCACGACTACGAACTAGTCTGCGAAAACAACACCACCACCTCCCTCTTCTTTCTCTTTCACAAATACACAGTCCAAGCCATCAATTATTCCAACTACACTATCCGCCTCACGGATGCTTCCATAAATAGTAATGACAATTGCTCATTTCCAAACCATTCCTTATCTCGAAGTGATTTTCCCGATCATGAGTATCCTTACGGAACTGAAACCTACAGGCGTTCGATGTCTGAGTCGAGGCGTGATATAACGGGATCCGTTACGATTATGAGCTGCCTGTATCCGGTGAATAATTCACTTCTTCTGGAAATCAGTACTCCTTGTGCTGATAGAAACTACGGTTTCAATAAAACACACAGGTACGTAAAATTTGGTTAGTTGAATGGCTCGTATGTGAAGGAAATGTGCACGATAGAGCTGATGACAATGACTTCTTCACCACTCAACGAAGAAGAGAGCGTGTCTCTTTCAGAAATCCATAGCTCTCTGCTGTATGGGTTTGAACTCTCATGGTTCATTGCGCTCTGTGAGCACCACTGCGTAAATTGCTGGTTCGACGGGAAACAAACCATGTGTGAATATAGCTGTTCTATTGGCTTTTGGGAAATTCCTTGTGGTAAGAGTCAACACTCAGTTAATATACTCCCCCCCCCCCCCCCCGGTTTCATTCATACAGTCTTGGTTTTCTTTTTGGATTTCTCAATATATATATAGAATCCGATTTCTTTATATATTTAGCTAATTTCTAACATATAGTAGTCTTATTTAATATGTTTACATTAAATATTAATTCATTATCAAAGAAATAAATAAGGACGTTTTAGGATGTTTATTTATTTAATTGTCTTTTCTAATAATTTTCTTAATCCTAATTAATGAAAAATTTAATCAATCAATATATATGAATGGGACGGATAGAATATATATGTATCAGGTATGGTAAAAGGAGATCAAGGTTTAGGTATTTGTTTTCTAGTGAAGGATATTTTTGTCTATTTACTCAATAAGTTATTAAATAATTATAACAGAGAAAATGTCTCTTTTCATAGCATTTTGCTGGTATTGTTTCAGATTTTGTGATCTGATGGTGTCTTGGATTCTATATGCTTCTTTTGGTGTGTGGAAGTGTAATTTAGCTGCCAATTGAAGTTGTAATAATGACAAAGTGAGGTTTCATCTAGGATTTTTATTTTATTTTTTAATTTCTGATAAATTCCAGAGCTAGTGAAAGTGGAAAGTATGGGTTGGATATTCCAGCATCTAGCCTACTCGCACTAGGAGAGCTAGAACATGGTTTCATTTGTTGAAGACAAGTCAGGTTCCTCCGTCCCGCCATGTTTTCTCCACTGTTGTTATAGAGTTAAAGTTTATACGCGGGGAGTGGGGGTGGATTTATGTCAGCATCTAATTCTTAAGAAGGTATCTTCAAGGTAAGAATGGGCCTATCAAGATTAGCAGTCCAGCTATAAATGAACTTGATATGTTAGTATATATGTTAATCATACACTGTGACACTAATGGCGAGGATCTCTTCTAGGGAGCCAACAAAATCTTTTGCTATGAACTGTACAGGTGTTAGCTTAATATAATATAGCAGCTTTTGTTAGGTTTCTATTAAAAAAATTGACTAAGCAAACCTTTAACTTATTTTCAAGTGATTTTCATTGAAGGTTTTTGCCTTTATATGTTTCTTTTGAGACAATCCTTTTAAGCTTCTAATTTTACATTCATATATATTTTATGTGGGTGAGTTCTCGTTTTTGCTTTATTAATTCAAAGGCCAGAGTAGGACATACATACATATGGATACACATATTACATATATATAATATTGCTCGTAGCTGTTTGGTTATTTTTCTTCTAGAACTAATGAGTTCTACCGCAGAAAGATATTATGATCTTTTCAGAACTATAACATTTAAAAAGAACTCATTGTTACATTATGTATTTGATTTAAATTTTGCACTTGATTGATATTAAAATTCAAATATGCTCTAGCAATTTTTGTTCATTATTAGTGATACTTCATTATATTTGTAATGTTATTTATATTCATTATTAGTGATACTCTATTGCATTTTTAAGGAATTTTATATTTTGCTTATAAGTTATGTCCCATGGGATTTTATAATATTTCAGATGCTTATGCTTTTACTTCTGCAATCTGCATCTTAGTCACATTGACAAAGTGAAGTAATTTGATCATTTTTTAGATAGATAGCTGATGTTATGTTATACTTTAATATGTGAATTCTACAACCTTGTTTTCTACACACAATTGATTGATTAAATATATATTTTTTTTAATTTTCTTTATGTTTTTAAAATGATAGGCACAGTTAACAGCTGCTTGCAAAGGAGTGTAAATCCAGGAGTTTTGCAGAAGTTGGTGGAATGTGAGAGTTGTGGTTGTGTGAACGTAGAAATTGCAGGAGTTTCTAACATGATAGACTTTAATTTTATTTTATTTTTGTAATTAAAGATGGTAGGAAACATTGAAATGATGGAAGGGTAACGAGGTTGGAAACAGTGGATTTTTTTTAACGGATGATAGCTGGCTTGAAACTATGGATTTTTGTGTAGATATGATGTGAAGTTTTAGTGGTTTTCAAACATTGATTTTGTGTAATATTCGGAGAAGGTATTTGTTGTACTTTAAATTTTAGGATATGCAAGCCTTTTTTTTGTAATAAATTGCTTTTTTGTTATAGTTATGAACAGGTTTAGAGATCTTTGAATATATATTTTGTTGACATTGCAGATAATATGTATCACTATTTATGAAGAAAAGTATCACTATGTGTGTAGTAAAGTAACACTATTTGTATCGTGAAGTAACACTATTTATTTCGTGCATAATTTAATAGCATAAAAGATCAATATCTATCATTATTCATGCATAAAAGTATCGCCATGTGTGTTGTGAAGTAACACTATGTAATTAGTGTAATACAAGTAATAAAAAATAGAGAGACATACACACAAATCATAAAAAGCATCAACAACAGTAATATCACTAATTAGAAAGAAAAATATCATTAATTACAGAAGAAAGTATCACTAATTAGAAGAAAAGTATCACTAATTGCAAAAAAAGTGTCACTAATCAGAAAGAAAAGTATCACTAATTGCAGAAGAAAGTATCACTAATTAGAAGAAAAGTATCACTAATTAGAAGAAAAATATCACTAATTGCAGAAGAAAGTATCACTAATTAGAAAGAAAAGTATCACTAATTGCAGAAGAAAGTATCACTAAATAGAAGAAAAGTATCATTAATTGCAGAAGAAAGTAACTAATTAGAAAGAAAAGTATCACTAATTGGAGTGGAGTCTCACTACTATGGAAAAAGTATCACTAATTACAAAAGAAAGTATCACTAATTACAAAAGAAAGTATCACTAATTAGAAAGAAAAGTGTCAGTTTAAAACATAATCTCAAATTGAGAATCAGGTCTATGAATACAATAAAAACTCATTCTTGAATAAAAAAAATTATTTCATTATCATAGAGAAAAATATTATTGATTACAAAATAAAATATCACTAATTACAAAAGAAAGTAACACTAATTACAAATAAAAGTATCACTAAAAATCTTCAACACCGTCTCGATCTTCCACCTTACAAGACCAACAATGACATCCTCAACGCACCCTTGACAACAGATCTGTTACAAACTCAACCCAAAATAGATCTAAGGACTACTATCATGAGAGAAAGTATCATTAAATACCATAGTAGTACCACTACTATATATAATATAATATAGCGTGTGATATGCAGTTTTCTTGATTTACTGAGGCAGAAAAAATATTGTCAATAAATATGTGAAATGTATCACTAAATACCATAGAAGTATCACTAGTGTACAAAATTCAATATATGTGTGTGATATACACTTTTGTTGATTTATTCAGGCAGAAATAAATTAGTGTCAATAAGTACTTGTGGCGTATCACTAACTACTGTTGAAGTATCATTACTATCCAGTGAATCATAATTTCATTTTAAGCGAAGGATTACTATCATTAAAGAAAGTATCACTAAATATCATAGAAGTATCACTAATTTACAAAATACATTTGCAGTTGATGGGTTACAAAAACAAAGAATCGAAGTAAAGTAGTACTTACTCTCAATTTTCAACATAACAGATTCATCCTCGTTGATAGATGTTGTTTCTACATCTTCAACATTGTCTTCCTTATCAAGTATAACAATAACTGAAATTTACAAAATTTAAATCACTTTTAGAATTACTATAACACTAATAGATTACTAAATCCAATATTGTCAACATGCAACAATTGCATATAAATCTGACTACACTACAATCGTTGTCAATTTTCAGGAAAAAAAAGGACATAAACTTTCCCCTTCCTCATAATCATAAAGGAGTATTCTTCTATTAGCATATTATCGAACAGTTTGAATGCAAAATTTGATATACCTAATAATTGGTTAAAAATTGAAACAAAATTACAAATCTTCTAAAATAAGAACACATACCAGTCGTTGCTATTGTTTCTTCGCCGGAATTGACCGGAATTCCACCGGAAGGAACCTTACTTACTTTTCCCAAATTATCCATTGAATCGTTCACAAATTACCGGAGGGTGAATCGCCGGTGGTTTTAATCTCGATTAGTTAGGGTTCAGATAGTATTTGCGGTATTGAATGGTCGGAAATCGCGAGCTGGGGGGAGATTGCGCAGTGAGCTGAAGGCGAGAAAACCTAGGCCGCGAGCTGGGGGGAGAAGCCGCGAGCTGTGGGAGAAAAAATCTGTTTTTTTAATATATATTTGAACGGATCAGGTCGGAACCGGGTCGGGTCAGGGGAGATCCGTCTAACGTAAGCGACCCGTTAAACAGTCTCACCTAAGTCTGCCCCTATACAGAATGTTGTTTTTTGATATTATTTTTATCTCTATATAAAAGACGAGACATATATATTTGTATAAATCAATTTAATATTTATAATTTTTAAAAAATTTAAATATTCTACATATTTGTGTAGAGAGCTTATTTCTCATTCCCTAAATATGTAGTTCAATTAGCACCTCTACGTCAAAAAACAGACTGTGTAGACATGTTCTTTGATGAAAAAGTTAATGATCTTAAAAAGCACGCTCTAACACATTTTTCCACACACTTATATATTTTCACACACTAACATATACTTTTTTATACACATTTAGAATATACTATCCCTCAAAAAAAAAAAGAATATACTAGTATAGTTTACGTTCGTTGGAGGTGTAGCCTATTATTTAACACCGTAAAATCTTTAAAAATTGTAATATTAATAAATATTAATGAATAATTTTAACAAAATATATATTATAAGTATGCATAAATAGTATTGTATAGTACGCTTGTTTGAAAATAATGTGAATAATTTCGTCATTAACATTAATAGTTGCATTTAATTTATACATGTCAGAAATTTTATCTAAGATTTTGAAAGTGGTACAATATATATATTATAAATAGTTGATATTTACTTTATGAAATCAATTTTATGTGTGATTTTAATTTGTAGGGGATATGAATATGGTAGATTTTTTTTTGATAGTTTTATAGTTATATTACTAATAAAGGAAAAAGTGCAAGTAGCAAGTGCCTCAATTATTACGCGGAATTGGATCATATAGATCCTTCATTGAATGGAGAAGTTAACAATGTTAATAAAAATACATTAGCATACATTTTCTACACATACTTAAATCTTTCCATACACTAATACACACTTTTTATACCAAAATTTAGTATACAAATAATTGGAAATAATTTTTGAAGTCTTAGCACTCAAAAATTATTTCTGGGTTAAAGTTAATTACAATAGAAATACAACAACATAATTCGCAGTATATATCATATTTGATCAGGGTAACAATTTACCATGGATTTCTAGTTTAGAATTTAACAACAAAAAAAAGCATTGAAAGCACAATATTTTTTCTCCAATGATTTGTACTAATTTTTTGTGTGTAAAAAATGTATGATCATTGTGTGTCTAGTCTGTATTTGCAATTTTTTTCATACACACTTAGAGGAGTCTCGGAAGAGATTTTCTGTGGGAACTAGAGGGAGTCTAGGTTATGAGGGGATCTCACAATTCTATCTGCACGGTTTATGTAACTTCATGGTTTATCTTTAATTGAGAAATATTAATTGTCGAGTGCAATGCACGAATCACATGTTAGCGTTAGGAATGTGCATTGCACGAATTGCCAATTCAAAAAATTAAAAAGAATACTCAGAACAACCAAACATGCTTTTTAATACATATATTTATCCAAAACACCAAGATCGGGGTTCTTAGCATTTAACAAAAGAGTAGCATAAGTGCGGAAGCTTAATTCCCAACTGAATATTAACAAAAAGAGATAATGGGAAATAGGTAAATAACAAAATCCCATCTCTCTGCATCGTCACATCCACGAACTTGAAAATGTTTGAAAAAATTTGGGTTGAGTACTAATGCACTCAGTGGGCAAATTTTCACAATTTAAGTTATGCAAATCACTTTCTAAAAGTGATCTATTTGTATCGATGCAGGTTGTGACGAAGCTTAGGAGGTTTTAAAGTTGGAAGCAACCTAAGTTCACCAAAACATTTTATCGTGAAACGCTTAAGAGTATAACCAGTCACTGCCCGCAACTCCTACTACATCACCAACGTGTAAAGTTTATGAATATAACCAATGAGTAGAACCATTCATTTTAGTCTTTCCACAAGGAATAGGGCATGACGAATAATGCGTGCAATATTGTAGCTACTCACATTGACACAGCGCTGGTTTATAAGACTCTGACAACATACAGTAGCACGTAAATATTTAACACAGATAGTCACATGTGTAATTTTAACAAAGCAAAGCTTAATAGTTTGAAAGATACAATTTGCAAAGATAGTATAACCCACCTTAATAGCTATTAAACCTGAAGCTTTAGCGATTCTTCTAAAAGCCCCCTAAGTCCGATGTTCCGGATTTTGTCCTACACATAAAGACTAAGACTTAGAAGCTTATTGAGGTCATTAACCTATTCTATAGTTAAGGTCATGAAAAGACGATGCTTCAAGATCAAACGGGTAATCCTAGCTTTAAGAAGATGTACCCGAGTCCTTGATCGAGTACAAATATATTTTACCACAAAAATTAAAGTCGTATGACTAAAATAATGGTTTTAAATATACTAATATCCCAATAAAGTGTCACTTATCACATAATACTTAATTTTGAATTAAATTCCACAATCAAACAAAATAGAAAAGAAATAAATTAAATAAATACATAAATAAAACTGTAGTTAAAAAAATTTGAACCCATGACTTAACTATAAGGTAATGAGACCTTAACCACTATACAGTAAAATCTCTATAAATTTATAAACTCTCTAAAATAATAAAATCTCCCGGTCCCGACGCGGGCCTTTGTAAAACATCATCAAATTCGATAAGATAATAGGATAATAACTTTTCGGAAAATTCCTTTATAAACATTAGGTCTCATTAAAACTCTAAATTAATAATTCATAAATATTACAATTATAAATATTATAGTAATTTGCTAAAATATGAATCGATTGTTACTTGTTTTTTCTTAAAATTTAAATCTAATTGGATTTCATATAGTATATGTTTCATTCATCATGCATGGATATATTTAATTGGCTATAATAGTTATTTAAGTGCAACAAATTAATATAAATATGTTTATTTAAGTAATTCCAATGAATTGATACATGCATCCATGAATATAATAGTTAATTGTATACAATGAATTGATATTATACATGAATATATTTAATTAGTTACAAAGAATTGGTTGATGCATGAATATAATCAATGAAACATATATGAAGTCATTTACTTTCAATACATATGTACTAAATTTGCTGAATTTAAAAAGTCTCTCTTTTAATTAATAAAATATTAATTTATCGATATATTAATAGCTCTCTAAATTAATTAATAAATTTCATGGTCCCAAGCTTATTAATTTATAGAGGTTTTACAGTACTAAATGATTTTATTTAACATAAAACAAACTACTTTAATTAAATGGCTTCATAAATACTTTGAATTAAATATACAAAACAAGAAAGTGGTTTTGAACCTGACCCCTTAATCACAATTAGAACACTAACCACTAGGCTAAGTCTCATTTTAGAAATTAATGATTTATATAGTCCAAAAAGGTCTTATGATAAAAAGATTAACAAAACATAAATTAATGATTTATATAGTCCAAAAAGGTCTTATGATAAAAAGATTAAAAAAATATAAATATTACTTCAATGAGATTCGAACTAAAAACCTCTCAAATAATACCATTTTCGAAACCCTTAACCTTTCAATTAATAAATTTGAAATATCTCCATTAGGTCAAATGCTATTTTCAAAATATATGACATGATTTTAATTAATTATAGTTGAAATAGAAGATAATTGCAATAAAAAGAGATCTTAAAATGCATGTAGGATGTTTTGAACCTTAGCCTCTTTTACTATCAATATATTAACTTAACCATTAGGCTAGAATTACAAGATTTATAATGAAATAGTTCTAGAAACTTGTACCTTACTTAACAATTAAATTATTGTCAATACAAATTGAACCACACACTTTGTAATTTAAATGCAAAGATTTATCCATTATACTTAAGAAATGTTTTGGTAAATATTCCCAAGATTTTTAATTATATAATTCAATCACTACATACATACAAACATACATACATACATACATACATATATATAAAAGAAGATAAAAGAGAAGAAAGAAAAAAAAAAACAAAAACTCACGCACACACACAAACTGGACGAACACACACACACACTAATCACACACAAACTCACGGCATCAACATACATGCATAATTTCATTTTCAATTTTTTTCGCTTTCCTTTTTATTTCATCAATCAACCATTTAATTCTCTAAATGAAGTTTTCAAGAACACTATAAATAAAATTAAGAATATATTTTAAAGAGATAATCTAAAATAGCCCGTAAATCATAATATACATACTAAAATCGAAAATAAAGTTGAAAAATAAAGAAGGAAATGAAGTATTGATAGGCTAGGGTTTAAGCCATTTTTAGATCCGAAAATCGGAAGCCTAAACCTCAAAATCTCTTAAAAATAATCAAAGAAAAAGAAAGAGGAGAAGAAGGGGAGTCCAAAAATGTAAATGCATGTTAAAAATAAAGTCGCCGGAAAAATTCCAGCCGGCGGTAAAGGAGGCGTCGGCGCCGGAGGAGAGGGGGAGGCGAGAGGGAGAGGGAAGAGAGGGGAAAGGGGGATGACCTATTTTGGATCCCCAACAAATGACCTAGAAAAGTAGTAAAAGGGGTATTTATACCACTCAACAATTAAACCCTAAAATTTAATTAAAATAAGAATTAATTCATAACTTGTGTTGTGGCCCAGTGTTGCTGTTTTATTTTAAATGAAGTGACTCAAATGTTTAGTGGCCCAGTTGCTTTATTTCATATTTTAATTAATGAAGCATATACTTTATGCTTTAGGGGTACAGTACCATCTTGTGGAAGTATGGACTATAAATATTAGAATTATGAATGGAATGAGGTAGGTAATGAGATAAATATGATCCCCCTCTTGTCTCTCTATTTCCCCCACCTTTCTCTCTAAACTTTTCCCTCATTTCTTTACTATTAAGATCATACCTTTATTACACCAAAGTTATATATGGACAACGATATTCACAGATCTCGACAATCAACATACAAAATCATAAAAATCCTATCTTTCCACTACATCGGACTATCCATATTTGAATACGAATGTTGCAGCGGCTAACTTTCTCATTTTCATAAATGTAAAAAAATGGGAATATTAAAATTGATGATATTCAAGTGGTCGAGAGAAAATGCTCATGACCTTGCCCTATATAAAAACAAGGGCTCATCATAGCTGATCCGGGAGGGTGAGGGGGGCCGCTATCGTCGTCCACTGCATTCTCTCTCTACCGCATTCTCAAGCCTCCACTATCCCTAACAGCCTGACAATTTTTTTTAAATGTTGTCAATCCCTCTTTCGGTCATTGGGTAATTTATGATTTTTTCTTTTAAAAAAATTCGGACATAATAATGGTATATGTTATAAGCCGGGGCGTGAGTTTGACTATTGATGAAATTGCCACACAATATTGATAATTATGTAAGTATAATAATTAATTTAAGTAGGTTATTTGAATTGTATGCAAACCACTTTTTATCTGCTTCTAGATATTAACATGAGTTAATTGCATAAAAAAATGGGTTAATTCCTTTTCAAATTTTAGTTCTTTTTAAGCAACATTTTAAATAGCTAGTTGCACAGAAAATCACAACTTTTACAACGAATTACAAATTCAATATGACTTTTAAATAGCACCCAATCTTATAGCACTTTTTGATTTAGCACAAATTATGAATGCTCAATTCTTTCTGACGATCTAGATTCTGACATGGTTAATTTTTTTTTGGTTAATTGTCTTAAATATCATGAACTTTGAGCTTAGTTGCAAATTTAACATGAACTTAAAAGTATGCAATTAAAATATCAATTTTTAATTTGTGTGTTATTCAACATCCCAAAATTTTTATAAAATAATTTGACCTCCAATCCAACATGCAATTTGCTCGTCTCTTCGAACCCGTCATGACTTAACCATCAATTTTTGAAAATGACGCCAAAGTAACCCTAATTTTATGTTAGATTGAAGGTCAATTTATTTTATAAAAATTTGAGAATGTTGAATAACACACGAATTCAAAGTTGATGTTTAAATTGCATACTTTAAAAATTCATATTAAATGTCCAACTAATTAAGCTCAAAATTAATGATTTTTAAGGTGATTAACCATTTTGTTTTCCACACAAACATGCATGTATTCTAATGCGGCATACATGTGTACAAATAATAAAAATGTTGCACACACATCAAAATCGTTAGCCATAAAAATTGAGCATGCTTAATTTGTACCAAATCAAAAGGTGTGATGTCAAAATTTGGCGAACTTTAAAAGTCACATTAAATTTGTAATTCATTGTAAAAGTTATGCTTTTATGTAACTATCACTATTATATTGCTTAAAACGACCTAAAATTATCTTTACTAAGTGTAATCTCATAGTGCATATATACATTTTTTTACCACAAAAACTAGATTGAAGAAATTTAACATGAAATATATTAAACAATAAATATATTATTAAAAAATAAATCCATAATAAATAAATTCAAATTCCTATAATTATTAATATTTTAATGTAATATTTTATACGTTGAGAATTAATTATATAATATATTATACATTAAGAATTAATTATATAATATATTATCTTATTGCAGAATTATATTTTAAATTTTTTATTCTTATTTCCTCTCATTCATATGATGGAAAAGTAATTGATATATATGGATGAATAATTGTAATAGTATTGTACTATTGAAAATTAAAATAAATATAATATATTATATGGGAAAAATTAATTATATAATATATTATATCACTATTTTTACCCTTAAAATAAGTGTTGAAATCTTTGAAATTCTGACGTATCCACCGGGACAATTTAAGATGTCTATTTGATATTTAGATAATACGTTCTTATGCTTACAGATAAATTTTGTTTAATTATATTATAACTAACATATTAACTGAGCGCAGTATAAATTTATGAGAACAGAGTATTATTTGGCAAGCAGAAGATATAATATTCACAAAATTTTAGAATTTGAGTCGAGAAAAGGGATCAATCCACGAAGAAAAAGATAAGCAAAAAATAAAAATAAAAATAAGCAAACGAAATTTAGAGACATAAATTGCAAGGAAAATAGTGGATCTGCAACTATCCCAACTTGAAATTTAGTGCAAGTGATCTCCTCCATTTACACCTGTTTGATTAATTCCTCCACTTTCGCATTTTCCGAAAACATAAGTTGAATTTGAAGGCCATCATTTCCCAAACTCTCTTGTTCCTCTAGTGTTTTCATAGCTGAAACCGCCGTCGCATAACTCCGGCGAGTTTCCTCCACACGAATGCATCTCAGCGTTGGTATTTCCCCCATACTCCAAGGTATCTCATCCAATCTGAACAAACCCTTCACAACAACTGTGTCCAGCACCGGGAAATCATCACAGCTCTCCATATTCCATTTCTCCAAATCCTCACACTCAATTTGCAGATATTTCAACCCAAGGAACTCCCCCTCTCTGCAGTTCCATTCACTCCCCACGAATGCTTCCGGAAGTAATTTGAGAACTTCAAGATTCGGCAACGAACCTATTATTCTCATATCATCATCCCAATGCAACTTGCATTGCATTAAACACATTTCCTTGAGTGAAGTCGGGAGCTTCAGATTCTGCACCAGATGATCGTGATCTGCCTTTGCGTAAAACATGCAGGATAGTGATTCCAGTTTGTTTAAGCGCCCAACATTCTCGAGACACTAATTCTTCGAGAAATCTTCATACAACAATCCCAATCTCTTGATGTTGGGAATCCTCTTGCACACCTCCTCACTGCAACTGAAATCTTCTACTCTCATTAGAGTTTGCAAGTTATGCAAAACAAAGTAGTCCTCATCTTCTTCATTACTCAGAGGAGTTGGCTCAGGAAGAGTAATTGAGTAAAACTCAACGTGCCTAAGCTGTCGCAGCTTCCATATTTCAACTGGCGCTTCCAATTCCAATTCAGTATCTTTGAACATCAATGTCTGCAAATTCCAGAGTAGGAATATTGATCGAGGGAGCTCTGCAACAACACTCATAGAATAAGTGTTGTCTGAGTCGTAGGCAAGAAAGCTCATGTTAACTTGTCGAAAAGAATGGACAGGGTCTTCACAATTGTCATCAAAATGATCCACAACCAATACTCTAATCAATGTAGATTCAAATAAATATGGCTGACCCCATTTTCTTATTAGTGAACGGGCAACGAGTGAAGGAAGACTAAAACGTCGACTTACAGCTCCTCCACAGAGTACAATGCAGCGCTCCCTATCTATGCCTTGCGGATACTCATCTGTATCCATCACACAAATAAACTTCTCTTTCTGAGCTTCCCTCGAACACAAGTCCCTTACAAGATCATGAATATGACAGCTTTCCCAGTGGTAAGAGGTTGTGATGAAGAATTTGTAGGCGTTGAATATCTAGGCTGCTCATCGTTGCTTACCCTTTTCTCTTCAAACTTCACAATCTCTTCCTTGATATGATTGATGCCGTGTATTATATGGGTGCAGAACGATCGAGAATGTTTGAGCTTTTACGAGGACTCCAGCTTGAATCTGATCTACAATGTGGGATTCGATGACATCTTCTGCGCTTCAAACTTTCTACTTCTTCGTCACGTCCAAGAGAATTATAATTCTCTATGAATTTGAGCAGAACGTCAAGTTTTTGGCCAAGAGATTGAAATCTGTTCCTTATCAAAACAAGTGGAAATGCGAGGATCATTCTGAAGGATATGTTCTAGTTGGGCTTGGCCCATTATTAGTTTATCTAATTATTATATGAGGGCCCAATTACTTGGTAATGGGCTAATTTAGTCCAATAGATTGGATGACTCATATATACATATATGTCTTCAATTGAGAAGAGAGACACATTTTTTTAGCACTTCACCGCTTCTACTTCATCTTCTTGGAGAAGACATCTCTCCTCTACAGATAATCGATTCCTAGCTTCTGAAAATCTGGAGAATACACCAAGCTTGGAGCTTTGCCGGAGTTGCCATCACGTGGACTATCTTAGTCGGGGATTGCTTCTTGAAGTTGTGGATTGATCCATCTTGCCTCAACTCCAACATACCTGAGAAAGGTGGGTTCTTTCTCCCTTGTTTTGGTTCATGAGTTTGACAGATAAATCTTGATCCGATTGTAGAGAATTTGCTTCCGCTGCTTGTTGAATCTACAATGTCGAACAAGTGGTATCAGAGCCTAGGGCTTGATTTATTGTCAAATTCATATTTTTCTTGTTTGTTTATCTTTGGGGAAAATCGGCTGACTGCCCGACGTTGGACGTTGGGTAGACACAAGATGTTGGGCAAAAGAGGCGTGAGTGAATATTTTGTTGGACAAACAATCAATTCTCATCCTTTGATCAAGTTGTCGATCAATTTGCCATGGCCAACCAATGTTGACTCAATTTGATTGTGTTGATTTTGATTTGGAATTTAAAAAAAAATGGTATTGTTCAATTTCTTCTTTCTTGGATGGAAGAAACGGCTTTTGAGGGACAATAGTAAAAATTTTGTTGGACAAAATAACTGTTGGACATATATTAAATAGGCCCAAACAATTTCAGCCCATGGTTTGACCAGTCCAGAATTCGATTTTGAATCGGATTTGTTCATATTCAAGAGAATTATTATTATTATTTTAGAAATAATGATGGTAATAAAATATAATAATATTAATTTAGAATTAATATATTTATATATTGAATTTGAAAAATTAACTTAGAGTTAATTTCATTATTTGGAGATAATGAAAATATTTGGAATATTTATTTTACATTAATTTGGTGATTAATGTGATTTATTTGACAAGCATGCTATTTGTTAATTTTATTATGTTTGATTAACTATAGTAGTTATGAGTCCGTTATATTATGTCTCGGTAGGCGGCGCCCAGTATTTGTGGTCCGCATTTTATGCCTGGGTAGGCGGCGCCCAGTAATTGCTTGAGACAATATTTGATATTGTTTTGCAGTTAGACTCACAGGTTTAAATCCTCGAACAAAATTAAGTCTCTATTTGATAGAATTGCGTCGTCCATTATAATTGATTGAGCATAAAGTTTTTTCGTTTAAGTGTATTTACACCCCAGTGTTTGCACGAAATCGACATTACTTCAACTCTTTCATAGGTGCAATTTATTTGCGACCGTGTAATGGAGGTGACTTAACTAGATGTATTTTGACGACCGCGTAGATTCATTAGATGAATCAACCGAGAATTATAATTATTGTAATTATAATTGGTTTTGAGACCTACCGAATTATTTTATTGTGGTTATCAGCCCTAGCAAACGCTGCAATAATTTAAGTTTGGATCTCGGTCCACTATGATTTATATTTGATATAAATTCGTATTTTATGTTGAGGTCATAGAATATGTAAAAATAGTGGAAACTAATCAAAAATTTCATGTCTTGTTTGATTTGTTATGAAAATATGATATTACTTGTTTTGATTCTAAATTTATCTATTATTTGTCTCAGATCAGAATGTCTTTAAATACTATGAAATGTTTGTTGGAAACGAACAAGTTGATTGGATCAAACTTTCCGGATTGGCTACGCAATTTGCGTTTAGTGCTAAGGATGGACAAGATTGAGTACGTCTTGGACGAACCAATCTCTGAAATCCCCGATGAAGCTTCTGACGCCTTCAAATCGTTTGATAAGGACCGTCACATGAAGCACATCGATGATACCACTTCTGCTCAATGTATTATGTTGGGATCTATGACTTCTGAGCTGCATAGGCAGCATGAGTACATGTTTCCATATGAAATGCGTTTGCACCTGGAGAGTCTCTATGCTGCACAAGCTAAAACAGCAGAGTATGAGATACTTAGAGATCTCTTCAGGAGCAAGATGCATGAAGGGGACAAGGTCTCGGACCATGTCTTAAAGATGATCGGGTTGATTGAAAGGTGTGCTATGATTGGAATCAAGCTACCTGAGAATGTCTCACTCAATCTGATCTTGCAATCATTGCCTTTGTCATTTGAGAATTTCATTGTGAATTTCAATATGAACAATACAAAGGCTACACTGCCTGAGCTTCATAATATGCTGAGGACATTTGAATCGTCCACCACTAAGGGAAAAACTGTTCTTTTGGTGAATTCATCTGCTAATTCTAACCCAAGGGCTAAGAAGAAGCAAAAGATGAAAGGATCAAAGAAAGTTGTTTTCAAGCCTAAGGGTGGAATTCAAAAGAAACAAAAGTTGGCAAAAGATGAATGCCTTTTCTGCCATGAGAAAGGGCATTGGAAGAAAGATTTTCCGAAGTTTAAGGCACTAGGTGCTTCGACTTCTAACAAAGGTACGTTTGTCTTTGGGAGGTTTATCATTGAGATAAACGTCATTGAGATTAACATGTCAACAAATAATTCAAATTCCTGGGTATTGGATACTGCATGTGGCTCACACATTTGTAATAATGTGAAGGGGCTAACTGACAGCAGGAAGGTGAGACCCGGAGAGGTTGATCTACGCGTTGGAAACAAAGCAAGAGTTGCTGCCGAACGTGTAGGGACCTACAGATTAGATCTACCTATGGGTCATAAACTAGAATTATGTGAATGTTATTTTGTACCCTCTTTATCGAGGAATATAATTTCCGTTCCTATGTTAGACATAGAAGGGTTTTGTACAACTTTTGTAAATCGGACTTGTACCGTTTCATTAGATGAAGTTGTTTATGGCAAAGAGCCTCTTATGAATGGTTTATATCTGCTTGAATGCGAACAAAATATTCTCAATGTGCAAAACAAACGACCTAAAATGGGTAATGCGAATAATCTAACATATCTTTGGCATTGTCGACTAGGTCACATTAATGAAAAACGAATAGCAAGATTGAGAAAGTTAGACTATCTCACACCATTTGACTTAGAGTCTTATGGTGCTTGTGAATCTTGCCTCAAAGGCAAAATGACTAATAAGTCACTTTCTGGGAAAGGAATTCGAGCCAAAGATTTGCTTGAGTTGGTTCATATAGATGTGTGTGGACCGTTTCTAACTCAAGCACGAGGTGGATATTCGTACTTCATAACTTTCACTGATGATTTCTCTAGGTTTGGATATGTGTATCTTATGAAACACAAATCAGAAGCTTTTGAGAAATTTAAGGAGTTTAAGTTAGAAGTTGAGAAACAATTGAGCAAGAATATTAAAACTCTAAGATCAGATCGAGGAGAAGAATATTTAAGCCAAGAGTTTACCCATTACTTGAAATCACATGGAGTCCTATCTCAATGGACGCCTCCAAGGACACCTCAAATGAATGGGGTTTCCGAGAGGAGAAACTGAACTTTATTAGATATGGTTCGATCCATGATGAGTTTCGCAAATCTTCCAATATATCTTTGGGGCCATGCCTTGTATAGCGCTGCTTATATTCTGAACAGGGTTCCAAGCAAATCAGTTGACAAAACACCATATGAGATATGGAATGGGCGAAAGCCTAGTCTTGCACATATTCGAACCTGGGGTTCTCCTGCATATGTGAAGAAGATGTTAACTGATAAGTTGGAATCAAAAAGTGAAAAATGTTACTTTGTGGGATATCCTAAGGAAACAAGAGGATATTATTTCTACTTTCCTGGAGAACATAGAATAATTGTTTCCAGGAATGCGACGTTTCTTGAGGAAGACTTGGTCTACAAGGAACAAGTTCGTTGTGAAATAAATTTTGATGAAGTTCAAAACCCACAAAACAACATAGAGGTTGAAAACTTGTCAAATGACTTGGACAAGAATTCAGTGGGAGCTTTCCAAGATATTGTATGGAATGATGCGTCGCTTAGAGCACCGTCTACATCCAATGCGATTGATATTGAAGGAAATGCAGAAATGCAAGATTCTTCAATTCGGGGGGAAGATATGACGACATTGGATGTTGAAAATCTTGACCCTCCACATGAAGATGTTGAAAATCTTGACCCTCCACATGAAATAAGCAACCAACCTCTACAAGTTCAGAATGAAGAGCCTGCACAAATGCAAATCCAACGACGTATAGGACAAAGAGAACGTAGACCAGTGCAAAGACTGAATCTATTGGTCGAGGACCAAGATGATGAAGAATTTGTAGTTGGTGATGATCCTCTAAACTATACGGAAGCTATGTTAGACATAGATTCTGTGAAGTGGCAAGATGCCATAAAATCAGAAATGGACTCAATGTACACAAATCAAGTTTGGAACTTGGTAGACTTGCCAAAAGGGGTAAAACCCGTTGGATGCAAATGGATTTTCAAGAAGAAAATCGATGCATATGGAAAGGTACAAACTTACAAGGCTAGATTGGTGGCAAAAGGGTATAGTCAATGCGAGGGCATTGACTATGACGAGACCTTTTCGCCAGTTGCCAAAATAAAGTCCATTAGGATTTTACTTGCAATAGCTGCATACTATGACTACGAAATTTGGCAGATGGATGTGAAAACCGCGTTTCTCAATGGAGAACTTAAGGATGATGTCTATATGAATCAACCTGAGGGTTTTACATCGGAATCTACACCAAATGCCGTTTGTAAGTTGCAGAGATCCATTTATGGACTAAAGCAAGCTTCCAGAAGTTGGAATATATGCTTTGACAAAACTATCAAATTGTTTGACTTTGTCAGAAGCAAAGAAGATCCTTGTGTTTATAGTAAATGCAATAAAGGAAATATTGTTTTCATTATTATATATGTCGATGATATATTGATAATGGGAAATAATGTGCCAATGTTGCAATCCGTGAAAGAATGGTTGACAAGTTCCTTTATGATGAAGGACTTGGGTGAAGCCTCCTATATTCTTGGAATTAGGATTTATCGAAATAGACCTAAGAGGTTGATCGGGCTATCACAATCCAACTACATAGACAAAGTATTGAAACACTACTCCATGGAGAAATCCGGCAAAGGTTTTCTGCCAATGGGGCATGGCATAATCTTATCAAAGAAGGATTGTCCTTCTAATGATGAAGAGAGAAAACGTATGGATGGTGTCAAATATGCTTCGGCTATTGGATCCATTATGTATGCCATGACTTGTACTAGGCCAGATGTGGCTTATGCACTTAGCGTTACAGGAAGATATCATCAAAATCCCGGTGAGACTCATTGGAAAGCTGTCAAGACTATTCTTAAGTACCTTAGAAGGACTAAAGAAAGCTTCTTAGTCTATGGTGGAGAGCAAGGGTTGTTGGTTTCTGGGTATACCGATGCTAGCTTCCAAACAGACCATGATGACTATAAGTCGCAGTCTGGATATGTTTTTATTCTCAATGGTGGTGCAGTGAGCTGGAAAAGTTCCAAACAACAAACTACTGCTGATTCAACCACCGAATCCGAGTATATTGCTGCATCTGAAGCTTCCAAGGAAGCAGTTTCCATTCTGGAGTTCTTGAAAGAACTGGGTATAGTTCCAAGTGCCTTAAGTCCAGTACCGTTGTATTGGACAACACTGGTGCCGTTGCACAGGCAAAGGAACCAAGAGCCACAAATAGGAACAAACATGTTCCAAGGAAATATCATCTGATCAGGGAGATAATTGAAAGGGGTGATATAAGAATAGAACGAGTACCCACAGAAGATAACATTGCTGATCCATTAACCAAGCTGTTATGTATTCAAAAACATAACAAACACCTAGAAGGCTTGGGTATTAGATATGTTGGAGATTGGCTTTAGTTAGTGAGAGTTAAATATTTATGTCAAGAAACATTTTGTATAAAGACATCTATGTTTTTATCACATTCTCAGTTTTAATTTATGACATGATGCATTTATTTGAGTAATGGTTTGAAATGTTTGATTTATTCATTTAAATGTTCCCATGAGTTAATATTGTTGCTAAAATAGTGGGAGTTTAGCAATAGAATATAACTCTAAAATTAACTCCAACTAAGGATCATCAAAAAAAAGGGATATTGATGATATGTTATAAGTTGGCATGCGATCTGCATCACATTCTTAGAGAATGTAGTCGTTCCCACGGCTATGAGCTATTAGATACTCGTGATGGATGCATGGATACTTTGGAGAGTATTAGTATACCCTACTAATGAATCATTTGTTTTGAGTGTCCATGATTATTAGTGTGTGTGTATACGATTATCCTTTGACTTGAGGACAATATTGCTTTGCTTATAAAATGGTGTACTTTGACCAAGTACAATGCTTGCACTCCTTATGGGGTAGATACGGCTTGTGTTGGGTACATCAGGATATAAGAGAAGATGATAGTTGTGCCAAGAATAGGATTCATTCCTCGATTAAAGTTTCGAGTTGAACACTCAATTTCTCTATATTATTTGACTGTCAGACACTGGCCAGTGCAATGGATGTGTTCGAACTTTTGATAGTTGAACATGATCTTGATGAAGTCATATAATGATAATGAGATAAAGTGTTTGAGCTAGTAGAAAGACACATGCAATTTCTAGGCTCAAACAGAGTGGTTCGAGAATGAAGGGATGCCATTATTTCACATAAAGGTCAAGTTTACTTGTCAATCCACGTAAACACGCTTCACATATCGGGTTCGCCATACAACGCAGTCTAGGAGTTTTGTATGGACCTTAATCTGATTATTGACGATAGTGAAGGCCTAAGGGTCACACTTTGTTGATTGCAATCCGGCTAAGGGTGTATTGAGATAGTTGTATCTAATTGTAGTGCAACTAGTCCAAGTGGGAGATTGAAGGATATGTTCTAGTTGGGCTTGGCCCATTATTAGTTTATCTAATTATTATATGAGGGCCCAATTACTTGGTAATGGGCTAATTTAGTCCAATTAGATTGGATGACTCATATATACATATATGTCTTCAATTGAGAAGAGAGACACGTTTTTTTAGCACTTCACCGCTTCTACTTCATCTTCTTGGAGAAGACATCTCTCCTCTACAGATAATCGATTCCTAGCTTCTGAAAATCTGGAGAATACACCAAGCTTGGAGCTTTGCCGGAGTTGCCATCACGTGGACTATCTTAGTCGGGGATTGCTTCTTGAAGTTGTGGATTGCTCCATCTTGCCTCAACTCCAACATACCTGAGAAAGGTGGGTTCTTTCTCCCTTGTTTTGGTTCATGAGTTTGACAGATAAATCTTGATCCGATTGTAGAGAATTTGCTTCCGCTGCTTGTTGAATCTACAATGTCGAACACATTCATGAGTCATGACTGCATCCATAGTGTATTCATCAGAGAAACTACAGCTGCGTAAGTTGCCATTGCTGATTTATTTTTCTAGTTTGAGAAAAATGAGAGAATATTTGGCTCTTGTGTTTATTGAGGATGATTTTTTCAATTGTTCTTGATTATTGATGTGGTTTTCGGAGGTTAATTAATTAAGTAACAAAAATATAGTAGAGTAACTGAATAAGTGGATTCAATTTATTAAAATTCAACTGCTATTTTTTGAAGGCTTTAATTGTTTTCGACTGTACAGCTATTTTGGCTAATAATTTTCGTTAAGGGTTGACTTAGGATGAAATGACTCATTATGAGAGTTCTCGGCATTCCAATTTCCCAAAATAAATAAATAGAAAGAAAGCCAAGTTCCAAGTTTGGCTCCGTGTAAAACCAAATTGTTTGTTGTTCTTTATTTTAAATTTCAGTGCTGGGTGCCCGAGTTCGGATTCCAGCGGCCGCTATCCTGCACCGGCCGTGGGATTTTTCAAATCCATCAAACTCTCGTGTCCAGGGGTCGGATTTCATCCTTCACATTTTTAATGTGAAATCGAGTTGAAATCCAACGAAGTCAATGACTTTTTAAAGTCCATAGACTTTTGAATACCTCCGGATTTTAAAGGAATTTTAAAAGTCTGGATTGAATACCTCCGGATTTTAAAGGACTTTTAAAAGTCTAGATTGAATACACCCGAATTTTAAAAGTCCATTAAAATCTATCAAAATCCCAAACGAATACACCCCCTTAAGCTAAAGGAAAATAAAAAATATTTTAACAAATCAGGAGTGGCAATATTCAATGGTATGATAATTCTTGTTGCACTCTTTACATGAGTTTCACTCTATGTTAGATTTTCAAATTGTGAATTTTTCTTGTATTTTTTTATTCAATTTTAATTTTTTGTGCGTTAGTTTAATTTTATAATTGTTTATTAGGGCTATTCCTATCCAATTGGGGTTTATAAAATTTTTTCAGTATTTAATTTTCAATTTTCAATTAATACATAATTCATTAATATAGTTGATTATTTTATATTAATAATTTATAATTTTTTTAATCATATTCATTTTTTTATAAATGTTGATTATAGTTATTTATGTTATAATTAATTTTTATTTTTTAATAAATATTATTAAAATTATAAATTTGATAGTGAAAGTAAACACAAAGGAGCACAACATGAAATTTGAATCGATATTTGACATGGGTATAATTTTCAATATATCTATAAAATAAAATTCATTTACCATATGAGAAAGGATCAAATGAGAACCAATCAAAGTCCTAAATTTAATTTGATTAAATGACCACAATTTAGTCAATTTTTTTAGTCAAAAAGAACTAAGTGACAAACTTGTACTCTTTGAGAATCTTAATGAAGTTGTAGTTATTGATGTGAGGAATACCGGCAAATTATACGCTACCCCCCGGATATTACCCGAAGTGTCACAATAGATACAAAACACCTATTGTGTTACTTCGGGTATTACCCGAGGGGTAGCATATAATTTGCCGAGGAATACCACAAAGCTATAAGAGTATTATTTTATTCAACCAGCTTGTTTTGCTGAAAACTCTTATTTTAGCCTCTTCATTTGATAATTTGATCAATTTCTTCCTTCTTTTCGTTCTGAGAATTGAAGTAGTGAAGCTAATTCATCTGAGACACCTAGACCTCACATGTAATGGAAAGCTTCCTATTTCTATATCCAAACTGTTCAATATGCAATTCTTGATTGTTAGCCAGCATATGAGGATCAAGCCAGTCGGAGATTATTGGTATTTATCTATGGAGATATGGGATATGAAGGAATTAATTAATACATCTTGATCAGGTTTCAGGAAGCATGCTATACGTACCTAGTTCAACTTGTGGCACTATATATCTTACCCAACCTCGAAACTCTCTTAGATGTGAGCCCTCACAGCTGTAGTGAGGAGAGGTTCTTGATTAGATTTAGAGGAATTCCTAATCTGAACAAGTTAGAAATTCAGATTGAATTGGCACATGATGGTGATGTAAATTAAACTCGAGCTTAACCAATAATAAGAAAAAAAAATTAGCTTTTTTTTAATATTCAATATTTTTCAATAAAAAGAGGCCTCAATATATTTATTTATAAAATTATCTCATAAGATTTCTATTTTACATCGGAACTTGATTTTTATTTCATTAACCATTTTTTTTCAAAAAAATGTAAATTCATGATTCTGCAACCTTTATATCGATCATTCAAAACATAATTAAAAATAATAAATAATATCGTGTGAAATCATTGACATAGAATTTAAATTTAAATAATTAATATTTTAATTATTTTTTTAAAAAATATATTTTATTTTAAAAAATATAATATTTATACTATTATTTGTTTTAACAAAAAAAAAGTTAATAATTAAGATAATTAATTATCAGTAATTAAAATATATAGATATAAATTAAATATTAAATTATAAATAATTTTATGTTTTGGTATATATAGGCTCTAAATATATGGGTTTTTTTTTTTTTTTTGCACATAGTTATTTTGGAGTGGCAATGGTCAATGAAATGTATATATGTACACAAATACTAATATTAAGGACTTTTTGTACCTAAAAAATAAAAATAATTTTTTTGACTCTTAGTAAACATTAGGGGTGTATTTAAACATTTTTTCCTTTATTCTTTAAACTTAAAAGTATACAAAATAATTTTCATATATCGTACGGAAGAAATACTAGTTTAAATAAATATAAAATGATAACAACTTAAATAAAAATTAATGATCTAAACGTAAAGAAAGAAAATAAAAAAAACTTTGAAAATGATAAAATATTTTGAGGAAAAATTTTAAATAGCCATTATTACTTAGTAAATCATGCAAGTAGCCACTTTTTAAGAAAATAATGTTTTTAGCCATTATCATAAAAAAATCAATAATACCTTTAGTTCTATATTTATTATTACATTTTCCAAAACAATAAAGTAATTTTATGTAAAAAAAAATCTCGCTTTCGAAGGTAATAAATCAAGCTCTCGTTTTCAAACATTATATATCACTTTCTTTCTTCTCTAGCTATCATCCTCGAAATCGGAAAACTTCACAGATTCATTTTCGAAATTTATCACTCTCTCATCCTCAAATCCAAAAAAAAAAAAAAAAAATCTCGAATTTAATTGGTTGAGCCCAACTAATTTTTTTGTTGCATTTAATTGTTGTTAAATATGTGTTTTATATACAAAAAATAATTATGTTGATGTTCTTGTTTGCACGAATTCTACTCGATTGATACACGAGTAATTGTTGTTCATTCATGCAACAATTCAAAAATCGTTGCACGAGTACAATCAATGGGTCTACTCGTGTACTCGTGCAGCAACTCATTTCTGAACTGTTACACAAGTGCGCGACTATGCCTATTCGTATACTCGTGTAGCAACTCATTTTTGAATTGCTACACGAGTCCATGGCATAATTCGTGTACTCATATAGCGACTCATTTTGAACTGCTACACGAGTCTACGACTATGCCTATTCATATATTCGTGTAGCAACTCATATTTGAACTGTTACATGGGTACACGGATGAGCCTGCTCGTGTAGTAGTTTATTTAATTCAAGAGTGCTTCTACTCGTGCAATAGTTAAAAATTAAACTGAAGCACTAAATAAATTTTTCATAGACACCAAACCGTGCAACAATTTATATATGTACTGCTGCACGAGTAGACATTGTTCGACAATCATCTTAGATGAATAAAAAAGTATTGCAGTAGATATCAAAATACCAATATAATTTTGAACAACAATAACGTATTAATACGAATACCAAATTATAATCAAATATTAAAATTATATCCTCAAACAACGAAACTTTAATCAAACCCTAAAACTTATATTTTAAAAAATTAAATAATATTTAGGGATCAAATAAGCTCTGCGAAATCATCTAAAGAATGATTATCTTCCATTGTTGGCGAGTGAGTCCAACGGTCAACGCATTGTGCTTTCGATGGCAACAGTGAACAACAATATGAGCCGCTGATATCATGAATTCTTGAAAGAGAGATTCAGTGTAGGTTGTATTTGAGAGGGAGAGAAGAAAAAAAAGAGAAGAAGAGAAGTGATGAGACGAATTGATTTATGAGAGATAATTTGTTCTTACCATTCTTATAATTGAGGTTTGCTTAACTTATTTGTTTATCAAATATTGTTTTTATAATTATGATAAATATATAATAATAATAAGGGCGTTATTGTACATTTCTCTTTAAAATGGCTGCTTATATTATTTTTTAAAAAAGTGACTATTTATATGCTTTACTTAGTTAAAATGGCTACTTTCCTATATTACCATTTACCACAAATATTTTTGAGTAATGCTGAGATTATTAATGTGGCAGACAAAGTAGTCTATTTGGGCTTAGTGGGAAGAATTAAAAAATTAAAAAGCAAATAAAGAAAAGAACCGGCTTCAAAGTAAATTCTAGGTTCCTCCAAGTGAATTACCCTCTTGCCATAGAGAGTCAATACGTCTTCTTCTTCTTCTTTTTTTAATATATGTATATTTTTAATTTTGAATTCTTTCCACTAGGCCCAATTGACGGGATAAAATCCTCTAGTCCACTTTTCATGTCTCACTATTGTGTCCCACTATAAAATTTAATATTTTAAAATTATTTATTACAAAAATAAATTTTATTATAGTATTACAAATCATAATCAACATTTATTGCTAAAAATTAAAATTTTTAAAAATTATATACCCTACTTTTGGAATAAAACCATATTAATCAATTATATTAACTAAAAATAAGAAATAAATTTTAAAAAATAAATATAAACCCTAATTGGGTGGAATGAACCCTAAATAATAATTATAAAATTAAACTAAGCCATAACAAATTGAAATTGAAGAAAAAAATTGATGAAAATCGAATAAAAATTAAAATGGGACACCGAATGGGATAGAGAAAAGTGGGATAGAGGATTTCATTTGCCAATTGACTACTTTATCTCCAACTTTAATAATATCAATAAAGATCGACATGGTCCCCTTGGGGATGGCCTAGTGGTGGAGTGGTGATATTTTGAGGCCAAAGGTCTCAAGTTCGAATCCTACCAACACCACTAGGTGTGAGCTTGTCACACCTGGCTTGCCAAGTGTGGTTTACCTCCCCTGTGTGGTTTGCAGGCTATTACATAGGGACGGGATTTACCCAGTGCGCACCTCGGTAGCGGCTGCGGGTTACCTTCGAAAAAAAAAAAAAAAGATCGACATGAAAATGGAAAGAGAGGTGTGAAAGCAACTCTTTTTTCAAGATCAAAGAATTTAAGAATTAGAAAGATGCGTGAAATTAAAGCACTTTCCATAGTGTGAAAGCAAACATTCTAAAGTGCGTGGCTCATGAGAGGAGTCGATCTCCAATTTTCCCATAACTAAGGGGGGTGTATTGGTTGTGGATTTTGATGGATTTCATTGGACTTTTAAAATCCGGGTGTATTCAATCCAGACTTTTAAAAGTCCAATGAAATTCTGGTGTATTCAATCCAGACTTTTAAAAGTCCAATGAAATCCTGGTGTATTCAATCCGGACTTTTAAAAGTCCAATAAAATCCTGGTGTATTCAATCCAGACTTTTAAAAGTCCTTTAAAATTCTGAGGTATTCAACAATCCACGGACTTTAAAAAGTCATTGACTTCGTTGGATTTCGGCTCGATTTCACGTGAAAATTACGAATGATGAAATCCGACCTCCAGACACGAGATTTCGATGGATTTGGAAAACCCGGCGAGCGCGGTGTCCCAGCAAGGATCAATATAACCACTTTCGGAATTAATCTAATATTTACTTTAATTTAATGGGAGCTTAATTCATTTTACTTCAACTAGGAAAGCACAATACTAGGGTTTTAAACCCAACATGGCTTGATAATAGGTTCTTAAAATACTTTTCAATTAACTTGAAACGAATCCAACGAAAAATTTAACGGCTTAAAACAGAGAAGTAACTTTGAAAAATCATAGAAAATTCAATTCAAATTTGATCAAAGACACAACAGCCACGCATTCATCGCCAAGAAGCCTACAAATGGTCAGAAAGAGTCAGAGAAAGATTCCGATCACCCTAGCCTAAATTTGGCTGGAAAGGCAACTGTTGTTGTTTACCGAATATATTGATCAACAAGAAGTTTGGGGCTCGATCGAACTCAAGACTCAATTGATTTTCAATCAAAAGTAGAATTTTTCATAGTATGGAAGATAAGAATTTTGATGAAATAAATGGTTCTATAATACAATAGCTACAACAACTGAAAATGATCAAGGAATATATAATTTTCAATATAGATGAAATCTGCCATAAAAGAGTGGTTTTCTAGAAATTTATAGATCGGATTGAGAGGGTTAAACAATATTTGATCTCAGATAGGACACAAGGTATTGAAAGAATGCAAAGATGACTTGCTATAGACCAAAAACCAAGTCCATATAATAGAGGAAACAACAGAAAACAACCTCTGAAGTTGCATTCGCAAAATAATGATTTCTGTGGCAAATTTTGATGGGTCGATTTGTGACATGCCTTTGATAGACCAAATGATATCATATTGATGATCTGAGACTTGTTATAAAAAGCTTGAAGAGCTAGGTTTACAATGATGTAAACCTTGGGGAAAGAAAATGGTTGGATCAATAGGAAAATACATCGTAATGGGACTGCTTAAAAAGAGACAATGGGAAAATACGTAAACAACAAAAGCCCATCTCTCAGCTTCGTCACATCCACGCGCCAGTCTACTGACCTGAAAAATATTTGAAAATATTTGGGCTGAGTACTAGTGCACTCAGTGGGCAAGTTTTTACAATTCAAGTTATGCAAATCATTTTGTTAAAGTAATCTATCTGTGTTCATGCAGGTAGTGAAGCTTAGGAGGTTTTAAAATTGAAAGCAACCTAAGTTCACCAAAACATTTTATCGTGAAGCGCTTAAGAGTATATCCAGTCACTGCCCGCAACCCGTACTACATCACCAACGCGTAAAGTTGAGTATGGCCAAAGTATACCCAATGAGTATAACCAATAAGTGTTTCATTTTAGTCTCACCGACAAGGAGTAGGGCATGACAAATAATGCATGCATACTGTAGCTACTCACATTGACACAGCGCTGGTATATGAGACTCCGACAACATACAGTAGCACGTAAATATTTAACATAGATAGTCACATATGCAATTTTAACAAAGCAGAGCTTAATAACTCGAAAGATACAATTTCCAAAGATATAGTAGCCCACCTGAATAGAAGATAAGCTTTCAAATTCTTAGTTGGTTTTGCTCAGGTTCTGCTAGCTCTTCTAGGCCTACAATAACCAGTTTTTGCTTAGTTTAACTAAATGACCCATATCAAAACTCAATCACTTAGTTTGTTTTGAAATTAAGTTCTATTTATTTTATTTAGTTTAAACTCTGTAATTATAAAAAATTGAGGTCTACTATTTATAATACCATATAAGTAATACCATTTACGTCTACTAAACCATTTTAATTAACAAAATAATATTTACATAATGCATGGAAAGATTTTACTTGCAATAAACTTAGAATTGAACAACAACAACAACAACAACAACAACAACAACAACAACAACAACAACAACAACAACAATAATAATAATAATAATAATAATAATTAATCCTTGATT
Organism: Perilla frutescens; assembly: GCA_026008535.1. Lineage (NCBI taxonomy): Eukaryota > Viridiplantae > Streptophyta > Magnoliopsida > Lamiales > Lamiaceae > Perilla > Perilla frutescens. Next base: position 12,443,118 of record BRKX01000003.1, on the reverse strand, counting down.
TTTAATAGTTCAAATATTTTAAAACTTAATATATTTAAATTTACGAACACATATCAACATATGTCCATAATATTAATACAAAGTCATTAAAATTTTACTTAATAGAGTAAAGTGATACTTAAGTTGTTAATCATGTATATAAAAAAAATACATCGTTATTAGACAATAAATCCAAAATTACTAAACTAATTAAAATTTCTCCATGTTAATTTACAAATATTAAAATCAAACCCCCAAAATACCAACCTTAGATTAGCTACCAATTTTTTTCCAATTGATGATGACTTACGTTGATGGTGTAGTGAAATTCTCTTAGTTGTTTAAGGACGAAAGTTAATTTCCCTACCCTTTCATTTTATTAAAGGTATATAATAGTTTAAAACTTTATTATTCTTATTATTGATTTACACGTGCACTTTTAAACATTCATCCACCTATCAATTGTAAGGACACGTGTATTATTTTAAATTCACATCCTAAACTCTATTCCTTAATCATCCTAATATTCTTTTTCTATTCTTTTTATATATCCAAGTGGACTTACAATAACATAATTATCCTATATCTATTATACTCGTAAGTGTGTATATATATATATGTAATTTAGTTGTTTTCCAAATAAAATAATAATATATTTCGATAGAATTGAAATATAATATATATATATAATAGGATAATCATTAAGTAGAACTATATTTATCTAGATAATTAATTATTAGGAATCAAATATGATTATATCCTAAAATCATCTTTAATACTCGAAGGGATAATAACAAGCACCTTTTAGTTTTTTTTTTTTAAAAATAACATTCGGGGTTCGTAATAAAAATACAACAATGTCTCGGACCTCTCTAAGCTGCTAAATGGCACACTTTACCGGAAAAAAAAGATATCTACAACGTCTATTTTTTTTCCCTAGCGTACTTTTAAGGGTAACATAGACTATTCTACTAATACATAAAAGGTTTAGATATTTCACTTATTCTAACTATTAGATGTATATTCCTAATTAAATTTAGATAATAAAATTTTGGGGTATTACACTTTCACATTCCAAAACACGTGAATTTAAAGGATAAATAAGATTCATGAATTTGTTCCCTACAAATTAAAAAGAATCATGATTTTTAAAAAATCAAATATATATATATATATCAATATATATATATATATATCATTCATGTACATTTTGTACATACATTAGATTTAGAAGATCCATTCATGTACTATGTATCAATGAAATGTTAAAAAAATGTATTGATTACCTGTAATTTTAGATAAATATTTCATATCATCTCAAGTTTAATGTAATATAATTAAATAATTCTAGATAATTTATATACATATTTGAAATTTAATGTCAGTTTAATGTCATATTTGAAATTTAATGTCATTTTATATACATGGAGGTAAATTTCTTAGGAATGATCCTAAAAAACACTGAATATTTTTGCAAAACTATGAAAGTTTTGGTATTTTTTGACATTTTCTGAAGACATTTTTACAAATTAGACCAAAGTTCAAAGATAAGTATATACTTGACCTTTTTTATTTATAGTTGACCTTTTTTTTATTATTTAGTATATTACATTTTTTGTTACTTAATTAGTTTATTTTGCGTAGGTGCTAATATTCCTATTATGTATTATTGATTTTGTATATTAAATTTGTCACTTAATTTGTTTTGTTCTAGTTCTAATATCTATATTACGTGTCCACAAATTGTATTCAATTTTTGGTTAGATGTCTAGAATCAAAGAAGACCTCTCCAACTTACCGTTTGAATCAGACCGTGATAAGAATAACTTATATGATTTCGTCGAAGATAATGTCGTTACCGGTAACATTGAAAGTGCCAAGAAATTGTTGTTCCCTGAAAGATTCTTTCCAAAAATGGAAGTAATCTCATTTGTTGGAATGGCGGGCATTGGCAAGACTACATTTGTCAAGAAGATTTTTGAATACCGAGAATATATGCGTTGTTTCGACCACTATGTGTGGATTACTTTAGGACCAAAATATCAATCAAGAAATATATTGGTAGATATTCTGCCTCAGATAAATCCAGAAATTAGAGGAGATGATCATGATTTGAGAAGAGAATTATCAAACAAGAGGTTCTTCCTTGTGTTGGACGATGTATGGGACGAAGCACCCTTACAATACTTGGCAAATTTCTTTCCAAACATCAAGGGTAGAGCTATGGTGACAACAAGAATGGCAAAAGTTGCTCATTCTGAAAAAATCAACTTTGTTCGTAAAATGCGCTTGTTAAATAAAGAAGAAAGTTGGGATCTTCTTTGTCAGAAGGTGTTTTATATAGATTTATGCCCTCCTACGCTTGAGAAGCCTGGAAAGAAAATTGCTGAGAACTGTGATGGTCTTCCTCTTACAGTTGTCAAGTTAGCCAAGCTCGTATCCAAAGACATATCTCCACAATATTGGAACGATGTAGCAAAGAAGAATTCAGATTTCAAAAATGTTTTGAGAAGATTATCAAATAAACTACTTCCAAGCTACAAGAGCTTGCCTCACTACTTGAAACTCTGCTTTCTCTACATGGGAGCTTTTCCTGAAAATTACGAGGTCTCTACCTCCAAAGTGGTTAAGCTTTGGATTGCTGAGGGCTTTCTCGAACCCGATTTATCTCAGAGAGTCGAAGATTATGCTACACAAAGTTTGTCGGAGCTTGTTGACAGAAACCTACTGATGGTCTGCCAGAATGGCACTAGTAGTTATGGAGTTAAGGCCACACGCCTCAATTCTATTTTATGGCATCTCTCCAACAGTGAAGCTATGAAGAATAACTTTTTCCATGTCTTCAATAGTACTCCTCATGCTTATGATCAATCCCAAGGTATAAAGAAGCAACGCAGGTTTTGCATCCACAATTGCATTTTGTTCAGGCTTGAACGTATTCATGACTCGATGAGGGATTCTATTTCAACTGCGCGTTCTCTCCTCTGTAGTGGTCCGTATCATCAATACACACCACCTACATCGGTATGTTTTGAGATGAGGTTGTTGAGGGTGCTAGATACTCCAGCAATCCGTTTCTATGAGTTCTCAATTGAAATGGTGGAGCTAATTCAATTGAGATACCTTGCCATCACTTGTAATGGAAAGATTCCTGCTTCCATATCCAAACTGTTGAATCTTCAATTCTTGATTGTTAGTCAGCATATGAGGATCAAGCCATTGGGAGATTGTTGGTATTTGCCTATGGAGATATGGGATATGAAGAAATTGAGTCATCTTCAGGTTTCAGGAAACATGCTACCTACTCCAACTTGTGGTTCTATCTTACCCAACCTAGAAACCCTTTTAGATGTGAGCCCTCAAAGTTGTAGTGAGGAGGTTCTAAGAGGAATTCCTAATCTGAACAAGTTAGGAATTCAAATTGAATTGGCACCTGATGATGATGGTGCTCATTATATTCATTACATGACTCATCTATCCAATCTGAGTAAGCTAGAATCACTTAAATGTGTTGTCTTGAATCCCAAGGTTGTGTTTGAGGATGTTGGAGGACTCGTTACCCCACCAACTCTTGTGTCAGTGTTCTCGAAAAATCTTAAGAAATTGAGTTTGAGTGGACTAGGCTACCCATGGGAATACATGAATACTATAATTCACAAATTAGAAAATTTGAGAGTGCTCAAATTGCGAAGTTGTGCCTTTAAAGGGCCTACGTGGCAAATGTGCGACTATTGTACTTTCAAGAAACTTGAATATATTTTAATTGAAGATACGGATTTGGTGTGCTGGAAACCTACAATTTACAACTTTGATAAACTAAGGCATTTAAGCATTAAGCACTGCTACAACTTAGAACAACTCCCTAATACTTTGAAGGCTCAAACGATTGAATTAGTTGAGTGTAGTCCATATGCTATGGATTGGGCAAAGCGATGGCAAGCGATGATAGAGTTCTTCGCACCTATGGAAGAGGCAGATTTGAAGATTCATGTTGAGTGTTCTTGGGATTATGTTGGCCAACCTCGTTTTCAAAGGTTAGTCATTTAATTCAATTATACTCCTACTTTATTGTTGCTATTTGCTTAATTAGTTTTTGTGTTTCAGATTTTTAAGAAAAAATGACTTACTGTAGACTTACATTTTAATTCCCTCTAATCAATTCCAAATTTCCATTAACCCATTCCAATACTTTGACTGTTACATATATTAATCATAGCAAGTCTCACGCCTAGACCCATATAATCTTTGGATATACATGCCATTTACTATTATCACTTCAAATTAAAGTTAACGTTTACAATTTTAATGATTTTTTGCCTTTTTTTCTTCAAATTTTCATATATATATATATATATGTGCGCGCGCGCGCGCGCGCGCATTTCTATATATTATAATTGTAAGAATGAATGCTTGAGTTTTAAAATAAAATTAGTTTTATATATTGGATTAATTTTTGAGAGATTTAAATATATTTATATATAGAATATGAACAGAAAATTCATATGGGATAAATTTATTTTCAACTAGTAATTAACATTAGTCTAACGTACGTAACTGTCTAATGAATTCAAAACGGCCTTAAGCTGATTTCAATAGTTAAATCTTTTCAGTAACGTGAAGTTTACTAATGAAAAGATTATTTTTTTTTTATAAAAATAATAGATGCACTAAAGTTGTTGTATATATAAGTTCAGGGTAATTTAATGAAATTTTAGAAATATAAAATGTTGAGCTAGCTGATAATGATAACTAAAATTTTATACTCGTGTCAAGGAGTCTTGATATTTCTTGAAGAGTTTAGATAGTTTTGGCCTTATCAAGGAGCATTTGCATTTTAGATAGTTTTGGCTCTTATCAAGGAGCTTTTGAAGATAGTTTAGGCTCTTATCAAGGAGCGTTGTCCTTTTTTTTCATGGATTGTGACATGTATTGGAAGAATTGAATAGGCCCATGACGAGATTTATAGTCACTTCTTTTTCCTTTTCACTTAGAGATTCTTCAAAAGGTTTGCCCCCATCATTTATTTCTTACTCTTCCAGATTTGTAGACATCTTGATGCATGAGGAATTTTGATGAAGAGAAGAGATGAGAGATAGAGATGGTCCCACTGGGCGTGCCAAGAGGTAAAGATCATATGTGGCTGTTAGCTGGGCTCGGACTTGCGCTATCATTGAGGAGGGCGGCCTTGGCATGTCTTCTTTTAAGGACTTAAATCGAGGGTTGTTGACTAAATTTGCATGGAATGTTGTCACTGTCGATTCTCAAACCATGCAGATTTGTCGTTCTCATTTTTTGAACTGTTCATTTCGGCTGAAGTGTGTGGCTTATTCCTCTCTTTGGCCTGGCATTCATAATCTCATTCCACCGCTTTTAAAGGAGTCATTTTGCATTGTGGGTAATGGTTCAATGGTGGATTTTTGGCATGATGATTGGCTTGGGTATTCGCTTGTTGATCGGCTTCATATTCCCTTCAATATGCATAATAAATTTAAAGATCGTGTTGGTGATTATTTGGTTGGAGGAATTTGGCATTTTACTTCTTCTTTTGCGTCTTCTTTTCTGGAGGTGATGTTGGATATTCTTCAGGTTCCTTTGGTGCATGCAGCGGATGAAAGGGTTTGGACCAAGTCTTTGCATAGTACGGTGACGACACGAGAGGCTCGGTTGCACACACGGGTTCATTTTTCATTGGTTAAATAGGAAAAGTGGATATGGGCGTCTTATATTCCAATTCGGCGTTCTTTAGTCAAATGGAGATTATTGTTATCTCATTTTCCTACCATTGATATGTTGCATGGTTTTATTGGGCCGGATATGTGTGCAATGTGTCGTGGGAATTTTGAGAACCTGGATCATTTGTTTTGGGCGTGTCCGTTGGCTAGGGTGCTTTGGCAATGGGTGTTCAACACTTTCCAAATCGGCCATGTTGTGGCTGCTTCTATTCACGAGGCCTATTTGCAGTTCATGGAGATCTCGTTCCACTCGTAAGTTATGATGCTTTGGAAGGCAACGGTCATTACGATTGTTTGGAGCCTTTAGACTTTCCGGAACAAAGCTATTTACGAAGACATTATGCCTAATCCTCATCTTCTTATTTCGATTGTTCGCATTGCTCTTCGTGAGGTCGACGCTTTGAGTGGACGATGTGGTTATATGCATAATAAGGTATCAGATCTTGTCACTCTCAAATCTCTGAAGATTGCCCCGAGAGCTGCTCCTCCCAAAGAGATGGTCACTATTATTTGAAAGCCTCCTCCCATCGGTTGGGTTAAAATTAATACGAACGGGTCAGCTTTAGGTAGTCCCGGTCGGATGTTTACAGGAGGAGTTTTCAGGAGCTCGTGGATCGGTTTTCTTTTGCTTTCATATGGAGGAAGGGGTCGGCTTTGCCTTTTTTGCTGAGTTAGTCGTTGTGATCATGGCTCTGGAATGGGCTCGGACAATGTCTCTAGACTTTATTTGGCTAGAGGCGGACTCTGTCTATGTAGCTACTCTTCTATCTTCACGTTCTTCGCAGGTTCCTTGGATTTTGAAGGACCGTTGGTGCTGTGTGATTGATTTTATTTCGAGTATTCACTGTTGTGTTTCGCACATTTATAGAGAGGGAAATAGGGTGGCTGACTTGTTAGCCTCTCATAATACTCCTTCTGGTTTTTGGTTTGATTGTATTCCTCTTATTTTGGATGTTGTAACTCAGGATTTTTGTGGTACGGGTTTTTTCCGTTTTGTATAGAAGGGTACTCTTTTTTCCATATGATTTTTCCCATGTTGAGTTTTTCATATGGGTTTTAATGAGGCCCCGGTTTTTTAAGTTATCAGCTCGTGATAACTGGGACTTTTAGGTTTCTTTGAGTTTTTTCTTTTCTTCATTTATACAATTCATTTAGATAACTAAAAGTTGATAGAACATATTTTTATTATTAATTAGGATAAAAAAAAATATTTTTTTCTCGGGAAAAACTTAGCAAAATAAAAATAAACTAATTGAAATGAAAATTTTATTTTAATAAGATTATATCATGATTTATTTATAATCCACAACCAGCTGGTACATTTTTTATTGTATTAAATTATAATTTAATTTAAATAAAGATGCAATATTATTGTGAATGTCGATCGATTATAAAAATGCATGCATATCAACATTTTGAACAAATTAATTAATGTATTTCATTCGAATAATAAGAGACATCAATTAGAAGATTTTTGTAGTCATCAAAATATAATCATAAATTCACGTTAAATCTTATTCAATTATGCTATTATTTTAGATTTTTAGTTCATTATGTTATTTTAATTAATCATTTATAATTCATATGAATTATGATTCACAATTACTAAAAGCAGTGGCGGATTCAGGGGCTGGGATGGGCTCCACCCCCCACCCCCCCCCCCCAAACAGTGAACTTTTACTAGAAATGTTGGGGTTCATAGACCTCAGCCCCGCAACGGTTGCTGGATTAAAGGAGAAGATAGAGGTTGTGCGGCACATATGGGGAAAAAAAGAAGAGGGGGAGGACTTGACTTGGGATGGTACGTTGCTGCTCTGCGTCAAAATTGCAGAAATAAGAAAATGAGAAGGGTGGGCTTATTGGGGAAGATGACATGGAAAAGGAGATAATTACTTTGAGGGAATAATTCAAAGTTTATTCATCTTCACCAAATTACCTTGAAGTTGTTATATTAGCAAATGTGACTTATTCTTGACTTTCTCAGCAAATTAAGTCAACATAAAGTGGGCCATAAATACCTTTTCTTTGGTTTATTATTTTTTTCTTTTTTCTTCTTTCTTCTTCATCATCCTTTCATTTCTTTTCTGTTTTTTGACTATTTCTATAGAACTTGAATTTTTAATGCTTGTGTCGGTGTTGCTTAACTCATTCAATTTATTTGAGATTACTTTTAACATTTTATGGCTCAATATTTGTTAAATATATGATCAGACTTATACATCATATATTAAATCAATTTGTTTATTTTAGTTCAATTTATATATATTTAGTTAATTTGAACATATATTAGCCTTTAAGTTTATAATTTTGATTAGAGTTGTTATGAAACTTCATGGATTATTAATATTTGAACTCAAAATTATTTCATGCATGTTCAATGTTTTCTTTGACTAAATTATATTATTTTATTATTTCTCATTAATTTATTTACTATTCCAAAAATGACAGAATACTATAGAATGATCTCGTTTTAGTAAAGTGAATAGAAACAAAGATGTAAATGAAACGATGTCACTGCACTAATTCACTTATAAAAAAGTAAAAATTAGTGACGAAAAAAGTTAGTCATATACTCTATACAATGTAAGAAATTAAACATGAAATACGAACCAATCGTCGTCTCATGACAAAACAGTGTAGCCCTCCCAATAAAAAATTCTGATTCCGCCACTGACTAAAAGTAAAATATTTCAAAACACATGGTCGTTCTTCATTTAATTAGCTGAGATAATTGAAATTTCTGAGGCCTTAATGTTTTTCAGCCAAAGTTTTGTGTAGTTGAAATCTTTAATCTATGGGTTTCGTTTTATTTCTTTTGGTTATATGAAAACTTATTTATTGTTTGAATGAAAAAAATATTGGACAAAGTTTTGAACTGTGATGGTTATATTGTAAAATTGAATGACATTTTTGTAGGTAAGTTCCATCCTTCACTCGAGAGTTTTGCACTGTGTCATTGAATGGTCGACAAATGCAGACCTATTATTGCAGTTAGTCTTTGAAGAAAGTGTTGGAAAATTTTATTACGTGGACTTACATATATAAAATAAATGTGTTGGTAAGTTCAATTAAAGTGATCCAATAAAGTTTAATTATGGATTATTAAAAATATCATATAATTATGAAATTGATGTGTAGATATCATAAATAGATATTCAATTTTTTGAGGGTTTAAATTAAAAATTAGATATTACATAGTTTATATTTTGTATTCCTTTCTACAGAGAGTAAAAGAAGGGTGACACCGATCATTTGGAAAATCCATAACAATTTCAACAATAAATGTATAAAGATTTATGATTCAGGTATACTTCTACATTCAATTTTGGGAAAAAAGTTTATCTAGATAATTTAATTTTAAAATTTGGGTAGTTGGGCAAGTTTTAACACTATATGAGTTATTTGGGCAATTTGTACTATATTTAAACCCTTTGACCAACAAAATCAGAATATTCCCCCACTTTTTCAGAAAAGTGCCTTACACACTTGTACTTTCCATGCAAAAAGAATAAAATATTTCTTTGGAATACAAATCTCTCTCGGATATTACATTTTCAATATTCAAGATTTCTTTGGAACAAAATCTATCTGAACTCAATTATAGTTTGAAAAAAAGAATCAGGCATGTGGAATCAAATCATTTAATATCGTATTCAATATTTGTAACTACCCTCTCTACTCTCTCTCTCTCTCTCTCTCTCTCTCACACATCTTTTTTTCTTCTCTTCTTCTCGGCTGTATCGATGTCTTTCTCTCTCGCTCAAGTTCTGTGGAAAAAAAAAGAGAGAATCATTCACCGGACTCGAGTTGAAGACGATGGAGGACGGACGTGAAGATGTAGGCCGACCGTCGGGAGAGGTTAAACTTGCTATCATTTTAGTTAATGTTATGGTTGTGTAACGATAGATTGGTTGAACCTGCATAACGATAGGTTAGTTGAAGTACTAAACGTTAGTTTATTCATCTATAACGATAGTGCATAACTATGTAACAATAGTTGAACGATAGGCCCAGATCTTCCATAACGATAGATTTATTCAAGATCTAACGATAGTTTATTAAGCTATAACGATTGTTCATAAATATATGAAAATAGTTGATTTATCGTTATTTGAATTATCTTTATGCATAATAGTTATCGTTATGCATATTTTATATTATCATTACACTTTTTAGATATCGTTATTCCAATTTTTGAGTAATCTTTATGAGTATTGTTATGATGTTATTGTTATGCTAATTTGTATATTCATCATAATCATTATGCTTATAATTAATAATCGTTATGCGCATATTCAACATTATCGCTATGCCCATATTAAGTAATCGTTATGATTTTTTTTAAGTTATCATTATGCTAATTTATAATAAACGTTATGCCTAATGTTTAATAAACATTATGCTAGTTTTTAAGTAATCGATATGCTTTTTTTTAAGTAATCGTTATGCCCATATTATGTAATCATTATGCTTTTTTTTAAGTAATCGTTATGCTTTTTTTAATTAATCGTTATGGCCTTTTAACATAATCATTATGCTTTTGTATAAGTAATCGTTATGCTTTTTTATAAGTTATCGTTATGCTAATTTTTAATAAACGTTATGCCTAATCATATAAATAAACGTTATGCTAATTTTTAATAAATGTTAATAACATAAAAATCATTAACGATAACCTTATCGTTATGCCCTATTTATAATATAGCATTATCATTATGCCCTAATTATAATTTAATTTAATTATTGGTAAAGATTAATGATAACCGTAATATCTTCACGATAAGTTGAAGTTAACTATAATTGAACGATAACTTTAGTTTAATTATGCAAAAATTTAATAATAATATTAGCCTAAATAATACTATTAGTAAAAAAACAAAAATTAAAGAAACAATTAATATAAATAATAACAATAACTTAAATTTAAGACTTGTCGTTATGCTTCACATAAGACTTGTGTATGTTATGTCTTAATTAAATTAAAGTATAAAATTACACCATTTATTGTGAAAAATTATATTAATGAACCGAATTAAATTAGTATAAAATTAGAATAATAATTGAGTGTTCGTAGCTTGAAATTTAAAATTAACATAATAATAATTTAATAATTATCTAATTTTGTACTGTAAATTTTAGATTAAGTGGATTAGACGTGTTAGTGCCATCTGCACTAAGGTGTTCGGGATTGTCATTATCTATTTAGATATTATGGCAATTTCAAAAGAACACAAAAAGGTTTTGGTTATTCATGTTCGAATAACATGTTCTGGACATTTCTGTGAACATTCCGCTGCCAATCTGATTGAAGATCAAGACATGTACTTAGTTATGTTCAGGAACATGATCATGTACATGGTTGTTCAGAGAGTTTAAAAGAGACGTATCATGTTGGAATCAAAGAGCTGGTACTGCAGATTCAAGATGGACGTTTCAGAATAGAAGTTGCCTTGTTCGTGATGAAGATCAAGAAGGAAAGAAGGAGTTCTATTCAAGGAAGACATCTAAACTAGGAAAGTCCGATTTAATTAAGGAAATTGTTTCCTTGTTGAATCCTAGTCAAAGTAAGACTTCTGGTTACCTTGTTAAGGCTATAGCTGTTGTTTATAAATAGCCTGGGAATCAGACTAGATTAGATGACACGAGTTTTACGAATACACTAAAGAGCTGAGAGTTAAAAGACTTCACATTCGAAGAATATAGTATTCGGGTAGAATAGGTTTGATCTGTGTGATCATTGTATTTCTAGTCTGTGTTTGAAACTCACTTTCATACACACTTAGAGGAGTCTCGGGAAAGATTTCCTATGGGAACTAGAGGGATTCTAGGTTGTGAGGGGGCTCACAATTCAGTTTAGTGAAAGAGGTTGAATCGGGTAGGAAAGAGGTCGAGTGACGGGAGTCTTCATGTAATAACCTTTGTAACCATTCAATGGAGTAGTAAACTGTTTCTCACGGACTTGATAAGTCCCCCTGACGTAGATCAGTTGATCGAACAGGGTTACCAACCTCGTGTTCTTTATTTGCTCAAGTTTTTTACATTCTGACCTTACATGTTCACAACAATGTTCAAGTACATGAACATGACCGCACAGTTTATGTAACTTCAATTGGTACCAGAGCGGGTCACCTTTGGTGTTAGTGTGAAAAGAATCATGAAAGCTACATATTTGCGTGAAGGTTTTGGTTACATTCGAGCTATAAGTGCAATCAAAGAAGGAGGATCTACGGTCAGACCACCTCTGCTAGAAGACAACAACTATCCTTACTGGAAAGAAAGGATGAGGGCGTTTCTGAGATCACTTGATGAACTCACATGGAAGAGTGTCACTGAATGATGGGAAAAGCCAACTGTTGCCAAAGAAAGAAAGCATGTGGAGATTGAAGAAGGAGAGTGGACTGTGCCACAGAAGAACTGGTACAATGTCAACTCTAAGACTCTCAATGCAATATTCTCTGCAGTGGATCTTGAAACATTCAGCCTAATCTCAACCTGTGAGACTGCTAAAGTTGCATGGGATATTCTGGAAACTACCTTTGAAGGGACTAGTTCTGTGACGCTGTCAAGACTTCAAAATCTGACTTCAAAGTTTGAAAGTCTCAGAATGGAAGAATCTGAATCCATTGGTGAGTTTAATGTCAGATTAAGGAGCATATCAAATGAAATTTTTTCTCTAGGAGAACCTATCAGCAATGAAAAACTTGTAAGGAAGGTTCTCAGATCTCTTCCAAAGAAGTTTGCCTACAAAGTTGATGCCATAGAGGAAGCCGAGGACATCAAGAGTATGGGACTTGATGAACTGATGGGAACATTGAGAACATTCGAGATGAATCTAGAAGATGATGACAACAGCTCAAGGAGGAAAGGTATTGCTCTGAAAGCTGAAATTTTTGAGGATGTGACTGAACATGTAAAGAAATAAAAACTTGTACTTGATTCAGAAACAATGAATAATATGGTCCTTATCACCAAGAACTTCAGTCGAATGCTTAAGAGAGTAAACAGACAATCTTCCAGAAGGTCAAACAACAGGAGACAACAACCTGGAACTTCTCAGCAAGATAGAAACTCCAACAGTGAGCAGAAAGAGTTCCAACCATCAAACACAAAGAGAGGAATTCAGTGTAGAGAGTGTGATGGTTTTGGACATATTCAAGCTGAATGTGTCAACACTCTAAAGAAGAATAAAAAGAATTACAATGCCTCTCTTAGTGATAATGATTCTGAAAGTAGTAGTGAATCAGAAGAAGAGACCCATGCCTTTACAGCGAAAATCTCAGAGTTCCAGGATCCTTTCAAACTTGCAGAAGAAGAAGAAGACTCAGACAATGATGATGTCAGTAATGAGGAGTTTATTCAGACATACAAGGAGATGTATGAAAAATGGCTTGAAGTAGTTGAGATCAACAAAACTCTACAATCTCACAACAAAGATCTTCTCAAAGAAAAGGAGAATTTGATCAAGTCTGATGGAGAACAGAAGGCTATTATCCAACAGCAGAAGAAGGAGATTGAAGAACTAACTACAGAGCTAAAGTCCATCAAAAGGAATGTCAACATGCTGAACAATGGAGCTGAGAATCTTGATAAGATTCTTACTAATCCAGGACATTCTAGGAAAAGTCATCCAGGTCTTGGATATAATGGTGGAAAATCCAAGACAATGTTTGTCAAAGCCAGTACAAGCCAGACAGTGCATGTACAAAATAATGTTCAGACCATCCAGAATAACATTAACAAAAAGATGACTACTAATAATGGCAACAGGAAAAGAATCATCTGCCACTATTGTGAAGAAAAAGGCCACATTCGACCACACTGTGAGAAGTATCTCTTTGATCTGAAAAGAATGAGGAGAAGATTTGTGGCTCAGTATTCCAGCAACACTTAAAAGAAAACAACTACTCAAAAAAGGAAGAAGCCTGCACAGAAAAAGCAATGGGTTGTCAAGCAGACCAGTCTAATTGCTCATACTTTGTTGAGAGTTAAAGATAAAGGAAGCTGGTACTTTGACAGTGGCTATTCAAGACACATGACAGGAGACTGCTCTGTGATGCAGAATCTGAAAGCTTGCTCGTTAGATTTTGTTACCTTTGGAGATGGAAAGAGAGGTAAAGTTATGGGAAAAGGAGAGCTGACTATTGAAGGAATGCCCAAACTTAAGAAAGTTATGTTAGTTGATGGACTCAAAGCTAATCTGATAAGTATTAGTCAACTATGTGATGATGACATAACTGTAGTCTTTACCAATGAAAGCTGCAAAGTTATAAATAAGAACAATGACTTATTCATGGAAGGGAAGAGATCAGCTGACAACTGTTATCAGCTACATGTTCCTGCACAATGTTCTCTAACATGTCAAAGAACATCTATTGAAGAGTCAGAGATCTGGCATCAGAAACTTGGACACATCAACCTCAGAAATCTTCAGAAGATCATCAGCAAGGAGATTGTCAGAGGGCTTCCTCAGATCAGAATTGATAGAGACAAAGTCTGTGGTCCATGTCAGATTGGGAAACAGTCCAGATCTCAACATAAAGAAGTACAAGACAGAACTTCCAAGAGAATTCTAGATCTCATTCATATGGATCTAATGGGGCCTATGGCTGTGGAAAGCTACGGAGGAAAGAAGTGTGTCCTTGTCTGTATTGATGATTACTCAAGGTTTACTTGGGTTGACTTTCTGAGAGACAAGAGTGAAGCTTTCACAGCATTCAAGAGATTAGCCTGCAAAATCACAGTTGAGAAGGATGATCAGATTATCAGAATCAAAAGTGATCATGGCAAGGAATTTGAGAACCAGTACTTTGATACATTCTACAATGAGAATGGTACCAGTCATGAGTACTCAGCCTGATAGCGAGAGGCCATGGATAGTTTATTCACACAGGAACCGCGCAGCAGCAGTTAAATATTGATAGTAGCTTATTATAGTTTATTATATTTCTTTTATATTTCTTTTGGGATTATAGACTTTAATTATGTTTTACCTGGAGTGGGCCTGAAGTACATGGGCCTTAGGGATTAGGGTTTCATATTTATAGTAGTTGCTGTAGTAGAATAGGGTGTCAAGAATTAATCTGGATTTTGGGGACAGCTTTGTTGTAGGCCTCGTTTGAGGATTATGATTATATCGTTTGAAAATTATTGAAAGCAGCAGACAAGTCTTCAACCACCTTCTCCAACTGATCTAACCGAGTCTTCGTACTTCGTGTTGTCACCATATTTTTGTTCCACGTTCACCGCACCAATTTGTTAGAGTAAAGGTGGAAGATGCAAAATCAAATGATATAATCATAATCCTCAAACGAGGCCTACAGCAAAGCTGTCCCCAAAATCCAGATTAATTCTTGACACCCTATTCTACTGCAGCAACTACTATAAATATGAAACCCTAATCCCTAAGGCCCATGTACTTCAGGCCCACTCCAAGTAAAACATAATTAAAGTCCATAATCCCAAAAGAAATATAATAAACTATAATAAGCTACTATCAATATTTAATTGCTGCTGCACGGTTCCTGCGTGAATAAACTATCCATGGCCTCTCGCTATCACAGCCCCCAAAACTCCTCAGCATAATGGAGTTGTGGAAAGGAAAAACAGAACTCTCTAGGAGATGGCCAGAACCATGATTGCTGCAAAAGGAGTTGCTGCAATGTTCTGGGCAGAAGCTATCAACACATCATGCCACATCAGCAACAGAGCTCATCTCAGACCAGGTACTCTCACTACTCCATATGAGATTTGGAATGAAAAGAAACCAACAGTGAAGTACTTTTATGTGTTTGGAACCACATGTTATATTCTCAATGATAGAGAGTATCTCAGCAAGATGAACAAAAGAGGAGTTGAAGGGATGTTTGTTGGATACTCCAGGAATAGTAAATC
The DNA here is from genome assembly GCA_026008535.1 of Perilla frutescens. Taxonomy (NCBI): domain Eukaryota; kingdom Viridiplantae; phylum Streptophyta; class Magnoliopsida; order Lamiales; family Lamiaceae; genus Perilla; species Perilla frutescens. The sequence continues at coordinate 12,427,516 of BRKX01000003.1, read as the reverse complement.
ATTCAGGATTTACAACAAAGATACAAACGCTGTGATTGAGACAGTCAATGTTAGATTTGATGATCAAGATAATATTGTCAATACCCCTGAAGATGATGTTCACACAGATGTCTTTGAACATTCTAAAGTTCATGATGATACAGACAAAGAAACTGAAGAACAGATAGTAAGGCACAAAAAGCCTTCAAAGCAGATCATCAAGAATCATCCTATTTCAGAAGTTCTAGGAGATTTTCATGAAGGAAGGATGACCAGAAGCAGACTAAGAAAGAGGATTCATGATGAGATATCCTATGTTTGTTTCATCTCCAAGATTGAACCAAAAAACATCCAAAAAGCTCTTAAAGATGACTACTGGATAGAAGCCATGCAGGAAGAACTTCTACAGTTCAAGAAAAATGATGTTGGGGATCTGGTGCAGAAACCTGAAGGAGTCAACATTATTGGAACCAAGTGGATTTTCAAGAACAAGACTGATGAAGCTTGAAACATTACAAGAAACAAAGCTAGACTGGTTGCTCAAGGTTATTCTCAGATAGAAGGCATTGTTTTTTATGAAACCTTTGCTCCAGTCACAAGGATTGAATCAATCAGACTTCTTCTATCTATGGCATGCATCATGAAGTTCAAACTGTACCAGATGGATATTAAGAGTGCTTTTCTGAATGGATTCCTGAAGAAGGATGTGTTTGTTGCACAGCCTAAAGGATTTGAAGATCCACATCATCCAGAGTTTGTGTTCAAACTAAAGAAGGCTTTATATAGCTTAAAGCAAGCTCCCCGGGCATGGTATGAAAGACTGAATATATACCTAGTAAGCAAATGATACAACAGAGGAGAAGAAGATAGAACTCTGTTCATGAGGAAAGAAAAATCACAAGTAATTGTAGTGCAAGTATATGTTGATGATATAGTGTTTGGATCAGTGTCTGATAAGATGGTCAAGGACTTCATCAGAGACATGGAAACTGAATTTGAGATGAGCCTTATTGAAGATCTTAAATATTTCCTTGGACTTTAGATAAAGCAGCCAGAAGAAGGGATATTCATCTCTCAATCCAAGTATGCCAGAAACTTGGTGAAGAAGTTTGAGCTTGAAAATTCAAAGCACAAACGAACTCCTATAAGCACTACAGTCAAGATTGGAAAAGATGATGCAGAAACTGAAGTTGATCAAACTCTCTACAGAAGCATGATTGGAAGTCTCCTATATCTCACTGCAAGCAGACCAGATATAGCATACAGTGTGAGAGTGTGTGCTAGATATCATGCATGTCCTAAGGAGAGTCATATGAAAGCTTTTAAGAACATCATCAAGTACATCAATGGAACTGCTGATTATGGTTTGTGGTATACTTCGAATACAAATGCAAGTATTACTTCTTACTGTGATGCTGATTGGGTTGGATCTCCAGATGACAGAAAAAGCACTTCAGGTGCTTGTTTCTTGGTTCAGTAAGAAGCAGAATTGCATATCTCTATCTACTGTAGAAGCAGAATACATTGCAGCAGGGAGCAGCTCTACTCAGATCATCTGGATGATGCAGATGATGAAAGACTATGAAGTTAGTCATGATACTCCTATTCTGTACTGTGATAATATAAGTGCTATCAACATCTCAAAGAATTTAGTGCAGCATTCGAGGACCAAACATATAGACATTAGACATCACTTCATCAGAGAGTTGGTTGAAGAAGAAGTGTTAAAGATAGAACACATGAAGACAGAAGATCAACTAGCTAATTTGTTCACCAAGGGATTGGATGCAGCTCGATTTGAGAAACTCAGAGCATCCCTTGGGGTGTGCTTGGTTCAGTAAAATCAAGAAGAGGGGTATGAGTGTGACTATTTCACACTCAGCAGGAAAGAACCATTCCTGTACAAAGGGACTGAACATTCCCATAAATGTTCCTATAGATGTACGTGATCATGATTCAAACTCTGCGTACATCTTTATCAACGGCTAGTTCTGATGTGCTATCGTCATCTCTAATTTTCTAGGATTTTCCTCCGATTTCTTAGTCTAACGGAAACCTGAGTTTGTTCCATGAACGGAATACTCTCTTATATGTATGTTTAGCCGTTTAGAGAGAACGTTCACTTTTCAAATTTCTGAAATCAAAAACCCTTCTCTCTCGATAAATTCTCTGAGTTTTCTGAGTTTTCTCCCTTGTTTGCCATTGATTTTCTTGCTATTTCACCTTTTCATATACCCATATATTTTCAATGGCTCCGAAAAGAAAACTTGTCCATCCCAAGAAAGTTGTGAAGCCCAGAATGAGGTATGGAAAAGTTACATATTCCAAACCTCAAGACCAGTTCTACGAAGAAGATGAGTTTGACAGGTAGGTTTGAGGAGAATCAACATACAAGAAGCCTGTTCAGAGGGCACTTCGCAATGAATCTTCAAGCAAAGATACAGAAGAGTTGATCGAGACATTTTATGGAGATAATGATGAAGAAGATTTGGAGACAGAAGAGCAAGAAATTGCTTCTTCTATGAAGAAATCAAAGACCTAAAGTCTGTCAATCGATGATCTTTTGAAGGAAGCCGCGAAGCCATACGATGTCAATAGAAAGAAAGCAAGAACAAAAGGAACTGCAGTCAAGAAATCCAAGAAGACTACAGCTCTTTCAGCAAAGAAGATTGTCACAACACCTGCAGCCTAAGCCCTTCAGAAAGAGAAGGGATCTGCTGCTGATGATCAAGTTAAGCCTTCAGATGTGCCTGAATATATAGAAGAACATGTTGCAGAGAAGAGCACTGCTGAGACATCGACTCCAGCTAGTGTTATGCTGAAGTCACCTATTCAAACTTCTGCTACAAAAGGTGATGATGGAGATAGGGAAGATGATATTCCCTTAAGCTTGAAGATGAAAGCCATAGTTGCTGCTCTTGCAAAAGGAAAGAAGAAGGTCATTCACAGACCTTTAGTTGCTGATCCGACAGAGAAAGAAGCCGTTCAAAGTTCATCCTCTGAATCTGCTGAGAAGACTCCTATTCCGTAACAGGAAAAAAATTTTACATCTGCTCAATATGATCCGTTTGCAAGATCACCAGTCAAGAAGAAAACACCGAGGAAGAAGGCTTCTACTGCTGTGGTGCAGTTGGTTCCAAGAACTCCTGTGACCAGAAGTTGAGTGTCCGTCACTCCACCATCTGCTGCTGCATCAATAATGAAAAGGAAAGCCATTGTATCAACTGGTCCTTCCAAGAAGGCCAAGAAAGTTGCACAGCCGAAAGATGTACCTGAAGATGTTCACTCACAATCTAGTGAACATGAGTCTGAAGCTCACAAATAGATTGCCCATGTTCCAGGTATCTCAAGTCAAACAATCTTTCACTCTTCCAAACATGCTAAATTATGGGAAAAAGTGAAGCAGAGATCTATGATCTCTGAGAAGAAGGTGGATAAGGCTACACTGTTGGCTACTGGAGTGTATACCTTATTGGAGCAAGCTGGTTTGATGGGAACAGTGCAGAAGGTTCAAGAGTTTGTTCCCAAAGTTGTTACAGAGTTCTACTGTAACTTTACCAAAGAGATTGATGATCCAGAGTCTGAAGACTTTCAGAAAGTCTATGTGAGAGGTTAGATGTTGAATTTTTCCCCTGATCTCATTAATGATTTTCTGGGATGTTCATCTGAGGGGGGTACAAAGAAATAGATGACTGGGGATGGTTGTTGAGGAGCTGACCTAGAGCATCTACACCAAATGGCCATCTCATCCACAGACTATTCCTACCTCCAAGCTGACTCACAAATATGGAGCTCTGTTCAGAATCCTGATCCACAATTGGCTACCTACTAAGCACAGAGTTGCAGTGACTCAAGCTCAAGGGAAGTTTCTGTATCACCTTGGAACTGGAAAGCAGTTCAATTATGGTGAGTTTGTGTTCAGCAAGATCATTAGCAGTGCTGAATCTACAGTGGTCAAGGGACCTCTATGCTATCCTTCACTTACTTATATACAGCCACATTAAGCAACAAAAGAAGAATATCTCTTCAAAGAAAGATAAAGTTGTTCCTCTCAACAAGCCTCTCATGATCAAGGTTGCTCCTGAGATAGGAAATACTCACATTCGCCTCCAGTTCAAGCAGTACCTGTCATCCAAAAAAGGAGTGGATGATACTGTTGAAGAATCCTCTCCAAAGGGTGATGTGCTGAGATTTCTTGAGAGAAGCCTAGAGTTTCATGCTTGTTTGATCTCTGAGCATACTTCTGAGAAGATGAAGATTCAAGCAATGATTGCTGATCTTTCATTAGGAGAAGATTTTGCCTCCCTAGCAGCAGATGTTCCTGAGAATGTTCATAACTTGCACAAGCTTGCAAGTACTGTTGAAGCTGCTGCTCAGAAGAAGTCAACTCCAGCATCAAAGCAAGGGAAATCACAGACTGCAGCACAAGAGAAGGAAGCTGAAGCTATCCAAGAAGAGACTGCAGAAGAGGTTCATGAAGAAGAACAGGAGGCTGCTGAAGAAGAAGTTGATGAGGAAGAGGAAGCTGAGACCGAAGAAGAGGCTGATGAAGAGACAGAGGCTGAAGAAGAAGAAAAAGGTTCTGAAGCAGAAGGATGATCTGAACAAGATGATGCTGATCAAGACCCTGACAAATCCGAGTAGTTACTGGTTATTACTCCTTTGCCTTTCTCGGTGGCAAATAGGAGAAGTAATACAATATAAGTTTTTTATTTTCTGTTATACTTATCTTGCATCATGCCTTGCAAGTTATTTTGTTTTTGCTTTAAATATCTTGTAATAGCTATTTTGTTATGGAACAGATTCTCTTCCTTATATGATTCATATCTGCTAAAAAAATTGAAACTACTATCAAAAGATAAAAATATAAAAGAAAAAATCAATATAGCATAGCAGGTATAAGCTGATAAGAAAGTGAAACACAGCTGAATCATATGATGTTCTTCAAAACATTCAAGTATGTTTTTAAGTACATGATCCTACAGTTCAAGGATTGTGTTCTTTTAAAACATGGAGCTGATTTGCAACCAGATAAAGACAAATGGGGTGATTGTTAGTGCCATCTGCACTAAAGTGTTCGGGATTGTCATTATCTGTTTAGATATTATGGCAATTTCAAAAGAACACAAAAAGGTTTTGGTTATTCATGTTCGAATAACATGTTCTGGACATTTCTATAAACATTCCGCTGCTAATCTGATTGAAGATCAAGACATGTACTTAGTCATGTTCAGGAACATGATCATGTACATGGTTGTCCAGAGAGTTTAAAAGAGACGTATCATGTTGGAATCAAAGGTTGGTACTACAGATTCAAGATGGATGTTGCAGAATAGAAGCTGCCTTGTTCGTGATGAAGATCAAGAAGGAAAGAAGGAGTTCTATTCAAGGAAGACATCTAAACTAGGAAAGTCCGATTTAATAAAGAAAATTATTTCCTTGTTGAATCCTAGTCAAAGTAGGACTTCTGGTTACCTTGTTAAGGCTATAGCTGTTGTTTATAAATAGCCTAGGAATCAGACTAGATTAGATGACACGAGTTTTATGAATACACTAAAGAGCTGAGAGTTAAAAGACTTCACATTCGAAGCATATAGTATTCGAGTAGATTAGGTTTGATCTGTGTGATCATTGTGTTTCTAGTCTATGTTTGAAACTCACTTTTATACACACTTAGAGGAGTCTCGGGAGAGATTTTCTGTGGGAACTAGAGGAATTCTAGGTTATGAGGGGAGCTCACAATTCAGTTTAGTGAAAGAGGTTGAATCGGGTAGGAAAGAGGTCGAGTGACGGGAGTCTTCATGTAATAACCATTGCAACCATTCAACGGAGTAGTAAACTGTTTCTCACGGACTTGATAAGTCCCCCTGACGTATATCAGTTGATCAAACAGGGTTACCAACCTTGTGTTCTTTATTTGCTCAAGTTTTTTACATTCTGACCTTACATGTTCACAACAATGTTCAAGTACATGATAATGAACATGACCGCATAGTTTATGTAACTTCAAGACGCCCTCTCTAGAGGCTGAAGCTGAATGTGATGATGTATTTGAAGATGGAGTTAGTTGAGAAAATTAGAAAGGGTGTTACATCATTTTGATAGTGAGGATACGATCTAGATGTTTAGATCTAGATGCTTCGGATATTTCTTGGATTTTAGGGGGGGTAGTGTAGCACGCAAGGTGATGCGTGCCTTGATCTGTCGTGAGGTGCGCGTACAGGATCCTACACGCGAGGGTAGTGATTGTTGGTTCTATATCCATGGATCCACACTACGCTTTGGGCCCTCTGAGTTTGCACTGGTGTCAGGCTTGCAGTTCGGCACATCGAGTTTAAATCCGAGCGTGGCTCATCTCATTCTATCCAAAGGCATCTATGACCGATTATTTGAGGGGAAGAAGACGACTGTGGCACAGATGTATGATAAGTTCATGGATAAGGCCCTAGCCAATCATCCTCCAGATTATGTAAAGATTGCAAACATCTTGTTCGTATATCAGATCTTATTTTGCCTGGACCTGGGACGGGCGATCGATAGCTGGGTGGGCACTGGTGGAAGATATTGATGGTTAGAATTCTTTTTCATGGGGGGGCTATACATTTCAGATGATGATGCACTTTATCAGCCTCATCCCCAGAGTGCGACGGGCTATGGGCGGGGAGAAGGATGGAGCATATCATTAGTATGGCCATGTCTGGATATTTCAGGTAATTAGTTTAATTTATCATTATAAATTATTTAAATTTATATTTTAGCTACTAGATATTTTATTTAGAAGATATTCTAATTTGTTTTTACAGACATGGGCATGAGAGATTTTACCCGGGCTTGGACGTTGGTTGGGCATCGTTGCAGGTCAGATGACCACACCTCGCTGCTTGAGGTGGTCATTCTCAGCCCTGAGCGTCGACTTCTCTAGATTTTTTGATGGATAGGTACTTTTTTTATATAAATAATTTATTATGATAAATTTATATGTGTTAATAGTAACATGGTTATTACTTTGATGTAGTTGGAGGTCCAGTTCATGGTGCCATCATCTGAGGAGATTCTCACACTATACTTTCAAAGTTTGGAGGGAGAGAGTGTACTAGGTGTGAGGTATGGCATACCTCAAAAGCTCTCCAAGAAGAAGTTACTCACTGAGGTAGCTCGTCGTGTGGTCTCGAGGACATATGCTGGGATGTCTAACGTCGTGGGCTGATCACGGCCTCGTAGGAGTTCCCGGACTACACAGCAGCAAGCTCCACGGACGACACATTGATTAATTGATGAGCCGAATAAGGGTGTTGGACCCTCAGAGCAGGGGACGGGTGAGAGGGCCTCGGATGAGGATCATCTGTCAGATCCTAGAGTGAGCCCTCCTCGAGCATCTCGAGGTAAGCGCCCTAGGAGGACTGAGGAGGAGAGCAATAGAGAGCCTGAGATACCCGGGCGATGTCCAGGGGAGTCATCTGATAGCTGGTTCGATCACTTTGTTCATGCCGTTGCTGGAGTTGTAGAAGATCGTGTGATGCATCGTGTGAGCCAGATGCTCGATACATTTTCTACGCAGATAGAGAACAACATTGTAGCTCGACTGCGTAGATCACTCACACCGCCTCCCAGAGGGCCTACACTATCCCCCAGAGGGCCCATACCTCCCCCCAGATTGCCCATACTGCCCCCAGAGGGCCCACACCTCACCCTAGATCGCCCACACTGCCCCTAGAAGGCCCACACCTTCCAGAGGGCCCACACCACCCCCCAGATTGCCCACACTGCCTTCCAGAGGGCCCACGCCTTTCTTTCTTCCACCACACAGACAGGTCATGACCCTCCGTACGAGAGGGAGCAGAGGTAGAGGCGTCAGAGGTAGAGGTCGATTGTTTGCTGGTCGATCATCTGCTGGTGAATTGTCTGCATTTTATTTGTTTGTCTGTCTATCACATGTCATTCGTCTGCTGGCCAGTCCCATTAACATTTTGGAGGTACAGGATCGAGAGATGTACGCAACTAGCTACAGAAGGTTCCGACAGAGGGAGGATGATGCTAATGTGCTCATTCTGACGAACAACACATTGTATTAGCAGGGGTTTTTTGACAAATTAGAGGATTACTCAGAGCAGATCGATGAGGAGATCATTGATTTATTCTTGCTTGAAGTATGTTGATGACTGCACAGACAATAGAAGCATGATGTTGTAGTTTGCTCTTCCCATTTATTTGTAAGTTTAAACTTCTGATTTGTTTTTCAATTACCTTCTGTATCATTTTAATTGATATGTTAATACATTTTTGGTAGACGTCCCTGCAAGGAGCATGGGAAGTCCTTCATCCCCGTGATCGTCTGTGTTGGGATCAGTATGGAGATGATAGATATTTGTGGTGGGATCCCCCTCCTGCCATGCAGGATATAATCAAAGGTACGATGGCGTCTTCGAGACTTCGTGGTTCAGAGTTGAGCATGTAAGTGATATTCAAGTGTACTTCATATTTTATTTAAAGGATTTGTTTTTTTCTATATTCTAAATGTTATTGTATTTGCAGGTGATCACGATATGCAATGTTGGAGGTTCTCACTGGGTCACTGTCCGTATATGCCTTCGGACTTGGATTGTCGAGTTGTATGACTCGTTATTATTCAAGATGGATGACCTGAAGAACAGAGAGATTGCTGAGAAGCGTGATCGAGAGTTGATACCACTTCTTCATCTACTGCCACACCTCATGACTGGGGCTAGTTATTGGAGTGGTCAGAGAAAGCAAGAAAGCCATACCTATACACTAAAGCTGGACAAGTCTGTCCAAGATCAATTTGTACAGTTTGACTGGGTCAGTTGTGGCGTTTATACTATGATATGTCGATCAATTGCTCACCGGAGTCCCTGACACTGATGCCTCCGAAGATGTTATTCGGAGATATTGTTATTCTGTATGTCAGAAGATCTACGGACTTAGCTATTCACGCCGACCCCAGTTTCGTGGTTGACGATGATATTCATATATGTGTATTAGTTGATGTTTATCGTTTGTTCTATTGATATATGTTTATTGACACATGATTTTAAACTAATCTAAACAAAGTAGACATCAGTAAACAAAGTAGAATCAACAAAGTAAACAAGGTAAAGTAGAATCAACAAAGTAAACAAGGTAAAGTAGAATCAACAAAGTAAACAAGGTAAAGTAGAATTAACAAAGTAAATGTAGACATCATCAATCAACGTCGGTAGCCTGTCTAGTTGGACACCTGGGACGGGTATGAGTTGTCTCACCACAAACACTACATTTCTTAGGTGCTCTTTGACGCACGGTCGTTTCGCGCTCAAAATAAATTTGTATGCTCCTGTGCCCACAGCGAGCGTAGCTAGCTCATGAGTACGGGTCGATCCCATAGAGAGATATTGTGATTTCACCTTCGAGTAACCAATCACAAAAGGGGTTTGGTTTATTGTCACTTTACTTGAAATTAAATCTGTTAAAGAACACTAAAGAAAATATCAAATAATAAAGGTTCCGGTATTTGAACTAGAATTTGGTTTAAATATTAATAACTCGATCATCGGCACACCGATTTTCATGCATGTTAAGTCATCCAGTTATGGAGATCGAATTCCTCTCTACGTCTCCTTATTCATCCTTTCATTTTAGGTTTAAAATTGATTCCTCATCAAATAAACCCTTAACCTATAACCCACCCCCGGTTCCCCAAAGCGATGTAAATGAATAGACAGTAGTGTGCCCTAGACGAACCCAAGCTTATTGTGTTTACCGATTCCTCGTGTGCCCACAATAACCCATAAATTCCCTTATTACTATATGAACCAACACACAGTCACGATTCGTCAATTCAATTAATAGTGAAGTGCCCTCTATGTCTAACGAGTGATCAGCCACATTGGGTATTTCAGACACACACTCACGTGGAACAGGTTCAAGAATCGACAGAAATCTATTATGCATTACTATGCCCATTTTGGCCTCACGAGTCCAGTTTCATACTTAAACCATTTCTATTGTTCAAACACCGGAATTAAAGATCTAACCAAGCATGCTAGATAAAATTAAAATAGCAGAAATAAAAGACATAATATAAATGAAAAGCTTATTGAATTAATAAGCAAAAAAATCTCAACTCCAACGTTGAGAATCATAAACATATCATAAATCCCAATGGCTTAAGACCTATTGGATTGTTCTTGCTGCCTAAGCAGCGTACTGAATGTAAAATGCAGAAAATAAATATTGTAGCAATATTTCAGACTTTCCAAGCATGCATTTCCAGGAAATAAAACTTGTTTAAATAGATACATTTCCAATTCAAATTTCCCCCACAAGCGGGGGCCTTCAACTGGTTCCCGGGATTGGCGTGCCCATCGCAACTGACTGGATAAACCTTATCCAGTTCGTTGATCAAATCTCTATTTTTTAGGGATTGAGTTTATCTCTTAATCCCCACACTTCCTAGGAGTCCAGCTTAGCACCAACTCTCATCGGATCTACACCTATTCTTCACGCCTCTTCCTCTCCAACTGAATTCCGCTTTTCCCGCATGTGTCCATTTCAGGCATGTGGTCGAGTCTGCACGAGCAATGTGGGCATGACATTATACAATCAGCTTCATCCATCTCTGATATACCCATTCTACCTCCCGAATATAGGATGAATGTTGAAGAAGTTCCTTGTCCCTCTGAATGATTTTTATGGCTTAGATTGTGCTTGAAATGCTAGGCAAAATGCCTCTTTCACCAGACTCGACCTCCTAAAGTGCCCTTGACCCCAACCTGGTTCTTTTTGACTTAAAACAGACTAAAAAGGACATTTATATCGAATAAAATGCCCGTAAAAACACGAAATAAATGGACTTATCACACCCACACACTTTAGACATGATTGTCCTCAAGCATCGGATGCAACGCATCCAGAAAAACAAAAGAAAAGAAAGGAGAAAAGAAACAGACTCAAAACCTAGGCATGCAAACTGTTAATCAGTGTGGGCACATCAACTTCAATAATTCAACAAAGTTGCAAAGTTTCAGCACACCAAAAATAGGTCAAAAATGAGTAAAGCATGGTAATCCTCACAATCTCTCTTCCCTCAGTGTTTAGGCTCAGTGTATACACTCAATTCAATGCACTCTGTACCTATGCATCCCATAAGCTTGCTAAAGTTTTTCTTTGAAGTTCAAGAAACCACAGATGCGTAAGTATCAATAGGGCTTTTTAGGCTGAAGTAGACATTTCATATAAGGTGGGGCTTTATTCATTGTACAGTTCCCCCTTTTTTTAGCACTACCCTCTTATGCCCTATTCAGACAATAAATATTTCTTTACTTGGGCATTCTGAACACTTCAGACTAGGGAGAATTTTATTCTTCATCTCTTTTTTTTTTTACTTTATTCTCTCTATCTTTTTCTGGCCCCTCATTTTTTATAAACTACCCCCAACAATTTTGCCTTCCCCTTTTTTTTCTATTTTTCAGGTTCTTGTGATGCCCTGGCTATATATTACCATCCCAAACAAAAATCTGCTAGGGCATTTCATAGGCTCAAAAGGGTTTCAAAGTTGTGTTGTTGGTGGGTCAATTAATATCATAGTGGCTCAGCAAAAGATGACATATATCATTTACATATGCATCAACAATTCCAAGTCTTTAAGCAGAATAGTAGCAAGTTCTAGAATTCCTAAGCACAGAATGTTCACACACATGAAGAAAGAAAAGTTGTGAAATGGGCATACAACATATAGGCTCAAATCTCCCAGGACATGCTAAACTTGTTTGTCATCCCTATCTTACTGTGGGCATGCTGAATTTGATAAAGCAATTAAGTTGAAAATCAAAAGCAATGGCCACACGAACTTCACAAAAGCATGCTCGACACAACTAACTGACCACCTACACACTTTGCATAAGGTAAAGTGTTAAAACAGACTCACATAAAAATAGGACTAAAACACTGAAATGCCCCACCCACACACTTTGCACGAGGCAAAGTGGGTGAAACATTGGCGACACTCAAACAACAAAAAAAATAAACAAAATAAAAAAAAATCTAAACTACTGAAAAGAAAGAACCAGGTTTAATCGGTCTCAGGCATTGGGTATGTGAACCCAACATGTTTAAAGTATGCCTTCAGGGCCTTTTTTATGCGGGTCAACTTCTCATTTGTCTGAAACTGGGCATTCTTCACCATCTCGAGTTTTCTCATCATCACTGCGACTGGGTGCTCTCCTTGTTGTGCCCTCCCCACTAGTGGTTTTCTTGATATACCTACAATCATTAAAAGGCTCGAGGGGTCTGTCCTTGGCACAAAGAAAACATGTCTTCCCTCTTCGTCATCCACCACATCTTGCATTCTCTTCAGACATATACAATATCAAAGAATTATAGGGATAGGGGGTTTAAAGCAGTGGTACTTAAATCAAGTAACCTAGACCTGACAGCAATTTGGGTGATCAATTTGGCACATGAGATTTGATGCCTAGGGTGTGTCTTAATCTCCCTGAAGTACGCAATAGCCACAGAGCTAAAATCAATTTTAATCTTTTTAACCATGCACTAAAGAATATATAGTTCCGATTAGTGATAGAATTGGAACTATATTTCCTTCTGAAGAAGCTATAGACAATCACTCTATGGCAGAATCTTAAGGCTTCATTATTCAAACAATAGCCTTTTGTGGCTCCACTATGATAAGTGGAGCCATCCTCAATATCAGCCCATTTTGCATCGACTCCTTCAGCGGAGTCGAGCATAACAGTTACTGCATTCACATAATCATCCTCCTAGAGATCCATATATGACACAATGCCCAACAACATATTTAATTCATTAGTGTATATAGAAAAGTTTTTTTCAAGAATTCTAAAACTCATTACCCTAGTAGAAGTGGCAGGCTTATTCACAACTTAATTTTCAACTTTTGAACAAACTCTCTTGAGAGAGAAGGGAAAATCACACACTCCATGACCAGAAAAAACTCCCACTCTATAGCAGCAAAAAAATCTCTTACCTCCTGCTCTATCCCAAGAGCGACGAGAGACTCATGGTGGACTCTTTTGGAGTTTATAATGCCACAGACATGCGGTAGACCGCTTTCTGACCTCCCTGAAGTGGGGCTCCCGACCCCTCAGCTTTTTTTTGCTCGGGCTTTAGTGTGCCCTCTCCAGCCTTCCTCTTCCGCGAAGAGGGCTCGCCAGCTAGTTTTTCTCCGGCCTTCATGGCCACTGTCTTGCCAACTCTCTACTTGGGCGGCGAGTCCTCAGAAGGCTCATCCACGAGTATGTGAGTTTGAGATGGCTCACTTTGCTCTTGCTACTCCACTTGTTGCTCAGAGGCCTCATCCTCAGTCTCTCCCTGCTAGGATTCCTCTGGTTGCTCTAACTACTCTGGAATGGGCTCTTCAACCTTTTTCTTCCATTTCGCTTTCTCCAGAGCCTTCTTCTTGATTTCAGTGGGGTGGTTCTTCATCTTTTTGGGACTCAATTCCTTCCACCTCTTCTACAAAGTCATCCAATCCTTCATCTTCCTCATTTTCCATATCTTCCTCGTCCTCAGTTATTTTCTTAGACGGCTCGAGTGTTGGAACCCTAGCTAATTTCTTTCTCTTCTTTGCAATAACTTTCTCCACCTCTTGAACAGGCTCCGTTGTGAGCTCTATAACTGGTTCTTCTTCTTGCATGCCCAAGGTGGCATCTTCTTTCTTAGGTTGTTCGTCTTGCGACGGTGTTGCAGAGCTCGTCTCTGCCGCCTCCGCCGCGGGTTCTTTCTCAGGTATATTCTTTTCAGCAACCTTGTTGGTTACTCCGGCAGCAACTTCAGTCTTCTCCTTAGGCTTCACAACCTTCTTCTTCACGACCTTGGGTTGCGCGGGGTCTTCAGCTACAGTCGGAGTTTCAAACTCCAACTTGCCCTTCACCTTGGGAACAATTTTCTTTCCCCTAGTGTTCACCATTTTTGTAGTTTGAGAGGAAGTGAGAGTGTTTCTTGTTGGAGGGTTTTGAGAAGAAGGTTCGAATGTTTCAAAAAAAATTGAAGAAAGTGAAATTGATGGTTTAGATTTTGTGGGGTGTGTTTTTATCATAGTGTTACTGTAGCTTGATGTGGCCATGAATTTTCAGATTCTATGGTTTTATGCGATCAGTATACCCACAGTAATGGATAAGAGTTATCCCTGAAAAAATCAGAATCCAACTCTATCTCTTCAGAGTGCCCTGCTTCAGAATCCCTATTTTCAAGGGATTTATCTTTATCTCTTGCTTCTCTCTCCTTATCTTAACCTGCAGATCATATCTTATTCAAAACAAGCGTAAAATTGCCCCTAAACTAGTTTAATTAACTGGAAATTTTATTTAATTTAAATAAAAATGAATTAAAGCAAGTAAAACCAGGGTTGCCTCCCAGTAGCGCCCTGGTTACTGTCGTGGGTACGACACCATCCTTGTTTAGGTATAAATGGGCTCCCCGAGCCAAACCACTCTGGCATCCCGATCAGAATGCCCTAGGTAAGGTTTCAGACGATGACCATTAACTTTGAAATGCCCTCCAGTATCAGAATTTTTCAGTTCAACTGCCCTATTGGGGCATTCCACATATACTTCAAATGGACCAACCCACTTGGTCCTCAGACTTTCTCCCATTAGTTTGAACCTTGAAAGATACAAAAGAACTTGATGTCCTGGGAAGAATCTCTTCCTTCATATCACTTGATCATGAAGCCTCTTCATTTTTTCTTTGTAAAGCACAGCATTATCATAGGCTTCCATTCTCATCTCTTCCAACTCTTGAATTTAAAATTTTCTGAAATGCCCGCCTACATCCTTGTCCATGTTCAGCTTCTGAAGTGCCCATCGTGCCTTGTGTTCCAGCTCTACTGGCAAATGGCAACACTTTCCAAATAACATCCGGTATGGAGACATCCTAATTGGAGTCTTTAATGCAGTTCGGTATGCCCACAGGGCATCATCCAAATGAGTACTCCAATCCTTTCGACTTGGATTCACTACCTTCCCAAGGATGGCTTTAATTTCTCGATTTGAGACTTCAGCTTGGCCATTTCCTTGTGGATGATAGGCTGTTGTGACTCTATGATTCACCCCATATTTTTTCAATAGTCTTTCCAGCGTTTGGTTGCAAAAGTGAGTCCCTTAATCACTGATAATGGACCTGGGCACACCAAACCGGCTGAAAATGTGGGATTTCATAAATGCGGCTACTACTCTTGCATCATTGGTCGGAGTAGCCTTAGCTTCCACCCACTTGGACACATAATCAACTGCCAGGATGATGTAATGGATCCCCTTAGAATTTGCAAGGGGTCCCATAAAATCCATTCTCCAAACATCAAAAATCTCTACTGGCATGATAGGTGTCATAGGAATTTCATTCCTTCTTATGATGTTCCCAACTCTCTGGCATTGATCACACCTTTTGCAAACGTCATGGGTATCTTTAAAAATTGTAGGCCAAAAGAACCCACAGTCTAGAACTCTCCTTGCTGTTCGGTTTGGTCCGAAATGCCCTCCGCAAGCATAGTTGTGACAATGCTTCAAAATCTCCTCAGTCTCATTATCAGGGACACATCTTCTTATGATTTGGTCAGAACATCTCCTCCATAGAATAGGGCTATCCCAGGCATAAAACTTGCTATCATGCCTCAGTTTATTCTTTTGGAACCTTGACTACCCAATCGGCAGCTCTCCTGATTCCAAATAATTTACTATATCTGCATACTAGGGCTCTCGTGTGCCCCGTGCTCAGTACAAATGCTCATCAGGAAAATGATCTGTGGTGGGCATTTCATCGCATTTTTCATTCAGCACCCGGCTCAGATGATCAGCTACCAAGTTTTGTGCCCCACTCTTATCTTTAATCTCGACATCAAACTCCTGCAAGAGCAGGATCCATTGATGAGTGTCTAAATTACAATAGGTTTTATAAATGCAATAGGTTTTATGTATATATTGATGTAAATATTGTTTTAAATCTTTAGTTTTAATATAAGTGGCCAATACAGAACTTTTTTAGGTTAAACAAATACAAATTAAAGTCAAAATGGGATTTTGATCGACAAAGGTCACACGAGATGAGAAAAGATAAAGAAAACCAAGTGTTGGGCTTAAACTCGACCAAGGGACGCGAGTTCCCTTGGTCACGCCTCACAACACACCTAAACACGGACCATAGACGCGACTCGTGCTCGCGGTGCAGAGCCCGTCAGGAGCATGAATATCTTCGACCGGAACGTAACCCTTGGACACGACCTTGGGGGGTCGCGCCTTAGGGCACTTCAGACGCGGGATTGAGGCGCGAGTGAAGGGGGGTCGCGCCTCACCTCCTTATGCAGATGCGACCCCCACACGCGACCCCTCTGCCCGAGTTTCAACCACTTCAGAGACGTATTTTCCTTTGTTCCAAACTCGACCCCTAGGCGCGAGTTTCTCAGGGTCGCGCTCAAGACAGAAAAATTCACTTTTTGACTTTTGGCACTCAATTATTGGTCTATATATCCCCATCTTTTGGAGGGTTTGAAACATAACTCCTCACACTCAAAAATACACAAGTCCTGGAGAGAATTTGAAGAACAAGAAGAAGAAAAAAGAAGAAAAGGGAAGGGCATCCATCCATCTTCAAGATTCAAGCCATAAGAGTAAAGAGGAGTGATCTACATTGGATTTTATCTTCTCCTTTACTCTCTTACACTTTTATTTAGAATGGGTTTTGTCATTTCCTTCTTTGTTCTTGCTTTTAATGTAAATATGGGTGGCTAGAGCCCTCTAGCCCTAAGGGCTCTAAGATGTGGAAAAACAATGTGAATCTTGTTCTTGACTAGGGTTTAATATATGGTTGTGTTTTGTCAAGGTTTTGATTCATGCTAGTTCTTGAATGGTGTTGTTTGAGTGGCCTTTATTTAACATCAAATGTATAAATCACATGCATCTAGTTAATCTTGTGATCATAAGCATGTATGGATTAAATCTATGTATTTGTCTTCTTAGTCGAATGTCGAATATGTGGAAGGAAACTAGACCATTTGTGATTTTGGTAGTTGTGATCTTGGAATGTATTAGAGATAATCATCCTTATCACATACGCACTTAAGAGATATTCGAGAGATGCTCTTATGAAATTATGTGGTCTTCCTATCGTTGAATGGAGCATGATTGTAGTGATAACCCTTGTTGTGTGTTCAAGAGGAGCATTGTGTATCCATGTCCTAGAGTCTCATTTTAAACTTGTCAATTTAACCATTTTATTTTAAGTCTTTGTTACCTTACATTTGGTTTAGAATTTGGATTCCTTGTTGAAGTTAATTCCTATTTTTATGTTTGATTGTTTTGATTTATGTTTTGATATTGTTGGATTGGAATCAACTCCTACTCAATTGAAGTCTAGATAATTCGTGCATCTACAGTTGTGGTACTTGTTGTCATCCGTTTACATTCTCATTCCTTGTGGATCGACCTCGTTTCATCCTTTCTACAAATATGCTTATACACTTATAGGCATGACTCGAGTATAAATGTAAAACTAACAAATAGGTAAAAGAATAAATCTCACTTCATCCATCTAATTAGTCTCGGCTTTATCTCCTTCTTGGCCATCAAATATCTCAGTGCACCATGATCAGTATAGACAATGCTTTTAGCTTCCAAGAGATAGGATCGAAACTTCTCGAATACAAACACTACTGCCAATAACTCCTTTTCAGTAGTGGTGTAATTACATTGTGCCCCATTCAGAGTTTTGGAGGCATAGTAAATTACATGGCTTTCTTTTTCTCTTTTCTGACCCAGTACAGCACCCACAATGTAGCCACTGGCGTCACACATAATCTCAAAAGGCATTTCCCAATCTGGTTGTTAGATAACTGGTGATGTGACCAGTTGCTTTTTTAGAATATTGAATGCCTTTTTGCAATCTTCATCAAATTCAAACGGGACATCTTACTGCAATAAGTGAGTAATAGGTTGGGAAATTTTTGCAAAATTTTTTATAAACCTCATGTAAAATCCAGCGTGCCCCAGGAAGCCTCTCACTTGTTTCACTGGAGTGAGGTATGGTAATTTCTCGATTATGTCCACTTTGGCTTTATCGACCTCAATTTCCTTCTCGGAAATCACATGGCCCGGTATAATGCCCTCTCTAACCATGAAATGGCATTTCTCATAGTTCAACACTAGGCATTTGTCCACACATCACTGCAACACCTTCTCTAGATTGTCCAAGCATCGATCAAAGCTGCTCTCATACACTGTGAAGTCATCCATGAACACCTCAATGCAATTCTCAAGTAAATCAGAGAATATGCTCATCATACATCCCTAAAACATGCCAGGAGCATTGCAAAGGCCAAAGGGCATTCTGCGATAGGCAAAGGTGCCGAATGGGCATGTGAATGTTGTTTTCTCCTGGTCCTCTTGATTCACTGCGATTTACATTTATCCAGAGTATTCGTCCAAGAAATAAAAGAACTTGTTCCCTGCGAGTCTCTTCTGCATCTGGTCAATGAATGGAAGTGGGAAATGATCCTTCCGCGTGACCGTGTTCAGCTTTCGGTAATTAATGCAAACTCTCCAGCCAGTTTGCAGTCATATGGGCATGAGCTCTCCCTTCTCATTTTTTACAACTTGAATGCTCGACTTCTTGGGCACAACATGGATTGGACTAACCCACTTACTGTCTGAAATAGGGTATATAATGCCCTAGTCCAGTATCTTAATTATCTCCTTTAGCACCACATCCTCCATCACTGGGTTGAGCTTTCTTTGTAGATCACGAACGAGCTTTGCATCATCTTCCAACAGGATCTTGTGCATACAAACTGCTGGGCTAATGCCCTTTATATCTGTTAACATCCATCCGAGTGCCTCATTGTACAGTCTTAACAATCTCAAAAGGCGGTCTTCATCAACTTAATTCAACCCCGCACTAATGATAACATGTAGAGTCTTGTTATCTCCCAAGTAGGCATACTTCAAATGCCTTGGCAATGCCTTCAATTCCAGCATGGGCACTTTGACAATAGAAGGCATCATCTTGTCATCATTTCTCCGAATGGGCACACCATAGTCCAC
The DNA here is from genome assembly GCA_026008535.1 of Perilla frutescens. Lineage (NCBI taxonomy): Eukaryota > Viridiplantae > Streptophyta > Magnoliopsida > Lamiales > Lamiaceae > Perilla > Perilla frutescens. The sequence continues at coordinate 12,408,473 of BRKX01000003.1, read as the reverse complement.
ACATCCATGTGGCATCTCTTTTGTAACAACCCGAATGTTCAGAAAATGATTAAGTAATTCCTAATTTTAATTAGGAAATATTAAGAGAAATTTTGAGCATAATTAAGATGTTTCGGTTCTAAGCTGTGATTTTAGGAGTTATTTTTCATAAAATCGTCTTTTCGAGAATTTTGATTCCAGCTCAGTTGCAGCCGATTTTGGTCATGTTTGAAAGGCGTTGACCCAAGGAGCATGCCGGTGTTTTCGGATTTTGAATCTGAAGTCGTTTGAGTTCCCGGTGATTTAAAACGCGTTTAAAGAAGTTATGAATAGTGTTTTTCCGTAGGAGCGCGTTCGTTAGAAATTTACGAAATCTCGTGTGTTGATCTGAGCCTTGTTTTATCAAGCCTATCTTATAGGAAATTTCTCAAGGAATCCGTTGGCGTTCCCGGATTTTCATTCCGAGGTCAATCGAGCGCTCGGAAATTTTATTTGTCCCTTGTGTGGAATAGTAACTTTATTTTTGAAAAGAGAATATTTTCTCATTTTCCTTCAAGACGACTCGTTCTTTATCCCGAATCAAGTTGGTTCAATAGTACTCGAGCTAATGAACCTCTCGGTATTTTTGGATTTCGTGTCTGAGGTCATTTGGACCTCGACATCGAATAAAGTGCCTTTTAACCGAACCCGATATTTTTGAAGCAGTATCGTTGCACTGAAGAAGCTTCTCGAGGAAGCTAAGAATTTTTCTATAACTAAAGCAGCTCCCCTCCCCTTCATTTCCTCGCTCATTTCATTTCTTCACCCCCATTTCTGTAGTAGAGAGAGAGAGATGAGGAGTACTCTTCGTGAGGGCACCCAGTTGCGAGAGAGAGCGGAGAGGGAGCCCCGCGGTGCAAGGAGCCCCGCGGCACTGGGGAGCGCCGGCGCGCACTCCCCCCCTTGCGGCGCTGGGTAGCGCCGGCGTACACAAGGAGCCCCGCGGCGCTTGTGCTGTTCGGCAGCCTCGACATGTTTTCGTGCGGAGGTCATAACTTTCTCCTCGGTTGGAACTAAGATGCCCACGAGTACTTAAATCGAATCTCTTTCGATGATCTACGAGGTAGCAATGGCCGATCATCCGGAATCTCGATCTTTCGAGTTGTATTTTCCATCCACTTTTGTGGTAATTTCGGATACCTTAATTATTTAAATTCTCGTGTTTTAAGTTATAGTTAAGGGTCAAGGGTTTAGATATCATTTCAATATCTTATTAGGAGCTTGAATAAGGTTTTAAGTCATTGATCGACTCTCGTAAAGAAGAGGTGAACCCCGAGGAGGCCCGAGGAAGGAATTTCAGCTCGTGTTTGATCCACGTGCTCGTTATCGAGATGCTCATCATCGAGGTGGTTGGTTCTAAACCAAGTATAAGATTTGAGCTATTAAGATCTAGAAGCATGTTAAGGCAAGGGAATTATCCAATTAAAATATTTTATGCTCTGCCTGTTTAGTCTCTGTACAAGGAAGGAAAGGAATTTATATACATGATTATGTTGAATTGTTATTTGAGTTTGATAAGGTTAAGGAAGTTATTATAAGTTAAGTCAGCTCTCAAGTATTTTTAGATATGCTAGAATTGTTTATATACAATTTATTCTAGCATGAGGTGTTTAGAATTGCTTTATTGCAATCGAAGTTTATCCGCGTTCTTTTCCTCGTATTTGAATGTTTATGCTTTGTTAAAGCTCGTATAGTTAAGGATTAAGTTTTACCTTTTAGGATAGGTCATAAATCCCTTATAGTCCGAGATCATGCTCAATTAAGGAATTAGCCTTAGACGATTACTCTAGGCTTGGTATTGCTAGCTAAGTCAAGTAGGTGAGGAAGGTTAAGGTTAAGTAAGGAAGGTTAAGGTTAAGTAAGGAAGGAGGTAAAGGAAGGATATAGCTTCTGTTGTAAGCAGGTTATCGAGCTCAAAGAACAGTTTATTTGCATTATCATGCCGTGACCTTCGAGTCACTAATGTTGAACATTTGAAAGTAAAGGGAGTCACTGCTGGGTAATCCCCTCGCATACTCAGAGGATACTTGAGGTAACCCCTCTCTCATCCTAAGGCATAAGGGTGCAGTAGACAACATGTTTGAGCCAGGAAAGGCGCCATAAAAGGAAGTAAATGGTTTTGCGGATATGGAGAGGGCTTTTACGTTTTGCTCTCCATATGTCGTCAGTTTATAATTGGATATTCCAAAGTTTATTAAAGAGTTTTCTCGTAAAACCCCACTGAGTACATTAGTGCTCACACCCTCTTTTTCAAATGTTTTCAGGTTGAGATGCTGAGACCGGTGATGTGCTGCTGGTGGGGTTGTCTGAGTAGTTTGAGTTTCCAAGTTTGTTGCTCTATATGGTTACATGTTTACTTCCGCTAAGTTTCTGCTAAGTACTCTGATGATAGTATTTAGTCTTGATTTATGTAACTTGATTCTTAAGAATAACATGTCTTAATTGCTATGATTCGTGTTATCAATAAAGTCTTTGAAGCATATTCTTTTGACATCCCAGATATTCCTTCATTAATTCCGAGTTAATTGAAGAGTCAATTAATGAGCATTCTGGTATCTATTCATTTTCAGTTGACTTGTGAATAAGTCTTGCATGCTTGTTGTTGTTGTTTGCCTATGAAGAGGCTTTTTCTTCAAGCATGATTCTGTTCGTTCAAGTTAAGTTTTGAGTTAGTTTCTTGTTTGGTCCTATGAATGGGACAGCATGATTTATTTGACTCCGACCTTTTTATGGGTCTTAGCCATTGTGGCTTTTGAGGAAGTCTTGTTTATTTGAAGAGTCAAACTCCTATCTGTTTGTCTTTGGATTCTGTTTCATTTTCGGTTGGCCTATGATTTGGCATTCCTTTTGACTCGATTGAATCCTTTGACCCCTTTGATTCATTGAAAGTGATAGTTCCCCCAAGTCATAAAGTTAAGTTGCCTAAGTTCTTGAGGCGCTAACTTAGTTAAATTTTAAAAACACCCCCCTTGGATTTCTGATTAATCTACCTATTTTCTTCGGCTTTTACGCCTAACACCCCGTCCCCATCAAAATGACCGTCTAAGGGACCGGGCTGTTACAGATGGTATCAGAGAAGGTTTTGCAACTCTGCAGACCTGTCTTTTCTTAAAGTGTGATTGAGTTCTATGTGAATATTGAATTGTTCTAAAGTATTAATCAGCAACCCCCAGCTCATCATCACCCTCGCATCTTCAACAAAGTTAAGGTATGATTGAGTTAAAGTATTTTGATTATATTTGGTATAACTTTTTGAAAGTACAGGATAAGGAGAAAAGTTTTGAGCAAAGGCAAGGTTAGTCGATTTTGAAAATCGAACATTATTTCTTTCGAAATAAAATTTTTGATTATACCAAAGTTGAAGGTAGAACTTATTGAACTAAGTTCTAGATTAATGTTTTAAAGAGTTTTGAGCTATTAAGGACTCAAGTAAGTAGAGAATCTTTTCAGAATATTATTTCTGCAAATACTCGAGCTATTTCGGTCATTTTGGACCGTTAAAATTTTTGAGTAAGTTATAAAGTTTGAAAGTTGATTTAAAAATCTTCTTGTTGATAAAGGCTTGTCTACTGCTCGTAAAGAAAGGATTTGAGGATGAGTTAAGGATGAATGAGGCATAGAGAATATAGTTAGAACATAGACTATAGCGAGCTTGAATTAAGGAGAATTCTAGAATTCCCTTTAGGTTCTCTTATGAACCTAGATTGAATAAGTTCCCTCTCGTGGAACTGGCGTTAAGTAGAGCAGTTCGAAAGAACATTTTATCGCAAGGACGTTCATAAGAAGGATAAAAGGGTTCCGAGATTATAGTAGAATCGAGAAGAAGGTCATGAAGTTCAGTTTCGAGCAAGGAGCAAGAAGGTGAGCAGTCGAGTTAAAGGCAAGTTATCCAATCGCAGATCCAACGCAAGTTCAAGGAATCCCCACGCAAGAGCTTTCAACTCAAGAGAAGTCTCGTTTGGAGATCCGATTGCGTTCGCAAGGAATGAAGATTCGTTTCCTTCGATAGAGGCTCGATGATTCGATAATCACACATTCAAGGTCACATCACATTCCATGCCCAAAGATATGGCTTGTTTCAAGCCAATTAATGAAGATGAAGATTGTCGCCACGACTATAGCCAAGATAGTTCGAGGATACGTTTATCGGTGTTCTACCGAGCTTCCAAAAGACGTTGAAGTCAAGTTGTATTGAGTTCAGGAGAATCCATAGATTAAGTCGCGTTGTCGTATCCCTTTCGATAGATAGGAAGTAATTCCCGAGATGTCGCTTTCCCAGCCGGCGCAAAGTCCAGCCGACTTGTGCTATTCCGTAGCAACCTCGCCAAGAAGAAGGTACGTGATGCTCAAGAAAGAGAAGACCCGAAGAAGAAGATCGTTAAGAAGATAGACCTAGTGTTCGATAGATTGAGAGTTTCAGTATGATAGAAGTTTTTGTTGAGTCTATTTATTCATTTTCGTGTCAATAGAATCGATTTGTTCATTCTCTTTTGGAATCGATTCATTCTCTTGTTAATTGAATTAATTGCTCTTCAATAGCTTCATATTAATTGAAATTCTCCATTTATACCATTTGAAATTCTTTGATTATATCCGCTTGGATAATTTGCAATCCTTTGGATGATACTTCTTTGATCATCAAGAATCAGTAATAGCATTTCCTCGATAGGCTATGCTATCACCTTCGTAAAAATATTTGAGCACGGTTTCCAGTTGCTAACCGTTGATTTCTCCCATATCTTTGTTATGCGCAAGAATCCTTCAAGTTTATAAGTCCTCTGAAAAGGCAATGTTTTTGGCATATATAACCTAGTGTTATATTCTTTCCAGCTTTTAAGCTTGTTAAAGAATTGTTGATCAAGATAAAGTCCTCACTCAGAGGCATTCGTTTATTCTGCTCCCACTCATAGAACTCGAGTGTGGATCTCGGAATAGAGCAGAGAGTATATAGCAGTATTCCTTCTAGTCAGGGTTGGAGGAATAAGAGATAGCATTTCCTAGTAAGGAGTAGAATCTAAGTAAGTGCCAGATAGTATTCTCTAAGTTTAGGACGTGCGTTTCCAAGAAGATTTCTCAGCTCGTTGCGTTTGGAGGCGATCTAAGGAACTTCGGCAGGTAAGTTCTGAGCGTGCAGTTAAAAGTCCAGACGTGCGATTGTTAAGCCTGCAAGCTATGGTGACCGCCAGCAGGAGCCATGAAGTCAGACGACTGCGGCGAAGAAGTATAGATTTAAGTTGCGTCGAGAATTTAAGAAGCGCATCACGAAGTACGCCCCAAGAAGACGAAGAAGTCGAACCTCAAGAAGTCAAGATGAAGATAAAACGAGTTTTCGAACGTGATAGAGCACGCGAGCAACCATCGAAGTAGGTGTTTGATTAATTCGAGTTTATCGCCTAGTTTGAGTTCGTTAAAGTTTCTCAAAGCTGTGAGAAGTAAAGCCAGAAGCAAAAGCAAAGCCAAGCAAAACATAAGAAGGATGGACTAGTTGAGACCGCACGGCTCGTGCACGAGGAGCAAGCTTGACGAATTTTTTTTTTTTATTTCGTTGATCGAATAGTTTCTAGAGGTCCGCTCGAATGCAAGATCATAAGGAGTTCGTGTGAAGCGATGTTTCGAGAGAGATTTCATTAAGGAAGAAAAGATAGAAGATGTTAAGGCTTTGAGGAAGAAAAGAAGAACGATTACAGAAGTACTAGTCCTGCGTGAGGACTATTTTATTAAGAAGGTCTCAGGCTATTCTTAGCCTTATAGTGAAGGTTTCAAACCTATGTTGTTTCAGTAATGCTTTAAGTTCTTGAAAAGGTATCCAGATCTCTGTTGAGAGGAAGTAAATTTCGAGACGAAATTTTTTTTAAGGGGTGTAGGATGTAACAACCCGAATTTTCAGAAAATGATTAAGTAATTCCTAATTTTAATTAGGAATATTAAGAGAAATTTTGAGCATAATTAAGATATTTCGGTTCTAAGCCGTGATTTTAGGAGTTATTTTTCATAAAATCGTCTTTTCGAGAATTTTGATTCCAGCTCAGTTGCAGCCGATTTTGGTCATGTTTGAAAGGCGTTGACCCAAGGAGCATGCCGGTGTTTTCGAATTTTGAATCTGAAGTCATTTGAGTTCCCGGTGATTTAAAACGCGTTTAAAGAAGTTATGAATAGTGTTTTTCCGTAGGAGCGCGTTCGTTAGAAATTTATGAAATCTCGTGTGTTGATCTGAGCCTTGTTTTATCAAGCCTATCTTATAGGAAATTTCTCAAGGAATCCGTTGGCGTTCCCGGATTTTCATTCCGAGGTCAATCGAGCGCTCGGAAATTTTATTTGTCCCTTGTGTGGAATAGTAACTTTATTTTTGAAAAGAGAATATTTTCTCATTTTCCTTCAAGACGACTCGTTCTTTATCCCGAGTCAAGTTAGTTCAATAGTACTCGAGCTAACGAACCTCCCGGTATTTTTGGATTTCGTGTCTGAGGTCATTTGGACCTCGACATCGAATAAAGTGCCTTTTAACCGAACCCGATATTTTTGAAGCAGTATCGTTGCACTGAAGAAGCTTCTCGAGGAAGCTAAGAATTTTTCTATAAATAAAGCAGCTCCCCCCCTTCATTTCCTCGCTCATTTCATTTCTTCACCCCCATTTCTGTATTAGAGAGAGAGAGATGAGGAGTCCTCTTCGTGAGGGCACCCAGTTGCGAGAGAGAGCGGAGAGGGAGCCCCGCGGCGCAAGGGAAGCCCCGCGGTGCAAGGAGAGCCCCGCGGCGCAGGGAGCCCCGCGGTGGCAGGAGAGCCCCGCGGCGCTGGGGAGCGCCGGCGCGCGCTCCCCCCCCCCCCCCCCGTGGCGCTAGGTAGCGCCGGCGCGCACAAGGAGTCCCGCGGCGCTTGTGCTGTTCGGCAGCCTCGACATGTTTTCGTGCGGAGGTCATAACTTTTTTTTCGGTTGGAACTACGAGGCCTACGAGTACTCAAATTGAATCTCTTTCGATGATCTACGAGGTAGCAGTGGCCGATCATCCGGAATCTCGATCTTTCGAGTTGGATTTTCCGTCCACTTTTGTGGTAATTTCGGATACCTTAATTATTTAAATTCTCGTGTTTTAAGTTATAGTTAAGGGTCAAGGGTTTAGATATCATTTCGATGTCTTATTAGGAGCTTGAATAAGGTTTCAAGTTATTGATCGACTCTCGTAAAGAAGAGGTGAACCCCGAGAAGGCCCGAGGAAGGAATTTCAGCTCGTGTTTGATCCACGTGCTCGTTATCGAGATGCTCATCATCGAGGTGGGTGGTTCTAAACCAAGTATAAGATTTGAGCTATTAAGCTCTAGAAGCATGTTAAGGCAAGGGAAATATCCAATTAAAATATTTTATGCTCTGCCTGTTTAGTCTCTGTACAATGAAGGAAAGGAATTTATATACATGATTATGTTGAATTGTTATTTGAGTTTGATAAGGTTAAGGAAGTTATTATAAGTTAAGTGAGCTCTCAAGTATTTTTAGATATGCTAGAATTGTTTATATACAATTTATGCTAGCATGAGGTGTTTAGAATTGCTTTATTGCAATCGAAGTTTATCCGCGTTCTTTTCCTCGTATTTGAATGTTTATGCTTTGTTAAAGCTCGTATAGTTAAGGATTAAGTTTTACCTTTTAGGATAGGTCATAAATTCCTTATAGTCCGAGATCATGCTCAATTAAGGAATTAGCCTTAGACGATTACTCTAGGCTTGGTATTGCTAGCTAAGTCAAGTAGGTGAGGAAGGTTAAGGTTAAGTAAGGAAGGTTAAGGTTAAGTAAGGAAGGAGGTAAAGGAAGGATATAGCTTCTGTTGTAAGCAGGTTATCGAGCTCAAAGAACAGTTTATTTGCATTATCATGCCGTGACCTTCGAGTCACTAATGTTGAACATTTGAAAGTAAAGGGAGTCACTGCTGGGTAATCCCCTCGCATACTCAGATGATACTTGAGGTAACCCCTCTCTTATCCTAAGGCATAAGGGTGCAGTAGACAACATGTTTGAGCCAGGAAAGGCGCCATAAAAGGAAGTAAATGGGTTTGCGGATATGGAGAGGGCTTTTGCGTTTTGCTCTCCATATGCCGTCAGTTTATAATTGGATATTCCAAAGTTTATTAAAGAGTTTTCTCGTAAAACCCCACTGAGTACATTAGTGCTCACACCCTCTTTTTCAAATGTTTTCAGGTTGAGATGCTGAGACCGGTGATGTGCTGCTGGTGGGGTTGTCTGAGTAGTTTGAGTTTCCAAGTTTGTTCCTCTATATGGTTACATGTTTACTTCCGCTAAGTTTCTGCTAAGTACTCTGATGATAGTATTTAGTCTTGATTTATGTAACTTGATTCTTGAGAATAACATGTCTTAATTGCTATGATTCGTGTTATCAATAAAGTCTTTGAAGCATGTTCTTTTGACATCCCAGTTATTCCTTCATTAATTCCGAGTTAATTGAAGAGTCAATTAATGAGCATTCTGGTATCTATTCATTTTCAGTTGACTTGTGAATAAGTCTTGCATGTTTGTTGTTGTTGTTTGCCTACGAAGAGGCTTTTTCTTCAAGCATGATTCTGTTCGTTCAAGTTAAGTTTTGAGTTAGTTTCTTGTTTGGTCCTATGAATGGGACAGCATGATTTATTTGACTCCGACCTTTTTATGGGTCTTAGCCATTGTGGCTTTTGAGGAAGTCTTGTTTATTTGAAGAGTCAAACTCCTATCTGTTTGTCTTTGGATTCTGTTTCATTTTCGGTTGGCCTATAATTTGGCATTCCTTTGACTCGATTGAATCCTTTGACCCCTTTGATTCGTTGAAAGTGATAGTTCCCCCAAGTCATAAAGTTAAGTTGCCTAAGTTCTTGAGGCGCTAACTTAGTTAAATTTTAAAAACACCCCCTGGATTTCCGATTAATCTACCTATTTTCTTCGGCTTTTACGCCTAACACCCCGTCCCCATCAAAATGACCGTCTAAGGGACCGGGCTGTTACATCTTTCAACGAATACAGCATCATGATTCCTTCCCCAATATCTTCATCTTCATCTAGGACATCCTGGTCAGTCAGTCCAACCCACAATGCCCATTTCAATGGCTCTATGTTGCTGACCATGGATAGGGTAGATCGGCTCGGTGGATGGAAGGAATTCACAAAATTGCAATTCTTTGTATCTAGGGGTGCTTTAATGCTTCAAATATGTTGAATGTCATCTTCTCCCCATCAAACTCACACGTCAGTGTGCCCTTGTCCACATCAATCTTTGTCCGAGTTGTCTTCATGAAAGGCCTTCCCAACAACAATACTGAAGATTTTGAAGTCGTTGTGCCCATCTCAAGCATATAAAAATCTATTAGGAAGATAAACTCGTCTACTTTGACCAACACATCATCAATGAGGCCCTCTGGATATATATTTGATTGGTCAGCTAGCTGAATGACCACACGAGTCTACTTCAGAGGTCCAATCTTTAACTCTTTGAACACCGACAAGGGCATTACGTTGATTGATGCCCCCAAATCTAGCATGGTCTTCTCCACTTTCTTGTCTCTTATGATGCAGGGAATTATGAACATCCCTGGATCATCACACTTCTTGGGTAACTTTCTTTGTATCACAGCCGATACATTTTTCCCAACTAAAAATCTTGCGTCATCATTGAAACGCACCTTTCTGGTGCAAAGTTCTTTCAGAAATCGGGCATACCGTGGTACTTTCTTGATTGCTTTGATCAGTGGAATGTCGATATCCACTTTACTAAAAACTTTCAGCATCTCTCTGGTTTCTTCTTCTCTTCTATTCTATGTCAATCTCCCTAGAAATGGAGGTTTTCATTTCTCTGGAATGGGCACTTTGGCAGGCTGCTTGACTTCCGGAATGGGCACAGGATCATCCTGTTCAGCTTCTTGTGCCTCGTCCTCTGTGGGAATTTTTTCCACTACTTCTTCCAAGGGCACATCATCTTTTTCTTTTACCGGCCTGACCATCTCCAGAAGCTCATTTCCACTCCTTAGAGCTATTGCGTTCACCTACTCTCTTGGGTTTTCAACTTAGGAAGGCAGCTTCCCATTTTTCGTTCTCCTCAGCCATGGTAAACACAAGATCCTCTAGCCTCTGCTTCCTCTTCTCTTCTGGTGGTGGCAATGGGCGTACAGGATGCCCATCCTTTGGCATTCTCCATCTGAAATTTTCATGGTCTTGTTGTGTCCGAATTTGACTCCACACGCGAAACTACTTTGATCCGGACTCCCGCAATAGGACGGGGTCGATTGTAGGGCGGTGGGCTAACTCGGGTCGTGTCTCTCAAGGAAAGCTTCATGTGGGTGATTATCTTTCTATGCCATAATTGTTGTCAAGCACAATAAAATGAAATACATCCTAAACATTCTAAACAAGGGGAAGGAGAGTTATACTAATCTACCTAATTAAAGCAAGTAAAATTAACTAATTGCACCACCAAACACAAAGATAGAGGATAGGATTATGAGAAGAGCATTAGGGTGTGATTCTCTCAATGGCTTATTTCTATGCTTAGTTCAAGTTAGTAATGCTAATCTCACACATACAATAGACCATCTCAATCGGTTTAACTTCAATTACTGTCACCGTCTATCCGTTAAACCTTTTTTAGCTATATCATACGAGCAAGATTAACATATTAGGCTTAGGAACCCCATCCACCTAACGTCGAAGGAACCAATTTCAGGATTTAGAATCACAATCAAGACTCCTCTAAATCCTAACAATGCTCAAGTAGTGATCAAGTACTCTCACATGAAAAGGCATGATTCCAACAACAACAACCAACAAGAATAAGCATAGGTCAAAACCAAATTGATTATCCATCCCCTAATGTAGAAATTAGCCCAACACCATGCTCAAAACAACATAAACATCATAAAAGTCATTTATTCAACAACCAAAAGATAAAATCCATACAACTTATACAATATTGTTTGTTGTCTCGAGAGTCTTGGGGCAAATCCCCACAAATCGGCTAAAGCTAAAAGGAAAGGAAATACCAAATCAGAGCCTCCTCGTCCAAGCTTAGCTTCCGCGGATGGCTTGAAGTCGGATCCCTCTTCTCGGGCCGTCATCAAAGCGGAGTCCCTCCACCAAGCTTAGCTTCCGCGGATGGCTTGATGTCGGGCTCCTCTTCTCGGGTCTTCCTCCTTGAGCTCTAGCCCTCTTGCCTCTTCTCCTCCTCCTTTCTCCCTCTTTGGATCGGTGGTGGTGGTGAAGAAAAGTGGTGGAAGGAGTGGTGAAGATGTAGAGATAGAAAATGAAGTGAGAGAGAGATGGGTGTGTGTGGTGAGAAGTGAGAGAAGTGTTGGATGATATTCCCCCCAAAATCAAGTGGGGGATATCAAGAGAGAGAGAGAATCGAGAGTAGGTGAGATGGGAGGTGGTGAGAGGTATGGTGATGAGATGGGTGATGGAAAGGGGGGAGTAATTGTGAGAGATTTAAGGGAGATTTGGAGGAAGAAAATGAGACCAAAAATCCAAAAAGTAAACTTAGGGGAAATTAATCCCTATAATCCTACCAAAAAATAGAGCCACAAAAGTTCACTTTCATGATTGATCCAGCTGCCCATGTGGAGGGAATTGAAGTCTTGATCGAAGTTGGAGAGAGGGAGAAAGTTAATTTGCGCCAAAAACTGATCCGGGAGGCGAAACTGGGCACCCCGCGCGCCAGCGGGGTACTGCGCGCCCGCGGGTCGCACTCTCTTGCGCGCCGGCGCGCCTTGCGCGCTCGCGGGGGGCCTTCCACCGAGAGCATGGCCGCGCGGTCACGGGTGAGGGCGCGGCCGCGCAGTGCTCATCCCCGTTTTCGGCAGCTTCCACTGTTTTGCTTCGTTCTCCCTCGTTTCTTGGCCGATTGACCCGATTTAACTTGCTACGCGCTCCTTATTCGATTCTCTATCTTCCCATTGTCTTGAATCCCTCAAATTTTGCATTCATTAATCCTCTATTTTCTCAAGATGTTGCGCAAATCTAACACAACTCACCAAAAGAGCAAAAGTAAAGATAACAATATCAAAACAACACAAAAACACAGGAAAAACACATACTAAAGATACTGAATGCCTATGATAAAATAGGACAAATATACACTAAACAGTACCACACAAGCTTTACCATGTACGGAATAAATTCCACCTGCAGGGTTTCACATGTACTTGTGTTTACTCAAGGGGACATCATCAACCTGGCGCACCAGGACATGGTGACCAAACACAGTGCACGACCCATCATATGTGAATATGTTACTGCCCAAAATATTGAGATTATTGACTCTATCAAGAATCTCACCCATTGATAAATCAAAGCAATAATCATAACACACATATGTCTGTCACTGTGCAAGGCTTAAGAACCCGAACTCTGTGGATCTTTATTCTCTCCCTTTAGGGTCAGACCAGCTAATAGTATCCTATCGCGATCCTCCTCAATACGTGCATCAGTATATCAGAATAATCAGTTAGTCAAGATAAACTAACTATCAGATTATTCTGCAGTCTACAATGGTTGGTTCATGACCATCTAAACTGCGAGCCTTTTAATATTTTGCAAGGAACCCGATGATATGATCTTTACCGTGTGTTTATCCACACCATATCATCTGCAATGCATGTATAAGAAAACATACATATATGAACGTATAACACAGTAACTAGATACACAAACAATGACTGCAATAATAATCAATCTATATCGTCAAAACCATTGTTAATAGTATACAAAGACAAGCTTTCAGTATACAATCCTAACATCTTCTTCATCAGTAGAGGGCATCTCGTTTTCTTCTTCCTCTCCTTCATGCGGGCCTGCATCGTCATCAACATTCTGTTCAGGAGCCTTATAGTAGTGCGTATCATCACGAAAATCATCTCTAGCCGGATCTCTTTCCTCTGGCACAATGTGAGGGATGACCCTGGAACTGTTGCAGCCTTTCTGAATAACATATATGACTATCTCTGAGCTTTGTTCTTGGAGTAGTCCAAGCAAATCTCCATCATCTTTCAATCTTGTCTTGATCTGTCTGCCATTGTTGGTGCTCGACAGATAAGATAACTGATACTCGACAGATGTGGGATCAGTCTTCAGCAGATCATAAATCTCTCTAAGTAGTGAGCTAAAACACAACTGCTCCGATGACATGATGATAAGTTCCTCGTCACCATCTACGTATTGAGATCTCTCTCATCGGCCACGATGTCGTACAATAATACGACGTTTAACCATATGCATAACGATATCATAACGATAGTTAAAAAATGATAGTAACGATAGTTAAATCAATATAATAACGATTATTAAAAAAGAATAACGATAGTTAAAAAAAAGAGTAATGATAATTTAAGTATAATAACAATAATTAAAAATGAATAACTATAATTTAAATATAATAACAATAATTAAAAAAGAATAACGATCATTTAAATTCAATAACGATAATTAAAAAAGAAAACGATAATGCCTAACGATAATTCATTAAACTTTAATTATGTTTTTTTTAATAATCGTTATTATATTTAAATGATAATAACGATTATTAAAAAAAATAACGATAGTTAAAAAAATAATAACGATAATGCCTAACGATAATTCATTAAACTTTCGTTATGGCTTTTTAAATAATCGTTATTATATTTAAATGATAATAACGATTATTAAAAAAAATAACGATAGTTAACAAAAAGAATAATGATAATTTAAATATAACAACAATAATTAAAATAGAATAACGATAATTTAAAAAAAGAAAAACGATAATGCCTAACGATAATTAATTAAACTTTCATTATGGCTTTTTTTAATAATTGTTATTATATTTAAATAATAATAACGATAATTAAACTTTTGTTATCATTATTCTTTCGTTATCGTTATTCTTTTTTTTAATAATCCTTATCATATTTAAATTATCGTTATTCTTTTTTACTTATCGTTATTCTTTTTTAATTAAAGTTAGGCGTTTATCTTAATTATAGTTATGACTTTATTTCTAATTACCGTTATGGATTTAATTAAATTATTGTTATGAATTTATTTTAATTATAGTTGTGTCCATTTTAAGTAATGTTATGCTTTATCGTTAGGCTTTTTTTAAATTGTTGTTATGCCTTATATTTAATCGTTATAGACATATAAACTAACGTTATGCCTTATCGTTCAAGCTATCATTTATACCTTATTATTATTATGCCTTATCTTTTATACCTTCTATTTCTATCATTATAGCCTAACGTTACAGAATTATCAAGAAATCATAACACTAGTTCATAAAATCAGATATTACGTTAGAACGTAGAAACATAGAAACATAACAACAGATAGCCTAAACTAAAAAAACATTCTACTTTTCTTGTAGAAATAAACTCGAAACATATATTTCCAAATTTAGGAACTTTTACTCGAAACGTTCGGAAGACGACGTTGCTTCCTTCACAAATCTTCTGCATCAACCTCTCAATATATTTCTTCCCTTTTATTTGAGGGAATCGACATTTTTTGTATTTTTTTTGTTTTGGGTGTTCTCCGGGTCAAACCCTACTTTCAATATATGCATATTACACCACCAACCTCTCTTACACAAAATTAAATGCATTAAATTTAATTTAATTTGGGTCAACTAATACCTAACTATACAAATACATATTTATGCATTTTACCTACCTTATTTTGGCCGAAAAGGAAAGAAAGAATAATGCATTGATGTTCATTTAATGTTGGCCAACTAATACTTAATCGTTATGGAATAAAAATGTAATTGTTAATCGTGATGTCATTTTATAATGACAATCGTTATTTATTATCATTTTCGTTATGCATTATTAAATGCATAACGTTAGTGGTGCGTCGTTTTTCACCAAAAATAAATGTCCCGACAAACCAGTCGGTAAGCCCTTACTGCAGAGTACAGCGGCGAACAGGATCGTCTCCCAAAGGACCGGCGAGAATTATTCTAAATCTTCAATCTGCAGAACTTAACTTTCCAAACGATTTTTGTGTTTGTAAAATAAACTGAACGAAAATAATAAATAAATAGAGAAAACGGGTTTAACAGATTATAAAAAGCATTCCGGTTTCCAATTAACTCCACCCTAGCTTAACTAAACCGATCCTTGATGCAAAGATAATTTCAATCAACACATGCAAACCAGTTATAGCCACCGAAGACACTTACTGACGCAGCCTAATTTCTCCTTAGTTTCTCGATAATCAGGAAGACACTTCACCAATTATTTCCCTAATCGACTGACAACCATAAGAGACACTCTATAGATTTAATGAGCCGACAGCATTAAGAACTAGAGAAACCCGATTCAAAACCAACAGACTCTGACACAGGACCGTTGAATTAAGACTGTTATTCCCCTAGTTCTGAAGAACCGTTTTACCACTAATTAAATTTAAACCACAATTACGGATGGCCGGTTTAATTGACTACTAATTAATTCCGAATTACTAAATATGTGCACCTATCTAGCAATATCGAAACAATTAACGACTCGAATTACCGAGAATAACAGATGCATGCAATTAATCAAAATAAAAAGAACAATTAGATCTCACAGTATAATTACGCCAGGGCTTTGTTAATCTTCACCGGAATAAAAACAAGTCTAGCTCGAATTCATAATTGAATTTGAACTACAAAAATATTCTGAATAATAATGATGAAAAGAACGAAAAAGAAGAACAAATTAATCTGCAGAGAATTACGTCTCTGCTCTGCTGCGTTTCTCTGCTGCTGCGTATATATGGATGGATAAATCCTATTCTATCTATATTATCCTTAATTAAAATAATTAAACATGGAAATAAAATCCTAGTCTATCTCAACTAGGTAATTGCCAAGATGAGGACTCTTGAGGCGGTGGAGAAGGTTATTTCCGCTCCCAAGTCGTGGGCTTAAGTAAATTCCGCACTCCAGCCCAAATTCGCGCGCTCAGGCCCAACTTCTAGATTCTCGGCCCATGTTATCCAGCCGTATGCCCATACGGCATGGTTTTCCAGCGGCAAGCCCTTACGGCGTGCTTTCCAGACTCTCCAGATTTACTTCACTTTTCTCGACTGCAAACTCTCCACAATCTTGGCCAATTCCTTCATATATGTGTTAATCATCTGCAATCATTCCCAACACATTTTCTTCCACCAAACACGATCGTGAGGCAATTAACATATCAAAATAATACCAAAAATGGCCCAAAATATGTATGTAAATATAGCCCAATCAAATCCCCCCACACTTAGACAATGCTCGTCCTTGAGCATATGTAAACAAAAAACAGACTCAAAATAAAACTCAGAAAACGACAAGTCAAGCATTGGCTTCTTGAACTGAAAATACTCAAAGTTAGGATTACAACACAACCATCCACAATCCACTAACCCTTCTCTTATTTCATAAAACTGTACACATGCTCTTCATTCAAGTCAAAAATATGCAAACTCAATCCTGCCTCACCAAGGTTCGCTCAATTTCTCTCAAAAGAAAGTAAGGACAGAATTTAATTCACACAAGTCACGACTTGATACCTTCAAACATAGATTTGCCCATATGTCAAAACCATTACCAATAAGTGAGAGTTATGCACAAATCAAAAGGTCTTTGAAACAGGTTGTAATGGGGCTAGGGTGCTTAGGTAGGATAATTTGGACAAGTGGCTTAATTTAGTGAAAACATGTAAGCATATCAGAACACATTAATCAAGTTCGGCTGCAATCTTCTCAAATATCCCACGAATTCTAAGTTAAGTGCTGGTCTTCAAAGCTATACAGGGCAACAAAATTTAACTTCAATCGGGTACAGCCCTATTTCCTCCACGTCCAGTATGGGCATACGGACCATTTTTTTCTTCTTTTTTTTTATGGAATAGAACAGGAGCATACATATATTTTGTTTTTTTTTTTCGTCTTCCAGCACCAACTAAGTAAAGTCCGAACTTAGCTCAACACAAATACCATATCACTTACATGATTCCATGGGAAAAGAGCAGGCCAAAAATGGGCTAAGGCTGAATATTTAGTAGCTGTTAACAAGAAAGAGAGGCTTCAGGCACAAACGAGCTCACTAGGGGATAATGTCAGGTATGGATAATTTATTCAGGCCAAAACAATGGTTAATCCTACATGCCTTTATCATTTTCATGCAAAAGAAAACTCACAAGCAATATGATCATGGCAACAAGGCAAATCAGAAATTCAGCATTCAAGTCCGACACACTCATCAAAAGAAAGAAATTGAGCTTTCTATATATATATGACATGCTCAACAGGCTCAAATCTCACAATTTAGAGAGCTTCAACAGATTTGATCAATTTGCACATTTCATCGTTCAAGAATACATACGAGCAATAGCATAATTCAATCACAAGAGAATCAAACCAAGATAATCCATGCTATAACCCTTCCTCCTTGTATTGTTCAATCTCAAGCAGCCAATACTCAACAAAAACAAGTAAAACATAAAAGTTTTTTTTTTCGATTTAGAAAAGAAACAGACATAAAAACAGCAACTTCCTCCCCCCCACACTTAGACAACACAGTGTCCTCACTGTGCAGAGAAGAGAGCCAACAAAATGGACATAACATGAATGAAAGAAAATAAAAACAAAGGGAGAGAGAGGGCAAACTGGCAATCAAGGGGAGGAGACGGTCAGTAAGGGCATACAGACGACGCTCAAGTGCAGTGGCCCAGCTTGGTGTGTAATGCTTAAACAACTCCATGAGCTCGGCAAGGGTAGGGGCAGCGCTAGAAAAGGTACCTGCATGAAAAGGCTGGACTAGTTTTTTTTTTTTTTTTTTTTTTTTGCAGAACAAGTAAGCAACTATAAGAAAAACGAAATAAAGCAAGAAAAGCTCAAGTTGCCTCCCAAGAAGCGCCCTTATTTAACGTCTGAGGCTCGACGCAAGTATAACTTGATCATGAGGCAAGTTCAGGGGTAACAGATCTGCCCCTGTCGAAAGGAATCATTTCCATCCCCGCACCCTTATGTTTCTTCAAAAGCTCGACCAACCTTGCTTCTTGCCCCTTCAGCTCCAGCATTGGGGTCTTCACATGAGATGGTAAAAATGGCTCCGAGTTGGTCGATAAGGGCATACGGCCCATCAGATTCTGAATTGAAAATTCACTGGGGGTATGCAGCTGCATTATGATGTCTCGAATCTTCTCATCTTCTTCTGTTATTGCAGCGGTTTCAGTCAGCCCACCAAAAGGTACCTTCTTGAATAGCTCGAGGATCTCCTTTTCATCATCCTCCTTCTTATTTTGAACCAATCTCGAAGAAAAAGGAGCTGCTACCAGAGAGTTAGAAATTTCGGATTCAGATTTCACTTCAGTAAGGGCAGACTCGGCAGCTGGTTGTTCTTCTTCTGCACTGGATTTGTTTCCAGTCTGTGCAGTATGCCCATACTGCGGGTTCTTTTCCTTCTTAGCCTCCAACGCAACTAACTCCTCTGCACTTCTCAAAGTGATAGCGCAAACATGCACTCTTAGATTCATTTCAGTTTGGGACGGGAGTTTGCCTTGATTCGCCTGCATCTTGTTCATTTGAGTGGCAAGCTGAGTGATCTGTATGCCCATACTGCCTAGGGCGGCTTGCGTCTCCTGCTGGAAAGCCTTCTGACTCTGCGCCAAGCTGTTGACAAGGGCACTGCTCTGCTCCAGACACTTCATAATTTCACTCATGCTGGGCGCAGGCTTGTCAGTATGCCCATACGGGCCACCCTGCGGCTGCATCCAACTGGAATTAGGATGATCCCTCCAGCCAGGGTTATATGTGTATGAGTACGAATCAGAATCCCTCTGTCTTTGGGCATCAAATTGTGCATCACCGTACCCATAGTAGGTTTGCTCGGTTAACGGATCTTGCAAAGTTGGGCGAGCATCAGTAAAGTGGCCATTTTCTGAGCGAACTCCACAGCGGACATTTTGCGTTTGTGCCACAGCTAAACCTCGAACCAGAGAAGTCAGAGCATCAATCTTTTCATTGACACTGGAGCTGTCTGCTCGCTCAACAGGTCGATATCGGTCATCGTCCTCATCCTCATACTGTTGCCCTCTAGAAACCACATCAATGATGAGTTGTTTAGCCTCGGCCAGGGTCTTGTTTGTGAGAGATCCTCCACTCGCAGCATCAACAATTTTTCTATCAAAAGAAGACATACCACGGTAAAAGTAATTTGTTAGTAGTTGGTAATCCGTGAACCCGTGGTCTGGGCACTTGCGACACAGCTACTGGAACCGCTCCCAGTACTCGGCTAAGCTCTCGTTCTACTTCTGTTTGATGCTACTGATTGCCATCCTCAAATTTGCAGCTCTGGACTCCGGAAAAAACTTGCGCAGAAATTGTTCCTCCAACTCATTCCAGGTGGTAATCGACCTAGATGGAAGATCAAATAACCAATCCCTAGCTCTGCCCTACAAGGTATGAGATAAAGTTAGTAACCTCAGATTATCAGCTGTAAAACCTTGAGGACGCAGGGTGGAGTAGACGAGGTCAAATTCGGACAAGTGCTTATGCGCACTCTCTCCTGGCAGATCACTGAACTTTGGCAACACTTGTATAAATCCGGGTCTGATCTCTGAGTTGTTTGCAATAGGGGGTAGTACGATGCAAATGGGCCTATTGTTTCTGTGGCAACCAAGCTCTTTTATGAGAGGTTCAGGTTCGGGAGCATTTACGAGAGCTTGATTCCCGTTGTTAGTCATGTTTCCCTCGAACAAAATAAAATAAAGAAAAAAAAATACAAAATGAAAATATAAGAATAATTACTGCTTAAAAACCGATCCCCGGCAACGGCGCCAAAATTTGGTGCGTCGTTTTTCACCAAAAATAAATGTCCCGACAAACCAGTCGGTAAGCCCTTACTGCAGAGTACAGTGGCGAGCAGGATCGTCTCCCAAAGGACCGGCGAGAATTATTCTAAATCTTCAATCTGCAGAACTTAACTTTCCAAACGATTTTTGTGTTTGTAAAATAAACTGAACGAAAATAATAAATAAATAGAGAAAACGGGTTTAACAGATTATAAAAAGCATTCCGGTTTCCAATTAACTCCACCCTAGCTTAACTAAACCGATCCTTGATGCAAAGATAATTTCAATCAACACATGCAAACCAGTTATAGCCACTGAAGACACTTACTGACGCAGCCTAATTTCTCCTTAGTTTCTCGATAATCAGGAAGACACTTCACCAATTATTTCCCTAATCGACTGACAACCATAAGAGACACTCTATAGATTTAATGAGCCGACAGCATTAAGAACTAGAGAAACCCGATTCAAAACCAACAGACTCTGACACAGGACCATTGAATTAAGACTGTTATTCCCCTGGTTCTGAAGAACCGTTTTACCACTAATTAAACTTAAACCACAATTACGGATGGCCGGTTTAATTGGCTACTAATTAATTCCGAATTACTAAATATGTGCACCTATCTAGCAATATCGAAACAATTAACGACTCGAATTACCGAGAATAACAGATGCATGCAATTAATCAAAATAAAAAGAACAATTAGATCTCACAGTATAATTACGCCAGGGCTTCGTTAATCTTCACCGGAATAAAAACAAGTCTAGCTCGAATTCATAATTGAATTTGAACTACAAAAATATTCTGAATAATAATGATGAAAAGAACGAAAAAGAAGAACAAATTAATCTGCAGAGAATTACGTCTCTGCTCTGCTGCGTTTCTCTGCTGCGTATATATGGATGGATAAATCCTATTCTATCTATATTATCCTTAATTAAAATAATTAAACATGGAAATAAAATCCTAGTCTATCTCAACTAGGTAATTGCCAAGATGAGGACTCTTGAGGCGGTGGAGAAGGTTATTTCCGCTCCCAGGTCGTGGGCTTAAGTAAATTCCGCACTCCAGCCCAAATCCGCGCGCTCAGGCCCAACTTCTAGATTCTCGGCCCATGTTATCCAGTCGTATGCCCATACGGCATGGCTTTCCAGCGGCAAGCCCTTACGGCGTGCTTTCCAGACTCTCCAGATTTACTTCACTTTTCTCGACTGCAAACTCTCCACAATCTTGGCCAATTCCTTCATATATGTGTTAATCATCTGCAATCATTCCCAACACATTTTCTTCCACCAAACACGATTGTGAGGCAATTAACATATCAAAACAATACCAAAAATGGCCCAAAATATGTATGTAAATATAGCCCAATCAGTTAGTTTTTAAAAAAAATTCATTTTGCATTATTCAAAATGCATAACGTTAGTTTTTAGAAAAGTTTCGTTATGCATAATTAAATGCATAACGTTAGTTTTTTATAATTTTTTGTTAAAAAATCGTTAATTTAACAAATTTTCGTTTTGTCCAATTCGTTAATGCATAACGTTAGTTTTTAAAAAAAAGTTTCATTATGCTTATTTTCTATAATATAATAATATCAATATGATTATTTTTAATTTTTTAAGTTATCATTATGCACTCATAATTTTGTACATTTTTACATTATCGTTATTAAGATAACGTTAATTTCTAAAGATTAATCGTTATACAATCTTTAGGGTTTCGACCTTTTCTAACCCTAAAATACATGAAATCTGGATTTATATGATAGGGGTGTGTGTGTGTGTGTGTGTGTGTATTTATTGGGTAGTTATTAAAAAATGTAAATAGTACACTTACACAATGATTGGGATGTGGGGACGAGTGTATCATAGGGGTATTTTAGACATTTACCTCTAAATTGCCCAAATAACTCCCTATCCTTATATCTTTTTTTTCAATTACTATTCTATTTTGTCTATATTTATATATTTACACTTCAATTTTATTATTTTATGTCTCGGTGATTTCGACATAGAGATTTCATGATTAGAGATTTATTCTTGTGTTAATGAACTTATATGTTTATGTAATTAAATCAAACAAGTGGTATTGAAGCCACTCTATTGTCGAATTTCTGAGAATTGATATCACGACTTTAATTAATTGTCATATTTTTATGGATATATAATTTGGAATTTGTATTGAGTGATAAGATATTGTTCTTGTTTCGGATTCCGATTCACAATTCTCGTTGAATGGAGTTCATAATTATGGATTTTGAGTTTTATTAATTATTGATTATGGTAAATCGTACTTTTAGTTCAGTTTTATGGTTGAATTTTTATTCAAAATTTTGGATTAAGGGAATATTTCATTTCATAATCGAGGAAAAAAAAAGGCAAAGCAAAAAGTCACGTAAAACTTTGGTATTCAATAGCCAAATTTTGGGGGGTTTGGGCCGTTGGTTTCTAGCCGATTTTCGACTGATTTAGGAGTCGATTCAGTCAGGTGGTTGAGGGGTTATTTTGGACTTGTTGAGAGGTGAGACAAATATTTTGATATATGGATCGAGGTCTACGAGTTGAAGGCGGTGAAATCTAGCCGGAAAATTTACGCAAACCTGCTGCCTGAAAACAATGCTGTGAACTTGCATGTTGAATTTTGCCGTTTCTAGAAACGGATTGTAGACCATGACCACTCCAAACTTATACAAATGGGATCCTTTATTTCAGATTTGGAGTCTAACCCCTGTTTCACGATCAAATTTATGAAGTTTTTCTTCCATTTTTTCGTCAATTTTAATTTATTATGTTCTAGTTTAATTTTATGATTGTTTTTAGGGTTCACCCCACCCAATTAGGGTTTATAATTATTTTTTAGTATTTAATTTTCAAAGTGTTGATCTTGAGTTAAAATCTAGCTCATGATTCAATAATCTGAAAATTCAGAAGCTGTTGATCATCGGTTTGTGATCAAGATTGCATGAAAGTTCCATGCAGGTGCAAGTGTAGTGGAAATTTGCTCAAGAATCAGTTTGTGGTTAACTACCTTGCTAAAGAAGGAAATTAGCTAGGGTTAGTTGTGAGCGGTTGAAACTAAGTGCCACGTGGGTTTTGCAGTTGAGAGCAGTTATTTTCTGAAGCATTAAAGAACTGGTTTCCAGCTGTGATTGAAGAGATCAGAAAGTGAGAGAAAGGGAGAGAAAGAAGGAAGAGAAGAAAAGCTTGTAGCAAGAGAGAGAGGAGCTGAGAGAATATTCGTGTGATACATCTCAGTTCATAAGATTGTGTATCTTCATTCTTGTTCTTGAGTGATTATACATTGAATGATTGTAATCTTTGTGTTACCAATCAATAAAGAAGCAAACTCTCTTTTCATAGTGGACGTAGATCAAAATTGATCGAACCACTCTACATCCTTGTGTTTATAGCTCAAACTCTTGCATTCTTGATTGTTGCTGTGTTGCTATGATTGTGAATCCAACAATTGGCGCCGTCTGTGGGAAGAGAAACCAGCCAATCAAGAATGGCATCTACACGGTTCGATGTTGAGAAGTTGACAGACAAGATCGACTTCGGGCTATGGAAGATGAAGGTGAAAGCTCTTCTAATCTAACAAGGATTAGGTGCAGCTTTGAAGAAGGAAGAAGCAAGTGACAAAGGCAAAGAAAAGGCTGAGGATCTGGTGCAGATCAAAGAAAAAGCACACAGCCTGATCATCCTTTGCCTGGGAGATAAAGCTCTGAGGGAAGTTTCAAAAGAAAAGACAGCCATAGCGGTTTGGGAGAAGCTTGAGAATCTATACAATCTAAAAACCCTTGCCAACATATTGTATATGAAGCAGAAACTTTTCTCATTCAAAATGGTAGATGATAAATCTATCTTGAAGCAAGTGGATGAGTTCAACAAACTCATTGATGATCTGGAGAATGTTGAAGTGAAGCTCGAAGAAGAAGATAAAGCACTGTTGTTGCTGTCTGCACTACCAAAATCTTTTGAAAATTTCAAAAATACTCTATTGTTTGGCAGTAGAGACACAATCACTTTGGAAGAAGTGCAGATAGCTCTCAAGTGCAAAAACTTGCAGAAATCAACTGGCAATGGAGGCTCTCAATCAACTGGAGAGAGTTTGCACATCAAGAAGAACAATCCCAAAGGTCAGCACAAGAAACCCTCTTCCAAAGGAAATCAGAAGGCTAAAAAGAAAACAAATGAAGCACCAAGAAACCCAGACCTGAAGTGCTTTCATTGCCAAGAACTAGGCCATTTCAAGAAGCAATGTCCAAAGTGGCAAGAAATGATGGCCAAATATGCAGCTGAAGATACCAAGAAAGCTCAAAGAAATCAAGCAAATCAAGTAAGCAAGGACACTGGTTATGACTCATGTGATGCTCTCTGTGTTACCACTGATGAGGTTGGCACAGATTGGGTGTTGGACTCAGGCTGTAGTTTTCATATGACCC
This sequence comes from Perilla frutescens, assembly GCA_026008535.1. Lineage (NCBI taxonomy): Eukaryota > Viridiplantae > Streptophyta > Magnoliopsida > Lamiales > Lamiaceae > Perilla > Perilla frutescens. The sequence continues at coordinate 12,384,189 of BRKX01000003.1, read as the reverse complement.
CAATAAAAGAATGATTCTCAAGTCTGAAGCTGATCAATGGAGACACTGTGCTTCTTGGAAATGATCAGGTATGCAAAGTTATGGGAATTGGATCTGTGAAGATTAGAATGCATGATGGTATAATCAGGTCCATAAGCAATGTAAGATATATACCAGAGCTGAGAAGAAATCTAATATCTCTTGGCCTATTTGATACTATAGGATACACATTCTCCTTCTATCAAGGAAGAATGACTGTATCAAAGGAAGGGAAGGTTGTAATTGAAGGCAAAAAAAAGAATGAGCTCTATTTCTTGGTTGGCAGGACTATCTCTGCACAGGCTCACCATTCCTCAGCTGGTGATAACACCTACTTGTGGCACAGCAGGCTTGCTCATGTAGGTGATAAGGGCTTGCAGGAACTTGCTAAGCAAGGATTGCTCATGGGAGATAAGATCACTAAATTGCAGGTGTGTGAACACTGCATCTATGGCAAGGCAAGAAGACAGAAGTTCAACACAGCAACTCACAGCACTATAGGCATATTGGAATATGCTCATTCAGACCTCTGGGGGCCAGCCAAGGTTCTTACTAAAGGTGGAGGCAAGTTGTTCATGTCTATAATAGATGATTACTCCAGAAAGGTCTGGATCTATATCTTGAAGTCAAAAGATAAAGCATTTGGAAGATTCAAAGAATGGGTTGCTGCTGTTGAGAATAAGACAGGAAAGAGGCTTAAGGCTTTCAGAACAGACAATGGCCTTGAGTTTCTCTCTGAGAAATTCATGACATTTTGTAAAGAAAGGGGAGTTACAAGGCATAGGACTGTTCCTGGAACACCACAACAGAATGGGGTGGCAGAAAGGATGAATCAAACCCTGCTGGAGAGGGTGAGATGCATGCTGAGTAGCTCAGGATTATCAAAAGCATTCTGGGGTGAGTTGGTATGCACTGCAGCATACTTGATTAATAGAAGTCCCAGCTCTGCTCTAGCTTTCAAAACACCTCAAGAAATATGGAGAGGTGCTCCTGCCTCATATGATTCTCTCAGATCAGTGGGGTGCCTTTCTTATGCTCATATAAAGCAAGACAAACTGGAGCCTAGAGTAGTGAAGTATGTGTTTATTGGTTATCCTACTGGAGTGAAAGGGTATAAGCTGTGGGTTATTGAGGCTCAAAAGTTCATAGTCAGCAGAGATGTAACTTTTGATGAATCTCAATTCCCTTTGAAAAAAAGGGAAGATCAACTTAACACATCTGTGGAGATCAGCCATGATCATCAATAATATGACAATGATGATGAATCTGATGACTCTCAGGATGAGCCAACAGAACAAGAAGAAGTTCAGAATCTAAGCTCCTATCAACTTGCCAGATATAAGACAAGAAGATCTATAAGGCTTCCTACCAGATATGGGCAAACTGATCTAGTATCTTTTGCTCTATATTCAGCACTTGAGGTGGAGTCTTATGAACCAAATAGCTATTCTGAGGTAATCTCTTGCTCAGAAAAGGAGAAATGGTTGGTTGCCATGGAGGAAGAGTTGCTGTCACTCAACAAGAATCACACCTGGAAGATTGTTGAGAAGCCTATGAATCAGAAGCTAGTAGGCTGTAAATGGATATTCAAGAAGAAACCAGGTGCTACAGAAGGAGCTGGAGTAAGATTTAAAGCAAGGCTTGTAGCCAAAGGTTTTTCTCAGAAGGAAGGAGTGGATTATAATGAGATCTTCTCACCTGTGGTTAAGCATTGCTCTATCAGAATCTTGTTGGCATTAGTGGCACAGTATGATCTAGAGTTACATCAAATGGATGTCACCACAGCTTTTCTCCATGGAAGATTAGTTGAAGATATCTACATGCAAATACCTGAGGGTATTCATGTGGAAGAAGCTGATAAAAAGGCCTACAAGCTGGAGAGATCACTGTATGGATTAAAGCAAAGCCCCAGACAGTGGTACCTGAGGTTTGATGAGTACATGATATCAAACCAATTCTGCAGAAGCTTGTTTGATAGTTGTGTTTACTACAAATCTGAAGGAAATTCATATACTTACTTGCTATTATATGTTGATGATATGTTGATAGCAAGTAATTCAGTTGCAGGAATCAGAAGTACAAAGAAAACTCTTATGGCTGAGTTTGAGATGAAGGATCTTGGTGAGGCTAAAGTGATCCTTGGAATGCAGATTAAAAGAGTTAGACATGAAGGAAAGATCACTCTCACTCAAGAATCCTACCTGGAGAAAGTCTTGTGCAGATATAATATGAATCTAAGCAAGTCTGTCACAACACCTCTAAAGCAAGGATTGAAGATGAGTGTTTCTCAAAGCCCTCAGAATGAAGAAGAAAGGAAGAGAATGATACTCATCCCATATGCAAGTGCAGTAGGTAGTCTTATGTACTCTATGGTGTGCTGCAGACCTGACTTGGCATTTGTGATGAGTGTTATTAGTAGGTTCATGAGTGATCCTGGCAAAACTCATTGGGAAGCTGTAAAATGGGCAATGAGATACATTAAGGGATCAAGTATGAAGGGGTTGGTGTTTAAGAAAAACACTAAGGAAGAAGAAGCCTTGATTGGATATGTAGATGCTGACTTTGCTGCAAATGTTGATACAAGAAAATCCTTAACAGGCTATGTGTTTACTTTATTTGGAGCTGCAGTCAGTTGGAAAGCATACCATCAATCAGTAGTTGCTCTTTCAACTACAGAAGCTGAGTATGTAGCTCTTACAGAAGCAATCAAGGAGAGTATGTGGCTGAAGGGAATACTCTCTGAGTTTGGCTTGATTCAGGAGAAGGTTACAGTTTTCTGTGACAATCAAAGTGCCATTCACTTGGCAAAACACCAGGGATATCATGAAAGAACTAAGCACATAGATGTTAAACTTCATTTTGTGAGAGATCTGGTGGAGAAGGAAAGTATTTCAGTTGGTAAGATAGATACTTTGGTGAATCCAGCCGATTGTCTTACCAAGGCCTTACCAACAACAAAGTTTGAGCTCAGTCTTGAGCTCATTAGAATGAGTTGATTCGAAAGAAAGAAAAGGGAATGCAGCAGCAGGTGGAGCTGCATTCAAGGGGTTAGGAAGCTGAAGTTCAGTATAGTTCTTAAAGAAGTGAATCAAGAGCTAAGGTGGAGAATTGTTGATCTTGAGTTAAAATCTAGCTCATGATTCAATAATCTGAAAATTCAGAAGCTGTTGATCATCGGTTTGTGATCAAGATTGCATGAAAGTTCCATGCAGGTGCAAGTGTAGTGGGAATTTGCTCAAGAATCAGTTTGTGGTTAACTACCTTGCTAAAGAAGGAAATTAGCTAGGGTTAGTTGTGAGCGGTTGAAAGTAAGTGCCACGTGGGTTTTGCAGTTGAGAGCAGTTATTTTCTGAAGCATTAAAGAACTGGTTTTCAGCTGTGATCGAAGAGATCAGAAAGTGAGAGAAAGGGAGAGAAAGAAGGAAGAGAAGAAAAGCTTGTAGCAAGAGAGAGAGAAGGAGCTGAGAGAATATTCATGTGATACATCTGAGTTCATAAGATTGTGTATCTTCATTCTTGTTCTTGAGTGATTATACATTGAATGATTGTAATCTTTGTGTTACCAATCAATGAAGAAGCAAACTCTCTTTTCATAGTGGACGTAGATCAAAATTGATCGAACCACTCTACATCCTTGTGTTCATAGCTCAAACTCTTGCATTCTTGATTGTTGTTGTGTTGCTATGATTGTGAATCCAACACAAAGAAATGATTATTATGGTTGATTATTTTAAAAATATGATTTATAACTTTTATAATTTCAATCTTTTTTGTTTATATATGTGACTAGGTTGATTATATTATAATTAATTTTTATTTTTTTTAATATCTATTATTAAACTTGTGAATTCAATCATGGAATACGAATTGGAATACCAAATCTGGAATAGAGGATCTCATTCCAAACTTTCTAACGTTGGTCTCGATTTCAGGATTTGTTGATATTTTGGAAGGAAGATAAGAAATAATTTAAATAAATATAAAAATGATAATTACTTAAATAAAAATTAATGATCTAAACGTGAAGACAGAAAATAAAAAAAAAAACTTTGAAAATAATAAAATACTTTGGAGTACTGTTCAGATTATTAAAGTTGGAGACAAAGTAGTGTATTGGGCTCGGATCGATCAGATCTTTGTGCCCCATGTCATATTTCGTATTTTTGTATGTCCTAATTAATTTTTTAAATTTTTTAACATGTTGTAATTGAGAAAAGAATGAACCATAAATAAAAAATTAAATTAATCTAAATTATAATAAATTAAAAATCATTTTATTAAGCAAAACAGCAATATGACAAAATAGTCTCATTCGGATCTAAAAATGTAGGTTTTCCAGTTATTTATAGAACAATGTAAGCGTGCTAACTAAGCTAGACAATCGACGGCAGCTAATGTTGATCCGCTTGAACCATGTTGATCTAATGGTGGTGAGTAATTCAGCTGTGGTCCATGCATGAGAAAATATGAACGCATGCCACGTGTACAGTTGCAGTTAGTTATTAGTTGTGCTGCTGCACTGCTGTGTCTCCCAAACCTTATTCACGGTTGCTGCTCACATTTTATTCATAGTTGCTGCCACTTATTTTGCTCTCACTTTACATGGTCACCATCTTTGCATGGCAAACTCAACACATGCTATTGGCCTTTGTGGGAAGATTTAAAAAATTGAAGAAAAGTCTAATTATGATCGACATAAAAAAGGAAAAAGAGGTGTGAAAGCAACTCTTTTTTGAAGACGAAAAATTTTAAGAATTTTAAAGATTATAGTGTGAAAGCAACTTTACAAAGTGCGTGACTCGTGAGAAAAGAACCGATCTCCAATTTTCCCCTAAATAAAAAATATCACCATTATTAATTAAAAATATGATGGCTAAAAGAGTAATTTTAATAAAATAAATATTGTTAAATAATAAATCAAATTATAGTAAAAATATGATGGCTAAAGATGTTGGCTCTCCTATCTGCCTGCCATTAGTTGTCATTTTTTTAGATCAACTCTCATCCAAGGTGGTGGGAGGAAATGAAATCTTCTAATAATTTTCTGAATATCCTTGATGTCTCATTTTGATTTTTATTAAATTTTCATCTATTTTTCTACAATTTCATTTTTTATTGATTTAGTTTAATATTATAATCAGCTGCTGAATCATCATCATCACCTGAAGAAGAAGAAGAAGAAGAAGAAGAAGAAGAAGAAGAAGAAGAAGAAGAAGAAGAAGAAGAAGAAGATGTCGATGGCGATGATGATGATTCAGCAGTTGATGATGATGTAGAGATGGTTGGATATTCTGATGAAATTACATATATGAAATCGCAAGTGGCGAAGCCCGTGAGGCCAGACGATTGGGGAATTATGTCGATCGTTGGATTAAAGGGTTCGGGAAGATCGTACCTGGCGTGGAGGGTTTTCGAAGACATAGGAAAAGAGCGAGGAGAGTATTTTTGACACGACCCCAAATTAATATCTGATTAATATGAAGTGTGACTGGCACGACTCGATCCCAATAAAGGATGGATCAAGGCACGAACCGGAAATAATTGAATTAAAGAAGGAACTACTGTATTCCAGGAACGATAATTGTTGTGAGCTCGAATTCTGAACTAACTTTAAGTACTCACAAGAGATAGAATAATAACAGTACTTAATTGATTATCGAGTTATGAAACTCGTCCAGAACAAAAGCTGAAATGTCGAACTTGTGATATAACTGAGTTGCGGAAGCAAAAGAAAGACAATAATAATAATATAGTAATACAAGGTCATCTGAGCCTTGTACCAAAAGAACTCCACTCTCAGCACTTCTCCCTTCCACACCAGCTCAACCTGCACATTTAAAAACAAACATGCAGGGCTGAGTACAAGGGTACTCAGTGAACACATTGCCAAAATATTTTTGAACTGAAACTCATTTTCTTGTCATGCATCTGAGTAAACACACAGGGGTTTTATCTAAAAAGGCCCTATGTTTTACTAAATCATTTTATGTCATTGAGCGCTCTTTTCTGTTGTATGATCATCCATATCCCACTGAAAGTCGAGGAATAGCTCCGCTCAGCCTTTTCCACGAACGTCGGGGAATAGCTCCGCTCAGCCTTTTCCCTCGAACGCTTAACATAACTAAATGCCGAAGAATAGCTCCGCTCAGCCTTTTCCACGCACATTTAGCATCGTCGATGTCTTAGTCAGGAATAGCTCCGCTCAGCCTTTCCCTCTTCCTAATATCACCGACTCAAGTGTACACTAACCTCGGTTAACACGCTAAGTTAGCACGAGGCCCGATCGATTTAAGAGTTAGAAAGCCCCTTGCGAGCTAACTAAATGCAGATAAGGATATCATACAAAACAAAACATTCTATGCATGACAATAATTTATTTGCATCAGAATTTATTAACTGCAGGTGAGTAAAAACTCAAATCATTATTTGGACTAAGAGTCCGTTAAAAAGAAAGCCCACCTTTCACCGAGATTTAAACACTTGAACTGCAGCAAAAGTTCCTCCTCGCACTTTATCTTGCACTAGACAGCTCGCCTTCATAGAGTTAACATAAATTTTGAGTACGTTGAACCAAATACGCTGTTTGGACTCAACATGAAATTGAAGGCCTATTAGGGTCTAGTATCCGTTCTAAATTTTCTTTTACTTAAGGTTTAATCTCGACCCTAGTTTTTAACCGTCTAAAGACATACATCGACATCATTTAAGGTGTCAAAAAAAATTCCTCAACATCCATCGCAAGTTGATTCTAAAAATAAGATCAACATTAAGCTTAGATTGAACAACATTCTGCACAACGATAAACTTTGCAGAATTTTCTGTTTTGACTCGCTAGGGTGCAGGGGACAAGCCATACACCGTTGGAAAGCCACAGAAGTCTACTTTACGTCTAAATTTACGGTTACTCAAGACGATAACTAACGAAAAAGTTATGACCGTTTTACTAGAAGGTGGCAGATCTGCCAGAATTTCCGAAAACAAACTCGTGACCTGACTTTGAAGATTTTTCACGATCGATTCAGGAAGAGTTACGGACTGAGATATATACCATTAGAAAGCCATGGAAGTCTAGAATTTTTACAAATTTATAGTGGCTTAGTATGATAACAAATGAAACGGATATACCCGTTTTACTAAAAGGTGGCAGAACTGCCATGACTTCATGAAAACCGAAACATAACCCAGCTTTGCCGATTTTTCATAATTTACTCAGAACGAATTAGAGAATGAGACCTATACCATTGGAAAGCCACTTAAGTCTAGTTTCCGGAAAAATTTACGGTGTCTCAATCCGATGTAAAACGAGGGAGTTATGCTCATTTAACCGAAAGGTGGCAAGTCTGCCGAGAGCGAAGTGCGCGGGCGCGCGACCTGTGCGCGCTCGCGCGGCCTCTGCGCGCTCGCGTTCGTCCCCGTGCTCGCGCGTAACTGAGGCCGAGAGTCGCATGCATGACGATAGACGCCAAGAAACTCGATACACAACCATACAACACCATAAACTCAACACCAAACTTCACAAACCTATCTATAATATTGAAATCATGCACTTTAACACATCAACATCATCTCAAACATGCCTATACATTAATCAACTCAATATTCATCAAACATGCTTTAAAACACAAACAAAATATATATATATCGATGCCGAAAACTAAACAACATAACTACAAAACTATAGTTTTCGAAATACCTCTCAAGACAACAATGGAGAATGTTGGAAGAACTTGGAAGAAGATGGAACGGTGGAAATGAAGCTTCCAACGTCCAACGACGACGTCGGAAACGGAACGGTGAAGAACGGCTGCAACGAGATGGAGTTCTTCTTTGTGAATGGCTGCAACTTATCCTCTCCTTTACTGTTCTCTCTCTCGATTTCTCACGCAAGAATTGAAGATGAAAAGATGGAAGGGAGATGAAGTAGAAGAAGTTGGGTGCTGTTTTCCTCCTCTCTCTCTCTCTCTCGATAGTTTGCATCAAAAGACAATGAATGGACGATGATGAAATGGAGAAGATGATGAAGACCGAACACTCTAGCTCTCTCTCTCAATCTCTATATGTAATCCATTACATATCTAACTTGCTATTTCCTTTTTTTTTTTTAAAGTGACGTAAAGTATGGGGAGGTGAGGGGGAAAGGTAAGGGGAAAGGCATGGGTGAGGTGAGGGAGGTCATGCCTTGGTTGACCAAAATAAACTACCCGATCGTTCGACTATCGTGATATTTTCCGTCTTCGAAAAAATCCCGAACTAAACCGACATTGCCAAAATAATTCACTTACTTTAAAATAATAGTTATTTGAAATTATTAATTTTTAAAACACTGCTTTAAAATACTGGTTTTAAATCCTCAACAATTAAAACATCCGAACTAGAGAATATCTAGTTCTCTCGGATTTTAATTCACCCTGTTTAAATTATCTGAATTTAAACACTAATGACTGGAGAATATCTGATTCTCCTAGTCCTAAAAATATTTATCGGAATATCTAATTCACGATAAATACACACCGCAAATTTAAAAGAATAGGAATTGAATTTATCTAAAATTACAATTCCGGCTTTCCATAACTAAAAGAGGATTAAACCCAAACTGAAATAATTAATTCACCTATGGGAATTAATTGATCTTGAATTCCATGAAACTTAACGGATACTTTCGACCCTAATCTGACTGGAAATTACTATACTAAATAGTAATTTCAACAATTAAATGAAATTAAGCAGTAATTATTTTACGGGGTATTACAATTTTGACCTCGGCATGTGGGTGACCGTGGGCGCCAACTATCAAAGTGAGGATATCCTCCTGCGTATTATCAGGTAAATTTTATTTTTGGTCCCGTTAGAATAGGGTCAAAACACTTTTAATCCCAAAAGTTACTTTTTTGGTCTCAAATGATATTTTTTCGATAATCTTGATCTCATAAGATACTTTTTTCGATAATTTTGGTCTCATAAGATATTTTTCCAACAATTTTAGTCTCATAAGATATTTTTTCGATAATTTTACTTCCAAACTATCAGAGAAAGTTAACAACAGTTAAAATCAAGGTCAAAAAATGGCATCCTCAAGCACATCAACAATATCAAAATAAATACCAACAAAAAATTCCAAAATAATTTCAACACTAATACTGAACCATATCAATAGATGCAAGAGAAATGCCCAATAAAACCATCATTTCATGCGTTTTGACCTTGACTTTAATGGCAGTTAACTTTCTTTGTTAGTTTGGGACTAAAATTTTTGAAAAATATCTTATGAGACTAAAATTGTCAAAAAAATATCTTATGAGACCAAAATTTTTGAAAAATATCAATTTTTCCTTAACGAAAATGATCCTATTGAATGTCTATTTATGAGGTCAAATTTCATTAAGGAAATCTCTAATGCATCCTAAGCCCTCTCTCGAGACACTCAAGTTATAGGTTATATGCTAGGTCCACCGTCTCCGATAGAATCCTACACATGTACTTACCAAAAGCTCCTAAGATTTCAAGCCTCACACTAAGTCTCAATTCTCTCGAATTTATTGACAAAGGTGTCTCGTACTTAGGGTTCTTCTATTGAGACTCATCTCTCGAATTATAAATCAATAGATAAAATCGTGTCAATTAGTGATCAATTAACTAACACCCACACATAACATAAGCACAAGAAATGAAATAGGATCATAAACAATCAATAGAAATAGAAATGCATAAATACCCACATAATCTCAACCCAAAATACAAAATAATCTAGCCTAACATAATACAATCCAAGGACTAAATCATCTCAAAGAAAATAAGGATAAAAAATAAGAAAAGAAACTTGATACAACCTGGAAGTTGGGTCTCGACTCCTCTCTTACTTCATCTCATCTCCTCTTTGCTCCATCTTCAAGTCATTACTCCTTATTCACCCTAGTTAGGTGGAAATCCTAGCTAGGGTGTGAATTTGATAGGTGGCTAGGAATTGAAAGGTGTGGGAGAAGATGATTTTTTATGTAGAGGAGTTTTTGGGTGTGGAGTGGTGGAAATGGATATGTGTGGGTGTAAAAATTGGAGAAAAAATAGTAAAGAAGAAGAAGAAGAAGCGCAGATCTGAAAATCTGGGCTAGGGAACGACACTGGCACGGTCGCGCCCCCAGTCGCGTCCGAAATAAAGGAAAACATGCCCTAGTATCGAAGCAGGTCACTCGCGCCTCAGGTCATGCTGCGACTCGTGCCTGGAGGCGTGAGTGCGTCGGTCGCACTGCGACTTGTGTCTCCGGTTCTGCACCGACATCTTTCACGGTTTTACTCCGTTCTCCCTCGTTTCTAGTCTGATTGAGGCGATTCAACTTGCAACGCATTCCTCATTAGATTCTCTATCATCCTATGGTATTGGATCACTCAAAAATACATTAATTCATCCTCCATTTCCTGTGAAACTCTAACAAGAAACAAAACTTTCAAACTTGGAGGTTAAAAATGCAAATTGTGTTAAAGCACGTGCAATACTCTTCAAATCACTTCATGTAAACCACAAAATATTGTACAAAAACACCACTCATCACCTAACAGTGTTGGAAATATATGATTTATATGTATATATTTTTAATTTACAGTTTTAGCACTGTCATTTCTAATTTTAGCATTATCATTTCTAATTTTAGCATTAACATAACTCTTATTTAGCATTAGCATTAGCACCCCCTATTAGCATTGTTGGTGATTCTACCATTGTTGGCAATGTGTGATGTATCTATATATTTTGTTACTTTTATCATTATCGTTTACAGTTTTAGCATTGTCATTTCTAATTTTAGCATTAGCATTATTTAGTACCCCATGTTAGCATTGTTGGAAATGATACCATTGTTAGCAATGTGTGATGTATTTGTACATTTTGTTATTTTTATCATTATTATTTACAGTTTTAGTATTGTCATTTCTCGTTTTAGCATTAGCATAAAAAAATTGTCAGGGCATTATAAACCAACAAAGAACAAATATTGTTATAGTTTGTTAAATTAACATTATCATGTCAGATGTTAGCATTATCATTATCATTCTTAGCATTAGAACACACACGCGCGCGCGCACACACACACACACATATATATTTGAAAAAAGTTTAACATGAACATTATAAATCCAAGGCATGACACATTTTGTGGTACTAGCATTATTGTTCACTTAATTGGCATTATCATATATCATTATAGCATTATCATTTACACTACTGTTCACTACATTTATCTTTATCATTCAATTATGTTTTTAGCTTTGTTATTTTGTTTATTAACAGTATTATATAAAAATTTGTAGGTGTTAAAAGAGCTACAACAGATAAAAGTACAAAGAGAATAAAAGTTAAAACTGCCCACACTCATCAAGATGATGTAAGCAATGAGATGCTTTACAAATATCCATCATTGTAAATAAAATTCAAACAACCCAGTAAAAATCTTCAAAGTGGTGCCAACACAATCTACAAATTAAATAAGATACAACTAATCATGTTAATGCTAAAATTTATATCTTCTTTGATAATGCTAAAACTAGTCACAGTAATGCTAAAACTAATTACAATAATTTTAAAACATATCATAGTAATGCTAAAAGGATTCATCATTGTAGATAACCACATGTTCATTAATCAGGTATATAAAATTCAAACAATCCAGGAGAAATCTACAAAGTAGTGCCAACACAATCTGCAGATTAAATAAGACACAACTAATCACGTTAATGCTAAAATTTATATATTCTTCAATAATGCTAAAACTAGTCACAGTAATGCTAAAACTAATTACAGCAATGCTAAAATCTATCATACTAATGCTAAAAAGATTCAGCACAAATAGAATAGAATTTCTAAATTATGAAAATACCCCAGTTCATTAAAATAACCCTAATATTATAAAAATGCCACCGCATTACTGAAACTCAGGTACAGATCTTCACCGTTCAAAAATTGAAGATCTACGATTCTAATTAGTTCTTAGTTCTCACATGGGGCTCTGATTCTCATTTCATCCATTCTCTCTATATATGTGTATATATATAAAGTCTAAGTTATTTAATTTAGCAGTCACGTCACTTTTTGTTAGATAAAGTTTTAACACCGCTAAATCTCAGAACCTTGAATCGGTAGTTTTGGATCCTTCAAATCTTAAATCGGTAGAATCCATCTTTTAGTATCTATATCAATGGATAAATCATTTTTCAGGATTGAATAGATAATTCTCCTTAAATAATTTATACAATTGCTTCAAAATAAATAATTACAGTATTCAAAACTAAATATACTTCTATAATTAGATGTCAGAATATATAAATGTAAAATAAAATAGTTTGCTAATTAAGCAATTCGGCAAGCTAGATGTCTAATTAAATTGGGTAAATTACGCATTGATGTTTGACATTTCAATTTTGACATTTGAATATTTACACCTTGATATCTGACCTTATAAACTTTTATTAAATCTATCATAAGATCAAATATCTAATATCATATAGTCTACATGGACGGCATGTGCATTTTTATAATGTCACATTAAATAAAAGCAATATAAAACTTAGATTTTAACCCTAAAACAACGTGTTCAAATATAAAAATAAAAACAAGAACATCTGAATTTCAACTCAACCTGGTCATCTCATCTCTAAATATTAAAGTCATCTCATTTAATAATCCCAACATATTTCAAACATCAAGACCCATCCTCTGGGATTTATAAGTAGAGAGGGTTAGCCTCTAATTGTGATCTTGATCGATTGAAAATTAAACAAAAACTATTCAAAACTTCATTCATGAATAGTTGGAGAAACTCCACTTTCTCTGAGTAATTGAGTTCTTCTCCTTTATCTTCTCTTCCCGCAGCATTTTCCTACCTATTTTGTTTTAATAATAATATTAACGAGAAGATGAAAATATATAATAAATTTGATAGTCAAACTAAAAATATGAATAAATCTGTTAAAATATTCAATATCTCATAATGAGCCAAAATGATTTTCATTTCAACTAAAATATAAATTTGAATGTCATAATTCACAAACATAAAAAATGACAACTAATATCATATACTCTGAAAAACAATAATCCGTGCAATGGTGTAATATGATAACTGCTTGACAAGTGTTCTACGATATGTTTGGGACAGATGTAAGAACAGTAAATAGAAAGCAGTAAATAACGCACGAGATTGGTAACCCAGTTCGGTTAATCAACCTACTCTGGGAGGACTTCACCCAAATTTGAAGATTCGACTGTTACTCCTTCATGAAGTGTATTAAGGTTCTTACACATATAGGACTCCCTCATTATGTCGCACGTTCTTCTCCACGAACTCTTTCGCTAGACGAAAGCTGTAAGATCCCCTTACAACCGTGACACTAGACTCCCTCTAGCTACCCACGACTTCAACTTACAATCTCTCTCGAGATTGCGTACAAAACGGATTAAAACAACCCCTCACATGTTTCACTCAAACACTCAAAAATCAGTCTATCACGTTGAACTGTTTATGGAACAACTACTAGTTAATACATAGGACACAAATGAAATTGACTTACAAATAATATGCTAAGAGAGTCTAAAAAGTCATCCACCGATTGCTGAACATAATCGGTCTTCTTATAATCTTCACTTCTCAATTGTCGTCGAGCATCACCGTCACCAATATGGTAAGTGGATTATGGTTTGTGATCTTCCTAAACGTGTGTAGATACTTTCCTTGGATATGAGGGTTATTTTCAGCTCGGTATCTACTCCACAAAGCAGTCAATCGAACACATCTTGCCTTCCAAGAACGGATCCGCGCAAGATCTTCTATTTTTGGAAACTGCCATATAAAATTGTCCCTGGTTCTGTCTGGGACATCAGAGGGAACAGTTTGCCAATTGTTCTTCTTTTCTCGCACAGCAGAATGAATAGCTTCAGGGACAAACCCAAGCACACATTGTCGAACATATCTCGCCAACACAACACAAACACTTAGTGCATAATGATGGCACTAACAATCTCCCCCTTTGGCGTTTATGGTCGACAATTATCATCGCAATCTGAACAATTCTTGAATAAACTTCACAGATCAAAATATATCAAAACAAGCGATATATTTAAAAACTTTCTGGGACAATTTTATACACTTTCCCTAAATCTGAACCGAGATCAAAACTTGCACAGCGGAACTTTTATCTTCAGGGACATACCCTGGAACACATTGTCTTTTATATCTCACCATTACAAACACGAACCAAGCATTAGTGCATAACGATGACACTAAAAATATCCCCATTTGGCGTTTATGGAAGACAATGACTCTTAATCTGCACACCTCATGAAAAATCTCCGCAGATCAGAAAATATCAAAAAGTGATATTTATAAGAAACTGTCAGGCACAGTTTTCTTATCACGAACTCCCCCTTAATCTAGGCTAGGGAGTTGTCACCAATCATCCACGAACTTCCCCTTAATCTGGGCTGAGGAGTTTTCACCAATCATCATAATTGTCCAAAACAATTTATAAGCTGCGAACTCTCTCTTAATCTGGGATAGGGAGTTGTCACCAATCATCCACGAACTCCCCCTTAATCTGGGCTGAGGAGTTTTCACCAATCATCATAATTGTCCAAAATAATTCATAAGCTGCGAACTCTCACGACACACCGCAGCTTCTCTTCATCTGCATTTCATATCATCTCTGTGATGATCTTCTTCCCCATGCTATCATCACTTCTCCCCCTTAGTGGTTGCCATAAAAGCCAAAGCTTCAGGCGGGAGACACGTTAGTAGCAACAGCAGCTGGAACATCTTCTGTCACAACACCAGTAGGAGGCGGCTGAACAGCAGCAGCAGGACGAGAAGTGGCAACAGCACTTGTACCTGCAAAATTAAAGTCAACACCAGAAGGACCTGGTGTATCCAGCGGGGAGGAAAAACCAAAGGCATGAGCCTTTTGATCCATCATCAAAGTCTCAAGCTCCTATTTTCGAGACTGGGCAGTCCTAAACTTCTCGGTCCAAGGATTGAATATGCCATTCAAAGAGCACGGCATTGGCAGAGGATTTGGGCGCAGGTCTGTGAGGCACAGATGGCGGCACATCTTCAGCAGAGCTGGCATCAAGATCTGCAGCAGGAATATCACGAGTATGTTGGGCAGAAAATAGCTTTTGGCTGAGCACGAACGGGGGCTTGCATAGATTGGCATAAAATTCATGCAACACAGCCTCTAAAAACAAAGGCACATTATAGACAGATTTTTCAAGCTTCAAATTAAACAGCAGCTAAACCATACTGATTCAGAGTTTGCACTGTTTGACACATCCTCTGGCACAACATCAGCCTCTTCAACAAAAGGGGTCGGAGCTCTAGCATTCTTCATCAACGGCTGGCGAGAAGACAGGGCCAGGCTTAGGAGACATTCAGACACGTTCCTTGTCACACAGTGAGCGGAAGCAAAGGCAGAGGCCTTCTTGGCATTAGCTTTTCGTCGAGCAGACTTGGACTTTTCTCAGGTTCTCAACTGAGATATAAAAATCTCATCTTCATCAGAGTTCTGCTTAGCATCAGCAGAATCAACACTATTCTTAGAGGTAGCAGAGGATTCTTCTAGTTTATCAAGAAATTGAAGCTTGAGCTTCACACCACGGGACTTGGAAAAGGTCCCTCCTTGTTCCAAAACAGGTGGAATAGATCCAACATCAGGTAAGAAAACATCTTCCTCAACAGCAACAACATCTTCAATTCTCATCTCTCAAACTGAGCGGAGGTGAGAGCAACAACATCAGCAGCCTTCGGTGAGGCCTTCTCCCAAAGAAACTTGGATCATAACCACCGGAGTATACATAGAGGCGATTACGTCAGCGACAGATGCTGGCACAAAAATAAAAATCAATGCATCAATTGATACAGCAAACTCTTCTAATGAAGAGGGATCAAGATAGGTAGCATGGCAATCATCGATTCCAATGATGTAGGCTCCACAATCAGGGATAAGGAAAGAACATCTAAAACTCTAAATTAAGATGAGGGTTCCGGAACAGTCACAGAAACTGACTCAGACAGAGTCGCAGACACCTGAGGAGCATCGCAGGGCACAGATGCAGGGACTTCTGTGGGCTCAAACACAACATCACTGCTGGGAACGACGGTAGTGGGAACAGATGTGGAGAACATAAGTGATTTTTATAGTTCTCGAAGAGCCTTTCATAATCACAATTTGAATAAGGAAATAATTGGATTAATTTCCATAATTAGGGATCACTTTCCTTGTCAAATCCACTCTGCACGTCCTCGGGAAGTGGAAACTGGGCAAGAAAATCGAGGGCCCACTAGTCGTTGCAGTTAAAAAGTAACTACTAGAAACTGTGCTTGCATCTGTCAGGCACATATAGAGGCACACATCACACAAGATCATAAAACGCTTGGTCACTTCGTTTTCTCTGTACATAGATCATTGACCAAGACTGTACAAAGATACTTCTCGCAGAGGAGAAGTTTAGAGAACACAAATACCCAATAAGGATCTAAGTGTTTCAAATCTTCCACTATCAAGTGCCTTAGTGAAAACATCCGTAAGTTGGGCATCTTCAACCAGTTCACGAATGAAGTGGTGGCGAATATCTATGTGTTTCATCCGAGTGTGCTGAACTGAATTCTTTGAAATATTTGTCGTGCTCATGTTGTCACAGAGTATGGTAAGCATAGATTATGGCACACCATAGTCAAGCAGCATCTGCTTCATCCACAAGAGTTGGGTACAGCAGCTTCTAGCAGCAATATATTTTGCTTCAATAGTAGACAACGAAATGGAATTTTATTTCTTGATGAACCATGAAACCATATTGTGTCCAAGGAAGAAAAATCCTCCTGAAGTACTCATTTGATCTTAAGTACAACCAGCCCAATCTGCATCACAAAATCCCACCAAACTAGGGTTTGAATCATAGAAGAACCATAGTCCTAACTCAGCAGTATCTTTTATGTGCTTGATTATGTTCTTAACAGAATTCAGATGGCTTTCTTTGGAATCAGATTGATACGGATCGCACACTCCAACACTGTAGAAAATATCGGGCCTGCTTGCAGTAAGGTAGAGCATGCTACCAATCATCCTTCAGTACCAGGTTTGCTCAATAGATACACCCACTTCATCTTTTGACAACTTCAGATATGTTTTCATGGATGTTCTCGTCGTACTGCAGCTCTCCATTCTAAACTTGCTGATCAAGTTTCCTCCAAACTTTGTTTGAGAAACAAAGATTCCATCATCTTTTTGCTTTACTTGAAGCCCCAGAAAGTAGGTTAGTTTACCTACTAATCTCATTTCAAACTCAGATGTCATGTTCTTGACAAAATCATCCACCATTCTGTTTGACACAGATCCAACAACAATATCATCGGCATAAATCTTAACGATGATCTCATCAGATTGTTCTCTTCTGATAAAGAGAGTTCTATCAACTCCACCACGAACATACCCTTTCTCCAGAAGGAACTTGGTTAGCCGTTCATACCAAGCTCGTGGAGCATGTTTGAGATCAAAAAGTGCATTTATCAGTTTGTAAACAAACTCAGGATGGTGAGGGTCTTCAAAGCCTTTGGGTTGGCTAACAAACACATCTTGTTTCTGAGACCTTGCTTCAGTCAGGTCTCTGTTTTCAGAACTGTCCGGCATAGATGCAGGAACATGGATAGTACTATCAAGGCTTTCATCATCAATCTGGCAGCAGGTTCTTCCAGATCATCAACAACGATGTTGATTGATTTCATAATAGTTTTGGTCCATTTGATGAAGACATGATAGGCATGGCTATTCCTCGAATACCCAAGAAAAATATATTCATCTCCTTTGGTGTCAAACTGGCTGCTATCAGTCTCTTAACATGTAACAAGTACTTCCGAAGATGTGCATGTACTTTACATTCGGCTTCTTCCCTTTCCACAGCTCATAGGGAATAGTTATTGTCTTGGGTCTGAAGTACACCCGATTAATAACATGGCAAGCCGTGTTTACCGCATCGACCCAAAGGTTGTCAGGAACATATTTGGCCTTCATCATGACTCGACTCATTTCTTGAAGAGTTCGATCAACAACACCATTTTATTGAGGTATTTTATGGGCAGCAAATTCTTGATCGATGCCTTTTTCTTCACATAACAGTTTGAAGAACACGTTTTCAAACTCTCGATCATGGTCACTTTTTAACCTCACAACATTTGTTCTTTTCTCGCTGAGAAGATAGCAGTTGTACTGCGATCTGTCGCCATCCATCAGTAGAACACTTGTTTTATCTTTGACCAGACATTTGTCTCTTGTAAAGTGAACAAAGAGACCTTGGTCACACAACTAACTAATGCTAATTAAATTAGTTTTTAGTCTCTCCATGAGCAAAACATCTTCCAAGCGAGGCATGCCAGGAACATTCAGCTGACCACGTCCAAGAACTCTTCCTTTGACACCATCTCCAAAGGTTACAGATTGAAATGTACAATCTTTTTTAATATTGTTCAGCATGCTTGCATCTCCGGTCATGTGACGTAAACATCCTCTATCAAAAAATCAACTGCTCTTTGCATGAATGTTGGGAGCAGTATGAAGAACCACATAGTTTCTGTGGTTGTTCCTTGATCCATTCCTACTGTTATTTCTCCTTGGGAACTGATCAGATTGTGACAGACCTCTTCTTTTCATCCTTCTGAGGTCATTGATGAAGTTTCTGCAATGTGGTCGAATGTAACCAGGTTTTTCACAGTAATGACAGACAACACGTGTCTTTTGAGGAGACTTTCTTCGCTGCTGCTTGTTCTTTGGCTCAGCTTTCAATTCTGGAACTGTTGAATCTTTTGTTCCAGATGTCTGTCCTTGACAGAATCTATTATAAGTCTGACTTTCGTTGAATCCAAGCCCGGTATGATCCTGAGGGCTTTTTCCTTTGGAGAGAATTTCATCCAGTTGAGATGATCCTGAGTTCATCATTTTGACAAGCTTCTTTAGGTGTTGGAGTTCACCATTCTGTGCTTGAGTACAATTTCTGGACTGCAACAATTCATTCTGCAACTCATTAAGGCGAGTAGAGAGATTATCTCTTTCTTTCAAGAGATTAGAATTCTCTTTCAGCATGTCTTCATTGACTTTAAACACCATGAGCCAACTGGAATGCAGCTTTTTATACTCATCCATAACTGATTTCTCAGTAAATTCTTCATCATCACTGCATTCTGAAATTTTCTCGACCTCACTGTCAGGAACAGATGCAGACACAGACTCTTTGACAGAGTGTGTCATGAAAGTAATATGATTGCTTACACATTCTTCATCACTTCCACTATCATCAGGCTCATCACTGAAGGTAGAACAATATGACTTGTTCTTCTTTTTTAGATTGTTAGCACACTCGACTTGATAGTGACCATAACCCCCACATTCTCGACACTTTACTTCCTTATATCTGTCTTCATTTGACTAATCATCCTTGGTTCTTCGAGGTTGAGAGAACATATTCTTGCCAGCATTATTTTGAGGATAATTCTCATATCGTTTTGCAAACTTAGAGAAATTCTTTGACAGCATCGCAATTGACTCTGCAAGGTCAGCTATGTCAGGAACATTGCTAGGAACATCAGCACTGGAACCTGCCTGAAAAGCTATGCTTTTTTTCTGCACTGTTTCTTCATCTATCAGCCCCATTTCAAAGGTTCGCAAGGACCCCATCAGTTCTTGTAACTTCATCTTGCTCACGTCTTTGGCTTCTTCAATAGCCGTGACTTTGTAGGTGAATCTTTTGGGCAGAGATCGCAGAACTTTTCGCATAAGTTTCTCTTCAGAAATCACATCTCCAAGAGCAAAGCTTTCATTTGCAATGTCACAGATTTTGACATTGAAATCAGCAAGTTTTTCAGCCTCATCCATCCGGAGGTTCTCAAATCTAGTGGTGAGCAGTTACATACGAGATGCACGAACACTACTTGTTCCTTCAAACGTGGTCTGCAGTATGTCCCATGCATCCTTAGATTTGTCACAGGTGGAGATGAGTTTGAAGACATTCATGTCTACAGCCGAGAAGATAGCGTTCATGGCTTTAGCGTTTAGCCCCATGATCTGGTACTCAGCATCCCCACACTCTTCTTCCGGCTTCAGCACGATTTTACCTTTATCATTTGTCTTTGTGGGAGGCTTCCACCCTTCCATCACCATTTTCCAAGCACGCTCATCAATTGAGCGAATGAAAGCTGTCATTCTAGCTTTCCAGTAGGTATAATTGTTGCCATCAAAGAGCGGAGGTCGCACCGTCGAGGCTCCTTCTTTCATTGTGTCCATCTCGGTAAAATAACATAAAATACACGGATTAATAACCCAAGATCACACCTGAATATAGGTGACCCGCTCTAGTGCCAATTGAAAAATAATAATCTGTGCAATGGTGTAATATGATAACTGCTTGACAATTGTTCTACGATATGTTGGGGACAGATGTAAGAACAGTAAATAGAAAGCAGTAAATAACGCACGAGATTGGTAACCCAGTTCGGTTAATCAACCTACTCTGGGGGGACTTCACCCAAATTTGAAGATTCGACTATTACTCCTTCATGAAGTGTATTAGGGTTCTTACACATACAGGACTCCCTCATTATGTCGTCTGTTCTTCTCCACGAACTATTTCGCTAGCCAAAAGCTGTAAGATCCCCTTACAACCGTGACACTAGACTCCCTCTATCTACCCATGACTTCAACTTACAATCTCTCCCAAGATTGTGTACAAAACAGATTAAAACAACCCCTCACGTGTTTCACTCAAACACTCAAAAACTAGTCTATCACGTTGAACTGTTTATGGAACAACTACTAGTTAATACATGGGATACAAATGAAATTGACTCACAAATAATATGCTAAGAGAGTCTAAAAAGTCGTCCACCGATTGTCGAACATAATCGGTCTTCTTACATTCTTCACTTCTCAATTGTCGTCGATCTTCACCGTCGCCAATATGGTAAGTGGATTATGGTCTGTGATCTTCCCAAACGTGTGTAGATATTTTCCTTGGATAGAAGGGTTATTTGCAGCTCGGTATCTACTCCACAAGGCAGTCAATCGAACACATCTTGCCTTACAAGAACGGATCCGCGCAAGATCTTCTATTTATGGAAACTGCCATATAAAAGTGTCCCTGTTTCTGTCTGGGACATCAGAGGGAACAGTTTGCCAATTGTTCTTCTTTTCTCGCACAGCGGAATGAATAGCTGCAGGGACAAACCCAAGCACACATTGTCGAACATATCTCGCCAACACAACACGAACACTTAGTGCATAATGGTGGCACTAACATACTCCAAATAAACAACAATATCATCTTTCTCACACAAAAAATGCCCACTAAAACCACCAAAAAAGCATGATAAAATATTTAAAATGTGTAAGTGATTGTGTCAGCATGTCAAACTCGGTATTGCATTGACGGGAAATTATATCTCATTGTTGTATGTACTACGATCTATCCATTTATATCATGCCATATCAACACTTTTTAAAATTACACAAACACTATCAATATAATAAGAGTAGATTGTTGTTGTGGCATGAAATCAATGATTAAGAGGTAATACATACAACAATATGGGATAGAATTTCCCTGGCAATCGCTGGAGAACTCTGGTCACTACCCATCTTCAATCTTGTTTTTATTTCTATATGTGAACACGTTTTTGGATTTAAATCTAAATTTTAAAAAAAAAAATTATCTAATGTGGCATTATAAAGATTCATATCAAATTTTTAGCAGTCATATAGGCTATTTAGGATACTGGATAGTTGACTTTTGGATAGATTTGATAAATGTTTACAAAGTCAGATATCAAGTTGTAAATATTCAAAAGTTTAGACATTTTGTTAAAAAAAATTGAAAGATCAAGCATTAATGTGTAATTTACCTAATTTAATTATTATTCAGTTTTGTTTTTAGTTACCTCTTTATAGAACTACTTTTGCAAACTCTTGACTCTATTTTCTTGATTTTTCTTATATCATGTTTTATCTACTTAAATCAAAACTAAAATAAATTTTAGAGTTAATTGCAAAAAAAAAAAATCATTTTAATGATTTCTACAATTTAATTGTATTTCACTAATTTTAGCAATGTATGTAATATAGACTTTCAAGTTGTAATTAAATTGAAATCCTTTTGCCGGCAACTTCACCTACAACTATAAACATAACCATTTCGAATATAACTAGATATTTAGTGATTCCAAAATTGCTACGTTAAGTCTCAAATGTGATGCAATAATTAGAAATGGACAAGTTATTGAAAACAGTTGAGTAGTTTTTTTTTTTTCAGACTATTACTGCACATCAAGCAACTAATAGTGTAGTTATAATACAGATCATCGTCACCTGTGCAACGTAGCTTTACATAAACTATCATCTCAATTGATTAATTATCACTTATAAGTTATGATCACATCGCATTATATATATCTAGTCTATGGTACAATTTAATTTAGGCTTTTAATTACCTATAACCAATTGTTTTAACCATGTTAAATAATCATACATCTGAGGGCGGTCTCTACTTGAATTGGATTACGGGAACTAATTTACACTGCTTGTACCTGTCGATGACAAGCATGGAGAGGGCTGGGAGCCTCGCGTCGTCGGACTTCCACGCCATCCCCAAGATCCGGTGACACTTGCCCCTCACGTAAAAAACTTTGGAGGACGGATGGCGCTGAATTTCAGGCTCAGGCGTCTGAGATGCTGCATGTATTCAGGAGGATCGAGAGATTTATGATTCATTAGCAAACCACAGCCAGGCATTCAACGGAACAAATCTGGGAATGACCACATTATAAATTTAGCAAAGATGTCCGTCTCTAGGAACTCGATATGAGCAGCACGTCCGATTAAGGTATTCAAGTTTCTTCCTTGCAAGGAGATGTCGAAATTGACATCACAGCGCATGAACACGCGATGCTCAGAGGAAGGTGCTCGTATCTGGTCCAGGTATTCGTTTAGCATCTCCAGAAAAAGTTTACCCTTCTTCGAGTAGTCTCCTGAGGATGCAGGGCACATTTCGATTCTGGCGGAATGATATGGAACATAGCCATCCTGAGAATTAATGATGAAAGTAGTTAGCTGCATTACACAAAATTCAATTGCAGAAAGTAGTTATTTCCAACCATATTTGACCTTACTTAGCAGGTCATTTTCGTAAATATACCCGCAAGAAAGCGTATGAAAAACAGACCAAAGAGTTTCCACATCTGCAGTTATAATCTAATACATAATAATGCCTGCCACAGCCAATTTGAAATTTAATTGCTATTTCAAGGACCTTTGCAATATCAAAAGACAGTGTGGAACATGTTAGTTATACCATAAAAATGTTACTATTTTTCTGTGTCCCGTAAAATATTAGATAATTAGATATATGTCATCAGCTAACAAGAAACAAAGCAGTCAAACAAAGAAATATCACATCAAAGTAAATAATGTGGAATATAGTTTCACAAATGTCTGATAATTTTCTAGAAGTTGAAAGGGAAGAAAAAAAAAAAAGGACAGGGCCACAATTAACCCACGAAGGAAGTGAACTACCTGAGGTGAAGATAACAGAATAATATTTCTGAAATGCTCCAATGTCTTTTCCTGAAAAATTAACAGGTATTGAGAAGTTAAAAACTATAGCATACCCTCGCCGAGTAGTGAGTAGGAATGCCTACCGAGTTTTTATACCAGGTAAATTAAGATTCAAAATGCACCACAAATAGCATAAGATAGAACAAAAATTCTAAATGGCAGCACCTCAGTTCTGCACTCTTTAAATTGTTGTCCCATGACCATCCATATGTTTAGAAACCACAATTAAGAACTAAAAACAGATAACGATATCCCTGAACTGAAATCATTTTTCCCTTTCAAATTTTATCAGCAATAGCATAGCATATGTAACTCATAATCCCTACTACTAGCATATGAATTTTATATTCCAGTGCATCCTTCATAAAATGACACATGGACTTTAACTAGTACCTTGCACAGTTTGTATAAGAAAGTATTTTGCAGATCAGGATCATCTGTGAAAGTCAGCTGATGAATGCACTGTGTTCCTTTGAGCTTCTTCAAGAGCCACAAACCCCCGTTAAATAAAGAGTTTGAACTGTAAAGATAACCAAGATGTGGGCCAGAGACTGAGAGATATGTATGCAGGAATCTCAGATATGGCTCCATAATGCTCTCTGCAGGGTGGATGTGAAAATTAGCGATGCACAAGTTAATTGGAGTGAAATTCCGTTTGAGTTTAGAGTTTAAACCTGTTAGTGCGGTTCTCAAAATGATATTTCCGATGGAATGTCCTACAAAGCTAAGCTTAATGGTTCTCAACACCCCAGATCTAGATGCCTTGTCCATTTTCTTTTTTACAAAAGATACAACTTCTTGTGCTAGCCTTTGACCCATTTCTCTAAAGTCTCCAGATGTCTTATCTTCATTAACTTCCGACATAAGAAATTCTGTCTTTGGGTCTATCATAAGCCATTGGTTTCGGACAAGCCTCAAGTCCAGATGATGGCCCTGCACATTCAGTTAACCTTTGCAATTAAAAAGTGCATAACACCTATAGCAGGTAACTGAGCAATGTTATGATAAAATATTATATAAGAGAAGCCATGGCATACATAAAGATCAAAAATTCAAATCAACACAATTAGAAGTTGACTCTGTGAAAGTTAAATATTGAGTGAAGTGCAAAGTAATAACACAATATATCAATATTATCAGTTTCCAGAGAACCAGTATAAAAATAAATACTTGCCCAACACTAGGTAGCATAAGGCCTAATAGCAACAGACTCGGACCCATAACATTTGGGAACCAGATATCACGTGTATCCACCTCATACAAAAGAAAAGTTCAAAAAGAAGACTCGGAGGAAAACCATACTAGCTACATAGTTTTTCAAGTCAAGCATATATCTCTGTTTCCATTACAAAGTTCTTCAGCCAAATCTGAGTGTAACAACCACAAATATATATATATACACACACACACACACACACATATATATAAAGATCAAGATTCTTAATCTAAACCTACAGCCATCAAAAAATCTTTCCTGATCAGTAGTTCCCAGAGTCAGACACGCAATTCTAGAAAGAGGTTCAAACGCCTAAGCAAAATAAAAATTTAAAAAAAAAAAAAAAAACTTGATCTTGATTAACTTGATTAACACTGGAGAGTTGCATATTTTTTGTACTAAACAATGAAAGTAAGCCATGACCATATATAAATACAATATAGTACAGCTGTGACTTATATATCTTAAGAGCACCATAAAACATGCCTGGAATCCATGGACAAAAACTACAATCTTCAGAATGCGACCAGTTTGACGAGCGGTACCAGATAGCTTGTTTGAAGGGTTAGAGTCAACCCCAACAACCAAGCCATTTGTATCTTTCTGGTCCAGCTGGTTGAAATACAAATTTCCACTGTTTGAACGAACAGGTGCATTGACAACTCGCTCTACAATTACAATGGGGATATGTGATGGATCTCCAAATATATGCAAGTCTTGAATAGAACGATTATTGATCTGCAGTCAAGCAATACGTTCTCAAATCTGTGTATTGCTCATGTTTCCAACCAATGAGTGATATAATGCCACAATCTTTAAGAGAACTAACCCTCATTTGTGCAATACTTCGCCTATGAAGCTCCGCCCGCATGGCAGCAGTCTGTCCAGGCTACAGAGATTTCCCCCCAAAAAATAAAAAATAAAATAAACACAAACTAGTTTCTATAGCTCATAAAGAAAATACTGAAGATGGTAAGGAATGGAGTGATTATGATGATAGAATTACATCGCCAGTTAACTTCCGTAGAGAGGATCCCCGACCACGTAATCCACGGATAGAGGAATCATCCACTACACTGCTTATAAACTGATGAGGCATCTCAGCCTTAGTGTAAACCATCCAGATTGACCATTCAGCTTTGCGATCAACAGCCCACTGGTTGCAAAGAAATTCAAGAATCTTCTTTGCATTAGCCCTGAAATACCCACAAAAATGATTATTAATTATAATTGGACAATTAGGTTATTGAGAAATACAAGCATGTTCCGCAACCACACAATCTGTGAAATAATATATCATACTTCGCATTCGTAAAGCGTAGCTTGTTACTTCCCTTTCTAACCCTGTGTCACCATTGTTAAGTGCTAAGAGGGAGGTTAAGTTATGGAGTATGATGCATCTTCATTGACTTTAAGTTTATGTCCTGGCAGAAGAACAGGCCATTCTATCTCAGCAAAAGCAAAATCACAATTATATTGTAGAGAATTTTGGGAACATTTTGCAGGACAATAGCCGTAAAAGAAGCATGGTTTCCTAATCCCTAATGCGTACTAAATTCCAAAATAGATCCAGTTTCGAATATTCAGATTGCTTCACTAAAGTAAAGCCACGATCGTTGGGCAAGGAAGGGAATCCTCCTCAGGATCCAGATGGCTTGGCAACAGATATTTGTCTTTGGAAATATTCCTAAGCTTTAGGAGAGGAAAAAATTCCTCAAACTAGGATTGTGGAAGCTAGAATCTAGCGATCTTAACCTACCTGACTATCTCTATGGTATTATTTAATAGTATATTGTATGTATCTAAGGGAAAGACACCAGAGGGTTGGCAGTAACACAGAGAATCAGAAAGATGCGTAATTGTTGACCAGAACAAATTTTATGGGAAACAAACCTGTGGAAGTTTAAAAATGTGCTCCACAAGTAAAACAATTGATTGCCAATCAAATCAAATGACTTGATTAGGTTATCTTCAGAAAACGAATGGAGAAAACCATCATGCTGAAAATCAACTTTGCCATTTAGTTTCTGCACATATGAACAAATGCAGAAGATTAGGTTGCAAAAATCAACGGGATAAGAAAATAGAATCAATGGGACCAAAGGTCAGTAATAGAGACAAAATTTCATGGCCTAAAACTGTCAAAGAACCTCTGAAACGTTTAGGGATTTGCTTGAAACTTGCACTGGAACTTCAGCATCTGCCAAGTCCTGATCAGATCGTGGAGCAAAACCAAATAATTTGCTAGAATCAATATCTTCAATATCAATTGGTTCATTGATACCCTTGCTGAGCTTTTGTAGCTCTTCTACAAGTATGCCGTGAGCACTTGATAATGCTTTCAGAAGCATAACCTGTTCGATAGAACAACATAAAGCAAGAAGTTTACACAATGACAAATGGAAGAGAATGGACTTTGGAAGTTCCTCCAGAAGCATCCATTGTGCTACAGAGAAGAACATGTCACAGAGAGAGAGAGAGAGAGAGAGAGATGATTTATATGATATGAGAAAGCAAGAAACGAGTACACCTACTTGCTTTGATTTATTGTGCTCCCCAGCAATATCATCTTTGTGGACTCTAGGATCACTGGAAGAACAGAAGTTATTTATTTTGAAGAATGTTGAAAAGAATTTGGCAAAAAAATTAAGAATTAAGCATTGTCTTACTATGCAAGGATGTCTAATTATTTATCTCTATCTTGTCCTGAATTACAGCCTTGTCTTACTATGCTAGGATGCCTAATTACTCATCAGTCATCCCTACAAGAGAAGTTTATCAACTCCTCAAAGAGTGAAAGGACATGCTAACAGTGTTGCACATAATGGAACATGCAATGATGGATGATATAAACAAGATAATTGCCTAGGGTAGTAGGGTTATGGTCCAAGCCCTCTCAACTAGGTGACTCAGACATAGTCATCAGTAACAAGCTACCAACACTAAAAAGTAGATGCGGAAAAACCAAAATGTTTATGTGCAGGTAGTATGATTTGAAGAAAAAGAAAAACAAACCTGGGTACCTTCAGCGAGGAAGTGTGGACCTCAGTTTTCAGTAGGCTGGCATGTACACTTGTATCAACTAATACCGCATGAAATGCATCAAAATGAACCGGACAGTAGGCATGCAACCCTAAAAGAGCTTTAGGGGGGAGTCGAAATTCATGGACTGCAGCAGGGGATGTATCCAAACAAGCATCGACATTGTACCTAGAGCATTAAAAAATGGATATTGGTTGATTCATTCCACCCACTAAAACATATATAGATAGAGGAAAGCAGAGTTGTTACTGTTACAATGTCATTTCACAAGAAACATTACAAAATGGATTAGATCAGTTAACCTGTTCTCCAACACCGGAGCATACAATAGCTCAAACTTCAGAATAACAGCAGAGGTTGAAGGATCCTGGAAATTAAAACAACAACGCAGATGTTACATAAACTAAAATTTGAATAATATGAGTGTGTGTGTGTGTGTGTGTGTGTGTGTGTGTGTGTGTGTGTGTGTGTGTGAAAATAAAACCAAGCAAAAGGAAACAGGTATTTCTGCTCTAGCACCTCTAAGTGCAAGAAAAGCCAGAGAGGGCATAGCAGATTAGCAGTTAGCTTTAAGCTCTACCTAAATCCATAGTTGCATCACTTAAACGATTCATATATCAGCTATAGTCACTTTAGCATAAACATCTTTCAACTCTAATTCAGCTACTGTCACTTCATTGTAAGCAAATTTTTATTCTATTTCCAGCTTTTACTCAAAAGAGTTAACCCACTCACATCATCTTGCTCAGTTTGATTCTTTGCTGTGGGAAATTCATATGTATTTATGCGCCTAGATAAATCGGTAAACATAAATTATATATGCGTTGTGCATCTATACCTCAAAAAATAATAGAACATTACCGCAAGTTTACTGGGAGATAAGTTGAAAGAGACCATCATTGCCAAAAGTATATCCTGTCTCGCATATCTAATTCGAAAAGGTTGTGTTGAAAAGCTATGGTCAGTGTCATCAATTCTCCAGACACCATATATATCATCAGACCCCAAATCAGGTGCTGCTTGAATACAGAAAATACATTAATCCCTCCAGCTCTCACAAAGCAAAAGAGCAGGCGATCTATTAACTAAGCAAGACAGCAAGTTTTTTCCAGATAGTTATAAAAGATAGGACAATGATGAAAGACCACCATGACATATGGCTTATCAACACAAGCTACTAATTAAGTTCATAGGGCAAAAACACCCCACTAAAGTATCACAAAAATCCCAAATTGACCTTTCTTTTGTTTTAAATGTTGCACAGGCAATCTCTGAAATTAATAGAACATATCAATTTCAACAAACGGTGCAAAAATTATATATCAATGCTGATATGTAGTAAGTAAATTTGGAAAACAAGGATTCATATCAGTGAAGTACTTGTAATTTATTACCTTGAAGGTATAGGATCTCTAACTAGAACAAACTTAGTGGTGGATTTCGTAATGACATGTTTAGTAACCAATTCATTAAGATGAAGCAACATACACAAATATTTTTGTCTCTTGGCGAGTTTTTGAAACAAATAATATAAGCAAACATGTCAGTACACACTAGATCCTCGGGAGATATAATCTTCAGGATCTAACTTCTTTCAAGTTCATATGAGGGAAGAATATTATAGAATTTAGAACAGTAATATCTGGTAATTATTCACCCAAGTTCATATTACAGAACTATCAGAAACATTGCAGCAAAACATACTGCAGAGCCATGGGTCACCTTACAAGCCAGGAAATCTACCAATTAAATAAATACTACGATAATTACCTTCATATTGAACAACTCTTGCTGGCGTTCCAAAGGAACCAGAATCATCATTCTCCCACCTAATTGTAATCTTAAGTTGATACCACCTAAAAAATCATAAATTTAAATAAATAAATTGCGGATGGAATTGCTTAAAAAAAGCTAAGCGTGTCAAAAAAGTTCAAAAATGATATATAAATGTAAGCTAAATTGAACTCACCCTTGCTGAAACAAGTCAAGGTTGTGAAATCGATGGATGTAAATGGAAATCTCGTGTATAGACTCTAAAATTGGCAATTTAAGTATTTCCCCATTAGGTTTGAGACTGATTGGATTCACTGGAGACTGCTTCTGAGGCTGACCAAACTTTATCTGAGGCAAGGGCCTGGTATCAGGACCACTCAACCTCCTAGGGCTCATTGATGCTGATTTATTGGAACCATAGATCATCCATTTGAGACGGTGAAGTAAAGCTGACATTTATGATATACTTCCCTAGTAGAAGTTAGCATCCCTCCAGTACCTCAAGTCTAACACAATTCTTTATTGAGTCGGTCTTTTTTTAGTGAAAAGAGTTTGCAGCATCTCTATTAGTGTCTGCGAAAAGGAAGTTGAAAACTTTTCCTGAACTAGATCTGTCTCCAAATACCAGCCCCTTCACCAGATATCTTCTGCACTATGATGAGGAGAGTTCATCACTAATATTAAACCAAATGAAGATTTGAGAATGCATTTGATTGTGAGGATTGAAGAGCAGCGATGATAGACTTGATACACAGTTTTCTAAACACAATTTGCAATTTACTAACCACATAGTTCAAAGCTAGACATTTCCTGTTGGCAATTGAGTTGTCTCTGAACAATTGATGAAGGCGTCCTATTTCCAAAACCAAAAGTACTCAAACCATCTTCTTAGAACCTCAAAAATAGATTTTGGAAATTTATTGCCCAATCGGTCTTTAATTAAGCAAACCATCTTCTTATAAACTTAAAAATATATTGTAGAATCTTCAAGTGCCAGAGCTCAGTCAATAAACAACTCAATATCCAGCACAATTAGAAAATCAACGGGTTCCAAATTCCTACTAAAATGTTAGATGAAAGAACACATTACATTAAATCGTCTCCCACAAACAGCAGACAAGGGCCGGCGAGCAGGCTAGAAATCTATCATTTTGACATCAGTGGATACAATTTAGTTTTCCCTCGGACAACATTCTAGCATTACTTCATATGAAAGCAAGTAAGGATCTAACAAAATCAAAACTTTTGCAAACACCGAATTCCCATCAAAACCCAAATAACAAGTTCAAAAGCTCAATAAGTCTGCATTTGCACCATACTTAAACTTGATTATTAGTTCAGTCCCACAACTAAAGGAATATAAATAAACAAATTCAAATACAGTACTCAACATATCCAAAGTGCTATGAACTAGAACTACAGCATATAAAAGTAATACAAAAAACAACATGAAGGAGAACTGAATTCCAAAGAAAACAGACAATCAATTACACAGAAGTATCTAGGCATTGCATTTCAATCCACTGATCTGAAGAACGGGGTTTTAGTAATGAGTTGACAAACCTGGATACGGGGCCTCCGTCCACCTTATTCTGGGCGGAGGATTAGCAGTTGAGAGGTCACAGTAATGAAAGGCGACGACTTGAGCCTGACGGCGGCGATGGCGGCGGCGCGTGGGGAAAGTGCGGTGACAGCGGCGGGAGACTGAGAAAGTGATAATAGACGAGTTTTAAGGAATAAGGTCGTGTTTGGGTAGCTTCAGTTAACTACGAGGAAATTTGGATAACAACTGGCACCTCTTGTAATTTTCCTCGTTTTCCATTTTCTAGTATTTTATTTTTTCCTGTTTCAAGGGTATAATTGGAATTTGGAAGCCAGAGCTAATATAAATAAATGTATATATGCAGAGATACATTTAAGCATGCTGAATTTATTTGTTGTGATAATACTTTAGGGAACATTTGGTGATGAGGATAAATTATTGCATATGCATTCCATCTCATGGTGTCAAATGCAAGATATTTAAATGAAATATTTTCATATAATCCTGTCCATAAATATGCTCGATTTTTTATTTTTATTTTTATCTTTTTGGACATAGAAGTGAAGCTATTCTAATATTTGTCAAGGTATTTAATCTCGATTTTTTTTGTTATATTTTATTTTATGATCCATATTCTATCAAAATTGATTTTTACCGAAATTGTTCATAATTTCATCTTTAGATTTTAGTTTGTCTACTTTTATTTTTATTTTTTAGTAGAAACAAACATTTTTAGATTCATAATTATTTTTCAACTAATAAAAGGTTCATAATTATTCTTGGTTTCATTTTTTTAGTTAGTAACTATTATTAATTAGTGTTGACCGTATTAATTTTATGATTTATTACTATATCAGTTTAAGCTTGTCGTTTACAAATAATTAACTAGGGTCGATTGTGTTTATTATCATTATTTATTGTTATTTATAGTGTTTAGCTTCTTTTTTTCAGAGAATAGTGTTTAACTATGTTAACACATATTATCTGAGTGTCCATTCTGCGACACAAACAATAAAGATTCACATGTAAGCATGAGACATTTGGTTTCGAGTCCGAATGCCACCAACATTAGACGCGAGCTTATCACATTTAGTTTTTTTTTAAAATTATTGTACAAAAGTAGAGTTTACACAATACACACTATCAGTAGCAATTGGTCAACTGCAATCTGCAGGTTACTCTCGTCATCCAAGAAAAAAAAACAGAGAGATCTCGGGTTTAAGATCGATACACTCTTCTCAGCCCCTTCCCGTAAAAAGAAAACAAACAATTATTAACCGCATGTGTTGGTTATTTTTATTATTAGTTTTCATAATTATTTTTAATTTAGTTATTTAATTAGTTTAAATCTGTGGAGTAAAGAGTTGTAAATTGGAGTTACTAATGTTTATAGGTTACGTTTAGTTTGTAGCCAATAATTATTAGTTGGGGTTAATTCCATTTTATTTTTAATTAAATAATTATTAATTGCGAGAGATTAGGTATAAATAAGTGGAGTAGCAACAACTCGATAATGGAATGTGATTAGCCTAAATTCTGGGCGACGACAACTCCTTGATTGAGGAACTCAACAGTCAACAATGACATTGTATCTGAATGATGGTAAATTACAAGGTAAATTGGATATAGTGTATTACTCCATTGTCCAGTCAGCACGTGTTTTTGTACCAACTAATTTTGATTATTTATTTCATATTTTTACTTTGTCCTATAATGAAGTTTCGGCCAAAAGTTTTGATTGATTGAAATATCTATTATGATATCTCAACTACATATTGAGATTCTTGACTACCTACTATGATAGTCGGATATCGGAATTTTTCTATTAGTCACCTCACCATAGAATTTACCATGATAAAAATAAAATAAACAATAAATAAAAATCATTTCCTCTTCTTTTATTACAAAAATCACTTTTAGTTAATGGCGGCATTTAATCGATAGAATGTGAAGAAAGCAATCAAAGATGTGTGACTCGTGATGAGCTGAAAAGTTAAAATTATAAATTAGAGTCGCAGAACTCTACTTGGAATGATGAGATACATAAAACTGATAGGATAAAATAGGATTGCACTGTTTGGATAAAAATAATCTTATGTATGGATTGCTTGATTACAATTTTAATGATTTATGATAGATTGTCAATATTTTGTTTGGATTGAATGATTAGGATTAAAATGTTAGTAAATACTTGAATTGTCCTTCATATAATATATTCATTTATAATTATTAAAGTTGTATTTTTTTTATTAAAATTGCTTGAAATCATGAAATTGAAAATAATTGATGCACAAAAATAATTTACTAAACATTGGGAAATAATGACAAAAATAATTGATAAAAATAGTTTCTTCTTCACAAGTCCTCTTTTAATTATGTATTAGTATCACATTATTATTATGTATACGGATCAATATTCTCATAGTAATTAGGATTAATGGACTCTAATATCACAACCTTTTCACTTTTTTTAATTTTTCACATACCGTTTCAATTTTTGCAATAATGCCACAACTTTATCTTTTTGTTGGAATTAAGCCATAATAATGAAAATTAATCTGACGTGGCCTAAATTTTTGCACATGTGCACTCTTAATCTGACGAAGCATAAATGTAATTAGAGTATCTCTCTAGTGCGATGTACAAATGTGATATATATAATTTTATTTGTTGGAAATTATAATTATGAAAAATTTAATAAAAATATTTCAATAAAATAAAATTAATTTATAACTTTCTGAATTATAGAAATTTTTTAATTATTCAATTTTTTTTAATTATAACATACCTTTGTGTTCACTATTAATTTGATATGGCATAAAATAAACTAGAATATCTCCCGTGCAATGGACAAATGTGATATGTATAATTTTATTTGTAAGAAATTATAATTATGAAAAAAAAATTATTTCTGATAAGATTATATTGGTAATTTTACAAACGCATGGGAAAGGATAAATTCAATCACCCCATTTTTGGGGTGATGAACAATTACCCAAATGAGTGATTAGAGTTCGAACCCGTCATCAATCGTGAGCTCCAATCCTTCAAACCAAATAAATAATCGGGGTATAATTTTATCAATCCCCCTAAACTACCCTAATCAACCAAACCAAACATGCCCTTCGTATTGATTAATAAAAAAGGTGGAACATAAAATGAGAGAGGAACTCGACCTCCCATTTTTTATAGAAGCACTCGGTACTTAACTCAATATTGTTGGAAATTAATTGGGTTATAAATAATTTCAGGTAAAAAAAATGGCATTTTCAATCAAAGGGTAATTCTATTTCTATTCACAAACTCTTTTTTCTCCTCGCAATCCCATATTAAATTAAATTAAAAATATTATTTTGATAGAATATTTTACCCCTAAACCTCGATTAATCATAATTTTATTATTGCAGGATCATGAAACCAGGTCAGATATAGAATTTTGATTAAGTATTGTTAAGATTAATTATGTTCTTAATTATGATTATTCAAGTAATATAGAAAGATTGATATAACTAATTTCTCGATAATTCTTACTGTATTGCATTGGTGGGTTTTTTGCTTGCCATTCTTTTATTTTCTTTTTACGTATATATGTGTGATCGGAATTTTTTTGCCTTAAACAGTTAATTGTGAGGTAGAGTACAGAAATTAAAATAAAATAAAAAATATGCAGTTGTTTCAATTGCAAGAAGAAGACACGGAAAAAAAGTGAAAAGAATGATTGGGGATTTTAGCTTGACAGGACTAAAGAGGTTATGATGAAACGGTGTTTTTTTAAGAAGAATTGGGGGTGTAACTTATAAGGGCAAAAAAGACCATCAAAATCTTAATATATACCAAGACAAGTGGTTATTTCTTAATTATAAGTATCATAGCCTTTTCCCGCAAAATCACATACTGTACTATTTTTTAGTAATTATTCATTTTAATATTAATATTAATATATCAAGATTGTATTAATTTTGTTAGTGTTATAATTAATTAATCATATCATCTTAATATAATATATAATGCTTTATATATTAAGATAATATTAATGTAATTAATAATTAATATTTGTTAATTAATTGATGTTGGATTTTCAAAATATTATTTATATTCGTTTAAATTTTTAATTTAATTGTGTCCAATAATTCGTAATAGTATGGATATGTATATGTGGGGGGAAAGTTTATCTAGACAATTTAAA
Source organism: Perilla frutescens (assembly GCA_026008535.1). Lineage (NCBI taxonomy): Eukaryota > Viridiplantae > Streptophyta > Magnoliopsida > Lamiales > Lamiaceae > Perilla > Perilla frutescens. The sequence continues at coordinate 12,348,789 of BRKX01000003.1, read as the reverse complement.
TTTAAAATTTGGGTAGTTAGGTAAGTTTTAATGTATAGGAGAAATTTGGACAATTTGTACTATATTTTGTACCCCTTATTTATAGTGGGTCCCAAAAAATCAATTTTAAAAAAAAATTTTGAAAATCTTTCGAAAAGTTATTACTTTTTGTTTAGTTGGCAGGAAAGTAAAGTTTTTTTAGAATATGATTTCTGAGAATGTGATTATGAGGAAAATGATTACTAACAGAATCTTTATTCTGTGTTTGGAACACAACAAGGAAATTGTAATGATTCTCTTTTTATTATTGAATTAAATTTAAACAAAAGTAGATAATAATATCTAAAATATATATTGTATTTTATTTCATACTACCAATATTTATAATTTTAAATTACGAACCATATAATGTGTAATTTTTCAATTTGCATTAGTACTATAGCTATTAAATGCAACATATTATTTCAATTTAAATAAAATAATACGACTAAAAAATAATCAATTAAGGTAAATATTGTATTGGTGTTCCAAATATTTTTTATTGAATTCGAAATTAAAATTATCTATATAAATATTTTTTTATTGAATTGGAAGTCAAAATTATCTATATTGACAATGATATGGTCGTCATTTAGTCCGCAACATTGTCTCAAAAATGATATTATTGGAATTTTGATAGAAATGCCAAAAAATTGATTAATAAAATAGTCGAATTTTGGTCGTAATTTCTTCAATAAAAAAAGTATCACACTTTTTAATTTCTTTTTTTTTCATCCATAAAATTTTCTATTTTTTCTATTTTATGTATTTTACTCATTTTTTATTGAATTTTTTAATCCAAACTTAGTATTAATAATAAAAAAGATAATAATAAATCTAATTTTTTTAATTAAAAAATCCATTTTTTTATTTTTTAGTTCAAAAATATGAATCCAAACATAACAATAATTTATAAAAATAAATAAATAATAATAAATGAAGAAATCGAACAATGAAATCATTTAACATCAGATTCCCAAAAGCAAGGAAAAAGAATACCTACTTGGAGTAGGTATTCAAATCCAGAAAAGTTGTACAATTTTTCTTGTTTTGAGGAATGTGATTCATTTCCATATTACATAAAAAATGAACCAAACACAGTAATGTTAAAATAGGGAATCAGATTACTTTCCTAAGTCAGATTCCGTGCCAACCAAACGGGGCTTTTGTACTTTCAATTCTAATATCATTAAAGAAATATGAATATTTTGGAATGTGGAAAAAAGTGAGTACTTTCATATTCTCTCTCAATTATTAAACTATAGAACCCCCTCCAAAAAAAAAAATCTTTTCCCTCTCGCAACGGTAGACGAGCAACGATAGAAATCCAAGAAAAAACTTTCGTTCTCTCTCAATTTTTAACTTTCGTTTATTGACACATGATTTTAAACTAGTCTAAACAAAGTAGACATCAGTAAACAAAGTAGATATTACAAAGTAAATAAAGTAAAGTAGAATTAACAAAGTAAACAAGGTAAAGTAGAATTAACAAAGTAAACAAAGTAAAGTAGAATTAACAAAGTAAACAAGGTAAAGTAGAATTAACGAAGTAAACAAAGTAAATGTAGAATTAACAAAGTAAACAAGGTAAAGTAGAATTAACGAAGTAAACAAAGTAAATGTAGAATTAACAAAGTAAACAGGGTAAAGTAGAATTAACGAAGTAAACAAAGTAAATGTAGACATCATCAATCAATGTCGGTAGCATGTCTAGTCGGACACCTGGGATGGGTATGAGTCGTCTCACCACAAACACTACATTTCTTAGGTGCTCTTCTACGTGTAGTCTCCGTAGGCACGTCCTTTGGAGGTGCATTTAAGTCTACACCACCAATCAAGATCTAGGTTGGGCACACACGTCTATTGTGACCCGGGCCATGACATCTAGTACAAACTGAGTAAATTTCACTTTTGGTCCCATTAGAATATGATCAAAACACTTTTAGTCCCAAAAGTTACATTTTTGGTCCCAAATGAATTTTTTTCGACAATTTTGGTCCCATATGAATTTTTTTCAACAATTTTGGTCCCATAAGATATTTTTATGACAATTTTAGTCCCATAAGAAAATTTTCCAATAATTTTAGTCCCAAACTAATTGAGATCTTTGGTGTGCTAGACGACACAAATTGATTTCAGATAGAATACATTGGATTTCGGAACGTATATTATTTGTTTTAATATGAATGAGACACATCAAAATTCACCAAAATTGTTAGTTTTGGGACTAAAATTGTTGGAAAATTTTCTTATGGGACTAAAATTGTCAGAAAAATATCTTATGGGACCAAAATTGTTGAAAAAAATTCATTTGGGACCAAAAATGTAACTTTTGGGACTAAAAGTGTTTTGACCCTATTCTAATGGGACCAAAAGTGAAATTTACTCAGTACAAACTTGTCTTCGCGAGCTAGATGATGCCTCAACGCCTCCTCGAGCTCTTGACATCCGAGGATGACCAGCTTGTTTTTTTTATCACTGGGGCGAGCACAAGTGGTGAACCATAAGGTGGCAAAATCCACTATTCGAAACTGGGTAAGCCCATGATAACTGAGTCGTACATGCTAACTACAGTCTCCGTCTTGTAGCACTTATCCACAAAATCATATATGTGTCCACCAGAGTATCTATGTGTGCACAAGAATTATAGTTAAAAATCATGATGGTTGAGCAAATGGATTCCTAACAAAAAAACCATGAAAGTTGCATACATGATCGCTGCTGCAGCGTGGCTACATGAGATCAAATCCAACTCGAACTCATGACAATCGCAGGTTCGATGCTGAAGATCAACCATATACGACTCTCTGCTAACCTCAACTTTCCACAGGTGTGATAATGTCGCGCATCGAACGGGAAAACATCATCTATGCTCAACATTCTTCGATAACTTGTTCACAGCTTCTGGAGTCAACACGTGATCCCAACTTTGCGCGGCAGCCCTTCCTCAAAAAAACCATTCTTCCACAATACTCCTGAACACCTCAAGCATTGAGCAAATAGACAATTTTCTAGCCCACAGTAGACGAGCATTTAGTGACTCATCCGCATTAGATGTCATGAAGCTGAAACGCCGTGCGGGACACTGCGATCGGGACCAATGCTCTGGACCGATACTACAAAGCTTCTGGTATGCTGGTGTGCTCACCAATTCCAATGCTGACATATGCCTCTGGAATACGTCTGTCCGATAGGCATAGGCAGCCTCCTTAAACATAGCAATCACATGAGCACCGCGCTTCGCCATTTTATTCTATAAATGATAATAGCACAATCCATGTAACGTTCTTGGAAAAATGACTGTGACATCATTTTTAATGCTTTGGTGCTGATCTGACACGATCAGGAGATTTTCAGTCTCTCCCAAAGTGATATCCAATTGACTCAGGAACTACTTCCAAGATTCATCATTCTCGATCGGACTGAGACCAATTGCAATAGATAATATTTATTCGTTCCCGTCCTTTATCGCAGCAACAAACAGAATTCCCTTATTTATCCCCTTCAAGTGTGTCCCATCAATCATGACCATTGGTCATAAACCCTCCTGAAAAGCCCTGATGCATGGTCCGAGTGCCAAAAACATATACTGGAACTGATCTTCAGAGGTCGTCTGAAATTCATGCAATGTCTCGGGATTCTGCAGCTGTAACGTGTGTAGAAATGTAGGTAATTGCACATACGACTTATCATAGTCTCCATAAATCATCTCAATAGCAATGTTCCTCGAGCGCAAAGTGAAACTGTAATCGATCTGAATCCCGTACTTATGTAAAAGCTCGGACATCATATCTTTGGGCTTCAAAACAACCCCCTCATCCACCAGTTTGCATGCAAAATGCTTTGCAATGACCCGTGTAGGCACCTAGCGTGGAGCAATTCGGCTCATATCCATGTGGCAAGTGTGAGTGATGTTGAACTTGTAGATTCTCCACATAACTTCATCAACAACAACACACAACCTGAACGGGCACACCCTTCCATGCTTACATATATAGACCAGTCGTGTCTTGTTTGATCGATACACGATATACTCAACACGATGTTGTATGTGATAGAGTCCCACAGCTAGGGCCAAATCATCCTTCGTACGGAAAATAACACCTTTTTAAAGTGTATCCGAATGTGCTGCCGAAGGCTCATCCCAATTTAGTGGGCCTGCAATGTCAAGATTGGTAAGCGGAACAACCCAATTGCTCAACGCCCTATTAGAAACATCCTCAACCCTAGTATTTGATGATCTTGCTTCTCCTGTCATGCCCATCAATCGCCCTCTACCCCCCGTTGAACGAATCCAGTCACAAAACTCCGTGTACAATGATTCGAGCAATGTCGATATGTTGTTCTTGTCTTCATCTTCATCAGTAGAGGGCGTCTCTTCTTCTTCTTCTTCTTCTTCTTCTTCTTCTTCATGCGGGCCTGCATCGTCATCAACATTGTGCTCTGGAGCCTCATGGTAGTGCGTATTGTCACGAAAATCATCTATAACCGGATCTCTTTCATCTGGCACGATGTGAGCAATGACCCTGGAACTGCTGCAGCCTCTCTGAATAACATATACGACTATCCCTGAGCTCTATTCGTGGAGTAGGTCAAGAAAATCTGCATCATCTTTCAATCTTGTCTTGATCTGTTTGCCACTGTTGGTGCTCAACAGATAAGATAACTGATACTCGACAGATGTGGGATCAATCTCCAACAGATCATGAATCTCTCTAAGCGGTGAGCTAAAACACAACTGTTCCGATGACATGATGATAAGCTCCTCGTCACCATCTACGTATTGAGCTCTCTCCCATCGGCCACTATGTCGTACAATAATACAATGTCTAACCATCTTTATAACGATATCATAACGATAGTTAAAAAATGATAGAAACGATAGTTAAATCAATATAATAATGATTATTAAAAAATAATAACGATAGTTAAAAAGACGAATAACAAAAATTTAAATATAATGACAATAATTAATAAAGAATAACAATAATTTAAATTAAATTACGGTAATTAAAAAAAGAAAAACGATATGCCTAACGATAATTAATTAAACTTTCGTTATGGATTTTTTAATAATCGTTATTATATTTAAATGATAATAATGATTATTAAAGCAAAGAATAACGATAGTTAACAAAAAGAATAACAATAATTTAAATTTAAATATAATAACAATAATTAAAAAAGAATAATGATAATTAAAAAAGAAAAATGATAATGCCTAATGATAATTAATACCACTTTCGCTATGGCTTTTTTTAATAATCGTTATTATCATTTAAATGATAATAACGATTATTAAAACAAAGAATAACGATAATTTAAATATAACAACAATAATTAAAAGAGAGTAACGGTAATTTAAATTAAATAATGATAATTAAAAAAAGAAAAACAATAATGCCTAACGATAATTAATTAAACTTTCGTTATGGATTTTTTTTAATAATCATTATTATATTTAAATGATAATAATGACTATTAAACTTTCGTTATCATTATTCACTTTTTAAATTTCGTTATTCTTTTTTTAATAATCATTATCATATTTAAATTATCGTTATTCATTTTTTACTTTTCGTTATTCTTTTCTTAATTAAAGTTAGGCATTTATCTTAATTATAGTTATGACTTTATTTTTAATTACCATTATGGCTTTAATTAAATTATCATTATGACTTTATTTTAATTATCATTATGACCATTTTAACTAATGTTATGCTTTATCATTAGGATTATTTTTAATTGTTGTTATGTCTTCTATTTAATCGTTACAGACATTATAAACTAACGTTATATCTTATCGCTCAAGCTATCATTTATGCATTATTGTTATGCCTTATCGTTTATGTCTTCTATTTCTATTGTTATAGCTTAACGTTACATAATTAAAATCAACAAATCATAACACTAGTTCATTAATTCAGATATTACGTTAGAACATAGAAACATAACAACAAATAGCCTAAACTAAAAAAAAATTCTACGTTTCTTGCAGAAATAAACTCAAAACGTACCTTTCAAAATTTACGAACTTTGGCAGAAAAATGCTGAGGGTGTTCCGTGTTTTGTTGATGAAGACGACGTTGCTTTCTTTAATAATTTTCTGTATAAAGCTCTCAATATATTTCTCCCCTTTTATTTGATGGAATTCGACATTTTTTGCGTTTTTTGTTTTGGGTGTTCCGGATCAAACACTACCTTTAATATATGCATATTATACCACCAACCTCTCTTACATAAAATTAAATGCATTAAATTTAATTTAATTTGGGTCAACTAATACCTACCTATACAAATACATATTTATGCATTTTACCTATCTCATTTTAGCCGAAAAAGAAAGAAAGAATAATGGATTGATGTTCATTTAATGTTGGTCAACTAATACTTAATTGTTATGGCACAACGATTAAGATAAAAATGTAATCGTTAATCATGATGTCATTTTATAATGACAATCGGTATTTATTATCATTTCGTTATGCATTATTAAATGCATAACGTTAGTTTTTTTTAAAAAAAAATCATTTTGCATTATTCGATCAAAATGCATAACGTTAGTTTTTAATAAATTTTCGTTATGGTAATCGTTAATTTAACAAATTTTTGTAATGTCCAATTTGTAAATGCATAACGTTAGTTTTTTAAAAAAATTCGTTATGCTTATTTTCATTTTTAAAAATTTCGTTATTTTAGGGTTTGGCCATTTCTAATCCTAAAATACATGAAATCTGGATTTTTATAAGTTAGGTGTGTGTGCATTTATTAGGTAGTTATTAAAAAATGTAAATAGTACACTTACACAATGATTGGGATGTGAGGACAAGTGTGTCATAAGGGTGTTCTAGACATTTATACTCCAAATTGCCCAAACAACTCCCTAGTTTTATATTTTGTTTTTGTTTTTTTCAATTACTATTTTATTTTGTCTATATTTATATATTTACACTATATATAAACACACATTATTAATCAATGTATTCCAATTCCGACAATCAATGTATTTCAATTCTTTTAATTGTGTAAAGATATAAATTAACCTAATTATATTGTATATGATTAAGAATTAAGATTAATATAAATTAACCTACCTACAATATATCTCTAACTTATTTCCAGAATATGAAATCTAAAATATATTATACAGTTAAAAATTACACCACTAATGCAGCGCACTATTACGCTAATGATTGGGAATTTGGGATCAACGGATCAGTTTAATAACACATTTCTTTAAAATGGAGATGATTGGGATAAGTTATATTGTAATTAAGGTTATAGAATATTGATTTCGAGTTGTTAGGATTATCGAAATTCCACACAAGAGTGATTTAGAAATCATCTTCCATGACCGTGAATGTGCTGGAATCAGTGGTTGTACGGAAGAAAGATATCGATAGGCTAAACATCGATATTAATGAACATGTTGTGTATGCCTTTCAATATTTTATGGTTGGTACCTAACATCAAAACACTGAAAAGAATCAATCACAATTTTAAATTCTACACAACATAATCAACTTGTTATATTTATATTTTAATTTAGAGATGGATTTGTGTGCACTAGGTGTACCGTTAGATGGATTAATCGGGTCAATGCATTGATCGATTAATGCCGAAAGATGCATGTTGACCCGGTCAACCCGTAATTAGAACTTACTCAAGAGAGAGAGTCAAGCACATAAGTGATTCTTCAACAAGTTTAGAAATTTAATTGATTGAATGTATTTATTGAATCTACAAAATCCATAGGAAAACAAAACCTTAGAATCCATCTTCTCAGTAAAGTTTTACATTCTTTAAGTTTGTGCAACTTGTTTAGTTATGTACAATGTTTAATTTTGTCTGATTTAATAAAAGAAATAAAAACCCTGAATTCGAGTCTCTGTAGTTGAGTACTTAGCTCAGTTATAAAATTAAGTTCATGTGGATATGATATCTAGTCTAACATATTTTTCACTATAATTTACCGCATACAATTGCGAGACATCTTTAAATGAAATAAAAGAGTGAACATATACCATAGGTGAAAATATAAAAGTGTTCTAGTTTCTCGTTGCTCTATGAAGTGTGAATGTGTTTTAGATTTTGTTTTAAATATCTTCTTTTGGTGGACATTATGAATATGAATACAAATTTAGTGTCATTCAAAGTTATTGGAGCAATTAGGGCTTTAAACGAATCGAGTTAAGCCGAACACCTTAATGTTCGAGCTTGGCTCGTTAAGGAATAGTTGAATTTGAGCTCGATTCGAGCTTTTTTCTGATCGAACCCAAGCTTAAATGTTCGAAAAAAGCTCATTTAATTTACATAAAGTTAGGGAAAAATATCGTCATACCGTACTTATTGTATTAAAAAAAATATTGGAATACCGAACTTTAAGGTATACCGATAGTTTCGATAAGGTATGATACCGTACCGAGTTTTTCGGTAAGGTAACGGTATTGAATTTTAAAAACCGATGTATACCGGCGTATACCGATACCAATGGTATTGATGCGCTGGATTACTCCTGCTTTACTTTGTTTTATATTTGTGCTCGAGTCATGCTTACAAGTATAAAAACATATTTGTAGATATGATGAAACGAGGTCGATCCATAGGGAATGAGAAATATAAACGGATGACAACAAGTACCACAACTATAGATGCATAGATTATCTAGACTTTAAGTAAGTGAAAGTTTGGTTTCAATCCAAGTATTCCAAAATATAGAACATAACGATCAAACATAAAAACATGAATTAATTTAAATAAGGATTCCAACTTTTATGTCAGTGCAATATATCAAAAACTTGAAAGAAAATGATTCAAATGACAAGTTAAAAACAAGACTCCAGGACATGGATACATAATACTTCTCTTGAACACACAACAAGGGTTATATCTACAATCATGCTTCGTTTAGGGGTGAGCAATCGGTCGGTTCGGTGAGGAACCGACCAAAATTGCTCAAACCGAATGCACCAATTGCCTGGGGACTAGCCGATCGACCACCGTACCGATGGTGGTTGGCAACCGAACCGACCACCAGCAATCGGTGGTCGGTCGGTTCAGTCGGTTATCCGAAAAGAAAAACAAATTATCATATAATTCAAAGGATTAAGCGGCTGCTGCTTTGATGCTAGGGAGGGATCGAGGGGTGGTTAGGTTTACTGCTATTGGACGTCCGCGAGTCGCCGAGATGGGGAGATGGGTAGGGTCGGCCGCAAGGAAGGCGATGCGATTGCCGTAGCAATTTGCGTGAGAGAGAGGCGACGCATATGCTGTTAGATAATCGAAGACAACTCTCTTGTTCTTCAATACTCGGTTCTCATATGTAGATATAAAGATGTTGCTGATTGTAGCAAATTATATACAAAAAAAAAGTTAACTATATTAATCAATGGTGTTATAGCTACAACAAAGAAGAAATCGAAAGGAGAAGAGAGAGAGAGAGAGAGAGAGAGAGAGAGAGAGAGAGAGGAGAGAAATGGGTGTTTGGATCTAGGTGAATTTTGAGAAGAGAGAGAAGTGAGGGCGTAGGTGGGGGTGGGTAGGCCATCATGTGTGGTGTCAGTTTGTGAGTAAAGAGGAGAGATAATGGGTGGGGGTACTTTTTTACATTTTAGGTTGGTGGGGATCAAGCAAGAAGAATACACAATTTATAATATATATTAAATGCATATCATTATTTCGGACGGGTCGGTTGAACCGACTGAAATTTCAGTGAAGCCCGAAAATCGACCGAAACACAATCGGTTGGTCATACTCGCCACTGACCACCGACCGTGGCACCATCTACACCGACCCGAACCAACCGAAATTGATCGGTTTGGTCGGTCGGTTCGGGTGCGGGTGGGTTCATGCTCACCCCTAGCTTCGTTCAACGAAGACCACATATATCATAAGAGCATCTCTCGAATATCTCTTAAATTCGTATGTGATAAGGATGATTATCCCTAATAGATTCCAAGATCACACCTATCAAAAGCACAAAGGGGTCTAGTTTCCTTCCACATATTCGACATTCGATCAAGAAGATAAATACATAGATTCAATCCATACATGATTTATGATCACAAGATCTATTAAATTCATGTGATTCAAACATTTGATGTTAAATAAAGGCCACTCAAACAACATCATGTACGAACGAGTAGGAATCGAAATCTTGACAAAACACAGTCATAGATAAAACCCTAGTTAAGAACAAGATTCACATTATTTTTCCACATCCTAGAGCCCTTAGGGTTCTAGCCAACCATATTTACATCCAAAGCAAGAACAAATAAAAAAATCACAAAATCCATCCAAAATACACAAGTGTAGGAGAAGGAAAGAGAAGATAAAACCCAATGTAGAACACTCATCTTCAATCCCTTGACTTTAATCTTCAAGATGGATGGATGCTCCTTCTTCTTCTTCTTGTGGTGTGTGTGTTGTTCTTGGGAGAAAATTGGTAGATAAGGGTGAGAGATATGTCAAGTTTTGAAGAAGTAGTCCCCAAAAGCCCTCTAAAACGTGAATATGAAGGGACTAATAATGGGATGCCAAAAGTTAAAAAGTGAGATCCGTTCGCCCAGAACTCGACCACATGGGGGGCGCATTTGGTGCTTGAGTCTCAAAATATTACGGGGCACGACCCTAAGAAGCTCGCGTTTATAGGTCGAGTTTGAAACACAGAAAACAACTCTCTGAAGGGGCCAAAATTCGGACAACGGGTCACGTGTGGGGGTCGCATCTGCACAATGAAGCGAGGTGCGTCCCCCTGCAGCTCGCGCTTTCAGGCCGCGTTCGTCCATGGTATGAGGCGTGACCTCTGGTAGTTACGTCTAGGGGTCGCGTTTCAAGCAAAGAAAAACAGGTCCCTGAAGGCTCTGCACCGCGGGATGTTGTTCGTGCCTAGGGGCCGCATTTAGTCTTGCTTTGAGGCGCAACCCAAGGAACTCACGTTCCGGGGTCGCGTCCGAGCTCAACACTTAGTTTTCTTCATCTTTTCTCTTCTCGTGCAGTCTTTGTCGATCAAATCCCCAAATTGACTTTAATTGCATTGCAAAAACCCATAATTTCCTGATTTGACCATTTTTATTAGAAACAAGGATTTAAAACATAATTATAATATTTACATCAATATATACATAAAAACCTATTGCATTATAAATAAATGCAATAAAAAAGAGTGTAAAATAGACACTCATCAAGTATACCGAACTTTTTCAGTATATACCATTAGTTCAGCACATACCGTTGTACCTGTAAATACCATTGATGTGGTATATATTGAACTAACGGTATATACCGGCATACTGGCATATACCGAATTAAATGTATATATGTTGATATAGAAAATTTATCATACGCATTTTATGTATGAATTATAATTAAATAATGAATAATTTAAATTACATGAAATAATTAATATTAATTTTTTCCTCAACCTTAGATTCAAATTACAATTATAATTTAATTATAATAAGACAACTAAAAATGAGAAATAAGTACACAAATAATATATTTAGAAGCTATATTAATTCATTTAGTTGTACATTTAAATTAACATATGTATGTGAGAGAGAATAAGATATGTTTGTTATGTAAATATGTAATAATTAGTATAAATATTATACATGTATATATATATATATATTTAGTAACTTTATGATATCTTATCTATTGTTTTATGTATTACACTATTTATTAAATTTATGATATCTAATACATATAATCATATATATGTCATATTTAATACAAAGTAATAATAAATATATTCTTATTTAATGCTTAATAAATAATTTTTATGATTTATAAGTTAACGATTTACAATTTATAACATTCAGTAAATTTATAATATTTTATACAATTTATAAATATATTTTATTTATAGTATCTGTTGGGATATCACGTGGTTGCTTTTATTTTAAATATTGCATTATTTGAATTATTAGATCTATTTTGTTTTATTGGAATTTAATTATTGTGATATGAAAAGATTTATTTTATTTTGTTGAATTTTGATCGTTATTAGGAGTGTTTCATATTTTTAGTAAATATATGAGATATACCGTAAGATGGTATGGTACAATATACCGACGTCGGTAAGGTGTACCGAAATAAAGGTAAGGTAAATGTATGTTAGTTGTTACATACCGAAATTAAGGTATACCATAGGAAGGTCTACCAAATGTTAAGGTAAGATAATAGTATGTATTTTCTCCATACCGTACAAATAAGATAAGGTAAATGTATGATGAAAAAAGTAAGATATATCTTACCGTCCCACCCCTAAATTTACATTTTCGAGCTCGAGCTCGAAAAAAGCTTATTTAATGTACCCGTTCAAAATATTTATAGTATTCATGAACATGTTTACGAACATGATTTAGTAAGTTGGGGATCGAACATGTTCGTGAATTGGCCAAGATGAATACTACTATATTTGAGTTCGGTTCGATAATTTTATCAAGTTTAATTCGAGGCTCGAACTCAACTTGTTTAGAAAATAAACGAGTTTCGAACAACTTTTTTTGAATTGGACTTTGAATAACTTATGAGCGACTCTGTTCGTTCATGACCTTAGGAGCCAGTGACAGCCTTGAGGGCATGCGAGAGGTGAGCCGTACAGGGGCCTCAAAAATTTAAGGGCACTATTTTTATAAATTTTTAGTACTAGTATTTATATTAAATGATAGAGAATAAACAATAACCAAAAGAATCTTTTAGAATCAATTATTTTTTCTATATAGTAGATCAAATTGAATTGTATAAATAAAACAAAAGGTTTGACCTGACCTAAAAGTCTCGGATATCATAAGTCAATATCTCTAAGACTGAAGCCTCATTAAAACTCATATGGAAAATCCACCTTGGGAAAAACCATATAGGAAAAAGAGTACTCCTCTATGAAAATCGAAAATAAACAGGACCATAAAAATCCTGTCTAACAATGTCAACAATACATGAAATAGAAGAAAACCAAAAATCAGAAGACACAGTACTAGAAGCTAACATATCAGCCACACGATTACCCTCTCTATAAATATGAGAAACACAAAAATGAATCATAGATAGAAAAGTCATGACACGGTGCCACCGCGCCTTCACGAACCATGGAACCTATAAGGTACGAGAGTAGAGCAACTTGACCACATAAATAGAATCGACTTCGAGACATATAAAATTAATAGAAAGAGCTTGCGCCCATTCCAACATCGTGAGCACCGCAAGAAGCTCAGCTAAAAAAGCAAACCCGACCCCAGCATCCGTGTGAAAACAAAACATTATCGAGCTATCTGAGTGATGAAAAACTCCGCTTGTTACCATGTTCCCAGGAGCACCGGCCGATGATCCATCAGTATTAATTTTAACCCAACCTAGAGAAGGAGGTCTCCAAGTCACGTCAATAGGAAGCCGAGGAGGAGCCGGCCGAGGAACAACATTCAAAGCTCGCAAAATAATAAGATCATCAACTGAATTATGCATGTAACCATGATAACCACGGATCAAGGACGCCTCACGTATAGCAATACAAAGAGTAGAAATAATAATGGATGGTGTAGGAACCAATCCCTTATAAATAGCTTTGTTGCGGAAGGTCCATATGCTCCAAATAACCGTGACAATCACCACCTTCCAAAGCTTCAAAATTTGCGAGCTAAATTGACAACTCATAAAATGAACATAGGCTTGATGAATAGAAGCCGCATGAATGAAATCAACTCTAAACACATCAAAAATCCACCGCCACACAACTGCCGCACACGAGCAAGCCCAAAAAAGATGACCCATTGTCTCCATATCCTCTCTACACATAAAACACATATTTGGTCTAACAAAGCCGTGAAGGGTGTCCAATGTCGGTAGCCGAGAAAGAAGGAGACGTCAATTAACCAAAGTGCGATGAATTGGAATCAACAAATTCCAAATCCAGGTCCCCCATTTAATAGCCGAAAACCGCACCCGATTATGAAAATGAGCAAGGCGAGAAGTAACCGTACCATGCAAAGAATGCATCCAAACCCATTTGTCTTCACCATGAACCACGCGAAACTCAAGAATATCCTGAAAGATATGAGGAAAAGCTTGCATAAAAGAGGACGTAAAATGCAAAGTCCCTTGCCAAAATAAATCAGCCGCCGAGTCCCTAAATTTCCTATGCACATGCAAAGAAATACCGATATGATCCGCAATGACATAGCCCAACCAGTTATCATGCCAAAAATCAATAGAAAAGCCATCGCAACAATACAATTGGCTCGCAAACAAGATTCCGCACCAAAGGATCAACTCCTGGCAAAAAAGAAGAATAAGAAACCCTTTTGCATTGCTGAGGATGTGAGAGGAACATAGTGTGCAAAAGATGCATGACTCGAGAATTATCATTAACTAGCTTCCATGAAACTTTCATCAGAAGCCCTCTATTAATATCCTTGAAGGACGACACCCCGAGACCGCCTTCTTCAGCTACTGCACATGTTTTCGCCCAGCTAACCGACGTATAAGACCGCTCATGAACATCACTTTTCCATAAAAAGTTCCACGCAGCAGCATCCAATTTTTGAACTAAGGCGACCAACTAATGATAGATCATCATAGAATGGATCGCTAAGCTCATAATGACCAATTTAATCATACACAACCAACCAACCATAGAAAGAGTTAAAACCAGTCCATCTATCAAACTTAGCAAAGATCCTATCTGCCAACCTCTGCATAATAACAGCCTTCGGCATTCCTTCAAAAATTGGCACACCCAAGTAATCTGTGGGGAAAGAACCAATCGTGAAACCCAATTTTCTAGACATGCGAACTTTAACCCATGGCCTAGCTCCTTTGTCAAAGTACACCCTTGACTTAGCACAGCTGCAATATTGTCCCGAGATAGTGGCATAAGTGTTCAAAATCTCAGCAAGAACTTTGACATTGGATTTGGTGGCTTGACAAAAGAGAAAGACATCATCATCATAAAGAATGTGAGTGGGAAAAGCAATACCACGACCATAAGACATGAGAGTCAAGAGACCTTGTTTAACCGCACGAGAAAAAAGATAACTGAGCACCTCTTCTGCAATTCCAAAAAGAAGCGGAGACAGTGGATCACCTTGTCGAACCCCTTGAGAGCATCCAAAATAACCATACGCCAAACCATTAAAGAGGACCGAGAGCCTAGTCGATGACAAAATATTTTGAATCCAAGAGCAAAATTTCAGCGGGAATCCAAAGCAACGCAAAACTCTACCAAGAAAATCCCAATTAAGAGTATCAAAAGTCTTGGTAATGTCCACTTTAATAGCCATGTTACAACCCGCATACATTCTATTCAACGTATTAACACCCTCAGACGCCAAGAGAATAACATCATCTATTTGCCTTCCTTTAATAAAACCAAATTTGGTGTTCCGTGATAAAATTGGTAGCCAAATTATTTAAACGAGAAGCCAAGATTTTAGTAAAAGTCTTAAACAAGAAGTTGCTCAAAGCTATAGGGCGATAGTCTTCCACCACCATTGCACGATCCTTTTTGGGCATAAAAACTAAAAAACTTGAATTTAAACTAGGGGGAATAACTCCAAAAGTGAAGAATTCACACACTGCACTATACACATCTCTTTCCAAAATATCCCAAGCTTCATGGAAAATTCCCTGTGAATCCATTCGGGCCAGCGGCACTGTTAGCGTCCAAGGAAAAAACTGCAGTCTTAACTTCCTCGTGCGAAGGAAGAGAAATTAAATTTTAACCCTATTCATCATTAATTAATTTGGGAATTAAAGAATCCACTTCACCCAGCTCCAAACAATGACCGTTAGATCGAGAAAACAATGAAGTAAAATAATTCACCACATGCTCGACAATTCTAGTCTGATCATGCTCCAAACTCACCATTAATTGTCATAACCACAATAGTGTTCTTAGCCCTATGTGCCTTATCACTAGCATGGAAGAATTTGGTGTTTCTATCCCCATCATGAAGCCAGTCAATCATGCTTTGTTGTTACATGTGAGAAGATTTAACCAAAAGCAACGCATTAATATCCGCTTGTAAAGAAATCTCCTCATTAGCCCCATCATCTTGATAACCATGCAAGGAGATTAATTCTTGAACCACAGAAAGCCGCCGTTCTAACACCGCAAGTTGCTCATTAAAATTACCAAAAACTCTTGAATTCCAGTCCTTCAATACCCCCTTCAAGCCTTCAATTTCAACATAACCATCATGATTTTACTAACAGCCGCCATATTAGAGGTCCATGAATCCCGAACCACCGAGAGAAAAGTCTCATGCTGAGTCCACATATTCCGAAATCGGAATGGACGAGGTCCTGAACTTTGAAGAGACTTGCATGACACCATAAGAGGAGAATGATCCGAACCAAGACGAGGAAGCAAAGTAGAATAAACAACAGCCTAATTGTCCTGAAAAGACTATGAAATTAGAGCCCGGTCCAGCTTACTTTCAGTAATTTCAGGGAAAAATCGCCGACTCGACCAAGAGAAATAAAGACCATGGTTCTCAACCTCGATCAACCCCATATCACCAATGGACGTATTAAAATCAAGATAGGTCTGGGGAACATGTGTAGTTTTACTACGACGTTCGTAAGCTCCTCTTACCGTATTGAAATCCCCCATAATAATAAAATTACCATACAAAACTGAAAGATCAGACCATAGAGCTCGACGTTTGACATAGGCAGTGGCCCCATGCACCACCACAACAATCCTTTTGAACATAGGACAAAGAACATCCAACATGACGCACTGATCCGAAGAAAACAAAACAACCGCATCCACATTCAAACTTCGGAACACCTAAATATTAGATCTCCTACAACCTCGATAATTTTGGTAGATCGGAGAAATTCCTAGTGAACGCCATTAGGAAGAATGAATTTTATGAAAACTCATACGAAGCTCAATAATACCCAGCACATCTGGCCTAAAAACCATGACATGCTTACACAAAATATTACGGGATATCTCTGTACTTATCCCGTAAATATTCCACGATAATAAATTCATCAGAAAATAGGCGACGAGCACCGGGAATCATCATCCCCTGCTTGTTCCACATTCTTACTTAAATGTGCCATCTCATCCATGTTACGCAAGGCTTCCGAAGAGGGATCAGATACCACATAAGGAGTGAGCTCTGATTTCTCATTAGCCTCTTCTTCCAATTGATTTAAACGTCTCGATCTTCTCAACTCAGCTGCCGGGGGAATAGTTCTTTTAGCAGCCACATGCTTAGGAATCGATGTCGGCAGATCATGATCTCACCTATCACCATCAACATTCTGGCCCTCGATCGAAGGCAATGCAGAGACAGATTGTTGAATATTCTCATCTCGATCATAATCACCCCATTTAATGTCTTTCCTGAAAGAAAAAGAATTAGTTTGATCCCCCTCATCACTATCAACAACCTCAGCATCATCTACTAAAGTATCCTCAGCTACCTTCTCCAATCATCACATTGGATCCAACAGCCCCAACAATCTCGCTAACCACCTTCCCAACAGATTTATGCACTTCCTTCTCAACATACCCACTACCATCTCCAACCTCCACAACAGCCCCAACTGCCTCACTAACAGTCTTCCGAACAACATTATTCCCTTCATGTGCAACCTCATAACTATTCTTTTTCACAACACTATCAAAAGATTTCTTGGCCGATTCCACATGAACCGTAACAACCATTAAATTATCGAATGCATTATTCTGCACCGCAAGAACATAAAAATGATTAGCAACCGGTATTGACTCTGGAACCTTACCTGACTACAAAGTTCCACTCCCAAAAGTACGAGCCATCCATTCCTTCGTATTAGCAGCTGTTTTACCCTCAGTTGCCTTTAAATTTTTTCCAGATTCAGTAGCCCCCTTGGAAGTAATGTTATCAGCCTTTCCCGAAGACTCCATCCCATCAATCTGTCCAGACTTAGAACGGCATTTACTCGTTGCATGGCCTACAATTTGGCAAGAGCTGCAAAATAATGGCAAACTCTCATAATTAATATCAACGATGAACGACGCCTCCCCCTGTCAATCATAACCGAACTCTGCAAAACTTGCGCCATATCAACCTCCACTAAGACTCTCGCATAATGACCAACCATCCCATGTAAAGAGTTTCCATCAATTTTGAGAGGGGTACCTACCGAACGACAATTCCCACAAATACTTTCTCGTGCCAGTATTCTATCGGTAAATTGTAAATACGAATCCAAACTTGCACCAAAGTTGATTTTATTTTATATGGAGAAAAATTTGGAACCTAATCACGAATTTTAAGAAATCCAGGATGTAAATTCTAAGATTGAATGTTACGAACCTTAGATTGATCCGCGGCACATTGAAACTGAATTGTAAAGAATCCTTTGCCAAGAGATATCAATCGCCAATCCTGCGTTGGCTCCCACAAACCTTGTAATTTAGTCTTGAGATCGCCGACGTTCCAAGGCTTCTCACCTTTAAGCATAATCAATCTCCCAATTAAAAAAATCGAAACTTATGAAGCTGCGATAAATATAAATCCGCCGGAATAGAAATAGAACTAAATTCCCCTCTACGAACAGACGATATTCTTGAAATTGACGTCGTGAAAACATTAGGATGACGATCCAAATTAGCCAACTTAAGGACCGATGCAAAAGAGGGACGATTATTTGCCGACGACATGCGGCAAATCATTAGATCACTACAAAAAATTGATAGTTTCACTTTATATGAAAAGAATTTTGGATTTTTATTTTCTTCTAAGAAATTGAATTGGATGATGCTACTTTAAAAACAAGTTGTGAAATCTTGAGAATATTCTAAAGTGTGGGGAGCTTAGTGATTTTGACGGTAAAGAATTGTTTCAAGATTAAAACATTTGAGGTATCTTTTACCCAAAAACATAACATTGTAGATATATTGGCTTACTTGAAGAGGTTAAATTGTCCCAATGCATACTTTGTTTATAGAATTTTATTGACCAGTTGTATATGCTGAAATAAGTTTTTCAAAATTGAAACTATTAAAATATTACTTGCAATCGACCATGTCACAAGAAAGATTGAATAAGCTTGCTGTGATATCCATTGAATAAGAGTTGCTAGAAATATTGATTTTGAAAAATTTATAAATAAGTTTGCTTCAAAAAAATACTAGGAGAAGTGTCTCTAAATAATATTTTGTAGTTTGTGTTTCGTACATGATATTGTTTATAATATTTTCTTTTATTTCAGGTTTGTTCAAATATTAGTGAGTGTGGTCAAGTCACATGATTTTAAAGTTTTCAAGAATGTAAATTTTTAATGATTTGAACATAACAAACAAATATTTTTTAAGCGAATTTTATATGTATTTTTAAATTTTAATTTTAATAAATTAGGAGCACCGTTTAAATACTCACACAGGACTTTCGAAATTTCAGGATTGGCCCTGCTAGGAGGCATCAATAAATAATCTAATAAATATCTAAGATCAATGCCTCTAGCTCTAACAACGTATTTTCCGATCGTGTAAAATTGATTTGAAAGAGAGAAACACTCAAAAAATCGACGTACTCCAAACAGTAAAGTGCAACTATATATTTTAGAGGGATGGTTTTCGGTATATGTTGCCTCCCATGCGACGTCCATCAGACGGGCGCGTGGCGCCCACGTCACCCCACGCGCTTGCTTTTTTTTTCCTTCTGCCGTTGATTTTCTATTTTTTTTTAATTTTTTTAATAATTGGTTTTTCCTTTTGTTTTGTTCTCAAAAAATTTATACCCTAAAATAAAATTGGTGAATCCTAAAATTAAAGTGAATGAATTTAATTTACTTGAAATGAATATGAATTTATATTCTAAAATGAAATTAATAAACTTTAAAAAACATAAAATCTAACCTCCCCCAAAACTCTAAACCATAAACCCTTAAACTCTAAACATTAATTATAGTGGAATAAACTCTAATTTGAATCAAATAAACTCATTGAAGATAAGTAACAGACCTGAAACTTTTAACACTACAAGTGATACTTTTTGACATTTGAGTGATACTTATCAGTGTTACAGGTGATACTTTTTTTTGACATTTTTTTTTAAAAATGAGATGGATCAACCCGCGAATTTGACTAAAACTTGACCCGTCTGACCTATTAATTTAGTGCACCACATGCACTGGAAAATTGGCGTATTTTAGATGATAAAATATATAATATATATATATGATAAAATCTAAAAATACCAAAATTCGAAGGATGGAATGCAATCAATCATATTCATCCCTCGTACTATAGCATTAATGCTGGGCTTTTCCTCCAAAAAAAAAAAATTAAAAAAAAATTCATTAATGCAGGACAAACACCAAATCGTTTTCCCTCCAAAAGTCACCTCCATGCACTGGGACACGTGTCAGACTGTGAAGCCGCCACATCACGCCCTGAGGCTAGCAGTGGGTCCACTAGGGTGGCCATCGTGGCACTTCCGTAAATAAGGGTCTTGTAGAGGGGCAACTTGATAATTTCCAAATTAGAAGTTTCAATTCATAACAGACAGCTTTGCCGAGCAGGAGCATAAATTAAAGACCAAAACAAACCGAAGTAAACTATTTCCGGTCTGAAAAACCTCACAGGAAAAGGTTTGATTCTTTCAAGGAAAGGAACCCGATTATGGACGCCGACGAGGTAAATTTCGCCGCCGCTTTAGGGAATTCCTGCTGCCGTAAGCGGCGGAGCCCATATTTATGTTTTTGCAACAGTACCACCAACTACCCAACTGACTCTTTTTTGTTCTTTTTTCCTTTTTATGTTGCTGCATTCATTCTCTGTGGGTTTGGATTTGGTCTTGGTTTCTTTATCTGGTTGCTTCTCATCTTTGAGGGGGGGTTTTATGGTTGTGGGAGTTTGTTTGGGTTTGTGTGCTTTTGAAAATTTTACGACTCCTTTTTTTTTGTTTGCAAAGGGCGGCGTTTTCTTGTATTTCTCTTACTTCATTTGACGATTCCAAGTGTTTTTTGTGTTTTCCGGATGAAAGATGTGCTTTTTAATTGATCTTTGTTTTTTTGAATTCTTTTCTTTCGTGTAAATGGGGTAAATTTTGATGCTTGTTCTAGCTTTATTGATATCTTTCTCTGTAATTATCAACGATTTCTTGCTTAATCTATGTACGCATGCAGGAAAGAGCGTTTCTTGGAAGGGAATTGCATATTTATTTATTATTTCATTTTATTCTTTTGGCTGCACTGCAGAAATTGACGGCTTTGAAGAAGGCATATGCTGATATAATATTGAGCATATCTAAGGAGGCAGCGGCGAGGGTTATGGCCTCTGAGAAGAAGTCGATGAGGTATCAGCATGAGCTGAAGGCCGCAAAAGAGGAGGGCATACGAATGCTAATGCGCCTCAAGCAAATGATGGATACTCAGGTGAATCACCTGAGGCTGAACTCTCAAGTTTAAATTCCTGTTCCTTTTGCAGATATTTTTATGGTTTCTAGGATTGGGAGCATAATATTTGGAATTGGAGCTCTCTTTCTGACTGGGGTTGGGGCTCTATTGCTGATATGTTGATTGAATGTGCTTCTGACAGGGTATTGTGTCTCTTTTGTTGCTGAGATTTTCTGTCAATGGTTATCTTAGTTTTATTTATGTCAAATTGTCAACGGATTTAGTATTTACGCATGTTAGGGTTTGAGTCTTGGTTCTTTGGCACTCTGATTGTTGATCATTTGATTGTAGTTTGTGGATAGAATTAAATGTTGGTCCTATATGGAGCTAATCACATCTGTGATCCGCTGAGCTATGGGATTTGACTAATTAAAGTTAAGATTTTGTTTTGTAAAAATTGTAATGGCATGCTCTGTGAATCATGTGGAACTCTGCGATTCATAGGATTGATGATGAGATTTTGCTCAAAATGGAGGGGCATAAGTGCAATCCTATTGACAGGATAAACTGAAGTTTGTAGTTTGCCATGACGGGATTGAGATCAGTGCACGTGCTTTTATCTATCTATCTTTCTTGATATGTTTGTTGATAGATTATCTTGGTGAATGAGGACATGATCAGATCACCCATCTTTGTAGGTGTAGCTAGTCATTATGTATTACTGCTAGCTTGTATAAAAGAGTATTTATTTCTTTCTCGATAAATTGAATGATAGCTTCAAGGCAAATGAGGACATGTTCCTATCATCCATCTCTGTGGTCTGGCTATGTAGTCATGCTAGTTTAAAACCGTAAGTTTTAGAATTCTGCAGCTGGTAACATGACAAGATCTTAACATGGCATCAAGTTCTAAAGTTGGCGAGCCATCATTGGTTTATTGCATTGGTCTTGGTAAAGACATCCCGCCTTCCTTCTAAATGAATGTTTGTCGCCCAGAGGAAAGTCCCCCCCCCCCCCAACCCCCACGCATAACTTATTCTCCCTCAATTGCACTAGACATACATCTCATTATCTCACTGACATATTTAGTCAACTTTACAGATTAGTGATGCTGAAGCAGCAGCCTTGAATCAGCAGAAAAAGATTGAAGAGCTCGAAGCTCAGCTTCAGGAAGCTGAAGATATTGTAAGAGATCTAAGAGACGAGCTGGCAGAAGAGCAAGCTCAACTGGAAAGGATGAAGAGTGAAAATTTGCATCATATGGTTAAACCCAGGGATGCCTGTTTGGTAGAAATACCAACAGAAGATAAAATTTCTTCATACCAATCCTGTGAATACCTTCCTCCTAATAAATCTTCTGTGGCTTTTGGAGCAACAGTTCCATATCTAGGCGAGAGAAATGAATGCAACAAATGCTCTACCAAGATAGTTTGCACATGTGGTGCATATATTAGGAACCGAGATTTGCCTTCTATAATATTAAGAGGCAAAGACCCTGGACTCTACAGAAATGGATGTACACAGAGAATCCGTGCCTGCGAAAGGAACCTTTTGGATAGGGATTTGTGTCTCTCGGAGGAAACAGACAAAACGACTGATGAGAAGAATGGCATAGAGCAGATGCAAGGTAGACACACTTCTGAGGCACCAGCTTCGGGGGGTAAAACACTGAGTGAACTTGAGAAGAAACTATTAGAGAAAATCAACCTTGGCACCTTCCAATCCTTTCCTCAGAAAAGGAAGAGAGCCGTTAGACGAAGAAAAGCAATAAGACCATTGGCAGGGAAAGAATATTCTCCGTTACAAAAGCCTGATCAGTTGCCTTCACATTCTGAGACCAGGGACCCTATCCCAATGAATGCCAATGCTCATTGTGCTGAAAATCCTGCTGAGATAGGTCCAAGATCGTCACGAGATGAAGTTGAACTGCAAACTCAACAGGGACAGACAAACGCTTCTGAGGATGATTCAAAGACTGGAGAAATTTGTGATTCGACAATACCCTTGGATGTAGGAGTGAATGAAGAAGCGGTACCTTTGGGGTTGAGAGCTGGGTGTTCAGAGAGTTTGCCTACTGATAGTAAAATGGATGTAGGAAAAGCTGATGTGCCATCTCATAGTTTAGAGTCAAATTCATCTGACATAACAAAATGCCTTTCCAGCCGACCTGCGAGGGAAAGGGTATTCAAATACACATTTCAAAGGAAACGGAAGAGACAACCTTTGGTTTTATCTGAAGTGAATGGCTCTTGCGAGATGGAAAACAAAACTAGAGATGAGCAAAATGGTGACCTGGAGCTGGAGCAAATGAAGCCCAGCTTGTTGAAGGAGTCATCACGAGACCGTAGGCGACTAGCTCAAGTTGCTCGACAGGTTAGTGAATTAAAAACCTTAACCGTACTTAGACTATCACGTGTTTCATTATGCATGCATATGCATGAGCATATGTTGTGGCACTAGTTGGAATTGAACCCCTCCAAATTCTATAACACCCCCATGGTTCCACCTCAACTTCAATTTCAAGGTTTTCATTAAATTCTGACCTTGGCTAATTCTTTGATTGGCGTGCATCTTACTCGTTGTTTCCTCTTAACAGTCTTCATTTGACATGGATGTGTCTTGGATATGGAGTTTACCACTATTTTGCAAGTTCCATATAATTTTGTGAGAATGTCTATTCTTTTATCTCCCGTGGAAAGTGTCTTTGCCTCACATAATCCATCTTAGAACTACTATAAGTGAAAGAAGATATGACAAGACTGTGGGGCTACGGAACCTCAAAGGCACCAATAGAACTACATAAGTGTGTGCAAAACTTTTGAAACTAGACTGTCTTCAGTTACCATTATCATCTTCTTACTAATGAAAAACTGAATTCCGTTAATCATATAATTGGCATCACTTTCAGAGATGATGGCCGTAATTCTAGCTATCCGGATAGAGTGGGGAAAAGAAAAAAGTGGCATAATTTCTGGATTAATAGTATGCAAAAAAAAAAAAAAAAAAAAAAAACTAACTGTATGAAGATAAGTAAATCTGCTGCTTAAAGACATTCTTTTTTTGTACACATGAAAAGAAAGAGAGGAGAAATTTCTGAAGTGTAGAATTACGTCTTAGGTATTGGAGATGCTGATAAGTAATGGCTATGGTTGGGGGTTTGAGGGAATGGTTCCTGGTGCTGAATTCCACGCTGTTGGAAACATAATCATGCTAAAATTAATATCTTCTTTGCTGATTGTTCAATAGCCAATAGAGCAAATCCATTCACTTATTTGACATACTGAGTTGCCGATAGATTAATATACTGCATAACAGAAGATCCCAAAAGTATCAAATTGAAGTTCTTACTAATCTTACCTGTATTGCTATTTGCTCTATCGAGAAAATATATAGTTAAACACATGTCTTCATTTCAACTTAATATGCAATGTGCTATTTTTCCCAATTGGATAAGTAAGCGGTTGAAGCAAATCCATTTACATTCTATCCTTAAAGAACCATTTCATTTCTTAAAAACTATTATTTCCCAATGGCGTATATGAAGCCTATCTGCCCTTGCTGCATTGATATAGATATCATTCACTCTGACCGCGTATGATATAGCTTCTATATGGACATCGTGTTTTTCTCAGTCGTGCACCCTATTCTTGGATAATATTCCTCATGATCTTTATGTTGCTGGTTTCTGAGTTGTGCAGCTTATATCCTTGTCCGAGAAGAAGTGGTGGCGTTGAACGTGACTTTCATCTTAGAGAAATACAGAGAACGGGGGAAAATGTCTGTAATTTTAGCAGGTTTGACTGCGCGGAAGGTGTAGTGTTAGATGGTAAAGAAAACTGACTGAGAGAGAAATTTGGAGGTTTTGGTGTCCCATCAGTTTAATCAGTACCATAGATTAACTAATTATTTTCAAACTTTCATTCATAATCAGTCTTCTTCATTCCTCAGTGGCAGTGATGGTTCTATCCCATTTATCTCGGGTATCCTTCTGGCTGTGAAGCTTATTATCGGGATTTCTATAATGTATACAGGGTACTAGATCACGATACATCAGTAATCTTTTTTAAACAAGGAAACACTATGATTTACGTTGGCATATACAGTAAAACCTCTATACAGTAATATCGTTGGGACCAGAGAAAAATATTACTATAGGGAGGTTATTCTTATATAGAGTTTACATATAAAAATCATTATTTTTTAAAAAAAATTTAATATATATATTATACAACACTTAGAAATGTTCTTTCATATTTAAAAACATGAATTTAAAAGGTATATAAAATTTATTCATGTGCTTTAACCGAATAATACATCATATAGGAATCACGCAATATGCGCAAGGTGATAATCCAGAGAATGATAGTGTAAAAATAGAAAAAGTATTGTGCCAACAAACTTCAAATATGTTGGACAAGCTGAAAATGTTTTAGATTCAACAAGAAAGTGATCGTGTTAACTAATTTTATAACGTGCAAGTTAAATGATGTGATATTAACCCAAAAAATTAAAGCACTGCCACAACTAACTTTAGATAAGTATTTCATACAATCTTAAGTTTAATATAACATGTGTTAAAATAGTTCTAGACATTTTATATAGATATTTAAATATGTATGAAATTTAATGTCACTTTATTACTATATGGAGGTAAATTTCTTAAGGATGGTCCTAAAAAAATACCGAAATATTACAATGTAGAGGTTATTCTTATTTATAACTGGTCCTGAGTTGGGACCATAACTTTTTATTATTATAAGGAGGTTATTCTTATATAGAGTATTCTTATATAGAGGTTTTACTGTAGTATCATTGCATGCGATATATAATTTCTCTATTTTTATCCACCTATCATAGCGTCTAAATTCAAGTACCAAAGTATGTCTCAGTTTATTTTTTACTATAAATAATAGGGCTGTCAATTTGTGCGATCGTGTCATGTTTCGTGTTGACGTGACAAGGTCAAATACAAACACGACACGATAAGAATCTGTCCAAAACGAACACGATAATTTTATCACGACACTAACACAATTTGAACACGAAACGAATACGACATATACGATATTTTATCATGTGGACAGGACATGATAATAACACACGACACGGCATGATAATAATTCAAAAAATTAGAATAATAAATATAATTCATTAAAAATATATAAACAAAGAAAAATTGAAATAATAAATATATATTTTTTTGTGTAGCGGGTTATCAAATTCTTAACATGTTATACGTTAACACGTTCTTATTAGATTCGCATGTTATCGGGTCGTTATCGGATTATTAGGTAAGCTTATACTTTTAATGATGTTTAGCAGGTTGGTACGAAACACGACATGCCATGATAATTTCGGGTCATTATCGTGTCGACACGAATATGATAAGGTCAAACACTGACTTGTTATTTTCGTGTCGTGTTATCATAAATTCATAATGTGTCAAAAATTGTCACCCCTGATAAATAATACATCAAATTATATGTATATTGTATTCATTCATGCTAATTTTCAGAAAATAAATATTTCGGTTTAAAAAGAAAGGAAATATTTTACAATTAAAAACATTAAATATTTTGTATATTTAGTTCTTTTGAATCAAAATTAATCATTTCTAAGGTATTTGGCACATGAACACAATAGAAATAGGGTTCTTGACTCGAGTAGTAACGATTGTAAAATTTTCCACCTCACCCCCCAAAAAATGGCATTCTTGTACTTTATATAATGTCGACAAAACTCAGATTTTTTAAATTTTAATAAAACCAAATTTAGAAGGGGGAATTAGTGTAAAAGCGTAAATACTGAAATGTACAAGGACAATATGGTAACATCATCATTCAACTATCAACAGCTACGATGAACCCTTGGAAACTGAATTTGAAGGCCAGGGCTTTATGCATTTTGTGTTCTGATATACCCTAATTTTCACAGATTTCAGGCTAACAGAGATTCTGCAGGAAGGAATCGCACGATCGAATCGCCGGAGAGTGGAGGTGTTGAGGATAAATGACGGCGGCCGGCAAAATCGGGGACTGGGCATTCAAAGCGTTCACGGCGGGGCTCGGCGCTGCCACCATATATCTAACCGCTACTTTCTCCATCAATGTCTACCGTGGTCTCAACTGGCATAACGCTCAAACGGTAATGAATCGTTCCCCTGCTCATTCACTTCTGCTTTTCGAAATTTCACATAATTTGAGGGTTCTGTTTGGTTTCTGATAAGGAAAAAAATGTGCTTTATTGTGTGTATATACATAGCCACATAGGTATATCGTGTATGCCAAATGAAATTCGAAAGCAGCCTTTTGTTCGTCTATGTTTTTTTGTGCTTATAATTATGGGAAGTCGGGGCATTCTTGAAGCATTTGGTTGTGGATGTCGTGAATTATGTAATGTGAAATGATTCTGAGGTGTTTGGTCATTCTGTACATCGGTAGAATCCGAACACTCATGTTGTTGGTTGCTGCATTTCCAGCTGAATGTTCACTTAGCAAGATCTTCTTTTGTGGTTTGAGCTAGTGGCCTGAGGTTTTTGAAGCTACTTTCACATGCTTATCTGGTTCTATTTTATTAGCAGTTGGAAGCATCATTTCTGTGGATTTATTGTATTAGATCAAGTTTCTTGGTTCGGGTCGTCCTACCATTGGATCGGTACTGTGGGTATAGCATAGAATTCTATATCCAAGCTTGTGTTTTGTGAGGGATTTCTGTTCTAGTCCTATGGGATTGCTAGCACAAGATGAGATTTCACAGATTGGGAATGTAATACTAGCAATATATTTTTCCTGAGTAGCTGGTCTCATAATTACTCTTGAGCCTAGTAGTTCTCCTGTGATGGTTGTCTCTCTGGCAATCGCATCTTGAATCAATGTTCTTGGTACGTGAATGGTTTTATGGAGCTTTATTTCCAGTAAGCTTGAGGTTTATGTGAACATAATTCGGTGATTTAGGCTGGCAATACTAACAAGGACAGTGGAGGTTCTCAGTTGAGACTTGTAATCATGCGGTTAACCAAAAATGTGATGGAAAGACCTGTTTGAAATAGTAATTAAAAGGCATCAATAAGAGTACGGGAAAATTTCCTTTCTCCAATCGGGACTTACTATTGAAAAGATAAACAGTTTGTGACATAAGAATGCCCACAGGAACTTCTAGTGCTAATTTTCTCTTTTTCATATTAAGGCCTCCGTCATTGACTTTGGACGTGAAGGTTTATATGTTCTGATAAATGGCTTATTAGGTTTAGTTTGTCTGTATAGTTGTTGACAGTGACACTTCACTGGGCATGGATCCATATAATGTTTACTGCTTTTGTTTCTACTACGTTGTTGTTACTTTTCACAGAAGACATGAGAGCCATTGAGAAAATACTTTTTTTTTTTTTTTTGCAAAATCCAGTGAGTCATTTTTTCCTTTACTTCCATCTCCAGACATCATACTGATGTTATTAAAAATCTGTGCAACAAGGTTATGTCCACAGTTGTGACTTGTGAGAACAGCAGGAGAAAACTGCCGGGTTTCTTAGTCTAACCATATTATTTTGCCTATCCCGGGTTGTGTGGCTTCAATGATACATGCTTGTATTATTGCAGAAGGCTGAGAAGGAGGGGATTTTGGAGAAGGCGGAGTCGGGATCTGCGGATCAAAATGCAGAACAATCGTAGGCTCTGATGAACCAGTCCTCAACCTAGTAATTTTGATTCCTTGAAGGCTGACTGAAGTTTTGGTAATAATGTTTTTTTTCCTGCTCTACGGATTGTCTAGCTAGCTAAATCCAAGGATGAATTGAAATCAAGTCGGACAAACGCCATGTAACAGCATGCCATAGAAAAAGTCGAACATTTACTATATTTTGATGATTTACTAAAATTGATTTTTTGTATGTTCATATTACACTACAGAGGGGGAGAAGATAAGTATTTGATATGAGTTTGAATCATTTAATGCTAAAGCTGACGTTTAAGTTGAACTTTTGTGTGTGTGTGTGTGTGTGTGAAAAGAGGAGAAACCTGCATCGCTTTACAGTAGTTGTTGTTCAACCTCTTATTTATCTTTTCATTGTGTTCCGATTGAAAAGTAAAACCAATTCTTTTCAAAATACTTGAATAAACTATAGATTTCTGTCTTAGAAATTACTTGTTGACATTAACGAAGGCGTAAAAAATGGATGATAAAAGGGTTAATTAAAAATCAGTACTCAATGTTTGTTCTTTTTTACACTTTTGTTCTGAAATTTTAAAAGTAATACATCAGTGCTCAACGTTTGCATAATTAATATTTTTAATAGTAATTAAATAATGTTGTGGATTGTTGGAAATCTTATGTGGATTTTCGTCCGATTTAATAAATCACGTGGTAAATAGATATCTCACTTAATAAACAACAACAATTTCGTTTTCAATAATTCACGTCATTATTTGGTCCGTCAAAAAATTACATCAGCGCTAAAAGTGTTAATTATGTAAACGCAGACCCGGTTATGAGGGAGTGCAAAATGATCATTTGCACATGGCCCAAAATATTTGAGGGCAAAAAAAAAAACATTTATATATTATATCTATCTCTATTCTCTCTCTTCCATTACACCACAACATTAGTGCTAAAAGTATTAATTATGCAAACGTAAGCCCGGTTATGAGAGAGTGCAAAATGATCATTTGCACAGGGCCCAAAATATTTGAGGGCCAAAAAAATAAATCATTTATATGTTATATATATCTCTATTCTCTCTCTTCCATTACACCACATCGGCGATATACAATCTCTTTCACTCGTTCCATTAATCGATCTCGCAAGAAAAAAAATATATCAATCTTCAACTTCAATTTTGCACTTTTCATCTTCCTTTTACCATTGAATTCAACAATTTTATTTATTCTCCATTTCTCCCATTTTCCATAGAAGAAAAATATTTCTCTCAAAACTCAAGTTTTGATTCATCTAGCCTCCAGGATCCATCGATATGCTTTTCGTTCGTTCCCCTTCGATCTGCTTGTATTCAATATTTACAAAACAAAAAAAGAACTTCCGTTCAAAAACTGTGTTGTTGCTGCATGCTGCGCCTCCAATTCTTCAGCTGTTGTATGTCTTTTTTTATCTGTAGTTTTGCACTTTCAATACTTATTTTCTATTGAAAATGGACGAATGGCAGTCGGCTATTTGATATTTGATACTAGATTTCTAAGCCTGTGCTTTTCTTAATATGATGTGGGCGAATGGTAGATTGGCAGTCGGGCTATTTACATATATGATATTTAATAATTTAATATATATATATATATATATATATAGTTGGGGATTTGTTGTTAATGGTATTGAGATCATGTTTGTTAGTTTTTTGTTTTTGACATTTCCCTTTTCAGTGAGCAACAAGATTTGTTGATCAAGATAGAGATTTTGAATCAAGAATTAGTAGCAAGATTGCCAATGCAGCAACAAGAAAGAGAACAACACCAGAATTAATAGTGGTTCGATCTTAATAGATCTACATCCACTTGAAGCACTCTCAACTTGTTTTATTGAACTTCAAAACAAATATACAATGTACAATTCCTCTCACTCTAGATACTTTCTCGCTCCAAGATACTAGAGCTACTCTCACCAGATTACATAAGAATAAAACTGAAGAATTGATTTTTCTCTCTTGCTACTTTTCCACAGAGATAAACTGTATATATATGCTTTAACTTGAAGTACAAAAAACCAACCAACTAACAACATAACCGCTGCTAATCAACCCCCCCGTAACTTCCGCTGCAAGCCTTTGAGAATCTTGACTCGCTAACTGCCAATAACCGCTTCACTTCAGCTAGTTTTAGCCATGCAGCATGCACGTAAGACTTAGCTGGGTATCTTCTGAATTGGCTTTGATAGTTTTGTTGTCATACTTCACAATTCTCCACTTTAACAACATAACTAGGATATATCATGATGAAGAAATGCTTCAACCAGTTATTCAACATAGAACAACCAACACAGCTACACTTTTAGACCTGCAACTGCAACACTGCTCTACCTTGAGCAGCAACCTTCAATATGAAGAATTTAACAGAAACCAATAAGACTTAAACACTGTTCCAATTTT
Source organism: Perilla frutescens (assembly GCA_026008535.1). Classification (NCBI taxonomy): domain Eukaryota; kingdom Viridiplantae; phylum Streptophyta; class Magnoliopsida; order Lamiales; family Lamiaceae; genus Perilla; species Perilla frutescens. The sequence continues at coordinate 12,317,343 of BRKX01000003.1, read as the reverse complement.
GAAACAGATAAAGCCTTGGTAAAACAATCGGCTGGATTATCAGATTTGTGCACCTTCTCCACTGAAACTATTTTCTTTTCAGTTAGGTCTCTGATGAAATACAGCTTTACATCCATGTGCTTTGTTCTGTAATGATATCCTTGATGCTTAGACAAGTGTATGACCCTTTGATTGTCACAATAAACAACAACCCTATCCTGAAACACACCAAACTCTGCAAGAATTCCTCTGAGCCATGTTCCTTCCTTTACTGCTTCAGTTAAGGCAATGAACTCAGCCTCTGTTGTAGACAAGGCAACTGTGTTCTGATGAGTTGCTCTCCAGCTGACTGCTGTGCCAAACAAAGTGAAGACATAGCCAGTCAAAGACTTCCCAGTATCCACATTAGCTGCATAGTCAGCATCAACAAAACCCACTAAAACATCTCCTGTCATAAAACTTTCCTGAAACTGAAGTCCTTTCTCAACTGAACCTTTAATATATCTCATAGCCCATTTAACAGACTCCCAATATGCCTTTCCAGGACAGCTCATAAACCTGCTAATCACACTCATGATGTAGGTCAAATCAGGCCTACAACACACCATGGAATACATCAAGCTTCCAACTGCACTTGCATATGGAACCTTACTCATTTCAGCTGCTTCTTTTCCTGTAGCAGCACTTTGTTGAAGAGATAACTTCTGACCTTGTTGCATGGGTGTGCTAACAGCTTTGCACAAATTCATGTTATACCTTTTAAGAACTTTATCCAGATAAGATAATTGAGTCAATCTCAGAGTTCTACTGGATCTTTTCATTCTTATTTCCATTCTAAGAATCATCCTTGCTTCTACAAGGTCTTTCATATCAAATTCTGCACTTAGAATCTCTTTTGCTTTCTGAATTCCCTTCACAGAATCACTAGCAATCAACATATCATCTACATATAATAGTAGATAGATTGTTGAACCCCTTTCCTTCCTGAAATAAAGCTATCATAGCTGCTTCTAACAAAATCATGTGATGTCATATATTCATTAAATCGAAGATACCACTATCTAGGGCTCTGCTTCAGCCCATACAGCGACTTCTTGAGCCTACATGCTTTGTTTTCAGCCTTCTCAGTGAACACACTATCTGGAATTTTCATGTAGATAGTTTCTTCTAACCTTCCATGTAGAAAGGCTGTTGTCACATCCATTTGATGTAACTCTAAGTCCAGCTGAGCAACCAAAGATAACATAATTCTGATAGAACAATGCTTGACTACTGGAGATAAGATCTCATTGTAGCCAATTCCCTCCTTTTGTGACAATCCTTTTGCTACAAGCCTGACCTTGTATTTGATCCCCTTGCCTTGTACAGTCTCTCGTTTCTTCTTGTATATCCATTTACACCCCACCAACTTAACATTTTAAGGTTTATCCACTATATCCCAGGTGTCATTCTTTTCAAGGGATAATAACTCTTCTTCCATAGCTATAACTCATTTTCCTTTTTCTGAACACCTTATAACTTCTGAGTATGAGCTAGGCTCATAGGCTTCTATTTCTAATGCAGAAAATAGAGCAAAGGAAACCATATCAACTTGAGCATACCTCACAGGAGGTTTAACCACCTTTCTATATTTGTCCCTTGTGAGTTGATAGTTGTTGAAGTCATGTCTGTCTTCTTCTTCTTCTTCCTAAGTCTCAGTATTAGATTGTTCTTCTGCAATAGTAGGTCTCTGCAGAGAACTTTCTGTTGACTGGGGCTCCACCTCAACACTGACTCTAGGAGTGACAGAGCTTGTCCCTTCATGAGAGGTTTTGAAAGGATACTGTGACTCATCAAAAGTAACATCTCTTGAAATGATGAACTTATGATCTTGTAGGCTCCACAGTTTAAACCCTTTTACTCCCTTGGGATATCCTACAAAAACACACTTGAGTGCCCTTGGCTCAAGCTTATCTTGCTTCACATGAGCATATATAATACCCCAGAATTCTGAATAAGGTTTAGAGGAATGTTAATAATAAGTTAATTAATTAAAGAAGGAATTTAATTAAGATTAGCTAAGGTTGGATGTCAGTCACGACTTTAGGAGTCAGATCGCCCTTTTGAGAAATGTGATTTTAACTATTTTATGACCATCTGTGGTCTCGTTAGAAAGGTTTTAACTCAAGGAGTATGCCGGTGTTTTCGGATTTTAATTCTGAAGTCATTAGAGTTCCCGGTGATGAAAAACGCATTTAAAAGAAGAATGAATAGTAACTTTTGCGTGCGTTCGTGTTTTGAGAAATTTACGAAATCCTCCTCATTTATTCAAGTCCAGTTCTGTCAGGCCCCTCTTATGGGAAATGACTCAAGGATTCCATTAGTGTTCACGGATTGACATTCTGAGGTCAATCGAACGCTCGGGAGCCAAATCTGTCAGTCTGAGTGAATAGTAAAAGTAATTCCAAAAAGAGAATCTTTGCTCGTCTTCCTTCTGACGAACCTGTCTTCTTCACTAAACAAGTTGGTTCACTAGTATTCGATCCAAGGAGTCTTTCGGTATTTTTAGATTTCGTGTCTGAAGTCATTTGGACCTCGACATCGAATAAAGCAGCTTTTAACCGAACCCGGGGTAACTTTTGCAGTATTCCCGCACAGCAATGGCTTCCAAGGGAAGCCAAAGCTTTTCCTATATATAGGGGACCACCCCTTTAGCTTTTCTTGCTTACTTTACTCTTCCATTCACTTCTAAAAATCGAGAGGTGAAAAGCTTTGAAAGCCGAGAAGGTTCTGTCAAAATAAAAAGCGTTCTTCGTGAGTGTTCTTCGAGACGACGAGCGGAGTGGCGTGGAAGGGATGCGGTGAGGGAATGTGCTAGGAGACGCTGTTGAAATCGTAGCAGGCGGCTCTGCCGCCGTTGCGATTCGACGAGACGCCAAGCTAACCACATTCCCTCGACGCACCTGACCCCGTCCATTTTAGTTCGTCGGTCTCAATTCCATTTCTTTTTCGTCTTTAAATATCTGCATTTACTTTCCGTTCTTTACGTTCTTCGCGTTCTTCATTATTTCTCGTCTAAAGTTACATTTCGATTTTTGTTGGAATTCCAAGATTATGACTTATGCGTTATATTTCTCATTTTAAATTCCGTTATTGTTATTCTAAGAAGATTAACCTCGTTATTCCGTTAAAAATCCGTCAAGCCATATTTAATTATTTTCGGAGGATTATCGTGTTTATGTCGTTATAATGCCGAAATTATTTTAAGTTAATGTATGTTGTTGCATGATAAATTCAAGCACGTTGTTTTGGAAAAATTCCGGGTTTTGCGTTCTTCACGTTCGTCGAGAATCGACGAACACGAAGAACCCAGTTGAAGATCGCCCAGGAGAGAGAGAAAAAGGGTCCCGCGACCGCGGGGGGTGCGCGGCCGCGCGACGCCTCCCTCGGCCCAGGACCCCGCGGGCGCGGAGGTTGCGCGGGCGCGGGGCTGCGCGGGCGCGGGAGGTGCCGCCGGCGCGCGACGCTCCCTTCCCGTGTTGTCCGACGCTCGTCCTTCCGACTTTTCGAGTTCCTTTTTGAGTCATGTTTTTCCGAGTAATTCTCAAGCTTAAACTAAGAATATTTTTCGAGATTTCTCCGATTTATTTCGAGAAAATTTTTAAAGATCTTTTCCGTCTAAAAATTTAGGAAATCAAGTCGAGAAATTCCTTTAAATAAAATAAATCCTGTTCGGACCCTCATTAGGTCAAAGTCGTGCTATCCATATTAAGTCCTAGCTAAGGGGTTACTAGTTGAGTGTTATTTAATATCATGTTATCAGAAATCTTCAAAGAAGGCTTCTAAGTCGATGATTCGACTTTTGTAGGAGGAATCGAGCCTCGGAGAAATACTAAGAAAAACCACCAGCTCGTTGCCTCGTCCTCCATTCCGTAATCAAGGTGGGTAAACCTATACTCATCTAAAGTTTGAGCTAATAAGCTCTAGAAGCATGTTAGGGCAAATGAGATATCCAATAAAGTATATTTGCTCAGCCTGTTTGATCTCTGTACAAGGAAAGGAATAAATGTAGTTGTATGCGTGATTATGCTGAACTATTATTTCGGTTAGATAAGTAAAGAAAGTTAGTATAAGTTAAGTGAGCTCTCAAGTATGTTTAGATATGCTAGAATTGTTTATTTACAATTTATGCTAGCATGAAGTGTTTAGAATGGCTTTAATTGCAATCGATGTTATCCGCGTTCATTTCCTTGTACTTGAATGTTTATGCTTTAATAAAGCTCGTATAGTTAAGATTCAAGGATTGCCTTGTTAGGGTAGCTTTACCCCCCCTCTGTAGGCCGAGATCATGTAGTGATAAGATATTAGCCTTAGACATTGTTCTAAGCTTGGTAATGTTAGCAAGATTAGGAAGAGATGGACTTAGCATCCACTTAAGCAGGACTTGAGCTCAGAACTATTAAGGTAGTCGCTGAGGGGTTTCTCCCTCGCAAACTCGTTCGGATATTTGAGGTAACCCCTCTTCTATCCTATGGCATGCCTAAGGGTACAGTTGACGACAGGTTTGAGCCAAGTTGGGCCCAAAAGAAAAGAAAAGATTTTACGAATACGGAGAGGGCTTTTGCGTTTTGCTCTCCGTATACCGTCTATTAATCATTGGATATCTTGAAAGTTATAAAAGCATTTTCGCTAAAACCCACTGAGTACATTAGTGCTCATGCCCCCTCTTTTCAAATGTTTTCAGGTTGAGATGCTGAGGATGCTGGTGGCTGTGAATGTGGGTTGGCTGCCAAGACTATTTTGCTATTATCTAATGTTTCTATGAAATCCCACTCTGTGATCCGTTACTCTGATACACTCATCTTTAATTCTGTCTAAGTCCTATTATGTTTAGCAAGACTCTATGAATAATCCCCTCAGAAACGATTCAATTCCTACAAAATGCATGTTACGTTTATCTCTGCTTTTGAGTATGATCTCCGTTCACCCGCAAAGAAGCCTAACAAGTTGGTATCCGATTAATAAGTCATTTTATTCCGCTTAATCATGTTTTCCTTCAATCCAAGTAAACCCGAGCATCACCATATAAATTCTAAGGCACGTCTTGATTCTTAAACTGCTTGGTAAATCCCCCATCTTTATTCGTTAATCTCTTAATAACACCCTGTCCCCACTCGTAAATCCCTATCTCGGGACCGGGCTGTTACAGTTGGTATCAGAGCAGGTTTGCAACTCTGCAGACTTGTCTCTTTGTTTGAAATGAGTCTATGTGAATATAAGTTGTTCTCTGATAAGTTAAAGCAGCAACCCATAGCTCGCCATCACCCTCGCACTCTCAACCAAAAATCAAGGTATGATAGTATAGAAATTTTGGATTTTGGATTCATGATTTTGGAATACAGGAAGGGAAAAGATTTGAGCAAGCATACCTGTTTTATGGACAAGAGAAAAACCGTGAGAATGAAATTCCAAGTAAAAGGTGTTCGGGTAAGATGATTTTCCAGATGGAAAGTTTGTGAAAAGATTTCTCGATTCCAAAATGACTTAAAAATCATCTCTCGAAATTTTGATTCAAAAGAAAAGGTAAACAATGTATGTTTAAAGAACCTTGGGCACCAAAATTTTTATAAAAGTTGTCAACTGCTCCATAAAATGGAATTAAGCATGCAAGATTAAATCCAGACATTAGGAGGACCTTAGGTCTCCCTTTTTGAATCTAGACTGATTAAGTTATTCTCTTCTAGATGGTTAAGCGTCGTTCGACAGCTAGGAAGAGCGTGCCTCTTTTCTGCCCTGTGCAAGAAAGAGTTGAGAGGTTCAGAAGAGAAACTTGGAATGGTAACGAACAGTTGCTGTCCTACATGGCAAGATACCTCGAAAGGTGGGCTTGGGCAAATGGCTACGGAGGAGAGCCCGGGAGCGTATCCGACTTGGAAACGTGCATCCGTATGTGCGAGTATGCGCCACCTGCTTGGAGGCCTACAATGTACCGTATCCTGCAAAGCACGATCACCCGCGATCCCGAGACGTACGCTGAAATCGGAAACCTAACGGAATTCTCGTCAGCCTTAATGGCTCGTTGGGTATCGGAGTATGGCCATGTGCACGCCTTAGCCGAGCAGCAAGAAGATGAGCAAAATCCCTCTCTCGTGGTAGAGCTAGAATTGCAAAGGGCGACTCTCAACAGTCCCCCTGGATTTCAAGTGCCACGTCCTCACGACGAAGGAACCACAGGAGCAGGACCTTCGAATACCCGAATCGTGAACCACACCGAATCCCTATTCTCCTGCACTCCTCAAGTGAACCAGTGGACCCCTGTGTCCGCTTCTCAAGGTCTGGGACAGTGTATGCCCCATCAGTATCCTGAAGGGAGCGTTCGCATGAGGACATTCAAGTTTACCGTCCCGGAAACGGTTGATATTGGAGACGAAGAAGAAGAAGACGAGGACCCAGAAGAAGGCAAAGAGGAAGTAGGATCGCCATGCAAGGAAAAGGGTAAAGGCCCGGCTCATGATTAAGCATAGAAAGGAGGTGTAGAAGGTGTTGCTGTTAGAACACCTAGATGTTTAATCCATCTGTTTGCCTGTAATCTAATATCCGCTCTGACCAAGACTTTAATATGTAATAGATGCTTTAAGAATTCTAAACCCAATAGTGGCAGTGAATTTTCCAAAGAGACTTCCCTATCCCGGTTGTAACCCATAATTTTATATATCGATGCCAAAGTCCTCTAAATGAGGTAATTTTCCCATCATGTTTGAATGACGCCTAAATTTCATTTTGTTTGATCTATCTTGTGCAATTAAAAGACCTTATCAAAAGGCATTCTTGTCTTGTGTGAATTTGTTCAAACCTCGCTAATATTTAGTTCTTTAGAATGCCGCCTCGAAGACGTCAAGCCGAGAATGAGGATGAGAACGAACCTGAGCAAGCCCCAAACCTCGGTCCAAAAGCCGAAAGTGTGTTTCTCAAACACAACCCACCATCGTTTAATGGTTAAGGGGATCCAATGGATGCCGAAAAATGGGTTCGCTCCTTAGAACGAATCTTCGATTTCATAGCTTGCACTGAAGGAGAAAAACTAAGTTGCGCTCTTTTCATGTTAACGGAGGATGCGGACTACTGGTGGGAGTCCGTGCGAAGGACCATAACCCCTGTTCAATGGAAAGACTATAGTTGGGAAGATTTCAAGCATGATCTGTATCAGAAGTATATCCCGGATTGTTACCGAGAGGTAAAGGAGATGGAGTTCTGGAATCTAAAGCAAAGGAATAAGACAGTGTCAGAATACGATAGAGAATTCAACCAGTTGTCAAGGCATGCTCCACATCTAGTGGACACAGACGGGAAGAAAGCACGCAAGTTCAAAAAAGGACTCAGATCCGAGATTGGCATAGCCCTCGCTGGGCAAGAAGACATGTCTTATGCCCGAACCTTAGCCAAAGCATTGAGCATAGAAGCCATCCTTCCTCAGAAGATTCAACCCTCTCAGTCGTCTAATGATCCGAAGGGGAAAAGGAAGTGGGAAGGAGGGAGAAGGAATGACAGAAGAAAGAAACCCCACTGGCAAAATCGAGAGTCAGGGGTGCCTCGAAATCAACTTAGCAACGCCCCTAGTTTTAGGCAGTGTCAAAAGTGCGGAAGAATGCATCCTGGAGTTTGTCGAGCAAATCTAACTGGGTGCTACAACTGTGGTGAGGAGGGGCACTTCAAAAGAGAATGTCCTAAAGGAAACAACCAACGATCCCAAACACCACAGCAACCCATGTACCCGCAACCACTTCAGCAACTTCCTGGAAACCAGCCAAGACTGCAGCAAGGAGGACCTCAGGGTCAAAGGCTGGGACTGAACCCGAGACCGAACCAAGGGCGAGACCAAAGGTTCAATCAAGGACAAAGGCCACCTCAGCCAGCTCGTACTTATGTTCTCAATCAGCAGCAAGCTGCTAAGGCCCCAGGTAATCTAGCAGGTACGATTACCCTCCTCGAGACACCAATTTTAGCTCTCTTTGACACAGGAGCATCGCATTTGTTTATAGCTGAGTCTGTTTGTAAGAAACTGAAGATTGAACCTGAGGATGCTGAGAATGCTCTTGAAATAAGTATTCCCTCTGGAAAGAAAATGATGTCTAAGAAGGTTTGTTCTAACCTAGAATTGAACATAGAAGGGGAAAACTTTAAGTCAAATCTTTATGTGATAAAGATTCAGGACTTCGACATAATCCTAGGGATGGATTGGTTAGCCTCAGCTAATGCTTCCATAAGCTGCCCCGAGAGGGAGGTAACATTTCGACCACCCGGGAAACCCGAGGTGAAAATCTACGGATCAAGATTGGGAACCAAAATCCCAATGATATCCGCCCTGGAGGCCACCAAGATGATAAGGAAGAATGACTGCCAAGCATTTTTAGTTAACCTAATAAGGAAAGAGGGAGGAGAGCTTTCCATCGAAGACGTTCCAGTCGTAAGAGAATATCCCGACGTATTCCCAAAGGAGCTGCCAGGACTACCTCCAGACCGGCAAGTGGAGTTCGCTATCAAGTTGGAACCAGGAGCCGCCCCAGTCTCAAAAGCCCCCTACAGAATGGCGCCTAAGGAGTTGCAAGAACTCAAGGTCCAACTGCAAGAGTTACTAGACCTAGGTTTTATCCAACCTAGTGTTTTGCCTTGGGGAGCTCCAATCTTGTTCGTAAAGATAAAGGATGGCACGTTGAGAATGTGCATCGACTATAGAGAGCTTAATAAGCTAACCATCAAGAATCGATACCCTCTCCCAAGAATAGACGATCTCTTCGATCAACTCAAGGGAGCAAGTGTCTTCTCCAAGATAGACTTAAGATCGGGGTACCATCAGCTGAAGATTCGAAAGGAGGATATCCCTAAGACTGCTTTTAGAACTCGCTATGGGCACTACGAGTTTGTGGTAATGCCATTCGGATTAACCAACGCCCCAGCAGTGTTCATGGATTTAATGAACCGGGTTTTTCACCCGTACCTTGACAAGTTTGTCCTAGTTTTCATAGATGATATTCTCATCTATTCCAAGGATGAGGAAGAACATCAGAAACACCTAAGGGTGGTGCTAGAAACCTTAAGAAGAGAAAAGCTTTATGCTAAGTTCAGCAAATGTGAGTTTTGGCTCAAAGAAGTAACGTTTCTAGGTCATATAGTCTCGGTAGAAGGAATCAAGGTGGATCCGGCCAAGATTGAAGCTGTAAGCAACTGGAAATCTCCAAGAAGTATGAACGAGATAAGGAGTTTCCTAGGACTCGCTGGATACTATCGCAGATTCATTGAAGGATTCTCGACTATATCCAAGCCTATGACGCGACTGCTACAGAAGGATTCCAAGTTCAAGTGGACGCCTGAATGTGAGGAAAGTTTTCAAACCTTGAAGAAGATGCTAACCACAGCCCCTGTTTTAGCCATTCCAGAAGGGAATAAAGATTTCTTGGTTTACGCAGACGCATCGAGTAAGGGATTAGGATGCGTACTAATGCAGAAAGGAAAGGTGATTGCTTATGCTTCTAGACAGCTTAAGAATCACGAACAAAACTACCCGACGCATGACTTGGAGCTAGCAGCGGTCGTTCATGCGCTAAAGATCTGGAGGCACTATCTCTACGGAGCCAAGTGTGAGATCTTCTCAGACCACAAGAGCTTGAAGTATTTCTTCGAGCAAAAAGATCTTAACATGAGACAAAGAAGATGGCTAGAACTTGTAAAAGACTATGACTGTACGATTCACTACCACCCAGGGAAAGCAAATGTAGTAGCAGATGCCCTAAATAGAAAGGAGAAGGCGGAGTTGGGATTCGTTTCAGCTCAGAAAGATCTTCGCAATGAATTCGAGAAGTTAAAGATCGAGGTGCTAATACCACCCGAGACCATCCAAGCTCAAATTGCCACGATAGTCGCTCAGTCCGACCTAAGGCAAAGGATAATTGAAGCCCAGAGAGGAGATGAATTTCTTGAAAAGAAAAGGCTGGAAGCGCGAACTGATGACTCTCAAGAATTCGTGGAAGCCGCCGACAACGCACTCTTATTCAAAGGAAGGCTTTGTGTGCCTAGCAAAGGAGAACTAAAGGAGGAAATCATGTGCGAAGCACATGACACGCCATATACAGCACATCCCGGAAGCACCAAGATGTACCAAGACCTCAAGAGGAATTTCTGGTGGAACAACATGAAAAGGGAGATAGCCGCCTTCGTGGAAAGGTGTCTGAGTTATCAACAAGTGAAAGCTTTGCATCAAAAATCTTCTGGTTTACTTCAACCCCTAGAAATCCCTGAATGGAAGTGGGATCATATCAACATGGACTTCGTCGTAGGTCTGCCAAGGTCCAAGTGGGGAAATACCGCCATTTGGGTAATCGTTGACCGATTGTCTAAATCGGCACACTTTGTTGCTGTTAGGATGACGGACGGACTAGATCAACTAGCCCAGTTTTATGTTAAGGAAATTGTGCGTTTGCATGGAGTGCCGGTCTCGATTACATCGGACCGTGATTCAAGATTTACATCAAGATTCTGGAGGAGCCTACAAGATGCAATGGGATCAAAACTCAACTTTAGCACAGCGTTCCATCCTCAAACGGATGGCCAATCTGAAAGGACCATCCAGATTCTAGAAGACATGCTTAGAGGAGTCGTCATAGATCAAGGAGGCAATTGGGAGGAGTTACTGCCTTTGGTAGAATTTGCCTATAACAACAGCTACCAGACATCGATCGGCATGGCCCCTTATGAAGCCCTTTATGGAAAGAAGTGTAGATCGCCCCTATATTGGGACGAGGTCGGAGAGAAAAGGATACTTGGACCCGAGATGGTCCAGGAGGCCGTCCAGAAAATCGAGCTCATTCGTCAACGCATCAAGAAAGCTCAGGATAGACAAAAGGCTTATGCAGATGAGAGAAGAACGAATCTCAGCTTCGACATTGGAGATAAAGTGTTTTTGAAGGTGTCTCCATCAAAAGGAATAATTCGTTTTGGCAAACGAAGCAAATTAAGGCCCAGATTTATCGGACCTTTTGAGATTTTAGAAAAGGTGAATGAAGTAGCCTACAGGTTGGCCTTACCACCCAACCTGAGTAACGTACATGACGTCTTTCATGTCTCAATGTTACGAAGGTACGTGTTTGACCCAAAACACGTGATTAGCAAAGAAGAGATAGCCCTGAATGAGGACTTAGCCTATGAAGAAAAGCCTCAAGCCGTCGTAGATCGAAAAATTCAGAAGCTGAGAAATAAGGAGATCGACCTGGTGAAAGTAATCTGGAACCACCATGGTTCAGAGGAAGCAACTTGGGAGCTTGAATCCGAGCTGCTCAAAAAGTACCCTGATATCGCTTATCATGGTTAGTAAATTTCGGGACGAAATTTTATTTAAGGAGGGTAGGATGTAATACCCCAGAATTCTGAATAAGGTTTAGAGGAATGTTAATAATAAGTTAATTAATTAAAGAAGGAATTTAATTAAGATTAGCTAAGGTTGGATGTCAGTCACGACTTTAGGAGTCAGATCGCCCTTTTGAGAAATGTGATTTTAACTATTTTATGACCATCTGTGGTCTCGTTAGAAAGGTTTTAACTCAAGGAGTATGCCGGTGTTTTCGGATTTTAATTCTGAAGTCATTAGAGTTCCCGGTGATGAAAAACGCATTTAAAAGAAGAATGAATAGTAACTTTTACGTGCGTTCGTGTTTTGAGAAATTTACGAAATCCTCCTCATTTATTCAAGTCCAGTTCTGTCAGGCCCCTCTTATGGGAAATGACTCAAGGATTCCGTTAGCGTTCACGGATTGACATTCTGAGGTCAATCGAACGCTCGGGAGCCAAATCTGTCAGTCTGAGTGAATAGTAAAAGTAATTCCAAAAAGAGAATCTTTGCTCGTCTTCCTTCTGACGAACCCGTCTTCTTCACGAAACAAGTTGGTTCACTAGTATTCGATCCAAGGAGTCTTCCGGTATTTTTTGATTTCGTGTCTGAAGTCATTTGGACCTCGACATCGAATAAAGCAGCTTTTAGCCGAACCCGGGGTAACTTTTGCAGTATTCCCGCACAGCAATGGCTTCCAAGGGAAGCCAAAGCTTTTCCTATATATAGGGGACCACCCCTTTAGCTTTTCTTGCTCACTTTACTCTTCCATTCACTTCTAAAAATCGAGAGGTGAAAAGCTTCGAAAGCCGAGAAGGTTCTGTCAAAATAAAAAGCGTTCTTCGTGAGTGTTCTTCGAGACGACGAGCGGAGTGGCGTGGAAGGGATGCGGTGAGGGAATGTGCTAGGAGGCGCTGTTGAAATCGTAGCAGGCGGCTCTGCCGCCGTTGCGATTCGACGAGACGCCAAGCTAACCACATTCCCTCGAGGCACCTGACCCCGTCCATTTTAGTTCGTCGGTCTCAATTCCATTTCTTTTTCGTCTTTAAATATCTGCATTTACTTTCCGTTCTTTACGTTCTTCGCGTTCTTCATTATTTCTCGTCTAAAGTTACATTTCGATTTTTGTTGGAATTCCAAGATTATGACTTATGCGTTATATTTCTCATTTTAAATTCCGTTATTGTTATTCTAAGAAGATTAACCTCGTTATTCCGTTAAAAATCCGTCAAGCCATATTTAATTATTTTCGGAGGATTATCGTGTTTATGTCGTTATAATGCCGAAATTATTTTAAGTTAATGTATGTTGTTGCATGATAAATTCAAGCACGTTGTTTTGGAAAAATTCCGGGTTTTGCGTTCTTCACGTTCGTCGAGAATCGACGAACACGAAGAACCCAGTTGAAGATCGCCCAGGAGAGAGAGAAAAAGGGTCCCGCGACCGCGGGGGGTGCGCGGCCGCGCGACGCCTCCCTCGGCCCAGGACCCCGCGGGCGCGGGGCTGCGCGGGCGCGGGAGGTGCCGCCGGCGCGCGACGCTCCCTTCCCGTGTTGTCCGACGCTCGTCCTTCCGACTTTTCGAGTTCCTTTTCGAGTCATGTTTTTCCGAGTAATTCTCAAGCTTAAACTAAGAATATTTTTCGAGATTTCTCCGATTTATTTCGAGAAAATTTTTAAAGATCTTTTCCGTCTAAAAATTTAGGAAATCAAGTCGAGAAATTCCTTTAAATAAAATAAATCCTGTTCGGACCCTCATTAGGTCAAAGTCGTGCTATCCATATTAAGTCCTAGCTAAGGGGTTACTAGTTGAGTGTTATTTAATATCATGTTATCAGAAATCTTCAAAGAAGGCTTCTAAGTCGATGATTCGACTTTTGTAGGAGGAATCGAGCCTCGGAGAAATACTAACGAAAACCACCAGCTCGTTGCCTCGTCCTCCATTCCGTAATCAAGGTGGGTAAACCTATACTCATCTAAAGTTTGAGCTAATAAGCTCTAGAAGCATGTTAGGGCAAATGAGATATCCAATAAAGTATATTTGCTCAGCCTGTTTGATCTCTGTACAAGGAAAGGAATAAATGTAGTTGTATGCGTGATTATGCTGAACTATTATTTGGGTTAGATAAGTAAAGAAAGTTAGTATAAGTTAAGTGAGCTCTCAAGTATGTTTAGATATGCTAGAATTATTTATTTACAATTTATGCTAGCATGAAGTGTTTAGAATTGCTTTAATTGCAATCGATGTTATCCGCGTTCATTTCCTTGTACTTGAATGTTTATGCTTTAATAAAGCTCGTATAGTTAAGATTCAAGGATTGCCTTGTTAGGGTAGCTTTACCCCCCCTCTGTAGGCCGAGATCATGTAGTGATAAGATATTAGCCTTAGACATTGTTCTAAGCTTGGTAATGTTGGCAAGATTAGGAAGAGATGGACTTAGCATCCACTTAAGCAGGACTCGAGCTCAGAACTATTAAGGTAGTCGCTGAGGGGTTTCTCCCTCGCAAACTCGTTCGGATATTTGAGGTAACCCCTCTTCTATCCTATGGCATGCCTAAGGGTACAGTTGACGACAGGTTTGAGCCAAGTTGGGCCCAAAAGAAAAGAAAAGATTTTACGAATACGGAGAGGGCTTTTGCGTTTTGCTCTCCGTATACCGTCTATTAATCATTGGATATCTTGAAAGTTATAAAAGCATTTTCGCTAAAACCCACTGAGTACATTAGTGCTCATGCCCCCTCTTTTCAAATGTTTTCAGGTTGAGATGCTGAGGATGCTGGTGGCTGTGAATGTGGGTTGGCTGCCAAGACTATTTTGCTATTATCTAATGTTTCTATGAAATCCCACTCTGTGATCCGTTACTCTGATACACTCATCTTTAATTCTGTCTAAGTCCTATTATGTTTAGCAAGACTCTATGAATAATCCCCTCAGAAACGATTCAATTCCTACAAAATGCATGTTACGTTTATCTCTGCTTTTGAGTATGATCTCCGTTCACCCGCAAAGAAGCCTAACAAGTTGGTATCCGATTAATAAGTCGTTTTATTCCGCTTAATCATGTTTTCCTTCAATCCAAGTAAACCCGAGCATCACCATATAAATTCTAAGGCACGTCTTGATTCTTAAACTGCTTGGTAAATCCCCCATCTTTATTCGTTAATCTCTTAATAACACCCTGTCCCCACTCGTAAATCCCTATCTCGGGACCGGGCTGTTACAGCATATGCCAGGCAACCAACTACTTTTAGCCCTGAGTAATCACCTGTTTTTCCACTCCACTTCTCTTCTGGTGTTTTGAATTGAATAACAGATAAGGGACACTTATTGATTAAGTAAGCAATTGTGGTGACAATTTTTCCCCAAAATGACTTTGGCAAACCACCATTGCTGATCATGCATCTCACCCTTTCTAACAGTGTCTGGTTCATCCTCTCAGCTACTCCATTTTGCTGAGGGGTTCCAAGTACTGTTCTGTGTCTAATGATGCCTCTATCTCTGCAAAATGATGTGAATTCTTCAGACAAATACTCTAAGCCATTGTCTGTCCTCAGATGCTTCAGTCTTTGCCCTGTCATATTTTCAATCTCAACAAGCCACTCTTTAAACTTCTGAAAAGCTTCTGACTTAGCTTTCAGAATAAATACCCATACCTTCCTGGGATAGCCATCTATGATTGAGAGAAAGAACATGCCATCTGCCTTTGTAGAATGTTTGGCAGGCCCCCAGAGATCTGGGTGAACATAATCAAGTTTCTACTTTGTGTTATGTTCACCAACTGGAAATGTTACCCTCTTTGCTTTCCCATAGATGCAATGTTCACAGATGCCAATCTGTTATACACTTGTCTCTCCAAGAAGCTTCTGTCTGTTCAGCTCCATTAAACATTTGATTCCAACATGTCCAAGCCTTCTCCCTTGCAGTATTCAGATGCCCTTCCACAATGTTTCCAATTAGAAAATACAAATCATGCTTTATTTTGCCTTCTATCACAGTGCTTTCTCCTTTAGATACAAGAAGTTTGCCATTTTCTGATTGGAACTTGTAACCGGCCTTATCAAGAACTCCTAAGGATATAAGGTTTCTTCTTAAATCTGGAACATACCTGACTTCAGAGAGAGTCCTTATCACTCCATCAAACATCCTTATCTTGACAGATCCAATTCCTCTGACCTTACAGCTGTGATCATTTCCCAAGAGAACAGACCCTCCATCCTGGTAAGTGAGATCAGAGAACCACTCCTTTATTGGTGTCATGTGAAAGCTACATCCTGAATCCAGAACCCATTCTGCACCCACTCCTGCTGTTGATATAGTCAAGACCTCAAATGACTCATATCCATCTTGACAAGTGGCTCTAGCAGTCTGGTTTGCTTGATTTTTCTGGCCTTCATAGGTAGTTTCCACAGCTTTTCCTTTGAGTGCTTTCCACTTTGGACAATTTCTTTTGTAATGTCCAGGTTCATGGCAGTGGAAGCACTTTCTTACTTCTAGATCATTTGGAGTTTCTGAGGGCTTCTTGGACTGTTTCTTGAATCCCTCCTTTTTCTTCTTGGAGCCATCCTTTTTCTTGACACTTAAACCTTCTCCCGCAGATGAAGAGCTTGCATTGGCAGTTGATTTTTATAACTCTTTGGACTTCAGAGCCAGCTGCACTTCTTCCAGCTTGATAGATTGTTTACTTCCAAACATCAAGGTGTCTTTAAAGTTTTCAAATGATTTTGGAAGTGCAAACAATAGAATCAATGCCTTGTCTTCATCTTCCAGTTTAACTTCAATATTTTCAAGATCATCTAAGATCTTGTTGAACTTATCCATTTGAGGTAGGATGGGTTTATCATCAACCATCTTGAAAGAATATAGTTTCTGTTTTATGTAAAGATGATTGGCTAGAGTCTTTATCATGTATAGACTTTCAAGTTTGGACCAGATCCCCACAGCTGTTGTTTCCTTGGCAACCTCACGAAGAGCTTTATCTCCCAAGGAAAGAATGATTAGGTTGTGAGCCCTCTGCAACATTTGAATGTGTTCATCAGACTTCTCCTTTTCTTTCCCTGATGAACTTATTGCGGCTGGTTTGAAAGCATCTCCAAGCCCTTGCTGGATCAAAAGAGCCTTCATCTTCAACTTCCACTGCAAGCCTTTGAGAATCTTGACTTGCTAACTGCCAATAACCGCTTTACTTCAGCTAGCTTTAGCCATGCAACATGCACGTAAGACTTAGCTGAGTATCTTCTGAATTGGCTTTGATAGTTTTGCTGTCATACTTTACAAGATTAGAACAAAACTACTATTTTAGTAATTTAGTTTGAAAAGCTTTATATATAATAATATTCAACTGATAGATTGAATAATTCTACTTATGTGTTTCTACGTTGTTTCAGACTTCTTCCTCAGCAGATCCTGCAGAAAGAAGCTTTTCAAAGTTGAAGTTGTTGAAGTCATATCTGCGTTCGACAATGTTACAAGAAAGACTCAAAGAATTAATCATGATAACCATAGAAAATGATCTTTTGGATAAAATAGAATATGAAAATTTGGTTGATGAATTTGCTTCAAAGAGCGCTAGAAGAATGTCATTTTTTAGGTAGAAGATTCGTATTGATTTGAGATTATACTTGGATGTTAATAATATAAATAAAGTTGTTTGAATTTTTTATTTTCATTTTTATCAAAATATAATTGTAATATATAAATGTTTAGAAACTTATAACTAAAATTAAAATTTAACATTCTTTCAATACTAGGGGGCTAATTTTTAAAATTAGCTCAGGGGCCACCAAAATTTTAAGACGGTCCTATGCAAACGTTGGGTACTAATATGTTACTTTTGAAATTTCAGAACAAAAATGTAAAATTGGACAAATATTGGGTATGAATGCGTAATTAATGTATAATAAAAATAGAGGCTTTTTTTTTTTGGCCAGAATAGGTTAAAAGTGATTATAAGGGAGAGATTCCTTTAGAATGAAAAAATGAAAAGAAATGGAACTGAGTGTGTGAGTCGGATTTGTTGGGAATTATTTCAAGATTCTGGGAGTTGGTATATCAATATCGCGATCATTTGCGTGATTTTTTTTTTTATTGGTAGCGTCTGTACGTCGATAATCATGAATCTTGTTGTCCTAAGTTTGATTTTTGGTATCTCCAAATAAACGTTTTAACTTAATAATTAAAAATATTAAACTATGAAACACCCTCCAGAATATTATATACATTCCTAATATTTCTTTTCTTCACAAACAAACCCCCCAAATGCAACTCATAAGGATACAATAATCATCAATTTTTATGGGTTAAAAAAATCAGGAAGTAGTTTTATTAGTATATCTCGTATAATGATAAAGAATACATTGTTAATAATACTAGTATCCCATATACTTTATCATTTTCGGCTAATTACAAGGCTATGATACCTAAATTTTGAGCTTCTTTTCGAAATGAATAAAATAATATTATTTTTTTAAAATTTTTTGTAAATCTAACATTTGATCAATTTTATGCCCCGAAGATCGTAAATAATTGATAGTATTTAAAGATTTTCTTGATTAAATGATTTTTTTTTTGCGCAAATGGAGAAATAAAAATATTCAAATACGTACAATCAATTATATAGGATTTTCGGGCTGATCAAATGTTAGATTTGTAAATTTTTGAAAAAATATGCCTTATTTTATTGATTTTGAAAAAGTGAATTATTTTTTTAAAAAATAAATTGTAGATATCAAAGTGTAAATTGCGCTAATTACAACAATTGTCCTGCCAGTTTTTGTAAAAAAAAAAGACTTTAAAAGAATCATTATAACCCTCCGAAACTTTCTGGTCTTCTTGCCAAAATTGCCAAAATTCGGTTAATTAGTTAAAATACACACTCCCCTTATTTCTGAATAAGTGTCATTCTATCATTTAAATTTTATTCCAAAACTGTGTAATTTAACAAATTCAAGATATAAAATTCACATTTTTCACATATTTACCCTCATTTAATACATTCATACATATATATTTAACTCATTTAATGCACTAACAGAAGAGTGTATTAGGTAACTTAATTAATTTATTAATCTGTGTACATTCATTAAAATGACACTTAATTAGAAACGGAGGGAGTATTTTATTTTTTTAGATAAATTCCTATTGTTATTTTCGATAATTGTATGTTTAGTACTCATTTCCAACATATTCAACGTGCATGGCCCTACGAGAGATGCTTTCGATGCACGAAAAGCGTACTACCAAAAAAATTATGAGCTAAAAAAGCAAAACAATCAAGTTTCTTGTAATGTATAGTGGTCCTTACGCATTGAAATAAAGAAACATTCCACAGAGGTCTAACCTCATCATATCATTCAAAACGGTATCATTCAAGTCAATAAAGAATGGCAACATACACAAAATGAAGCATAACCTTTCAATTTCTCGACCATATTATATATACTTCATGCTATGGGAAGGGCTTGGTCCGTTTCTCCGATGACAAGTACACGTGTCACACCTCCCGACGGGCGGTCTTCCTTCTTCATCAACTCTTTGAGTACATAAGCTCCTTAGCGCAGAAAGGAGGAATCTAAAGACTGATACCGGAGAAGTATACTATATTATCGGGCTCTTCTATTGATACTTGGTTCACCGTGGAAACTGTGTAATAAGCCTGTATATAAGGAGTTGTTGAGAGTAACAATGGCCTATGAGTATCCTTCATAATCAAAAGCTCAAACTATGTATATATAGTAGGCTAATTCATTTGTATGCAACACAATCTCTATTTGGCCCGTCGCCTGCATAAAAGAACACGAAAGATCAGTGACATATCAAGCAGCTGCCGAGAGTTCATCAAACACTGAAAACAATAAGTGGATCTAATAACTAGGTTTCAAATGTGATTGTGAAGATCATGTTAGCGATCAACATGGCTTCTTGCGGAAAGCCTCAAAATCAGTATTGCAGTAGGACTAATCAGAGGGTACCTCGGGTAGTTCGGGCGTATGCATGCAGGACACACATCAAGCAGTACTATTATTTACAGCTCCACTTGAGGAAACTTCAGGAAATCCCAGGGAGCCACTAGGAATTTTGGCCAGTGGGTTCATGATAAGAGCGCGGCCACCTTGGAGAAACCTTCGATTTTCCTGGGGAATCCCTTTGCTATCTCCAAACACTGATGGGTTTCCGCCAGAAGCAGGTAATCGAGAAGTTGAAGAACGAGATGCTTTTCTCCACAGCTTGGAGCTCAAGAAGTCAGTACCGGGTAGCTTGCAGCACATAGCTCCTGCACCGCCATTTTGTGACATCCTTCCAGTTGAGACAGCTAGATCAAATGATATTTCGTCCAGAGCAAGTTCAAGACCGTGTACACGGGCCTCAAGGGAATGCAGTCCCTTCTGCGAGCTTCCAATAAATTTCTAGATTTCATACAAGAAGAACAAATGTCAGATTAAGGCTTCATTGTCTCAGGAGGCATCATCACTTCATAGTTGATAGACAGGCAATATTTTTTCTACTATTCAAATGAGGTAGAAATTCGACCTATTTTATTAATTCACATAATATATCTCAAGAACAAATCTAATGATTTGCAAAGATGTGATTAAAGTACAAGTTTGATTGCAGCAGGCATCTCATCATATAACAGATCTGCATATCTTACACCAAGCCGTATGTATTCCGAAAGCAAAATGTTGAATACCTGGAGCATGTCCAACAAATTGGATTGCTGATTTTCAATCTGAAGAAGTTGTTTTCGTATCAGAGATAAGTCTTCACACTCTTTCTGGTTCCTACAGATATCTCCAGTTTCATTACTGACAACAACACTGGTGTCACCACATGGAACAACACGAGAACCACCTCTAAAGAAACCAAGCTTTTGCTTCCCATTGTTCTCCTTGAAAAGGGCACGTTTGATTCCCGACTTTTCAAATGCTTTCTTCTCTCCCTCACTAGTTTCCAAAACATGTTCATCTTTATCATCAGAAAATTCCAAACCGTAACAACCTGCAGGAGTGACAACTTGAACTTTCATGTCAGAGGGCTTCTTTCTGTCAAACTTTTGGAACATTGCTGGGCCTGTCTTCTTTATATTAGAACCAAGAGGACTTCTCTTCCTTGCTGTTGAAGCTGGAGAACCATCAGCATGGGGTGTCCTCGTAGCCAGGTTGTCTAGAGGGCTTCTTCTCCTTGCTTGAAGTGTATTAGACCCGACAGAGCAGGAAGTCCTGGAGCCAGGAGGGTAACGACCATCACTGGCATTTTCTGCATCCGAAAACAAAGAAGTTAGGCTGATTGATTAAACAAGATATCCCATCAGATGATGCAATTTCGAATCATATTGTACTCGAACAAATCCAAACATAGTAGATGACTTGGACAGAAGCGAACACCATAAAAACTATATCGTGAACCAGACTAAACACCTATGCTATAGCACAGGTCAATAAATAACAATTCTACACAATGGAAAGTGGAAACAAAATAGATAAATTGAAAGGTGAAATGAACAGGTAGAATATAATATTTGCATCTGAAGCTTATGAAAGGAATTTAATTGAGGAAAAGTGAAAGAAAACAACAAAGGAAAAAAAACAAGCCGACATCACAGTTCACAACAGAAATGCGCGATCAACATAACAAAGTATACAACATATTAAACAATAGCCATAATCAAATCACTGTGATCCATTTTCTGAGGAAAGTACGAGCAAAAAAGATTTAATCACGAAATCAAATACAAAATTCTGCAAGAACGCAATAGAAACAATTACAGTAACGAGTAACAAAAACAAAAGAATAAATTCAATCATATGTCATACGTTTAGACGATGCCTCCGATTCCGGCACCGGTGAGAACTCCTCAGGCAGATCTGGAATTTCCATCCAAGATTCAATCATTTGATTCATCGTCTCCCTCGCTGCCTTCACCTAACAAGATTAACCCACATTCATCAACAAAAACATTATGAGCGCAAATCTATCTATCTACATATTAAGAAACTAAATTTTAGTGCATTACATGAAATCAATTTGATTCAATTCAAATTCACCCCAAGTCTAATATAACAAGAAATTTCTGGCTTCACCTCATCAGATCAATCCATCTTTCATCAGAACACACACACAACAGGGCATTCAAAGAAAGCAAATTTATATAAACTCAAATTCGCCCAAATTCTAAAAGAACCAAACCTTATCAAATCTCTTGGCTTCAAAAGTCTTCAAGCACGATGCTTTATACTCAGAAAGCGATTCCTTCTCCACGGCGGCGATTTTCATCAACGCCTCCGCAGCCGCCTTCCGAGCGGCCCAATCCTCACTGCTCAAGAACTCCACCAAACAACTCAGCAAATTCCTAACTACATTCTTCCCACCGCCACGCAACACTCCCTCCACCGCCACCACGCTCCCCACCAGCGCCAGAACCGCCGGCTTCGCCTTGAAACTTTCGCATTTCGCCAGCTTCTCGATCCTGGGCAACAATCTCCTCAAGCTCCCGGCGTCGGGATTCCTCGATCCCTCGATCACCGCCGCTAAACACAATGCAGCGCCGGTTTGAGCACTGGGATCCTGCTCAGTGAACAACGCTTCAACGAAAGGCTTAATCATGGATGTGAAAGGAGGACAAGTGACGTGAGACGAGAGGGATAGCGATGCGGCGACGCAGGCGGAGCGGACGGAGGAGTCGGGGTCGCGGAGGCGGCGGACCACGGCGGAGAGGACCTTGGAGAGGTAGGGAGAGAGAGAGTTCCCATGGTGCTCGGAGAGAATAGAAACGAGCTTGAGACACTGGCGGCGGACGGGGGACTTGTCGGAGGAGTCGGTGGCGGAGACGGAGGAGATGAAGGAGGGAAGAGCGTCGGCGGGGAGGGTTTTGGCGATGGATTCGAGCTCCGACGCGGCGGTAGAGTGGGTGTCTCTGTCGGAGAGCTTGTGGAGGCACGTGAGCACGCGGTGCTTCAGGTCACGTGCCTTTGCTTGCTTAGCGGAATTGGAGGCCGACATTCTCAAGAAACGGCAATGTTAGCTGAAAAAATGTAAGCGGACTAGAGAAGTTAGGTTCGTGATGGTGGCGGAGGCGCCGGCGGGATCTCCGGCGGCATCGCGGTGGTTCCCGGTGGTTGGGGAAGATGAGAGGTGGTTGAGTCACAGATTTACTTTTTCCTCTCTCCTTTGCGGTTATATAGTTATATACAGCGGTGCGGGGTAGTAATGTAAATTCGTTGTTTGTATTTATAACTATAAATAACTACGATCAAGGATATCGTTTTGATGAATTCAAGCATCATTACATTATTTTTCTTTCTCTCGAAGAAAAATACCGGTTGTATTTAATTTAAAACTAGGCAGAAAAAAATGGGAAATAAAATATAATAAAATAATATGATTTTTTTTTTGAAAAATCAAGAAAAAAGAAGAGAGAACAAGATATGATTAGAATTGGAGCATTCCTATTTTTCGCAATGTTTGTATAGTTCGCTACACCTTTCAATAATTAACACGAGATGCTTAGTGGTGAAAGAAACTTAAACGATTTATTATTTTATTAATTAAAATTTTAAAAATATTAATTAATTTAGATGTGAAAGCGAATTTATGTAAATGTGAAGTATTATCAAATTGAGTAAATCCTCACCCGCTAAAAAAGGTATACTATATTGAATAATAGATTTTTTTTTGTTACTTACACACCCGATCTGTGGTCTTGAGGATATTCGAAATATTTAATAGTAGTTGGGGAAATTTTATCCCACACAAGTATCGGTTGCAATTTAAATTCTGTAAAGTTTTTAGAGCATATAATTGTAATTAAAATGTAAATCAAGCACAAGTACTTAATACCACTCAGTTACTAAAAAAAAGTACTACTTCATACTCAATTATAGAACATATCTGCGAAAAGCTATTTTTTGAGAAAATTTCGATTTGTATACAAATATTGAAACATTTATTATAATCAATAAAATTTTAAGTATAAGAAAATGGAAATTGTATTGAACAGCTAAAGCTTGATTAACGTTTGGTCTGATCTAGTAATCATGCAAATTAAAGCTCGAGTGGATTCACAATCATATAAACTTGTTTGTTCTCTATTTAAGAAACATAACAAAATAAAAAATAAATTCCTAATTTAATAATTATTAAAGCTGAAGTGAATGAGGTATATATCGTGAAGAAATTTAATTTTAGAGCTGGGAGAAGTAGTTATGCGATAATAAATATTACATTAATAAAAAAGCAACCTATCATATATTTCCTCCGTCCCGATTATATAGTCTCATTATTATAAGAATTACTAATTTTCATAGTAATGTACAAATAAACTCTTATTGAATCTTGAAAATTAAAAAAATAACAGCTTAAAAGTTGAAAGTCATAAATATTCAATGACGGTGTTATTGGAAGTTTAGCTTTAATATCTTATTTTCATAAATACTTTTAAGGGGAGGTCTCATGTGCACCCCCCGCGTCGCATATCAGACGGGCGCGTGTGCGCCACGTGCCCACCTTTTTTTCTCTTTTTTTGTTTTACTTTTTTTCTGCTTTTCTTTTGCTTTTTTTTGTTTTTCTTTCTTTTTTTCTAAAAAAAAAAACACAAATAAACTCCTAACCCCCCCCCTCCCAAATCATAAAAAAACACAAAATAAACTCCTAAAAATACCCTCCAAAAAAATCCTAAAAAATACAAAATAAACCCCTAAAAACACCCCAAAAAATACAAAATAAATCCCTAAAAACACCCCAAAAAACACAAAATAAACCCAAAAAAAAACCCCTAAAAACACAAAAAAACACGAAATGATACTATTTAGTGTTCAAAATGATACTATGGGTGGTGAATTTTTTTTTGGGGGGCGGGTCGGACCGGGTCGTCTGATGGGCCGACCCATACATCAGGATGCACAGGAGAGTTGGCGTATTTTTAATCTACGTGCGAAGATAAATGAGACTATATAACTGAGACGGAGACAGTAACTATTAATATTTTAGTGTAAGATAAAGATATTAATTATCTCTAGATAATTATGAAGATATAAGATATATCTTTCTATTTTTAAATTGATCTTATATGGAAAAGGCTGGACAAATATGGTACATCGTGATTTAGAGATAAGCTTACAAATACAAAGTTTTAAATGTTGAGCTAATCCCAATAAGTGGATGAGATCCTCTGTTCTATGTCTTTATTTTTGTAATATCTATTATTAAACTTGTAAATTCGATCGACGAACACGAATTCGAACATCAAATGTGAAATAAAAAATCTCATCCGTCCAATACCACGTGTGTTTTAGCACTAACATGTTCATTTGAACTCAAATAATTAAATCACACGCATCAGATACTTTAGTATAGTTTAACACCTGTCTTTATATTTAACATTAAGAGCATCTCCAATGCTAAGCACCTATTTGGTGCAGAATTTGCACCAAATAAGTGCAATTTTTTAACGCTAAATTTTTTTGCAGCTTCAATGTTCTGCACCAAATTTTACACCAAATAAGAATATTTTTTTCAAGATTCCATTTTGTTTTATAATTAAAGTACGAATATGCTTAATGATTTTTTTTTTTCTAAAAATGACAATTATCCAAAACTAATAACTTTTAATTATATATTTTTTAAAAAATATACTATTAAAAATTTATGTGCTATTGAAAAATATAACATATAACGTGCGTGGAATAATAAAAGTACTTTAAATGATCATCAAACACTTACAATTAGCAAAAATATTACAGGACTACAACACTTATGAAAATAAATTCGTGGTGAACAAATTAGAATTATACAAAAAAGAAACTAAACTCATGAATCTCAATCGTCTCCTCATCAAAGAGAATTTTCACAATTCAATCAATTCGGAGGTGAAGGACATGTGTTTGAGGGTTCTTCAAACGATTTCGGTCAATATTATAATTATCTCAGAGAATTTAGAAATGATTTATAATCATTGTGTTTTTTCAAATAATTTAATTATTTGTAGTATGTTCTTAAGTTAATTTGTAATAATTTGTAATATGTACGACTTCATTCTATACAGTATGTTTAATTAATTGTACTTTTATTAAAATTATTTATTTAGATGATTTATAATTTAAAATTAAGTGAATATATAAGTTTATAAATTAAATTAAATTTATTAGATAATTTATTTAATAATAATTTTAAATAATAAAATAATTCATTAAATGATGTGGGACTCATCAACACCAATTTGGTGCGGCACCAATTTGGGACAGAATTTGGGACAATATTGGAGTTAATTTCTGTACCAAATTGGTGTTTTAATGAAGTATTGGAGATGCTCTAATTGTGTAAATACCATGGATTAATTAAAAAAGATGACGAAAGTAAGAAGAAAAAAATCCCATTTCATGCACATAATTATTTGAAGTGGTTGATCTGCTGTACTTATGAATATGCACATGCGCATGGGATTAGACAAATGTGAAAATTAGGTGAACAATCTTGGAGGGCTGTTTCTATATCTTTATTGTTTTTAATGAATTTATAAATATGCACGATTTATTTGGAAGTATTAGTGAATAAACCTCAATTATAATATTCAGTAATCAAGTAGACCAACATATATATATATATATATATAAAGAGTAATATCAATTTAGTATCTGAAAGATAGCGTGTCGATCTATTAGTCAAAGACCAGAAAAATGAAAACTATCTAGAACCTTAATGATTGAAACTATCAATCTAAGACTCCAAAAATAATGTATTTTTAGTTTTGAATTAGTTTATATTAATTTTCAAAAAAGATTTCCTTGATTATATGTTAAATTTAATAAATTTTTTTATTATAAATAATAAAAAATGCAATACATAATTTTTGAATTCTTACAATGATACTTTCAATCATGGAAGTCTTAAATTGATATTTTCATCTTTAATTTTAAGTCAGAATAGATAGATAAATTATTTTTCGAGTCCTGAATTGATAACTTCTTTAAAATATAACTAGAAAAATAATGAATTATTCTAGATGAATATTTTCCAATAAACAATGAAAAGTATGTAGCATAAGTGGATTACATCTCACAACAATGAAACATGATTCCAACCATTTTTGTGAGAAGCCCAATATTTATCATTTTTAATTGTTAGTCAAGTAAGATTGCTATCGGCGTTACCCTTTTTTAGCATATTTTCCCTTCACCTATCCGCTCTACTAAATGAGCAAGAAATGTCTCTTTGTGCAGTAAGGATTTCTTTTATTAATTTTTTTTCAATGCTTAGACTAAATAAAAAAATTGGAAAGATGTGATCAGATAGTTAAAACTAGCAGGTATATTCGTCAAAATAAAGTGACAAATCTTTCAATAATCTCCGGAGTATTTATCGTTTCCGGGGGTTGTCTATTAGAGACTATTTCTTCTAATTTTAGATCCCATGTGACATTCTATATTACATTTCATGTGCCAATTTTTTTTTATATTTTAATTTATTATTATTTAATTTAATTTTAAATTTTGATTTTGAATTCATCTTTCTCCAATTAGGATATATTAAAAAATATATTAAAAAAAACTAGTTGTCGCACAAGAGACATAACACTAAGTTGGCAAAGAGGATTATTCTTATATGATTTCTTCGGTTACTTGTTAAAAAACATTGAATTCATTTGAATATAAGTTAAAGAAGATGCTTAAACACTGATGCTACATTAATTGTCTCTTAAATAGACCAAAAGCAAAAGCACTTTTCTTTTCTCAAATAAATTGACCATATTTGAACTCATTATCTTTCGATGAAGAAACTGGACCATCACAAGATAACATGTATATAATAAAGTTTACTTTGGATACAAATAAACAATGGGGTTTCCTTAAAAATAAATACCAGCATTTTAATCAAATTTTTTATAGGTTTTGATATGATGTACGTATCAGTATATGCCACGTGGCTTAAGTCAACCTCTGTATAAAAATGATTAAAGATAATATTGGGCCATAGTTATACGAATTAGTGAGGCATCATGATTAATTTGGCATCGCAATAAGATAATTAGCAACACAATTAGAAGACTGCAGTCATCAAGACTTTTAATCGGTCTCCTAAAAGGAATCTAAATACAGAGCATAACTTTTTTATAGTATTATTAATCAATATCAACATTCTTTTTTTGAGAACAAATTCATTAATAAATTAATAACTTCGCCCTATAGCATAATAATTGTTATGATCCCTATTTAATTTTAAAATATTACTCATCAAATTAAAAACTCTTTGGATGCACATCGCACGTGACTTTTCAAATGTGTAGTTTGGAGACTATTGCACATGAATAAATTTTATTTAGAATGCATCATTGAGTAGCAGCAGTAGGTTCCCTTCACTATTTCAACTGATAAACTTTTATGGCCTTAAATTATTGATTCTCAAGATTTTACAGTATTTATTGTGAAGATTAAGTGTGATCTAGCTTATGAATCACAATTATTCATCATGGGGTTTGATGTAGGTATGCATGGGTACATGCAAAGGCTGTGCAGTAACTGATTCATTCTCTCCAAGTTGCCAAGTCAGCAGCAGTTAGTATAACCGATTGAAAGTTGTGTTGAGCGGTTATCTTTTCATATAGCAGCCGTTTTATTAGTTTTTCAATTGGTGAGCAGATCAAGATATATAAAAAGATCTTGATTCAGTTTTGTAGAGTGGGTGTGAATCATTTTGTAAGTCAGTTCCAAAAGAAATAAAGTGCTCGTGTTTACTGACGTAGATGTAGATCTATTCTCAGATCGAACCACGTAAAATCTGTTAGTTTTGTATACTGGAAGACTTGTCTATGTATACTTTTCTAATGATATGATGATATGAAATGAAAGTTATTGCAGTCACCGTTTGCATTTAGATTATGTTCTATAATTGTTTTATGCAATGTTCCATATACTTACATTGTAGATGATATGGTGTGGGGAGTCACACGCTAATATCATATCATTAGAACCTTGTAATGTATTAAAGAGCTCACGACTTAGATGGTCCTGAACACACCATCGGTACACTTGTTAGTGTATTGAGGAGGATCACGATAGGATACTATTCTCTATCTCTGACCCAGTTACTGAGAGAATAAAGATCCACAAAGTTCGAGTTCTGAACTCATGTGATATTGGCGAACATATGTGTGCGTTGTTTGTTACTTTGATTTATCAATGGATGAGATCTTTTCGTAGATCGAATTCGATATCTTGGGTAATAACAATGTATACATGATGTCTTGAGCACTATGCATGAGCACCGTGTCCTGGTGCGCCATGTTGATGATGTTCTCTTGAGGAAACATAAGTTCATGTTGAAACCCTGCAGGTGGAATTTATTCCGTACATGAGTAAAGCTTGTGTGGTACTACTCAAGGTTTTAGATGTTAATTAATTATAGCTGTCAGAGGCTGACATAATTAATTAATGAGCATTATATCTTAAACACGGGGAATGACTGGACTAAAGGAGAAAGCATATTCGTAAATATGTATTAAATTGGTAGGTCAGTTTTACTTCTTTAGTGGAATAAAAGTAAAACTTAATTTATTTAATTATATCCTAAGTTTATTGTATATTGGATATTAAATAAATTAGTGGGCCAATTTAATATTCTTCTAGATCCCTGTTGTAGCCCAATTGACTGATAGTAGACTGGATATTGAACTTGAGATAGAGGCCCAAACCCAGTAGGGTTGGGAGACCAATTTTCGGCCACCTCCCCTATATATAGAGGAGGTGGGTTTGAAAATTTGGAGCATTATTATTCAGCCCCTCTTTGTCTCTCAAAGTTATCCACAGATTCCACAACCCTATCTAGTAGATTTCAGCCCACTCTGAATCTAGATACAGCCCGGGAATACATCAGAAGATCTTGGAATAGAATACTGTGGTGGACGATTTTGAGGTGTAGGTGGCGCCAATTACAGTGTTCATTCAACAACAAGATTAGATCTTTAATCTTGTCCACAGACCGTATATCGATTTGTAAGTAGATTCATTTCTATGTTTTCGCTTTATTATATTCGAATCTGTTATGCATGCTTTTTCTGTTAGACTGTGATAAACATGCATGTGACATAAAATTATGATTTGCATGAACATGGATTAATGAACAACCAAATGATCCTGCAGTGGTTTAATTCGAAAAAACCCCAACAACTGGTATCAGAGCGGGTTTTGGCACTGTTCTAGGATTAATCCGAGCATAAATTTTGAACTACATATTAAATTTGATGATAAATTTATGGTGTTTAAATTTTCAGATTTAATTGTCATGTGTTTCGATTTTTATGGTATTCAAAACTTGAATGAATTTTGATGACATTCGAAAATTCTAGTTTTGATGTTTGAAATTTTCGGCCATCAATAGAAGTTCTATTTTGATTGATATTTGATGATTATCAAATTTCCAGATTTAATCTAGATGGGTCGAAAATTTGGAGATCAAATTTTCGAATTTGATGTGTTAAAAATTCCTTAATTTTGTGTTACAATTTTCGGTCACAAGTATTAAATTTGGATGGATTTTTAATCAACATTAAAATTTCCAAATTTAATTCTACTGTGGTTCAAAAATTTGAAGTGATTAGAATTGGATTTGGTGATTTTTGATGTATATCAAAAGTTGCCTAATTCTAATCTAGATAGGTTTGAAATTAGAATTTTAAATTTGGTAATTTTTGAAGTGGATCAAAATTTTCAGATTTATTTTTCTAGAAAATTTTGAAACCTATGTTTTTTATTTGGAATAATTTTTTGATTAATGTCAAAATTTCCAAATGTGTTAATTTTATGTAATTTTCGATTTCAATGAATTAATCTGGTGAAGATTTTGATGAAAATCAAATTTCCAGATTTATTTATTGAATGGATCAAAAATTATAGGTATTGGATTAAGATTTGATATTATATTATGTATATCTTAATTTACCTAATTTTAATCTAGATAGATTTTGAAAATAGAATTTTAAATTTGAAAGAATTTGAAGTAGATCAAATTTCCAGATTTATTATTTGGTTATTTTCGAAATTTATGATTAAAATTGGATAAGGTGATTTTTGGATATATACAAATAATTATCAAAATCCAATTGTGATAAGAATTTAATTTTGGATAAGTTTTGGAAGATTTTGAAGTGGATCAAATCTTCAAACCTTATCCTTAAAGATTTAGATTCTTATGGATAATATTTGGATTAAATTTTTGATTTATATCAATATATCCAAGTATTATTTAATTATGGTGGCTTGAAAATATTAAATAAATTTGGTAGATAATTTTAAATAATTTTCAGAATTATTTTAGTTATATTTTTGAAAATTACAAGTTTAAAATTGGTGGATAATTATTTTAATTTCCAATTTTTACCTTGTGGACAATATCGAATTAATTAATTTAATTAATTGTAAATTCGATATTTTAATAGTTATGCATAGATATCATATGTTATTTTACGTGGATCATATAATATATGATTGTTGGATTTGTAGACTGTGTTTATTTGCAGGTTTACCGACTATCATGGCTCATTTATTTTATGTGATGTATGTTTATGTTGAATGAATATTGACCGTATACCGGTTTGGCTACGTGATTTTAATTCATGAGGAAATCCATGGATTAGGTCTAGATTTTATTTTACGTTGTTTTAATGTAATAGATATAAAGCTATTAGAGCGAGTTTTTGAGTTGTAATTTTTATTCTAGCAATATTAGATTTTTCCTTTTGGAATAGATAGTCTGTATTGAATAAAGATCGGAGATCAACTCAAAGAAGGAAAGTGGTTCAGCACCAAGAAGGAAGGTTCACCGGTTCACGTCCCGAAACCCTAAATGGAGCTAGGTTTTCGGCGAGGCGCGGTGAAGGGGGCGGCGGCCATAGCCCTGTTTCCGGAACTGACTTTCCAGTATTATCTCATCAATCAACATGAGATATAAGTCATGATAGTTGGAATATTACTGTTGCTTATTATGTTGAATCATGCAATTGATGTTTATCATTTTATGTGATGTTTGCATGTTCGATAATGGGATAAAATGAAACCTCAAACATAAATAACTAAGTGGGAGAGATTCATACCAAAGTATGTAGAAATCTCATACGGTCTCCATTAAATCTGGTTTAATTGAGAAGTGATGGGCATGCGCGTTGACATCGGTCTTCCTCCATATCGGATGTGTCATATCACAGATTTCTCTAGAAATTAAATCTCCTAAATGGATAGTTGTAGAACATTATTAGAACTAACTGACTCCTCCATCTGGAGCAGTTAAATTCGAATAGTGCTCTTGGTGCGAAGATAATGGTGTGCACACTTAGATGTAATTTATTGATAAACGTCCACACGATCATAGCTTATCAGTTAGACGATTACATGACCGTGTTTATTATCCAGCTATTAATTTGCTTGTTGTAAGGAAACTCAACTGGAGGCAAATTAAAGGTTTAACCTATTTAAAAATGAATTTTATAAACGTCCACACTATCGTGGCTTATAAAAGACGTTTTTAAAGTGTCGGTGAAAAAGTATATAATTTTTGTGAGGTTTTCGATTATATAATGTTTATCCTAAACGTGTTTTGTGACTGTACTACATGTTTTATATTCAGTTATTTCATATCATCAATGGCACTCTCCAATCTGTCCTCAATCCTCAAAGAAAACAAACTTGTCGGTGAAAACTACAATGACTGGCTCCGTAACCATAACTTAGTTCTTGTTGCTGAGGGACACAAGTTTGTACTTGATGAGGTTTGTCCTCCACAGCCAGATGAGGGTTCTGACGAAGCCCAAAATGTTGCATATGATAAGTGGGTTAGGTCTAATGAGATGCGAGAATGTCTGACTCCACACCTATTAGGGATCATGTTCTCACGATGATGGGGTATTTATCTGAGATCGAGACCTTGGGTGGAGAGCTATATGGCAATTCTCAAATTGACATTGTTCTTCATAACTTGTCCTCAAAGTTTGAGCAGTTCATGCTGAATTTTAACATAATTAAAAGGGATGCCAGCCTGACTGAACTGCTCATAGATCTTCAGGCGGCTGAATTGCTCCAAAAGAGCGATCCTCAGGCCCACATAGCTAAAAGAGGCACGTCTTCTTCTGGTGGAAAAAGGAAGAAGAGAAACGCACCTAAGAAGGCTGCAGATGAGGCGCCTAAGGTAAAGAAGCCAAAGGCAAAGATTCCTCCTGAGGAGTTCAAGTCGAAGAATAAGTGCTTCAGGTGTGGCCAACCAGGTCACTGGAAGGCGGCGTGTCCTAACAAGAAGAAGAAGAGAGGTACATCTCAGACTCTGGCTATGGAAACATGTTTAGCAACTTGTTCTACCCAGTCATGGGTAGTAGATACTGGAGCTACTGATCATATTTGCATGTCTTTACAGGGGTTCCTGGTAAAAAGACAGCTGAGTGAGGATGAGATCACCGTCTACATGGGCAATACTACGAGAGTGGCGGCTGTTGCAGTGGGAGACGTTGTTTTACCTTTCAGTAGTGATAGAACTTTGGTTTTGAAAGATTGTCTTTATGTGCCTGGTTTTAGGCGAAACTTGATTTCAGTTTCTAAATTGATTATGGATGGATATTCTGTTTCTTTTGATAACAAAGTAGTTATCTTTAGTGGTAAACATTTTATCTGTTCTGGCACATTGGATGGACACTTATACTTTCTTCAACTAATTGAAAACACTACTCAAAGACAACTGTTGAATACATTGATCATAAACCCTAACAAGAGAAAAGAACCTTCGGAATTGAATCAAACCTATCTTTGGCATCTAAGGCTAGGTCATATTAACCTTAAGAGAATACAAAGGCTTGTAAACGATGGACCATTGTCTTCTTTGGTACTGGAATCGTTTCCTTTGTGTGAATCCTGTTTGGAAGGTAAAATGACCAAGCGTCCTTTCTAGTTAAAAGGAAATAGATCCGAAGGGCTATTAGATTTGATTCACTCAGACCTGTGCAGCCCTATGTCAGTTCAAGCTCGATGAGGGTTCGAGTATTTCATCACTCTCATTGATGATTACTCTAGATACGGTTATATCTACTTGTTACGTCGCAAATCTGAATGCTTTGAGAAATTCAAAGAGTTTAAGGCAGAAGCGGAGAAATGAATATGTAGACGTATCAAGTCACTACGTTCTGATCGTGGTGGTGAGTACCTCTCAAGTGAATTTAGGGATTACATGGCAGAGAATGGGATTACATCCCAGTTGACTATGCCTAGAACGCCACAGCAGAATGGCATGGCAGAAAGAAGGAATCGTACACTGTTAGAGATGGTTAGATTGATGATGAGTTATTCTGAGTTGCCCATTTTGTTCTGGGGATATGCCTTGGAAACAGCAGCCTATATTCTTAACTTGGTTCCATCAAAATCAGTTCCTGCTACACCCACAGAACTATGGACTGGACGAAAGTCTAGTTTGAACCATATTCGGATTTAGGGTAGCCCAGCACATGTGTTGGACAAGGAAGCTGATAAGCTGGCTCCTCGTACTGATGTAAGACTGTTTGTTGGATATCCTAGAGGAACGAAAGGTGGTTTATTTTATAGTCCTAAGGATCTGAAGATGATTATTAGCACCAATGCACGATTCTTAGAGGAAGACTATGTCATAAACCACAAACCAATGAGTCAAATCATCCTTGAGGAGTTAAGGGGAGGATCGAATCCTACACCAGTTGTACAAGAACAGGAACCACCAAACACTGCACAACATGTCACAGAAGTACATGAACTGCCTCGTTACAGTAGGAGGGTTGTACGCCAACCTGATAGATTCATTGGTCTGGGAGAGGCTTCAGATTTCCCAGAGGGTCTCAATGAATTGGATCCCAGTCAATGCAATTCGAGATAAAGATGCGGATTCTTGGAAAAATGCAATGGAGTCTGAGATTGGATCTATGGATCGCAATCAAGTCTGGGAACTTGTAGAACCACAAGATGGGGTAAAACCCATTAGCTGTAAGTGGGTCTACAAGCGCAAGAGAGGATCTGACGGGAAAGTTGAAACCTTCAAGGTAAGATTGGTGGCAAAAGGGTATATTCAAAAAGAAGGGATCGATTATGAGGAAACCTTTTCACCGGTAGCCATGCTTAAGTCAATCCGGATTCTCTTGTCTATTGCCGCTCATTTGGATTATGAGATCTGGCAGATGGATGTCAAGACAGCTTTCCTAAATGGAAGTCTTGAAGAAAACATCCACATGAAGCAACCAGGGGGATTTATTGCTATGGGCCAAGAGCACTTGGTGTATAAGCTTAAGAGATCCATTTATGGACTTAAGCAGGCATCGAGATCTTGGAACATCTGATTTGACAATGTTATCCAGTCATATGGATTCGTGCAACGTCCGGATGAGAGCTGTGTGTACAAGAACTGTGACGGAAATGTAGTGGCATTCCTCGTACTTTATGTTAATGACAACTTGCTTATTGGAAACAGTAAGAAGACATTATTGAACATTAGGGTGTGGCTATCCGAGCAGTTCGATATGAAGGATTTGGGTGAAGCCGGACATGTCCTTGGCATCAAGATCATTCAAGATCGCCAGAAAAGGATGTTATGTCTGTCCCAGGTGACTTATATCGATACAGTGCTAGCTAGATTTGGCATGCAAGATTCCAAGAAATGTTTTATACCTTACAGGCATGGAATTCATCTATCCAAGGAAATGTGTCCCCAAACACAGTCTGAGATAGAGGAAATGAAGAAAGTACTATATGCTTCGGCTGTGGAAAGTTTGATGTATGCCATGCTATGCACTAGGCCTGATATATGCTATGCCGTTGGCATGGTAAACATATATCAGTCTAACCCTGGATAAGGTCACTGGACTGCGGTCAAAAACATTCTCAAGTACCTTAAAAGGACTCGAGATTACATGTTGGTTTTCCGCTCTGATAGTCTAGTACCTTTGGGTTACACGGACTCATATTTTTAATCCGACAAAGATCAGAGTAAGTCTATCTCGGGCTACGTGTTTACATTAGGAGGTGGAGCCATCGCATGGAGAAGCATTAAGCAGAAATGCATTGCGGATTCCACCATGGAAGCCGAGTATTTAACTACCTATGTGGCTGCAAAAAAGGTTGTCTGGCTCTGCAGGTTCCTAGTGGGCTTGGACATGGTTTCTGATTTGCCTAAGACTATCATGATATACTGTGATAATTCGAAGGAACCCAGAGCCCACAAGGCAAGTAAACACATAGAGAGAAAGTACCATCTTATACGAGATATCGTTAAGAGAAGAGACATGACGGTGGTTAAGATTGCATCGGAGGACAACCTGGCTGATCTATTCACGAAGAGCCTGCCGGCTAAGACCTTTGATAGTCACGTGGAGAAAATGGGAGTGAGATGTAGACCTGGTGGCGCAGTTTGAGTTGATAGTTTTGATTGAAGAGTTAGCCAGTTAGTTATTATGCTTGAAAGACATACTTTAAGTATAAGTGGGAGATTGTTAGTTTTGTATACTGGAAAACTTGTCTTTTTATACTTTTCTGATGATATGATGATATGAAATGAAAGTTATTGCAGTCACTGTTTGCATTTAGATTATGTTCTATAATTGTTTTATGCAATGTTTCATATACTTACATTATAGATGATATGGTGTGGGGATTCACACGGTAAGATCATATCATTAGAACCTTGTAATGTATTAAAGAGCTCACGGCTTAGATGGTCCTGAACACACCATCGGTACACCGTAGAATAATCTGATAAGTTAGTTTATCTTGACTAACTGATTATTCTAGTACACTTGTTAGTGTATTGAGAAGGATCACGATAGGATACTATTCTCTGTCTCTGACCCAGTTACTGAGAGAATAAAGATCTACAGAGTTCCAGTTCTAAACTCATGTGATATTGGCGAACATATGTATGCGTTGTTTGTTACTTTGATTTATCAATTGATGAGATCTTTTCATAGATCGAATTCGATATCTTGGGTAATAACAATGTATACATGATGTCTCGAGCAGTATGCATGAGCACCGTGTCCTGGTGCACCAGGTTGATGATGTTCTCTTGAAGAAACACAAGTTCATGTTGAAATCCTGCAGGTGAAATTTATTCCGTACATGAGTAAAGCTTGTGTGGTACTACTCAAGGTTTTAGATGTTAATTAATTATAGCTGTCAGAGGCTGACATAATTAATTAATGAACATTATATCTTAAACATGGGGAATGGCTGGA
This sequence comes from Perilla frutescens, assembly GCA_026008535.1. NCBI lineage: Eukaryota > Viridiplantae > Streptophyta > Magnoliopsida > Lamiales > Lamiaceae > Perilla > Perilla frutescens. The sequence continues at coordinate 12,280,799 of BRKX01000003.1, read as the reverse complement.
CTAAAGGGGAAAGCATATTCGTAAATATGTATTAAATTGGTAGGTCAGTTTTACTTCTTTAGTGGAATAAAAGTAAAACTTAATTTATTTAATTATATCCTAAGTTTATTGGATATTAGATATTAAATAAATTAGTGGGCCAATTTAATATTCTTCTAGATCCCTATTGTAGCCCAATTGACTGATAGTGGACTGGATATTGAACTTGAGATAGAGGCCCAAACCCAGTAGAGTTGGGAGACCAATTTTCGGCCACCTCCCCTATATATAGAGGAGGTGGGTTCAAAAATTTGGAGCATTATTATTCAGCCCCTCTTTATTTCTCAAAGTTATCCACAGATTCCACAACCCTATCTAGTAGATTTCAGCCCACTCTGAATCTAGATACAGTCCGGGAATACATCAGAAGATCTTGGAGTAGAATACTGTGGTGGACGATTTTAAGGTGTAGGTGGCACCAATTACAGTGTTCATTCAACAGCAAGATTAGATCTTTAATCTTGTCCACGGACCGTCTATCGATTTGTAAGTAGATTCATTTCTATGTTTCCGCTTTATTAGATTCGAATCTACTATGCATGCTTTTTTCTGTTAGACTGTGATAAACATGCATGTGACATAAAATTATGATTTGCATGAATATAGATTAATGAACAGCCAAATGATCCTACGGTGGTTTAATTCGAAAAAATCCCAACAAATCCTTGTGTGTTTTGCAATTATTCTTGTTTCAGTTTCTTCATTCTCAAACTGTTAGTTCTTGAATCTCAGTTCAGTTATCATTCAATTCCTGTCAAGTGGCACCGTCTGTGGGAAGCGCAATCTAATTCAAGCATGGCCTCAAGATTTGAGGTGGAAAAGCTAATTGATAAGGTTGATTTTGGCTTGTGGAAAGTGATGATGCAGGCTCTCCTAATTCAACAAGGTCTAGGAGAGGCTCTAGTGAAGCAGAAGTCCTCTGATTCTGGAAAGGAGAAGGCAGAGAAATCTGAAGAGCGTGTCCAGATCGAAGCCGAAGGGCGAAGCATGATCATTCTATGCTTGGGAGACAAAGCTCTCCGAGAAGTGGCCAGAGAAATAACTGCCATTGCAGTCTGAAAAAGGTTAGAATCTCTTTACATGGTCAAGACTCTAGCCAATAGGCTTTATATGAAACAGATGCTTTACTCATTCAAAATGGTAGAGGAGAAATCTGTTCTTAGTCAGCTTGATGAGTTTAATAAGATCCTTGATGATCTTGTTAATATTGAAGTGGAGTTAGATGAGGAGGATAATGTTTTAATCTTGATCTCAGCCCTACTGAAATCTTTTGATAATTTCAAAGACACTCTCCTATTTGGAAATAGGGAGACAATCACTGTAGAAGATGTCCAAATATCTTTGAAGTGCAGGGAATTGTACAAGGTCTCTGATCAGAAACTTGCTGCAAACGGTGGAGAAAGGCTGAGTATCAAGAAGGAAAACCCATCCCAGAAACAAGGGAAGAAACCTTCCCAGAAACCATTAAAGAAAGATGAAAAGAAATCTGGTGAAGTATGGGTTGCTCCAGAAGACAGAAAATGTTTCCATTGCCAAGAGCCTGGGCATTACAGGAAAGGCTACAGCAAATGGAAGATGATGACATCAAAATTTGCTCAAGAAAAGGGTCAAAGTAAACAAAGAAATCAGGCAAATAGCACCTCAGCAGGTCAAGAAGCTGAGCTTGAAACCTGTGAAGCTCTGGTAGTGTCAAACAATGATGTAAGCAGTGATTGGGTTCTGGACTCTGGGTGCAGCTTTCACATGTCACCAATTAAAGAATGGTTCTCTGAAATAAAGTTCATAGAAGGTGGTATAGTTCTTTTGGGGAATAACCACACATGTCAGATCAAGGGAATTGGAAACATAATGATCAAGATATTTGATGGGAAGGTTAGGCAGCTTACAAAAGTAAGGTTTGTTCCAAATTTAAGAAGAAACTTGATATCTCTGGGGGTGTTTGATTCAAATGGTTACAAATTTGAATCTCATAATGGTAATATATCTATATCTAAAGATGGTATAGTGATAATGAAAGGTGTCGGGAAGCAAGACTTGTATTATCTGGTAGGCAATACAGTCACTGGGCATTCTCACACATCAACTCACAGAGATGATTCCTACCTATAGCATTCTAGAATGGCTCACATTGGGAATAAAGGACTCAATGTGTTATCCAAACATGGATTACTAGGAGGGGAGTCAGTTACTAGAGTTCAACTATGTGAACACTGCATCTCAGGAAAGGCTAAAAGGTTGAAATTCTCAACAGTTGTGCATGTTACCACTGAGAAACTGGAGTATATTCATTCAGACCTACGGAGCCCATCAAAACATGCTACTTAAGGTGGTGGTAGATACTTCATCTCTTAGTAGATGACTACACCAGGAAAGTTTGGGTATACATCCTGAAGACTAAGCCAGAAGCACTCATAAGATTCAAAGATTGGGTGACAGAAGTTGAGAATAAGAGTAATAAAAGGGTTAAACACATAAGGACTGATAATGGACTTGAGTTTGTGTCAGAAGAATTTATATCTTCCTGTAGATAAAAGGGAATTACCAGGCATAAGACTGTCCCTGGAACACCTCAGCAAAACGGAGTAGCTGAGAGGATGAACCAGACCTTTCTTGATAGGGTCAGATGTGTTCTAAGTGACTCAGGCCTTGACAAATCATTCTGGGGTGAAATTGTAACCTCTGTAGCTTATCTGGTCAATCGCAGCCCATGCTCAGCCATCAAATTCAAGACTCCGCATGAGTTATGGTCTGGAGAAGCAGCAGATTACAGTTGGCTTAAGGTGTTAAGATGTCTTGCTTATGCTCATGTGAAGCAAGGTAAACTAGAACCAAGAGCCATCAAGTGTGTATTTGTTGGGTATCCTAATGGAGTAAAAGGATATAAACTGTAGAGTATTAATGATCATAAGTTCATCATCAGCAGAGATGTGACTTTTGATGAGTCAAAATTTCCTATGAGGCAACCTAAAAATAGAAGCAGTAATGGGATGCAGTCTAGACCTGAAGTGGTGCAGATAGAATCTGAGATAGGTGTACCTCAGACAAGCAAGGATACTCCTTCAAGTGATGAGTCAGATGAAGAAGAAGTTCCACCTAATCTCAGTAACTATCAACTGACAAGAGACAGAGGGAGAAGGAAAATCAGAAAACCTATGAGGTACAGTCAGACAGATATGGTTTCTTTTGCTCTCTATGCTGCTCTTGAAGTGGAGTCTTTTGAACCAAGAAACTACCAAGAGGCTATCACTTGTGCAGAAAGAGAGAAGTGGCTGATTGCCATGGAAGAAGAGCTCCAATCTCTCAGCAAGAATGAAACTTGGAAGATAGTGCCTAAACCACACACACAAAAGCTTGTAGGTTGTAAGTGACTTTTCAAGAAGAAGCCTGAGGCAACAAAAGAAGGAGGAGTCAGATTTAAAGCAAGGTTAGTAGCAGAGGGGTTTTCTGAAAATGAAGGTATAGACTTCAATGAGATTTTTTCTCCTGTTGTTAAGCATTGTTCTATAAGGATTCTGTTGTCTCTAGTTGCTCTGTTCAACCTGGAGTTACATCAGATGGATGTAATAACATCATTCTTACATGGAAAGTTAGAGGGAGATATATATATATATATATATATATATATATATATATATATATATATATATATATATATATGAAACCACCAGATGAAGTGTTGATTGAAGATTCTGACAAGAAGGCCTGTAAGCTTCAGAGATCCTTATATGGGCTAAAACAGTCTCCAAGACAGTGGTATCTTCATTTTGATGAGTTTATTGTGTCTCAAGGTTTCCTTAGAAGCATGTATGACAACTACGTTTACATCAAGAAGGAAGGAGAGTCATTCACATACTTACTTCTGTATATGGATGACATGCTTATTGCTTGTAATACTATGGAAGGAATTAATAAGGTGAAAACTCTTCTCAAATCTGAATTTGAAATGAAGGATTTAGGAGAGGCTAAGGTGATACTTGGAATGCAAATCAAAAGGAATAGGGATCAAAGCTCAGTCAACTTGTCACAATCAAGTTACCTTAAGAAGGTGTTGTGTAGGTTCAATATGAATCAGTGCAAGTCAGTTAAAACACCAATTAAGAGTGGTGTAAAGTTGTCTCTGAGCCAAGGATCTGTAACAGAAGAAGAGAATAAGGATATGTGTAACATTCCTTATGCTAGTTGTGCGGGATCTCTGATGTATGGTATGGTTTGCTGCAGACCAGACCTCACTTTTGTGATGAGTGTTTTAAGTCATTTTATGTGCAATCCAGGAAAGATCTACTGGGAAACAGCAAAGTGGACTATGAGATACCTCAAAGGAACAATTGACAGAGGGCTCAAGTTTCAGCAGTCTAAATCAAAAGATGTTTTAGTTGGTTTTGTTGATGCAGACTATGCAGCCAATGTTGACACAAGGAAAAGCCTTACTAGATATGTGTTTACATTATTTGGCACAACTATAAGCTAGAAGGCAACTCATCAATCTGTGGTAGCTCTTTCAACCACAGAAGCAGAGTTTGTGGCTTTAACTGAGGCTATCAAGGAAGGGATATGGCTCAGAGGTATACTGTCAGAATTTGGGGTGATTCAGGACAAAGTATATATGTTTTGTGACAACCAATCTGCAATACATCTATCTAAACATCAAGGGTATCATGAGCGGACCAAGCACATAGATGTGAAGCTATACTTTGTCAGGGACTTAGTTGAAAAAGGGAGTGTGGTGATCAACAAAATTGATACCTCAGTCAATCCAGCAGATGTGTTTACAAAGGCCTTGCCAGCTCCCAAATTTGAGCTAAGTCTTGGTCTTATTGGGATGAAGTAATCTGAAGAAAAGGAGTGGAGTGCAGCTTCAAGTGGAGTTGCTTTATTCAGTCAGTCAGTAAGGAAGCTGTGATTGTGTTTCATAGCTAAAGTGGAGAATTGTGAAGATTAAGTGTGATCTAGCTTATGAATCACAATTATTCATCATGGGGTTTGATGTACGTATGCATGGGTACATGCAAAGGCTGTGCAGTAGCTGATTTATTCTCTCCAAGTTGCCAAGTCAGCAGCAATTAGTATAACCGATTGAAAGTTGTGTTGAGCGGTTATCTTTTCATATAGCAGCCGTTTTATTAGTTTTTCAATTGATGAGCAGATCAAGATATATAAAAAGATCTTGATTCAATTTTGTAGGTGGGTGTGAATCATTTTGTAAGTCAGTTCCAAAAGAAATAAAGTGCTCGTGTTTACTGCCGTGGATGTAGATCTATTCTCAGATCGAACCACGTAAAATCCTTGTGTGTTTTGCAATCATTCTTGTTTCAGTTTCTTCATTCTCAAACTATTAGTTCTTAAATCTCAGTCAATTATCGTTCAATTCCTGTCATTTATCCCTACTAATTATATTATAGATATAATTTTAAAGATTATATGAACCATTTAACTAAAAAAATGCTATGAACTACGTTAGTGCAGTTTCAATATTCCATTTATATTTGGTAAAACACTGTTTTGGATTCTTGTACTTTTAATTTTTTTCGTATTGAGTTCATCTATTTTATTTGGTTATAATAATGTCTATGTACTATCAATTTGGTTGAAATGAGTTAATTTTATCCAAATTGATAGTTTATGGACCTCATTTTAACCAAATAAAATAGAGGAACTCAATTCGAAAAAATCTAAAATTAAAGTACATGGACTTGATTTTATCAAATTGATACATCATTTTAACTAAATTGATAGTACATGGACCTTATTTTAACCAAATAAAGTAGAGGGACTGTAACACAAAATTTTGTATTTAATTTGGTAAAACACAAAATAGTGTACAATTCAAATGATTTTTGAATCAAAACATATTTATACAGATCCAATCTTTATTTTTCTCTGATTCTTCTCTTCAAAACTTGATCTTCAAAAGGTCTTTGAAATCTTCAGAGTAAATTTATTTCTTTGATTTTCTCGGACTTATTGTTTGAACTTGACCTTTGAAGTTTTCAGGGAAGATTTGTATCCTCGATCTTTTTTGACTTGGTCTTTAGTATTGATAACGTTAATTCGGAGGGCCAACGTCTTGTTTCCGGATCAAATACCAATTTCGGGATGAATTTGGTGAAGAATGCATTTGATTGTCTTGCTTATAAATCAAACACCGTCTTCAGGATGAATTTGGTGAAGAACGCCTTGAATATTTGAGAGAATTTCACTTATGAAATTTCTTTCTCAAATTCTTGAACTCTTCAAATGACTTCTGGTGTAATTTTCAACTGATATGGAGACCCCTATTTATAGTTGTAGGAAGAGATCTATGGCTGATGTGGCACTATCTTATTAGCTGTTAGAAATTGATACATATCTTTTAAAAGATATTTACTTGTTGTCAAAGAACTTGATGTTTATTATATAATAATATATTTATTATTTAAATATTTTATTTAATTTTGGATTTGATATGATTCCAAAACTAAATAAATGTATAAAAATCAATAAAAATATTATATATAATATTAAACTTTTGTTATCTATAGGGACCCAATCCAGAAAAATTTAAAAGTACAAAGACTTAAAAGTTGTGTTTTGCATTTGTTATGCGACGTTTAACACTCTATTATAGCCTATAGTGTCCATCAAGTTGAGTGCATCTTATATACCATACTCGCAATTAATTACAAATTTGACTGATAACCTTAATTTATTATTAATTTCGTTACTCAAAACGTATATAATACTATTTTATCAAAATATAAAAGTCCATAATATGGCTTAGAGCTACAAATTAACTAGGAAAACTATGAAAATAAGTAGGGGTGTAAACGAGCCGAGCCGAGCTGAGTACTGCCGAGCTCGAGCTCGGCTCGTTTAAGTATCCGTGAGTTCGAGCTCGAGCTTGAGTTTGACTCGAGTTCGGAACTCGGGCTCGAGCTCGGCTCGACAGAAAAAACTCGAGTTCGAGCTCGGCTCAAGCTTGACTCGGGTTCGACTCGTTTATTTAAAATTCGAGCTCGAACCCAAGCTCGACTCGGGTTCGGCTCGATTATTTAAAATTCGAGCCCGAACTCGAGCTCGAGCCCGGCTAATTTATTTATTTGTTAATATTTATATTTTTTCATTTCTCTAATTTTTTATATATTTTTAAATTTATACTATATGTTTTTTAGTTATATAATATATATATATATAATATTATATATATTATATATATATATATTATGTTTATGTATTAGTTATCGAGTGTGTGTCGTAAGATTCACAAATCATGAATCACAACTCATAAGTTATTCCTATTACAATATATTAAGATAATTTATAAATTAATAATTCTATATTATTTAAGAGACTATTAATTCTTAACTTTTTTAATTATTATTCTTAGTTTAGCTTATTTAATGTTAGTCTTAATTTTTGTTAATTTTTTTTATTATTATGTGCATATTAACTAATATAAACTATAGTTATATAAACTATGTACTATAATGTAAATAGTATATATAATTAAGAATTTAAGATTAATTTTACAATGGTGCTAATTAACTGATAAGAAATAAGAATATTGTTACTCTTGAACTTGATTTTTTAATTTTGATAAGAAATTTTTGAGAAATTATTATGTTTCCAATATCTGACATGCTCGTATTTTAGTCCTAATCCGAGCATTATTTCGTTTGTTTTTATCTTGTTTTAAGTTTGTTTAGTAATCAATTAGGGTAATATTAGTCATTATTTAGAATAAGTGTTGCTAACACCGATTATTTAGAAAACAGGTTTAAAATGAGCAACCCGGGACTCGAGGATCGAAGTGCGCATCGAAAGGGACCCGAAAGCTAGATCGGACGGGCGAGAAAGCACGAAGACCGAGTCGAAATCGGGAGGCAGGGCAGGACCTGCAACGCGGCGCGACCCGCGGCTCGACGTCCGCAGCATGTTTTCAACCACCTGCAACGCGGCGCGACCCAGACCCGGGCCAGCCCGGGTCGCGCCTCACTCCACGCGGTGCGAGCCACGGGGCGCGACCGGCCCCGTGTCGCGCCCCTGTGTCTTGTTTTCGGGAATATCCGGATTTTTGTTCCATTTTTGCTTTCATAGTATAAAAGCCATCCTTAGTTCGAAAAATGGGGGAGACTTTTGATATTTTGCCAATTTTAGAGTAAGAAAGAGTTGTGAGAGCTTGGAGCTTGGTGTATGGAAGATTCAAGAAGTTTTTGAAGTTTTTGAAGTTTTTGAAGATCTATATTCAAGTTTTTGGGTTTTTTCTCCTCCTCGATTATGTTTTTCTTTTATGTGATGTTTTTCTCTATTGTGATTATGGATAGCTAAATTTCTAGGTATCTAGGGTATTGTGATTTGGTGATGGGTTTGTAAATTAAACATGGGTTATTGTTTAATCTTCTCCTTCTTTCCCATAAATCATGGTTTATTTGCTTCTATTCTTTGATTGGCCATCTTAGGATAGAATTTGGTGTATAATTGAGTTCGAGAGAATCAATTGTGCATGGGTAAATGATTTATGGTTTCAATTTTGCATTAGATCGAGAGATTAATGTTTAATTGATGTTTGTTGATTGATTATGCTTGATTAGATTGAATTACAATTTAGCCCTAGAGATAGGGGAATTGAGTTTAATTGAAAGGTCTTAGTTGCTCGAGAGAGGACTTCGACTAAATTTGGTATCAATTGTTGTTTGGGGAGATTATGTATGAATCCATTGTTTAATGAACAAGTTTTCACTAATGAACAATGCCCTAGAGCCATTATTTCTAATTGAGATTTTTATTAAGTTTTTATTCGCTTATATCCCTTTTGTGTTGCTATCTTCGTTCAATATTGCAAATCTTGTTTTTCTAGTTAATTCTCCAAAAACATTTCGAATGGTTTAACTAGTGAAAATGTTCGATGTGATGGTACTTGTAGACTCGTTTATGCATTTAGTTCCCCGTGTTCGACCCGGTCTCCTATGCTCCGTATGTTCACTTGCATAATTGAGATTTGGTTAATTAAAGCTTGTGTTGATTGAATTGTTGTGAAGGAAAAATCTCATCAATATCATTTATTCCATTTCATTCTTATTTAATGAATTGAGATTGATTATTTTGTCAATATTAGTATTAATTTTTATGAATTTTCTTTTTTTCTTTTATAGCTATGTACAATTTAACTAATATTGATTATATACTAGAATACTAATTGATGAACGGCAGTATATATGACTCATAGTTTAAGATTAACTAAACAACATTGGTGCTAAGAATATTATTACTCTTGAACATTTAATTAATTTTAATTTTTATTAGTTTTGCTTTTCCATTATTATTTTGTTACTTTCGATAATATTACATTTCATATTTTAATATTTAATGATGAGTATTATTTTGTCAAATTGTTAATATTAATCATTATTTTTTTTATTTTTTTTTCCTTTATTACTTTACATGCATTATAAATTTATAATTTATAACTTATATTCTTGTAAGTTATAACTAATAATCTAAGATGGACTATAATCTATATATTATGTATTATATACTGTTGATTCTCCTTTTTCTTTATTTTCTTTTATTACTCATCTAGTCTTGTGTTAAACACCATATTTCTTAATTTTGATAATATTAAATTAATATTATTGATTTCATTTCATATTTATTAATTAATGAATTGAGAAATATTATTTTATAAATATCAATCTTAATTTCTCTTATTACTCAATATTTATTATCGAGCGTTCAATTTCTTAAGTTCAATAATATTAATATAATATCATTTCATATTTCATATTATTATTTATCATACTAATATACTATGTAGAATTATAAATAAGATACCTATATTATATATATACATATAGTTCATTAGTTTGTATGTTTGTGTATATAATCGTTACTCTTGATCATTGATTTCCTAACTTTAATAATATTAGTTCAATAGTTAATACCATTAATTTCATTTAATTTTTAATGAGAAGTATTAATTTGACAAAAATTACAATACAAATAAATAATATTTTAATAATTACAAAAATAGTATGTGTCTCGAGTTCAAAATCGAATAGCTCGCGAGCCCGACTCGTTTAAGTACTCGTGAGTCAGGCTCGTGAGACGGCTCGCGAGCCCGGCTCGTTTAAGTACTCGCGAGCCAGGCTCGAGTTCGGCTCGTTTAACTACTCGCGAGCCGGCTCGCGAGACAGTTCGTGAGACAACTCGTTAAAAAGCTCGAGACCTCACGAGCTGAGTTAGCTCGCGAGCTCGGCTCGAGAAATGGCGAGCTCGTTTAGCAGGTTCGAGCTCGGCTCGTTTAAGAAATGAGCCAGTCTCGAGCGAGCTTTTTTTGAACCGATACCCGAGTATCTCACGAGTAGTTTGGCTCATTTACAACCCTAAAAATAAGTGATGATCATAAAACTAAATTAAAGATAGAAAATGAGAAAAGCCAAGCGTACCCTAAATTTACCTCCATTTACCGCTTTCTATAGTTTCTACGGCTTTTGTAAAGGCTTTCCGATCCATTTTTCTTTTCCCCCATCTGTTGTGTAGCCTTTTTTAGGGAAGATTACTTAGTACCATCTTTTTTAAGATATAGGTTAATTTTGTGTAAATATTTCATTTGCCCCCTTTCCAGTAGTCCATATACATATTAAAGAATGATAAGGATTAAAATAAATTCAATCGACAAAATGTCCCATTGGAAATTATGAATCAATACATCAATTAAAAATCTGACATGAATTTGGTGGGGAGTGGAAGATTGCCAAGAGAATCCTATTTTAATGATGTGAAATGCGTCAATATTTTCATTAAAGAAAACGCATATAATAGTAAAATGAAAAACAATATAACATTGCAAATTGCCAATTAGTCTTAAACCTAGATGTAGTACTATAATATTATAAATGCAATATGAATGAGCTACATTTTGTTACATTGATATTTTAAGACTCATCACTGAATGTCAAAAAAAAGAAGATAATATGATATTGGACCTATACATAAGGAGACAGTGTCACCACGAGCATCGTATTAATTTTCCCAATTGATTAATAGTTTAGAAGGCGCGCAGTTAATGCCATTATTACTGCTGTAACTGCAAATAATAAGAGTAAGGTGCTTAGGTCATTAAGACTGGCCGGTAGGAGTGTATAAATTATAATTGCAGGAAATAGTGATTGCAATCATTGACCTTATTTTTCAGCTAATTAATAAATAGATACTCCCTCCCTCCCATTTATATAGTTCCTATTACTATTTTGAAGTGTTCCAATTATATAGTCTTATAACTATAAATAGTATTAATTATCATAGTAATATACAAATATACTCTTGGTATGCATTGGAAATTAAAACTCAATCACTTAAATTTTTTAGTCATTAATTTTAAGTAAGGTTAATAATGTAAGTTAAGCTTTAATATCTTGTTTTCATAAATATTTTTAATTTACGTGCGAGGATAAAGTGGACTATAAAAATGAGACGGAGGGAGTAAATATTAAGAATCATTGTGCTATTTTTTTTTACGTCTTATGTTATTACCCTTCCATGATTTAGGTCTTGTTTGATGATCAAGCCTCAATGATTCAAGAGAAAAAAAAAACACATGGTATTTTTCACTAAGGTGTAGCTAGTAAGTGGACAAGAATAAAGAAACCAAACATGTACTTGATTGTGATTATGCATTTGGTGAGAATTAAGGAAATTTCTATGACACATGAAGGTTATTATATCGCAGTGATGATGATATATTATTATTTAATAAAAAAGGTTATTGGTATTAAAATTATTAATATTTATATCATTTTACAATTACAACATAATCTAATTAATTATTGTAAATTACATAAAACACAATTTTTAGTTATTTTTGTAATTATATGTAACACAATATATCAATTTCTTCTTTCGACCAATTCAATCTAGCATGTGCATGTCTAATTAAATTTACACATGTACGCTCCACTTGCGCAACTATGTTAAAAACACACACAAACATAACATATCTCATATGAATTTAAATTTGAGTATTGACATGGCTGGAAAAAAAATTGGGCATGTTGTAATTACAAAATTCATTAAAGATGATTCTTTATTTGCAACAATTACAAAGTCGTATTGTAATTGCAAAATGATCCAAATATTGTGATTTGTAATGCAAATAATTTTTTTCATATAAAGAAATATTCCGCTAATGTATTGTGATCTTTGCGATATGAAATACAATGAGAACATATATATGTTCTAGCCGAATAACTAAGTTGATTAATTTCAAATTGATAGTAAAACGACAAATTAAGTATGGCGTAACTAATTATTACTAGTATTTAAATTAACAATAATGTTTCTTGGCCACACTATGGCCAGCCATAATTTCATAATTATGGTATGTTTTCATCATATGGTAAGTTTTGAATTAAATCTTTAATTAATGATTAATAGTGTTTTACTATTATACCCTTCATATTTATTTTAGAAATATTTGACTTGTGTAATTTAAACATTCAAATGATCTACAAAATCTCATTAAAATATGTATGGATCCTAGATAATATTTTACCAATTGAAATATTTTTTGCCAAAAATTTTTCTTTGATTTGTCATCCAACTATATATATATATATATATATATATATGTATGTATGTATATATAAGACACACACACATGACACATGCACGTACACTACTAAACTTTTTTTTATTAAATTGATCGGTACTGATGGCATGCATGGTCGATTTTCTTTGCATTTGCACGTCATTCAAATTTTATGGTATTAATACATATACTAAACTATAAAACATTATGGTATATATATCTATATATATAATAATTACATTAAGTCTTTAAAAAATATATGAATGAATAATAAAATTAAAAACATTAAATTATTGACATGATAAATTTTATATTTTTATACTATAATTATTAATAATTATATGGAATTCTAATTAGAATTAATTTCATTTGTGGTCCCATCGGGCACACTCGAATCCGCAAATGGTTTCAAAATTTTCTAAAATGGTCCTTATAAGAATTTTGACATCAAACGTAATCCCGTTCAATTAAAATTCTCAAATTTAGTCCCATTTTTTTAACGGGGCTGTCAAATGTAGACGGAGGCCCTCCACGTGAGTTGTACGTGAGAGTAAAATCGATGAAATAATTAATTAATAAGAAAAATATTAATTATTAATGGCATAACTAATGTTTTGTTGATCTTGCCTAAAAATGTCATAAAAATTTAATTACTTAATTTTGATCAAAATAATAATTTATCCTTAATTTTACTCAATTGACTAATACATCATTAAATTGACAATTTAAAATGAATAGGTAAAATTCAAAAAATAAAATAAAAAAAGCTTTGTTTTATTTTGTTTTATATTATTAGGCATGTTATTTATTCTCATGTATAGATAATTACAAAACTAAAAAGATCATTTTTACTATATATTTTTTCTTGATTCATTTTGTTAATAAATAGATAAAATAAATTATAATTAATAAATATTAATTATTAATTACAAACAATAACTATCGGTGTTGTTAGTCAAAATAGTTTATAATTATTATTAATTAGATTACAATAAAAATAAAAAAGTTAAATGTTAACAGCATAATTAATGTTTTGTTGATCTTGCATTCTTGCCTAAATATTGTTATAAAAATTTACTTAATTTTGATCAAAGCAATAAATTGGTCATAATTTTACTCAATTAAGTAATATATGGTTAAATTGACAATTTTAAAAGAAATGGGTAAAATTTGAAAAATATTTTTTTTATATATTTTGTTTTATGTTTTTTGTTTTGTTTTGTTAAATTGACAATTTTAAAAGAAATTAGCAAAGCTTTGTTTTTTTTTTTTGTTTTATGTTTTTTTATACTACCAGGCTTATTGTTTATTTTTATGTATGATAATTACAAAACTAAAAATACAATTTTTACTAGACAAAATATTTAAGAAAAGGAAAATGATAAAATTTGAATAACCTTGATAAAAATAATTTGATCATCGAATAGGATAAATATGAAGATAATTAGCATTAAAAAACCATTAGAGGCAAAACAAACATATGGATCAAAAGATTTTAACCGCACATATTAAATGTCAAAAGGTAAAGAAAAGTGTCAAGTATGTTCACCCACACATTTTGTAGTTGACAAATCCAAAAAATTGTTAGTTTTAACGTGTGGGACCAAAAAGAGAGTAAAATTAACGGTAAACGTGACGGAAGGACCAATTTTGATGACCCAGGACCATTTTTCAATGTGACAGAATACACATAAACTTAGGGTTGTAAACGAGTCGAATCGAGCCGAATACCTTCAAGCTCGAGTTCGGCTCGTTTAAGATATACTCGGCTTGAGTTCGAGATCGGCTCGACTAAGAAAATTTATGATCGAGTTCGATTCGAGCTCGGCTCGAGTTCGAATCGATAAGGATATGTTCAAGTTTTGTTAAAAAAACTCGATAAAAAGCTCGATAATAATAAAATTCGTGATCGAGTTCTTTCTTTTCTTTTCCAGATTTTCTTTAATTATGTTTATTCTTATTTTATTTTCTTTATATCAATTACTTAATTATGTAATTGTAGTCATGCTTATTACTCAGTTTATTATTTTTCATTATTAGTATAGGATATTCAAATTTTAATATATATTTACCTTAATTTGAATTAAAATTTCAAAATATTTTTTCTAATATAATTTATAAATCATAATTTACTCATATCTCATTTTCTTTTTATTTTATCGATCATTCATTTTCACTTTTTTATTTAAAAATTATATTCATTAGTTAATTAGTAATTTATCTCACTATCCATGATAGCTTATTATTTTTCTTTCAAACTTCAACATATAAATATTTTACAATCATCTTAATTCAAATTCAAATTTTAAAGTGTTTTTTTACTATGCAATTTATAAATCATAATTCAAACATATCTCGTTTTCTTACTATTTTATCGATTATTTGTTTTCATTTTCATATAAATATATTGTAATCATATTAGTTGATTGATAATATAGTTCATTGTCATTGTTAGTTTATTATTTTTTGCTATACATTCACACATGTTTCAATTAATAAGTAAATATTTACAATAATTTTAATTCGAAGACAAATTTTAAAAAAAATTATAATATGATTTATAAATCATAATTTTTATTGTTATATCTCAATTTTCTTTTATTTTATTGGTATATAAATTAAATATTTCAATGAGGCACGCTAAAGTATACATAATATTTGTATATTATATAATAATTGAGTAAATTGATAATATACATATATATATATATATATTGTCGAATCAAATGAACTAAGTAATTATCAGACACTATTAATTGTTTGATATTGATTTTGATTAATAATTGTGATTTAATTGAATGTAATAATATTTGTTTGATATCATAGGTTTAATCAAATTCATTTGTGTTTGTTTCATTATCAAATTTCAATTCTTAATTATAACTATAGACTATAATTTTATTTACTTCATAATTTGATATTTTTTGTTAAACTACTTCAAAATTCAAATATATTATTTTATGTTAATATTATAACTAAATAAATTCTAAATGTATATCTTAAAGTTGGATAATCAATTTTTGATTACATTATTTTTTATCATATAAATCTATTTACATATTCCTATTTTTTGTTTAATAAAATAAGCTTAACTTAATGTTTGTAAATATCATTAATTGATTCCATTTTTTATGATAATATTAATTCTTAATTTTCATATAGTTCATATAGTCTATTATTATTAGTTGAATATATTTATCAGATAAATTGATAATATGATATTATATATGTTTATATAAATATAATATCAGAATATAATATATAAATATTTGCATATATTTAAATTTTGGAGAATTGTTATAAAAACATTATTTGATTCAATTAACATAATTGTTAATAATTTGGTCGAGTGACTATAATAACAAATTGAAATACATTTGGCTAATGTTTGAATCTTGTTGCGAGTGAAAATTTAATTTTTTTAGCTTATTTGTCCAAGCTCGATTTCAAACTCGATTAAGCTCGATTAAAAGCTCGCAAACTACTCGATAAAAGCTCGTTTATAGTCAAACTCGAGCTACTTGTGAGAAGCTCGCGAGTAGCTCGAGTTCGGCTCGAGAAAATTATCGAGCTCGAAAAAAAGCTCAAATTCGGCTCGTTTAATAAACGATCGAGTTTCGATCGAACTTTTTCTGAACCGATACCTGAGTAGCTCACGAACAGTTTGGTTCATTTACAGCCCTACACAAACTATAGATTAGAATAATATATATATATATCATAAAGTATTCTACAATAATATTAATACACATTATTTAAAGTTGCTAAATGTTAAAGTATATTACACACAAAACTAATTTAAGGATTACATTCATGTTAAAAAAATATTTTCTACTTCAATAATTTTATATTCAATAATTTATTTATTTGAAAATTTGATGTAATTTCATTATTCATTTATATATTTTTTAAAGACTTCATGTAATTATTATATATAGATATATAAACCATAATATTTTATAGTTTAATATGTGTATTAATACCATAAAATTTGAATGACGTGCAAATGCAAAGAAATCAACCATGCATGCCATCAGTACCGATCGATTTCATAAAAAAAAAGTTTAGTACGTGCATGTGTCATGTGTTATATATATATATATATATATATATATATATATATTTCAAAGACAAATTTGGATGACAAAATTTCGGCAAAATATTATATATATATATATATATATATATATATTTGGATGACAAATCAAAGAAAAATTTTCGGCAAAAAATATTTCAATTGATAAAATATTATCTAGGATCCACATATATTTTAATGAGATTTTGTGGATCATTTGAATGTTTAAATTACACAAGTCAAATATTTCTAAAATAAATATGAAGGATAAAATAGTAAAATACTATTAATCATTAATTAAAGATTTAATTCAAAACTTACCATATAATGAAAACTTACCATAATTATGAAATTATGGCCGGCCATAGTGTGGCCGAATATCATCACTCTTAAATTAATTACTGTTGAGGCATTTATTATTTTTGTAATTAATAAACATTTAAGTTTAGTTATAACTAAATATTGTGACATTTAAATTTCCTGTTTGTTGTTAGATTCAGTTGATCCGCAACTTATTTTTTGTGATTTTTTGTGGCTCATTTTGGTGTATAGCATTGACAATAATTTTAAATAATTAATAAAAATAATAGCCGCAAATTAATTGAATGCCAGCCCTATATATGAAGTCTGGACGCGAAATTATAAATATTGAATATGATTACATGAAGCATTCACAGCTCGTAGCTAAAAAATGTATTAAAATTTAAAACTAATAATTTTCATTTCTTGTGGTAATTAAACAAGTGGAACTCATAAAGTAAGAAAACATATGCTTTTTCAATTCGCTGATTCACAAATATACAGCAATTACCACTTACCAGACATCAATAAATTTCAACTCATGGGTTGTGTTTGTGTTAAATTGTACATATCTAGATATGAAATATATTATTTATGTATGTATATTATAAATTTTTATATATAATATTTATATGCACATAAATATTAATTATATATTTATGTTATTTATATATTGTATATTTATTAGGTTATGTATAAATTATACATTTTCAAATATTATGTATTTATATATGTAATGTTTATTATGCTATGTATAATATAATTATAATATATACATATATATTAATTATGTATTATGCATTTTATATATTGTACCAATGATGTATATACTTATATTTATTATATTATGTGTATACATTATATATATATATATTAATATATTATAACTTTTATTTATGAATCTTTATTAAAAAGTTAAGAAAAAAACACGTCAGAGACAGATTCAAAAATAAAATAAAAAACATTTAGGGCTCGTTGGATTGACAGAAAAGTAAATGTTTTTGGAAATATGATTTATGGGAATGTGATTCCAAGTAAAATGATTACTAACATAATCTTTATTCCCAATTTGGAACATACACAAGGAAATTGTCAGAATTCTCGTTTTATTAACAATAGTAGAGAATTATATATATATATATATATATATTCTTTCATATTATAAATAGCTTATAATTTTAAATTACGAAACAATATAATGTATGATTCTTCAATTTGAAACCGTACTATATATATTTAATGCTACATATTATTTTAATTTAAATAAAATGATATGACTAAAAAAAATCAATTAACGCAAATATTGTATTGTTGATCCAAATAATTTTTTTTATTGAATTGGAAATCAAAATTATTTATATAAATATTTTTTTATTGGGTTGGAAGTCAAAATTATCTATATTGACAATAGTATGGACGTCGATTAATCTGCAACATTGCCTCAAAAATGATAATATTGAAATTTTGATAGAAATGACAAAAATGATTGATAGAATAGTCAAATTTTGGTCTGAATTTCGTCAATAAAAAAAAATATCACATTTTTTTCAATTTCCTTTTTCATTTATAAATTTTTCTATTTTTTCTATTTACTCATTTTTTTATTGAAATGTTTTAATCCATACTTAGTATTAATAAAAAAGATAATAATAAATCTTATTTTTTTCAATTTTAAAAAAAATCAAATTTGTATTTTTGAGTTAACAAATATATGACTCCAAACTTAATAATAATTTATAAAAAATCTAAATAATATTAAATGAAGAAATTGAATAATGAAACTATTTAACACCAGATTTTGAGAAACAAGGATTAAGAATACTACTCAGAGTAGGTATTCACATTCTAAGAAAATTGCATAATTTTTCTTACTTTGAGTAATCTGGCTCATTTCCATAGTATATAAAAAATGAATCAAACACAATAATGTTAAAATAAAGAAATATATTATTTTTTGAAGTCAGATTCCGTGCCAACTAAATAGGGTCTTAGAGTTGAAAAATCTCATTGATAATCAGTCGCAAATTAAATACGCAATTAAAATCCATTATTAAATATAAAATATATTAAAAATATATAATTAAAGACGTTAAAATATATGGGTATTATGCATCAATAGTTGTAAATCCATTGGAAGTTGTAAATCAACTTTATTATGAGGAAAATGAATTCTACATATTATTTATCCCGTATTTAGAATATAATAAGAAAATTGTAAGGATTCTCATTTTAGAAATTTTTTATTAAAATTAATCAAATATGTTTATTAAGATATATTAATAATATTGTAGACTCGTAGTCTATGAGTATTTTTCATCCATTTTATGGTGAGAGACCTGAGTTCGATCAACATTCTCCTTCACTAATTAAAATAAAAAATAAAAAATTAACAATTAAGAAAATATATAAATAAATAAAGAGAAATTAAATATATATATATATATATATAATCATAAACATACACAAACCATTAATCATAAAAAAATTACATTAATTTACAAAAGTAATTCTATTATATATACATGGTAGTCGGTAGACATCATTTGAACACAAATTGTTACTTATGTCGAATTTTGTTGTTGATTCTAGTTACCACCAATTGCAAAATAATAATAATAATAATAATAATAATAATAATAATAATAATAATCGAATTTTAATAGATTTTTTAGTTTTTTTAATTTTATTCAATTTTTTTATTTCTAAGTTAAAACTTTATAATAAAAAATTAACAATGATCCAAAAAACAAGATATTTTTTTTTCAAAATTTTCATTTTTTATTGAAAATAAAAAAATAAAATTTTAGTAACAATTTATAGTAATGAATGAATGAATGAAAAAATTGAATAATGAGATCATATAAGATATAACACAAGATTCCTATAAGCAAGTAAAAAACAGAACGTATTCCAAGTAAGTATTTATAATCCAAGAAAGTTGTATTAATTTTCTTGTTTTGAGGATTTTAATTATTTTCCAAAATTCTCAAAAATTGAACCAAACGCATAAATATAAAAATAAAGAATAAAATTACTTTTCAAAACCACATTCCTCGACAACTAAGTGAGGCGTAAAGAAATTTGCATATCATCCAACATCGATTATGAGTTATCCACTATTATTTAGAAATATTAATTGTTATAATGTTATAGCAAATTAATTCACCTATTCTTCGAACTTAATTTCCAGCCACATGCAATTGAAACATAAACTTTATTGCTTAGGATAGGGCTCATTATGAATTTTTACCAGTTATAATATCTCAATTAAAATGGCTCTTTAATACCTGTAGCCTATCAAAAGTATTTTATGGGCAGTTCATTGCATTATACATTTATATATTTTGTTTTATTTTTAAAAATATAACTTATTTATGCCCTGCATTTACAAATTGTGGACATTGCTTCTCATAGTTTCCATTCTGTTTATATTCTAATTTCTGATTGACTTTTGGCTATAATTAAATTGAAAGAGCTATGATTGGTCGACTCCGCAGCATATTTTTCATTTCTTTTAATTTCATTATTTTCTTAATTCTGTTAGCTACTCTAACTTCATTTTACTGTGGGATCTTGATTTTTTAAATATATTTAATTAACTTCGAAAGTAAACATATTTTAAATCAATATATTTTTATTATTTTATTCAAAAAAATTAATATATTTAAATCAAAATTTTTATTTAATAATAATTAAGTTCTATAAATTTAAAATATAATTAATATTAATATTTAATATTAAATTAATAAAACTAAATATTACACTTGATCTCAACTGAAAGATCGATAAAGGTGGAAAAATCATCGCTGGGCCTCACAATTTATAAATGTATAACAATACTATTTTTTAGTTCTTCGATGTGCGATCAATTATATTTTGAAAAATTAAAATATTATGGGGATGTTATTAAGCTATTACAATCATGTAAAAAATTTAAGTAATAATTTAATTAAAAACAATATTTTATTTACTAAATAGTTCTTCTGGGAAAATGATTGGGCCTCACAATTTATAGATGTACAACAATATTATTTTTAAGTTCTTCGATTGAAAAATTAAAATATTCTGGGGATGTTATTAAGCTATTACAATCATGTCAAAAATTGAAGTAATAATTTAATTAAAAATAATATTTTATTTATTAAATAGTTCTTCTAGGAAATGATATTTGTTGTTCTAGCTTGTTATATATATATGTGTGTGTGTGTGTGTGTGTGTGTGTTTTCCCTCTAAATTTCCTAACAAAATTTGTTCATTTTAGCTAGAATATAAAATGTTGATTTTTACTCATTCTAACATTATATTATAATGCTCACTCATAATAACTGACTAAAATTGTGGTTCATCATAAATAAAAAATAGGTATATATTAAATTTACATATAGATCAACAATTAAAGGCCACACAATTTTGGAGTTATCGTTTTTTTTTTCATCTTAACAACAAAATAAATTTGGATGAAAATAAGAATTTTAGCAATGTAAAAAAGTAATTTATACTATTGAAATTCATTATTAAATGACTATAAAATTAATTAAATATGTAATCCGAATATTAATTAATCAATCAACTAATGAATTAATATTATATTTCTATGAAAGTGCAGTTATACAGGAAAACTAATGTTTTTATTTATAGCGACTATTTACTTTTAGATTTAGCATAGACTTTACACTTGTTAATGAATTATTATTGAATATACTAAATTAGGTTTTATAATTATATTTTAGTATTTACTTTTCTGTTTTTAGTTCATATTGATTATTTCATAATTAGAATTAGCATTTTAACACAAATTAAAATTATTTAATTTGTTTGGAATAAAATATTATAATCCATATTAAGCATTAATATTCCAAACATTTTTTTTGTCATTTACATCATTTTTTTTATGTCATTAGTAACCCGCAACCGCTACCATATATGCACATTGAGTAAATTCCACTCTTGTATAATAACTTGCAAATATTGTTCTCTTGGGATGACTTAGTGGTGGAGTGGTGTAAGTTAGAGATCAAATATTTCAAGTTCGAATTCTACCACCAATACCGCTAGATATAAGACTGTTACACATGGTTTTCAATTTTAAATGTGGTTTATCTCTTCTGTGTGATTTACAAGTTATTATATAGAAGCGAAATTTACCCAATGCGCATCTCAATAGCGATTGTGGTTATCCTCGATATATATAAAAAATCTCCAAACATTTAATTTACATAATTTTATTTAGAGGTATACACACAAAGTAACATCTCTCTCTCTCTCTCTCTCTCTCTCTCTCTCATTGAGGACCAAATCTTGTTGCACTTGGTGTCCTAGATTATCCAGATGGCATGGGATGTATAAGTTTCCGAAATGATTATAGTATGCCTTTTGTTATCAAGTCGCAGTCTTCACTCACAAATAATAAATTTCCTATCCTCATCATATATATTAATTAATTCTCCATATGTAAAAAAAATCTGAATACATATATACATATATATACACACATATGTTACCGGTTTATATACGAGGCTCAAATTAATAACATGAAAAATATAAATAGGGGAATAAGTAAATAAGATTTGGAAAATATAATAGAATATCAATATGAAAGACCAAAAAAGAAAATGACAATTTTCTAATAAAAAAAGAAACGGTATTATTATTATTATTATTATTATTATTATTATTATTATTATTATTATTATTATTATTATTATTATTATTATTATTATTATTATTATTATTATTATTATTATATTTTTTATCGGTTTTAGTTGGGAAATCGAGAATTTGCGTCGGTTGTGCTGGGCCATTTAAGTTGGACAATCACATTCTCATCTCAATCACTTCTAACCTATTTTACCAACCACTTTAATTCCAATGATTTTCAAATCTATTTCCACACAAAATATATAAGGGACCTTCTTCAAAAATATTATTCTATGAGAACAATATCATTTTGGGAATTGTCACTATGTTTGGTGTCGATCATGTTCATCTTTTCTTTTATTCAAAGCACAAACTATTTTGCTTCTAGATTTTGTTTGGAATTCAGCTCTAGCTCGTAGGGTTCTGGTTTAAATATTATGAGACCAAATTGTGTTAATGTTTTATAGGTGGAGTTCACATTGTACACTTTGTGAACTATTGCACGTATATAAGCGAATTATACGAAATTAAAATTGCATCCTCCACTAGTGACATCAAATTCCTGGATCCACATTTGGTGTTTCAACCCGTATTCCACGATCGAATTTACTAGTTTAATAATTGATATTAGAAAAATAAAAACTAATCATAACATAATCGACCTAGTCACATTTATCAACCGAAGATTAAAATTTAAAAAATTATAAATCATATTTTTGAAATAATCAATCATAATAATTATTTATTTAAAAAATAATTATAAACCCTAATTGGGTGGGGTGAACCTTAAAAATAATAAAATTAAACTAAAACATAATAAATTAAAATTAACAAAAAAATGGAAGAAAAATTTATAAATTTGATCGTGGAACACGGATTAAAACACCAAATTTAGAACATAGGATCCTATCCGTATAGTCATCTCCAACAAAATTAATAAATATAGAAATAAATTTCAGATGGGACAGTTTACCTTATAAAATTACATCTAATATTTTTTTGGCGTGTCAAAATATATTCACACTTTTTAGTTATTTTGATTCTCCACAAAATTTTCAATCACATTATTGAAGTATATCCTCTCGGAACAAATTCCTCAAAATTGTCAGTACAATCTTTTTTAACAGTCCTACTTTCATTATATTAATTATTCACTTTATTAATTTTAATAATCAAAAGGAAAAAAAAAACAGAAAAAAGGAAATGCCCTGAAATCAAGTTGAGTAAAGCTGTATGGTTTTGTATTTGTGCAGCAAAAAGTTCAAAAAAACATACAGTACTAAAGAAAAAAAAAAGAGTTAAAAGTTGAATATTAATAAAGTACTAAACCAAAAGCAATATATATATATATATAGTACACAGTTATAAAAATCTTATTCCCCTCGTGAAACTACTTTTAAAATTATAGATGTCGGTTGCACAGTTGCACTAGTCTAATTCTCAAGGATCAAGACAAATGATTCATTTCTTAAATATTACACTATCCGCTTTTTATTAAGCGTCATTTTGGATGAATGTACACAGATTAATAAATTAATTGAATTACTTAATACACCCTTGTGTGAATACATTAAATGAGTTAAATATAAATATATGAATGCATTAAATAAGGACAAATATGTGAAAAATGAGAATTTTATATCTCAATTTTGTAGAATGACACTTTTTTTGAAACAAAATTAAAATATTAGAATGACACTTATTGGATCAAATATATAATTAATAAAATTTAATTTTCTTCTGAAAGTAGCTCGCACAATAAATTTTTGATAGTATACAAATTACAAACCTCGGATAAATCGACGTACGAATTAATTCATTTTCAGAAAATTGGTAGGATGGGTTATAGTTTGCAGACTGCCATGCAATACTCGACAGTCTATAGTGAATTAAGTAAGGGCGTGGAAATATATCTTCACAAATTTTAATTTTAATTTTAATTTTAATTTTATTATTATTTTTATTCGAAGTAAGGTGTACAGTTAATCTTAAACTCAAAACGTTTCATTTTATACATGGATTTTCGCCGTGTTTCCGATGGATTATCTAGACAAAAATGACATTGCACGATAAATTAAATTCCAATAATAGAAGAAAAAACTGTTTAGTCACGATTAATTAGAACATAAAAAGGTGTTTATAGTTTTGTTCATTCATAATTAAAAGAGATCTTCAGAACATGGCCTACTGAACTAAATCTTCAATTCCTAGTTGTATTCAATTAAATTGATAGTTTCTGTTAAAACATAAATGTGTTAATTAACAGTGTCAATCATGGATTCATTTCTTCACACTAATAATTAGTTGCCATCAAGAATTGGTGTCGCTTAGTTGGCATCCTTATTGGGGATAGTTATAATCTTTGAATCTTTATATAACTAGTATATGCACCGCCCGTTACTTATAGTTGTGTTTTGACTTGGTCAATTAGAGGTGTGTAAATGGTTGGTTCGATGCAAAACCGAACTCAAATTCTTTAAAAAAAGAAAATCAAATCAACCAAAGTAATTGATATAATCAAACCTAACCGAACCATAATTATTTGATTCGTTTGGTTCGATTTCGGTTTAACCGAATGATAATTTTTTTTTCTAAATACTTGTATCTAAAGAAAAATAACATTGGAATTCAATAAATAACAAACTATACGTTTGACAAATAATAATAAAATATCCCCTGATTCAATCATATATATGGTCAACTTATCGCAGATATTATAAGTCACAATTATACTTAACAATTAATAGTTCAGTACACAAAGAAAAAATCACAAATTTTTTACTTTGAAGTTGAAGCACTTTTGCATTTTGCCCTGGTTCACTAATGAGCGTGTCATTTTATTTTTGATTTTTTTTAATTTATGTGTAATATTATAAATATAAATTATAAATTAAAAAGTGTAATACACACACACACACTTTGGTTAGTTTAGTTTTAACCAAAATATTTTTAATGAAAACAAAAACCGAACCAAACTGTATTTTGATTTTAATATTCAAACCGAATCAAAATTAAAAATAAAATCACCAAACCAACCAAACCAAGTAGCTTAATTTGGTTCGATTTTTGGTTTTAGTTTGGTTTTGCATACCCTAACTACAATTATGGGATGATGAAGAGAGTATGATTAAACGGGTCATCCTTTTTTTTAAAACGGATCAACCGGTCGAATCAGTAACGTAACTCAGTGACTTAGTAAATTGACCGATTCCAACAATTCAATGTCCAATCCGAAATTTAAAAACATTGTATTTAATACACAATATATATTGAGTGCGATATTCCCCTAAATTAATAATTAAAGAAACTTATTAACTTAATACACTAACGGTGTATATTGGAAGAAACGTGAATTCCGCCGTTGGAAGAAAAAAAAATGCTCATTGAAATGCCGACATGGCCAATGTTAGAATTTTGGTACTTTGTAGGGAGACCTAAAATGAAATTAATCCAATATCATGGGTAGCTAAACTGTCACACTCACATATCCTACATAAAAATTCGGTGAGTATATTACACAGACAATATTTTGTATATATATCATTACACAAAAATAATTATATGTTCATTGGTGGACGTATTAATTTTTTTATAATATTATATAATTATTTGAAACTATAATATTTTTTTGAGGAAAAAAAGAATTAAATTAAAAGAAAGGTCGTATAGCTAAGGGAACATTCGACAAAATAGGAACCGATAAAGGTATGGTGAAAGAAAAAAATGAGGGAGTACTATAGAGGCTAACACAGCTAGATCCTGGGTAATAGAGTTTGTCGTACGTCTAGCCCAACTGTAGATAACACTATCAAAATGAACGGCTTCCGTCTTGACTAAGTTGCAGACTTCACCAATGTACGAGATGTCTTCCTTTTCGCTCTGAAACAAATGCCAAACTGATTGAAAATCAGTTTCCAAAATGATTTTCCGTCCACCATATTCTCTAGCCAGAACCAAGCCTTCCTGACATGCAAAGCCTTCGACTCTTTCGGGGTTGAAACGTGCTCCTCTTCTTTTGCATGTGAACACAACAATGTTTCCTTCTTCGTTACGACTGACAATTCCGAGCCTAGTTCCTCCTTCGGCTTTGCAAGCAGTGTCCACATATTGACCATTTTAAAAAGTACTAAATTATTAAACACATTGATATTTAAAGTATAAGTCAAAATGAAATATTTTTAAAAATATTCTTATTTGGTATAATATTTGATGCGAAGGGTTGAGACTAACAAACAATTTTGCGCAGATAAGTGTCATGTATTGGAGTTACTCTAATAGCCTATAGCTATTACACCTTGTAGACAAATCTATATAATATATAATAACAAAACCGTGACCGCATATAGAAATTTTACATTTTCCCACTCAAATGACATTTCTAAATTAAGAAATATAATTAATATTGTTATAAACTAGAGAGAGACGAGAGAGAATATCAATTTTATTCTGGATCCAAATTATCATTATAAAAGCAATTGTGGAGGCAAATATGTTGTCGACAACTATGATATTTATACTATAAGTTTCTCCCATATTAATAAAATATACGGTACCTTCAATGTTAATATTAACCAGATCATTGTCATTTCTCATAATATTTCAATCTGGTTGTTCCGCAATCTCAGTATTATGATTATTTAGCGCACGTGCAAATATACTGAGATTTTCGTCTTCAGGACGATCCTCTTCAGGAGGTTCTAGGAGTTATTGCATATGTTTAATTTTGTTTTCCGCGGATTTTACATTTCAAATATTTTTTCGCTTCTAGCGTCAATGAACTCTCTCACTTCTGGCGTTGAGTAATTCAAATATACGTGGAACTTCCACTGTTTGTAATGCAAATATATTATAATAACTCCATTATGATAACTTTTGGCAGTTAATAATACATTGAACTTCCAGTTCATGTAGTGTGTGAAATTAATCTTCAACAAAAATTTATCTGCATTATTTCAGTCATATCTCCCCCGAATGCCGATAAATAATTATAAAATCAATGTACCAATTTATAAATTGATCCAATTATTGACTTTATTCGTTGCTTTTCCTTAGAGCTAATATAAGTACGTTTTGGTGGTGATAGAAATAATTCACAGATGGGAAATGTTTCTTTTGTTATTCACACACTAATATAAAGGGGAGGACCCGAACACTCATGCCATAATTCAAATTTTTGGGTCTTTTGTTATTCACACACTAATGTTTCTTTTGTTATTCACACACTACGTTATCTGAAGGGTACCATAGACCTTGAATTATATTATTCGGAAAATTCCGATTCTTCTCTGGTAGGGTATTCGGATGCAGGATTTTTATCCGATCCACATCAAGCCAAGTCACAAACTGGCTATGTTTTCACATGTGGTGGAACTGCTATATCATGGAAATCTGTGAAGCAAACCTTGACTGCAACATCCTCAAATCATTCTGAAATCATTGCAATCCATGAAACAAGTCGAGAGTGTGTATGGTTGAGAAATATGACAAGTCACATCCAAGAGTCGTGCGGATTAGCTTCATCAAAGATCAATCCAACTGTTTTGTATGAAGACAATGCTGCCCGCATCGCGCAACTCAAGGAAGGATACATCAAAGGTGATAAGACAAAGCACATTTCTCCCAAGTTATTCTACACACACAATCTCCAAAAGAGTGGCGATATCAACGTTCAACAAATTTGCCCAAGTGACAATTTGGCGAACTTATTCAAAAAGGCATTACCAACATCAACATTCAGAAAGTTGGTATACAAGATCGGCATGCGCCTACTCAAAGATCTACAGTGATCTCAAGATCAGGGGGAGCAATTGTACTCTTTTTCCTTCGACTATATTTTTTCCCACTGGGTTTTTCTAGCAAGGTTTTAATGAGGCAACATTTGTTTTAGAGATTGGACACTCAAGGGGGAGTGTTGTAAATATATCTAATAGATATATATGATATGAGTGATGGTCAAGTTACTAACTCTAAAACCCTATCTCTTGTACTATTATATATAGAGGCATTTGGTCCTCATATTGAATACATACAATTGATATTCTCTCTCGTCTCTCTCTAGTTTATAACAAATATTAATATTTGAATAATTGATTAATTAATTATAAATTTATTTTAATTTAATCGGATTAATAAAATTTGGGAATCTGCCATGTTTATAAGTTTCTAAAATAATAGCTCTGATTATATATATGCACTATAATATATATTTGAAAATTTGCAATAATATTCTGGATATTATCATAGCTAGATTATTAAAGCATTAATTAAATTTAAAAAACTGCACTATAATAGCATTGATTGATTGACCAAATATATATGATGTATGATAAGCATATAATAGCTTATTAAATATATATAATTACTATATACATGTTAGCCTAATTATGTAATATGTAATCAATCTAAAGTAAACACACACACACACATATACACACACCTTACATATATTGCTTAGAATAATTTCCTAATTAATGTTCAATCACTTTAATTAATACATATATACAAAGATTACATTGAGTATATAATTAGTTTAATTATACGCAATCGAAAATTATTCCATATCAGTAACGTTCGTTAAATATTCATGTATTACATATATATATATATATAGGCTATTGAAATCCATCAAAATATTCATTAGTCTATTTATTGTGGCTTCTTTTTAAAGAGGGGGGAAAATATGTTTTAAGATGGTGAAAATGGATCATCGAGAAGAAAAGATTAGAATAAAAATATTTATCTCAACATTGCCATCATTTTCCAAAGTAGAGAAATAAGAAAACAAAAGCCAAAGATGAGTCTTAAAGAGGTAAGAATCACTTGATCTTCCTGTGTAAATATTTATTTTTCAATTCATGTGTTGATTTAAAATTTTATCAATGAGGATGAATTTTAACTACAATTATTTGGACCTGATATGAATTTGGGAGGCTGGGAATTGAATGTTTCTGAATAGGTAGAATGTATTTATGAAAAAAAAATTATTTTTTGTAGGGATATTGAAGAACATTAATTTTCTGTGAAGATCAATGAGAAAGAAGAGTGTTGTAGAGTGATAGACGATGTTATTCGGCCATCTGCAATGGGTCGGTCATTTTGGCCCAATTTATGTTATTTTTGTATGATGATCATTTTTGCTTAAATGAAAATAATTAAACGTGTTTAATAATTAACTAATGTTTAATCACACTTCACTTGCTAATCAGTAATATACAATTTTAGTTGACTTAAAAATAAATAATATCTACACTTACTTATATTTTATCCTCTACTGACCAACTTGGCTTATCACATGAGATTGAGTGATTACAGGTGGGGTTTGAGTTCATGAGGCAGAGAGAAGAGGAATCGAGGTGGCAGTGATTGGGTTTGTAAACTTAAAGTTTCACCAAAGTTTTAAATTTTATTATTAATTATATAATATAATATATTATATATAAACTAATCTACTCTTCTTACATTAATGAATGATTTTTCAATTGAAATATATAAAATTTCCTTTTGATTTGATATATATACACCTTCTAAGTGTGAAGGAAATTAACAGATGAATTTTAATTAAACATAATATTGCATAAAAGTGTGGAATGAAATGATGATTGTCTTTCACATCATATGTTATTTGTAATTTATGAAAACATATTTTTTAATCTCTAATGCTACAATTTAGTGTTCAAACACCAACACATTTACAATTCTCTATTTTATATATTTTAATTTTACAAAGAAATTATAATTACTGCTACAATTTTAAGTATTATTATTAGACTGATATTGTTGTACGGATCAATGGAACCAAAATGGAAAAATAAGATGCATAATTTATTTTAGTAAAGAAGTATTATAAGAAAGGGGGATGGGGGAGGGGCTAAATTTTATATTACTCTACTGTGTTTTTCTAAAAAAAAAAATTGTGTTTAATAAATATTTTAACCCCTCCCCCACCATTATGGTATAATTTATCAAAAAAATCTCTTTAAAAGATAGTGAATTATACTTGCTAAGAAAGGGAGGTAGGATGTGTTTTTTACATTTTTGTTATAGATAAATATATATCTTAAAATATTGATTATATTTAAAAATTAAAAGTAATATAAAAAATGTAAAAATAGTAGTTTGACCAAATATACTATAATTTTCAAATAATAAAAAATATATTTATACATAGCAAAAATTGTAGAAAAAATAAATAAATCAAACATTCATTCTAAGAAAGTGTACTTCACTCTCCAAAATGAGATTTTTTTCCCATTAATTATAACATCACATAGGGCTTACTATTTATTAAACGGGGGGGGGGGGGGGGGTTATGATTTTCCAGAAAAATGTGAAATCTATCCCGAGAAAAAAGATACCACCACTAATAAATTTGATTGGCATGATTAAATTAATTGTCTGTCTACGTGAAACTTGCAAATATGATCACTATTCACAACTGATTGTTTTGTTTATCTAATTGTCTTTAAACGGTTGAGTGAGTTGTGTAATAGGCGACCATTTCATGTGGTTTGAGCATACCTGAGTCAGCCGCCTAGACCTTAAAGCATCTTGACCCCCATCCAGTTTTTGGGTCAATTCCCCCTTCGTACTACCAAAAAATGAGATTCTTGCCAAATTCGAGTTTGCTGTTCCAACCATTATCAAACTAATACCTATTTTGTTTAGTATTTCAGATGCAGCTGTTGCGTATAATGTAAATTAAGTGGCGATTGTAAATGTTTATATGATTTCCAACGTCATGATGAGTTTTAATTACTAATCAATGAAGAATGTCATATACAAAAAACTACTCCAATTTTTATACCGTTTACTTTTTTTATATAGATTTGTGATAATATGTTCTCAAAAAATGTGTAGTTTACTAATTATATATTATTATTATTATTATTATTATTATTATTATTATTATTATTATCTCATTTCACAATTACTATTTAAATATTAACTTAATGTTATTCAATATAATACCTCCGTGCATCGCACGAGCGAAATGCTAGTCATATAAAAAAGTCGAATCATATATATATATATATAAGCAATGAATGAGACTGTCTAACGGGTTATAATCCGTTAGATGGATCAAACCGGGTCAAAATCCATCAAAAATATCCAAAAATCTGCCCAGGCCTACTCCCCAAATTAGGCCCAACCCAGCCCAGCAGAAATATCCCTCACGCCATCCCCTCGCCGCCCCCACCCCTTTTTCCCAGTTTATCTTTTCCTTTTGCATTTTTAATCTTTTTTTTTTCATTTTTTTTAATTTTATTTTTTCAAAAATCATCTATTCACCCAATTATCGAGCGTAGTACACGAGCACACGCATTAGCATCAGACGAGTGCACTGCGCAAGCTGTAGGATTAAAAAAAAGATTAATTAAAAAAATTTAATTAATGCAATTCAATTTTAGGGTTCATAATTTCATTTTATGGTATATATTTATTTTAAAAACTTAATTATCGAGCGCAGTGCACGAGCCCACGCATTAGTGTCGGATGAGTGCACTGCGCGAGCCGACGGATAAAGAAAATGAATTTAATTCAATTCAATTTTAGGGTATATATTTATTTCAAAAAAATTAAAATCGAGCGAAGTGTATCAGCCCACGCATTAACGTCGAACGAGTGCACTTCGCGAGACGCTGTATAAGAAAATTAAATTAATTTTCAAAAAATTAAATATATATTTAATTTTTTTTTGAAGAAATTAAAAACTTGAAAAAATTAAAAAGAAAAAAGAAAAGGGAAAGGGAGGGACCACTGAACAGCAAAAAAAAAGGGACTACTTTGTGAATCAAATAGAGATCTATTAGATTGTCTTACATGGCCTCTCAAGCTATTATAAGAAGTCAAGACTTTCACAAGATATAAAAACTGAGGGTTTCTTGAGAAATCAACATCGTATTCATGTGCAGCCTTTTTACAACTTTCATTGTTTCTTTTGTTAAAAAATAAAAATAAATTAAAATAAAAAATATCATAGTTTCAAAATATACGCTGATATATTTTTTTCATATTTTATCCTTGTATTATATTAGACAGTATACAACTTCATTGTTTTTGTAAATAAGGTGGATAGTGATCCAAATCTAACGCATGGAGTCCATGATCAGTTGATGAATTTTTGGATCATGCAAAGTCAACTTCTCGAATAAATCTACTTCTCATTGGAAAGTCGGCAAAAACATTGTATCCGTGAAATTATCATGATGGATTTTTTTTTTCATAATTATCAAATGAAAATAAAATTAACGAAAAATTTCACAAATTAATTAATTTTTTGTTTTTTTGAACACCAAAACCATATATTACAAACTAATTAATTAATATTGAATAAATGGAAAATCAATAATTTTATTGTTTTGTGGAAACCCGGAGAAAATAATGATAAAATATGTTCCAAGTTAAAGTAAAGACGCAAGTCTCCTGTGACTCCGCCTCACCGTGTCATGCGCTTTTGCCATTTTATTTATTTTATTTTTAGTTTTAATTTTTTTCTTAAAAATATATACATTAAAATAAAATTATTGAGCCCTAAAATTGAATCATCGGTGGCTCACGTGTGGTGCTCGAGCCTGTGCACTACCCACGCTAATGTGCGGACTAATTAAAATTTTCAAAATAAATATATCCCTAAAATGGAACTAGTCACCTGAAAATGAAATTAGTAAAAAATTAAAATTATTTTTTTAAAAAAAGTCCGGTGGCTCACGTAGTGCGCGCACCGGTGCTTGGACCTCGTTCAGTCAACTTGCCCGATGCTAATGTGTGTGCTCGTACATTGCGCTTGACAATTAATTTTTCAAATTAAATATAAATCATAATTGAAAATAATAAATCTAATTCGGATAGAATACATGTTTTTTAAAAGTAAAAGATCAGAAAAAAAAAACTGACATGTAGAAAATGGGCCAAGTCTTAAGTTTGTACTGATTTTGGATGGATTTTAAGTTTAAGCGGCATAGACCGTCTGGCAATTTGCGACTCCTTTAACGGTCTAATATGAGAAGTAAAATGACATTTAATGAATTTCACAGTAAAATATACTATTGATGTATTTTGGCCTTAAGTTCGACCTACTTGATTTAAAAAAATATATATATTTCTCTATCAAAAAGATCTTGCATAATAAGTTGACTCTCACTCAAGTAAGATGACAATTGACAAGTAAATTGAAAAATGGGTGCTAACTAGAATGGATTTGACTTCAATTATATTATAATGAGTAATTAATACTTTTTTAGTCATATATGCATGCTATATAAATTAAAAAAAAAAAACACAAAACCATATATCATATATCTGCAATAAAACAAGATACAGTATGATAGATTTGCCAGTTGAATTACTTTTCCAATTTCACTTAAAATTCCAAGAAAACAGATGGTTGAGTTTTTTCATCAAATAGTGAATTAAATGGATTTATTAATTTGAGAATGCATAGAATAAAAATACCTTCCCACTTATACATGTCTAGCAAAAAAGAAAATATATTGAATAGTAGAGATCTACATAAGAAATATTTGAAGTGAAGATAGGAAAATCTTCCTAGAAAAAGATAAGAGAAAATTCCAAGGAAAGAAAAAAAAAATGATAAAAAATTCAAGGAAAGAAAATATGATAGTATGACCATTCATAGCATAACTCAAGCTGTAAGTTAAAGGTCCCGCTTTTCCCGTACCTCTAAATAACTAATAAAGGCTTCTCTTTTTTTATGTATTCTACATGGTAACATTTGACAAATTAAAAAATCAATTTGAATTTAAAGGTTATGAATATATATACTCAAATCAAGGAGATGAAATATGCTTGGCTGGAAAGCCAATGTTATGACTCAGACTCTAGCAAAATTAACTATTAGTAATCCTGCATTTTTTCTCATGTCGGTGTTATCCTGAATATTATCATTTTTGATGTTCCGTCTTTTGAACGGTCTTTACTCTAATTTACCCGTTCTATTTCTCAAAAATAAAAATAAAAATATATGAATATATAAATAAATAACTAATGTCGATTAATATTACAAAGTTAGGAACGAATTTGAACTATTTATTAGAGTTTATGGTCTATTTTAGACGGAAAACATATCAAGGCCCATATTAAGAAATTATATTTGAGAGTCCAGTTTGAGCAATTTTTTTGGAGTTTAAAGCTCATTTGTTAGAGAATTCTTCTTTCATCCATGAATGTTTGATGACCAGCCAAAAGTTTACAATTGCAAACAACAAGAAATATGTATTCTATAAACTTAAATTAATGATTACCGTATTATTAGTTTATCCATGTGTACGCGTTATATTTTAATGTATTATATATTAAAATAATTTTCAATTAAATAACAGATCATCCGATTTTTTCCAACGATTCAAGTTGTCAGACAATTGACCGGTTCAATCTCCGATCCGAATTTAAATAACATTCCAATGTGTGAGAGCAATTAAATGATGTATAAATAAATGAGATTGTTTGTGCTAATATTTTCCCCAATTGAATTTCATGTTATCGTTCTAGGCCTAGCCTTCTAGGTCGTGGCCCAATACAGATTTTGGGCCCTTGAAGCCCAATAAATCAGATATGGCCCAGTTAAAACACCAAAAACAGTCGCCCAGATTTTTGCTTGTCTTAATTGACCTAATTAACTCTCGAAAATTTCCATAACTATATTAATAATCATTAAATTATTAGGTGCCTCTATGAATTTCTAAAATTTATTCACGCTGTTTTTTAATTAGGGAAGGAGAGAAGTAGGAATGAACCTGATATCGCTCACCCTTTACACATTAGCGGTTCATCTTTTGGTGTTGTCGAAAGGGGTTGAAATTTCATGTTACATTTTCTTGTGTTTCACTCCGTGTTTCATTATTAAATTTTTGGTTTTAATATATTTATTATAAAATAAAAATTAATTATAACATAAATAATCATAGTCAATATTTATCAACAAAAAAATGAATTAAGAAATTATAAAAAATATTTTTTAAAAAATAAACCATAATAATGAATTATTACTTAGAAATCGAAAGTTAAATACTTAAAAATAATTATAAACCCTAATTGGGTGGGGTGAACCCTAAAAACAATCATAAAATTAAATTAAATCATAAAAAAATAAAATTAAAGAAAAAAAAAAGAAAAACTTGTAATTTAAAAGTGTAACACGGAGTGTAACATGAAATTTTAATCCTCTCGAAAGAGACTAATTTTTATTCATGTTGAAATGTTGACTAATAAAATATCATGAAACCCACTTTTGACTAGTTTAATAAATTGAACTAAATTTATATATATATATATATAGGAAGCCTTTCGAAAATTTTGACAATTTATTGAAAATATTAAAGTGAATCAATCAAGTATTTATTTAAGGGCAGATCTCTTGTCAGACCGGTGCAAACCTATGCCCTGCGTCAGATGGGCGCGTGACACACAAACGAGTGACCCACACACAACATGTGGATGCCATGCGCCCATGTACTTTTTAGGAGTGTTTTTTTTTTTTGTGAATTTTCTGATTTTTTGTTATTTTTCTAAAAAATATACACCCTAAAGATAAAAATGAATTCATTTAATATTTTTTATATATTGATTTGTGTAGTGCGCTCAATAATTAATTTTTTTAAATTAAATATAAATCATAATCAAACTTAATAAATCATTCAAAAATGAAAACTAGACCAAAAACTATAATCCTAAAAAAATACTAAACACTAAACCTCTAAAGTCTAAGGGGGTGTATTCGTTTGAGATTTTGATGGATTTTAATGGACTTTTAAAATCTGGATGTATTCAATCCAGACTTTTAAAAGTCCTTTAAAATCCGGAGGTATTCAATCTAAACTTTTAAAAGTCCTTTAAAATCTGGAGATATTCAATCCAGACTTTTAAAAGTCTTTTAAAATCCGGAGGTATTCAAAAATATATGGACTTTAAAAAGTCATTGACTTCGTTGGATTTCAACTCGATTTCACGTTAAAAATGTGAAGGATGAAATCCGACCCTTGGACACGAGAGTTTGATGGATTTGAAAAATCCCGCAGCCGGTGTAGGATAGCGGCCGCTGGAATCCGAACTCGAGCATCCCAGCGACCGCTGGAGTAGTCATGTTCGGATTCCAGCGGCCGCTGGAAGTAAGTCGGTTTACTCTTAGCGGACGCTGTGGCCCAGAGACCGTTGGGCTTAGTCGGTCTCACCCCTTTAAATACCCTAGGCAGCGATTTTTTTGATCATAATTCATCAAATTCGCGGCTGCAATTTGCTCAAGGGTGCTCAACTGAAGTCCAGTATATTCTTCTGACAGAGGTACTCTCTACACTCCAATTTTGATTTTTTTACACGTGTACTAATTATTGATTGTATTTGGCTTTGAATTTTTAGGTTTATTGTATGAAGAAACAAAATTTTGTACGTTTTTCTTGAATTACTGTTTGCCGTTGTTTTTATTACACTTTTATTCATAATAGATGCGATTTGGGTATATTTTTGAATTTTTTAAATGAAGCACCAACAATAAATATATATGTTTTTTTATATTACGATGATTAATTATTTGTACACAATAATATATTAGTATTATTATGGGAGACTCACAACAAGATTTGAAAAGGAAGACATCCTATGAATCATGGACTAAAAAACAGAGCGACGTTCTGTTAGAACTTATGGTTGATGCTGCGCATCGGGGGTGACATGATAATAGTGGTATCTTTAGCAAAACCACTGTGGAAGAAAGAATACTTCCTATGCTTAATGAGAGACTTCGTTGTACTAAGACCTATAGCAATTACCAAAGCCGACTGAAATGGTATAAACATCGTTGGACTTCTTATTCAAATCTTTTGAGATTTAGCTCTAGTTTTGGATATGACCACGTTACGAAAAAGTTCACGGCTTCAGATGAAGTATGAGATGCGTACTGTAAGGTACTATCCTATTGCAATAATATTATCGATTATTTTTTTAACTAATAAAGTGATTTAATAAGTTTGTTATTTATTTGATTCAAGGCCCACGCAAAAGACGCAAACTTACGCTATGGGGAATGTTCTAATTATGAGGACTTGTTAATTGCTGTGGGCAATGGTGTTGCCATAGGAAATAACTCAATTGGGTTGGGTAGTGCTACTGATGTAAACACATTAGGAGATGTTGAAAACAGAGATGCGCGTATAGAAGATTTGACTTTTGATGCTGAAAATGAGGCGTTTGTCGCACTAACCCAAGACGAGCTACCATCATCTGGTTCCACACCTCCTTCTGGGCTGCCTGAAGTGCCCGAGGCCTCCACTCAAAAAAGAAATCTACCTAAAAGAAGTAGAACTCAATATGAAGCAACTTCGGGCTCTACTGATAATATCATGGAAGAGATTAAAAAACTATCCAACACTTGTGAGGGAGTTCATAATCTCTTACTGAAAAGAGATAGCATACTGGAGAAAAGAGAAAAAGAAAGATCATATACGACTTGGGATACAATTAAAGAGATCCCAAATTTGAATGAAGACACTCGACTCAAGGCATTTGACTTGCTTGACACCAAGTCAAAAAAAGATGGTTTTTTGAAGATGACCGTTGATGAACGAGCTAATTGGATAGCTTACAAAATTAAGGATTAGGGATCATTAGAAATTACGAATTATTTTTTTTATTATTATTTTATTTATTTGAACTTATGAATTATGTTATTTGAACTTATGATTCATGTTTTTTGATTATTATTTTATTTCTTATGACTATTTATTTGAATTTATGAATTATATTTTTTGATTATTATTTTATTTATTTATTGATTTTTTAGTTGTATGAATTTGAATGTATTTCTTATTTTACATATTTGTAGTATTGTCGTTAATTAAGACTCCGTTCATATTTTTTAAATGCAGCATGGAAAATCATGAAATATTGGAAGAAGAAATAGAAGCAGAAGAAATGGAAGAAGACATTGATGAGGAAGATGAGATAGAACTTTACGAAAATGTTAGGCTTTTGCTCTTGACAATTAAGACAGTGATAATCTTATTAGGAAAAATTGCTATGATGCGTCGGTGTATTGAACGTTCTTTGCAGCGACAATTAAAAAGTAGAACTGTATTTTACTTTATTAATAATATGATTGAAGGAGATCCACAAAGCTTTCGACAGCTGTATAGGATGTATCCTGACGCGTTTATGAAGTTATGCTCTATCATTAAAGAGAAAACGCATCTAGAAGATACAAGATACGTATGTGTTGAAGAAATGGTGGCGACATTCTTGATCATTGTTGGGCACAATGACAGATATTGTAATGTTAGTCAGAGATTCCATCGTTCCCATTTCGCAACTAGTCAAAATTTCAACAAAATCCTAAAGGCATTGAACACTATAGCACCGGACATGATGGTTAAGACGTCTACATGGATCCCTGCTAAAGTTAAGGAAAGCATAAGATTCATGCCTTTCTTTAAGGTATGTATCTTTTATTATCTAAAGAATCTGAAATGTTGTAGTTTTCTTCTCTCACATATTCATTTTATTTTAGGATTGCATCGGGGCTATAGATGTGTAACCCCCCAAACTACTCCGTTTGGCCACGTCACTTAACATACAATTTACTTACTTATAATTGTGTTTCTTATATTTAATCGAGTGGAAGCTAAGGTCAATTAGCATGATAAGGCTTAATATCATAATTCTCCATGTAAATTTTTCGCAATTACAACATACAATCTATCGGATCTACATTGTCACACAACATATTATCAAACGGAAGTATTGCATAAGCCCATCCACATCAACCATGTAATCGTCTAACCTGTCGGGCTCATAGGTTTACACAACCCGCCCGTCTAGCACCCTAAATTAACAAACATAATATAGGGGTTCTTTGACATATAATTTACATCATAGGCTCCTAGGTCAAATGACCCGCATTTAAAAACACATACATAATATATATCAAGTTAACATAGCGTACCTATAAAAGATCGGGCTATTCTCATCCCCAATCATCATTGATCATAAAGCAAAAAGGAATGATCAATGTAATAATAGTAATATGAGTATTTTCAAAAGAAGAGCATGCAAAAAGATAAACACAAGCTTGTGGGGTTCTCTTGTGTTCACAACGCTCCTACTCAGGCCTCGACTCCTCAACCTAAAATTCATTGAATGAATGGGGTGAGTATTTAACAACATACTCAGTGGGGAACACTATAAACAGTTATAGCCAATTGCACAAGTGAAAATATAGCATATGAATACTTCTTTTCTTTTGTGGAGACTAGTCTCAACCCCCTAGGGCCCAAACATCATGATGCCTCCGTTAATGAACGTCTTTATCCCTATAGGGATGCCCGCAGACATACTACCCCTAGGGAGGACATTAACGAGTCTATTATTGATCTCGAAGGATCTTTTTATTGACCCTGAAGGATCTCTATTGTCGACCCCGAAGGATCTCTGTTCTGTCCCGAAGGGTCCCATTCATACGTACACAATCAAAGCACAACAATAACTATAACTTTACACGTGTTCACAGTTTAGAGTTACCCCACCTTACGAGACGCTTTCACAATTTCTCAACATTTGAAATACTTCTAGGCCGTGCACAAGTCGTCATCCTCGAACCACAACACGTCACCTAGCACCTTTTAATCCTTTTTCATTTTAGATGTCGAGTTATACAATTAATCCAAAATTGTGACCAAACACAAGCTATACTTTTCTTTAAGGTCTTCATACATATCCATATATACAATCATGGATATACCAACTCATAATATGATTTTGAACTCAAAATACACATTAAAACTCTTAGAAGCATTTAATCGAGCACATTACGTGCACTCATTTAAACCACATGATCTAAACTCAATTTAAATCCTTTAAACCCAATATTTCAAATACAAACACCTTCATCCAAGGGCTCTAGCATACATGAAAATCAACTCCACACAACCATCACAACACCTCCAACCAAACACCAACAATTTAAGGGGAAAAAATAGGGGAAAAATTATATCTTTAGCAACAATGAACCATAGGAATTCAATATAACTTCATATATAGCTTCAATGGAGTAAATATATCATATGTTTAAGATATCAAAGCATGAGGATCATTAGAATCGAAAATCCCCAAATTTGGATGTAAACCCTAGGTTCGATTTAACACGAAATTGGTGTTTAATCACCAAAAGAAGAGGTATGGAGTTACCTTAGTTGATGGATGATGATAAGAGAATCCTCTCCCAAAGCTTGAAGAACTCCTTGAGAGAATTTGGGAAAAAAAATCGTCCAAGAGTCAAGGAAATTGAAGAAATGGGTGAAGTGTGGTATTTATAGGGTGGAATTTCCGAAACAGGGCGCGGCCTAGGGGGGTCGCGCCCAGAAGTCGTGCTCTAGCCAAAGAAAAATAGCTCTTTGAAGTGGTGTCACGCGACCCCAACGGGTCGCGCCTCCAGGTCGCGTTGCAGAGCCTCTGCCACGCGGCCTGGTGCAGGTCGCGCCCGACGGTCGCGCTTCAGGGCCTCTGCCACGCGGTCTGGACCAGGTCGCACCTGATGGTCCTGCCAGACTTGTAGATTTTTGAAAGAGTTTCGATTTGAGTACTTATGGGCCTCGTGGTTCTAACCGAGTCAAAAGTTATGACCTCCGGACGAAACCCTACCAAAATTGAGCGAGACCCTCGATTTATGTTATTTTCGAAAACACATACAATACTCACTTGAATTTTCAAAACATATTTACTACTCATTTAATGCACACCGAAATTACATAAAATTAAGGTATGACAATCATAAAATCAAACACAATTACAATCATTCTTTATCACATAACTCGACATTTTTATATATATTAAAATTCAACCTATATTATACACTCAGTATAATATCACTGTGTGCTATGACGTATCGGCTCGAGTGGAACAACCTGCAATAAAACAATGGCATAATACAAACATACTCACATGATTAATATCCAAACAATATTAATCCAAAATTATTTACTAAAATGATAATTTATAATTTAGCAAAAGGGTCGGCTATCACAAGATGGAACTCATATCCTGGCAATGGTAACAGGCCGAGAAGTAAGCAGTTTCATAACCGGCATGGTATGCATTCGCAGAATGTTTTGGCAGCTTGCAACTTTGATTTGCAGTTCATATATGTGCTAAGTGGGTGGGAAGGTTCGGCACATGACTCAAAACTTTTAAGTGATGCATTATCAAGAACAAATGGCCTTCAGGTGCCCCAAGGTATGTACCCTGTATTTTACATTTTGTTTTTTTAATGGTGAAAAGGTCACTAGTTAACACAAATATTTTAATTGTGTTGTTGTAGGGTATTTTCTGGTGGATTGTGGATTTGCTAATAGACGCCAGTTTTTAGCTCCATTACATGGTATTCGATATCATTTAAAAGATTTTGGTGGTCAAGGTCGTCACCCCAGAAATGCAAGTGAATTATTCAATCTCCGTCATGCATCATTAAGAAATGTGATTGAAAGGACTTTTGGTGTCTTCAAA
The DNA here is from genome assembly GCA_026008535.1 of Perilla frutescens. NCBI lineage: Eukaryota > Viridiplantae > Streptophyta > Magnoliopsida > Lamiales > Lamiaceae > Perilla > Perilla frutescens. The sequence continues at coordinate 12,238,683 of BRKX01000003.1, read as the reverse complement.
TCCAGATTCACAATTTTCAAAACGGCACATCCGTTCCCATTTCAAATACAAGCAGAATTAGTTTTGGCTTGTGCTGGTTTACACAATTTTCTCCGGAAAGAGTGCCGCTCTAATGAATTTCCAGTGGAATATGAAGGAGATCAAGATGTAACACCTCTCGATGCGGAATAAGACAATGTGGAATGTCTATCTCAAAGCCAACTACAACAAAGAACGGAAGTTAATGCATGGAGAATGAGTATTGCTAATGCTATGTGGGAATCGAGGCCAATATACAACGGTGGTGATGGAAATGAAGATAATGAGACAGAAGATGGGAATGCTGAGTAATGTTTTTTCTTAATTGACTATGGATTATCGACTTTAATCGGTATTTTATAAACAATTTGTGATTATTGTGTCAAATTTTTATAACGAATTTGGATAACACTTTTTTTTAATAATTATTGTATTTTTCTTTCACAACTTGTGTATCCGATTAAACATCATACTAAACAAGTAATACGAGATAGAAAATCATCATCATCAACGTAGTACACATAAAAATCGTTGAAAAACCATATGTTCAAAAAAATAGAAAAAAAACCATTTAAAAAAAAATAAAATAAAGTCCAACGGTCGCTAGGTGTGAGCGGCCATTCGGACGGTCTTTGCGCACTCCCAGCGGCCGCTGGGAGCCAGCACGCGCTGGGAATGTTGGGCAGAAACATTCCCAGCGGCCGCTGGGCATGCATTATGGTTTTTTTTTTCGCTATATAGTACATGTGTTCTATTTTATCGAACAAATGAAAAATATGTTTTTTGTACGATGTTTATGTCTACTACGTTGATATTTGTGTTCTTTTTTTTTTTAATAAATGGTTTTTGTATTTTTTCTAAAACACTTTATGCATCATTCAATCATCATCATACTAAACAAGTAAAATGAAATGGGAAATAAACATAATCGAAATAAACATTGTTACCAAACATATTGTTCAACAAAATAGAAAACATATTGTTCAACAAAGTAAAATTTTTTGAGTTCAATGACATAATTAATTAAAAAAAAAAAACATCCAAACAATGGCGGCCGGGGTCCTCCAACTCTGGCGTTCAACTTTCTCGAGCGTGCACACCTACACGATTCACAAATACCCAAAATCAACAAACCATTAACATAAACCATATTCAACAACAACTCCAAACATTACAAATTCAATAAAAATCATTAAACATCAAACATAATATTAACATAAACCGTTTATTCAAACAATCAAAATATAATCCATGAAATGCAAAAAAAAACAAACCATTAATTTTGAGGTGGTGGATGTGGTGGTGGATAGAAGGCAGTCCAAGCATCCCATTGAGCCTGTAAGGATGTAATTTGTGCATCCTGCACGTCAAACCGGGCATGCGCATCAAACCGGGCGTTCATTTGGTGGGTATGAGCGTCATACCTATCGTCGATATGCTGCCTCAGTGATCCAAAAGATGCGTCGATATGCTCCCGAAATGACATCATATCATTCTGGAATCGCCCATAATAATCTCCGGACATTGTATGAGGTGGTTGTTCATGTTGCTCCTCCTCTTCCTCTTCCTCCATCTCCTCATCTTCGTTACCACCTTCATCACCACCAGTGGACGGGCCGGCACCAGAATCACCTTACCTCTTGACAAGCAAATCATTTGTGTGCCTGCTCACACATGGCCTCTTAGCAAGGGGTAATAGCGTGAATCGATCTTTAATAATCTGAGCTCCTTTTAGCTCACTGAAATCGATCGAATACGGCCTGAATTCATCATGCCCTTCTTGATACCCCGTTGTGGCACTGAGAATCTCGGAATTATGTGCCAATCCCGTCACAATAGGAGCAAACAAAGGATGCGTGCCTGCACGAGTCTGCATCCGCCTCATAGCCGACCAAATAAAGTTTGAAATGCAAACTTTTGTGTCCCTCAATGCACAACACAATAAATACACCTCATTCGCGTTCACTTTATTCGCCTGCTCTTTCCCAGACACATTATAAGCAAGGAATTTGTGCACAATTGTCAGTGTCGGATCTTGGATGTACCCATTCGGCTTACCCGAATTATTCCAATTGTCAAACTCAGACAACTCACGCCAACCCGCTTCCACACTAAATGAATTGGGTCTCTCCCGTTCTCCACTAGTAGGAAATCCAAACACAGTTTTCATTCTAGGCAAACTAATTTAGTAATCTCTTCCGTTCATCCTAACCCTAAGCTTCTTGTGGTCATCAATCACATACATAGTACATAAAAATTCATAACACAAGTCTCCATAACCAGAATAATCAACATGCTTAGCATAATGTTCTAACCCCAAAACCTTCAAATAATTCGTCACTTTTGCTACAATTTTTAAATCTTTCAACAAATCCCAATCAAATTAACGAGGCATGGTAATCATAGATTGGTTAAATTTGGTATAGAGTTGTCCCTCTCATTCAGTTTTTAGAGGAAATGGACATTCGTACCTCGTCGTGAGGTCCTCCTCTTCGACTTCTTCGTGTGCCCCGACGTTGGTATTCTTCATGCGAGGAGGCATGGTTGGGAGTGACAGCGGTCGTGGGCTTCGAACGGTCGGTGGAGCGTGGCTGGAGGCGAGTGGCGGATGGGGTTGAGGAGTGAAATATTTTTTCGCGTTTCTGCTATGAATGGAAATTAGGGCGTGTTCTGCCCGATTTGGGGCTTTCTGCCCTTTTATATTTTTAATTCCCAATGAACACTGGATGTCAGCGGTCGTTGGGTTTGTTTAACTCGTGCCCCAGGGGCCGTTGATCCCAGCGGTCGCTGGGTTTTCTATGCTAGCCTCCCAGCGGCCGCTGACTTCCAGCGGTCGCTGGGTTCTCTCGACTCAACTTTCCAGCGGCCGCTCAATTAAGTGGTCGCTGGGTTCACTTTTTTTCCGGATCCACCGATCGTTAAGTTCCATCGAGCGCTGGCTAAAAGGATTTTAATTCCATTGAAATCATTCAAAATCGGTCCGAAATCCATCCACGAAATCCGCCAGACTCCACATGGAGTTGGGAGACTCCATGTGGAGTCTATGGATTTTATAAATCCATAGACATTTAACAGTCTATCAAAATCTATCAAAATCTCAAACGAATACACCCCCCTAAACTTTAATTGAGATGAAGTAAATCTTAATTTGGATGTAATAAATCCATTTGAGCTAAGTAGCAAATAATTGGAAAAAAAAATAGCAAATTTGATACTTTTCATGTTACATGTGATATTTTTTTTAGTGTTAAGGGTGATACTTTTTAGAGTTATGAGTGATACTAGTGATAATTTTTCTAGTGATTTTATTTTGAAAGTGCAGGCAGGGCTAGGTCCACCCGCGGCTCACCCGTCTAATGATCTGACCAATAACAAGTTTGATGCAGAACTTTGCCTTTATTTATTGAGTTATTTTGGGAAGGGGAGCAATTGAGAGTGTGCAAAGTTTATTCATAACACTCACATTTTCAAGCCATTTTTTTGACATAAAACTGGGAAGGCAAAGTCTCTTGTCACAATTTGAGGCCTAGAATTAGGCCCATACAACCACTAGTCGGGGGGCAGTGTGCGAGTTGGGCTGGGCCGACCCATCCCAATCCGTAAAAAGAAAAATTGTGCCTTAAACAAGTATCACCCATTCCATTAAAAAATATCAGTCATAGCCTTAAAAGTATCATCACTCTACTAGTTTAATTATATACGTTTATAACATCTGAATTATGGTTTTATACATGTAAATTGAGACTTTTTTTTATTCCCAATTAGGGTTTAAATTAAATCACTTTAATTTTTGAGTTTACTAATTCTATTTTAGGGTATATATTTGTTTCAAAATTAGGATTTCTTATTTTCATATAAGGTTTACTATTCTCAATTAGGGTTTATATTTATTTCAAAATAGTTAATTATCGGTAGCAATGCATGAGCCTACACGTTAGTATCGGACAAGTGCATTCCGCGAGTTGCTAGATTTAAAAAAATGATTAACTTAATTCACTTTAATTTTAAGATTAACTAATTCCATTTTATGGTATATATTTATTTCAAAATTATGATTTTTATTTAATTAAGGTTTATATTTGTTTTGAATATGCTAATTGTTGAGTTCAATACATGAGCTCACATGTTAGCGTCGGACAAGTGCATTGTGCAAGTCATCGAATTTCAAAAATATTAAATTAGTTCACTTTAATTTTAGGATTCACTACTTTCATATTTTAGGATTCACTACTTTCATTCTATGATATATATATATATATACAAGGGGAAAACTAAAAAAAAAAAAGAAAATAAAAAAATAATAAAAATTTAAAAATATATAGGGGGCATGCGCGCGTGACTTGCAGACGCTTTGGTCTGATGGTTTTTACCCATTTTTTGCTATTGGGCCCGATGGGCCGATCCGTCTGACAGATCAAGCCCATCAGTTTCATGTACAGGAGACTACCATAACTAAGAAATTTTATCCTAATGTGTTAGGTTAGTACATTAATACGGAAATACCATTGAAATTGTGTCACGCCGACATTTATTTTTTAAAAAAACCTGCTAATTTAGCATGATTGATCTCAATGATGTTAGGATAGTGCCCATCACTTAGTATGATCTCACTGATGTTAGGGTCGTACCCAACATGTTGCTAGGATAGAATTTGTTCATACAACTTTTGTTTTTTCCGGAAAATAATGGGGATGTATTTATTTACAAACGTATTTTTTGTTTTAATTTCTTTTGTTTTTGTTTTTGTATATGTTTTTGTGTGTAGCTCATTGTTCAACGTGTACATATGCGCATCTCTGTTTCACGTGTATGCGTGTTTACACATATTGCTTATCTTTGTAGTGTTCTTTTTTGTCAAGACTTTGAGAGAAAAGGGCATAATTTGCTTCTTTTAGTTATTTATTTATTAATTATTCCAATATCTCAGATAATCTTAATTATATCATGCGAAAAGTCTATTTTATACTTAATGCAAAGGATATAATAATAATAATAATAAAAATTAGGCCTCGTTTGATATATATATATATGTATGTATGTTTGTATGTACATATATACACACACATTAATTATTATTTGTTTAAAAATCAATTGTTTTGATCAGTTCAAAATGATTATAATTTATACACATGGTTCATGTAAAACTAAATAAAGGTTTGACCTCGATGGATTTAAGTTGGGAAAATATTAAATGTTTTACAATTTAGAAAATCCTACATATATTTGTTTTCAAATCACAACAATTTCTATAATGCTTTTAAAGAAATGGATTAGTCCAACATTAATCTTTTTAATCATATGCTATATTATACTATTCTAAAAATTTCATTATGACAATTGTTCAGTAACATAATAGTACACTTCATTCAGTTAAAAAACAAAGCTCCCAAAATTTTTATACCCATTTGCGTCACAAAAATGTAGTCCTCCTTCATTTATTATACAAATTTAAGAAAATACATGCATTTAATGTACTTAGAAAAGAAAATTTGTATAAAATTTTCTTACTATATCCTTATTTATTGATTAAAAAAAGAATATTAATTTCAAAGAACATTAAATAGAAATACATCATGAAAAATAAAAATTTAACACACATATTTAATAAAGGTGAATTATAATTTTAAGACAAAAAAAAATGAATAAAATACTATAATTATGAGATGGGGAGAGTACCATTTTTTTTATCGTTTTATATTCCATTGATTGGTGGAGTTGTTTTCTACTATAATCATTTTTTTTATCCGTGCATATTCTTTCTCTAGCTATGGCGTTCCCCTATCTTACAAAGAAAAAAAGTTGGCCTTTTATAGTAGACCTATCCCTCCTTGTGGCTTCAAATAATAAAGAAAAAGAAAAAGATAAAGAAAAAGAAAATACCATCCCCTCTCGTTCTGCATTAATTAACAATATTTATTCAATGATTTATAAACTTAATTTGATCTTACAAAGAAAAAAATGTTGGCCTTTTATAGTAGACCTATCCCTCCTCTTGGCTTCAACTATAAAGAAAAGAAATTATCATCCCTTCTCGTTCTGCATCAATTAACAATATATTTATTTAATAATTTAATCATAAACTTAATTTGTACTTAAAATCCATTTCCAAGCATGTTGTTTTCATAAAATAGTGATGATATAAATAATTAACAGATTATATAAATACACACCATATATATATATATATATATATATTCGGAGATATTAACTAACCTTTTTTGAGCATAAGTAGTAACTTGTCCTATAATCTATGCATAAATGGTAAATGTGGCTTATATAATTTATTGTGGATCAATCTTCCTCTGGCCTTTCATTTTGAGTCAATCCAAGTTTAATTATTTGAATAAATCACACTAACTCTAGCATTTTAGTTGGGATCAAATTGTCCCCTTATTTAATATAATTATTAATAATCCACTACATTTGTCGTGTACTGAATATGTCATGACATGCATGTATTTTATACCATTTTATTTTTTATTTATATTTTTTTTGAGTTTGAATCCGAATCACTCAATACATGACTCCATATGACATAAATTTATACGATAAACTATCAGTCTAACATGTTGAATTTAAATGAGAAGTCGAATTTGACATAAAATGAAAGGTGTAGTGATCGATCCGAATAAAAGATAAGGACCATCTAGAGCTTTTGTGCAAATTTAGAGACCAAGTTAAAGTTTTGAGCTTTTTTTTTGTTTTTTTGTTTTTTGATAATTCAGATAAAAGAAAATAGGCCATATAGCCTTTTTTTTATAGAATGAAATCATATATTCTAAATTGTGATTCTATCTTATATTCCAAGTTTCCAACTATGGAATTATTAGCATGCATATTTTAAAACATCATAATTGCCACTAAACTTGACAAGTAAAATTTAATGAATTTGTACGATAATTCCATATTTAAAATATTATATGGAACATCATTTTAATATAGAGAATTTTGTTTGTTTTGTGTAAAAATTAGGGTCTAAATTTCTAAATTACTACCGAAGCCTTCTACTTTTGAACGTGGAGACATTGATTTGTTAATTTTTTTTCGTTGATTTGAAGAAAATAAAATTCAGTCGTTGATTGATACGCAATCTCTTTTATATGAGTAGGCCCACAATTTATTAATTACTAATTTGATCGATGAAACGCAAAGAAACTTGAGAGATTAATTATCATTACCTATGTAAGAAAATATAATTCCACGAAAATATCATTCTCAATCCAATAAAATTATAAAATTAGTGTACCAAAAAGGCCCCGCAGATCCGTAGTAATTATCGAACCGTCTAAGTGGTCTAACATTGAAAATAAGTTCGTAAATAAGGGTAAAATGGTCCGTTTGTGACTATATATATATAACAGCTTTCCAGTTGTGCAGCTCACGCTTGTTGGTTTGAAGAGTAGAAGAGGAAAAAACGAAAGGGTTGGAGCGAAGCAGAGCAGTTGCCGTTATCCACATTCTCTCTCTATATCTATCGTTTTCTCTCTCCACCCGTTTCTCCGATCAATCTGTTTAGGGTTTTTCAGATTCTTCAACGAGTTGACTCAGCCATGGTTTCCGATTCGATCCCCAACGCCTCCATCGCCTCATCTAACCCCAGAGATTTCGCCAAGAAGAAGAGGGTGCGCATTACTTGATATCTATTTTGATTATATGATAAATGCGCATTATGCTTTCTGCCTAATATTTTTGATTTTATTGTTTCTGTTATTGTTCTTGCTTTCTTGGAAATTAGAAATAACTGTTTTTTTGGTTGAATTTTGGGACGAAAAATCTTAATTTTTGGGGTGGAAGTTTGTGGTGTTGTCTGTTTGTTCCTTTTTCGTGGTCGTTATTTTATTGTTTCTTTGATTTTTCTTTCTCCTTTTCCCTTTTTCCCATATTTTTTTTGGTTTTTCAAGAATCTGTCAGTTTCTTTTCTTTATTGTCAGTTACTCGTAGATATTTTTTTTTTTAATCTTTTGAGATTGTGGTAAATTTTATTTTCTGCCAGTTTTTAAGATCGGAAATTTTGTTAATTTGAAACTGTAGGCGAACCGCTCGGCGAAATTGAAGCAGTGCAAGCTTGATGCTCGTCGTGAGCAGTGGCTTTCTCACGGTTTGTGAAAAACGTTTTTTATTTCCCCTTTCTTTTTCTTGAATACATACGAAGAGACAGTAAAAATGTATCTGATATTGGAGGATTTATATTTTTCCAATATTCGAATCCCTAATTTTCCATTAATTTGTTGCATGGTTTTGTATGAATTATTGCCTTCATTAGTTGTAATTGTACTTGATTATATTTGGTGACTTGGATTGTTCATTCTACCAGTGAAAAATAAGGGTGAGAGTAAGGAGGAAGTGAATGGTGGAGGTACTGCATGCAGTGGGGCTTCTCTGCATTTAGAAAATCAGAGGAGCCAACCGATAGGAAAGTTGGAGATAAAGACGAGAAGTGAGGAGGGGATTTATCGAGATGGATCATCAATGCATCCTTACAGTGACTCAGAGTCCGTGCAGTCCAACAGCCCAACCAGCCACACCAGTAGTGTTTCGGGCAGCAATGATTCCGCGGCCAATTTTACTGCAAGTAGCAGAAGCAGCAGCAGCAGCAGTAGTACTAATGGTTTCTGTTCAGAGAACATGAGTGAGGAAGATGAAGGGGATGCTGGTGATGATGATTGTTTGGACGATTGGGAGACTGTTGCTGATGCATTGGCTGCCACTGATGACAAGCAACAAGATCACAGCTCAAAGAAGCATGAACATTCTACAGAGTCTGGTTCTCAGGTGGATGCAAACAATGAGATGTTTTCAGGGATTAGTATCCCCAGTGCTAATCCAGAGAGTGGAAGAACTACTAACCGGATGGCCCTTGTAAATTGCTGTGCTTGGAGGGCAGATGATGCTTGTCGTCCTCAGATCTTACCCAATTTGTCAAAGCAGTATAGTTTTCCATTGAAGTCTGAGCGCCATTTTGGCCGAGAACCAGTATGGCGCTGCGAAAATGTTGGACCAATTCCCTCAGCATGTCCGATATGCTTTGAGGATTTAGACAACACGGATTCGAGCTTTCTCCCATGTGCATGTGGTTTCAGGCTCTGCCTTTTCTGTCACAAGAGGATACTTGAGCACGATCAGCGTTGTCCAGGCTGCAGAAAACAGTATGAGGTTGAACCTATTGAGGGAGAAGCGACTCTGGATGGTGGTAGCTTGACATTCCGATTGACTCATTCTTGTAGCATGGTTACAAGGTCTTGAAAGAGTTTCTGTGCCTTGAACTTGTATGTTGGTCTCTCTTTCCGCGGCATCTCTTGCGTGCATTCTTACTGTTAGACTGTTTTTAACAGACTTAGATATTGGTATAGAAATATCTTTTGAAGCACCGGGAAATTAATCTTCTGCTCATGATTTTGCTCAATATATTTTGTATTGTGCTTGTGCGATGTAGAAGACTCTGATGTAGAAGACCTATTATGTGAATAGATAAAATGGCAGAGAAATGGTATAAATATAGCTCTTGACTATGGTGTTTTGTCTTGCGTGCATTCCGACTATTAGGCTGTTTTGCTCAATAATTTTTTACTGTGCGTGTGCGATGTAGAAGACCTATATATGCATAGATAGAATTGCAGATAAATGGAATAAATATAGTTCTTGACTAAGGTATTTTGTTTCATGGTGAAATGCTTAAACTTTTTTGAATATCAAAGTTGTTCTTCAGGACCAGGACATGTGGTCTTTATGAAGGAGACACATATATTATTGTTATTGAGGGTTTCTGTTTAGTTGTTAATAGATGCTCTAACACTGTTGTTGGATGTGGCGGGTAGATGGTTCATGTAGGAACTTAAGATTATGATCTCACCAATTCTATCAGAATTTGACAAGTTATCAGTGATAAGTTCTTATTCTAGGAACATGCTTTTGAAACATTCTGTTGGATTTCGGAAACAACAGGAATTCGAAAGCTGTCATGTTCAATCTCTTGTCTCTGCATGCTCTGTATTTGTTGGTAGATACTATGACTCTAGAAGTTCAGTACTTACCATATGACTGAGTTGTTGTGAGTGATTTATCTTGGTATCTAATAGCTATATACTATGTGACTAGCTATGGTAAAATATCTGGAAAAATGACAGAGGAAGTAACATGCGCTTTCAGTGAGGAAGCGGGTTGCTTTAGATTCTCGTATGAAATTGTTGTATGGTTGCATATCTTGGTGACAATTGACAGATTATTGAGTGCCTCGGTAGGAATTTACCAATCACGGCTTTTATGAAGAGAGTTTATACTTGGAATTTATTTATGTTGTCACTGCAATTAGAATCAAACAATTCTCTCTCTTTTCAGATTACTCTAGTGGTTGAGTGGAGAAAGCTGATCTGATCTGATCTGATGCCATTGCCGGGATGAAGGTAGCATATATGAGAAATTTGATATGAATTAACAGTCCTTGTGTTTTTTTACAGCATCGTTTGTTTCATTTCACGAGTGCATGCTATATATGTAGATGGTGAGCGATGATATATACTGGAGAAACGAAATAAAATACTACGATGGTAAATATGGTTTAGGAATGTTGTGGATGTGTGATCATTTCTTAGGACTTTTGTTCTCGAATATGAAGTTTTTCCCTTTTTTTTTTAATTTCGAAATTAGACATTTTTCAGTCGGCGAAAATACACCATCATTATTATTTAAATAATATATTTGGGTGTAGGACACAAGAAGAAAGTAGTACACCGAAAAAGTAATGACTACTTTGCACATATGTACGAGGTTAATTTAATTTTGTTTCATAAAAAATATCATTTAATGCACTCATGCATCTATATTTAACTCATTTAATATATTTATAAAAGGGTGTATTAGGTAATTTAATTAATTTATTAATCTGTGTGTATTCATCCAAAATGACACTTAATTAGACATCAAGAGAGTATATCGGTATTCAACGTGTGTTCATTTTTACACTTTTGTAAGTTTCGAAAGAAATATATTATTGTCTAACGTTTGCATAATTAACACTTTTAGCACTAACAAAATTTTTCGATAGATCAAATAATGATATGGATTGTTGGAAATCTTATTTGAATTTTCGTCCCATTTGATAAAATAATGTGGAAAGTCAATCTCTCACCTAATAAACGTAAACGATGTTGTTTCCAACAGTCCACGCTATTATTTGGCTCGTCGGAAAATTTTGATAGTGCTAAAAGTTTTAATTATGTAAACGTTATGTACTAATGTGGTACTTATTAAACTTTGTGATAAAAGTGTAAAAATGGCTCGACGTTGGTACTATGTATAATTAATCCATATATATATAGGGTAGGGTTCATATGAGAACCAGACCCCATGTGAGAACTAGGAATTAATCTCAACCACATAATGCTTTGATTTTAATGGTCCAAATTTAAATAAAAAGGTGGTGACATAATGATAAATATTAGGAAGTCAAACTTATCCATGGTCAAAGCTGACATCAGCATCCTTACACAAAATTTATTTAAACTTTAAACATCCATAACTTGCTCATTTTTCATTAGATTAACGCATATTATATATCAAATTAAAGCTCTTTTCGTGCTCCTTATGGACAAATAATGTCCTACTATTAACGAACACTACTACTGTTATTATGAGTAAAAAAATATATATTCATAAAACACATAAATTTCACTCATAATAGCAGTAGTAGTGTTCGTTAATAGTAGGACATTATTTGTTCATACTAGCATGCATATATATTCATATTAGCATGTATATATGTTTATAATAGCATGATAGTACTCTCATTTTAGCATGACGAAATTTATTAGAATAGACAACGGTTTTAAAGTGTTGTCTATATGATTTCTGAAAATTATGCTCAAATATTACAAGTTTGCCACCCCGCCTTTGACCAAAAATTGATTAAATCTTAGCCATCTAAATCAAAACAATGGATGGATGAGATGAGTTCCTAGTTCCCACATGGAGTTTAGGTTCTCATTTGATCCATCCTATATATATATATATATATATATATATATAGCATACTTGATGCCATAACATTTGCAGCTTATCACATGCAAGCATATCCCAACTTATATTTAATAACAGTTTTACTCTAATATTTAATTTTTTCCACAACTTTGCCATTCGTCAAATATTCGGGTGACTCAAAGTTGACTCAACAAATAGTCAACTTTCAAACAGTTTTATTTCAATCCCTAATGTTTTTTCCTCTCCATGTTAACTTTCAGTCAATGAAAAATTTGATGAAGGCTTGAATTGTGAAGAAAATAAAATATTGAGGATAAAATTATTATTAAGTATAGATTATCATATAATTATAATAAGTTGCAAACTTTAGAGTATTAAATATAATTAATGCTGTATATGACATACTTTGAGAAATACTATTGGGCTGAATTTAATAAATTTTATTCTCACATTAGCCCACAATGGCCACCTATTAATCCTAGATTTAATTGATTTTGGTGGGTGATAGATTTGGGGTTGTTCGATTGGCTTTGTAGTAAAAGTTAAAACTGATGTTGCGTGGATTTTTTTTTAGGGAAAAAGAGTCGAATACATCCCCAATATTATTTGGTAGGATCAAATGAGTCCCTTAAATTTTTTTAGGGACAAATAAGTCATTAACGTTGATAATTAGTAACATGCATGGCCCCGCCCTATTATTACTCCAAAATAGTTTGTGCCAAATTTTCTTCTATTTACTTTAAGTTTATAACCAAGCTTTCTCCAATTTCTTTATTTTTTTTTATAAATTATGTCACTAATATTCACATTATTATTATTATTATTATTATTATTATTATTATTATTATTATTATTATTATTATTATTATTATTATTATTATTATTATTAAATATTGAAATATTTGAGAAACTTTTTTTTTTCAAAATTTATACATTTTGTTTATTTTAAATTAATTATTATAATTACTACTATGATGTTTTTGTTTTTAGTTTTACTTAAATTAGATTATAATTTATCTACTGCCCAATAAAAGAATATTGTAAGTAATTATCCTTCATATCGGACTTTGACAAATTTAATCAGGACATGCTATTCAATCAATAATAACGAGACAATTACACCAATAGAAAGATCGAAATATAATAGTAAACATATTCTGGCGTGATTAAAAAAAAATAAACCATTTTAACTAAGAATATAATGTGTATATATTGAGAAAGCATTAGTCTACATGGTTTAGTTTTATTGTTTTCAAAATTGAACTAAATAAATCAAATTAAAATAATTCATAATAGAACAAAATCAAATTACTTTCCCTTAATATGAAAACTAAAATAGCTGGTTTTTCGGTTAAAATTAAATATGCTTTTAATTAAATACAAATTTTAATAGTAATATAGTTGTCTAATTTGATATTTTTTTTAATGATGAGTGTGTTTGGGCGTCAACAAGTTTAATGACATAATTTTTGTAGAATTTAAAAAATTAAACCAATAAAATATTGTCATAATAATTATAATAATTAATTTATAATAAATTAACTTTCTAAAATAAAAAGACTGGAATATTCTAATATGTAATATTTTTCATAATAATAATAATAATAATAATAATAATAATAATAATGTTGACATCTTTTATAAACAAAATACAGATAAATTAGAGAAAGCATGGTTATAAATTAAATATAAATAGAAGAAAATTTTGGCATAAATCTATTTTGGAGTGATAATACTAGGAGTAGGGCTGTAAACGAGCCAAATCGAGTGGAATACATTCAAGCTCGAATTCGGCTCGTTTAAGATATACTCGGCTCGAGTTCGAGCTCAAATTAGACTCGAGCTTCGAGTTCGAGTTCAGCTCGACTAAGAAAATTCGTGATTGAGTTCGATTCGAGCTCGGCTCGAATTTGACTCGATAAGGATATGTTCAAGTTCGATTAAAAAACTCGACAAAAAGCTTGATTAAAGCTCGATAATAATAAAATTCGTGATCGAGTTCTTTTATTTTCTTTTCCAGATTTTCTTTAATTATGTTTATTTTTATTTTATTTTCTTTATACTAATTACTTAATTATGTAATTGTAGTAATGCTTATTACTCATTTTATTATTTTTCATTATTAATATAGGATATTCATATTTTAATATAATTACTTAATTACTTAATTATGTAATTGTAGTAATGCTTATTACTCATTTTATTATTTTTCATTATTAATATAGGATATTCATATTTTAATATATATTTACCTTAATTTGAATTAAAATTTCAAAATATTTTTTCTAATATAATTTATAAATCATAATTTACTCATATCTCATTTTCTTTTTATTTTATCGATCATTCATTTTCACTTTTTATTTAAAATTTGTAATTATTAGTTAATTAGTAATTTATCTCACTATCCATGATAGCTTATTATTTTTTTTTCAAATTTCAACATATAAATATTTTACAATCATCTTAATTCAAATTCAAATTTCAAAGTGTTTTTTTATTATGCAATTAATCATATTTCAAACATATCTCATTTTCTTACTATTTTATCGATTATTCATTTTTATTTTCATATTAATTGTAATCATATTAGTTGATTGGTGATATAGTTCATTATTCTTGTTAGTTTATTATTTTTTACTACACATTCACACATGTTCCAATTAATAAGTAAATATTTACAATAATCTTAATTTGAATACAAATTTCAAAGTTTTTTATAATATGATTTATAAATCATAATTTATTTTTATTGTTATATCTCAATTTTCTTTTCTTTTATTGGTATATAAATTAAATATTTCAATGAGATACGCTAAATTATGCATAATATTTGTATATTATATAATAATTGAGTAAATTGATAATATATATATATATATATATATATATATATATATTGTTGAATCCAATGAACTAAGTAATTATCAGACACCATTAATTGTTTGATATTGATTTTGATGAATAATTGTGATTTAATTCAATGTAATGATATTTGTTTGATATCATAGGTTTAATCAAATTCATTTGTGTTTGTTTCATTATCGAAACTCAATTCTTAATTATAACTATAAACTATAATTTTATTTACCTCATAATTAGATAGTTTTTTATTAGACTACTTCAAAATTCAAATATACTATTTTATATTAATATTATAACTAATTAAATTCTAAATGTATATCTTAAAGTTGGATAATCAATTTTTGATTACATTATTTTTTTATCATATAATGCTATTTACATATTCCTATTTTTTGTTTAATAAAATAAGCTTAACTTAATGTTTGTAAATATCATTAATTGATTCCCTTTTTTATGATAATATTAATTCTTAATTTTCGTATAGTTCATATAGTCTATTATTATTAGTTGAATATATTTATCTGATAAATTGATAATATGATATTATTTATATTTATATAAATATAATATCATAATATTTGCATATATTTAAGTTTTGGAGAGTTGTTATAAAAATATCATTTGATTCAATTAACATAATTGTTAATAATTTGGTCGAGTGACTATAATAACAAATTGAAATATATTTGGCTAATGCTTGAATCTTGTTGGGGGTGAAAATTTAATTTTTTTTAACTTATTTTTCAAAGCTCGATTAAAAGCTCGCAAACTACTCGATAAAAGCTCGTTTATAGTCAAACTCGAGCTACTCGTGAGAAGCTCGCGAGTAGCTCGAGTTTGGCTCGAGAAAATTGTCGAGCTCAAAAAAAAGCTCGAATTCGACTCGTTTAATAAATGATCGAGTTTCGATCGTACTTTTCGAGTCGATACCCGAGTAGCTCATGAACAGTTTGGTTCATTTACAGCCCTAACTAGGAGTTTATTTGATCATTTTTCCTTTTTTTTTTTTATATATAAATTTCACAATAAAAAATAGTATCATTTAGTATGACATGCTGTGTGAAAAAATCCATGTTAGATTCCGAGTGCCACATGGAATTTATGTGGCTAAAAAATCACCTGATCAGAATAATTTTGTACAAATATTAAAATGTTGGGGTATCATTAAATGACATTATCCAAACTTTTAGATATTTTTGAAAATTCATTTAAACATTGAGAGAAAATACGTACACTGCCGACCCTTTTGTCTTTTAAAAATTCATTTAAACTTTTAGATATTTTTGAAAATTCATTTAAACATTTTTTTTTATCCACATACTTTTAAAAACATTTATTATATCATCAATTACCATAATAATACCATAATAATAATATTTTCAAAAATTTAAAAAACAAAAGAAAGCAAAATATTCTCTCTCTCTCTCTCTCTCTCTCTCTCTCTCTCTCTCTCTCTCTCTCTCTCTCTCTCTCTCTCTCTCTCTCTCTCTCTCTCTCTCTCTCTCTCTCTCTCTCTCTCTCTCTCTCTCCGCCCCACCTACCTCTTCATTGTTCATTCTATCTCTTCCTCTTGCTAACCCGTCGCCCCCTCTACTGCTCTACAAGACTACAACTCCAATTTTTTTTATTTCCTTCAAAAAATCTTGCGAATTCTCTTTCTTCTTCCTCCTCCGAATCCACCCAATATCTTGAGCTAGAAATGATTACAAAAACGTGAAGAAATAGCAAAAACACAAGGAGTTGGGTATGGAGAAGGTTTTGAAAAAAAAAAAAATTGAACAAAAGATGGCATGTAGAGACGGATTCGAAGAAGTTCATGGACCAGCATGTATTGAAAATCTAGAAATTTTCAAGAAAAATCGATGAAGGTTCATCCCTGCGCGGCCTGAGTACGCAGGCCCCAATGGGTTTGCATCCCCAATGTGTGCGCAGGCCCCGACACGCGCATGGCCCCAACGTGCTGGCCTTTCACCCAGTCGTACACCCAGTGTTCTTATTTGTGCGCAAATGGTGTTCTTACATGCGCACACGTCTCGGCGTGCATGTAAGAACACCTTGAATACCAAATTTCGTTCTTAAACAAAATGAACAAAAAAAAACAAACAACCTATTTCATGTTCAAATCATCACAAAAAAAAATGATATTTAGTGATAATATTATTAGTGACGACCTTAAGTAACGATATGTCGTCTCTAAAAACTAAATGTCATTTCTAATGGCATTTTTTGTGACGACATTGTTGTTACTTCAAATAATTTTTAATTTATTTGGAATGAACTTTCAGGGACGCTCTATTTCATGTCGTCACAAAAAATATTTTTAATTGAAAACAATGTCGTCACAAAAATATTATTAGAAATGACATGTGGTAATTAGAGATGATATGTCATTACTAAAAGTCTAGTATTAGTGATGGCATTTGTCATCGCTAATAATCTTGTGTTTAAAAACCATTTTTTGTAGTGTATATTTAGAGTTCAAACACAAAAAATGATGTTCCAACACATTAAATATTATTTTAATTCACTCAAATTGAGAAAAATATATATAATGAAGAGAAGAATTCAGGAGTGGTCGGAATCTCGCCGACGCCAAACTTTGTTGTGGAGGTGGGAAGAGGGAGGGGAGACAAAAAGGGGTGAGTTTTTATTTTTACTTTTTTTTTTAAATCCCATTTTTTCTTGGATTCTTTTTCATTTTATTTTGTGACTAAAGACATTTTGATCCAAAGTGGATAAAGTAAGTAGTTTTAAAATTTAGTGAGTAAAATAAGTTTTTTAAAAGTAAGAGTGGATAAAAAAATGTGCCCCTTTCTAAAATATCAACAACCAAATACATATAATTAATCAAGTGAAATTTCATATATAATCGACACGGTAATATAAAAAAAAAAAATTTACAAAACTCTACTGATATCGGTTGAAGAAAAAAATATCATTAAGTATGTTAGTAGACAAAAAAAAGAAGAACCGCCATCTATGTTTTTGAATTTGTCATATGGAGTATACACATCAAATCTCAACTCGAACATATTGAGCAGTTATTATTTTAGAAAATCCGGGCGGCAACGATTGTGTCTGCAGTCAAAATACCAAAAAAGGAAAACTTATTTCAAATGAGTTTTGAATTGATAATGAGTTTTATTAGGCTTCCTACTTAAATTAAGCTTTACACAGTGTCATAATATAATGACTCAAATGAAATTATCTATCCCACTTAGTGTCCCATTCTGAATTTTATTAGGTTTTCATCCATTTTTTTTTAATTTGTTTTGGTTTAGTTTAATTTTATAAATATTATTTAGGATTTATTCCATCCAAATATGATTTATATTTATTTTTTAATAATTAACTTTTATTTTTTAGTTAATATAATTGACTAATAGGTTGATTAATATAAAATTAGGGTATGTAATTTTTTAAAATTTTAAATTTTAGCAATGAATGTTAATTATGATTCGTTATACTATAATAAAATTTTATTTTTATAATAAACATTTTTAAAATATCACTTGTCATGTTATTTATAGCTAGTTCTTATTTTAATTAACAGTTAACACACACAAACAAGTTCGACTTCTCTGACATGGACCGAATTCTCTGCTACATTCTGTGCAACACTCTATACTATACATTTAAAATTATGAATTTTTTTATCATGTTTTTTTTATTCAATTTCAATTGATTGTACTTTAGTTTAATTTTACACTTGTTAATTAAAGTTCATTTTTTCCAACTATGGTATATAATTATTTTTAGGAAATAATCAATTATTATTTAAAAAATAAAATTAAATATTGAAAAATACTTATACATCCTAATTAGAAAAGGTGAATCCTAATTCACAACTATAAAATTAAACTAAAGTATAACCAATTGTGTGTCATTTTGTGTGTCATTTTCTCGTGGTTATTTTATCGTATTTATGTGTGTTTTCTCTATTTTCGTTTATGATGCTCGTATTTGGTTGTGTTCTTGTTATTCTCGGTGTGGTATGTGATAAAACTAGATGATCGAGTCTTGGATCCAAAAGCGGTGTTTTTGGACAATTAGTGAAAGATTCGAACAAGAGATCCAGCCAACACTAGCCAGTAGCGACCATTGGGGGAACCAACACCCTTTTAGCCTTAGGAGAGTGATGGGCATTCAGTTGGCGCTGGGCATACTAGGCATTCAGTTGGCGTTGGGCATACTGAACATTCAGTTGATGCTAGCATACCGGGCATTCAGTTGAAGCCAGGTATACCGGGCATTCAATTGATGTTGGGCATTCAGTTGGCGCATTCAATTGATGTTGGGCATTCAGTTGGCGCTAAGCATACTGGGCATTTAGTTGACGCTAGGCATTTGGTTGAAAGAGTAGACAGGACGCTGCAGTCCAGCCAATGCTGGACTACTGTCTCGGCAGAACATGACCAACCAGCGCTGGGCATACCAGTTTTGTGAAGCCTCCTAGCAGGCGCTGCGTTGATGTTTTGTGAAGCACCCCAGTCGGCACTGTGTCACAACGCTCGCTGGGCGGAGAATTCTATGTCCTGAATTTCACGAACTATAAAAGGAAATTTTGGGGATCTATTTCATAACAATTCACCACTGATCAGTTTGGCATGTAAAATAACACACGAAATTCTCTCTACTTTTTCTCGAATACATCGTTTATATTTGGAGAAATCATTCCACAACATCATCAAGACAAACATCAAGATCTTGTGTATACCTGAAACTCTATTTATCTTTTATATTTGAGTTGATGATTATGTATGATTCTATTGGGATAGATTGCATGATGAGTGACTAATTTCCCCTACTAGGGGTGCATAATTGAATCGGTTAATTTCTCGTTAATTGAATTAAATTCCATATATTGAGTATTTGGTCAATATTTGATATTTCTAAGTAGTAGATGAGATCGATAGAAGATTCTACTACTGGACTAGGGTTCTATCAACCTTAGATTGACCGAAAATGCATGTCTAATTGTTAATCTTGATCACATAATTTAGCCTTAAAGGTTTAACCGATTGAAATGAAAGCTATTGAAGTTATCCTTTTTGGTGGAGTTGACTATGTGATTGAGTTAACGAAATTAACTTGAATCAAGATTGGTGAGAAACTGAGGAGAGAATCTATATCCTAACACTCGTTATATTATTGTACTTGTTTCCTTGCTCTTGCATATTTACTAATACTTGGTTTAATTAAGTAGTTCTTAATTCAACCCTCCAAATCTATTGGTCTAAAATGTTTAGGATTATGTTTAATTTATGTGTGTAATGCGAGAAGAATAATCGCCCTGTTTAGCTTTCCGTGAGAGTACAACTTGGGTTAGTTCACCGTCCTACATTGACCCGTCCTATTGTGGGCCGGTTAGGGGAATTGTGCGTCTGAATCGATTAATATATAGCATAGAATTTTTCACATAATGTAGCAGATGATTTCATCCGACACAGATATCCCAATTTAAATAAATACTCACTGTTGAATGCGTTTGCTAGATATATACTGTTCGGTGTTTTATTTAACTAAAAACCAACCTACAAGTGTACAGGGTAATTCATAGCAAATACAGTGAGAAAGGTCGTATCCACGGAGACTAGCAATGTAATTTCCACTAATTATTTCAATTAATTATCAAGCTTTATCTAGATAACTAAATTAGGATTTTAGTGATTTAAGAACTAAATAAATTATTCACAAAAATGAGGCAAAGACAAACGATCTACCAAATGAGATTAAGAAATTAGGATAAAAGAGGATTCTAGGGTTTGCACTTCAATGACCTTTATGAATAAAATTAACACATTCAACCTTATTTAATTCAAGAGTTTATAGGATGATCAACAAATTACCTATCATTTCTCTATCGAGTAAATTCTAGATGTAGATTAGATTCCAATTTCTTATCTTTCGATTCTAAATTGTTATCTAACTCCCAACAATCTCAGGAATCAAATTCTCCTCATAGAATTCAATAATCTCTTGATTTAATAAACTCTTTGTTATACCATTCCAATCCGCTAATTATCTAACCTCTCTCGAGTGATGGATAATTAACTCCCCAATTGTATCCGATGGCCAATCAAACACAATAGACAATCAACACGAAAATGCGTAAATAAATTCAAGAACGGAACAACAATATTGATTCAATCACAAAATGCCCAATTGATAGCAAACCCTAGAATCAAGAAGTTTAGAAATCCATTACAACTTCACAATCAAATAAGAAGGATTCCATAATAGAAGCTATCAAATTAAATCTAAATACAAGAAATCGATTAAAAAACGCTTTTGCCGAATCTATCGCTGATCTCAAGCTTTTCTTCTCTTCTTCCCAACTCCTCTTCTTCAAATGATGGATATTCTAAGGCCTCCAAAAGCTGTGTTTTTTGTCCCCAAGAATCCCTTTTTATATGTGGAGAAGTCCACACCTCAATATAGACATAACCTAGACCAGAAAATGAAACAAAATAACTCGCCAAGAAGAGCATGGTCCATGCTCTAGGAAGCACGGTCCGTGCTACTTTCGGTAGGGATATCTTGGCTATTTAAACAAGAGCACGGGCCATGCTCCCCTTCAGGCTCCGACATACTTCACTCATTTTTCTCCGTTCTTGCTCGTTTCTTGTCCAATTGACCTGATTCTTTTTGCAATGCGCTCAAAAATTGATTCTCTATCTTCTTAGGTACTTATCAGACCCAATTTCATCTCATACAACCTTTGACATTAAATTCCTTCAGAATGAATAAAAATGTGATATGACACAAAATATGGGAAACTATGCGCAATCCTAACATTCTATCCATCTCATCCAAGTGAACCTCAAAATGCATGAAAACTATGAAAATCATGAGTTTATCATATTCTGAATTAATGGCACGCAGTCTATTTGTAGCTAGGTAGGGTGGAGATACTCTTTTGTAAAAAAAAGGGGTAAAATTACTCTAAATGGATATAATCAATAAACTTAATTAAAGATATATAATTATATTTTTAATTATAATTGGATATAATTATTTTTTAGTATTTAATTTTCATTTTAGTTAATATAGTTAATTATTAGGGTTGAATATTCCTTAATTATGTATATACTTTATTAAAATTTAAATTCTTAACAATAAATGTTAATTAAGATTGATTATATTATAATAAATTTTATGTTTTTATAATAAATATTATTAAAATATTTTAAATTTGATAGTGTGACACAAAAATGCGATAAAAGAAAGTGGACTTGAGATTTAATCTTCAAAAGGTGCGATGTAAGAGCTCATGTAATATTAGGTAAGTTATAAAAACTAACTATTCGAAAAGATGATATTCTCTAGTCGAATTTTCATATCTTACTATTGTACCCCATTATCAGATTCAATGTTGTAAGGATGTTTGTTATAAAAATAAAATTTTTATTATAATATAATTAATCATATATAGTTAAAATATGTAAATAAAAAAATTAAAATTTTAAAAACTATATACCTTAATCATGGAAAAATCCATCATTAACTAGAAAAATGAAAATTAAATACTAAAAATAATTATAAATATTAATTGAGCATAAGACACCCTAATTAATAACCGTAACATTAAACTAAACCACAAAAAATGAAATTGAAGAAAAAAGAAAGATAGAAAACTAACAAATTCAAAGTGGGACACCATTCTATATGGAAAGTGGACTAGTGGATCTCAAGTGCTACTGAGATTGATAATACTGAAATTAAAATTGAAGAAAACTAATAAATTGAAAGTGGGGCACCATATGAAGTCTAATAAAGCTAAGAAATGCTACTTTGCCTTCAAGCTAGATATGTCAAAAGCCTATGATCAAGTGGAATGGAGTTTCCTTCAAAGAATGTTCGGAAATATTGGCTTTACTGGGGATTTTGTGAACCTGATCATGAAATGTGCTTGGAGTGTTCCTTTCTCGGTTTTTGTTAATAGTAGTGTTAGCTCGCCTTTCTTGCCGGGAATGGGGCTTCGTCAAGAAAACCCCTGAAGAAGTTGAAAGTATATATAGATTTCATAGAGAATGAATCGAGTAGTTAAAGAAGAAATATATGTTCTTTTATTCAAATCCCTAAAATTCAACTATTACAAGCTTGAAGGAGTGTTATTTATACAAAGTAATTAAGAAAACACAAAAACAAAACTAACTGCCAGGATCAATGGCTCTTATTCATAATCCACATCATATAAGAATCTACAGCTGTAATTGCAATCCTAGGCTAACACCAAATTGCTGACGTGGAGTGCAGAGAGTGAGCCATTGCATGTTGTTGTGGTCCTGCAAAAATAAAAAGGGAGATTATTAGCTACATGGGAATATGCATACAGTATAGTGAGCAGCGGATTCTCTTCACCCCCTCAAGAAGAACCATATGCATGTCAGAAAGGTTCATCTTGGATAAAAGAAAACGAAAATGAGTAGGAGGAAGAGATTTGGTAAAGATATCAGCAAGCTGGAAAGAAGAAGGGACAAATTGAGGAGTGACAAAACCAGTCTTGAAGTGCTCGCGAGCAAAGTGACAATTGAGGTCCAAATGTTTAGTACGCTCATGAAAAACTTGAGTTTTGGTGATATGGATAGTAATTTGATTATCACAGAATAAGGGAAGAGGGAGAGAAACTGAGATCTGAAAATCAATGAGCAGATAGGAAACCTAAAGGAGCTCACGGATGGTGGAACTAAGACTACGATACTTGGCTTCGGCAGAAGACATAGACACTGTCTGCTACTTCTTGCAGCGCCAAGACACAAGAGACTCCCTCTAAAAAATACAATAGCCAGTGAGTGAATGGTGAGTGTCCGGGCAGGATCCCCAATCAGTATCACAATAGCCTCGAATAGAGAAAGAAGGAGAAGAAGCAAAGAAAAGACCAAATAAGGGACAACCCTTAAGATAGCGAAGGACATACATAGCGGCATCCCAATGGGACTGGCGAGGAGAAGAAACAAATTGACTCAATTGTTGGACAGCGTGAGAAAGATCGGGATGAGTGAGGTTAAGGTGAAGAAGCTTTTCTACAAGACGACGATAGGGCTCAGCATTAGAGAGCAAAGAAGAAGAGTCATGGAATAAATGGAGACCAGTAGGTAGAGGAGTGGAACTAGCCTTACAACCAGCAGAGGTAAGAAGGTCCAAGACATACTTCTGTTGATTAAGATAGGTGCCGGAAGCACCACAAGCAATTTCGACACTAAGAAAGTATATAGCAGGACCAAGATCTTTAATGGTGAAAGCCCGATGCAAGGAATCTTTAAGTGCTTGAATGGCAGAGAGGTCAGGACCTGTTATGAGAATGTCATCAACGTAAATAAGGATAGCAAGAAAGGAAGAATGAGTCCCTTGAGTGAACAGACAATGATCGTTTGGCAGTTGCCAGAAACCAAGAATGAGTAAATGACGAGTGAGCTCTTGGTTCCATTCTCTAGAAGCTTACTTTATTCCATATAGGCTCTTAAGTAGGCGACAGACTTGAATAGGTTATGCCTTAAGATACCCTTGAGATGGTGTCATATAAATTTCATCAGTCAAATAGCCGTGAAAAAATGTGTTATTGATGTCCACTTGTTCAAGGGGCCAAGAGTGATGAGAAGCAATAGCAATGAACATACGAACAGTTAGGAGCTTAGCAATGAGAGAGAATACCTCGTGATAATCAATGCCATACTCCTGCTTGTAACCTTTTGCAACAAGCCGTGTTTTAAACCTCTCAACCGTGCCATTAGCCCTAAGCTTGACCTTGTAAACCCACTTAGAACCGATAACATTTTTTCCAGGAGGTAAAGTAGTGAGTTACCATGTTTTATTGTCATCCAGAGCATTCAGTTCACTCTGCATGGCTGTTGTCCATTCTGCAAACTTGCTGGCCTCAGAGTAAGAATGAGGCTCTTGCGAACTTTGAACATTGATCAAGAACATAGTAAAAGAAGGTGTAAGGTGAGGAGATATCTAATAAGGGAATGTAGGAAGATGATAGGAAGAGGATAAAGAAGGAGCTGGAAGAAGTGATGAGGCAGTAGTATTGCAGACATAATCTTAAAGATAAGAGGGAATCTGATGTTTTCGAGTGCTTCTGCGAAGAATCGCTTGTGAAGATGCAGAGTCAGGTAAAGGTGAGACAGATGAGTGGCACATGGAAGAGGAAGAAGGACAAAAATCTGAAGAAGAATTAGAGAAATCGGGTGTGAGAATAGGCCTGGAAGTATCAAAAGGAAGTGAATCAATGAATGATGGAAAATGGAGCACTAGCAGTGTGCTTAAATCTTGGAAGGGAAAAGTAGTATGGAAGAATTTGATATCCCTGGATATAGAGACCTTGCATGTATCAATATTATATAGAATAAATCCCTTATGGTTAGCCACATGCCCAAGGAATATACTTCGATGGCTTCTAGTATCAAATTTAGACATCGTGGGGGACATATTAGCGGCATATCCTAGACAACCAAAAGGGTATAAAGAAGTATATTGATAAGGACGAGAACCCTAACTCTCCCCAAAAGCGCGCTCAAAAGGAAAGGATTGGATCCTGTCTTATTAATCAGCCCAGGAGGCACTCCGCAACTGATGTGGGACGCATCATCCCCACCCTCTCTTAAGACCCGATCACCTCGGTCGGCATTTCGTCGAACCCCAAGCGACATCGGCCAATAGAGTGGTGGCTCTGATACCAAATGATAAGGACGAGAACCCCTAACTCTCTCCAAAAGCGCGCTTAAAGAGAAAGGGTTGGACCCTAGCTTAGTAATCAGCCTAGGAGGCACTCTGCAACCGATGTGAGACGTATCATCCCCACCTCCTTAAGACCCGACTACCTCGGTCGGCGTTTCATCAAACCCCAAGCGACATCGGCCAACAGAGTGGTGGTTCTGATACCAAATGATAAGGACGAGAACCCCTAACTCTCCCTAAAAGTGCGCTCAAAGGGAAAGGGTTGGACCCTACCTTATTAGTCAGCCCAGGAGGCACTCCGCAACCGATGTGGGATGCATCATATATGAAGGAGCCTTCTTTAATAATACCTCATAAGGGGTGAGCCAATCCAATATGACAGTAGGAAGTCTATTGAGAAACCAAGTACCATGAAGAATTGCATAGGGCCAGAACTTACTTAGAAGTCGGCTGTCAAACATTAGTGCTCTTGCAATCTGAAGCAAGTGCTTGTGCTTTCGTTCTACGATTCTGTTTTGCTGGGGTGAGTAAGCACATCTCTTTTGGTACAGAATCGCATGGTCCTGAAATAAGCATTGAGCATTGTTATTGGTAAATTCTGTTCCATTATCTGATCGAATGACATGAACACGTGTCTGAAACTGCGTTTGAACCATGAGAAAATAACTCCCCAGAATTCGGTAAACTTAACCTTTGCAATGTAACAGATAAGTCCAGGTACTCCTGCTATGATTCTCCACTATGGTAAGAAAATAGGACGCATTAGCAACATTATCAACTTTATAGGGTCCCCAGAGATCAACATGAATTAACTAAAAAAGAATATTACTTCGTTGTTGATGGGCAGGAAAATGCATTCTTTGTTGCTTCGATCTGTAACACACTTCACAATCTCGCAGGTTATCAAAACCACCTTCTGGACTCATCCTTTTCAAATAGGGTAGATGTTTCTAAGCCCTAATAGAAGGATGGCCAAGTAAAGTATGCCAATCCTTCATTGTATAATCAGTTGAGATATGACTAGAACAGGCCATAGCAGGACCATCTTGCTGAATCACATACATCTTTCCTCTCAGATTACCAATAACAAGAAAATAATCCTTTTTCTCACTCTGGATTAAATAATGAGTAGGAAAAAATATAACCTTTTCTCCCACATCCTTTGTTAACTCCCCAACCGATATCAAATTGTGTGTAAAGGAGGAAGCAAAAAGAACTTTGTTCAAGGTAATTTCATCTGAGGCACTTCACTAGAGTACTCTGTGACTATACTTGACCCATCTGGTAAAAATATCCTCTGTGGCTCACTCAGTCGCTTAAGAGTTCTCATCAACTTTGGATTGCAACACATGTGTATACTTGCACCGGAATTGATAATCCACTCATTTCTATGAAAATTATCCATAATTCCGAAAGCATAGTGTCCCATGTATTGAGAAACACCATATGAGTTACTATCTAATTCTATTAGATTTGTAGTAGCATTGGATGAAGAATTGGTGCTTGCAGGTTTTTGCAAGTAACTTCCAAGATATTTCGCCACTTCTGCTTGAATTAACTTTCCCATGTCCATCACAGAGTCACTATGTTGTGAAGAAACATCATCCTTTAAACTATAATGATCATCCTCCTCTATGCAATTCGCTCTATTCTTTCCTTTTTCACCTTTAAATTTTTTGTACCAATCCGGTACGCCTATCAACTCGAAACAATCTGTCTTCTCATGTCCATTACCCCCACAATGTGTACATTTTAGTTTCATCTTTTCTTCTTTGCTCAATCGTTTTCTAAATCCTTCATTTGTGTTACCAAAGTGTCTTTGATTGGTGTACAAAGCACTTTGTTCTAAGTGATCAAGAAATAGCGAGACAATATCCTTTTGGTCCTCGACTTGTAGGACCATCGAATAGGCATCACTAACTGAAGGTAAAGGATCAAGAATAAGAATCTAATTCTTAATAGCTTCGTAGCTATCATTAAGACCCATCAGAAATTACATCAATCTTTCGTTCTCTTCGTTACGCTTGTTTGACTCAGCTGCTCCACATGTACACATATTACAAGGTACTAGCAAATGAATTTCATCCTAGAGAGTTTGGAGATTGTTGTAATATATCAGCACAGATTGACTACCCTGCATATAAGTTGCTAGTTCTCTGCGGAGCTTATATATCTTAGGATAATTGGTCCTCCCAAACCTTTTATTTAACTCTCCCCCACAATTACTTCAATGTACTAATATGTTGAAGTCCTTTACTTAATTCCTTAGCAATTGAATTAGAAATCCAGGAGAACACAAGGTAATCAACCCTAAGCCATTGTTTATAATCAACGGAATTCAGATAAGGTTCAATTATTGATCCATCAATAAAATTGAGTTTATTTTTAGCAGCTAAGCCTCTTTTCACCGATCTAGACCAACTATGAAATTTTTTTCCATTAAGTAAATCAGCAGTTAATGCCATACCGGGATGGTCTGTCTGATGTACATATAGTACATCATTAGTCTGATCTCGGTATACAACAACTGACCTTCGATCTTCACCGTAGATAGTCCTCTCATGCATGAAATCTGGTTGAGCGTTTATAGATCGATTACTGCTGTCACCTTGCTTTTCCATTCCTACCGCAGCTGCAGTATTGTGATATCCTTGCTCCTCATTCATTAGTTGGCTCCAAGGAACTCTGTGATTTTACTTTGGCATGATAGCAATTTGCAGAATATAGAGAAATCAATCGGTCAATTTATGTAATTTGATATGGATTCTATGAAATCTAGTTCAAATCTAGATAACCATGGCTCTAGATACCATGAAGAAGTTGAAAGTATATATAGATTTCATAGAGAATGAATCGAGTAGTTAAAGAAAAAATATCTGTTCTTTTATTCAAATGCCTAAAATTCAACTATTACAAGCTTGAATGAGTGTTATTTATACAAAGTAATTGAGAAAACACAAAGACAAAACTAACTACCAGGATCAATGGCTCTTATTCATAATCCACATAATATAAGAATCTACGGCTGTAATTACAATCCTAAGCTAACACCAGATTACTGACGTGAAGTGCAGAGAGTGAGCCATTGCATGTTGTTGTGGTCCTGCAAAAATGAAAAGGGAGATTATCAGCTGTATGGGAATATGCATCCAGTGCAGTGAGCAACGAATTCTCTTCAACCCCCTCTCTCTTTTTTTTGTTTCTTTTCAGTGTAGAAGCTTTTTCCTCCCTGATTCGGAAGGCTGAGTCTGGACACCTTATTTATGGGGTTAAAATCTACCGTGAAGCCTGTGCAGTGACTCATTTTTTCTTCACGGGTGATTGAATTATTTTCGGAAGAGAAAATGAGGAGGAAGTTGAGAGAGTTAAGCAAATTTTGAAGGCGTATGAAAGAGCTTCGGGCTAGGTAATTAATCTGGAAAAGTCAGAGATTACTTTTAGCATGGGGATGGACAACTCATTTGCTTCGGTATTGATGGAGCAGATGGGTGCTAAAAAAGTCTAGAAGCACGGTGTTTATCTTGGAATTCTCTACATGGTGGGAAGATCAAAGAAGGAGTTGTTTCAAATGATTGAAGATAAGAGTCAGGAAGAAGCTTAAGGATTGGAAAAAATGATTTCTATCTTCAGCAGAAAGAATGTTGCTCATCAAGACTGTAGCTCAAGCCATTACAACCTACCTAATGAGTGTGTTTCTCATCCCTGAAGAGACTCGTAAAAGAATCAATTCCTTAGTTGCAAACTTTCTTTAGGTTCAGAAGAAAGATGAAAGGAAAATTCACTGGTGTAGTTGGAAGTTCGGTGTGTAGGTATAGAAATCAAGGTGGCCTTGGTTTTCGAGATTTTGGGTAATTCAACAGATCTTTATTTGCAAAACAAGCTTGACGCCTTTTGAATGTTCCAGAGTCAGGAATTGGATGAACCTTATGAGCTATATACTACCTAAGAATCCATTTTCTTGAAGCCTCGATTGTGCATAATCCCTCTTACACATGGAGAAGCATCTTGACAGGAAAAGAGATTCTTAAGATGGGTCTCACCTGGCGAGTAGGGGATGGCCAAAAAATCAATATCTGGAAGGATAAGTGGATCCCAGAGAAACCAGGAGAAGTGATCACATCGTGAGTGGATGAGGAGATGGTAGACTGGGCAGTTTCTGAGCTAATTTGTAATCAGTCTGGGGAATGAAATGTTGATAAAATTAAAACTCTTTTGCCGCCTGAAATACTGAAGCACATTCTAGCTATCCCTCTTCTTCTTCATCGGGGGAAGGATAGATTAGTGTGGAAACACACTAAGAATGGACGCTACTCTGTTAAATCTAGCTATATTGCTACTTGTCACCACCGGGATTTTTAGCAGAGCCACACATCCACGACATATGTGAGTTTTTCTGTGTGGAAATGGATTAATGGGTTGCATGCAAGTGATTCCAAGAATTCGACATTTTATATGGAGATGTGCCAATGGAATACTTCCAGTTGCATCGGAGTGTTGGTAAACTTGTTCACTCAGAACAATAATAAAAGATGCAACAATAGCTTATTATACTAGTAAGCTGAACAAAAATACAATGCTACTATTACACAATGCAATACAAAATATTGTACTAATAAAATTAACACTAACTATATAATAATATAATAAAACTACAAATAATGAAGCTAAATAACAAGAACAATTTAAATAACTAAGCAATTTAAATAACTAGAACAATTTTTATAACTAAGACAATTTAAATAATAAATTAAATAACAAGAGTAAGTTTAGAAAAAATCCGAGGTCTGTGAAGATCACAATTTCCTTAAACCAAATTCACCACGTATGAGTGATTGATTTTCAGGATACAATGGACCAACCGAAGTAACTTCCGACGAACTGAGATATGCTCGAACTTGAACTAAAAAATATTTGAACTAAAATCGACTCAAAATTTGGACTAAAAAAGAGCAAAATCAAAAGGATTAAGAAATAGGGAAAATGCCTTTTTTGGTGTAAAAAGTCAAATTGGTTAAATGGCTATTTATAGAAAAAATTGGAAGGCTTTTCCAATACATAGCCGATGTGGGACAACGACATTTCTTCCAATTTCAAACTTTTCCCAACAATCCCCCACAAGAGTGAAATTGGCTATCAAGTTCAACAGTTGAACCCGACATAGGATAAGTTGATGTAACCCTTTGAACCTTTTCTCATAAAATATATCGACTTTACGGGCTCTCAGTAGACGCGATGTCTTTGAACTGGTCTGCCGTTTACATAAATGATGATATACTTTACACAGGATTCTCCCTAACGTATCTCAGTTCTCATTGTAATGTTCATTCATGGCCCTAAACATTCGTCTGGTTCTGTAAGAGGGTCTAAGAATTGATCCTCACACAATTTTCTTCGAAGCAGCCCCACTTCTTTCTTACATAGGTAATTCTTTACAAATAGCCTGTACTATTTCGCTCGACTCATCGACACGTAAGAATCATTAAAGGTCATATGCTTATCCTTCTCCATTCGGGTATCACTTTAACAAAGGGATAATGACTCCCACAGTGATCGTGCGAGTCTTTTTACAATTAGGTTGTCCCATTTAACCTAGATCTTGGGATCTCCAGTCAACTAGGTTGGGTTTCCATTGTATCAACTCTTTTCTAGAGGCTTTAGTCTCATTCCTCTTATCGATTTCGTAACCAACTCTCTGTTTAACCCCTTGGTTAACGGACCCGCTAAGTTATCTTTTGACTTAACATAATCAATAGAGATAACATCAGTTGAGAGTAGTTGTCTAATGGTATTGTGTCTTCGACGTATATGTCTAGACTTACCATTATACATATTGCTCTGTGCCTTGTCAATTGCAGATTGACTGTCACAATGTAGATAGATTGCAGGCACTGGCCTCGGCCAACTCGAAATGTCTTCTAAGAAATGAACTAGCCAATCAGCTTCTTCACCACCCTTGTCCAACACTATAAACTCAGACTCCATGGCGGATCTGGCTATAACCGTCTGCTTAGAAGATTTCCATGATATGGCTGCACCCCCCAAAGTGAATACACATCCACTTATGGACTTAGAGTCTTTCATATCAGATATCCAGTTGGCATCACAATAGCCTTCAACAACTGCTGAATATGTCCCGTAGTGCAGTCCATTATCATGTGAATATCTCAAGTATCTAAGTAGTCTCACTATACCTTTCCAGTGTGCATCAGCTGGATTACTAGTATATCTACTTAGCTTACTCACTGCATAGGTAATGTCTGGTCGCGTACAACTCATTAAGTACATCAGACTTCCTATGACTCTCGAGTATTCCACTTGAGAAACACTTTCACATTTATTTTTCGATAGATGTTGACTTGTGTCTATCGGGGTTCTAGCAACACTATAGTCATTCTTGCTAAATCTCTCAAAAATTTTATCAACATAATGTGACTGATTCAACACAATCCCTTGTGATGTACGAAGAATTTTAATTCCAAGTATCACATCAACTGAACCCATGTATTTCATGTTAAATCTTGAATTCAACATCTCTTTTGTGGAATTAATCATCTTATCATTGCTCTCAACAATAAGCATGTCATCTACGTAAAGACATAGGACTACATATCCATTTTCCATTTCTTTAATGTAGACGCATTTATCACATTGATTAATTTTGAATCCACATCCCATCATGGCATTATCAAATTTCTCATGCCATTGCTTTGGTGTTTGTTTCAAGCCATACATAGACTTCACCAATTTGCAAACCTTATTCTCTTGCCCAGGAGAAGAGAATCCTTCAAGTTGCTCCATATAGACCTTTTCTGTAGCAACCCAAATTTTTAATTTACGAGTTGCTATTTTTTTTAATGATATTTTATTTCAAAGAATGAGATTATTTAATATTTATTTTTTTTAGACCCATAAGTCACGCCTTAGAAATTGTGTGTCTACGTAAATTAAATACATTAAATTTCTTTTATATTTTAAAGATATTATTATCATTATTTGAATTATATCATATAGTTTAGTATTATTTTGAGCCCAAACACTTAATTTCTTGCAAGCCCAATACATCAAAATATTAAGCCCACTTGATAAGACCCAAATATTTCTTCTCCTCCCTCAAAACAAACGTGTGAAAAACAGAATGGAAATGTAGGAATTCCGTTTTGATGGAACCAAAAATCTGATCAATTTCTTACAAAAATTCAGCAAATTGATTCACTCCTTTCCTTTTCCAATCGAAATTCTCCAGTATAAATAGACCCCCTTCATTCATAAATATCACACAACTCAAGCAATCATCATCTTCTCTGCTCTAGCTTCCATTGAGGTACTTCTACCTCTTATTCTTATTCATTTTTCATTATCCTCGCATTTCATATCATATTTGGGAGGGATGTAGAGTGGTGCGAGGGAGAGGAGGTTGACGGAGTTGGTACAGCATCAGCCTTCCCAGGTTGTTGTTAGTCGGTGACCGACGACGGTACTTTAGCTTAACTTCAACGATCGATGGATGGGAGTAACAACGGTAGTGGTGTGATGGTCTTTGATAAAGGGGAAACTTAGGGGAAAAAAAGAAGAAGAGAAACTGTTTTTGGGTGAGAGAGAGAGAGAGAGCACTTAATTTTTTTCAATGTTGCTGTGTTTCGAGAGTGAATGGTGGAGGAAGGATGTTCTTTTCTTTTATTGGGGATAATGTGGGCTATGGTTTAATTCAAATAGTAAAATAGGCTTTTGGGTTTGGTGTTTGGGCCGTGGCTTAATGGGGAGAGGAAGTGAGATATTTTTCATGCATTTACTTTCTAAGTTAATCTTTAAAATGATATAACACGCACACACACATACATAAATATATGTACACATATTGTATACACGTATTTCCATATTTATATATATATATATTATATTTCATGCACACACGTACTTATATATATATATATCTATCTACAAAAACTATGTTATTTTAGAGCATTAAGATTATATATATATATATATTGTGTTAATTTATTATTAATATTATTCTAGGCGGCGCGCGTGGATAAAAATTTAATACCATTTCAAGTTTAAGTAAAGGTGGGGAATCCAACGTGGATTATTGTGCAAAATATTCGTTTATCCTTATTATGCATTTTATGCAGTTTATATGTGAAAAATTATATGTATTCGGCCTACGGGCTGCAGGAAAAGTTATTCAACCTACGGGTTGCATGTTCGGCTGACGGGCTGCAGGAAAAGTTACTCAACTACGGGTTGCATGTTCGGCCTACGGGCTGCAGGAAAATGATACTCTATGCTATGTATTTATTGTTCATATTGTGTATAATCTGGATAAATGCAGTAACCCCATTGAGTTAATAGCACTCACCCCAACGCTATTTATTTTTCAGGCTAAGATAAGCTCGGGCGATGATGTGGAGACGGGGTGATGGTCAAGACTAATTGGGTATTATTTTTTTTTTAAAATATTGCTTCCGCTGTATTAAACTCTTTTCTTTTATTAAATAAATGAGATATTTCTATTTATGAAATTTTGGGACGTCACATTTTCTTCTAAATTACCATTTAGAAAAGCAGTCTTTACATCCATCTAATGTATTTCAAGACTTCTCAAAGCTGCAAAAGCAATAACCATCCTAATGGATGTTATTCTTATCACCGGGGAATAAGTATCAAAGTAGTCAAGACCTTTTTTCTGTCTGTAACCTTTAATTACAAGTCTGGCCTTATACTTATCAACTGTTCCATCAGCTTTCATTTTGTTTTTGAAAATCCACTTATACCTAAAGAGCTTACTTCCCTCAAGAAGATCCACTAGCTCCCAACTGTGATTTTGCAAAATAGATTCAATTTCACATTGAATCGCCTCTTTCCATTGAGGACCATCCGAAGACTTCAATGCTTCGGAAAAGTTTTGAGGCTCACTTTCAACCATGTAGGTTAAAAAGTCTGAACCATAGGATTTTTCAATCCTGCCTCGCTTGCTTCTTCATGTTTCTACCACTGAATCTTCATGTTGTTCTTCTTCCACTGTTTCCAGAGTTCATTTAATGGAAGTAGATTCTATTTTCGACTTCCGTGGAAACACGTGTTCAAAGAATGAAACATTCCTTGATTCAATTATCGTGTTTTTGTGTATGTCTTCAATTTTAGACTCATGCACAAGAAATCGATAAGCACTACTGTTTTGTGCATAATCAATAAATATGCAGTCAATAGTTTTTGGTCCAATTTTCACCTTCTTTGGTGTAGGTACCGCTACCTTGGCAAGATACCCCATACTCGCAAGTATTTATAGGATGGTGGTCTTCCATGCCATAATTTATATGGACTTTTGTCTAACTTCTTGTGGGGCACCTTACTTAAAAGGTAGTTTGCTGTCAAAATAGCTCCCCCCCACATTTCAGAAGATAGTCCAGAACTTAATAGCAATGCATTCATCATTTCTTTCAACGTTCTATTTTTTTGTTCTGCAGTGTCATTTTGTTGTGGCGAATAAGGTGCAGTGGTCTCGTGCCTTATTTCATTTTCAGCACAGAAATTAGCAAAAGGTGACTCATACTCACCTCCTCTATCACTTCTCAACACCTTAATCTTTCTACTGAGTTGATTCTCAACTTCAGTTTTATAGAGAACAAATTTCTCTATCGCTTCATCTTTACTTTTAAGAAGATACACATAATAGAACTTAGTGCTATCATCTATAAAAGTAATAAAGTACTTATTGCCACCTCATGTGGGCTCAGCCTTTAAATCACACACATCTGTATGAATAAGGTCAAGTGGTTCACTATCTCTCTCAATAGTTTGGTAGGATAACCGAGCTAACTTGGCTTCAACACAAGTTTCACATTTAAGTGTTGAGTCAATATGGAGCATATGAATGCTTTTCAAACTCATTAACCTGTGCATGGTTTAAAAGTTAACATGTCCTAGTCGACCATGCCACATAATGGAAGACTCAAGCATATAAACAGAAGAGTTCACTTTCTCATTAATAATAGACTTAACAGTCATGACATTGAGTTTAAAGAGTCCATTGCACTCATAACCCTTTCCAACAAATACTTTATTCTTGGTCAACATGACCTGTAACAGCCCGATCCCGAGATAAGGATTAACGAATGAGGATGAGGTGTTTATTAAAGGATTAATGAATAAAGACGGAAGATTAACAAAGAATTTTTAAGAATTAAGATGTACTTTTGAAAGATAGGCGACGATACTCGAGTTTACTTGATTAAGAAGGAAACATGCTTTAGTGAAACGGCTAATTAATCAGATACCAATCATGAACAAGCCTCTTTGTAGGTGAAAGGGAAATATACTCGAGAAGCAAGAATAAAACTTATAATGCATCTTTATATATATAAATAATCATGTCTGGGGAATATTCTTAGAATCTTGATAAACATAATAGACTTGAACGGAATTCGAAAGAGTATATCAGAGTAGCAGAACACATAATGGGATTCCAAAAGAACTTAGATAATAGCAAAACAATCTTGGCAGCCAACCCACATCCACAACCACAATCATCCTCAGCATCTCAACCTGAAAACATTTGAAAAAGAGGGCGTGAGCACTAATGTACTCAGTGGGTTTTTAATAAAAGCTTCTTTAATAACTCGAGAAATATCCAATAATAAACTGACGGTATATGGAGAGCAAAACATAAAAGCCCTCTCCATATCCGCAAAACCTTTTCTTTACTTTTGGGCACAACCTTGGCTCTAACCTGATGTCAACTGTACCCTTAGGCATGCCATAGGATAGAAGAGGGGTTATCTCAAATATCCAAACGAGTTTGCGAGAGAATTAACCCAGCAGTGACTCCCTTAAATGATCAAAGATCATGAATTCTGAGCTCAATCCTGGATATAAAAGCTATATTCTTCCTTTCTTAACTTAGCCTTCCTTTCTCAACCTTAATCCTTAATTCCTTAGCTTCCTTAACCTTACTAGAATTATCGAGCTTAGAGCAACGTCTGAGGCTAATCCTTTATTTAAGCATGACTTCGGCCTATAAGGGATTTAAGGTCACCCTAACAAGGCAATCCTTAATCCTTAACTATACAAGCTTTAACAAAGTATAAACATTCAAATACAAGGAGATGAACGTAAATAAATACGAATTGCAACTAAAGACAATTCTAAGTTTCTCATGCCAGGTATAAACAATACTTTAATATTTATATCATTTCTAAACATTCTAAACATGCTTGACAGTTCAATTATAACATAATATCTTCCTTTCCTTCCTTCCTTGTACAGAGATCAATCAGGCAGAGCAAAATATTTTATTGGATATCTCATTTGCCCTATATGCTTCTAGAGCTTATTAGCTAAAACTTTAGATGAGTATAGATTTACCCACCTCGATTACTTGACAGAAGATGAAGCAATGAGCTAAAGATCCTTCTCCGAATTCCTACAAAGCTCACTTCTTCCTACAAAAGTTGAATCATCGACTTAGTGACCTCTTTCGAAGAAATCGAACATCTAGAATGAGTAATAGCAATAACTAACCCAGAGCCCTTAATCTAAGAATTGAATATAGATTGCACGACTTAATGACTTAATAAAATTCGAGAAGAATTTATTTGGAGAAATCATACTTTGATACTCGAATCTTAGACGAATTTAACTTGAAAGGTTTATTTGAAATAATTCAGAAATAGCTCGAAATTTTCTAAATTTAAACTTGGAAATAACTCGGGATTAGATTGGATAAACACAACTCGAAAGGCTTGAAATGAGGGTACGAAAATAGGCGGGAAAAATCGGCACGAAACAACACGGGGAAGGGGGGCACCGCGGCGCACATAGGCGCCGACAGACAGCCCCCCGCCGCGGGCTATGAAGACCGAGGAGGGTGTGGCGCGGCGGCGCACCCCCCCCGGGGCTCTCTCTCTTTCTTTCTCTTCCGTCCAGTTCTGGGCGATCTTCAACTGGGTTCTTTGTGTTCGTTGATTCTTTCGACGAACACGAAGAACACTTTACCAAAATTTCTTAAAAACAACATGCTTAAAAATAACATGCAACATCATGCTTTAACTTTAAAAAGAATTTTGGCATTATAACGGCACAAACACGATAATCCTCCTTAATAATTAGAATAATGATGAAATCTTTTAAATATAGCTTAAATGAAATTTAACGGAATGAACGAGGCTAATCTTAAGAATAATAATGACATGAATAAAGCGAGAAATATAACGTAAACGTTATTAACTTAGAACTTCAATAAGAATCGAAATACAACTTAGACGGAAGGTAAACGAGCAATAATGAAGAACGCGAAGAACGGAAAGTACAAGCGGAATTTTAAAGACGGAAAAAGAAATGGAATCGAGCCCGACGAGCAAGAATGGACGGGGTTAGGTTCGTCGAAGGAAAGTGACTAGCTTGGTATCTCGTCGAGTCGCAACGGCGGTAGAGCCGCCTGCTACAACCCAACGACGCCCCTAGAACATTCCCTCACCGCATCTCTTCCACGCCACTCCGCTCGTCGTCTTGCAGAACACTCACGAAGAACGCTTTTTACTTCGACAGAACTTTCTCGGCTTTTCTCACAAAGCTTTCCCACTTTCTCGGAAGTGAAATGGATGGTGAATGAGCAAAGGAATGCAAAGGGGTGGCCTTGTATTTATAGGAAAAGCTTTGGCTTCCAAGGGAAGCCACTTCAGTGCAAGAATACTGCAAAAGTTACCCCGGGTTCGGTTAAAAGCTGCTTTATTCGATGTCGAGGTCCAAATGGCCTCAGACACGAAATCTAAAAATACCAGAAGACTCGTTGGCTCGAATACTAGTGAACCAACTTGATTCGTGATGAAGACGGGGTCGTCAGAAGAAAGACGAGCAAAGATTCCCTTTTTAGAATTACTTTTTACTATTCACTAAGATTGACA
This sequence comes from Perilla frutescens, assembly GCA_026008535.1. NCBI lineage: Eukaryota > Viridiplantae > Streptophyta > Magnoliopsida > Lamiales > Lamiaceae > Perilla > Perilla frutescens. The sequence goes on along the minus strand of BRKX01000003.1, from coordinate 12,200,248 downwards.
GATTTTGCTCCCGAGCGTTACCTCAAAATGGAAATCCGTGAACACCAACGGAATCCTCGAGTCATTTCCCATAAGAGGGTTTTGACAGAACAAGACTCGGATCAACGAGGAGGATTTCGTAAATTTCTCAAAATACGAACACACGCAAAAGTTACTATTCATTCATCCTTTAAATATGTTTTTCATCACCGGGAACTCAAATGACTTCAGAATTAAAATCCAAAAATACCGGCATACTCCTTGAGTTAAAACCTTTCTAACGAGACCATGAATGGCCATAAAAGAATTAAGATCAAATTTTCTGAAAAGACAATTTCATGAAAACTGATCCCTAAAGTCGTGACTGACATCTGATCTTAAATAACCTTAATTAAATTTCTTCCTTAACTTCTTAATTATCATTAAGAATCCTCTAAACCTTAATTGAAAATCTGGGGTGTTACATCCTACCCCCCTTAAAGAAATTTCATCCTGAAATTTACTAAGCATGATAAACGATATCAGGGTACTTTTTGAGTAGCTCGAATTCGAGCTCCCATGTTGCTTTCTTTGAACCGTGATGGTTCCAGATTATCTTTACAAGATTGATCTCTTTGTTTCTTAACTTCTGGATCTTTTGATCGACAATGGCCTAGGGCTTCTCTTCATAGGCTAAGTCCTTATTCAGGACTATTTCTTCTTTGTAAATCGCGTGTTCTGGATCAAACACGTACTTTCTCAACATGAGACATGAAAGACGTCATAAACGTCACTCAGGTTGGGTGGTAAGGCCAACCTGTAGGCTACTTCATTCACCTTTTTGAGAATTTCAAAAGGTCTAATAAATTTGGGCCTTAACTTGCTTCGTTTGCCAGAATGAACCACTCCTTGACGGAGACATTTTCATGAACACTTTATCTTCAATGTCGAAAATTAGTTCCATTCTTCTTTGATCTGCGTAAGAATTTTGTCTATCTTGAGCCTCCTTAATTCACTGACGAACAAGCTCAATCTTGTGGACCGCTTCCTGGACCATTTCAGGTCCAAGTATCCTTCTCTCTCTAACTTCGTCCCAATGCAAGGGCGATCTACACTTCCTTCCGAACAGGGCTTCATAAGGGGCCATGTCGATCGATGACTGGTAGCTGTTGTTGTACGTAACCTTTACCAATTACAGTAGCTCTTCCCAGCAGCTTCTTTGATCGATGACTACTCCTCTAAGCATGTCTTCTAGAATCTGGATAGTCCTTTCGGACTGGCCATCCGTTTGAGGATGAAATGTCGTGCTGAAATTGAGCTTTGATTCCATTGCTTCTTGTAGACTCCTCCAAAATCTTGACGTAAATCTTGTATCACGATCCAATATAATCGAGATTGGCACTTCGTGCAATTTGCACAAATTCCCTAACATACATCTGGGCTAATTGATCTAGCCCATCTGTCATGATAACAACAATGAAATGTGCTGCTTTCGATAATCGATTCACGATTACCCAACTAGTGGTATTCCACCACTTAGACTTTGGTGAACCTACCACAAAGTCTATACTACTATGATCCTAATTCCATTCAGGAATTTCTATGGGTTGGAGCAACCAGAAGGTTTTTGATGCAAGGCTCCACTTGTTTGATAGATCAACCCCTTTCTACGAAGGTGACTACTTTTCTCTTCATGTTATTCCACTAAAAGTTCTTCTTGAGGTCTTGATACATCTTGGTGCTTCTGGGATGTGTTGTACATGGCGTGTCATGTGCTTCACACATGATTTCCTCCTTTAGTTCTTCCTTGCTTGGCACACAAAGCTTTTCTTTAAATAAGAGCACTTTATCGGCAGCTTCTGCGAACTCCTGCAAGCTTTCTAATCGTGCTTCTAGTCTTTTCTTTTCGAGAAACTCATTTCCTCTCTAAGCCTTAACTATCCTTTGCCTCGGATCGGGATGAGCGACTATCGCTGTGATTTGTGCTTCAATGATTTTGGTGGTGTTCGCACCTCGATCCTTAACTTCTTAGATTCCTTTCGAAGCTCCTTCTTGACTTTGAACGAGTCCTAACTCTACCTTCTCCTTCCTACTTAGGGCATCAGCTACCATATTTGCCTTACCTGAGTGGTAGTGAATCGTGCATTTGTAATCCTTTACAAGTTCTAGCCATCTTCTCTGCCGATGCTAAGATCCTTTTGCTTGAAGAAATACTTTAGGCTCTTGTGATCTTGATAAGAGTCTCACACTTGGCTCCGTAGAGATAGTGCCTTCAGGTCCTTAGTACATGAACACTCGCTGCTAGCTCTAAGTCATGCGTGAGATAGTTATGCTCGTGATTCTTAAGCTGCATCAAAGTATAAGCAATCACCTTTCCTCTATTCTTCAGCACGCATCCTAATCCTTTTCTCGACGCATCAGCATAAACCACGAAATCTTCATTTTCTCCCTGAATGACCCACACCGGGGCTGTGGTTACATCTTCTTTAAGATCTGGAAACTTTTCTCGCACTCGGACGTCCACTTGAACTTGGAGTCTTTCTTTAATAGTCACGTCATTGGCTTAGATATAGTCGAGAATCCTTCGATGAATCGACGATAATATCCCGCGAGTCCTAGAAAAATTCTTATCTCGTTCATGTTCTTTGGAGAATTCCAGTTGCTTGCAGCTTCAATCTTAGCTGGCTCCACCTTGATTCCTTCTACTAAAACTATATGACCTAGAAACATAACTTCCTTGAGCCAAAACTCACACTTACTAAACTTAGCGTAAAGCCTCTCTCTTCTTTAACTTCTCCAGCACCACTCTTAGGTGCTCTTGATGCTCCTCTTCCTTCTTTGAATAGATGAGGATATCATCTATGAAAACTAGCACAAACTTATCTAGATACGGGTGAAAAACCCGGTTCATTAAATCCATGAACACTGCTGGGGCGTTGGTCAACCTGAATGGCGTTACCACAAACTCGTATGCCCAAAGCGAGTCCTAAAAGTAGTCTTAGGAATGTCCTCCTTTCTGATCTTCAGTTGATGATACCCAGATCTTAAGTTTATCTTTGAGAAGTCACTTGCTCCCTTAAGCTTTGATTAAAGAGATCATCTATTCTTGGGTGAGGGTATCGATTCTTAATGGTCAGCTCATAAAGCTTCCTATAGTCGATGCACATTCTCAATGTGCCATCCTTCTTCTTTACGAACAAGATTGGAACTTTCTCAGGTGACACACTAGGTTGGGTAAAACCTAGATCTAATAACTCTTGCGGTTGAATCCTGAGTTCTTACAACTCCTTAGGCGCCATTCTGAAAGGGGGTTTCAAACTGGTGCAACTCCTAGTTCTAAATCGATAGCGATTTCTACTTGCATATATGGTGGTAGTTCTGATAGCTCATTTGAAAATACGTTTTGGAAATTTTCTTGTGCCTAAAACGCCTTCTATTGCCAACTCTCCTTCCTCTTTCTTCGTCGCAGCCATTTTTCGATGGTATTTTGACTTTTCAGCTTCTGCTGGAGATCACCACCACTTGCAGGCGTAAAGATCGCATGACTGGACCTTGAACGTAAGCTCAGAACTTATCTGACATCATTCCTTCGATTGCCTCTTAATACTTGACGAGCTGAAAAATTACTTTAGAGATGCGCGTCCTACTAGGAGGACACTAACTAACGTTACTTGGATTCTTTTTCATATTGGGACTACTTTCTCTTATTCTTTCAATAATGACTAAAAGGAATATTGCTTTATACTCTTTGCTTTATTCAAAGGTCCACACTGGAGCTCTATGAGTGGAAGCAAAACAAAATGAATGCCTCTGAGTGAGGACTTTATCTTGATCAATAATTCTTTAGCAAGTTCCAAAAGCTGGAAGAGATATAATACTAGGTTATATATATATACTAAAAACATTGCCTTTTAGGGGACTTATAACTCAAAAGGGGGTTCTTGTATGTAGCAAAGGTATGGAAGATAATCAACGATTAGCAACTGAGAATCGTAGTGAATATTTGTAAAGGCGTCAGCATATCCTAACAAGGAAATGCTATCCATAATTCTGGATGATCGAAGAAATATCATCAGAAGATTATAATTTGTCCAAAAGGATAATATTGAAGAAATTCAAATGATATGAAGAATTTCAATTAATATGAAGCTGTTGAAAGATGATTGATTCAATTTACACGAGAATGAATGAGTAGACTCATCAAAACTTCCAATCTTACTGAAACTTTTAATCTACCACTTCTGGGTCTATCTGCTTAACGATCTTCTTCAGGTTCTCTCTCTCTCTTTCTTTCCTTGATCTTCACACATCTTCTTCTTTACTAGGTTGCTATAAAATAGCATGAGTCAGTTGTCCTTCAATTAGCTACACCTGGCTGGAAAAGGTGACATACGTGGATCACTTTCACCTATTAGAAGGGATACAATAAAGCGACCTGATCTATACGTATTTTCTTCTTGTCTCAAACCACAAATATGGGGCATGCCTTGATAACTGGTTGAACTCTTGATCGTACTTTGACAATGTTCTCTTTCCTTGCTTCTAGTTCTAGATCTCCACCTCCTTTGCCTTACAATAACGATCCGGGATATACTTCTGATATAACTTGTACTTGAAACCTTCCCAATCATACTACGTTCATTGTCTCGAATCTATCGTCCTTCGAACGGGCTCCCACCCAAAGTCATTATTCATAAAAAAGCACAACCTAATTACTCATCTTCCGAAAAGACTATAAAATTGAAAATTCACTTCCAAGGAAGAAACCCATCTCTCGACTCCCATTGGGTCTCCTAAACTATTAAAAAGAAAGGGTTGTGATTGAGAAACACATTCTTAGCTCTCGAGCTGTGGTTCGGGACTTGCTTGCCTGCGGCCTCGTTCTCTCCTTTGGTTTCGGCTTGACGTCTTCTTAGCGATATTCTAAAGAATTTTAAACATTGGCGATGCTTGCTCGAATTTGCACGAAGCAAAATAAAATGCCTTTTGATAAGGTCTTTAGATTACGCAGGATAGATCAAGCAAAGCAGGAAAATTACCTCATAAGAGGACTTTTGGTATTAATAAGAAAGAGATTCTTAGTTACATCCGAAAATAGGGCAGCCCTTGGAGAATTGCTGCCATTATTGAAATCTAAGGGTTGATTAATACAATTTCAGTATAAGATCTGGATGAAAGCAGATAAATGGACAAACGGGTCAGCAAGGTGTTCTAACGAAAACACCTCTTTTGTCTACTTCTAAGGCTTAACTATACGCTGGGTCCTCTTCTTCCTCATCTTCATCCGTCTCTGGTACCTCGAACTTGAATTTCCTCAAGCTTTCTTCGGGAAACTGATGGGGCATACACTGTCCCAGACTGTGAGGGGCAACTGGTTGATAAGTAGGGGCCCACTGGTGCATTCTGGAGGACAAAGACTTGGTGTCCTGGATGATCAAGGGTCTCGCTCCTATGGTTCCTTCAGCACGAGGGCACGGTGCTTGAAATCCAGGGGGACTGTTCAAAGTCGCCCTTAGCAGTTCTGGTTCCACTATGAGGGAGGGATTTTGCTCGGCTGGAGCATTCATGTGGCCATACTTTGACTCCCAAAAATCCATCAAGGCTAAGGAGAATTCTGTCAGGTTCCCGATTACAGCATACGTCTCGGGATCACGGGTGATTGTGCTTTGCAGGATGTGATATATTGCTAGCCTTGCAGGGGGCGGTGCTTGCTCACACATGCAAATGCATGTTTCCAAGTCGGATACATTTCCTGGCATTCCTCCAAGGTCGTTCATTTCTTGAACAGGGCGGAAAAGAGACACATTATTCCTAGCAGTCGAACGACGCTTAACCATCTAGAAACATGAAGCTTAATCAGTCTAGCTCATAAAAGGGAGACCTAAGGTTCTCCTGAGATTATGCTATCGTCTAGATTCAAACTATTTATCTTGCATGCGTAGATCCTTTTTGTAGTTGACTTTTACAAAAATTTTGGTGCCCAAAGCCTTTAATCATAAATTTTACGTTTTTCTTTTAACACAAAAATTTGAGAATGAATCAACCTTTTTCTTTTAAATCGAGAACTCTTCTTCGAAACTTTTATCTTTTCTTTAAGACATAGGTTTAAAATATAAATTTTTAACCACTTTTCTTTGTGATCAAGAACTTCTTTCACAAAATTTTCTTCCTCTGAAAGTCATTTTACCCGAATACCTTACTTGGAATTTCATTCCCAAGGTTTTCCCCCTTATCCATAAAAGAGGTAGGCTTGCTCAAATCTTTTCATTTCCGGTATTCAAAAATTATGAATTCAAAATACAAAATCTCTATACTATCAACCTTGATTTTTGTTGAAGATACGAGGGTGATAGCGAGCTGTGGGTTGCTGCTGTAACTTATTACGAAACCATACATATACACATACAAACTTAGCTTAACTTAAACAAAGAGACAGGTCTGCAGAGTTGCAAGCCTGCTCTGATACCATCTGTAACAGCCTGGTCCTCAGATAGGGATTAACGAATGGGGACGGGGTGTTTATTAAGGGATTAATAAATAAAGACGAAAGATTAATAAAGAAGTTTTAAGAATTAAGATGTACTTTTGAAAGATAGGTGATGATACTCGGGTTTACTTGATTAAGAAGGAAACATGCTTTAGTGGAACGGCTAATTAATCAGATACCAATCATGAACAAGCCTCTTCGTAGGTGAAAGGGAAATATACTCGAGAAGCAAGAATAAAACTTATAATGCATCTTTATATATATAGATAATTCTGTCTGGGGAATATTCTTAGAATCTTGATAAACATAGTAGACTTGAACGGAATTCGAAAGAGTGTATCAGAGTAGCAGAACACATAATGGGATTCCAAAAGAACTTAGATAATAGCAAAACAATCTTGGCAGCCAACCCACATCCACAACCACCATCATCCTCAGCATCTCAACCTGAAAATATTTGAAAAAGAGGGCGTGAGCACTAATGTACTCAGTGGGTTTTAATAAAAGCTTCTTTAATAACTCGAGAAATATCCAATAATAAACTGGCGGTATATGGAGAGCAAAACGCAAAAGCCCTCTCCATATCCGCAAAACCTTTTCTTTACTTTTGCGCCCAACCTTGGCTCAAACCTGATATCAACTGTACCCTTAGGCATGCCATAGGATAGAAGAGGGGTTACCTCAAATATCCAAACGAGTTTGCGAGGGAATTAACCCAGCAGTGACTCCTTTAAATGATCAAAGATCATGAATTCTGAGCTCAATCCTGGATATAACAGCTATATTCTTCCTTTCTTAACTTAGCCTTCCTTTCTCAACTTCAATCCTTAATTCCTTAGCTTCCTTAACCTCATTAGAATTATCGGGCTTAGAGCAACATCTGAGGCTATTTCTTTAATTAAGCATGACTTCGGCCTACAAGGGATTTAACGTCACCCTAACATGGCAATCCTTAATCCTTAACTATAAAAGCTTTAACAAAGCATAAACATTTAAATGAAAGGAGATGAACGTAAATAAATATGAATTGCAACTAAAGACAATTCTAAATTTCTCATGCCAGGTATAAACAATACTTTAATATTTATAGCATTTCTAAACATTCTAAACATGCTTGAGAGTTCAATTATAACATAATATCTTCCTTTCCTTCCTTCCTTGTACAGAGATCAATCAGGCAGAGCAAAATATTTTATTAGATATCTCATTTGCCCTATATGCTTCTAGAGCTTATTAGCTAAAACTTTAGATGAGTATAGATTTACCCACCTCGATTACTTGACAGAAGATGAAGCAATGAGCTAAAGATCCTTCTCCGAATTCCTACAAAGCTCACTTCTTCCTACAAAAGTTGAATCATCGACTTAGTGACCTCTTTCGAAGAAATCGAACATCTAGAATGAGTAATAGCAATAACTAACCCAGAGCCCTTAATCTAAGACTTGAATATAGATTGCACGACTTAATGACTTAATAAAATTCGAGAAGAATTTATTTGGAGAAATCATACTTTGATACTCGAATCTTAGACGGATTTAACTTGAAAGGTTTATTTGAAATAACTCGGAAATAGCTCGAAACTTTCTAAATTTAAACTTGGAAATAACTCGGGATTAGATTGCAAAAACACAACTCAAAAGGCTCGAAAAGAGGGTACGAAAATAGTCAGGAAAAATCAGCACGAAACAACACGAGGAAGGGGGGGCGCCGCGGCGCACATAGGCGCCGGCGGGCAGCCCCCGCCGCGGCGCAGGGGTGCGCTGGGGGGCTATGAAGGCTGAGGGGGGTGTGGCACGGCGGCGTACCCTTGTCCCTCCTCTCCCGCAGGGCTCTCTCCCTTTCTCTCTCTTCCGCCCAGTTCTGGGCGATCTTCAACTGGGTTCTTCGTGTTCGTTGATTCTTTCGACGAACACGAAGAACACTTTACCAAAATTTCTGAAAAACAACATGCTTAAAATTAACATGCAACAACATGCTTTAACTTTAAAAAGAATTTTGGCATTATAATGGCACAAACATGATAATTCTCCTTAATAATTAGAATAACGATGAAATCTTTTAAATATAGCTTAAACAGAATTTAACGGAATGAACGAGGCTAATCTCAAGAATAATAACGACATGAATAAAGCGAGAAATATAACATAAACGTTATTAACTTGGAACTTCAATAAGAATCGAAATACAACTTAGACGGAAGGTAAATGAGCAATAATGAAAAACGAGAAAAACGTAAAGAACGGAAAGTAAATGAGGAATTTTAAAGACGGAAAAAAAAATGGCATCGAGCCCGACGAGCAAGAATGGACGGGGTTAGGTGCGTCGAAGTAAGGTGACTAGCTCGGCATCTCGTTGAGTCGCAATGGCGGCAGAGCCGCCTGCTATGACCCAATGGCGCCCCTAGCACATTTCCTCACTGCATCCCTTCCACGCTACTCCGCTCGTCGTCTTGTAGAACACTCACGAAGAACGCTTTTTACTTCAACAGAACTTTCTTGGCTTTTCTCACAAAGCTTTCCCACTCTCTCGGAAGTGAAATGGATGGTGAATGAGCAAAGGAATGCAAAGGGGTGGCCTTGTATTTATAGGAAAAGCTTTGGCTTCCAAGGGAAGCCACTTCAGTGTAAGAATACTGCAAAAGTTATCCCGGGTTCGGTTAAAAGCTGCTGTATTCGATGTCAAGGTCCAAATGGCCTCAGACACGAAATCTAAAAATACCAGGAGACTCGTTGGCTCGAATACTAGTGAACCAACTTAATTCGTGATGAAGATAGGGTCGTCAAAAGAAAGACGAGCAAAGATCCCCTTTTTAGAATTACTTTTTACTATTTACTCAGACTGACAGATTTTGCTCCCGAGCGTTCGATTGACCTCAGAATGGAAATTCCCGAATGCCAACGGAATCCTTGAGTCGTTTCCCATAAGAAGGGCTTGACAGAACAAGACTTGGATCAACGAGGAGGATTTTGTAAATTTCTGAAAACAAGAACGCACGCAAAAGTAACTATTCATTCATCCTTTAAATACGTTTTTCATCACCAGGAACTCAAATGACTCTAGAATTAAAATCCGAAAACACCGGCATACTCCTTGAGTTAAAACCTTTTTAACGAGATCATGAATGGCCATAAAAGAATTAAGATCAAATTTTCTAAAAAGACGATTTCACGAAAACTGATCCCTAAAATCGTGACTGACATCTGATCTTAAATAACCTCAATTAATTTTCTTCCTTCACTTCTTAATTATTATTAAGAATCCTCTAAAACTTAATTGAAAATTTAGGGTGTTACATGACCTTATCTGACTCAAAGACAATGCGAAAGCTAAACTTGCTTAACAGTGAACCAGACACAAGATTCTTACGAATCTCTGGCACATACAACACATTGTTGAGGGTTAGCTCCTTCCCTGAAGTCATCTTCAGAACCACCTTTCCAAGGCCTCTCACATCGGATATAGCAGAGCTCCCCATAAAGAGTTTCTCTCCATCCACTTATTCATCAAGGACACTAAACAATTCCTTGTTTGAACACACATGACGGGTGGCACCCGTATCAACCCACCACTCACGTAGGTTTGAACCAACATGGTTCACCTCAGAGATCACAGCAGCAAAGTACATCTTATCAACATCCATGGTGAGATTTTCCACCATGTGTGTCTCTTGGCTCTGATTAGTGCAATCAAAAGCTCTATGACCAGTTTTGTTACATTTGAAGCATTTTCTGTTGAACTTCTTCTTGAAGTTCTCCTTCTTTGGTCCTAACGCCTTCTTCCCTGAATAATTAAGCTTCTTATTTGAGTTCCGCCTTGAGCTCTTGCCATGCTCAACCACATTTACTTTAGCCAGTGGAGGGTTAAACTGCCTTTTGTCATAGTCCTTGTTGTCTTCTTCGATTCGAAGTCTAACAACGAGCTCTTCAACAGTTATCTATTTCTTCTTATGAGTCAAGTAGTTCTTGAAATCTTTCCAGCTCGGTGGTAGCTTTGCAATGATAGCAGCCACTTGGAAAGTTTCATTCACAATCATTCCTTCTGAATGAATGTCGTGCAAAATGATTTGGAGCTCTTGCACTTGACTGATTACAGCTCTTGAATCAACCATTTCGTAGTCGAGAAAACGACCTACAAGAAACTTCTTGGCTCCAGCATCTTCAGTTTTGTATTTTTTCTCTAAGGACCCCCACAGTTCCTTAGCAGTCTTGATTGAGGAATACACGTTATACAATGTATCCACCAAACAATTCATCACATAATTCCTGCACATAAAATCAGAGTGATTCCAAGCATCAAGTGCATTGACAGCTTGAGCATCAGCATTTGCCCCCAACGTCGGAGCATCCTCTCCCAAAAACCTCGCAAGGTTCAACGTTGTTAAATAAAATAACATCTTTTGTTTCCATGGTTTGAAATTCAGACCATTGAATTTCTCCGGCTTATTAGCATGATTTACAGAAACATTAAAAGCACCGATCCTCACGGTGTTAGCAGCAGCAACATTGTTTGTTTGCTTAGTAGACATCTTTGAAAACAAAAGGTTTTTCAAGTAATAATTTGGTTTAAGATTGTTGGTAAACTTGTTCACTCGGAACAATAATAAAAGATGCAACAATAGCTTATTATACTAATAAGTTGAACAGAAATACAATGCTACTATTACACAATGCAATACAAAATATTGTACTAATAAAATTAACACTAACTATATAATAATATAATAAAACTACAAATAATGAAGCTAAATAACAAGAACAATTTAAATAACTAAGACAATTTAAATAATAAATTAAATAACAAGAGTAAGTTTAGAAAAAATCCGAGACCTGTGAAGATCACAGTTTCCTTAAATTAAATTCGCCCCATATGAGCGATTGATTCCCAGGATACAATGGACCAACCGGAGCAACTTCCGGCGAACTGAGATATGCCCGAACTTGAAATAAAAAATATTTGAACTAAAATCAACTCGAAATTTGGACTCAAAAAAAGCAAAATCAAAAGGATTAAGAAATAAGGAAAATGCCTTTTTCTTAGTGTAAAAAGTCAAATGGGTTAAATGGATATTTATAGAAAAAATTGGAAGGCTTTTCCAATGCATAGCCGATGTGGGACAACCACATTTCTTCCAATTTCAAACTTTTCCCAACACGGAGCTCATTAAAAAGAGAGTTGAGTGTGATGCTATTTGCAGGAGGTGTGGAATGGTGGAAGAGATATTGGAGCATTGTCCTAGGGATTGTCCGTGGAGTTCATTTCTTTGGCTAGTCCCCCCCTTGAGAATCTGCATTGATACGGCTACAAGGGAGATCCCTTGGTCTGTGTGGGTGTAGAAGATTGCATGTTTAGATGACCCTCATGTTCATAGTATTTTCACCAATCTCCTTTGGTTGAACTAGAAGGCACGCAATAAACTGATTTTCAATCAAATCAACACGCCCCATGAGAGATTTCTTGCGGCTGCGATGAAAATGCACAGTGAGTTTCAAGATAGTTTGGTGAGTTTCCCTCATCCCGATAGACATATAATATAAGATAAATGACAACCACCATCGGTAGAATTTTGGAAAATTAATGTTGATGCAGCGGTTAGTCTAAATAGAAATATTGGTTTGTGAGTGATTATTAGGGACTGCAACTGCAAGACAGTAGTGATGAGATGTAAACACTTATCTTCATGATGCGATGCTGATATTGCGAGGGTCTGACTATTCAGGAGGGGGTTATTCTAGCAAAGGCTCTCGGGGGAAGAAAACTCATTCTCGAGACGGATTGTCAGGTGCTTAAGCATTCCATTTCTAGTGAACAAGAGGACCTATCATATAGAGGAGTTGTCAACCAATCTATTCAAGAGGAGGCGCTGCATTTTGAACAAGTTATTTACAGTTGGGCTCGTCGGACGACTAATATTGCAACCCATTCTTTATTTAAGTTAGCAGCTTGCAATGCTGTATTTTCTAATTATACCGGAGTGATGTTGGATATTGTGTTTTCTGGTTTGCCGTCTTCTGAACGGTTTCCTTAATTTATAAAAATACTTCACTAAAAAAAATTAAAGAAAAATTAAACTAAGGAACAAACAAATTATAATCAAAGCAAAAAATGAAAAAAATTAATACAATCAAAATTGGACACCAAGTGAGATATAAAAAGTGGACTAGAGAATCTCAAGTATTTCTAATAGGTGCCTTAAAAAGTTTTTTTTTTTAAAGATTAATTTTATCATGACCACTGTGATAATTAATTGTTTATAGCTAGTGAGGTGGCCTAAACTGTACGGTAACTTCTACTCCCTCCTATTCAAAATATAAGACGTTTAGAGTTCCTACACAAGTTTTAATAAATAATTTTTACCAAATTTAACCTTCATTAATTATAATTGAATTTACATTAATTTATGTGTACATTAGTTTATGCGTTCATTAATGGGGGGTAAAATTGACATGATTTTTCAGAAAGACTTATGTTTTGCAAATAGTTAAAAGAGTAAAAAAGACTTATATTTTGAATAGTAGGGAGTATATAATATATATCTGTGTTAATTTCTAATTGTGACATTTAATTAATTCTCATTTTTATGTAAGTGCATGTGAAATATATATGTAGCCTGTTTTGTTGTATGGTAATTGATCAAGAAGTTTAGAGCACTAACACCTGCCGTAAATAATATAGGGGGCACACTTATGTGAGACCGTCTAACGGGTCTCTTACGTTAGACGGATCTCCACCCGACCCGACCCGGCTATATATATTAAAGAAAAAAATTATTTCTTCCAATTTCTTCCAGCCACGACGCGATTTTCTTCTAGCTGAACGCTCGCGACATCACACCCCCAACTCAACGTGATTCTTCTCCTCCCAACTGAACCGTCGCTCGCTACATGCGATTTTTCTCCTTTCCATGCGATTCCAAATAAATTTCTCTCCTACCCACTCGATTTTGTTCTCATTTCAGTCGATGATTTAATGGATAAATTTCTCTCATCTCCACGCGATTCTGGTAAAAAGTCATCTGCAATGAAAGGTGATGTTTCTTTTGTTTACGAGATTTGTGAATTTATGATCCTTGATCAATAATTAGGTTTATGAAATTATGCATACTATGTGTTCGATAATATGCCTCTGAAGGAATTCATTCAAATTTATATTTTCATAGGTTATTTGTTGTTATGATAATATTTTTAGTACTAATTTAAATTTCAATTTTATCATACTCAGATATTGTTCTACTTGATTATGAATCAAATGATGAAGATGTAGAAACTACATATCTCAATGAACATGAATATGTTCAGTTGCAATCCAGAAGTAAGTCATACTTTACTTCTCTTTTGTGTTTGTTGTAATTCGTCAATTGCATGTAGTTAAGATAGTAATGATACTTCACCTAGTAGCTAGTGATCTTTCACATCACAGTTAGTGACACCTCTCTATTTCTGGATATACAATTCAGTGTTATAGTTTGTACTAGATGTACTTCATATTATATTTAATGGTTCTGTATGTTAGGTATAATGATATTTTTGAAAAATAATTAATCCAACAACTGATCGACTTATATTGTTTCACTTCAATGTTATTGTTTCAGTTAGTGATCACCATGTAGTTAGTAATATTTAGGTCACAGTTAGGTCACCTCTATGTATCTAGCTCAATATTTCAATTCAATGTGATAGTTTGTCCAGGATGCTCAATATGATTTTGATATTTCACATGGGAGTTAATGATACGTCACATCACAATTATTGACACTTATTTATTTCTGCCTCAATAATTCAATGTAATGTGAAAAGTTTGTGCTATATACTCACCATCATAGTTATCATTCGCATACCAATTACTGATACTTTGCTTGTTATATAATGATCATTTTATTACTCATACAATGTCCTATATCAATGTTTACTGATCAAGATCTAGCTATTGGGATTACAATAGAACATATATATTTGCTATAAATGTTAAATTTTTTTGTGTGTGATGACAACTATCTGGTATATATGTTACTGTGTTATTGGTATTTCACCTAATAGTTAATAATACTTCACATCACATCTAGTGATGCTTTACTTAAATATTTATATTTCAGTTCAACGTTTTAATTTTTTATTCTCTATAGATTTTTCTCGATACAAGACACGGGTTATGCTTGTGACATTTGTACCAGAATGCAACCAGTCGATGAGGGAATTTAAAAGCTAACAAACATATAATTTGGAGGATAACTTATGGTTTTCAAGGCTTTAGTTGGAGGATAAAATAACAGATGCTATGCTATTAAAGTAGTCACAAAATAAATAGTGTTACTTCACTACACAGATAGTGATACTTCGTTACATTAGTATTGATACTGTAGTTTATAAGTTATGATACTAAGGCCCTGTTTGGTTGGCACAGAATCTGACTTGGGAAAGTAATCTGATTCCCTATTTTAACATTGCTGTGTTTGGTTCATTTTTTATGTAATATGGAAAGAAATCGCATTCCTCAATATAAGAAAAATTGTGCAACTTTCCTGGATTCTAAAATACCTACTCCAAGTAGGTATTCTTTTTCCTTATTTTTGGCAATCTGGTGTTAAATGATTTCATTAATCGATTTCTTCATTTATTATTATTATTATTATTATTATTATTATTTCTTTATAAATTATTATTATGTTTGAATTCATATTTTTTAACTAAAAAAATAAAAAATGTATTTCTTTCTAAATTGAAAAAATAAGATTTATTATTATCTTTTTTTATTATTAATACTAAGTTTGGATTAAAAAATTTCAATAAAAAATGCGTAAAATAAATAAAATAGAAAAAATAGAAAATTTTATAAATGAAAAAAAGAAATTAAAAAATGTGATACTTTTTTATCGAAGAAATTACGACCAAAATTCGATTATTTTATCAATCATTTTTTTGGCATGTCTATCAAAATTCCAATAATATCATTTTTGACACAACGCTGCAGACTAAACGACAACCATACCATTGTCAATATAGATAATTTTGACTTCCAATTCAATAAAAAAATATTTATATAGATAATTTTCATTTCCAATTTAATAAAAAATATTTGGATCACCAATACAATATTTATCTTAATTGATTATTTTTTAGTCATATCATTTTATTTAAATTGAAATAATATGTTGCATTCAATATCTATAATATTAATGCATATTGAATAATTACACATTATATGGTTCGCAATTTAAAATTATAAATGTTGGTAGTATGAAATAAGATACAATATATATTTTAGATATTTAATTATCTACTCTTGTTTAAATTTAATCCAATAATAAAAAGAGAATCATTACAATTTTCTTGTTGTATTTCAAACACAGAATAAAGATTCTGTTAGTAATCATTTTCCTCAGAATCATATTCCCAGAAATCATATTCCCAAAAAACTTTACTTTCTTGCCAACCAAATGAGCCATAAATCATATTCCCAAAAAACTTTACTTTCCTGCCAACCAAACGAGCCATAAATGATTACTAATAATCCAGGATATTATTTGATATATTGACAACATCATTACTGTTGTTGATATTTTTTTTATGATTTGTGTGTGTGTCTCTCTATTTTTTATTACTGATAATACACGAAATAAATATTGTTACTTAACTACACACATAGTGATACTTTTCTTCATAAATAGTGATAATACACGAAATAAATAGTGTTACTCAACAACATCAAGAAAATATATGTTCAGGAGTTCTAAACCAGTTCATTAACTTCACAGCTAATGATAATGATACTTCACTTAATAGCTAATGAAACTTCCTCTCGTAGTTAATAACACTTCAAATCATAGCTCGACACTTCATCTTATAGCTAATGATACTTATTTGTTCTTAGTTTTATAATTAACTAGCATTTCACTCGTGCGATGTACGAAGTATTATATTGAGTAACATTTAGTCATTTAATAATATATATATATATATATATATACTGAACATGAAATTATGAAGTAATGAATTCTAATATTAAAGTGACTTATTTTTTTTATTTGACGACTCGTGCATTGCGTCCGACAATTAATTGAATTAGTGAACCTAAAATTAAAGTGAATTAATTTAATTTTTTTATATTCCGACAATTAATTGAATGTGTGAGCTTCTGCATCATGC
This sequence comes from Perilla frutescens, assembly GCA_026008535.1. Classification (NCBI taxonomy): domain Eukaryota; kingdom Viridiplantae; phylum Streptophyta; class Magnoliopsida; order Lamiales; family Lamiaceae; genus Perilla; species Perilla frutescens. The sequence continues at coordinate 12,183,664 of BRKX01000003.1, read as the reverse complement.
ATTTATGCTAAATAATTAAAATGGAATTAATGAACCCTAAAATCAAAGTGAAATAATTTAATTTTTTTATACAACAACTAATGAAGTGCACTCGCCCAAAGCTAACACGTTGGCTTGTGCACTGCGCTCGACCATTAATCTATTTGAATTATATATAAACCCAATTTAGATATATTAAACCCTAATATGAATGTAATAAACTGATATAAGCGAAGTGGTACGTTTTAGTGGTATGAGTGATATTTTTTATACTGAATTTTGTTTTTGTCGAAGCGGGGAGGGATAGAGGTAAGGGATCCATTAGGCAGTCTGATGGAGTGTTTGCCTTTAATATATGAATAGTGATTTTATAATGAGATAATATATACTTCATCCGTTTTAAAATATGTATGTTGTTTTAGAGCTTTCCTCCCAATATCAAATAAAATTAAAATATATTTATTTTCCTAATAAATGCATATTTCTCTCTCTCCCTAATAACTGTAGAGTTAAAATTGCAAAAATGGGTGTAAAAATATGTTCAACTACAAATATTTTGACACAAACTAAAAATTATGAAACGGATTGAGTAGAATTACTAAAAGACAATTTTTTTATAACTTATTATAACAAAGAAATATAAAAAAGTAAACGGTCAAAAAAGCAAAGTAGTTTTTTTTATGACATTCTTCATTGATTTGTAATTAAAAATCATGATTACCAAATTTTGAAAATTATACAAATATTTACAATAGTCTATATTAATAGTTCCAAGGGCAAATAAACAAAACAGTACGTTGTGAAAAATGATCATATTTGAGAGTTCAATATAGATGTGCAGTTTAATAATGTCCATTTAATTTATTAGTGATAGTATCTCCTTTCTCATTGCAGTACTTGATTATTAAAATAAGGCATCTCATTTAACTCGCGCGTTTTAATTCAATTTACCCATACAATAATATCAGTCCGACAATATAACTTTAAATTGTAGCGGTAAATATAATTTCTTTGTAAAATCAAACTATATTAAATAGAGATAGAATTATAAATGCATGTGTTGGTGTTTGTCCATAAATTTTAGCATCTGAGATTAAAAAAATTGCTTTCATAAATTAAATTATCCAAATAACTTATTATGTGTCAATACTCTTATACAATTATTAATTAATATTCTTCTAATGAGTTTTAAATAATTTTAATTATTCTAGTATTGGAAGGAAATATAAGTTCATTACAAAAAATGCCCACAATTAAAAAAAATTAACTTGATTTTATATTTTGGGAACTTAATTGATTTTTTTTTTGTCGGTTACACCTATAGATATAACAATATAATTGCATAAATTAAAGGCCTAAACTATTTTATTATCAAAGTTTATTCATAAGAACATTTATAACATTGCTTCTTGTATTTAAGCTAGATCATTTTTTTTTTCAAAGTATACGAAGTATACAATTACAAACAAGCGTCATCCAAAATGGACTACCTCGCTGATTCTAAACAAATATCTGGAATTAAAAAATTGGAAAATAAATGCTTCAATATCTCAAATTTGATTTTAGATGTGTATGGATAAAGTTGAATTTACTTTATTAAATTACCGAACTCCTCATATTAAAATAAAAGAGATTTATGGTTCCCTTGAAATTTGGCAAAATAGAAAGAAGTTGAGTGAATATATATCTTATATCTCGGGATTTTGTTGAGAAAATAAATAAAATTAACCTAATGAACATAGTAAAATAAAGATTATGGAAATATAGAAATTGTTTATGCAAAAATTCCCTTCACAATTAGAAGTATATCTCATTAATGGAAACAGAAATTTTATATATTTCAATAAAAAAAAGCACGTTCATTAATACTGTAAGAAGACTACATTAGTTTATATATAAATTAATATAATATAAAATATTATATAATTAATAATTAATAATATAATATGAAACTCAAACATATGTGAAACTTTGAGTTTTCAAACTCACTCACTGCCACCTCAGCTCATCTTCTCTCTGCCTCACGAACTCAAACTCAACTGAAATCACTCAATCTCATGTGATAGACCAAGTTGGTCGATAGAGGATAAAATATCAAAGAAAATGTAGATTTATTTGTTTATTTCAATATATATATATATATATATATATTCTGGTGGTTGACTAATTATTGAGCAAAACAAGAAGAAGTATCATTAGTTATAAGGTAAAGAATCATTATCTATGATATAAAGTATCAGTAGCTCTGAGGTTAATTAAACATTAATTATCAAACCAAATAACAAGAAGTATCAGTAACATTAGCTATGAAATGAAGTATTATTAACTATGAAGTTAAGTATCATTAGATATAAATTTGGTAAAATATTATTAATTATCAAGTGAAGTATCATTAGATATATATATCTGGTGAAGTATCATTAACTGTGTGTGAAGTATCATTAATTAGCCCTCAACTTGGTCAATAATTCCTTCAATTAGATGATCATGAAATTGATACATAGAAGTGGATATTTTTCCTTTTCTTGACACCATTGAATAATATCAAATAATACCACTCATTTCAAATTTTCAATACCAAATACTAAATCAGAAATGCACAAGATTCTGAGATCAAACCAATACTAATGTTATATGCTACTAAATCAGCAAGGTGCTGTAAGGTTGGGATTTGCGATTTAACAATAATTCTGAAATGGTAGTTCTCTCCAGTGCAATAGTTTAATATTAACTAGTATTATATTATAATCAAATTGGTATGATTGGTAATAATTCGCATACACAATAATGTAAAGCACAACAACTCAACAAAACCACATGAAATATCACACTAATAAAATTATATTATATTACGATTAAAGATTCAATTACTTGGTGGTGAAAACATATTATTGATGCCTCGATATGCATAGCAGATAATAAAGAGATCATAAACAAAAGACCATCACTTGCACTGATTCTAAGTAATGATGCAAAAATTAGAGGCTACAGTGATTCTCAAATTGACAAGAAACATGCAAATGTCAAGGTTATCATGTTTGATTCTTAATTTGCATTTTAACAGTACAAATTGGCAAATCTAGAGACTTAAACCCTACTCTCTCTGCAACATCGATGGAGAAAAAAATTCAAATTTCTCCGAACTACTAAACCCTACTCTCTCAAATGCAGATAGACTTTGGGAAGATAAAAACACTTACGATATGCGGAGTCAACGTTGCAACGACAATGATGATTATGGAAGTTACAGAGGCGAAAGTGGAGGGTTGCAGAGATTTGGGAAAAATTGTGGTGCTGGCGGAGACGGAGTCGAATGTTGAAACGGTGGTGGTGGATGAAGATTGGAGAGGTGGAGGTGATTTGGGAGAATTCCGCAATGAAATCGCGAAAGTAGAGACGGGTGAAGAGATGTCATATTTTTAATATATATATATATATATATATATATATATATATATAATGAATCGGGTCGGGTTATAGATTCGTCTAACAGAAGAGACCCATTAGACAGTCTCATACAAATTTTTGTCATAATATATATATTGAGTGGAATTAATACTTATAAAATGATGATGAAAAGTTAAAAACTATACTAATTAATTGATAAAATTAATAACCTAGATACGTGAGCGTATACGTAATAAAATTGATAGGGGTATGTTTGGAAAAAAAATCGCAAAGAAAAATTTAGATAAACATTGAATTTTAATCAGCCTGAACTGAGGTCCTAGCTAGTTCTAGACGAGGAAACCAAACGATCGATACTAGCAATTTTATATGGGCTAGTTAGTTGGATAATGGTATTAATTAACAGCCTCTAACTGTGTAATTCAATGTAACATTATATACACACGCACACGCGTGGGAGGAATTATGTGAAAATCAATTTTAGTGTGGGAATGTAACTACTACCATATCTCACACTACATAATTCTTAAAAATCAAAGACCCTGATTTGATTAAAAGGACGGTGAGAATTCTGTAATATGTGAAATTTTTTTCGGGTAGGGACATTAACGTAATTCGACAATTCTTATAAAAATTGCGGAGTATTTGATAACAGGATCGTTATGCTAATGAAGTATTCTTCTACTAACGAAGCGTTAATTATCATGATACTAATTAAAATTTTCTAATATTGTTATCGAAAAAATATATTTTAAAAAATAATTATAAACCTAATTCGATTTAATAAACCCTAATTGAATGGAAGAAACCATAATTGGATGAAATAAATGTTGATTGGGTGTGATAAACCCTAAATGAGTCGGAATAAATCATAACAATAATATATATGTTCTATGTTAGTATTATGATTTTGTTTTTTGAGCAATGTGAATACATACACTATTTTAGCATATAACAATACTCTGTCAACATATATTATAAATCATAATTGGATATAATAAACCCTAGTAATCAATTAGGAACTAAATAAAGAAAATTAAATTCAAAAAAGTAATCATTAATCATAATTAGTTGGAATAACCCATAATTGAGATGGAATAAACACTAATTGAGATGAAATAAAGCATAATTGAGATTGAATAAATCATAATAAATATGTACTATGCTAGCATTATAATAATTATTCGTTAGCACAACGAATACATTATGTTAATATATGACAAATGTTTTGTTAGCATGCGTTAGCATAAGTTATCATAATGCTGACAAAATATTATTATAAGTTAATGAAAACATTTACAACCTGAGTATTCGTAAAAAATTATCTTTTATATTTTTCGTCCATATTTTTTGTCTAAACACAGCCTTCCAAGATCTTAAATGAAAGAGTACGGAGAGAACTTTAATTTAATATATTTTTTGCGTGCATTGGATTAAAATGGGCAAATTTTGGTCGTTTAAAGTTTTTAGGATTTTTTTAAGAATTGTCGATGTCATCAATTTAAACGGTCCGTATAAAAATAGCCCAACTTTCTTTATTTTTTGTCTTATTATTTATGAAATTACCACCATCTTTTCTATTAAATATCAATCATTAGATATTAAATTGGATGGTGAAGATGTGGTCCTAATTTTCACACTAGAAAGAAGATTCTATTTGATCTATTCCCTACACCCCTACACACATATGTGGGAGATTTAGCATGCATATATAGCCCTAGTGTATAAATTAAGGGCTCGTTTGCTAGGGATGATAAGAGAGTGATATATATCTACGACACCTTAATAAGTTGTTTGGTTCAAAACTCAAAGCCCTTTATTAAATAAGGGCCCAGTATTTCTAACAAAGATCTGCAGGATTTAGTAGGATTCTGTATCCAACCTCCAAGATGGGATTTGTAATACAGAAGATCATTATTATAATTATTGAACTAAATTGCCCCACTCCATATTAATTAATGTCCAATAATAAATTATCTCCTGCCTAATATATAAGAGGGTATTTTTGGAATTGTAATTATATGGAAAATTTAATACTTCCAACCAAACAGTAGATTATATATGTATATATTTTATAAATATTTTAATACATTCAAACAAACATCATATTGATACCTAATATATAAAAAATATCCTAGTCATATGTATCATATGCTATCTTATACTGTCTAGCAAACGAGCCCTAAGGATAAATCACATCCATCAATTGGTTAAAATTAACGTTCATTATTTATTATAAGAAAATTAAAAATAACCATATTATTTTTTAATACTAAGGGCAGTCATGTACATATCTAATATTTCCTTAATTATTGATAATTCATTCAACCTAAAAATAGGGAGCATTAAATCTTCTCCAAATCTTCCCGTTAAAATCCCTATTAAGCATTGATATAGTTTTTTCTCCAAATCCCCATCTGTGGGGTGTCAAGATACGATATACCTTATTTTTTTGTCATACCTTATATCTTACCTTAATTCACATAAATCCGTACCTTAGTTCGATATACCTTAAGTTTGGTGTGACACATAATGCATATATTTACCATACCTTCTTACGTTATACCTTACCGTACCGACATTTCACGGTATACCGAAATTTTTCGGCATACTAAATATTTATTTAGTAAAAAAACTAATTCATAAATAATAATAGAAACAACATCAAATATCCTTACTAACAATCAAATATCAATACAACAAATCAACAATGAAACTCAAATGCAATAAAAAAAACAATGCAATTATGTTAAAATGCTGACAAATATTAAATGCACGATTATTAGAAGCACAATCTCAAGTTCCAACCAATATTAAAAACATAAATATATAAGTCCAACATTTTAAAATCCAATACAATTCTTGAAACTTCAAGTCTCCAACATCTCAACAAACATTTATGATAAACATACTACATATCATAGTATTGTCTGAAATATAATATTTTCCTAAATATTTATGATGAACATACTAACTATTATAGTATTATATAACATATCTCATTTTATTTTAATTTTCTTGATAATCTATCACAACTTTTAGTCTAAAGATTAAAGAAGAATATAAAATTATTATATATTACATTTGATTTCAAATTGTTCAATATTTAGTTATGAGTTTTGTATCAAATTATATGAAATATTTCTTAAACTTTTATAATGAACATACTATGTATTATAGTATTGAATATGATATCATTTTATTATAATTTCATTTACCATTCATCATAACTTTTAGTTTAAAGAATAAAGAAGAATAGAAGATTATTAATAACATTTGATTTCAAATTGATCAATTTGTAGTTATAATTTAAGTATAAATTACATGAAATTAAATAATTAATTTTCAAAAATTTTATTATAAAACATACTAGGGTCTACGCATTATATTTTTATGTAGTATATCTCTTCATTTTTTTTTTAATTTTCTAGATCATTCATCATAATTTTTAATTTAAAGATTGAAGAAAAATATAATTATTATTTATTACATTTGATATACATTTTCTTATTTTTAGTTATAATTTAATTATTATTTTATATTAAATATTATATTTTTTGAACTTTTACGATAAACAAATTAAGTATTATATTAGTATTTTATAATATATCTAATTTTCTTTTAATCTTTTTTAATATTCGTCTTAACTTTTAGTTTCAAAAACTAAAGAAGAATATGAGATTATTATGTATTATATAAATTAGTTTATCTTTTATTGTATTGAAATAATTTAATATCTTATAATTTGCGTATATATAATTTTATTTTAATTTTTATTGATTATTTATTTTAAATTTTAATTTTATTGATTAAAGAAAAATAGAAGATTATTATTTATTACATTTAATTTCAAAATGTTTATTTTGAGTTATAATTTAGCCATTAAATTAAATATCAAATTGTTACTAAAATTTTATGATAAAATTACTAAATATTATATTATTGCATTGTATTATGAATATGAAAAAAATAATTAATAAATGAAATATATTAAAATTTGGTATTTATCGAAGTACAGTATGTACCGGTATGATGGTATATACCTTCATTTCAGTACATACCGTGATACGGTATTTATCGATATATTACGGTATGCTGAACTTTCAGTATACGTCGGTATATCTTAATTTTGAAAATTCATACTGTTACATTATCGTAAAATTTCAGTACGGTATCATGTCTTACTGAAAAACTGATATACCGTAAATTTTGATACCTTCGCTAATTTTTTGGTATGATATGAACGATATTTCAGTATGACAGTATTTTTCGTCAGCCCTATCCCATCGACCATTAATTCATTCTCAATGTCCATTCAATTATTATTTTTCTTTTTACCTTTTTGGTAATGCTCTTTTTTATGATATATTTCCTATTGGGGTTTTGAGTGTTCGTGACTTTAATATACAGAAGAGTAGAAAAATATTATATAGTTGATTCAGTAATATTTTAATTGCTTCCTCTACTATTTTTCTAATTTTAATTTTTAAATGCTTACATTGAAACTTTATAATGCTATTTTTCATGATGACGGTGTAACTTTCTCTGTGTTTTTTTTGCTCGAAATTGTGACGAAGACCAAAATTGTTCATATTCTCGATGTTTTAATTGTTCCATATGTTGTTTTTCATATTCATAATGATTAAATTGAGGCTTTTTAATGTTTATATTTAACTTTATTTAGGTTTAGGGTATGGGTGTTTGGTGTATTTCGAAATCCTGCCCAATATTACAAAGTTGATGCCATAATGTTTTATTTTCTTCTCTATATGTTGTTTTTCATATTTACAATGGTTAATTTGAGAGTTCGTAATGTTTTTTTTTATGTCGAGGGTAACCCACAGCCGCTATCGAGATGCGCACTGGGTAAACTCCGCCTTTGTGTAATAGCCTACAATCCACACATGTGATGTAAACCACACTTGAAAAAGTGGGTATGTCAGGCTCACATCTAGTAGCCTGCAAACCACACAGGTTGTGTAATAGCTTGCTGCTTAGCTATTTTGTGTAATTTTCTCGTGTTTATTTTATCGTGTTTGTGTGTGTGTTTTCTCTGTTATCATTTATGTTGCTTGAATTTAGCTATGTTATTGTTATTCTTGGTGTGTGTAGGTTTTCAAGTTTTTAAGTTGAAAGTGGTGTTTTTGGACAATCGATGAAAGATTGGAGTTGAGGGCCAGCCGACGCTGGTCAGCAGTTGGCGCTGGGCATACTGGGTATTCAGTTGCCAATGGACATTCAGTTGGCGCTTGCATTTAGTTGGCATGTTGAGCATTCAGTTGGCACAGTTGACGTTGGGCATACTGGGCATTCAGTTGGCGCGCTGAGCATTCAGTTTGCATTTGATATTCAGTTAACGTTGGAGATTCAGTTGGGCATCTAATTAGTGGACACTGCAGTCCTGCAATCTCGGCAAGCTGTGTATCAAAGATACACCAGCTGGCGCTGCTATCCAATGATCACTGGTCGGAGAAATCTATATTCTGATTTACGGGCTCTATAAAAAGAGAACCACTTTATTCACAAGGCTCGAAAAAGATGTATAAACTTGGCTATCACGATCAAATTTCTCTCATCTCTAGCATTCAATTATCTCTCTTCTCATTCTCTCAAGAACATCATCTCTATTTGGGGAAATTATTCCTACAAGCACCATCAAGATTGTCATCAAGTTTATTGTAAGGATTATTTTCTATTTTACTCTTGTGGTTGAATTGATGATTTCTTATGATTTTTGTGGAATGAATATCATTATGATGATGGGCTAAGTTCTCTTATGAGAGGTAAATAATTGAATTGATTTCAAATCTTTGCTTGTAATTGTTGATTTCTCGTTGATTGAATTGAATTTCATGATATTGAATAGTTGACCAATGGTTGATATTACTAAGTAGTTGATGAGATCGATAAAAGATTCTACTACTCGACTAGGATTCTCTCAACATTAGATTGATCGGAAACACATGTCTAATTGTTAATTTAGATCGTATAATTTAGCCTTAAAGGTTTAACCGATTGAAACGAAAGCTATTGAAGTTATCCCTTTTGGTGGAGGTGATTATGTGATTGAACTAATGAAGTTAACTTAAAACAAGCTTGGTGAGGAATCGAGGAGAAAATTCTATGCCATAATATCCTTATCTTTTTATACTTGTTTTCATCATTCTTGCATATTTCCCATTTCTTTAATGTCATTATGTTGTCTTCATTTGACCTCACAAAATAATTGGTTTAGAATGTTTAGGATTGTATTTATTTTATATGAGTAAAGAGAAAAGAATAGTCGTCCTGTTTAGCTTTCCTTAAGAATACGACTTGGGTTAGCTCACCGCCCCACATCGACCCCATCCTATTGCGGGTCGGTTCGGGTGTGCACTCGAGCACGAACACGTGCAAACCACACATGAGAGGTAAACCATATTTGGAAAAGTTGGTGTGACGCGCTCACATCTAGTAGCTTGCAAACCACACATGGTTGGTAAACCACACTTGGAAAAGTGGAAGTGACACGCTCACACTTAGTAGCCTACAAACCTCCAAGAGAGCGTGACAGACCCACACCTAGTGGTGTTGGTAGTAGGATTCGAACTTGAGACCTTTGGTATCAAGATAACATTACTTCACCACTCGACCATCCTCAAGGGGTCGTTCGCAATGCTTTTTGTATATATTCATGTTTGTTACGTTTCAAAGTTGTATCAAATACTATAAAGTTGTTATCCCTAAATTTTACTTGCCCTATCTGCTATTTTTTATATTAGTGATGCTTAAATTGATGTTTGGTAATGCTATTATAAGACTAAGATCCATGTAACAAATTAGAATTAATTTAAACAACCATATGTTTACTACAACATACAATTCATATATAAGTTTTTTGTTGAGAAATATAAGGTTAATAACTAATTTAAATGATGTAAGAATCCTGAAACATACATTTCGTATGTTTAGTAGAGTAATTCAATGAAATTTAAAAAGTAATAGAATTAACAAAGATGCTTATTATACATCTAGGGCTGTAAATGAGCCAAACTACTCGCGAGATATTCGGGTATCGGCTCGAAAAAAGCTCGCTTGAGACTGGCTCGTTTCTTAAACGAGCCGAGCTCGAGCCTGCTAAACGAGCTCGCCATTTTCTCGAGCCGAGCTCGAGCTTGGCTCGTCGAGCTCGCGAGCTAACTCGGCTCGTGAGGTTCTCGAGCTTTTTAATGAGCTGTCTCACGAACTGTCTCACGAGCCGGCTCGCGAGTAGTTAAACGAGCCGAACTCGAGATTGGCTCGCGAGCTGTCTCACGAGCTTGGCTCACGAGTACTTAAACGAGCCGAGCTTGAGCCGGGCTCTCGAGCTGTCTCACGAGCCTGACTCACGAGTACTTAAACGAGCCGAGCTCGAGTCGGGCTCGCGAGCTATTCGATTTAGAACTCGAGACATATACTATTTTTGTAATTATTAAAATATTATTTATTTATATTGTAATTTTTGTCAAATTAATACTTCTCATTAAAAATTAAATAAAATTAATGGTATTAACTATTGAACTGATATTATTAAAGTTAAGAAATCAATGATCAAGAGTAACGATTATATACACAAACATACAAACTAATGAACTATATATATATATAATATAGTTATCTTATTTACAATTCTACATAATATATTTAAATAATAATATGAAATATGAAATGATATTATATTAATATTGTCGAACTTAAGAAATTGAACGCTCAGTAATAAATAATGAGTAATAAGAGAAATTAAGATTGATATTTATAAAATAATATTTCTCAATTCATTAATTAATAAATATGAAATGAAATCAATAATATTAATTTAATATTATCAAAATTAAGAAATATGGTGTTTAACACAAGAGTAGATGAGTAATAAAAGAAAATAAAGAAAAAGGAAAATCAACAGTATATAGTACATAATATATAGATTATAGTCCATCTTAGATTATTAGTTATAACTTACAAGAATATAAGTTATAAATTATAAATTTATAATGCATGTAAAGTAATAAAGGAACAAAAAATAAAAAAATATATGATTAATATTAACAATTTGATAAAATAATACTCATCATTAAATATTTAAATATGAAATGTAATCAATGATATTAAACTAATATTATCGAAAGTAACAAAATAATAATGGAAAAGGAAAATTATCAAAAATTAAAATTAATTAAATGTTCAAGAGTAACAATATTCTTAGCACCAATGTTATATAGTTAATCTTAAACTATGAGTCATATATACTGCCGTCCATCAATTAGTATTCTAGCATATAATCAATATTAGTTAAACTGTATATAATAATAAAAGGAAAAAAAGAAAATTCACAAAAATTAATACTAATATTGACAAAATAATCAATATCAATTCATTAAATAAGAATGAAATGAAATAAATGATATTGGGAACATAATAATTTCTCAAAATTTTTTTATTAAAATTAAGAAATCAAGTTCAAGAGTAACAATATTCTTATTTTTTATCAGTTAATTAGCACCGTTGTATAATTAATCTTAAATTCTTAGTTATATATACTATTTACATTATAGTACATAGTTTATATAACTATAGTTTATATTAGTTAATATGCACATAATAATAAAAAAAAATTAACAAAAATTAAGACTAACATTAAATAACCTAAACTAAGAATAATAATAATTAAAAAAGTTAATATTAATAGTCTCTTAAATAATATAGAATTATTAATTTATAAATTATCTTAATATATTGTAATAGGAATAACTTATGAGTTGTGATTCATGATTTGTGAATCTTACGACACACACTCGATAACTAATACATACACATAATATATATATAAATATAATATATATTATATAACTAATAAACATATAGTATAAATTTAAAAATATATAAAAAATTAGAGAAATGAAAAAAATATAAATATTAACAAATAAATAAACGAGCCGAGCTCGAGTTCGGGCTCGAATTTTAAACAATCGAGCCGAACCCGAGTCGAGTTCGGATTCGGGCTCGAATTTTAAATAAACGAGCCGAACCCGAATCGAGCTCGAGCCGAGCTCGAGCTCGAGCTCACGGATACTTAAACGAGCCGAGCTCGAGCTCGGCAGTACTCGGCTCGGCTCGGCTCGTTTACACCCCTATATACATCACAATGACAACATGGAAAAACTGAAAATTATGGGAAGTAAAGATTTGAAAATATCTCAATGAATTTTTCATGAAAAGTTAGTATGACCTTTCTATTTAAAATAAATATAAAAAATAATTAAAATAAAATTAATCATAGTCATCCATCTAATAAATTTAATGGATATGACTTGTCCCTAATTTACATTATAGGATAATATTTACAATTGATCTCTTCCTTATATAAACAATTGTGATCAATGGAAAGTTTTTTTGAATTTTATTTTATGGATATTTTTTAATAGTTGAAGGTGCTTTTGTATGTATGCCTAAAAATGATAATTTTATATATTTTAATATAAAAGTATGTTGCTATTTACATATGACCAGTTTAACAATTTTATCAATTTTATTTTTGGATTTTTTTGACTAATTGAATGTGTTTTTTTTTTTTGGTTAATGTAATGCTCAATTTATTCCACTAATGCTTTAAAATAACTTTTTAATTTCATTTGTGACAACATATGCTAATGTAATAGATAGTGATTCTAATTTCATGGAAAGTTATAGAGAAAAGGTGGTGAACAAATTTGGGAAATTTGCAACACGTAGCGAAGAATTGGTCATTTGCTAATATAACGATGATGCTGAAACAACAATTAGTTATGAATAAGCAATATAAATGTACCCGATTTCTGAAAATAGCATGCAAAACTTTGCCTACTTCGTTAGTGGGAACCATGAAGGGGTTCACCGAAAAGCAAAGGATTGATGTTATTGATATGGGCTTGGCGAATTATTTCATCCTAAAATCGATGAATTACCAACTAGAATGGCGTATTAGGTTGTTGACAATTTCGATGCTAGGAGATCAGAATTAAAGCTGCAAGACGATTATCGAGTTCACACGTGGATGCATTTGATGTGCATCGTGTGTTTGGTTTTCCAATTGGTGGAGTCCAAATTAAAAACTTCTCACAACCGAACACACGATGCACATCAAATGCATCCATGTGAACTCGATAATCGTCTCGTAACTTTAATTCTGATCTCCTAGCATCGAAATTGTCAACAACCTAATACGCTATTCTTGTAGGAAATTCATCGATTTTAAGATGAAATAATTCGCCAAAGCCCATATCAATAACATAATTCTTTTGCTTTTCGGTGAACTCGATCATGGAGCCCACCAATACAGTAGGCGAAGTTCTGCACGCTATCTTTAGAAATTGGGTATTTATATCTGTTATTCGTACATTCCCAACTGCCATTTCAACACCATCATTACCATATATAGTAGCAACTACCCCATTCTTCACTACATGTTGCAGATTTTGCAAATTTGTTTGTCTACTTTTCTTTATAATTGTTTCCATAAATTAGAATCACTATCTGTTACATTAGCATATGTTGTCACAAATGAAATTAAAAAATTCTTTTAAAGCATTAGTGGAATAAAACATTACATTAGCTAGAAAAAAACACCTTCAACATCCAAAAATAAAATTGAGAGAATTATTAAAACGCTCAAACGTAAAGAACAACATACTTTTATATTAAAATATATAAAATTATCATTTTTTTCAGCCATACATAGAAAAGAAAACCTTCAACTATTAAAAAAATCCATAAATAAAATTCAAAAAAACTTTTCAGGCATCATGCTAAAAAAACATTACATTAACATAAAAAAACACATCAATTGGTTTTTTTCCCCTAATAATACACCAAACTCCATCAATGTAACAAAATTAGCACACAAACTCCATCAAATCAATATGAATTAACCAAAAAAAAAAGCAATCAATAAGTTTGAACCTAAGATATACTCGAACAGCACAAATAAAGGAGAAAAATTGCATTATATTAGAAACAACTATATTACCTTTCTCAACATGCTATAAATTGACAATGCCAAAATATTTTATTTTCATTTTTTCCTAAACATTAAACTTTGCTACATATGGAACATTGCATGAAAGTGAGGCTCAACTCTAAATAATTAATGGATCTTCATGATTCTCATCATCTCTACATCGTTTATCGAGGGTCAATAATTGCAGATTTATTAAACTCTTCAATAAACATTAAAAATTAGAATACAAAGACTCAAAAACCGCATTGTGCAACATAGAAGAAAAAAAACACTCCAACAGCCTCCTTCAATTTTATTTTCAATAACAATATTATATTTGTATAAAGAAACAATAAAACAATCATAAACAACATTAGTTAAAACAATTTATATTTCATCAATACATGTGTTTTTAAAAAAAAAATGCATCTGTATCATATTAAAACAACAGGTGACGTGAAAGTGCGAAACAACAAAAAATGTAATATATAGCATAAAATCATGTATAGTGACTGGGTTAAATACATGCGAATTTACAATCACCACAATTTACTGAATAATTTATTGATTTTACAGTATCAGATAAAAAACGAGCAACAATAACTAATTAATGAATGGGGAGATTATTTATCACCTCTTTCTTCTTCCACACCTCTTCTTGTAAATGCTTTTGCCATTGGCAACGTTCAGCAGATCGAGTTGAACCAAAAATAAAAAGACCCTCTCCACTACCAAAAACAGAATCGACGATTTCGAAATAAAAATAATTTTGTATACCCAAATCCCTAATAATAGTATGCAGTATACAATAGCGCTTTTTATATCGATTTATATGCAAATCAATATAGAAGAATCGTAATCCAACATATTAATGGATCTTCATTATTTTAAAATCTCTGCAAATCGGTATTGCCAACTATAAAATCGTCGATAATTAGGGGGAGAATATACTTTACCTTTCCAAATCCCATAAAAACCGCACCATATACAAAATAATAAATCAATGTAGACCTTTACCCCTAATTGCATTTGGCATTTATAAAAAAACATTTTTATAACTATAATCCTAAATTAATACGGTTCGTTGATCTACAAAAATCAATGAATATAATTCATTCACAATTTACTTGGAAGGACTATGTTCATGTACTAATGCACCCTCATAATAATAATAATAATAATAATAATAATAATAATGATAATAATAATGCGGAATAATGATTCCATGATCGAAATTGATGATCATGCACCATCAAACCTCATCGATCTTCTTTGACATATATCTTGTTGCTAAATGCCCTCTAGTGTGGAATAATGGTATACCGTGCGATCGAATTTAAGGAAATTAAATAATTAATAATATATTCATTATTCATCCGCTCGTACTAAAAAAAAAAGAAAAAATATATACTAATTCTCTTCTCTGACAAATTATCATTTTCTTACATTTTCCATTTTTGGCTATATATTATATCAATCTGTTACTTTAATTAAATCATGTCAAGTACTTTTTGTTAATATATGTTACCATTTTTCTATATCAATTGTAATATCATGGCCATTTGAGGATAAATGTAAAATAGCACATGAGATTCTCTAGTTTAAAATTATCAAACATCAAATTTATTACTCTCTCCGTTTCATTTTGTTTGTTGTTTTAGAATTTTAATCTAGAATTAACAATTAATTTTTTGGATTAATATATCCCTCCCATATATTTATGAGGTTAAATTTGAGAGAGAGGGTATCAAAATATAAGAAATAACAAACATTTTGACACAAAAGAAAAAACCTAAAACAACAAACAAAATGAAACGTAGGGAGTAGTTTTCTACTATTATTTTCTTCAATTCTAATTCCTTTTGTTTTAGTATAATTTTGCATTATTATTTAGGGTTTATTTCACCCAATGAGGGCTTATAATTAATTTTTAGTATTTAATTTATTTTTTAGTTAATATAATTGATTTTTTAGGATTGATTATTCCAAACTTAAGTTATATACTAATTTTATAAAATTTTAATTTTTAACGATAAATATTAATTAGGATTAGTCATAATATAATAAAGGGGAAATGTCAATTTTTTTTGTTGTCAAGGGTAACCCGCAGCCGCTACCGAAGTGCGCACGGGGTAAACCCCGCATAAGAGTACTTTGGTCCCTATTTACCTTTTTGGTCCAAATTGATCCCATAATTATTTCAAAAAAGGTCAATTTGATCCCTCTATTGATCCTACATTGTATGATTTATTTTAGGGGTTAATAATACACAAATCAATTCAATCAAACACAACCACTAAAATCCACGACATTTACATCCAATTCAAATTAATGTATGATTTGATTTCTGAATTATCCAATTCCATTTACTTGAATTCACAATACTAGAGCTCTCTCCCTCTCTCTCAATGGATTCAACTTTCAGAATTTTGTGATATTTTCAGAAAATATTAGAAATTTGATATCCGGATTTTTTCCGGTAAATGTGTTTTATTTCTTTGTGAAAGATAGAAATTTCGTGTTCAATGTACATGTGTATAAGAAGCGTGTATTAATGTGTGAAATAATCTAAGTATGTGAGAAAAATGTGTGTTCCAATGGGTATGGTTAACGTCTGTTATTGAAATTTGTTAACATCCGTTAGTGAAGGACCAATAGAGGGATCAAATTGAGCCTTTTGAAATAGTTGTAAGATCAAATTGGACCAAAAAGATAAATAGGGACCAGAGTGCTCCTAGGTAAATAGTTATATGATCAAAATGGACCTTGTCCAGTCACCTTGGGGATGACCTAGTGGTGGAGTGGTGATATCTTGAGGCCAAAGGTCTCAAGTTCGAATCCCACCAACACCACTAGGTATGAGCCTGTTACACTTGGCTTGCCAAGTGTGGTTTACCTCCCCTGTGTGGTTTGCAGGCTATTACACAGGGGCGGCTGCGGGTTACCCTCGACATCCCAAAAAAAAAAAAAAATGGACCTTGTCCCTACAATAAATTCTATTTTTATGAAAAATATTATTAAAGCTATGCAATTTTGATGTTGGCCCACATAAGTGGCACGTAATTTAGACTAAAGGATCTCATTCGATAAAATAGAGAACATACTGTACCAAGTGAAATCGTATATTGCTTTTATGTGTTTATATATCCCTTATTGTACAATCAATTTTTAACAAAAATCAATTTTTTCTTCAATTTCAATTTCTAGTGCTTTAGTTTAATTATATTTATTATTTAGGGTTAAGTTCATGCATTATATCCAGTTAGGATTTATTATAGTTTTTTAATATTTAATTTTCTAATATTAGTTATTAATTGATTATTTGAAAATTAAATACTAAAAAATTACAGGAAAACCTAATTGAGTGATAGGAACTCCAGCTACATTCATCAAATTATTTCTCCAATATTGCCAGTAATATTAGTACGTGCATCATTAATTAATATAGTCTAAACAAATACATACTGTGCTTAACAATGGAAAAACATGATATATTTTAGACGACAGTAATCAATGTCCTCTTCTTTCATCCCAGGAGGCAATTCCCGCTCGAATTTGTACACAATATTTGCCAATCCAAGTTCCACTTCAGACATCCCAATTCCAATCCCAGGGCACTTTCTTCGGTCTATTCCAAACGGGATCACCTCCGGATTATATATATCTTGCCTACGTTCTTTTGGAATAACGGGTAATATTTGATGAAAATCTCCTCCAAAAGCAATTGTTTTACCTCTGAAACTTCTATAAGCATTTGCTGCATTGGAAACGCACATAATATCTTGTAGAGTCCGATCTAAATGATAGCAAATATATTCGAGAAAAATGTGAATATTCGTCTCGAATTTGTAGCATGACACCTTTTTTGAAATAAAATTGAAATACTAGAATGACAATTATTCAGAAACGGAGGGAATATCATATAAAGAAGTCAATTTATTACATCATTGTGCATATACCACTTTAATATGCAGGTAGAATAAACATAATTGTAATTTCTTTTAGAAAAATTAATTATTTATGAATTGATTAAAATACCTCCACTATTCTATTTTTATATAGTACTAGTGCATTACCCGTGCGATGCACTGATATTTTTGAACATATAATAATATGTATATATATTATTAATTTTAAACATATTAATTTAATAATAGTAATACAAAAAAATTAGAAATTGTCAACACAAAAATTTGCGAGTGTATTTTGTGAAAATACTTTTATACTTAATTTATTATTGTCAAGACATTCCAGTCAACATCATAAAATCTCATTTATCACAACTTCAGTGGTATTTTGCTTTTGGAGGTTGTGTAGATCATTGATTAATCCGAACCCTGAAGTCATTTCAGGTTATTAATCCTTAATTAGATCGGAACAGTGGAACCATTGCAGAAATACGCAAGCATATTGTATGCAATGGGAGGATAACAATTTCTAATAATTTAATTTTTTTTTACTCACACACCCGATCTGTGGTATTGAGGAGATTCGAACCCGTGACCTTTGGTCTTCAAGCAACCTCACTCCACCATTAGGTCATCCCCACCGGGACTTTAATTTCTAATAGTTTGATTATTCGTAAAATGATAAGACTTAATGTTAATACAATCTCCATTATTGTTTTCTCAAAAAAAAAAAAAAAACTTCATTATTAACCAATTCCAAAAAAGAAAAAGAGATAGAGTGGAATAAATAGAAAATTATCAAGTCCACGCAAAATAATGTTATATGTATAATCTCGAGAGATACAAATGGATCCAATTTTTCCATTTTCTTATTTAGCTTTTATTTTTTATATCTCTAGAAGATTGACAACCAAACATAAGGATACAATCTAATGACAAAATTACATATCTATCCGATGTATTGATCAATATTTTATTTTTCAATCCGGACAGACTCCAAATCCATGTCATGAGCAAAATTCAAAGATCTAGATCAACAACATTATTTATATACGATGGCCACAAAATATCTCATGCAATGAGTAGCATCTTCAACTCATCATGTTATGTGAAAAGTTGCTCACATTAACGTGAAAATTGTTGAAGAAACACATCCACAACAAACAATGATGAACTTACCATATAATGGTTCTGAGGTTCGGATGAAGACTGAAAATGTGATATAGTAATATCAAATTCTTCGTTTTGACTGCGATACCCACCCATCAAAATTTCTGGCTCCGTCACTGATCTCAACGTCACAGTAAACATGCGAAGCTCCTCATCCTGCTCCAAAAACTCCATGTCCGGTTCCGGCAGAGTCAACCAAACCTCAATCCCTTCGTTATCTTTCATTTTCATCAGCACAAAAACATCCTCCAATCTCGCGCTAGCCAAACTCACCCAAACTGGCTTCCCAAACCCTAAATCAACCTCGTAATCCCCGAACTTGGACCAATCACTGATCCAAACAACCTTGCAATCGCCACCGTCGGCTTTCAGCGCCGCCTCAACGTAGCTTCCGACCAACGCCCTCCGCCCGAACTCTCTGTCCGTCAATATCCTCGCGCAGTCGCCGATGCCGCGGGCGGCGGCCTCGCGTATCTTCAAAACAAGGCCCGGAAAATCCGTCGCCATTTCCCGACTCTCATTCGCGTCGAGCTCTAGGTTGGAGAAGGTGGCCCACGAGCCGCACGAGTGCTTCGACACGGGCGGAATAGTACGCCCGCGGACGTTGATAGCCTGAGCGATGACGGAGGCTCTTGATTTTCCATATTTGGCCTTGTCGGCGCGGAGGATCGCCTGGATTAGGACGGCAGACACCATCGCCACCCTGGACGGCTGCCTCTGGCTTTCGGTGGATTTCGAAGCGGTGCTCAGGCGATCGCGGAGTTTTGATAGGGCTGTTTTGGTGAAGACGAGCCTCCTGTCGACTATTTTGGTGTTCCGGGTTCTGGATTCGTTAGTCTGTAGAGGAGGTAAGTTCTCGGAGGGGAAGTAAGAAGAGATGTCGAAAACGGGAGTGACGGCGGAGTTTCCGTCTCCACCGGTGGCGGCGTTGGACCAGGCCGTCAGGAATATGCTGACAGAGCCTGCGTCGAAAATTCTGTGGGAGGCGCATTCGGCGATGGCCGTGCCTCCACACTCAAATCTGTTGAGAAGTTAAGTTAGTATTATTATTATTAAGGATAAGGTGCAATTTGGTCTTTAAACTATTACCCAAGTAGCATTTTGATCCTTAAATTAAATTCAGTTCCGGTTAGTCATTTGAATTATTGAACTCAGTTTAGTTAAGCCCTTGAACTATTGAATTTGACCCAGTTAGCCCCTCGAAGGTAAATAATTTTATTTCACTTATTTCTAAATAAATTATAAATATGAAAAAGTAAATATATATACATACCAGTAATAAAAAAATGAAATATTTTCTTATAAATAATTTTAAGGGTACATAATTTTTTTTATTTTTTTTTACTCACACACCCGACCTATGGTATTGAGGGTACATAAATTGTCATTATATTTATCACACATTAAAACATTAAACCATTACAATTGAAAATAGCAACATAGAATCGACCATAATTATGATTATATATATATATAATTATGGTCTGTATTAAACTGATTAATTATAGACGTTAATAATCTATTATAATATAATCATCATTATATGTATATTATATATAATTTATTTAATATAACATATTTATTAGAATATATAGACTTTCATTCCCGGTATCCATATATTATAATTTCATACATACATACATACATACATACAAAAATAAGAAATGAACTATTTTCCGGATTGTATTTATAGTGAATTAATATATGATAATGTGATTTCAATTAATTCATATTTTTCTTCAAATTATGCTAGCTTATATATATTTGGACATGTTGAATGAGAAATGACCGTATATTCATAAATATTTTTGGGGAATAATAGTTACATATTTTTCTTTTATTTTATTTAAAACAACCAAAACAAAAAAAAATTATCTTCAAGTGACTAACTGGGTCAAGTTCAAAAGTTCAATGGGCTAATTGAGTTGAGTTTGAAAGTTCAAGGGACTAACCGGGACTAAATTTAATTTAAGTGTCAAAATGCTCCCTGAGAAATAGTTTAGAGACCAAATTGAACCTTATTCATTATTATTATTATTATTATTATTATTATTATTATTATTATTATTATTATTATTATTATTATTTGTAATATAAAGAGGGAATTTGCGCACAACTTAAATATTGCACATATTTGGTTTGGGACACTGAAATTTAGTTATGACGATTAAAACATTTTAGGACAAGCATAAAACTTTACTTAATTAACTCACATTATACAATCTTAATTATAACATTACTATTTGTATTAGAAAAGATAAAACGCAAATTCATCTTACACCTAGTGCACACAAGACCTACCCAAGATAAAAGTATATCCAATTAAACAAATTAAATTAAAATAAATTACCTGTTGATTTGAATTGCAAGCATTGGGTCCGTAGGCTCGTCAACAGCACCTATTTCGACCGGGAGGAGGAGGAGGAGCCGATCAACCTCCACCTCCCCGTCTATGAGTTGCTTGAGTTGGTACTTGACCTCCGCTATTGAATACTGAGCTCCCTCATCGTTGCAATTGACTATCCGTTTTTTCTTGTCGTATCTACCCGCTAGCGGGTAGAAAAGCGACAGGACTTGAGCCAATGATTCTTCTAAAGAAGTCATTTTCCCTTCAGTGGCACCCGATTGGTAGTAGAGAATGCGAACCACAAACAACGTTGGGTTGATTTCATCCATCACCGATATGTTATAGGTGCGAAGGTGTGGTGGAGTTGGCTTGCTTGGTTTAACCATCTTTCGACTTAGGACATTGATCACCATTTTCTGGCTTGAAAGTCTATAAATGAACAATTATCATTTATATAGACCAATGCCGATGTAGATCGATCGATCATATGAAGAGAAGGAGGAGAAAGAAAAATGGATACACGTAATGATTCTCTTGTTCTAAAATTGTATTCCGTTTTCTATTCCGACAATATTTTAATAATTCATTAATTCTAGCTAGTCAGTTTTAGTAGACAATTAGGATAATTTTAAAACACGGGTGATCTCGTTTGGATCTACTCAAATTTTAGTTGTTCAAGATATATTTTAATTTTGAAGGTATATGTTATCTTATATTAGATGTCATTATTCTTACATTCAATTATTATCTCATTTCAAATTGGAAAAATAAATGCAACTTTTAGAGTGTACAAAATATGCTAAAAAAACTTAATAATAAATACCTGAGTTTGGACGTCAGAAAAGAGAGAGACTAATTTGGTGGAGGATCGGAAGCCCTTAAACTTAATCTTTTTCTTGCGGTTTGATTTGTAGAGGTGAAAGGAAAATCGTGAGTAGTTTTATAGATAGTTGATGAAAAAAAAGAAAAAGAAAAAGAAAACTCTTGAAATGCATATTAATTAGGATACATGCATGCCACTTAACCGATTTACTACTACCCTCCAGAATCTTTCACCTATACTCAACTAACATGGATATATAATTTCAGTTTTCGTCCCATTAGAATAGAGTTAAAATATTTTTAATTCAACATTTGACTTTTTATGGTTCAAAGGTTTATTTACTCAGCATTTTTGGTCCTAAATTTTTATTTTCGATTTTTTTGGTCCCAAACTAATTACTTACTTAACAAATGTTTAAGGATGTTAATTTTGGAATAAAAAAAGTCGAAAAAAATTTTGGACCATAAAAGTTGAGAAAATAAAATTTAGGACAAAAAAAGTAAGAAATTGAGATCGAAATAACGTATGGAGAATAAAAATATGATTGGATGTTTTGTTGGAAAAATGAAATCAACATGCAATATTATATTATATCAAATGATTACAACACATACACTATAGTGTTATCTACTTTTGTGGTCCAAAATGTTATTTTTTAACTTTTTTTACTCCAAAATTAACATCCCCAAATAGGTTTGAGATAAATTGTTAATGTTGGGATCAAAAAAGTTGAAAAAAATGAATTTTTGGATAAAAAAATATCGAGTAAAGAAATATTGAGACCAAAAAAATCAGATGTGGAACTAAAAATATTTTAACGTCCCTATTCTAATGGGACAGAAGTGAAATTATCCCCAATTAATATGATATTATCTATTACTACCCTTGAGAATCTTCCACCTATATTCAACTAATATGATATTATCCATTGTAAAAAGATTCATGGCCTTTTAATATATAGTATTTTAATGAAGTGGTCCAATTGACAAAGTGATATCTTATAATTAAAAATAATAAATTTGAATATCATTGAATCTTTTAATTTAGAGGAGAGTTCCCCCTCATCTTAATAAAGTAGCACATACCACTTTACATATCCAACTAACGTGAGATGTTTAATATGTCCTGACGAGAATCGTGGAGAATATTTTTTTTTTAAAAAAAAGAACAATAGTTGGGTGGGGTAGTTGGGAGCGAACTCCCATTCTTCATACCCTTAATTTTTTTCCTGCAGTCATAGGATTTACGGTTGTACATAAATAGATTAACGCAAAAACTCATGTACATAAGATGTACATCAGACGGTCAACGCGTTGATCGGATCAACGCGCGTTGAGTCGGTCAAAGCGTTGACCAAAAAAATCTTGAAAACGGGCGATACTTTTTAGGGATACAACTGATACTTTTTTTTAATTTTGAATGATACTTTTTAGTGCTTTCATTGATACTGATCTTAACAGTTTTTTTCTTTATTTTTTTTCTGGCCAATACCTTTTATCGATACAAATGATACTTTTGGGCCTTTGAAATGATACTTTTCAATATTATGAATGATACTAATTTTGACTGATTTTTTGGTCAAAGCATTGACCCGGTCAATACGTTGACCGTCTGATGTACATCTCATGTACATGAGACTTACCCGATTAATCATATGCATAACTATTAAAAAGTGACAATTATTGTGATCTCAATTACAAACATGGCAGAAAGTCAAAAGCAATGAACGAAGCCCAAAACATCAATTTCAATTTAATCTCTTAATTTTCTTAAAGATTCCAAATAATTTATTTTTTCAGAATGAGATACATATAAAATAACCATTATGCATTATCTTTATTTACATATTATTGTAGTCTTTACCTTAATTACATCATAATAATAATAATAAAACAATTTAAATAGTGGGGCACTCTATTATACATGTGGTGTATGTCTGGATCAATCAGACTGGCCCAGACTCAATAACAGCTAACGGTAAAAAAAAGTCAACAATTATATGGAAAGAATATAATTCGTGTGGGGGATTTAGGCTTTTCTATTTTATTTATTTGTATGTAGTTGATTGCGGCAATGTTTTTTATTATTTGATTGTTCTAATTTATAAGTATTTTATTTATTTTCACTGTAAATTAAATAATATAGTGTTGCGAAATTAATATTTCATTTGTATCAAGTTTCATAGAAATATTTCTAGAAAAGTGTTGGTAATCATAATTTCAATATATTGATTTGTTATATTTATTTCATTATCCTATAGTTTCAATACATATTAGAGGATGGATTCTTCATTCCCGTCAAATGTTAGTGACGAATTGTTTGTTGATTGATCTCATCGTTCTAACTTTCACTTTCTTTGTTTTGGGTTTTTATCATTTAAATTAAGAGCATTGTCACATATGTTGTGATGTCATTTAATTTTCATTTAATGATTAAAATGAGATTATTTTTCTTCACCCTTTTCTTTGCTTCTTCACCGAAAATACATACTCACATTAATTAAAATTATTTTCCTTTGATTGATTTTTGTGCAAAATGGATTTTCTTAAGCGAGTTATGGATTTAATAGGATTTAAGAGGAGAGAAATACAATTGTAAATTTGATGAATATATACATACGTGATATATTCATTCAATTAGAAAATGGTTAGTTTTAGAGCTTAAACTTAGATTCACATTTACTTATACAAAATATATAATATATCAAATATATGGTCAATATGGAAGTATATATAAATACCAAAATTATATTATATAATTATATTTATATTTACATCAGTTTAAATATTAATTTAATCCCGGAATATAATTTATGTATAGTTTACATTTGACATAACATCAATAGTAATGGTAAAATAATAAAAATCCCAAACCCGCCATTCATTTCCTTTAATAATAAAATAGTTTTGCCCATTAATTAATGGAAATGTGTATTGTTAAGTATGTTTGGAGGTTTGAAAAAAGGTTTAGAAATTCAGATCCCAAAAGATTACAAGTTCAAAACTATTAATTTAGGACTCTAAAATTCATCCATTTTAATTCTATTTAATTTTTAAATTATATTTATATTAAATTTCAACAAAAAATATTCCATTAATTATCTTTTAATGCTGATAAACAATTTATTTAGAATGATTAAAAAAATAATATATGCATTGATTTAACTTTTCTTGTTAGTCATATATATATTGATATTTAGTTTTATTCTTTCATATCATAAACTAGCATTACATCCCATGCATCAGTGCGATGCACGGTAGAGATACATAAATAAGTTATAAATAAATAGTTTGTACAAATAACATAATTAAATTATAATTACATAATAAATATGAACAATTATATATATATATATATATATATATATATAGGGTTGAGTTCCAGAAGGAACCATACCCCATGTGAGAACCGAGAACCAATCTTAGCCACAATTTCGCCTATTTGGACGGCCACGATATGTTCTAAAATTAAAAAAAAAAAAGCGGTGGCATAATTGTAATAACGTCCAACTTCGCTGCCCCTGAATCTTAGTAAGGGTAAAATCGGAAATTTCAATGTATATATGATTCACGCGTGTATTTTTCAATTTAGGGTTTTAGCATTGTCATTCCCTATTTTAGCACTGTCGTGACTTATTTTAGCACTGTCATGACTTATTTTAGCACTAACATGACCATTGTTTAGCATGACAAGAAACTCTCAAACCAGCTTTCTTTTTGCGAAATACAATTTCTCCGTCAACTCTCGCAGAACCTTTGGATGCATGTTCATCATTGAGTAATGAAATTGTTCCAGTAATGAAGGTGCAGAGGCTACAGTTGAACTTGACCAACGATGCTTCCTCGACTTGGCCACGCAATTTGTACGAGTGTTATACTTTTCCATATCATCTTATGCATACAAACAAGGAAAATTCCTCCAACACTTCAAGTGATTTCAAGTTCCTTAAAACAATATCTTTCAATAATGTGAATGGTGAAACCTTGGAGTTCTTCTTGTGCAATTGCCCTCTCCTTGAAGACGTGTCTGTTTCTGAATCTAATGATCTTTCATCTCTAATGGTTATTGGACCATTTCCACACTTTAAACGCTTGGAAATAAGCTTGTACTCTGACCTGAATCAATCGATATTCGTGATGCAAATATTATTTATTTGAAGTACAAAGGCAGAAGGATACCTTTTCTTCTCAAAACTGTTCCTCTACTTGTCCAACTTTTTCTTGGGGGACAATTAATTATTTGCATGGAAGATGTCCTGTCATTGTTTTCAGGCATATTTCCGCAATTATAGACGTTCATATTAGACAGGGTAGGCTTGCAGTTTTTTAGCACTGTCATGGCCTATTTTAGCACTGTCATGACTTATTTTAGCACTGTTATGATTTATTTTAGCACTAACATGACCCTTGTTTAGCATTTTTTTAGCACTATCATGGCCTTTTAACATTGTCATCAAACAAATTAATTATATTTGGATTCCTATTTTAGCGTTGTCATGACCTTTTTAGCACTGTCATGACTTATTTTAGCACTTTCATGACTTATTTTAGCACTAACATGACTTATTTTAAAAAAGTTCAGCTTTATATTTGAAAATATATATCAACACAAAAATTATAATTTTAAAAAAGAACAAAACAATATTTATATAGAAATTATAATATTATTGAATTATTAAGATATAATCTAAAGCCAAATATCTCATATCCAAATAATATACAACATATATTATATATAGGACATTTTGCATTCAATTATGCAAGTAGAAATGACTACAAAAAGTCAGAAATGCATCACTTTACTTCCTCTCATTACGTACAAAGACGTATTTTTAAGTTATAATTAATACATAAATATATTTGTTATATATTTACACACACATTTATTTCATAAATATAATTATTTGATTTTGTAGGCTAATTCGGGGAGCCATATATCACTAATTAATGTTTAGATTTGAGCATGAAACATTGAACCCCACGTATATTTTAGTCAATTAATTTTGGCATTTCACGTAGATTAGGATTTATATTAGAAAACGAGTTATTCTTTTAAATCCCTATATTATTTTTATTTAATCAAGTTTGAGATTTTTCATAATATAATATATACTATATTAATATATAATCGTGAGTTGTGATGCTAAAATACAAAATGTGTACATATTTGATATTGGAGTGAATATAATCTTTAAATTAAAATTCTTCTTTCTACATTTTGATATATATTTTCAAATATAAAACTGATAGTGAAAAATTCAAAATAACAGCTTAATCAGCTTCGTCAACCTAAGTGCTAAAATAGTTCACAGTAGTGCTAAAATAGGTTACAACAGTGCTAAATTAGATCACAGTAGTGCTAAAGTATATGGCAGTGCTAAAACTGTTCACAGTAGTGCTAAAATAGGTTACAACAGTGTTAAAATAGATCACAGTAGTGCTAAAATACACGTTAACAAAATTATCATACAAAAGTAACACAAAAGAAATAATTCACAAAAGAGATAGCTACACGAAAGAAGAGACACAATAGTGGTTGTTCAATTGTGTAAGTTGTGCATTTTGATCACTGACATTTCATTGAAATATGTATTGCTGTAGTTACTGGGTTGAATAATTATGAAAATTGCAATCAATAGTTGTGCATAATATGCATGAAGTTAGAGTTGAAGACTACTAAATTGAACTCCCATTAAATGGTAAAACACATATGCTGTGTGTCTCTGCATGAAATTTGGACTTTCAACAGAATCTTCATTAGGAAAATGAGGAAGTCGCCTTGGTGAATTAGAAGAAAATCTTGGTCCTAACAGAGAACGTGTTATACTGTTACCATAAATCATACTTAATAATGTCATTGTCTTATTTGTTGGGAGAGCCTATATAATATTACATCAATTTTAGTTAGTACCATATTTAATTTGATCACATGCTCTGGAATTTGTGATATTTACATAGGTTATTTGTATGAACAGAAGTGCTAAAATAATTACGATGCTAGAATTACAGAATGAAAAGAAAAAACATTACAACAGCTCATCTGCAGTTGCAGTTGACTTTTTTTTTTTTATAAACTCATGACATCATATCAATAAGTAGTCTTCTGAATTGGTTCTGGTATCATTGTCGACGCATACCTTTAGTTTCAAAACTTGTTTACATTAGACAAGTAGTAACAGACTAATCAGCAGCTTTGCAAAAACGTATAGATTGGGCTCACCATTTTCCTATGAAAATCAGATTTTGATTTTCTTTAGCTCTGCCACAACTTCTCTCATGTTAATCCTATCTTGAGGTGATTCAGCGCAACAATTTAAAGCCAACTCCAATATCAATGATACGCATTGCATATTCTTCTCCAACTTTTTCTCATCAAGATTCATCATTAAATTGGCATCAATAACATCATATGGTGACTCTGGAAGCAGTCTTTCGACCCATCTCTTCAAGCTCAAATCTCTGGCAAACATATAATCACTAGACTTCTTCCTCGTAAAAATCTCCATCAAAATAACAGCTTAATCAGCTTCGTCAATCTAAGTGCTAAAATAGTTCACAGTAGTGCTAAAATAGGTTACAACAGTGCTAAAATAGATCACAGTAGTGCTAAAGTATATAGCAGTGCTAAAATAGTTCACAGTAGTGCTAAAATAGGTTACAACAGTGCTAAAATAGGTCACAGTAGGGCTAAAGTACATGTTAACAAAATTATCATACAAAAGTAACACAAAAGAAATAATTCACTATCTAATCTACCTACAGGTGGTGGTGGCATGAACAATAAGTGCTACCTTAATTTTGAGCAGGAGCTTCAACCATTGCTGCACCAAAATTACCAATTTGCTCAGTCTTGGATGCAAAACGCACCCCTGCCAACAACCTTGATGAAATTGCACAAATTAAGATGAGCATATTTAAACGTGTAAGATTCACTCCATCTTGATAACAAAGTAAAAAAGATCTGTGAGTGCCCGCCATTATCTAAAAGCTTTGGGAAGTGGATAGAAAAGAAGGTCACAGAGAAAGTCGTCGGTCGGAAAAAATCCATTGTGGATTTTCAGGTGAAGAAGCCGCGGAAAGATCTGCAAAATTTCAGCTGGAGCTCCTCAGATTTGAGTGGCGGCGGCGCCACCGCCTCCGCTGGCTTTTTCTCCTCGTCGAAGGCGGAGACATTTTGTTGAATAATTTTATTCTGAACCGGATAATTGAAATTGGAGGTTTGCTGAGTTGTAGAGAGAGAGATGTTGGAATAGCTAATTACAAAAATAACCCTAGTTCATTAAAAACTTGATAATATTACGAGATTGCCACCGCATTTTTTTAATCTGAGAACAGATCTTGGCCGTCAAAATAAGCGAGATATGTGGCTGAAATTGATTCTCAGTTCTCACAAGGAAGTGTGGTTCTCACATGATCCCATCTCTCTCTCTCTCTCTCTCTATATATATATATATATATATATATATTCAAGTTGATTCACTATTTTATTAGCAGACAATCCGTATTCATAAATAAATTTACATTTTTCATTCATTGTGCTCAATAAAATAAATATCATACACCCCTGAAATCCATTACAAATATAATTAAAATCATTTATAATTCTAGTTCTAATGAGAAAAATTAAGAAGAAAATGATACAACACTATAAAACATATTTAAGAAAATTATGCATCTACATCATCCTTTCAGACCGTGTGAAGTAAATATATTAATCATCGATGGACAATTGTCACGACTTGAGCAACGCTTTCACAATTTGATTAATGCTTCATCATCATCATCATCATCATCATCATCATCATCTCTTTTATTGTGGCATAACGAACTCCATTTTTGATATTATATCAATATGTCTCCTTACACACGTGTATGAATGTATTAAATTATATTATTATAAAAAAATATTGATCTAGTATTGCACCCCGTGCAATGGATGGTGAAAGATATATAAATAATTTATAATAAATACTTTGTACAAATAAAATAATTAAATTACAATTAAATAATTAATAGAAATAATCATAAAATGTATAAAGAATATAATGTTATATAAGTCATAATACTTAAAAGAATGATAATTAATATAAACTTACGGTTCACTGCAAAAGAAAAAAAATAGTTGTTTAGAAAATTCACATGTAAATCAACAATTTAAAGACCATATAATTTTTTTCATCTTATGAACAAAATAATTTTTGATAAAAAATAGTATTTTTACAAAATAAAAATAATAATTTATAATATTGAAATTCTAGTATTGAATGACTATATAATATAAATATTATTTAATTAATAAATATTTTATTTTTATTTATAGAAAGTGCATTTAGGCGGAAAATTTTATTATTACTATTTATAGTAACTATCTTACTTTCAGATATAATATATATATATATATATATGTGTGTGTGTGTGTGTGTGTGTGTGTGTGTGGTATCTGGAACATATAGTTCCTACGGAATATTTTTTGCTGAATTATATTTGGTTCCTTAAAAAAAATAACGAAACACACTATACATCTCAGTTATAAAAAGATAAAGTATGTTTCTGATTTTTTTGGTGAATTCAATTGAAGTCGTGTAATGTTGGAATTTTTTAAAATGCATATCTATCATGCAACAATTTTGTAAAATAAAACAAAGTCTCTCATTACACTTTGAAGCCCAAAATATGGCCCATCATACCTTCAGACGAGTAAGTAAACCCAGTACAAGAAAATCAGTGAATTCCAGTGGATTTATTTCCATTGGAAAGTCCCACGTATATTTGAGTGGATTCTAGCGGAAATAACCCGCTAGAATGATTTTTATTTTTTTTTCGATTTTTTTCATGTTTTAGTGGTTTTTTTTCCGCTGCAAAGTTTTAATATTTTTTATTTATGATTTTTCCGGATTCCAGTGGTATTTTTTTGTTGGAATATTTTAATATTTTTTATTTTTGTTTTTTTTTCAATTATTTTCTATATTCCAGTTGTATTTTTTTGTTGAAATATTTCAACACGTTTTATTTATATATTTTTTTTAATCTAGCGGTATTTTTTCTACTGGAATAGTTTAATATTTTTTATTTTTATTTTTTTCCAAATTCCAGTGAAAAATTACGTCAAAATATTTGTTTTTTAATTTTCATTTTAGTATACAATGTTTATTAGATATTATAAATCAATAGAAATAATACATAACAAAATAACATATTAAAATGTAATTTAGTCTTTTTAACTTGATAATGAATATTAACATTTTTAATTACAGGAGAAATATATACTTATATATAAGATAAATTGATCATAAAAATATAAGCTAAGCTTGAGATTTATATAGATAGATCTTATTCTTTTAGAACTTATAAAATTACTAATCAATTAAAGTTTATAAAAGTAATATATTAAATTTAATATTAAGGTTAAAAATTATATATTGTAGTGAGTTAAAATATTTTTAAGCTAAAAATCATAAAATTTTATAAGTAATTAAGTGTTATACTGATGCGATATTATTTTATAGTTGTTCTACACTTATTATAAATTTTGTTCAATCTATAATCATAATATGACAGTCTTCTAAATTTAGAGTTTGATTAAATTAATTTAGCACACATATCGTTTATTTAATGTATATGTAATTTACGCAATTAATCATTTAAAGTTTTATATAACGAATATAGATAATGAATTTTAAAGTTGAAAACTATGTATTGTAGCGACTTGTGAAAATTTTCAGTTATGAATCGTAAGATTAGTAATTCATTGTTACACAAATATTATTTTATAAATTTTCAACACTTATAATAAGTTTTTTTTAATATATAATTGCAATACAAGTGTCCCTCCTACATTTTGAGTTTTAACACTAGTTAGTTCGGTATTATAGTTTACTATAATATATAATATATACAAATAATCAGTTAAAGTTTATTAAGCTAACATAGAAAATCAAATTATAAAGTTTAAAATTATGTATTCATGTGAGTTATAAGTTATAAGATAATGCAAGTTATGAAGTATAATTTTTGTTACATCTCTATATAAATATTATAAAGAATAATTGTTATAAATGAAATATATATTAATTTGTAATCTTGATTAGATTTTTTTTTTAAAAAAAATATATTCAATACCACCAAATAAAAAACATATCATTTGAAATTTTATAAATTAATCTAACAAATGTAATATTAAAAGTTTATAAATCATGAATTATACAATAATACATATTATATAAGATATACACTTAATATATAATAAATATAAAATACTACCTTCGTCCCAATAGTAAGGTCCCCCTTCTATTAAAATAGAGAGAGTAAATAATAAAAAGGGGGACCTTGCTATTGGGACGAAGGGAGTATATAGTATTATTAATGAAATAATCATTTGGTGCAGACGCTAAAAGCTTGCACACTTGTACGAGAGGTCTCAGGTTCGAAACATAGAAGTAGCAGTGGAAGGGGGATTTTGGCGTGATTTGCACGCAGGTTGGGCGGGCTTTCCTTGGGCGGGGGTGGTGCCCAGGCGGGGAAGGGGAGAGGGGTTAATAAATTTTAAACAATTCCAGCGAAAGAAAAACACACTGGAATCATGTTCCAGTGAAAAAAAAAACTACTGGAATAAAATTTCCGCTAGAATTGCACTGGAATTTTTCAATTCCGCCTCACTGTTTTCTAGTGTCCGAGATGCTCTGGAATTGATAATTTCAACAGAAATTTAGCCTATTCTAGAGGAAGTCTGTGTGCTAAAATTTGTTGTTTCTCTTGTAGTGACCCACTCTGTCTCGAAAAAATAATTACGCGCGAAAAATTATCATTCATCACACTAAAAAGTGTTAATTATGCAAACGTTGGGTTTTGAAGTGTTACTTTTTAAACTTTGCGATAAAAGTATAAAAATGGCTAGATGTTGGTACTATGTATAATTAATCCACACACACACTTTCTTGTGAAATTCGTTGATGTCATTGGCTCGAATTGTAGTTGAAAGCTTGGTGAGTGTAAGTTTTTAATCTTCAATAACATGGGCATATATTATATTTCAATTTTCATATGATTCAACCATTTTTTTTAAACTTTTGACATAAGTTTTGTGTTTCTCATCGAATAAGTACATAGAAAATAGTTTTATTATTTAGAATCTATTTTTACAGCCTTAAGCTTGCTGAAAATGGGCATATGATTCAAGAATTTAAGATATTGGATCGATTTTTATGTGGTTTTTCCAAATATTTTAGTAAGTTTTCATTTGGGGAAAAATTTATTTGTGTTGACAAACTATTTGGGAGGGCATGTTTATTTTTTCATAAAAGAGATTATTCATTCATTTAGTATCGTATACTATATTCTATCTTATTATAGATTTTCCGCCAAGCTGCAGCAATGATTGTATTTTGTATATTTCGACCTTCAAATCTCCATCAACATAGCTGGAATTTTGATATGTTGTTCGTCTCTTCACGTAGTTGATGTTAGCCACTGGAATCGCTCGATTAGGTGTTCGGAAGTCAAAAACGAAGACATGCAAAATTGGGGCTTCTAGCTGTAAGTTTTATCATTAGTGTAGCAGTCGTATTTTATCATTTTCATCCCTTAAATATCATCCATAAATTCTGAAATTTTAGTATGTTTTTCCTCTAATTATTTAGTTGATTTTAGGATCAAGAATTTCTCAATTCGGATCTCTAAAACTCCTAAACGAAGCTCGACTATTTTCTTGGTGGTTTAATTTTCGTAACTCACCAAACCCATTTATGACATCTTTTTTCCATAGATCCAGCCATTATATTTCTATGAGATCTACATCATTATAAACTTAACTCTTCAAGCTTTCCAGAATAGGTCTCGATTCGTCGATATGATATCATTTGGTCTATCAAAGATACATCGCAAATCGACAAGTCAAATCTGCCGCAGAAATCGTTGTGTTGCGAGTGCAACTTCGGAGGCTATTTTTCGTCGATTCCTCCATTCTCTTGATTTGATTTTTGGACTGCACAATCTTTTCATATCAATCTTTCCAGACATATTTTCCAATCCATAATTCGATATCATTTGTTCTTACGAAATCGAGTCGTAAGTTTCCCAAAAACCAACTTGTTTCCGACAGATTATGTCATATGTTAATAATGCTGAATTTCATGCTCATTTACAGTCGTTATACATTATAAAATCTAAATCCGTTTGTTGCATTGAAATCTTTGTTTCTTCTAGTATCAAAAATTGTATTTTGAGTGAAAATTCATTGAGTATGGAGCTTGTTTGAGCCTCAAACTTTTTGACGAAAAATCTGTTCCGGGAACAGTAAACAGTATCTTTTCCGGCTGATTTCAGGCAAGGATGATCGGAATTTGTCTCCGACTCCTTCTAACGGATTGTAGGTCCCGTCGTGACGGACGCGTGGCCGCTGACCGTGTCTCAATCCGATTTGAATTAAATTTCCTATGATTTTTTGAAGTTTCTGTCCTGTTTTAAGTCGTTCCATTTTACGTCAAATTTGTTTCAAGTTAATTGAAGAGTATCGTAAGAACCTGTTATCAATTCGTGTTGGATTTAAAACCCGAGAATTGCGCATGCCCAGTCGAAGTAAAACTAATAAAGCTCTAACTAAATTAAAGTGAATATTAGATTAATTCCGGAAGTAGTTATTGATCCTAAAGCAAGATTGATCATTGTAGGACTTGCTTGACTTACGAGGAAGGTAAATGGTTAAATCTCGAGATGGTTAGAGCAGCTTAGCCCTAGGAAAACCCGGAAAGGAACTCCGGATCGTTGCTTCGTCTCCAGTACCGTATTTGAGTGTTGGATCCTTGTTAGGACTTCTGTATGTATAAGGTGGGCTATACTATCTTTGCAAATTGTATCTTTCGAGTTATTAAGCTCTACTTTGTTAAAATTGTATACGTGACTATCTGTGTTAAATATTTATGTGCTACTGTATGTTGTCGGAGTCTCATAAACCAGCGCTGTGTCAATGTGAGTAGCTACAGTGCGCATGCATTATTCGTCATGCCCTATTCCTTGTCGGTGAGACTAAAATGAAACACTTATTGGTTACACTCATTGGTTATACTCAATGGGTATACTTTGGTCATACTCAACTTTACGTGTTGGTGATGTAGTACGGGTTGCGGGCAATGACTGGTTATACTCTTAAGCGCTTCACGATAAAATATTTTGGTGAACTTAGGTTGCTTTCAACTTTAAAACCTCCTAAGTTTCACTACCTGCATGGACACAGATAGATTACTCTTAGAAAATAATTTTCATAACTCAAATTGTGAAAACTTGCCCACTTAGTGCATTAGTACTCAACCCAAATCTTTTCAAACATTTTCAGATCAGTAGGCTGGAGCGTGGAGCGTGGAGGTGACGAGGCTCATAGATGGGCTTTTGTTATTTACTTATTTCCTATTATCTCCTTTTGTTAAATATTATGTTGCGAATTAAGCTTCCGCACTTATGCTACTCCTTAGTATTCTATTAAGAATTGAGCTTCCGCACTTATGATACTATTTTGCTAAATGCTAAGAGCTCTGATCTTGGTATTATGGATAAGTATAATTTATTATAAAGCATGTTTGGTTGTTTTGAGTCTTCTGTTGAGGTTTCGTTACTTAAATTACCCCCTTTCTTTCCCGCTTCTTAATTCCGACCCCCGTGGCGTCCATTTCCACGGTCTTTCAGGATCGGGGCGCTACAGAATATAGATGTTAATTTTTTTTTAGGAAAATGTTAATGAATTTATGTTCTGACATAATAGGTAACAATGTGCTCCAACATGGTGAGTGTTAACACCATCAATGATGGGAACACAAGTGACATGCTAGGTAGAGACTTTGATTTGGACGAATAAAGTGCACCAAGCTTGCAGCAAAAGAATAAAAGAAAACTAAGGTGAGGAGTTTGGTTACACTTTGATATCATTTCATCGACTATTGATGGTTTGAAAACTTGTTGATGCAAATTTTGTGGACATGTTTATTCTATGATTTCAAGTAAAACTGAGACTGGAAATTTGAAACGCCATTTAGAGACCTATTCAAGGAAAAACTCATGAGTTGTCGGTCAAATGTTATCTAAATTTGATAATGAACATTTCCAATAGTTGTTGTGTTCTGTTGTGATTGTTCACAATTTACCTTTTCGATTTGTTGAATATGAACGTATTAGAGCTATTTTTGAATACCTTTGGGGGGGGTGTGAAACTCATTTCTAGAAATAAAATGAAGCCTGATATCTTAAAAATGCACGAAAGAGAGAAAATAAAGATTAAATCTATGTTGGTAAAAGCACCTGGTAGAGTGAGCTTAACTTCTGATTGCTGGAGTTCCATTACGACTGATGGTTATATTTCTCTAATATGCCACTTCATTGATGAATAATGGGTTTTACAAGAGAAGATGTTAAACTTCTCTCTCATGCCATCCTCACACACTGGTGTAGCATTATCCAATAAGTTATTTTCGATGTTGTCTCAATGGGGAATTGAGGACAAGATATTTTTCTTTGACTTCGGATAATGGTAGCTATTACTAATGATACATGTGTCTATTGAGTTGCTCCAATCACAATTGGTTTTGAATAATGTACATCTTTGTGATAGTGAATTTTTTCATATCAGTTCTTGTACTCATATAATGAATTTGGTGTTTCAAGATGGTTTAAAGGACATTGATATGGTTACGGGTAAGATTCATGATAGTGTCAAATATGTGAGATGATCACAAATGAGGAGGCAAAGGTTTCTAGAATGTGTAAGCAAGGTGTCTTTGAGTAGTAAAATGAGATTGAAGCAAGATGTGCCTACAAGGTGGAATTCTATATTGTTGATGCTTGATAGTGCTTTGTATTACAGGAAAGATTTCATGAATTTTCAATTAAGTGATACTAACTACAAACATTGTCAGTCTTTAGCTGAATGGGATAGAGTGGAAAAAATTTGTGGTTTCTTAGGTTTATTTTATGAAGTCACAAACTGATTTTTCGGAAGTAAGTACCCAACAACAAACTTATATTTTCATCCAATTGTCATGTGCTATGCTTCATTGAAGAAAAGTGTGGATAGTAAAGATGAGTGGATCAAGAAAATGACTATAGTGATGTTATTGTGCTAGTTTGATTTCAGTTTGATCTTGACTATAGCTGTTGTCTTTGATCCTTAGTATAAGCTTCAATTTGTTGACTTTCATTATAAGAATCTTTATAGGGCTGCTTCTAGTTAGTTTGTGCAAGTCAAAGAGAAATTGAATGTTTTCTATGAAGAGTATGGTAAGACTAAGACTTGCACTCGCAAATGTGATAAAGATGTATTAATTGATTCAAGCGCCGACTTCTCAAATGAAATGGACGATGAAATGATGGAGGTAAATTGCATTGTATACAATTATCTTAGTTGTGCTATTAATTTTACTTATTTTTCTTACTTACTAATTACTTTGTTTTGTTCTTTTCATTGTAGGAGTTTAATGTTTTAGATCATGAGTTTGGCTTAGGTCAACAAATATCAAAATTGAAACTTTATTTGGCTGAACCAAGGATGGATGTCAAAACCAAACTTCATATTCTTACTTATTGGAAAGGAAATCAGTATAGGTATCCTATTGTTGCTTCCATGGTACGTGATATTTTAAGCATTCCTATAACTATAGTGAGTTCAGATCTATTTTTAGTGATGGTTTAAGAGTTCTTGATCAATATCGTAGCTCTCTTAAACCAAGTACAATGGAAGCAATTATTTGTACCAAAGATTGGTTATTTGGCTAAAATGTATTTATTTATTTATTCAAGTGTTCTTTATATTGGTTTTAACTTTTCTACCTATTTATATAATTTATTTTTCTGCCTTCAATTATATTCAAAAGTGTCGAGCAAAGATGAACCAACTGAAGAGTTAGCAAAATATATCTTGTATATGAAAATTGATGAGCATAAAATTCCTTCATCTTCAACTCATGCTCATCCATGGAACACGTTCCTGAAATTAACTAATGAAAGATTGAAAGGTAAATTTCTAGAATTTTCAGTTCTTTCAATTTTTGTAAGTCATTAGAATTATAAAGTAATCTTTTCTTTTTCCGGTCAAATTAATAGGCAAGTTGTTGTTGGAAGTTGGCACTTTGAAGACTTAAAAGTGAGAAGTTGATCTTTAGTTGATTTCATATCAAAATGATGTTGGATTGTGGATTTTGAATTGGGAACTTTTATGTTTGATTGTGGATTTTGAATTGAGAATATTGAACTTTGAAATTTGTGGTGAATTGGTGTGTTATTTCTTAATATGGATTGATGGTTAAGATTGTAAGGTTAATCAAATAATGTACTGCTATTTAGTAGTCATTTTTTATCGTGTTGTTATCGTGTTCTTATCATATCATGTCGTGTCAGCATGATAACAAGTTGTGTTTATCGTATTCGTATTTGTACATAACGGATCGTGTTCGTAGTCGTGTCAAGCAGATCCTTAACAGATCGTGTTTGTGTTTGGCCTTATCATGCCGTGATGTTATCGTGTCGATCGGTTAACAACCCGACACACATGAACTGGCACTCCTAGATCTAATCAAATGTATGGTTAGAATTCATTCCTAAGTTCTCATGTGGGGATTGAGTTCTTATTTGATCAATTCCATATATACATATATATATATATATATATAGGGGATGAGTTAGGTGAAAATCAATTAGTGTGAGAAATAGGACCGCATCTCACCACATAATCCTAAAAATTCAAATGCCCATATTTGATTAAACGGACGGTGGCAATTTTATAATATTTAAAAAGTTTTTCGAGTGAGAACATTAACATAATCTGGTAATTCTTATAAAAATCGCGGAGTATTTGATAACAAATTGTTATGATAATGAAGTATTATCATCAATGCTAACGAAACATTATTATCATGCTAATTAAAGTTTTCTAATATTGTTAGCAAAAAAATATATTCTAAAAAAAATATAATTTAATTTAATAAATCCTAATTGAATGAAAGAAATCCTAATTGGAATTAATAACCCTTGATTGAATGTGATAAGCCCTAAATGAGTCGGAACAAATCATAATAATAATATATCTGTACTATATTAGCATTATGATTTTGCTTCGTCGAAACTGTGAATATACTATGTTAGCATTAGACAATACTTTGTCAACATACATTATAAACCAAAATTGGATGGAATAAGCCCTAATAATCAATTAGGAACTAACAAAGGAAAATTAAATTCAAAAAAAGTAATCATTAATTATAATTAGATGGAATAAACCAAAATTGAGATGGAATAAATCTCAATTGAGACGAAATAAATCATAATTGTGATTGAATAAACCCCTAATATATTTGTACTATGCTAGCATTATGATAATTCTTCATTAGCACAATGAGTACACTATGTTAGTATATGACAAATATTTCATTAGCATGCATTAGCATACATAATCATAATGCTAATGAAGCATTATTATAAGCTAACGAAAGCATTTACAACATGGATATGTGTAAAAATTTATCTTTTTGTATTTTTCATCGATATTTTTTCATCTAAACATGGTCTTTTGACAACTTAAATGGAAGAGTATGAAGAAAGTTTTAATTTGATATATATTTTTTTGCATTCATTGGATTAAAAACGAGCAAGAGCTTTAATTTGATACGTATTTTTTATGTGCATTGGATTAAAAATGAGCAAGTTATAGTCGTTTAAAGTTTTTAAGATTTTCTTTAAAAAAATTGTTGACATTATCAATTTTAAAGGTTTGGGCGAAAATAACCCCATTACTTTATTTTTTTGTCTTATTATTTACAAAATTGGTCAACATCTTTTACATTAAATCTCAACCATTAGATCATTAAATTGATTAGTGGAAATATGATCCTAGTTCCCACACCAGGAAAAAGATCTTATTAATTTGATCCATTCCATATATATACATATATAACATACTTAATACCGTAACATTTGCAACTTAATTATCACATACAAGCATATCCCAACTTATATTTAATAATAGTTTTACTCCAATATTTAGTTTTTTCCACAACTTTTCCGTTTGTCAAATTTTCGGGCGATTGAAAGTTGGCTCAACAAATAGTCAACTTTCAAACGGCCTTCTTCCAATTCCTAATAATTTTTCATCTCCATGTCAACTTTCAGTCGATGAAAAATTTGACGTTGGGTCAAATTGTGAAGAAAATAAAATATTGGTGGTAAAATTATTATTAGGTATAGATTATGGTATAATTATAATAAGTTGCAAACTATGGAGTATTCAATATGATTAACGCTGCATATGACATACTTTGAGAAATACTGTAGGGCTGAATTTAAAAAAGATTATTGTCACATAAACTCATGTAGCCCACAATGCCCACCTATTAATCCAAGATTTAATAGATTTTGATGGCATGTAGAGATGGATTCGAAGAAGTTCATGGACCGACATGTACACGTGCGCGACCCTGAGTGTGCAATGGGCGCGCATCCTCGATGTGTGTGCAGGCCCCGGCACGCGCATGACCCAAACGTGTAGGCCTTGCACCCCGTTGTATGCTCCTTGTTCTTACCTGTGCGCAAATGGCGTTCTTACATGCGCACAAGTCTCGACGTGCAGGTAACAACACCTGGTATGACAAATTTCATTTTTAACCAAAATGAACAAAAAAAACTTCATTTCATGTTCAAATTATATATAGAGTTCAAACATAAAAAATAATGTCCCAACACATTAAATATTATTTTAATTCAAGAAAATTCAAAAAAAAAATATAATGAATTGAAGGATTCCAGAGTGGTTGGCATCTCGTCGGCGCCAAACTTTGTTGCAGAGGTGGGAAGAGGGAGGGGAGACAGAAAGTGGTGAGTTTTTATTTTTAATTAGTTTTTTTAATCTCATTTTTTCATGGATTCTTTTTCATTTTTTTTCCAAAGTGGATAAAATAAGTAATTTCAAAACTTAATGAGTAAAATATGGTTTTTTGAAAGTCAGGATGGGTAAAAAAAAGGTTCACGCTCTCTAAAATATTAACAACCATATACATATAATTACTCAAGTGACATTTCATATATAATCGATACGTTGATATAAAAAAACGTTAAGAAAAAAATATTATCGTTAAGTATATTAGTAGACAAAAAAAAAAAAAACAGAACCTCCATCTATATATGTGTTTGAATTTGTGAAAATATTGAGCAGTGATTATTTTAGAAAATCCGAGCGGCAACGATTGTGCCTGCAGTCAAAACACCAAAAAAGGAAAACTTATTTTAAATGAGTTTTGAATTGATAATGAGTTTTATTAGGCTTCCTACTTAAATTAAGCTTACTCACTGTCATAATATCATGACTGAAATGAAATCCTCTATACATCCCCCCCTAATTAATGTCCCATTTTGAATTGTATTAAGTTTTCATTCATTTTTTCTTTCTTTTCAATTTGTTTTGATTTAGTTTGATTTTATAATTTTCATTAAGGGTTTATTCCACCCAAATAGGATTTATATTTATTTTTTAATAATTATTTTTTTGTTAATATAATTGATTAATAGGATAATTATTCCAAAATTAGGGTATATAATTAATTTTTTAAAATTTCAATTTTTAGCAATAAATATTAATTATGACGGGTTATAGTATAATAAAATTTTATTTTCATAATAAATATTTTTAAAATATTAAATTTAATAGTACAACACAATAGTTAGAATCTGATCCCCCCCCCCCCCCCCCAAATGACTACACTACAGTAGACGTTGCGTGGTGGCCTCTTTTTATCCGATTTGAAGCAACGTTAGAAATGAAAATAAAATGAAACATGCATAGTCAAGTAAATAAAAGTCCAAGAAGTTTATCCATTTGAAAATTGAAATCCATAATTAAGCACATTGGTTATTGTCAATCATACAGTTATGGGCCGCTTTCATTTAATATATATTTATATTCCATCATATATATTTAGCATTACAAAATCTAGAAATATACAGTTCCAAACAATCTCATGAAAAATAATGTCAATATTTCTCTTGCTCTCAGCTCTTCCCATAATCCTCATTCTCTACTTCCAAACACAGAAACATAAACATGCTAAGAAACTTCATGCACCTGCAGGGCCACCGGCGCTTCCATTCATCGGCAATCTACACCGGTTCGACGGCCGATTTCCGCATACGTACTTGTATCGCCTGTCGAAGCAGTACGGCCCCATCATGTCCCTCAAGCTCGGATTACGCCGAGTTGTGGTGATTTCCTCAGCAGCAGTTGTGAAAGAGATCATGAAATCCCACGACGTCGTTTTCTCTAGCAGGCCGGTTCTCGTTGCTCTTCGGAGGCTATCTTACAACGGCCTCGACGTCGCGTTTTCTCCCTATAACGACATGTGGCGGGAGATGAGGAAGGTTTCAACCATCCATCTTTTTAGTTCGAAGCAGGTTCAGTCTTTTCGCCCCATTTTCAACGATGAAGTGTCGAAGATGATCGAGAAGATAGCGGGGGATGCCTCCTCGTCCACGATCACCGATTTGAGTGAGACCATGCTGTCGTTCGCTAACAACACCATCTGTAGAGTTGCAGTGGGAAAGAGTTATGGAGATGAAGGGTATGGGAAGAACCGTTTCTTCGACCTTCTTCACGATGCTCAGGCCGTTCTTGGAGGTTTCTTTGTGGAGGATTATTTGCCTACATTTCGATGGATCGACAAGCTCTCTGGAATGGCTGCAAAATTGGAGAAGAATTTTGATGAGTTGGATTCTGTATATGATGAACTCATTGAGGAGCACATGAATCCAAATATGCCAAAATCCAAGGAAGTAGACATTATTAATATTTTGCTTGGGATTAAAAGAGATGGAACATCTCCATTTGATCTTACATCGGACCACATCAAAGCACTACTTATGGTAA
The DNA here is from genome assembly GCA_026008535.1 of Perilla frutescens. Lineage (NCBI taxonomy): Eukaryota > Viridiplantae > Streptophyta > Magnoliopsida > Lamiales > Lamiaceae > Perilla > Perilla frutescens. The sequence continues at coordinate 12,140,156 of BRKX01000003.1, read as the reverse complement.
TGTTTTGCAGAAACTTTCAGATTCAGGGGCAGTATACTGTCGGATCATCTGACGGGTAAAAATCCATAAGACAGAGCCATGTTAGTACCGTCTGATGGATTTTGACCCGTGTTTAGATTTATATTTCAGATGGCATATATGAACATTTTGAACTGAGTTGTACGTACTCCTGTTTACAGAATATAATATTTGGGGGAAGCGATACGACTTCAGCTGTTATAGTCTGGGTGATGACTGCGTTGATGAAGAAGCCTGCGTTGATGAAGAGAGTGCAAACAGATATAAGGCAGGTGGTGGGAAAGAAGGATCTGATCGATGAAGACGACATAGCAAAACTTCCTTCTTTGAGGGCAGTCATAAAGGAGACTATGAGATTGTATCCACCAGCGCCAATTTTAGTAGCAAGAGAGACTATCCAGAAATGTAGGATCCATGGTTATGAAATTGAAGCTGGAACTACTGTATATATAAATGCATGGGCTATTGCAAGAGACCCCGTGAGTTGGGAAAACCCGAATGAGTTCGTGCCTGAAAGATTCTTGGAGACTGACCTCGACGTGAGGGGTCAGAATCCGGAGGTGATCCCGTTTGGATTTGGCCGGAGAGGGTGCCCGGGGATCGGAATCGGGATGTCTGTAGTGGAACTTGCATTGGCGAATGTTTTGTACAGATTCGAGTGGGAATTGCCTCATGGAATGAAGGAAGAGGAGATTGATTTCGAGGTTGTGCCTGGTATGACAATGCATAAGAAGAATGCTCTTCGCCTTGTTGCTAAGCTTGTGCTTCTCTAGATACATATCATTATATATATAGCTATTATAGATGTTTTGGCAGCTGATGTCAATTGAACTAGCATATTTAAAGTAATTACAATTGGGGCAAATTACATCTTCGGTCTTATCATAAGAATATGGTTCAAACACTTTTAGCCTCAAAATAAATATTTTTTATCTCAAGTTTAATTTTTCCGACATTTTTAGTTCCACGATCCAAATTATATGTTTTGACATTTGGTTCCAAAACTAACCGAACACTTAATGGTTATTAAATCTTGGGACCAAAAGTGTTTTTAAAATATTAAATTTGTTATAAAAAAAGTTATAGATTGGGCTAAAATGGTTTTAATCCCTAATTAATTATTTTAAATTTTTGAAAACATATTAATTAATATATTACTTTTCTAATGGTTACCTTGCCAGCGTTATTGTTTTTTAACTCCATAAAATCTATTTATAATTTGAATTGAAATACTCAAGTTTTATAATAATAATAATAATAATAATAATAATAATAATAATAATAATAATAATAATAATAATAATGATAATGATAATAATAATAATAATAATATTATGTGAATTGTCTAAATTATCTCTAATATTCTCTTTTCAAAATAATTAATTTGTATGCTTAAAACACTTTAACTCCCAACTGTAACACTTTTTGGGACCAGAAAATCAAGACATTATTTGGGACAAAAAATATCAGAAAAATTAAACTTGGGACAAAAAGTGTAATTAACTCTGACAATTATTTAATTAGGCATATATTAAACATTTATAAGCTTTGATATATAAATATATCCTAATCATGGATTTATATTATCTTTGTTTTATGCTGGATTTGTCTCACACTGTGGTGATGATGAGGTAAATTAATTATGAAGTTTTGAATATTCTTTCTAACACACCTCGATCATTTGTCATGTTATTTCTAGCTAGTTCTTACATTAATTAACAGTTAATTAACACACACAAACACATTTTTTTGTGCGTGCATGTTTGTAATCGTATTACAGAAATCATAATGCAAGTTCGACGGCTAGACACAGACGAAATCCTCTGTTACATTTTATACAATACTCATGCCCGATTCTAATGTGATGGAATTGAGGCGACCATCTCAGGCTCCGTAAAAATTAAGGCCTCATATACATGCCATGTGATTTGTTATATCTAAAGAATATGAGAAACTTATGTATGCTAATTTGTCTTGGTCTAGTGGTTAAAGGATATTTTTAAGATGGCATGTTCGAATCCTCTTAAATATAGTAGTTTTGCCTTTTCATTTATTTAAGAACTAATTTTTTTCCCAAGGTTTTTTTTTTAAATCTTAAAATTGATGCTTTTTCAAGTTTTTTTTAAATGAATTTTATAAAGAAATGAAAAAAAGGAAGAAAAGGAACAAACCTAAAAACCCCGGATATCACATACTGATAACTCAAGGGGTCAGGGCCTCATTAAAACCTAAATGGAAAACCCCACAGGGAAAAACCATTTGGGGAAAAGAGTACCCTTTTAAGAAAACCGAAAGTACCCAGGACCATAAAAGTCCTGTTTAACCGCATGAATAATACAAGGAATAGCAAAAGACCAAAATCCAGTCTGAAGCGAATTCGAAGAAAGTAAATCAGCAATGCCATTACCCTCTCTATAAATGTGCGAAACACAAAAGTGAATAGAATCAATGAAATGAATAACCGCCCGCCATCTAGCTTTAAGGATCCACGACACCTCCAAACTGCGGGAAGAAAGCAAGATGACCACATAATAGAATCGGCCTCAAGCCAAATAAAGTCAAGAGCTAGTCTTTGAGCCCATTCCAGAGCTGTAATTGCCGCCAACAACTCAGCCAAAAATGCAAAGCCCACACCTTCATCAGTATGAAAATAATTCGTGACCGAACCATCAGGAGTACGGAAGACACCACCCATAGCCATACATCCAGGAGCACCTTGAGAAGATCCATCAGTATTAATTTTAATCCAACCCGGAGGTAGTGGCCTCCAAATCACAGAAATAACCGAACGAGGAGGGGGGGTCTCATTTTCACTTTTAAAGCTTTGAGAATAACCAAATCAAAAATATCATTGTGCATGGTTGCTCCATTGCCACGTATGTAAGACAACTCCCCAAGAGCAATTCTAACCGTGGATATCAAGGTAGCAGGAGTAGGCATAATGTCATAAAAAATTACCTTATTACGGAATGTCTAAATGCTCCAAATAATGTGAACCACCGCTGACTTCCATAAAATTAAAAGTTGAGAGCTGAAATTATAAGTCATGAATTTGACAAAAGCTTGATAAATGGAATCTGCCTGCACATTATAAAGTTGGAACATATTAAAAAACCATCTCCAAACCACCATAGCTATAGGACAATCCCAAAAAAGGTGATCCATAGTCTCCGCTGAGCTGCGACACATCACACACAACTGTGGTCCAATAAATCCATGAAGCGTATCCATCGTTGGCAGCCAGCCAAGCAGAAGCCGCCAAGCAACAAGAGATCGGCGAAAGGGAATATGAGAGTGCCAAATCCATCGACCCCATTTAACCGAGGGAAAGCGTGGTCGTGCATGAAGACGAGCAATGCCAGCATTCTGATAAACATGGCTTTTTCATGCATTTGAGTGTTTATGTAGATCATATTTGAAGATTAATGCATGTTTAAGTTGATGTTTTATAGTAGTTTCAGTTTTTCTTGTGCAATGTCATGTTTTGCTATTTTTGTTGAAGTTCAAGCTAAAAAAAAGGATACTTTGAAGATCCAATTCAATTTAAAAATAAGCTAAAAGATAGAGAATCGAGTTGGGGTCATTTTGTAACTTGAATCGGGTCAATTGGACGAGAAACGAGCGAGAACAGAGCAAAACAGTGGAAGGGGGTCAAAGCTGCCGGAACCCGTCGACCGGCGGATTTGGACAGAGAAATCCGCCAATCCAGCCGCCGATCTGCGGGTCCTAGCCGCCGGTCGGCGGGCGCGACGTTTTTTGGCTCTCGGACGCGTTTTCGGCCCACGAACTCATCTTTTGGGATGGATTTTCGATACCTAGTATATATAGGATTGTTTTGGACGGATTTTACAGACTTTTCTCATTATTTTAGAGTTCTCTTTTTATTTTACATTCGATATTCACCTGCAACATTGAATATTGGAGATTTGAAGTTCTATTCAACGAATCATCATTCCGGATTTTTCTAATCTTGTGACATTTATATTATGTTAATGATTATTGTTATTTTTGTTATTTCCATGGTTTTAATTATGAGTGAGTAGTTTTATTATTAATTTTGGGGTTTGCAAGCATGTTGAATCTATGAGTTTAATTTAATCATGTTATTTTTCCCGTCTGATTATTGTGTTCAAATGTTCAAGTGCTTTTGATTTCATGCTTGATTACTAATTATAATTAATTGCATGCTAGCTAGTTAATTTGAGTCCTGGCGGAGATAATTAATTAGTGGAATTAATTGAATCGGGAGTTAATAAATTAACCTAGAGACAAAAGTGATAGGTAATTTATTAATCTGCTTTTACCTTGAGACCTGAGGGAGATAGGTAGATATATTTCTGATTCTTCAACAATAATCGGATTAAATTGGGAATTATTAAGGTTGAATTAAAACATAGTGGATACATGTGTACTGCATTCCCTAGGATTAATATTCTTTTAATTGATTAAGTTCGTTGAGTTGTTTTAATTAATTCATTTATGATTATTTGATTTTGTTTATCTTCTCTTGTTTCATTTTAATTCGCGTCTAGATTTAGTAAACTAAAAATTGGTAGTCTGGATAATAGAGAATTGTTAGCTTAGTACTCAGTGTTGATCAATATTTTCAGTCCCTGTAGATACGATGCTCGATTCACCAATTATATTGCATTGTCCTGTGTTAGTTGCATATTTGTGCATTAAAAATTAGTGCATCAACTTTTTGGCGCCGTTGCCGGGGACTGATTTTGATTTTTACACTGATATTATTACTGACAGTAATTTATTACTTCAGGTAGTTTATGAGAACAAGGTCTACACAACAACACATAGACCCGGTTCCTAATTCTCCCGATCGAGCTCATAGACAGAGGAATAAGGAGCATAGATTAAAAGAGAATGAGATGGCAGCCAACAACGAGACTAAGATGGAAGCATTGGCTAGACGTCTGTGTTTGGTGTATATTTTTCCTATCTTATCTTAGGAATTTAGTATCTTTAGTAAGTAAGTATTTTTCCTTTGTTTTTGTGTGATTTTTATGTTATTTCCTTCACCTTTGCTCTTTTGGTAAGTTATGCAGATTTGCACAACATCTTGAGAAAATGGAGGATAAATAATTGCAAAATTTGGGGTATTTAAGATAATGTAAAGATAAAAGATCGAATAAGGAGCGCGTAGCAAGTTGAATCAGGTCAATCGGCCAAGAAACGAGGGAGAACGAAGGAAAACCGTGGAAGTTGCCTAAGAAAGGAATGGCACAGCAGCCGCCGCAGTGCATGGCCCTGCCGCAGTGCACGAGGCCTCTCGGCAAGCCTCCTTGCGCCCGCGCAGCCCCCCACCGCGGCAGCACTCCACCCGCGCCAGTAGAGCAGCGGGGTGGGTGCCCTTTTTCACCTCCCGGATCAGTTTTTCACCCTTTCTTCGATGCAATTCCACTCTTTATTTCCTTCTTTTCATTTCACAACTGTAAATGAAGTGTAGGAGAAAAATTTTGGAGGCTAGATTAGTAGGGGAGTGGGGGATTTAATTTCCCCATTAATTTCTTCTTTGCTTTTGTCCCCCAATCTTTGACAAATCTCCCCAAAAGTCTTCACTCTCTCTCTATCTCTCTCTCGAAATCAAATAAAAAGGGTGGATCACCTCTTATCTATTAACCCATCTCTCTCTCACTTCATTTTCCTTCTCTCCATCTTCACCACTTCTTCCATCACTTTTCTTCACCACCACCACCGATCCAAAGAAGGAGAAAGGAGAAGGAGAAGAGGCAAAAGGGCTAGAGCTCAAGGAGGAAGGCCCGAGAAGAGGAGCCCTACATCAAGCCATCCGCGGAAGCTAAGCTTGGTAGAGGGACTCCGCTTTGATGACGGCCTGAGAAGAGGGATCCGACTTCAAGCCATCCACGGAAGCTAAGCTTGGACGAGGAGGCTCCGATTTGGTATTTCCTTTCCTTTTAGTTTTAGCCCATTTGTGGGGATTTGTCCCAGGACTCTCGAGACAACAAATAATATTGTATAAGTTGTATGGATTTTATCTTTTGGTCGTTTAATAAATGACTTTTATGATGTTTATGTTGTTTTGAGCATGGTGTTGGGCGAATTTCTACATTAGGGGATGGATAATCGATTTGGTTTCAAATCTATGATCGTTGTTATTGTTGGAATTGTGCTTGTTTATGTTGAGTTCTTGATCACCACTTTAGCATTGCTAGGATTTAGATGAAACTGGAAGGTGATTCTAAATCCGGAAATTGGTTCCTTCAACGTTAGGTGGATGGGGTTCCTAAGCCTAATATGTTCTTCTTGCTCATTTGATATAGCTAAAAGGGGCTTAGTTGATAGACGGTGACAGTAATTGATATTAAGCCTTTTGAGAGGGTCTATTAGATGTGTGAGATTAACATAATCAACATTAATCGAGCTAGGAGAGAAACCAATGAGGGAATCATACCCTAATGCTCTTCTCATAATCCTATCCTCTATCTTTTTGTTTGGTGGTACAATTAGTTAATTTTACTTGCTTTAATTAGGTAGATTAGTATAACTTTCCTTCCCTTTATTTAGAATGTTTAGGATGTATTTCATTTTATTGTGCTTGACAATAATTATGACATGGAAAAATAATCGCCCACATGAAGCTTTCCTCGAGAGACACGACCCGAGTTAGCTCACCACCCTACAATCGAATTAAGAGTTAAGGTTTGCCTTGTAGCATTAACCCTTTGTAGGCCGAGATCATGTAGTATTGAAGGATTAGCAATAGACATTGTTCTAAGCTTGGTATTGTTAGCAAGGATAGGAAAGGAAGGAACTTAGCTTTCACTTAAGCAGGATATGAGCTCGGAACTATTAAGGGAGTCACTGCTGGGTTTTTCCCTCGCAAACTCGTTCGGATATTTGAGGTAACTCCTCTTCTATCCTATGGCATGCCTAAGGGTACAGTTGACGACAGGTTTGAGCCAATATGGGCCCAAAAGAAAAGAAAAGGTTTTACGGATACGGAGAGGGCTTTTGCGTTTTGCTCTCCGTATACCGTCTGTTAATTATTGGATATCTTGAAGCTATTAAAGCATTTTCGCTAAAACCCACTGAGTACATTAGTGCTCATGCCTCCTCTTTTCAAATGTTTTTCAGGTTGAGATGCTGAGGATGCTGGTGGCTGTGAATGTGGGTTGGCTGCCAAGACTATTTTGCTATTATCTAATGTTTCCTTGAAATCCCACTTTGTGATCTGCTACTCTGATACACTCTTCTAAATTCCGTTTAAGTTCTGTTATGATCATCAAAACTCTAAGAACATCCCCAGAAATGATTTAATATTTATAAGATGCATATTATGTTTATCTCCGTTTTTGAGTATGGCTTCCGTTCGCCTGCAAAGAGGCCTAACAAGTTGGTATCTGATTAGTTAGCCGTTTCATTCCGCTTAAGCATGTTTTCTTTTAACCCAAGTAAACCCGAGCACCACCATATAACTTCTAAGGCATGTCTTGGTTCTTAAACTTCTTGGTAAATCCTCCAACTTTATTCATTAATCCCTTAATAACACCCCGTCCCCACTCGTAAATCCCTATCTCGGGACCGGGCTGTTACAACTTTTGGATGTCCCTCGAAAATTGGGACGCCTAAGCACTCAGTTGGAAAGGAGCCAACCTAAATCCCAAAGTTGAATGCAAAGAAGAACGGACCTCTAGACGGACTCCTTTACCATAAAAGACTCTGGATTTCACCCGGCTACAAACATTTCCAGATAGCATAACATACGTCTCCATAATGTTCGCAAGCCTCTAACATTTTGCAAAGTAGCTAGACAAAAAATGAACACATCATCAGCATATAAAATATGCGAAGGAAAAGCAATGTCTCGCCCATAAGACATAGGCATGATCTGTTTTTGAGTAACCGCATGCAACAAAAGGTAGCTCAAAACCTCCTTGGCAATGACAAATAATAATGGAGACAAAGGATCACCCTATCGTACTCCCCGATTACACGCAAAATAACCTAATGGCGAACCATTAACCAATACCGACAGCCGAGAAGAATCCAAAATAGTCTGAATTCTGCCACAAAACTCCAACGGAAAACCAAAAGCCTCCAAAACCTTCTGAAGAAAAGACCAATTAATCGTGTCAAAAGCTTTTGTAATATCAACATTCAAGGCCATATTTCTTCCCGCATGCGTTCGATTTAAACAGTTCACCCCTTCAAAAGCAACAATAATAGCATCATGAATATACCTTCCTTGAATAAACCCGAACTGCTGGTGTGTAACAATCTTCGAGGCAACAACATTAAGTCTTGAGGCCAATACTTTAGTAAAAATCTTGAAAAGGAAATTAATCAGAGCAATAGGTCTATAATCCTCAACCATAATCGCACGATCTTTTTTCGGAATAAGCACCAAAAAGCTAGAATTTAATCCCGAGGGAAGAGTACCGTAAGTAAAGAACTCCAAGACAGCACCATAAACGTCCGAGGCAATTATGTCCCATGACTTATGAAAAAAACTTCCAGTGTAACCATCCGGGCCAGCTGCGCTATTAGAATCCAAAGAAAAAACTGCATTCTTGACCTCCTCAAAAGAAGGAGGAGTGGTTAGCGCATGAGCTTGCTCCCGCGACACCAACCGAGGAATAATTTGACCAATAATAGACAAATATGCCGCATAATTCCCGGAGTCCGATAATATCCTTTCATAGTATCGAATGACATGAGAAGAAATAACCTCTTGATCATGAACCAACTCCCCATCGATAGTCATGACAGTAATAGCGGTCTTTGCACGACGAGCACGAACATATGCATCAAAAAATTTAGAATTCCGATCACCATCCTTAAGCCATTCAACTCTACATTGCTGCTGCAAGTGCGAGGATTTGGTTAACAATAACACATTCAGCTCAGCCTGTAAATAGATTTCCTCCTCCATACCATCATCTGTATATCCATGCAAAGAGATATGTTCCTGAACAGCAGCTAATTTATCCTCAAAATCTTTAATCTGAACATTAAAATTGCCAAAAACTCGGGCATTCCAATCCTTGAGCACCCAACTTAAAACAAATTTTCAGTTTTTTTCACTTTATTGTTTTAGCTTAAAACTGGTTCCCCCCTCTTAGAACTGCTTTGGCAACTTAAGACTCATAAATGCAACTTATAAGTTCTAACCCTATTCATTAGTTTTTTTTGGGTGTTTTTTTTTTGATACTAATTAATAAAAAAACTTCTTCTAGAAAAAAAAGCTTACTTAAAATTGCTTTTCTTTTTAACAAAAAACTAATAAAAAATGTTAAAAAAACGTTAGCAAACGATGTACAAAATGTCCTGTCTTTAATTTTGAGATTTGAATGATGTGTTTGTTTGTAGTAATTATTCAACCTAACTTTCATATTATAATTGTGAACAAGATCACTTTTAAGCTCGCCTCAAGCCCACTATGGTCTTGATACGGCTCTGGCAACACTCTATGTTACACATTTAGAAATGATGAAAATTTTCAAATAATCGTTATTACTTAGTAATTCATGTAAATAGTCATTTTTTAAGAGCAGTACCCTTATGTCTATATTATTTATTAAAAAATATTATTCATATATATATATATATATATATTCATATCGATCAATAATATTAGGAAAAAAGATATAGTTATCTCTCTCTCTCTCTCTCTCTCTCTCTCTCTCTCTCTCTCTCTCTCTCTCTCTCCCCTCCTGCATCCGCGTTCTCACTTTCTCTAATTTATCACTTTATGTTTTATCAATTGAAAGAAAACTATTTTTTAAAATTATCGACTTTCATCCCCTCATTCTCTTTCTAATCCTCATATCATCAATAAATTATCTAATGCAATTTTGAATTGAATGGGGCATGCGGGGAATTTTGTGTGTGAGAGAGAGGGGGTGGGTTGAGAGGGAGAATTGAATGGGGATTTTTTTTATTATTATATATTGTTTCTAAAAGTATAATAATTAAATAATTGTAATAAGGTATAGAATTAAAAGAAAAAAAATTGTAATAAGGGTATTGTTGTATATTTTTTTTCTTAAATGACTAATAATATTTTTTAAAAAAGTGGTTACTTATATAATTTACTAAGTAGAAGTAGGGGTGCAAACGAGCCGAGTATTGTCGAGCTCGAGCTCAGCTCGTTTAAGTATTTGTGAGCTCAAGCTCGACTCGGGCTCGGCTCGTTTATTTAAAATTCGAGCCCGAACCCGAGCTCGACTCGTTTATTTAAAATTCGAGTCCGAACCTGAGCTCGACTCAGGTTTGGCTCGATTATTTAAAATTCGAGCCCGAACTCGAGCTCGAGCTCGGCTCGTTTATATATTTATTAATATTGATATTTTTTCATTTCTCTAATTTTTTATATATTTTTAAATTTATACTATATGTCTATTAGTTATAATATATATATATATATATAATATTATATTATATATATGTAGCGTCCCGGTTCCGAAAGACCATGGAAATGGACGCCATGGGGGTTGGAATTAAGAAGCGGAAAAAAAATGGGAGTAATTTGATTAACCAAATCTCAAAAGAAGACTCACAATAACCAAACATGCTTTTTAATACATATATTTATTCAAAACACCAAGATCAGGGTTATTAACGTTTAACAAAATAGTAGCATAAGTGCGGAAGCTTAATTCCCAATAGAATATTAACAAAAAAGAGATAATGAGAAATAAGTAAATAAATAATAGCCTATATCTCAGCCTCGTCACCTCCACGCTCCAGCCCACTGACCTGAAAATATTTGAAAAGATTTGGGCTGAGTACTAATGCATTCAGTGGGTAAGTTTTCACAAATTAAGTTATGCAGATCATTTTGTAAAAGTAATCTATCTGTGTTCATGCAGGTAGTGAAGCTTAAGAAGTTTAAAAGTTGAAAGCAACCTAAGTTCACCAAAATATTTTATCGTGAAGCGCTTAAGAGTATAACCCGTCGCTGCCCGCAACCCGAACTACATCACGAGCGCGTAAAGTTGAGTATGGCCATAGAATACCCAATGAGTATAACCAATAAGTGTAACCAATGAGTGTAACCAAAGAGTGTAACCAATAAGTGTTTCATTTTAGTCTCATCGACAAGGAGTAGGGCAGGACAAATAATGCATGCGTACTGTAGCTACTCACATTGACACAGCGCTGGTTTATGAGACTCTGACAACATATAGTAGCACGTAAATATTTAACACAGATAGTCACATATGCAATTTTAACAAAAGCAGAGCTTAATAACTCGAAAGATACAATTTGCAAAGATAGTATAATAGTCCACCTTATAGATACAAATATCCTAACAAGGATCCAAGCTTGATCACGGTCTTGGGGACGGAGCAAAGGTCCGGAGTTCCTTCCCGGGTTTCCCTAGGGCTAAGCTGCTCTAACCATCTTGAGATTCAACCATTCACCTTCCTCGTAAGTCAAGCAAGTCCTACAAGGATCAATCTTGCTTTAGGATCAATAACTACTTCCGGAATTAATCTAATATTCGCTTTAATTTAATTGGAGCCTTATTAATTTTACTTCAACTAGGAATGCGCAATACTCGGGTTTTAAACCTAACAAGAATCGATAATAGGTTCTTACGATACTCTTCAATTAACTTGAAACAAAATCGACGTAAAATGGAGCAACTTAAAACAGGGCAGCAACTTTGAAAAATCATAGAAAATTCGATTCAAATCTGATCGAGGCATGGTCAGCGGCCACGCGTCCGTCACGACGAGGCCTACAATTGGTTAGAAGGAGTCGGAGACAAATTCCGATCATCCTGGCCTGAAATCGGCCGGAAATGTACTGTTTACTGTTCCCGAAACAGATTTTTCATCAAAAAGTTTGAGGCTCAAACGAGCTCGATACTCAACGGATTTTCGCTCAAAAATACAATTTTTCATAGTATGGAAAACAAGGATTTTAATGAAACAAACGGTTCAATAATTCAATGTCTAAAAAAACTGAAAATGAGCAAGGAATATGGCATCTTCAACATAGATGAAATCTGCCAGAAAAGAGTGTGGTTTTCGGGAAACTTACAGCTGGAATTCGAAGAGTGAAATGATGTCTGATCTTAGATCAGACATAAGGAATTGAAAGACTGCAAGGAAGAGTTTCCATATACAAAAAATCAAGTCCATGCAATGGAGGGAATGACGGAAAATAGCCTTCGAAGTTGCACTCGCAACACAACAATTTCTGCGGCAGATTTGACATGTCGATTTGCAACGTATCTTTGATAGACTAAATGATATCATATCGACGAACCGAGACCTATTCTGGAAACCTTGAAGAGTTAAATTTATAATGATATAGATCTCATAGAAATATAATGGCCGGATCTATGGGAAAAGGATGTCATAAATGGGTTTGGTGAGTTATGAAAATTAAACCGCCAAGAAAATATTCGAGCTTCGTTTAGGAGCTTTAGAGATCCGAATTGAGAAATTCTTGATTCTAAAATCAACTACATAATTAGAGGAAAAACATACTAAAACTTACAACTAGCAGCCCCAATTTTGCATGTCTTAGTTTCTGACTTTCCGTACACCAAATCGAGTGATTCCAGTGGTTAAAATCAACTACGTGAAGAGAGGAACAACATATCAAAATTTCAGCTATGTTAGTGGAGATTTGAGGGTCGAAATATACAGAATACAATCGTTGCTGCAGCTTGGCGGAAAACAGCGACCACTGCAATGTTTGCCTTCGTTCTCGACCATATGAGAACCAAATTGGATGATTCCTTCAGCTAACATCATCTACATCAAAGTGGTAATTTCTCTGTAAAATTTCATAATTGTTGGCTAAGGTTTGTGGGTCGAAATTAGAAGAGAAAGAAAGGATGCCGCTGGGAGGGAAAAAGAAAAACTAATTGAGAAAAAAAAATGTGAGAGAAAATAGGGCTCTTGCTCATCTTCTCTCAATTTGATTCATCCAATAACTATGATGAACATGTGTAGGACATGCATGAAACTAGGTGGAGTAGATGGTGACACATGGAATACCCTTGACATGCATGGTGACACTTGGAGCAATGCAAGGTGACATTTGGAACAAAGTAAGGTTGACACTTAGAGCAATGCAAAATTGAATGGTGGCAATCAATTTATGATGTATTTTAATATATAGTATTGTGTTGAAATAGAGAATGAATAAAATTGGGTTGGAAGGTCAAACGAACTCCCTTTTTAATGAAATTAACGACCACACAATTATGAAAAGATTTGTAATTCCTAGTCAAAGACGAAACCAATTTTCGGAGTTAGACATAAAGTGGTAGGATTTTATTTTAGGAATAAAATATGGTCTTTCAATAATTAGGACACCCATGATTTAATAAATGTCCAAATGACGAATGAAAAAGGCTCATGGAAATGTCTCGTCATGAGGAACAAAATATGTGATCGAGAATTAGAGTGCAACATGATTTTAAGAATAGAATTGAGCCAACTTTGGGAGTCATTTTCTCTATATTTGGAATTTTCTAAAATCATTTCAAAGCATCATATAATCAACATATGATTCCTATACGGTTGAAGTAATTCATAGATTTATTTTGGGATGGGGTGTTACAATATATTTATATATATTATGTGTGTGTATTAGTTATCGAGTGTGTGACGTAAAATTCATAAATCATGAATCACAACTCATAATGTTAGGAAAAACTATCAAGTGAATCTCTAGTTATGATTTTTATGAGATGTCAAAACATTTCTTGAAAAACTGAAGGAAGATCTAAGCTCGAGATCTAAGTTGAACAACTGAGGCTCCAAAGAAAATTCAGCTTAAGCAAGAATCAATCAAATTGTTTGATAATAAGAAACCTAACTAAATGCGACATTCAAATTTTGAATAATAAGAAATATAAATCCTTCAAATCATTTTATTAAACCTAAATCCAAAAAATATTCAAATTGTTACATTATGGTAATAAGAAACCTAACTAAATCCAAATTACATTCAAATTGTTCAAGTTTTGAATAATAAGAAATATAAATCCTTCAATTGTTTCATTTTCAAAAATAGGAAACCTAAATTCAAAAATATTCAAATGGTTTCATTCTGGATAACAAGAAACCTAATTAAATTAAAATGATATTCAAATTGTTCTAGTTTTGAATAATAAGAAATATAAATCCTTCAAATTGTTTCATTTTTGAAAATAGGAAACCTAAATAAATCCAGATGAATTCAAATTGTTCCAATTTTGAATAATAGAAAACCTAACTTCAAATAATTTCCAAATTGTTCCAATCTTGAATAATGGAAAACCTAAATCCAAATAATATTTAAATTGTTTCATTTTGAAAATAGGAAATCTAAATAAATTCGAAAACATTCATATTATTCCAAATTTTAATAATAGGAAGCCTAAATCCAAATAATGTTCAAGTTACGTTGTTTCATTGTGGATAATAGAAAACCTAAATATATCCAAATAATATTCAAATTGTTCCAAGTTTGAATAATAGAAAACTTAAATCCAAATTAATGTTTCTGGATAATAAGAAATCTAAATAAATCCAAAAAAATTAAAAAAATATCCACTAAAAAGGTAATGAGAAAATGGTCCCAATACCAATAGGTATTAAAAAAATATGATAGAGAAATTTATAAATAAATACAATCAAAATTAAACTCATTCTATTAAAAAAATGTAATGATTATAAAATAGGAATGATATATGTTATTTTAGAATTCTCATAACTTTTGAATATTCTTATGCTCAAGTATATTTAAAATTTTAAACTTTTAGATTACTTTCCAACGCACGGTGAATACATCAGTTTTGAATAATAGAAAACCTAAATCCAAATTATTTTATTTTAGATAATATAAAACCTTAATAAATTCAAATAACATTCAAATTGATCCAATTTTGAATAATAGAAAACTTAAATCCAAATAATATTCAAAATTGTTTCATTTTGGTAAACATGAAACCTAAATAATTCCAAATAACATTCAAATTATTCCAGTTTTGAATAATAGGAAACCCAAATCCAAATAATATTCTAATCGTTTCATTTTGGATAATAACAAACATAAATAAATCCAAATAACATTTAAATTGTTCTAATTTTGAATAATAGGAAACCTAAATCCAAATAATATGCAAATAATTTCATTTTGGATAATAAGAAACCTAAATAAATCCAAATAGCATTTAAATTGTTCCAATTTTGAATAATATGAAAACTAAATCATATCTAAATAATATTTAAATTGTTCCATTCTGAATAATAGGAAACCTAATAAATCCAAATAACATTCAAATTGTTTTAATTTTGGATAATAGGAAACTTTAATAAATCCAAATAACATTCAAATTGGTTACTCCAATACACAACCAAACAACCAGATTTAGTGCACCATCAACCATTATCTCTAATGTCATCAGTTCATATAAGGCGGTGTTGCAACTATTTCTGCCAATTAAATTCATTATTGACCCAAAAGGCTCACACCTGAACTTTCAAACGAGGTGGCCGGTCATCATCTCCTACATTATACAATACATCTATAATAGTAGAACCAAAATTTATCCGATATAAGTTAATCTGACAGGACATGTTGTGCAAGCTTCATTCCTCCACATCCAAAGGCGTTAATTTATACAAATAAAAATTAATAATGTATAACTAAACAAAAAAAATTAATTATTAAATAGTCAATAAATTAATTACTAAATAAACAAAATAAATTATTTTTTTACTAAATAAAAAAATTGAAGTCACGTTTCCTTCGAAAAGTGTCACACCCTTCCTTCAATTTTTTTTAATTTTTTTTGTTTATTTAATAATCAATTTTGTTTTGTTTATTTATTAATTAATTTGTTAACTATTTAATAATTAATTTATTTTGTTTACTAGTGTAGTGAGTGTAGTAGCGGGCAGCAATGTGTAGTGCAGTGAGTTAGGTTTTTGTTTGTGCGCGCGCAGTTTGATCTAATCCCACATTTCATTAACAGCTCATTTGGTTGGCACAAAATCTAATTTGAGAAAGTAATCTATTTCTTTGTTTTAATATTTATGTATTTGATTAATTTTTTATGTATTATGGAAAATAATCAAATTACTCAAAATAAGGAAAATTATTGAACTTTCCTCAAATTGGAATACCCAGTCCAAGTAGGTATTAGCATTCCTTGTTTTTGGTACTGGATGGTTTTATTTTTCAATTTATTCATCAATTGTATTTTAATTTTTATATTAATTATTATTAATTTAGATTCATATTTTTAAACTCAAAAATAAAAAAGATGTATTATTATCTTATTTTCATTGATTAATATTAAATTTGGATTAAAACATTTCAACCAAAAAAGAGTAAACTAGAAAATTTAATAATTAAAAAGAAATTAAAAAAATGGGTTACTTTTTTGTTGGTGAAATTCGGCCTAAACATCGGTTATTCTATCAACCATTATTTTCAATTTTATCAAAATTACAATAATATCATTTTCAATGCAACTATGCAGATTAAACAACGATCATACCATTATCAATATAAATAATTTTAATTTTCAATTCAATAAAACACATTTGGATCAACACTACAACAGTTTATTAATTGATCAAAAAAGCTTGGTTATAAATTACTCTTCCAACTTCTTTTTGGTTACAAAGTTAACTATTAACACTATTAAATAAACCTAAATTCTAAATTAAGGGACATATTAGTTTCACGTTAGTAAAAAACAATTGAATTAAAATATAGGTAAATTAATTGTTTTTTAATGTAACAGTCATAAATATAATATTTTTTAAAAGAAATATCGCACTTTTCTATAGTGAAAGCTGGTTGACATGGTTTAGAATTCTAATTCGCGAAAAAAACCAGCTATCAAGATATACAGTATAATCATTAAAAATAATTAGTTTACACTCAAATAAATTATTAATATTCATAATTCTATTATATTACATTATTGGCCTTAAATATAGTATATGATAGATATATAATAGGAAAACTCAGTTCTGTAAAATAAGGCTCTTTATTATTATTATTATTATTATTATTATCATTATTATTATTATTATTATTATTAAAAACTAAACTTTTATCATTGTTAATGGTTTGTTTACTTTGGTTCGTTTCCTGGTAGAATTAGAAAACTGAATGGGCCTAGAATTATTTGGGTTCCAAGGTTTTAATTAAAATCCTTATATATAGACGTGAAGTAGTTGAATCAATTGTGTGCTAAAAACCCTTGCAGTATTAGCAAAGTTGGGTGGTAAAATTAAGTTGTGAAAGATGAAGGTTATTGCGGCTTACTTGTTGGCGGTTTTGGGTGGCAACCACCAACCCACGGCGGAGGATTTGAAGAATATTCTTGGCTCAGTTGGCGCTGAGGCCGACGACGACAAAATAGAATTGTTGTTGTCCCAAGTTAAGGGCAAGGATATTACGGAGTTGATTGCTGCTGGAAGGGAAAAATTCGCTGCGGCTGCCGGCGGCGGCGCAGTTGCTGTTGCCGCTCCTTCTGGCGGTGCTGGTGTTGATGCTACATCTGCTGAGACCAAGATTAAAGAAGAGAAAATTGAGGAAAAAGAAGACTCCGACGATGAAGAAATGTTCATGGATATCTTTGGCTAGAAAATTGCAATTGCAAGCAAGAAATTGGTCTCTCATTCTTGGATTAGTTATTTTTAATTTTTAATATATATTCAATTAGGTTTTCTTGTTTTTTTTTTTTTCAATTAGGTTTTCTTGTTTATTGTTTAGGTCTGAGTCCAAATTAATTAAGAATTGTGGAAGGAATGTTTTGTCTCGCATGTCCGCCTTGACGTTGGATTACTATATGTTATGGTTAATATTTTTTATTTAAATGTGTCATGTTATTTAAGTTGTTATTACATAATTTCCGTATCTATCTTCTTAATGTTCTGACTTGTTTTACAAGTTCTTCTAGTCGAATAATTTTGGTTAGGCACCACTACTCTAGTCACGCAGGCAGAAATATATAATTCTTTAATTGTTCAAAAATAAAATAGAAATATATTTGTTCAAATTGGTTCAGTTTAATTTGATTTACCAGTTTGAATTTTCTACATTAAGTGGCCCTTTTCTTTCAGATTAGATTTTACCTTTTATATGCTACAATCAATTCATTCTTTCAATATACTCTAATTGGGAAATTAAATTATAATAAATAGATATACAAAAATTAAAAATAAAAACCAAAAAAAAGTTTGGCATGGATGTGTTGTGAACTTGGAGGCGAAAGAGGGAGAATGAGATTCTTTCTCAGAGATTGAGAAGTTGAAGGCCAAGATTGAATTTTTAGGGCAAATTCAATTGGGGATCAGAGTAATCAAATTGAAGAAGATCCGTTTGTGGAGAAAGCCGATTCGGACGGGTTATTTTAATTAAATGAGTTATGAGCTGATTTACTTTTATTTTATTGTTGGGTTAATGTTGGATCGGTTTATTTTTATTTAAACTGATAGTTGGCCCAACTAATTGCAATAGCGCTCTAGTTTAATTTCTAGAAACAAAGGCACCCAGTGGTCCCCTAAGGCTTAAATAGCCATATTGCTAAAAAAAAAAAAAGAAAAAAAAAGCCATATTGTTACTTCTGGAATCAAGAGAGAATTAACCTCAAGTCCTCTCATTTCTTCATCTATATCTTCCTCTATTTCTTCAAACATGTTCTCCTATTTTTTCTATTCCTCAAATATCATAAAGACACAAACTTTCTTGTTAATTTACTATATCAAGTTCAGAAAAATACAAAAAAAATGTCTAAAATTTCCGGGATCACAACAGGATGATCTGAAATTCTTTTTTTTTTTTTTTTTTTTTTCATTCTTTGGGTAAAGATACAAATATCCCTGACTTTTATCTTGAAGGCAAATTCTGCCTTACTTTTTTGTTTGATCAGTTAAGCCCATAAAAATGTTTCTTAATTTGGAGCAATTATTTCCAACGTTTATCTCGATCGGCATATTCATTTATAACATTTTTTTGTTGGATCAATTAGGTCCACAAAAATATTTTTATGGGGCAAATATATGTATCTATTCTTTTTGTGGATATGTAATTATAATTATTATTATTGATGGATAATAAAGTTGAGACTTTTTTTCATTACCTAAAAATTAAATTAAATTATTCTGTACTATCCATTCATAATGGGTATATTTGGTCCACAAAAATATTTTTTGTGAACAAAAAAAAAAAGGGGGATAAAAAGAGTAAAACGTAAAACACACAAGTTTTATGGTATATTTTTGAACAAAATCCAATATATCAATTCTGCAAATACAAATCATATACATTTCAACAAACAGATGAAAATACAATGAGAGAAATCTGGCAAACAAAAAACAAAACCGAAGGTATGATCAGTTATTATTAATCAACTTGAAATTAGTGCAAGTGAAGTCCTCCATCTCCACCAGTTTGATGAAGTCTTCCATTTCCGTTTTTTCCTGAAACTGGAGTAGAATTTGAAGGCCATCATATCCCAGATCCTCTTGTTCCTGCAGTATTTTCATGGCCGAAACGGCGACGGAAACGCCGCATCCTTCCACACGAATAAGCCTGAGTGTATGTATGTTCCCTATGCTTAAAGGAATCTCATCCAAATCTGGCATGTACTTCACAACAAGTGAATCAAGCACTGGGAAATGGGAGCTGTCTGCATTCCAATTTTTCAAATCATAACTCCCGCCAATCTCCAAGTATTTCAATCTAATGAATTCCCCCTCAACAGGGTTCCATTCCTCACCCGTGAATGAGTTCTCTCGTAGTTTGAGAAATTCAAGATTTGGCAAACAACCAATTATTGTCATGTCATCCCAATCCAACCAGCAGTTCCATAAACACAACTCCTTGATTGAATCTGGGAACTTGAGCTTCTGCGCTAAATCATCTTGCGCCACACGAAACCCGAAGGATAGTGATTCAAGTTTGTTTAAGCGACCAACATTTTCAAGACAGTAGAAACTGGGGCATTCGGATAGATCGTGATAGCAAACTTCCA
Source organism: Perilla frutescens (assembly GCA_026008535.1). NCBI lineage: Eukaryota > Viridiplantae > Streptophyta > Magnoliopsida > Lamiales > Lamiaceae > Perilla > Perilla frutescens. The sequence goes on along the minus strand of BRKX01000003.1, from coordinate 12,120,154 downwards.
ACTTCTTAATGTTGGGAATTCTCTTGCAGACCTCCTCGCTACATCTGAAATTTTCCACTTCCATTAGCGTCTGTAAGTTATGCAAAACGAACTCATCATCATTCGAAGGAGGGTCGGGAAGAGTGATGGACCAAAACTCGAGATGCCTAAGCTGTCGCAGCTTCCATATTTCAGGTGGTGCTTCTGATATTCCATCAAAAACAAGAATCAATGTTTGTAAATTCCAGAGTAGGGATATTGATCGAGGGAGCTCATGAGTATCCTTTAAAGTCACCATTGGAACAACGGATTTGTGGTGAAGGAACCTCATGTTTACCTGCTCAAATGCATTTCTTGGGAAATTATTTCTAATATCATTATAATCCGCAGACAACACTCTCAACAATCTACACTCCAATAATGGCTTATCGCTCCATTTGCCTATTAGTGAACGTGTAGTTGATGTTGATTTTGATCTACCAAAATCTTCATTTTCCAATATTCCTTGATGAATTGCAATGCGCTGCTGCTCCCTATATATGCCTTGAAAAGAATTCTCACAGAAAAAGTTGTCTTTCTCAGCTACCCTCAAACACAAGTCTCTTAGAAGATCGTGAATATAAAAAGTTTCACGTTTCAAATTATTCCATCCCAAATGACCAACTAGAATAAGATTCCTACCAAAAAGATCGTTTATGTAACCCTCTGCAACCTCTTCCAAACTTCGATGCTTATCTGGTTTTATAAATCCCTCTGCCACCCAAAGTTTGATTAGTCGGGACACATGCATCTCATGGTCTTCAGGAAATATTCCCAAGTAAAGAAAACATGGTTTTAGACGGGCGGGCAAGTGGTTATAACTCAAAGATAATATGTTGAAGCATTGATTGTCCTCTGCTGAATTTAGAATCGAGTTTATATCTCCCACAACATTCTCCCAATATTCTTTGGTGTGAGAGGGATTTCCAAGAAGCCCCCCAATCACAACAATTGAGAGGGGAAGTCCTTTGCACTTTTTAACTATTGTTTTCCCAATTTGTTCCAATTCAGCAGGGCAACCTGACCCTCGTTGTGCAAATGCTTTCTGACAAAATAGATCCCAACTTTTACTATCATCTAACAAATTCATCACAAGCAGTCTGGAGGAGCCAAAATAATTAGCAACTTCTAGTAGCCTAGTAGTTACTACAATTCGACTACCATTGTAATCCTCTGGAAAATACTTCATTAGTCTTTCCCAAGCAGTGACGTTCCACATATCATCTAGTACAATTAAGTATCTCCTACCACATAAAAATTTATGCAAACGTTCACTCAGCTGAGCTTCATTGTTTTCTTCTAGGTTTTCATCTATTACTTGTCCTAAGCTAGAAAGGAGTTGTATAAAGATTTTTCTAACATTGTACTGCTGAGATATTGAAACCCAAGCATGAACAGAAAAGTGACGCACAATATATAAATTTTCATAAGTATCTCTAACAAGGGTAGTTTTACCAATCCCACCCATTCCAACAATCGGGATTACCTGCCGATAAGATTCATGTCCAGTGAGGCCATCCAACAGTTGCTTCGAGTAGCCGTCAAATCCAACCATGGTGGTCTTTCCTGTACTGGTGATCAGAGCCTCTGATGTAGCAGTGGCAGCACTCGAATACTTGCGTTTCTTATTCTTTGATCCACTTCTCTCTTCAAATCGTGCAATCTCTTCCTTGATATGATCAATGCCTTGTATTATCTGATGCAGATGGATCAAGAAAGTTGGAGCATTTTCAAGGACTCCTGCATGAATCTGATCCACAACGTGGGACTCGATCACATCTTCAGCCGTGTGAGCTGCAGATGCTATTTTGCGCTCCAAATATTCAGCTGCTTCGTCAGTAACTCCATGAGAAGTATAATTCTCTATAAACTGGAGCAGGACGCCAAGTTTTTCAGCAAGAGATTCAGTCTGTTTCTTATCAAGGGAAGCTGATAGGCGGGGATGATTCATGATCTGGTCCATAGTATTCATAAGAGAAACTACAGCTGCATAAGCAGCCATATCTAATGATAATTTGATGTTCTCTGCAACAAGCTGTGGAGGCAGTGTTATTGCAGTATTGCTAATGAGAGAGTATATATTTCACTATATTATGCTTAGATATGGAGATGAGTGCTTCTTGTTTTTTAAATGCAAAATAGTCAACGTGTTGCATGAGAGAATATATGGTGAAAACTGCAGCCCGAATTTGCTGACTTTCTAAAGAAGACTTTTAAAAAGTTATTTATCTATTATCTATATATCTTTTGCTCTTAGCTGTTATAGACGTTGGCCATCGACAACTTGACTCAATTATTAGATATTAGTTTCAGGCCATTCTGAAATTCCATGGTCATCACATAAATCGTGACACGTCATAATTCAAAAAAAATATATATATATATATAATATATATAGTGTGTGATCTTTATTCTAGAGTGTTGGGTATATTGACTCAAAGGGATAGCATTTATAACTTTTTTCATTTCGGTTCTACTTTATTAATTATGTACTAGACTGTGTTTCGTTATTCACTTAGGGTTCGTTTACTTTAAAGATTTACTGTTGGTTGGATAGATAGTTTAGGGGATGAAGAGATGGATAAATCATATTCCACCTTTTTAAGTGAGATACATATCCTACAAATACGCACTCAAAGCTCATTTTATCACGGGTCTTGGGTTATCCACCATTTTAATATCATTCAAAGTAAACATAGGATAACTTATTAATTCACTCTTATCCATCAAAGTAAACAAGGCATTACAAGCTATAAATTACAATGCACTAATTTAAGAATGAGCACCAAGTTAAGGAATTTGACGTTTGTGTATTGTGTTTGTAGCACAAATGAGGGACTTTTTTACTTTTGTGCTTGGACGAAGATAATTTTAGGAGATGAGATTGTCCATTTTAATTTATCTGCATTCTTGCCTTACACTTTCAAATTCACTATTTTAATCATGTTTGTTATCAAAATAAAAATATTGTATTATAATTAATATATCATAATTAACATTAAGATATAAATTAAAATTTAATAAAATCATATACAATTAATCATAATAATCAAATGTTAAATGGAAAAAAAAATTAAATTAATTTAGAATCAGTATAAACTTTATCAGTTGCAGCCTTAAAGTATCACTCCTGCTATTTTGATTATATGAGTTTATTACATCTCATGAATTATGGTTTTTAATACATCTAAATTAGTGTTTATTAATCTCAAATAGGATTTATATTTATTTTGAAAAAAAAATAATTGTCGAACACACTGCACAAGTCGCCGGATCAAAAAATTAAACTAATTCACTTTAATTTTACGATAACTAATTCTATTTTATAATATATATTTATTTTAAAAAATTAATCATTGAGCGTAGCGTAGCCCATGAGATGGTTGTATTGAAGTCCTGGTCCAACCCAACTCTTTATTCTAAGCCTAAAAGTTAGTTAACTCCCAATTCTTTTGACTATTCTACTCTTTAAGGAGACCTATGCTGAAGAATCTTTTATTAACAGAATTGGCACCTTTAGATGAGATCATTGATGCTGGAGTTGTGATCGATTTTTATCATGTGTAGGGAAGTTAATTCTGTAGATCATAACCTCACTCGGTTTGGAGCGTGTTGTGATGGTGTTTGATTACGTGGAATGTTATATATCTTTACTGGTTGAGGAAGTTGGTTGAATGAATAAAAGTATCCATATTTCAAAAAAAATAAAAAAACTCCCAATTCTTTTGAGTTTAATGGGAATATAATAATTATATTCATATCATAGCCTTCTTTTTTCTTTTTTCTTTTTTCTTTTCTCTCTCTTTATATATCCCCATGCATGTATTTAACTGACATATAAATACTATTTAGAAAGTGTTTAATGGTAGAAAATATATGAATGACATATCTACAGTTGTAAGTGAACAGAGGCTCTCATGAGTTATTTGAAACTCGGCTCGAAAAAAGCTCGTTAGAAGTTCGTTCATTTTCTAAATGAGTCGAGCTCTAGTCTCAAATCGAGTCGGATAAAATTATCGAGCCAATCTCGAACAAAGTAGTATTTGGCTTGGATAGCTAGCGAACATGTTCGAGCTCGAACTTAATCGAATATGTTAATGAACATTATAAATGTTTTAAATTAAATGGAAATTACATATAAAGTATATTTTTGTTTTGTGCAAAAAGGCTAAGATTAAGGGAGAAATTGTTAGAAATGGTATTACATTGACCGTGTTCAACATTATTGACAACAGTGTACTCAATGTTATACTTGGTGTGTAACGGCATTCCTGCATTGACCGAAACATTAGGTATAGTAATCTTATCCTTTCCTAGTTTTTATGATTAATTCTTTTTGAGTTTATCTCATTAATTTGTTTATATTATCTTTTTAGTATTCATCTATTTTTAGGGAATAAAATAAAATAAGATAAGTAGATAAATCCCCACGTTTAGCCTAGGGTTTTTGACCAAGTAAAAAACTGCTCCTATTAATGTGGAACTTCTCTTCCACATTGTTCTTCTGTTTTGTGCAGGTTACAGACTTAGTGGACAATTTCTGAAGATATAGTGGAGTCATGGAAAGTTTCAAGGACGTGAAGGATGTCTTTTTATACTTACTATCGATCAAAGAGATACTCACCCAACCTGAGACGTGCTGCTACGAAAAATTCAGAGAGATTGAAGGTTGAGTCCAGTGTCTACTGGAATTCGTCAACATTCATATCGACATCTCCTTTATTGTCTAGATCAAGAAAGGTTTGTATATCTTTGTTGTCTTTGTAAGGTATATGTTAGACTGAATATTGATAATTCTTCAAATAGATGTTGTTTATTATAGAGATTATTCAAAGGAGTGAACAGAGAATTATCTCTATGTATTTTTAGCTATCTAGATGTTAAGTAGTTTATGTGTTAGGAATTATTTGAGTGAGTGAAGTTATTATAGTTTCTTAGTAATTTTCATAGAGAGAGTTTGTGAGAGTGAATTGAGGACGATCTATGTGTATTTTGTATTCACTTTAATTTAGTGAAATTTCGCCATGAGACAATCACACACCGAAGGTGTGTGATTTAAAATTATTTTCGTGCATGTTGTTCTTTAAATTTCCGCTACGTGTTGAAGGCATAGTGGTTACAGTAGCTTCAACATCAACTCTATTATCTGCACATTGATGTTTTTCACAAGCTATTTTCTGCTTGTGTTTTAAAGTTATTTTCGTGCAAACTGTTCTATAGACTCCTGTGATAATGTTGTCAGTAAAGTGAGTGACACTGACTACAACATTGTATATAACTTTGCACGTGCTTTTATTTTTTCACAGTATTTGAGGCAACTAATTCTAACATAGTATATTATTATATACTATAGTATATTTTTATAAATTATATATATATGGAAACTATTATATTATATTATATTATAATTTTTCCTATTCAATTTGTTGTTTGTCAAATTGCGAGTATTTTACTCTTATATTTTATGTGTAATTTTTAATCCTAAAAATAGTTTATCAAGTTTCTCCTACACTTGATAGATTTGTTGTTCTCTTTTGTGGCTTTACATGACTTGCAAAATCCTAGTGCTACTTCTATAGTAAGTATAATTTGCATCTAAATTTGAAATGATAACAATGCTTATTTTCTTTTCTGTTGCAAATGCTTCATTTTGTTGGATTTTCTGTTGCTATGTTTCTATTTTACTAAGGAGTGTCCCCATCTTACTTATGAAGGTAGATTGGTTTTATCTTTTTTTTTTTACTTGATTGGTTTTATCTTTAGCTTATTCTATATAGCGCCATAATATTTTAGCTTAAAAGATATAAATAGTGAAAATAGTACTCATTTATGAAATTCTTATTACCATATATATTAGATAAGAAATTTGCAATTCTAGTCCAATTTTATGTAAGTAGAAACTGAGATCCGGTAAAATTTTATCAGTAAAGAATGGAAAAAAAATGAGAGGAACCATAGCTTAATTATATTCGTTGAAATAATTAGCAATGGATAGTAAAATATATACATTTATGATGGTTTGACAAGGCACAATCACTCTTTACTCTCTGCCTTTTACTTAATATTTGTGGCTTGTCTTTGTTATTCTTCCAGTAATTTATCAGATTTCACACACTTTGGAACCTCAGATTTTATAATTCAGATTTTCATTTTTTTGGCAGACCAACTGAGAAATTATAAGGACATCAAAGGGAAGTATAAGCATGATAAAAGCAAGACATGAATGTAAGTCAAATGATGAATCATTGACAGAGCTTCAAGAAAACTCACTAGAGGATTTTGCATGAGGAACGAGATGCATTTAGAATGTGGAGTCCAAGATTCCAGCCAATGAGGAATCCTGTTAATTAATAGAGGTTGATCACGCCATTGAAAATGTAAAGGCAGCCTAGCCTTTGTTGGAATTAGAAATTGAGTTGTTGGAAATTTTGTAGAAGAAGTGGCAAAGTGGGTTGTCCCACATCGGTGGCTTATGGGTTTCATTCTCAATTTCTTTTTTATAAATAGCATTTCTTATCCTTTTATTTTTTACACAAAAGAAAAAAGCATTTTCCCTATTTTCTTAATTTTCTTGATTTTGCTCATTTTGAGTCCAAATTTCGAGTCGATTTTAGTTTCAAATATTTTCTAGTTCAAGTTCGGGCATATCTCAATTCGCCGGAAGTTCTTCCAGTAGGTCCGTTGTATTCTGGGAATCAATTGTTCATACGGGGTGAATTTGGTTTAAGAAAACTATGATCTCCACAGGCCTCAGGTTTTCTCTAAACTTATTCTTGTTATTTAATTTATTATTTAAATTGTCTTAGTTATTTAAATTCTTCTAGTTATTTAAATTTTTTAGTTATTTAAATTGTTCTTATTATTTAGCTTTATTATTTTATCTTTAGTTTTACTGTATTATTATATAGTTAGTGTTAATTTTATTAGTGCAATATTATGCATTGCATTGTGTAATTGTAGCATTGTATTTCTGTTCAGCTTATTAGTATAATAAGCTATCGTTGCATCTTTTATTATTGTTCCGAGTGAACAAAACCACCAACAATCTTAAACCAAATTCTACTCGAAAACTGTTGTTTCCAAAGATGTCTACTGAACAGACAAGCAATGTTGCTGCTGCCACTACAAAAAATTCTCGTTTTAACGATGGATTTTTTCGTCACTAAACCTAAAAAATCCGTCGTTAAAATGATTTAACGACGGATTAACGACGGACCCTATCTTATCGTTAATTATTTTAACGACCGAATCAACGACTGATTAACTCTGTCGCTAAATGGTGGCCAAATTCTGTTGTTTGAATAAAAATAAAAAAATTAAATTTAGCAACGGAATATTTCCATCGTTAAAAAAAACTGGCCCGAGCCGGGCCAGGGAAGAGCCGAACCGAGCCGAGCCACTAGGCAGAATTAAATCACTAAAAGTTCATGACTTGTGAGAATCGAACCCCCGCCCTTTGAGTTAGGAAAAGAGCTTCTATCCATGTGATCTAGTACAAGTTTGTGTAAAATAATAGAAATTTTATACATACATACATACATACATATATATATACGAAAATCATTTTGATTTAATTTTTATTTCTAAATTAAATAATTACATATTATTCATTTATTTAAATATCTTTTGAAAATTTTAATATTATATGTATATTATAAAATATAATTATATTATATCATTATTTAATATTAGATTATTTTAATTTATTTTCTCAAATTTTATATATTTATAATTAATAATATTTATAAAAATATAATTAATGTGATAAAAATATTAAAATAAAAAATTATAAAAAATAAATTTATTAGTTATTTAAAAATAAAAAATAAAAAATAATATAAAATAATAAAAAATAAAACAATTATAAAATAAATAATAAAATATAAAATTAATAAAATATTCAAAAAAATCATATTCATAATTAATTAGTAATTAAAAAATAAAAAATTAAAACTGAAAGAAATAAAAAAAATAAAAAATAAAAATAATTTCAAATTCGTAATTAAATATTTAATTGGAAAATACAAAAATTAAAAAAAAAATTCAAAAAAATAAAAAATAAATCAAAATTAATTTTAGCTACGGAATAATTCCGTCGCTAATCCATCGCTAATATTAAAAAAAATAAAAAAATAATAAAAAAATATTATTTAACGACGGATTTTTCCGTCGTTAACTTAGAGACGGAAAAATCCGTCGTTAGTCCGTCGTTAAGGTGAAAAAATAAAATTTAAAAATTAAAATACAACATGTAACGACAGATTTTTTTGTCGTTAACTTAGAGACGGAAAAACCCGTTGTTAATCCGTCGTTAAACAAAAAAAATTTAATATGTTGTTAGTCTGTCGTTATTTTAACGACGGAATATTATCCGTCGCTAAATCGCGTTTTTCTTGTAGTGTGCTACCACCGCGAGGATCGGTATTTTTAGTGTTCCTGTAACTCATACTGATAAACTAGAGAAATTCAATGTTCTGAATTTCAAACGGTGGCAACAAAAGATGTTTTATTTGACAACGTTGAACCTTGCAAGGTTTTTGGGAGAAGATGCTGCCCTCAGCTGTTACTGCGCTTGATGCTTGGAATCACTCTGATTTCATGTGCAGGAATTATGTGATGAACTGCTTGGTGGATACATTGTATGACGTGTATTCCTCAATCAAGACTGCTAAGGAACTGTGGGGGTCCTTAGAGAAAAAGTACAAAACTGAAAATGTTGGAGCTAAGAAGTTTCTTGTAGGTCGCTTCCTTGACTACAAGATGGTTGATTCAAGAGCTGTAATCAGTCAAGTGCAAGAGCTCCAAATCATTTTGCACGACATTCGGAAGGAATGATTGTGAATGAAACTTTTCAAGTGGCTGCTATCATTGTGAAGTTACCACCAAGTTGGAAAGATTTCAAGAACTACCTGACTCACAAAAAGAATGAGATAACTGTTGAAGAGCTCGTTGTTAGACTTCGAATTGAAGAAGACAACAAGGGCTATGAAAAAAGGCAGTTCAACATTCCACCGGCTAAAGTGAATGTGGTCGAGCATGGCGAGAGCTCAAGCGAGAACTCTAACAAGAAGTCTAATTTTGCAAGGAAAAAGGCGTTAGGACCAAAGAAGGAGAACTTCAAGAAGAAGTTCAACGGGAAATGCTTCAAATGTGACAAAACTGGTCATAGAGCCTTTAATTGCACTAATCAGAGCTAAGAGGCACATATGGTGGAAAATCTCACCATGGATGTTGATAAGATGCACTTTGCTGTTGTGATCTCTAAGGTGAACCTTGTTGGTTCAAACCCACGTGAGTGGTGGGTTGATACGGGTGCTACCCGTCATGTGAGTTCAAATAAGGAACTGTTTAATGTCCTTGATGAGCAAATGGATGGAGAGAAACTGTTTATGGGGAACTCTGCTACATCCGACATGAAAGGCCTTGGAAAGGAGGTTCTGAAGATGATTTCAGGGAAGGACCTGACTCTCAACAATGTGTTGTATGTGCCAGAGATTCATAAGAATCTTGTGTCTGGTTTGCTGTTAAGCAAGTTTGGCTTTCACATTGTCTTTGAGTCAGATAAGGTCATGTTGACCAAAAATGAAGTATTTGTCTGAAAGGGTTATAAGTGCAATGGACTCTTTAAACTTAATGTAATGACTGTTAAGTCGATTATTAATGAGAAAATGAACTCTTCCATTTATATGCTTGAGTCTTCCATTATGTAGTATGGTCGACTAGGACATGTGATAAACTGAGATTTTACACCGTTTTAGTACACTTTTGTGTTAAGTTTTGTTTGGTTTTGGGGGGTCTCATCTCAATTTATTCAGCTTTTCACTTGATTTTAGGAATCTGGTGTAGTTTGATAAATCTTGCAGGTTGTCCTTGATTTTTGGATGCTTTAAAGAAAGGAAGTGATAATGAAGTCCAGAGAATAACGTGAAGAAAGTGGATTGAAAAGATGAGACAAAATGGGCCAGAAGAAGGCTCACAACCGCGAGTCGCAAGCATTCCCACGTTTAAGGTCGCGGATAGCCAATGGCTTGGCCACTGACGGGTCGCGACTGCGAGGGGGTACGAGAGAAGAAAATTCGTGACCCCAATCGTGAATTTCAAATGAGCTCACGAATTTATTGCCACATCAGGCCACGTGTCGCCATGTGGAGTCGCGAGCGGGGTCGCGGTTCGTCTGGGCTTATCCGATTTTGATCTATTTTTGGGCTTTCTATACTTGGTATTTAAGGGTTTTGGAGGATGAAAATTCGAGAGAATAGACCCTATCCCAAGATTGAAAACGGAGAATTACCAAAGAGGAAAAGTATCGCGAAAAACAAGACCAAGGAATTCGAGCAATTCAAGATTAGAGACAGATTTTATCTTCCGGGTTTTATTTTTGTTTATTTCTTGTCTAGCTATGAATAACTTGTGGATGAGTTTATTTGTTTATTTTAGTATGAACAACTAAATCCTAGTGTTCTAGGGTTGACTCATGATTCATTTATGAAGTCTTTTTAATTAAGTCCAATTTCTGTGTCTATTATTTTATTGCATTTTAATTATTTTTACGATTAATTGTGCATCCGTTAACTGGCCATTAATTGATGTGATTTATTGTGTTGATTTATAAATCGAGAGAGGGTGTTCGACACTAGCTTAGGAATAATTAACTTGGTAATTAATAACACTCGAGAGAGTTGAGATTATTTGAGAGAGCATTAAACCATTGGAACATTAAGGAGTTACATGTTAGATAACTAATGAAAACATTGTTATTTGTTGTCTAATCAACAATCTAGATGCTCTGAGAGGAGGTTTGGAATGCATAAGTGGTAGCTCTAGTGCAATTAAAATCCCAACATAGGCATGAACTTGGAATTGGTTAATTGGATGGATTAAATGATGATTGTTCAATCCTAGAATACGTCTGTTCCTTTTGATATTTTCTCTGTGCAATTATCTGTTATTGATTTTAGCTTTTAATTTTAGTTATTTGTTTCATTTAGTAAAGTAGAATATTTCTCAAATTTGGTTGATCTAGATAACATAGGTATGATAAATTGGATAACTAGTGATTAAAAAATCAAGCCTCTATGGATTCGACCTTGTTCGCCATTATACTAGAAACCTCACTGTACACTTGCAGTTTAGGTGGAAATGAATAACTGAACAACATGTTAACTTTGAAACTCTGCGCAGGTTAATAAGTTTGAAAAGCATTCCTATGCTCCATATTGATTCAACACTTAAGTGTGAAACTTGTGTTGAAGCCAAGCTAGCTCGGTTGTCCTTTCAAACTATTAAGAGAGATAGTGAACCACTTGACCTTATTCATACAGATGTGTGTGATTTAAAGGCTAAGCCCACATGAGGTGGCAATAAGTACTTCATTACTTTTATAGATGATAACACTAAATTCTGTTATGTGTATTTTCTTAAAAGTAAAGATGAAGCAATAGAGAAATTTGTTCTCTATAAAACTGAAGTTGAGACTCAACTCAGTAGAAAGATTAAGGTGTTGAGAAGTCATAGAGGTGGTGAGTATGTCACCTTTTGCTAGTTTCTATGCTAAAAACGGAATAAGGCACGAGACCACTACATTTTATTTGTCGTAACAGAACGGCATTGCAGAACGGAAAAAATAGAACGTTAAAAGAAATTATGAATGCGTTGCTATTAAGTTCTGGACTATCTTCTGGAATGTGAGGGGAAGCTACTCTGTCAGCAAACTACCTTTTAAATAAAGTGCCTCACAAGAAGTTAGACAAAAGTCCATATGAATTGTGGCATGGAAGACCACCGCTCTATAAATATTTGTGAGTATGGGGGTGTCTTGCCAAGGTAGTGGTACCTACACCAAAGAAGGTGAAAATTGGACCAAAAACTGTTGATTGCATATTTATTGGTTATGCACAAAATAGTAGTGCTTATCTGTTTCTTGTGCATGAGTCTAAAATTGAAGACATACACAAAAACACGATAATTGAATCGAGAAATGTTTCATTCTTTGAACATGTGTTTCCACGAAAGTCAGAAATGAAATCTACTTCCATTAAACGAACTCTGGAAACAGTGGAAGAAGAATAACATGAAGATTCAGTGGTGGAACCACGAAGATGCAAGAGAGGTAGGATTGAAAAATCCTATAGTTCAGACTTTTTCACCTACATGGTTGAAAGTGAATCTCAAAGTTTTTCCCAAGCAGTGAAGTCTTCGGATGGTCCTCAAAGGAAAGAGGCGATTCAATATAATGTGAAATTGAATCTATTTTGCAAAATCACACTTGGGAGCTAGTGGATCTTCCTGAGAGAAGTAAGGCATTTGGGTATAAGTGGATTTTCAAAAGGAAAATGAAAACTAATGGATCAGTTGATAAGTATAAGGCCAGACTTGTAATTAAAGGTTACAGATAGAAAGAAGGTTATGACTAATTTGATACTTATTCCCTGGTGATGAGAAATCTTGAAATCTTGAAATACATCAAATGGATGTAAAGACTGATTTTCTAAATGGTGATTTAGAAGAAGAGATCTATATGGAGCAACCTTAAGGATTCTCTGTTCCAGAGTAAGAGAATAAGGTTTGCAAATTGGTGAAGTCTTTGTATGGCTTGAAATAAGCACCAAAGCAATGGCATGAGAAATTTGATAATGCTATGATGAGGTGTGGATTTAAAATTAATTAGTGTGATAAATAAGTCTACGTTAAAGAAATGGAAAGTGGATTTGTAATCCTATGTCTTTACGTAGATGACATGCTTATTGTTGGGAGCAATGATAAGATAATTAATTCCACAAAAGAGATGTTGAATTCACTTTTTGACATGAAAGACATGGGTCTAGCTGATGTGATACTTGAAATTAAAATTCTTCGTACATCACAAGGGATTGTGTTGAGTCAGTCACATTATGTTGACAAAATTCTTGAGAGATTTAGCAAGAATGATTCTAGTGTTGCTAGAACCCCGATAGACACAAGTCAAAATCTATCGAAAAATAAAGGTGAAAGTGTTTCTTAAGTGAAATATTCGAGAGTCATAGAAAGTCTGATATACTTAATGAGTTGTACGCGACCAGACATTACCTATGCAGTGAGTAAGCTAAGTAGATATACTAGTAATCCAGCTGATGCACGTTGGAAAAGTATAGTGAAACTACTTAGATACTTGAGATATTTATGTGATTATGGACTGCACTATGGGGCATATCCAGTAGTTGTTGAAGTTTATTGTGATGCCAACTAGATATCTGATATTGTAACAGCCTGGTCCTGAAAATGGTAATTAAGTGGGGAGGGGGTGTTAATCCAAAAAGAATTAATGTTTGGAATACAATTTAACAAACGAATATGCTAAGGATAGGATATGCCCTCCAGAAAATCGGACAACATACCCTCTGTCACTAGAGAAAATCCCCCTTTATAAATGGCTTATAAGAGAGTAAATGAAGCTGTAATAATCAATAAGCTCTTACATAGTCCATACGGAAGCAAGTAAACAGATACCAATATGCTGAACAAAAGAAGCCCTTCCATAGGCCAAAATGAAGGATCAAATAGGCATAACAAAGAATGAGGCTATCTTCCTTTAGATCAATCATAAAGGCAACATATAGTTAAAGCATAAAGACATGCTATAACTAGACATCAACATGGTTCATAATCAGAGAAGCAAAATCATATCACGAAAATATCATAAGTCATCAGAGTAGCAAGAAGCATAGTGGGAATAATACTATATTGCTAAATCATGATCAGCAGCTAACCCACTTCACAGTCACCATCGACCTTTGCATCTCAACCTGAAAACATTTGAAAAAGAGGACGTGAGTACTAATGCACTCAGTGGGGGTTTATAAGAAAACTCTGAAAAAAACTTTAGAAATATCCAACATTAACTTGCAACATATGGGAAGCAAAACCCAAAAGCCCCTCCCATATCTGCAAAACATTTTCTTTATGTGGGCCCATCCTGGCTCAAACATGATGTCTACTGCACCCTGAGGCATGCTTTAGCATAAAAGAGGGGTTATCTCAAATATCCCACCGAGTATGCGAGGGGGTTACCCAGCAGTGACTCCCTAGTGATCAAAAGATCACAACCTGGTAACCCAAAGGCCACAACCTGGTAACCCGAAGGTTACAATCCATGAGTATGCGAGGGGTTACCCAGAAGTGACTCCGAGTATGCGAGGGGGTTATCCAGCAGTGACTCTCTAGTGATAAAAAAACCACAACCCAGTGACCCAAAGGCCACCACCAGGTAACCCGAAGGTTACAACCCATGAGTATGCGAAGGGGTTATCCAGCAGTGACTCCCTAGTGATCCAAAGACCACAACCTGGTAACCCGAAGGTTACAATATGATAATAATCATCGTTCATTGAGCTCAATATCCTGCTTAACAATTATTTAATCCTCAATATTCAATCCTCAACCTTTAATCATCAATATTCAATCCTCAACTTTAATCCTCATATTCAATCTTAACAATCAAACCTCAATATTCAACCATGCTAGCATAGATCATAGCCTAGAATGAATCATCTACGTCTAATTCCTCAATCAATATCATAGCTTTAATGCTTATAAAGGATACTATAGTCAACGTAACAGGCATCATTCATCTAAATAGCATTTCCTCATCAATAATATCAATATCAAACTTAACTTATGATCATGATCATCTATATATATCTCAAATCAATAAGTCATATAATACCTCATGCTAGCATCCATAATGTGTCATGCTCAAGAGCTCAAATAACAATTCATACCATCAATTCCCATAGCAAAATAATTCCTTGTATAGAGACTAATCAGGTAGAGCATAATATCATTTAATTGGATATTTCAATTTTCCTTAACATGCTCCTAGAGCTCACTAGCTCAAATAATAGATGAGTATAGTATGACCCACCATGATCGTTATTCTCGAGGTGAAGCAATGGGCTGCAACTCCCTTCCTTGATTCCTTCGAGGTTTGGCTTGTCCTACAAAAGTCAATTATCGACTTAGCGATCTATTCAAAGATCCTAGAACCCAAAATCATAAAAACGGAATTCCTTGACTACGACTTCTCTACGGATTGCACGTCTCTAGACACGTTTAATCGACTCAGCCTAAACATGAAGCATGCTTAAAACAATAATTTAAGATCGACCAAGTCAAAAGATTGGTAAAAGACGACGCCTCCATACTTTTACCCGTTTTCGATGGCTTTACCAAAAATCCAACGACACCTTATAATCATCCAAAAATCATAAAATAATTCGAGTATATCCCACATCATAACAGCAGCCAAATATATAAATTCAGGATTTTTCCGACGACCTTTGATTTCAAAATAAAACCCGAATAACTTTCACGCTTTAGGCAAAATTCCACACGACGGGATACTCGAAAATAAAATTCAACGACAAGCTATCCCAACGTAAAATAATATTCCAAACAACTTTCCAGTTATAACTTTTTCGATTTGGGACCTCGAATGGCCCCAAAATCCATTTTCCGGAAATCTAACCAGTTTCCGGCCACCGGATGGCATCAACAGCAAAAGACAAAACGTAGAGCACTTAAATATAAACAACATACTAAAATTTCAGCTCGATAGGATAAGAAACGAACATAAACGAGACGTCGGAAGTCGCTGCTGCACGGAGGTGGTGGGCTGGACGGCGGCGGTGGTGATTGCTCTAGCGACGGCGGCCCGATTCCGGCAGCAGATCCGGCAGTTGGTCAGCTGCTGGGAGGCTCCTCCCCGGTGCTCCCTCAACCCGAACTCGCCCCTTACGACTCTCTCTCTCTCTCTCTATCTCTCTCTTTCCTTTGGCCCCAAGACTCTCTCTCTCCTCTCAATCTGATTTTGTGGTGAGGAAATGGTGTGTGGAGAGATAAGGTGGGTCTGCTATTTATAGACAAAAGTTGAAAATATTCGGTAGAAAATTTCGGGTATAAAATACTGATAAAGAAATTTTTGGATACAATAATTAAAGTTACTTTATTCAATGGCAAGGTCCGAATGACCTCTAACACAAAATCTGAAAATATCGAGAGACTCGTTGGCTGGAGTACTATTTAACCAACCCATCAAAGAAAAATAAAAAGGTCGTTCGAAGAAAATCGAAGAAGGATTGACTTTTTAAAATGAAAATTTACTATTTCGCACTTTTTGCTAAAAATGCTCCCAAACGTTCGTTTGACCTCTGATTGAAAATCCAACAACACGAATGGATTCCTTAGGAGATTCTTCATAGGATCGGCTTCTCAAAACAAGACCCGCATCAATACATAAGATTTCGTAAAAATCCTAAAATCACGCCATTTCAGAAAATCAATATTCACAATTTATCCCTTTACATTTTTCAACACCGGGACTCCCATAGACCTCAGATTAAAATTCTAAAGGTACCGACAAACTCCTTGGATTATTATCTTTCAAACGAGTCTAAAATCGGCTATATCTCGATATCCGAAACAAAATTCAAAGACATAACTTTTACAAAAAAGAACTCCTGAAGTCGTGATTTACATCCGTTTCCTTTAATTATGCTCAAATTTCCTCTTAATAATTCCTAATCTTAATTAGGAACTCCTTAGTTATATTCTGAAAATCCGGGTTATTACATTCTACTCCTCTTCAATAAATTTCATCCCGAAATTTCCTTATCCTAGAGAAGGAGTATCAAAGTACATTCTGAGAGTTTAAAACCCTACTTTCTACCCTTGCCTTCTTGGAACCAACAAGGGTCTTAGATCCTTTAGGTTGATTCTCAACCTCTAGCCCTCTTTCCGTTTCCTTCCTAGTTAAATACTTCTTGCAGAGTCTATGCTCGTTCTGCTTTTGTAGACAAATGCATCCTCCCAAAAGTGTGAACGTTGTCCATCTCTATTTACCCTCTATGAGAGCTATCACGATGCACCATTTCATATAATCTTCTCATGATTTCGCATTAAAATGACATATCCTTGGACGGTTTCCATGTATGTTCTGTCAGGTTTGAAATTTCCTTCATCTTCTATAAAATCTTGAGGTTCGACTTTCTTATGAAACGTATTCCTGATGCCACTTAAATTTAAATTTCTCATTATACTCTTCTCTTTTCATCAAAGTAGTAGTTCGACTATTCAGCTCTCACTGGTGATGACCATCGCTTGCATGCATAAAGATCGCACGTCTGGACTTTTATTGTAAGTTCAAAACTTACATGCTGGCATCCATTGGATCATCTTAAATGTTTCAAACTGGGAAATTACATTTAGAAATATAGTTTCAACTCTGAAGAGCACTAACTGGTACTGCTTCGGTTCCATTCTTCACTATGGAATACTATCACTCGTTCTCCCAACGATACACTTAAAAAGAATGATTCTATAGGCTTTCTCTTCTATTTGAGGACTCACACTCAAGTTCTATGAGTGAGAGTAAAAGAAAACAACCGCCTCTGAGTGAGGGCTTTATCTGATCAATAAACAAATTCAAAAGCTGGAAGAGATATAACACTTGGTTATTTATGTCAAAGATATTATCTTTTTAGAGGACTTATGAACTCGAAGGGTTCTCGCACATTACAAAGACATTTAAGAATAACGAATGAGAATCAACGATTAGCAATTGAGAACCGTGTTGAATTTTTCACAAAAGTGTCAGTATAGACTATCAAGGAAGTGATGTTACCGATTTCTTGATGATCAAAGGAGTATCATCAAAAGATTACAAGTTATCCAAGAGGATTTAACCAAAGAGTTTTAAATAATAAAAGTGAAGTTATTGAAGGGTGATCGATCCAACTGATATGAAAATGAATGAATAGATTTGTCAAAACTTCATATTATACTGAAGCTCTCAATCTATCAATTACTAGGTCTATCTCCTTACGATCTTCTTCGGGTTCTCTTTCTTTCTAGAGAATCTTGCACTTTTCGTCTTTAAGGGATTGCTAAGAAATTGTGCAAATCGGCTGGACATTACTTGGCTGTGCCTGGCTGGGAAAATGATATCTGGGGATCACTCCTTTCGGTGGGTACGACAAAATGGCTTGCTCTATGGTACCTTCTGGACTCAAAATAGTTTGACTGTAATGCCTTCTGGAAGCTTAGTAGAACACCAGCAGATACATCTTCAAATTATTTTTGCTGCAGTCGTAACGACTATCTTCACCTTCATTCTAAAATCGACTTGAAACAAGCGATAATATCCAAGGTATGAAATAACCTCGAATACTCATCTAGTGAATTGAAGAGCTTCAATCTGGGGGAACAAATCTTCATTCTTTATAAATGTGATTATATTGTTAGACGCGACTCTTGAGTTGAAAGCTTACATAGGGCTTCCTGAAACTTGCAGTAGGTCCCCAATCTGATAAGTGCACTTTAAGTTGACTACTCCTTTCCTTACTTCTGGCTTGAAGTCAAAGCTTTAGAACCTCATTCCCGATTCTTCCGGAATCTCGGAGCCTTTTAATCTTCTTATGAAGACCTTTGCAACAAAATGTTCTTTCGAACAGTTCTACTAAACTTTAGCTCCTTAAAAGGGAACTTATTCAATATGGGTTCTTAAGAGAACCTAAAGAGAATCCTATAATTCTCCTTAATTCAAGCTTGCTATATAGTCTATGTTCTGACTATATTCTCTATGCCTCATTTGTCCTCAACACATCCTCAATCCTTTCCTTATGGACAGCAGACAAATCTTTATCTGAAAGAAAGTTTTGGAATCAACTTTATAACTTATCCAAAAGTTTTGATGATCTAACATGACCGAAATATTTTGAGTATTTGCAGAAAAAAAAATTCTAAAAAGATTTGTTGACTGTTCGAGTCCAAAATGACTCAAAATTCTTTACAAAATGATTGGCCTAGAACTTACTCCAATAAGTTCCACCTTAAAATTTGGTATAACCAAAAATTTCTTTAACAAAGAAATAACCTTCGATTTTCTTTTAAGAAATATCGACAATCCTTGCCTTGCTCAAAAATTTTCTCCTTATCCTATACTTCAAAATTTATACCAAATATATATAAAAAAATAATTTAACTCAATCATACCTTAATTTTTTTGATGATGCGAGGGTGATGGTGAGTTATGGGTTGCTGATTAATACCTTTGAACAATTCAATATTCACATAAGAGTTCAATCAATCATATTAAAAAGAGATAGGCCTGCAGAGTTGCAAAGCTGCTCTGATACCCTCTGTAACAACCCAGTCCCGAAAATGGTAATTAAGTGGGGACGGGATGTTAATTCAAAAAAAATTAATGTTTGGAATACAATTTAACAAACGAATATGCCAAGGATAGGATATGCCCTCTAGAAAATCCGACAGCATACCCTCTGTAACTAGAGCAAATCCCCATTTATAAATGGCTTATAAGAGAGTAAATGAAGCTGTAATAATCAATAAGCCATTTCATAGGCCATATGGAATCAAGTAAAAAGATACCAATATGCTGAACAAAAGAAGCCCTTCCATAGGCTAAAACGAAGGATCAAATAGGCATAACAAAGAATGAGGCTATCTTCCTTTAGATCAATCATAAAGGCAACATATAGTTAAAGCATAAAGACATGTTATAACTAGACATCAACAAGGTTCATAATCAGAGAAGCGAAATCATATCAAGAAAATATCATAAGTCATCATAGTAGCAAGAAGCATAGTAGGAATAATACTATATTGCTAAATCATGATTAGCAGCCAACCCACTTCACAGTCACCATCGACCTTTGCATCTCAACCTAAAAACATTTAAAAAAGAGGACGTGAGTACTAATGCACTCAGTGGGGTTTTATAAGAAAACTCTGAAAAAAACATTAGAAATATCCAACATTAACTGGCAACATATGGGAAGAAAAACCCAAAAGCCCCTCTCATATCTGCAAAACATTTTATTCCTGTGGGCCCATCCTGGCTCAAACATGATGTCTACTGCACCCTGAGGCATGCCTTAGGATAAGAGAGGGGTTACCTCAAATATCCCACCGAGTATGCGAAGGGGTTACCCAGCAGTGACTCCCTAGTGATCAAAAGATCACAACCTGGTGACCCAAAGGCCACAACTTAGTAACCCGGAGGTTACAATCCATGAGTATGCGAGGGGTTACCCAGCAGTGACTCCGAGTATGCGAGGGGGTTATCCAGCAGTGGCTCCCTAGTGATCAAAAGACCACAACCCAGTGACCCAAAGGCCACCACCTGGTAACCCGAAGGTTACAACCCATGAGTATGCGAAGGGGTTACCCAGCAGTGACTCCTAGTGATCCAAAGACCACAACCTGGTAACCCGAAGGTTACAACAAGATAATAATCATCGTTCATTGAGCTCAATATCTTGCTTAACAATCATTTAATCCTCAATATTCAATCCTCAACCTTTAATCATCAATATTCAATCCTCAACTTTAATCCTCATATTCAATCTTAACAATCAAACCTCAATATTTAACCATGCTAGCATAGATCATAGCCTAGAATGAATCATCTACGCCTAATTCCTCAATCAATATCATAGCTTTAATGCTTATAAAGGATACTAGAGTCAACGTAACACGCATCATTCATCTAAATAGCATTTCCTCATCAATAATATCAATACCAAAGTTAACTTATGATCATGATCATCTATATATATCTCAAATCAATAAGTCATATAATACCTCATGCTAGAATCCATAATGTGTCATGCTCAAGAGCTCAAATAACAATTCATATCATCAGTTCCCATAGCAAAATAATTCCTTGTACAGAGACTAATCAGGCAGAGCATAAAATGATTTAATTGGATAGTTCAATTTTTCCTAACATGCTCCTACAGCTCACTAGCTCAAATAATAGATAAGTATAGTATTACACACCTTGATCGTTATTCTCGAGGTGAAGCAATGGGCTGCAACTCCCTTCCTTGATTCCTTCGAGGTTCGGCTTGTCCTACAAAAGTCAATTATCGACTTAGCGATCTATTCGAAGATCCTAGAACCCAAAATCATAAAAACGGAATTCATTGACTACGACTTCTCTACAGATTGCACGTCTCTAGACACGTCTAATCGACTCGGCCTAAACATGAAGCATGCTTAAAATAATAATTTAAGATCGACCAAGTCAAAAGATTGGTAAAAGACGACGCCCCCTTACTTTTACCCGTTTTCGATGGTTTTACCAAAAATCCAACGACACCTTATAATCATCTTCTTCGATTTTCTTCGAACGACCTTTTTATTTTTCTTCGATGGGTTGGTTCAATAGTACTCGAGCCAACGAGTCTTCCGATATTTTTAGATTTTGTGTTAGAGGTCATTTGGACCTTGCCATTGAATAAAATAACTTTAATTATTCTATCCAAAAATTTCTTTATCAGTATTTTATACCCGAAATTTTCTACCGGGTATTTTCAACTTTTGTCTATAAATAGCAGCCCCACCTTATCCCTCCACACACCATTTCCTCACCACAAAATCAGATTGAGAGGGGAGAGAGAGTCTTAGGGCCAGAGGAAAGAGAGAGAGATAGAGAGATCGTTAGATCGAAAGAGAGAGTCGAGAAGGTGCGAGTTCGGGTTGAGGGAGCACGGGGAAGGAGCCTCCCAGCATTTGACCAACTGCCGGATCTACTGCCAGAATTCGGCCGCCGTCGCCGGAGTAATCACCGCTGCCGCCGTCCAGCCCACCACCTCTGTGTAGCTGCGACTTCCGACGTCTCGTTTAGGTTCGTTTCTTGTCCTATCGAGCTGAAATTTTAGTATGTTGTGTATATTTAAGTGCTCTACGTTTTGTCTTTTGCTGTTGATGCCATCCAGTGGCCGAAAACTGGTCAGATCACCGGAAAACGGGGACTGCTACAGTAATCGACCAGTTTTGGTATTTTGAGATTTTAGGGCCATTCGAGGTCCCAAATTGAAAATGTTATAGCTGGAAAGTTGTTCGGGATATTATTTTACGTTGGAATAGCTTGTCGTTGAATTTTATTTTTGAGTATCCCGTCGTTTGAAATTTTGCCTAAAGCGTGAAAGTTATTCGGGTTTTATTTTGAAATCAAAGGTCGTCGGAAAAATCCTGAATTTATATATTTGGCTGCTGTTATGATGTGGGATATACTCGAATTATTTCATGATTTTTAAAATGAAAATTTACTATTTCACACTTTTTGCTAAAAATGCTCCCAAACGTTCGTTTGACCTCTGATTGAAAATCCAACAACACGAATGGATTCCTTAGGCGATTCTTCATAGGATCAACTTCTCAAAACAAGACCCGCATCAATACACAAGATTTTGTAAAAATCCAAAAATCACGCCATTTCGGAAAATCACTATTCACAATTTATTCCTTTACGTTTTTCAACACCGAGACTCCCATAGACCTCAGATTAAAATTTTGAAGGTACCGACAAACTCCTTGGATCGTTATCTTCCAAACGAGTTTAAAATCGGCTATATCCCGATATCCAAAACAAAATTCAAAGACATAACTTTTACAAAAAAAGAACTCCTAAAGTCGTGACTTACATCCGTTTTCTTTAATTATGCTCAAATTTCCTCTTAATAATTCCTAATCTTAATTAGGAACTCCTTAATTATATTCTAAAAATTTGGGTTGTTACAGATATGAAGGACTCGAAGTCCACAAGTGGATATGTATTCACTTTGGGAGGTGCAACCATATCATGGAAATCTTCTAAGCAGACGGTTATAGCCAGATCCAACATGGAGTCTGAGTTTATAGCGTTGGACAAAGATGGTGAAGAAGCTGATTGGCTAGTTCATTTCTTAGAAGATATTCCGAGTTGGCCGAGGCCAGTGCCTGCAATCTGTCTACATTGTGATAGTCAATCTGTAATTGGTAGGGCACAGAGCCATATGTATAATGGTAAGTCTAGACACATATGTTGAAGACACAATACCATTAGATAACTACTCTCAACTGATGTTATCTCTATTGACTACGTGAAGTCAAAAGATAACTTAGCAGATCCGTTAACCAAGGGGTTAAACAGAGAGTTTCTTGCGAAATCGACAAGAGAAATGTGACTAAAGCCTCTAGAAAAGAGTTGATATAATGGAAACCCAACCTAGTTGACTGGAGATCCCAAGATCTAGGTTTAATGTGGCAACCTAATTGTAAAAAAACTCGCACGATCACTGTGGAAGTCATTATCCCTTTGTTAAAGTGATACCCGAATGGAAATAGATAAGCACGTGGCTTTTAATGATTCTTAAGCGTCGATGAGTGAAGCAAAATAGTATGGGCTATTTGAAAAGAATCACCAATGTAAGAGATAAGTGGGGCCGCTTCGAAGAGAATTGTGTAAGGATCAATTCTTAGACCCTCTTACAGAACCAGACGGATGTTCAGGGCTATGAATGAACATAACAATGAGAACTGATATATGTTAGGGAGAATCCTGTGTAAAATATATCATCGTTTACACAAATGGCAGACCAATTCAAAGACATCGCGTCTACTGAGAGCCAGTAAAATCGATATATTTTATGAGGTAAGGTTCAAAGAGTTATACCTACCTATCCTATACAGGATTCAACTATTGAACTTGATCGAGAATTTCCATCATGTAGGGGATTGTTGGAATTAGAAATTGAGTTGTTGGAAATTTTGTAGAAGAAATGGGAAAGTGGGTTGTCCTACATTGGTGGCTTGTGGGTTTCATTCCCAATTTCTTTTTTATAAATAGCCTTTCTTAGCCTTTGATTTTTTACACAAAAGAAAAGGGCATTTTCCTTATTTTCTTAATCTTCTTGATTTTGCTCTTTTTGAGTCCAAATTTCGAGTCGATTTTAGTTTCAAATATTTTCTAGTTCAAGTTTGGGCATATCTCAGTTCGTCGAAAGTTGCTCCGGTTGGTCCGTTTTATCCTGAGAATCAATCGCTTATACGAGGCGAATTCGGTTTAAGGAAACTGTGATCTCCACAGGCCTCGGATTTTCTCTAAACTTATTCTTGTTATTTAATTTATTATTTAAATTGTCTTAATTGTTTAAATTGTTCTAGTTATTTAAATTGTTCTTATTATTTAGCTTTATTATTTTATCTGTAGTTTTACTGTATTATTATATAGTTAGTGTTAATTTTATTAGTGCAATATTTTACATTGCATTGTGTAATTGTAGCATTGTATTTATGTTCAGATTATTAGTATAATAAACTATTGTTGCATCTTTTATTATTGTTCCGAGTGAACAAGACCACCAACAGCCTTCACATAGATATTTGTTTTCTTTTTTCATCGTAGGTATTTATATTAAAAATTGATTAGTTTGACTCTTGTACTATAACTAAAAGAATTGTCGTGGAGAATAAATTTTCTAGTTCATCTTTGAATGCCTCATAAACATTTATTATTTTATTGGTATTAGCAATACAAATTAATGGAATCTATAGATGTTGTATACCCACAAAAGACAACAGCTTTTCAACAAAATTGTTGCATTTTATCCTGAATAGACAACATCTACCAACAAATATCGTTGCCTATTTAATAGTAAATTAGCACAGGACAACGTTTTTTAGTTAAAACCGTTGTATTTTTAATAGAATGGATGACGGTTTATATTAAAATTGTTGTATTTGCGAGGAAAAAACAACGATTTTACCCGTGAATCATTGTCTAATGGAAATAATATGTAACATTCATGAATTATAGACAACAGTGCATAATCGTTGTCAAAGAGAAATAATACAACAGTTTTAAGACGTTGTCTATTGATACACCAATACACAACTGATACGCGGTCGTCACGCGCCCAAAATAACTGCTCTTCCAAATGCCCAGTAAGGGTGTAGTAGGTGGAAAATACAGGTCGAATCCACAGGGAACGGTGTATTCTTTCTTTCAAAGGTAACTTTGATGGTTTTGAGAGAGTTTAATTAACTAATGAAACAAAACAGAAGAGAAAAGAATCAATATGATAAAAACCCGGATGAGATTGTAAATAAAAGTGATATGATCATATCGTTCATCGATGTATTGATTTTAATTCATAATTCTTATAAATTAGTTATAGAATACCGGAACCCCTGACATATTCCTTATTCCTCCTTACGAATCATTGAACAAAAGAACCCTTATTATCCAAAATCTTATTAATTAACAACCCGCAAGAACCCTTAACAGATTTAATTAATTAATAGCATTAAGAATTAGAGGAACCCAATTATGTTATAAGCATTCGAACCCATATGCCCTTAACATCCCTGTATGCCCACTGACAAAGATAGTCAGTTTTACCACATATAGAATTGAATCGACAATTACAGATCTTACAATTCTATTGGCTTTAGATATTAATTAACAAACTATATATTGGCCACTATATAATTAATTAATTAAGAACTAAACGTGTAATCGCAGAACATAACAGAGTATAAGAATACGAATCATATAAAAACTAATTTGACCTCACGATATGGGCATATCAACAATTATCACAACCTCATTCCGGAAAATAAACTTAGCTACTCATATTAAGATTAAACCAAACGGTAATCATAACATAAGCAACCATTGAATTGAAATAAATTTACGAACAAGTTCTCCAAAGTATTCTTGCAATTCTTAACAAATAAATTAACTAAAAGTAAAACGTGAAATTAAAACTACTTGTGGAA
The DNA here is from genome assembly GCA_026008535.1 of Perilla frutescens. NCBI lineage: Eukaryota > Viridiplantae > Streptophyta > Magnoliopsida > Lamiales > Lamiaceae > Perilla > Perilla frutescens. Next base: position 12,094,534 of record BRKX01000003.1, on the reverse strand, counting down.
TCCAGAATGCCTCTTCCAAATGACCTCACAAATTTATATAGGCAAACAATAATTTAAGAGTCATCAAGGCGTATCGTGATTTTTGCTAAGCAATCGCCGATTTCTTTCTTCAGAACTGATCATTCTCTCTTTCATCATCTTTTTATTAATTTATTTCCTTATTCTTCTGATTCTTTCATAAATGTGAATGTTCCTTCCTTTCTCATATTTTTCCTGCAATAATCATAAAAATAATATGTTAAGTCTCAAATATAGATAATAAAGAAGCAATATTTGTGACTTATCATCTCCCCACACTTAAACTCATGCTTGCCCCAAGTATGAAGAACGGAACGAAAAGAAAAGAAAGAAAATAAGAAATTAAAAGAAAAATAAAACAACGATAATTTTAATTGCCAATCATAAACTTGTGAATCAATTAAATCAAAATAGAGTTGCCATCCATCAATCCTCAAAAAATTATTGCATTCTCCATCCAATTAATTAAAACGGTCAAATAGCAATAAGAATCACACAAATCTCACAACTCTCAAGTGTTTAATATCGGGACATGTTTGCTCTCAAAATCATTCCACAAGTTGTTATCAATCATAAGTTTGCAGACACTCTCTTTTCATCACCACTGTAGACATATGACATGCAATCATCAAAAGGACTTTCTTTTGGTTGTAACGTGGCTGGTTAAATTGGTAGGAAACATTTTGGAACGAGGCTAGAATCATAGAAAATCAGTGGAGTTATACATTGAATAATCAATCAAATCAAAAACTCAACACCATTTTTAATATGCCCAAATGACTTTATATGCCTTGTTTTCCCATATGCCCAAAATTGCTTCATATACCCCATTTAATTCGGCATTTTTTTTTTTTCACAACCACAACGAGAGCATTTTTTTTCTCTTACAAACAAGTACCCAGATAAATACCCCCTTTTTTTCTTCTAACACTCGATATTTTTTTATTTTTTTTTTACCACTTTCAAATAACCAAAGCTCCACCGTTTCTATGATTAGGACACGTTTTTTTTATGTGGAAGAGTGATTTTTTTTTTGTAGGTATTTGAACAAATTGTCTCATATAAAGCTCAAAGGGGCTCACAAAATGATAATCAATAATTGGGTAGGCTTTGTAGGCTTCATGTGGCTATAAATAAGAAAAATGTGCCTTTATCATATAAATACATGCATAATGTCAATGTGGTCTTGAATAAGAACGAAAGCAAATTCTAGAGAAAAACAGACTCGGGACGAAAATCACACTTGAAAAGAATTGAGATTTTAAAGTGAATTAATCTCATAAAGCTCAAATCTCACCAGTTTTTAGCTATTTGAAAGTTCATCATACTAATTGTCATGTGGAGAAAACAAAAATTTTCAACCAGTCAATCCATAACCAACTCTAATCTTAATTCAATTAAAATCACAAATTCATAATTTGGCAATTAAATTGACTCAAAATAAATAAAAAAAACAAACACAAATGAAGTTCTCCCTCCCCACACTTAAAATTTACATGGTCCTCCATGTTCAAATAAAATAGAGAAAGGAAGAAAATCAAACAACTTGACAAGAAATTAAAATAAAATAAAATAAAGATAAAATAAAGGAAAGAACTGTCCTTAAATGGGGTGGAAATTGGAGAAATATTTGAAGCTGTTTCCATCCAGTCCTTACGCCGATGATCAGATTCAACCTACAAAAACTTGTGAAAAGTTCGAAGAAACATTTATTGAAAATAAACAACCAAAAATAAAAATAAAAAATCTACTAAAAATAAAATTAAATTGGGTTGCCTCCCAGTAGCGCCTTCATTTATAGTCTTTGGCTAGACATGAAATAGGATCAAAATAATTCTCAAATACGAGGTGGAGTGTCACCACCGTGCCATTTGTTGCGCCATTTAAATGATCCATATGGGCATACTGAAAATATGTTCATGACTTGATCTTGATTGTGGCTCATGTCCATATGATCTATAACTCTCCATCTCATGGCCAACTCATCTTCATATGCCCATTTTTTATTTTCGTTCATCATCACAGAGAATGTCGAATCTTGCGAAATGTTCACCTGTCTAAATTCATCAAAAATTCCCAAAAAAATAACATGCTCATAATCAGAAGAAAATTTCATATTATCAAAAATATTAAATGTCGCAATTTCCCCATCAAATTCACATGTTAATTTTCCTTTGTCCACATCAATCTTTGTCTTTGCCGTTTTCATGAACGGCCTCCCTAACAAAACAATAGACGAGTTAGAATTCACAACTCCCATGTCCAATATATAAAAATCAACTGGAAAAATCAGTTCATCTACTCTTACCAAAACATCTTCAACAATTCCAATAGGATACACATTAGATCGGTCCGCCAATTGAATTATAACTTGAGTTTTCTTTAAAGGACCCAGATCTAATTTCTCATAAATTGATAAAGGCATAACATTGATTGCTGCACCCAAATCAAGCATAGCTCTTTCAACTTTTTTTTATCTCCTATCACACATGGAATTGAGAACATACCCGGATCTTTGCATTTCTGGGGCAATTTACGTTGTATTACCGCTGAAACATTTTCTTCAACCAAGAGTCTTGCATTATCTTCATACTTGATCTTCTTCATGCATAACTCTTTAAGAAACTTGGCATACTTAGGCACTTGGCAGATTGCATCAAGAAGAGGAATGTTGATTTCCACCTTTCTAAATACCTTGAGCATGTCTTGATTTTCATCATCTTTCTTCTCCCTTGCAAATCTGCCAGGAAAAGGCGGTTTCAGTACAACTTTAGGTTTAACAGGTTTAGATTTTACCTCAGTTTCTGCACTTTCTTTTTCTAGATTTTCTGATATTGTGGGCATTTCCTCCTGCTTGGGCATATCGGCTTGGTTGGGCACGCTGTCAATCTTCTTGATTGGATCAGGCAATTCTTTTCCACTCCTTAATGTGATGGAACTCACATTCTCCCGTGGGTTTATCTCGGCTTGTGAAGGAAATTTACCTTTGGAAATAGTTGCCTCCAATCGGGAAATCGCTTGACCCATTTGAGTTATTTGCGTTCCCATATGATTAAATCCTGCTCGAGTTTCTTGTTGAAACTTCAAACTATTTTCTGCCAATTCTGCAACAATTTCTTCCAAAGGTCTTCTTGGTTTCTCTTGCGGTGCTTGTGCATGTTGTTGCACCAAATATTGCCCACGTTGTTGAAAACCTTGTTGCGGTATGCCCTGCTGATGTGGTATGCCCTGTTGTGTTGACTGCTTGAAATTCGGATTTGGATGATCCTGCCAACGAGAATTATAAGTGTTAGAAAAATGATCATAATATCCTTGCTGTGAATTCTAACCTCCAACGGCATTGACTTGTTCAAGATTATCTTCTTGCAAAGTTGGGCACATGTCTGTGGGATGCCCATGGACACTGCATATGCCACATGCCTTGGCTTGTTGTGTTATGCCCATTCCACTAAGCAATTTGTCCAATTTTTCACATAATGCGTCAAATCTTGTATCTTTGGCGGTCTGGACATTAGCCACTTTTCTCGATCCGTCTGCTCCAAATTGTTGTTTATTGTCTGCAATATTTCCTATCAACGTTATTGCTTCATCTGGAGTCTTATTCATCAACGCTCCACCACTTGCTGCATCCACCATACTGCTATCACTCGGCTGCAAACCTTCATAAAAATATTGAATCAGTAATAGACTAGGAATTTGGTGTTGTGGGCATTTAGAACAAATTTTTTTAAATCGATCCCAATATCTATCAAAAGACTCTCCAAACTCTTGTTTAATTCCACAGATGGCTTTTCTAATGGAAGCTACTCTAGAGGCCGGAAAATATTTTTCAAGGAATTTTTGTTTCATAATTCTCCAAGTTGTTATAGATCCCGGTGCTAAACTAAACAACCATTCACGCGCATCATCTTGTAAAGAAAATGGAAATGCTACAAGCCTAACATATTCAGAATTATCAACATTTCCCTGATTTTGCACAGTAGAGCAAGCAAGTTGGAAATCTTGTAAATGCTTATGTGGATCATCTCCAGGATAATCATGGAATTTAGGAAGTATATGCATAAAACCAGATTTTAATTGAAAATTTCCATGAGCTTGGGGAAGTGTTATGCATAATGGTCCAAAATTCATTTCTGGCGGATTAGCCAATTCACGCAAAGTAGCATTGTTTGCATTATTTCCTCCATTGTTGGCTGCATTATTCCCTTGATTATTAGCCATATTGGATTCTGCAGATGATGTTGTATCTTCAAACTCGTGTTCCTCGACAGATTCAGATATAGGAGTGAGATTGGATGCTGAAGAAGTTGCTTGCTTTGCCTTTTCTGTTTCTTTCCTTCTTTTCCGTGCAGATTTCTCAACTTCAGGATCAAAGATAAGTTCACCTGTACGAGAAGATCGGGGTATAAACAAAAAATAGACAATTTAAACAATGAAATGAAAGAAAGATTATTATTGCCGTTCCCCGGCAACGGCGCCAATTTGATACGCGGTCGTCACGTGCCCAAAATAACTGCTCTTCCAAATGCCCAGTAAGGGTGTAGTAGGTGGAAAATACAGGTCGAATCCACAGGGAACGGTGTATTCTTTCTTTCAAAGGTAACTTTGATGGTTTTGAGAGAGTTTAATTAACTAATGAAACAAAACAGAAGAGAAAAGAATCAATATGATAAAAACCCGGATGAGATTGTAAATAAAAGTGATATGATCATATCGTTCATCGATGCATTGATTTTAATTCATAATTCTTATAAATTAGTTATAGAATACCGGAACCCCTGACATATTCCTTATTCCTCCTTACGAATCATTGAACAAAAGAACCCTTATTATCCAAAATCTTATTAATTAACAACCCGCAAGAACCCTTAACAGATTTAATTAATTAATAGCATTAAGAATTAGAGGAACCCAATTATGTTATAAGCATTCGAATCCATATGCCCTTAACATCCCCGTATGCCCACTGACAAAGATAGTCAGTTTTACCACATATAGAATTGAATCGACAATTACAGATCTTACAATTCTATTGGCTTTAGATATTAATTAACAAACTATATATTGGCCACTATATAATTAATTAATTAAGAACTAAACGTGTTATCGCAGAACATAACAGAGTATAAGAATACGAATCATATAAAAACTAATTTGACCTCACGATATGGGCATATCAACAATTATCACAACCTCATTCCGGAAAATAAACTTAGCTACTCATATTAAGATTAAACCAAACGGTAATCATAACATAAGCAACCATTGAATTGAAATAAATTTATGAACAAGTTCTCCAAAGTATTCTTACAATTCTTAACAAATAAATTAACTAAAAGTAAAACGTGAAATTAAAACTACTTGTGGAATCCAGAATGCCTCTTCCAAATGACCTCACAACTTTATATAGGCAAACAATAATTTAAGAGTCATCAAGGCGTATCGTGATTTTTGCTAAGCAATCGCCGATTTCTTTCTTCAGAACCGATCATTCTCTCTTTCATCATCTTTTTATTAATTTATTTCCTTATTCTTCTGATTCTTTCATAAATGTGAATGTTCCTTCCTTTCTCATATTTTTTCTGCAATAATCATAAAAATAATATGTTAAGTCTCAAATATAGATAATAAAGAAGCAATATTTGTGACTTATCAACAACGCACTATTAGCAACCGTTGATTAAGTGAATAGACAACAGATATTCCCCATTGTCTATTAGTAAATTTGTAGTAGTGAATAGATCAAATTTTGTGAAACAAATTAAAGCTCTTTTAATATAGTAGTAGATGGTAGATATGCCCTAAGTTTGGATAATCAACCTTAAAAATCAATTATATTAACTAAAAAATGAAATTAAAACTAAAAAATAATTATAAATACTAATTGGGGTCGAATAAACCTTAATTAAAAATGTAAAATTATACCAAACCAAAAGAAATTAAAAAATTGAAGAAAAATAGAAGGAAATATTTGATTAGTTTTTTAATAGTTTAGGTATTTTGGAATTAAAAAATTAAATTGGAATAAATATATTATGTCATAAATATGATCAATTTGACTATACACAAAAGAAGAAGACCCAAATAATAAACCGAAATATTAGGCAATTTTCTCTCATTTCTCATGTTCAGATCTCCCGTTTCTGGTTACACAAATAGTTGCAAGATTTAAACTTTATTACAGATCCAATCCTTGTCGTAATACTACAATAGTTACAAAATTTGGAAGAAGAAAAACAAAAACCACTGTGATACATCAGAGGTCATAACATTTGTGATAGATTTGAGAAAATGAAAATAGTTTGAGATATAAATGATAGTATAGCTTTTTTAAAAATACTCAAATGTTGGAATATAAGTTAATATTTGGCTTAAATTAATAATGGCAAATCACACTTAGAACCTACATCGTTTGCTCTTTTTAAAAAATAATCCAAATGAATTATGTTAACAAATCAATACCTCACATTTTATTTTATTTTGCAAATTTAATTTCTGATCAATTTTTCTGCTTGAAAATTTTACGTAATTGATTGTATTTTAAGATTTATTGATTAATGTGTGAATTTTTTTATATGGTTGGAAAAATAAAAATCTTAAAAAGCACACTCAATTACGTGGAATTTTCTGTTCAAAAAATTAATCGAATCTTAAATTCACAAAAGTAAAAAAAAAAAAGATACTATTTTATTAAAAAAAAAAACATTTGGATTATTTTTTAATTGCACGAAAAAATGCCCGTGTCCAATTAATAAAAGATGCAATATTGCATTGACACCAACTCAAGAAATAAATTGAAACTGAAGAAGGGAAATTAAAAAATTAGAATTCAAAAGAATTGAAGCCCACTTGTTCAATATTGTAATACTGCGAGAACGGCTGCATGTAAAATATGATTATAGAAATGGTAAATTGTATGGTGTGTCGTGATCTATTAGATATTTGAAAGTATCACATTATATTTATTGTAATTAGAGATGATAATGGGTAGGGTATAAGTATGATACTACGGTACTTGTTCTCATATTCGTGTTTTAAAAAATACACACACCCGTTTCCGTATCCACTTGGGTAGTAATTGTTATGCTCATCTTCATACCAATTGAGTACATAACTACTCATACCGTTCTCGTTACTCGTAATTTAACTAACTATAAAAAATTATAAATTTAAAAAATTAATTAAAACTAAAATCATAATAGCAATTTGATTAATACGCAATTCTAAATTCTCATAAAAATGATATTAAATAAATAACTATATAAACATAATAATATATTATGAATAACAAAAGAAAGAAAGACACTGACTTGAACCAATAACAGAAAATCAATTAATTTTTTTTCTTGTATTATGTGCTTGCAATTAAAAAAACTAACTTGTAGGAAAAAAAATACTAAATAAATCATCTTCAATTAATTTTCTTATAACTATAATTATGTTTAGTAATGAATGCAGAATGTACTATTGCTTTATTTTCAATTATCAATAAGTATTCAACTTTTTATAATATATATATATATATATATATATATATATAGGGAATTGTTCAAATAGGAACCCAATGCCCTCGTGAGAACCTAGGAACCAATCATTACCTTAGATTTGATTAGATCTAATGACCATAATTTAGTCAAAGTAAGGTGGCAAACTTGTAATATTTGAGAACTTAATGAAGGCGGGGTTATTTTCGTAATTTAGAAATTATGTTATATTTTTTTGGACTTTGGGCCCAATTTCCGGAATTAAATAGACTACACTTTAAAACCGTTGTCTTTTCTGGTGTTGTATTAATATGCTAACATGAGAGATTTATATTGTTAACATCAAGAGATTCTGTTGCTAACATGTGGTAGACTCATATTGCTAATTGGACGAGATCATAATACTAAATTGACACGTATTAAACACCACGCATATAACATTGAACCACATTTAAAATAATATTGTGTAACATGTGTAACATCATTCATAAATACAACATATTGCTAATATGTTAGAAATATACACACTGCTAAAATGTGACTAATAATTTGCTAATATGTTAGTAACATGTTGTTAATATGTGAATAATGATATGCTAATATGACTTAAATTCTAAATATTACAAGTTTTCAAAATAATATTAAGCGTTGATAAAGTTATAATTGTTTATGAACTTAACTATATATAGCTCATACTTTAACTATTTTCTCATGAAAGCAACTTAAGATTCAAAGTCGTGCATAGAAAATTTCATGTTAGCAGCATAAACACAAGATATGATCAATATTGTGATATCATATTAGCAATATCTGACAGTTATGAGTTGAATATACGTGAAAAAAGTTTTTTGCATTTTTCATCAATTTTTGCTCAAATAAACATATGCACTATCGATCTTAAATGAAAGAGTATGAAAAAATCTTTAATTTGATATATTTTTTGCATAAATTGGATAAAAAAACGAGTAAGTTATGATTATTTAAAGTTTGTAAGAATTTTTTAAAAGATGATTGACATCACTTTATAAAAAAAATCTTGAACCCCTTATATTTCGAATTTTACATATTTACAACTATGTCACCACCTTTTTATCCGTAATGTCATCAAAATCCTTGAATTTGATTGATTCCTAGATTCTCACGGGGGATTGGTTCCTATTTGAACACACCCCTATATATGTGTGTGTGCGCACGCGCGCGTGCGCATAATATATTATACAAAGTACAAACTAGAAAACAAATTAAAACCTAATATATAGTAAATAAAATAAAACTTAATTTAGTATTTTTTTCATATTTATAATATAGTAGTAATAATAATTTCTATAAATATAATTATATATAATATTATATATATATATATATAAATACACACACACACACATGGATACGGGGCGGGTTGGATACTAAGGTACCCATACCCGCAAAAAAATGCGGGTAATTACCCGTATCTCCATCCACGTTGATTGGGTAATTACTCTACTCATTATGTTTAATTTTTACGGATATTCATAGACCCGTTACCCATTGCCATTCCTAATTTGTGGCACAAAACACACACTATGTGTTACAACCTCATAGAATTTCCCATAGAAATTATAAGAAAAGTTACCAAATCAAGTCAAATTACACTCTTTTTTCCTGCAACATGAAAGAAAGATAAGGAGTTAGAGATGGCAGCTCTAGTTGCTAATCTGAATACCGTGGATCAGATCCAAAATCATCCTCGCCTTTCTAATTGTTTTTTCCAGAAACAGATTCAATCTTTAAGCGAAAAGCGAAATTACATCAGCAGCTCATGCGGCTGAAGATGTAATCGAATCCCACGTCGTTAATAAAATTCAAGCCAGATCCACCGAGAACAGCTCGATGCCGTTTCTGGATCTGCAGAAAGTAATACAAGAGTTCGATTCCGTCGAGGAAAAGACGATGAATTAAAAAGGAAAGGGGATTCAAAGATCTTAAGCGCACATATTCGATGCCCGCTGCTCCATCGAAGACTTCTCTTACAGCTGGAAAGACTGCCATGGTGGGATTTGATGACTTTTTCAAGCTACTTATGGATGTGCTCACCGGAGACCAACGTCAGCGGCAAATAATCCCGATTAACCTAGCTAGAAATATATATCTATAAAGATTTAGTTATTGGGCAGTACTTTCATGTTCGTGTTTGGGTTACTATGTCTCAAGACTATAGTACAGTGTGAGAAAAACTCTTTTTGAAATTTTGTCTTGCCTAGGAGAATCCGCACCTGAAATCTATCTAATATAGTATAATAAGAAAATTTAGCATGTTCCACATCAAAAGCCCACCTAAATAGCCCGCCCAAAAGCCCATGCACATGTAGAGCCATTAAAAAAAGTAGTGGTTCAAACTTAGTCACAATTAATATCTAATAATTAAAAAACGTATTTAATTATGTCTTCTTCATTCACACGCCTGATACCTCTAATTTGTGCCTCTGCCACTACCCACTGCACAGTCTATACTACTCACACTTTTCAAGAATTCAAATTGATAATTTTCTCACCACTAAGGGAAATCCTTCAAAGTAAAAACTCTCTTCAAGAATTTAATTTTGATAATTCTCTCTCCTCCAAAATTTCAAACTAGAGTTTTTGTAAGATTTGTTTACATTTGTAATTCTGGTGACATTTGCCTATAATATCTAACTATTGATCGATTGTTGCGACGACATGTCACTAGCGAGGGATTGGAATTCCTTAATTAAGGTACACCAGCCAATATCTCCATAAAAGTAGTGAAGTTAGGCTGAAAATATAGCATATGCATCGTCTTAAGCACAAGGTAACTATGATGAATCCCTTCCAACAACTTTCATTTTTTGGATAAACACTATAAATTGATTTTCTGAGCGACCATGTAAAAAAAATCTTGGACAAATAACGCACAGTAAAAATCTCTGGACCTCTGTACAAGTAAATCACATATTCCTCTTGAAAATCCCAATTTTAACAAAGATTTTTTTTTTTTAAATTTTGATCAGTCATAAATTTAGAGTTCAAGAATATGTTTCCAAGTTTTACAAGTCGAGGGGATGGTGGAGAAGTCATAGTCCTTGGCCAAGGTACTATACTCTGCGAGAAAATTTCAATTTTGGTCCCACATGACATGCCCTAGTTCGATTTTGGTCCCATCCCTACCACTTTTGATTCCAAATCACTTGAATTATTAATTTTGGTCCCGCCGTCACGATTTCCGTTAAAAAAATTATCGATTTTGATCCCATACAAAAAAATTCCAAATTTTTTTTTGCAAGTCAATTGGAGGCAAAATTGAATTGATTGGAGGGAAATATACACATTTCCATGTTGGCTCCTTTGAACTTTCGTATCTTCTTTTTTCGCTCCCCAGTCTCATTTTCCACCACTTCCATTCTCTTCCCAAAGATTAATCTTTTGCCAACCTTCTGCAGTATATACATCCAGTACTAATTATTAGTTACACGGATCAACGCAGACAAGTATACAGATTAGTTAGTAGTCCATCAAAGTAGTTAATTCAAACTCAACTCAACATGATGATAAGAGGCTCAGAAAGATCATTCATATACTGAAAAATAAATAAAATTGAAGATTTACAAGTTCAGAATGAATCAACAAGGCATAAATGAAGTCTGATCGAGGTCATGGGATACATAACCACGGTGCTATAAGAAACAAAATAACCATCAGTTTTCCATACATAATCTTCCACTGCCTAAAGGAATGAATAATGGGCCTCAAAGATGCTTCAAGCACAGATATAGCTTGCTTTCAGTAACTGCATGTATCACTGCAATCCACATCATGAACTTAGACAAAATTAAAGCTAGTCACTAGTGCTTCCATTACATTAGTTTTCCTTAAGATTTTTTCATAACAAGAATCAAATCTCATTAATCACCAAATTCAAGACAATAGCATCCCACTCCAATACACCATACCCTTCAAATTCTGAATCGACTGGCTGATAACTACCAAATAACCTTTCATCAGAATCTAAAACTTTATTAAATAATTATTTTGCCAAATTCTTGAAAAATTCAAACTTGAATTAGATACCATAACATGAAACAGACAATAGCACATAATTCTCACTACTTGAAAACTACTAAACTCAACAAGGTCCATGGAGTAAACATAAAAATCATAGATACAAATACATTTTAAATGTGCATAATCATCTGAAAAAGGAAATACCTCAAAGACAAATCTGTCGAGCAAAAACCTCACAATCGGGAAAAAGAAAGCAAAAATCGGAAGCACGATGAAGTCTCCATATTGAGGGTAGGATTCCTGCTCCCACTCCATCGAACTCACAATTTCAAGAATACCCATCTTCAAGAATTATCCTAAACACTCCATTAAATGCGAACTGAGAATGAGAATGAAACTGAGGGATTTCACTTACTGTAGTTTGGGTGTGGCATTGGTAGAAAGTACTTCCTTCGAATCATCGTGCATCCTTTGAAATCGACGAGCTTGTTTGAAGTATGGGGAAATTTAGGAGAGAAGGGTTTGGGGCTTTTTGAAATCGGGGGAATTAGGGTTCTTTGTTTTGATTTGGGAATTTTTACTCAGTTTGGGGATAAATTGCACATGTTAGTCACGTGCAGCTACTTGTCCATCACCCCGTCAAATTTCCGTCTAAATTGTGGGACCAAAATTGATAATCCAGGTCCTTTGGGACCAGATTTAATAACAATTTCTGAAATATGACCAAAAGTGGTAGGGGTGGGACCAAAATCGGACTAGAGCATCTCCTATGGGATCAAAATCGGATTTTTTTTCTATACTATGCTTTTATGCTTATTGTGTCTATTGATTTAGGTGTTTGATATTATAAATGTCTATTTTTTAGTTATAATTAAAAATGGATAATCATTTTTAGTATAAAACCGTTGTTGGCTGTCATAAGATTGTCCCAGGTATGCAATTTTCATCTTATATTAATGAATGAGAATTACACATTATTTTGTTGTGTGTTATCATTTGAACTCTTACCTACAAATAATATTGGTCAACGAGCATTTTTGCTGATGTAGCTTTACAACATAAGTTTCTCCACTTCTCTTCTTGGAATCAATTATCTGACATAGATATTTGTTATGTTTGCTTGTATAGATTGCAAGAAGCGTTAATTTGTTTCATCTTTATTTGCATAGAGCGCAAGGTTCTCTACTGCTCACATTGTGTGTTTACATGTACTATGCATAGGTTAAGTTGAAGAAGAGGGGCTCGAATACAAAATATGTAGATATTGTGCTTGCAATACAGACATAATGCAATATAATGTGGGTGAGACTTGAGTCATTTCTTTTTTGTATTTTTATATTTTCTTTGAGAACATATTCTTGAAATATTAATCAAGTGAATGTATGTGATGGTCTTCAGGTGGATTTAGATTATTTTTTCTTTGGACTACATCTACTGCTAATTAGTTAACAATAAGTTTGCAAGTTTTGATTACGTAGCAAAATAATGGAATATGAAAATGATTTGTTTGACCACATTGTTGTATGTGAAGTAATATTTTCGGGCGCCATCTTCAGTTTCTAAAGCTTTACTAAAAAAGTACATGGCATGATGATAACTAAATCAAGATGTATGCATTTTCCCCTTTTGATAATTGAAGTTCATGGTTTATTGGTTAATTTTTTTTCATTCTATTATTACTTCTCATAAGTGGGCCTTTGGTGGTATGCACCATTGCACCTTGATATACATCACTCTTTAAATCAGCTTAGTTATATCATATGAGACATCTTATTTTTTCTCATACCTCTTATATTTGCCCTATGTTAACAGTTGTGTTATAATTCCATTGATAAGATTATCGTTTACTGATCATAATTTTATATTTTTTCTTCTTTGCATTTTCATATTTTGTTTAGAATGGTAACTTCTAACCTTGAAACTGTATCATTGGTTTGTCATGTTTCACTACTAATATTCATTTGCTTCAAGTAGTTTGTTTTGATGATTGAATGATGTTCTAAACATAATATTTTAGTGTCTCATCTTTTTACTTATATATGCTAACTCATATTTATGTTGCTGCATGATTACATTTTTTTTTCAAGTATTATTTTGGGATATTATTTCTAGTGTTTCAACTATATGCTCTCACATCAATTAATTTATAAAAACAACGACCTATTGAGAATATGTCAAAATTGTCGGTATGTATGGATATTATGTATTCACGTATGAGGATTTGCACTTCTATGCATCTTTCAATACTGTAATATCCATAAATGGAGACATCGATGATGATTTTTTAGTTACTTGATGAAATTTTTATAATGGTATTTACTCTTCTATATATGAATCTTTCTATACTGTAGTCTCCATAAATGATTTTTTATATTGATATCGATAATGATTTTTTAGTTACTTGATTATAACTAACTACCCCCTCTTCTTTTTGTAAAAATTGAGATCGATATCACCACAGAGCCATAAAGGAAAGATGGAGGTTGCTATCATTACTGTCGAACTGGCATTTACTTCATGTGGTTATTATATTTCAAGATGCAAGTTTAAGTGATTTGATATTATAATTAATTAGCTTTTTTGTAATGCTTTTGAAACATTTATTTAGTTCCAGTTTCTCATATTATACACTCATTGTGTGTTTGCATGTACTAGGCTTTCCATAATGTTTTTAAATATATTATCTTAAATTAGTTAATTACGTTAACTATATAATTAAAAATATAATTTATCTTTAATGTTTGTATATTTTATGTTATTATATTGAAAGAGAAAAAAATATATTTTTCCCTAAAAAAAAGATGTAAAAAAACAATAATTTATCTTTAATGTTTAATGTGTTTTAAGTAAATAAAGTTTGTTCAGATAAATTTTAAAATAAGTATTCTTGGATGAATTTTAACCCATCAAACCATCTAAATCGAAAATATTCAAATATGAAATGGTCAGTGCACCACACGGGGGGTCAATCTAGTAATATACTAAAACAACAAAGTTTTGCATTGTTCGTTGCCTAGAATCCCGCCCAAAAGTTTTGCATTGTTCATTGCCTAGAATCCCGCTCGAAAAGCCCGCTCAAATTCTACGCATGCAAAGGAAGCCCACAAGCCATGCGTGATTAGTAACAACTCACCCAAATATGTAAATATATGTCCCATCAATAATCACTTGCACAGCCCATCCAATCTCGTCCAATTGCAACTTTTTTTTTTCTCTCTCTACTTTTGTTTTGATTTTTGGCACACATACAAGCAAAGTATATATATAATTGTTTTGATTTTTGGCACACATACACACAAAGTATAATATATATATATATATATATATATATATGCAAACCGTTCAAATACCGCCCTCAATTATATTTTGAATTTTAAAAATTTGAAATAAAATTTTGTATAAGCTTACTTGGTCCGAGCACTATATATATAGTGTGTCATGTAAATTCTATACTCAATAGAATTATTTGATTTTATAAACTGTTAAAAACTAATTTCTTTATATAGTGTGGTATGCAAATTCTATTTATTTTATTTTTTTCCCTTTTCACAGCTCGATTTTCTTGCATGTTAATGAATTATATTTTAATGATTTTATTTTTTGCATAAATTCATTAATGATCAATGTTTATTTGGATTTTTCCTTCTTCAAAAACCACAACATCATGCAAGGTTCGGTTATTTTAGGAGCACTAGAGCGTTCATTGGAAAATATAAACAAAGATACATAGCTATCAACATATATATAATAAGGTATTGAAAGTAATAATCAATCGGTTTTACATGTATATAAAAACTTATTAACTATGAATATTTATATCAATCACTATCCCTTCCCCAGAAAATTCCACGTCACCTGCACGAGCACGACGCCAAAATTTTATAGTTTAATTTTTAAATTTTTTTGGGAAATTATCTTATATACTTAATTATATTGGCCCTGATATTTTTTTTCATCTTCTGCTATGTAAACGATATTTGCGTATTTTTTTAACGATAGCGTGTCAAAAAAACACAGCATTATTATTTACATAGAAGAAAAAAAAATATTACAACCAAAACATAATTAACATCCAATTAAGGAATAAGATATGTCCCCAAAATATTTTTGACAAAAATATTTTGAAAATTAAATGCAAAATCCTAGAGTCGTAATAAGTAACAAAGACAAAATGTAAATTAAGGAAGCATCACACACACGTACAATAATTTTTTTTGTATAAATTTAATCATTATAAAATCAACAAACATAAATATGTCATCTATGCTATATAATTAATAAAATATTATTTATTCAAATTAGGAAAATTAATTTTTATAAATTTAATATGGACACCTTAAGTCGTGAAATATTTTAATATCAATATTATACAAATATTTTAGTATGGATATATGTACATATTGTTATTTATTTATAAAATGATTTAAATTAATTATAATTTATGCAAATATATATGCCATTGAAAAAATAAAATTTAATAATTCTTGAGCAAGTTATTATTTCAAATCTTTGATATTTTCACATTTTTAAAATAAATAATTATTATTTAAGAATTGTATACTGTGATATTTTATTGTAAAACAATATAAAATTAAATCAAATGCTTAACCTCCTCTCAATATTCTGACTCATTCAATCGCATGCTTACAATAATTTTTTAATCACATGCAATTGTAGATTGACATCAACCACAAATCACATCAAATCAAATATATTTATATATAAAGGTTCAGAATTCAAAGTGCCACTTTGAATTTCAAATTTCAAATTTAAGAACTTGGAGCCATTGATTTTATTATGTCTATTTATAGATAGTCATAATTTTCCTTGCACTTTAGAATTTGCTTACTTTGTTCGTCTTTATTTACATAAGATTTTCCTTACACTTTTGAGATTACTTTGTTTGTGTGTCTATACTTGCATCTTATGTGCTATTTAGTTTATTTCAAATCAATAAATTTGTTATTATGAGTGTTAATGTGCTGCTGATTTCTTATATTTCTTTTTTATGTATTGATACAACAGGTAGAATTGTATTTGAAGAGCAATGAATACTTTATGAGCTTTGCAGTCTTGAATGGTTCTTCAAGGTTTGTGTTATGAGTACCTGCATGTACATAAAAAAAAAAAACTTAAAGTTTCTTCTATGATTATTTTCGCATGTTATCATTTTTTCATGTATTTCAATGAATTTCAAGCAAGCGAGCATAGGCAAATGAACAACCATAAATCCCAAGGCCCATACACCTTAAACATTTGGCCTTTTTGTTTGTTTTTTTTTACTCACACAGCCGACCTGTGGTATTGAGGAGATTCGAATCCGTGACCTTTGGTCTTCAGACAACCTCACTCCACCACTAGGCCATCCCCAACCGGGACACATTTGGCCTTTTTGTTGATTAAATAAATTACTGTGTAATATAAGTTGGGCTTTTTTTTATACGGATGCCCATCATCAAGTTGTTTTGTACATATTTATTTTAATTCATTGGTTTAGTTTTTTGATCTCAAGATTGGAATTTATAGGTTTTTATTATTTATGTATAAAATATTCATATGAGAGAGAGAGAGAGAGAGAGAGAGAGAATATTATTGCATATATTACTTTCCCAATTATGTAAAATAATATAATTGAATCAATAAAACTGCAATATGAATATTTTCATTATTATTAACTTTATGTAATCTTAAACAAAAATAATAATTGCAATTTAGTTAATGTAACAACTATGTTACAAAAAAAAATCTATGCTGAGTGTAATTGCAATTAGAAACTTATGTTTTGGGTATAACATTTTAAATTTATATTTCAATGCTTGAAGATATTTCTTTTTTAATAAACATGTCACTATTTAAGTAGTTAATTACATTCATTGTAAAATTAAAAATATTCATAATTTTAATATATAGTTTGTGCACAAGGCACACACACGTGTGTGTGTGTGTGTGTGTTTATATACTATATATACATATATTTTGATTTGATTGCATTTTATAAATTTTAAATTTAAATTATTTGTGTTATTCTACTGAAAGAAAATAAGTTATCTTTAATATTTGTAAATTTAAAATTAAATGATAAAATAAATAAATAATTTTATGTCTTATCTATATGTACATCTCTAAGAAACATGTTTTAAGACATGAAATATCTGATGGATTGTGTCCGGTCAAACTACCTAATAGAAGATTATTTAAATACTATAAAATGATCAGTGCATCACATGGGGTCAATCCAGTATCTTTGTTCTTCTTTTCTTTCTACTAAATTTTTGTCTTTGTCAATTTTGTGTTGGGAGTTTTTTTTAGTTTGAGTCCCGTGTGGATTCGGTTTTGAGTGATTGATTTTGGATTTGGTTTTTGGTGATTTCAACTGATTATCACTAATAAATGGTGGGGGTTTGGTTTTGTTGTCAGGTTTCTCAATTCCCTGTCCATTTTCTTGAAAATTATAGAGGTCGTCTCCCTTGGAATGGCATCTATTAGTGTCCATGATATGCTCGATTTCCCTATTTGTACTAATTCTATATACCCATTGATCCATCTGATTTGATCTAGCTTAACAATATATATTTATTTCTTATTATGCATGTGTAATTATCGTTTTTGAATGTTGACACTACTTTCAAATTTCTTCTTATTATCATGCCAATGGCGATTTTATATATTGACCTACAAAGTCAGTTGAATTTTTTCTGTATTCTTCTACTTCTATTTGGGATAAATAATTTCCTAATAACTTCACTTTTAGTAGAAGATATATATAATATATGATGAGTTTTAGGAAGGAGGTTCATATGGGTAATATTATCTCATATATTTGGGCGCGCAATGCGCGTGGGTCAATCTAGTTTAATATACTATAACAACAAAGTTTGCCACCGTTGAGCCCGCCAAAAAAGTCCGCCCAAATCATTTGCATGCATGCAACTGCGTAAAACTAGAGTTAATGCCGGTTGTTAATTTATTTACATGAGATTTGTGGATAGTAATTTTCCTCAATAAAAAATATACAAATGTTTTATCATTATTTAGTATTTATCCCGCTTCAACTTCGACGACCCCCCAAATTCAAAGGTATAGGTGTTAAAAATTTAAATTTTGAAATTCAAATATACCACTAAACATTTCGCCTTCGCAGTTACCAGCTATATATAGATTTAATTTGCATTTGTGCAAAATCCAATAATATTTTGTTGCAAAGCTCATTCAAGTGTAGAAGCCATTTTCCTAACTAAATTATATACATATGTTTGATGAACTCTCTTTTACTTTCTTAACTGATTTCATCACCCTTGCAGTTTTAAATTTATGTGGGTTTTATGTTCTATTTGTCTTTGTTATTCTTTTTTTTCTTTAACATAAAAAGCTTCAACTTTTATTTTTCTTTTTCTTTTTTCTCCGCGTAGATTCTAGATGACCAAACTCAAGCTAAGGAACTTCGTCTATCCTCCAACAAAACTTATAGTTTGAAATTCAAATTGGTGCGAGTCACTATGAGCACCCGATGTCCCAACATCCGGAAAAGGAATAAAAAAAAAGAAAAAAGATCAGCTAATCATCTAAATAATACTTCTCGCAAAGCCACATTAAGTTCGAAATAAATTCTGGTATGCAGTAATTTTGTTGTAAACCAAATATATATGTTTTTAAAAAATTAAAGTGTTAATTTTGTTTAGCTTTATTGTGTAAGTGGTTTCATTCTCAGTTTTCAAAGTATATGTACAAATCATTCTCATTTTTTTCCCAAACACAAAAGAACAATGATATTTTACTTTATCCTACAAATATTTTAATTCTTGTGTTTCATCTTTTCATGTTTCATCATTATTGTTCACAAATGACAGGCTCATAATTGGGCAGACGGTTTCTCAAGCAAAGAACCATTTTTTTTAAATAAATGACATTTCATATACATTTATCTATCAGTACACAATTTTGAGAATTCATCCATCGTGCAGCTAATCAAAATCTGTATAAAACACATATATATTTTTAATAGAAATACAATGTGTTAATTTACATTTTATGTTCTCTGATGCAAAATCTTAGTGAAAAGCAAGACATAATTGATATTTTGCATGTGCTATTTTATAATAGTTTTGGGATAATTTCACTTTTAGTCCCACTAGAATAGGGTCAAAACACTTTTGGTCTCATATCTTTCATTTTTGGTCCCATAGTTTATTAGCTCGACACTTTTGGTCCCAAATAATTTTTTTTCGACATTTTTAGTCCCAAGTGTTTTTTTTTCAACATGTTTAGTCCTAAAACTAACAGTATATTTTTTCTTATATTTTTTTTCGACTTTTTTTTCCGTATATTTTGTCAAGAAATTTGCTAAACAAAAATCATATATTGACAAGAAGTTGAAATGGTTTTGTTAGACATTTTGCAGGATATTTGTTGGTCATTTTGCTTGATATTTTGTTGAATATTTTGCTGAAATTTTTTGAGATATTATGTTATTTTGTTCGGTATTATGCTGAATTTTTTGCTAGATATTTTCTTCTTTTTTTCTCAATGATCTGCTGAAAAAATGAAGCCAAAATGTCCGTTGAATAAATAAATAAATACACACACACACACACACATACTATACTTGTGACTAAAAATGTCAAAAAAATAAACAGTATATTTTTTCTTATATTTTTTTTTTCAACGTTTTTTTCCGTATATTTTGTCAAGAATTTTGCTAAACAAAAATCATATATTGACAAGAAGTTGAAATGGTTTTGTTAGACATTTTGCTGGATATTTGTTGGTCATTTTACTTGATATTTTGTTGAATATTTTGCTGAAATTTTTTGAGATAGTATGTTATTTTGTCCGGTATTATGCTGAATTTTTTGCTAGATATTTTCTTCTTTTTTTCTTAATGATTTATTGAAAAAATGAAGTCAATATGTCTGTTGAATAAATAAATAAATGTATATATATACACACACACACACACATACTACACTTGGGACTAAAAATGTCGAAAAAAAATCATTTGGGACCAAAAGTGTCGAGCTAATAAATTATGGGATAAAAAATGAAAGATATGGGACCAAAAGCATTTTGACCCTATTCTTAGTAGCTAAAACAATAGTTGGAACTAATCTCATGTGTAGCAACTCTTAATAATTAAAATGCTGAAAAATGTTTAACATATTTGTAAATCATACCTCAATCAACAACTTCGGCCATAACACCATTTCTACCATTACTTCTAATAAAAATTTTTTGGTTTTCCTCTGAAACCTTAAACAGCGACAGAGGGCCCTAGCCACAGATCTGCTAACAATAACTGGCAATATGAAGCTCTAACTTTACTCATCATTATTAGAGAGTAAAAAATATTTATTCAAACCTTAGGAATTTTTAGCATTTTTAAATAACATAGAATGAAATTTCGCCGCTGAAAAATGGTAGAATCCGCAGTTCTAAGATAGAGGGGTTGGCTGGCTCGATGGAAGAAGAAAGAAGCGGCGAAGACGAAAACTAAGTGATTATTTTCATCAAACCCTAGGGCCTTTTACACTTTCAGTGGCTACAATCGCTGTGAATTGGACTATCTAACCTGGAGTCCAATTTTAGCTTTAGTTGAAGTCCAATTTATAAATAATGTAAGTATTCCTTATTATGTGAAAAAAATCATTTGTGGTAATAGCATAACATAAATATTTCACTATTTGTAATTTGTATAATTGAATATAATAATAATATTATTATTTATATGAAAATCTATTAGTAACCATTGTTTTATTTTTTATTTTTTTTAATGAGCTGTTATTTGCTTTTTTGATAGGGCATCATTATGTTTTTACCGATTTGTAAAATTATTATTTACATGATTAGAATGTTTGTAATATATATTTTTTGCGATCGAAACAAACCATACATTGTGATTTTTTTTACATTTGAAAAAAGTTTATATCTTATTATTTACCGATTAATGTTAGTTACAATTATTTTAAGAGAATTAATAATACAAAAAATTGTTTCAAATCACTTACGTATACAGTTTGTACTAAAGCTCATTCTACATCTCCATCACATAAATTAAATAAGTGTGTGTCTTAGATTTTTTATTTTTTCTATTTGTGCACCTTATCCGATGTAGTAATCCATAGTTTTATTTAATTACCGGAAATAGGTAAGTTCGGGTTACACTTTGATTTGGAAGGCGTGGACCTATCTCAGTAAATATAGGTCAAATGTTTAACCTATTATATATGAAATATTTTCATGTAGACGTACATCTAAC
This sequence comes from Perilla frutescens, assembly GCA_026008535.1. Taxonomy (NCBI): domain Eukaryota; kingdom Viridiplantae; phylum Streptophyta; class Magnoliopsida; order Lamiales; family Lamiaceae; genus Perilla; species Perilla frutescens. The sequence continues at coordinate 12,072,781 of BRKX01000003.1, read as the reverse complement.
CTATTTAACTATACAAGTCAGGATGTGAACCCTTTAAAAATCTATTTAAGCATATTAAAATCAAAATTCATATTTTTATTTGTATAAAAATATACATACCATTTTTCTTAGATCTTTTTGTATATAAAAAATAACAATACATGTTTTCAAACTTTTATATGTAGTCTATATTTTTGTGTGTGTGTGTGTGTTGTATTTATGGATTATTATATTTTCTTCAATATAATTGTATAGCTTTTTTCATATCTTATTTTGAAACAACTAATTGAAGTAAGTAATTTAGTAGTTTTAAATTTTGGGTTAGTTTGAAATAATGTATTAGCATAAACATCCAATGGAGCATGAAAGTGCTTACAATAGGTTATTAATTAATTACCTATCACACGGGGAATAAAATATGTCCAAATAACATCATCACATATTCAATCACGCAACGTGCATATGTATATCTAGTGGATGAAAAAACAGAATCTGATTTGAGTGATAAACTATATAAAACTTTATATGGTAAGAGATATTTGGTTATACTGGATGATATATGGAGCATTGATTCTTGGAACAAGATCAAATTTTATCTTTCATACAATTACAATAAAAGTCGAATGATTGTAACTACCGGGCAATTGGATGTGGCTAATTATTTTATCTCCTTAGCACTTGCGCTGCAGTTTCTAGATGTTAATAAAAGTTGAGAGTTGTTTTGCCTTAAAGCATTCAATCAACAAGATTGCCCTTCTAAGTTGGAGGGATTCGGAAAGGAGATTGTTCAAAAGTGCAAGGGACTCCCCATATCAGTTGTTGTGATTAGGGGTCTTTTGGGGAAGTCTACTAGTCTAGAATATTGAGAGAGTGTGACAAATGATATTAGCTCAATTATGGATTCAACAGGGGATAGTTAATACCATAACTTATTGTCTGTGAGTTATAATTATTTGCCCGCTTGTCTAAAACCATGTTGTCTTTACTTGGGAATATTTCCAGAAGATCATGAGTTTCGTGTTTCCTGACTCATTAAATTTTAGATTGATGAAGGACTTGTAAAACCAAATAAAGAGCATAACTTGGAAGACATTGCCAGAGGGGTTGTTAAGAAAAATAAGTTTTTCTACGTCATAAGGGGGATCAACACTCTAAGAGATATAAATATGAGTGTCACATCATAAATCATGGAAGTGCTAGACTAAATGATTATTCACTTAGAGGCCTTGATGCTTTGGAACCAACATCACTAGCCCGATCTCTAATTTGTGAAAGTGCGGCTCTATTGTCATTTAAATCTAGATTGTTGAGAGTGTTGATTGAGGTTTACAGTGATTCTCTAGCTGCCACTTTTCAAGTCAATTCGCGGTTCCTTGCATATGAATCTGTCCGTGCACCAATTGGTTAGATCCATGAATACAAGCTACCTTCTTCAATATCCCTCATTTGGAACGTGAAAACTTTAATAATCGACAGAAGTGTTGACAAAGTTATTGTGCCATCTGAGATTTGGGACATGCAATAACTAAGGCATCTTGAGTTCTATAGACTTTATCTTCCTGATCCCCCTCCAAGTGACAAAGAAGATGAATTTGCTCTGCAAAACCTATAAACAGTGAAGACCATTTTGGACTTCAAATATAGTGAGGAGGTCTATAAAAGAATGTCAAGCATCAGGAAACTACGAATCTTTTATGAAGATTTCTCAGGGGAGGGTCAAGCAAGTTCACAATACTGTCTCAACAATGTTCACCACTTTGACAAACTTGAGTCAATGTCCAACTGTTTCTACACAGTGCCAAATTAGAATGACTTGCTACAAAGTCTCAAGTTCCCAAGTTCACATAAGAAGTTGGTATTACAATACTGTGAGCTCCACTGGAACAACATGACAATCATTGTTTCGTTGTCCCATCTGAAAGTTCTCAAATTGAAGTATCAAGTAGTTAGAGGACACGAATGGAACCCGATTGAGGAAGAATTCAGTCATCTAAAGTTTCTTGAAATCAATTCGTGTTACCTGATTGGCTAGAATGCAGACCATTCACATTTCCCGATTATGAAGAAACTTATTCTTGGTGGATTGTACAAATTGGACAAGATCCCTTTAGACATCGTAGATATAACAACACTCTAAAGTATTTGTGTGGTTGAATGTACTGTTTCTGCAGCCATTTCAGCAATCAAGATATTGGACACAAAGGTGGAAACCAGTGATGAGGACCTTCAAGTTCGAATTGGCTTTAAAGAAAAGCATGAACTAGAGGAGTTCAAGGAAAATGTAAAGTATTATGGCCTCACAAGTCTCAGTTTTCAAATTGATGAACTGTGGATCTGTGATCTTTATTTTCCTCCGAGGGCTTGTTTATTTTATTTTAATTTTTCATGTAGCTCAGATATTTTCATTCTTTTCAAAAAGGTCAAATTGTATGAAGTAAAAAATTCCCCTCTTAGAGTTTATTTGTTTTTTTTTTAATGAGATGTATAAATAGCAAAAAGAAAACAACCCAAAAACCTAAAAATCCCAGATACCACAAACTGATAACTCAAGGGATCGGGGCCTCATCAAAACCCATATGGAAAATCTAGAGTGGGAAAAACCATATGGGAAAAAGAGTACCCCTCTAAGCAAAACGAAAGTATCCAGGAGTACAAAAATCTCTAGAAACAGCATCCAAAATACAAGGGATACTAGAAAACCAAAAACCAGGAGAAACAATAGACGAGGCTAAAATATCAGCTACACTATTTCCTTCTCTATAAATATGAGAAACACAAAAATGGATGCCGTCAATGAAATCCAAAACACGTTTCCAGCGCGCTTTGAGCATCCAAGGGACCTGCAAACTCCGAGAAGATAACAAATTAACCACATAGATAGAGTCTGCCTCTAGCCAAATAAAGTCCAGAGACAAACTATGCGCCCACTCCAAAGCAACCAAAAACTGACCCATCTGAACGCCTGAAAACCCCACCAGTCGCCATAACCCCAGGAGCTCCCCAAGAAGAACCATCTGTATTAATTTTGATCCAACCTGTCGGAGGAGGTCTCCAACTAACCGAAATGATCTGCTGTGGTGGAGCGGGACACGGATCCACCTTAAGGGCTTTTAAAGTTAACAAATCACCAACATTATTTTTCATAAATCCACGACACCCACGCATAAAAGCCAACTCCCGAAGCAAAACCCGGATAGCGGAAATAATGATATTAGGAGTGGGCACCAACTCCTCATAAATCGCCTTGTTCCGGAAAGTCCATAAACTCCAAATCACCGTGACAACTGCCGTCTTCCATAACATGAGGAGCTGCGAGCTAAAAGTACAGTTCATAAACTGTACATAGGCCTCGTGAATTGAGTACGCATAAATCTCTTCAATATGAAAAATATCAAAAATCCAGCACCAAACCATCTTGGCCAACGGACAATGCCAAAATAAATGATCCATCGTCTCCTTGTCACCCCGGCACAGAACACACATTGTAGGACCAATAAATCCATGAAATGAATCCATGGTAGGCAGTCGAGAAAGCAATAGCCGCCAATTAACCAAGGAACGACGAATCGGAATACAAGAATTCCAAATCCAACGGCCCCATTTAACCGTAGGAAAGTGGACTCTCGTATGAAGACGTGCCAATTTAGCCGTGACCGTGCCATGCAAAGATTTTGTCCAGACCCGTTCGTCCTCCCCCGAAGTAATTGGAACTCTCAAAATATCATGCATGATATCCGGATAATTAGCCACAAACGAAACAGTAAACCTCCAAACACCATGCTCCAAAAAATCCCCAACAGTATCAGAAAACTTAGCATGCACATCAACAGGAATATTCAAATGATCAGCAAGCACATACCCAAGCCAATTGTCATGCCAAAAATCCACTTTAGAACCACAACCAATAATGCAAAAAGACTCCCGTACAAGAGACTGAACATGATTCCGAATTCCCGGCCAAATAGAGGAGCATGCAACTCGCTTACCCTGACACGGCGACGACATAAATCTGGACCGAATCACTTGCATAGCTGAATTATCCACATTAATAAAATTCCAAGCTAATTTCATCAACAAGCTCTTGTTAATCTCCTTGAATGAAGAAATGCCCAACCCTCCTTCCTCCACAATTGCACAAGTTCTCACCCAATTTACAGACGTATATGAGCGAACATTAATATCCCCTTTCCAAAGGAAATTACGAGCTGCAGTATCAAGCTTTTTCACCAGGGAGACAGGCCAAGCGTAAACCATCATCGAATGTATTGCAGAACTCGTAATCACCGATTTAATCAAGCATAATCTACCCGCCATAGAAAGAACATGTCCATTCCAGCGATTAAACTTGAGAAGAATCTTATCCGCAAGGCTCTGAATATGGGTCACTCTTGGAATACCAACCAAGAGAGGAACACCAAGATAAATGGTGGGAAAAGAGCCAACTGTAAATCCCAACGAAGAGGCAACAGATCGGCGAACCCGTTTTTTGACACCAACACCATAAAACACACGAGACTTCAGCCTACTACAAAGTTGTCCCGAAAGCTTAGCATAAACTTCAATAATCTCCTTCAAAACCTTCACATTAGATTTGGTAGCTTGACAAAAAATGAAAACATCATCCGCATATAAAATATGCGTAGTGAAATCAAAACCACGGCTATAAGACATAGGCTTTAAACTTTTATGAAGCACGGCGTTAGAAAGGAGATAACTAAGCATCTCCTCGGCAATCCCAAATAACAAAGGCGAGAGAGGGTCACCCTGTCGAACTCCACGAGAGCACTCAAAGTAGCCACAAGGCGAGCCATTAATTAATACCGATAATCTAGCCGAAGTCAAAATACCAGTAATCCAAGAGCAAAATTTAGCCGGGAAGCCAAATGACCTTAACACCCGACTGAGGAAAGGCCATTGAAGCGTGTCAAAAGCTTTAGAAATGTCAACTTTTATCGCCATATTCCTTCCTGCATGAGTGCGATTGAGAGTATTGACACCCTCTGAAGCAAGGAAAATAGCCTCATGAATGTGACGACCTTGAATAAATCCGTACTGTTGCGAAGTAACAATCTTCGCAGCAACCGCATTTAAACGAGTAGCCAACACCTTCGTAAAAATTTTAAATAGGAAGTTACTTAACGCAATCAGTCTAAATTCCTCCACCATTAAAGCCCTCTCCTTCTTCGGAATTAAAACCAAAAAACTCGAATTCAAACCCGGAGGAAGAATGCCGAACGAGAAAAATTCCACCACAGCTCTGTGTATGTCAACGACAATAATATCCCATGATTCATGAAAGAATTTACCCGTGTAACCATCTGGCCCCGCTGCATTATTAGCATCCAAAGCAAGAACCGCAGAATGAACTTCCACCATAGAGGGAATTGCCGTGAGGTTTTGAGCTTGCTCATTAGTAATCAACTGAGGAATCAACTTATCCACCAACGACAAGTCCATATTGCACTCTCCAGAATCAGAAAACAAATTTTTAAAATAAGTGACAACATGGTCAGCAATTCTGGACGGATCAGAAACTAGCTCCCCATTAATTGACATAACATCCATAGCGGCCTTAGCCCTTCTGGCCCGAATCCTTGCATGAAAAAATTTGGTGTTGCGATCCCCGTCATTAAGCCAATCTATACGACTCTGTTGCTGTAAATGGGAAGATTCAACAAGCAAAAGATTATTAATATCCGCTTGATAAGCAATTTCTTCATTCATTCTGTCATCCGAATAGCCATGCAACGAAATTTTTTCCTGGATGGCCTCCAAATTTTTACCTAAATCATCAATCTTAACGTTGAAATTACCAAAAACAGTAGCATTCCAATCCTCAAGCACTGGTTTCAGTCGTTTCATCTTAATCATCACCACCCTAATTTTGCTCCGAGAATGAACCTCCTCCTTCCAAGATTCGCGGACCAAGGACAAAAAAGATGCATGAGATGTCACACATATTCCAAAATCGAAAGGGCCTCGGACCAGACGACTGAGAAACTTTACAAAACACCACCAAGGGAGAATGATCCGAACAATTACGCGGAAGAAGAGAAGCTGTAACAGTCGACCATGCATCATAAAAATCTTTGGAAACTAGAGCACGATCAATTTTACTCTCGGTGACAGCAGGAAAAAATCTTCGGCTAGACCAAGAAAAAAATAATCCATTACTCTCAACTTCAGTAAGATCCAAATCCCCAATAAAGTTATTAAAATCATTGCAAGCTTGCGGCGAAGGTTTGGATTTTCCCCGACGCTCGTGAGAGCCCCGTATTGCATTAAAATCCCCAAGGATAATGAATTTTCCCGAAAGAGTGTTCAGCTCATCCCATAACTGACGTCTCTTCAAGTACGAGGAGGAGCCATGCACAACAACAGCTACTCCCGAAAAACTCCGCCAAACAAAATTAATCATGACACATTGATCCGACGAATGGAGGACCGTGGCAGAAGTATCTTTGCCAACAAAAATCCAAATATTAGAACTTCGAAGTCCTTTATTATTTTGAAAGATCGGAACCATATTTAAAGACCGCCAATAAGAAGATGCAATTTTATCAAAACGAGCCCTAGGCTCTATAATACCAAGCACTTCAGGTTTAAAAGCCTGAACATGATTACGTAGCATATTTCGGGAGACCTCCGTTCCGATCCCGAAAATATTCCACGTGAGTAAATTCATTGAGACGATGCAGTTGAACGCAGGAGTCCCTCACCCCCTGCCTCAGAATGATCACTATTTAAACCAGACACCTTCTCCATATTTTGCAATGCAAGAGTATCTGGTGGAGCAATAACATATTCAGCTAAGGCTGAATTAGAACTATTTTGATTCTCTTCATCACCGGAAGGATTCAATCTCTCAGAACGTCGCAGCTCCTTCACGGAATGATTTTTCCTTTTCCCATACGTCCTCTTGAGAGGGGCAGACGTCTCCCATTTTTCCCCAGAATCAACTGCATGCATCTCTCCCTTATCTTCCAAGGCAACACCTTGCTCCGTTGCAATCACTGGGACTGAATCTACAGCAGCATGTACAACATGCTCTGACCGAGAAACCTCATCATCCACCTGAGCATCTTCATGCATGGGCTCTGACAACGAAGGGCCATCCAGAGTATTAATTTGATCCAACTGCTCAACAACAGGCTCTTGTCGCATATCGTTCTCTTTGAAACCATGAACAGGGACAGAAACCCTCCTTTGCACACTCACAGCAGGGTCTGCAACATCCCCGACACTCCCAACTTTTTCCTGAACAATCCCCATAGCAGGAACACGTTCCATACTCTCTGCAGGAACAATGCCTTGATGCGGCAGAATATTAACTCCAGCATCAGAGCGGTTCTCGTCTGCCGGCTGTGTGACTGCCATCAAGACATCAAAGGCATTCGCAACTGGGACACTACCTCCATCATCTCTCAGTTTCCCTGTAGCACCAAAGGCCTTAACAACCCATTCCTTAGTCGACGGAGCACCCTTAGGCTGAGATTCCCCTTTCTTGTTAGGAATTTCATCCATTCGGGCACTAGTCACCGCACCAACACCCTTCAAGTTATCCTTTGCCAGCTGAGACTTGGCACGACAATTACTCGTTGCATGACCAACAATCTGACAAGCACTACAGAAAAGAGGCAAACTCTCATAGTGCAAATCCACGAAAAAAGAGGCATCACCACGATCGATCATGACAGACGGCTGCAGCGATTGAGCCATATCAATTTCAATTAAAACACGCGCAAAATGCCCCACATTTCCATGCAAAGAATTCCCATCAATCTTGAGAGGCGTCCCGACTGAGCGTGCAATCCCCACTAAAACTTCCGCGTGCCAATATTCGATCGGGAGATTGTACAATCGAACCCAAACTTGAGCCAGAGTTGAGTTAATCTTGTACGGAGTGAAGTCTGGAACCCAATCATGAATTTTAAAGAAACCAGGGTGCAGATTCCACGACTGATTTTGCCTCGCCTTCAATTGATCATCCGCGCATGAAAATTGCAACGTAAAATAACCTTTCCCAAGCGATATCAAATTCCAATCCCTCGTGGATTCCCAAATCTTCTGCAGGCGGGATTTGAGATCGAAAGCAGACCACGACTTGTCACCTTTGAGCAGAATTAAACGTCCAATTAAAGAGAATTGGAATTTGTGTAATTGCGACTGGTAAATATCTTCCGGTATGGAAATAGAACTGAAATCGCCGCGCTTGACGGGATGAATACGTGACATGGATGTTGTAAACACGTCTGGATGTCGCTCAGGTATGACAGAGTTCACTGCGGCAGCGTAAGAACCCCCATGCTTCAAGATCGGCGGAGATGAAACTGAAATAGGGTTCGCGATATTAGGAATCGCGAAGTTAGGGATTGTGATAGCATGAGACGAAGTGGCTGAATTTTCCAAATTTCGTGAGGATAATTTGGATGTATCGATGTCCAATGATCGTGAGGATTCATTGGGCTGTGGATTGATGCCGGAGAGCGGCAGATTGGACATGAGCAGCGAACCTTCTCTTTGAGTTTATTTGGTTTGATTACTCTTCAGATTTTATTTTACTAAGTAAGTTTGATGATATTAGAGCAAGTGGAGTAATGTATTTGGTAGAGGTTTGCTGCAGGTTGTGGTCATGTATGAAGACTTAGGGGGACTTGATGTATATATCAAAGGTTAGAAAAGGGATAAAGAGAGGGTATGATTATGGTGGGATGCTTATTGATTATTATTTCGACTTCAACTTCATTTTACAAATGGTACAAGGTTATATATATATATATACTATTATGAGAATGTTAGAGAATTCTCCAGAATTATCTATTATACTTGTATAATAATATTTGAGAAATTTCTAGATTCCTCTATAGATTACTTATCTAATGAATTCTAGAATATTCTATACATGAAGTATTCTAGATATATCATTTATAAGAATAATATAGCATATTCTAAAACATTCTATAATAATCATCAACTTTCATCACTCTCACTTGATGCTCATTTTGATAATTCCAAGTTTTTCTCGTAATGTCTCAAACCTTGGTCTTGGTAGAGCCTTTGTGAGTATGTTTGCTAACTGGTCTTCTGTGCCAATATGCTTTAGTTCTATTTGTTTAGCATTGGTTGCCTCCCATATAAAATGATATTTAATATCAATGTGTTTAGTTCTATTATGATGTACGAGATTCTTGGCCATTGCTATTGCTAACTTATTATCGCAATAGATCTCTGTAGTTTTTTGTTGATCTTCTCTCATGTATCCGAGAATGTGTCTTAGCCAAATAGCTTGACTTGCCGTTAATGCAATTGCAACATACTCAGCTCCTGCAGAAGATTGTGCCACATAATCTTGTTTCTTAGATGACCAAGAGAACATACCTGAGCCAAGAAAGAATGTGTAGCCTGAAGTGCTCTTCATGTCATCGATTGAGCCAGCCCAATCACTATCACTGTAGCCGATCAGTCTTGATTCCTCAATAGATTCATACTGGATTTTATAATCTTTCGTGCCTTGCAAATACCTTAATATTCTCTTTGCAGCTCCAAAGTAAATTTGGCTTGGATCTTGCATGAACATTGATAGTAAGCTTGTAGCATACATAATATATGGTTGTGTAGCTGTTAGATATAGTAGACTCCCGATGAGACTTCTATATATAGATGCATTTGCCTTCGGTGAGCTATCTTCCTTTTTAAACTTTTCATTTGTGACTAAGGGAGTAGTCGTAGGTTTGCAGCCTTCCATCTTGAAGTTGTGTAGCATATTTTGCATATATTTTGTATGTGAGATAAATATCCCTTTTTCTTCTTAACTTACCTCAATGCCTAGGAAATAGTGCATTGAGCTAAGATCAGTCATTTCAAAACTTTTCATCATATCTTCTTTGAATTTCTTCATCATCTCTGTGTTATTCTCTATATATATTAAATCATCAACGTATAGATAAACAATGAGTTTGTCATTGTTACCTTGGGTCTTAATATAGAGCGTCGACTAACTCTCACTTTTTCTAAATCCTCAATCGATAAAGTAGTCATCAATTTGGATGTACCAAGCTCGTGAAGCTTGCTTTAGTCCATAGAGCGCCTTTTTTAACCTGAGGACTTTATCTTCTTGTCCTTCTACCATGAACCCTTAAGGTTGTTCAACATATATTTCTTCTTTGAGACATCCATTGAGGAATGATGACTTGACATCTAGTTGATATATCCTCCATTTATGTTGTGTTACTGGTGCAATGAGTGCCCTTATAGTGTCTAGATAAGAAACTGGAGCAAATATTTCGTTGTAGTCAATACCTGGTAATTATGAGTATCCTTTGGCTACCAACCTTGACTTATGCTTCTGAATTGAGACATTTGGGTTTAGCTTTGTCTTGTAGACCCACTTGACTCCAATGACCTCCTTGTTATTTGGCAAATCAACTAACTCTCATGTTTCATTTTTTTCGTTCATCTTGATTTCTTCATCAATTGCTTTTATCCAATGTTTTTGTTTCATGGCATCTTCAAAGCTCTCCGGTTCCATATTCAAAAGTTGTAAGTCTCGTAGATTTCTCAAAGTGTCCTCACATTCCTTCGTATTGAATCTAGAGAAGATTGTTCCTCGTTTGATGATGAGGATGATGTTCTTAGACTAAGAGGTTGTGCAACAACTAGAGAAGACTGCGGGTCATCGGGGTTATCTTCATCGTGATATTCATCAAAATGTCGTAGTCGTGGTACTATGATATTTTTTTTCAATTTTTCTTCATTCTAGTTCCATGATGCGCTTTCATCGAACTCGTCATTACGACTGATGATTAGTTTTCCAGTCTTGAGGTTGTAGATTCTGTAACCTTTAGACTAGGATTTGCAGCCAAGTAATATACCTTAATCCATTTTTTCTTCCAATTTGTGTCTTTTTTCCCTTAGGATATGCACATAGCAGATTCTCCAAAAGACTTTTAGATGTTGTGCTGACGGCTTTCATCCACTCCAAGCTTTGATTAGTGTTTTATTTTCTACGGTCATTGTTGGACATCTATTGAGTAGATAGACGGAAGTGTATACAACTTTTGCCCAAAATTTCTTTGGCATGATGTTCGCTATTTTATTTCACTAAAAATACCACTCGCAAGTGCACGAGGTAAATTGTAGTAAACCAAAGGTGAGAACGGATATCGTATCCACGGAGACTAGTTATGCAACCTAATCAAGTACTCAATTATAACTATTCTGCTCTATCTAGATAATCAGAAAGAATTTTATGCTTGTAAATAAATAAACAAAATAGATTAAATAACAAAGCTGCAAATAAAATGACGGAAGAATACGAGAATAAATGGATTTTAGGGAATGCACGCCTATGGAATTATCAATTTCAATTGACACACTGAACCATTTTTAATTTCCAAATCTGCAGAAGAATCACTGATATGTCTAATCACTCTCTCTCTCGAGTAAGTACTAAACATAAATTAAATGCCAAATTATATCTCTCGATCTCAATCTGTTATTTAACTCCAAAATGAACAAAAGATTTATTCTTCTCACATAAAATACCAATCTCTCGATCTAGCAATTACATGTTACATATTCCTAATCTATTAATTAATTAACCTCTCTCGAGCGATAAATAATCAACTAAACATGTGTATTTGATGGCCAAACAAATTCACACGGCAATTCAATCGAGGAAATGTAAGCAGATGAAGAAATGGAACAATATTATAAATCAAAATATCAAATATCCATAAGTGTTGCAAACCCTAGAATCACTAAGTTTTTAGCCGCTCATGCTCAAATTACAATCCAAGGAAAATAATCGAACAATTAAAGCTAACATATTAAAACCAAACTAAAATTAAAGAAACAACTTATGTCGGGTTGAATCTCGAATCCAGTTGCTCTCTTTATTCTTCCGCCTTTTCTCTGCTCTTCAATAGGGTAAAAAGTGGTACAAATTTTGTGCAAAGAAGGGCCTTAAATAGTTGAGGAATACAGAGTCCAAAAAAGGAAAAACTCCAAATTTCCGGAAACACGCGGCACGGTCTGTGTCGCTTGACAATCTCGCCTCTAGCCACATACGCCTCTTGGCACGGGCCGTGCCACCGGCACGGTCCGTGCTGTTTGTCCAGAGGGTTTAGCCGTTAGTTTGCACAACGGCACGGACCGTGCCACTTGTGGCACGGGCCGTGCCATTTTACACACTGCCAAATTATGCTCTTTTAGCTCGTTTTCGCCTTCCCAGTCTCGACTCATGTACTCTTTCCCATCCGGTGACCTTGTACACCTCTAAATACGTCCAAACTAGGCAGTTTACCTGTCAAAACTTGATAAACCTGTGACCGTACCAGTACAACACAAATTCACTCAAAACAGTCACAAACACATGCATTCGATTCCCAAAATATGTATAAAACACACCCGAAATGCATGGAAACCCCGAGTTTATCAACTCGCCCAAACTTACCCATTGTTCGTCCTCGAACCATAAAAAGAAAGAATTAATCTTAAGCATAGAGGGGATGTTTTGACAGTTTCATTGCCTCAAACACCAAAAATATCAATCATCCAAATCAAGTAAACAATGAGCAAAATAATCTCGCACAACACGACTACTAACTTGTCTTTAGCCTTGAACTTATAACCTCACCGAATTTCTGTTTCACTCACTCTCAAGTGTTTAGGATAAAAATAAAAGCACTCAGAACTGGATTAACTGAAGAATTAACCATAAGCTTGCCCAATATCTAATCTCGCATTTACATGCAATGAACGTGGAATTAAGATCAAAAAGGATTTTCTAATTTGGTTGTAATGTAGGCTTTTGGACAAGGTGGGGAAAATATAGGCCAAGTGACTAAATCGGACTCATTGAGTTGATCACTCTCAACAATTCTTCACTAACACTCAACCCCAGTATCGAACTAGTAAAGCTAGACTTTGTTTAACTTTCTTCCTCATTTTTCAAAACCATAAATTAACGGTATCCCCAAATTATAAATATGGCCACTTAGATTTTCTAAAAGCACAAAAATAATCAATTTTTTTTCTTTTATTTCTTTTTTTTTTGTTTTTTTCTCTCTTTTTTTTTTCTAAGTGCCATATCTTTATCTCAACATCTTCACTCCCTAACCCTTTTCACAACCACACTTCATCAAAAAAAATTTTGTTTTCTCTCTCCCCAAATTCCACCAAAGCACTTCATCCCTCCTATAACTGTTCTACCCACTCAACAAGTCCGAGAGACAAGAAATATATCAACAAACATGATTGAATTAAATTGGCTATTAAAGAAACGGCTAAAGGCTCAACGGGGCTCACAATGGTACTTTTAAGTGTTTTGGTAAACAAAAAAATGACAAAATAGGGCTAACAAAAGATGGCCTTAAATCATCTCTAAAATTTCACACACATCCTATTAAACTTGAGCCGAACATAAGCAAGTTCTAGACATTCAACAGCAACTAGTATTCATACACAAGAAAGGAATTATCATGCTCAAATTCTCACAGGACAGTCACAGTTCAAGACAACCAAGAAATTCATCGCAATTGCACCTATCAAGCTCATAGTAAACCCAATTCAAACATCGATTTCAATAATCCAAAACTCATCATAGGCAACCATCATACAACCGACAACAAACTCGAAAACAGTAAACGTGCACTAAACTAAAAACCAAAAACTAATGTAAATGACCTATCTAAATGCAAAAAGCGATTGAAATAAGTTTGAAAAGACGGACGAGAAGACCTTGAATCGCTAACCTCAATATGAATCATGACGGAGGCGGGTTCGAGGGGAACTGCAATCCCCACTGTTGTAGCTACATTGACGTTAATCTCTCTGAGCATTCACCCCCATTCTCGGCACACCACAACAACTCCACTCAATGTTTTTTTTAAGCAAAAACCTGCACGAAAATAACAGCAAAAATAATGGAAAAACAACGGAAAAAAATAAAAACTAATAAAAAACTGGGTTGCCTCCCAGTAAGCGCTTGATTTAACGTCTCGAGCTTGACTTCTTCTGGCAGCTCAGCTATAGAGATGTGTGGAAGATGCACTGCCACACTAATCCTTTCTTCTTCAGCTCCTTAGGGGGTATGGAGACAGCTATCCCCTAATACTCTCCATGCTGCTTGTTGATCTTGGTTTTCACAGTGTCGAGAACCTTGACTGGCCCATCTGTTTTGCCCATCCTTGATGGACTACCTTTGATTACATGCGACTTGGCCACTTCTATCACTTTCACTTCTTCATGGACTGGAGCTTCAAGTGGTTGATAGACACTGAAAGTCTCAGATTCATCTTCAATTCGCAGCACCAGAGTCCTCCTTTTCACATTGATAACTGCACCCGCAGTAACCAGAAACGGTCTCCCTAAGATAGGTGGAACTTTGTGATCTTCGGCCATATCCAAAACAACAAAATTAGCTGGGAAAATAAATTTCCCAACCTTTACCAAAACATCTTCAACTACGCCACGTGGACATCTCAGAGTCTGGTCTGCCAGCTGCAGTGTCATTGAAGTAGACTTCAATGGGCCAAGTCCGAGCTGATGGTAGACAGAGAGTGGCATCACGTTTATGCTGGCCCCCAAATCACATAGCACCCGATCAAAACTAGTGCTCCCAATAGCACACGGGATAGAAAAACTCCCCGGGTCTTTCAACTTTGTAGGCACACTTCTTTGGATGACAGCACTGCATTCTTCAGACAAATGCACCCTCTCTGATTCACCAATCTTCTTCTTCTTAGCCAAAATGTCTTTCAAAAACTTGGCGTACTTCGGCATCTTCTCTAATGTCTCGACAAAAGGAATATTTATGGTTAATTTCTTGATGATTTTAAGAAATTGAGAAAATTGAGCTTCCTTATCTTGTTTTTTGGCAGCGGGAGAACATATGGAGGCGGGGGCACATATTTGGGCTGAGGAGTCTCTTCAGCAATAGTTTCAGTCTTTTGCTCACATGCTTCCTCTATGCCACTGCGCACATGTATTGCACTGCACTGCTCCTTCGGGTTTACCGCTGTGTTGCTCGGGTACTGGCCTTTCTATTGTTGGCTTCCAACGATTTTAGCTAACTAACCAATCTGAATCTCCATGGATTTTAATTGAGCCCCCGTGTTGGTAGAGAACTTGTTGAATGCAATGGTCAGGTTGTCCACCTTTGCCGCTTCCATGTCCATCCTTTGCTTGATAGCTATCATAAAGGACCCCAGAATTTCTTCCAACTGTGGCTTCTTCCCTTTATTTATGACTCCATTTGTAGTCGAGAAGCCGGGAGGTGGCTGTTGGAAATTATTAGGATTGGCATAGCTAAGCCTATCCTGATTTCTGTACTGGTTGCCACCTTGATTCTGCCGGAAGTTGTTGTTATAGCTGCGTCCTTGTATGTAATTGATGTCAGCTGGACCGTCATGAACTGCAGCAATATGATATGGGGCAACCTCTGGTGATAAAGCACTGTTTTTCATCAACAGTGTGATTGCCTTTGCCATCGTGGACATCTGAGCTGTCAACTCCTTTAAATCATCTGAGGCAGCTGAGACTTCCGCAACTCTTCAAACTGAATTTCTTTGGGATAACCATTGAGTACTGTTTGCGGCCATCCTCTCCAATAAATCCATAGCATCATCCGCCATCATCTCCAACAGGGCCCCTCCTGCAGCTGCATCGATTCTATCCCTGGTATTCTCCAACAACCCGTTGTAGAAGTAACACACTTGTTGATCCGCTTCAAACCCGTGCCTCAGGCACTTTCTGATAAGATCTCAGAACCTTTCCCAAGCTTCGTAGAGTGGCTCTTGATTGAACTGTCTGAACTGAGTTATTTCATTCTTCATCCGCAATGTTTTGCTAGGTGGACAATACTTTGCAAGGAACTTCTTGCACAAATCTGCCCAAGTTCTGACTGAGTCTGGCTCTAGGGATTGATACCACAACTTCGCCTTATCTTGCAGAGAAAATGAGAAAAGGTGAAGTCTAATAGTGTCTGCTCCTACTTCATTCATCTTAACAGTGCTGCATATTTCTAAAAACTGCGCCAGATGCGCATTTGGGTCATCAAGTGCTCCTCCACTGAATTGGTTCTGCTGAACCATCAGAATCAAGCCAGACTTCAATTCAAAATTATTGGCATCTATGGCCGGCAATGTCACTCCACCAAAACTTCCAGTAACTTGAGGCTCCAGAGCCTCTTGAATCAGTGGCTGAACTGCTACCGGCTCAGGTGCTCGCTGCTGCTGCTGAAGCAAGGCGCGCAACGTCTCCATCTCTCTGCGTATAGCTGCCATCTCATCTTCTCGGTTAGCCGCCATCTTCTTGGCTCTGTTTCTATCTATGTTTTGGTGTCGGGTAGAGGCTTTGATCTCAAGATCAAAGGGGACTAGATTAGAAATTCCCTTAAACCGCAAGTTTATAAACTACCTGCTAAACACCAGAACAATAAAAAACAGCAGAAACTAAATAAAATAAACAAAACAAAATACAATCTAAATTAAAGTGAAATAATAAAATCGGATATCAATCAAAATTACTCTAGTCCCCGGCAACGGCGCCAAAAACTTGTTCGCTATTTTATTTCACTAAAAATACCACTCGCAAGTGCACGAGGTAAATTGCAGTAAAATAAAGGTGAGAACGGATATCGTATCCACAGAAACTAGTTATGCAACCTAATCAATTACCCAATTATAACTATTCTGCTCTATCTAGATAATCAGAAAGAATTTTATGCTTGTAAATAAATAAATAAAACAAATTAAATAACAAAGCTGCAAATAAAATGACGGAAGAATACGAGAATAAATAGATTCTAGGGAATGCACGCTTATGGAATTATCAATTTCAATTAACACACTGAACCATTTTTAATTTCCAAATCTGCAGAAGAATCACCGATATGTCTAATCCCTCTCTCTCGAGTAAGTACTAAACGTAAATTAAATGCCAAATTTTATCTCTCGATCTTAATCTGTCATTTAACTCCAAAATGAACAAAATATTTATTCTTCTCACATAAAATACCGATATCTCGATCTAGCAATTACGTGTTACGTATTTCTAATCTGTTAATTAATTAACCTCTCTCGAGTGATAAATAATCAACTAAACATGTGTATTTGATGGCCAAACAAATTCACACGGAAATTTAATCGAGGAAACGTAACGAGATGAAAAAATGGAACAATATCATAAATCGAAATATCAAATATTCATAAGTGTTGCAAACCCTAGAATCAGTAAGTGTTTAGCCGCTTATGCTCGAACTACAATCCAAGGAAAATAATCGAACATCAAAGCTAACATATTAAAACCAAACTAAAATTAAAGAAACAACTTATGCCAGGTTGAATCTCAAATCCAGTTGCTCTCTCTGTTCTTCCGTCTTTTCTCTGCTCTTCAATAGGGTAAAAAGTAGTACAAATTTCACGCAAAGCAAGGCCTTTAATAGCTGAGGAATACAGAGTCCAGAAAAGGAAAAACTCCAAATTTCCGGAAACACGCGGCACGGTTCGTGCCAGGTACGGCACGGTCCGTGCCGCTTGATAATCTCGCCTCTAGCCACATACACCTCTCAACACGGGCGGCACAGTCCGTGCCATATGTCTAGAGGGTTTGGCCGTTAGTTCGTACAACAGCACGGGCCGTGCCACTTGCAGCACGGGCCGTGCCATTTTACACACTGCGAAATTATGCTCTTTCAGCCCGTTTTCACCTTCCCGATCTCGACTCATGTACTCTTTCCCATCCGGTGACCTTGTACACCTCTAAATACGTCCAAACTAGGTGGTTTACCTGTCAAAACTCGATAAACCCATGACTGTACCAATACAGCACAAATTCACTCAAAACAGTCACAAACACATGCATTCGATTCCCAAAATATGTATAAAACACACCCGAAATGCATGCAAACCCCGAGTTTATCACATGGATTTCTCTGCTAGCATCGTTCTGGCCATCTCCATCACTGTCCTATTCTTCCTTTCTGAGACGTCATTTTGCTCTAAAGCGTAGCCGATAGTTAGTTGATGATTGATTCCTTCATCCTCGCAGAATTTGCTGAACTCTTTGGACATGTATTCTATTTCTCTATCACTTCACAGAACTTTAATTCTTCGTCCACTTTGGTTCTCCACTAGCTTCTTAAGTTTCTTAAAGATAGTGAAAACTTCCGATCTTTCTTTCATGAAATAGACCCAAGTCATTCTAGTATAGTCATCAATGAAGAGGATGAAGTACCTTTTTTCTTCATTAATTGCTTGGTGTTCTCATGGGACCGCACACATCCGTATGGATCAGCTTCAGGATTTTCTTAGCTTTCCATGATTGGCCTGAAAGGGATGGCTTCCTATGTTATTTTCTTTATATGCATCTTTCGCACACACTGTCATCCACCTTAATGGCAGGGAGATTTTTCCTCATGTTTTTCTAGTGAAGTTTCTTCAATCTATTGAAGTGAAAGTGCCCGAACCTCCGATGCCATAGCCAAGATTGATCTTTTTAGGCTTTTAAAGTTGTTTCTATGTACTGCCAGCGCAGAGAAAAATTCCTCTATTGCTGCATCTTTATCACAGCTATCGCCATATCTTCTTTTTTATTATCATATATTGTGCATAAGTCTTCTTTGAATACTAGAGAATATCATTTCTCTATCATTTGACCCATTCTTAGTAGATTATTATCTAATTTGGGGACTAGCAGTACATCTTGGATGAAACGCGTACCTTTTTTGGTATTGACGGCAATTGTACCTTTGCCTTTTATTTCTACGAGTTCTCTATTCCTGAGCCTAATGTGGGATTTGAATGATCTATCAATGTTTGTGAATTTTTTCTCATCTCCGTTCATGTGGTTGCTACAACCGCTATATAAGAACCAGGTGTCATCCTTTACTTCTGTTGTTGCATGACAGACGTAGAATAGATTGTCTCTCTCTTTCTTTTCTTCTGATAAATTAGCCCGATGCTTCTGATTGTAGTGATAATATTTCTCCAAATGACCATATCTTCCATAATTTATACATTATGGTTTATCTCGATGCCAACAATCTTTTTCAAGATGATTGGTCTTTTTACATATTTCATATGGAGTATATTTTCCTTTTCTTTGACCATTATTTCCACTATAATTTTTATTATTTTCTCCATTTCTTCTCCTCCATTTTTAGAATTCTGAGACTGTATATTGATTTTAGATTTAAATGTATTTTCCATAGATTCTTTTTCACGCATACTTAATCTTTTCTCATAAGCTTCAAGTGAGCCTATTAATTCTGTCACAGACAACTTTTTATATCTTTAGTTTCTTCAGTTGTTGTGACAATATGATCATATTTAGCTGGAAGAGTAATTAGTATTTTTTCTACTACCCTATTGTCGCTAATATTTTCTCCATATGCTTTAATTGATTTACTATTTCTCTTAATCGTCTTTTATAATCTCAGATTTCTTTTATTTTCATATTCTCCAAATCTCTTCTGAGAGTTTGCAGTTTGAGAGGACATACCTTATCAATTCCTTGATATTCCTCATGTAAAGTATCCCAAGCCTTCTTTGATGTTTGAGCTCCACTAATTCTTTGAAATAGAGACTCTGTCATGACCATCTGTGATGTGTAGAGAGCCAAGTTGTCCTTCTTTACATATTTGTTGAACTTCTCTCTGTCTGTTGATGACAAAGTGGATACATCTTCAGGGATAGTGTATCCATTATCGATAATATCCCATAAGCCTTGAGACATAAAGTAAGTCCTCATTTTAATTGCCCAATAGTTATAATTTTCTCCCGAGAAAGTAAGAATTTGATTTGGTGGTTATTTAAAAGATTAGCCATAGTGAATGTTTCGGAATTATATTGAAAAATGTAGTGGGAGTGTTTAGATAGTGCATATCACGGAAACTAATTACGCCCAGTTGATGATCCAACTAGGCTCTGATACCACTGGTGATATTAGAGCAAGTGGAGTAATGTACTTGGTAGAGGTTGGGTGGAGGTTATTGTAAGATATGAAGACTTAGGAGGACTTGATGTATATAGCAAAGGTCAGCAAAGGGATAGAGAGAGAGTAGGATTATGGTGCGATGCTTATTGATTATTATTTCGACTTCAACTTCATTTTACAAATGGTACAAGGTTATATATATACTACCATGAGAATGTTAGAGAATTCTCTAGCATACTTATATAATAATATTTGAAAAATCTCTAGATTCCTCTATAAATTATTTATCTAATGAATTATAGAATATTCTATATATGGAGTATTCTAGATACATAATCTATAAAAATAGTATAGCATACTCTAAAATTAAACATTCTAGAATGATATCAACTTTCGTCAAGATTATATATGGGATTGAATTATTATCGAAGAAAATGATAAAGACAAAAGAAAGAAAGAAAAAAGTAGTAGGGTAGTAAATTTGGTTTTCTGTTGAAAGCTTGTGGTAAAATTTGATTTAGACTTGGTAGAGAATTGTCATTTTATTCACCAAGTAATGAGAAAGAATTGTGTATTCCAGACTAAAAGATGTTTTTGGGTCATTAGATAATCAATATTTTGGCTTCATAAAATGGTAGGACATGCTAATAGAGTAAATTTCACCTTTTGTCCCATTAGAATATGGTCAAAACACTTTTGGTTTCAAAAGTTAATTTTTTGGTTTCAAATGATATTTTTTCGACAATTTTAATCCCATGAGATATTTTTCCAACAATTTAAGTCTCATAAAACATTTTTTCGATAGTTAACTTTCTCTGATAGTTTTGGACTAAAATTGTCGGAAAATATTATTTAAGACCAAAAAAGTAACTTTTGAGACTAAAAGTGTTTTGACCATATTCTAATGAGACCATGTACTATATTAAAAGAGAATAGTGGGGAATTATAGTAAATTCATAATTAGACTAATCAAATATATGAGTTTTCTGCAATACGTAGCAAAGCAGTTATTCTAACTCTTCAATGAAAAATTAATTAGTTGAAGCACCGCTCCAAAAAAGATATCTCTAAAAAAATTATATGTTATTTATCTGCTTATAAAAGTTAATTACCTTTATTTACTAAAAACATTTCGTCTGAAACGGTAAATGGGCATAACCTAATTTGTTTTACCCAAGCATTGCATGTTGGAAAAAAAAAATATTTCGTCTGAAACGTTGCTTTAATGTGAGCATTTTTTTCAAACGAATACAATGTTCAATCCTCTGTTTAAGACGCCATGAGCCATCTCCAACAATTTATTTTATTTTACAACACTTTTATCTCTATTATACAGTAAAGTCTTCACTTCATCTCCAACAGTTTACTCTAAATTCTATTTTAAAAATGAATATTTCATAATATTTTTTTTATATATTTATTTTAATCAAGATTTTTCCAATAAAAATAACTATTAAAATTTCTGAAATTAAATAATAATAAAACATGGAAACATTTCATAATAATATTGCAACGAACAAAAATCGTAAACAAAAATTAATCTAATCAAAGTATAAGATATAAAAAAATATTTTCTTAAATTAGAAAAAGGCTATAACTAATGTTTTTAGAGTAATTATTCTAAAAAATATTTTCTCAAGTGGATGCGCAATAAAAAAAGAAAAAAGAAAAAATAAAGTGGATGACTTTTGAAAGTCTTCTTCAGAAAGTCAGCAATTTCATGCTGTGACAATTATAGTATTCTCACAAACACAAATACTTTAATTCTCATCATCTGCATCAATCAACGAGGCTGATCATC
Organism: Perilla frutescens; assembly: GCA_026008535.1. Classification (NCBI taxonomy): domain Eukaryota; kingdom Viridiplantae; phylum Streptophyta; class Magnoliopsida; order Lamiales; family Lamiaceae; genus Perilla; species Perilla frutescens. The sequence continues at coordinate 12,051,063 of BRKX01000003.1, read as the reverse complement.
TAAAAAAACTGATTATTTTAAATCTGTTTGCTTTTTTTGCTCCTTAATTTTTTACCCCTGAGATTTTGAAGAAAATCATATTGTTAGAAATGGCAGCTTATGCAGCTCTAGTTTCTCTTGTGAACATTATGGAGCAGATCAAGAATCATCCTCGCCTTTTGACATCTTTTGACAAGTACCGGATTCAATCTCTTCGCAAAAATGTCGATTTCTTGCTCGATTTTATAGAGACTAACGACAACTCTCACGGAGGTGTAAACAGAGAAGCCGCAGATTTGGAGATCCAAATTGTGTCTGCAGCTTATGCTGCAGAAGATGTAATTGAATATTCCATTATGGTGTGTGGAATTCGTGCTAGATCAACTGAGAAAAGACCCAATCTCTTGGTCGATCTGCAGATGATAATAGAAGACATGGATTTTATCAAGGAAAAGGTTATGAAAGTTAAAGAGGAAAGAGCTTTTGAAGATCAGCATCTCATAAATTACATACCTACGCGTACGGCTATATCAAAGCCTCCTACAAATGGAAATCCAACTATGGTGGGATTTGATGGCTACTTGATTCAACTTTTGGAGTGGATCACTGGACAGCAACTTGATCGGAAAATAATTCCGATAGTCGGTATGGGCGGCATAGGTAAGACTACACTAGCCAGAAATGTTTATGAAAATTTACTTATCGTGCAACACTTTGATGTTCGTGCTTGGGTTACTGTATCTCAAGAATATGATGTGAGAGAAATTCTTATAGAAGTTCTTTCTTGCATGCAACAACCCACTACTGGGATGGATATGAAAACTGAAGATGAATTGGGTGAACAATTGCACAAAATTTTATGTGGCAGGAGATATTTGGTTATACTAGATGATATTTGGGGTATCGCAGCTTGGAATAAGATTAAAATTTTCTTTCCAGAATATTATAATCGAAGTCGTATTGTTGTAACTACTAGGTTATTAGACATGGCTAGTCAGTTTGGCTCCTTGAGACTAGAGGTAAATTTTCTAAATGAGCATGATAGTTGGGACCTATTTTGTGAGAAGGCATTTGCACAAGAAGGCTGCCCTCATGAATTATTAGAAATGGGAAAGGAGATTGTTAAAAAGTGCAGAGGGCTTCCCCTATCAATTGTTGTGATTGGGGGGCTTCTTGGAAAATCCTCTAGGAAGCAAGAAAACTGGGAGAAGCTTGCAAAAGATATAAGTTTGGTTTTCAACTCAGCAGAAGACGATCAATGGTTGAATGTATTATCTTTGAGTTACAGTCACTTGCCAGTTTATCTAAAACCATGTTTTCTTTACTTGGGAATATTTCCAGAAGATCATTTGATCCGTGTGTCTCAACTTATCAAACTTTGGATTGCTGAAGGTTTTTTAAAACCAAACAAAAGCCAAAGTTTGGAAGAGATTGCAGAGGGCCACGTCAAGGATCTCGTTGACAGGAATCTCCTCTTAGTCCATCATTTGGGATCCAATGGGAGGCTCAAAACTTGCAAGATTCATGATCTTTTAAGAGACTTGTGCAGGAATATTGCTGAGAAAGAGAAGTTCTTCGGTATCACTAGGGTGTTTCTTTCTGCAAGAAACATAGATAGAGAAGGCCGTATTGTGATCTGCGAAGGCTATAATGATCACGAGGTTCACCCTCGAGCCTTACATTCTTCGAAATCAGCATCCCTTGCCCTTTCTCTGTCACGCCAAGCTGGTGGTTTGAAATATGTTAAATCTAGATTATTGAGAGTGTTGCACGAGAGGTACCATGACTCCTTCGACACTATTTTCCAACAAGTTAACGTTCGGTTCCTTGCGTACGAATCTAGCATTAGCTCGCAGCCATGGTTGGCCTACGAGCTTTCTTCCTCTGTATCCCAACTCTGGAATGTCCAAACATTGATTGTCAAAGGAATCGTTAGCAAGGTTGTTGCACCAGCTCAAATTTGGGAGATGTGGCAACTTAGGCATCTCGAGTTTTACTCAATCCACCTTCCTGATCCTGATCCTCCTTCCGGCGATGAAAAGGATGATGGGTTTGTTTTGCAGAACCTACATACGCTTCAAATGGTTTTAGATTTCAAGTGCAGTGAAGAGGTTTGTAAGAGAATTCCCAACATTAGAAAGCTGCACATTTTGTACGAGGATTTCTCAGGAGAAGGTAACACGAGTTCGTGTTACTATCTCCACAACCTTGGCCGCTTAGATAAACTCGGATCATTGAAGTACTGTTTTGGTTCATTTCCAAATCGGGATGACTTGCTGCAGAGCCTCCCGTTTCCGAGTTCGCTCAAGAAGTTGGCATTGCAAAACTGCAGACTTCATTGGAGTGATCTAACTGTAATTGGTTCGTTGCCTAATCTGGAAGTTCTCAAATTGGAAAAGAATTCCGTGGCAGGGCCCGAATGGAGCCCGAATGAAGGGGAATTCCTTCGCCTCAAGTTCTTGAAAATCTTCAGCTGTCAAGACATTATATGCTGGAATGCAGAGAGATCTCATTTTCCAGTTCTAGAGAACCTCGTGCTTCAAAGATTGTATGGATTGGATGAGATTCCTTCAGGTATTGGAGAAATACCGACGCTACGAAGTATTAGTATAAGTGAATGCAGCATTTCTGCAGCCATTTCAGCGATTAAAATAGTGGAGGAGCAAGAGAGTTTCGGAAATGAAGGCCTTCAAGTTCGAGTTAAGATATGGGATGAGAGAGGATGCAAGGAATTCAAGAATCTGGTGGACGTACAGGGCTTCACCACCCATAATTTTCAAATTTCCAGCGGCCTAGAAACTTTATAGGGACTTTATAGACATGGTGCATTGGCAGCATTGCATTGCATTGCATGTAATTTGTATGATTTACTATAAGTACTAATATAATATGTAAAATTAAAAGTTATAAAATTTTATTAAGTAAATTAAAATAAATTATTTTATATATTAAAATTAATGATAACTAATTAATGCACTATTTTTTATACAATTAACTTCAACTACACAGGTTAATGCAATAAAACAAGCGAATCGAGTATCGTATCCACATCGACTATAATTATAATTAACACTAAGTACTAAGCTAACATATTCTTATTATCCAGGTTACCCAATTTCTTAAGTGAATTATTTCTAGACAGAGAATTAAAATTAAACTATTTAATTCAATTGTCAAAATCAAATGTAAATTAAACAAAACTAAAAACGGAACTATCAATTAAATAAAATAATTAATCCTAAGAAATGCAAACACATAAATTCATTATATATTAATCTAATTCTATCAAAGTCTAATTTAATCCAACTATTGGTGGAGGATCAGAATTCTAATTACCTATGACTGTCAAGTCTCAAGGTAAAAGTAGATTAATAATTTATCTATTACTCTCGTCTCTAGATTAATATTTAACTCCCGATCGATCAACAGATTTAAAATCTCCTACAGATCACAGGTACGTGTATCAAATCATTCAATTTAATCTCACTAATTAATTATCATCGTCAGGACTCAAATTAATTAGCTAGCATACATTGTCTATGGCCTTAATCATGCATGAGAAATCTAAACTTCAATGTTTGAACACGATAATCAAAAGGACAATTAATGAAAAATTAAATCAATATATAATTTCATATATGCTACAAACCCTAGAATTAATTATAAGAACTACTCACACATAATAAAATCTAAAATAAAAGAAGAAATAAAAAGTTAAATTATTAAAATTAATGAAAATAATTACATAAAGAGTTAATTTTGGGAACTTTTATTCCAACGTTCAGAATTAGTAACACTTTTGTCCTACAATTTTAAAAATCATATATCACGGTCAGCTCTTGCGTATATCAAATATGGGCATTGCCCAATTTGGGGGTCCCGATTTTTTTCTCATCTTTTTTATTTTTGAGAAATTGAAGTTATTGGATGAGTAGATTGTAAGGATGTTGTGTTATACTTCAAAATGTGTCTTAAAATATAATAATAAATTTGACATTGGTACGGATGATTTATTTTTTGAATTGCAAGTTAAATTTTTTGTTATAATAATTTATAATTGATAATATAATATCAATGGTTATTTTTTCGGCCCCACAATTTGGATGGTGAGTAATTTCTTACCTTTTGTTATTTTATATCCTATTATTTTTTTACATATAATTTATCTTATCCCTGAAAAAAGTTTGTTTCATGTTGTTTTTAAAAATAATATTTCTTTGTTATGTGAATATTACTAATTCACTGTACTTAAAAAATAAAATTTTCTTCGAATAAACTACTACATATTATTTATTTGATTAAAATATTCAATTCTTGTGACATGAAATTTTATATATTTTCTATTTCTACATAATATCTGTATAAGTATGTGGCTGCAAAATATCAAATTTGTGATACAACTTAAAGATTTAGGTACTATAGACAATATCCTTTGAATTTATTTACTTCGTGTAGTAAAATATATATTTTAATAGATCTATTTTTTATTAGTTAAGTCTATTTATTTTGAAACTAAAAGATACAAACACTTGCCTAACATAAAAATTAAAGGATATAAACATATGCAAAAATAAATGATAACTCAAATATTAAACAAATTTTTGAATATAATTGCAACAAATTTTATTGAAAAATTAAAATTGACTACAAAAGTTTAAAATTATCGAATGAGACACGACCAATTATAAACCGTGTAATATTATCACACAATCCACTTGCGCGAGTGTAATACTAATTTTCTTATTATATTCCAAACACAAAATAAAAATATATGTATGTAGTACTTTTTCTAAATATCATATTATCATACACGTGTCAAATTGACCATTGGTTTACTTAGTGGGCCAGATTCAACTACTATCCCGACCAAATAACCAATCAGCTTTATATATGCTGTAATGATACATGTACCAATTAACTATATAGTGAATTAATATATAAAAATAGTCAACGATTCTTCTTCCACAGCTTGTTCCAACTGCTGCTTCTTCTGAAACGTTAGAGAAGACCAATTCGCGTTAGATATGACAGCATATGCAGCTTTAGTTTCTCTTATGAATACAATGAACCAGATGATGAATCATCCTCGCCTTTCCACTTGTCTTGATAAGAAACAGACTCAATCTGTTACCCAAAAACTTGGCCGCCTGCTCGAATTCATAGACAAGTATAATTCTTATGGAGGTGACGAAGAAGTCGAACATTTGGAGCGCAAAATAGCATCTGCAGCTCACACCGCTGAAGTCGTGATGGAATCCTTCACTGTGGATCAGATTCATGCTGGAGTCCTTGAGAATGCTCCGAGTAACTTGATCGATCTGCAGCAGATAGTACAAGGCATCGATCACCGGACTCGAATCTCATCGGCAGATAATCCCAGTTGTTGGAATGGGTAGGATTGGTAAAACTACCCTTGCCAGATATACTTATGAAAATTCACTTATTACGCACTACTTCCATGTTCGTGCTTGGGTTTCAATATCTCAACACTATAATGTGAGAAAAATCATTGTAGAACTTCTTTTTAGCTTAGGACAATCTATGGGTGACAAACAAGAACTAGAACAAAACAATGAAGATCAGCTGAGTGAACGTTTGCATAAATTTTTATCTGGTAGAAGGTACCTTATTGTATTAGATGATATGTATGTGGAGCTTCACGGTCTGGGAAAGAATACGGCTTTATTTTCCGGAGGATTACAATAGTAGTCGAATTGTTGTAACTACTAGGCTATTACAAGTGGCTAATTATTTTGGCTCCTCAAGAGTACTTGCGATGGAATTGTTAGATGATAATAAAAGTTGGGACCTATTTTGCGACAAGGCATTCAGGCAACAAGGGTCAGGTTGCCTTGCTGAATTAGAACAGATTGGTAAAACAATAGTTAAAAAGTGCAAAGGACTTCCCTTATCAATTGTTGTGATTGGGGCGCTTTTTGGAAAGTCTTCTCGGAGCAAAGAATATTGGGAGAATGTAGTGGAGGACATAAACTCCAATATTCTGAATTCAACAGGGGACAATCAGTGCTACAACATATTATGTTTGAGTTATAACCACTTGCCAGCATGTCTGAAACTATGTTTTCTTTACTTGGGAATATTTCTGGAAGACCATGAGTTGGAAGTGTCGTGACTAATCAAACTCTGGGTTGCAGAGGGTTTCATAAAACCAGATAAAGATCAAAGCTTGGAAGATGTTGCAGAGGGTTACATAAATGATCGTTTTGGTAGGAATTTGATTCTAGTTGGTCGTTTGGGATGGAATATGAAATGTGAAACTTTTTATATTCACGATCTTCTAAGAGACTTGTGTTTGAGGGAAGCTTAGATGGAGAAGTTTTTCTGTGTGATGAGAGGACAGCTTGAGGCTACTCAAGGCATGGATATGTAGCGGCGCATCGTAATTCGTCAAAAAACTGAGGAAGAGGAGTATTCCCATCAAGATTTTGATAGTTTGAAATCAACATCAACAGCCTGTTCACTAGGGAACAAGCTCTCGAAACTTTTGGGTCGAAATGGTATACTTGAAGTGTTAAATGGATTTAAAATAATCCAGTAGATCTATTTGTAATTTTAATTGACACTATCTTTATGGAGTCAAGTGTGAGATCTATACGGATCATAAGAGCCTAAAGTACTTTTTTGAGCAAAAGAAACTCAACATGAGGCAAAGGAGATGGTTGGAACTCGTGAAAGACTATGATTGTACCATCTTGTATCATCCCGGGAAAGCAAATGTCGTAGCTGATGCTTTGAGTAGAAAGAATAGGGTAGCACTGAATTGTCTCTTCACCCAACAAAAGCAACTGATTAGAGATTTCTCTAAATTTAATTTGGAGGTGATCATACCACCGGGGAGCATGGAGGCTCGAATTGCAACTCTAGTAGTGAAACCAAACCTACGGGCTCGTATGGTTGAGGCTCAATGCCAAGATGACTTTCTTGAGAAGATGAGAGAGAAGAGCCGCACCGAAGACAACCAAGGATTTATTGTAATCGATGATCAAGCACTTACTTTTGGGAGTCGACTGTGTGTACCCCAAGATGATGAGTTAAAACGTGAGATACTAGTAGAAGCGCACAACACTCCGTACACTGCTCATCCCGGAGGAACGAAAATGTATCGAGATCTAAGGAAAACTTTTTGGTGGAAAGGCATGAAGAGGGATATTGCGACTTACGTAGGACACTGTTTGGTTTGACAGCAAGTAAATGCGGAACATCAACGACCTGCTGGACTTTTAAACTCACTCAAAGTCCCTGAATGGAAATGAGAACACATTACAATGGACTTTGTCATTGGGTTACCGAAAACAGTACGTAATAACCAGACAATCTGGGTTATTGTTGATAGATTGACCAAATCAGCACACTTCTTGCCAATAAGACATAGGTTGGGATTAGATGAACTGGCTCAAATCTATATCAAAGAGATTGTTCGTTTGCATGGAGTTCCTGTGTCTATTACTTCAGATCGAGATACACGTTTCACCTTAAAATTTTGGAGAAGTTTGCAAGATGCTATGGGAACCAGACTGAATTTTAGCACTGCTTTTCATCCTCAAACTGATGGCCAATTAGAAAGAACCATACAAACTCTTGAAGATATGTTGAGGACTGTAGTTCTGGATCAAGGTGGAAGTTGGGAAGACTACTTGCCTTTAGTGGAATTTGCATACAATAATAGCTATCAGACGACCATTGGGATGGCACCTTATGAGGCTTTGTACGGTCGAAGGTGCAGATCACCACTCTATTGGGATGAGGTTGGGGAGAAGAAAATTCTGGGCCCCGAATTGGTGCAAGCCACAGAGAAAGCCGCCAACAAAGTACGAACCAGAATTAAAGAAGCTCAAGATAGACAGAAGTCCTATGCGAACAAGCGTAGAAGAGACTTACACTTTGAAATAGGAGATAAAGTCTTCCTTAAGATATCCCCGGTTAAAGGAATAATTCATTTTGGAAAAAGGGGGAAGTTAAGACCGCGTTTCATTGGCCCTTATGAAATTCTCAATCGAGTAGGAGAAGTTGCTTATAGGCTTGCTTTGCCACCCAAACTAGGAGGAGTACATGATGTATTCCATGTGTCGATGCTACGTAAATATGTTTTTGACACAAGTCACACTGTACACGATGAATATGTGGAGGTAGATCTTGATCTTACCTACCAAGAGGCTCCAATAGCGATTCTTGACCACAAGATTCAAAATTTACGAAACAAAGAGACAGTGCTAGTGAAAGTGCAGTGGAGCAGGCACGGAAAGGATGAAGCCACATGGGAAATTGAAGAGGAAATCAGGAGGCAATATCCAAACCTAACCTTACCAGGTACTTGAATTTCGGGACGAAATTCTTTTAAGAGGGGTAGATTTGTAACACCCCAATATTTTATAATAGGCCCAAATCTATTTTTTTAATTGTGATTTCATGGCCTAAATGAAAATTTAGGCATTTTATTATTTAGGCCCAATTCATGGGCTTTTTAGCCCATTTATATTTTTAATTATTTTCGAGACCTATAGTTATCGGAACGAGATGATCGAATATGGTAGATGATAGTTCTCGTCGATACGAATCCATAGAGACTAATTTCACCTAAGTGGGACTTCATTTGACCAAGTTATGATTTAATTAGGAATTTAATTAATTTTTAGGTTAAAATGTGAAGGGATATAAATACCCCTTTCATTCCTTAGCTAGCTCACTTTTGGAGGATCCACTTTAGGTCAGCCCCCCCTCTCTTCTCTCTCCCTCTCGCCTCCCCCTCTCCTCTCCTCCTCCCCGCCGCCGGCGTCGGCGCCGCCGTCATCGCCGCCGGTCGGAAAAATTCCGGCGACTTTTTTTTACATGCAATTACATTTTTGGATTCCTCTTCTTCTCCTCTTTCTTGTTCTTTGATTGTTTTTAAGAAATCTTGAGGTTTGGGCTTCCGATTTTCGGATCTAAAAATGGGTTAATCCCTAGCCTTTTAATACCTCATTTCTTTCTTTATATTTGAACTTTATTTTCGATTTTAGTTTATATATTGTTATTTAGGGGCTGTTTTGGATGAGTAAATTTAAATTACATTTCTAATTTTGTTTATGGTGTTCTTGAACACCTTAGATGTTAAATGGTTAATTGATGAAATAAAAAGAAGAAAAAAAAAAAGAAAAAAAAATGGAATAGATTATGTGTATGTGTGTGCCGTGAGTTGTGCATGTGTGTGTGTGTTGATTTTCAGTTTGTGTGTGTGCGTGTGTTTATTCATTTTTATTTTTTTTATTATTTTTTTTTCTTTCTTTTCTTTCTTTATTTTTTTTTCTTCTTTTCTTAGATCTATGAAATTATTTAATAAAGAAGTATAGATTAATATTTTCATAAGGTTGTGTAGCCTAATGGTTGATGATTAAATTAATTCTAAAAGATCTAAGGTTCAAATCTTTTTGCATGCATTTTATTAAATCTCTTTTTGTAATTAATGTTCTCTGTTTCAACTTTAAATTAATTAAAATCATGTGTAAATTTTGAAAATGGTAACTAGTTTAATGGATATGTTCAAATTTATTAATCAAAAGGTCTAAGGTTCAAACCTTCATACATGCATTTTTAAATCTCTTTTTGTAATTAATGTCCTTTGTTTCAACTTTAAATTAATTGAAATCATGTGTAAATTTTGAAAATTGAATCTAGCTTAATGGATAGGTTCAGATTTATTAATTAAAAGGGTAAGGGTTCGACCTTTCTTAATGTAGTTTTATTTCATTTTAATTATTTTTAACTAAGATGATTTTAAACCTTATATAATTAATAACATCAATTAAATTTTGAAAATGACATATGGTTTAATGGTTAGTGTTTAGATTAATGCCTAAGAGGTCAAGGGTTCTAATCCTACTGAAGTAATTTTATTCCTTTTTAATCTTTTTATCATAAAAGCTTTCTGGACTAAATATATAATTAATTAAAGATGATTAGTTTCGAAAATATGGCTTAGCTTAATGGTTAAGTGCTCTGTTGGTGTTTAGGAGGTCCAGGGTTCAAAACCATTTGGTGTAGTTTTAATTCTTATTTTGTGTAATTAATTCACTGCATTTATGAAGCTATTTAATTAAAACAGTTTGTTTTATGTTGTATTAAATCATTTGGTATAGTGGTTAAGGTATTATTATTTTACATTTAAGGTCATGGGTTCAAATCTTTTTGACCACAATTTTATTTATGTATTTAATTATTTTATTTCTTTTTGTATTTTTGTTTAATTTTGAAGTTAATTCAAATTAAGTATATTATATTATAAGTAATACTTTATTGGTATTGTATTATCTTTCAAACCTTACTTTAAGTATTATGATTTTAATCCATATATTATACTCGATCAAGGGCTCGGGTATAGCTTAAAGCTAGGATTACCCGTTTGATCTTTAGGCGTCGTCTTTTCGTGACTTTATTTTATAGATATACCTTATACCCTTATTTACATTATAGAATAGGTTAATTACCCTAATAAGTTTCTAAGACATAGCCCTTATGTGTAGGTCTTAACCCGAGGCAACAGGCTTAGCACGTGCAAGTTGAGATTAAAGCGTCAGCTACATTTAGCTAGAAGGTGGGCTTACTTACCAAAACTCTTTCGAAAATGTATTTAAACTTTCATCCAATATGGAAAAATGAATTATGATTTATGTTTATGTTGCTCATTGTGGATTTGATACGACTCATATGAGGATATCCGAATATGTTATGAATATGCTATAGATGATATGTGATCACATTAGGGTCGGTCTCCACTATGTTTAATGAGCCTATGAATTGTGACGTCAAATGTGAAATCTTTATTATGATTATTGTTAATTCTTTTATGCAAATCATGGGACGAATATATGAGTATGTCCACGAAGTGTTTTCTGGCACTCAGCCCCATTATTTAAAATGTTTTACAGGTAATTGATGATGGCGGGTGGCGGATGTAGACCAATGGGGACCTTTTGTTTTTAGTTGACCGTCTTTTGAATTTATTTGTTATGGTCAAACTATTATATGATTCATATGCTTCCGCTGTATGCTTTGGTGATGGTCAACTGTATGATTCTTAATTTCTATGCTTCCGCTGAACTTTGACTTTTGCCACGTGTACGCCTATGAGCGTTTTGGTCAGGTTATGTTTCACGAATTGACTATTATTATTTTGATGTAGTTGACCAGTCAGTTTTCTTAAGATCTATTTCTATTGGTTCTTGATTAAGTCAAATATATTGATTCTTGGTGTTTGACTAGTAAACGTAAGCTTCTTGATATAGCAAATCTCAATTTGATTACTCTATTTAGAAATTTTTCTATGGGATTTTCTCCTTCGCGTGTGTTTTCATTAGCACCTTGACCCCTCCAGGTTTGGGGTGCTACATATGGTATCAGGGAATAGGGCCAGCCGTTATTTCAGTGTAGATTGTTGAGAGTGTTGGTTGCTGATTATGATGATCATAGAAATTATTTCCCTAGGGTTTATTTTGAGCAGGTTAACATGAGGCTCCTTCACCACAAATTCATTGTTCCAATGGCAACTTTAAAGGCTACTCATGAACTCCCTCGATCAATATCCCTCCTCTGGAATCTGCAAACATTGATTCTTATTTTTGATGGAATATTGGAAGCACCACCTGAAATTTGGAAGGTGCGACAACTTAGGCACCTCGAGTTTTATATGGTGACTCTTCCCAACCCTCCTATGAGCGACGAAGATGATGATGACTCAGTTCTGCATAACCTGCATACACTAATGAGAGTAATAAAATTCAAGTGTAGCGAGGAGGTCTGCAAGAGAATTCCCAACATTAAGAGATTGCAAGTATGCTATCATGATGGTTTCTCCGAGGATGAAAGCTGCAGTTTCTCCGAAGATCAAAGCTTCAGTAAGTACTGTCTCGAAAATGTTGGGCACTTAAACAAACTTGAATCACTAACCTACGAGTTTAGTATAATTCCAGATCGTGATCATTTGGTGCAGAACCTCAAGTTCCCGAGTTCCCTCAAGGAGTTGTCTTTATGGAATTGCGGGTTAGATTGGGATGATCTGAGAATGATTGGCTGGTTGCCGAATCTTGAAGTTCTTTTACTACGACATAACTCATTCAAAGGTGAAGAGTAGAACCCCGTTGAGGGTGAATTTCTTCGACTGAAATACTTGGAAATTGACAGCTGTGGCGAGTTGAAGAAATGGAATGCAGACGAAAACTCTCATTTTCCAGTTCTGGACGCACTTGTTGTTAGCCATTTGTCCCGTTTAGATGAGATCCCTTCAGGCATTGGGGAAATACCAATGCTTAGATCCATTCGTGTGGAGACATGCACCATTTCCGCTGCTTTTTCAGCGATGAAGATACTGGAGGAACAAGAGAGTATGGGAAATGATGGCCTTCAAATTCTACTTCAGTTTCGGGAAAAAACGGAAATGGAGGACTTCTCCAAACTGGTGGAGATGGAAGGGGTCACTTGCACTAATTTAGAGTTGAATTACGCTGCATGGTTGTTTAACTCTGAATGAAATCCTTTATTATTTTTTTCCTTCTTTCTAATTTTATTTTTTGTGTTTTTAGTTTAATCAATCATAACTGATTATTCTAGTTGACTTTTCTCCCCAAATGAGAACATGTATACTAGCTATGAGGGGAAGATGATTGGAAATCTTGCAATGCGAGAATCATTTACATTCAATTTTTATGCATCAATAATTAAATATTGTGAGTTATGTTGGCCCAATCCTAATGGGCCCAATAGCTCTTGGCCCATTTCTACCCTGGCGGCCCCAGCTCTCTCTCGGCCCATTCTTGTGTTGCCCTAGTCCTTTATGTATTTGTTAATTCAGATTAACAGATACACTCACTGCACCGCTCTCTCTCTCTCTCTCTAAGCAAACCCTAGATCTAAGATATGTGTTTGATCGTGATCTCTCTCCCATCTCCGGCTACTTCTTCCGGGAACCTTGTATCTCTGTGATACCGTTGTTATAGCCGGAGTGTCAGAGAATTGAGTGACGAGGGGCTTTCCAGAAGGGTTAGTGGGCTGCCGGCAGTGGACTTGTCTCCAGTCTACCTCTGTGGTTCACCTCTTGGTCTTGTGTGTCTCAGTCAGCTTGAGGAGCTCCGGTAACTAGGATTACCTGAGAGCCAATCTGTTCATCCCCCTTTCTCCTTCTTGCTGCAGCTAGTCGGAGTGTTGCCTGAGCAACGTACAGTGACGGCCGCGCCCGGTGAAAGTAGAGTAATGGTGAACCCTTGACAGCACGGATACCCAACAGTGGTATCAGAGCCACGGGTTCCGTCGAGGGCACCCTCTGCCACTGCACTGTCGCCGTCCCTCTGCCTTTTGTGGCTGAGCCGTTCCCTGGCTCTCGGAGCCTCCGTATAGGTAGGTCAGAAACCCTCCCTAGGGTTTTTCGCTCAGGTAAAGCGGCATAACCTCTCTGTTTTTTGAATTCATAGACTTTGCCCCTTTGAAAAGGGCTGTAGGCTTGGGACTTGCTTGCTGGTATAGTGGTCCTAGATTCTTGAGTCTCTGTGGCTTCTTGTTCTTCTGGGTTTCTCTGATCTTTGGTTGCTTCCGCTCTTTCCTTATGTTCTCTGCTTTATCTGAGTCTGCTGAGTGCCTATTTTTTTCTCCCTTGCTCGTTTCTGTGTGATTTGATCCCACCTAAGTTAGTAAAGGCCCTGAGTGAACCCCTGCATAGCAGATCAATCTACCCGTGAACTGGGCTCTCCTCAGCTTGCCTTCGAGCTGTGTGCTTGCTTGGTTTTCCGCCTGAAAAGGCTCTTATTTATCCCCTTTGTGCGCGTGTCTGTGGTACTTGTTGCTCTTTTTCTTAGCCATGAGTTCCTCAATGCATATGCCTCCTTTTGATCGAAAATCTGACTTTCAAATCTGGAAAAAAAAATGGAGTGTATTCTTGTTCATCTTAATATTGACCAAGCCATTGAGGTTGGCTGTCCTAGTGATGTCACTGATCTTACCAGAATTAAAACAAATAAAAATGATGTGGCTTCAATTTTACTCAACTTGACTGACTTTGTGTTAAGGAAAGTTGTTCACTTAAATTGTGCTAAGGAAATCTGGGACAGATTGCATGAGTTGTATGCTGAAAGAAATATCAGTGATTTGATGCATCTACAAAGTAAGGGGCCGTTTGGTTCAAATTAAGTAATGACAATCACAATGGATATCATTGAAGGGTCAATCATAATGGGAATAGTGATTGCATTGTTGTAGCATGGTTCAATTATGGAATGATTGTTATTGTGATGGCGAAACACATTCTAAGGTCCCTGTACTTTCATGTTTTATTTCGTTAGGTCCTTGCACTATTTTTTTTATTTTACTGGGTCCTTCTACTTTGATAATTCATTTTCTCATGTCCCCATACTTTTATATTTAATTTTCATAGGTCCTTATACAATTTTTTTATTTCAATAAGTCCTTCTACTTTTATGTTCAATATCACCAAGTCCTTATTCAATGGAACTAACAAAGTGGTTAACTTTTTCATTATTTTAAATAATATTTTAGTTATTTATATATTTGTTTATATTATTTATTTATGCATATATATATATATATAATTTATAAATGTGAGCTGATGTAGTAATATATTTAAATAAAGTTATTATGATCAAGACGTGCATATAATCAAAGTTTACACAAATGAAATATTTATTGCATTCGAGAATTCAAATATCTTAATTTTTGAAATTTTGGAGCTAATTTATTGTTAAATAAAAAATAGAAACTTTCAATGAATGTAAATATATATTACGTACTAATAGAATGATTTGTATTCAATGAATTCAAGAATATTTAATATTTTCTTGAATTTAAACATGCATTAAAAAAAAATACAAAGCAACTATAAGTAAATTATAATAGTTTTACTATTTTTCGTCTCTCTATTTCTTCACCGTCATAATATATTTTACATGCGTTTTTTAGATGATCATGTGTTCAATTTAGATTTTGATATATTTTTTAATTATTTCATCAAAGCTTCATTAGTATTTTTTTAATAAATTGGTTAGGTTAAATAACAAAAAAGTTAATTACTTTGTTAGTTCAATTAAATAAGGACTTAATAATATCAAATGTAGAAGTAGAAGGACCTATTAAAATAAAAAATTTGTAGAAGGATCTCTCAAAACAAAATAAAAATGTACAGGGACTTGAGAAAATGTATTAGGGAAGTAGAAGGACCTACAAAATTAAAAAAATTATATAGGGAACTATCGAAACAAAATATAAAAGTACAGGGACCTAAGAATGTGTTTTGCCTATTGTGATAGATAATGATTGGTTGGTTTCAAATTCATTGATGATAATGGTGACGATGATGATGATGATGATGATGATGATGATGATGATGATGATGATTATTATTATTATTATTATTATTATTAGCATTAATAATAATAATAATAATAAATAAAGTGCTAATAAATAATATAGATAATAATAATAATAATAAATATTATTATTATTATTATTATTATTATAAATAACAACAACAATAAATAATAATAATAATAATAATAATAAATAATTTAAATTAAAATAATGTTTACAAGAACAAGAACAACAACAACAACAATAATAACATTAATAAATAAATAAGAAAATTAATAAATAATAATAATAGTAATAATAATAATAATAAATAAATAACAACAACATTAAATAATAAAAATAAATAAAAAATAATAATAATAACATTAATAAATAAATATCAAAATGTGTCTTAAAATATAATAATAAATTTGATATTGGTACTGATGATTTATTTTTTGAATTGCAAGTTCAATTTTTTGTTATAATAATTTATAATTGATAATATAATATCAATTGTTATTTTTTCAGCCCCACAATTTGGATGGTAAGTAATTTCTTACCTTTTGTTATTTTATATCCTATTATTTTTTTACATACAATTTATCTTATCCCTGAAAAAAGTTTGTTTCATGTTATTTTTAAAAATAATATTTCTTTGTTATGTGAATATTACTAATTCACTGTACTTAAAAAATAAAATTTTCTTCGAATAAACTACTACATATTATTTATTTAATTAAAATATTCAATTCTTGTGATATGAAATTTTATATATTTTCTACAAAATATCCTTTGAATTTATTTACTTCGTGTAGTAAAATATATATTTCAATAGATATATTTTTTATTAGTTAAGTCTATTTACTTTGAAACTAAAAGATATAAACACTTGCCAAACGTAAAAATTAAAGGATATAAACATCTGCAAAAACAAATGATAACTCAAATATTAAACAAATTTTTGAACTATAATTGCAACAAATTTTATTGAAAAATTTAAATTGAGTACAAAAGTTTAAAATTATCGAATGAGACACTAGTCCGATACCAATTATAAACCGTGTAATATCATCACACAATCCACTTGCGTAGGTGTAATACTAATTTTCTTATTATATTCCAAACACAAAATAAAAAAAAAATATATATATATATACTACTTTTTTCAAAATATCATATTATCATACACGTGTCAAATTGACCATTGGTTTACTTAGTGGGCCAGATTCACCTACTATCCCGACCAAATAACCAATCAGCTTTATATACGCCGTAATGATACAGGTACCAATTAACTATATAGTGAATTAATATATAAAAATAGTCAAAGATTCTTCTTCCAGAGCTTGTTCCAACTGTTGTTGCTTCTGAAACGTTAGAGAAGACCAATTCGCGTTAGATATGACAGCATATGTAGCTTTAGTTTCTCTTATGAATACAATGAACCAGATGATGAATCATCCTCGCCTTTCCACTTGTCTTGATAAGCAACAGACTCAATCTGTTGCCCAAAAACTTGGCAGCCTACTCGAATTCATAGACAAGTATAATTCTCATGGAGGTGACGAAGAAGTCGAACGTTTGGAGCGCAAAATAGCATCTGCAGCTCAAACCGCTGAAGACGTGATGGAATCCCTCACTGTGGATCTGATTCATGTTGGAGTCCTTGAGAATGCTCTGAGTAACTTGATCGATCTGCAGCAGATAGTATAAGGCATCAATCATATCGAGGAAGAGGTTGCGCAATTTGAAGAGAAATGGGGAACCAAGAATAAGAAGCACAAATATTCGAGTGCCACAGCTTCATCAGAACCTCTTACCTCTGGAAGGACCACCGTGGTTGGATTTGATTGCTACTTCAATCGACTTTTGGATAGCCTCACCGGACTCGAATCTCATCGGCAGGTAATCCCAATTGTTAGAATGGGTGGGATTGGTAAAACTACCCTTGCTAGATATACTTATGAAAATTCACTTATTGCGCACTATTCCACGTTCATGCTTGGGTTTCAATATCTCAACACTATAATGTGAGAAAAATCTTTGTAGAACTTCTTTCTAGCTTAGGACAATCTATGGGTGACAAACAAGAACTAGAACAAAATAATGAAGATCAGCTGAGTGAACGTTTGTATAAATTTTTATCTGGTAGAAGGTACCTTATTGTATTAGATGATATATA
The DNA here is from genome assembly GCA_026008535.1 of Perilla frutescens. Taxonomy (NCBI): domain Eukaryota; kingdom Viridiplantae; phylum Streptophyta; class Magnoliopsida; order Lamiales; family Lamiaceae; genus Perilla; species Perilla frutescens. The sequence goes on along the minus strand of BRKX01000003.1, from coordinate 12,033,557 downwards.
TGTGGAGCTTCACGGTCTGGGAAAGAATACAGTTTTATTTTCTGAAGGATTACAATAGTAGTCGAATTGTTGTAACTACTAGGCTATTACAAGTGGCTAATTATTTTGGCTCCTCAAGAGTACTTGCGATGGAATTGTTAGATGATAATAAAAGTTGGGACCTATTTTGTGACAAGGTATTCAGGCAACAAGGGTCAGGTTGCCCTGCTGAATTAGAACAGATTGGTAAAACAATAGTTAAAAAGTGCAAAGGACTTCCCTTATCAATTGTTGTGATTGGGGCGCTTTTTGGAAAGTCCTCTCGGAGCAAACAATATTGGGAGAATGTAGTGGAGGACATAAACTCCAATATTCTGAATTCAACAAGGACAATCAGTGCTACAACATATTATGTTTGAGTTATAACTACTTGCCAGCATGTCTGAAACTATGTTTTCTTTACTTGGGAATATTTTCGGAAGACCATGAGATGGAAGTGTCACGACTAATCAAACTCTAGGTTGCAGAGGGATTCATAAAACCAGATAAAGATCAAAGCTTGGAAGATGTTGCAGAGGGTTACATAAAATAAAAATATATGTATGCAGTACTTTTTCTAAATATCATATTATCATACACGTGTCAAATTGACCATTGGTTTACTTAGTGGGCCAGATTCACCTACTATCCCGACCAAATAACCAATCAGCTTATATATGCTGTAATGATACATCTACCAATTAACTATATAGTGAATTAATATATAAAAATAGTCAAAGATTCTTCTTCCACAGCTTGTTCCAACTGCTGCTTCTTCTGAAACGTTAGAGAAGACTAATTCGCATTAGATATGACAGCATATGCAGCTTTAGTTTCTCTTATGAATACAATGAACCAGATGATGAATCATCCTCGGCTTTCCACTTGTCTCGATAAGCAACAGACTCAATCTGTTGCCCAAAAACTTGGCAGCCTGCTCGAATTCATAGACAAGTATAATTCTCATGGAGGTGACGAAGAAGTCGAACGTTTGGAGTGCAAAATAGCATCTGCATCTCACACCGTTGAAATCGTGATGGAATCCCTCACTGTGGATCAGATTCATGATGGAGTCCTTGAGAATGCTCCGAGTAACTTGATCCATCTGCAGCAGATAGTACAAGGCATCAATCACCGGACTCGAATCTCATCGGCAGGTAATCCCAATTGTTGGAATGGGTGGGATTGGAAAAACTACCCTTGCCAGATATACTTATGAAAATTCACTTATTGTGCACTACTTCCACGTTCGTGCTTGGGTTTCAATATCTCAACACTATAATGTGAGAAAAATCTTTGTAGAACTTCTTTCTAGCTTAGGACAATCTATGGGTGACAAACAAGAACTAGAACAAAACAATGAAGATCAGCTGAGTGAACGTTTGTATAAATTTTTATCTGGTAGAAGGTAACTTATTATATTAGATGATATGTATGTGGAGCTTCACGGTCTGGGAAAGAATACGGTTTTATTTTCCGGAGGATTACAATAATAGTCGAATTGTTGTAACTACTAGGCTATTACAAGTGGCTAATTATTTTGGCTCCTCAAGAGTACTTGCGATGGAATTGTTAGATGATAATAAAAGTTGGGACCTATTTTGTGACAAGGCATTCAGGCAACAAGGGTCAGGTTGCCCTGCTGAATTAGAACAGATTGGTAAAACAATAGTTAAAAAGTGCAAAGGACTTTCCTTATCAATTGTTGTGATTGGGGCGCTTTTTGGAAAGTGCTCTCGGAGCAAAGAATATTGGGAGAATGTAGTGGAGGACATAAACTCCAATATTCTGAATTCAGCAGGGGACAATCAGTGCTACAACATATTATGTTTAAGTTATAACCACTTGCCAGCATGTCTGAAACTATGTTTTCTTTACTTGGGAATATTTCTGGAAGACCATGAGATGGAAGTGTCATGACTAATCAAACTCTGGGTTGCAGAGGGGTTTATAAAACCAGATAAAGATCAAAGCTTGGAAGATGTTGCTGAGAGTTACATAAAATAAAAATATATGTATGCAATACTTTTTCTAAATATCATATTATCATACACGTGTCAAATTGACCATTGGTTTACTTAGTGGGCCAGATTCACCTACTATCCCGACCAAATAACCAATCAGCTTATATATGATGTAATGATACAGGTACTAATTAACTATATAGTGAATTAATATATAAAAATAGTTAAAGATTCTTCTTCCACAGCTTGTTCCAACTGCTGCTTCTTCTGAAACGTTAGAGAAGACCAATTCGCGTTAGATATTACAGCATATGCAGCTTTAGTTTCTCTTATGAATACAATGAACCAGATGATGAGTCATCCTCGCCTTTCCACTTGTCTTGATAAGCAACAGACTCAATTTGTTGCTTAAAAACTTGGCAGCCTGCTCGAATTCATAGACAAGTATAATTCTCATGGAGGTAACGAAGAAGTCGAACGTTTGGAGCGCAAAATAACATCTGCAGCTCACACCGCTGAAGTTGTGATGGAATCCCTCACTATGGATCAGATTCATGCTGGAGTCCTTGAGAATGCTCCGAGTAACTTGATCGATCTGCAGCAGATAGTACAAGGCATCGATCACCGGACTAGAATCTCATCGGCAGGTAATCCCAATTGTTGGAATGGGTGGGATTGGTAAAACTACCCTTGCCAGATATACTTATGAAAATTCACTTATTGTGCACTACTTCCACGTTCATGCTTGGATTTCAATATTTCAACACTATAATGTGAGAAAAATCTTTGTAGAACTTCTTTCTAGTTTAGGACAATCTATGGGTGACAAACAAGAACTAGAACAAAACAATGAAGATCAGCTGAGTGAACGTTTGTATAAATTTTTATCTGGTAGAAGGTACCTTATTGTATTAGATGATATGTATGTGGAGCTTCACGGTCTGGGAAAGAATACGGTTTTATTTTCCGGAGGATTACGATAGTAGTCGAATTGTTGTAACTACTAGGCTATTACAAGTGGCTAATTATTTTGGCTCCTCAAGAGTACTTGCGATGGAATTGTTAGATGATAATAAAATTTGGGACCTATTTTGTGACAAGGCATTCAGGCAACAAGGATCAGGTTGCCCTGCTGAATTAGAACAGATTGGTAAAACAATAGTTAAAAAGTGCAAAGGACTCAATTGTTGTGATTGGGCCTGCTAAGTGCCTATTTTTTGCTCCCTTGCTCATTTTTGTGTGATTTGATCCCACCTAAGTTAGTAAAGGCCCTGAGTGAATCCCTGCACAGCAGATCAATCTACCCGTGAACTGGGCTCTCCTCAGCTTGCCTTCGAGCTGTGTGCTTTCTTGGTTTCCCGTCTGAAAAGGCTCTCATATATCCCCTTTGTGCCCGTGTCTGTGGTACTTGTTGCTCTTTTTCTTAGCCATGAGTTCCTCAATGCATATGCCTCCTTTTGATCGAAAATCTGACTTTCAAATCTGGAAAAAAAAATGGAGTGTATTCTTGTTCATCTTAATACTGACCAAGCCATTGAGGTTGGCTGTCCTAGTGATGTCACTGATTTTACCAGAATTAAAACAAATAAAAATGATGTGGCTTCAATTTTACTCAACTTGACTGACTTTGTGTTAAGGAAAGTTGTTCACTTAAATTGTGCTAAGGAAATCTGGGACAGATTGCATGAGTTGTATGTTGAAAGAAATATCAGTGATTTGATGCATCTACAAAGTAAGGGGCCGCTTGGTTCAAATTAAGTAATGACAATCACAATGGATATCATTGAAGGGTCAATCATAATGGGAATAGTGATTGCATTGTTGTAGCATGGTTCAATTATGGAATGATTGTTATTGTGATAGATAATGATTGGTTAGTTTCAAATTCATTGATGATGATTATTATTATTATTATTATTATTATTATTATTTAATAATAATAATAATAAATAAATAAATTACTAATAAATAATATAGATAATAATAATAATAAATATTATTATTATTATTATTAAAATAATATTTACAAGAATAACAACAGCAACAACAATAACATTAATAAATAAATAAGAAAATTAATTAATAATAATAGTAATAAATAACAACAACATTAAATAATAAAAATAAATAATAATAATAATAATAATAATAATAATAATAACATTAATAAATAAATATCAAAATTAATTAATAAAATAAATATATTATTATTATTACAAACACTGATAATAATAAAAAACTTAATTATTAATATTAATTTTTACAATAAATAAATAAATAATGATGATGATGATGATGATGATGATGATCTACACTATATATAAAAACAGAAAAAATCCAATTTTGCCTCCAACATTGATGGCAATTTTGTAAATAGAATGTGAATTGAGGTTCATAAATATCCGATTTTTATTAAAAAAAATAAATTAAATTAATATTAATATTACAGATCGTGTGTAGTGGTTTACCGCATCTAGTGCATCAGTTTTTCCACTATCTATCGTTTAATTTAGAATTCAATTCAGAACACACCATCAAATTCACAGGAACTCTCTCTCTCTTTTAGAATTCTCTCTACCCGGAGATTCCAATGGATGTTGCAAAAACTTCTAGATCTGTGAAGACCAAGCTTTTACGAAATTGTTGTCGCGATGGTGGAGGCTGGGAGTGTGTCAAATGGAAAGAGCGAACTGATGAATCGTCCCATTTCTTCACCCACCACACAGGCAACTTCGGATTTCAGAAAAAGCTGAAACCAGAAGAAATTAACAAACGCAATCCTTAAAATTCCCATCTTGGGTTTTCAGAATTTGACGATATCTACGGCGGTTAAATCTACCGGATACCGGGCTGTGGGTAGCACAATATATGATTCTGATAACGGAGTGCACTGCCATCAGGTATTCCAATTCATTAAAAAAACCCCTCATCTGCGTTTTATTGAAGTTACAGTATTAGTTGGGATAGATCAGTTTTATCGAGCTGTAAATTTTTCCTCAAATGCTAACTTCATTAATTCACAATCGTACAACTGTGTATATGAATCATGAAATTACCTAAACTAGTTTTAATTTCATTTTTCTTGCATGTCAACTCAATTCGCTCATTCACTGTAGTGTCATAAAAAAACCAGGAATTTTGGAGTAGCGTGCAAGAATCCGAAGAAGGAAAAACCATGTTTGGTTAAGCTATGTAATAATTGCCTCTTGAACAGGTTATGTTGAGTTTTGTATGACATTGACATTCAATGTTGCACTTGATGTCAGACAGACTCCCTACGACATTGTCTGTGACATAATCGTAACTAATCTTATCATTTCCTAATTTTATTTATTATTTTAATTAATAAATTAGTTTTATATATCTTAGAATATATGTGCATATCCACGAAATAAACATTTCAAATTAATGGATATATACATATTAGATATATTATTTAAAATAGAGTTTGACGAAGTCAAAACTCTATCTCTTATTTTTTTAGGTTTAGCGGTTTCTCTATTTAATCCTTTTTCTTTTCAGAAATTATATTTGCTGGAAATTCAGAAAAATAGGATGAACGTGGGTGAAGCTTTCAACCACGCCTTGGAGGCGGTTTCTCCCAAACACGTTGAAGTCATGGCGAGGAGCGGTTATCGTCAACCCATGTTCAAGAAAGAGAAGACGTGAGCCTTGTAGGATTCAAGTAAAGAAGAATATAAGGGATATGATCGACACTTGAAGAACTATTCAAGCACAAACCATCTTTACGCTGTGTGTGAAGATTGAAGAGTTTGAGTCACAAACTTAGCATAGATTTCGTTCTTCGTTCGTTCTTCTTTCTTAATGTTTATTGTTGTATAATCAATTCACAAGAGTAAGTTGTACAAGTTAAGATAGATAGTAAGGTTGTAAAATCACTGCTAGTTTGTCTACAAATTAACGGTAGGTTAATTTGTATTTTTGAATTCGTTTTAATTGTAAACTAGAATAGGATTCGTGTATTTTATTTGATGTGTCAAGAGCCTCAGCGTCTGACATCATCAAATTAACTGTTGTTTTAGCTCGTGGAAGCTTAATTTCGCCCTGAGGCAATCACATACATGTTGTGTGTGATTTAAAGTTATTTCGTGTGTTATTACGTTTTTATTTCCTGCATATTTGTGTTAAAATAGTTATGTTAACTATCTTTGACATTGAGTTTGACATTACGATTCTGTATCTAATTTCAGTGTTTTTGGCAATAAATTCCAACAAGTGGCATCAAGAGCCGGTACTTAATGCACTAAGTATACGATCCTTGGTTTGCTGGCTCACTGAAAATTGATATTCAGACTAATCAGTACCGTCCTCCGACATTGGATAGTAATGGCAAGAATTATGCTATGTGGAAATCGCACATGAAAATGTATATCAAGTCCATCGATGACAGGGCTTGGTTGGCCGTGATTGAAGAGTAGTCTCCACTAAGGATAGAGGGACCCAATGGAGTGTTCATTCTTACTCCAGAGACCCAATGGACTAATGATGATCGAATTATCTCCAACTTCAATTCAAGGGCACTCAATGCCATTTTTGTTTCGGTAGATGTTCCGTGCTTCAAAATGGTATGCAATTGCACCACGGCGTATCAAACATGGAACATACTACAAGAGCATTGTGAAGGGTCGACCAGTATACGTTAAACAAAGCTCAGGCTACTCACTGCCAAGTTCGAAACTCTGCGAATGTTAGAAGATGAGACAATTTCAATGTACACTGAACGTCTGTGTGAAGTGTCAAATGAGTCTACAGCTCTCGGATGTCCGATCTCAAACGAGAACATGGTAAGTAAACTTCTTCGCACACTTTCGGAGAGATTCAACATGAAAAATCTCAGCTATTGAAGAAGCTCACAATGTATCAAACATGAGTTTGAGTGAAACAGTGAGCATTCTACTTACGTTTGAAATGAATCTTGAAAACCAGAAATCAAACATCTCTTCCAAAGGGCTCTTCAGTCAGTAACATCGAGTTTGGATGTTCAACTTGATGTTGAGAACATTCAGGAGATAAATGAAGATGAACCCCTGAGTGTTGCACTTCTTACCAAGAAGTTCAATACCCTTGTTTGATCGATGAAGAAAGGTTCTCTAACCTTCAAACCATGAAGACTATTTGATTTTCCCTCATCAACATCATCTGGGTCGACAAAATCATCAAAGTCTCCAGATGATACAATGAAGGACATTGATTCAATTCAATGTAGAGAATGTTCTGGCTTTGGACACTATGCCAATGAGTGTCCTACTGTTCAGAGGAAGCAGATGAGAAATTATAATGCTGATGTGTTAAGTGACAAATCCGGTGATGAAGAAGCTGAAAAACAAACTATGTTGTTTGTAAAAGTCGATGATGACTTAGAAAGAATGATTGATGCTTTAACCGACATGGATGATGGTGATTTTGACTATGATGTTAGTCTTGATCATGTGAACTCAGATATTCCAAGCAATGTTATGGAGAATGTTACACAAGAAATCTCTGACATTCCTCAAAACACCACTAACTGGTATGAAATGACATTGCTGGATGAATTTTGTAACACTGCTGAAGTGTCTCAGGTGGAAGAAGACCAGTCCGAGGTTAGCCACTAGGAAGCTCTACAACAATTGCACAAGGTTGTAGATGAAGTATGTGTCCAATGGTATGAACAATCAAAGGAATTTGGGATTCTTGTGGAAGAAAACCAAACTCTAAAGCAAAGGGTTTTGGACCTTGAAATTCGACTCACTAGAAGTGATCTTGAACTGAATAAGCTGAGAAAGGAAGTGGAAGCTATCTCGAAAACCTTTCGACAACTTAATCAAGGAACATCTACTCTGAACGAGGTTCTGACATTGGGACAAACCACGAAACAGGCTTGGGATATACATCAAGTTCATCAATGTCTATCTCTAATCCTATCAAGTTTGTCAAAGGGGAAAGCTCTAAGGATGTTACAGTCATTGTTGATGGAAATGTCAAACCGAATGTCAATGACAAATCCAAGAAGAAGAAATTTGTTTGTCACTATTGCCAAGAGCCTGGACATATCAAACCTTACTGCTTCAAATATCATGATGATATAGCAATAGGAAAGATTGTCGTGGAAAATTCTTCTAAACCTTCCAAGAAGAAGAAAAGTTCGAAGAAGGCAAAGATTTCCTGCAATGTCATCTACACCTCGCTGAAAGCCAACATTGCTGGTACATGGTACTTTGACAGTGGGTGTTCATGACATATGACAGGCAATGCAAAGTTTCTTGATGACTATTCCACAACAAGCAAAGGCAAAGTGAACTATGGTGGAGGAGCACAAGGTAATATAGTGGGAAAGGGAACCTTGAATGTTAAGAACTTTCCCAAATTACGCAATGTGCTTCATGTCGAAGGTTTAACAGCAAATCTGATCAGTATAAGTCAGCGGTGTGATGACGATATGCATGTCAGATTTAACAAAAATACATGCGAAGTTTTTGATAGTGAGAATAAGTGCATTATGTTCGGAAGTCGAGCATTGGATGACTGCTACCATGCGGACAAGAACGAGAAATGTAATGTTTCAATCAATGTTGACACTCAACTCGTACATCAAAAACTTGGTCATCTCAGCTTTCGAAGTTTGAAGAAATTAATTGAAGTTGATGCTGTTCGAGGTATTCCTCCAGTGAAGATCAATCTCGATGTTGTTTGCAGTGCATGTCAGAAAAGCAAACAGGTGAGATCTCCACATAAAAGTGCCTCAGCTTGTCAAACCACAAAGTGCTTCGATCTGATTCACATGGACATCATGGGTCTAGTTGACACCAAAAGCATGAGTGGAAAAAGGTTTATTCTGGTCATAGTGGATGATTTTTCGAGATTCACATGGGTTAAATTTCTGCAAGAAAAATCTAAAGCATTCAGAATGTTCAAAAAGTTCTGCAGGATGGTCTCAAGACAGTATGAATCCAACATCAAGTGCATTAGAATGGATCATGGACTCGAATTTGAAAATTCGATGTTTGAAGAGTTCTGTGAAAAAAGAGGCATTATTCATGAGTTTTATGCTCCAAAGACACCTCAACAAAATGGGGTGGTCGAAAGGAAAAATCGAACATTGCAGGAGATGTCAAGAGCAATGTTACAGGCTCAATGGTTGTCTAAGAAGCTTTGGGCCGAAGCAGTAAACACTGCGTGTCTCATTGGGAATAGAGTGATACTTCGCCCTAGCTGAACAGAGACACTGTATGAACTTTTGAAGGGCAAGAAGCCCAATTTGAAGTATTTTCATGTCTTTGGATGTGTATGTTACATCCTGAATGACAGGGAGCATCTGGGAAAATTTAACTCCAAAAGCGACAAAGGAATTTTCTTGGGTTATGCATCTGACAGTCGGGCATACCGTGTGTTTAATCTCAGGACAAAAACAGTCCAAGAATCAATTAACATTGTTTTCAATGATCACACAGGTATCACTTCAAAATCTGAAGAGGATGAGGTGATTGATCTTATTGACACAAGTGAAATATCAAGTGATCAGACTAGAGGTGATGTTGAGAACAAGACATCCACTGAGAATGTCAAATTGAATGTTCCATAGTATGATGAAGTTCCAGTCAAAACACCAACATCAACATGCACTTCAGACAGTGAAGACGATCAATTTGTGAATGCCGAAGATGAACCAAGAAGGGATCCTCCAAGTCGAATTCAGAAGAATCATCTAGATTCACAGATCATTGGTGAGCAATCTGAAGAGTTCAAACCAGAAGCAAGAATTCAGAGAAATGCAAAGAAATGCTGAAACTAGTATGCATGTCTTCTTTAAATGTTTGTATGTCAAACACTTATTTTCTGTCTAACATTGAACCGAAAAACATTAAGAAAGCTCTTAATGATAATTTTTGGATCAATGCTATGCATGAGGAACTAAACCAGTTCGTAAGAAACAATGTATGGGAATTAGTTCCACGCCCCAAAGATAAAAATGTAATTGGGACAAAATGGATTTTCAAAAATAAAACGGATGAGTCTGGCAATGTTGTCAGAAACAAAGCTCGTCTAGTGGCTCAAGGTTATACCCAAGTTGAAGGGGTAGACTTTGATGAAACATTTGTTCATGTTGCAAGGATTGAATCCATCCGTCTTTTATGTGCAATTTCATGTTATGTGGAAATTACTTTACATCAAATGGATGTTAAAAGTGCTTTCTTGAATGGTTATCTCAATGAAGAAACATATGTCGAACAACCTAAGGGGTTCGAATGTCATGAGAAACCTTTGCACGTATTTAATCTCAAAAAGGCTTTGTATGGTCTCAAACAAGCCCCTAGAGCATGGTATGCTAGACCAACCGATTTCTTGCTACAAATTGGTTTTGCAAGAGGTCAAGTTGATAGAACATTGTTTATCAAGAAAAATCAAAAACATATTATTGTTGCTCAAATCTATATTGATGACATTGTTTTTGGTTCGACTTGTACTAATCTGCTCAAAGATTTTGTAGACTCAATGTGCAACATGTTTGAAATGAGCATGGTTGGAGAGCTCAACTATTTTCTTAGTCTACAAATCAAGAAAGATAAAGATGGGATCTTCATCTCTCAAAGTAAATATGCTAAAGGTTTGGTCAAACGCTTCGGATTAGAAGATGCTAAACCAATGAAGACACCCATGGGATCTTCCGAGAAGTTGAGCAGAGACGATGTCGGAGCTAATGTTGATTCTACTATGTATAGAGAAATGATTGGTAGCTTGTTGTATTTAACAGCTAGTCGCCCTGACATCATGTTTAGTGTTGGCGTTTGTGCGAGATATCAATCTCAGCCTAAAGAATCCCATCTTAAAGCTGTTAAAAGGATTATTCGCTATGTTTCTGGCACGATTGAGTTTGGTATTAAATATTGCAAGAGCTCTAACATTCATCTTGTAGGATATAGTGATTCCGATTGGGCAGGTGATGTTGATGACCGGAAGAGCACTGGCGGAGGATGCTTTTATTTTGGTAACAATCTGGTTTCTTGGTCAAGTAAGAAACAAAATTGTATCTCACTCTCCACGGCCGAATCAGAGTATGTTGCTACCGCCAGTTGCTGTTCTCAATTGTTGTGGTTAAATCAAATGGTGGTTCATTATGGTCTGACCAGTTCTTCTTTGACATTACTATGTGACAATGTCAGTGCAATTGAAATTTCGAAGAACCCGGTCCAACATTCACGCACCAAACACATTGACATCAGACATCATTTTATTCGATACCTTGTGGAATGAGATATCATCAGATTAGAATATATTCCTACAGAGAATCAAATTGCAGATATATTTACTAAACTTTTGGATTATGAGAGATTTTCTTCCCTGAGGAAATCTCTTGGAATGTGTGTCTTTTAGTCAACATTGACATCCTGATGTTAAAATCAATGTTATGATCCTTGACATTAGGTCCTTTGATTCTGAATTTATCAAATTATATGGTACGATGTTATGATTTTATAGTATGAATTAATTCATGTGAATTGATTCCATCATGACTTGTCTCCATTTATTTCATATTTCAGAATTTGTTCTTTTTATTATTTTTATTTTTTTAAATAATGAATAATTAAAGTGTTTGAGATAAGCAGATCTGCTTATCCTATGATATGATAAGAGAGAGAGTGAGAGATATCGCTTTCATTATTTAAAAGAATATATTTTTGTCTTTCTCTCACTTCAAATCAGATTTCTACCTCTCTCTCCATATTCGATTTTTTTTCTCTCACTAAGCGGTTCATCTTCTCCGCTTCTGACGCGCGGTCGTTTCGCGCTCAAAATAAATTTGTAACTCCTGTGCCCACAGCGAGCGTAGCCAGCTAATGAGTACGGGTCGATCCCACAGAGAGCTGTTGTGATTCCATCTTCAAGTAACCAATTATAAAAGGGGGTTTGGTTTGTTGTCACTTCTAGAAATTAAATCTGCAAAAGAAACTAAAGAAAATATCAAATAAAAAAACGTTCTGGCATTTGAACTAGAATTTGGTTTAGACATAAAACAACTCGATCATGGGCACACCGATTTTCATACATGATAGATCATCTAGTTATGGTCACCGGATTCCTTTCTGCGTCTCCTCATCCATCCTTTCATTTTAGGTTTAAAAGTGATTCCTCTTCGATTAAACCCCTAACCAGTTACCCACCTCCCGATTCCTCTAAGAGATGTAAGCAAACAAGTAGCAGTGTACCCTAGATGGACCCAGATCTGTTGTGTTCAACTGATTTCTCTTGTGCACACAACACCCCATTGATTCTCTTATTACTATATGAACCGACACACAGTCACGATTCACCAATTCAATTAATAGTGGTGTGCCATCTTTACCTAACGAGTGATCAGCCACATTGGGCATTTCAAACACACATTTACGTGGAACAAGGCACAAGAATCAACAGAAACCTATCATGCATTGCTATGCCCATTTTGGCCTCACGAGTCCAAATTTATATTCAAACCATTTTCGTTGTTCAAACACCAGAATTAAAGGTCTAGCCGAGCATGCTAGACATAATTAAAATTGCAGAATTAAAAGACATAATTGTAAAAGAAACTTACTGAATTTAATATGCAAAAAGGCTCAACATAAACGTTGAGTTTGAAAGTATAATCCTAAATCCAACGGCTTAAGGCCTATTGGAATTGTTTCTTGCTGCAAAGTAGCGTAATAAAAATGCACGAACGTAAAAGTGTAGCAATGTTTTCTCACTTCCAAAAGCTATGTTTCCAGAATGAAAAGAAGCTTAAATAGTTACATTTCCGAATCAGAGATCCCCCCAACAAGCTGGGGTCTTTATTGGATTTCCGGAGCTAGTGTGCCCTCGCTGATCTGTTTGGATAAGCCTTATCTCGATCAAATCCCTATTTTTTTAGGATTATGCTTATCTTTCGGTTGCCACGCCTCCAAAAGTCCAGTCCACCTTCAACTCTTCTTCGGATAATGTAGCTATCCTTCTAGTCTCTCTCTTCAACTGATTTCCGAGTTTCTCGCATTTGCCCTAGTCCAGCCCTATTGTTGTCAAGTCTACGCGAGCAAAGTGGGCACGGCATCTTGCAGTCAGCCTCATCCATCTCTGATATGCCCATTCCGCCACCCAAATATAGGATGAGTGCTGAAAGTAGTACCCAATGCCTCTGATTGAATATTAAGCTTGGATTTTACTTAAATAACCGGGCATAAAATGCCCCTTTCGCCAGACTTGACCTCCACAATGCCCCCTGACTTCATCCTGGTTCTTTTTGACTCAAAACACACGAAAAAGGACATTTATAACGAATAAAATGCCCATAAAAACCCCAAATAAATGGACTTATCACACCCACACACTTTAGACATGATTGTCCTCAAGCATGGGATGCAATGCATCCAGAAAAACAAAAAGAAAAGAAAGGCAAAAAGAACAGACTTAAAACAAAGCATGCAAACTGTTTAGTCAATGTGGGCACATCACAATCAATACTCCAACAAAACTGCAAGGTATCAGCATACCAAAAATAGGTCAAAAATGAGTTTAGCGTGGTAATCCTCACAATTCTCTTCACTCAGTGTTTAGGCTCAATGTATATACTCAAATCAATGTAATTATGTACTTAGTCATCCCATAGGCTTGCTAACATTCTACTATCAATCTCTAGAAATCATAGATGCATAAGTATCAATAGGGCTTTTTAGGCTATAGTGGGCATTTCATGTAGGTGGGGCTTTATTTCTGTACAAACCCCCTATTTTTTCTAACTCACTACCATGTTGTGCCCCGTTCAGACAACAAATATTACTTACTCTTGGGCATTCTGAACACTTAAGACTAGGGGAATTTTATTTTATTTTTTCTTTTTTTTTATTCCCCTATCTTTTCTGGCCTTTTCATAAGTATCCCCCAACAATTCTGTCTTTCCCATTTTTTTATTCTTTTTAAGCTCTTGTAATGCCCTGGCTATATATTTCACCATCCCAAACAAAAGCTCTGCCAGGGCATTTCGTAGGCTCAAAGGGCTGCAAAGGCTGTATCATTGGTGGGTAAGATTTTCTTTTCAGTGGCTCAGTAAAACAAAATGGCCTATGTCATTTACTTATGCATCAACAATTTCCAAGCATCAAACAGAACAATAGCAAGTTCTAGAATTTCTAAGCACATAATTGTTCACACATGAAGTAAAAAAACCTGTGAAATGGGCATACAGCGTTAGGCTCAAATCTTCCCAGGGCATGCTAAACTCTTTCGTCATCCCTACCTTATGCGGACATGCTGAATTTTGATATAAGCAGTTTAAGGTTGAAAATATCAAATGTAATGGCCAAATAGATTTTTCAGGAAGCATGCTCGACTCAACTAGCCACCTACACACTTTGCATTTTGCAAAGTGCTAAAACAAACACAACCACAAACATAAAAAAACAACAAACTGGAATGCCCTCACCCACACACTTTGCACCAGAAAAAGTGGGTGAATAGGGGCGACACACAAACTTTAACAAAACAAAACAAAACAAAACCTAATCGAAAGAAGAAAAAGAACCAGGATTCAATCGGATGAGGGCGCTGGGTATAAAAATCCAACGTGCTTAAAGTAGGCTCTCAGGGTGGTCTCAATGCGGTCTAGCTTCTTTTCTGTCTGGTACTGGGCATTCTCCAACACCTCCAACTTCTTCAGAATCACAGTAACTGGATGCTCCCCTTGCTGTGCCTTTCCTGCGTGTGGCTTCCTAGATGTACCTGCAATCATCAAAAGGCTCGAGGGGTCTGCTCTCGGTACATAGAAAATAGGCTTTTCTTCTTCATCATCCACCACATCCTGCATTCTCCTTAAACAAGCAATATCAAAGAACTCCATGGGGAGGGAGACTAGATCAGTGGTGCTTAAATCAAGCAACTTAGACCTAACAGCAATTTGGGTAATGAGCTGGGCACACGAGATTCTATGCGTAGGGTGAGTTTTAATCTCCCTAAAATGCGGGATGACCACAGAACCAAAATTGATTTTTATTTTCTTAACCATACACCAAAGAATAAAAAGCTTCTGATTAGTTATGGAATTCGAACTATCTTTCCTACCAAAGAAACTGTAGGCAAGCACTCTGTGGCAGAATCTCAAAGCCTCATTGTTCAAACAATACCCTTTTGTGGCTCCACTTTGGTAAGTGGAGCCGCCACCAACCTCAGCCCATTTTACCTCGACTCCTTCAGCGGAGTCGGGCACAACAGTTATTGCATCCTCATATTCCTCCTCTTGGAGGCCCAAATATGACATGATGCCCAACATCATGTTTAGATCATCAGCAGACATAGAGAAACTCTTACCCAGAATTTTAAAATTCATAACCCTAGTAGACGTAGCAGGCTTATTCACAGCTTTTATTTTCAGGCTATTGACAAAATTACGAGACAATCCAGGAAAAATAACACACTCCATATCCAGAAAAAACTCCCAACTAATTGCAGCAAATAAATCCCTTACCTCCTGCTCTATCCCAAGAGCTGCAAGCGACTCAGCACGGACCCCCTTCAAATTTATAATGCCCCGGACTGGTGGCGGGCCACTCCCTGGCTTACTCGAAGTGGGGCTCCCTACCCCCTTATCCTTTTTAGGATCAGGGTGTAGGATGCCCTCTGTAACTTTTCTCTTCTTCGAGGAGGGCTCCCCAGCTAGCTTGGCCCCTGCTTTCATGGCCACCGCTTTTTCCACCCTTTGTTTGGGTGGTGAGTCCTCTGAAGGCTCATTTTCGAGCGTCTACCCTTGAGATGGCTCACTCTGCTGCTGTTGCTCTTGATGTTCTGAAACCTCCTCCTCGATTTCGTCTTGTTGGGAAGCGGCGGGCTGCTCAGTTGCTTATTTCAGAATGGGCTCTCCGACCTTCTTTTTTCCCTTTGCCTTCTCCAGTGCCCGTTTCTTGATCTCGGCAGGTCCTTCTTCTTAGATTTGCTCCTCTGCGGGCTGTGTTTCCTCTTCATCCAACTCATTCACATAGTCATCTAGGGCTTCGTCTTCGCCCTCTTCCTCCTCATTCTCTTCCTCTTCAACAACCTCTTCAGATGGTGGAGGCGTCAGAACCCTAGCCGGTTTTTTCACCTTTTTAGGGGCTATTTTGGCAGGCTCTTGTATGGGCTCCGTGGCCACTTCCTCTTCTTCTTGTGTTCTACCCACAGTGGTGTCATCTTCAGCACGTTCCTCTTGCGACGGTGTAGCAGAGTTTGCTTCAGCTACAGGCTCTTTCTCCGGTTTGCTTGAAGTGGCTGTTATAGGTGAAACTTTTCCCTTAGGCTTTACAGCCTTTTTCTTCACCATCTTAGCTGGGGTGGGCTCTGTAGAAGTGACTGGAGTGTCGAACTCCAGCTTGCTCTTGACTCCCGCTTTTGGTATCACCTTTTTACCTCGTGTGTTCAGCATTGTTGAAGCTTGAAAATTTGCAGAGGAATGCTTTAGGATTTTGAGAGGGAGAGGAGAGAAACTTTAAATTTTTCCCGAAAAGAATGAAAGTGAAAGTTAAGATTTTGTGGGGTTGGCTTTTTATTAAAATGGGTTATTGTTCCTGATGTGACCGTGACTCTTCAAATTTCCAAAGATTTATCTAAATCAGTATGCCCACATCAACGGATAAGCCTTATCCCCTGGAAAATCGGAACGAACGTTATCTCTTCAAAATGCCCCGCTTCAGAATCCCTTATTTTTCGGGATTTATTTTTATCCTTGGTTTCTCTCTCCTTATCCTGACCTGCAGATCACATACTTATCCAAAAACAAGCGTAAAATTGCCCTTAATCTAGTTTAATTAACTGGAAACTTTATTTAATTAAAATAAAAACAAAATAAAGCAATTAAAAACCTGGGCTGCCTCCTAGTAGTGCCTCATTTATTGTCGTGGGCACGACAAAATCCTTGCTCAAGTGTAAATGGGCTCCCCAAGCCAGACCACTCTAGCATCTCAATCAGAATGCCCTAGGTATGGTTTGAGACGATGGCCATTTACTTTGAATTGCCCTCCAGTTTCAGGATTTTTAAGTTCAACTACCCCATTGGGGCATTCTGCATAGACTTCAAATGGATCAACCCACTTGGTCCTCAGACTTCCTCCCATCAATTTGAACCTTGAATGGTACAAAAGTACTTGCTGTCCTGGGAAGAATCTCTTTCTTCTAATCACTTGGTCATGAAGCCTCTTCATCTTTTCCTTGTAAAGTACAGCATTATCATAGGCTTCCATTCTCATTTCTTCGAGCTCCTGAATCTGAAATTTTCTGAAATGCCCAGTTGTATCCTTATCCATGTTCAGCATCTGAAGTGCCCATCGTGCCTTGTGTTCTAGCTCGACTGGCAGATGACAACACTTCCCAAATAGCATCCTGTATGGGGACATCCCAATTGGAGTCTTGAATGCAGTCTGATATACCCACAGAGCATCATCCAGATGGGCACTCCAGTCCTTCCGACTTGGATTCACTACCTTCCTAAGGATGGCTTTAATTTCTCGATTTGAGACTTCAGCTTGGCCATTTCCTTATGGATGATAGGCTATTGTGACTCTATGGTTTACCCCATACTTTTTCAATAGCCTCTCCATCGTTTGGTTGCAAAAGTGGGTCCCTTGATCACTGATGATGGACATGGGCACACCAAACCAGCTAAAAATGTGGGATTTCAGAAATGCGTTGCGGCTACTACTCTTGCATCATTGGTAGCAAGTAGCCTTTGCCTCTACCCATGTCAACACATAATCAACTGCCAAGATAATGTAATGGTTCCCCTTGGAATTTGCAAGGGGTCCCATGAAATCCATCCCCCAAACATCGAAAATTTCCACTGGCATGATGGGCGTCATGGGCATTTCATTTCTTCTTGTGATGTTTCCAACCCTCTGGCACTGGTCACACCTTTTGCAAACGGCGTGGGCATCCCTGAAAATTGTGGGCCAAAAGAACCCACAGTCCAGAACTCTTCTTGCTGTTCGGTTTGGTCCGAAGTGCCCTCCGCAAGCATAATTGTGACAATGCTTCAAAATCTCCTCAATTTCATGATCTGGAACACATCTTCTTATGATTTGATTAGCACACCTTATCCAAAGGATAGGGTTATCCCAGGCGTAGAACTTGCTCTCTTGCCTCAATTTATTCTTTTGGTACCATGAGTACCCAATAGGCATTTTCCCAGACTCTAGGTAGTTCACTATATCCGCATACCAGGGTACTGGTGTGCCCCTTGCTGAATATAAATACTCATCAGGAAAATGATCGGCAATAGGCATTTCGTCGTCTTTCTCAATCAACACCCGACCCAGATGGTCAGCTACCAAGTTCTGTGCCCCACTCTTATCCTTTATCTCGACATCAAACTCCTGCAAAAGCAGGATCCACCTAATTAGTCTCGGCTTCGTCTCCTTTTTTGCCATCAAGTGCCTCAAGGCACCGTGATCTGTATAGACAATGCTCTTTGCTCCCAAGAGATAAGACTGAAATTTCTCGAATACAAACACTACTGCCAATAGCTCTTTTTCAGTGGTGGTGTAATTACATTGTGCCCCATTCAGTGTGGTGCGTCGTTTTTCACCAAAAAATAAATGTTCCGACTTTCGTCGGCAAGCCCACACTGCAGAGTACAGTGGCGAGCATGATCGTCTCCCAAAGGACCGGTGAGGATTACTCTTGACTTTCAGTCTGCGTGCCCAAACCTCCAGAATCGCGTGAATTTTATAACAAAATAAATTGCAGAATGAAATAACAAACTAAAGAAAATACTTATGCAAACGAACTGAATTAAACCAATGATAAAAGGGTATTCCGGAAACAACGAACTCCACTCCACTTATAACACCGATCACAGTTGCAAGAATTAATTAATCAAGACATGCAAATCGGTTATAGTCACCGAAGACGCTTCTAGCATGACCTCATCTCTCCATACTGTTTCGATAATTAAGAAGACACTTCATTAATTACTTCCTTAATCGACTGACAACTGTAAGAGACGCTCTATGAGTTTAATGAGCCAACAGCAATGAGCATAAGAAAGACCCGATTCTTAACTTACAGACTCTGACGCAGGACTGTAAAATTAATTCTGTTATTCCCCTAGTTATTTGAGCAACCGTTTTACCACTTATTAAACCTAAACCACGATTACGTATGGCCGATTTAAATTGGCTAGTAATTAATCACAACCTACTAAATATTTGCAACTACTCGATAGACTTAGAATACTTACGACCTGAAATCCAAGAATAACAGATATATGCATCAATTAATTATAAACAACAATTAGATCTCACAGTTATATAAGCGGAGCTTCGTCGTTGTCATCGGAATACGAATAAATTAGCTAACTTGCATGCTTGGATCGAGCAACCAAAAGTTGTATAACAGCGCTATGATGATATCGAAAAGAAGAGAAAATAAGCTCGATTAAAGCTGATCGTTGCGTTCTTCGCGTTTCTAGCGTGTACGATCTAATGATAGGAAAATAAAATCCAAATACCTAATATATAATTACAATCCATAAAACTAAAGTCTCTAAAAGGAAATAAGGTCCTAAACTAGTTAATTCCCATGCAGAATACTTCAAAAGGTGGTGAAGGGAAGTTTCCGTGTCCAGGTTTGCGTGCGGGCTGAGAACTGGGCTTTAGCAAGCCCAAAACGCATTCTGGGCTAAGCTTCCAGATCTTTTCTTCAATTAACCAGCTACATGCTCTTGCAGCGTGCCCTACTCGAACTTCTTCTCTTTACTTCACTTGTAGCTTTTCATTCCAAAATTCACCCATTTTCTCCACTTTTACACCACATCCCTACACATCTCAACAACACATCATATATCCAAAATACACAACTAGAGAATGAATAATAAGGAGAAAAAGGCACCAAAAAACATAATAATAGCAGGTAGAATACGTCCTATCAAATCCCCCCACACTTAACCCTTGCTCGTCCTCGAGCAACACAAACGAGAACAAAGAAAACATCAAAAACACAAAATAGATCCCACACTGGATAAATGATCAAGCATCAACACCCCAAATTAATAAGAACTTAGAGCATAAGCTGTGATATATCAATCCACAAACCACTAACCCCTTTGTTCAAGAGATATGCCAAAACTTTGTCAATCAAGTTAGAATTATGCTTCACAATCCAGCCTCACCAAGATTCACTCTTCATCACTCAAAATAAATTCAGATCAGGAGGCTATTCACTCAAAGATCATGACTGGTTGTTTTCAACATAGGATTGCTCGTTTGTCATCAAACTTATCACTCTCCAGGTTCATCACAAATCACAAGGTCTTTCCTTTTTTTGGTTGTAATGGGGCTTAGGTGTACGAGGTAGGATATATTTGGCCAAAGTAGCTAAAGTGAAAGAAACAATGCAGGCACGAGAATGTAAATCCCAAATTTCAGCACAGCACAACAATCTCAGCGCAGGTCTTATTTTAAAATTTTTAGTGCACAGATTCATTCACTCTCTTCATACTCTACTCCTCATATTTTCTTTTCTCTTTTTTTTTTCTTTTTTTCTTTAGATGGAAGCTTTGCTTCTCATTTTTTTCTCTTTTTTTTTTCTTGGAGGAGTAGAGTACACACATCTTTTCTCAAGACCTCATTACTCTAATTGTGCAGCTTAGACATTATTCATTCAGGGACTTGCATGTTTCTTAGGACCAAAAAGCAGGCCAAAAGAAAAGCACAGGCTAATTTATAGTGGCTGTAAGCAATGAAAATGGATCTATTAAGCTCAAAGGGGCTCACTAATTGACAATGAAAGGGTAAGGCATTTTCTTTTGGACCATTGGCTCGAGTATCCCTAATGCCTTGATCATTTTTGTGGGAGAACCAAAAGATGACAATAAAGTGGCGGCAGAGCAATTCAAGCATCAAATATACCTAGTCAGATACACTCATAAAAAAAAATTGAGCTCTTAATGCATGCTCATAAGCTCAAGAACTCACAATTTGTAGGCTCAAAAAGTTTTGATTGCAAGCACAATTCATCATTCAAGATTTCATCCAAAACATGGCATAATTCTATCACAAATCCAACATCTCTACCAGTCAAACCATCACAGCTCATGTATCCTCATTCTCATCAATTCAAACTATCAACACTTAATCAAAATCCCATGCACAGACCAAAGAAAATGACTCACAAAACAACATATAAATTTTTTTACTTTTGACACAAATCACAAAACATTAAGACTCTCCCCCACACTTGGAAAGACACAGTGTCCTCGCTGTGAGAAGGGGTACAAAGCAAGACAGAACGATCACAATAAAATCAGACAAACATAACTAAAAACGAAAACAAAATATGCAGTCAAGGGTGAAAATGTGAGGAATAAGAGGGAACTAACTCTAATCCGCCAAATGGCGGATCACCTGCTCCATCACGTCGAGGCGGCTATCAATCTCATCCAACCGGCGGCCAAAGTTGTCCTCAAGTCGGGCGGTAGTAGCAGTAATCAACTCCTCAATCGCCGGGAGAAGGGAGGAAGCAGCAGGCCCTGCAGAAATAGATCGACGCAGGCCTTCAATGCCCAGCTAGAATACGGCGGAGGAAGGACGGCGGTTGGTTAACTTCAGGGGGAATGGTAGTCGGAGATGGTGGAGGCGATTGCACCGGCGTCGACGACTTTTGTAGTGTAGTGGGCTTGGGAGATGGAGGTGTGGGCTCAGAGACAGCGACCTTGCGCTTGGCGGTGGATGCTCGCTTTTTACCCATGGTGGTTGACAGCGACGGAGGTCAGAAAAGCGATCGGCGTTGGCGGTTGGGGGGAGGCGGGAAGAGGAAGAGTTGGGTAACTTCTGCAAAAAAAAGAGTAAAATTTTGAATGAGAAGAAAGTTACCAAGTGGGGTTAAATTGAATTGGGGGTTAGGGCAAAATATCCCAAATTGACTTTGGGTTAATTGCAAGAAAGTCCCTGCAAATAAAATGAAATTCCGAATTCCCCCCCTCACTTAAGTTAGCGGTTACTTCCAAAACCGCTCTTCTGGAGGCTGTGTGCCCATGCGGCGTAGGACATAATGGTGCCTCCCCAAGTGGCGATGTTTTTTTTTTTTTTTAGAGAATAAGAGTGCAGAATGAAAAAGTAAAGAAAAAGTAAAGCAATTAAAAGAAAAAGCAAAATTGAAAAAAATAAGAGAACAAAGGAACAAGAAATCGGGTTGCCTCCTGATAAGCGCCATTGGTTAACGTCGAGGGCTCGATGGCTTAGAGCAGCTAGTGGTGGATTATGAGGGCAGCAAGCTCAACCCCATCAAAACTGGAGAAAGTGATGTCGGAACAATATGGCTTAAGCAACTGGCCGTTCACCTTTAATATCTTGTGAGTATCCAAACTGCGAATTTCTACAGCTCCATGTGGACTGACAGATATGACTTCAAATGGGCCCAACCAGCGAGATTTGAGCTTACCGGGTATGAGGCGAAGGCGAGCATTGAAAAGTAACACTTTCTGGCCAACCTCAAAAGTTTTCCTCCAGATATATTTGTCGTGCAGTAGCTTGGCACGATCTTTGTAATAACTTGCACTATCATAGGCCTCTAAACGGATTTCTTCGAGCTCTTGTAACTAACAGCGGTGTTCAAGACCGGCCAGTCGAGGATCCAAGTTGCATTGTTTCACAGCCCAAAAAGCGCGATGTTCCAGCTCGACTGGAAGATGGCACTGTTTCCTGAAAATTAGACGATAAGGGGACATTCCGATAGGTGTTTTGAAAGCCGTGCGGTATGCCCATACAGCATCATCGAGTCGTAGGCTTCAATCCTTGCGGTTTGGGCATACGGTCTTTTCCAGAATTTTTTTGATCTCACGATTGGAAACTTCAGCCTGGCCATTGGACTGCGGGTGGTATGTCGTAGAAACTTGATGGGTGACTCCGTATTTTTTGAACAGCGCTTCTAAGGTTCAGTTGCAAAAGTACGTGCCTTGGTCACTGATGATAGCTCGAGGAACACCAAAGTGTTGAAAAATCTGAGTTTTGAGGAATTTGGCAACGACCTGAGAATCATTGGTTGGGGTAGCTTTAACTTCAACCCACTTAGAGACGTAGTCGACTGCTAAAAGAATGTAGGAGTGGCCGAAAGAACTTGGAAACAGGCCCATGAAATCCATGCCCCAAACATCAAAAATCTCACAAATCAAAATAAGAACTTGAGGCATCTCGTTCCTTGAAGAAATGTTACCAAGGCGTTGGCAACGATCACAATTCTTGCAAAAGAAATAGGCGTCTTTGAAGATGGTTTCCCAATAAAAACCATAGTCTAAGACCTTGCGGGCTGTTCTTCTTGGGCCAAAGTGGCCGCCACATGCGTGGGCATGACAGAAGCGGAGGATGGATGGAATCTCTTCCTCAGGAATACAGCGGTGAATGACTTGATCAGCACAAGTCTTCCATAAATAGGGTTCGTCCTAGATGAAATACTTGGCTTGGCTCTTCAACTTGTTCTTACGGGCGGATTCTAAACCTTTAGGAAAAATTCCAGTGGTGAGAAAATTCACCAAGTCAGCATACTAGGGTGCCCTTTCCGCAGCTGCCAGAAGAATTTCATCAGAAAAATCATCCGGTATGGGCATACCGTCGGAGGCAGTCAACAGTCTACTCAAATAGTCTGCAACATGATTCTTGGTTCCCTTCTTATCCTTAATCTCCAAATCAAATTCTTGTAAGAGGAGAATCCAATGAATAAGGCGTGGTTTAGACTCTTTCTTGGACAGGAGGTACTTGAGAGCGGCGTGATCAGTGTAGACCACAACTTTGGATCCAACAATGTATGATCGAAATTTCTCACAAGCAAACACCACGGCAAGGAGCTCTTTTTCGGTAGTTGTGTAGTTGCACTGGGCTGGGTTGAGAGTTTTTGAAGCATAGTAAATAACATGATTGTGCTTCTCAATCTTTTGTCAAATGACAGCTCCAATAGCATAGTCATTGGCGCCGCACATGAGCTCGAATGGGAGGCCCCACTGCGGTGGCTGAATGATCGGGGCAGAAGTCAGCTTCTCCTTCAACAAATCAAAAGCTTCTTTACACTTGTCATCAAAGATAAACGGGGCGTCCTTTTGCAGCAACTTAGTCATAGGTTGAGCTATCTTGGAAAAATCCTGAATGAAGCGGCGGTAGAAGCCGGCGTGGCCTAAGAAAGCTCGAATCTCTTTCTCAGTGGAGGGGTACGGCAGTTTGGTGATCAAGTCGATCTTAGCTCGATCGACTTCGATTCCCTTTGCAGATATGACATGTCCGAGCACAATTCCTTGTTGTACCATGAAATGGCACTTCTTGAAGTTCAAAACCAAGTCTGTCTCAACACACCGTTGAAGGACTTTGTCTAAATGCTCCATACATTGCTCAAAAGAGTCGTCATGGACTGTAAAGTCATCCATAAAGATTTCGATGCAGCTCTCTATCAAGTCGGAGAAGATACTCATCATGCATCGTTGAAAGGTACCTGGAGCATTGCACAAGCCAAAGGGCATCTTTCGGCAAGCAAAGGTCCCAAATGGACAAGTGAAGGTTGTTTTTTCTTGGTCTTCTTGAGCGACGAAAATCTGGAAGTAGCCGGAGTAGCCATCTAGAAAGCAGAAATAGGATTTCCCAGCTAACCTCTCGAGCATCTCATCAATAAACGGCAACGGGAAGTGATCCTTGCGTGTGGCATCATTCAAGTTCCGAAAATCAATGCATATCCGCCACCCTGTTTGTAGCCTCATCGGTATCAATTCGTTGCTCTCATTCTTCACGAGCTGGAACCCAGACTTCTTTGGAACTACATGCACAGGACTAACCCAAACACTGTCGGAGATTGGGTAAATGATCCCCAATTGGAGCAACTTCAGAATCTCTTTCAACACCACTTCTTTCATTACTGGGTTCAACTTCCTCTGAGGATCGCGGCATGGTTTATGATTCTCCTCAAGAAAAATGCGATGCATGTAGATGTCGGGGCTGATCCTCTTGATGTCGGTGAGAGTCCAGCCGATGGCACTACGGTGCTTCTTCAAAACGGCTACCAATTGATTTTCCTGCTCTGCGGTAAGGTCTTTACTCATGATAACAGGTAGCGTATCTGCTTCGCCCAGGTATGCATACTTCAGGTGTTGAGGGAGAACTTTCAATTCTAGAGTCGGGGCTTTCATATGAGATGGAAGGATGGGCTCAGTGATGGGCGGCAAGGGCAAAGGGCCTGCTGTATTTCTGGCAGGAAACTCATCGGCTGCATATAACTGCTGTATGAGTTCTCGAATCTCTTTTTCCTCTTCTGAATCTGCAATATGGTCTGGTATCCCTCCATAAAGTACCTGCTCTAAACTATCATCCCTGAAATGGCACTCAGCGAAATCATCAGTAATGGAATCGATAATATCTACCATAAAAAGGGCCTCGGGGTCTTCAACATGTTTCATGGCTTCGAATATATTAAATGTGACAACATCCCCATCAAATTCTAAACTCATCATGCCTTTATCAACATCAATTTTTGTGCGTGCAATTTTCATAAATGGACGGCCTAGTAAAATTAAAGATCTGTGTGCAGATAAGGCATCATCCATGTCAATAATGTAGAAATCAACAGGAAAGATTAGTTCATTCACTTTAACCAAGACGTCCTCTACTACACCTCTAGGGTATGCATTGGACCTATCAGCTAATTGAATGATAACTCGAGTATCTTTCATCAGACCTAGTTGTAACTCTTTGTAAACAGAGAAAGGCATAACATTTATTAATGCTCATAAGTCTAACATGACTTTTTCTACTCTTTTGCTCCCAATGATACAAGGGATGGTGAACATACCTGGATCTCGACACTTTTGAGGCAACTTTCGCTGAATTATGGCCGAGACATTTTCGCCTACCTTGATATTTGCATCCCTTCCATACCTGATCTTTTTGGCACAAAGCTCCTTCAAGAATTTTGCGTATCGAGGGACTTGCTTGATAGCATCGATCAGGGGTAGGTTAATCTCGACCTTCTTGAAAAGCTCAAATATCTCTTTCTCATTTTCCTCTTTCTTGTGTCGTGCTAACCTAGAAGGAAAAGGAGCTGCATTAATAGGGTGATGAAGTTTAGGCAGAATCTGTACCTCATTAGGAGCAATCTGTGCGGCAGGCTGTATGCCCTTATCGTGGAGTCTGTCGTCAGCTTCTGCTGTTTGCCCATTCAGCGTGTGATTGTATTGCTTCTGTTTCTCAGTCTCTATTAATTCTTTCCCATTCCGAAGAGTCACAGCACTGACATTTCCTCTCGGATTCTGCTCTACTTGAGATGGTAATTTTTCGGTGTGCCCTTGCAGCTTGTTTAATTGGGTGGCAAGCTGAGTGATCTGTGTGCCCATGCTGCCTAAAGCGGCTTGCGTCTCTTGCTGAAAGGCCTTTTGGCTCTGCGCTAGGCTGCTTACTAGATTGGTGCTTTGCTCCAGACCCTTCATGATCTCACTCATAGATGGTGTGGATCGATCTGCATGGGTATACGGCTCACCCCTTTGGGGTCTCGGTGGCAAGTCTCCTGCTGCGGGTGGATCTCCTGGTTGTCTCCAACGAAAATTAGGGTGATCTCGCCAACCGGGATTGTAGGAATTGGAATAAGGATCATTATTCCGCTTCCTCCTGAAATTGTCCCCTCGTTGGGCATCATAATTGATTCCTTGGAGAGCATCTTGTTGTGCATCGCCCGATCCATAACAAGCTTGTTCAGTGGGTGGTTCATTCAGATTGGGACATTCATCAGTGAAATGTCCGTTTTCGGAACAAACTCCGCAGCGGTTTGGCCTTGCATGCGCCACAGCCAGGCCTCTGACGAGGGATGTGAGAGCATCTATCTTTTCGTTCACTTCTGACCCTTCAGCTCGGTCGATTGCCCTTACAGATCGATGTCTTCCTTCATCTTCTTTTTCGTATTGCTGTCCGCCAGAAGCCATATCAATGATGAGCTGTTTGGCTTCGCCGAGGGTTTTGTTGGTAAGGGATCCCCCGCTAGCAGCATCGACGATTTTCCTGTCAAAAGAAGACATGCCACGATAAAAGTAATAGTCAGAAGCTGATAATCAGTGAATCCATGGTCCGGGCATTTGCGGCAGAGTTGTTAAAATCTTTCCCCATATTCAGATAGTCTTTCATTCGGTTTCTGCTTGATACTACTGATGGCCATCCTTAGATTGGCAGCTCGAGTCTCAGGAAAGAATTTTCTCAGGAATTGTCCTTCTAATTCCGCCCAGGTGGTGATGGACTCCGGTGGTAAATCAAATAACCAATCTCGTGCCTTTCCCTGCAAAGTGTGAGAAAAAGTGAGTAACCTTAGGTTATTAGCAGTAAAACCAGTAGGTCTTAAAGTTGAGCACACGAGATCAAATTCAGACAAATGTTTGTGTGCACTTTCTCCCGGTAAATCACCAAACTTCGGTAACACTTGGATGAATGCAGGTTGGATCTCCGCATTATTGGCAATCGGGGGCAGCACGATGCAGATGGGTCTATTACTCCGAAGACGACCGATTTCCCTGATAAGAGGCTCATGATCAGGTCCATGATCAGCTACGTTAGCATGAATGAGAGCTCTTCCTGCGCCAAGGTCTTGCGGGTTCGATGGATTTTCATTATTAGCCATGTCGAGGTGTTGATCAGCATCGAAAGTCTTTGTAGACTCCTTAATATTCTTCCTCAACCGGTGCAATGTTCTCTCTAGCTCTGGATCAAAAACTAAATCTTTATATGCAGAAGAACTGGTCATAGACAATAAAAAATTAAACAAATAAATAACAAACTGAAAATTTCGAGTAAGCACTGCTTAAACCGATCTCCGACAACGGCGCTAAAATTTGGTGCGTCGTTTTTCACCAAAAAATAAATGTTCCGACTTTTGTCGACAAGCCGACACTGCAGAGTACAGTGGCGAGCAGGATCATCTCCTAAAGGACCGGCGAGGATTACTCTTGACTTTCAGTCTGCGTGCCCAAACCTCCAGAATCGCGTGAATTTTATAACAAAATAAATTGCAGAATGAAATAACAAACTAAAGAAAATACTTATGCAAACGAACTGAATTAAACCAATGAAAAAAGGGTATTCCGGATCCAACGAAATCCACTCCACTTATAACACCGATCACAGATGCAAGAATTAATTAATCAAGACATGCAAATCCGTTATAGTCACCGAAGACGCTTCTAGCATGACCTCATCTCTACATACTATTTCGATAATTAAGAAGACGCTTCATTAATTACTTCCTTAATCGACTGACAACTGTAAGAGACGCTCTATGAGTTTAATGAGCCGACAGCAATGAGCACAAGAAAGACCCGATTCTTAACTTACAGACTCTGACGCAGGACTGTAAAATTAATTCTGTTATTCCCCTAGTTATTTGAGCAACCGTTTTACCACTTATTAAACCTAAACCACGATTACGTATGGCCGATTTAAATTGGCTAGTAATTAATCACAACCTACCAAATATTTGCAACTACTCGATAGACTTAGAATACTTACGACCCGAAATCCAAGAATAATAGATACATGCATCAATTAATTATAAACAACAATTAGATCTCACAGTTATATAAGCGGAGCTTCGTCGTCGTCACCGAAATACGAATAAATTAGCTAACTTGCATGCTTGGATCGAGCAACCAAAAGTTGTATAATAGCGCTATGATGATATCGAAAAGAAGAGAAAATAAGCTGGATTAAAGCTGATCGCTGCGTTCTTCGCGTTTCTAGCGTGTACGATCTGATGATAGCAAAATAAAATCCAAATACCTAATATATAATTACAATCCATAAAACTAAAGTCTCTAAAAGGAAATAAGGTCCTAAACTAGTTAATTCCCATGCAGAATACTTCAAAAGGCGGTGAAGGGAAGTTTCCGCATCCAGGTTTGCGTGCGGGCCGAGAACTGGGCTTTAGCAAGCCCAAAACGCATTCTGGGCTAAGCTTCCAGATCTTTTCTTCAATTAACCAGCTGCATGCCCTTGCAGCGTGCCCTACTCGAACTTCTTCTCTTTACTTCACTTGTAGCTTTTCATTCCAAAATTCACCCATTTTCTCCACTTTTACACCATATCCCTACACATCTCAACAACACATCATATATCCAAAATACACAACTAGGGAATGAATAATAAGGAGAAAAAGACACCAAAAAAACATAATAATAGCAGGTAGAATACGTCCTATCACAGCGTTTTGGAGGCATAGTAAATTAAATGGCTTTTTTTTCCTCGCTTCTGACCCAGTACAGCGCCCACAGTATATCCACTGGCATCACACATAATCTCAAAGGTCATTCCCCAATCTGGTGGTTGAATGATTGGTGCTGTGATCAGTTGCTTCTTCAGAAAATTGAATGTCTTTTTACATTCCTCATCAAATTCAAAGGGAACATCTTGCTGCAGTAAGTGAGTGATAGGCTGGGCAATTTTTGCAAAATCTTTGATAAATCTCCTGTAGAATCCAGCGTGCCCCAGGAATCCTCTCACTCTCAGAAATCACATGGCCTAGTACAATGCCCTCTCTGACCATGAAATGACATTTTTCATAGTTCAGCACTAGGCATTTCTCCACACAATGCTGCAACACTTTCTCCAGATTATCTAAGCACCGGTCAAAGCAGCTTCCATACACCGTGAAGTCATCCATGAACACCTCAATGCAGTTTTTAAGCAAATCAGAGAATATGCTTATCATATATCGCTGAAACGTGCCAGGAGCATTGCAGAGGCCAAAGGGCATTCTGCGATAGGCAAATGTACTGAATGGGCACGTGAATGTTGTTTTCTCCTGGTCCTCTTGATTTACTGCAATTTGCATATATCCTGAGTATCCATCCAAGAAATAAAAGAACTTGTTTCCTGCGAGTCTCTCCAGCATCTGGTCAATGAATGGAAGTGGGAAATGATCCTTCTGCGTGATCGTGTTTAGCTTTCGGTAATCAATGCAAACTCTCCAGCCAGTTTGCAGTCGTGTGGGCACAAGCTCTCCTTTCTCATTTTTTACCACTTGAATGTTGGGCACAATATGGATTGGACTGACCCACTAGCTATCTGAAATAGGGTATATAATGCCCTAGTCCAGTAGCTTAATTATCTCCTTTAGCACCACATCCTTCATCACTGGGTTGAGCTTTCTTTAAGGATCACGAACGGGGCTTTGCATCATCTTCCAACAGAATCTTGTGCATGCAAACCGCTGGGCTAATGCCCTTTATATCTGCCAAAGTCCATCCGAGTGCCTCCTTGTACGGTCTCAACAATCTCAAAAGGCGGTCCTCATCAGCTTGATTCAATCCCGCACTTATGATTACAGGAAGAATCTCATTATTCCCCAAATAGGCATACTTCAAATGCATTGGTAATGCCTTTAGTTTCAGTGTGGGCACTTTGACAATAGAAGGCATTAGCTTATCATCATTTCTCCGAATGGGCACACCACAATCTACACAGTCGTATGGCATTTCTTCCAATGAATACAACATCATAATTCTTTTCTTGATGCCATCATTTTCATCCAGGGCATCTTGGTCAGTCAGTCCATCCCACAATGCCCATTCTAATGGATCTCTATTGCTCACTATGGATAGGATAGATCGACTCGGGTGACTGAAGGTATTCACAAAACTGCAATTCTTTGTATCTGGGGGTGCTTTAATGCTTCAAATATGTTGAACGTCAATGTTTCCCCATCAAACTCACACTTTAGTGTGCCCTTGTCCACATCAATCTTGGTTCGAGTTGTCTTCATGAAAGGCCTTCCCAGCAATAAAATTGAAGAATTTGAAGTCGATGTGCCCATATCAAGCCCATAAAAATCTGCTGGGAAAATAAGCTTGTCCACCTTGACCAATACATCTTCAATGAGGCCTTCTGGATATACATTAGACCTGTCAGTGAGCTGAATGACCACACGGGTTTCCTTCAGAGGTCCAATCTTTAATTCTTTGAACACCGACAGGGGCATTACGTTGATTGATGCCCCCAAATTCAGCATGGCCTTCTCTACTTTCTTATTCCCTATGATACAAGGAATCATGAACATCCCTGGATTATCACATTTCTTGGGTAACTTCCTCTGTATCACAGCTGATACATTTTTCCCCACTAAAAACCTTGCGTCTTCATTGAATCGTACCTTTCTAGTGCAAAGTTCTTTCAGAAACCAGGCATACCGCGGCACTTGTTTGATTGCCTCAATTAGTGGAATATTGATTTCCACTTTGCTGAATACCTTTAGCATTTTCCTGGTTTCTTCTTCTTTCCTATTTTGTGGCAATCTCTCTCGAAAGGGAGGCTTCCGTTTTACTGGAGTGGGCACTTTAAGAGGTTGTATCACTTCTGGAATGGGCACAGTATTCTCCTGTTCAGCTTCTTGTGCCTCATCATTCATGGGAATGTTTTCCACTTCTTCTTCCAAGGGCACATCATCCTTCTCTTCTACTGGCCTGTACATCTCCGGAAGTTCTTTTCCGCTCCTTAGAGTCACTGCATTCACCTGTTCTCTTGGGTTCTCCACCTGAGAAGGCAGCTTCCCACTCTTCTCTTCCATCTTGTGCATGGCCTGAGCTAGCTGATTTATTTTCTTGCTCATGTGTGAGAGTCCAGCTCGAGTCTCTTGCTTGAATTTCTCATTTTCCTCAGCCATTGTATACACAAGATCCTCTAACTTGTACTTTCTCTTTTCTTCTGGTGGCTGTAATGGACGTGCAGGATGCCCATCTTCTGCCCTTCTCTACCTGAAATTTTCATGGTCTCTCCAGCCAGGATTATTGTTGGTTTTGTATAATGAAAGACTTATCTTTGTATACTTTTCTGATGATATGATGATATGAAATGAAAGTTATTGCAGTCACTGTTTGCATTTAGATTATGTTCTATAATTGTTCTATGCAATGTTCCATATACTTACATTGTAGATGATATGGTGTGGGGAGTCACATGGTAAGATCATATCATTAGAACCTTGTAATGTATTAAAGAGCTCACGGCTTAGATGGTCCTAAACACACCATCGGTACACCGTAGAATAATCTGATAAGTTAGTTTATCTTGACTAACTGATTATTCTAGTACACTAGTTAGTGTATGAGGAGGATCACGATAGGATACTATTCTCTGTCTCTGACCCAGTTACTGAGAGAATAAAGATCCACAGAGTTCGGGTTCTGAACTCATGTGATATTGGCGAGCATATGTGTGCGTTGTTTATTACTTTGATTTATCAATGAGTGAGATCTTTTCGTAGATCGAATTCGATATCTTGGATAATAACAATGTATACATGATGTCTCGAGCAGTATGCATGAGCACTGTGTCCTGGTGCGCCAGGTTGATGATGTTCTCTTGAGGAAGCACAAGTTCATGTTGAAACCCTGCAGGTGGAATTTATTCCGTACATGAATAAAGCTTGTGTGGTACTACTCAAGGTTTTAGATGTTAATTAATTATAGCTGTCAGAGGCTTACATAATTAATTAATGAACATTATATCTTAAACATGGGGAATGGCTGGACTAAAGGAGAAAGCATATTCGTAAATATGTATTAAATTGGTAGGTCAGTTTTACTTCTTTAGTGGAATAAAAGTAAAACTTAATTTATTTAATTATATCCTAGGTTTATTGGATATTGGATATTAAATAAATTAGTGGGCCAATTTAATATTCTTCTAGATCCCTGTTGTAGCCCAATTGACTGATAGTGGACTGGATATTGAACTTGAGATAGAGGCCCAAACCCAGTAGGGTTGGGAGACTGATTTTCGATCACCATCTATATAAATATAGGTGAGGGTGTTCGAAAATCATACACATAATAAATCAGCCCCTCTTTGTCTCTCAAAGTTATCCACAGATTTCACAACTCTATCTAGTAGATTTCAGCCCACTCTGAATCTAGATACAGTCCGGGAATACAACAGAAGATCTTGGAGTAGAATTTGTGGTGGTTGAATTTTGAGCTAGGTGGCGCCATTACTGTGCTCATTCAACAGCAAGATTAGATCTTTAATCTTGTCCACAGACCGTCTATCGATTTGTAAGTAGATTCGTTTCTATGTCTTCCGCTTTATTAGATTCGAATCTGCTTTGCATGCTTTTTTATTACACTGTGATAAACATGCATGTTACATAAAATTATGATTTGCATGAACATGGATTAATGAACAACCAAATGATCCTGTGGTGGTTTAATTCGAAAAAACCCCAACAACTGGTATCAAAGCGGGTTTTGGCACTGTTTTGGGATTAATCCGGGCATAATTTCGAATTGCATGATTAAATTTGATGATAAATTTATGGTGTTTAAATTTTCAGATTTAATTGGCTATGTATTTCGATTTTATGGTATTCAAAACTTGGAAGAATTTGAGATGTAAAAATCAAAAATTCTAGTTTTGAGGGTACTTGAATTTTCGGTCACTATGAGATTAAATTTGGGATGATATTTGATGTTCTTCAAATTTCCAGATTTAATTCTCATAGGGGTCGAAAATTTGGTGTTCAAAATTTCGATTTTGATTTGTTAAAAATTCCCTAATTTTTGTGTTAAAATTTTCGAACACTATAATTAAATTTGGATGGAATTTTGATCTACATCAAAATTTCCAGATTTAATTTGGATAGGTTCGAAATTTTTGATGGTTAGATTTGGATTTGGTGATTTTTGATGTATATCAAAGATTGACTAATTCTAATCTAGATAGGTTTGAAATTAGAATTTTAAATTTGGTAATTTTTGAAGTGGATCAAAATTTCCAGATTTTTATTCTTGAAAATTTCGAAACCTATAGCTATATAATTTGGAATAGTTTTTTGATTAATGTCAAAATTTCCAAATGTGAAATATAGTGTAATTTTCGATTTTTAATAAATTAATTTGGAGAAGATTTTGATGAAAATCAAATTTCCAGATTTATTTATTAATGTTGATCGAAAATTTGGTGCTTGGATTAAGGTTTGATGTTATTTGATGTATATCTTATTTTACCTAATTTTAATCTAGATAGATTTGAAAATAGAATTTTAAATTTGGAAGAATTTGAAGTGGATCAAATTTCCAGATTTATTATTTGGATATTTTCGAAATCTATATGATTTAAATTAGATGAGGTGATTTGGGATATATACAAATAATTATCAAAATCCAATTGTGATAAGAATTTAATTTTGGATAGGTTTTGGAAGATTTTGAAGTGGATCAAATCTTCAAACCTTATCCTTAAAGATTTAGATTCTTATGAATAATATTTGGATTAGATTTTTGATTTATATCAATATATCCAATTATTATTTAATTATGGTGGCTTAGAAAATATTAAATAAATTTGGTGGAAAATTATAAATAATTTCCAGATTTATTTTAAGGATATTTTCGAAATACAAGATTAAAATTGGTGGATAATTATTTTAATTTCTAATTTTTATCTTGTGGATAATATCGAATTAATTAATTTAATTAATTGTAAAATTCGAATATTATTTAATATTCATGCATAGATATCATATGTTATTTTATGTGGATCATATAATACTCCCTCCGTCCCATAATTATAGTCCATTATTCCTTTTTGGGATGTCCCAAAATTATAGTCCTATCCTAAATTGGGATTGTATTTAAATATTATTTTACAAATATAACCCTATTTAATATAGTATGAATGCAATTAATATAGTAAAAAATAAGGGCAATATAGGATAATTATTGTAAATTGTATATTTCCAATACATATTAAATGTAATTTCTTAATCTGTGTGAAAACGGGAAGTGGACTATAATTATGGGACGGAGGGAGTACATGATTGTTGGTTTTGTAGACTATGTTTGTTTGCAGGTTTACCAACTATCATGGCTCCTTTATTTTATGTAATGTATGTTTATGTTGAATGAATGTTGGCCGTATGCCGGTTTGGCTACGTGATTTTAATCCATGAGAAAATCCATGGATTAGGTCTAGGTTTTATTTTACGTTGGTTTAATGTAATAGATAAAAAGCTGTTAGACGAGTTTTTGAGTTGTAATTTTTATTCTAGCAATATTAGATTTTTCCTTTTGGAATAGATAGTCTGTATTGAATAAAGATCGGAGATCAACTCAAAATATGGAAAGTGGTTCAACACCAAAAAGGAAGGTTCACCAGTTCACGTCCCGAAACCCTAAATGGAGCTAGGATTTTCGGCGAGGCGCGGTGAGGGGCGGCGGCCATAAGCTCTTTCCGGAGCTGACTTTCCAGTTTTATCTCATCAATCAACATGAGATATAAGCCATGATAGTTGGAATATTACTGTTGCTTATTATGTTGAAACATGCAATGGATGTTTATCATTTTATGTGATGTATGTTTATGTTGAATGAATGTTTGGCCGTATGCCGGTTTGGCTACGTGATTTTAATCCATGAGAAAATCCATGGATTAGGTCTAGGTTTTATTTTACGTTGTTTTAATGTAATAGATATAAAGCTGTTAGACCGAGGTTTTGAGTTGTAATTTTTATTCTAGCAATATTAGATTTTTCCTTTTGGAATAGATAGTCTGTATTGAATAAAGATCGGAGATCAACTCAAAAGAAGGAAAGTGGTTCAGCACCAAAAAGGAAGGTTCACCGGTTCACATCCCGAAACCCTAAATGGAGCTAGTATTTTCGGCGAGGCGCGGTGAAAGGGCGGCGGTTCCTAGCTGTTCCGGAGCTGACTTTCCAGTTTTATCTCATCAATCAACATGAGATATAAGCCATGATAGTTGGAATATTACTGTTGCTTATTATGTTGAAGCATGCAATGGATGTTTATCATTTTATGTGATGTTTGCATGTTCGATAATGGGATAAAATGAAACCTCAAACATAAATAACTAAGTGGGAGAGATTCATACCAAAGTATGTAGAAATCTCATACGGTCTCCATTAAAATCTGGTTTAATTGAGAAGTGATGGGCATGCGCGTTGACATCGGTCTTCCTCCATATCGAATGTGTCATATCACAGATTTCTCTAGAAATTAAATCTCCTAAATAGATAGCTATAGAACACTATTAGGACTAACTGACTCCTCCATCTGGAGCGGTTAAATTCGAATAGTGCTCTTGGTGCGAAGATAATGGTGTGCACACTTAGATGTAATTTATTGATAAACGTCCACACGATCGTGGCTTATCAGTTAGAAGATTACATGACCGTGTTTTATCCGGCTATTAATTTGCTTGTTGTAAGGAAACTCAACTGGAGGCAAATTAAAGGTTTAACCTATTTAAAGATGTTTTTTATAAACGTCCACACTATCGTGGCTTATAAAAGATGTTTTTAAAGTGTCGGTGGAAAAGTATATAATTTTTATGAGGCTTTCGATTATATACTATTTATCCTAAACTTGTTATGTGACTGTACTGCATGTTTAATTTCAGATATTTCATATCATCAATGGCACTCTCCAATCTGGCCTCAATCCTCAATGAAAACAAACTTGTCGGTGAAAACTACAATGACTGGATTCGTAACCTTAACTTAGTTCTTGTTGCTGAGGGACACAAGTTTGTGCTTGAAGAGGTTTGTCCTCAGACGCCAGATGAGGGTTCTGACGAAGCCCAAAAGGTTGCATATGATAAGTGGCTTAGGTCTAATGAGATAGCGCGCTGTTACATCTTGGCATCTATGTCAAGTGTGTTGCAACATCAGCATGAGCCTATAAAAACCGCTTATCATATCATGTACAACCTTAGGCAGCTATTCGGTCATCAGAACCACTCGGCATGCCATTTGGCAATGAAGAAGCTAATGGATGCGAGACCTTGAGTGGAGAGCTAGATGGCGACTCTCAAATCGACATTGTTCTTCATAGCTTGTCCTCGAAGTTTGAGCAGTTCAGGCTGAATTTTAACATGATTAAAAGGGATGTTAGCCTGACTGAACTGCTCATAGATCTTCAGGCGGCTGAATTGCTCCAAAAGAGCAATCCTGAGGCCCACATAGCTGAAAAATGAGCGTCTTCTTCTGGTGGAAAAAGGAAGAAGAGAAACGCACCTAAGAAGGCTGCAGAAAAGGCGCCTAAGGTGAAGAAGCCAAAGGCAAAGATTCCTCCCGAGGAATTCAAGTCGAAGACTAAGTGCTTCAAGTGCGGCCAACCAGGTCATTGAAAGGCGGCGTGTCCTAACAAGAAGAAGAAGAGAGGTACATCTTACACTCTGGTTGTGGAAACATGTTTAGCAACTTGTTCTACCCAGTCATGGGTAGTAGATATTGGAGCTACTGATCATGTTTGCATGTCTTTACAGGGGTTCCTGGTAAAAAGACAGTTGAGTGAGGACGAGATCACCGTCTACATGGGCAATGCTACGAGAGTGGCGGCTGTT
This sequence comes from Perilla frutescens, assembly GCA_026008535.1. Taxonomy (NCBI): domain Eukaryota; kingdom Viridiplantae; phylum Streptophyta; class Magnoliopsida; order Lamiales; family Lamiaceae; genus Perilla; species Perilla frutescens. Next base: position 11,996,248 of record BRKX01000003.1, on the reverse strand, counting down.
GCAGTGGGAGACATTGTTTTACCTTTCAGTAGTGATAGAACTTTGGTTTTGAAAGATTGTCTTTATGTGCCTGGTTTTAGGCGAAACTTGATTTCAGTTTCTAAATTGATTATGGATGGATATTCTGTTTCTTTTGATAACAAAGTAGTTATCTTTAGTGGTAAACATTTTATCTGTTCTGGCACATTGGATGGACACTTATACTTTCTTAAACCAACTGAAAACACTACGCAAAGACAACTGTTGAATACATCGATCATAAACCCTAACAAGAGAAAAGAACCTTCGGAATTGAATCAAACCTATCTTTGGCATCTAAGGCTAGGTCACATTAACCTTAAGAGGATACAAAGGTTTGTAAACGATAGACCATTATCTTCTTTGGTACTGGAATCGTTTCCTTTGTGTGAATCCTGTTTGGAAGGTAAAATGACCAAGCGTCATTTCCAGTCAAAAGGAAATAGATCCGAAGGGCTATTAGATTTGATTCACTCTGACCTATGCGGCCCTATGTCAGTTCAAGTTCGAGGAGGGTTCGAGTATTTCATCACTCTCATTGATGATTACTCTAGATACGGTTAAATCTACCTGTTGCGTCGCAAGTCTGAATGCTTTGAGAAATTCAAAGAGTTTAAGGCGGAAGCGGAGAAACGAACAGGCAGAAGTATCAAGTCACTACGTTCCGATCGTGGTGGCGAGTACCTCTCAAGCGAATTTAGGGATTACATGGCAGAGAGTGGGATTACATCCCAGTTGACTGCGCCTGGAACACCACAGCAGAATGGCGTGGCAGAAAGAAGGAATCGTACATTGTTAGAGATGGTTAGATCGATGATGAGTTATTCTGAGTTGCCTATTTCATTCTGGGGATATGCCCTGGAAACAGCAGCCTATATTCTTAATTTGGTTCCATCGAAATCAGTTCCTGCTACACCCACAGAACTATGGACTGGACGAAAGCTCAGTTTGAACCATATTCGGATTTGGGGTAGCCCAGCACACGTGTTGGACAAGGAAGCTGATAAGCTGGCTCCTCGTACTGATGTAAGGCTGTTCGTTGGATATCCTAGAGGAACGAAAGGTGGTTTGTTTTATAGTCCTCAGGATCAGAAGATCATTGTTAGCACCAATGCTCGATTCTTAGAGGAAGACTATGTCATAAACCACAAACCAAGGAGTCATATTATCCTTAAGGAGTTAAGGGGAGGATCGAATCCTACACCGGTTGTACAAGAAGAGGAACCACCAAACACTGCACAACGTGTCACAGAAGTACATGAACTGCCTCATCGCAGTGGGAGGGTTGTATGCCAACCTGATAGATTCATTGGTCTGGGAGAGGCTTCAGATTTCCCAGAGGGTCTCAATGAATTGGATCCCAGGACCTATGACGAAGCAATTCGAGATAAAGATGCAGATTCTTGGAAAACTGCAATGGAGTCTGAGATTGGATCTATGGATCACAATCAAGTCTGGGAACTTGTAGAACCACTAGATGGGGTAAAACCCATTGGCTGTAAGTTGGTCTACAAGCGCAAGAGAGGATCTGATGGGAAGGTTGAAACCTTCAAAGCTAGATTGGTGGCAAAAGGGTATACTCAGAAAGAAGGGATCGATTATGAGGAAACCTTTTCGCCGGTAGCCATGCTTAAGTCAATCCGGATTCTCTTGTCTATTGCCGCTCATTTGGATTATGAGATCTGGCAGATGGATGTCAAGACAGCTTTCCTAAACGGAAGTCTTGAGGAAAACATTCACATGAATCAACTAGAGGGATTCATTGCTAAGGGCCAAGAGCACTTGGTGTGTAAGCTTAAGAGATCCATTTATGGACTTAAGTAGGCATCGAGATCTTGGAACATCCGATTTGGCGAGGTTATCCAGTCATATGGATTCGTGCAAAGTCCGGATGAGAGCTATGTGTACAAGAAATGTGACGGAAACATGGTGGCATTCCTCGTACTTTATGTTGATGACATCTTGCTTATTGGAAACAATAAGAAGGCGTTGTCAAACATTAGGATGTGGTTGTCCAAGCAGTTCGATATGAAGGTTCTGGGTGAAGCCGGACATGTCCTTGGCATCAAGATCATTCGTGATCGCCAGAAAAGGATGTTATGTCTGTCATAGGCGACTTATATCGATACAGTGATAGCTAGATTTGGCATGCAAGATTCCAAGAAAGGTTTTATACCTTACAGGCATGGAATTCATCTATCCAAGAAAATGTGTCCCCAAACACAGTCTGAGATAGAGGAAATGAAGAAAGTACCATATGCTTCGGCTGTGGGAAGTTTGATGTATGCTATGCTATGCACTAGGCCTGATATATGCTATGACGTTGGCATGGTAAGCAGATATCAGTCTAACCCTAGACAAGGTTACTGGACTGCGGTCAAAAACATTCTCAAGTACCTTAAACGGACTCGAGACTACATGTTGGTTTTCCGCTCTGATAGTCTAGTACCTTTGGGTTACACGGACTCAGATTTTCAATCCGACAAAGATCAGAGTAAGTCTACCTCGGGCTATGTGTTTACATTAGGAGATGAAGCCATTGCATGGAGGAGCATTAAGCAGAAATGCATTGTGGATTCCACCATGGAAGCTCAGTATGTTGCTGCCTCTGAGGCTGCAAAAGAGGCTGTCTGGCTCCGCGGGTTCCTAGTGGGCTTGGGCGTGGTTCCTGATTTGCCTAAAACTATCAAGATATACTGTGATAACTCTGGTGCAGTGGCAAATTCGAAGGAACCCAGAGCCCACAAGGCAAGTAAACACATAGAGAAAAAGTACCATCTTATACGAGAAATCGTTAAGAGAGGAGACATGGCGGTGGTCAAGATTGCATCTGAGGACAACCTGGCTGATCCATTCACGAAGAGCCTGGCGGCTAAGACCTTTGATGGTCACGTGGAGAAAATGGGAGTAAGATGCAGACCCGATAGCGTAGTTTGAGTTGATAGTTTTAGATTGGAGAGTTTGCCAGTTAGTTATTATGCTTGAAAGACATGCTTCAAGTATAAGTAGGAGATTGTTGGTTTTGTATACTGGAAGACTTGTCTTTGTATACTTTTCTGATGATATGATGATATGAAATGAAAGTTATTGCAGTCACTGTTTGCATTTAGATTATGTTCTATAATTGTTCTATGCAATGTTCCATATACTTACATTGTAGATGATATGGTATGGGGAGTCACACGGTAAGATCATATCATTAGAACCTTGTAATGTATTAAAGAGCTCACGGCTTAGATGGTCCTGAACACACCATCAGTACACCGTAGAATAATCTGATAAGTTAGTTTATCTCGACTAACTGATTATTCTAGTACACTAGTTAGTGTATTGAGGAGGATCACGATAGGATACTATTCTCTGTCTCTCACCCAGTTACTGAGAGAATAAAGATCCACAGAGTTCGGGTTCTGAACTCATGTGAAATTGAAGAGCATATGTGTGTGTTGTTTATTACTTTGATTTATTAATGGGTGAGATCTTTTCGTAGATCGAATTCGATATCTTGGGTAATAACAATGTATACATGATGTCTCGAGCAGTATGCATGAGCACTGTGTCCTGGTGCGCCAGGTTGATGATGTTCTCTTGAGGAAGCACAAGTTCATGTTGAAACTCTGCAGGTGGAATTTATTCCGTACATGAATAAAGCTTGTGTGGTACTACTCAAGGTTTTAGATGTTAATTAATTATAGTTGTCAGAGGCTTACATAATTAATTAATGAACATTATATCTTAAACACGGGGAATGGCTGGACTAAAGGAGAAAGCATATTCGTAAATATGTATTAAATTGGTAGGTCAGTTTTACTTCTTTAGTGGAATAAAAGTAAGACTTAATTTATTTAATTATATCCTAAGTTTATTGGATATTGGATATTAAATAAATTAGTGGGCCAATTTAATATTCTTCTAGATCCCTGTTGTAGCCCAATTGACTGATAGTGGACTGGATATTGAACTTGAGATAGAGGCCCAGCCCAATAGGGCTGAAACATGAAATTTTCGCCCCTCCCTATATATAAGGGAAGGGGGGGCACGAAAATTTGATGATGAAATTCATAGGAAATCAGCCCCTCTTTGTCTCTCAAAGTTATCCACAGATTTCACAACTCTATCTAGTAGATTTCAGCCCACTCTGAATCTAGATACAGTCCGGGAATACAACAGAAGATCTTGGAGTGGAATACAGTGGTGGTCGAAATTTTGAGTGCTAGGTGGCGCCAACTACAGTTCATTCAACATCAAGATTAGATCTTTAATCTTGTCCACAGACCGTCTATCGATTTGTAAGTAGATTCATTTATATGTCTTCCTCTTTATTAGATTCGAATCTGCTTTACATGCTTTTTGTTTAGACTGTGATAAACATGCATGTTACATAAAATTATGATTTGCATGAACACGGATTAATGAACAACCAAATGGTCCTGCGGTGGTTTAATTCGAAAAAACCCCAACACCTTCCTCCTCGTGCCCTTGATCCTCTGGTGGTGGTGTGGGCTTACGAGGTCTATTTGTTGCTTGGCGTGCCCTCTTTGCTGCTGCCCTATTTTTCCACGAAGTCTTCTCTATCTCCGGATCGTACAATAGAGTCTCCTCTGAAGAACCCCTGGGCATCAACTTCCAGGCTCACCAATTGTGGAAGATAAAATCACTAGAACCCAACTCCCCGGTAATGGCACCAATTTTGACGCGCGGTCGTTTCTCGCTCAAAATAAATTTGTAACTCCTGTGCCCACAGCGAGCATAGCCAGCTAATGAGTACGGGTCGATCCCACAGAGATCTGTTGTGATTCCACCTTCAAGTAACCAATCATAAAAGGGGGTTTGGTTTGTTGTCACTTCTAGAAATTAAATCTGCAAAAAGAAACTAAAGAAAATATCAAATAACAAAACGTTCTGGCATTTGAACTAGAATTTGGTTTAGACATAAAACAACTCGATCATGGGCACACCGATTTTCATACATGATAGATCATCTAGTTATGGTGACCGGATTCCTCTCTGCGTCTCCTCATCCATCCTTTCATTTTAGGTTTAAAAGTGATTCCTCTTCGATTAAACCCCTAACCAGTTACCCACCTCCCGATTCCTCTAAGAGATGTAAGCAAACAAACAGCAGTGTGCCCTAGATGAACCCAGATCTATTGTGTTCAACTGATTCCTCTTGTGCCCACAACACCCCATTGATTCCCTTATTACTATATGAACCGACACACAGTCACGATTCACCAATTCAATTAATAGTGGTGTGCCATCTTTACCTAACGAGTGATCAGCCACATTGGGCATTTCAAACACATACTCACGTGGAACAAGGCATAAGAATCAACAGAAACCTATCATGCATTGCTATGCCCATTTTGGCCTCACGAGTCCAGATTTATATTCAAACCATTTTCGTTGTTCAAATACCAGAATTAAAGGTCTAGCCGAGCATGCTAGACATAATTAAAATTGCAGAATTAAAAGACATAATTGTAAAAGAAACTTACTGAATTTAATATGCAAAAAGGCTCAACATAAACGTTGAGTTTGAAAGCATAATCCTAAATCCAACGGCTTAAGGCCTATTGGAATTGTTTCTTGCTGCAAAGCAGCGTAATAAAAATGCATGAACGTAAAAGTGTAGCAATGTTTTCTCACTTCCAAAAGCTATGTTTCCAGAATTAAAAGAAGCTTAAATAGTTACATTTCTGAATCAGAGATCCCCCCAACAAGCTGGGGTCTTTACTGGATTTCCGGAGCTGGCGTGCCCTCGCTGATCTGTTTGGATAAGCCTTATCTCGATCAAATCCCTATTTTTTTGGGATTATGCTTATCTTTCGGTTGCCACGCCTCCAAGAGTCCAGTCCACCTTCAACTCTTCTTCGGATAATGTAGCTATCCTTCTAGTCTCTCTCTTCAACTGATTTTCGAGTTTCTCATATTCGCCCTAGTCCAGCCCCATTGTTGTCAAGTCTACGCGAGCAAAGTGGGCACGGCATCTTGCAGTCAGCCTCATCCATCTCTGATATGCCCATTCCACCACCCAAATATAGGATGAGTGCTGAGAGTAGTACCCAATGCCTCTGATTGAATATTAAGCTTGGATTTTGTTTAAATAACCGGGCATAAAATGCCCCTTTCGCCAGACTTGACCTCCGCAATGCCCCCTGACCTCATCCTGGTTCTTTTTGACTCAAAACACACGAAAAGGGACATTTATAACGAATAAAATGCCCATAAAAACCCTAATTAAATGGACTTATCAGCTTCTCTAAAAGCTTTTCCAACTTTGCAACCCTCATCCATGGCAGATCCAAACCCCTACCAAACTATGATGATGATGCTCCAACAAATGATACAGTTATCTAAAGGATCTCCTTCGTCATCCTTCACACCACCTACTTATGCTCAACCATCTCTCCCAGCATCTTCCACTCAAACTCCTGACATCACTCCACCGGCTGCTCAATGGTGTGTCGTTTCCACCAAAAATAAAAGATCCGACAGCAGTCGGTTTGCCCAAGCTGCACAGTACAGCGATGAGCGAGATCGTCTCCCAAGGGACCGGCGAGAATTATTCTAAATCTTCAATTTGCAGAACTTAACTTTTCCAAATGATTTATATAATTAAAATAAATGGCACACAAATAATAATTATCGAAAATAATAAATAAACAAACAGTGAGAAAGGGTTTTATATAAATTAATTAGAATGATCCGGAATCCAACCACTTCACTTCGGCTACTCAACTGATCCTTGATTCAAGAATTAAATTAATTACAACATGCAAATCGGTTATGGTTGTCGAAGACACTTCCGACACAACCTCATTCCTCCCCATGATTTATCGACAATTAAGAAGACACTTCATTAATTGCTCCTCTAATCAACCGACAACCTTAAAAGACACTTTACTGGTTTAATGGATTGATTGCTTTAATTCCAAAAGAACCCGATACAAAATCAATTGACTCTGACACAGGACAATTAAATTAAGCTCACTATTCCCTTGATTCTTTAGAATCATTTTGCTCCAAACTAAACCTCTATCACAATTGCGGATGATGGATTTAATTAGCTAGTAATAAATTCAAATCACTAAGTATTTGCAACTACCTCGTAAATTCGAATAAATCACAACTTGCAAAGCGGAGAATAGCAAATACACGAAAATAATTAATTGGAAAAAAGCGATTAGATCTCACAGTTGAGTTGAGCCAAAGATCCGTGAATTGGTTCCGGAAGAAACGATGCTTAGCCTGATCGCATGATTAAATCAAAACTCCAAAATAGTATATAGCAGAACACCATGAAAACTAACGAAGAAGAAGAAGAAATAAAAGTTGTTGGGAACGTCTCTGCTCTGCTGTTGCTGCGTTTCTGAGATGGAATCTCTATTCTAGTCAAAATAAATCCTAATATATCAAAACCTATCTCTAAAATTAAAACATCCAACAAGGAAATAAATCTTCTATATCTAGACTAGGAAGTTTCCAAGGATAGGACTCCTTTTAGGCTATGAAGATCATAAATCCGCGTCTAGAACTTAGGCTGGATCAGATTTTCACACAAAACAGGCCCAAGTGGCGCACAGCTTCCGTTCTGGAATTTTCTCGGCCCATGCCTCTGGCGGCTTACCCAAACGGCCTGTATTACGAGCTGCTTGTTTGCATTCTTCAAAAAATGGAGCATTTCTTCACTTCATTCCTTCCACCTGCACATCTCCTAAAAACACATCAAATCTTTCCAAAACATGCAATGAACGAGTGGTTAAGGCATGAAATAGCATAGATGAGAACAATTAGAATAAGTCCGATCAAACCCCCCCACACTTAGACAATGCTCGTCCTCAAGCATATGTAAACAAAGAACATACTCTAAAAATAAAACAGAAAATGACACGTCAAGCACCGGCTGCCTTAAACTGAACACACTCAAAGTTAGGATTACAACACAACCATCCACAATCCACTAACCCTTCTCTTATTTCATAAAACTGTACACATGTTCTTCATTCAAGTCAAAAACGTGCAACTCAATCCTGCCTCACCAAGGTTCACTCAATTTATCTCAAAAGAAAGTAGGGACAGAATTTAATTCACACAAGTCACGACTTGATACCTTCAAACATAGATTTGCCCTTATGTCAAAACCACTACCAAGCAAGTAAGAACTATGTACAAATCAAAAGGTCTTTGAAATGAGTTGTAATGGGGCTAGGGTACTTAGGTAGGATAATTTGGATAAGTAGCTCAAACAAGTGAAAACATGTAAGCATATTATAACTTCGATCACAGAGCTCTTCAGCTACTTCTTCAGATATTGCAATATTTCTCAAGTTGTGTGCTGGTCTTCAAAGCTATACAGGGCCACAAAATTTAACTTCAATCGGGTGCAGGCCTATTTCCTCCACGTCCAGTTTGGGCATACGGACCATGTTTTTTTTCTTTTTCTTTACTTTTTTTTTTCTTCAATCTTCCAGCACTAACTGTCTTCAAGTAAATTTCGAACTCACCTCAACACAATCCAATATAACTTACATGCTTTCAAGGGACAAGAGCAGGCCAAAACAAGCTAAGGCTGAAATATTTAGTGGCTATCAAGAAAGAGAGGAGTCAGGCACAAACGAGCTCACTAAGGGTTAGTGTCGGGTACGAATAATTTATTCAGGCCAAAGCAATGGTTAATCTTACATGCCTTTATCATTTTCATGCAAAAGGAAACTCACAAGCAGTATGACCATGGCAACAAGGCAAATCAGAAATTCAGCATTCAAATCCGACACTCTCAGCAAAAGAATAAAATTGAGCTTTCTATATATATAACATGCTCAATAGGCTTAAATCTCACGTTTATAAGCTTATCAAAAGTTGATCAAGTTGCACATTTCATCATTCAAGAATACATACGAGCATTAGCAAAATTCAATCACAAGAGAATCAATCAAACAAACCAAGACAATCCATGCTATAACCCGTCCTCCTTGTATAATTCAATCTCAGACAGCCAATACTCAACAAAAACAAGCAAAACAACAATTTTTTTTTCTTCTTTTTTTTTCGAAAAGAATCAGACACAAAATAGCAACTTCCTCCCCCCCACACTTAGACAATACAGTGTCCTCACTGTGCAGGGAAGAGAGCCAACAAAACGAACACAACATGAATGAAAGAAATTAAAAACAAAGGGAGAGAGAAGGAGAGCAAACTGGCAATCAATGGGGGAGACGGTCAGTAAGGGCAAACAGACGATGCTCCAGTGCATTGGTCCAGCTTGGTGTGTAATGGTCAAACAACTCCATGAGCTCGACAAGGGTAGGGGCATCGCTAGAAGAGGTACCTGCACTAGAAGGCTGGACTAGGACGTTTTTTTTTTGTTTGGAACAATAAACATAAAATAAAAACAGAAAGCAAATAAATGCTCGGGTTGCCTCCCGAGAAGCGCCATTATTTAATGTCTGAGGCTCGACACAAGTATAACTCGATCACAAGGCAATTTCACGGGTAGCAGATCTACCCCTGTCAAAAGGAATCGTTTCCATCCCCACTCTTTTTAGTTTCTTCAAAAGCTCGACCAACCTTGCTTCTTGCCCCTTCAGCTCCAGTACGGGGGCCTTCACATGAGATGGTAAAAACGGCTTCGAGTTGGTCAGTTTGGGCATACGGCCTGTCAGGTTCTGAGTTGGAAATTCATTGGTGGTATGCAGCTGCATGATGACATCTCGAATTTCCTCGTCTTCATCTGTTATTGCAGCGGTTTCAGTCAGCCCACCAAAAGGTACCTTCTTGAATAGCTCGAGGATCTCCTTCTCATCATCCTCTTTCTTGTTTCGAATCAACCTGGATGGAAAAGGTGCTGCAACCCGAGAATTAGAAATTTTAGATTCAGATTTCACCTCAGTAAGGGCAGACTCGGCAGCTGGTTGTTCTTCTTCTGCACTGGATTTGTTTTCAGTCTGTGCAGTTTTCCCAAACTGCGGGTTCTTTTCCTTCTTAGCCTCCAACTCAATTAACTCATCTGCACTTCTCAAAGTGATAGCGCAAACATGCGCTCTTGGATTCATTTCAGTTTGGACGGGGAGTTTGCCTTGATTCGCTTGCATCTTGTTCAATTGAGTGGCAAGCTGAGTGATCTGTTTGCCCATACTGCCTAGGGCGGCTTGTGTTTCTTGCTGGAAAGCCTTCTGACTTTGTGCCAAATTGTTCACCAGGGCACTGCTTTTCTCCATACACTTCATGATATATGTCATGCTCGGTGCAGGCTTGTCAGTTTGGGCATACTGACTGCCATGCGGCTACCTCCAACCGAAATTCGAATGGTCCCTCTCACCTGGATCATATGTGTTATGTGTCTGCACCATAGCTAGACCTCGGACAATAGAAGTCAGAGCATCAATCTTCTCATTAACTCCGGAATTTTCTGCTCTCTCAACTCCCTTCACAGACCAGTATCTGTCATCATCATCATCCTCATATTGCTGGCCACCGGAGACCATGTTGATGATGAGTTGTTTTGCCTCTGCTAGAGTCTTGTTGGTGAGAGACCCTCCGCTAGCAGCATCCACGATCTTCCTATCAAAAGTTGACATACCACGGTAAAAATAGTTAGTGAATAACTGATAATCAGAGAACCCGTGGTCTGGGCATCTTCGGCATAACTGCTGAAATCGCGCCCAATAATTAGCTAGACTTTCATTAGATTTTTGCTTGATGCTGCTGATGGCCATTCTAAGATTCGCAGCTCGTGACTCTGGGAAAAATTTGCATAGGAACTGCTCCTCCATCTCATCCTATGTAGTAATCAAAGCTGGTGGGAGATCAAAAAGCCATTCCCTTGCTCGGCCTTGCAATGTGTGTGAGAAAGTTAACAAGCGTAGGTTGTCGTCCGTAAAGCCTTGAGGACGCAAGGTAGAGCAAATCCAGTCGAACTCTGCTAAATGCGTGTGCGCACTCTCTCCAGCTGCGTCACTGAATTTGGGTAGCACTTGTATGAACCCCGGCCGAATCTCTGCATTGTGGGCGATGGTAGGTAGATGATACGATGGATGTGCATGGTAAAGAAGTGTTCAGACAAGGCAAGGGAGACTCAGTGAAAGATGGAGACTCAGTGCAAGGTGAAGTGACAGAAGAAATTAATGAAGGAAGACCTAAGAGATCTGCTAAGGCTCGACAGCTTCCCAAGAGATATTTGGATTAATTAATTTAAATTGCTTTAGTTGGTTCTTTCCTTAAAAAAATAGATTACCAAAGTTAGTTAGTTTTAATTATTAATTCCTTACTTTTAATTATTACTTCCTTGTTGAGATAGATGGTGATCCTATAAATTCTGGTAGGGTTTTTGCCGTTTGGCTTAATCAATATCAATTATCTATTTTGCAATTGCAAAGTTTGGAGATTTCACATGCTCGAAAGCGTGAGTTTAATACAGTCTGAAGCAGGGTGTATTATTGGTGCTTTCATTGAGAGGTTTCGAAGCGAAAACTCGAGAGAAGTATCGATTATGGAAATTATGGATGAGAAGCTTAAGGCGCCTGAAGAAGACGCTGGATGGTCAACATCTATGGCACAACTACAGGATCAATTTGATAAGCAAACGATGAGGCAAACACAAAAATATCAAGGCGTAGTAGACTGCCTGAAGGAGACTCAAGCATCTGTTGAGGAGATCAAGCAAACCTTGCAAACGCTTGTGATGCAAGGAATGAGAGGCGGGGTCGGCGGACCTCGACGACACGACGACGGTGTTGTTGCCAAGGTAGGCGGAAATTCTGAAGGCAATCAGCGCACGCCAACTATGAAGCTGGAATTACCCCGCTTCGAAGGAACTGACCCCCAAGGATGGATATTTAGGGTTCAAGAATATTTTGATTTTCATGAAATAATGGATGAACAAAGATTGAGGATTGCCGCCTTCAATATGGAAGGGGAGGCATTTGAATGGTACCAATGGTTGAAAACAAATCAGAAATTAACTATATGGAGTAATTTTCTGGAGCTCGTCAAAGAGCGATTTGGACCATCACAATTTGAAGATTATACGGGAAAAATTGCCAAGTTGACGTAAAAAGGAATGGTGGCAGCGTACCAAGCTGAGTTTGAGGGATTAATGAATAAGGTAAACAATCTATCAGAGCCTGCATTAATTTCCATCTTTATAGCTGGGTTAATGAAAGACGTCCAGAGAGAGCTGAAAATTTCAAAGCCTGGGGGACTAAGGGAAGCTTTTAATCTGGGTCGTCTATTCGAATCTCGGAATGAAGATAGACAACATGAACCAAGGCCTTTTGGTAGAGGGTCCGGTCGACCAGGAGTTACCCAATATACTCCAACAACACAAAACAACATAGTCGGTGCTCCGAAAAATCCTAACTCAGTGTTGGGGCAAGTTCAACAGGCCACTCGTGACGGCATTCCAATTCGTAGACTGTCCCCAGCGGCCATGAGGGAGAAAAGAGCTAAGGGTGAGTGCTTTAACTGTGATGAGAAGTGGACCGTTAACCATCGGTGTGGAGGGCGAATGTTGACTCTCATAGGTGAAGAAGATGAAAGAGAAGATGAGCAAAGAGAAGGTAATAAAGAAATTGAGGAGTTGATCTTAGGGGATATTTCGAGTTTGAATTCATTATCAGGCACAGGAAACCCGAGATCTCTAAGGATGTGGGGAAAGATCGAAAACACAGCAGCTCACATATTGATTGACAGTGGGAGCACACATAACTTTATTTGTCCAGAGATGGCGGAAAAATTAGGAGCCACAGTAGAAGCCATACCTCAATTTCGGGTTTATATTGGTAATGGGGATTCTATGCCATGTCAAGGATATTGCCCGCTGGCTAAAGTGCAACTTCAAGGAATTACATTCAAATTGGATTTATTTATTTTACCGATAAAAGGGCCTGATGTTGTCTTAGGGGTCCCCTGGCTTCAAGAGCTAGGACAAGTGAGCCATGATTATAGGAACATGACGATGGAATTTAAGTGGGGAGGTAAGAGAGTAAAATTGAAAGGAGATAGTGAGCTCGGCGCTAGAAAGATTACTTTCAACCAATTACAAGCAATGGTGAATAACAAAGACATTCAAGAGATGTATGAGCTAACTTGGCAAGTCAACACGGACGTTCAACCACAAAAAGAGTTAGATAAACTTTCGAAAGATCTACCCGAGAGGATTTCGCAGGTTCTACAGGAGTTTGAAGGGGTTTTTCGTGATCCGGAGGGGTTGCCTCCACGCCGGTTATTTGATCATAAAATACATCTACTTCCGCAGAGCAAGCCTGTAAATGTAAGACCATACCGATATCCCCATTTCCAGAAAGGTGAGATTGAGCGCCTCGTAAAAGAAATGATGGAGCAAGGAATTATTCAATTTAGCCAAAGTGCATTCTCATCGCCTGTCTTGTTGGTCCGAAAGAAAGATGGGACCTATCGTTTCTGTGTGGATTATCGAGCCCTCAACGCTACGACCATCAGGGATCATTTTCCCATCCCTACCATCGATGATTTGTTTGATGAGTTGGGAAAAGCTAGATTTTTTTCAAAGTTAGATTTAAGAGCAGGGTACCATCAAATTCGGGTTCATGCAGCAGATGTCCATAAGACAGCTTTCCGAACTCATGAGGGGCATTATGAATTTTTGGTGATGCCCTTTGGGCTGACTAATGCACCCTCTACTTTTCAGGCTCTTATGAATTATACCTTAAGTCCGTTTTTGCGTAAATATGTTGTGGTGTTCTTTGATGATATTTTAGTTTACAGTAAAAGTGAAGAAGAGCATGCAAAACATCTAAGACAGGTCTTGAGGTGTCTAGCTGAACATGAGTTCTTGGTAAAATTGTCGAAATGTGCTTTCTGTCAGTCAAGAATTGAGTATCTTGGGCATATAGTGGATTCACAGGGATTACATCCGGATCCTCAGAAAGTGGCGGCCATGACACAATGGCCCGTGCCAAAAACGGTAAAGTAATTACGCGGTTTCTTAGGACTTACGGGTTACTACAGAAGATTTGTGGAAGGATATGCTAGTATTGCAGCTCCCTTAACTGATTTGTTGTGCAAAGATGCTTTTAGTTGGACTGAGGCAACCGCCACTGCATTTAATCAGTTGAAGTATGCCATGACTAGTGCGCCCGTCCTTCGGCTCCCAGATTTTGACATCCCATTTGTGATAGAATCCGATGCTAGCGGTACCGGAGTGGGAGCTGTCTTAATACAAGAAGAAAGACCTATCTCTTACTTTAGCAAAAAGATGGGTTTACGCATGCGCAACTCCTCCACGTACAATAAAGAGCTCTATGCAATCACTGAGGCAGTACAAAAATGGCGGCAATATTTGTTAGGTCGTCCTTTTCTTATCAGAACAGATCAGAAAAGTATAAAAGAGTTGCTGCAGCAAACCATTTTGACACCAGAGCAACAACATCATGTCAGGAAGTTACTTGGTTATGATTTTTCAATTGAGTATAAAATGGGGAGTGCAAATAAGGTGGCTGATGCATTGTCGCGCCGGGAAGGGGCTGAAGATGAGACAGCTCAGTTGGCAGTTTTAGCTGTTTCATTTTCCATTAGTACCTTCTTAGAAGAATTACGGTTGGAGAACAAGGTTTTGAAAGATATGGTGCAACTTCACGAGAAATTACAGCTACGAGAGCTAAGTGCTGAATTTGCGGCTCGTGATGGTTTATTGATGTTCAAAAATAGGTTCTACCTTAGTCCTACATCGCCACTGCGCGAGAGGATTTTTCATGAGTGTCATTCCACCCCTATGGCGGGACATGGTGGAATTAAATGTACTCTTTTGAGAATGGCAGCTCAATTTTATTGGCCGGGATTACGGCGAGACGTGGAGCGTTGGGTATCGGAGTGTGTCGTCTACCAACAAATTAAGGTTTCCACACAGCCACCAGCTGGACTCATTCAACCTCTTCCTATACCAAACCACGTGTGGGAAGATATCTCTATGGATTTTATCACCGGACTACCTAATTATCATGGAAATTCTGTTATAATTGTTGTGGTGGATCGCCTGTCCAAATATGCCCGATTTGCACCTCTTCCTGCTCAGTACACTGCTGCAAAAGTTGTTAAAGTATTCATCGAAATGATTGTAAAGATGTATGGGTTCCCGAGAACTATTGTGTCGGATAGAGATTCAGTTTTCCTTAGCCAATTCTGGTCTGAGTTGTTTGCTTTGAGTGGTACAAAATTGTTACACAGTAGTGCTTATCATCCACAAACGGACGGCCAAACTGAAGTTGTTAACCGCGGATTAGGTCAGTATTTGCGGGCTTTTACGGCTGATCGACCCAAGTCTTGGGGTGATTTTTTATGTTGGGCGGAGTATAGCTATAACACTAGTGTTCATAGTGGCTCTCTGATGTCTCCTTATCAAGTGTTGTATGGTCGACAACCTATTTCTATTCTAACTTATCAACAGGGATCGTCTAAGGTGCAAGCATTGGAGGAGCAGATGGAAATTCGAGATGAGGTGTTACGAGAATTGAAAATTAATTTATTGCGTGCTCAACACCGAATGCAGCAGCAAGCCAATCGTAAGCGACGAGATGTGGAATTCCAAGTGGGAGACTTGGTGTTGGTTAAGTTGCAACCTTATCGTCAAATGTCTGTGGTACGACGAGGCTTTAATAAGTTGGCACGCAAGTACTATGGCCCATTTCCTATTTTAGATCGTATTGGGTCTGTGGTGTATCGTCTGAAGTTACCCGATGGATCGAAAATTCACCCGGTGTTTCATGTTTCAGTGTTAAAACCATTTAAGGGTCCGTCATCCGAGTTTGTATCTGAGCTACCAATTGAAGACGTTGATGGTAAGCCTGTCCTACGTCCATTATCTGTTCGGGACCGTAAGGTCGTGTGGCATCGTGGACAACCGAAGGAGATGGTGTTAGTGCAGTGGCAGGGGTTGTCGATTGAGGAATCTACGTGGGAGCCGGTGAATGACATGCTTCATTTATACCCTGATTTCCACCTTGAGGACAAGGTGCTAATACCAGCCGTTGGAGATGATACGATGGATGTGCATGGTAAAGAAGTGTTCAGACAAGGCAAGGGAGACTCAGTGAAAGATGGAGACTCAGTGCAAGGTGAAGTGACAGAAGAAATTAATGAAGGAAGACCTAAGAGATCTGCTAAGGCTCGACAGCTTCCCAAGAGATATTTGGATTAATTAATTTAAATTGCTTTAGTTGGTTCTTTCCTTAAAAAAATAGATTACCAAAGTTAGTTAGTTTTAATTATTAATTCCTTACTTTTAATTATTACTTCCTTGTTGAGATAGATGGTGATCCTATAAATTCTGGTAGGGTTTTTGCCGTTTGGCTTAATCAATATCAATTATCTATTTTACAATTGCAAAGTTTGGAGATTTCACGTGCTCGAAAGCGTGAGTTTAATACAGTCTGAAGCAGGGTGTATTATATGATGCAAATAGGCCTATTGTTTCGATGACGGCCCAACTCTCGGATCAAGGGAGCAGGTTCAGCCATGTTTCCTACGAATAAAGAAAAACCAAGAAAAGAAAAAAAAATGCAAACTGAAAATATTAGAATAATAACTGCTTAAAACCGATCCCCGGCAACGGCGCCAAAATTTGGTGTGTCGTTTCCACCAAAAATAAAAGATCCGACAGCAGTCGGTTTGCCCAAGCTGCACAGTACAGCGATGAGCGAGATCGTCTCCCAAGGGACCGGCGAGAATTATTCTAAATCTTCAATCTGCAGAACTTAACTTTTCCAAACGATTTATATAATTAAAATAAATGGCACACAAATAATAATTATCGAAAATAATAAATAAACAAACAGTGAGAAAGGGTTTTATATAAATTAATTAGAATGATCCGGAATCCAACCACTTCACTTCGGCTACTCAACTGATCCTTGATTCAAGAATTAAATTAATTACAACATGCAAATCGGTTATGGTTGTCGAAGACACTTCCGACACAACCTCATTCCTCCCCATGATTTATCGACAATTAAGAAGACACTTCATTAATTGCTCCTCTAATCAACCGACAACCTTAAAAGACACTTTACTGGTTTAATGGATTGATTGCTTTAATTCCAAAAGAACCTGATACAAAATCAATTGACTCTGACACAGGATAATTAAATTAAGCTCACTATTCCCTTGATTCTTTAGAATCGTTTTGCTCCAAACTAAACCTCTATCACAATTGCGGATGATGGATTTAATTAGCTAGTAATAAATTCAAATCACTAAGTATTTGCAACTACCTCGTAAATTCGAATAAATCACAACTTGCAAAGCGGAGAATAGCAAATACACGAAAATAATTAATTGGAAGAAAGCGATTAGATCTCACAGTTGAGTTGAGCCAAAGATCCGTGAATTGGTTCCGGAAGAAACGATGCTTAGCCTGATCGCATGATTAAATCAAAACTCCAAAATAGTATATAGCAGAACACCATGAAAACTAACGAAGAAGAAGAAATAAAAGTTGTTGGGAACGTCTCTGCTCTGCTGTTGCTGCGTTTCTGAGATGGAATCTCTATTCTAGTCAAAATAAATCTTAATATATCAAAACCTATCTCTAAAATTAAAACATCCAACAAGGAAATAAATCTTCTATATCTAGACTAAGAAGTTTCCAAGGATAGGACTCCTTTTAGGCTATGAAGATCATAAATCCGCGTCTAGAACTTGGGCTGGATTAGATTTTCGCACAAAACAGGCCCAAGTCACGCACAGCTTCAGTTCTGGAATTTTCTCGGCCCATGCCTCTGGCGGCTTGCCCAAACGGCCTGTATTACGAGCTACTTGTTTGCATTCTTCAAAAGATGGAGCATTTCTTCACTTCATTCCTTCCACCTGCACATCTCCTAAAAACACATCAAATCTTTCCAAAACATGCAATGAACGAGTGGTTAAGGCATGAAATAGCATAGATGAGAACAATTAGAATAAGTCCGATCACTCAACCTGAAGCAGCAACAGTGGGTGTTGCTGACCCGTCAACCCCAAAGAAGGAACCAACTGAGGCCGAGGTTCATCCCGACCTCGTTATTCCGTCGGGAACGGAGATACTAAACCCTAACCCTCTTAGCGTTAAGCTCACTATTTGCAACTGGCTCCCAACATCCAATGCTTCTGTTTTAACGATGGATCAAGTCATCTTGCTATACAAACTTGGTTCTAATCTTCCATTTAATCTTGGTGCTTGTATGTTTGAGTATATACTTAAGGCTGCCTCAAAGTCAAGCTTTTCCAATCACTTGCCTTTTCCATGTCTCATTCATGCCATTCTCAAACATCAAGGCATGAAAGAGAGCAAGAAGAAGCTTGTCGATGAGCAACCTGCCATTTCTATTATCAAGCCCAAAACTGGTGATGAAAGAGTTATTGATCTTCCTTATGGCTCCGAAGCTACACTCAAACATTCCTCATCTGACATTGGTACAGCTTCACATCAGTCCACGCAGGCTCCTGATCCTATTGATGCTGACTCCCCTTCCATACCCATTGTGATGTTGCCAATGGAGGCCCTCCTTATCCAGATTGATCATATAGCCATGGCTATTACTCACCTTTCATAGGCCCGTGATGCATTCTCTCACCTCCTTTCTGCCCAAAAAGGGGGAGTAGATGCTGGTGTGCACGAGGTGCGAGAGGAGACGAAAAATGTAGAGGAGGAAGCTGAATCTGAGGCCAAACCGAAGAAGAAGGGGTCCAAGGGAAAGAGGAAGATGTTGTGAAGCCTAGTGTTTAAGCTTCTGATTTTATAAACAATGTTTCATTTTTTTACAAACAATGTTTATTATGTTTTTATATGTTGTACACATTAAAGATGCTCAATGCATCTTTGTTGTTGTTTTGATGTGTGTACTGGACACACTTCTAATTTTTGACATGCTTTTATATGTATTTCTATTTTTAGGATGCAAATTAACTTTTGTGTTCATGATTTTTATGCTTGTCTTGTTGATGGTATTCGTAATATATCATTATGATTAGACATATTAAGCATAGTTGTTTTGTGAGATATTGAATGATCAATATGTCATTCTTATTGTGTGTTAAACTGTGGGTTTAACATTGATTTTATAATAGGATAAGTATCTATTATATGATGATCAAATTAAGGGGGAAGAACCCTTAAGGGGGAGATTTTAAGATCTCCATTTTCCGCTACGACTCTAATTGTACAAAATACATTGAGTTGTATGTTTTGTGCAGAAAGGCTAAGATTAAGGGGGGGATTGTTGAGTGTTGTATGACATTGACATTCAATGTTGCACTTGATGTCAGACAGACTCCCTGCGACATTGTCTGTGACATAGTCGTAACTAATCTTATCATTTCCTAGTTTTATTTATTATTTTAATTAATAAATTAGTTTTATATATTTTAGAATATATGTGCATATCCATGAAATAAACATTTCATTTATGGATATATACATATTAGATATATTATTTAAAATAGAGTTTGATGAAGTCAAAACTCTATCTCCTATTTTTTAGGTTTAGCGGTTTCTCTATTTAATCCTTTTTCTTTTCATAAATTATATTTGCTGGAAATTCAGAAAAATAGGATGAATGTGGGTGAAGCTTTCAACCACGCCTTGGAGGCGGTTTCTCCCAAACACGTTGAAGTCATGGCGAGGAGCGGTTATCGTCAACCCATGTTCAAGAAAGAGAAAACGTGAGCCTTGTAGGATTCAAGTGAAGAAGCATATAAGGGATATGATCGACACTTGAAGAACTATTCAGGCACAAACCATCTTTCCGCTGTGTGTGAAGATTGAAGAGCTTGAGTCACAAACTTAGCATAGATTTCATTCTTCATTCCTTCTTCTTTCTTAATGTTTATTGTTGTACAATCAATTCACGAGAGTAGGTTGTACAAGTTAGGATAGATATCAAGGTTGTGAAATCATTGCTAGTTTGTCTACAAATTAACGGTAGGTTAATTTGTATTTTTAAATTCATTTTGGTTGTAAACTAGAATAGGATTCGTATATTTTATTTGATTTGTCAAGAGCCTCAGCGTCTGACATCATCAAATTAATGGTTGTTTTGGCTCATGGAAGCTTAATTTCGCCCTTAGGCAATCACATACATGTTGTGTGTGATTTAAAATTATTTCGTGTGTTATTGCGTTTTTATTTCCTGCATATTTGTGTTAAAATAGTTGTGTTAACTATCTTTGACACTAGGTTTGACATTAGATTCTGTGTCTAATTTTAGTATTTTTAGCAACAAATTCCAACAGGTTATATCCGTGGTCTTTTCTAAGATAAGTTGTTGATTGAGTCATTTTTAATTCTTAGCCTATCGTATTTCTGGATCCAGGTACGGTGAGAAGATAGAGGAAATTGCTGGTCTTGAGGAATAGGTTTGCCCGAAATGCAGGGGCATTTGCAACTGCAGTGTGTGCATGTGAGTCTTTTGACTTATGTCTCCATGATCTTCTGGTATTTTCCCTGTTATCACAATCATGTGTCATTCAGGAAGAGAAGAGGTCATTAGCCAACCGGTATACTTATCAATGCATCGAAGGAAACTGGATTTTCTTCTGTTTCTGAGATGCTACTGTTTGTCTAACCTTGGAGGCTTTATTAGCAAAAAAGGGAAGTGTTATGGGGGTTATCGTTCCATCCTTGGTTTGGTTCCTTGGCTTGAAATCAATTGAAGGATCTATGAGAATCAAGAGAAATGTTTAGAAGAGGCGTGGCGTGTGGGGTAGGATGTAGTTGAGTGTTACTTGATGAGTTTTAAATCTTAACGACTTTAAAGCGTTTGTGAGTTATGTGTTGTAATGACTCCTTCCTTTGTAGTTTATACCATTTTTTGTTCTTTTAATAAGATTTTCATTCTCATAAAAATAATAAATTACGAAATGAATAAAGTTGACAGTGGGATTTGCCAAATGTAGCTAAGGATGTTGTCATGGTGAGTTAGTATAAAAATGAGCCATCTGCATCGATTTTACTATGAGATGTTTGATTCGGCTGTCATATCTGGTCTTAAATTAATAATTGTTTTCTTATTTGAAGTTGTCTTGTATAGAAATAACTATTTCAGTCCTCACGATTTGAGTTTTACACTTTTACTTGACCACATTTATTGTGCAGTATGGTTAACTTTAGGGAACATATGTCTACTATTAACACTTGAAATTGTAATACAATATTGCACGTGTCTCCCTACTCTTACAAATTATCCAAGAACTCAGGATATTAGATCAAATTTGTACTTAGAAAATACTTTAATTGATTGGAGGTGACAGGATTAGTTGCTATAGAATAGAGAATTCAGTCAAAGGATATATTATCGATTTTATTTTATTTATTTATTTATTTTGTGCCTATTTGACCATTTCTGAACTTCTAGCGTTTAAATCACGAAAATATTGGTACTGGCACAAATATATGTTTCGCTGTATACACTTTTGCATTAAAAATTACAGCTATTGATTTTGGTCATCTACTGCATTATTTTCTCATCTCATGCTTTGTTTCTGAAATTAACAGGAAGTTGTCTTCTATCCCAGAAAGAGAGGGAAGAAAAATTCTTTTGATGGACAATTAGATGCACACTTGTCAGAGTCTGCTGACAAGAATGTCAAGGGATTGCTCAATGGCAAAGCAGTTGATAATACCACTTCAGAGATATGTAATCAGGACCCTGATATGATAGTATTAAATCAGGAAGGGCTTAAGGGAACAGACCTGACCAGTGTGGCTGGAATTGACATGCATGCAGAAGATGTTGGAAATGCTCTAGAGTTATTAGAATTATGTTCTGCTTTTGGAAAGGCAAGTGACTGTAGTAACTGGTGATGGTTATCTTCTTTAGTTCAGTAGGAACAAGATGTGATGATGCAATTAGATTTTCCTATTACTAAATGTGTTGCATCTTTCTTGGTGTTAATAAAAGGCATGTGTAAAATTATGATGCATTTAGTACATGTGTATTAATGATATGAGAATAGAAGATTTACTACATTTTGTAATCTCGTGGGGTTATCATGTTGTATTTTAAGGGATTTCAACCGTAATCACATAAATACTATCTACTTCAATCTGCAAAATGTGAATTCCTTTTTTAGGTCAAAAGTGGGTCATTTCAGCTGGTATAAATAAATCTCATTGAAAATAAATATTATTATAAAAATTACATAATTGAAATGAGACATTAAGAGGCACATCGGTCAGTAGAACTAAATAATATCATTGAATATTTTGTCGCCTGGCGGTTGCCGTGCAACGCGCAGGTGGTATACTAGTAATAATAATAATAACAACATTAATAAATAAATAATAAAATTAATTAATAATTAATTAATTAACTAATTAATTAATAATAAATAATAAATAATATAAATAATAATAATAACATTAATAAATAAATATCAAAATTAATTAATAAAAATAAATATATTATTATTATAAACAATGATAATAATAAATAAAAAATTAATTATTAATATTAATATTTATAATAAATAAATAATAATATAATAATATTAAATATTAATAATATTATTATTATAATGAATAACATCGATAATAATAATAATGATGATGATGATGATGATGATTGAGGAGTGTGGTAATGATTGAGGAGAATGATTAAATGGGATGGGGTAGTTAATCAATCTCTAAGGGAATGATTAACTTATTTTGATTCACATTACCTTGTACCAAGCATAAAGAATGACAATGGATTCCCTTCCATTCCCATTACCCACCCTGATTGCCCCTTACCAAGCGTCCCTAAATTTTTTAGTTTTAATATTGATACCTCTAGAGACATTGATTCTAATTTGGATGAGTTTAATAAACTCATTCAGGATATGAAAATTGGAGGGGATAAACATATTGATGACTATACTGCTTCTATGTTGTTAAATGTTATACCTGAATCCTACAATGATGTGAAATCTGCCATTAAGTATGGCAGAGATGATATTACTTTTGATATTATATCTGCTTCTTTGAGAGCTAAAGAAAAAGATATAAGAAATGAAAATGGCAGTAGGTCTGGTTGTGAAGTTCACCATGTTAGAGTGAGAACCTCTACTAAATCTGGTGATAATGATAGAAAAAAAAAAGAGTAGATCTAAAAGTAGATCTAACAAACAATTCATGAAAGGAAAAATCTGTTATAATTGTCAAGAAACTGGGCATTTTGCCAAAACTTGTACCAACCCCAAAAAGAAGAGGAAAAAACAACGAAATAATGATAATCAAACTGATCATGCTAATTATGTGGTTTGTTCATCTGAAAATTTTGATTCTGATGTCTACATGGTGTCTTTTGATGTTGATATCAATTCTGTTGCAAATCAATGTGATGAAGGTGAATGGCTCCTTGATTCCGGGTGTTCTTTTCACATTTCCCCCGTCAGTTAATTGTTTTCTTCCATCTCCCTTGTCCAAAACTCTTTTGTTAAACTTACTGATGGATCAAAATTGAAGGTTATGGGTGTTGGCAATATTTGCCTGAGATTTTCTTGTGGTTCTGTTTTGACTATGTCAAATGTAAGATTTGTTCCTGAGTTGAGCTTTAATTTGATGTCTTGCACTGTCCTTGAAGACTCTAGTCTTGAAGGGAAGTGGGGTGGTGCTGTCATGAAAATTTTAAAAGGAAATCTTGTTTTATTCAAAGCAAACATAAGAAATAATCTGTATTTTGTGTCTGCTACATCTATTGTTGATGCCTCTGTGAGTGTTGTTGCTACTGATGTTACTGTTTTATGGTATGCTAGGTTAGGGCACATGAGTAACAAAGGTCTTGAATGCTTGTCAAAGTCTGGGGTGTTCGAAAAAGATGCAGTCTCTAAGCTGCCCTTCTGTGATACTTGTGTGCTTGGTAAGCAACACAAAGTTAGTTTTCATGTAAATCATACTCCCAATGTGCCTAAATCTATTGATGTGCTTGAATATTTGCATGCTGATGTGTGGGGCTCTTCTAGGGATCCCACACATGGAGAAAATTGGTATTTTCTCTCTGTGATTGATGATTTTTCAAGAAAAGTTTGGGTTTTTCTTATGAAAAACAAGTCTAAAGTGTTTAATAAATTTAAAAACTTTAAAACTTCTGTTGAAAACCAAACTGGAAAGAAAAGCAAAGTTTTAAGAACTGATAATGGCCTGGAATTTTATAATGCTGCTATGGATACTTTGTGTATTGAGTCTGGTATTAAGAGACACAAATATGTGCCTTATACCCCTCAGCAAAATGGAGTTGCTGAGAGAATGAATAGGACCTTGCTTGACAAGGTCAGATGCTTGCTTGCTTGCTTCTTCTGGTCTGGGTAAAAAATTCTGGGGTGATGCTGTGTTAACAGCCACCTATTTGATAAATATGTCCCCTTCTATTCCTCTTCTTGGTAAATGTCCAGAGTCTGTCTTCTATGATAAGCCTGTTGATCTGTCTAACTTAAGAGTGTTTGGTTGTGCTGCTTTTGTGCATATTAAAGGTGATAAGTTAGAGCCTAGATCCAAGAAATGTATTTTCTTAGGTTACCCTGAGGGGGTTAAAGGCTACAGATTGTGGGACAAGTCTGTTCCTAGCTTTAAAGCCACTACCAGTAGAGATGTTGTATTTAATGAGTGTGATTTCCCTTGCTTATCTGCTCCTGAACCTGTTTCTGCTCCTGACCCTACTCCAAGTAAGGTGGAGTCTTTGTCTGATAATAATGAAGGGTTATCTAAAGAGTTGCATGATAATGTTGAAAACAATGATATTCCTAATGAAGAAGTTGATAATAATGAACCTGAAGAGTTGCATGATTACCAACTAGTTAGGGATAGAGCTAGGAGAAATGTGAGAAAGCCTCCTAGATTTGATGATTATGAAATGTCCTTTCTTGCTTTTAATGTGTTTAATTGCATGGAAGGTGATGAACCTATAACCTACAAAGCTGCTTTAAAGTCTGTTGATTCTGACAAATGGTTAAATACAATGAAATGTGAAATGAAATCTTTGCATGAGAATAAAACCTGGACTCTTGTGCCCAAACCTGCTAATACCTCTGTGGTTGAGTGCAAATGGCTTTCAAAATTAAACAAGAATCAGAATCTGTTACATACAAAGCTAGGTTAGTAGCTAAGGGTTTTACTCAAAAAGAGGTGATTGATTACAATGAAATATTTGCCCCTATTTTTAAATTCACTACTGTAAGAATTATGCTTTCTTTAGTTGCTCAGTTTGACTGGGAATTAAAACAAATGGATGTCACAAATGTCTTCTTGCATGGTGATTTGGATAACAACATTTACATGAGACGGCCTGAGGGCTTTGTTGATTCTGCAAAACCAGAGCATGTTTGTTTGCTTAGGAAAGCTCTTTATGGGCTGAAACAATCTCCTAGGCAGTGGAATATTAAGTTTGATCAATGCATGCAGTCTCTTGACTTTAAAAAATCTGATTTTGATCATTGTCTGTATTACAAATGTGATGATAATATTCCAATATTTCTGCTTCTCTATGTGGATGATATGCTGTTAATTAGTCCTGAACTTGAAACAATTAAGCATGTGCAAAATAAACTTTGTGATAATTTTGACATGAAAGATTTAGGAGATGCTAAAAAGATTATTGGCATGCATATCATTAGAAATAGGATGTCTTCCACTCTGGTCTTGAATCAAACATCATATGTTAAGAAGATTTTGAGTAAATTCTCTATGACTAATGCAAAACCTGCTAATGTACCCCTTGCTGTGCATTTCAACTTGAGTAAAAGCATGTGTCCTTCATCTGAAGCTGAGATTGATGAAATGAAATCTGTTCCTTATGCTAATGCCATAGGATCTGTCATGTATCTTATGATTAGTATTAGGCCTGATATTGCTTACTTTGTTAGTTATTTAAGTAGGTACATGTCCAATTCTGGAAAACCTCACTGGGAAGCTCTAAAATGGCTTCTCAGATATATGAAATCCACTGAAAAATGTGGTCTGACTTTTTCTAAGTTAGCTGATGGCTTGAAACTTGCTGGATATGTGGATTCTAATTATGCCAATGATATGGATAATAGAAAGTCCACAACTTCATATGTGTTTACTTTGTGTGGTGGTTGCATTAGTTGGAAATCTCAACTCCAACACATTGTTGCTCTGTCAACTACTGAATCTGAGTATGTTGCTGCAACTGAAGCTTTTAAAGAAGCTATATGGTTGAATGGTTACTATCTGAAATTGGTTTTTTGGATAAATCTCCTATTGTATTTTCTGATAGTCAATTTGTCATACAATTATGCAAAAACCCTGTTTTCCATGATAGAATTAAGCACATTGATGTTAGGTTTCATTTCATTCATGACATTGTTGAAAAAGGTGAAATTTTACTTGACAAGATTCATACTGATTACAACCTAGCTGATATGGGTACCAAATGCCTTCCAGTTGAAAAGCTAAGGCTGTGCATGAAAATCCTAAAGTTTGATCTTGGTTAAAGTTTCATTTTCTGTTGTGATATGTCTGTGTTATTTATGTTTCTTTCCTTCCTGATCTTTCTCTGTGAATTAGGCCAGGTTCTGCTTTGTGCTCTCCTATCCTTCTTCTTCTCTGTCTTTGTGATTTAGAAGAAGTAAAAATGGCGATGATGATACCCCTCGGACTCCTCTGTTGGTTGACTGTTGATGCACTTGGGCCAAAGGTGGAGATTGTGAGTTATGTTGGCCCAATCTTAATGGGCCCAATAGCTCTTATACCATTTCTACCCTGGCGGCCCAGCTCCCTCTCAGCCCATTCTTGTGTTGTCCTAGTCCTTTATGTATTTGTTAATTCAGATTAACAGATACACTCACTGCGCCGCTCTCTCTCTCTCTCTCTCTCTCTTTCTCTAAGCAAACTATAGATCTAAGCTCTGTGCTTGATCGCGATCTCTCTCCCATCTCCGGCTACTTCCTCCGGGAACCTTGTATCTCTTTGATACCGTTGTTGTAGCCAGAGTGTCAGAGGTTGAGTGACGAGGGGCTTGCCGGAAGGTTGAGTGGGTTGCCGGTAGTGGGCTTGTCTCCGGTCTACCTCTGTGGTTCACCTCTTGGTCTTGTGTGTCTCAGTCAGCTTGAGGAGCTCCGGTAACCCTGTTCCTCCTCCTTTCTCCTTCTTGTTGCAGCTAGTCGGAGTGTTGCCTGAGCAAGGTACAGTAACGGCCGCACCCGGTGAAAGTAGAGTAACGGTGAACCCTTAACGGCACGGATTCCCAACAAATATTTATCATTCATAATGCATTCAAGTTAAACATTGGGAATTTATTGGGAATTTATGTAGAAAATGGAGCAAAACTCATTCATATTCATTCAATTTGAAGTCCAAAATTGTATTGTGATGTTCTACTTGCATTGTTATTAATCATTTAGTAATATTTTTTCAACGACATTTTGACCGTAATTTTATCAAAACGCACAAAAAATACCCGTGATGATACATCAGTTTTAAAAGTTTTATTTAAAAAAATAATTAATTTTGTGTTTTATATATAAAACCATTAAATATTCTATGAGAAGAGCATATTCCTATGGGGAATGACCAGTGGCAGTGGATAAGATCAATCAACAGTTAAAAATGGTTTAAAAATAAAACAAGGAAATTCTAAACACTGTCCTAGCTGGCGGACACGCGTCAGTCATCCATTCGTTAAATTGTGGACCCGGATTCACCCACTATCCCAACCAAACAACCAATCAGTTTTCGTCTTCTCCAATTCCAAGAAACCTTATCTATGCTGTAATAATAATACAAATAACGCCTGTATTGTAAAATACTATAAATATAAAGTTTATTAAAGGCAATAATGACAAATTGTTTTAAAAAATAATTAACAATTAATTTGGTGTATTCTAAACGCTCCATTAATTAATAGAGAAGCACAGTCTAACCCATTTCTTCTTTTTCTTCCTCTGGCACTCTCACTCTGCTCCAGAAATTCAAGTTTTATCAAAGAAAAAAGAAATCTTGAAAATGAGTGCCAGCCGCTGGATCAGACCTGAGGTATGTCAAGATTCTTTCTTTTTGCCCGTTTTGAATTGATTTTACCGGAAAAGGATTTGTGTGGTGTATTTGTAAGGGGGTTTTGCATGTATATGTATATGGGTAGGTGTATCCACTGTTTGCAGCCATGGGGGTTGCTATGGGCATCTGCAGCTTCCAGCTGGTCCGCAACATCTGCATCAACCCTGAAGTCCGGTATCTCTCTCTCTCTCTCTCTCTCTCTCTCTCTCTCTCTACAAATTTGTAGTCTGTAGACATATATTTCCATGTATGAAGTTATTTGAAGAGGAAATTGAGCTTCTATTGCTTGGATTTGAAAGTTAGAAATAAGATTTCTTGGAAATTGAAGGGTATGTTGTATGTAGGACTATGGGAGATGAAAGATTATTATTGTTTTCTTTGAATGCTTGGACATAAATATGAGGCCTACTTTTGGAATTTTGAGCACTGATGAGTGGGAAATTTAGAAAGAGTTTGTGTTGATTTTCTCTTGCAGTTTGGACTCATGAACACGAACTCAGCCCTTAAGAGTTTCATAGTGAGTTGATTGATCTAACTATACTATTTTTTTGTGTGTTTCAAATTTTCAATTGCTTGTTGCAGGATATAATTACAAATTTCCACATGTTCCAGATGCAATGCTAACTTAATTAACTCTGATGTGTTGATTTGATTCATTTTCTTGACATTTTATCAAGATTGAGGCCTATGGTTCTTGCAATTTCTTGATTGTCATCTACATCTATAGTCTATACACCACAACTAATGAAGTAACCACTAGTTAATTATTAAAGGACAAAAGATTGTATCTTGTGCTGCTTAGTTGCATAAATGTCATTGGAATTGCAAGCATGCGAATCATCTTCTTCTTTTATTCACAGCAGTGCTCCATCTTCAGTGTCTGAAAATTCTTCCTGTGTTTCTTATGATAATACATTGAGGCATTTCACTCAAAAGTGTTAACATGTCTTGTAAAGGATTGTCTTCTCTCTAACTTGAGGGATATATCTTCTCTTTCACAAATGTTGATATAGTATTTGGGTTTTAATATCTTTGAAAGGTTTGCTTTAATTTTCTGCGTCTAGCTTGAAATGCTATGCTTTTGGGAATGCCGGAGATTATACACCCTTGTTCTTGATTCATTCTCCGCAGCTGTAGATTTGATGCCTAAACCATTGTCATTGTAAACAGGGTGAATAAGCAAGGTAGGGCTGCTGGAGTCTTGGAGAATTTTGAGGAGGGAAGGAAGTACTCAGATCATGCTCTCAGAAAGCTTGTTCGTGACAGGAAACCTGAGATAATGCCATCCATCAACAGCTTCTTTGCTGACCCACAGAAGAACTAGTTGGTTGCTTGAATCGATCAAGGGCCTTGGGAGAGGCATAACATGAAGTTTCTATATTCCACAAGTATGGTCACTCATTTTTATATCGGAGATTGTATGTCTTTATTGGCTCTGTCCAATGTGTAAGATGTATTGGTATTTGAATGAGAATGGTGGACCTGAATAAACTTATAAACTCATGGATCTTGCTACCTTGGAACTAATGTTTGTTATATTGTTGTGTAATATTGTGCATTATTTGGGATGTTTTTACTGTTGTTACTATTAATGATCAATATTTTGCTCCATAATTTGAAGAAAGGTAGGTGTTTTTAGACAAGTAGATCTTACATTTCAATCTCGTGTTTTAAAGCATTAGTGCACGTTTTATTTTATGAAGTGAAACACAATATGAAATAAAGGATATAGGGTAACATGTAACTCGGTAAAAATGAACTTTCTTGCAATAAGAGAGGTCAGTTTACAGATGTGAACAAACAATATGAAAAATGAAAATAAAGCTTCTAAAATTTGAAAATTAATTTAAAATAAAACAATATACCACATTTAGCATACGTGAAAATGGGATATTGGCAGAAGATGTGGCTGAGATAGCTATGTTACAGTATAATTTCTTCTTGAACACTGACATTGAGAGTCTTGTTTGGAAGTACAATGCTGTTGATCACAACAACTTCATCTTCTACTGTTACTGATTCACCTGGTTCAAGAACTTGTTTATAAGCTACCTGTCTGAGGAATGAGAAAAGATGGGAGAAAAGCTCGATGGACGAAGAAATATGAGTTCAGAAGGTACCTAGGATGGTAACCCCAAGCTTCGCGTTGTGGTCTCCTGAGGCCTGAAAAGACGGAAGATAAACGTTATAAACGTATTGCACAGAGCAAGAGACATGTGGAAGAGCTGTCCATAGGTAGGATAGCATCGCAGCCCAAGGCAAATAAAATACGAGAAAAGAGAGTAGACGTAGATGTTGAAGAAACAGCAAATATAGGCTGCACAAGCTGAGAAGTGTCTGATAGTGTAAGATTGATATTTGGAGACAGTTCCACTACATTTGATAGTAACTGTGTTGAATAAATTCCTTGACATACCTGGACTCTTGACCACCTTCCAATCGAAGATTTCCATCCAATAATCGCATGAATCACCACCGCGTTTTCCTTGAAAATGAAAGGATACAAAATGAGCTTATAACCTCACAGAATTTCTCCAGTAATTTGAGTGATTAGTACCTTGATTTCGACATCATCAAGAATAATGCAGTTGACAAGCCTCACACCAGCTCCTATCCTAGCATTAGCTGAGATTGAAACATTGGGACCAATCTGTTTCACAGCAGAGAACACTAAATCAGATAAACAATGAGAGAATATGTACAGATTCTCTAACAGAACATTGAATAAATTCAATATTAGCATTGACTACCTTAGCAGTGGGATGGACTTTCGCAGATGGATGAACATATACATCACCAGAAACGGTAGCCTTCTTTGTGCCATCTCCACTAGCCAATAGATGAGGTGACGTGATCCTGAATTGGGCGAGGTACAACCCCGAACATTTCAAGGACATTCTGCAGGACAGTGTCCCGTAAGAATCCAAATTAAAGGCACAGGAGTAGTGGTAGAGGAAGTAAATCCACATCTTTAGCTCACCCAGGAGTTTTGATTTGTTCCCAGTAATCCTTGGTTTCGTATACATAAAACTGCTTTTTTCCAGCAAGTGGTGATAGAATGTCCTGATCCAGTCTTACAAAATCTGTTGGGAGACTCCTGTTTATGCATATACATCAGAAACCGAGATGACAATATAGTACGAATTCATCCAATGAGATTTTCTATGCAGAATACAGTTCTGTATTCTAACTGCTTGAATGCCATGAATACATACACAAATTCTTTAGCCAAACTATGTAAACTTAAAAGCAAATCTTCAGTATTTTTCCATGAAAAGCTATGCACCCAATTTTATGCGCAGAAAATTATTCAGAACAATATTGTGTTAATGTAGAATGTTCGACATAATTGTGTAGTAAACATTCTACCTGTTTGCTGGTTGAAGTGCTTCGAAACTGGATACACGCCTTAGGTAAGCTGCAATCAAAAAATAAATAAATCAATTAAATAGAGGAATATATATACACCATAATAATAGGTTTCGTGCGGCATGGAAGAAGGTAAAAACAAGATTTCAAGAGTGTGCATGAGTGATCTACATTTCTTATAAACTTAGAAAATCAGTAATTTTTTCCTTGAGATTAAAAATTCTAAGACATCAGATATTTTAGAGTTATCTTTGTATACTTCAGCTCTATATATACATATATTTTTCATTTCACGATGTACAATGTTCACCAAGTCTAATACACAACTGCCACTAGTAAGTAGTAAATAGGATCAGATTTTCAGGTGACTACATTCAAGAACGCCAGGATAATACGAATCTATGATATGGCTTAAAAAGTTTAAGAAAAAAGTTTTGCAGCATACTACACCACCTACAAGCCCACTAACCAACTTCGACTAAATTGATGGAAAGCATTATTACTCTTCTATCCATTAATATATCTGCCCTAGTAACCAGAGCTTTACTAATGATTGAAGCAGGCAGAATATCTGCAATTGTAACCAATATACCAAGCAACATAGGGTATTACACACCTCGGTCTTTTCTTTGGGAGGACACGCCTTGAATGGCCGCAAAGATATCAGGGGTAAATATATACACACCACAATTGATACGGTCACTCACCTGTTTAATAAAGAGTCGGAAAAGATATGATGTGAGTAATGAGCAAACATCAAAGGCATTAGCAACATGTAAACACACACTGAGTTTATCTAAAAACTTTTACGCACAAAAGTCTCAGGCTTCTCTGTGTAGTGCAACAATTCATTTGTAACGGGATCAGCTACAAGTTCTCCAAACTGGTTTGCTGACTCTGGAGAAACCTGCAGAAGACGAAAAGAATACGTGAACCTCTATTGTATAGTGAAACTGTAGTCAAGAAGTAGGTTAAAGATTTGCTAAAATTTTCCCGGGCAGGCAAATATAGGGTCCAGACCTTGATCACCAAAATTGTTCCCATTCCACCATAGCTTGTGTGGGCCTCTGCAGAGTAAACCATCAACCATAAATTCAACATTCATAATAATAGACATAGATAATTTCAGGTCTGTGATGCAATCGATAAATAGCATATTGTAATGAGAAACATAGTGACAATTACCTAGCATCTCAGGGAGTGGAAAACTGCAGCAAACATCACAGTTCAGCAAAACAATGTGAGACTGCAAGGTTGAATACAATTGTATTAGTAATAATGCTAAGAGACATTTGCCTCAAAAAAATATAATGCAAGACATTTGTAAAGTGTCTAAGAGTAAAAGTGCATAAAAATTGAATCTCTGTAATCTACTCATTAGCCAGATTGAGGTTTCATCATGTGATAAAATAAATAACAAGAGAGTGGAGTTAGAACTATAACCGGGCTCTCTTCCATGATTTGATCCCTGAAGTTGTAAAGTCCACCTGCTGAACCATGCGGCTTGTCCTCTTTCAAGTACCTAAGAAAGTTCGACAAGACGCAAGACGAAGGTGACAATCTAACCTTTGGAAATGAGGGAAAAACGAACAATCTCATATAGCATTGAAGTTACCTGACAGGAACTCTAAGCTCATTAGATATCGAAGAGACAAACAACGCAAATTCACGCTCCTCATAGAAACCAATAAGGTAGATCTGAGCAAGATTTGGAATCTAACAGGAGCAACATACATTAAAGGAGTTAGTCAGCCTCTCACCTTCACAAGAATGAAGAAGCTAACACAATTGTTTCCTTTTTCTTTTCTTTTTTCCATTTTTTTTTTTTTTCATTTTCATATTCTCTCAACTTAGTCAATACATAAATCCACAATCTACAATAAATGATGGAATAAACAATGTCGGCGCATATTAAGAATAGACAGCATACCCTTTTACAAGCAGATATAGGATGATTAACCATTGGCTGTCCAGCCAAAGGAAAAAGGGGCTTCGGAATATTGAGTGATAATGGCCTAAATCTGGTCCCTGCATTTCCAAAACCATCACTGAACAATCAAAAAATGGATAAAGTTCACATTATTGCCAAAAAATTTCAACTTTTTTCCAAACAAACTGGCAAAAGCAATAGCATGGACACCCAAACACAATCAAATCACAGCGAAATGTCCAATTATTTCTACTAAACTAATTGAACCTCCTATAAAAATCAAACATTACTGATCATTAGAGTAAAACTAGCAGCATCAAGCACAAAGAAAATCAAAAGCTGTTACCTTTAGTTGGTCCACCCACCATGATCACAGCCACAACTCTCTCTTCTGAGCTCCCCATTTTCCAAAACCAGAAAAAGAAAAAGAAAAAAAACCCAAAACCCAGATCTCAAAACTCACTCAGTAACCTTTTTAGCTATATATTTCCAACAGCTAAAAACTTTTCAGGGTCCCAGATTAGTTCAAGAACAGAACATTAAAAATTAAAAGATAAAATAATCAATTTAACATCACGTGTAATTTCCACCATTACTGAAACAGGACAAGGAATCTTGAACCAATCATGTGAGCTGAAAATGGTGAAAAGTGAACAATGAAAGAGTGCTACAAGATTGAGTGGAAATATAAACTAAACACAGTTGAAGATAAAATCTGCTAGTCAGGTAAGTCCAACTGGGGTGGGGTGGGGTGGGGTGGGGTATGAAAAGGGTGGTAAGTTTCCACCTCAAATTTCATGAGAGTTAGAGATATGGGGTGGCACTTTGCTTGCATGTGGGGCAGAATGCCTTGCCAGCTTACTAGAAGGAACAAATTTTGGATGGAGTGAGTGAATGCTTCAAAGATAAGGTACACACCTGAAAATTTGGATTTAATATGTTTAAATTTTTTATTTTTTTCCGGTTCGGTAAAAAAATTAAAAAAAAAATAATAATAATAAAATAAAAAAAATTATTTGAAGTGCAGCTCAAAATTGAATTCAATGAAGGAAATTTTGTGGTGAGGAACATCAATTTTTTTTTAGTTCAAATGGTTAACTATTATTGGATAATGACTGAACTTAGAATTAGACCAGGTTCAGAATTTCAAAGTGGTGGATAAAAATATGAAATTTGATTTGATTTGCCTTCATCTGTATATAAATAGACTTTTTTTGTCTTTTTTTCATTTTCTCTTGAACATATTATTTTTCATGATATCAAGAATGGCCCTACTTAATGCTTTTGTAATTTCTTTCTTTTCTTTTTCTTTTCTTATGCCTTGGTGGAAAATTAACTAACT
Source organism: Perilla frutescens (assembly GCA_026008535.1). Taxonomy (NCBI): domain Eukaryota; kingdom Viridiplantae; phylum Streptophyta; class Magnoliopsida; order Lamiales; family Lamiaceae; genus Perilla; species Perilla frutescens. Next base: position 11,961,589 of record BRKX01000003.1, on the reverse strand, counting down.
TTATGTAATAATTAGCAAAATACCAAAAAAAAAAAATCAAGGAATTAAATAAAGAGTAACTCACTTTATATAATAAAATACGAAATTTCCTTTTATGGAAGAAAATGGAATTGTTCTCTAAATTCAATTTTGAGGTCTCATGTATCCTCTATGTGAAATGTCTGCACTGCTAAAAGAAAATTATATGATTCTCAAATTTTTAGTAGCGTATATTTTTTAAAATTTACTACAACGCTATTTATGGGTTCTTATTGATTAGCTCGATCCAAAAGATACTGACAAACTCAATTAAATGAAACACTGATTCTATACTCCCTCCGTCCTGATTATATAGTCCATATTTTTATTTTAAGGTGTCCCGATTATATAGTCCAATTATTATAAGTAGTGTTATTTTTAATAGAAATGTACAATTATACCCTTATTAGTTTTGGAAATTAAAAAAATTAAACATTTAAGTTTGTGAAAGTTATAAATCTAAAATGTTATTTTTTCAAAAAAAGAGAAATATTAATTAAAATTGACCAACTTAATTAATTTGCATGTACTTGAATTTGATCAATTCTATTGATATTTATTGTATTTGCACTTCATTAATTGTATATTTTCTTTGTTTCAAAAAATTAATACATTAAAGTTGAGCTAAAATTTAAGTTTTATTAATTTTCATTAAATAAGGTTAAAGTTGAAAGTTTAGTTTTTGTTTCTTGTTTTCATAAATATTTTTAATCTACGTGCGAGTAGAAAATGGACTATATAATCGGGACGTAGGGAGTAACATATAGATGGGTTAAAATCACTTTTTACTGACTATATTTTTAGTTGCATATTTAGTGATCAGCAAGTGACCAAGTTTGTAAATTAATTTCTAAAAGAAGTCCAAGACAACTATAAATATGCTTCTCCTATCTCGTTATAGGAGGCTTGTTTGACTTTTTGGAATCTCTAGATATATATTTAGCTAATTTACTAATATAATACTCTTATTTAATATGTTTACATTAAGTAAATTATCAAAGAAATAAATAGGAACATATTATGAAGTTTTTTCATTAATTGTCTTTCTCAATCTTTTTCTCATTTCTCGTGAAAAATTTCAATCAGACTATTAAAATGGATGGCTGGAGTACTTTTTACTCTTTGACGATTTCTGGATTGCCTTTGGAAATGAAATCACTTATCAAATGTCTTAATGGACAGTCAATATGAAAACTAAGTTAATAAAGATGTTGACATTTTTCGGCTAAAAAATTAATTTTCATTTATTACAAATCAAGATTTCAATTTTCAACTCTTTCTTCCTCAGCTTTGAATTTTCAGTAATAATGACGAGCTAAATGCGGTCATTTAATTATGGCCGAAGTGTCAAGATTTCATAATTTGGTGTCAATTTAAATAGAATATAGGTGATTCGAGGTTCAAGTCCCATCTCAGTTTTTTTCCTTGTCTAATTTCATTTTGATATTGGTTTGGCTAATATGCGACCAATTTGTTTGTAAAATATTCTAGTGATTTAGTGTCAATTATTACGACTATAATATACATTTGTACTTTGATCAAAATATGAAGATCTATATTCTATGTCGCAATCGACCTTGATTTGGTGAATTAACAGGAATAAGGTGAGGTCGGTCTGATTCAATATTTATAAAATTTTGAATTAAATATTCGAATATCTCAATCGAAGGAACTACCTTAATAAGTTGAGACATTTTAATAATTCCAAGTTGCCAAGAAACCGAGATTCCATTTCCCTCCAATTATGTTGATGTGACATCACACCTAATATCGCTTATATCTTATCGGCTTTTTTATTAAACAGTATGCTCTTGCATTATTGTCGTGCGAATTTTTAATACACGAGATCACAAAAATAATAGATATGAATATAACTATAATACTATTGAATACTGTATAATCAGCTATAGCCTGCAGCAGTGCACTTAAAAGCAATGCTTATGCAAAATATTAATTTTACTTTTAAGAATATTATTCTTATATTCAAAATATCATAGTGATATATTTTCTCACTAATTTTAGTTTGTTAGATAAGTGTCACAAAAACCTGCTATTTATCGAGTATATTGACGTTCATGCATTTTCTTGCGATTTTTTTTTTTTTAATTGGAAGATGGGGGAATTGCTATTTTTAAACATCTCACGATATGTAAGTTGAGGAGCGTCAGAATCTTAAGTTCAAATGCTAATGACAGCCGTAAAATATATAGACAAAAAATTCACGAAATTCTGAAATATATGTGGCACGATGCAAACATGAGACAGAAAATGAAATGTTTTTTTATTATTATTAAATGTTAAAATATTAGGTGATCAGCATTAGTTTCTAGACGAACTATTGTAGAACGACTACATAGCAGTAGTAGATCGTCGTCCAATGGTATAGCAATCTTGCCATTTTAGAAGCTCCATTCACTGCTTCACAGAAGAAATCGAAGCAATCGCTGCAACTGCTGCAAAATGGTCTTTCATAGCTTAGAAGGAGGATTGTACCAACCCCATGCATCGTTGGAGATATACTGCGTCACCTGCTTTACATTCAAGTAGTTGTCCAGTCCCCTGGTAGAGAGAGAGAGAGAGAGAGTAGAGCAATTTAGTATGAGCATGATCTTGTCCAGTTTGATTCTCCCTTCTTTTTTTCTAACATAAATTCACTCTAATTCAATGGAGTAAAATGAGAAACGTGAAATGATCGAGATGCTTGTTACCATTCCCCGAGTTCCCGACCAAAACCGCTACGTTTCCTGCCTCCCCAAGGAGCTTGGGAGAAGCATGGCTGTGAGCAGTTTACCCATACAATGCCAGATTGAAATGCCTGCAAGGATAAAAGGAATGGGGTGATCACCGTTGTTTCTAGATGTCTCCGTGCCTGCTTTCAAAGCAAACGATACTCACCTTAGTTAGCCGCTCACACCTTTCCAGATCTTGGGATAATACAGCAGAACCCAAACCATACCTGAAAAGGCAATTCACATAAAATTGAAGGGCTGCGAAGTTAATAGTTGTCAGTTGTCACACAGGATAAAAGCCGACTCACTGGGTGTCATTTGCCAGTTCAATGGCTTCCTCTTCAGTTGTAAACGTTTTAACACAGAGAACTGGGCCGAATACTTCCTCTCTCCAGATTTGCATCGACGTCTTTACATCTGTTATTATAGTTGGTAGAATGTAGTAGCCTTTCTTTAGATGCTGCAAGTTAATAACAAGGTTAGGAAAATTCCATTGCAAGCCGATCCATAAGCACCCAAACGCCAAAGGGAATCTTGTACCTGAGGCCGTGAACCTCCATACAAAATCGTTGCACCTTCCTCCCTAGCTGTAGAGATGAGCTTCAGCACTTTCTCATACTGTAAAATTACAACATTGGAATAACGGAGTTAAACCGAGAAATTCTGGTATTTATTCGAGTGCTACTTCAGAAGTACGCAGACCAAGGAAAACACCTTCACTTTCTAGTTTCTACCATGACGTACTAGCAGTCTACTAATTCATGGTTTTTGTCAATACCTCAACAATGAAACTGATATTTGGGATTGTTCCTGCAAATATATTTTGTGGATTTTGCATTTGCAATAAAAAAAAAAGATGCCCCCATCACATTCGATAAGAGTTTACCCAAAATTATTCGAATCTTTAGTAGTATTGTATCCTGCAACATTCTAAGGCATGAGATACACAGATGCTTCTTTACCTGTCCAGCACTAACAACAGGGCCAAGCCTGCAACCTTCCTCTAAGGGGTTTGATATTTTAATGTTCTCACACCATTTCACAAGCTTTTCCAAGAATGCTGCTGCAATGCTTTCCTGAAATTTCACACAGTCGACAGAGTTTATAATAAGTCCTAAATGATGATTCAACTGGAATAATCTAAACCATCAACAATGTACTAAAGCATAAAAACATTCTGACATGGAGCATTGAAAGTGAGCAAAACAGAACTAGGAGACTTGATGGAGATACTAAAGATAGCATTCCCTAAAAATGCGTTTTAGAGACAAAAGACCATCACAGGTAAATGAGTTTTCAGGTTCTAAAGAAGATGTGGAGCCTCCTTTTTTATCTACTTATGTGGAGTATTTTTTATTTATTTATTTATTTTATTTTAGGGGGTTGATTAATAGTTATCCACACTTACATGCAGTATGAGTCGAGAAGTTGCACTGCAAATCTGACCGTTTGTCCAAAAGCAACCAAAGGCAGTCCACTCAGCAGCTGGTTGAATAGTAAACATAAAAAATGGACAGTGAGCGTCGCTTCTTCAAAAATGAGTAGCAAATCGGCTGGAAACCAACCCCCCCCCCCCCCCATTCAAGCTTTACTTGTGCACTGGGTTCATTCAAGTTTAAATAACCAAAGCAAAAAAGAAGTTTCTCAATCATTAAAAGGCTCAAACCTTTATCAAGATCAACATCCTCGAAGACCACAATTGGACTTTTTCCACCAAGCTCAAGTGTAATTGGCTGAGATTAGGAACAATTTTTATTTTCACATAAGTTCTTAAAGGAAAGCACAAGCAATCTGAAGATAAATTAAAGCCATGAACATACTTTCGCCAGTTGTGCTGCAGCAGTCATAATTTTACTTCCTGTAGCATTACTCCCTGTGAATGCTATCTGTTATATCAAATATGAAATCATGGTTACCTCATCATTAATATCAAAACCCACACCAAAATAACATGAAATGCCATAAAACTGACCTTGTCAACATGAGGATGAGAAGCCAAAGGAGCACCAGCTTCGACCCCAAAACCAGTTAAGACGTTGAGAACACCAGGGGGGAGACCAACCTCCCTACACACGTCAGCCAACTCTAAACAAGTACTGCAGTAAAATAGTGAAGATATATTTAGGGCCAGCTACCAACTAGTTGCATGTAGAAGAAAGTAAGACTCTGACTCTATTAGAGCAAGCCACTAGGTTCCATACCAACTCTTTAGAACCTCCAACGAGATTGGGAAGCAATTTTATATGCAACCTATACTAGTTTTCGTGAGGACTCTTTTCATTTCATAATAAATGTTAGCCACCATGTTTTACATGGACAGAGACAAGAATAGATCCCACCCTACAGATTGTAACATCCTGCCACATTTTGGGTCAAGGAAGACCACCTGTTTGACCCACTACAGAAAATTACTATCATTATTATAAATAATATATAGTAATTATAATAAATATTATTTTATATCAAATATTTTTATATAATTATTATCATTATTATCCAGAATATATAATAATTATACCAAATATTATTTTAAATAGTAGATAAAAATTACATGATCAACATATACAATATTATATTAGATAGTGTGCATATCTAAGTACAACATATTAATAGTTAGTAGGAACAATATACTAATATATTAAGAGTTTGTAGAGATAATATCCTAATAGTGAGCATTGATTAAAAAGGCGTTTTTGAGGCGCGCCTCAGACGAGGCGATCGAATTCCGCCTCTGAGGCGCTGCCTCAGCCTCTCTGGTGAGGCTTACGCCTCGGACCGTCCGAGGCGGTCGAGGCGGTCGAGGCGGTGAGGCGGTTCCGAGGCGGGCGCCTCAGTTCTGGGCCAAATCTGAGATGTATTTTGGTTTTTTGTGTGGGCTTTTTTGTCTGGGCTTAAATTGGGCTTTGATTAATAAATGGAAAAAATAAAAAATAACCTTTAAAATATACAAATAATTGAAATAAACATAAAAAAAAGTGTTTCTGCCCTAATCGCTAAGTCAGCGACGCTGCGTCCCTCCCGCGCGCCTTCTCCCGCGCGCCTTCTCCCACTCTCCCAACCTGCGCGCCTTCTCCCACTCTCCCGAGCAGCAGTCCATTTTTATGTTATTTTAGGCCTTTATTATTTAATATTTGAATTGTGTGTTAATTGATGTGAATTTGATTAGTCAAATTGATATAGTATTATATATATATATATATATATATATATATATTTTCCTTCTTGTATTGAGGCGTCCGCCTCGGTCCGCCTCGAGGCTTAAATCGCCTTTTAAAACCTTGATAGTGAGTGAAGAAAATCATAACATTAATTTTTCAAATGTAGCAGGTGCATTTCAATAGATTGTCACTTTTCATTTTGGCCATGTTTTTGCCAGTTTTTTTATTAAATATGTAGAGATAGTTGTACCTTTGACATATAGTAAGTGCACTAGGGTGAGAAAATGAGGATTTCTGCTTTGGCAAAGTTTTGTAATTACAAATACATATAGTAATGTTCAATATCCAAAGAGAAAAAAGCAGGACTAATTATTGATGAAAACTTACACGGATGCTAATTCAGATGGTTTAAGTATTGCAGTACATCCAGCTGCCAGGGCAGGGGCCACTTTCCATGTTGCCATTAGCATAGGGTAATTCCTAGAAATTAGAAAGTAACAATTAGTACTGCATCTATATGTTGACATTAAGAAGGAAGCAACATAATTAAGCATGTAAACAATCAAAACAACTGGCAACTAATCAAGGAAATCAAAAATTGACCAAATTCCATCTGCAGCAATAAAAAATAGAAAATCCACAGAGAAAATACCATCCAAGTATCCAACATAATGTACATAACATGTATGCAGTTATTCTTGCTCAGAAGACATTAAGTCAAAGTCTTAAGACAAGGATTTATACTTCTTAAATGACTGGAATAGCTTGAAGCAAATTCCATCATCATCAGACTGAAAATCAAAATACAGGATGGAACTGATCCTACCATAATTTACAGTTATACAGAGATTCCAGCAACATATTTATGTTATAATTTCCATGTGGAAAACTAATGGTACAATGTTGATAGCAACATCAAGCTTTATTGGCGAAGATTGTAGCAACTGAGTTCTTTCACATTTAATTCTATAAAATTCAAGCTCACATAATGTACATCTAACTCATGCAGAGGTCCTGTTGCTAATAATATCATTAACCTAATGAGTTCAAGTTTCCTGGCTTCTTTACTTATCTAAACCAGTATCTATAGCAGAACAAAAGAAAGCTCATTAAATTAAATACAAATTAGTCAGGTGTAGCCAAGAGAAGCCAGATAGAATATGCTCAGTCACAGGCACATAAGATTGCCAGAAAATAATTTCACAGCCCTCTCTTCAGAGGGAAAACAAATACAGTAATAACGAACAATGCTCCTTCTTCTTTAGAATTTAGGAGCAAGTACAATAAAATTCAACAGACTGAAGAAGGATCACGTGGACACCTACCATGGTGTGATCAAACCAACCACTCCAATCGGTTCTTTCAAAACATGGCATTTAAATGTTTCCATGGGTAAGGAAACAGGAGTCTTTTGCTTTTTGTCCAAGCCCTCAGCCATGTCAGCATAGTATTCAAAACATCCAGCAACATCATCCTGGATGAGACATAGTGATAACTGATAAGTATATGCAGTGATAAAGAAAAACATAAAATAACCCCCCACAGGGATTAGGAACATACTATATCCCAAGCTGCTTCGTCCAATGGTTTCCCGCAGTCAACTGCCTCAAATTTTGCAAGCTCCAATTTCCTCTCTGTAATCTACATGTAACCAGATAGGGTAAGCATCCATGCATCTAGGATAACTCACTTAGCCACAACTACCCAGAATATCAGTGAATAAATTAATTTGATTAGATACATATCCAAGTTAAAGCATTTACTGCTGTAACTGAGTTAAATTCTGAAAAAGGTCAATCTCGACCATTCTTCAACCAAAAAGTTAGCTGTATAGCAGATTAATTTTCAAGCTAATTATACTATCACTTAGTAGCAAAGGCAAACAATCTAAATAGAGGTCTGCTAGCCAAAGCAAAAGATTCCTTATCCTGAAGGTCACATGAAAAAATTAAACATCATGAAGATGACATAGCTTTTGCAATATTACTCAAATAAGAACAGAAGGCCGTATGCGCACTCATATAGAGCTTCCAGGTAGTTGAAATAGGGTGGGCATCTCGCAACCATGAACTCATGTAAATGCCTTAAGGGGGATAGGGTAAACATTTCTCTACCATTCAAATATGTTGCTCACCATTTCCAAAAATTTACACACTTTTGAACATTTTGATAAAGCATTTTCATATAGTTTTACTTCATCAGCCAAGTTGGAGTTTGTTTTCTGTTTCACTTCTTCAAATTTATACTGTAATCATTTTCAGTGTCGAGAATCTCAGTTCTTTCTCTTCCTGAAGTTGAAGAGTCAATACTATTAGTTTGCCACAATCCTGTCCAGCAATCCGTAATTGACAAATTGGGCAACCATTCTGAAGTTCAACATCAGCAAAGCAATGACATGAATTAACAAATTCTCAACCACACAATGGCATATCCAGATAGATTGAAACTGCTGAACACTACAGCAGTACTACAGTGCAAATGCAATGGCTAAACTAATAAAAGAAACTCAATTTTGCAGTAAAAAATTGAAGAGCAGTTTAAAATCACATGAAGGTTGAACTAGTAAAAGTAAAACATCTCGGTCACATAAAAACTGAAGCACCTTAGCAGCAATTGCTCGTAAATACTTGGCACGATGAGCACCAGTTGCAGACGCCCAATCCTTTCCCCCATTTCGACTAAGTGCTTTGCGAGCAGCTTCCACAGCAATATTTACATCCTCTTCAGTAGCTGCCGGAATATCCCCTGCAAAAATACACAAACACCAAAGGAGAAAACGTCGAAAGAATCAGAGTCCAGAAGCCCTAAACATTAATGCTCTGTTTGTATTCCCAGAGAGAGAAGTAAAGAGCAATCAGAAAAATTTGAAGATCTCGTCACTAAAATCAAAGTTCAAAACATTGCACAACTCCATAAGAAAACATTGCACTACTCCATTTCGGAAATAAAAAAGAAAAATGAATTGTTTTCCTTAATTTACTCAAAAATCCCGCATCAGATGAATTATCCATGCTTCAGAAACTCATACAAGATTCAAACTTAACCGGGTAAGAAAAAATGAAATACAAAATAAACATCTCGCCAACTCCTATTGTTTTCGAACGATCAAGCATATCCCCATTTCATTACAACTGATATTGGATTTTTGCTTCCCATCAATAAAAAAATTACAATCTTGATCAAAAATTGAAATAAAATAAAAATAAAAATAACTGCAGCTGCAACTGCAACAGAGAAAAATAGTAGTTAGGGAATAAACCTATTGTTTCTTCGGTGGCGGGATTGGTGATTGGGATGCGTTTTCTGTTGACGGGCTCTCTCCATTCGCCATCGATGAAGAGTTGGCGATGAGGAATTGGGATTGACATCATTCAGCTGTTGGAAATGGATGATCACTGCGCCCGCCCACTGTGTGTACAACTGTGTGCAATCTTTTTTACATGGATTGGACTGATTTTCTGTATCTATTTATATAGCGACAAACAAATAATGGATGCCGTTTAAACTTTAATGATGCATGACAGTAACATACTCCTATACAGCATGTGCAAAATTATAAAATTAATATTTTCTAAACAAAAAAAAAATGAAAAAATATAGAAGATAAAGATTTCAATTAGTTATCAAATACGTTCAGCGGATATTTTTGTGTAAAAAAATGAGGGGGAAAAAAAAGAAGATAAATATTTCAATAAGTTATCAATGAGTTATGATTTAATGCATTTTTTAAATCTTTTAAGATGAAAATCAATAATTTCATGTTAATTCTAAATAAAACTCCTCTCATCTGCAATAACCCTTAAATCAAGAATAAAATAAAAATGTCCAGTGACTAATATATTTTTTTATTGGCATACAATATTGACATAATTATATGTGATGCGATACTAAATGTGATGGAGAATTCAAGCTTCAACGCACAATTGGATGGCATGAACCTTGAGAAAAATCATGTCATATTTTAGAAAAAAAATTGAAATTTGTAAATTTTAACTCAGATATTAATTAATCCAGATTTTGGATATGAAAGTAGTATAAATTGTCTCTAAAATCATGACTTTTATCCAAAAAAATTATTCCAAACATCACTTTTAAATATTTGTAATTTTATCATAAATTGATTTTTTTTACAGATTAGGCGTTGCAGACGAGTGCACACACGTGTAATGGTTTCCAGCATATTGAAAACAATGTCATTCTAGCTAGTCGCAAATACAAATAATGCCGTTAACAATAGCATTCTAGTTATTCGTAAATCCAAACAATGTCGTTCACGCAAAATTCTCAAATTTAATGTTGTTTTCAAACTTATAATGTTTAGTACCGTAAAATTTTAGAATTTTGCGCGAAATGATATTGTTTGAATATGCAAATAGAATTACGGTGTTTTTCAAAGGTCAGAAACTGTTACATGTATGAGTGGTTGTCTGTCACACAAGTTTTAATTTAACATTCATGCCTAATTTGTATAAACCTTTTAATTTATGGTAAAATTATTATGACTTTGGTGATTTTCAGCCAGGTTCTGGCTAGCCAGAATCTTTTATTATTTTTAATAATTAATTAATTTAATTAATAAAACACTAATTATTCAATAAATTTACATTGATGCCCTCCATAATAACTAGGGCAACTCCATATGCGCTTCAATTCAGAAGAAATCGAAGATGGAAAAAAATAAAGAAGTGAAGAAAAGAAAGAAAATGAAGTTGTGCCCCTTTCTTCCGATCCACTTCTGGAGTGATTTTAATAATTAATTACAAATCACTAATTTCATGACAGAAGGATAATATAGTAAAAACATAACATTTAATAATTAACATAATTAATTTATTAATAATACAGTTTTATTAATCATCAAAAAATTAGATTCTGGCTAAATCCGGCTGGCTAGCATTATTCTTAAAATTAAACCCAACATATAAAGACGTGTGTATATTAATCTCCAAAAAAGGATTTAAAAATGCTAATTAGGACGTGTGTATTGGAGGCGTGGACCATATTCCATATATGATCCATAAGAAACCTACTTTAAATAGCTAATTTTAACTTATAAATAAGGTCTTTAAATGGAATCAAATCCTCTGTTCTCTCGTTCCTATTCCACTAGGAGTTATATAATTAGATTTTATTTTTATTTTTTATTTTTAAAAATTTATATATTTTAATAGAGAGTGGATGAACTCGAAATAAAAATTTTAAATTAAATAAAATCATAATATATTAAAAACTAAAAAATATGTATAATTTTTTAAAAAAATCAAAAGTTTGGAAGAGCAAATATAACAGGAAATACAACAAGTGATCATCTGTGTCTTTAAATAGCCCCGAAAAGGAGAAATGCGGGGCGGTGCGGCCATTGTAAATTGTGATTGATTTTGACTATACAATTGGGTTTGTTCGATCATTAATGCTTTCAAAATTACCATTTATACCTTCGCTTGCATTATTTTATGTATATATGTCGATACAATATCTATGAAACTTTTCGACATACAGTAGTATATCCACAACCATAAATATAAAATATAAAGTTGACGTATAAAAAAAATATTTTTTGTATCTGTCTACACTTATCATGTGACACTCCTGGATGTGAAAATTAATAATATTATATATAATATTTTTATTAATTTTTATATATTTATTTTATTTTAAAATCTTATGAAATTCAAAATTAGATAAAATATTTAAATAATAAAAATATTATTATATGATAAACATCAAGAGTCTTTGAAAACAAGTAAATATCTTTCAAAATATATATATATATATATATCAATTTCCAACAGCCAATGAGATAGTATCACGTCAGCCCTAGATCTCTCTCCCTACAACTATAAATAGAGGTCTTCATATCAATTGAAAATCACACCGGAAGTTAAAATTGAAGAGCTCGAGAAGTTGGAGAAAAATTCTCTACGAAGTTCTCTCCAACATTCAATCCGTTCTTTGCTAGAGTCATATCAAATCCAGCGTCCGATCCAGAATCAAGATTCTGAAACCCTCCAGACGACGTTATAAAGTCTCAATATCCAAGGTGTTTTAGCAAGATTCAAGTTGTTCTTCGTCAGAATCACCTCAAATCCAACATTCAATCCGGAATCAAGGTCGTCGGCCCTCGGTTAATGTTATCAAGTCCAAATACCAAGTCAAAGAAGATCGATGATACAAATCTTCCTCGAAAGCTTCGAAGATTGTTTGGAGATCAAGTTTTAAAGAGAAGAATCAGAGGAAAAATAGAGATTGGATTCGTGAAATTACATTTTGATCCAAAAATCATCTGAATTATACATGTTTTGTGTTTTACCAAATTAAATATAAAAATTTTTGTTACAAATTTTGGCACGTTCAGTGGGACCATCTCTACCTCTCATCTCTTATCTTCATCAAAATTCATCAAGCATCAAGATGTCTACAACTCTGGAAGAGCAAGAAATAAATGATGGGGGCAAACCTTTTAAGGAGTCTTCAAGTGAAAAAGAAAAAGAAGCGACTATAAATTTTGTCATGTGCTTATTCAAGTATTCTAATACATGTCACGGTCCATGAAAAGAAGGGCAATGCTCCTTGATAAGAGCATAAACTATCTTCTAAAACTTCTTGATAAGAGCTCAAACTATCTCTAAAGTTTTCAAAATTCAAATGCTCCATGATAAGAGCCAAAACTATCCAAAATACAAATGTTCCTTGATAAGAGCCAAAATTATCTTTCAAAACTCCTTGATAAGAGACAAAACTATCTAAACTTTTTAAGAAATACCGAGACTCCTTGACCCGAGTATATAAAATGTCTACAAAGTCAAATTCAAATCCAAGACTCATTGACACGAGTATAAAAGGTCTAGAAAATCAAATCCAAGACTCATTGACATAAGTATAAAAGGTCTATAAATTCAAATCCAATACTCCTTGACACGAGTATAAAATGTCTACAAATATAAATCTAAATCCAAGACTCTTTGACATGAGTATAAAATGTCTACAAATTCAAATCCAAGACTCCTTGACAAGGGTATAAAATGTCCACAAATCCAAATCCAAACCCAAATCTAAGTACTCACGGACACGAGTATAAAATGTCTACAAAGTCCAAATTCGAGTTGAAGGCTCCTCGATATGAGCATAAACTATCAAAGTTCAAGAAAGCTCCCTGATAGAACATAAACTATTCAAGTCAAAAATATTGAAAACTCCCTGATACGAGCATAAACTATCTAAATTCAAATTCAAATTGAAGGCTCCTTGATATGAATATAAATTATCTAATAAATTCAAATTGAAGAACTCTTGAATATGAGTATAAATTATTCACAAGTTGAAATTCAAGAACTTCTTGATGTAAGTATAAACTATCTAATAAATTCAAGTTCAATACTCCTTGATACGAGTTTAAACTATCTAATCAGTTTTCGAGACTCATTCATTTCAAACGATAAGTCGTCCATGAACAAGTCTCGAGGGGGCATTTGTAGGAGGTGAAAATTAAAAATATTATATATAATATTTTTATTAATTTTTATATATTTATTTAGTTTTAGAATCTTATGAAATCCAAAATTAGATAAAATATTTAAATAATAAAAATATTATTATATGATAAACATCAAGATCTTTGGCAACAAGTAAATATCTTTCAAAATATATATATCAATTTTCAACGGCCAATGAGATAGTGTCACGTCAGCCCTAGATCCTCTCTCCCTACAACTATAAATAGGGGTCTCCATATCAATTGAAAATCACACCGGAAATCAAAATTGAAGATATCAAGAAGTTGAAGAAAAATTCTCTACGAAGTTCTCTCCAACATTCAATCCGTTTTTCGCCGGAGTCATCTCAAATTCAGCGTTCGATTCGGAACCAAGGTTCTGAAACCCTCCAGACGACGTTATAAAATCTCAATATCCAAGGTGTTCTAGCAAAATTCAAGTCGTTCTTCGTCAGAATCACCTCAAATCCAATGTTCAATCCGGAATCAAGGTCATCGGCACCCGGTTAACGTTATCAAGTCAAAATACCAAGTCAAAAAAACTTGAGGATACAAATCTTCCTCAAAAGCTTCGAAGATCGTTTGGGGATCAATTTTTAAAGAGAAGAATCAGAGAAAAAATAGAGATTGGATTCGTGAAATTACATTTTGATCCAAAAATTATCTGAATTGTACACGTTTTGTGTTTTACCAAATTAAATATAAAATTTTTTGTTACAGCCCCATTTGCTAACTTTCATTTTGAAAATAAGGGAACTATATCTTGAGGCAGTATCGAAATATATTTATATCAATCGTTAATTAATTTGGCAAATTTTGGTTTCATTTTTCACGCTTCATTAAATTTAAAATGTGTTTAATTCATATTTTGAAAACGTAGTTCCGGATTTATTAAAAGAAGTAGGAAACTCCGTAAGCAAAATTAATTCTGAAAAAATTAAATATTCACATCTGCTGTCTTAGATCATCTCCAACCATTTGTAGTCACATTTTCACTCCAATCAAGACTCATTTACAAACTCAAAATGAGTATTTGCTATTTTTGTGAATAGTAAAAACTCAAATATGAGTTTACACTATTCCAATATCCATCTACTATTTAAGTTTTGTGAAATTATAATTTAGTCCTTTGTTTATTTATAGATTTATAATAGTGTATTGTTAGTATTTTGTACTGATTTGTATTGTGTATATGTTTTTTTTTTGTATTAAATTTTTTGTATATGATATTTATTAAGAGAATAATTAAAATTATAATTGTAAAAATTAAAGTGACATAAAAATAAATTTATGTACATAAACACATAAATTAAAAATCATAACAATTACATTAAAATATTTTTTTTTGTTATAGCCCTTCAAAATTAAGATATCTAGTAATATTATATTTTGTAAGAAATTATTGATTAATAATTTTTTATATTATATGTTCCATGAATATATATAAAAAATAAAATTAAGAGATTCAATTTGTAAATTTGATAAATATGTGGGTGTTATTGAAAAAAGATAAAACATTGTATGAGAAGGAATACTGAGAAAATATTATTTTGAGTTTGAAAATGAGTTTGTTGGTTGGAGATGAATATTGTTTGATGGGACATTTACTGCAAAATAGATTTGAGTTTGAGTTGCTCAGTTGAAGATGGTATTATCATTTAAAGTAATGTTTATTAAGGAAATATCTTTACTTGGTAGTAAAGATATTCAAGATCACCACATGTCCGGAAAATAGAATACTTAAACATTCTTATTTTTGGTGTATTATTTTGTGAACATCCTTGATTGTAATTCTAGCAAGTTATGTCTCCTTGTATAAATACTTGTCACACACATAATAAGAAAATATCTTTTTCCCGTTACATCATTGAGTCTTAATATTTCTTATATGGTATCACGAGTCTCTCTCTACCGAGACTAATTGATCCTAACCTTACCTCTACCCCCACTTCTCGACACAAACCCTAGCATTCCCTCTCACCAACCATGTCGATAGAAGTTCCCAAACCCGACGGCCAAACCACAAACATTAAACCCATCATTGATCTCACTGCCACTGCGCCGTCCATCACTCCCATCACCACTCACCACAATATTCCCATCACCCTTACCAACTCCAACTATGCATCATGGTGATCGCTCGTCAGCGCCGCCCTCAATGGTCTCGCACTCATCAGGTATGTCACTGGCGACACCCCGAAACCCGACAACATTGCAGATCCCGTCGGTTCTGCTCATTGGTTCCTTCAGAACCAGTTAATCTTAGCCTTTCTTCTCGGCTCTTGATGTGAGGCTCGATCACAGCCGATATCCTGCCGCTGATCTCCTCCACCCGCACCTCCGCTATAGCCTGGGCATTGCTCACTCGTGTTTTTGCAAGCACCTCTCGAGCACATGTGATGCATCTCAAGTCCTCCTAAAATAAAGCTTCGATCGACTCTCGTTCGATCAATGAATATGTCACTTACATCAAGGCTATAACCGATAAACTTAGACTCATTGATTCTCCAGTCAAAGATGACAATCTCACTCTATACATCATAAGCAGCCTTGGCCCTACATATCGCAATTTGATTAGTGTTGTTCGTACTCGTGAAATACCTTTCCGTTTTGAGGAATTACGAGATCGTCTGCTTGAGCATGAACTCTATCTCAAGCAGGTCGAGTCTAACTTGACCCAGTTCATCGCCATCGCCAACTTTGCCCAGTCCAAATACTCCAACTCCCAGCCACAGCAGCAGAATCCTCGCCCCGGCCAAGGCCGCGGCCACTCCTAGAATTTAGGCCGTAGAGGCGGATGCCATCGAGGTCGTGGTGGTGGTCATACTTACAACAATAACAACAACTTTAACCGCTAACCATCTGAGGTTTGTCAACTTTATGGATACATCGGGCACACGGCTCTCTCCTGTCGTTGCCCGTCTTAGCCTCCGCCTTATGCTCACTTCACTCAGTCTCCTGACCATCTATCTTCCAGCTATCACTACCCTCCACCACCTAACAACTGGCTTTTGGACACCGGGGCTTCTCATAATGTTACTAATGATTTAAGCAATCTGTCTATCCATTCTGAATATGCTAGTACAGATGAAATTCAAACTGCGAATAGAACGGGTATGTCTATTACTCACACTGGTACTTCTATTATTCATACTCCTGGCCATTCTTATATTCTCTCTGATATTTTACGGGTTCCTGACACATCACGCAACTTATTATCTGTTCATCAGTTCACTAAGGCTAACAGAGTATCAATGGAAAATTTTCCATATTATTTTCTTATCAAGGATCACCGCATGGGGTCCCTTTTGACCAGAGGGTCGTTCCTTGATGGGTCATATCTTTTGTCGGTGCTGATTATAAGTTCTTATCCTAAATCCGCTGCCCTTGGCGTCCGGACAACTCTTCATCATTGGCATGCTTGTCTGGGACACCCTTCAAGACGAACCAGTTCTTCCATTTTGTCCAAGTTTAATTTACCATTTTCTACTATTAAAAACTCTGTGGATTCTGATTGTGTTTCATGTAATGTGAGCAAGTCTCACTGGCTCCCTTTTGGAGAGACCTCTTTTAATGCTATTTGCCCGTTGGATTTTATATATGCTGATGTCTGGGGTCCTTCACCCATCACTTCTGTTGATGGGTGCATATTTTTTTTGTTATTTATTGATCTATATAGTCACTACTGCTGGGTATATACACTGCATGCTAAATCCCAAGTTGCTAATATTTTTCCAATTTTCCAGGCTCTTGTTGAGAAACAGTTCCACATGCTCATTCATAATTTCTATAGTGATAATGGCGGCAAATTTCTGGCCTTGAAATCCTACTTGGCCACTAATGGCATAAATTGGCTGACTACTGCTCCACACACTCCCCAGCAAAATGGTATTTCTGATCACCGTAACTGACATTTATTGGATATATCTCGGGATTTATTACACCATGCTTGTCTGCCACCATCATATTGGGCTTTTTCTATCTAGACAGCTGCATATCTAATAAATTGAACTCTATCACCAAATACGGTTTCAACCAGTCCTTTTGAGATATTGTTTAACTGGCCGCCTAATTATCTCAAGCTCTGAACTTTCGATTGTATATGCTTTCCTTGGCTTCGACCCTAAAATATTGGCAAATTAGAATTTCTATCTAAACCGTGTATCTTCATCGGATATTCCACAAATCAGAGTACCTACAGATGCTATGATCCGACGTCAGGTCGCATATTTATTTCTCATCACGTTAAATTTTCTGAATTCATATTCTAGAATTTTGCTATATCAGCTCTCTCTGACTCGGATAGAAACAAATTTCTGCACTGACTATAGCCGCCATAGTCCTTAGTTCAGGCTCCTCCGCCGGCTCATCCTCCTTCTCCGGCTCACTCTTCATTGCCGGCTCTTTCTCCTAAGCCGTCGACTTCCTCGGTCTCTACACTGCCGCCAGATACCACCGAGTCCACTAACTTTACTTTTTCTCCACTCGAGTCCAGTGCGCCGCCCTCGATTGCTCCCTCATTGCTGCCTACTAGCCACCAGACCGCACTCATACCATGCAGACTCGGGCACTCAACAACATATTCCGGCCTCAAAAACTTTTTTTAGCCACTAAACATCCGCTCACAGATGACATCGAACCCACTACAATTTCTCAGGCTCTTTCATCTGCCTCCTGGAGAGCTGCCATGGCCGATGAATTCATTGCTCTCCAGAAACATGGTACTTGGGATCTTGTTCTACCACTTTCTAAGGTAAATATTGTTGGATGCAAATGGGTATTTCGGATCAAGCGGAAGCCCGACGGGACTATTGAACGCTACAAAGCTCGCTTAGTAGCAAAGGGTTTTCATCAACGACACGGGATTGATTTTCAGAAGACATTCAGTCCAGTCATCAAACCCGCCACCATTCGGACGATTCTCTCTTTGGCTTTATTTGCTAACTGGCCGCTCCGCCAGTTCAATGTCAGCAATGCCTTCTTGCATGGCACTCTCTCCACGCCCGTCTACATGACTCAACCTCAGGGCTTTGTAGACCCGGCTCACCCCTCACATATTTGCCTTCTCTGTAAGTCGCTCTATGGCTTGCGCCAGGCATCTAGAGAGTGGTATCTCATTCTTGGTTCATGTCTGAAGACCTTCGACTTCACACAGTCACGAGCCGAAACCTCCTTGTTTATTTTTTATCGCAATGATGTTCGTCTCTTGGTTCTGGTCTATGTTGATGATTTGTTAGTCACTGGTTCTAGCCTAGCCCTTGTCCAGTGCCTCATTGCCCATCTCCAGTCCAAGTTCAGTGTCAACGACCTTGGTCCCTTATCTTTCTTCCTTGGCATTGAAGTTGTGCGGTGTCGTGAAGGTCTCTTCCTGTCCCAGCACAAATATATGGTAGACATTCTCCGCCGTCACAAGATGGATGATGCCAAGCCACTTCGCACGCCGAGTAATCCGACATTGTCACCACCACTTACTCATGTTGATCTCACTGAATATCGGAGCGCCATCGGTGGTCTTCAGTACTTGTCTTTTACTCGGCCTGATATCGCTTTCATTGTGAATCACCTTGCGCAGCGGACATCTGCTCCTTCGGCCACTGATTGGTGTTAAGTCAAGAGACTGTTTTGTTACCTTAAGGCACTCTTCACCACAGTCTTCTACTTCGTCGCCCTACTGACTTGTGACTCCTCGCTTATTCAAATTTTGATTTTGCGAGTGATTATCGAGATTGCAATTCGACCTCCGCCTGCATTGTCTTCCTCGGTGCCAACCCTATCTCTTGGCAGTCTAGAAAACAAATTGGCGTGGCTCAATCGTCTACCGAGGCTGATTATCGATCTCTTGCCTTTGCTGCTTCCGAGCTCTGTTGGCTCACTCATCTTTTTCGTGATCTTCGCATTCATTTGATGGTCACTCCCCGTCTGTTGTGTGATAATATGAGTGCTACTCGCCTTGCTTTCATCCTATTCAGCACTCCCGTATGAAGCATATTGCTGTTGATGTTCACTTCGTCCGTGATCTTGCCGCCAAGGGTCTTCTCTCTGTCTCTTTCGTCGGCACCGTTGATCAACTCACCGACCTTCTCACAAAGCCCCCTTCCACGGTCCCGCTTTGAGTCTCTTCGCTCCAAAATCTTTGTGGCTGGTAGCACGTCCATTTTGAGGGGGCGTATTAAGGAAATATCTTTACTTGGTAGTAAAGATATTCAAGATCACTACATATCTGGAAAATAGAATACTTAGACATTCTTATTTTTGGTGTATTATTTTGTGAATATCATTGATTGTAATTCTAGCGAGTTCTATTTCCTTGTATAAATACTTGTCACACACATAATAAGAAAATATATTTTTCCACTTACATCATTGAGTCTTAATTTCTCTTATAATTTTACCTTGATCGACGGTGAGCAAAATATTTCAAGAATATAAAGAGTACAGAATTGACCACCGATCACCGCACGAATGGTGTAATGATTTGTGTAATATCACATAATAATCCCAATTTATTAAAAGTTAACAAATTAAAATGATACATAAATTATGAACACTGATGATATATTGCCCGGGAAATAAAACATTCTCACCCACTTATAAGTCAAAATAGGATTTACCGTACCTCAATAATGGCTATGAATTACTTTCAACATCCAAAAAAAAAACTAAAAAAAAACTTGTAATTTTGTGATCTGTCTCTATTAAATCAGTCTCGAAATATTTGATGGATAGTTAGTCTCTTATAAAATCGTTTCACATGACAACTATCGATCATTTATCATTTTATTTCACGTATTACATACATATACTGATTTTATAAATAATCAAATATATGTAAAACATAAATACTATAAATTAAATAGAAAGGGACAATTTCAACTAATACGATATATAGATACGGTCTTAAGATCAAGCTATAATATCATTAGAAGTATCAACTAGGGTTAGTTGTAAAAAAAAAAATCACATTTAATCCAATTTGCAAATTCGGTACTACTTTTAAAAATAAATATTCCACCTTCTTCGATTTGTCGCAATCAAGATATCCTCAAAATTTCCCGACAATCAAAAATATTGGCTTGGGCACAAAACGAGAGGTCATTTTTCTGGTGATCAAATGGAAATAAGAAAACAGCGAAATTCCATCTCTCATCTCTCTTGGAATTTTGATTTGATTATTTTTTTCCAACCGAAAAAAAACGAGTCGTTTGGTGTCGATTTGGACAATATTTTTTTATTGAGAAGCTCTTGCGTGCATAAGGCGCGTACGTGTGCTTATATCAGATGGCGCGTGGGCGTCACATGTCCATTTATTTTTTTATTTTTTATTTTTTTCTGGTGATTTTTTAAAAAAAAATTCCGATTTTCTTTGTTTCTTTTTTTTAATTTTTCCAACAAAATTTATACCCTAAAATAAAATTAGTGAACCCTAAAATTAAATTGATTTAATATAATTTATTTGAAATAAACATAAATTTATACCTTAAAATGAAATCAATAAATCCTAAAAAAGCACAGAATAAAACCCTAAAACACCCCCCCAGAAAACCCTAAAAAAAATTAAAAAAAACCCTAAAAACAACCCCCAAAAAATCCTAAAAAACACAAAATAAACCCCTAAAAGCACCTCCAAAAAAACCCTAAAACACACAAAATAAACTCCTAAAAACACCCCCAAAAACCCCTAAGATAAGTAGTAGACCCCTTACTATCTAATGATACAGGTGATACTTTTCGAATTTTGAGTGATACTTTTTAATGTTACTGTTGATACTGAGTTTACCGTTTTTTTTTACGAATTGATCCGCGAATTTGACCCGCTCATCTGAAATAAGCCTTATATGTACCTTGTGCATGCAAGTATTTGCATTTTTTATTTTAGTACCAAAGGACTTGATTTTGTATCTAATTATTTAATCGTTAGAAAATATTAGGGATATTTTAATCGAATGGATTACGGATTGGCCGTAATTGTGCATGCGACATCGTCAACATGAACGTGGCACAAACCCAATGTTGCAAAACACAGTTTATCTGAGTCAAATTTCTGATCACAACTCCAATAATCGCCAATTAATACATAGTAATGAAGGGCGTGCGTGAAAATTGAAATACTGTACTCAATAATACTATATTAAATTTTCTTGAACGGCTACATATCTTCACACAATATGTAGGGTATATAGTATTATTAGAGTCGTATCTTCTCACGTGATTGCCACCAATGAGGTACATATGATTTAATATTTGAATAATGGGATTGTGCAATGCTGAGTATTATTTGGATTCAAATTATATCAACACATACATGTCTATAATTTAATTTGTTAGGATTTGAATTTTGAAAAAAAAAATGTTTAACTAAGTACTTGATTTATAGCTCCAGTCCCACTTAAAACACTTGAAGTAATATCGGGCTCATTTGTAGTGACATCTCAAGAAATTGGGGTGGTTTTCGGTGCACCAACCCCTCCCATGTGGCAGCCATCAGGCAGGCGCGTGATGCCACGCGCCTGTCTTTTTTTTTTTTTTTTTTCCTAGCGTTTTTTTCTATTTTTTTTTTCAATTTTCTTTGTTTTTTTATTTTTCCTAACAAAATTTATACCATAAAATTAAATTAGTGAACCCTAAAATTAAAGCTAATTGATATAGTTTGTTTGAAATAAATATAAATTTATACCCTAAAATGAAATTAATAAATCCTAGAAAAACAAAATTAAACCCTAAAAACACCCCCCAAAGAACCCTAAAAACACAAAATAAAATCCTAAAAAATACAATAAAAAACCCTAAAAACACCCCCCTAAAAACACAAAATAAACCCCTAAAAACACCCCCCCAAAAAAAAACCCTAAAAACACAAAATAAAACCCCAAAAAATACAATAAAAAAACCCTAAAAACACCCCCCCTAAAAACACAAAATAAACCCCTAAAAACCCCCAAAAAATCCTAAAAACATAAAATAAAACCCTAAAAAATACAATAAAAAACCCTAAAAACACCCCCCTAAAAATACAAAATAAACCCTTAAAAACACCCCCCAAAAATTCTAAAACATACAAAATAAACCCCTAAAAACACCCCCAAAATAAGTAGCAGAGGTCTTACTTTTTAATGATACATGTGATACTTTTCGAATTTTGAATGATACCTTTTAATGTTACTGTTGATACTGTTTTTACAGAATTTTTTTTTATGGGTTGACCCGCGAATTTGACCCGCCCGTCTGAAATAATGCTTATGTGCACCACATGCATTGAAAACTTTGCCCAAGAAATTTGGTGTCCCTAGCAAATCATTCAAAGAGAGGTCATGCTTAGTTACAATGTCTCACATCTATGATTTACTCATAGTTTGAAAGCAAAAGAAAAAAAAAAGTCGGAGCGGACAACTTCGGGGTGGTTTTTTTTTTTTTCGTTTCAGCTTTTTAGTATTCAAAATACTGAAAATACGTTTGTTTTATTCGTTTTTAATTTTAGTTTTCACTTTTTGAATCTTATATAATCTATTCAATTATATCTATATAACTACGATGGGTCCCATTATTTAAATATTTATCCTTTTTAATTTCAACTAAAAATTCAAATTGAAAAAATAATCAATCAAACATATTTCTATTTTTCAAATCTATAATTCTAAACATTAAATCATTCATTATAATAAAATTATTACATTTTTTCCTAAAACCTGAAAACCAATATACAAATATCGAAAATTTGAAAATTGATGTTGAGAATAAAACCAAACATCTTCTCACTTTTTTTCTCATTTTCTTTCTCAAATAGGTTGAATTTTGTACCAAGAGTTTTTAACAAACTAAAAAAAAGGGACTCAGATTGAGTGAGGAGGCTCTAGGCCCCATGCCTAGTGGGCCTCTTCTAAAGAGGAAAACGCCCTCCTCACTTATCTCTTTCAATTATTAATTTGTCATAAATGTTGCAAATAAATGCATTCATCGAAGTTATTAGTTTTTTCAATAACGTTGATTAAACTTGCAAAAAATTAAAAAAAAAAATACTTAATTTGATTGATTTTAAAGATGATATCGTGAAATGTGAATATGATTTTAAAACTCTCATCGTGGAATTTTTAATAGTACCCTCAATTCTTTAATTGAGTGTTGAATGATAGAGTAATTGGATGGAGAAAATCTTAAAAGTAGGGGTGTATATGAGTAACTTAGACTACGTCAAATATTAAAATTGAATGACAGACATGAAACTTTAAAATGTGGGTTATACGGTATTGTTCTCAATCTGATTGATTGACAACGATAGACAATGGGATTGAGTTTGTAATTGCACACCAAATTTGACATATTTAATTAATTTTAATTACTAATAGAAACTAATATTGACAGAAGTGCTTATTTGTACCATTTATGATAGTTGAGCATGACGATTTAGTTTGACCAATACTTAAGATGACATTTACTTTGGGAGATAAATTATATATATTAGATTGATAATGCACGTGATTGAGTATGTTGAAAGAATTATATAATCTAACAAGTTTAAAATTATTCAATCCATAAAAATAAGTAATCGATTAAACAATATTATTTTTATCAATCTAATCCCTCTAATCTACCATCCAAAATAAATGCTTTCAAATGTTTAGATAAGACACATGCTATATTACGTTTAAACAATTACAAAATAATTTCGTTCCTTTTCCTGTTTTAACAAAAATACCATTGATAAATTTTTCAGCAATTGACATGTCAATAATTTAATGAATGTTTGTGTCTTAAAGTTAAATTGGACTACGTGTTCATCTTTTTTTTTCAATGTCGGATACTTTTAGGATGAGCATGTAATCGTTAAATTATTAGCATGTCAATGGCCGAAAAAATATGTCGGATGTATTTTGGAAAAGTAGGAAAGTGTTGGAATTTATTTTGTAATTATTTAAATGGTGGATTGTTTTTATTAAAATATTGATAATTAAATTGTAATTTGTTATTGACTATAATATTATAGGTGACATGCGACACCCATCCCCCACCAATTTTTAACTATTTTTACAAGTTCAAATATTATTTAATGATTCTTAATCTACTTTCTCGGATTATAAATTTATAACGTGATTATTGTTTAATTAAAAAAATCAGCCAAACGACAAATCAACACAATTCCGGTGCAAGTGCAAGTGCAAGCATTCCAAGCAAGTGTGCAATACACATTCAAATCTTTTCACACACCCACACTTTTTTCATAGTGGAAATCAATATATTCATCTATAATTTCAATACAATTTTAAACAGAATTCTCTGAACTTTTGAATTATTGTGATGGTCATTATTATTAGGCAAAATACTGTTTTTGGTCTCATACTTTTAAATTTTTTTCGGATTGGTCTTTCTACTTTATTTGGTTAAAATGAAATTCATATACTATCAATTTGGTTAAAATGAGATCCTTGTACTATCAATTTGACTAAAATCAATGAGAATTCATTTTTTAGAAATAAACAAATAAAAATTGAAAAAAATAACTAAATAAATAAAATACGAATTGAATTTTTTAAGTAAAAAAATTATTTAAATAATTAAATAAAAGTAAATTTAATTAATTTTTTTAAAACAACTGTAATTTTAATTTTTTATTAATTTTTTTAAATTCAAACAATATTTTAAAAAATTGATTTAATTGAAGTTTTTATTTTATTTTATTTAACTGTTGTTTGGTTTTTTAGTTTACTTTTTTAAAATAAAATAAATTTTCAACACTTTATTAAAATTAATTTAATTTCTTTTGCAATTTTTTAATTTACTTTTTTAAAATAAAATAAAATTACAACCCTTTATTACAATTGATTTAATTTCTTTTGCAAATTTTTTATTTTTTTAAAATTAAATAAAGTACACTATTTTTGAATTTTTTTAAAAAAATAAAAACATAAAATTGTAGTGGTTATAAAATTTTTAATTAGATTTATTTTTTATTTATATTTAAATTTTTTAATAAATTTTGTTACTTACAAAATCAATTTGTATTTATTTTTTATTTAATTATTTTTTTGAATTTTTATTTGTTTATTTTTTTAAAAAATGAATTTTTACTTTTATTTTAGAATTAACTTCATGTACTATCTTTCCTAAAAAAGAAAAAGAAAAATTCATGTAATATCAATTTGGTTGAAATCATGTACTATTAATTTGGTTAGGACTTCATTTTAATCTCATTTATCTTGATGGTACAGAGATCTTGATCTTATTTGAACCAAATTAAATAAAATGGACCAATCCGACAAATTTTAAACATATGTGGACCCAAAACACTAATTTATCATTTTTTTTTTTACAGTATTTTATCTTCTTCGGTACAGGTGGTTTGTTTTGGGCTGATTGGTAAGTTTTCTCGTGGGTCGGTCTGGACTCTGGAGGGCTCAGAGACAATAAAACCTAAGTCTTTCATTTTAGGGAACATAAACTAAAATTGATTATAATTAGGTTTAGAGAATTACACATGATTTCATTGTTGTCAGATAGACTCGCACATAATTTGTTATTTATAATTAGTCCATAATCAATTATTAAATGAAAAATCAGAACTAGAATTAGGGGTGGGCAGTGGGAGGCCCGCCAGAACGAGTTCTGCAAAAGAGGCAGCGTCAACGTTCGACCAGCCTATTACCCCTCCATAAATTCTTGCACTATTAGAGCGAGTGCGACGGCCGGTTCTCACCGCCCGCTTTGTTTTCCTTACTCATTAGTTTAAGGCAAGTTTTCCAGTTGCCCTCACCCCAATATTTATACACCTCTCACTCAACTTATTATTTACTCAATATTCGATGTGGGACAAAACAAATGCCTCCACATCTACAAAAACTAGCCCCCCCTCTCACTTGTATGGCGCTTCGTTGATCCTATCGGTTCAGTCGGAGTGATCGAGTGAGTCGGGACCTTTCAAGTACTTGTCGTAGAGCCACCGGGATATGTTGAGGGAGTTGCCGTTGCTTTTTGTGGGGAAGATATCGCGGCTGCTCTGCCACTTGTTTGTTAGTTTGATCCATTCCCTCCTCCATTGTGTTAGCTGGAAACCGTCTCCTTTCTCCAAGCTTTGTATCAGGAACTTGAAGTAGACAGCTGCTCGAGGGCCGTAGTAGTCACGTACCAGCCCGCTCCAGTACTTGTTTCCTGCAACGAAACACGAAAAATGAGGGATCATGCATAGTTCTGTGATCTGCCATCTACTAGCTAGAAGATTGAACGAAATGAGTGTTCTGTTTTTAAGCATGTTTTCTAATTAAGTGATATGGCTCAATGAGGCTATGTTTTGAAGTACCATAGTCACGGAGCAGGCTAGCTTCTTCATCCGTGTTGTCGAACCACATAGTAATTTGAGTTCTTGCATTCCATTCGAACTGCATGTTTTCCATGAGTTACAAGAATGCATCATTGTTGAAAACCTATAAAAACAGTGAAGATTCTCACTTAGTAGGGATGAGTCTAACCTGTTTCTTCTGTTCGTCGTTTTGAGCAAGTTGCTTTGCGCTCTCTAGCCACGGTCCTAGTATAAATCCGTCGTGGGATGCTAAAAGAAGGTCCATATCATCTACGAGGCCGAGAAATTTCTGGCTGAGGCGTCTCACAGAACGCAGATCACCTAGCTGATAGGCTTCCACAACCTCTACAAATAGGTGATTAGCATACTTGGCCAAGGCTTGTCTTGTTAGATCCACGAGGTCGTACCTGAAATAACCGAGTAAACGGGTCACGGGCAAAGAACACTAGGAATGGACAGCCTCATGAAAGGAAGTAGTAAGTGAACAAAGTAGGAAACACAATATCCAGACCTGTAAGTGCTACTTTCTGAGAGCTGATCCCCACCCGCGATAAAAAGGTGTAGTGCGCGTATTACTTCTGAAGTCGAATACCATAGATGAGGATGAGTATAGTCATAGCTCGTAACTTGTTCATAAATAGCTCGCCTGAGACTTAGGCGGTTATAATGGCGACGAGCTCCAGATAATGACAGTAGAGATGGAGTAAGGACTGAATAAGGATCAACATCAGGAAACGACACAATTACATCTCTGTTCTTGTCCTGTTACAAAAATGAACACCACAAACATTTGTTTCAGTATCACCAAACAGTCAAGATAATGATTGTTTCATGTGCTATTCCACGAGTTGCAACGACAGACTGACATCGTCCTCAACAAGTTGTTTGTGCTTACCATTAATCCGTCTGTGCAGTTATATAATGTATGATATAAGATGTTCCAGGCATCTTGAACTGATGGAACCAGTTTCCCATATCGTCTTTGAGCATACGCAGCAATCCATGTCTGGAGGTGAAAAAAGAAAGAAGTTGCAGCTACACATTCTAATGATGCTAAAAAATGGAACAATCTGGGGTTTGTGTAATCGAATAAACAGAAGTTGAAGGTATCTGTTGCCTAAAATTTCTATCCGAAACACCTTGTTTTCAACAGAATAATGAGCATAAACTGATAAACGGATTAATTACCTTCACATCAACTCTGTCCCATCGAAATGCCATTTCAGACATGAGATCATAAACAATGGGATTCTGCTCAATACCTTCCATTGACATCCCAACACCAACCTGAAAGGAATGGCATTGGAAATAAGTAAAAACATAAGACGCATGTCAGCAGAAAAGAGAGAGTCCTTGAAAGTAAGAAAACATGAGTTTGATTCAGTGGACTTGCCATGGTTGAGTTTGCACTAAGACGAGCATCTATGGGTCCGGATCCCACTGAGTCAACAAAACCATACATTTCAATGTTCCCTGCAAAGTTGTGCAGCATACACCTGAAAGCGTATCAAGTTCGGATGAGTAGCCACATAAGAAAACATAAAGCAAAAAGTCAAGGAACCAATTTTCTCATGTGAGTGAACGGGCAAGTATACGAGAGTCCATGGACACCTAGATTTCTGGTGTGTCAACCAGAAACCAGAACATACCGGATTGATTCAAGTGGCTATCACTATGGCACAAAAGTAGGCTAATAATTATAAGAATGAATGCATAAAGGATCCACGATAAGTAAAGATCATTAGTTATTTGAGTCAAAAGTAAAGAACGAGTGATGCCTATGTACCAATGAAGTAGAGAACTAGATATGTCGCACAAAACCATGAAGATAGAAAGTACCAGATGTAAGGTACACCATAGAACTGTTCTGAAGTAGCCCAAACTGGTTTTACTTCGGCAAATAGATCGAGAACAACCAACTTTCCAAGAGGAACAGAATGCAAGAGTGCCTGAAAATGAGATTATATTTTTCTATTAATTGAAGAAAAAAATAAAATACTACGAATCAGTACAGCCAAAGCTGCTGATTTTATGCTGTTGGAGACTTCCTGGTAAATAATTCAGAGATGCTCTTATTTATTACATTGCACTAATGCCAAATACCGCTATTATCCTTTCCTAAATAACACTACAAGATGTATTGAATATTTACATCACAACTATGCATACTGACCACTCTTGGGGAAGTAAACTAACCCAAAATAATGAACATGGAAATAAAATGTGCTTACGAAGTTCCAACCTTGAATATATAGTAGACAGTGTGTATGCTTGATGATTACACTTGGCATCTTTTTTCGCTAAGATTCAACTCGAGTAGCTCTTATAGTTTCTTAGCTAATTTTGTCGGTAGGAACCTCAAAAGGTTTCCATTACATAGTATACATACACATATCTCTGCATGAGAAGTTTATTGATTATAAGTCCTCACTGAAATGCCATACCTATTCAGAACTCCCATGTTTATCAGTATCACTGTAATGGTGGTTCTACCAGAAATTATGGCAAATAGATGACAAGATAAATTTTGAATTGCAAAAAAATGGAGTTTACCTTCATCTGTGGAGGCTTCCAAAATGGATCATCAGTAAAAAGCCATCCCTACATAACATAAAGAAAAAGAAAAAAAAAACGTTGGAATGCCAATGAGAACTCTTAAGGCTGTCACCAAAACACACAAGTATAAGGAGAGAGAGAGAGAGAGAGAGAGAGCATATAGCTAGACCACTGAGCTCAATTCAGATGACCCTATGCCGATGTTACACATAAACATACATCACATCACATAAAACTAAGAGACTAAGCATTCACAGCAAGCTGAGAGGCATAATGGTGACTTCCATCAAAAATTTTGCAGCCTTAAGAAAGAAGTGGATAATAAGGCTTTTGTATTTCACCTGCATCAGCCAAACAGCATTATCATCACCACTTTCCATGCCCCTAAAAATTGCAGCAGCTAATGAAGAGATGTATTCTGGGTCATCTACCGGAGGCGTGTTCTCATCAAAGGTGTCACTGCAATGGATATTCATTGAAATTTTAGTAACAAGAAAATATAAATAAAAAACTCTTTGGACAAGATGCAGAACCAAGCATAATTTGAAGCACAAGAGATGAATTGGAGCTTACCAGTTATATATGTGGCTGGTCCTTCCATATTCTGAATACAAAATGAATATGCCAATAATTAGTAAGCAAATTAACCGTTTTAGAAGACGCATACTAAGATTTTAGCAGTAGTTCACCTCAAACAAAAATGTTAATGTAAGAGCTTGCATTTCTGTACATATAACTGACTTGCATACCTTTTAATTGTTGTGAAATAAAAGCCCTCCCTATTTCAATGAACAAGGGATCTGTTGCATCAAGGAGATAGGTACAGCACCATCTAGGGTCACTCCTAACAGTAAACCTGAAAAAGGTCAAGGAAAGGAACAACTGAGTTACATAAAATTCATAAATTTCTTTCAGTATCCGGCTTCAACAGTCATGTTGCAGTAATATGCATAGTATTAAAAAAAAAAATCCTAACTTCTCAATTCCTGGAGAAAGAAACATGAACAGAAAAACAACAATATAGGCAGCTACAAATGATAATCCTTCTATAAAAATAAACTTTTGCCCAAATACATTTCCGCAGCAAGCATAATGATAAAATAAGTACTAAAACATCTGACATACTACACACCAGTTCCCAAGGCGTGTTATTCTTGCAGATGGATATACTTTTGTAAGAGCTGCTGGAACATTACCCGAGAAGGCTGGAAGGACTGTAATGCAAGCCACATTACAGGTAAAAAAGAAAGAAAAAATATATCAGAGACTATATCACTAATCTAATGTGTCTAAAAAAATTTCAAGCATAAAATGGATTGGGGTTCAGATTCTTGTTACGTATTTTCAGAAATCAGAAGCACTCTCTTAGGTGGAATCTGTTGTTCACCTGTTTACCATTGACCAAAATTGGATACCTAGAGGGTAATGATACAAATAGCTAATGCCAAAATATAAGGGCACACTGGGTTCATTTAAAGTCCCTTGATATAATGAGATAATACTAATGTACAAGTTTTCTTGTAATTATCACATGTTTCATCTAATTAGCTGTATATGTGTGTGCGTGTGTACATGTTGCACATTAAACATATAAATAATTAGCATGCCTCACTAAAATACTGAGGTACCTGGATTCATTCCCAACTCATACATTCTGGCAAGAATTTTCTTCTGCATCATCAATTGTTGATCCAACCAACTTTGAGGCAGTGGACCACCCCACCTGTAATTTGAGACTAAAATGAGTCAAGTTGGAAAAAGAAATCAAGCTTGCAAACCTAAGCTGGAACATATTCACGTAACCACTGGAGACACAGACCGGGAACATAAGCTCTTCTCTTAATATAAATTTATGTTATCCTTTTGACTGTAACTTGTTCTCACCATTAACTGTTACAACGACCCACTTGGAAATAAGAAAACTACAGGGAGAATTACATGAAAACTCAATCTAGTTCTAGCAAATCTACAAGCTACAAGATCATGAATTTGAGTAAAGTTTCTGTCAAAGCTACCAGAAATGATAAGTGTGCCGCGCACAATCTCAACTCTAGTGTTACCAGAACTAGCTCATATGAGTTGAACTTCTAATACAGACTTTAAACGTACTGTGCAGAAATCTACATTTTTCAGAATCAGTATTAGTTTATGAAGAGCAATACACTGAAACAGATGTGTATTTATCATGGCACAACAGATAGAATATGTAGAGTAAAAAAGTGAGTTTCGATTAAAAAGCCAAATGAAGGCCAGGATTAAGGAAGTAATTAGACACAACACACATTATCAAGTTCTAGAATTTAGTTTAGGCCTGTAAGCATACCCGTGTAGATTTCCCATACGTGACCATGCTAGAAATGCTGGACCTCCAAAGAAATCATTCAAATCTTGAGTACTTATGTTGAAATTCTGCTGAAGGTAACATAAAAAGTTAATAACAGTACTAACAGAACTAACAGAAGATGCTTCAACTAGCCACATTACATTGAGAGATAATAGAACAAGTTGTATTCATTACTTGAGTAATATAATATGCTATATCATTATCTGATGAATATAACAAAATAGGTGGGGTTATTTACAAATAATTTTATGGATTGTGCATAATCTAACAGTGAACTTATAGTTCATCTCTCTCTCTCTGGTCTTTGTTTAGTTATTTATTCCTTGTCTTATAACCTCTGACACACTAGAAAAAAATCAAAAAATATTTAACCTAAACAAACAGCATTTTAAATGAAAAAACGAAAGAACCTGGAAGACTTTCTGCCAGATGGCTTCTTGACCAGTAAATGCCAAAGGCAAATTGATACCTTGGAGAGCCATCCAATCAATTTCCTTTTCCCATCTTTCCCAGTCCCACCATGCAAACGTATCTGTAGCAGAGAATAGTTGAATATGAATGCTGAAACTTCTACGAGCATATGCAACAACAAGAAGATACAGAAACTATTGCTCACAGCTAGAAGAAACAGCATTCTGATAGTAACTCCAAGGGGTAGGTCTCTTTATTGTTATCTCAGAATCTTGAATATGGGGTAAAGATCCAGGTTTTGGAACTGAAGAAAGTTGTGCACCACCAGTTTTGCTCCACGATATATGTGCTCCGCAGTAATACTTAAGGTACCAATGTAGACCAGACAAAATCTCCACTCCAGTAGTTCCACTTATTCTGCGAAAAACACGAGCCTAGCAATTTCACAAAGATATTTTGGAAACCCTGAATAAAATAGATAGTAGATATCAAACTCCAAAAACTAAATTCAAAATAGAATTGCATGAATGAGAAAGGGGCTGTTCCACTACTTCACTTAAACAGAACTCATGTTTGTGCATATCTACTGCAACAAGGAAAAACAAGGTAACAATTTTCAATGTGATCAAATGTGTAAACTGGCATCAAGGACATGGACCTTTCCAAACTTGGATCATCATAACCGCAAAAGTTTTTTTCTCATTAAAATTTTCAAGTATTCCAGGAAGTTTTATATTAATGAAACGAGGAAGTCTACGTACAAAATTTCAGGAGAACCAACATGACTGATAGCAGGATGATTGCTCAACTTAAAGCAATATTCTCCACCACAGTTATCCTGCAGACATACAAAAAGAGGAACAACGTCACAACATAACTGTGCCAAAAAGGATGATAATCTCTGTAATGAGAAACGGACATATGGAAACAGAACTTAATAAGTTATTCTGTTTCATTTATTATACTTCTTTAGACCAAGGAAAATAAATGACAAGAAAATAAAGAACTTCTGAAAAGGTCCAGCCATTTTAGCTTCACATCCACTGATCCACCAAATTCTCTTTAGTAGGCTTTCAGCCATAATGTAAGTCATCCAAATAGCCCAATGAGAAAGAGAAATTATCAAGATCGTTCCTTTTTCTAATACTCTATTACGGAAAGTAATTATCCACATTTACAATTGAATTCATCTTAGTTTTTAGTTCCAAATGTAAACTAATTCCTGCCAAACTCGTGTATCGCATTGTGTTCTCATCTAATACAGTTCATAATGATGCTTAATCCAATCACTACAGTATATTCTTCTGCGAATATTAGCTTTAATCCAATTGTTATTAGCAGAGTTATCGCCATTGCAATCCAAGTTGATCTCTCAAGTGAAAAGGACCAAAACATATGCATCTTTTGGGGTGACATACCAATTTAGCATCAATTAAAGTAAGGGGGAAAATGAAATTATATCTAACAAACCTACATATCAGAACTAACTAACTCAACATTAGTACTAATCTTCAAAAATCCGAAAAAACATAAAATGTAGAAAGGAGCAAAGTTAATTTATTTTGCTATCAAGCAAGAAAAACAGAGGGAGAAGGAGCAGCGTGCCTTAGAGATGATGCTGAACTGAAAACTTGAAGAATGGGAAGGAATGAGGCGGTTGAGGGCGGTGTAAGCGGCGGCGACTTGGACAGACGGCGGCGCTCTCTCGCGGTCTTGAATCTCCAGCAGCCGTGAAATGTACCCCACCCCAAGAGTGGAGGAGTCGGCCATCGGCACGCCGTTGATAGAGAAGAACAGGAGAATCAAGAAGCCCATCATCATTGGGTTCGTAGTAAAGCGTAGATATGAAAAAGAAGAAGAAGAAAAGGGCGCCATTGATCGAGTATGTGAGGAAACAGAAACAGTAGGTGGTGAGTTAAGGGGCTTTGTGTATATATAGAGGAGGTAGTGCAACTAGATATATTATGCATCGTTTAGTGTGTGTAGAACGTGTGGGTGGAGATAGGAGGGAATGGAGACAAAGTTGCCGGCCGGAGAGAGAGAGAGATAGAGAGAGCTGTTTTTAATTCTGGGATGATCAACTACCTTTGGAGATTGCTGGCGGGCATTTTGTAATGTAATTTCTGGACATGAATTTTTATATAATTAATATTTCTTTTGCTTTTTTCCCTTCGCAAGAAAAAAGGAAAATGGAAAAGAAAAAGGGAGAAATATTTATTTAGACAAAAGTAAATTATATTTGGGAAAAAACAACAAGATTTAAAATTAAGGTGTTATGTGGGCAAAGTGTACTTTATCTTACACAAGGTTGGTCCCACAAAATCTGAAAAGTTATGGAAATTGTACTTCATCTGCAAAAAATCTGCAAGAGGAGAATAATATCTCGAAATAATAAATTGAAGGTATCACATGCAATATTCATGATTAGGGTTTGGAAAAAAACCAACCACCCACTACCCATAACTCTCTCCTTCCAGCGAGGGTTTTCAAAAAAAATCAAAGGCATTAAATTCCATTGATTTTATTCAACAACCACTTCTTCTCCCTTTCCACTCTTGCGGCGATTTCTGGAAAAAAAATTCAAAACCTTGCCCAACTAAAATCGACGGAGATGGAAGGAGGACAAGGACAAGAGGCAGCGACGTCTTCTTCGCAAGTAGGTTTCAAATTTTAACAGTTCTTGAAACTATGAATCGTGATTTGATATTACATTTGTTCATTGTTAGATATGTATTTGATTAATTTTGACATCGATTAGTTTATGGAAATAATCGTCCACCTAATTTAATTTGGTGTTAATTTGCCGTTTTTTTTTGTAATTGGTTGTTACTGTTTAAGTTAGGTTAATTGTTGTTGGTTTTGAATTTATGCTTTGAAAAATTATTCGATGCCTCCATCGATGCCGTGCCTTGATTGATTTTTTGATATTAATTGTGGTTTATTTGTTGATAATCGATTACTAGCTTTCTAGCGAGGAGCATAAAACATAATCGAGTAGCATAAAACATAATCGAGTAGCATAAAAAATAATCGAGTCCTTCCTCGATAATTTTAATAATAATCGAGGCCTTCCTCGATTAAATTACAAAAAGGAAAACAAATCGAGGTCTTCCTCGATTAATTTGAAAAATAAAAACTAATCGATTAGTTTAAAAAAATTAATCGATTTACTAATCGATTAATAGTTTTTTTTGAAACTAATCGATTAATAATTTAATTAAAACTAATCGATTAATAATTAAAAAAAACTAATCGATTAATAGTTTTAAAAAAAAACTAATTGATTAGTAGTTTAATAAAACAAACTAATCGATTAGTTGTTTAATTAAAAAACAAACTAATCGATTGATAGTTTTAAAAAAAACTAATCAACTAGTTTTTATTTAGTAACTCGATTAATTTTTTGAGGGTTCTATAATGTTAACCTAAATATAAAACATAATCGAGGAACATAAAACATAATCGAGGAGCATAAAAAACAATCGAGGCCTTCCTCGATTATTTTTAATAATAATCGAGGCCTTCCTCGATTAAATTGCAAAAACGAAAACAAATCGAGGCCTTCCTCGATTAATTTGAAAAATAAAAACTAATCGATTAGTTTAAAAAAATTAATCGATTTACTAATCGATTAATAGTTTTTTTTGAAACTAATCGATTAATAATTTAATTAAAACTAATCGATTAATAATTAAAAAAAACTAATCGATTAATAGTTTTAAAAAAAAACTAATTGATTAGTAGTTTAATAAAACAAACTAATCGATTAGTTGTTTAATTAAAAAACAAACTAATCGATTGATAGTTTTAAAAAAAACTAATCAACTAGTTTTTATTTAGTAACTCGATTAATTTTTTGAGGGTTCTATAATGTTAACCTAAATATAAAACATAATCGAGGAGCATAAAACATAATCGAGGAGCATAAAAAACAATCGAGGCCTTCCTCGATTATTTTTAATAATAATCGAGGCCTTCCTCGATTAAATTGCAAAAACGAAAACAAATCGAGGCCTTCCTCGATTAATTTGAAAAATAAAAACTAATCGATTAGTTTAAAAAAATTAATCGATTTACTAATCGATTAATAGTTTTTTTTTGAAACTAATCGATTAATAATTTAATTAAAACTAATCGATTAATAATTAAAAAAAACTAATCGATTAATAGTTTTAAAAAAAACTAATTGATTAGTAGTTTAATAAAACAAACTAATCGATTAGTTGTTTAATTAAAAAATAAACTAATCGATTAGTTGTTTAATTAAAAAACAAACTAATCGATTAGTTATTTAATTAAAAAACAAACTAATCGATTGATAGTTTTAAAAAAAATTAATCAATTAGTACTTTAATGGATTAATAATTTTAAAAAACAAACTAATCGATTAATAGTTTTAAGAAAAAACTAATCGATTAGTACTTTAATTAAAAACAAACTAATGGATTAATAATTTTAAAAAACAAACTAATCGATTAATAGTTTTAAGAAAAAACTAATCGATTAGTACTTTAATTAAAAACAAACTAATCGATTAATAATTTAAAAAAAAAACTAATCGATGGTGGGTTTAATTAAGAACAAACTAATCGATTAATAGTTTTAAAAGAAACTAATCGATTAGTACTTTCATAAAAAACAAACTAATCGATTAATAGTTTTAAAAATAAATAATCGATTAATAGTTTATTAAAAAAAAAACTAAAAAAGCCTAAAATTAAATTTTAAGAAATTCCAATTTATATGAAATATTAAAAGAATTTACTTTATTAGTTTTAATTTTGAAAATGTTGTTAGATTGACTGGGTTAGACTGCCGTTACGGAGCCGGACGCCCTCGGTCGTCGTGTACGCCATCCCAGGTGTTATTGACACGATTAGAGACACACTGCTCGCGATTGGTGATGACGCCATGCGACTATTCAGATCGGGCTGTTTCGGATATTTTCTGGACTACAGAGGTGGTGACGTCCAGAAGAGGGTCATACACGCGCTGATGACGTTCGAGGTGCACGCGCCGGATCGTGCACGTGTGGGGCTGGAGGCATGGTTTGACATTCATCGTTCCCAGCTGCGGTTCGGTCCGAGTGAGTACGCCTTGGTGTCAGGTTTACGATTCGGCAGCTCGACATTCGATCCTCATGGCACACATATTGTTCCGAGGAGATCGGTGTACCACCGTTTATTCGAAGGGAAGCGTACGACAATCAAACAGATGGAGGACAGGTTCACAAATCTGGGGATGGCCAGAGACGCTGCGGATTATGTGAAGGTTGCGAACATATTGTTCGTATACCGGATGATTCTGTGCCTAGATCAGTATCGGGCGGTGGATCCATGGGTGTGGGCGCTATCGGAGGATGTGGAGCGATGGAACTCGTTTCCATGGGGTGCATATTCTTACCAGTCGTTGATGCACTACATTGGCCTCGTCCCCAGGACACGAGAGGCTATGGGCGGGAAAGGATCGGGACAGTATCATTTTTACTGGCCGATCTGGGCACTCCAGGTAATTAGTTTAAATTAAATTGTTCTAAATTAGTTGAGGATCAAGTGAATACGTAACTAATCCATTAATCCACTTTACAGGTATGGGCTTGTGAGGTGATACCGGAGTTGGCTAGTGAGGCCGGTGTGCATAGTGGACAGCTCACTGTGCCTCGATGTTTGAGGTGGACATTCAGTCTCCCTGCCACCGACCCAGCCACCTTATTACAGCGAGCGGTATGTTTTGATATTTCTTGATATATTTAGAATCTTCGATCTATATTTGTTAATTCATCTTAATGATATTATTATTATTTCCATGCAGTCACGTGTGGTTATGTTGTTGCCATCTCCCGAGGAGACGGCAACTTCATATTACATGAGCATGCAGTTGGAGCCTGGAGCTCAGAGCGTGAGATTTGTTCCCGCTCGATCCGGGAACAAGAAGAAGATGCTTGCAAATGTGGCATCTTGTTGTTCCACTTCGGCAGAGGAGGTTGTCCCCCCATCAGTACGAGGCACCAGAGCTGCTCGGACACCACAGACGGGCCGTCAGGAGACCAGTCGACCCTCGAGTAGCCGGGCATTGAGGGACGAGCCAGTTCATACTGAGACTGGAGCCCCACCCCCCACTGAGGATGCACCAGTGCACACAGCAGATTCGATTGATCCAGAGAGCCCTCCTCGAGCTTGGGGAATGAAGCGTTCGAGGAGGGATCGCACGCCGAGCAGTCCTCGAGAGCCCTCAGAGAGTTTCATTCAGAGGGTTGTGGATCGAGTGATGCCCCGTGTCCAGGAGCTCATTGACACGACCATTGCGCCCCGTGTCCAGGAGTACGTGGACCGGGCTATTGATCGGGCATTAGGTGGGAGGACTAGCCGTGCCCGGAGGTCATCCACGTCTGACGTTAGAGCCCGCCACAGCCCGGAGCCCAGCCCACCTAGCGTGAGGGCTCCATAGCCCACCGTAGTCCAGGAGGGTCCTAGCACTTCGGCTCCACCCCATGGTGGTTTTAACGCGACCTATCAGCTCATGAATGGCATGGATGATAGCAGCCTCCAGGTCTCCTACTCACGATTCAGACTTCAGGGTCCGCAAGCAGTTGTTCAGCTCCACTTCAACAGCGATCGCCTGCGGCAGCCCTGGTTTGACGAGCTTGAGGATCCGAGGAATGAGTTGAAGGATGTGCACATGAGCTACTTTCTGAGTGCGATTGCTCGACGAGTAAAGAGGGACCCTGGTTGTCCGACAGCGGTGGCTAATACCGGACTATATGTGAGTTCAAGTACTTGTTTGAATGTTTTTTGCAAAACATTGTTAGTTAGTCTTTTTTTACTTCAGTCATAATCGTGATTCAATTTTTGCAGGAGGCCCTCGTCGGAGCATGGAAGATCCTTTATCCTATTGACCCCCTGTGCGATGCGACATACGGGGATGATGACTACCGGCGGTGGAGACCTGCAGAGGGCCTGTTACAGCGGATCCAGGGCAGTGATGGACGGTATCAGGTGGCATGGAAGGGGCGTGATTATGTAAGTGAGCTTCACAAGCAAATAATATATTGTCGTATATTATTTGCTGACGTTAATCTTGGTATGATCTCGGTTTTATGTTGTAGGCTATCGTGGTATGTGACGTCTCAGGTGAGCACTGGGTAATGGTTCGTATCCGATTTTCTGATTGGGTAGTAGAGTTGTACGACTCACTACTATTTCAGATGGACGATCCGAGTGACCGCGTAGAGTACGAGAGGCGAGATAGAGAGTTGATGCCCCTACTCCGCCTACTTCCACGCCTACTCATATGTGCCGGTTTTTGGGAGGGTCGTCAGATGCCGCCCCGATGTGCTTTTGCGATGACCCTGGACAAGTCTATACCGGATCAGTACGTGCAGACCGACTCCACGAGCTGTGGGGTATATGCCTGTATGTACGTGGAGCGGCTATTGGGTGCAGGACCTCCACCCGCTATATCCGAGCAGGCAGTACATGAGTATCGGAAGGTTATAGGGGCTCGAATATATTCATTGACTTTGATCCAGAGGCCCCCCGTGTAGATGCTTACATTAACACCTTGACATTAAGATGTTCGTATGAGTAGACTATGACTTATGTGGTGTTTTTGTTCATATATTCATTGAACTTGATTAATGTAAATGTTTACGTGAAAGCCTACTTTTCGTGACAAAACAAGTTGCTTAGTGAGAAAATAATCTGATTCATGACAAAATAAGTTGTTTCGTAAAAACACAACAACTTCATTTAATCGACTAATGCTCGTCGGCCGACAATCGAATAGGACATGTAGGACGTGTATGCTCCGTACTACCGCAAATGCTACACTTCTTCGGCGCCCTTCTCCGCGGAACGTCTTCGGGCGGTGAATTCAGATCAACACCGCCAATAGGCAAATGGGATGTGCATACGCGCCTGTTGTGCCCCTGTCCATGGCATCTAGTGCAAAACTGCCTCCGTGCACTGGACGAGGCCTCAAACGGGGCTCGAGCTCTGGATGTAGACGGACGCCCAGCACGTCGTCTGATCTCTGGCGCCAAGACCACTCGTGCTCCAAATGCATCGGGCATAATCCATTGTTCTGGATGAGGCAGACCCCTGATGACCGAATTATACATGCCTACCAAGCTCTCCGCCTTGTAACACCTGTCCACATAATCATATATAGCCGCCCCAGTACAACTGTGAAAGGGAAAATAAAGTTCAACACACTCGATTAGCTACATGTAAGAAAATAAGAACAAATAGACATTTAAATATCATACCAGATGACCGCTGCCGCGTGAGAACAGGGGATCAAGTCCAGCTCGAACTCACGACAGTCACAGGTCCGGTTCTGAAGATCGACCATGTAGACCTCCC
Source organism: Perilla frutescens (assembly GCA_026008535.1). NCBI lineage: Eukaryota > Viridiplantae > Streptophyta > Magnoliopsida > Lamiales > Lamiaceae > Perilla > Perilla frutescens. The sequence continues at coordinate 11,921,233 of BRKX01000003.1, read as the reverse complement.
TCCCAACCTCGACTTTCCATAAAGTTGCTAATGTAGTGGGCCGCACGGCATAGCAGCGTCCCTTATCGACGTTCCCCGAAAGCTTCAGTGCGATGCCATCAGTCAACACATGATTTGAGCTCTGTGCTGCCGCACGTCGCTCGACGAACCACTGCTCAACAATTGATCTAAACATCTCCAGCAGCGAGCAAACAGGTAACCTCCTCGCCCACAACAGACGAGCATTGAGACTCTCCGCGGCATTAGATGTCATGAACCCGTAGCGCCGTACGGGACAGTGTGAACGAGCCCAATGCACTGGGCCAATATTACACAGCTTTTGATATGCATTTGGACAGACCTGCTCCAACGTCGACATACTCTCCCGGAAGGTGTCTCTCCGATATGCGTAGGCAGCCTCCTGAAATAGCGTCGTCACGTGTTTCCCTCTCTTCGTCATCTTATTCTTCAAATGGTAGTAGCACAATCCGTGCGTCGCTCTCGGGAAGACGGCCTCCACAGCATTTTTAATGCTCTGATGCTGATCCGAAACGATGAGAAGATCATCTATGTCACCCAGAGCCATGTGCAAGTGGGCCAGGAACCATATCCAAGATTCGTCGTTCTCTATCGGTCCGAGCCCAACTGCAATAGGTAAGATCTGTTCATTGCCGTCCTTCGTCACAGCGACAAAAAGAACACCCTTGTTCTTTCCCTTCAGGTGGGTCCCATCGATCACAAGCACTGGACGAGCGTACTGGATAAATGCATTGACACACGCACCGAGAGCAAGGAATGAATGCTTGAACCGACCATCACTCGTGATCTCCATGTCTACTACAGTCCCCGGATTCATCAATTGCAGAGTGTGAAGGAAAGTGGGCAACTGTGCGTAGGACTTGTCAAAGTCTCCATATACCATCTGAATGGCAATGTTCCTTGTGCGCAAAGCGAAGCTGTAGTCGATATGGATGCCAAACTCACGCACAAGCTCCGCTATCATCTCCTTCGGCTTCAGAACAACCCGTTCGTCCACCAATCTACGAGCAAAGTATTTTCCGAGCACTCGTGCAGGTACCTGCCGCGGAGCAATTCGACCCATATCAAGATGGCATGTGTGAGTGCCGTTGAACTTGTATATTCTCCACATATGCCCATCAGCAACCGCAAAGCACTTGAACGGGCAATCACCGCCATGCTTGCAAACATAGCCCAATCGTGACCTATTCGAGCGATACACGGCATACTCCACTCGATTCTGCATGTGATAGATACCGACCGCCAGGGCAAGATCCTCCTTCGTCCGAAAAATAGCTCCCTGGTGCAGTGTATCTGAGTCTGGTGCTTGTCCCTCATCCCAAGATAGTGGGCCCGCAATGTCCCAGTCAGCAAGGGGAACCACCCAATTGCTCGAAGGCCCGTCAGATCTAAACGGAACACCAGTCGTAGATGGTGGGACGACTCCCGTCAAGCACAGCAATCTGTCTGTACGATCAGCAGAAGAACGAAGCCAGCCACTGAATTCTGTCAACAGTGACTCCACCAACCTCGTTCTATCATTCACCTCTTCTTCTTCTTGTTCTTCTTCTTCTTCTCCCTCTTCTTCTCCTTCTGCCTCTTCTTCTCCTTCTCCCTCTTCTTCTGTAGTAGGACCATGCGTCTCTGCATGTGAAAAGTAGGGAACATAGTCGTCCCTCGTAGATGGTCCGGCTCCAGAACCGTCCAACTGTCTTGAAATCACGTACACGACCATCTCAGTAGTCTGCTCGTGAAGCAAATCGAGCAAATCTCCATCATCTTGCAAAGATGCTCTGATCCGTCTGCCAGTATTGGTGCTGGTGAGGTAAAATAATTCATACTCGATCCTGTTCGGGTCAGTACGCAACAACTTGTGAACCTCCCTCACTAGTGAGCTAAAACACAGCTTCTCGGATGACATCGTCACGAGTTGCTCGTCCCCATCTACATATTCTGATCTCTCCCATCGTCCACTGTGTCGCACAATAATGCGACGTCTAGCCATCTACAATTTATAAACAATTTAGTAACTCGATTAATTTTTTTAAATATTAATTGATTATTTTTTTTAATTGTTAATCGATTAGTTTTAATTAAACTATTAATCGATTAGTTTTTTTCAAATTATTCATCGATTAGTTTTTTTTAAAACTATTAATCGATTAGTTTGTTTTTAATTAAAGTACTAATCGATTAGTTTTTTTTTAAAATTATTAATCGATTAGTTTTTTTTAATTAAAGTACTAATCGATTAGTTTTTTATTAAAACTATTAATTTTTCTTAATTAATAAATTAGTGCCTCGATTAATTTTTTTTAATTTATCGATTAGTAACTCGATTTAGTTTTTGTTTCTAAAATTAATCGATTAGTAACTCGATTATTTTTTTTAAATAATAATCGATTAGTGTTTTTTTAATTATTAATCGATTAGTTTTAATTAAACTAATAATCGATTAGTTTTTTTTCACCCAATTCATCGATTACTTTTTTTAAAATTATTAATCGATTAATTTGTTTTTAATTAAAGTACTAATCGATTAGTTTTTTATTAAAACTATTAATTTTTCTTAATTAATAAATTAGTGCCTCGATTATTTTTTTTTAATTTATCGATTAGTAACTCGATTTAGTTTTTGTTTCTAAAATTAATCGATTAGTAACTCGATTAATTTTTTTAAATAATAATCGATTAGTTTTTTTTAATTATTAATCGATTAGTTTTAATTAAACTATTAATCGATTAGTTTTTTTCAAATTATTCATCGATTACTTTTTTTTAAATTATTAATCGATTAATTTGTTTTTAATTAAAGTACTAATCGATTAGTTTTTTTATTAAACTACTAATCGATTAGTTTTTTTTAACTAATCGATTAGTTTTTATTTTACAAATTAATCGAGGAAGGCCTCGATTAGTCTTCATTTTTGTAATTTAATCGAGGAAGGCCTCGATTATTATTATAATTATCGAGGAAGGCCTCGATTATATTCATGTGTTCCTCGATTATATTTATGTGTTCCTCGATTAAGTTATAAAAAATATTGAAGTGTTCATCGATTATATTAAAGTGTTCCTCGATTATATTTATGTATTCCTCGATTAAGTTATAAAAAATATTAAAGTGTTCATCGATTATATTTATGTGTTCCTCGATTATATTTATGTATTCCTCGATTAAGTTATAAAAAATATTGAAGTGTCCCTCGATTATATTTAAGCCCACGATCCCATTTAAGTGTTTTTTTACAAAGCCCTCGATTATATTTAAGTGTTACTCGATTATTTAAAAATTACCCTCGATTAATTATAAAAATTGCCCCGATTAAATTTGAAATAGCCTCGATTAATTCTACGAGCCTCGATTAATTCTAACTAAAACCTCCATGAATTCTAAAATACCCTCGAATAATTCTAATAGCCAAGATTTATAGTCTACCACATGCAACTCTTCAAAATATAAAAGATTAAAGGGTATGACATGCAAATCTCTACGTCACCTATTTTTAAATTAAATCTAACAACACATGCAATGTATAATCAAAACAATAAATATTTGCAAAATAAGTGGAAAAAAATAGAGAGTACAAAACGTACCTTTGAAAGTTGTTCGTGCACTACTTTTTTCTTCAGAAAAATCTCGTCTTTCGCCCCCTTGCTCCGAAAAATTTCTCAAACTTTTGCTCTTCTTCGTCGCTTTGTTGTGTAGTGTGAATAAAAGTTTGTACTGTAGTGGAGATTTGTATTGTATTGTGAATAGTGAGCTCGTCTATTTATTCAAAAATTTAACCTACCTCGTCACAACACATTAAATTGTATTAAATTCGGTCCTACCTTCCCTTCTTTTCATTAATTGGGTCCAACCTTCCCCCTCTTTTCATTACTAACCTGTACATGTATTAAATTCGCCCCCCTACCTTTCTTTCTTTTCATTTAATGAAGATATTTACCTTCCTTCTTTTTATTTATTGAAACTAGTTACACAAAAAAGAAATAAATGCATTCATTAATCGTGGCTAGTTAAGATATTAATCGAGAATCTCTTAAAATTAATCTATATATTTTTTAATAAATAATCGAGGTCCATTTAAAAATAATCAAGTCAATTTAAAAAAAATAATCGATGCTTTTGTAAATTTAAAAAATAATCGAGTCAGTAGTTAAAAATAAACAACATAATCGAGGCCAAAATAATTAATCGAGGCCCATTTACAATTTAAACAAAATAATCGATGCTTTTATAAAATTAAAAAATAATCGAGTCATTTTTAAAAAAAAAAATCAACATATTCGAGGCCAAAATAATTAATCGAGGCCCATTTACAATTTAAACAAAATAATCGATGCTTTTGTAAATTTTAAAAATAATCGAGTCAGTTTTAAAAAAAAAAATGAACATAATCGAGGCCTTCTTTGTAAACTAAGAATTAATCGAGTCCACTTTTGTTAGGGTTTCATTTTAGAATTAGGGTTTGGAGCTGTTAGAGTGCATTTAATGTCTGACAAAAGTAGAATGTGCCAATCATTGGGTGTGGGGACCAGGTCTATTATAGTACAAATTGCCTAACAAACTACCTATTTTTAAAAGTTGTTGTTTTATCCTAATTACTATTTACTTTTTTCCACTTTTATCCATTTAGACAAAGAAAAATATGGATGGTTTAATTTTATGGTGATTCTATTTACACCATTAAATTTTCTTTTCACATCATTTTTACTTTACACACCATAAAAATTCTCTTTTTTTTTTCTTTACACACCGCACTAAAAGACTAATATACCCCTCAACTTAAAAAATGAAAAATCAAAATTTTGCATTTAGTTTTTAAAACAAAACAACAAAAAAAGAAAAAAAAAAGAATATCATAATTGAATCTTACTCAAAAACAAAGGCAGCGAGAAAGAAAGGAAGAAAGGCAACGAGAAAGAAAGGCAAAATTCGATCCAATCGAAGTTGCTTCGGAATTCAATCTCCGAAACTTCGAAAATCCATCAACTGTGGAGTCTCATGTCCATTAATGGTAAGTTTTCCTACTTAGTTCAAGAGTTTATGGTTTGTTTATGGTTTCCCCATGTGCAAAATTAGGGTTTGTTAATGTAACTTAGTTTAAATCGCTATAATATGTTTCGAAATCTAAATATTGCATTGAAATTGTATGTCAAAGATGGTATGAATGTCATTGGAATTGTATTAAAATATTGGGTCTTGATTTTATGTTGCTCTGTTTCGATGGTATGAAGGTCATTCGAACTGTAATTTTTGGATCACAAGTTGTTAGTTCGGAAATAAGTTTATGTTTGTATAATTAAGCATTCAAAAAAATGTTTCTGAACATTACTGAGCATATTCGGAAACAATATTTGGAACGGAACTATGAATGTTCAAAAATAATAATTTGAACCTATTAAAGAGGCTTCAAATTATTGTTTTCGAATTGGTTGAAGTTTATTCATAAACTTTTTTTTGCTCAAAGTTGGGATTGTAATGATACTTGTTAAATCTTTGTTATTCAGTTTATCGAAAGAGACCCATGGCCTCTGCAAGAAGAGAAAGACAAGGTGCCCTCGAACGTTGTGAAAGAATTAGAGTTGCGGAAGAAGAATTGGAAAATCAACACTTTAATGATGGAACGGATGATAATAATCCCAACGAAGGTGCCAATGATAATGTTGACCAAGATCATAATCTCAATGAAGGTGCCAATGATAATGTTGACCAAGATCATAATCTCAATGAAGGTGCCAATGATAATGATGACCAAGATGAGCTGCTTAGAGGGCCAAGTGATCATTCAGTTTTGATCAATTTCAAAACGCATGTAGCTGCTGCAATTTGGAAGGGTAGAGAAAGAGAAGTTCTTAAGTGCCATTGCCTTACTGCAAAGCTTCTGAAATGGAAGTGTGAAACAACTAGTGAAGTTTGGAGGTCTCTCATTAGACAATCTGGACTCCTTCACTTGAGAAAACTGTCGTACAAAAGGCCAAACAGAAATCTTATTACAGCTTTTGTAGAATGATGGCATCTAGAGACAAACACATTCCATTTTCCTTTCGGTGAGATGTCCATCACATTGGATGATGTGTTCTGCCTTACTGGGCTAAGGATCACAGGGATTCCAGTCCAATTTGTGGGTGAGGATATAGCAGTAGGGTGCATCACGGCTGGATATGTTGTAGAGTTGTATCATCTTGATCACGTGCTAAGACAGTTTGGACGAGTGCAGACAATCCCTCGAGCCACTTTACCCATTACAGTAAGAAGAGGAAAGAAGCCCGGGCAGTATCGCCTTACATGGGGCATTACATCACAACTTTTTGACGAATGGAATAGTCACAAGCTGTCTACAGACCGTCAAGGAAGAGTGGCTAGCCTAGCTTGGAAGTGTGTGCATAAGTACATGTCCTGGTTTACAACTATTTCACATCCCGTTATGCAAAATCCAACACATGCACGCGCACACGTAAACGTCCATTACACTCATCACACTCATTCATCATAGGAAGGATATAAAGTTGCGGCTGATTATCTAGCACCAGTGGTTGCACGATGGAGGGCTAGAGATGGGACGTTTTCAGTAGATACTGACATGCATCAGGTTGAGGAAGCATTCGAGTATTTATCTTTTCAGGCTCAGTCCTCTAGAGGCCATTTTCATTAGTTTGCATCATGACTTTTATTTTGGATATTGACATGCATCAGACCATTTTTCAGTAGATACTGGCATGCATCAGGATATTGACATGCATCAGGCCGTTTTTGGATATTGACATGCATCAATGGGATATTTTTGGATATTTTTTTATCTTGTGTTGATGTTTTATATTATTTTATCTTATGTTTATGTTATCACACATTATATATTTGCAAGGTTAAATAATTCTGATTGGTTCAAAAAGTTATTTATGAACCTAAAAAGGCAGGTCCAAAAATATGTTTCTGCCACTAAAAAAGCTGATTTAAAAATATGTTTCCGAATCTAAAAAGGATAGTTCGAAAATATATTTCCGAATCTAAAAAGGATGGTTCAAAAATATGTTTCTGAACCTAAACAGAGGATTCATAAATAGATCATATACTTGTTTACTTGCTACTTAGTACAAGTTAACAAACATCAAGTGGTCTATTAAAATTCAAAAAAATACGAATACTCTATTACAACACAACAAAGTTCTTCAAATAACCAAATACAAATAGTCTATTAAAATTTAAAAAAGTTATTTAATTAACAAAGTCTTCCCACCCAATTGCGCAATTATTTCGATTCTCTCTCCACTGAAGACTAATAGGTGGAAACGAGTGACCAGGAGTGAGGAAAACCTGAAGTTGAATAAACAAAATAATGACTAAAATGTATATGTTGATACATTATTTTCATTTTAGAATAGAAAAACATACTCGAACAAAGTGATTTAGACTTTTGGATTTGTCATATTTCACCAATGCCATGTAAATGGTTCTCGGAATAGTTGATGGTGCGAAGAACAATGGTAGGAATGTCATGGGATAGCGCCCACCCAATGTCACGAGTATAACATTGTAAATTGTTAAGATAACATGACCCATGTCAGGCAAGACGAACCAATATTGTGGATCTGCGGACTCTTCAAAGTATTGACCTGCTTCCTCTATTATTTCCCATCGTCCAATCTCCAAAAAACATCTCTTCCACTCCTCATGATTCTTCCTCAACTCGTACAGAATATCACAATGGACACGATTCCAGGAATCTTCATTTCCAAAAAGGCAACTAGTGATTACACGAAACCCACAATGGCCATCTTCTTTAACATCTTCAATTTTCTCCAAAAACGACTGATAGGCACATGACATCTGATCAATGTAGAAAGTGGGAAGAATATCCTTAGTCTTCTTACGACGCACAACCTATGCAATGCAATGGAAATTAATAAACAAGAAACATGTTTTTGAAAAATAGTACAAACAACAAACTTGTTGTTTTTGTGCACACGTCGTGCTAAACATGGCATTGGAAGATGGGTGAACTTCAAATACAAATGCTCCTTCGACTGGCGAGCAACTATCCTTCAACGAGTCCATATATTCAAATGCACTCTTCTCACGCTTCATTGATGTGTCTGCTTTGGATTTTGTTTTCTTTGGGCGACCACGTGTTTTGTATTGCACCTCTGGTTCAACCAATGAAGTGGTTGATGGATTCACAATTTCTCTGAATCTCTTTAACATCAACAATCTCTCAGACTCATCAGCGTTTGTAAACTTCTTGTTGACTTCAGACCAAGTCTCCAACCAGCGATTCCCAATATCACATCCTACATCGACTTCGACCCTTTCCAATGGTTCCATATCCAACTTTCTCCAAAATCTATCCACCTTATCCACAGAAATGGGCTCCGATGAATGAATATATTCATTGATCTCATGTGCACACGGGAGACCACATTTTGTTCTCATAATGCAACCACAAAGTAACGGGTCTATTCCATATTCACCAATAGTCTTCATTTCTTTTAGCACTTTATCCAGTGCTGCAATAGAAACTACGTCTTGAAGAAATTGGAATACGGGAGATTTGTATCTATGTAGAACAAAAACATTCACACTCTTCTCAAATGAAGCCTTTATTGCATTTAGTGAAGTTTCTAAGAGGTCATGCATTTTCTCCCAACATGTCTCCAGATTACCTGTATTTGAACCAAGAAACCTCTTCAATTTGGCATGTACACCCTCGGCCCTGTATTTATCAATTTAGTTAAGTTACTACACCTTTTACGAATATATTATCATAAAACGTGAGAGATATTTTGGGAGAAATATACTTGCAAGTAGTAGTATTATCAAAATTCAGAACATTATTTGTCCAACAATTGATAAATCTCTCTTTGTAAGGTTAGATCCAATTGTTAATAACATACTTCACAGAATCAGGATGAGCGGAATAATCACCTTGGAACCTACTGAGCAGCTCATTATACCGATCTTCTGTATCAGCTAACAGTACCATATTCCAAGAGCTAAGAAATGACTCTCATTGATCTTTGGTACGGAACTTCTTTTTACAATTGGCAGCAATGTTCTTATTGATGTGCCACTGACATAAAAAAATGTTTAGAAGTAGGGAAAGTTGTCTGAATTGCATTCATCAATGCTATTTCCCTATTAGTGACTATCACAGTAGGCAAGTTCCTGTGGTCCATGAGCCCTTTCAGCACAGTTAACGCCTATGTGTAATTATCATATTTCTCCGACTCTAAGTAAGAACATGCAACGGAGAACGACATGCTTATCGAAGTTACACCAACTATTTCAAACAATTGCATCCTATATCGATTTGTCTTATACGTGCAATCCATCAATAACACATTAGGAAAAGCCCGAAGCAACTGCACACTCATTGGGTGAGAATAGAACATATCATTTACTATGTTAGTCTGCAAACACCGCGTTGTATATTGATAGTAACCATGCTCCTCCAATTTTCCTAAAAGATATTGCATTTGCGAACGACCAGCATGCTCCAGATATCTATACTTATGGCGCATATTATAAATTATCTTAATGGTTGACTTGTTTTGTGGGAAGCTTTTCTGTAGTGCTGCTAATATTTGGTTTGGTCGAGTATGGGCACTCGACATACTATCCACCAAGCTCTCTTCCTCAGCTGATAACCGACCGGTAAATGCATGACCCTCCAAATACTGTCCTATTATATGGTTGTGATAACCACAAACAACATGTAACGACCATTGACATATGTCTGCAAAATAATGACCTTTTAGATGAAAGGGACATCCACATTTTTTATTTTCAGTTTTTCTTTCATTCTTGTCTCTTCTTTTCATATCTTTCTCTCTCTCTAAATTTTCTTCTATAAAATCAGATGTATCATCCTTCATTATCTTTTTAGGCTCACGGTAATGACCACTCCTTTCGTAACTTAACACCAAACAAGGTATTCTTCTTTCAGTAGCAATTTTTGAACAACTCACGATGACAACAATGCCAAGGGGAATAGCTCTCTCACGAACCCAATTAGTCAACTATTCACGAGAATCAAATAATTTCGTAGTGTTGAATAAGTCTTCATAATCAGGTTGTAATTCAAGATTGATTGGGCCAGCAACACTGCTCTCAGTAAATGCCTAGAAAATGTGTTAAAATATTTATCAGAAGAAGTCTCGAAAATTAATTTTTGAACAACACAATAGAGGTTCATAAATAAGTTTTTGGTTGCAAACAAGTGGCTTCGGAAATAAATTTCTGAACAAAATGAAAGATATTCGGAAACTAATTTCCGAACACATAATGATCTGTTCATAAACTTATTTTTGAACTTAGTCATATATGGTTGGAAACAAATTTCTGAACCGCTCTCACAACATTCAAACTGAAATTTCCGAATCATGTTCGACGATTTGAACGTGATAACTCGATGGAACTCTCAAAAAACTAAAAAATTGCGGCTAAAACAATAGGAAATCACTTACATTACTCGTTTCTTCATCATTTCCACCTTCCATGATTGATTTAAACGCAATATTCTTGAATTCAAAGTTTGAGAAAATAGGGTTTGGTCATTTGCAGATATACGAATTGAAGAACGGTTGTTTCTGTTATGAAATTTGAGTTTTATTTTTATTTATTAAATTATTTTATTTTGGTGGTGTGGAAAGAAAAAGTTGGAGTGTGTTGAAGTAAGAAAAGGGCAATTTAGTAATCTCAAAATTAATTATTTTTGCATTTATTTTTATTAGTGGTATGAAAAGAAAATTTGGTGGTGTAAATAGAATCACCCTTAATTTTATATATTTTCTATTTTCTATATGCCTCCATTTATTTTCGAATTTACTATGAACATTTAGTTCGTGAATACCTGAAATAATAATTAAGTTTTCTTCCTCATCAAAGAACATGAAATTCCTTTAAATTTGAACTTTATATAATAAGCATTGGCCAATACTAAAATTGTAAAAAAAAAAGACATTAAATTTCTGTTAAAAAAAGAATGATTGATTAAAAAAAAAACAAAACAAAAACCCCATAACAGCACAAATGTGGTATGATCCAAACAGAAAAAGGTTGATTATAGGATCCTTAAGCTAAAATGCGTTGACTCAAGTACTTCATCCCTTATATTTGTCCTTTTGTTTTATTCAGACATCTCTTATATACTTGTCCAAGAATCTTAATAATTTATATTGACAAAATCAAGCAAAATAAAATTTAATTAAACAACATTATAACTCACCAACTGGGCTTTTAAGTTACATCCCTATAATAGCACAAATGTGGCAGTGACAAAATACATTTCAAGATATAGACCGCTATATTATCACTATATATGTTATAGATATGTAGGAAGATGAGGAAAAATTGCATAGTTTAGTGTCATTTTCCCCCCCTATCCCCGTTTGTTTTTCTGAAAGCGATTTTACCTCTATTTCTGATTAAATTATGAACTTTTACCTAAAAAAAAATCAAGAATTATAGCTACTTCATTAAATAAAACAGAGAACCATTTCTTTGTTCTGAAAATCAGCAAAATTCTCAGATAACATGTATTTAGTAAACTACATGGAAGGATCCATGTGTGGCTCCAACAACCTATCATTGCAGATACAATGTTACAATTGTCAAAATAGCAGAGCCAATTTCAATCAAATATCAAGAAATTTCCCACCTACATTCCTATACAAAAAATTCAGACTTTTCTTGATTAGTTGTAGCTTTCAACAGAAATCTTGGCTTGAGCTCCACCTTGAATGTATACAAAGGTGCATTCCGAATTAGGCTGGAGTGTTTTAAGCCATTCAGGAAGTTCATACGTATTCTTTGCTTGTGTTGGATTCAGCCCCCACAGTGATCCTGTTAACCCTTCAAACTGCAACTTCAATCCTTCAATAGGCTTCTGGGAGACATTCTTGATCACCACCTTGTGTCGATAATATTTCTCCATTCCAACAGTCCACGTGTTCGTTATGGAGTGAAAAAATTGAACAGGGACAGCTGCAAGAGATGATGCAGTTTTATTAGGATCATACAAAGTTTGTTACTTCAAGAAGTTGCCAAATTCAACTGTAGGATCATAACTATGATAAGTGATTTTGTGCTATAATTACTTTACCTGGTTTGGGGTGGGAAGCTGGTGCATATTGTGGAGATGAAACTGCAAGATTATAATTAGAATCCAATCATGTCAAATATGTTCTTGTGGAAGTCAAGAAAAAATATATATAATGCAACAGATTTGAGAACATGATTATAGACCTTGTGGTTTGTGGTAAGGACTGGAAGGCTTGGGTGACTCATGGCCATAAGAACCTGAAAATGAAGACAAAAAAGCTAATCAGACAACGAAAAAGGCTTGAATCTATGTAACAAGACTACTCAACATAAATAATTTTGATAATTTGATGTAGTTTTACCTCCAGAATTTGCAGAAAGAGTGTGCAATCTGGAAAAAACTCCAACAAGAGGGGCTGTTCCAGACAAAGTAGGCTCAGTTTGTTCATAAACAGACCTATCGTCTGTGAATTCATCGTTGGCATTGGGGCCTCCTACAAGGGCTCCATGTAGGACATTAGGATTGGCCTCGGTCCGTTTGTACCACGTCTCGAATCCCTCAACACATTCAACAGCAGAGTGGAGGATAGAAATGGAGGCAATAGAGGCACCTCTGTGGTGGACATGGATAGGATAGTTTTGGCCGTAGCCCACCAAGTAGCTCATGGATTTGGGATTCTTGCCAAGAATGTAGTCAGCCTGCATTTGCAGCCACCATTTTTGCAACATTTTAGGACAGGGCAATCAATGAAGAAAACAGAAAAAGAAACAAGATTAGTACTAGCTATATATGTGAACATTAATTACTTGTGATTTTGCAAAGTTGAGGACTTCTTGAGGCTGGATCTGGCCTTCTGGGCAATTGACAGTTTTCTTGGCCTTAGAGAGATAATCAGAGTAGACGGTGAGGAGGAACGATGCAGAGGCAGAATATTGCATATTGTTCCACTCACGTAGATAGAGAAGGCCACCTAGTATATGATCAAAATTGTAACTATTTTTTATCAGCAAATGCAGCAATTCATATACATTTGCAAAATGTTGAATTGAATTAGTTGTACTAAACTAACCAGGAGTCCTCTGCACATTGTATCCATCATTCTTTTGCATACAAGCGCATGTAAAATAGTCGGCTTTCGCCTGATACTGTTGTAGTGTGGATGTGTATTGCCCTGCAGCTCCATCCAGCAACACCTACACGTTGCAATGGTTTGCAGTTTCGTTGGATTAGTACGCTGGCCGTGTGTTTGGATGTTGTGATTAGATCAAAGTAGTTGATCTCATATATCAACATTATATTGTTTTTATTTTGATGAAAACTTTGATGTACCTTTGTAAGTAGGATCTGGACTCCTGCATACTTGTTGTCCCAAGAGAATTCTTTGACGGCCCAGCCAGTTCCACCGAAGGAGGCGCAGTTGTCAACAACATATTTCAAGTAATACTCTTCGTTTGTGGCTCTGTGCAGCCATGTTGCACCCCACAACAGTTCATCCTAAGGTAAAAAATGTGACAATAATAATTAAGGATTTGATAATTTTTTTGAAAAAGGAAATGGAATAGTATGTGGGGGAAGGAATGTGAGAGAAATAAACTCACATAGTAACCAGATGTTGTGTAGAATTGCTTGGCATTGTCAATTGAATCAGTAAACAAGCCCCTGAAGCTGTTTGCAAATGAGAAAATCTACAACACAAAAAGAAATAAATTTTAGTCTAAAGATGATAGGAGGAGAATTCATCAAGAAAGTTAGAAATAACAAAAGAAATTATATTTTAGTCTATTAATTAAGTGTAAAAATATTACTAACCTGTTTTGCATGCACTAGGAGAAGATTAGAGTAGGCGGAATCATAAGGCTTGAAAGCTAGAGAGGCGGCAGCTAAGGCGGCCGCAGTTTCTCCGGCAAGGTCTGATCCGGGATGCTCGGCGTCTAGCTTGTATGCTGTCCGAGACGTCGTCATGTCCTCGGCACGTTCCCAGCAATAGTGATCCGATGATCCATCTCCGACCTAAATTAAACATGATGAAAATTAACTATCGACATTCAGTACATGTGACGTGCATGACCGGTAAATTAATCTTAAACTTGCTAATCAAGACACAAATTTTACTATAGTTACTACCAAATTAAATAAATATCAAAGATATATGTAGTCGTGCCAATAACATTGACTATGTAACATTTCAAAATTATGTCACATAAATTGTTGACCTACTAATAGAATTTTCTTGATTGATATACCTGTCCCCATAGCACATTTGGTTGAGGATGGCACTTGATGAAATAATCAGTCCCCCATTTAATTGCTTCCAAAATGTGTCCCATTTGATTTAATTTTATGAAATCTTCCTGAAAATCAACAGCTGCCCACGACAACATTGTCACACTAAACGCCATTGGCAGACCAAACTTTACGTGGTCTCCTGCATCATAGTATCCTCCCACCAAGTTCACCTGTCCATGCAACAAATTTAAATTAATTAATTTCCTATTAAAATTAGCATCATATATAAACCTATATAGCTATAAAAAAAAATTGTATGTGAATATTACCCCTTGAGCATAACCGTCTCTAAGGCCTGAATCACTGCGCCAATTTACACGATGCGTTGAAGGTAGTTTACCCGATCTTTGCGCCTCGAAGAACAACAAAGTCTTGTCGAGGGCCGCCCCGTAGTCGAACGATGACTCCACTACAGTTGCCCCGATAGCAACTAGGCCAACTAAGAGGACTAAAATGGCGCGTAATTGTGTTAAGCTAATAACCATTTTTCTTGGTTTTGGCTTTGGGGAGTAGTGAGGTTGGGAGGAGGAGGAGTACTTGGTTGCTATGAAGGTTTTGTATGTCACGTCTATTTATATATTTTAGAGAGAGAGAGAGAGAGAGAGGGTAGGTAGAGAGACGATAGATTTGTATGGAATAAGAATAAGTGGGAGGAGAGCATGGGATGGTAGCCTCCACGTTCTTGAAAATGAGAAATAATTAAGTGGAAATCGATGCAAAAATTGAGCTTCCCACGTTGCGTTTGACGTTCTTAAATGTTAATAATTCAATGAATCGTCTGTGTTAGAATGATTAGGATGATTATGGGGCAACAAATATGATCAGATCCTCATTTCCACCCGGTATTTCATCTTGTATTAATGGAACTATTATATTTATTTCTTGTGTGTTTAAAAAATTACACCCTCCGTCCCATATTTATAGTCCACTTCCCATTTTCACACAGATTAAAAATATGTATTGGAAATATACAATTTACAATAATTATCCTATATTGCCCTTATTTTTTACTATATTAATTGCATTCATACTATATTAAATAGGGTTATATTTGTAAAAGAATATTTAAATACAATCCCAATTTAGAATAGGACTATAATTTTGGGACATCCCAAAAAAGAATAATGGACTATAATTATGGGACGGAGGGAGTAAATAATTATCCATTAAAAAAAATTAAATACATAGTATATCATAAATCTAATGATTGGACGGATCATATCAAATATGCCCTCCGTGTTACATTCTGTGTTTCATAACTAATTTTTTTTTAAATATATTTTTTAGTATAACTTAATTGGAGAAGGATGGATCCTAAATAAAAATAAATTAAATCATAATAAATTGAAAATAAAAAACTTTAAAGAATTAAAAAAATAGAAGTTTGGTACAAGAGATGTCATAGAGAATATCATATGATCTAATGTGATGATCGGAATATAAGATAAAATATCAAATTAAAATAGAGAATCCCATCCGATAAAATATGGCCTAATCGAGTAAAGTTTGAGCAGTATGGATAAGGATTATAAATTATATTACTTTTTTTTTTTATTTTTAAAGACTTCTGTTAAAACTTAGAATCCATCGAAAGTAATTTTTCAAAAAAAAAAAAAATCTATGAAGAGTATAAAATATAAGCGTGTGCATTTATGGTTTAATTTAGTAATTGTTCAGTTTTTTGCTAAGTCAAGTAAAAGAATCGGAGACTGCCGATTGAGAAAATTTTCGATTGAAAAATTAACTAATACTAGCATTTATTTCAACCATGCCATAAATTCGAACGTGTAATTTTTTGCACAATACGAAACGTATGTACTAATCTCATACTATTCCCCCAAAAAAAATCATTAATTGAATGTGAAGTTGCTAACTCTATTTCAAATTATATTTATTTTGATTCTCTCGTGTTTATCGGGTAATCATTGCATGTATATATCCTATGTCTCAATAAACAAAAATGATCATCATTATATTAATAAATTATATATGTGATGTGTATACAATATGACTTATAATATATACTTCTACTTTTCTGATTTTGAAGAAAATCATATTAAATAATTACAGCTTCCCAATTAATACTATTTATCTTCATCATTATCTCCGGTGCATGAACATTATATTCAATAAATTAACTTTTATATTTGTTTTCAAATATAATCAACTGAAGTTCATGAATTATACGAGTGAACTGAATGCACCATCAACAAGCCAAATAACACGGCATTCGAGTTTCACTATACACCGTTGCATTACACTCGTGCATTACATGACATTTATTACGTTACAACTAAATATTATTTATAAATATTATACCCGAATATTTTAATTTTATATATACATATATAGTGTCTGATTTTACAACATTTGTTTATCATAATTATTCATATACTAAATTATCAGAAGGTGTGGCTTCCCCTTAGATTAATTATATAGTTAAGCATATGAGATGTGTTAACTAGGAAGTCAACAAATATTCATGATCAGAGTAGTGGAATCATAGATATAATCATAACAATAAAATATCATTAGTCATCTGAGTAACAAGAAACATAGTGAGAATAATGGTATAGTTTCAAAACATGATCTCAACAGCCAACCTAGTTTCACATCCACCATCGACCTCTCAATTTCAACCTTAAAAACATTTGAAAAAGAGGGTGTGAGTACAATTGCACTCAGTGGGGGGGGGGGGGGGGTTATAAGAAAACTTTGAAAAACTTCAAAAATATCCAACATCAACTGGCAGCATATGGGAAGCAAAACGCAAAAGCCATTCCCATATCTACAAAACATTTTACTTTTTCTGGGCCTATATTGGCTCAAACTTGATGTCTGCTGCACCCCATAGAGGCATGCCTGAAAAACATTTGAAAAAGAGGGCGTGAGTACAATTGCACTCGGGGGGGTATAAGAAAACTCTGAAAAACTTCAAAAATATCCAACATCAACTGGCAGCATATGGGAAGCAAAACGCAAAAGCCATTCCCATATCTACAAAACATTTTACTTTTTCTGGGCCTATCTTGGCTCAAACTTGATGTCTACTGCACCCCATAGAGGCATGCCTTAGGATAAGAGATGGATTACCTCAAATATCCTACCGAATATGCGAGGGGATTACCAAACAGTGACTCCGAATATGCGAATGGGTTACCCATAGCAGTGACCCCCTAGTAATCAAGAAGACCACAACCTGATAACCCGAAGGTCACAACCCATAGATATGATACAACTTTAGTGACTTGAAAGACACAACATGATAATATAATATCACCGTTCCTTGAGCTCAATATTCTGCTTAATAATCATTCAATTCTTAACATTCAATCCTCAATTCTTAACATTCAATCCTCAACATTCAATCCTGCTAGCATGGATCATAGGCTAGAACGAATCATTTAGATCCAATTCCTCAATCAATACCATAGCCTCAATGCCTACAAGACATCATTCATCTAAATAACACATCTCCATCAACAATATCAATACCAAAGTTAATTTATGATCATGATAATCTATATCTCATATCAATCAGCTATATGATATCGCATCATGCTAGCATTCATTATATGACATGCTCAAGAGCTCAAACAACAATTCACATTATTAATTCCCATAGCATAACAATTTCATTGTACAGAGAATGATTAGACAGAGCATGAAAACATTTAATTGGATATTTCATCTTGTCCTAACATGCTTCTATAGCTCATTAGCTCAAATCATAGATGAGTATAGTGTTACCCACCTCGATCACACACCTGGAGGCAGAACAACGATCCAGAGTTCCTTCCCGGGTTCCTCTAGGGCTTAGCTTGTCCAACAAAAGTCAATTAACGACTTAGCGTTCTATATCGAATATCCTAGAGCCCAAAATAATTTAAACGGGATTCACACCTTTCTTGACTACAACCCAACTATAAATTGCACGACTTTAGAGACATCTACTCGACTCAAAGCATAAAGAGAATTTCAATAATTTATTAATTCGAGATTGACCGAGTCGAGAGGTTGGTAAAAGACTATACTCCGTCGTCTCCATCTTTTCTCGACATTTACCCAAAAATCCAACAAAGCTTAATACTCTTCCAAAAATTATGCAAAAAATGGAGGATGATCCCAGACATGCGAAAACTATATCACATTAATCTGGGAAATTTTCCGAGATCACAAACTTCCGATTAAAATTTAAATCGACGAGATAATCAATAATAAAATTCAACGAGGCTCTATACTTAATCAAAAATTACGAAATAAATAGAAAGACAATCCTTAGCATACAAAAATCACAGCATATGAGTTTGGAAATTTTCCGACAACTCATACTTCTAAAATAAAATTTAAACACTTTAATCACTTTAGACAAAAATTTAAATGACAGGATATTTTAAAATAAAATCCAACAACATGCTATTCCAATGTAAAATAATATTTCGGACAACTTTCTTGAACAAACTTTTTCGATTCGGGACCTGGAAAGGCCCTGAATCCTCAAAAAGTAGAATCTGATTGGTAACGGCATCTACGGCCGTTTTCCGGTCGTTCGACCCATTTCCGATCCCCGAATGATGATGACCTCAAAGACGAATGAAATACATAATTGAATACACAACATATCAAAAATTGAGCTCAAACAAACAAGGAATAGACAAAGACGAAGTTGTCAGAAGAAGGTGGTCGGCGTCGGCTTTCCGACGGGTTGCAGTGGCAACATAGCCACACCTATGCTGCCCGACAGCACCACTGGCTTCCCCGGCTTGGCCACTGACCAGACAGCAGCCCCTTTCCGTCGTCGATTCCCCTCGCCAGCACCTGTCGCCGCCGCCACCTCTCACTCTCTCGCCCTCTCTCTTTTCACTACCCATTCTCTCTTTCTCTATCTCTAAAATGGGGAGTGGGATGAAAATGAAGTGAGGGGAGAGCCCCTATTGATAGGGAACATTTTGAAATACCCGGTAGGAAATTTTGGGTATAAAATACTGATAAAGTGATTTCCGAATTCGATTTAAAGTTGCTCTATTTAATGGCTAGGTCCAAATTACCTCCAACATAAAATGTAAAAATACAGGAAGATTCGTTGGCTCAAGTACTATTGGACCAACCCGACTTGGGATGATAAGGAAGTCATCTGAAGAAAAATGAATAAAGATTTCCTTTTTTAAAAATAGATTTACTATTCATTTCGGATGCTAGATATCATTCCCGAGCGTTCGATTGACCTCTGATTGAAAATTCGTGAACGCGAACGGATTTCTTGGGTCGATTCTCATAAAATAGGCTTGACTAGACAAGTTTCGAATCAACAAGGAGGATTTCGTAAAATATTTAAAACATGAAAGACTAAAAATTTACTGTTCACACATTTACTTTATACATTTTTCAGCACCGGGACCTCAAATGACCTTGGATTCAAATTTCAATAGTACTGACACACTCCTCGGGTCAATATCTTTCAAACAAGACCAACATTGATTAACTTCTGATAAAAAATGAAAAATCTCAAAAAGACGATTTTCACAAAAAAGACTTCTAAAGTCGTGACTTACATCTGAATCAACTTAATTAAGCTCAAATTTTCTCTTAATAATTTCTAATTTTAATTAAGAATTTCTTAATCATATTCTGAAAATCCGAATTAATGTTACAACAACTATGCCACCATCTTTTTTGACCAAATCTAGACAACTCAATCTTAAAATTGAAGGGTGTGGATTAGTTCTTAGTTCTTACATTAGGATTGGTTCTCTCTAAAATCACTCCATATATATATATATATATATATATATATATATATAGGGGTGGGTTAAAATGAGAACCATACCCCTATGTAGGAACTAGGAACCATTTATATCCACAGATCTTGACAATTTGAATGGACAAGATTGATTTGGAATTTTAGGGGTTAAATTGCAAAATAATAATTTTGTACCAAATTTAAAACATAATAAGGGTACTATCGAGAAACCAAATCACCGTGTATCTAGAAAGTGGAAACAATTTTCATTCATTAATATCAAATAAGAAAACCTAGAAAACAAATCAGAAACCGCCTCCTACGTCTTCAATCTCTTGCCGCCTCGTCGCTGTCTACCGCCTCTCGTCGCTCCCGCTCGCGCACCGGCGGCCAGACCCCTGTCGACTGCACGCTCTCACCGCCGCCTACCGCCTGCACGCCATACGCCGCCCAGACGCCTCCCGCACTCCCTACGCCGGAAGACACAGCCAAACGCCGCCACCAGACGATGGACGTCGGTCCTACGACGCCCGCCCTTCGCCACCCACATCCCCACTTTATTCGAATTTTATGGGTATTCAAAAATTTTTGATTTTTTTGGTTATATTTCTGATATGCTTTTCGTAACTGTAGGCAAATGTTTTGGGTTTTCGTTTTTAATTAATTGTTATATTTATTGGTTTTGTTTTGTGGTGGTTTGATGTATTTAGCAAATTAATTAGATATGATTAGCAAATTATTAATGTATTATTAGCAGATTCGTAATTTATTCGAATTTCTAGAATTAATGTTGCTGGTGTCGGACTTTTTTTAATCATGTTTTGTGAATCCTTTTTATTTGAGTTTGTTTGTTTGTTATGCTGGATTTGGATATGAGTATTTGATTTTGATTCGTGAAGAAAATTTAAATTTATCAAAATTACTCTAGAAATAGCTAGAAACTTGAGTGATGGATCTTTTATCCACTGTAAAAGTGTAGAATGGATTTATTCACATCACTTTGATGAATTTTAAATTGCCGGATCTGAACTGTACAACTCTGGAGTCAGCGGTGAGAATTATAGCAGGCACTGGATCAAATATGTGGATTGAGTATTAGCAAATTAAATGTTTATGATTAGCAAATTAGATGGATATACTTAGCAAACATTTTTTATTTATTGATTCTGATCTGATTTGATTTGTATTGATACATTTAGCAAATAAGTAAGTTGTGATTAGCAAGTTAGTAATGTATATTTAGCAGATTAACTTGATAGGTTGTGGTTTTATGAATATTTGTTATTTATATCAAATTGAATTTGTTTATAGCATATTTATATTTAGTCTATAGCAAATTTTGAATGTATAGTTAACAAATTGAGAGGCTGGATGATTATATAGGTGAAAAGAAACCATTCAGTCTTGCGTTCTAGCAACTTAGTACGATATGATTAGCAAATGTTGCATCTGTGAAATTTTGCTACTGGGATTCGTGTTTTAGCAAATTGATGTTTTGTTTATAGCAAATTAATGATATAAGATTAGCAAATTATTATAACATAGTAGCACATTTGTAAGATGCTTTTATGCGTATTGGCTATTAATAGGAAATTGTGTTATTTATATCAAATTCTCATTATATTTGTAGCAGATTGGTATTGGGTTATAGCAATTTAGTAAAATAAGATTAGTAATATTTGCAAATGTAAATCTTCTTTTTAGCAAATTGATAATTTATTTATAGGGATTTGACATGTTGTTTATAGCAATTTGACATGTATTTATAGAAAATAATTTATTGTTTTGCAGCCATTAGCAAATTGAGAGGGTGGATGATTATAGAGGTGAAGAGAAATCGTTTTAGCAGATTAGTTAAGTAATACATAATTAGAAAAAATTAAGGATTTTGTTTATTGTGTAATCGTTTTATTCGTTGGTTTGGTTAGTGATACAAAATTAGCAAATTTGTGATATGTTTTTGTGTTGTATAATGTTTTTTTTAAAAATAATGTTATTTCATAAAAAAAGTTCATATTTTTCACATAAAAAATATTACCGATTTGATATTAACAAAAATATAATGTGCTAATTACAATTAAAAAGGTTGCTAAACGTCGTACACACGCGTTACTAACAGATTCTGCCCATATTCCCTACACATACAAAGATACATTAATGGATAATGTAATACTTGTATCTTGCATAATCAGACGATAACCGGCGTGATAATAATATAAGATGGAGTAAGAACTTGTGAAAAAAAATACGTTCTTATTTTACACACAACAATTCATGCCATTTTTTTTTCTTAATAACTTGAAAACTTCGACAACTAAATACGAAAAACATCTATCGTCTATCATAAATATGAAATGCTCATTCTCTGCAAACATCTCACTATCATGCAAAGCACATTGAAACTATTTTAAAAAAAAGAGACCATCCTATCATCAAAAAAATAAATCATATTTTCACATAAAATATTACCGATATGCTATTAACAAATCTATAATTTGCTAATTACGCATAAACAATTTGCTAAATGTCAGACATAGGCGTCCCTACCAGATTCCACCCATATCCCTACGCATACAAAGATACATTAACGGATAACACAATACCTGTATCTTGTATAATCAGACGATAACCGGCGTGATTATAGTATACAATTGAGTAAGAAACATTAACAGATGACACAATACCTGTATCTTGCATAATCAGACGACAACCGGCGTAATGCTAATATAAGATGGAGTAAGAAATTGTGAAAAAAAAAATCTTATTTTACTGGCATTTTAACTTTTTTTCTTTTTTTTTTTATAACTTGAAAACTTCCACAACCAAATACAAAAAAACATGTATCATCTATACTAAATATGAAATGCCCATTCTATGCAAACATCTCACTATCATGCAAAGCACATTGAAACCAATTAAAAAAAAAAATCAAATTTTCACATAAAAATATTACAGATTTGCTATTAATAACACTATAGTTTGCTAATTCTGAATAACAAATGTGCTAAACGTCAGACATACGCGTCCCTACCAGATTCTGCCCATACACCTACGCATACAAAGATACATTAACATATAACACAATACATGTATCTTACATAATCAGACGATAACCGGCGTGATGATAATATAAGATGGAGTAAGAACTTGTGAAAAAAAAAAAATTCTTAGTTTACACGCAACAATTCATGGCATTTTTACTTTTTTTTTAATTGCTTGAAAACTTCTACAACCAAGTATGAAAAAACATCTATCATCTATAATAAATATAAAATGCCCATTCTTTGAAAACATCTCACTATCATGCAAAGCACATTGAAACCAAATTAAAAACAAATTCGAGTTTTCACATAAAAATATGCCGAGTTGCTATTAACAACTCTAGAATTTGTTAATTCCACATAAAAAATTTGCTAAACGTCATACATACGCGTCCCTACCAGATTCCACCAATATCTCTACACCATTAATGGAGAACATAATACATGTATCTTCCATAATCAGACGAAACCTGCAGTGAGACCGACGAAATCC
Organism: Perilla frutescens; assembly: GCA_026008535.1. Classification (NCBI taxonomy): domain Eukaryota; kingdom Viridiplantae; phylum Streptophyta; class Magnoliopsida; order Lamiales; family Lamiaceae; genus Perilla; species Perilla frutescens. Next base: position 11,897,632 of record BRKX01000003.1, on the reverse strand, counting down.
AACGACTCCTTAAACCGTAACAGACCCAATCAATAAGAATTTTGAACAGATTTATGATTAATTAAAATATGAAACACCGATAGATACAACTCTGTAGAAAAAAGAGTTGAATCTATCGTCCAAAAAATAAAAAAAAAACGTCCAATCTAAAAAAAACCGCTCAATATAATCCCACTATATATGGAACAGATATATTTACTGCAGATAATTGATATCCAATACAATGACATATATACCCTTAACTTAATATAACTCTTAAGATATTGCACTTTTTACCCCATTTTTTTGAGATTCATCTGAGCCTTAGAAAATCATTGATCCAACGCTCCATATTGGTTCCTAGTTCCTACACAGGGTATTGGTTCTCATTTGATCTCTATACTATATATATATATATATATATATATATATATATATATCACATCAGGATTGATTCTCTCTAAAACCACTCCATATATATATACACACACGTGAGAGGGTTACAACTTACAAATATCTCAAAGACAATTGAATTGAATGACAATGAATGATGCATAATCAGAGCCTTTTACATTCAGAGTTATAATTAACCATTCCTTCCAAACAAATCAGAAGAAAAATCGGGACAATAGATTTGGCGGAACAATTGATATAGCATGTGGTTCATGGATGACTTGTAGTAAGTGTGAACTGAATTGTTTCTGAATTAGTATGTCTCTCACGATGCTCGATCGATACTATTATAGTTAATAATAATTTAAAAATTAAAAGCAGAACTCAATTATAATTGGATATAGATCAAATACACATATAGAGGTGTGCGAAACTATAACGTATAATAATATTCAATAAATTAAAAAAAATATATTCCCGTAGATATAAACAATAATTATCATAATTACTTAAATGAACAAATAACTTAATATCATCTTAGAGTAAATAAAAACTCAAGCGGTTTCAAAAAAAAAATCAAGCATATATAATATACAAAAATAGCACAAAATAAATTAATTGAGCACATATGATTTAAAGTGTTATATAAAACTTTGATCTACTTTATGTAGGTATATTATAAGTATATATATTATTAGTATATATTAGATAGATATGATAGTTAAGTTAATATTTTTTAGTTCATATTTTGATTTTAAGTTTTTTTTTTTTGAAAGACATGATTTATTGTTATATGATATGTGTGTAACATCTCAATATACTTCATTTTTATAATTATTAAATATTAAATAAATAATATATATATATATATTAAAAGTATAAACATATAGTAGTATGAAAAATGAATCGAGTTTCACAAGCAACATGATGTAATCGTAAAGGAAAAAGAAAAAAAGAAAAAAATAGTCACTTTGGAGAAAACAATTGAAATGTGCTGGTTGGAAGATTCGAATCTAAAATTCAAAAGAGAATATTAAAAATATAACAAAAGTCTCACATCTTAACATTATTTATCTATTTGAGAATGTTAAAGATATTGGTAAATTAAAAAAGGACAAAAAGTATATACTATTGTAATCTATATCTATATCTATATACTACTTCCGTTTCATAATGTTTGTTGTTTTGTTTTTTTTTATCTGGAATTAAGAATTAATTTCGTGGACAAATATACCCATCCCTTATATATGCCATAAAATCTAATTCATCTATATTTTCCTAAAAAATAACAATATTTTCTCTCTCCATATATTTTTCTCTCTTCATATATTATAGGTAAGTTAGAATCAAAAAATCTTGTAGGATTTGAGAGGGTTAAAATTGGGAGAGAAGATGCCAAATTATATAAAACAACAAACATTTTGAAACTAAAAAAAAAAACCTTAAACAACAAACATTATGAAACGGAGGTAGTATTATATAAAAACAGAATAGTGGAGACAATTTTGACAATTCATGTTTTATTACATTTTCAAAAAAAAAAAAATGAAATTATTCGATCTATGTATCTATTCAAGAGCGGATGCGCCTGCATTTTTTGAAGGGAAAAAAACCAGCCCTTGCATCGGTTGAAGAGAGAGATGCGACACATCACGCTTTTGTTGAAGAATTGGGTCACAAAAAAAATCTATAAAATCCATTTTAGCGGAAGATTAAACGAATATTCACGGAAGAACAGTGCAATTGTGGACACAAAGAAAGATATAAGCAATCATCTTTTTTTCTTGCGTTTTGTTGTATTTGCTTGCTAATTGTAGTGTTGTTGTTTTTTTCCCTCTTGATCAAATAGTGGTTATGTGGACGTGCATGCAGGGATTTGCAATAATAAGAGCAGGGGCCCTGTTGGTTGGCATGACAGCCGCAGTTGAGGCCTGGCCGTCTAGAAAATTGACAGGGAAGGGCTCCCAATGCTATCAACATTTTCCTCCATTTAATTTGTGTATTTTCCCTCCTTTCGGTGATGTTCGATTACTATTGGATTACAGTGATGTTGATTTTTCATCATGTACGAAGCCATGTATTAATATGTTCATTGGATTCTGGAGGAACTACTTCGTTAGGAATGGGGAATTGCTGCGATTCTCTTGAATAGCCTGGATTCTCCCGTCGAGTGTAACAATCCACTTCTACGTCATCTAAATTATTTAAATTAATTGATTGCTTTAAAATCAAGTTTTATTTTATTTGATAATGTTCGATAGAATTACTTGGACTTGATAGAATCCAAAACTGCGCCCCTAGTATTAGAAATATTTGAAAATTAATATTTGAATTTTAAAAATTTACCTTTGAGCCTTATAATATTTTGGGAGTCTTGTTTAGATAAAATTTATTACTTTTTATTTATTCATTTTAATTTTGAAGCCATCGAATATTAAAAAAAATGATATATTAAAAAAAATGAAAAAAAATGACTAGGATAATGATTATTGCTGCTTCTTTTATTAGTAACTAAACACGTAGCCCATTGCAACCAATATACGTGTCCTTCTCTTGTTAACCTAATCCTATGAGTTCACATTTCCACATTTTAATATAAAAAGAGATGTCTTACCTACACTACTCCAAGCTCTGCATCCAGAATTCATTTAGAATTAAAATTTCACAGCAAATTCACCAATTTTATTAGGATTTAACTGCAGCAAAATTCGATCCTTTTGGGTAAGTTTATTTTCAATTCAATCCCCTGTATTTGCTGTATACAATTACACACCATCAATCTCATCATATTTTCCAAATTTCCATTAACCAAAAATCATGAATTTATGTATCTGCACACCACCAACTCATACCTCATAATACACCAATACAATACCAAAATAAGAACTGCCGTCAAATTGATTTCTCGAGCCCAATTTCAACACATCATATTCCAATCAAATTCCTTCATATTCACACGTGAATTTCATACTGTAAGTGTCAGAATTTAGAACTATAAATTGTAGAATTCCATAAAAATAAATAGAAAATTATGAAAACAGAAGAAAAGAGAGGAAGAAGTCTAGGCTGGGTCTTGGTGAGTTGGCGTGTGAATCAGCGAGTCGAGGTAAAGTGGTGTTGGATCTACTGATACCTGGAGTCGGGCTGAGCAGCGGTCAGCTGAGTTTGGAGTCGAGTCGAGACAAGGGGGCTGTCAGGGTTGTGAGTCGAGTTGAGTCAGGATGGTGTCGGGTCTGCCGAGAGATGAAGTCGAGTCGGGCAAGGGAGCTTGGCCTGGGCCGCGGTGGTTCTTGGTTGTGTCGGTTGGCGGCGGGCAGTGGCGGGCTCGCCGGAGTCGAGAAGAATAGTGTAGGGTGAGGGGGAGAGAAGATGAGAAGAAATTGAAATTTAGGAATTAGGCAAGCATATCAAATTTGGGTGATTTCTGTTTTGTTAACAGTCGAGAGAGAGAGAGAGAGAGAGAGAGAGAGAGAGAGAGAGAGAGAGAGAGAGAGAGAGAGAGAGAGAGAGAGAGAGAGAGAGAGAGAGAGAGAGAGAGAGAGAGAAGGGTGAGATGAAATTTAATTTAGGGATTGTGATTTCTAATTTGCTCTATCGTGATTTTAGTAAAAGAAGAGAAATGATCTTTTTGCAAAATATACAAAGTCTAATAAATGACTTCTATTACCAAATATTACATATTAGTACATTCTAATTTTATTTAGAAATTGCTTTTTGGTTCATGAATTATTTAAATATGATTAGCCCAAAAAGTTTGTCTAAATTTTCTATTAAGCCTCGAACTTCATAAACCAATTATTTTGGCGCACAAATCTTGGATTTTCAGATTTAATAAAATTAAAATTGGCTCAAATTATTTAATTAAAATTATTTATATTTTGATACTAGGTGCGGCGCAATTAGCACACTCGTCCACTTTGTGATTATCTGCTCAATTTTACGTGCTCATTATTCTCAGGTAGGTAAAATTATTATCTACGAAATAAAAGTATATGATATATGCTTTTTCAGACAGAAATATTTTTAATCCAACTTGAATTATCGTGGATGGAATATGGATAACGTTTTATACGCATCAGACCAGAATAGTGTTTCATATGCATAGAAGCGTTTTATACGCACCAGAATATGTCATGTGCACAGTTCAAGATGTAATCTAGAATCAGAAGAAGAGTACCCTAAATCCATTATTCCTGCGATTTATTTCAGTTGGATAAATAGAAAGAAATGTTCATAATCTCCCACCACTGAGTACGTTTTAAGATTGCTCACCCCACATTTTTAAATGTTTCAGGTCAATAAGCTTGGAGCGGCGTAAAGGAAACGGGGGTTGACTTCTTTTAGACCTTTTTGTTATTTAACTTGACTTTTAGACTTGCTGCCTAGAATAAATTATTTTAAACTTGATATTTCGTGTTCGTTTAGTGTTTTTGGACTAACTTAAATTCGTAGTTGAATATTAAGGTTTTATCAATGTTTTGAGTGTCAATTTTATATTTTAGAACTTATGAATTACTTTTTGAAATGCACTGGAGTATATTGAAGTTTATGAAACGTAGATATTTTGATCTAAGTATATATTTCTAAAAAGTATATATTGTGCTATATTTTTTTCCTACTTGGGATTTCTAGCACAATTATTTTAGAAAAAGGAAAAAGAAAAAGAAAAAAACTCCAACTATTATTATTATTAATCATTTTTCATTTTAAAAAAAAAATAGAAATAATAACATTTTAAATTATAGAATTTAGGGTGTTACATTTAGTGGTATCAGAGCGGGTCTACCTTCCTGTAGACTCAATTGTGTTTGAAAGAATTTATTTTGTTTGATTTTATGATACACCACCCATTTCTTCCACGCGCTCCTGCTCCAAGGTACTTTGCTTGATTTATTCTTGATTTATTTATTTTGCGAATTTGTTTAATGTGGTGAGCATTAAGAAGATTGTGAATATTATGTGAACAATGAGAAATGTTGAGAAGTGATTTATGCAATTAAATTTTATTATGTTTCAATGTTGGATGAATGAAAGAGAAATTATTTTGGTCCTCGAAATTTCAAATGAAGATAGAAGCTACTTCCACGGATATTTCCCTAATTAGACACAAGTAATTTAGAGAACCTCGCCCTAGACATTAGAATTCCTGCAGGAATGACATTAGGAACTAATAGGATTGTTAAAGACGTTATATTTACCTTTGGAAGGAAATGACTTGTGGCTACTTGTGTTTTTGAAATGCGAGAATTCAATTTAATCTTGGGAATAAACTGGTTTAGCAGAAGTTTTGTGACAGCACGTTGTCATGATTGAACAGTAATATTTTAGAAACTAAATGGGGAAGAGTTTATCTTCCATATAGCTAAGTTAAATGGAAATAGAAATCATATCGGCAATGAAAGTGGTAAAGATATTGAAGTTGACAAGAGTTCTTGGTGAATATTATCGATACAACGCCAACAGAATCGACATGTTTCGCAGTTGTGTTTCCTAAAGAGATATCTCGATTTCTACCGAATAGATAAGTAGAGTTCATGATTGCCTTAATTACAGAATCACATCAGTGTTTGAGGTACCACTGGAATTACAAGAGTGAAATGTTCAACTTTATTAGACAAGTGGTATATTCAATTGAGCATTTCGCCATGCGAAGCTCCGATTCCGTTTGTGAAGAAGAAAGACGGTAATATAAGGATGTATATAAATTATTGAGATCTAAATCATCTCACAATGAAGAATAAATACCCCTTGCTGAGAATTGAGGATTTATTCGATCAACTTAGACGAGCAGTTATGTTCTCAAAGATAGATCTGATATCAGGATATCATCAGTTGAATGTAAAGAAAGATGATATTCCTAAGACAACCTCTAGGACGATATATGATCATTGCGGAGTTTGAAGTAATGTCTTTTGGGTTGCTTAATGCACCAGACACGTTCATAATTCTAATGAACTTAGTATTTCATCCCAACTTAGATCATTTTGTCATTGCATGACATTTTGGGATAAAAAGTAACATGCGACACTTGAGAGTTGTGTTGGAAACTATAAGGAAAGAAAAATCGTATACTAAGTTCAAGAAGTGTGAGTTTTGGCCGGATTAGGTATCATTTCTTGAACATGTACTGACCATTGAAGGTAATGAGATAAATTCGACAAAGGTAGAAGCTGTTAGCAACTGGAGTCATCTACCCAACATGGGAGATGTAAGGAATTTTTCTAAGATTGGTAAGATGATACCATAGATTTATCGAAGGGTTCTTCAGAACCATTTACCGACACAAAAGCGGTACATTTTAAGTGGACAAAAACATACGAGTAGAGTTTTTAGAAACTGAAATGAATACCGGTAACGACCCCAGTATTGACCATCCATGATGGGTCTAAGGAATTCATGATTTATAGTGATACATCAAAACAAGGATTATGATGTGTCTTAATACAACAGGGAAATGTGGTTGCTTATGCTTCCAGACAATTGAAGTCTTATGAGTTAAATTATCCCACTTATGATTTAGAATTGGCCATTATTGTGCATGCATTGAAGATTTGGAGACATTATCTCTATGGAGTTAAGTGTGCGATTTATACGGATCATAAACATCTTAAATACTTCTTCGCTCAGAAGGAATTGAATATGAAAAAATAAAAAAAAAGTTGGTTGGAACTAGTTAAAGACTATGACTGCACGATCATGTATCACTCCATAAAAGCCAATGTTGTAGCTGATGCACTTAGTCGAAAAAAAGTGAATCTATCTAAGAGGATTACACAACAAGAAGAGTTGATTAAGGATTGTGAGAAGCTAAATCTCGAAGTAGTGGTCACGCCAGAAGAAGTAATAATGTTATAATTACAGCATTAGTAGTTCAACCAATGCTACGAGATAGAATTGGAGTCGCACAAAGAAAAGATGGTTTTCTAGAAAAGTTGCGAGCAAGAGAAGTATCGGATGATTATAAAGGATTCACGATATCATCAGATGGGACTTTACTTATTAAGGGAAGAATTTGTATACCGAACAACAAAATAATGAAAGAAATATTGGATGAGGCACATCGAATGCTTTACACGACACAACCAGGAAGTACTAAAATGTAATGAGATTTAAAAAGAAATTTCTGGTGGTATGACATGAAGAGGTCAATTGCAAAATATATTGCACGACGTTTAGTTTGTCAATAAGTAAAGATAGAATACCAGAGACTGTCAGGATTATTAAATCCTTTGGAAATACCTGAATAAGAGCATATCACTATGAACTTTATGTTACGACTTCCCAACACTGAAGAACAATGATGCAATATGGATAATAGTTGATCGATTGAAAAAATGAGCTCACTTTTTACTTGTAAGAGTGACATTCACCATGTGTCAGTTCACTCAATTATATATTCGAGAAGTAGTCTGACTGCGTGGAGACCCAATGTCCATAATATCAAATGGAAATCCCCGTCTCATAATAGGATTTCGGAAGATCTTACACGCATTTTAAGCACAAAGTTAAAAGTTCTCAATAGCATATTATCCTCAAACTGATGGTCAATCAGAAATTAGTATACAGATGTTGGAAGATATGCTACAGACTTGCGTCATGGATTTAAACAGTAGCAGCTGTGAGGTGCACTTACAATTTGTAGAGTTTGCTTATAACAAATAGTTCTCACTCTAGGATTAGCATGACTCCATAAGAGACGTTATATGAATGAAAGTGTAGATCAACTGCGTATTAGGATGAAGTTAGAGAGAAAATATTTTTTTTTTAGATACTGAAATTATTGAAAGAACGGTGAAAGCGGTGAAAATGATTCGAGACACCGTTAAAGTTGATCAAAATCGTATGCTAACAAAAGAAGAAAAGATCTTCATTTTGAAGTAGATGACAGTGTTTTGGAAGACTGCTCCAATGAAATGAATATTAAAGTTTGAAAGAAAGGGAAAGTTGAGATCTTGTTTTATCATGCCTTTTGAACTTTTTAGAACAAATTGGTGATGTGGCGTATCGTCTAGCTCTACCACTCAGATTTTCATTGGTGCATGATGTAATTCAGGATGTATTTGTATGAATAAAGTCACACCATCAACCATGAGAAAATACATCGCAACATATATTTGATCTATGAAGTGGAAAATATCGTCATTCTCGATAGAAAGGCACGCGAGCTAAGAAATCGATAGGTTTCGCTATTAGAATACAGTAGAATAGCGACAGGGGAAGGAAGAAGCAATTTGGGAATGTGAGAATAATATCCTAGCTAAGTAACCAACCTTACAAAAACCTGATAAAATTTCGAGGAGGAATTTTTTTTAAGTGGGTAGGATTGTAACAACCCATTTCTACATGATCTAAATTATTTAAATTAATTGATTGCTTTAAAATCAAGTTTTATTTTATTTGATAATGTTCGATAGAATTACTTGGACTTGATAGAATCCGAAATTGCGCCCCTAGTATTAGAAATATTTGAAAATTAATATTTGAATTTTAAAAATTTACCTTTGAGCCTTATAATATTTTGGGAGTCTTGTTTAGATAAAATTTATTACTTTTTATTTATTCATTTTAATTTTGAAGCCATTGAATATTAAAAAAATTATATATTAAAAAAATAAAAAAAAATGACTAGGATAATGATTATTGCTGCTTCTTTTATTAGTAACTAAACACATAGCCCATTGCAACCAATACACGTGCCCTTCTCTTGTTAACCAAATCCTATGAGTTCACATTTCCACATTTTAATATAAAAAGAGATATCTTACCTACACTACTCCAAGCTCTGCATCCAGAATTCATTTAGAATTAAAATTTCACAGCAAATTCACCAATTTTATTAGGATTTAACTGCAGCAAAATTTGATCCTTTTGGGTAAGTTTATTTTCAATTCAATCCCCTGTATTTGTTGTATACAATTACACACCATCAATCTCATCATATTTTCCAAATTTCCATTAACCAAAAATCATGAATTTATGTATCCGCACACCACCAACTCATACCTCATAATACACCAATACAATACCAAAATAAGAACTGCCATAAAATTGATTTCTCGAGCCCAATTTCAACACATCATATTCCAATCAAATTCCTTCATATTCACATGTGAATTTCATACTGTAAGTGTCAGAATTTAGAACTATAAATTGTAGAATTCCATAAAAATAAATAGAAAATTATGAAAACAGAAGAAAAGAGAGGAAGAAGTCTAGGCTGGGTCTTGGTGAGTTGGCGTGTGAATCAGTGAGTCGAGGTAAGGTGGTGTTGGATCTGCTAATATCTGGAGTCGGGCTGAGCAGCGGTCAGCTGAGTTTGGAGTCGAGTCGAGGCAAGGGGGCTGTCGGGGTTGTGAGTTGAGTTGAGTCAGGATGGTGTCGGGTCTGCCGAGAGATGAAGTCGAGTCGAGCAAGGGAGCTTGGCCTGGGCCGCGGTGGTTCTTGGTTGTGTCGGTTGTCGACGGGCAGTGGCGGGCTCGCCGGAGTCGAGAAGAATAGTGTAGGGTGAGGGGGAGAGAAGATGAGAAGAAATTGAAATTTAGGAATTAGGCAAGCATATCAAATTTGGGTGATTTCTGTTTTGTTCACAGTCGAGAGAGAGAGAGAGAGTGTGTGAAAGATGGGTGAGATGAAATTTAATTTAGGGATTGTGATTTCTAATTTGCTCTATCGTGATTTTAGTAAAAGAAGAGAAATGATCTTTTTGCAAAATATACAAAGTCTAATAAATGACTTCTATTACCAAATATTACATATTAGTACGTTCTAATTTTATTTAGAAATTGCTTTTTGGTTCATGAATTATTTAAATATGATTAGCCCAAAAAGTTTGTCTAAATTTTCTATTAAGCCTAGAACTTCATAAACCAATTATTTTGGTGCACATATCTTGGATTTTCAGATTTAATAAAATTAAAATTGGCTCAAATTATTTAACTAAAATTATTTATATTTTGATACTAGGTGCGGCGCAATTAGCACACTCGTCCACTTTGTGATTATCTGCTCAATTTTACGTGCTCATTATTCTCAGATGGGTAAAATTATTATCTACGAAATAAAAGTATATGATATATGCTTTTCAGACAGAAATGTTTTTAATCCAACTTGAATTATCGTGGATGGAATATGGATAGCGTTTTATAGGCATCAGATCAAAATAGCGTTTCATACGTATAGAAGCGTTTTATACGCACCAGAAAGTATATATTGTACTATATTTCTGAAAGTATATATTGTGCTATATTTTTTTTGATACGCATAGAAGCATTTTTTGATGCGTTTTCATACGCATAGAAGCGTTTTGATCTAAGTATATATTTCTGAAAGTATATATTGTGCTATATTTTTTTTTCCTGCTTGGGATTTCTAGCACAATTATTTTAGAAAATGGAAAAAAAAAAGAAAAAAACTCCAACTATTATTATTGTTAATCATTTTCAATTTTTTTAAAAAAATAGAAAGAATAACATTTTAAATTATAGAATTTAGGGTTTTACATCGAGAGTCATTTTGAAAGTCTTTCCTAAACTCTTCCGACTTATAACACTCCTTCCCAAAATAAATATGTGAATTACTCTAATCGTATAGGAAGCATGTGTTGATTATAGGATGATGTTGATGTTTAGTGACCCGAATTTATTTGGGTTGAGCTCGAGAGGCTCGCAATGTGACAAACTTGGATTTTTTCAAACGTAGTCGGGGCTTGAGGGATTGGCCTGGGAGGCCCAATCCCATATATATACATATATATATATATATATCCAGTTCGTCTAGGGTTTTGAGTTGGTTGATTATTGAACATCTTTGTACCCATTTTTTGACTCATAGTGAAATTCTCCTCTGCCCGTGGTTTTTCCCGTCTTGGGTTTTCCACGTAAATCTTTGTGTTGTTTTGTTTCTTCATATTTGTTGCTTTCTTGTCATAATTCTACAACAAATGCTTTGAAATGATTTTTGAAAATTCCAAATATAGAGAAAATGAGTCCCAAAGTTGACTCGATTCTATTCTTAAAATCATGTTGTCCTCTAAATCTTCTCGATCACATATCTTGTTCCTCGTGATGAGATATTTTCATAAGTATTTTTCATTTTTCATTTGGACGTTTATTAAATCTTGTCTTTCCTAATTATTGAAATACCGTATTCTCATCCCTAAAGTAAAATTCTACTGCTTTATATTTAACTCCGAAACTGGTTTCGTCTTTGATTGGGAGTCACAAATCTTTTCATAATCGTGTGGTCATCAATTTCATTAAAAACAGAGTTTGTTTGACCTTCTAATAAAATTTTATTCGTTCTCTATTTCAACTCAATACAATATATTAAAATACATCACAAATTGATTGCCACCACTCATGCTTACCTTGCTCCAAGTGTCACCATGCATTGCTCTATGTGTCATCATGCATGACAAGGGTGCTCCATGTGTCACCATTTTTTCCAGTTAGTTTCATGCATGTCCTACACATGTTCATCATAGTTATTAGCGGAATCAAACAAAGGGAATGAGCAAGAGCCCAACTTTCTCCATTAGCTTTTCTCTTCCTCTCCCATCAGCAGCAACCTTTCATTTTCTTCTAATTTTGACCCTCAAACCTTAACCAAAAATTATGAAATTTTACAGAGATATTTTCACTTTGATGTAGATGATGATAGCCTAAGAAATCGTCCAATTTGGTTCCCATATGGTTGATAACAAAGGCAAACATTACACTAGTTTCTGTTTTCCGCCATAGTTGCAACAATAATTTTCTTCTGTATATTTCAACCTTTAAATCTCCACCAACATAGCTGAAATTTGGATATAATGTTCCTTTCTTCACGTAGTTGATGTTAGCTACTGGAATCACTCGATTTGGTATCCGGAAAGTCAGAAACAATGACATGTAAAATTGGGGTTTCTAGCTGTAAGTTTTATGATGAGTGTAGCAATCGTATTTTACCATTTTCATCCCTTAAATATCATCCATAAATTCTAAAATTTGAGTATGTTTCTCCTATAATTATGTAGATGATTTTAGGCTCAAGAATTTCTCAATTCGGAATTCTAAAGCTCCTAAATGAAGCTCAACTAGTTTCTTGGTGGTTGAATTTCCGTAACTCACCAAACCCATTTCCGATATCTTTTTCCGTAGATCCAGCCATTATCTTTCTATGAGATCTACATCATTATAAACGTCACTCTTCAAGATTTCCAGAATAGGACTCAATTGTTGATATGATATCGTTTGGTCTATCAAAAATACGTCGCAAATTGACACATCAAATCTGCCGCAGAAATTATTGTGTTGCGAGTGCAACTTCGGAGGCTATTTCTCGTCATTCCCTCCATTGCATGGACTTGATTTTTGGTATGTAGCAACTCTTCTTTGCAGTCTTTCAATCCCTTCTGTCTAATCTAAGATCAGACATCATTTCATCCTTCAAATCCCAGCTGTAAGTTTCCCGAAAACCACACTTTTTTCTGGCAGATTTCATCTATGTTGAAGATGCTATATTCCTTGCTCATTTTCAGCTGTTGTATCCATTATATTATTGAACAATTTGTTCCATTAAAATCTTTATTTTTCATACTATGAGTATCGAGCTCGATCGAGACCCAAATTTTTTGTTGATTAATCTGTTCGGGTGTACAGTCACAGTTTCCTTTTCGGCCGATTTCTAGCCAGGGTGATCGGAATTTATCTCTGACTCCTTCTGGCCAATTGTAGGTCCTTTTGTAACGGACGCGTGGCCACTGACCGAGTCTAAATTAGGTTTGAATTGTATTTCCTATGATTTTTTGAAATTTCTGCCCTGTTTTAAGTTGTTCCATTTTACATCGAATTTGTTTTCAAGTTAATTGAAGAGTATCGTAAGAACCTATTATCTATTATTGTTGGGTTTAAAACCCCGAGTATTGTGCATGTCTAGTCGAAGTAAAATTAATAAAACTCCAATTAAATTAAAGCGAATATTAGATTAATTCTGAAAATAGTTATTGATCTTGAAGCAAGAATTGATCCTTGTAGAATTTGTGTAACTTACGAGGGAGGTGGAGGATTGAATCTCGAGATGGTTAGAGCAGCTGAGCCCTAGGGAAACTCGGGAAGGAACTCCGAACCGTTGCCCCGTCCCCAGGACCTTGATCAAGTTTGTATCCTTGGTAGTTGGTTTGTATCTATAAGGTGGGCTATACTATCTTTGCAAATTGTATCCTTTGAGTTATTAAGCTCTGTTTTGTTAAAACTGCATATGTGACTATCTGTGTTAAATATTTATGTACTAATGTATGTTGTCGGAGTCTCATAAATCAACGATGTGTCAATGTAAGTAGCTACAATATTGCATGCATTATTTGTCATGCCCTATTCCTTGTCGAAAAACTAAAATGAAATACTCATTGGTTATACTCATGAACTTTACGCGTTGGTGATGTAGAGGGGTTGCGGACAGTGACTGGTTATATTCTTAAGCGCTTCACGATAAAATGTTTTGGTGAACTTAAGTTGCTTCCAACTTTAAAACCTCCTAAGCTTCACTCTCTGCATGGATATAGATAGATCACTTTTGAAAAATGATTAGCATAACTTAATTGTGAAAACTTTCTCATTGAGTGCATTAGTTTCAGCCCAAATCTTTTCAAACATTGTTCAGATCAGTAGGCTGGAGCGTGGATGTGACGATGCTGAGAAATGAGCTTTTGTTATTTATGTATTTCCCCGTTGTCTCTTTTTGTTAAGTATTCTGTTAAGAATTTGAGCTTGCGTACTTATGATATTCTTTTGCTAAATGCTAGAGACTCTGATCTTGATATTATGGACAAGTATATGTCATTATAAAGCATGTTTGGTTGTTCTGAGTCTTCTGTTGAGGTTTTATTAATTTAATTACCCCATTTCTTTCATGCTTCTTAATTCCAACCCCCGTGACATCTATTTCTACGATCTTTCGGGATCAGAATGCTACACGACTGAATATGATAAAGCCTATAAAACAACGAGCTACTATCATGTCTTCATTATAGATTAAGATGTTCTTCGAACTTGATGCACAAATAGATAGAATAGCAGCAAATAACATCTTTCTAGCCTGCATATTCGTGGAACAAAATCAAAATCCAACCACACAGAAATGGATGGTACAAAGTCCTCCAGCTTTTCATACTTTTGGAGAACTTCCAACTATCAAAGAGACGAAAAGTTTTGTGAAGTAAAATGTAGTGATTATGGAGCTTGCGATTGTTTGTTTTTTTTGTGTTATAATATTCAACTTTTCTTACAGGCAAATGGATATATACAACCTTTACTGGGGACCTTGAAAAAAAACTCGAGTAAATACGACGAACAAAATGAAACTACATTCCAGTTTGGTGTGAAGTTGTAAGACAGTCGGAAAAAACTTGGAAACAGATCAGGGATCTGAAACTCACCAATTTAGTGCTCTTACACTTTCCATGTGGATGCAAATTTGAATTTTTAATGACTGGATAGCCTTCGTCAAAGACGATTTTGATCGGTTTAACCCTCCATTATGCCAGTGTATGTAATTTGAGGAGTTTGTCTGCGCCTTCAATTACTATTCTACCCTGCATTAGCAAACATTTTTATTTAATAAATGACTCGAGAAAATTTCATTTCTACTTGGGGTTAGTCTTTTCTCTTTAGAATTTTTAATGAAGTCAAGAACAAAATTTCCTTTATTTTTCTTGATTGCTACTTGTTGATGTATATACTATGTAGTAATTACTGATTTGGGTTTTCTTAGTATTTTTCAGATTTTATTATTTTAGGTTGAAACTGGAAGTTGCAATCTGCTACTGATGGATTGTTTCTATTTTTCTTATTTCATTTTTATCCTTTTAATGTTTGCAATACTTCATACAAAAGTGAATCTGTACAGCGCTCTTATCAGGGGACAGGATGAGGTAGCTGCAGCTATAGTAAAATTAGTTGGGGTTGAAGATAAATTAGTTTGTCAATGGTTCTTTAACACCGCAACATAAATCTTGTGTTATTTCAAATCTACAAGCACCAACTTGCCTATCGTGTTGCTATAGTAATTATTTGTTTGTCTTTTGATAGTTTATGCAAACACATATTATAACACATTGTAGTTTTGTATGTAATTGTTTTAATAGGCGATAAAGAATACAAAATATTAAATTTTCTAAAGGATATCCTAATGACTTAGGAAAAAATGCTTCAGTTTCTTGGTCATATATAAAGAAAATGATATAATGGTTACATGACCAATTCCATTATACAATGGAAATAGTTTGGCTTGAAATACTTATTTATATGTTTTGTGATTAGATTTTTCATTTCGTGTGTGCTATGATCTCTGTGATTTTATTTATTTATTTATTTTGTGGGCTCAGGAGCGAACAAAAATGTTTTAGCTTCCACTAATTTTTTTTTTCTAATATTGCTTCAGAATTTTTAATGAAGTCAAGAACAAAATTTCCTTTAATTTTTCTTGATTGCTACCTGTTGATGTATATAATGTATAGTAATTACTAATTTGGGGTTTCTTAGTAGTTTTCAGATTTTATTATTTTAGGTTGAAACTAGAAGTTGCAATCTGCTGCTTATGGATTGTTTCTATATTTCTTATTTCATTTTTATCCTTTTAATGTTTGCAATGCTTCATACAAAAGTGAATCTGTATAGCGCTCTTATCAGGGGACAAGATGAGGTAGCTACAGTTATAGTGTAGCGACCCGATTTATTTTAAATAGCTACATTATTTCCCTAAAAATATTTTAATTATTTTTTTTACGTGATATTAATTGATTAAGTCTAATAAATCACGCCTAAGTAATTTATTTTCTTTCAAGCATGAATTCATTTTAGTATATAGTAATTTCATAGCATGAGCATGCATTCAATTTTGTGCCTAATTGGTTGCATTTTATTTTATCCTAAGTTTTTCTCCAGCCCATTTATTTATTTCGGAGCCCAGACCCTTCTTTTATTTTTTTTCCAAGCCCAAGTATTGAGGCCCAAATTCTAGATGTTTCAATTCTTCTTCCTCTTCTTGTTCGGATATCTTTGCCTACGAAATTATCATTCCAAAATCTTAAAGTTTATCAGCTCTATCATTTTGTTGAAACAGATAACCACGTAATCTCATATTCTATTCAAACTCTAACTCTAATCTATCATTATAAATAGAGCTATTATCTCTATTATTCTCTCACGCCAAAGATTTGAAAGAAAAAAAAGAGAACTGAGAGAAGAACGTTTTTTTCAAGCTTTTGATTTCGAAAGGTATAAAATTTCCGTTTGCTGCATGATTTTCTTTTCGAACTGCGTTGTAGGAAGGTGATAGAAATCTATCATCTTGGTTCTCTGTAAAAAAGAAGAGAAGTCTGTTTTATTTTTTCTCTCAGCTGTTCCAAGATCTGGGGGGAGGGTTTAATGTGTTATTGAAAGAACCATAAATGAAGTGGGGGCCGCAAGAAAGAGTTATATGGCATGTGTGACAAATTGCTTTCTTTATGCTTTTATTTTTTTTGGACTTTGTGTGCATGTGTTTTATATGTATATATATGTTATGCGTGTATGTATAATGTGCATATAGCTAGGGTAATTAATGTTAGTCACACACACACACACATTTCACTTTTATACTTTGCTCACTTTATGTGTGTGTATATATATATATATATATTATACATATATTAGGTGTGGTACATGTGTATATATATATATATTTAATATATGTGATTGATGTAATATACTGATATACATATATATATGTGTATAATATATATATATATATATGTTATAAGAATTGTAATTAATTGATATATATATATATATATATATATGTCTATACAGGGAAGGGATCAAATGAGAACCCTTCCCCTAGGTGGGAACTATGAACCAATCATATCCCTTCATTGGTTCAATCTGGACGGCTCAGATTAAGTGAATGGGGCGGTGGCATAATTATAATATTTGGCAAGTTTGATGAAGGGGGGCAATATAGTAATTCAGATCTTCAACTTTCCTTCTTCAGATTTTTTCTCCTTTTCTCTCCCTCTCTCGCTGATTTACGTCGCTCTTCTTCTTCTTCTTCTTCTTCTTCTTCTTCTTCTTCTTCCCTTTTGATTTCTCATTATTTTTCAGCATCTGCTTTCTTTTTATCGCGATGATTCGATCCTGTGATTCGTAGAGTTCATCGACGGTGCTGTTTTTGTATGGTGACTCCATGTATGTGTTTTTTTTCAATTTATTTTAGCAATTTGGTATGTCGATTTGTTTCTCATTTCTTCTCGTGATTTTTATTTCTCATCTTATTTTAATTTATGGCTTCATCGTTTTGTTACGAAGATTCGATATTTTTAATTGATTTGATCTTTGTCGTTCAAATCTGGGTTGTATCATTTTTTTTTTTTTAGAAAAATATCAGTTATTTTCTAATTGTTAGGAATTTTAGGGTTTAGTATATACGAGAATATGCAGAATATGTATTAATTTGATCTGTTTATTTGTTTTAGCATGTTAATGTATTCGTTTTAGCCTATCATCACATATGTTTTAGCCTATTAATGTAGTCGTTTTAGCCTGTCGTCACATATGTTTTAGCATGATAACATGCTGGTTTAATGTTATTTATACTGCTCTCTGTGAAACATGCCATACAAACCATGCTTTGCTTTTTTTTTTCTTTTGTGCGTGTGTGTTTTTTTGTGACTCGGCTACACAATGTTATAGATACCATGTAAATATTAGAATACTTTGGTGCTAAAATGCATGTTGCATGATGCTAGAATGGTACATACCTAATGCTAAAAATCAATTTGTGTGTCTAAACATCTCTTGATGTGATTGTATTATTATTTTACCTTGTTCAGTTTATAATTTTTTGATTTTAATGTGTCAGCTTCTTTTGTTTGAAGTGATCATAGTAAGATTACTCACACGGTGATATGGAGGGTTCTACTTCACATAGCAAGACGATGATGTTTGAGCAATTCTACGGTTTACGTGTCCCTTTTGAAGTTGTTGTTCATCTACCTATTCCAGTTAAAACAAAAGATAACGACAGTCGTTTGATATCTAAGAAGAAGGCAACAAAGAGAAAGGAGAACAAGCCACTCAGAATATGCAGCAATTGCTACAAGTTGTTAGATCATGATGCTAGGAACTGTCCAGCTTGATGTTATTATAGCGATTGTGCATAGTTTAATATCATGTTTTACCATGCTTGTGAATTGTTTTCAACACATTCATTTTTAAGAATATATATGATTTTTAATAAAAGTGTTTATGACATTTTCTTTGCAGTAATTATATTACTATTAAGTTTTATTAACCACGGTTACTGTTTAGAATATGATGCTAAAATAACAGAAGCATGAGGTTAAATATCTTGTCAGATTCCCACTGCATATTTTGTTTATTAGAAGTTGCTAAAATGAGAAACGCATGAGGCTAAAATGATTGAAGTAGGAGGTTAAATTTGATGTGACATTTTCCACTAGGATTCACCGTTCCCAATTAGGGTTTATTACGTTCCAATTAGGGCTCATATGATCCCAACTAGTAATTCTGAGATTCCCAGTAGGGATTCACTGTCCCCATAAATGGTGTATTGTGTTTCATTGCAATGAAATCACCATTCCATATTTTGTTTATCAACACATGCTAAAATGAGAATCATATGAGGCTAAAATGATCGAAGTAGGAGGCTAAAATTGATGTGACATTTTCTACTAGGGTCCACCGTTCCCAATTAGGGTTTATTACATCCCGATTAGGGCTCATCTGATTCCAACTAGTAATTATGAGATTCACATTAGGGTTCACTGTCCCCAAATAGGGTGTATTGCGTTTCATTCCAATAAAATCATCGTTCCATTTTTTTTATCAACACATGCTAAAATGAGAAATGCATGAGGCTAAAATGAGTGAAGTAGGAGGCTAAAATTGAATATGGGCAGTTTCTGAGTTTAGTAATTAGGGTTTATTACGTTCCGATTAGGGCTCATCTGATCCCGACTAGTAATTATGAGATTCACATTAGGGTTCACTGTCCCCAAATAGGGTGTATTATGTTTCATTCCAATGAAATCATTGTTCCATTTTTGTTTATCAACACATGCTAAAATGAGAAATGCATGAGGCTAAAATGAGTGAAGTAGGAGGCTAAAATTAAATCTGGGCAGTTTCTTAGTTCAGTAATTAGGATTTATTACGTTCCGATTAGGGCTCATTTGATCCCAACTAGTAATTATGAGATTCACATTAGGGTTCACTGTCCCCAAATAGGGTGTATTGCGTTTCATTCCAATGAAATCACCGTTCCATTTTTGTTTATCAACACATGCTAAAATGAGAAATGCATGAAGCTAAAATGAGTGAAGTAGGAGGCTAAAATTGAATCTGGGCAGTTTCTGAGTTCAGTTTTTCGCGAAAAATAGGCTAATGTTGACAGAATTTTTTTTTCCGATTTTGCCCTTAATGAGACGCGCGAATTGAAGATTTTTGCGATAATTACAAAAATGCCATCGAAAATCTGGATGGATCTGGGGCGTTGATTTTGCAGGATGGACGGATAGAATGGGTTTCCGATTCTCACCTAGCGACCGGTTCTCACCAGATCCCATCCCTGTCTATACATATATATAAATTTATGTAAATAGTATATGCATGTGTTTGTGTGTAGTGATAAAGTTTTGGTGCATGATTTCTTTATATATATATATATGTAATGTGTATATAAGTGTATGGTTAATATATGGAAAAGAGAATTTTATTGCTATGTGTGTTTATGTATTGAGCATGCATCATAGATTAGTCTCATGCATAATTTAATTATCTCATGTTATGCACTGCATTAATTTATGATAAATAATTTATAGAAAGCGCGTAGGACTTAATTAATTCATATTCGAGGTGGGGTTTTATGTGATTCTGTCCCGATTATTCTCTCTATATTTTATTATCGAGTTATGTAATGACACATCACAGTATGGGCCTTCGGGGTAAATGAGACAGGGCCTTCGGGCTAAATAAGATAGGGCTTACGGGCTACACAGCATGGGCCGACGGGCTATATGGTTTGGTCTACGGACTGAACACCTTTATTATTCTCACCTACTCGTTTAATTTTATATAGCTTGAATAATTGGACACTCTCCACTGAGTTTAAAGTACTCACCCCAAAACTTTCCTTTTCAGATGGAGGCTCAGGTGATGCGTAGCGGACAAGATGTGATGATGGTGGTCAAGCATGATTAAGATTTAATTTATTTTTGACTTTATTTTATGTAATAAATGTCGAGTTATGCTTTGAAACTTCCGCTGTATTTCAAGTAAAATATTCTATTTATTGAAAAGCATGGATAACGTGCATTTTTCTATTAAAGTGAAATTGGGGCGTTACAGAGTGGTATCAGAGAATGTCTACATTCCTGCATACTTTTAAAAAATGCAAGTAAGTAATGACCATCATCACATCCGCCGCATCGCTCCGAGAAGAGGTAAAAGTTACAGTTATGATTTCATGTCAAGTTTATGATTATATGAAAAGTATTTTTTATGATGAAATATTTTTATTGTCCTCGAGATTTACCCTAAGGATGGTGTTGTTAGATGCTTAGAAGAAGGTTGACTTCTAGAACACGCAAAAGGGTTTCTGTTAGTACTCGAGACATGTCCCAAGCGAAGAGATTATGGCAGGATTTTATGCGGCGCAAGAGGATGAGAGAAGTATGAGTAGAGAGATATTTGGTAGGGTTTCTAAGAATGTGGAGAGTAATTAAGCGTGAAGGAGGTGAACTCAAGCCAGTTGAAGTTGCTCAAAAGGTGTTGAAGATCATTCCAACAACTCTCAAGCTTACAGCGGAAAATTTTTATGAAGAACTCTTAGATTATTCCCCGGAAATAGGAGTAACACTCAATTTTGTGAAGTTCATATGTGGTATTTTATCAGATTGGGGACAAGGGCATTATTAGCTATAGATGGAGCATATCTAAGATTTATTTATTTTGTTCCCCAGTACTAAGTACTTGCTAAGCAGAGTTAGATTAATAAAATTAGTTACCTTTAATTTTCATTAAAATACTTAATCTTTGTGCTATGGTCGACAATAGGAATCATGCCACCAAAGAAGAATAAGCAACCAATCCAAGAGGAAACGAGGAAACAGAGTTAATGAACAATTTTAACGACAATGAGAATGGGGGGAATAACAACAACGACATGGATGCATTTTCACCAGTTAGGACCGCCTAAGTTGAAAGGAACTGGAGGGCCTCTTACAACAGAAGAGTAGATTCGGGAACTGGAGTGAATCTTCGATTACTTGGGATGCTCAGACACCCAAAGAGTTACCTGTGCAGTGTTCCAGTTGACGGAGGATGCGAGTCATTGGTGGGAGGCAGTGAAGATCAGCATGAGCCCAGAGCAGCAGGACAGCTTGACCTGGACCATTTTCAAAAGAATGGTCATGGAGAATTATTTTCCAAAGGCGTTCCGCAAGCAAAAGGAAAAAGAGTTAATGAATATAGAGCAAGGCAACATGACAATTCTGGAGTATGAGCAGAAATTCAACCAGCTAGCCCATTATGCTCCTCACTTAGTGGATACAGATGAAAAGAAGGCCTGGCGATTTGAAGATGGATTGCGTCCTGAAATTGGAGCACACCTATCTGCGCTCAATCTCACCACTTACTCAGAAATGGTGCAACGAGCTCGGACGGTGTCAACTCATTTGAACTTGGACAAGCTAGCCTCAAGACCTCCAAGAAATGGTGGAAAAAGACGATGGGAGGATCATGACAACCAAGATAAAGATCGAAGTTTCTAACCTGAGAAGAAGCCGAATGTTACTGGATGAGAGACGCCTGGAGTGATATCTCGATATCCTCAATGCCAGAAATGTCACAAATACCATCTAGGAGAGTGTAAGTTAGGGACACAAGCTTGCTTCAAATGCCACAAATAGGGACATAGAGCCTGGGATTGTCCGTTGCATCAAGATAGGAACGCTGGAAAAGGAGAAAACACCGAGAGAGGAAACATTAAAGGAGGTGGAAATACCGAAAGAAGAGAAAATTCTAGAGCTTTTGCGATGAATGGCGATGAGTGAAAGAAAGAAGGATATCAACGCATTAGATTTCTAGTTTATTTTCGTAGCTATTTTGGTTTTATTTTTAATTTTTAACAAACGTATGAGAACGCAAAGAAGTTTTTTTAGTTGGAATAAAGTTTTGCATTACTTTGGTAAAGATAGATCTACGTAGCATAAGTCGGTAACAATTCGTTAAAGACCCGTAATCAAGTACGAATAGATTGAAGACACAAAGCACGTGGGATCTTTAGTAAAGGTGGCGCAAAATCGATGTTCCAAGATGGCCAAATCGCAATGCAGTTTTTGATGCCGCTTCAATTTTTGAGAAATATTTCAGTGTCCGAATAACATAGTTAACTTAGAGCCTGGCAAGACTATGATCAATTAGAGAAATCCTTAGAGTAGAGAAACATAGCAAGTCTTATGTTTTATGTGCCAGTTAGTTAGATCGCAGAACTTAAATTAGAATTCATAGGGGATGGACATACCATTAGTGAGATTATGCAAGACCAATGATAGATCTTATGTTAAGATACCTTTGAGTACTAAGATCAAGTAAGTAATTTTGAGGACGAAATTTTTTTAAGCAGAGAGGGATGTAGCGACCCGATTTATTTTAAATAGCTACATTCTTTCCCTAAAAATATTTTAATCATTTTTTTACATGATATTAATTGATTAAGTCTAATAAGTCGCGCCTAAGTAATTTATTTTCTTTCAAGCATGAATTCATTTTAGTATATAGTAATTTCATAGCATGATCATGCATTTAATTTTGTGCATAATTGGTTGCATTTTATTTTATCTTAAGTTTTTTCTCCAGCCCATTTATTTATTTCGGAGCGCAGACCCTTCTTTTATTTTTTTTCCCAAGCCCAAGTATTGAGGCCCAAATTCTAGATGTTTCAATTCTTCTTCCTCTTCTTGTTCGGATATCTTTACCTACGAAATTATCATTCCAAAATCTTGAAGTTTATCATCTCTATCATTTTGTTGAAATAGATAACCACGTAATCTCATATCCTATTCAAATTCTAACTCTAATCTATCATTATAAATAGAGCTATTATCTCTATTATTCTCTCACGCCCAAGATTTGAAAGAAAAAAAAAAGAGAACTGATAGAAGAACGTTTTTTTTTCAAGCTTTTTATTTCGAAAGGTATGAAGTTTCCGTTTGCTGCATGATTTTCTTTTCGAACTGCGCTGTAGGAAGGCAATAGAAATCTATCATCTTGGTTCTCTGTAAAAAAAAAAGAGAAGTCTGTTTTTATTTTTTCTCTCGGCTGTTTCAAGATCTGGGGAGAAGAGTTTAATGTGTTATTGAAAGAACCATAAATGAAGTGGGGGCCGCAAGAAAGAGTTGTATGGCATGTGTGACAAATTGCTTTCTTTATGCTTTTATTTTTTTTGGACTTTGTGTGCATGTGTTTGATATGTATATATATGTTATGCGTGTATGTATAATGTGGATATAGCTAGGGTAATTAATGCTAGTCACACACACATGTCACTTTCATACTTTGCTCACTTTATGTGTATATCTATATCTATCTATCTATATATATATATATATATATATATTAGGTGTGGTACGTGTGTGTGTGTGTATATTTAATATATGTGATTGATGTAATATACATATATATGTGTATAATATATATATATATATGTGTGTGTGTGTTATAAGAATTGTAATGAATTGATATATATATATATATGTCTATACGTATATATAAATTTATGTAAATAGTATATGCATGTGTTTGTGTGTAGTGATAAAGTTTTGGTGCATGATTTCTTTATACGTGTGTGTGTGTGTGTGTGTGTGTGGTTAATATATGGAAAAGAGGATTTTATTGCTATGTGTGTTTATGTATTGAGCATGCATCATAGGTTAGTCTCATGCATAATTTAATTATCTCATGTTATGCACTGTATTAATTTATGATAAGTAATTTATAGGAAGCGCGCAGGACTTAATTAATTTATATCCGAGTCAAGGTGAAGGTCAAGGTGGGGTTTTATGTGATTCTGTCCTGATTATTCTCTCTATATTTTATTATCAAGTTAAATGAGACAGGGCTTCGGGCTAAATAAGACAGGGCCCACGGGCTACACAACATGGGCCGACGGGCTATATGGTTTGGTCTACGGACTGAACACCTTTATTATTCTCACCTACTCGTTTAATTTTATATAGCTTGAATAATTAGACACTCCCCACTGAGTTTAAAGTACTCACCCCAAAACTTTCCTTTTCAGATGGAGGCTCGGGTGATGCGTAGCGGACAAGATGTGATGATGGTGGTCAAGTGGTCAAGCATGATTAAGATTTAATTTATTTTTGGCTTTATTTTATGTAATAAATGTCGAGTTATGCTTTGAAACTTCCGCTGTATTTCAAGTAAATATTTTATTTAATGAAAAGTATGGATAATGTGCCTTTTTCTATTAAAGTGAAATTGAGGCGTTACATATAGCAAAATTAGTTAGGGTTGAAGATAAATTAGTTTGTCAATGGTTCTTTAACACCGCAACATAAATCTTGTGTTATTTCAAATCTACAAGCACCAACTTGCCTATCGTGTTGCTATAGTAATTATTTGTTTGTCTTTTGATAGTTTATGCAAATGCATATTATAACACATTTTAGTTTTGTATGTAATTGTTTTAATAGGCGATAAAGAATACAAAATATTAAATTTTCTAAAGGATATCCTAATGACTTAGGAAAAAATGCTTCAGTTTCTTGGTCATATATACAGAAAATGATATAATGGTTACATGACCAATTTCATTATACAATGGAAATAGTTTGGCTTGAAATACGCATTTATATGTTTTGTGATTAGATTTTTCATTTCGTGTGTACTATATCTCTATAAATTTGTTTTTTTGTGGGCTCCGGAGCGAACAAAAATGTTTTAGCTTCCACTATTTTTTTTTTCTAATATTGCTTCAGAATATTTGATTTTGTGTTTGGTGTGCTGATTTGTAAGTCATGTGTTAAGGCTGAAACAAAAATAACCATGTACAGATGTTTGGTCTTTCTTTTAATCTGATCCAAAGTGTTTTTCTGTTATATATATATATATATATATTCTGATTTTTCAAAATTTGGATTTGAGTTTATAATGGAGATATAAAATAATTCTTTTAGTTGCTTAGATTACTGTTGGGATATATATATATATATATATATATATATATTTATTTATTTTCTCATTTTTTGAATTTGGATTTGAATTTATAATGGAGATATATACAATAATTCTTTTAGTTGCTTAGATTATTGTTGGGGGTGTATGCGGAGTAAGAAAAATTCAGTCCTTCGAGAAGACTCATGACAAGCAGTTTCATTTATATGTAGGGTTTAATCTAAAATTTTTAGCATATATCATTTTTTTCTTGAATATATTTTGAATTTATTGTGAAATTCCCACTGCCCATGAAGGGTGGTTTGATCCCGTCACTGTTTCAATGGATGAGAATTTCAGAAAAATGTGCCCATTCATCCTGTCACTGTTTCATTGGATGAAAGAAAAGAAAGAACTATTACCGAGTAGATGAATGAATGTTTGATTAAATTTGTACATACAAAAACTGGATTTTAACTCCCAAACATGTGCTTTGTGATGTTAAAAATACAAATATTAATAGTGATATTATATTGAATTGGGAGGATTTCTTTTGGAAAATCATGCATCATGTCAGTGAGTGTTCTTTCATTTCGAAACAAGAACATAATATATAATAGGATTATAGGAGCATTATGCTCTCCGTTTACATGTTATTTAAACTTATTATTTCCTAATTAAGCTTGAAACTTAAAACTTGAAGCTAGGTTATGCTTAAAGGCTTTTTCATATTTTATAATGCATTTTTTTTCTTTTATTTTATGATTTCTGGAATATGAATATGATTTATTATAAACCCGAAAGAATGATATAAAATCATTTCTTCAATTTATTAGTAAATATTCCAATATAATATATATACACATTATTTATTAGAACATATTCTCATTATGTATGGTAATGTATTATTATACTAACAATATCGAATTCAAAAACTATTGCATAGCTTCTTTTATTCAAAGATATATCAAAATACGTACTACAATATTTTCTTATGTTCTTAGCTTCTTATAATAAGTACAATAAATAATAAAATATTAGTATCCTAGTAAAAATATAAAAATATAAAAAATTAAAAAGAAATCGTCGACAGCAGGGTTCGAACCTGCGCGGGCGAAGCCCAACAGATTTCAAGTCTGTCTCCTTAACCACTCGGACATATCGACTGATTGATGCTTGATTGTTCCTAAATTATCTAAAATATTTAAAATCTAATTAGGGGGTTTTCTAGGGTTTATGTCTTCGTCTTTGTTGCTGTGGCGCTGCGAATCAAGAAAGAAATTATATTAGGACCTTCAAAATCACACCAATCTTCTAGAAAAGAAATCCTAAATAAGGCTAGGATGCTATACATAATAGGATTAGGGTTAGGGGATGAGAAAGACATCACATTGAGAGGGCTTGAAGCAATCAAGAAATGCAGTAAATTTTATATGGAGGCCTACACTTCTCTCCTCTCCTTTGGCATCACGTCTGATGGCCTCTCCAAACTAGTGGGTCTTACTTCCTTTCTTAATTTTTCATTCTTTTTTTTTTTTTTTAAATTCCTTCTAAGTTTGTAATAAAGGTTGGATCTTTGTGAATATTTGTAGGAAGATGTTTATGGGAAACCGATGATTGTTGCAGAAAGGGAAATCAGAAATGGTGGAGGAGAAGGCAGGTGAAATGCTGTTAGAAGCTCAGGTTTCTGACGTGGCATTTCTGGTCGGTGGAGACCCTTTCGGGTATTCATTTATTTATTCTTCTTTTTCCCTCCATTTTTGCAATTTTTTGATTGTTAGGTATAGACTTATTGGATGGTTTCTAGTTATATCTAAAAGCAAGATAGTCCTTAAAAATAGTAAAACTAATTTTTTCCTGCTTAAATCACATTAGCATAAATGGAATTCTAAATATAAAATTGAAATAATAATTAAAACTAAAATCTTAATATAATATATATGAAATTATCATTAATGCTAAGTAATAATCAAGCCATTAAATCTTCAATTTTTTTTTTCTTATTATTGTGTTGTTGAATGTTTGTTTTAGTATTTGAGAATCATTTTTTTTTTGTTACAAAGTAGAATACATCTAAAGAAAAATATTGTGATAGTAATGAATCAAATATACTTTTGATGTCTTGATATAAATTGAAGAAATATCTCAATTAGTTTATCTTATACGAATCCTCATTAAGGACCCACATCACACAAAGGAATCCATGACTTAATTTTCTCATTTCATTATCAAAAGGTTGGTGTTGATTTATAATCATAAAAATAGCATACTACATCCATTAATATTTAACCATACACTGCATACATATATTGCTTTATTATTACTTTATAAAATATCATATATTGTTTTATTTTGAAGAAACTATTGAATCATTTTGCAATCCATCAAATATTTTTTCAAGAAGTCTTTATACATAAGTGGCCGAATTTTCACATTACAAGAAAAAAAGAGTGTATTGATATTGTTGGCAATATTAATGCTAATTGTATTTACACTTTCTGATTGAATATTTGCAATCTGTTGTATATTTGTATATATTTTTTATGTGTGATTGATTGTGTTAACAATTTATTATGGGTTGAGTCACAAAATGTGTGGTGTGTAGTGAGATGGCTGATGGAAACTTTTGGAATGAGGAAAGATGTGTTTATTAGCATAATATTTTTTTTCTTAATCTAACAATCTTCATCGATCTTTATGTATAGTTGAGCGACAAATTTGGTTTGAGAACATTTTTATCGATTAAATAGTAAATTACAATAAGATATGTATGTTCTCATTTCTTACAACAATATATAATTTTCACCTGAACCAAAACACACACATATATATATATATATATATATATATATATATATATATATATATAAATGAGTTAATTGCAAATCATGATTAAAATTAGTTTTGGAATCTAATGCATGTGTTTAAAAAATAGTTGAAACTAATTGTTTTTTTTTAGTTTGATATTTTTTTAGTTGTTATTAATAGGATCGAACTCAAGAAATGGGAGGAAATCCATGCATATACTACCTACTAAATTTATTTTTTAAAAAAATTAAGGGCGCATATGCAATTAAGTTAATTGAAAATTTTATTAGAATATAAATAGACATGCAAACACGTATAAAAACAATGACATGTGCAAGTTGTGACTAATATTAGTAGTGATAATGTAAATTGGAATTAGGACTGTAAATGAACAGAGCCGTTCGCGAGCTATTCGGAGTTTGACACGAAAAAAGCTCGTTCGAAATTCGTTCATTTTCTAAATGAGCCGAGCTCGAGCCTTGAATCAAGCTCGATAAAATTATCGAGCCGAGCTCTAACAGAGTAGTATTCGGCTCGGCCAACTCGTGAACATGTTCGAGCTCGAACTTAATCGATGATTAAGTTCTAGAAGACCTAAATTATTTGGATAATTATTCAATACTTATATTTTTCATATATTTATAGGTGTTAATTGTATTTTTTTTAAGATTTAAGATGATCAAGACAATAATGGGAGCAATTTCAAAATGTTCGAAATATATATATATATATATATATATATATATATATATATATACTAGGACCCCTTTTTTTCGTTTTGTCATGACCCCCAAAACGTGAGGATCGGCCCTTATATTTAGTATACCAAGCTTCAAAAAAAAAAATCCTCAACAACCAGCCAATGTAGAGGCTCATTTCAAAAGAACAATGTCCATTGTATTAATTAGCAACCATGACTGATAATTCACTCCATTTCGAACTCAAAACAACATGCAAGAGTTTATCCAATGTAGTATGCAGCTAACTTAACACATTTCCTAAATGAATTGTATAAATAAAAAAAAAAGTAACCCAAACTTAAAAGTTCCAAATATTATAGACTAATAACTCAGGGGACCGGGACTTCATTAAAACCATATGAAAAATTCAGTGTGGGAAAAACCATAATGGGAAATCAAAGCAAAGTAGCATGACAAATAATAAAGCATTCATCTTGAATTTCTCTTTACATAAAATTAATAGTTCCAAAACCAAATCTACCATTTCTCCCAATCGAGCCATCAACTTAACTTCTCTCAACACGGGTTTCCACATAAACACAATGATAAACAAAAATTCTCTAAAAGACAATCAATAAATTACCCAATTAAATTACTATAAGTACAAAAAATACCCCAATTATATATAAAATTAATTTAAAAAAATAAACAAGAATCAAAATACATGATTTAAAAGGCTTTTGTTTGATAGTTTCAATCATTGAAAATCTAAATCGATAGTTTTTATCTTTTAAACTTTGATCTAATACTTAACCTATCTTTCGGACTCTAATTGATAGAACTTCTATAAAGATTATGTTTCTTATATTGTACATATATTTCAAAGTAAATACACAAAATTATACTTATAAGTTATCTATGTATGTAAAAATAAAATGAATTTATTAAAGCTACTTAAAAAAAACTGATGATTTAATATTGAGTGAGTATTTTCTACGAAGTTATTCATATAGTTTTTTATAATGGGTTTTTAAATTAGTTTTAAATATATTGTTTTATATTAGTTTTTGTATATTATATTTTCAAGCAGTATGCTGATCCAATTTTTCCTTTTGTTGAAATTATTGTGCATATTACTAGAATATTATAGAATTGAAAATTTGAAAGAAAATTCTTGAAAGATGATAATGTGTATTTGTGAAATTGTATGAAAAAAGAAAAAATTATAAATGATTAATAAAAAGTATACGATACAATATAACTCAATAAAATAAAAACACAATTCATAACATTTGTTAATATGTATACAAGATTGTGAATATTTAATCTCCCAACTTATTAGAGTATTAAATTTTAAATTTATTTAATATTACAAATTATCATAAAAATTATTAAAAGTACATTATTTTTTCCTAAAAATCAACAACGTTATTCAAACTACCAACCTCTGTTTAATATTTTGTAATTATGTAAGATAATGTTGCAAGGAGATACTTGGATTAGCTCAAAATTGTAACTGCATGCATCTAACGTTGCGACTATTTTGTCCAAAAAATTACAAATTTTAACTTCAATTCATTTTAATTGAACATTGGCTAATATATATAGATAACGCATAATCTATTATCATTGTTATGATTATGATAATTTAGACTTGAGATTGAAGCAAGAATACCTCCTAATAAAGCGCTCTATGGTCACATATTTGGATCTCTTCTCTTCCTCTAGGCAATTATCCCATTTTGTTTTGCATTTCATTCATCTCAGACAATCTATCGGCACCTTTAATTTTCTTTCCTCCCCCTCCCCTCCAACCCTCTCTTTCTCTCTGTGCGCAATTTTCTCTCTCCCATTTCGCTCCTTGCAGATGGGAGATTCTTCAAAGTCACAAACATCAAACTTCTACAGCATTCTGGGAATTCCAAAGTCTGCATCCCTCTCAGATATTTGTAAAGCATACAAATCTCTGGTCATGAAATGGCATCCCGACAGAAATCCCTCCAACAAAACCGAAGCGCAAGCCAAATTTTGTTCCATTAATGAAGCCTACAGGGTATGCATGAATCTCACCACCTCCTTAGCTAGCTAAAACAATATTCCTTATTTTTTTTTTTGTATTAATTTCATGAAGATCGAAAATATATGCATGTATGAATCTATTTTCAGACCCTTAGCCTGAAGAAAAGAGAAGAAGATAGCCTGAAGAAGAGAGAAGAAGGCAGCATTAATAATAATGCAAGCAATGGGGAGCGTAAGCCAAAACACAAGAAGAAGAAGTCACACGACTATGAGAAAGGCAGCAATCTGCATATTTCCCAACCAACGTTGGTTTCACGTACCATGAGCCGGAAAAGCCCTCTAACAAGCCCCAAGTTGTCGGACAGTTCGAGGAGAGGAAACATACCAGCTCCCCCTCCCGTTGATTTATATAACACACCAACACCAACACCAACAGCCACGGCGGAGGAAGTCCCTCTCTCAAAAGTAGCAAGCCGAAGATGCACCACCCCGATTTTCTTTTCACAATCTGCAGCTCGGGTTAAACCACCCCCCATTCGGAGGAAAATAGAATGCACCCTTGAGGAGTTGTGCCTTGGATGTGTCAAGAAGATCAAGATCACAAGAGATGCCATCTCAACTTCAGGGTATTCGACTTTCTTCCTCCTCCAAAAATTCATCACATTAATTAACATGCATGAAATAACAACTTCAATGGATTAATTAAATGGAATAAGTAAAAAAGAAAACGTGAAAATCAACTTGTTTACTCTGTTTTTAGTGCTTTTCTTTTTACTGTATTTTTGTGCTGTTTTTTCTTAATGCTTTTAAATGTTGTTCTTATCATAGCACTAAAATACAATAAGAAAAACACTAAAATTACTTTAGAAAAAGCTGATTTTCATGTTTATACACGAAACACAAACCCCATTATAACCATTGTATAACAAAAAAAGGCATATATATAAAGTAAAGATATTGCAATTAATTATTTCATTGCATATATATAGGTTAATTGTTGAAGAGGAAGAGATACTGATAATTCAAGTGCAGCCGGGATGGAAAAAGGGGACGAAGATCACATTTGAAGGGAAGGGAGACGAAAGACCGGGGACTCTCCCGGCTGACATAATATTTTCCATTGATGAGAAAATTCATCCTTTATTCAAACGAGACGGGAATGATCTGGAGCTCGGGGTGGAGGTCCCTCTGGTTCAGGCTCTCACTGGGTGCACCACTCCAATCCCTCTCTTAGGAGGAGGCCAAATGACATTGACGATAAATGACATCATATATCCCGGATTCGAGAAGGTCGTGCCTGGACAAGGCATGCCTATTTCCAGACATGGTAGCAGAGGAGACCTCAGACTCAGGTTCTTGGTTGAGTTTCCACCTGAATTGAGCCAGGATCAACGAGCCGAGATAGTTAGCATTTTAGAACAATCTTCTTCATCATTGGACTAATTTGCAGATAGATTCTTTTTTTCATTTCTTTTTAATTCCTATCGATCGCTGATTAAAAGGGTACTATATATATTTTGAATGAAGAGAGATTGAAATAGTCAGCCATTTTAGTTTCGGGTGATAGGTGTTGTATAATGGTGTATATAGTTTTATACATGCGGCATCCGAGAATTGAAAGAATTCTTTTCCTATTGAAGAAATGGAAAAATTTGCATTGCCTAATGATCTTTAAGGCTTACAACGTAACTAAAAGGGACAATATAATTAATCAGTCAATGCATAGGCAAATCCACAGTGCAAGAGGGGTCTTCTTCACTTACCTTTTGTTAAAGTAAAACGTAAACAGAAATTTGAGATATTTGTGATGAGAAAATTTTGCTATTTCATTGATAAGGACCAGTTACAATCTACTGCTAAGTACAAGTATTTATAGAGCTGAATAAGATCTAACTACTAACTAACTAACTCCTGAAAATGAGGAGCCGCTGCCACGTGGAAGAATCTCCAACTAAATCATAACTGCCATGCTCTTTAACCCTAACCGCCATGCAGCTCATTGATGAGTGCTTAAATAGCACTCATTTGGACTCATTTGCACTTATCTTTGAGTGCTTTTGCTCTATGTTTAAGTCTATATGTTTGTAAATTTGTTGTTTTTCGTTAATGTTGTTTAAAGTGGCCAATACAGGGTATTTTTGGGTTAGTATGTACAAAACGAAGTTAAAATGGGATTTCGATCATCAAAAGCCGCACAAGACTTGAAGAATTGAAGAAAACCAAGGGTCGGGCTCAGACACGGCCAAGAGGCGCGACCGTAGGTCGCATTGAAGAGCATCAAACAGAGAAGGAAAAACCTTCAGCCCGGGCGCGACCACCTGGCGCGACCCAGCCCGGGCCGCGTCCCAGACGCCTCTGGGCGCGGTCCCCTGGCGCGATCGCAGGGCAGGCCGCGCCCCAGGGCCTCTGCAATACGGGCTCCGGGTGCGGCCTGTTCAGCCCGTGTCTCGGCACTTTAGAGAGCTGTTTTCATGTGTTCGAAGCTCGACCTCCAGGCGCGACCCAGACGAGGTCGCGGTCGGGACTGACAAATCCGTTTTTAACTTTTGGCACTCCATTATTGGTCCCATATATGATATATCATTGGGAGAGTTCAAGGGAGAGATCCTACACACGAAAATAGTAGAGAAAACACTCCCATTTGAAGATTTTGGAAGATCAAGAACATCAAGAGGGAAAGAAGATCCATCCAACCATTTGAAGATTCAAGCCAAGGGATTGAAGGAGTTTGTTCTACATTGGGTTCTATCTTCTCCTTCACTCTTTTATCTTTGTATTGAAAATGGGTTTTGGATCCTTGTCTTGTATCTTTGATCTTGCTGTAAATATGGTAGGCTAGCACCCTTAGGGCTCTAGGATGTGGTGAAACAATGTGACTCTTATTCTTGATGAAGGATAAATATATGTTCATGCTTTGTCAAGGTTTTAATCCATACATTGGTCTTGAATGATGTTGTTTGAGTGGCCTCCTTACTAGCATCACATGTATGTTTCACTTGCATCTTGCCCATCCTGTGAACATAAGCATGTATGGATTGAATTCATGTACTTGTACTCTTTGTTGAAGTTGAGTATGTGGAAGGAAGAGTGACTCCTTTGAGCTTTTGGTAAGTGCGACCTTGGAATGTGTTCGAGATAGCCATCCTTGTCGCATTCGCAATTTAGGAGATATTCGAGAGATACTCCTTCTATATTTGTGGTCTTCTTACTTATGAACTTAGCATGATTGTGTGTTTAAACTTTGTTGTTGAATTAAGAGAAGTATTGTGAATCCATGTCCTAGAGTCTTGCTTAATCCCACTTCTAAATCTCTCTTTTTGTTGATTGTTGTTCTTGATTATTTATTTAGGTTGTTTGGTGTTTGTTACTTAAGTTATTGTTTTGGTATTGATGATAATCAATCCTCACTTAAACATAGTCTAGATATTCCTTGCATTGATTATTGTGGTACTTGCATTTTCTTATTTGGTTCATTTTCCCTGTGGATTGACCTCGTATCATCCTTACTATAAATACATGCTTGTATACTTGTAGGCATAGACACGAGTTTATAAATATTGAAACACATCAACAGTAGGTTTTAAGGTAAATCAAGCCTCTGTCACTCATGCAGATATAAATTATCTTAAAACTCCCCCAAAGAACCCAAAGTGTTATTGTTTTAACTTCAGCCGATCTCGCAATAATTGGTACCGAGTTTCTGATAATGGCTTAGTGAACAAGTCGGCTATTTGATCTGCAGATGGAACATGCCCTATTTCAACCACTTTGTCTCTTACAAAATGAACATCGACTTCAATATGCTTTGTTCGGGCATGGAATACTGGATTCAATGCAAGAGAAATGGTGCTATTATTGTCACACCAAAGTTTTACTAGATTATCAATCTTGAATCCTAATTCTCTGCACACAGCTTGTAACCAAATGACATCTGTCGTCACATTTGCAAGAACTCTATATTCTGACTTTGCACTACTCCTTGACACCACTTGCTGCTTCTTTGAACTCCACGTGAGCGGATTATTACCAAGGAACACACAATGTACCCCAGTAGAGCGTCTATCATCAACGCAACTTGCCCAGTCGGCATCGGAAAAAGCTTTTATTCTGGCAGAAGATGAAGGACTAAAACACAAGGAAAAATGATTAGTCCCTTTCAAATAACACAAGAGATGTTTGCAGGCAGCCCAATGTGTATCCAAGGGCTGTAGGAGAAATTGACTAAGCTTGTTAACCGCGAACACAATATCTGGCCTTGTTAATATGAGATACTGGAGAGCACCTACTGTGCTTCTATACAATGTAGGATAGGCAAACAAAGTCCCTTGCTGCTTTGACAACTTGATAGCAAGTAGCATAGGAATAGTACTTGGTGTACTTTCTGACAGATTAGTGCGATCAAGGAGCTCATCAATGTATTTGCCCTGAGATAATTCAAAAACACCAAGCTTGTGAGTAACTTCTATTCCCAGAAAATAGTGAACATCTCCCAGATCCTTCAAGGAAAATTTGCCATAAAGATCTTCAATAAACGACTGTATTTCTATAGAACTATCTCCGGTGATCAAAATAACATAAATCAAGATAAGAACCACACTTGTAGAAGAGGTTCTGAAAAATAAGGAGAAATCTAACTGAGATCGAGTGAAACCTGCTGTGTTGAGATAAGTTTTTAAAGTGTTGTAGCAGGCCCTGGGTGCCTGTTTAAGACCATAGATAGCTTTAGTAAGTTTGCATACATGTTGAGGAAAACACTTGTCTTTAAAGCCACTTGGTTGAGTCATGTAAATAGTTTTTTCAAGATCTCCATTAAGAAAGACATTGTTTATGTCAATTTGTCTCATATTCCAACCTTTCATTATAGCCATAGCAAACACCAATCTAATAGTAGAAAATTTAACCACAGGGCTAAAGGTTTCATTGAAGTCAACACTAGCAAACTGTTCAAACCCCCTAGCAACCAACCTTACTTTCAGTTTATCAAGAGAACCATCAGATTTTGTTTTGACCTTGAACACCCATTTGTTAGAAATTAACTTCTGATCAGGTGAAGGAGAAACCAGAACCCAGGTTTGTTTTTCTTGAAGAGCAGAAAATTCAGCTTGCATGGCATTAAACCAACCTTGATCAGCAAGAGCTTGTTTGACACTAGAGGGTTCAGTAGGTAACTGAACTTCTGCAATCCATACTTTAGGCTTGAATATACCATTCTTAGATCTAGTAATCATATGATGAGGAGTTGGATGAGAAGATGGAACAAAAAGAGGTGGAGAAGGAGGTGGAGTAGGACCAGAAGCTAAAGAAGGAGAAGAAGAGATAGAAGCTGAAGAGATGTTAGTAGTAGGAGTAGAATATGATATAGATTGTGTAGGTGTGCTAGGAGAAGATGACATAAATTGTGGAAAGAGATAGACAGACTCAGAAGAAACTTGTGAATTTTGAGAGAAAGAAGAGGAAGAGAAAAGGGAAGTATAAGGGAATTCATTCTCATGAAAAGCCACTGAATCAAAAATATACAACCTCCCTGAAGAACTGAGACACTTATACCCTTTTTGAATAGAGCTATAACCCAAGAAAACACATTTAGAGAATCTAAATTGTAGCTTATGAGTGTTATAGGGTGTGAGAAAAGAGTAACAAGCACAACCAAAAGTATGAAGAAATGAATAGTCTGGACTTACCTTGTAAAGAATCTAGAATGGAGAGATATTCTGAGTAGTGGAAGAACGTAGTCTATTAATGAGATAGACAACCGCAAAAAAAGAATCCCACCAAAATTTGAGAGGGAGATTAGCCTGTGTAAGAAGAGTAAGTCCAGTGTGAAAAATATGTTGATGCTTTCTTTCAGATTTTCCATTTTGAGCATGTATATCAGGACAAGAATGTTGGAACTGAATTCCTAAGTTGTCAAGATAGGATTGTAAAGGTCTATACTCACCACCCCAATCAGTTTGTAAACATTTAATAGTGACTGAAAACTGTACTTGCACCATTGTAACAAATCTTTTAACAGTTTCAGCAGCTTCTGATTTTGTGGTGAGAGGAAATATCCATGTAAACCGACTATAATCATCAATGAAGTGGATATAAAATTTGTATCCTGCAGTGCTAGTAGTAGCAGCAGGACCCCAGAGGTCGGAGTGAACCAATTGAAAGGGTGCAGAGGTTTTTAAAGGCTGAGAAACATGAGAAGTTTGATGAAGTTTTCCCAATTTACAAGCATCACAAAAGAGAAGAGAAGAGTCTGTATATTTGATGTTGAGAGTGGTACATATTTGTTTCAGTACAGAAGAATGAGGATGTCCTAACCTTCTATGCCATTCATTAAGATCAGTGGTATAAGAAATAAAGCATATAGGAGGGCTAGCAACTTTATTGACTGACTTAAAACTAGTATGAGAAGTAGTTGACTGTGAAGCAGCTGGAAGAAAGATTATTGGGCTGAGCTTGAGGTTGAGGCATGGTTGCTAGATCCAGATGGTACAGCCCCTTGATGAGATCCCTCTTTATCAGCACCTGATGCGTATGGAGATCCTTAACACAACAAAATGTAGGATGCAATTCAACAAAGACATTATTGTCAGCTATAAACCTGGATATGCTGATGAGATTTTTTATGATACCAGGCACATGTAACACATTATGCAGAAATATAGGCTTGTGTGAATCAGAAGTAGTAAAGTTGGAATCACCTATATTGGCTATAGGAAGCACATTACCATTGCCCACTTGCAGTAACTCAGCACCAGAGTAAAGAGAGCTCAACTGCAGATTAGAGAGGTCATGTGTGATGTGTGCAGTAGCCCCACTGTCTGCATACCACTGTGTGTCCAATTGTTGAGCATAGAAGGCTTCCTCCTGAGCTAAATCACAAGAGTAATCAATATAATAAGCTTGTTGTAACAGCCCGGTCCTGAGATAAGGATTAACGAATGAGGACAGGGTATTATTAAGGTATTAAGGAATAAAGTCGGAAGATTTACAAAGGAGTTTAAGATCAAAGATATGCTTTAGAAGATAGGTGGTGATGCTCGGGTTTACTTAGGTTAAAAAGAAAACATGCTTAAGCGGAATGAAACGGCTAACTAATCAGATACCAACAAGCATAGACCCCTTCATAGGTCAGAACGAATAACAGATATCAACGTGAATAAGCCTCTTCATAGGCGAACAGAAGTCATACTCGAGAAACGGAGATAAACATAATATGCATCTTATAAATATTTAATCATGTCTGGGGATATTCTTAGAGTCTTGACAATCATAAAAGAACTTAAACGGAACTAGAAGAGTGTATCAGAGTAGCAGAAACATCATGGGATTTCAAACATAATTCAGATAATAGCAAAACAGTCTTGGCAGCCAACCCACATCCACAACCACCAACATCCTCAGCATCTTAACCTGAAAACATTTGAAAAGAGGGGGCATGAGCACTAATGTACTCAGTGGGTTTTAGCAAAAATACTTTAATAACTTTATGATATCCAATAATTAACAGACGGTATATGGAGAGCAAAACGCAAAAGCCCTCTCCATATCTGTAAAACCTTTTCTTTTCTTTTGGGCCCAACTTGGCTCAAACCTGATGTCAACTGCACCCTTAAGCATGCCATGGGATAGAAGAGGGGTTACCTCAAATATCCGAAGGAGTTTGCGAGGGAATAACCCAGCAGTGACTCTCTTAAGAGTTCTGAACTTAAATCCTGCTTAAGTGAAATGCTAAGTTCCTTCCTTCCTTAACCTTGCTATCAAAACCAATCCTAGAGCACGTCTAGGTACTAATCTTTTGATATAACAAGATCTCGGCCTATAAGGGATTTTACACTACCTAAAATAAAAGAAATCCTTAATCTTCAACTGTACGAGCTTTAACAAGCATCAGCATTCGTATACGAGAGATAAACGTAAATAAATGTGAATTGTAACTAAGACAATTCTAAATATCTCATGCTAAGTATAAACAGAACTTTAACATTTCTAGCATCTCTATATATTCTAAACATACTAGAGAACTCAATTATAACATAATATTTCCCTTTCCTTTCTTCCTTATACAGAGATCAATCAGGCAGAGCAAAAATGCTTTATTGGATATCTCATTTGCCCTATATGCTTCTAGAGCTTATTAGCTCAAACTTTAGATGAGTATAGATTTACCTACCTCGATCACGGAGCAGAAGATGAGGCAATGAGTTGATGATCCTTCTTCGAATTCCCACGAGGTTCACTTCCTCCTACAAAAGTCGAATTATCGACTTAGTGGCCTTCTACGAGATACTAGCTAAAACATGGAATTAAATAATACCCAACTTATATATTTCTAATTAGGACTTAATCATGGATATCACGACTTTATGACTTTATAAAGATCCGAGAAGGATTTATTTTAATTAAGGAACTTCTCGACTTGTTTTCTCAATTTTTAGACGAAAATTAAATTTAAATAGCTTAATCGAATTAAATCGAGAATAACTTGAATGTTTCTCTAAAATTTAAACTTGAATATAGCTTGGAAATATCATGGTTTGAAAAGCTTGAAAAAACTCGGGAAGGGGGTACAAAATAGCCGGAAAAGAAACGACAAAACACAGCACGGAGAAGGGGGCACCGGCGGGCTGCCCCCCCCCCCCCCCCGCGGGGCACATGAGCGCCGGCGGGCTCCCTAGCCCCAACGGGCTCATGGCGGCCGAGAGGGGTACAACGCGGCGGCGCACCCCCTCCCCCGCGGGACTCTCTCCCTTTCTCTCTCTTCAGCCCAATTCGGGGCGATCTTCAACTGGATTCTTCGTGTTCGTTGATTCTTTTGACGAACACGAAGAACACTTAATCCGAAATTTCTTAAAAACAACATACTTGAAATTAACAAGCAACAACATGCTTTAACTTAAAAAGAATTTTGGCATTATAACGACATAAACACGATAATCCTCCTTAATAATTAGAATAACGACGAAATCTCTTAAATATAGTTTTGAACGGAATTTATCGAAATAAACGAGGCTAATCTTAAAAATAATAACGACATGAATAAAGCAGAAAATATAACGTAAACGTTATTATCTTGGAACTTCAATAAAAATCGAAATACAATTTAGACGAGCAATAATGAAGAACGCGAAGAATGTAAGAATGGAAAGTAAATGCGGAATTTAAAAGACGAAAAAGAAATGGAGTCAAGACCGACGAACAAGAATGGATGGGGTTAGGTGCGTCGAAGAAATGTGGCTAGCTTAGCATCTCGTCGAGTCGCAACGGTGGCAGAGCCGCCTGCTATGACCTAACGGCGCGCCTAGCACATTCCCTCACCGCATCCCTTCCACGCCACTCCGCTCGTTGTCTTGAAGAACACTCACGAAGAACGCTTTTTTTTTTTACTTCGACAGAACTTCCTCGGCTTTCAAAGCTTCTCACCCTCTCGATTTAGAAGTGAAATGGATGAATAATGAACAATGAAATGCAAAGGGGTGGCTTTCTATTTATAGGAGAAGCTTTGGCTTCCCTGGGAAGCCATTGCAGTGCGAAAATACTGCAAAAGTTACCCCGGGTTCGGTTAAAAGCTGCATTATTCGATGTCGAGGTCCAAATGACTTCAGACACGAAATCTAAAAATACCAGGGGACTCGTTGGCTCGAATACTAGTGAACCAACTTGTTTCGTTAAGAAGACGGGGTCTTCTATAGAGAGACGAGCAAAGATTCCCTTTTTGGAATTACTTTTTACTATTCACTCAGACTGACAGATTTTACTCCCGAGCGTTCGATTGACCTCAGAATGGAAATTCGTGAACGCCAACGAAATCCTTGAGTCATTTCCCATAAGAGGGGCCTGATAGAACTGGACTTGGATCAATGAAGAGGATTTCATAAATTTCTCAAAACACGAACGCACGCAAAAGTTACTATTCATTTACCTTTTAAATACGTTTTTCGTCACCGGGATCTTAAATGACTTCAGATTTAAAATCCGAAAATATTGACATGCTCCTTGAGTTAAAACCTTTCTAACGAGACCATGAATGATCATAAAAGAATTAAGATTATATTTTCCGGAAAGGCGATTTTCACGAAAACTGACTCTTAAAGTCGTGACTGACATCCAACCTTAATTAACTTTATTTAAATTTCTTCCTTAACCGATTGATTAACATTAACAATTATCTTAAACCTTATCCAAAAATCTGGGGTGTTACATCCTACCCTCCTTAAAGAAAATTTCTTCCCGAAATTTACTAACCATGATAAGCGATATCAGGGTACTTCTTGAGCAGCTCGGATTCAAGCTCCCAGGTTGCTTCTTCTGAACCATGGTGATTCAAGATTACTTTCACAAGATCAATTTCCTTATTTCTCAGCTTATGGATCTTTCGATCTACGATGGCCTGGGGTTTTTCTTCATAGACTAAGTCCTCGTTCAGGACTATTCCTTCTTTGCTAATCATGTGCTTTGGATCAAACACGTACTTCCTCAACATTGAGACATGAAAGACGTTATGAACGTTACTCAGGTTGGGTGGTAAGGCCAATCTGTAGGCTACATTCACCTTCTCTAATATCTCAAAAGGTCCAATGAATCTGGGCCTTAACTTGCTTCGTTTGCCAAATCGAACTATTCCTCTTGATGGGGATACCTTCAAGAACACTTTATCTCCAATGTTGAAACTGAGCTCCATTCTTCTCTCATCTGCATAGGTCTTCTGTCTATCTTGAGCCTCCTTAATTCGTTGATGAATAAGCTC
Source organism: Perilla frutescens (assembly GCA_026008535.1). Taxonomy (NCBI): domain Eukaryota; kingdom Viridiplantae; phylum Streptophyta; class Magnoliopsida; order Lamiales; family Lamiaceae; genus Perilla; species Perilla frutescens. The sequence continues at coordinate 11,855,807 of BRKX01000003.1, read as the reverse complement.
GATCTTCTGGACAGCTTCCTGGACCATTTCAGGTCCGAGTATCCTTCTCTCTCCAACTTCATCCCAATACAGGGGCGATCTACACTTCTTTCCGTACAGGGCTTCATAAGGGGCCATGTCGATCAATGACTGGTAGCTGTTGTTATACGTAAACTCTACCAAAGACAGTAATTCCTCCCAACTGCTTCCTTGATCAATGACTACTCCTCTGAGCATGTCTTCCAGAATCTGGATAGTCCTTTCAGACTGGCCATCTGTTTGGGGATGGAATGCTGTGCTGAAATTGAGCTTTGATCCCATTGCATTTTGTAGGCTCCTCCAAAATCTTGATGTAAATCTTGTATCACGGTCTGATGTAATCGAGACCGGCACTCCGTGCAAATGCACGACTTCCTTTACGTACAACTAGGCTAATTGATCTAGCCCATCCGTCATCTTAACAACAACAAAATGCGCCATCTTGGATAATCGATCAACGATTACCCAAATAGCGGTATTTCCCCACTTAGACTTTGGCAAACCTACGACAAAGTCCATATTGATATGATCCCACTTCCATTCAGGAATTTCTAAGGGTTGAAGCAAACCAGAAAGTTTTTGATGCAAAGCTTTTACTTGTTGACAGCTTAAACACCTTTCCACGAAGGTGGCTATCTCTATTTTCATGTTATTCCACCAGAAATTCCTTTTGAGGTCTTGGTACATCTTGGTGCTTCCGAGATGTGCTGTATATGGCGTGTCATGTGCTTCACACATGATTTCCTTCATTAGCTCTTCCTTACCTGGTATGCAAAGCCTTCCTTTGAATAAGAGCGCGTTATCAGCGGCTTCCGCGAAATCCTGCAAGCTATCCGATCGTGCTTCTAGTCTTTTCTTTTCGAGAAACTCATCTCCTCTCTAAGCTTCAATTATCCTTTACCTTAGGTCGAGCTGAGCGACTATCGTGGAAACTTAGGCTTGAATGGTCTCGGGTGGTGTTAGCACCTCGATCCTTAACTTCTCGAATTCCTTGTGAAGATCCTCCTGGACTAGAATGAGTCCTAATTCTGTCTTCTGTTTCCTACTTAGGGCATCTGCTACCACATTTGCCTTGCCCGGATGGTAGTGAATCATGCAGTCATAATCCTTTACAAGTTCTAGCCATCTTCTCTGCCTCATGTTAAGATCCTTTTGTTCGAAGAAATACTTCAAACTCTTGTGATCTGAGAAGATCTCACACTTAGCTCCGTAGAGATAGTGCATCCAGATCTTCAGCGCATGAATGACTGCTGCTAGCTCTAGGTCATACGTAGAGTAGTTCTGCTCGTGATTCTTAAGATGCCTCGACACATAGGCAATGACCTTTCCTCTCTGCATTAGTACGCAGCCTAATCCTTTCTTCGATGCATCTACGTAAACCATGAAATCTTCATTCCCTTCCGGAATGGCCAACACTGGGGCTGTGGTTAGCATCTTCTTCAAAGTTTGGAAACTTTCTTCACACTCAGGCGTCCATTTGAACTTGGAGTCCTTCTTTAACAATCGCGTCATGGGCTTGGAAATAGTCGAGAATCCTTTGATGAACCTGCGATAATATCCAGCGAGTCCTAGAAAACTTCTTATCTCGTTCACACTTCTTGGAGACTTTCAGTTTCTTACGGCTTCAATCTTGGCTGGATCTACCTTGATTCCTTCCACCGAAACGATATGACCTAAAAACATAGCTTTCCTGAGCCAAAACTCACACTTGCTGAACTTAGCATAAAGCCTTTCTCTTCTTAACGTCTCCAGCACCATTCTTAAGTGTTCTTGATGTTCCTCTTCATCCTTAGAATAGGTGAGGATATCATCTATAAAAACTAGAACAAACTTATCTAGATACGGGTGAAAAACCCTGTTCATTAAATCCATGAACACTGCTGGGGCGTTGGTCAATCCAAATGGCATTACCACAAACTCGTAATGCCCATAGTGAGTTCTAAAGGCAGTCTTAGGGATATCCTCCTTTTTTATCTTCAACTGATGATACCCAGATCTTAAGTCTATCTTGGAGAAGACACTTGCTCCTTTGAGCTGATCAAAGAGATCATCTATTCTTGGGAGAGGGTATCGATTCTTGATGGTTAGCTTATTGAGCTCTCTATAGTTGATGCACATTCTCAATGTGCCATCCTTCTTCTTTACGAACAAGATTGGAGCTCCCCAAGGCGACACACTAGGTTGGATAAAACCTTGGTCTAATAACTTTTGTAGTTGAACTTTGAGTTCTTGCAATTCCTTAGGCGCCATTCTGTAGGGGGCTTTCGAAACTGGGATGGCTCCTGGTTCCAGCTTGATAGCGAACTCTACCTGCCTGTCTGGAGGCAGTCCTGGCAGTTCTTTTGGGAATACGTCGGGGTATTCTCTTACGATTAGAACGTCTTCGATTGAAAGCTCTCCTTCCTTCTTCCTTATCATCTTCGTAGCCTTTAGGGCGGATATCACCGGGATTTTGGTTCCCAGCCTTGATTCGTAGATTTTCACCTTGGGTTTCCCGGGTGGTCGAAACACTACTTCCTTCTCAGGGCAGCTTATGGAAGCATAAGCTGAGGCTAACCAATCCATTCCTAGGATTATATCGAAGTCCTGAGTCTTTATCATATAAAGATTTGACTTAAAGCTTTCCCCTTCTATGTTCAAGTCTAGGTTAGAGCAGACTTTCCTAGACATCATTCTCTTTCCAAAGGGAATACTTATCTCAAGAGCATTCACAGCATTCTCGGGTTTTATCTTCATTTTCTTACAAACAGACTCAGCTATAAACGAATGCGATGCTCCAGTATCGAAAAGAGCTAAAACTGGCGTCTCGAGAAGGGTAATCATACCTGCTAGATTACCTGGGGCCTTAGCAACTTGCTCTTGATTGAGAGCATAAGTACGAGCGGGCTGAGGCGGCCTTTTCCCTTGGTTAGACCTTTGATCTCGTCCTTGGTTCGGTCTTTGGTTCATTCCCAGCCTTTGACCCTGAGGTCCTCCTTGCTGCAGCCATGGCTGATTTCCAGGAAGTTGCTGAAGTGGTTGCGGGTACATGGGTTGTTGTGGTATTTGAGATCGTCTCTTGTTTCCTTTAGGACACTCTCTCTTGAAGTGCCCCTCTTCACCACAGTTGTAGCACCTAGTTTGATTTGCTCGGCAGACTCCAGGATGCATCCTTCCACACCTTTGACACGGCCTAAAGCTAGGGGTGTTGCCAGGCTGACTACGAGGCACTCTTGATTCTCGACTTTGCCAGTGGGATTTCTTTCCTCTGTCATCTCTTCTTCCTCCTTCCCACTTTCTTTTTCCTTTTGGATCGTTAGATGGCTGAGGGGGCTGAACTTTCTCTCGAGGAAGAATGGCTTCTATGCTTAAAGCTTTGGCTAAGGTTCGAGCATAAGACATGTCTTCTTGCCTAGCGAGGGCTATGCCAATCTCGGACCTAAGTCCTTTCTTGAACTTGCGTGCTCTCTTCCCGTCCGTGTCGACTAGATGTGGAACGTGTCTTGACAATTGATTGAATTCTCTATCGTATTCCGACACTGTCTTATTTTCTTGCTTTAGGTTCCAGAATTCTATCTCTTTTGCCTCTTGATAACAATCCGGGATGTACTTCTGATATAAGTCATGCTTAAAATCTTCCCAACTATAGTCCTCCCATTGCTCTGGGGTTATGGTCCTTCGAACGGACTCCCACCAGTAGTCCGCATCATCCGTCAGCATGAAAAGAGCACAACTTAACTTCTCTTCTTCTAAACAAGCTATGAAATTGAAAATTCGCTCTAAGGAGTGAACCCATTTTTGGGCATCCATTGGATCTCCTAACCCATTAAACGATGGAGGGTTGTGTTTGAGAAACACACTTTCGGCTCTTGGACCGGGATTTGGAACTTGCTCGGGTTCGTTCTCATCTTCGTTCTCAGCTTGACGTCTTCGGGGAGGTATCCTAAAGAACTAGATATTAGCGACGCTTAATTGAATTCTCACAAAGCAATGGTGCCTTTCGATAAGGTCTTTAATTTAAGATAGATCAAATAAGGCAGAAATTTAAACATTATTCAAACATAATGGGAAAATTGCCTCATTATGAGGACTTTGGCATCGATAACATAACGGAAGTTATGGGTTACAAACGGAATAGGGCAGTCTCCTAGAAAATTCACTGCCGCTATTTGAGTTTAGGGAGGTTAAAGCATATATTACATATTAGAGTCTTGGTTAAAGCGGATTAAACGGACATTAGAAATACATACGGATAGCAGATAGATCAGATAATCAGGTGTTTTAACAGCAACACCTCTTACACTTCCTACTAATGTTCATTCATAAGCCGGGCCCTTCCCTTTCTCCTTGCATGGTGATCCTACTTCCTCTTCACCTTCCTCCGGGTCCTCGTCTTTTTCTTCCTCGTCTCCAACATCAACTGTTTCTGGGATGGTGAACTTGAATGTTCTCATGCGGACGCTCCCTTCGGGATACTGATGGGGCATACACTATCCCAGACCCTGAGAAGTGAACACAGGGATCCACTGGTTCACTTGAGGAGTGCAGGAAAATAGGGACTCGGTGTGGTTCACAATCCGGACATTTGAGGGTCCCGCTCCTGCGGTTCCTTCGAAAGGGGGATTGTTGAGAGTCGCCCTTTGCAGCTCTAGCTCTACCACGAGAGAGGGGTTTTGCTCATCTGCTTGCTGCTCGGCTAAGACGTGCACGTGGCCATACTCCGATACCCAACGAGCCATCAAGGCTGACAAGAACTCCGTCAGATTTCCGATTTCGACGTACGTCTCGGGATCACGGGTGATCATGATTTGCAGGATACGGTACATTGTAGGCCTCCAAGCAGGTGGAGCATGCTCACACATACGGATATACGTTTCCAAGTTGTATACACTTCAGGGCTCCCTTCCATAGCCATTCGCCCAAGCCTACCTTTCGAGGTATCTTTCCATGTAGGACAGCAACTGTTCGTTGCCATTCCAGGTTTCCCTTCTGAACCTCTCAACTCTCTCTTGCACAGGGAGAAAAAGAGGCACTCTCTTCCTAGCTGTCGAACGACGCTTAACCATCTAGACGAGAATAACTTAATCAGTCTAGATTATAAAAGGGAGATCTAAGGTCCTCCTGAGATCAAACTAACGTCTAGATTAATCTTGCATGCATAGCTCCTTTTTATTAAGCAGTTGACAATTTTATAAAAAAATTTGGTGCCCAAAGTCTTTAAACATACATTGTTTACCTTTTCTTTGAGTCAAAATTTCGAGAAATGAATTTAAGCCTTTTTGGGATCGAAAGAATCTTTTCACAAACTTTCCATCTGGGAAATCATCTTACCTGAACACCTTTTACTTGGAATTTCATTCTCATGGTTTTTCTCTTATCCATAAAACAGGTATGCTTGCTCAAATCTTTTCCCTTCCTGTATTCCAAAAATCATGAATCTAACATCCAAAATTTCTATACTATCATACCTTGATCTTTGGTTGAGGATACAAGGGTGATGGCGAGCTGTGGGTTGCTGCTTTAACTTATCAGAGAACAACTTATATTCACATAAACCTTTTCACTTATCTTAAACAAGGAGACAGGTCTGCAGAGTTGCAAACCGGCTCTGATACCATCTGTAACAGCCCGGTCCCGAGATAGGGATTAACGAATGGGGACGGGGTGTTATTAAGGTATTAAAAAATAAAGTCAGAAGATTTACAAAGGAGTTTAAGATCAAAGATATGCTTTAGAAGATAGGTGGTGATGCTCGGGTTTACTTAGGTTAAAAAGGAAACATGCTTAAGCGGAATGAAACGCTAACTAATCAGATACCAACAAGCATAGACCCCTTCATAGGTCAGAATGAATAACAGATATCAACGTGAATAAGCCTCTTCATAGGCGAACAGAAGTCATACTTGAGAAACGGAGATAAACATAATATGCATCTTATAAATATTTAATCATGTCTGGGATATTCTTAGAGTCTTGACGATCATAACATAACTTAAACGGAACTAGAAGAGTGTATCAGAGTAGCAGAAACATCATGGGATTTCAAACATAATTCAGATAATAGCAAAACAGTCTTGGCAACCAACCCACATCCACAGCCACCAACATCCTAAGTATCTCAACCTGAAAACATTTGAAAAGTGGGTTTTAGGAAAAATACTTTAATAACTTCAAGATATCCAATAATTAACAGACAGTATATGGAGAGCAAAATGCAAAAGCCCTCTCCATATCCGTAAAACCTTTTCTTTTCTTTTGGGCCCAACTTGGCTCAAACTTGATGTCAATTGCACCCTTAGGCATGCCATGGGATAGAAGAGGGGTTACCTCAAATATCCGAAGGAGTTTGCGAGGGAATAACCCAGCAGTGACTCCCTTAAGAGTTCTGAACTTAAATCCTGCTTAAGTGAAATGCTAAGTTCCTTCCTTCCTTAACCTTGCTATCAAAACCAATCCTAGAGCACGTCTAGGTACTAATCTTTTGATATAATAAGATCTCGGCCTATAAGGGATTTTACACTACCTAAAATAGAAGAAATCCTTAATCTTCAATTGAACGAGCTTTAACAAGCATCAGCATTCGTATACGAGAGATACACGTAAATAAATGCGAATTGTAACTAAGAGAATTCTAAATATCTCATGCTAAGTATAAGCAAAACTTTAACATTTCTAGCATCTCTATATATTCTAAACATACTAGAGAACTCAATTATAACATAATATTTCCCTTTCCTTTCTTCCTTGTACAGAGATCAATCAGGCAGAGCAAAAATGCTTTATTGGATATCTCATTTGCCCTATATGCTTCTAGAGCTTATTAGCTCAAACTTTAGATGAGTATAGATTTACCCACCTCGATCACGTAGCAGAAGATGAGGCAATGAGTTGATAATCCTTCTTCGAATTCCCACGAGGTTCACTTCCTCTTACAAAAGTCAAATTATCGATTTAGCGGCCGTCTACGAGGAACTAGCTAAAACATGGAATTAAATAATACCCATCTTATATATTTCTAATTAGGACTTAATCATGGATAGCACGACTTTATAACTTTATAAAGATCCGAGAAGGATTTATTTTAATTAAGGAACTTCTCGACTTGTTTTCTCAATTTTTAAACGGAAATTAAATTTAAATAGCTTAATTGAATTAAATCGGGAATAACTTGAATGTTTCTCTAAAATTTAAACTTGAATATAGCTTGGAAATATCATGGTTTGAAAAGCTTGAAAAAAATCGGGAAGGGGATACAAAATAGCCGGAAAAGAAACGGCAAAACACAGCACGGAGAAGGGGGCGCTGCGGCGCACATGGGCGTTGGCGGGCTGCCCCCCCCTGCGTGGCACATGAGCGCCGGCGGGCTCATGGCGGCCGAGAAGGGTGCAGCGCGGCGGCGCACCCCCTCCCCCGCGGGGCTCTCTCCCTTTCTCTCTCTTTAGCCCAATTCTGGGCGATCTTCAACTGGGTTCTTCGTGTTCATTGATTCTTTCGACGAACACGAAGAACACTTAATCTGAAATTTCTTAAAAACAACATACTTGAAATTAACATGCAACAACATGCTTTAACTTAAAAAGAATTTTGGCATTATAACGACATAAACACGATAATCCTCCGTAATAATTAGAATAACGACGAAATCTCTTAAATATAGTTTTGAACGGAATTTATCGGAATAAACGAGGCTAATCTTAAAAATAATAACAACAGAAATAAAGCAGAAAATATAACGTAAACGTTATTATCTTGGAACTTTAATAAAAATCGAAATATAATTTAGACGAGCAATAATGAAGAACGCGAAGAACGTAAGAACGGAAAGTAAATGCGGAATTTAAGAGATAGAAAAGAAATGGAGTCGAGACCGATGAACAAGAATGGACGGGGTTAGGTTTGTCGAAGGAATGTGGCTAGCTTTGGCTTCCCTGGGAAGCCATTGCAGTGCGGAAATACTGCAAAAGTTACCCCGGGTTCGGTTAAAATCTGCTTTATTCGATGTCGAGGTCCAAATGACTTCAGACACGAAATCTAAAAATACCGAGGTACTCGTTGGCTCGAATACTAGTGAACCAACTTGTTTTGTGAAGAAGACGGGGTCGTCTATAGAGAGACGAGCAAAGATTCCCTTTTTGGAATTACTTTTTACTATTCACTCAGACTGACAGATTTTACTCCCGAGCGTTCGATTGACCTCAGAATGGAAATCCATGAACGCCAACGGAATCCTTGAGTTATTTCCCATAAGAGGGGCCTAATAGAATTGGACTCGGATCAATGAGGAGGATTTCATAAATTTCTCAAAACACGAACGCATGCAAAAGTTACTATTCATTTGCCTTTTAAATACGTTTATCGTCACCGGGAACTTAAATGACTTCAGATTTAAAATCCGAAAACACTGACATACTCCTTGAGTTAAAAGATTTCTAGCGAGACCACGAATGGTCATAAAAGAATTAAGATTATATTTTTCGAAAAGGCTATTTTCACGAAAACTGACTCTTAAAGTTGTGACTGACATCCAACCTTAATTAACTTTATTTAAATTTCTTCCTTAACCGATTGATTAACATTAACAATTATCTTAAACCTTATCCAAAAATCTGGGGTGTTACACTTGTGGAACATAAGCACCTGTGAAATGAACATCAAAACGCTTGAAATACTTTAAAGCTACATGTCCATTTCTTCCACACAGTTGACAAACCACTTTGGTGTAACGCCCCAGAAATTAAAAAAAAATCATTTTGTTACATTTTTTCAAGATATTATATTTCATAAAATTATATATATTATGTTTCGCTCCATATAAGTCGCCTCAAATAGTTAATATATGCATGATCGAGTTATATTTTAGTGTAAATGGATATAAGTAGACAAAATCTAAATAAAAAATACTTTTTTAGCCCACTTTTTTAACTCATATTTTTTTAGTCAAACTTTTTGTGATTTTATAAAATACCCTCAATAAAGAGTGGGCCTAGTCAAAATATTCTGTTTGACTCCTTTTTGAGAACGTCAAGACAAAATTTGAATCCAAAAATTCTCACGGTTTGCATGAGAGCCGTTATTCACACGAAAGGGTTCAGATCCCCTTTGCAATTTTTTTCTCGCGATTTGGAGAGAATAGACACGAAGGGTTAATTAAAAAATTTCTCACGAAACCAATTTTCTTGCGAAAAACCTACCTATTGTCGCGAAGAAAATCCTCACGAAATTATCACCGTCGACGTTGAAGGCTGCGTGACGAGGATGAAGACACGGAAGATCTCGATTCATGGGTTGCTGCGGATTTTCAACAGGTTATAACATTGAATTCATGAGTTTATTCTTTTGAATATATGCCGTTCGTTTTTGGAATATATGTCGTTCAATTTGGAAGATCTCTATTGTTGAATGTCTTGAATTATACGTTAGAATAGGTTTTAATATTGGGAAGTAGTGAAACATATCGAATTTGGTGAATTTATATTGATGGGTTTCTGTGTAATATTGCGAATTTTATGGCAGTTCTCGTGTCAATATATACACCCGAAATTCCTTTTCGTGTCTATATTTTCTAACGAAATGTGTTATCGGGACAATATTTTTCTCACAAAAATTTATATTCTCACGAAAAAACTTTAATGACTTGAACTCTAAACCGTGAGCATTTTTTACACGAAGTAATATCTCGTGAGTATTATTGACACGAGAAGATGTAACCGTGAGTATTATTGACACGATATCTTTTAACCGTGAGCATTTTTTCTCATGAAATATGAAATCGTGTATATTTATTCTCACAAATTCAGTTGTTGTGAAGATAATGTTTTTGTTCATAGTTGTTTTATATTTTCATTATTTATTGATATTTTTTATATTGATTTTAAAAAATAGCGTTCTTGGGTTTGGAGAAGAGAGGATCTACAGAACATCACGTGTGGGATCAATTTATATTGGAAGGACAATTGGAGAGTTATTAAAGAAGTACTAGAGGTGATCAATAATGGGCTCGAATTAGTAGAAGATTTTAGGAGAGATTGGTGTTTTGGCCATTTGGTGGATTTTGTGGGTGGAAACAGTTGTAACAATGCTCTACACGCATTGTTGAGTAGGGAGGTGATAATTGATGGTGCACAGGAGCACGATAGTTGGTTTCGCATTGGAGAAACCAACATTAGGTTTTCCCCAGGGAGTTTGCATTAGTGACTGGATTGCAGTTTGGGGGATCCTATTTTGACCCATCTTCATCATACGAGATTCCTAAGACATCATTTTATTATCGTATATTGTCGAAGACACCTCTGAGAGTGAAGGACCTACTTGAGATGTTTAAGACCTATTGCTTAGGAGATGACATTTTAGATTACGTGAAAGTCGCCAATGTGTTGTTCCTGCACAGCATGATATTTGGCTATGACCAGACGCACATGATAGATGATTGGGTATGGGTCTTAGTTGAGGATCGGCGTAGATGGAACTCATTTCTATGGGGCGCTTATGCATTCATGGCTGAAGTAATAATCCGCGTGCAAGCCCATAAAATTCACGCTCAGGCCCAGTTTCCAGGTTCTCGGCTCAGTCCTTCCTGCGGTATTGCCCATACCGACTGCCTTGTGAAATCTTCCAGCTTTTACTCCATTCAAACTCGACTGCGTACTCCCAAAAACAGGCCGATTCCTTCACATTTGTGTTAATTACCTACAATCACTTACAAAACACATTTCTTCCACAAAATACGACCACTAGGCAATTAACATGACCAAAATATATCAAAAATGGCCTTCAATATATATGTAAATAAAGCCTAATCATGTCTACAGAGGTTGAACTGACAAGGAAATTCAAGAAGACATAACAAAAGCAAAGAATGTCTTATCATTTCTATGGACCAGTGTGGGCTTTACTGGTATGATTTCAATTTTATTATGATTATAACTACAATCTTATTTTATCGAATATAATTTGATCAATATTTTATTTTACAGGTATGGGCATATGAGGCGATACCTCGACTTGGTGTACATTGTGCACAGGTTTTATCACCAGCTGCATTGCCCAGGTGCTTGAAGTGGACCTTTAAGATGAAGACTACACGTTTGGGCACATTATTTTCTGATGAAGTAAGAATTTGTTTTAAAAAATGTTTGTTTTATTGATTATCAGAAGTGTTGCAAATCAATCTTTATGGTTTGCAGCAATTATGTTTCATATACTTAGAGCCGAGTGAGCATGAGGCGGCCATCTCATATTACAGAAGTGTCTTGCTCGGTGATTGTATGGGCGTGATGTATGAGGCGCAGCGCAATAAGAAGATGAAGCCCACTTATCACGAGCTGGCTAGAGCCCATCAGAAGAGAGCTCTCTCTCCCTCGAGAGCTCCGTCTCCCCCGAGAACTCCGTCTTCTCCCAGAGCCCCCTCTCCTCCCAGAGCTTCCTCTCACTCCAGACGATCTGGGAGTTGCATTTCTCACACGTTTGCAGATACGGGTGTAGTTGAGTCATCCAGGAGATGACAGACTCGTCCTACAGAGAAGCGTCCTAGACTAGCCACTCCCTCGTCTAGCACTAGTGAGGATCACTAGTACTGCAAACATGCCGGGCAGATGCAAGAAGTGGCGCGTCAAACAGGTGATGAGATGCTCCGTATTATGTAGGAGCGTGATGAGGAGCGTGAGAGGGCACGCAGAGAGTACGAGGAGGAGCGTGAGAGGGCACGCAGGTAGGAGCACGATGACATGTTTCATAGACTGCGGGATTTCATTAAGGACATGTTCAAGAAGTTTGTCCCCAGATCCCGGTCTCGGTCCCGGTCCCTTAGTAGGAGTCGCTCTCAGGGTAGACATCAAGAACATACACGGGAAGAGAGTCCTCAGCGATCGGCACCTCATATGGTACATGATTACGATGTAAGTAGTGTTTGGTATGATTTTGTCTTATATATATTTTTAAATATACTAACTAATTTCAGTATAGGTTGAGGGCCCACATCTAGAGGATGTACGTGTTGAGGGTGTAGGGGCCACATGTGATGATTGGGATATTGGATCACATTTCAGTCCTGAGCTAGGCCTAGCTCGGCTAGGCGTAGCTCGGCTAGGCCGAGCTCAGCTGGTGTGTCGAGCTCGATGAAGGAATTTGTTAATTTTCGATGCTGCGGGCCAGACGCGCGCTTAAGAGTGAATTTGGTCGATATTGAACTGCCTCAGGCCTTCTTCGATGAATTGCTTGACAACAACAGAGACATGTCCTCACAATGTATAGATCTGATCTTGTATTACCTTCAAATCAGGCTAGCCGAGGGTCGTGGATTGAAGTCAGGGGTGAATTCACGGAGCACAGTCATCTTGCAGTCATCATTCTTCGTAAGTTTTCAAGGGTTATTTTAATCTAACAAGTCAATTAATTTTTTAATTACGTTAATATTTGTCTGTTACAGTATAAGTTGGTGCGAGATTATCATCTCATCCATCCAGAAGATGATGAATTCACGCAGACATACCTCCATTATGACTATGCATGGTGGTGTTGGGATGATGAGCTGGTCGACATCGTCAGAGAGCAGCAGTTATTGTCAGGTCCTTGGTGGCAGGCGAAGAATGTAAGTAAACATCGTTAAATTCCAATTATGATTCATGTTTCTTTTATGACTGTTTTGTATATTTTTGTGTTTACAGATCATCACCGTTTGCCATGTTGATGGACATTGGGTGACCATTCGGATTCGTCTAGACGCATGGCGAGTTTAGTTGTATGATTTGTTGTTGTACAACATGAACGATCCGACGGATGAGCCCACGTATTCGATGCGTGAGCATCAGCTCTGGCCATTGATGCACTTGATTCCAGGACTGCTGCGGCATTGCAGATATTGGGAGAGAGCCGGGCGTACTGAGATCTGCAGACCGATGGAGTATTATAGAACGCCACTCATGTATCAGTTCAGACAGACAGATGGTAGCATAAGTAGAGCTTTGACTTATGTGGTCGGAAGCTTTTAGCTGTTAGGATATTTGGTCATTGTCAGAGGGTAGCATAAGTAGAGCTTTGACTTATGTGGTGTTTTTGTTCATTTTGTACTTTGACTTGATTAATGTTAATTTAGTACTTGGACTTGATTAATGTTAATGTTGATTTAGTACTTGGACTTGATTAATGTTAATGTTGATTGAGAAGATCTCGTGACAATTATTGTCACGAGTAGAAGATCTCGTGACAATAATTGTTACGAAAAGAAGATTTCGTGACAATTATTGTCATAAAATCTTCTACTCGTGACAATTATTGTCACAAAATCTTATACTCGTGACAATTATTATCACGAGATCCTCCAGAAAAAATGCAAAATTATATTTGAATATGGAATTAACCCTATAACAATCACATCTCAATATCAAACATATCACAACATCAGTCTTTACTACATAAATAGTCATATTAATCCGTTCAATCGTAACACGATCAAATTTGAGGTTGAACTCTATTCGGACACTTGCCCTTGCTGTGTCCTAGTTGACGACAAATACTACATCTCTTAGGTCGACGTTGCCCTTCGCCAGGTGCACCCCATTCTTCATGCTCAATCTATTGTGGGGCTGTACATTTCTTCCTATTATGGCCAGTGCCTCCAGACCTCGAGCATACTTGTTGTCTTCTACTTCTTGTACTTGAGCCTTCATCTACTAAACGATATCTTCCTTCCTTAGGACAACCTGTTTGGGGAACTGATTTAGGAGGGCAAACTTTGAATGAAGATGAGACTGTCCATTCATCCTGACTCGGCACTGAACGTATACGATCATGGTATGCAAGGCAAAGTGTAACTTGCTTGAAATACAAGTCCACATAATCATATATGTCATGTCCTGTACTCCTGTTACAATAGTTCTAATGTGTTACTAATAGCTGAAGTTTATAAAAGGTGTATTTATAAAAGTACGGTACCTAATAGCAGCCGCTGCATGAGAACAAGGGATTTGATCTAGTTGAAATGCACCACATTCACATGTTTTCATTTGAAGGTCAACTAGGAAGCTCTTATCGTTCTTTTGTACTTTGTAAAAATGTGCATTATGGCCTCGAACAACATACTGAAGGCTCATCTCCACTTGATAGCTCAATTTTGTGTAAGCAAATTCTGTAAGTATATGATCTCTGGACACTGTCTTCGCACGTCTCTCGTCAAACCACTTCTCTATCACATCCGTGACAACCTCAATGAGAGAAAATATGGGCAATCTTCTAGCCCACAACAAACGAGCATTGAAACATTCAGTTGTATTTGATGTCATGAAGCTGTAACGACGTGAAGGACATTGTGACCGTGCCCAATGATGTGCCCCTATACTCAGCAATGTATTGTAAACTTCTACTCGGCTTGAGGAGATCATCGATAGATATTTTAGAAATTTTTCCTCTCTATATGCAAATGCAGCAGTTTTAAACATCGAAATCACATGACGACCTACTCGAATTAGATTATTTGCGATGTGGTAATAGCATAATCCGTGAACCGCTGTAGGATACACTGTCTTAACAGCATTCTTGATGCTCACATGTTGGTCCGAGACTATCACCAAATCATCACGATCTCCAAAGGTCCTCTTAAACCGCTCCATGAACCATGTCCAGGCTGCATCATTCTCAATAGGACCCACACCAATGGCAAGAGGGAAACACTGCTCATTACCGTCTTTTATCACAGTGACGAAAAGAATACCCTTGGTCTTCCCCTTCAAATGAGTGCCGTCAATGGCGATAATTAGATGTATACACACTCTGAATGCCGCTCTACAAACTCCTAGAGCAACAAACGTGTACATGAAACGATCATCACCATCAGTCTCCAAATCATAAACCGTATCGGGATTGGACCTCTTAAACATCTCCAAATATGCAGGCAATACCGCGAAAGACTGATCATGAGAACCGTAAACCATCTCTATTGCGAGATTCATAGCCCACATGCAACACTGTACTCAACCTCAATGTCATACTCCCTCAATATCTCAGCTATCATTGCTCTTGACTTCAGGATAGAACCCTCATCTAGGATTCTCTTCTTAAATAAATCAGTAATTACTCGGGAGGATAACTTTCGTGGCGCATTACGTGTCAGGTCCAACCGACATGTATGATTATCCTCTAATTTAGTCACCATCCACAAGCCACCCTTAGCACTTGCCACTAATTTCAATGGGCAGGTCTCCTTCTGTTTGCAAACAACTGTTAGTCGATGTTTGTTGGATCGTGACACCGAATATTCCACTTGACGCTGCATATGCCACTTTCCCACAGCAATTACCAAATCTTTCTTCTCCAGGAAAGTCTTTCCCACTACTATTGCATCAAAATCTGACGGGAATGGATCGTCTTGTACCACTCCTAGTGCATCATCAACATGGGCCACAGGAATCGACCAGTGTCCCAGGGGAGGAAACTCTGCATTCGGAGCTTCAACATCAGGAGCAACATTCTCAGATGAGAAGTTATGAGGTCCACCGTGCTGTAGAATATTCACGAACTCATCGAGATGCCCTGGCTCGTGAATCCATTCACAAAATTCAGCAATTTGCTTACGCCGAACTTCACTCTCATAGTTCTCATCATCATCATCATCATCATCGTAAGACAGATCATCAAGACTATCATCTCCATTTAGGTCATCATTATCATCATTTGACGGCATTACTATTGGAGTTTGCTGAATTGATTTCTTGATGGTGTATACAACAGGCTCATCTTGCTCCTGAACTAAACGAGCTAAATCAACATCCATTTTCAAGAGTCCTTTCAGTGGCCTTCCTGTCAATAATCTCGTCAAATAACTCAGTGTATAACTTGCACTTGTTGGAGATGTTTCCATAAAATCGTGAATCTCGTCTATCAATTTATCACGAGATAAATTGTCAAATGGAAGGTGCACGAGCTGATCTTCACCATCCACATACTCATATCTCTCCCATCTACCACTATGTCGGACAACAATACGTTGCCAAGACATCTGCAAATCAACAATAAAGAGTGATTAAAGAAATTTAAAAAAAATATCGTGAAAATATTGTCACAGGATCATAGATCTCGTGACAATATTGTCACAGTTCAAGAGAACTCGTGACAATATTGTCATGAGATCTATGTTCTCATGTCAATATTGTCACGAAAAGACCATTCTCGTGACAATATTCTCAAGACTATTTATAGTCACGAGATCTTGTGTTCGTGGGAATATTGTCACGAATTCATGTGTTTCGTGATGATATTGTCACGAAATCATCTGAACTGTGACAATATTGTCACGAAAATGCTGAATATCTGAAAAATTAATTGACGATGCTAATCTTTACAAAACTACCAAATCTACGACTTTACGTTAATCAAGCATAAAATATCCAAATCTACAATAATATATGCATATACGATCTTAAAAAATTACAAAAATAAAGATCTTATAACTTCAATAACTATTAAACACAAATATTAGGAAATTAGCATAAATTATGGATAAAATGCTTAAAATTTTAAAAGGACCTTAAACCCGAATAATTCAAACATCTTAACAGTTAGAAAAATAAAAAAACTCACCTTGAAATTCTTGGGGATATGTTGTTTCTCCAACAAAATTGCAAACTCCCAATATTTTCTTCTCTTCAAATTGTTCTAAAAAATGTCGACGTTTTGTTTTTTTTTTGCTTTAACATGGGTTCCAGTTTTAATGCAAGCAACTGTAACCCAACTACCAAAAATCCACTTTGCATGTGAATTGAATGTTTCAGATTTTTTTTAATGATATGAAACGTGCACATTTGCTATGAAGAAGTAAAAGAAATAAGGTAAATCACTTTTGAAATAAGACAAAAAGGGCACATGAGACTTTTGCACCACCTTTTGACCAAGAAAGCATGACTTAAAATACTTGGCTAAAAAAGCATTTGCTATCTTGAATTTGACTGCTTTAATTTTTCACCCTATATTTTACTACATTTTATTATTATTATTATTATTATTATTATTATTATTATTATTATTATTATTATTATTATTTCTTAACCATTAAAAATATTTGAAGCCCAGGTATATATTATTATTATTTTTTTGTCATGAAAGCCCAAACATTATTCATTGATGGCCCAAAGTTTATTCTATAATTCATTAACTCACGTGAGGTTTTGTTGGGAAAAGAAAAAGCCCAACAATTGTTTTAATCCAATCCACAATCATCCAATTTGTTCTACTGATTTTCCGCCATTTATCAATCAAGCTTGATTCTTGATCTTTCTTCCATATTTTGAAGGTTAGAACACCTATAAAAAGGTGAACCTTTATTCATCAAAAGCACACCAATTCAAACTTCTCTTCTTAACCATTTCCGAGTTTCCCTATTGTCTCTGGATTTCTTTTGAGGTATCCCGTCTTCCGTCCTCTGGTTTTATTTTTCTACAGTATTTGTTGAATGGTCATTCGTGTCATTCTCTTCTAGTTTGAGTTGAAACAGTAGGAGAGATAATGAAGTGGGAGAGAGAAAAACGTTTCTTTTCGGTTGTCACCATGTTGTAAAAATTGAGAGAAGAAGCCTCGATTTCCGTGTTCAATTTATAGGAATGAGTCTGTTAGAATTTTTTTTATATTTTTATCTACACCTCTCTTTTTGGTTGGTGGGGTCTACCTATATAAATATTTATATACATATATTTTCCATCACACACCTAACTTTTACTGTAATATATACGTATATATAGCAAATGCATATTAAATATATTTATATATATATATATATATATAGATGTACTCTCCCGCACACACAATACACACATAGCATGCACCTACGTATATAATTATAGGTATATATATTATACATTTATTCTCACAAACACACACATACCTAAACACATATGTACATATATATCATATTATATATATACTTAAATCACATACACACACTTTCACGTCAACATATATATATATATATATATATATACACACACACACACACACACACACACCATTATTATTCCTAAAGCTATATTTAATGTAATCACACAGAAGCACCTATATATATATATTTATATATCCATGCAATATATATATATATATATATATATAATTCGTGCTACGTGATGCTATTTGTTTTTAGCAATAAAATAATTTAATATTTAATATTATGTTAATTAATTATTATTATTATGCTAGGCGGCGCGCGTGGATAAATTATAACTATATTTTTTTTCAAAGATTCGGTTAAGATAGGGATTCTCTCGGAGAATAAATACGAACTCTTATCCTTATTATGCTTATATATTCGGTGTGCAGGTAGACCTTCGGATCATATGGGCCTTCGGGCTATTGCTATGGGCTATTACTATGTTTAACCTACGGATTATATTGCTATTGTAGGGGTTTTTTCGAATTGAACCACCGCAGGATCTAATTGGATAAACTAACTATCAGATTATTCTACGACGTATCGATAGCAGGTTCAGTGTCATCTAGACCGTGAGCCTTTTAATACATTACAATGAACCGATGATATGATCTAACCATGTGTTTACCCACACCATATCATCTACAATGTAAGTATAGTGAACATGCATGTAAATATAACAATTTAAATGCAAACAGTGACTGCAATTGTATTCATTCTATATCATCATAAAACCATTATTAATAATGTATACAAAAGACAGGTCTTCTAGTATACAAAACCAACAATCTCCCACTTATACTTGAAGCATGTCTTTCAAATATAAAACAAACTGCCTAACTCTCTAACTCTAACTAAAATCTCAAACGGCAACCCCGGGTCTGCATCTCACTCCCATTTTCTCCACGTGACCGTAGAAGGTCTTAGCCGGAAGGCTCTTCGTGAATGGATCAGCTAAATTGTCCACCGATGCAATCTTGACCACTGCCACATCTCCTCTCTTAACGATTTCTCGTATAAGATGATACTTTCTCTCTATGTGTTTACTTGCCTTATGGGCTCTGGGTTCCTTCGAATTTGCCACTGCACCAGAGTTATCACAATATACCGTGATACTCTTAGGCAAATCAGGAACCACGCTCAAGTCCAACAAGAAGCTCTTGAGCCAGACGACCTCTTTTGCAGCCTCAGAGGCAGCTACATATTCGGCCTCCATGGTGGAATCTGCAATGCATTTCTGCTTTATGCTCCTCCATCCAATAGCTCCACCTCCCAAGGTAAACACATAGCCTGAGGTAGATTTACTCTGATCTTTATTGGATTGAAAATCTGAGTCCGTGTAACCCAAAGGCACTAGACTATCAGAGCGGTATACCAGCATATAATCTCGAGTCCTTTTCAGGTACTTGAGTATATTCTTAACCGCAGTCCAGTGACCTTGTCCAGGGTTAGACTGATATCTGCTTACCATGCCGACTGCATAGCATATATCAGGTCTAGTGCATAGCATAGCATACATAAGGCTTCCCACAGCCGAAGTATATGGAATGCCCTTCATCTCATCTATCTCAGCCTGTGTGTGGGGACACATATCCTTGGATAGATGAATTCCATGCCTGAAAGGTATAAAACCTTTCTTGGAATCCTGCATGTTAAACCTAGCTAGCACTGTGTCGATATATGTCGTCTAGGATAAGCACAACATCCTTTTCTGGTGATCTCGAATTATCTTGATGCCAAGGACATGTCCGGCTTCTCCCAGATCTTTCATATCGAACTGCTTGGACAACCACACCCTTATGTTAGATACTACTTTCTTACTGTTTCCAATAAGTAAGATATCATCAACATATAGCACGAGGAAAGCCACCACGTTTCCATCATTCTTCTTGTACACACAGCTCTCATCCGGACATTGCACGAATCCATATGACTGGATAACCTCGTCAAACCGGATGTTCCAAGACCTTGACGCCTGCTTAAGTCCATAAATGGATCTCTTAAGCTTGCACACTAAGTGCTCTTAGCCTTTAGTAATGAAACCCTCTAGTTGCTTCATGTGGATGTTTTCCTCAAGACTTCTATTCAGGAAAGCTGTCTTGACATCCATCTGTCAAATCTCATAATCCAAATGAGCGGCAATAGACAAGAGAATCCGGATTGACTTAAGCATGGCTATCGGCGAAAAGGTTTCCTCATAATCGATCCCTTCTTTCTGAGTATACCCTTTCGCCACCAATCTTGCCTTGAAGGTTTCAACCTTCCCGTCAGCTCCTCTCTTGCGTTTGTAAACCCACTTACACCCAATGGGTTTTACCCCATCTTGTGGTTCTACAAGCTCCCAGACTTGATTGTGATCCATAGATCCAATCTCAGACTTCATTGCAATTTTCCAAGAGTCTGCATCTTTATCTTGGATCGCTTCGTCGTAGGTCCTGGGATCCAATTCATTTAGTCCTTCAGGGAAATCTGAAGATTCTTCCAAACCAATGAATCTGTCAGGTTGGCGTACAACCCTCCCACTGCGACGAGGCAGTTCCTGTACTTTTGTGACACGTTGTGCAGTAATTTGTGCTTCCTCTTCTTGTACTGTTGGTGTCAGATTCGAATTTTCCCCTTGTAGTTCCTCGAGTACTATCTCACTTCTTGGCTTGTGATTTATTACATAGTCTTCCTCTAAGAATCGAGCTTTGGTACTCACAATGATCTTCTGATCCTTAGGACTATAAAATAAACCACCTTTCGTTCCTTTGGGATATCCAACAAACAGTCTAACATCCGTACGTGGTGCCAGCTTATCAGCTTCCTTATCCAGCACATATGCTGGACTACCCCAAATCCGAAAATGTCCAAGACTGGGCTTTCGTCCAGTCCAAAGTTCTGTGGGCGTAGATGGGACTGATTTTGATGGAACCACATTAAGAATATAGGCTGCCGTTTCCAGGGCATATCCCTAGAACGAAATAAGCAGATCTGAATAGCTCATCATCGATCTAACCATCTCTAACAATGTTCTGTTTCTTCTCTCCGCCACGCCATTCTGTTGTGGCGTTCCCGGCGCAGTCAACTGGGATGTAATCCCATTCTCTACTAAGTAGTCCCTAAATTCATTCGAGAGGTACTCACCACCACGATCTGTAACACCCCAGATTTTCGATTAAGGTTTAGAGGATTCTTAATGATAATTAAGAAGTTAAGGAATAAATTTAATTAAGGTTAATTAAGGTCAGATGTCAGTCACGACTTTAAGAGTCAGTTTTCGTGAAAATCATCTTTTCGGAAAATTCGATATTAATTCTTTTATGGCCATTCGTGGTCTCGTTAGAAAGGTGTTAACTCAAGGAGTATGCCGGTGTTTTCGGATTTTAATTCTGAAGTCAATTGAGTTCCCGGTGATGAAAAATGTATTTTAAAGATGAATGAATAGTAACTTTTGCGTGCGTTCGTGTTTTGAGAAATTTACGAAATCCTTCTCGTTGATCCGAGTCTAGTTCTGTCAGGCCCCTCTTATGGGAAATGACTCAAGGATTTCGATGGCGTTCAAGGATTACCATTCTGAGGTCAATCGAACGCTCGGGAGCAAAATCTGTCAGTCTGAGTGAATAGTAAAAAGTAATTCCAAAAAGGGAATCTTCGCTCGTCTTTCTTCAGACGACCCCGTCTTTTTCACGAATCAAGTTGGTTCACTAGTATTCGAGCCAACGAGTCTCCCGGTATTTTTAGATTTCGTGTTTGAGGTCATTTGGACCTCGACATCGAATAAAGCAGCTTTTAACCGAATCCGGGGTAACTTTTGCAGTATTCTTGCACTGAAGTGGCTTCCCTTGGAAGCCAAAGCTTTTCCTATAAATACAAGGCCACCCCTTTAGCTTTCATTGCTCATTTTTCATCTATTTCACTTCTAAATCGAGAGGGTGAGAAGCTTTGAAAGCCGAGAAGGTTCTGTCAAAGTAAAAAGTGTTCTTCGTGAGTGTTCTTCAAGACGACGAGCGGAGTGGCGTGGAAGGGATGCGGTGAGGGAAGGTGCTAGGGGCGCCGTTGGGTTGTAGTGGGCGGCTCTGCCGCCGTTGCAACTCAACGAGACGCCGAGCTAGCCACCTTCCTTCGACGCACCTAACCCTGTCCATTCTTGTTCGTCGGTCTTGATCTCCATTTATCTTTCCGTCTTTAAATTCCGCATTTACTTTCCGTTCTTTACGTTCTTCGCGTTCTTCATTATTGCTCGTTTACCTTCCGTCTAAGTTATATTTCAGTTTTTATTGAAGTTCCAAGTTAATAACGTTTACGTTATATTTCTCGCTTTATTCCTGTCGTTATTATTCTTGAAATTAGCCCCGTTTATTCCGCTTAAATTCCGTTCAAGCTATATTTAGAGATTTCGTCGTTATTCTAAATATTTAAAGCGGATTATCATGTTTACGTCGTTATAATGCCAAAATTTCTTTTAAAGTTAAAAGCATGTTATTGCATGTTAAATTCAAGTACGTTGTTTTTAAAAAAATTCGGGTTAATTGTTCTTCGTGTTCTTCGTGTTCGTTGAAGAAATCAACGAACACGAAGAACAGATGAAGAACACGAATGAAGGAACCCAGATGAGGAGAGAGAGAAAAGGGGAGAGAGGGAGAGCCCCGCGGGGGGGGGGGGGGTGAGCGCCGCCGTGCTGCACCCCCCACGGCCGCAGCCAGCCCGCCGGGGGCGGGGAGCCCGCTGGGGCTGGCGGCCCCGCGGCGGCAGGTAGCCCGCCGGGGCAAGGCAGCCCCGCGGCACCCCCCCTCCTTTTCCGTGTTGTTTCGTTTTCTCCGTTTTTTCCGGCTATTTTCGTACCCTCTTCCCGAGCTTTTCAAGCTTTTCAAGTCGTGTTATTTCCAAGTTATTTTCAAGTTAAATTTTAGAGAATCAATCAAGGTACTCTCAATTTATTTTGAGTAATCTATTCAAGTTATTCTTTGTCTAAAAATTGGGAAATCAAGTCGAGATGTTCTTTAAATAAATTCTTCTCAAAATTTATAAAGTCGTAAAGTCGTGCAATCTGTAAATAAATCTTAGATTTTAGTCTTCGAGTAAAATATCATTATTTCTCTCTTTAGATAGTTAACTTCTTCGAAGAAGGTTGCTAAGTCGATGATTCGACTTTTGTAGGAGGAAGTGAGTCTCGTAGGAATTCGGAGAAGGATCATCAACTCGTTGCTTCATCTCCTGTCAAGTAATCGAGGTGGGTAAATCTATACTCATCTAAAGTTTGAGCTAATAAGCTCTAGAAGCATGTTAGGGAAAATGAGATATCCAGTAAAGTATTTTGCTCAACCTGTTTGATCTCTGTACAAGGAAAGGAATAAATGGAGTTATGCATGATTATGCTGAATTATTATTTGGGTTAGATAAAGTAAAGAAAGCTAGTATAAGTTAAGTGAGCTCTCAAGTATGTTTAGATATGCTAGAATTGTTTATTTACAATTTATGCTAGCATGAAGTGTTTGGAATTGCTTTATTTGCAATCGATGTTTATCCGCGTTCATTTCCTCGTATTTGAATGTTTATGCTTTGTTAAAGCTCATATAGTTAAGGATTAAGGACTTACCTTGTTAGGGTAGCTTTAACCCTTTGTAGGCCGAGATCATGCAGTAATAAAGTATTAGCATTAGACATAGTTCTAAGCTTGGTATTGCTAGTAAGAATAGGAAGAGAAGGAACTTAGCTTTCATTTAAGCAGGATTTGAGCTCAGAATTATTAAGGTAGTCACTGCTAGGTTTTTCCCTCGCAAACTCATTCGGGTATTTGAGGTAATCTCTCTTCTATCCTATGGCATGCCTAAGGGTACAGTTGACATCAGGTTTGAGCCAAGGTTGGGCCCAAAAGTAAATAAAAGGTTTTGCGGATATGGAGAGGGCTTTTGCATTTTGCTCTCCATATACCGCCAGTTCATTGTTGGATATTTCTCAAGTTATTAAAGAAGTTTTCATTAAAAACCCACTGAGTACATTAGTGCTCACGCCCTCTTTTTCAAATGTTTTCAGGTTGAGATGCTGAGGATGATGGTGGCTGTGGATGTGGGTTGGCTGCCAAGATTGTTTTGCTATTATATAAGCTTCTTTGAAATCCCATTATGTGTTCTGCTACTCTGATTAACTCTTTCTAAATTCCGTTCAAGGTTCTATTATGTTTATTCGAGATTCTGAGAATATTCCTAGACGATTATATATATATAAGATGCGTATTAAGTTTATTTCCGCTTTCCGAATATGATTTTCTTTCACCTATAAAAGAGTCTATGCTTGTTGGTATCTGATTAGTTAGCCGTTTTATTCCGCTAAAGCATGTGTCCTTCTTAATCAAGTAAACCCGAGTATCATCAACTATCTTCAAAGCGTACCTTTATTCGTAAACTTCTTTAATCTTCTGAATTTACTCGTTAAATCCCTTAATAACACCCCGTCTCCATTCGTTAATCCCTATCTCGGGACCGGGCTGTTACAGTTGGTATCAGAGCAGTCTTGCAACTCTGCAGACCTGTCTCTTTGTTTAAAGATAAAACTAAGTGTTTATGTTCATATGAATTGCTTCGTGATAAGTTACAGCAGCAACCCACAGCTCGCCATCACCCTCGTATCTTCAACAAAAATCGAGGTATGATAGTATAGAGATTTTAGATCTTGAATTCATAATTTTTGACTATCGAAAACGAAGAGATTTGGGCAAGCATGCCTCTTTTATTGATAAGGGGAAAACCTTGATAATGAAATTTCAAGTAAAAAGTATTCGGGTAAAATTATTTCCTGAGGAAAAAGGTTTGTGAAAGAAGTTTTTGATCACAAAGAAAAGTGTTTAAAAACTTATTTTTAAACATATGTCTTAACAAAAGATAAAAGTTTCGAAGAAGAGTTCTAGATTTAAAAGAAAAGAGTTGATTCATTCTCGAATTTTTGTTTTAAAGGAAAAAGGTAAAGTTTATGATCAAAGATTTGGGCACCAAAATTTTTGTAAAAGTCAACTGCAAAAAGGATCTATGCATGCAAGATAAGTAGTCTGAATCTAAACGATAGCATGATCTCAGGAGAACCATAGGTCTCCCTTTTATAATCTAGACTGATTAAGCTTCATATTTCTAGATGGTTAAGCATCGTTCGATTGCTAGGAATAATGTGCCTCTTTTTCGCCCTGTTCATGAAATGAACGACTTTGGAGGAACGTCAGGAAAGGTATCCGACTTGGAAACATGCATCCGTATGTGTGAGCAAGCACTGACTGCTGAGAGGCCAACAATGTATCACATTCTGCAAAGCACCATCACCCGTGATCCCGAGACGCATGCTGTAATCGGAATCCTGACAGAATTCTCTTTAATCTTGATGGCTTTTTGGGAGTTAAGGTATGGCCACGTGAATGCTCTAGCCGAGCAAAATCCCTCATCCATGATGGAACCAGAACTGCTAAGGGCGACTCTGAACAGTCCTCCTGAATTTCAAGCACCGTGCCCTCGTGCTGAAGAAACCTTAGAAGCAAGACCCTTGATCGTCCAGGACACTGAGTTTTTGTCCTCTAAAATGCACCAGTAGGCTCCTGCCTATCAACTAGTTGCCCCTCAGAGTCTGGGACAGTGAATGCCCCATCAGTTCCTTAAAGGAAGCTTAAGGAAATTCAAGTCCAAGGTACCAGGGACAGATGAAGATGAGGAAGAAGGGGACCCAGCATATAGTTAAGCTTTAGAAATAGGCAAATGAGGTGTTGTTGTTAGAACACCTTGCTGACTTGTTGTCCGTTTATCCACTTGAATCCAGATCTTATTCTGAAAATGTATTAACCAACCTTTTAGATTTTGATAGCAGCAGTAATTCTCCAAAAGGCAGCCCTATTTTGGATGTAACCAAGAACCTCTTTCTTATTTATGCCAAAAGTCCTCTTATGAGGCAATTTTCCCGCTTTGCTTGATCTACCCTGCGTAATCTAAAGACCTTATCGAAAGGCATTTTATTTTGCTTCGTGCAAATTCGAGCGAGCATCTCTAATATGTAGGATCCTTTAGAATGTCGTTGAAAAGACATCAAAACAAGAGAACGAAGCCGCAAGCAAGCAAGTCCTGAACCGCGACTCAAGAGCCAAGAATATGTTTCTCAAACACAACTTCTCCGTTTCAATAATCTAGGAGACCCGATGAGAGTCGAGAAATGGGTTATTCTTTAGAAGTGAATTTTCGATTCCATAGTCTGATCAGAGGATGAGGAATTAGGTTGTGCTCTTTTATGAATACGAACTTCGGGTAGGAGTCCGTTCAAAGGATGATAAATTTGAGGCAGTAAGCGTAGTATGATTGGGATGATTTCAAGTACGAGTTATATCAGAAGTATAACCCAAACTGTTTATAAGGCAAAGGAGGTGGAGATCTGGAGCTAAAGACAAGGAAAGAAGACGTTGTCAACATATGATCAAGAGTTCAACCAGTTATCAAGGCATAACCCGCGTTAGTGGTTTCAGACGAGAAGAAAACGTGTATAGATCAGGTCGATTGTTGTATCCCTTCTAATAGGTGGAAGTGATTCCTGTATGTCACCTTTTCCAGCCAAGTGTAGCTAATTGAAAGCCAACTGACTCATGCTATTTCATAGCAACCTAGTAAAGAAGAAGATGCGTGAAGATCAAGGAAAGAAAGAGGAAGAACCTGAAGAAGATCGTTAAGCAGATAGATCTAGAAGTGGTAGATTAAAAGTTTCGGTAAGATAAGAAGTTTTGATGAGTCTATTCATTCATTCTCGCATCAATTAAAACAATCACCTTTCCACAGCTTCATATTAATTGAAATTCTTCATTTATATCATTTGAATTTCTTCAATATCGTTTTGGACAAATTATAATCTTTTGATGCTACTTTAATCATCCAGAATCAGTGATAGCATTCCCTTGTTAAAGTTATGCTGACGCATTTGCAAATATTCAGTACATTTTTCAGTTGTTAATCATCGATTGTCTCCCATACGTTTGCTACACGCAAAAACCCCTTTTGAGTTTATAAGTCCTCTGAAAAGGCAATGTTTCTAGTATAAATAACCCAATGTTATATTTCTTCCAGCTTTTGGAACTTGTTAAAGAATTATTGATCAAGATAAAGCCCTCACTCAGAGGCAATCATTTTGTTTTGCTCCCACTCATAGAGCTCGAGTGTGGATCCTTGATTAGAGCAGAGAGTATAAAGCAATATTCATTGGGAAGAATAAGAGGGAGTAGTCCCTAATAGGAAGAAGAATCCAAGTATGATAGTTAGTGCCCTTCTAGTAGGACGTGAATCTCTAAAAGTGATCTTTCAGCTCGTCCAGTATTAAGAGGCAATCTGAGGAATGACGTCAAATAAGTTCTAAGCTTATGTTCAAGGTCCAGTCACGCGATCTTTACGCCTGCAAAGTGACGGTGATCCCCAGCAGAGACTATAAAGTCAGAATACCATCAAAAAGCGGTCGCAACGAAGAAAGAGGAAGGAGAGTTTGCTATAGAAGGCGTTTCAGGCATAAGAAAATTTTGAAGACGTATTTCCAAAGGACCTATCAGAACTACCACCATATAGGCAAGTGGAATCCACTATCGGTTTAGAACCAGGAGCTGCACCAGTCAAAAGCCCCTTACAGAGTGGTACCTAAGGAGTCACAAGAACTTAAGGTTCAACTGCAATAGTTATTAGACCTAGGTTTTATCCAACCTAGTGTGTCGCCTCGGAAAGTTCCAATCTTGCTTGTGAAGAAGAAGGATGGAACATTGAGAATGTGCATCGACTATAGAAGGCTTAATAAGTTGACTATTAAGAATCGATACCCTCACCCAAGAATAGATGATCTCTTTGATCAAGCTTAAGGGAGCAAGTGTCTTCTCAAGGATAGACTTAAGATTTGGGTATCATCAGCTGAAGATCTGGAAGGAGGATATTCCTAATACTGCTTTTAGGACTCGCTTGGGGGGCATTACGAGTTTGTAGTAATGCCGTTCGGATTGACCAATGCCCCAGCAGTGTTCATGGATTTAATGAACCGGGTTCTTACCCGTATTTAGATAAGTTTGCACTAGTTTTCATAGATGATATCCTCATCTATTCGAAGGATGAAGAGGAGCATCAAGAGCACCTAAGGGTGGTGCTGGAGAAGTTAAAGAGGAGAAAGGCTTTACGCTAAGTTTAGTGAGTTTTGGCTTAAAGAATTTATGTTTCTAAGTCATGGTTTCAGTAGAAGGAATCAAAGTAGATCCAGCTAAGATTGAAGCTGCAAGCAACTTGAAGTCTCCAAGGAACGTGAATGAGATAGGAAGTTTTCTAGGACTCGCAGGATTCTATCGTAGATTCGTCGAAGGATTCTCGTCAATAGCTAAGGCTATGACGTGAGTGTTGAGGAAGAACTTCAAGTTTAGGTGGACGCCCGAGTACAAGGAAGGTTTCGAGAAAGAAGAGGTTAACCACAAGCCCGATGATTGGCCATTTCGGAAGAAAATGAAGATTTCGTGGTTTATGCTTATGTGTCGAGAAAAGGATTAGGATGCGTGCTGAAGGAGAGAGGAAAGGTGATCGCTTATGCTTCAAGGCAGCTTAAGAATCACAAGTAGAACTACCTCACGCATGATTTAGAACTAGCAGCGGTTGTTTTTATGCTAAAGATCTAGACGCACTATCTCTACGGAGCCAAGTATAAGACTCTCCTCAAGATCACAAGAGCCTAAAGTATTTCTTCAAGCAAAAGAATCTTAGCATAAGGAGGGTGGCTAGAACTTGTAAAGGATTACGACTGCACGACTCACTACCACCCAGGCAAGGCAAATGTGGTAGTTGATGCCCTAAGTAGGAAAGAGAAGGCAGAGTTAGGATTTGTTTTAGTTCAAAAGCAGCTACGATAAGGAATTCAAGAAGTTAAGAATCGAGGTGCTAACACCACCTGCAATCAATTAAGCACAAATCACCGCGATAGTCACTCATCCCGACCCGAGACAAAGGATAGTTAAGGTTTGGAAATGAAAGGAGTTTCTCAAGAAGAAAAGCCTAGAAGCACGATTAGATAACATGCAAGACTTCGCAGAAGCCGCCGATAAAGCGCTCTTATTCAAAGGAAAGCTTGGTGTGCCAAGCAAGAAAGAACTAAAGGGGGAAATCATGTGCAAGGCACATGACACGCCACATACAGCACATCCCGGAAGCACCAAGATGTATCAGGACCTCAAAAAGAACTTCTAGCAGTATAACATGAAAAGAAAAGTAGCCGCCTTCGTAGAAAGGTGTTGATTTGTCAACAAGTGGAGCCTTGCATCAAAAACCTTCTGGTTGCTCCAACCCATAGAAATTCCTGAATAGAGGTAGGATCATAGTAGTATAGGCTTTGTGGTAGGATTAACAAAGTCTAAGTGGTGGAATACCGCTAATTGGGTGATCGTGAATCGATTATCGAAAGCAGCACATCTCATTGCTGTTATAATGATAGATGGGCTAGATCAACTAGCCCAGATGTATGATAGGAAATTTGTGCATAATGCACGATGTGCCGGTCTCGATTATATCGGATCGTGATACGAGATTTATGTTAAGATTTTGGAGGAGTCTACAAAGGTAATGAGATCAAAGCTCAATTTCAGCACGGCATTTCATCCTCAAATGAATTGTCAGTCCGAAAGGACTATTCAGAATCTAGAAGACATGCTTAGAGGAGTATTCATCGATCACAGAAGCAGCTGAGAGGAGCTACTGTAATTGATAAAAGTTGTGTACAACAACAGCTACCAATCATTGATCAACATGGCCCTTATGAAGCCCTGTTTAGAAGAAAGTGTAAATCGCCCTTGTATTGGGACGAAGTTAGAGAGAGAAGGATACTTGGACCTGAAATGGTCCCGGTAGCAGTCCAGAAGATCGAGCTTGTTCATCAGCAATCAAGGAAATTCAAGGCAGACAGAAGGCTTATACAGATGAAAGAAGAACGGAACTAAGATTCGACATTAAAGATAGTATTCTTGTAAATGTCTCCGTCAAGGAGTGGTTCGTTTTGCTAAACGAAACAAGTTAAGGCCCATATTTATTGGACCTTTTGAGATTTAGAAAAGGTGAATAAAGTAGCCTACAGATTGGCCTTACCACCCAACCTGAGTGATGTTCATGAGGACTTTTCATGTCTCAATATTGAGAGAGTATGTGTTTGATCCAAAGCACGTGATTTGCAAGGAAGAGATAGTCCTGAATGAGGACTTAGCCTATGAAGAGAAGCCCCAGGCCTTTGTGAGTCAAAAGATCCAGAAGTTAAGGGACTAGGAGATCAATCTTGTAAAGATGATCTGGAACCTTCATGGTTCAGAGGAAGCAACCTGGGAGCTCGAATCCGAGCTACTCAAAAGTACCCTGATATCGTTTATCATGGTTAGTAAATTTCGGGACGAAATTTCTTTAAGGGGATAGGATGTAACACCCCAGATTTTCGATTAAGGTTTAGAGGATTCTTAATGATAATTAAGAAGTTAAGGAATAAATTTAATTAAGGTTAATTAAGGTCAGATGTCAGTCACGATTTTAAGGGTCAGTTTTCGTGAAAATCATCTTTTCAGAAAATTCGATATTAATTCTTTTATGGCCATTCGTGGTCTCGTTAGAAAGGTTTTAACTCAAGGAGTATGCCGGTGTTTTCGGATTTTAATTCTGAAGTCAATTGAGTTCCCGGTGATGAAAAATGTATTTTATAGATGAATGAATAGTAACTTTTGCGTGCGTTCGTGTTTTGAGAAATTTACGAAATCCTCCTCGTTGATCCGAGTCTAGTTCTGTCAGGCCCCTCTTATGGGAAATGACTCAAGGATTCCGTTGGCGTTCACGGATTACCATTCTGAGGTCAATCGAACGCTCGGGAGCAAAATCTGTCAGTCTGAGTGAATAGTAAAAAGTAATTCCAAAAAGAGAATCTTTGCTCGTCTTTCTTTAGACGACCCCATCTTTTTCACGAATCAAGTTGGTTCACTAGTATTCAAGCCAACGAGTCTCCTGGTATTTTTAGATTTCGTGTTTGAGGTCATTTGGACCTCGACATCGAATAAAGCAGCTTTTAACCGAACCCGGGGTAACTTTTGCAGTATTCTTGCACTGAAGTGGCTTCCCTTGGAAGCCAAAGCTTTTCCTATAAATACAAGGCTACCCCTTTAGCTTTCATTGCTCATTTGTCATCTATTTCACTTCTAAATCGAGAGGGTGAGAAGCTTTGAAAGCCGAGAAGGTTCTGTCAAAGTAAAAAGTGTTCTTCGTGAGTGTTCTTCAAGACGACGAGCGGAGTGGCGTGGAAGGGATGCGGTAAAGGAAGGTGCTAGGGGCGCCGTTGGGTTGTAGCGGGCGGCTCTGCCGCCGTTGCAACTCGACGAGACGCCGAGCTAGCCACCTTCCTTCAACGCACCTAACCCCGTCCATTCTTATTCGTCGGTCTCGATCTCCATTTATTTTTCCGTCTTTAAATTCCACATTTACTTTCCGTTCTTTACGTTCTTCGCGTTCTTCATTATTGCTCGTTTACCTTCCGTCTAAGTTATATTTCAGTTTTTATTGAAGTTCCAAGTTAATAACGTTTATGTTATATTTCTCGCTTTATTCCCGTCGTTATTATTCTTGAAATTAGCCCCGTTTATTCCGTTTAAATTCCGTTCAAGCTATATTTAGAGATTTCGTCGTTATTCTAAATATTTAAAGCGGATTATCGTGTTTACGTCGTTATAATGCCAAAATTTCTTTTAAAGTTAAAAGCATGTTATTGCATGTTAAATTCAAGTACGTTGTTTTTAAAAAAAATTTGGGTTAATTGTTCTTCGTGTTCGTCGAAGAAATCAACGAACACGAAGAACAGATGAAGAACACGAATGAAGGAACTCAGATGAGGAGAGAGAGAAAAGGGGAGAGAGGGAGAGCCCCGCGGGGGGGGTGAGCGCCGCCGCGCTGCACCCCCTACGGCCGCGGCCAGCCCGCCGGGGGCGGGGAGCCCGCCGGGGCTGGCGGCCCCGCGGCGGCAGGTAGCCCGCCGGGGCAAGGCAGCCCCGCGGCGCCCCCCTCCTTTTCCGTGTTATTTCGTTTTCTCCGTTCTTTCCGGCTATTTTCGTACCCTCTTCCCGAGCTTTTAAAGCTTTTCAAGTCGTGTTATTTCCAAGTTATTTTCAAGTTAAATTTTAGAGAATCAATCAAGGTACTCTCAATTTATTTTGAGTAATCTATTCAAGTTATTCTTTGTCTAAAAATTGGGAAATCAAGTCGAGATGTTCTTTAAATAAATTCTTCTCAAAATTTATAAAGTCATAAAGTCGTGCAATCTGTAAATAAATCTTAGATTTTAGTCTTCGAGTAAAATATCATTATTTCTCGCTTTAGATAGTTAACTTCTTCGAAGAAGGTCGCTAAGTCGATGATTCGACTTTTGTAGGAGGAAGTGAGTCTCGTAGGAATTCGGAGAAGGATCATCAACTCGTTGCTTCATCTCCTGTCAAGTAATCGAGGTGGGTAAATCTATACTCATCTAAAGTTTGAGCTAATAAGCTCTAGAAGCATGTTAGGGCAAATGAGATATCCAGTAAAGTATTTTTCTCAACCTGTTTGATCTCTGTACAAGGAAATGAATAAATGGAGTTATGCATGATTATGCTGAATTATTATTTGGGTTAGATAAAGTAAAGAAAGCTAGTATAAGTTAAGTGAGCTCTCAAGTATGTTTAGATATGCTAGAATTGTTTATTTATAATTTATGCTAGCATGAAGTGTTTGGAATTGCTTTATTTGCAATCGATGTTTATCCGCGTTCATTTCCTCGTATTTGAATGTTTATGCTTTGTTAAAGCTCATATAGTTAAGGATTAAGGACTTACCTTGTTAGGGTAGCTTTAACCCTTTGTAGGCCGAGATCATGCAGTAATAAAGTATTAGCATTAGACATAGTTCTAAGCTTGGTATTGCTAGCAAGAATAAGAAGAGAAGAACTTAGCTTTCATTTAAGCAGGATTTAAGCTCAGAATTATTAAGGTAGTCACTGCTAGGTTTTTCCCTCGCAAACTCATTCGGGTATTTGAGGTAATCCCTCTTCTATCCTATGGCATGCCTAAGGGTACAATTGACATCAGGTTTGAGCCAAGGTTGGGCCCAAAAGTAAATAAAAGGTTTTGCGGATATGGAGAGGGCTTTTGCGTTTTGCTCTCCATATACCGCCAGTTCATTGTTGGATATTTCTCAAGTTATTAAAGAATTTTCATTAAAAACCCACTGAGTACATTAGTGCTCACGCCCTCTTTTTCAAATGTTTTCAGGTTGAGATGCTGAGGATGATGGTGGCTGTGGATGTGGGTGGGCTGCCAAGATTGTTTTGCTATTATATAAGCTTCTTTGAAATCCCATTATGTGTTCTGCTACTCTGATTAACTCTTTCTAAATTCCGTTCAAGGTTCTATTATGTTTATTCGAGATTCTGAGAATATTCCTAGACGATTATATATATATAAGATGCGTATTAAGTTTATTTCCGCTTTCCGAATATGATTTCCTTTCACCTATAAAAGAGTCTATGCTTATTGGTATCTGATTAGTTAGCCGTTTTATTCCGCTAAAGCATGTGTCCTTCTTAATCAAGTAAATCCGAGTATCATCAACTATCTTCAAAGCGTACCTTTATTCGTAAACTTCTTTAATCTTCTGAATTTACTCGTTAAATCCCTTAATAACACCCCGTCCCCATTCGTTAATCTCTATCTCGGGACCGGGCTATTACACGATCAGACCGTAGTGATTTAATACTTTTACCTGTACGTTTTTCCACTTCCGCTCTGAATTCTTTGAAAGTCTCAAAGGATTCCGACTTGCGGCGTAACAGGTATATGTATCCATGCCTTGAGTGATTATCAATGAATGTGATGAAATACTCGTACCCTCCTCGAGCCTGAACTGACATAGGGCCACATAAGTCAGAGTGAATCAAATCTAGTACCTCTTCAGATCTATTCTCTTTATCTTTAAAGGGTCGCTTGGTCATTTTACCTTCCAAACAGGATTCACACAAAGGGAATGATTCTAGGACCAATGAAGACAAGGGCCCATCATTTACTAGTCTTTGTATTTGTTTAAGGTTAATATGGCCGATCCTAAGATGTCAAAGATAGGTTTGATTCATTTCCGAATGTTCTTTTCGTTTGTTAGGGTTTATGATCGATGTATTCAGTAAATGCATTTGCGTAGTGTTTTGCATAGGATTAAGTAAATAAAGATGTCCATCCAATGTGCCAGAACAGATAAAATGTTTATCACTAAAGATAACAACCTTGTTATCAAAAGAAACAGAATATCCATCCATAAAAAGTTTAGAAACTGAAATCAAGTTTCGCCTAAAACCAAGCACATAAAGACAATCCTTTAAAACTAAAATCCTATCACTACTAAAAGATAAGGTTATGTCTCCCACTGCAACTGCCGCCACTTTCGTAGCATTGCCTATGTAGACTGAAATCTCTCCATCACTCAGCTGTATTTTTGCCAGGAACCCCTGTAAAGACATGCAAACATGATCAGTAGCTCCAGTATCTACTACCCATGACTGAGTAGAACAAGTAGCTAAACATGTTTCAACGACGAGAGATTGAGACGTACCCTTCTTCTTTTTCTTGTTAGGACAATCCGCCTTCCAGTGACCTAGCTGGCCGTACTTGAAACACTTTGTCTTTGACTTAAATTCCTCGGGAGGAATCTTAGTCTTAGACTTCTTCACCTTAGGCGCCCCCTCTGCAGCTTTCTTGGGTGCGTTCTTCTTCTTCCTTTTAGTACCGGAAGAAGACGCCCTATTTTCAGCTAGGTGTGCCTCCGGATTTCCTTTTTGAAGTAACTCAGCTGCCTGAAGATCCATGAGCAGTTCAGTCAGGCTGACATCCCTTTTAATCATGTTAAAGTTCAGCCTGAACTGCTCAAACCTCGAGGACAGGCTATGAAGAACAATGTCGATTTGAGAATCTCCATCCAGCTCTCCACCCAAGGTCTCGATCTCAGCCAGATACCCCATCATCGTGAGAACGTGATCCCTAACAGGTGTGGAGTCAGACATTCTTGCATCTATTAGCTTCTTCATTGCCAAATGCTATGCCGAGCGGTTCTGATGACCGAAGAGCTGCCTAAGGTTGTACATGATATCATAAGCGGTTTTCATAGGTTCATGTTGATGTTGCAACACATTCGACATGGATGCCAGAATGTAACAGCGCGCTATCTCATTAAACCTAACCCACTTATCATATGCAACCTTTTGGGCTTCGTCAGAACCCTCATCTGGCTTCTGAGGGCATACCTCTTCAAGTACAAATTTGTGTCCTTCCGCAGTGTCACGGGATGCCACCCCCATCCTATCCCCTCTCCCAGGATACACCGGGACAAGTCCATTCCCTTATCCCGATCCTTGGGATAGGCAACGTCGGGCCCTGCTGCCGAGGCCCGTCGGGCTCCCGTGACTGGCGCCCCAGCACCCCGGGCCACCCGCACCCGCCTGGGCCGCCAGCACTAGCACCAACATACTGTCGGGGCGGACCTCTGCCAAACGCCCCGCCCGAAGCTCCTTAGTTGCCTAGAGTGCTAGCTTTTTTCCTTGTAGTGTACATATTGTAAGCACGGCCTTGCACGGCCGTTTTTGTCGTTTTCTAGCTTAGTAGTATCTAGTGCTGTCGCTAGCCTTTTTTTCTTTAAGCCTATTATAGGGGGTGAGAGCGAACTTTTGTCTGACTGTGAGCGTTGTAAGGAGCGACCCCCTCTCCGACCAACGCGTGCTGTAATTGCTTCCAAGCTATAATGTACATTCAAATTGCATTAATGAAGATTTCCTTGCAATCAATCGTGTTCATATGTTGCTTGCTCTGCCGAGACCACTAAAAGCACCGGAGGGTGTGAATTGCGTCGTCATCGTGCATCAAGCCTTGCGAGCAAAGCTTTCATGAGTGAGGCGGACGTAGTCTAGGACGGACTACTAGCCGCACGGTGCGCCACTAACCCAAGCACTACAAGCGCCCCGTGACAGGTGGTATCAGAGCCTCGGCTCCTGATCCACGGACCGAGGCGGGTTACTATGGAAAATGTGGCTACTGCTTCCAACACGAAGGGTGGCCAAACGGGACCCGAAATGGGGACCCCAACAAAGGGCCCGACTAAGAGTGAAAGAATGAACTCCAAAGAAAATGAGGGCACCCGACTTGGGTACGTAGTCTCTGAATTGGAGGAAAAGGTCGCGACCCTACGGGAAAAGGTCGAAATCCTTGAAGAGGAGAACCTAGATCTCCACCATCGGCTGGGCGAGAGTCGAGAGGCACGGGCGTCCGAAGGAGAGACGCAACGTGCTATTGAAAGGTTGGAAATGCAGGTGGCGTTACTCCAACAAGCCGTTGTCAACAGAGGGCCGGCGGGCCGAATGGAGAATTTTGGCACTGGAGGGGGAGCGAGGAAACGCATCCCTGAACCACAACTCTACAGCGGCGTTAGAAACGCGAAGGAAGTCGACAACTTCCTCTTCGACATGGAGCAGTATTTCGTAGCGGCCGAGATAGAGGAGGAATCGGAGCGAATCGCCACGACCACTATGTATTTGACTGGAGATGCGAAACAATGGTGGCGAGGGAAATACCAAGACATCCGGGATCGACGGGAGCGGCTCGATACGTGGGATCTCCTTCAAGCGGCCATCAGAAAACAGTTCTTCTCTGAGAACGTCGGGTATAACGCCCGCAAGGCACTTCGGGAGCTCAAACAAACAGGCACGGTTAATGAGTACACCAAAGCATTTGCCTCCATATTGTTGGACCTCCCGAACATGGATGAGGAGAGCAAAGTCTACCAATTTATGGATGGACTGAAGCCCTGGGCCCGTGCTGAACTACAACGCCAACGAGTATCCAACATCCGCGACGCAATGGCAGCGGCGGAATGTTTAATGGACTATCATACGGAGACCCGAGAGAAGAAGCCACCAGCGCCCAGTGGTAACCAGCAGAAGGGGGGTGGGGGCAGAACTTTCCGCCCCACTTACAACAGAGGTGGTGGAGAAAAGCCCTCCCATTCCCAAGAGAGTTCCCAAGGGAGCACCGACAAGAGCCGCCCTCAAGGGGGCAACAAAGCCGCGGGAAGCTCGAGATTCGACGGGTGTTTTTTGTGCAACGGCCCGCACATGCTAAAGGATTGTCCGAAGCGGTAACTAATTAATGCTCTATGTGGAGACATGGAGTGGGACAAGCGAACGTCCAAAAAGAAGGAGAAAGAACCGGTGCCAGTCCCGGAAGAGCCTGAGGAAGACTCCGAGAGTGAAGGAGAGAATCTTGGAGCCTTCTCACATAAGTGCAATGCCCTGTCAAGGACGGGGGCACGGAAGGGTAAGGCGTTACCCAAAAACACGAAGACCGCCCCCGCAATGGAGGGCGGAGCAGTTGGAGAAGCGTCGGCAAAGTCTACCAAGGAGAAGGGGTTGATGTTTGTCGACGTGAAGATCAACGGGAAGCCCGTTCGAGCGATGGTGGACACAGGTGCCACACATAACTATCTTGCTAGCACCGAAGTTGAAAGACTTGGGCTAGTCTTGGAGAAGGGAGTGGGCCGAGTGAAGGCCATCAATTCTGCCGCCCAACCGATTGCCGGAGTTGCAAGGTCCGTGTTAATCAAGCTAGGGCCATACAAAGGGAGGACAAATTTGTCCATTGTGACCATGGATGACTTCAAGCTCATCCTTGGGTTGGACTTCCTGCGGGACACGAAGACGGCGGTGATGCCCCATGCTGGAGCCCTCATGATGATGGGTAATAAACCCTGCGTGGCCCAAACGGTGTCACACAAAACGAGTTCAAAGCCGTTGTCCGCGATGCAGTTTGTGAAGGGGTGCCGGAAGAACGAGCCATCCTTCCTGTGCACCCTCCGAATAGAAGACATTGAAGAGAAGTCGGGAAAGATCCCCGAGGTCGTGAAGAAAATCCTTCGGGAGTTCGAAGACACCATGCCTGATGAACTGCCGAAGAAGCTGCCGCCGAAGAGGGCAGTCGACCATGAGATTGAGTTGGTGCCAGGCACAAAGCCTCCTGCCCGAGCACCATATCGAATGTCATACCCTGAGCTCGAGGAGCTCAGGAAACAATTAAAGGAACTGCTCGAGAGCGGGCTGATCCGGCCTGCAAAGTCCCCGTACGGTGCCCCTGTGCTGTTCCAGAAGAAGTCAGATGGCACCCTACGGATGTGTTGTGATTATCGCGTCCTGAACAAGCTGACGGTGAAGAACAAATATCCAATACCATTAGTGGCGGATTGCTTCGATCGCCTCAGCCGGGCAAAACATTTTTCGAAGATCGATCTTAGATCGGGCTACTGGCAGGTTCGGATCAAGGAAGGAGATGAGTTCAAGACAACTATCGTGACAAGGTATGGGGCATACGAGTACTTGGTGATGCCCTTCGGCTTGACAAACGCCCCCGCCACCTTCAGCACCTTAATGAACCAGGTACTCCACGGGTTCCTGGACGAGTTCGTGGTGGTATACCTTGACGATATTGTCATCTACAGTGAATCCCTTGAGGAACATCTGGAGCACCTCCGCAAGGTATTCACTAGACTGAGAGAGCACGAGCTTTATGCCAAGCCGTCGAAGTGCTCATTTGGCCAAGACAGGATCGAGTTCCTGGGCCACATCATTGAGAGAGGGCGAATCCGCATGGATCCCAAGAAGATCCAAGCCATTGAAGAGTGGAAGCCGCCGGAAGATGTTCATGGAGTGAGATCGTTCCTTGGGCTGGCTAACTACTACAGAAGATTCGTGAAGGGGTACTCCGAGATTGCCCGCCCCTTGACGGATCTCACGAAGAAAACCGAGGTATGGAAGTGGACGCCCCAAGCACAGGCGGCCTTTGAGAAGTTGAAGAAGGTGATCATGAGTGACCCCGTGCTCGCACTCCCCGACCTCACCAAACCTTTTGTTGTGGAGACGGACGCCTCCGAGTTTGCCCTTGGCGGAGTGCTAACTCAGGGAGCGCACCCCGTGGCTTTTGAGAGCCGAAAGTTGAAGGATGTCGAAAGACGTTACCTAGTGCACGAGAAGGAGTTGTTGGCCGTTGTTCACTGTTTGAGACAATGGCGACATTATTTGCTGGGCTTCCCTTTTGTGGTCAAGACAGACAACACAGCGGTGAGCTACTTCTTGACCAAACCGAAGCTAACTGCGAAGCAAGCAAGATGGCAGGAATTGCTTGCAGAGTTTAATTTCTCACTGGAGTACCAGGCAGGCTCCAGCAATCATGTCGCTGATGCCCTAAGTCGTAGGGCTGATTTGGAAGATCAACCGGTGATGGCGGCTCTCGCCTCCAGTAAAGCGACCACCGACTTGAAGAACCGAATCCGTGAGCTCACCAAGGAAGACCCTACTGCACAGGGCCTACTCAACCTAGTCGAGCAAAAAAAGACCCGGAACTTTTGGCTCGAAGAGGGATTTCTGAAGACAAAGGGAAACCGCCTCTACGTCCCGAAAGGCGGGGACCTACGGAGAACTATCATCGCGGAGTGTCATGACACTCTCTGGGTGGGACACTCTGGCGAAGAACGCACCGTGGCCCTCGTACAGAGGACGTACTTCTGGCCACAGATGCGAGATGAGATTGAAACGTTCGTCCGCACCTGCATTGTATGTCAACAGGACAAGGCGGATCGACACAAGAAAGCAGGGTTGCTAGAGCCACTTCCCATACCCTCACGACCATGGGAGAGTGTCTCAATGGACTTCATTACCGGTTTACCCAAGGTTGGAGACTTGGATGCGATCGTGGTGGTGGTAGACCGGTTCTCGAAGTACGCCACTTTTGTGCCAGCCCCCAAGACAATCACAGCAGAAGAGACAGCTCAACTCTTCTTTAAGCACATTGTCAAGTTTTGGGGACTGCCGCGGGATATTGTTAGTGATCGGGACTCCCGTTTCACTGGCAACTTCTGGACCGAGCTGTTCAAATTACTCGGGTCCAAGCTGAATATGAGCTCGAGCTTTCATCCACAGTCCGACGGGCAGACGGAGCGCTTCAATTCTATGCTGGAGGAATATCTTCGGCACTTTGTCAGCGCCAATCAGAAGGACTGGGTGAAGCTCTTGGATGCTGCTCAGTTGTGCTTCAATGCCCAAAAGTGCTCTACCACTAATGGTACGCCTTTTGAGATATGTACCGGGCAGCAACCGCTCCTCCCACACTCGATCGACGCCCCACAAGGTGCCAGAGTTTCGCCGGCGCAGAGTTTCTCTCTGGAATGGAAGCGGAACCTCGACCTTGCCCGAAGCTACCTGGAGAAGGCACAACAGCGCATGAAAAAATATGCAGATCAGAAGCGACGCTTCGTGGAATATCGAGTGGGAGACCGAATTATGGTTAAGGTCCCGGACCAACGACTTTCCAAAGCATCCCGAGGGCGGGACGCCCGATTGATGCCAAAATATATTGGGCCCTTAACCATCTTGCAGCGCATTGGGAAGGTAGCCTACCGAGTAGAGTTGCCCCCATGGTGGCGGATCCACAATGTCATCCACGTCAGCCAACTGAAGCCGTTCCAGGCAGATAAAGTGGACGCTACGCGCTCCATGCCCGACCGCCCCCAGCTCTGTCTGGCCAATGACACAGGGAAGCGGATCGCGGAAGCCATCCTTTGCCACCGGGACGCCGCAAAACGCAAGAAGCTCCACAGAGAGTACCTGGTGAAGTGGGTGGGCTGTCCAAAGGAGGAAAGCACGTGGGAGAGAGCGACAACCCTCAAGGCGTTCCAGCCGCTGATCGAA
The DNA here is from genome assembly GCA_026008535.1 of Perilla frutescens. NCBI lineage: Eukaryota > Viridiplantae > Streptophyta > Magnoliopsida > Lamiales > Lamiaceae > Perilla > Perilla frutescens. Next base: position 11,815,138 of record BRKX01000003.1, on the reverse strand, counting down.
GCGTACCTGCTAACCGTGGCGCCGAGGACGTCGCCAACTCCAGAGGGGGAGAGTTGTCACAGGATGCCACCCCCATCCTATCCCCTCTCCCAGGATACGCCGGGACAAGTCCATTCCCTTATCCCGATCCTTGGGATAGGCAACGTCGGGCCCTTGCTGCCGAGGCCCGTCGGGCTCCCGTGACTGGCGCCCCAGCACCCCGGGCCACCCGCACCCGCCTGGGCCGCCAGCACTAGCACCAACATACCGTCGGGGCGGACCTCCGCCAAACGCCCCGTCCGAAGCTCCTTAGTTGCCTAGAGTGCTAGCTTTTTTCCTTGTAGTGTACATATTGTAAGCACGGCCTTGCACGGCCGTTTTTGTCGTTTTCTAGCTTAGTAGTATCTAGTGATGTCGCTAGCCTTTTTTTCTTTAAGCCTATTATAGGGGGTGAGAGCGAACTTTTGTCTGACTGTGAGCGTTGTAAGGAGCGACCCCCTCTCCGACCAACGCGTGCTGTAATTGCTTCCAAGCTATAATGTACATTCAAATTGCATTAATGAAGATTTCCTTGCAATCAATCGTGTTCATGTGTTGCTTGCTCTGCCGAGACCACTAAAAGCACCGGAGGGTGTGAATTGCGTCGTCATCGTGCATCAAGCCTTGCGAGCAAAGCTTTCGTGAGTGAGGCGGACGTAGTCTAGGACGGACTACTAGCCGCACGGTGCGCCACTAACCCAAGCACTACAAGCGCCCCGTGACACGCAGTGAGAACAAGATTAAGGTTTCGAATCCAATCATTGTAATTTTCACCAATTAACTTGTTTTCTTTGAGAAAAGTGGACAGGTTGGAGAGTGCCATGATGATATAGAATAATTGAAAAGTAAACATGCAGCACAGTCACAAACTTTAGGATACTCACATATAATCGTATACCTCAAAAAATTATATGTAATCCACCGACATTTTAAAAATGTTTCTTATAAGCCACGTTAGTGTGGACGTTTATAAAATTCATCCTTAAACAGGTAAAACCACCTTTAATTTACCTCCAGTCAAATTTCCTTATGACAAGTAAATTAATAGTCGGAAATAACCACGGTCGTGTAACCTTCAAATTAATAAGCCACGTTAGTGTGGACGTTTATTAATAAATTATACCTAAGTGTGAAAACCATCATCTTAGCACCAAGTCTACTATTTTGAACTCCCTGTTCCAGTTGGAGGAGTCAGTTTGTTCTAGTAGTGTTCTACAACTATCTTGATAAAGAAGTTTAACTTCTAGAGATAACAGTGATATGACACATCCGTTATGGAGGAAGACCTATTGTCAACTCGCATGTCAATCACATCTCAATTAAACCAGATTAATGGAGACCGTTTGAGATTTCTGCATACTTTGGTATGAATCTCTCCCACTTAGTTATTTAAGATTGAGGTTTCATTTTATCCCATTGTAAAACATACAAACATCACATAAAATGATAAAACACCATTGCATGCTTCAAACAACATAATAAGCAATAATAATAAAAACCAACTATCATCGCTTATATCTCATGTTGCTGAATGAGATAAAACTGGAAAGTCAGCTCCGGAACCTCGGGCATGGCCGCCGCCCTTATCACTGCACCTCGCCGAAAATCCTAGCTCCAATTAGGATTTCGGGACGTGAATCAGTGATACTTCCTTTCTTGAGCTGTACTACTCTCCTTCTTTGAGTTGATTTTCAAACTTTATTCAATATAGAATATCTATTCCTTAAAGGAAAAAACTAATATATCTATAATAAAATTACAACTCAATGACTTGGTCTAACAGTTTTATTTCTATTACATTAAAACAAATAAAATAAAACCTAGACCTAATCCATGGATTTTCTCATGGATTAAAATCACGTAGCCAAACCGGCATACGGCCCATCATACATCCAACATAAATTAAAACATACATCACATAATTAAGGAGCCATGATAGTCGGTAACCCTGCAAACAAGTCAGTCTACAAAACCAACAATCACAATTACATGATTAGCATAAAATAACATATGATATCCAAACATGACATATTAAATAATATTCGAATTTTTCAATTAATAAAAATTAATTAATTCGATATTATCCACAAGATAAAAATTGGAAATTAAAATAATTATCCACCAATTTATAACTTGTATTTTTCGAAAATATTACTAAAATAAATCTGGAAATTATTTAAAATTATCCACCAAATTTATTTAATATTTTCTAGCCACCCTAATTAAATAATAATTGGATATATTGATATAAATCAAAAATCTAATCCAAATATTATCCATAAGAATCTAAATCTTCAAGGATAAGGTTTGGAGATTTGATTCCAATCCAAAATCTTCCAAAACTTATCCAAATTTAAAATCTTATCACAATTGGATTTTGATAATTATTTGTATATATATCCAAAATCACCTTATCCAACTTTAAACCCATAGTTTTCGAAAATATCCATAAGATTAAATCTGGAAATTTGATCCACTTCAAATTTTTCCAAATTTAAAATTATATTTTCAAAACTATCTAGATTAAAATTAGGTAAATTAAGATATACATCAAATAACATCAAATCTAAATCCAACCCCATAATTTTCGAACAACCTTAATAAATAAATCTAAAAATTTGATTTTCATCAAAATCTTATCCAAATTAATTTATTAAAATTTCAAAAATTACACTGTATTTCACATTTGGAAATTTTGACATTAATCAAAACACTATTCCAAATAACATAGCTAGGTTTCGAAAATTTCAAGAATTAAAAATCTGGAAATTTTGATCCACTTCAAAAATTACCAAATTTAAAATTCTAATTTCAAACCTATCTAGATTAGAATTAGGCAATCTTTGATATACACCAAAAATCACCAAATCCAATTCTAATACACCAAATTTTCGAACCACACTCAAAACAAATCTGGAAATTTTGATCTTGATCAAAAATCCATCCAAATCTAATTCATAGTGGCCGAAAATTCAATACAAAAATTAGGGAACTTGAGACATCAAATTTTCAAAAATTTTGATGCTCAAATTTTCGAACACTCACCTTATTAAATCTGGAAATTTTGATACATCAAAATTCTATTCCAAATCTAATAATACCATGGCCGAAAATTACATAGATTTCCACAAATTCGAATTTTCAATATACATCAAAATTACATCTGAATTTGAATCTATTAAACATGAAATTCATGATCAAATAAATCTGAAAATTTTAAAGACATAAAATTCATCTACAAATTTATACATGAATTTCGAAAATATCCTGGGATTAAATCTAGAACAGTGCCAAAACCCGCTTTGATACCAGTTGTAGGGTTTTTTTTGAATTGAACCACCGCAGGATCTAATTGGATGTTTATTAATCCTAATGTCATGTAGATCATAAATTCATGCATCTCATATGTTTTAATTAACCGAGTTTAATTAACATGCAAATCCGATTTAAACGATTCTACTAAAGCGGAAACATAGAATCGAAAAACGACTTACAAATCAAACGACGGGTGGAGGACAAGATTAAAGGTCTAATCTTGTTGTTGTATGTATGAAAAACGGCGCCCCACAGTGATATTCCACTCCTTGATCTTCTGTTGTATTCCCGGACTGAATCTAGTTTCAGGGTGGGCTGAAATCTACTAGATCGGTATGGAATCTGTGGAGATAAAGAGAACACAAGAGGAGTTGATCATTACACTTCAAAATTTCATCCCCCACCTCCCTATTTATAGGGGATGTGGTCGAAATTATCAAGCCCTAAACATACTGGGCTTGGGCCTCTATCTCTTTTTCCAACTCCAGTCCATTAAAGTCATATTGGGCTACAATAGGGATCTAGAAGAATATTAAATTAGCCTGCTAATTTATTTAATTTCCAATATCCAATAAACTTAGGATATTATTAAATAAATTAAGTATTATTTTTATTCCACTAAAGAAATAATACTGACCTACCAATTTAATACATATTTCTGAATATGCTTTCTCCTTTAGTCCAGCCATTCCCCGTGTTTAAGATATAATGCCCATTAATTAATTATGTAAGCTTCTGACATCTATAATTAATTAATATCTTATCCTTGAGTAGTACCACACAAGCTTTACTCATGCACGGAATAAATTCCATCTGCAGGGTTTCAGCATGTACTTGCATTTCCTCAAGGGGACACCATCAACCTAGCGCACCAGGACACGGTTTCCCTACATATTGCACGACCCATAATAAGTGTAAATGTCACAACCCAAGATATCGAGATTATTGATCCTATGAAAGAATCTCACCCTTTGATAAATCAAAGCTGCAAACACTACACGTATATGTCCGCCAACATATAGGGGTTAAGAACCCGAACTCTGTGGATTCTTATTCTCTCATTTAAGGTCAGAATAGAGAATAGAATCCTAAGTAGATCCACCTCAATACACTTGCCTTTTAATACATTACAATGAACCGATGATATGATCTAACCGTGTGTTTACCCACACCATATCATCTACAATGTAAGTATAGTGAACATGCATGTAAATATAACAATTTAAATGCAAACAGTGACTGCAATTGTATTCATTCTATATCATCATAAAACCATTATTAATAATGTATACAAAAGACAGGTCTTCTAGTATACAAAACCAACAACTATGTTGGCCTACGGGCTCTATGATATGATATGCTATGCTATGGCCTGTTTTCTTACTGTTATATTTGTATAATTTGGATAATTGAGTTACCCCACTGAGTTAATAGCACTCATCACAAAGCTATTTATTTTTCAGGCTAAGGATGCTCGAGCGATGATGTGGAGACGGGGTGATGGTCAAGATTAAATAAATATCATTTTATTTTAAATATTACTTTCGTTGTATTAAATTCTTTTATTTATTATATAAATGAGAAATTTATATTTATGAAATTTTGGGACATCACATTTGGTATCTCTGGGAAAGCCATGGCCCCCTCTACCCTTAAAAAGAACACCTCTACCATTAGAGAAGTTAGGAGCACCTCTGCCACGAGCAAAACTTAGATCAAAGGAGCCACGGCCACCAGAAAATTGAGCCAGATGAGCACTAGGCATAATGGCAAGTAGCTGGCTTTGAAGTCGAGCCTCGTGCGCTTGAAGAACATATTGCACTTCTGGTAATGTGAGTGAATCTGCCCTATTGGTGAGGTTGACCACCACTGCATCAAACTCTGCACCAAATCCTCCCAGAATGTGCATGATCAAGTCATCATCATCCACGGGTTTGCCGATTGCAGCCAAACTATCCGTGAATCCTCGCATCTTCAGAAAGTACTCATCGATTGAGAGATCACCCTTTTTGGTTGTTTGCAGTTGCAGCTTCAACTGCATAACACGAGCCTTCGATTGAGACTGGAATGTCAACGCTTGCAAAGTGCGCCAGAGATCGCACGAAGTCACACATCTAGTAATGTGACCTATCATGATTTCAGAGACAGATCCAATCAACCAGCTTAGTAGGAACTGATCTCTGCGACGCCATACCTGGAATTCTGGATTCGGAATGCTCTCGCGAGATGAAAATGAGAGAAACTGCGGCTGTGGAACTGAATAATCGGAAATCAAATCCTCAAAACCGTGAGCACGGATCAACGCTAGAACTTGAAAACGCCAAAATGCATAATTTTGTCGATCAAGTTTGAAATTGGTAACAGGAAGAAATGTAGAGGAATTATTCTGAGCGGAAGCCATGAATGTAAAGAAAAAGAAGAGGAACAAGATTTGCAGAAATTAGATCGCGATAGAAATGCGAAAAACTCAAGGATCAGACCTCAAACTCGATGATACCATGTTAAAGTAAAACGTAAACAGAAATTTGAGATATTTGTGAAGAGAAAATTTTGCTATTTCATTGATAAGAACTAGTTACAATCTACTGCTAAGTACAAGTATTTATAGAGCTGAATAAGATCTAACTACTAACTAACTCCTAAAAATGAGGAGCCGCTGCCACGTGCAAGAATCTCAAACTGAATCATAACTGTCATGCTCTTTAACCCTAACCGCCATGCAGCTCATGCAGATATAAATTATCTTAACACCTTTTGTAGCTAGGCCAACTCAATTTCTGGTGTACAAAATCTTCATCAGACTGAATATGGAGATTTACTATCGTTCAATTTAAGTTGGAAGTTTTTACTTGCTCGATTATATCGGTAAGATTTCAAGCGACCAACTCACATGAATCCATAGAATTCTTTATCGATTTCATTGAAAACCTCAAACCCCGGAAAGAAAAAAAATGAACCTTTGAGTGAATTACAAGGAGGGAGATTCTTCTGAGGTTTTGCTGAAGTACGTGCGTGATCATTGTTCTCATTATTTTGGAATAATCGAGTTTTGTTTTTTCTAATACTTTCTTAAGGGATATGTTAGAAAAATTCGAATAAGTGCAAATGTTAGAGTTATTATTGAAGCTAGTGTTTCCACCATACCCGCAGAGGAAAAGAAAATTACTTATGCACAAAATATAGTTTTAAATCACAGACCTTCAGTATGTGATTGTCTCATGACCAAATTATACTTTCACTAGTGTTGAAAGTGTAGTGTTGATGTTGTCCAGGTTCACTCTCTTAACAATATTGCTTTGACAACACTGCATACAATACAATAATCATATTCTAAATACAACTTTGAACGAATTATAAATACACTATCTAAGACTAGTATTGCAACTTCGAATTCTAAACTCTCAATTCACTCATCTAATGTACAAACACAACTAATGAACATTTATTGGTTGATCGAAATAATAGACTCGATGTTGAGTTGATTGCCGTGAAATTTGAAGAAAATATAGGACTCAAGCTCTGGATTTTCTCACTCTTCTCGGTGATATTTTCTCTGTTTGGGTACATTCTTCAAGTATGAAATTCAATCCTTATAGACTTCCCAAATCGGCTTCAGTTTCTTCCCATGTTCTCTCATAGATCGTGGGTTGTGTTAACTGCCACCACTTGCACGTTCACCTAGAAATTAACCGTCCCTTAGTGTAGTTATAGTGTCCACCCACGTTTTCTTTCTCTGTACTCAACTGCTACAATATTCTACTACTGAAATGGGTTAGTTAGAGCATCTCCAAGGCTAAGCACCTATTCGTGTAGATTCTGCACCATATAGGTGCAATTTCAGCACTAATTTTTTTACAGCTCCAATGCGTTGCGCCAAATTTTACACTAAATAAGAATATTCTCTTAAAGATTCTATTTTTTTTTATAATTGAAATATGAATATGCTTAATGATTTAGTATTTTTCTAAAAATGATAACTATCCAAAACTAATAACTTTGAATTATATACATTCAAAAAAATAATACTAATAAAAAATTATGTATTATTAAAAAAATTATAACATATAATGTGCTTGGAATAATAAAGGTACTTTAAATGATCATCAAACACTTACAATTAGTGAAAATATTATAAGAATACAACACTTATGAAAATATATTCGTGGTGAACAAATTAGAAGTATACAAAAAATAAATCAAGCTCGTGAATCTCAATTGTCTTATCATGAAGGAGAATTTTCATAATTCAATCAATCCGGAAGTGAAGGACATGAGCTTGATGATTCTTCAAATGATTTCGGTCAATATTCTAATTATCTTAGAGGATCTAAAAATGATTTATAATCAATGTGTTTTTTCAAGTAGTTTTAATTATATGTAGTGTGTTTTTAAGTTAATTTGTAGTAATTTGTAATATATGCGATTTGATTATATCCATTATGTTTAATTAATTGTACTTTTATTGAAATTATTTATTTATTTAGATGATTTATAATTTAAATAAAGTGAAGATATAATATACATTAAATTAAATTTATCGGATAATCTATTTAATAATGATTTTAAATAATAAAATACATTAAATGCTGTGGGACCCATCAACACCAATTTGGTGCAGCACCAAATTTGGGGCAGGATTTGGTGCTGCACCAATTTGGAGCAGAATTTGGAACATCATTGGAGTGAATTTCTGCGCCAAATTAGTATTTTAGTCCAGCATTGGAGATGCTCTTACAAGTGGAGCAAAATTTGGGACATCATTGGAGTGAATTTTTGCACCAAATTAGTATTTTAGTCAAGCATTGAAGATGCTCTTAGAGGAAGAAGGAAAAAGATAACATGATTTTAGTAGGAACCACTTTGACTATTTCAAAGCAATCTTAATCACTAGCTTAACTGATTATATCCACTCAATTTAAATTCAAATTTCGTGGAGATGATTAATTAAGATAGACAAATTAATAAGGTTGATTCAAAATGAATTAATCCTAAAATCTAGGAAAGGAATGCTATGAATTATTGTTGCAGGAATGCTCTTACACGCCAAGTATAATATTGGGTGCACTGTTGTCAATAATGTTGAACACAGTCGATATTACACCATTCCTAACAATATATATAACCTTTTGTCAAATACACCAGATGTAACACCATTCCTAACCGCATGTGTGTGTGTAGCATACCAAATGGAACAGTAATGGAGATAGGAACTTTGATCAGATCATCAAAAGTAATAAATACTGCATAAAACTAATTTCTTGTAAATGTGAAAATGTAAAAGGAAAAAAAACCTTGATCATTGTTCTTCCTAGACAAGTTGCTAGTATAGAAAGCTTGACTTGCACGTAATTTAACTAAATTGTATAACTTGATTATTATTGCAATTGAATAATTATCATATTCTATAATTAAATGATCAATAAAAAAAAACTTTATATGTTTTGTTTAAAGGGGTTATATTACAAATTGAAGAAAACGATAAACATTACAATTGATATGTTGAAACATCAAAATGTAATTCACGTAAACATTCTTTTATTATCAATGAAAAAACAGTCCCTCAAAAAAAAAAAAACCTACAAAAAACAATGAAACAAAGGATAAAAAAAAAACAAATACTATTCCTAAAATAATATATTCAATTTTGACTCGGAAATTCAAAGAGCAGTAAAATATTCCTCTTTTTTTTTTCTTTCTTTTTTTTTTCCAAGTTGAAATTGGAAGAGGGGGATTTTGACTCGGAAATTCAAAGAACAGAAAAAAATGCGCAAAAGAAAGCAACCCCACCGGCAATCCTCCGCCGAATCACCCAAAACCACCGTAAAAAGTGGCGGCGGCGGCGGCGGCGGTCAGAGCCCATTTTCAGACCATTCTCGGCCCACCCCTGAAGAATGTATTTCCGTACGAGACGACCTCTTGTCCCTCCACGGTTTCCCCCAAGAATTCATGAAATACCGCAACCAAAGATTGAAAGCAAAATCCCAACTGGAAAAATTTGCAAAGATTGAGCCTTTGATAGATGAGGGAGAAGCTGATGAGAAAGAGAGTGTTTTGGATGGTTTAGTGAAAACCATACTGTCTCAGAACACCACTGAGCTTAATTCTGAAAGGGCTTTTGCTTCACTTAAAAAAGCTTTCCCCACTTGGCAAGATGTATGTAAGCTTTCACTACTGCCTATCTTTTGTTTTTGTTATGTAAAAATATTTTGCTTTTGAGTCGATTTGATAATTGTGCTTTAAAGGGTATCAGAAAGTGTGAAATTAGAGGTTTCAATGAGGCTCTTGAAGTCACGTTTGTGGGTTTGAGCGTTGTCTTATTTGGAATTATAAGGTTCATGCTATGGCCTTGAAATTGAAATAATGGGCTTGTGCTGCTGTGAAAACGTGAATAGTTGTTTGCGCCTTTTGATTCTAGGCAATTTATTTCCTGCCTTTCTCTTTGAAGTAGTGAACTTTTAATGCTCGGATATCGATTGATCATTGATGCTTTGGCAATGTTAGTCTCTTTAACAAGAACTACTGTTCCCAAATTAGTATATTAATTTGCTGCTTACTATAGAGGATAGTATTCTTCTAGTCGGTCTCTCAGGCCTTTGAGCGTATAAGGTAATGATTAGTATTATGTATAAGGTACTAGAGCGCATCCCTTTATTCGATGCTGAATATTATCTTGCTCATGTGTTTTCTATCAGTTGGATGGTTTTGAATATCTTCTGACACCATTTTTCTCAACGCATGGGATTGCATATGTTTAAGGTTCTTGAAGCTGAGTCCAAATATGTCGAGGATGCTATTAGATGTGGAGGTCTAGCGCCAACAAAGTCCTCATGTATAAAGAATTTGTTGAGTTTCTTGCTTGAGAAAAAAGGGAAATTGTGCATGGAGTATTTGAGAGAATTGTCTGTTGAAGAGGTCAAGGCAGAGCTTTCTCTTTTGAAAGGAATTGGCCCCAAGACGGTAAGTTCCTCCCAGAAAGCATTATCTTTCCACAAATTGATTGAGTTCAGTTGGAATTAGTTTCACGCATCATAATTTGAATGAGAGTATATGAGTGGATGTCAGTAGGAAATTCCCTGTGATCCTAGTGTGATGGCTTAAGGTTATATAGGGGCTAGGATCATCCTTCTAGAAAGAAGGCATTCCCTCAACTTTGGTCTGATTTTGATCCATGACTGGTGTGACTTTGCATGCCTCTCCTTTGTTTTTGTCACTTTGATTGAATTATATGCTTCTAACTAAAATTGTTTTTGAGATGTTAACCAAGTATTAAATTTGCCTTTGTTAACTTCATTAAAGTCACAGTTCTAATCGCTACTTATATTGGTAGAAAATATTTTCACACATTGCCATTTAGTGGCTCTTTTAAGTTCCAAAAAACACAGTGCAGGAAACTCATTGTGTAAACAAAAAAATAGATGGTTATGTTGCTTCTTGTTACTCTTGAAAATCTCACTTTGTTAACTGTGATGCAATTATCTGAAATTATCAGCAGGTGTCCTGTGTGCTGATGTTCAATTTACAACATGATGATTTCCCAGTGGACACACATGTGAGTTTCATACATTTATGGTTTTTGCAGGATCCACAACTAAGATTTTGCTTCTTTTTTGAATTCATACTACCTATGCAAATGTCAAAAGATTCCGTTGTTGTTACAGGTTTTCCAAATAGCTAAGCGAATGGGATGGGTACCAGCTGTTGCCGATGTCAAAACTACGTACCTCCATCTCAATCAGCGAATTCCACCTGAACTGAAATTTGATCTGAATTGTCTTCTATATACTCATGGTAAGGTTTGTCGGAGATGCTCTAACAGGAAAGTTGGCGTGAAAAATAAGGAAGCCGAAGATGGAAGTTGTCCTTTATTAGCTTATCCTGAACAATGTAAAGTTGAAAGTGAAGTTCAAATTTGATTAAACATAGTTTAATTCATGCTGTCTTTGTTCATCCACCGGTAGTTTGCCTTCAGTTATATCATCAATTTATAGTCTTTAGCCTGTCTTGAATGAGGGGTTGAGCTCCTTTTGCTAGTAGATCATGTATCAAAATCTGACAGCAGATGCTGATCAACAAACATGCTTGTGACCTCTGGAAATGGAAGATTTATTAAATGGTCATTGGGTTTATATGTCCAAGTTATGTTCATATATCTTCCTTCAGCAAGGGAGAGGAGCGCTTCTCTGGGAATTATGGGCCTATAAAAACTACATTTGATCATTGAAAATGTATTATTTAGTTACGTAGTCAAATTTGAGAAGTTTGAACTTGAGATTCAAATCCACGGGTCCTTTTCTCTTTTAATGGATAGTTCTCGTAAAATGTAGAAAAACAACTATAGCCCATTGACCCTAGTTTATCAAGCATGCATTCAAATGATGGAGATATGTATAGCAAGTAGGCTATAGCTCAAATTGTAGACTTGTTTGCATATGAGATACGACACACCAGAATAAATATTTTGTACATGCCTAAAATAAATGATTCATGTGATCTATGTAAGAAAACGGTTACATTAGAAATCCCTGAAGTATCCTACAGTAGTCCTAGGTGACGTTAAGAGAAGCCCTCCTGTAACAACATAGGAGGAGGTTGATCAAAAGATCTCCAATTGAATATTATCCATTGACAGCCCCTCTCTTTCCACCATTTCCCTGAAACTCTCCATATCATAATGACTCATCTTGAGTTGAATTTGAAGGTCATCATTAGCCTGAGTATCGAGTTGATCCACTTTTATTTTCACTGCTGAAATCGCGGCATACTCACTACACCTCTCCACACAAATAAATTTGAGTGTTGGTACTTCACCGATACCCCATGGGATCTCTTCCAACTTTGGCAGATTCCTAAGAACAAGCTTCTCCAGAACTGGGAAATGAGAACTGTCTGCATCCCAACAAACCAGAACACATGACTCGATTTTCAAGAATTTGAGGTGAAGAAATTGTCCATTAACACTACTCCATTGTTTCCCTTCCATGACTGAGCGAATTTCTAGCTTGAGAACTTCCAGTTGGGGCAACGAACCAATCATTGTCAGATCATCCCAATGAAATCCACAATAACTCAAGGTCAACTTCTTTATCGAATTGGGAAATTTTAATATCTTATTCAGCGTAGCACTTAGTCTGAGTGATTCAAGTTTATGTAAGCGACTGAGATTGCACAAACACTCAGTCAAACAATCATCATATCCCTGAAACTGATGATAATGGACTAGATGCAATTTCTTGATGTTGGGAATGATCTTGCACACCTCCTCAGACAACCTCAAATTCACTGCTGTTTTAAGTGTCTGTAAGTCTTCCATGATCAACAACTCATCATCTTGTCCGCTGCTCCGAGGATCGGAAAGATAAATATAACGACACTCCACATGCCTCAGTTGCCGCATCTTCCAAAATTCCATTGGTGCAGAGACCATTAAAAAGTATGGTTTAATGGTTAAAGTTTGCAGATTCCATGCCAGGGATATTGAACTAGGAAGCTCCCACACAAGCCGACTCCCCGAGGCTGTGGAAAAATCTGGTTGATCCAAAGCAAGATACCGCAAGTTAACACACCCAAATAATTCTTCTGTTGAACCACAACGAACTACATCCAAAATTCTCAGCAATTTATTTTTATCCAACTCTTGCTCGCAAACTTTAAATGGCATGATCGAGCGTGCAAGTGGGAGTCCAGTTCCTGACATCGAGCTTGCAAGTATGAATCGACGCTCCGTGCCTCATATTCCGTGTTCGGTCGCACGAACGAATTCTTGTTGCTCAGATACTTTTAAGCACAAGTCTCTTAAAAGATCATGAATGTCGCAAGATTTAATTTTTCCATTGTCATGACGTCTACCCGTTAAAATAAGATTTCTATCAATAAGATCCTTCAAGTATTCCTCTGCAATCTCTTCCAAAACTTGGGTGCCATTTGATTTTAGAAATCCCTCGGCAATCCAAAGTTTGATAATTTTTGATGTACGGATCTCGGAAGAACCCCTTTTAAAAACTCCCGTATAAAGAAAACATGGCTTTAGATGAGTAGGCAAATGGTTATAACTTGAAAACAATACATCCAAGCTTTCTTGTTTCTCTTTTGAATTGGGAATTGATTTTATTTCATTGGCAACATACTCCCAGTATCCTACGGTCCTAGGTGACTTAAAAAGACGCCCCCCAATCACAACAATGGATAAGGGTAGTCCTTTGCATAATTTAACGATCTCCTTTCCCACTTCCTCCAGTTCGGTAGGGCAATCTTGATGTTGGAATGCCTTTTTACAAAATAATTCCCAACTTTCATTCTCATTTAGAAGATTCTTGTTAAAGCAAGAAGAGCCACAATCAATAGCCACGTTGGACAACCTAGTAGTAAGAACAACCCGACTCCCATTTCCGTTATCAGGTAAGAAACGCCTCACTTCATCCCAAACATCAACACTCCATACGTCGTCTAATATAATCAAATATCTTCTGCCTGATAATGTTTTATGCAACTGTTCTCCTAATACGCTTATAGGAGTTTCATTAGAGGATTTCCCTTGGCCAAAAGCAAGTTGTGAAAGAATTTCTATAACATTGTATCGTTGAGATACAGTAGCCCAAGCACGAATATCAAAGTGGTGCATGATGAGTAAATTTTTGTAAACAGTTTTGGCAAGAGTAGTCTTACCCATGCCGCCCATCCCAATGATTGAGATGGTAAGGCGACTGGACTGATGTCCGGTGAGGTAGTCCATAAGCTGAATCAACTCGGCATCAAGTCCCACCATACCAGTACTACTACTCTCTCCGGCTCCGAATTCCGTGAGAGATGTGGTGGAAGGCTGCTCCTCTCTCAATTCCGGTCCCTCCTTAGCCTCCATAATCTTTTCCATGATAGCATCCATGTCTTCAATTATCTGTTGCAGTTGCAGATCGAGCGTGCATCTACGGCTTGATTGATTGGACCCAGCACGAATTTGATCGACGATGTGGGATTCGATGACATCTTCAGCCGCATGAGCTGCAGATGCTATTTCTCTCTCCACGTCTGATCCGCCATATTTATTGGTCTCAATGAAATCGAGCAAGACAGCGGCCTTTTCCAGAAGGGGTTGAATGTGGTTGTTGTGGAGAGAAGTGGAAAGGCGAGGATGGTTCATCATCTGGTGAATGTTATTGATAAGAGAAAGTAGAGCTGCATAAGCTGCTGCCATCTCGATTACTCCTCCGATGAAGCAGCAGAGTGTTGTTGAAACTTGCAAATGAAAGATTTTTGTTGAAAGCAGGTATCTTTTAATTTTTCCCTAACAAATATAATTTTATGAATCTAAAATCTAAATGATATTGGTTAGGCTAACTTGCCCAGAAGACTTTGACACAGTCTGATAAATAATCATACTTAATATTTATCAATAAAATAAAAATTAATTAGAGTATAAATAATCATAGTTAATATTTATTAATAAAAAATTAATTAAAAAATTATAAAATTGAATTTTGAAATAATTAAGCATAATGAATTATAAATTGAAAATTGAATATTAAAAAATAATTATATATACAATAATTGAGTGTGGGGAAGTGGGAACCCAAAGAAATAATCTTAAAATTAAATTGAATTACATAATAAAATAAAAAAAAATATAAGAAAAATTTGTAATTGAAAAGTGATGCAGAGTGTAATATGAAATCAATATGAAATCTCACAGGCTCGACTTGCTTGACGTACCTTTTTTTTTCAGGAATTTCTCTTAAACGTATTATTATGTGCTGATTATGTTATTATTATTATTTAATTTGTTTTTATTATCATTATTATTATTATATATATATATATATATTTTGTTTCATGGGGTATTAAAAATTGAAGAAAACACTCTTCAAGACCACAGGTCGGGTGTGTAAGTAAAAAAAAAAAAATGAAAAAAAACGATAAACATTATAATTATTAAGTTGAAAAAACTAAATGTAATACTATATAGATGTAAATATTTTTCTATATTTAAAATAAGGAATGGAAACGGTCGAACTGTTATTTCTAAAATAAAAATATGCACCGGGGATTACTTTTTCGATTTCCTTTTTTCGTTGGAATTAAAGTTGTTTTTTATTATTTGGAATTTGGACGGGAGGATTTTGACTGGAAAAATCAACGAACTGAAAAAAAAAAAAAAAAGTGGATGAGATTCTCTATTTCAAATTTAGTGTTCCAATCCGTATTTCACGATCAAATTTATGAAATTTTCTTTCATTTTTTTCATCAATTTTAATTTATTATGTTTTAGTTTAATTTTATGATTGTTTTTAGGGTTCACCCCTCCCAATTAGGGTTTATAATCATTTTTTAGTATTTAATTGTAAAAAAATGATTATTATGGTTGATTATTTTAAAAATATGATTTATAATTTTTAAAAATTCAATCTTTTGTTGATAGATGTGACTAGGTTGATTATGTAATACTAATTAGTTTTATTTTTATAATATATATTATTAAACTTATTAAATTGATTGTGGAATACGGGTTGGAGCACTAAATCTGGAATAGAGAATGTCATCCCAAAAAAAGAGAGAGAGGATATTTGTTAATTTAACACTTGAAAAATAAGTTATCTAAAACATGAAAAATATCAATTTAAAACTTAAAAAATTATATAATTCAAATTCCTTTTATTTTTGTAATTATTTTTAATAATTTGTTTAATTAATTTATTAAATAATTAATAAAATATTTAATTGAAAATTAATATATGATAAATTAAGAGAAATATGATCTTTGGAGTTCGAAAATATAGTATATATCTTTGAGACAGAAGTGATAATTCATAATTTGATTGATAAATCCTAAATTGATAAAACTAACAATAAAAATATAAAATATGTACTAAAAAAAGACTAAAAATAAAATAAATTGCGCATATAAGAGTACAATCCCACCGGCTATCCCCCGCCGAATCACCCAAATCCACCGTAAACAGCGGCGCTGCCGCCGGCCAGATCCCATTTCCGGACCATTCTCCCCACCTGAAGAATTCCTTTCCGTACGAGACGACCTCTTGTCCCTCCACAGTTTCCCCCAATAATTCATGAAATACCGCTACTAGAGATTGAAAACAAAATCCCAAGTCCCAACTGAAATACTCTGCAAGGATCAAGCCTTTGATAGATGACGGATAAGCTGATGAGAGAGTGTGTTTAAATGGTTCAGTGAAAACCATACTGTCTCAGAACGCCACTGAGCTTAATTCTGAAAGGGCTTTTGCTTCACTTAAAAATTCTCCCCCCACTCGGCAAGATGTGTGTAAGCTTTCCCTACTGCATATATTTTGTTTTTGTAATGTATAAATATTTAGCTTTTTTGTCGATTTGATAATTTGTGCTTTAGAGGGTATCATAAAGTGTGAAATTAGAGGTTTTGAATGATGTTCTTTAAGTCACGTTTGTGTGGTGGAGCAATGTCTTATTTGGAATCATAAGCTTATGCTATGGCCTTGAAGCTGAAACAATGGGCTTGTGCTGCGATGAAAATATGAATAATTGCTTGAACTCTTTGATTCTAGGCGATTTATTTCCTGCCTTTCTCTTTGAAGTTGTGAACTTTAGTGTTTGGATACGACAATGTTAGTCTCTTTAACAAGAACTGCTGTTCTCGACTAAAAAAAACAAAGAAAATGAAAAAGAAAAAAGAAAAGAAAAAGAACTACTGATCTCAAATTAGTATTTTAATTTGCTGCTTACTATGGAAAATAGTTTTCTTCTAGTTGGTCTCTCAGGCGTTTAAGCTTATAAGGTAATGGTTAGTATTTTGTATAATTGTATAAGATACTAGAGTGCATCCCTTTATTTGACGCTGAATATTATCTTGCTCATGTGTTTTCTATATGTTGGATGGCTTTGAATATCTTCTGACACCATTTTTCTTAATGCACGGGCTTGCATATGTTAAAGGTTCTTGAAGCTGAGTCCAAATGTGTCAAGGATGTGGAGGTCTAGCTCCAACAAAGTCTTCTTGTATAAAGAGTTTGTTGAGTTTCTTGCTTGAGAAAAAGGGGAAATTGTGCATGGAGTATTTGAGAGAATTGTCTGTTGAGGAGGTCTTTTCTCTTTTGAAAGGAATTGGTCCCAAGGCGGTAAGTTCCTCTCGGAAAGCATTACCTTTCCACAAAGTGATTCAGTTCAGTTGCAATTATTTGATTGGTAAATTTTATGCAACCTACTTTGAATGAGTGTTGGAAGGAATTCATGGTGATCCTAGTGTTGCTGAGCTGAAGGTTATCTAGGATTCCTTCTAGAAAGAAGGCCTTCCCTCCACTTTGGCCTGATTTCATGCCTCTCCTCTATCTTTGTCACTTTGATTGAATTATATGCTTCTAACTAAACTTGTTTGAGATGTTAACCAAGTATTAAATGTTCATTTGTTAACTTCATTAAGTCACGTTCTAACCACTACTTATATTGGTAGAGAATAGTTTTACAGATATTGATTTGTAGTGGTACTGTGGTACTTAAGTTACTGTTTAGTGGCTCTTCTAAATTCCAACAAACATGATTCAGAAAACCCATTATGTAGGTAATGATGTAACAACAAAAATATCTACTGACATGGTTGTTAAAATGTTTCTTTGTATGGATGTAGATGGTTATGTTGCTTGTTGTTACTGACTTACTGCTTTGTTAATTGTGATGCAATTATCTCAAATTGTTGGCAGGTGTCCTGTGTTGATGTTCAATTTACAACAAGACGATTTCCCTGTGGATACACACGTGGGTACTTCATATATACAGGGTTCTTGTCGGATCCGCTACTAATATCCTGCTTCTTTTTAGTTCTTACTATCTGTTGCTGCTACAGGTTTTCCAAATAGCTAAGAGAATGGGTTGGGTACCAGCTGTTGCCGACATCAAAACTACATATCTCCATCTCAATCAGCGGATTCCACCTGAACTGAAATTTGATCTGAATTGTCTTCTATATACTCACGGTAAGCTTTGTCGGAGATGCTCTAATAGGAAAATAGGCGTGAAAAATAAGGAAGTCAAAAATGAAGGCTGCCCTTTATTAGCTTATTCTGAACTAGTTAAACTTGAAAATGAGATTCAAAACTGATTAAGCATAATTTAATCCATTTTGTCTTTGTTCATCCGCTGGTAGTTTGCCTTCAGTTATTTCATCAAGTTATACTATTTCGTAAACTAGTTTGTCCATCTTGAATGAAGTGTTGATTGATATCCTGTTGCCAGTACATTAGATATCAAAATCTGATAGCAGATGCTGCTCAATAAGCATTCTTATGACCCTCTCTCTCTCTCTCTCTCTCTCTCTCTCTCTCTCTCTCTCTCTCTCTCACTAAATGGAAGAATTTATCAACTGATCAAGTTCCGTTAGCCGGTAGCTGGTGTGTCGTTTCCACCAAAATTAAAAGTTCCGACAACAGTCGGCTTGCCCAAACTGCACAGAACAGTGGTAAGCAAGATCGTTTCCCTAGAGACTGGCGAGAATTACCCTAACTTTTCAACCTGTAAAACCAAACCCTTCAACAGAGAATTTATAGAAATAAAATAAAAGATGCGAAAACTAACGTAGTGATTAAATAAATATCCAAACATTCACACAAAAGAGTTATTTATATAAGTGATTAAAAGTTATCCGGAATTCAATCACACCACCTTGGCTATTCAACTGACCCTAGATTCAAGAATTAAATTAATTATTCCATGCAAATCGGTTATGGTTATCGAAGACACTTTCCGGCATAACCTAATTCCTATATCTGTCGACAATCAAGAAGACACTTCATGAATTGTTTCCCTAATCAACCGACAATCTTGAGAGACACTCTACCGATTTAATGGGCTGATGGCATTAAATTCCTAAGGAACCCGACACAAAATCAATTGACTCTGACATAGGACAATTTAATTAAGCCTACTATTCCCTTGATTATGAAAAATCGTTTTGCTCCAAATTAACTCCTATCACAATTTCGTATGATGGATTTAATTAGCTAGTAACAAATTCAAACCACTAAGTATTTGCAACTACTTCGTAAATTCGAATCAATCACAACTTGCAAAGCGGAGAATAGTAAATACACGAAATTAATTAATTAGAAGAAAGCGTTTAGATCTCACAGTTGAATCGAGCCAAAGATTCGTGGATTGATTTCCGGATGAACTACGTCTAGCTTGCTTGCATATTAATCATCAAAATATCGAAACTATATGAATTGTAGTAAAAATATGAATCTGGAAGAATAATTGTGATTTCTAAACGGTGTTCTCCTCCCTCTCGCGTCTGTCTATATCTGATATTAAAAACTTCATAATATAAAAATACATCCATATCTCCCAAGATAATTTCCTAATTAAAGAGAGTTTTATATGGAATTAAAATCCTATCCTATCTCTACTAGGTAATAGTCAAAATAGAGGTGATCAAAAGCTGTAGTAAAGCTGGAATCCGCGTCCAGGTCTTGGGCTGGATCAATACTTGTGCAAAACGGGCTGAATTTACTCGCGCAGGCCCAGATCCTAGCTTCTCGGTCCATCCTCCAGGCGGCTTGCCCAAACGGCCTGTTTCAGAACTTCCTTTCAAACGAACCCTGCTGCAATTCCCAAAACTAGTAGCCTATCTGCCCAATTATAACTATCCACCTGCACAACTTCAAAGCACAACAAAACTTTTCCAAAATAGATGCAAGGTAGATAATTATGCAAAAATTATATAACGAAATTATCCTCAAAAGATAGGTAAAAAGCACCCAATCAAGCCATACCCGGATCAAGATTTCCCCTACACTAAATTGGTACGCCATATGCACAATTGTACATGATGTTTATCTACATATATAGATAGAAAACATAGATAATAAACCTAATATGTTGTAATTCATTTCATGCACTGAGTATAACATTCTCGATTTTTTAAAAATTCTTAGAAATATGCATGGTGAATTTTGGTGTTAGAAAAAGAAAATGTCAAAAAAAAAAAAAAACCTATAAGGAAACTGAGACGTGGAGGAAGAAATGTAGCATGCAAAAATTTTATTCTAATGTGTGTATGTATATATACAGACTATCCAAAATGAAATAAAAGTTAAAAAATGGGGGAAAGAAAATTGAATCAAATTAAATTCTTCCAAATTACGTTCTTCATTCCAATTCTTAATGTTACTCTAATTGAATATTGTTGATTGTCAACTCCTCTGTTTCCACCATTTCCCTGAAACTCTTGAGATCATAATGCCTCATTCTGACTTGAATTTGAAGGTCATCATCCCCCTGAGTCTCGAGTTGATCCTCTTTTATTTTCACTGCTGAAATTGCTACAGACACGCTACAGAAATACAAGCGAATAAGTTTGAGTGTTGGTATTTCACCGATGTCCCTTGGAATCTCTTCCAACTTGAGCAGATTGCAAAGAACAAGTTTCTCCAGAATTGGGAAATGACAAGACTCTGCATTCCAACAAGCCAGATCACATGAATCAATTTTCAAGAATTTCAAGCGAAGGAATTGCCCATCAATAGGACTCCACTCTTCCCCGTCCTTGACAGATAAACTTACTAGGTTGAGAACTTCTAGTTGGGGCAACGAACCTATCATTGTCAGATCTTCCCAATCAAGTTGACATTGGCTCAAACACAGCTTGTTTAGTGAATGTGGGAATGTGAGTATCTTATTCAGCTTAGTATCCGAGACTGGCCACTCTCCTAACATAACCAATCTGAGTGATTCAAGTTTATGCAAGCGGTTGAGATTGCACAAACACTGAAGCAAACCATCATCATATCCCCGCCAGGTATGATCATAAGCTAGATGCAATTTCTTGATGTTGGGAATGATCTTACACACCTCCTCACTCAACCTCAAATTTGGTGCTGTTTCAAGTGTCTGTAAGTTTTCCAAGTTCAAAAGGTTTTCTTCTCCGTCGCTCGGAGGAGGATCGGGAAGATAAATATAACGGCACTCCACATGCCTAAGTTGTCGCATCGTCCAAATTTCAGTTGGGGCAACAACTATTGGAGATGACAAATACTCTTTACGGACTATTAAAGTTTGCAGATTCCATATGAGGGATACTGAACTAGGAAGCTCCAACACACCCTGATCGCCCCAGCGAGAAGAACTCTGGTGCTTGTAAGCAAGGTACCGCAAGTTTACACCCCTACATAAGCCTTCCGATGAACTCCAATATTCATCCAAAACTCTCATTAATCTACAATTGTACAACACCTGCTGCAGGTCAGCACCAAATGTCAAGATAGAGCGCGCAAGTGGGAGTCCAGTTCCTGGCATCGAGGTACCAAGTATGAGGCGACGCTCTGTGCCTCGTATCTCGCCTTTGGCCAGGTAAACAAATTCTTGTTGCTCAGATACTTTTAAGCATAGGTCTCTTAAAAGATCATGAATGTCACAAGATTTCATTTTCCCATTACCACGGCGCGTACCAACTGAAATAAGATTTCTATCATTGAGATCCTTTAAATAATCCTCTGCAATCTCTTCTAAAACTCGAGCGCCATCTGATTTTATAAAACCCTCAGCAACCCAAAGTTTGATAATTTTTGAGACACGGATCGCGAAACCCCTTCCATAAACTCCCATGTAAAGAAAACATGGCTTTAGATGGGCAGGCAAGTGGCTATAACTTGAAAACAATACATCTATGCTTTCTTGTTTCTCTTTTGAATTTGGAATTGATTTTATATCTTTGGCAACATTCCTCCAGTATCCTACTGTTCTAGGTGACTTTAAAAGTCTCCCTCCAATCACAACAATGGACAAGGGAAGTCCTTTGCATAATTCAACAATCTCCCTTCCAACTTCCTCTAGTTGGGGAGGGCAATCTTCTTGTTGGAATGCCTTTTTACAAAATAATCTCCAACTTTTATCCTCATCCAGAGGATTAATCCAAAAGCAAGAAGAGCAACAATCAATAGCCACGTTGGACAACCTAGTAGTAAGAACAACCCGACTGCCATTTCCGTTATCAGGAAAGAAACGTCTCACTTTATCCCACACATCGACACTCCATATGTCATCTAATATCATCAAATATCTTCTTCCTGTTAAAGTTTTATGCAACTTTTCTCCTAATTCATCTACAGTTCCATGAGATGGTTTTCCTTGGCCAGAAAGAAGTTGTGAAAGAATTTCTTCTACATTATGTTTTTGAGATACAGTAGCCCAAGCACGAATGTCAAAGTGTTGCATGATGAGTAAATTTTGATGAACATTTTTAGCAAGAGTGGTCTTACCCATGCCGCCCATCCCAATGATTGAGATGGTATATCGACTGGATTGGTGACTGGTGAGCTCGTCCAGTAGCTGAGTCAACTCCTCATCAAATCCCACCATAGCAGTCTCTCCACTGATCTCCATAACAGGTCTTGAATGTGTGGATTGCTTCTCTCCCGCTACATCTTTCTCCTTCAACTCATTTGCCCTTTCCATGACAGCATCCATGTCTTCAATTATCTGCTGCAGCAGATCGGGCGAGCATTCAAGGCTTGCTTGATTGGTTCCAGCATTAATTTGATCGACGATGTGGGATTCAATGACATCTTCAGCTGCATGAGCTGCAAATGCGATTTGTCTCTCCAAATGTTCTGCTTCTTTGCTACCTCCACCATAATTATTTTTCTCCACGAAATCGAGCAAGAAATCAGCCTTTTCCAGAAGGGGTTGAATTTCTTTCTTGTCGAGAGAAGATGAAAGGCGAGGATGGTTGATGATCTGGTGTATGTTATTGACAAGAGAAAGTAGGGCTGCATAAGCTGCCATCGCTGGTGATTTGGGAAGTAACAGAAAAAAAAGTAAGCAGCAAACAGATTGTAATTTGCAAGTGGAGTTGCCGTGGGAGGAATACTGAATACTATATTAGTAAATGTGATGCATTGGCTTAATGATTGCTGCATCGTGCCCAGATCGAAAGGGATAACGACATATCTTATTTAATTCAATCAATTTCTCCTTTTATTTATGGGTTAAATGCTTTTAAAATTATGAACCGTACATTAACATGAATATTAAATTATTGCACAACAATAGAAGTTTAACATAATTTATAAATTCAACATCGATTTTAATTTTGTCAAAATTGAACATGTGGTTTCCCTTAGAAATGATATAATCTGACATTCAATAGAAGTCTCTTTTAAAATATTATCAACTGTAATGATTGGATGACCCATATAGGGTATTTTTCGACACTCAAGTCAGTTTTGCCAGAATTAAAATTGGTATTAATTTGCAAAGTATGTGAAGTTTTTGTTGTATGTTAAACCATGTAAAAAACCCTAATGCTCTTAAGAGTTGTGTCCTCATCAAAGTTGTATCCTCATCAACCGTTGTGTGTGTTGTGTCCTCAAAAGAGTGGTGTTTCGTATAGAATATTACGTTGTTCTGGTCTTAAATTATAAACCGTTGCTTACACTTTATTCAAGATTAATAAAAGTGTTATATGTTGGGCTTGTTTTACCATATTTAAAAGTGTTATATTTTATTCTTGTTTTACCATATTTCTCTCCAACATTGCAAGAGCATAATATATCTCTTTTTTCAAATATAAGCATGATAACCAGAATAAAGATTTTGTTAATGCCTAAAAAATAAATGTAAGAAGAAAGATGGGATGTTAAATAGTCGAATGTTACGAGCTTTTGCAACACTGAAATCCAATGGGTTTGTTCGGTTTTATTTTTAAATAATTTTCAACTTTTTAGTGTTCAAAATATTGAAAATAATACATTTGTTTATAGAGGGACCCTTAACTTAAATGTTAACCACATAAATATATATATATATATATATATATATATATATATTTTTATCTCAATCACAAATTTAAATTACAAAAATAATCAAACAAATATATTTTAATTTTTCAAACATATCTCTAAACATTAAATCATTATATTTTTTTCAAAAATAAATACTGTAAAACTAGAATTTAACCTTAGTAATAAAACCAAACATTCCTCATATATTTTTATCCTAAACTTGTCCGGATCCTCTCCTACCCTTGAAAATTGAAATAGTGGAAAGAAAATTGAAATATTATTGATTGCGACCCTCTGTTTCAACCATTAGCATCATTCCAATGAGTGTCTAGTTGATCGTCTTGTATTTTCATTAGATATATAAATGCTAATAATATAATAATAGTTTAATTTCCCCATTGTCAAAAATTAGAACTTTTCCATCTAAATAGAAATAAAAATAGAACTTTAATTTGCTTGAGCTTGGAGCTTGGTAAAGAAAAGCAGTATGAAAACCAGGTTAAGCAACTCCACTCAACTATCTGCGCGTCTCCTTTCACTCCCACCCGCACCCCACCCCAACCTGCCGCCGTCTCTCCGCTCTCCACCACCACCATTCAAAATGCGGCTCATCCTCCTTTCTCTCACACTCTCACTGTCGGCGCTCCTCGGTAACTCTCATTACTTCCCCTCCACCCCATCCGCCGCTTCGCACTCGGACTGGAAATCCGCCCGCGCGACCTATTACGCCGCCACAGACCCTATCGACGCCGTCGGCGGAGCCTGTGGCTACGGCGACCTAGTCAAGAACGGCTACGGTAAGGCCACCGCCGCCCTCAGCACCGTCCTCTTCGAGAAGGGCCAGATCTGCGGCGCCTGCTTCGAAATCCGGTGTGTGGAAGACCTCCGGTGGTGCATCCCCGGCACTTCCATCATCGTCACCGCCACTAACTTCTGCGCCCCCAACTTCGGCTTCGACGCCGACGGCGGCGGCAAGTGCAACCCTCCGAACTCCCACTTCGTCCTCCCCATCGAGGCGTTCGAGAAGATCGCCATCTGGAAAGCCTCCAACATGCCGGTTCAGTACCGGAGAATCCGTTGCCGGAAGGAGGGCGGCGTCCGATTCACAATCGGCGGCGCCGGAATATTCTTGTCGGTGATGATTAGCAACGTGGCCGGCGCCGGAGACCTGTCGGGTGTGAAAATAAAGGGGTCTCGGACGGGGTGGCTGCCGATGGGGCGGAATTGGGGGCAAAATTGGCATTTAAATGCGGATTTGAAGAATCAGCCGCTTTCGTTTGAGATTACGAGCAGTGATGGAGTAACATTAACCTCTTACAATGTTGCCCCCAAGAATTGGGATTTCGGGCAATCGTTTGAAGGTAAGCAATTCGATTCTTAATGAAAATATATAGCAGTAGCATACGGCTACAATTTCATCCTCAATTATTAGATGTTTGTTTTGATCTTGGATAGAGAATTTTTGTATACTAGTAATGTTTTTGGTAGTCTATATTTTCTTGTTATTGTTCCATTTTTTTTTTTGGATAAAAGAAGAGGAAGAATCTATCAGTAGATCGAAGTTGGGTGATGCATATTACTGCAGAAATTGTTAAATATCATGAGATTGTCGGCGAGTATTTGTGCTTATTTCTGAAATGGCATTATGATACGATTTTGGAGAGATGCAATATCTATCTAGTTGTTAGTTGTGGTGAAACTGTGAAAGTCAAACTTAATCACTTGCCCCTCATGTTACACTATACTTCACTGTTGGAGTGTTGTTAAGAATAGTTATTTTTTATAGATAATTTCAATCAGAGCGGTCTCAAACATTTTGAAAATTAGAACCTTTTAACAGTAAAATATAATTAATATTATTTTTAATAGAAAATATAATATAATCTTTATATATTAATAAAATGAAAAATTAAACCTTCAAAATTCAATATTCATTAACATCTTTTACATACATAATGTTTAAGTACATTTTCAAGATGACTACAACAAAACTTTAAGCCCGTATAATCTAATGACCCCAACTTCTGAGAAGTAAATAAGAAATCAAAATTTTTCTCATAATCTTGATATTATTCAAACCTCCTATTTAGAGAAGTTATGGCTTGATCAACAATGTAAAGAAAATAATTAATTCTAAATGATTTATGTGAAGACAATGAAGGAGCAAACGATGCATTTAAATTCTCATGAAAATATTTTTTGATTTCTGGGAATTGGGAAGAAAGAAGATACGTGCAACTGCTATCCGGAAATTGTATCTTTAATTTATTAGTTTATAAATATAATATACATTTAAACTATGTAAAAAAAAATGAGCCCTTAAAAAATTTGGGCCCTATTCGGTCGATCATGTGGAACACCCACATAGCCGGGCATGATTTCAATTTTGGTCTATTATCCTCCCCATGAGAATAAGATTTTTTTTTTCAGTCCTGTATTTATATTTTTTGGTCCCAAAGTTTATCCATTTGAGTTTTTTTGTCCCAAATTTTATTTTATTTTGCCTTTTAAATCTCAAAACTAGCAATCCACTCAGCAGTTGTTTGAGACTATTAATTTTGAGACAGAAAAAGTCTAAAATAAAATTTTAGACCAAAAAAATGTTAACATTGTATTATATGCATTATAATCACCTGATATAATATATGTATATTATATATCGTTATAAATTTTCTAACAAAACATCCAATTTATATTTTCATTCTCTACATGTTTTTTTTCGATCTCAATCTTTACATTTTTTTCCTAAATTTTATTTTCTTGACCCTTGTGGTCTCAAAGTTTTATTTTTCAACATTTTTGGTTTCAGTATTAACATTCTCAAACAACTGTTAAATAAGTTGTTAATTTTGGAATCAAAAAAATCAAAAAAATAAAATTTGGGATTAAAAAAAAATCGGCGTGTGACTAAAACTATTTTGATCCTATTTAATGGAAAAAAGTGAAATTATTCCAATTTATAAGTATTTGTAGAACAACTATATAGAATCACCAATTAGTATAAGTTGTTAAATTTAATTAAATTATAATGGTGGGGTGTTTTTTTACTAACAGAAAAGTATAAAGACATACTAAATCGAGAAAAAAAATATACATAAGACTTGATGAAAGAATAAGGACCTAAACGTGTGTTTTGTCCCAAAAAAAAATAAAAAAATAAAAATGAAGGGTGATTATGCCAATCGCCCTCCAATCCCAAACTCAAACTCCATCTCGCTGCTACAACCAGTCGCCGGAATCCAGGGGTCGTATCTGTTAGGGCCCTCGGCGAAGTATTTGTTGAATCTCGATTCCACATTTGATAAATATTATGGTCATGAATGTGCAATTATATTTATAGAACAAATAACAAAATTAGGTTGAATTTAAAAATGTCCCAATTTTGACAACATTATCCCCAAGGCTAATTTGAGCAAGAGTGTCAAGGTATGCCACACTTTAATTTTTTTGTCTCAACTTACTTTAATTTACAAAAATCATACCGTTCCTCGTATGTTTACTTTCGGTATACCTTAAGTTGGTATGATACATAATGCATACTTTTATTATAACTACATTTCGGTATACCTTATCATTTCTTAGTTCGGTTAGTTTGATATACCTTACTGTACCGATATTCCGGTCCGTACCATATCAACATTTCACGGTATACCGAAATTATCGTTGTAGATGGCGAAAAATCAAATATTATATATAATATTTTTATTGATTTTTATATATTTATTTAGTTTTGGAATCATATCAAATTTAAAATTAGATAAAATATTTAAATAATAAAGATATTATTATATGATAAATATCAAGTTCTTTGACAACAAGTAAATATCTTTCAAAAGATATATATCAATTTCTAACAGTCAATGAGACAGTGCCACATCAGCCCTGGATCTCTCTCCCTGCAACTATAAATAGAGGTCTCCATATCAGTTGAAAATCACACCATAATTCATTTGAAGAGTTCAAGAATTTGAGAAGAAATTCCATAAGTGAAATTCTCTCAAATATTCAAGGCGTTCTTCATCAAATTCATCCTGAAGACGGCGTTTGATTCATAAGCAAGACAGTCAAAAGCGTTCTTCATCAAATTCATCCCGAAAATTGACGTTTGATCTGGTAATAAGGTGTCGGCCCTCTGAATTAACGTGTCAAGACTAAAGACTAAGTCAAAGAAGATCGAGGATACAAATCTTTCCCGAAAATTTCAAAGGCCAAGTACAAACAACAAGTCCGAGAAAATCAAAGAGACAAATTTACTCTGAAGATTTCAAAGACCGTTTGAAGATCATGTTTTGAAGAGAATAATCAGAGAAAAATAGAGATTGAATCTGTATAAATATATTTTGATTGAAGATCATTTGAATTGTACACTGTTTTGTATTTTACCAAATTAAATATAAAATTTTGTGTTACAAATGTTGGCACGCCCAGTGGGACCATCTCTACCTCTCATCTTTTCTCTTCACCAATTTTCTCAAGTATCAAGATGTCTACAATTCTGGAAGAACAAATTGCAAATTTGACGAAGTTGGCCGAAGGACTTGCCAAGCGAATACAAGAACGAGATGCTCAAATCCTGAAGCTGAAAAAAGAAATGATTGTTGATACTTGTGGCAAGCAAGTGGATGAAGATACTGAAGCTGAAATATCTGCAAAACTACATGCCAACAACAATGAAAAATCTATAGCCAAAGAAGTTGAAGTATCGTTTGATGACTCAATTCAAGTTGATCAACTCAAAGATTTCATACTAGAAACAATCAAAGACAAGTCTGAAGATAACCGTAAATCATTACGGACTTACCTGAAATATCTGAATTGTACACTGTTTTGTATTTTACCAAATTAAATATAAAATTTTGTGTTACAATTGTTATACTAAAAAATATTTAGTAAGAAAATACATTCATAAATAATAATAGTAACAACATCTCTGGTTAACTTTTAGTTTTAAAAAATTGAAGAGGAATAAAAGATTATTATGTATTATATCAATTAATCTTTTATTCTATTGAAATAATTTTATATCTTATAATTTACATATACATCATTTTATTTTAATTTTTATTATTTATTAAGTTAAATATTGAAGTTACATAAACTGTGCGATCATGTTCATCATCATGTACTCGAACATTGTTGTGAACATGTAAGGTCAGAATGTAAATACTTAAAGCAAGTAAAGAACACGAGGTTGGTAACCCTGTTCGATCAACTGATCTATGTCAGGGGGACTTCACAAGTCCGTGAGAAACAGTTTACTACTCTGTTGAATGGTTACAAAGGCTTTTACACGAAGACTCATGTCACTTGACCCCTTTCCTACCTAATTCAACATCTTTCACTAAACTGAATTGCGAGTTCCCCTCACAACTTAGAATCCCTCTAGTTTCCATAGGAAATTTCTCCCGAGACTCCCCTAAGTGTGTATGAAAGTGAGTTTCAAACACAGACTAGAAACACAATGATCTCACCGATCAAACCTAGTCTACCCAAATACTATATGCTTCGAATATGAAGTCTTTTAACTCTCAGCCCTTTTGTGTATTCGTAAAAATTCGTGTCACCTAAACTAGTCTGAATTCCTGACTATTTTTAAACAACAAATATAACCTAAACAAGGTAATCAGAAGTCCTATTTTGATTAAATTTCAACAAGAAAACTTTTCCTTAATTAAATCGGACTTTCCTAGTTTAGAAACCTTCTCTGAATAGAACTCCACCTTTTCTTCTTTGATCTTCATCACGAACAAGGTAGCTTCTATTCTGAAACGTCCATCTTGAATCTTCAGCTCCAGCTCTTTGATTCCAGCATGATACGTCTCTTGTAAACTCTCTGGACAACCATGTACATAATCATGTCTCTGAACATGATTAAGTACATGTCTTGATCTTTAATCAAATTGACAGCGGAATGTTCACAGTAATGTCCAGCACATGGTATTCGAATATGAATAACCAAAACCTTTTGTGTTCTTTTGATATTGCCATATTGCCATACAGATTATGACAATCTCGAATACTTAAGTGCAGATGGCACTAACAATCTCCCCCTTTGTCTTTATCTGGTGGCAAATCAGCTCCATGTTTTAAAAGAACACAACCTTTGAACTGTAGGATCATGTATCTTAAAACGTACTTGAATGATTCGAAGAACATCATATGATTCAGCTGTGTTTCACTTTCTTATCAGCTTGTACCTGCTCTGCTATATTGAATTTTTTATCTTCTTTTTATCTTTTGATAACAGTTTCAATTTTTTTAGCAGATATGAATCATATAGGAAAGATAGAAAATTATGTTTAATATCAGAATAGCTATTACAAGCTATTTGAAACAAAAATAAAATATCTTGTACAACAAGACTGCAAGATAAGAACAGAAAACATGAAAACATAAAAAAAACTTATGTTGCATTACTCCCTCTATTTGCCACCGAGAAAGGAAAGAGAGTAATATTCAGAGACTACTCGGATTTGTCAAGGTCTTGCTCATCATCTTCTTCTTCTCCAGATCCTCCTTCTTCAAGACCTTCTTCAGCATCATCATACTCAGTCTCTTCTCCTTCATCAGCTTCCTCCTTAGCTTCCTCTTCATCATCAGCCTCTTCTTCAGCAGCCTCTTCTTCATGAGCCTCCTCTGCAGTCTCCTCTTGGACAGCTTCTGCTTCCTTATCTTGTGCTGCAGCCTGTTCTTCACCTTGCTTTTGAGCCGGAGAGGAATCTTTCTAAGCTGCAGCTTCAGCTGTACTTGCGAGCTTGTGCAAGTTACGAACATGTTCAGGTACATCTGCTGCTGGAGAGGCAAATTCATCTCCTGATAAAAGATCATCAATCATTGCTTGAATCTTCATCTTCTCAGAAGTGTGCTCAGAAATTAAACGAGCATGAAACTCCAGGCTTCTTTCTAGAAATTTTAGCACAACTCCTTTTGGTGAAGACTCTTCAACAGTAGCATCCACTCCTTTCTTGGATGACATGAACTGCTTGAACTGGAGGTGAAGATGAGGATCTCCTATTTCAGGAGCAACTTTAATCACCAGATGCTTTTTAGGAGGAATGACCTTGTCATTCTTAGAAGAGACATTCTTCTTTTGCTGCTTTATGATGCTGTAAATCAATGAAGGATAACATAGTGGTCCCTTGACCACTGTTGATTCTGCACTGCTGATGATCTTGCTAAACATGAACTCACCATAATTGAACTGCTTTCCAATTCCAAGGTGATACAGAAACCTTCCTTGTGCTTGAGTCACTGCTGCTCTGTGCTTAGTTGGAAGCCAATTATGGATCAAAATTCTGAACAGAGCACCATATTTGTGAGTCAGCTTGGAGGTATGAATTGTCTGTAGATGAGATGGCCATTTGTTGAAGATGCCCTGGGTCAGTTCCTTAGCAACCATCCCTCAGTCATCCATTTCTTAATACTCCCCCTCAGATGAACATCCCAGAAACTCATTAATGAGTTCAGGGGAAAATTGCAGCATCTCTCCTCTCACATAGACAATCTGAAAGTTTTCAGACTCTGGATCATCAATTTCCTTGGTCAAATTGTAGTAGAACTCAGTAACAAGTTTTGGAACAAAATCTTGCACCTTCTGCACAGTGCCTAGTAGACCAGCTTGCTCCAATAAGGTATACACTCTAGTAGCCAATAGTGTATCCTTATCCACCTTCTTCTCAGAGATCATAGACCTCTGCTTCACTTTTTTCTATAATTCAGCATGTTTGGAAGAGCAAAAGATTGATTGACTTGAAGTACATGGAATACGGACAATCTATTTGTGAGCTTCAGACTCATGTTCACTTGAATATGAGTGAACATCTTCAGGTACATCCATAGTCTTTGCAGCTGTTTTGGCCTTCTTGGAGGGACTAGTTGGTTCAACCTCTTCTTTGTTGATGCAGTAGTGGATGGTGGAGTGGCAGACGCTCGACTTCGAGTTACAGAAGTTCTTGGGACTAACTGCACCACAACAGTAGAGTCCTTCTTTTTAGGTGTTTTCTTCTTGACAGGTGATTTGGCAAACGGATCATATTGAGCAGACGCCAGTAGCTTCTCCTGTTGAGGATCAGGAGTCTTCTCAACAGATTCAGAGGATGAACTCTGAACGACTTCTTTCTCTGAAGGATCAGCAATTAAAGGTCTTTGAATGACCTTCTTCTTTCCTTTCGCTAGAGCAGCAGCAATGGCTTTCATCTTCAAGCTTAAAGGAATATCATCTTTCATATCTTCATCATCACCTTCTGTAGTAAAAGGTTGAGTAGATAACTTCTGCACGATAATGGCTGGAGTATATGTCTCTGTAGTACTTTTCTCTGCAACATGTTCCTCGATATGTGCGGGAACATCTTTAGGCTTAACTGGATCATCAACAGTAGATCCCTTCTCTTTCTAAAGGGCTTGGGCAGCAGATGCTATGATGGTTTTCTTTGATGAAGGAGCTGGAGTCTTCTTCGATTTCTTGACTATAGTTCTTTTTGTTCTTACCTTCTTTTTGTTGACATCGTACGATCGAGCAGCTTCCTTTAGCAGATCTTGGATAGAAAGACTTTGGGTCTTTGTTTTCTTTGCAGAAGAAGCAATTTCTTGTTCTTCTGTTTCCAAGTCTTCTTCCTCTTCTTCTCCGTGAAATGTTTCAATCAGTTCTTCTGTATCTTTGCTCGAAGATTCATCACGGAGCGTTCTCTGTGTAGGTTTCTTGTATGATGATTCACCTCGAACTTGCCTGTCGAACTCATCCTCCTCATAAAATTGATCTTGAGGTTTGGAGTACGTAACTTTCCCATACCTCATTCTGGGTTTCACGACTTTCTTGGGACGGACAAGTTTATGTTTCGGAGCCATTGAAAATATATGGGTGATAGACAGAGATTACCAGCAAGAAAAACAATGGCAAACAAGAGAAAAAATTTCAGAGAACTCAGAGGCTTTATCGAGAGAGAAGAGTTTAAGATTTCAGAAATTTGAAACTAACGAGTAATCTCTCTTAACGGCTAAACTTATATATAGGAGGGTACTCCGTTCAAAGCATAGACTCAGGTTTCTGTTAGACTAAGAAACTGGAGGAAAATCCCTGAAAATCAGAGATGACGATTGCACATCAGAACTAGCCGTTGAAAAAGATATACTCAGGGTTTGAAAGATGATCATGTACATCTGTTGGAACATTTATGGGAATGTTCAGTCCCTTTGTGTAGGAATGGTCCTTTCCTGCTGAGTGTGAAGAAGTCACACTCATACACCTCTTCTTGGTTTTACTGAACCAATCACACCCCAAGCGATGCTCTGAGTTTCTCAAATCGATCTGAATCCAATCCCTTGGTGAATAAATCAGTTAGTTGATCTTCTGTCTTCATGTGTTCAATCCTCAGCACTTCTTCTTCAACTAGCTCTCTGATGAAGTAATGCTGATGTCTATATGTTTTGTCCTTGAATGCTGCACTGGATTCTTGGAGATGTTGATAGCACTTATATTATCACAGTATGAAATAGGAGTATCATGACTGACTTCATAGTCCTTCATCATTCGCATCATCCAGATGATCTGTGTAGAACTGCTCCCTGCAGTAATGTATTCAACTTCTGCTGTGGATAATGAAATACAGTTCTGCTTCTTACTGAACCATGAAACAACATTGTTTCCTAAAAAGAAACAAGCACCTGAAGTGTTTTTTCTGTCATCTGGAGATTCTACCCAATCAGCATCACAGTATGTAGTAATACTTGCATTTGTATCAGAAGTATACCATAATCCATAGTCAGCAGTTCCACTGATGTACTTGATGATGTTCTTGACAACCTTCATGTGACTCTCCTTAGGACAGGACTGATATCTGGCACACACTCCCACGCTATATGCTATATCAGGTCTGCTTGCAGTGAGGTAGAGAAGACTTCCAATCATGCTTCTGTATAGAGTTTGATCTACCTCAGCTCCAACATCATCTTTTCCAATCTTAACTGTGGTGCTGATAGGAGTTCTTTTGTGCTTAGCATTCTCAAGCTCAAACTTTTTAACCAAGTTTTTGGCATACTTGGATTGAGAGATAAAAATCCCTTCTTCTGACTGCTTTATCTGAAGCCCTAGGAAGTATTTCAGATCTCCAACAAGGCACATCTCAAATTCAATTTCCATATCTCTAATAAAGTCCTTGACCATCTTGTCAGACACTGAGCCAAACACTATATCATCCACATATACTTGAAGCACAATTACTTGTGATTTTTCTTTTCTGATGAATAGTGTTCTGTCTTCTCCTCCCCTGTTGTATCATTTGCTAACCAGGTATGTAGCTAGTCTTTCATACCATACCCGAGGAGCCTGCTTCAAACCATACAATGTCTTCTTTAGTTTGAACACAAACTCTGGATGATGTGGATCTTCAAATCCTTTAGGTTGTGCAACAAACACATCCTTTTCAGAAATCCATTCAGAAAAGCACTCTTGACATCTATCTGGTACAGTTTAAATTTCATGATATGGGCCATAGCTAGAAGAAGTCTGACTGATTCAATCCTTGTAATTAGAGCAAAGTTTTCATCAAAATCAATGTCTTCAATCTGAGAATAACCTTGAGCAACCAGTCTGGCTTTATTTCTTGTAATGTTTTCAGCTTCATCAGTCTTGTTCTTGAATATCCACTTGGTTCCAACAATGTTGACTCATTCAGGTTTCTGTACCAGATCCCAGACATCATTCTTTTTGAATTGAAGAAGTTCTTCCTGCATGGCCTCTATCCAGTAATCATCTTTGAGAGCTTCTTGGATGTTCTTTGGTTCAACCTTGGAGGTGAAACAGACATAGGATATTTCATCATGCATCCTCTTTCTCAGTCTGCTTCTGGTCATCCTTTCTTCATGAATATCTCATATTACCTCTGAAGTAGGATGATTCTTGATGATTTTCTTCGAAGGCTTTCTGTCTCTTGCTGTCTGTTCTTCAGCTTCTCTGTCTGTATCATCATGAACCTTAGGATGTTCAAAGACATTTGTGTGAACATTATCTTCAGAGATATTGACTGTATTGTCCTGATCATCAAATCTGACATTGACTGTCTCAATGACAGCCTTTGTCTCTTTGTTGCAGATTCTATATAATTTACTATTTCTGGAGTATCCAAAAACATCCCTTCTATCCCTCTGTTGTTCATTTTGCTGAGATACTCTCTATCATTAAGAATATAACATGTGGTTCCAAACACATGAAAGTACTACACTGTTGGTTTCTTCTCATTCTAAATCTCATATGGAGTAGTGAAAGTACCTGGTCTGAGATGAACTATGTTGCTGATGTGGCAAGCAGTGTTGATAGCTTCTGCTCAGAACATAGCAGCAACTCCTTTAGTAGCAATCATGGTTCTAGCCATCTCTTGAAGGGTTATGTTCTTCCTTTCAACAACTCCATTCTGCTGCGGAGTCTTGAGGGCTGAGTACTTATGACTATTGGTTTCTTCTCATTCTAAATCTCATATGGAATAGTGAAAGTACCTGGTCTGAGATGAACTATGTTGCTGATGTGGCAAGCAGTGTTGATAGCTTCTGCTCAGAACATAGCAGCAGCTCCTTTAGCAGCAATCATGGTTCTAGCCATCTCTTGAAGGGTTATGTTCTTTCTTTCAAAAACTCCATTCTGCTACAGAGTCTTGAGGGCTGAGTACTTATGACTGATTCCATTTTCACTGCAGAATGTGTCAAAGTACTGATTCTCAAATTCTTTGCCATGATCACTTCTGATTCTGATAATCTGTTCATTCTTTTCAACTGTGATCTTGCAGGCTAATCTTTTGAATGCTGTGAAGGCTTCACTCTTGTCTCTGAGAAAGTCAACCCAAGTAAACCTTGAGTAATCATCAATGCAGACAAGAACATACTTCTTTCCTCCGTAGCTTTCCACAGCCATAGGCCCTATTAGATCCATATGAATAAGATCTAAAATTCTTTTAGAAGTTCTGTCTTGCACTTCTTTGTGTTGAGATCTGAACTGTTTTCCAATTTGACATAGATCACATACTTTGTCTCTGTCAATTCTAATGAGGTAACCCTCTCACAATTTCTTTGCTGATAATCTTCTGGAGATTTCTGAAGTTGATGTGTCCAAGTTTCTGGTGCCAGATTTCTGACTCTTCTATAGATGTTCTTTGACATGTTACAGAACATTGTGTAGGAACATGTAGCTGATAGCAGTTGTCAGCTGATCTCTTTCCTTCCATGAATAAGTCATTGTTCTTATTCATAACCCTGCAGCTTTCTTTGGTGAAGACAACAGTCATGTCATCATCACATAACTGACTAATGCTTATTAGATTTGCTTTAAGTCCATCAACGAGCATAGCCTTCTTTAGTTTAGGCATTCCATTAACAATCATCTCCCCTTTTCCCATTACTTTACCCCTTTTCCATCTCCAAAGATAACAAAGTCTGACGAGCAAGCTTTTAGATTTTACACCACAGAGCAATCTCCAGTCATGTGTCTTGAGTAGCCACTGTCAAAGTACCAACTGCCTTTGTCTTCAACTCTTAGTGAAGTATGAGCAATCAGACTGGTCTGCTTGACAACCCATTGCTTCTTCTGTGTAGGCTTCTTCCCTTTCTGAGCAGCAGGTTTCTTCTGGGTGTCGCTGGAATACTGATCCACAAATGTTCTTCTCATTCTTTTTAGATCAAAGAGATACTTTTCACAGTGTGGTCGAATGTGGTCTTTTTCTTCACAATAATGGCAGATAATTCTTTTTCTGTTGCCATTATTAGCAGTCATCTTTTTGTTAATGTTTCTTTGGATGTTCTGAACATTATTTTGTACAAGCACTGGCTGACTCGTACTTGCTTTGACAAACACTATCTTGGATTGTCCGCTATTGTATCCAAGACCTGGATGACTCTTCCCTGAATGTCCTGGGGTAGTGAGAATCTTATCAAGATTCTCTGATCCATTATTCAGCAAGTTGACATTCCTTTTAATGGACTTCAGTTCTGCAGACAGCTCTTCAATCTCCTTCTTTTGCTGTTAGATTACAGCCTTCTGTTCTTCATCAGACCTGATTAACTCCTTCTTTTCTTTGAGCAGATCCTTGTTGTGAGATTGTAGAGTTTTGTTGATCTCAGCTACTTCAAGCCATTTTTTATACATCTCCTTGTATGTTTGAACAAACTCTTCATGGCTGAAGTCTTCATTGTCTGAGTCTTCATCTTCTGCAAGTTGGAAAGGATCCTGGAACTCTGAGATTTTTGCTGTAGAGGCATAGGTCTCTTCTTCTGATTCACTGCTACTTTCTTCAGAATCATTATCACTAATAGAGGCATTGTAATTCTTTTTATTCTTCTTCAGAGTGTTGGCACATTCAGCTTGAATGTATCCAAAACCATCACACTCTCTGTACTGAATTCTTCTCTTTGTATTTGAAGGTTGAAACTCTTTTTGCTCACTGTTAGAGTTTCTATCTTGCTGGGAGTTACCAGATGATGGTTTTCTGTTGGTAGATCTTCTGGAAGACTGCTTGTTTACTCTTTTTAGCATTCGACTGATGTTCTTGGTGATAAGGACCATATTGTTCATTGTATCTGAATCAAGTACAGGTTTTTGTGCCTGTACATGTTCAGGTACATCATCAGAAACTTCAGTTTTAAGAGCAATACCTCTCTTCCTTGAGCTGCTGTCTTCATCCTCAAGATTTATCTCGAACGTCCTCAACGACCCCATCAGTTCATCAAGCCTCATACTCTTGATATCCTTGGCTTCCTTAATTGCAGCAACTTTGTAGGAAAACTTCCTTGGTAAAGATCTGAGAACCTTCCTCACAAGATTCTCATTACTGATAGGCTCTCTAAGAGCAAAACTCTCATTTGATATGCTTCTTAGTCTGGCATTAAACTCACCAATGGATTCAGAGTCATCCATTCTAAGACTTTCAAATTTTGAAGTCAGATTCTGTAGTCTTGAAAGCCTCACAGAACTGGTTCCTTCAAAGGTGGTTTCCAGAATATCCAATGCAACTTTTGCAGTCTCACAAGTTGAGATTAGGCTAAATGTCTCAAGACCTACTGCATAGAATATTGCATTGAGAGTTTTGGAGTTGACATTGTACCAGTTCTTCTGCGGCACAGTCCACTCTCCTTTTTCAATCTCCACATGCTTTCCTTTCTTAGCAACAATAGTCTTTTCCCATCCTTTAGTGACACTCTTCCATGCGAGTTCATCAATTGATCTCAGAAACGCCCTCATACTTGCTTTCCAGTAAGGATAATTGTTGCCTTCTAACAATGGTGGTCTGACCATAGATCCTCCTTCCTTGAATGCACTCATGGCTGGACTGCAACCAAAACCTTCATGCAGATATGTAGCTTTCAGGACTCTTTTCGCACTAAAAACCAAAGGCGACCCACTCTGATACCAATTGAAGTTATATAAACTGTGCGATCATGTTCATCATCATGTACTTGAACATTGTTGTGAACATGTAAGGTCAGAATGTAAATACTTAAAGCAAGTAAAGAACATGAGATTGGTAACCCTGTTTGATCAACTGATCTACGTTAGAGGACTTCACAAGTCTATGAGAAATAGTTTACTACTCCGTTGAATGGTTACAAAGGCTTTTACACGAAGACTCCCGTCACTCAACCCCTTTCCTACCCAATTCAATCTCTTTCACTAAACTGAATTGCGAGCTCCCCTCACAACCTAGAATCCCTCTAGTTCCCATAGAAAATCTCTCCCGAGACTCCTCTAAGTGTGTATGAAAGTGAGTTTCAAACACAAACTAGAAACACAATGATCTCACCGATCAAACCTAGTCTACCCGAATACTATATGCTTCAAATATGAAGTCTTTTGACTCTCAGCCCTTTTGTGTATTCGTAAAAATTCGTGTCACCTAAACTAGTCTGAATCCCAGGCTATTTATAAATAACATATATAGCCTAAACAAGGTAATCAGAAGTCCTATTTTGACTAAATTTCAACAAGGAAACTTTTCCTTAATTAAATCGGACTTTCCTAGTTTAGAAGCCTTCTCTAAATAGAACTCCACCTTTTCTTCTTTGATCTTCATCACGAACAAGGTAGCTTCTATTTTGAAACGTCCATCTTGAATCTTCAGCTCCAGCTCTTTGATTCCAGCATGATACGTCTCTTGTAAACTCTTTGGACAACTATGTACATGATCATGTCTCTGAACATGATTAAGTACATGTCTTGATCTTTAATCAGATTGGTAGCGGAATGTTCACAGTAATGTCCAGCACATGGTATTCGAACATGAATAACCAAAACCTTTTATGTTCTTTTGATATTGCCACACAGATTATGGCAATCTCGAACACTTAAGTGCAGATGGCACTAACAAATATGAAAAATATAACTTTTATGATAAGTTTACTAAATATTGTATATATATATAGACAAAAACTTGTATGAGACCGTCTAACGGGTCACTTACGTTAGACGGGTCAAATAAAACCCAAACCCGTCCCAAAACTCGCCTCCAAGGCCATTTTCGCGCGCAGGTACGTGTCTTACCCGCGCCTCAATGCGCAGCCACTAGAGTATCACTAGGTATAAAATAAAGTATCACTATGTGTGAAGTATCACTAACTGTGAAGTGAAGTATCATTAACTATGAAACGAAGTATCATTAGATATAAATTTGACAAAATATCATCAACTATTAAGTGAAGTATCATTAGATATTAGATATAAATTTGGCAAAATATCATTAACTATTAAGTGAAGTATCATTAGATATATATCCGGTGAGTATCATTAACTGTCTGTGAAATATCATTAATTATGAGATAAAATATCATTAACTCGGAAGTCGAGTACAATATGATATTATTGATGATTAAACATTAATTATTGTAGTAACCGAACCTCTCATTATTTAATGATTTTCTTGATATATGCTTCATATAGGTATTGTGTGTTTATTTTTATGACAATTACGTTTATTTATGTATGTAAATATGATTATGCCCATTTGATTACTTAATAAAGATACATACCTATATTAATAATTTCTAGATATATATAATATATAGAATAAAATATAGGTATGTATATATATATATGCTCATAGTATTTTAGTAGAAATGAATATTATATATATGTATATAAGTTGACACACGCATGCATTAAAAAAAGTGTAGCATGCATATCTATATAGGATTAACTTAAATAAATATATAAGAATTACAACTTTCATTTTATGCCTATGTGTAGCCTTGGGAGAGGTGATAAGTGTAATACTCTAGTAATATGTATATGTATTAGGAACACACGTGTAAATGAGAGTTGCAAAGTTGATTTATGGAGATAAAGTTAAATAACATTCCATTATATATATATATATATAGAGAGAGAGAGAGAGAGAGAGAGATTCTTGCCGTCAATTATCAAGAATTGAGATTATGAGGTGAAAGAAATTGGAAATTTTCGGCAAAATTGATGAGGTTAATGTTTTACTTTAATGTTTAATTGTGTTATTAATTTAGTTTATACTCTATTACCGTTAATGATATTGAAGAAGATAATAGTGTAAATCTATATTTGGTAAATTTCATTTCTATAATACAAAGAACATTTTTTATTTAATTGTATTGATTTTAGTATTACTTAGTTAGCTCAATTGTATTGAACAAATAAAAGAAAAATATAGTGAAGTGGATTTTTTATTTAAGAATAGCTATATATGAATTAATTATTATTAATGTCAATAAGATCAAGTTTCTTTATTTCCTTGAATATTAGGAATAGAGAACTGTTTATTTTAATATCATATGTTTTAGTTTAAGAGAACAAACAGTGGGCGTGTCCCTTGGGGTCCAGGGAGGATGGTCTACTTTGACTGCACCTTTAAGGTGATGAGTGACTGATGTGGGATGACTTTCATATGTGATCAAAGGGAACAGACATGGGGCGTGTCCCTTGGGGTCCAGGAAGGATGAGCAACATGAGTGCACTAATCACATACTGGCCAAATTTATATTGATTATATTATGAGCTCATGACTCATGTTGGTGTCTGGTGAAGGGAGCTAAGTTCCTAAATGATGAAAATGCTTTTGACATGAAAATATTTTGTATCAAGAGCATTTGACGTAGTGTGGTACTAGTATGTTTCATGTGAGGTCACATGCATGATTTCTGCTTACTGAGCTTTAGCTCATATAGTTTATGCATTGTAGGTGATTCTGATGAAGCGTGAAAGTGCTTGGTGCGGGATGTGGAGTTTCCAAGAGTTCATGTGGGTCTATGTATATGGATGACGACCTGGTGGATTTTTGTTTATAAGCTTTTTGCACCACTTTTTGACTTTGTTTTTGTTCAAGCGTGAAACTTCTTCGAAGTTCACTATTTTAATTGTATATAAGCTTTTATGTTCCATGTTGTACTCTTTTGACTTCAGAGTACTCTTTCTTCCCTTAATATATATTACGTAAATTATGTATGGAAGTAAATCTTATCCTTTCTTGAGTCTTCCAATACTTTTCTTTCTATTTCAAAAAAAAAAAAATACAAGGCATGCTCACATTGTTAGCCTATTCTTCTACATCCGTTTGAGGGGTGCTACAATTATCAAATCCAGAATAGATAAATGTCATTAACTATGAGTGGAGTATCATTAACTCAAGTATCATTATTTATGAGTGAAGTATCATTAACTCACATGTGAGTATCATTATTTATGGGGTGAAGTATCATCACCTATGAAGTGGAGTCTCATTACTATGGAAAAAAGTATCACTAATTACAAAAGAAAGTATCACTAATTACAAAAGAAAGTATCACTAATTACAAAAGAAAGTATCACTAATTAGAAAGAAAAGTGTCAATTTAAACATAATCTCAAATTGAGAATCAAGTCTATGAATACAATAAAAACTCATTCTTGAGAGTAAAAAAATTTATTTCATTATCATAGAGAAAAATATCATTGATTACAAAATAAAGTATCACTAATTACAAAAGAAAGTAACACTAATTACAAATAAAAATATCACTAAAAACCTTCAACAACATCTCGATCTTCCACATATTAAATCCAAAGAAACCCAAACCCTAACCAACAGATCCAAACCCAAAGCAAACAATATTCTTTCTCATCTTCTAATTAATCATTTAGCTTCTTGTACTTCTTCGCCGGCCATCCTCTCACCGAAAACCTAAGAGAATTTTCGATTGAGTGGCGTAGGTGGACCCGCCGCAGTTGATGCCACCTCTCCACCATCACCACCGTCCATTTTTCTCTGACACTCGGGAAATCAGAAAAAAAACCAAGAATAATATAAAAAAAACCTCATAAAACAACAACTAATTTTGCTTTTCCCCTTCCTATTCTCACTTCATTGAAAAAAAAATCAAATTTAGGTTTAGGAATCAAACGAAGATTAGAGCAGCAACAGAATGTTAAATTCAGATTCGAAGATTTTTCACCGGAGTGTGCGTATACAGATACAATATCAATTAGTACAAAACATAAACGAGGATTCAAATTTTCGGCGGCGGCGACAGTGGTGGCAACGATGATAGAGAAGCTGTAGGCTGGTGGATTTCGATAGTGGAAGAGAATCTGGGCGACGGATCGAAGAGGGAGAAAGAGAGAGAAGGTGCAAAACGCTGGAAGAGAATAAACCAATAATTTCTTTTTTTTAATATATATATATATATATATATATATATATATGGGTGGGTTAAAATGAGAACCATACCCCTATGTAGGAACTAGGAACCATTTACATCCATAGATCTTGACAATTTGAATGGACTAGATTGATTTGAAATTGTAGGGATTAAATTGCAATATGATAATTTTGTACATAAATTTAAAACACAATAAGGGTATTATTGACAAATCAAATAACCGTGTATCTAGGAAGTGGGAACGATTTCATCAAAAATAGTTTTCATTCATTAATAGCAAATCTAAAACCCTAGAAAAGAGATCCGAAAAATTCCACCCCACAGCGTCTTCAACCTCGCCGCCGCTCGTCACCTGCACAAATGCTGCCCGGACGCCGTACACCTCCACGCCCAGACGTCCCTGTCGACTGCATAGACGCCGGCCGCAGCGTCACCTTCGCTTGTCGATTCGAAGTTCCCAGTCCAGACGCCGCACCCACGCCGCCTGACACCGTCCGGACGCCGTATGCCGCCATGCCCAGACCCCAGACGGCGCCGATCGACTACACAGATGCCGACTGCATCGTCACCTTCGCCTGTCGATTCGAAGACCCCAGCCCAACTGCCACCCCACGCCGCCGGACGCCGTCTGCCGCCACATCCCTACCCCAGATGCTGCCGGTCGACTGCACATACACTTCGCCGTCGGAAAAATGATGAAGACCACGAAGGCCGTACGAACAAGTAATTATCCCGTCATTTTTCAAATTTTGTTGATGTAATTAGATTTGATGTATTTAGCAAATTATTTGTATATTATTAGCAATATTTAATGTTTTTGGATGTTGTTAGATCTGATTTGGTTTGACAATTAGCAAATTAAATTGATATAATTAGCAAATTACA
Organism: Perilla frutescens; assembly: GCA_026008535.1. NCBI lineage: Eukaryota > Viridiplantae > Streptophyta > Magnoliopsida > Lamiales > Lamiaceae > Perilla > Perilla frutescens. The sequence continues at coordinate 11,771,528 of BRKX01000003.1, read as the reverse complement.
TGGATTTACTTAGCAAATTTCATCGCAATTTAGAATTGTCTCTTCCATTTGTTAGTGGGGAATACCATATTTATGATTGTGTTATGTGGTCAGAATGATTGATTTACGTGTCCACTGTTGGGTTTTACTGAATAAATCTGGTGTTGTTCATTTGTATATTATTTAGCAATTTGTTTGTATATTGTTTAGCAAATAATTAAAATTTGATTAGCAAGTTAGTAATGTATGTTTAGCAGATTAACTTGGTAGGTTGTGTTTTTTTGAATGTTAGTTAGTTATCTCAAATTGGGGTTTTTTATATCATATTTATATTTAATTTATAGCAAATGTTGAGTATATGATTATCAAATTGAGAGGGTGGATGATTATATAGGTGAAGAGAAATCGTTTTAGCAGATTAGTTTAGTAATATATAATTAGAAAAATTAAGAATTTTGGTTATTGTGTAATCGTTTTATACGTTGGTCTTTGTTTGATTGGATTTGACATTTTTAACAAATTAGTAAGGTTTGATTAGCAAATTATTAATATATGTTTAGTAAATGTTGCAACCGTTAAAATTTTCTACTAGGATTCGTGTTTTATTAAATTGATCATTTGTTTATATCAAGTTAGTGATACAAGATTAACAACTTAGTTATATGTTTTTGTATTATATAATGGTTTTGTTAATAGCAAATAAACCTTAAATATATAGCAAAATTACATTGGTTTATATCAAACTAGTAAGATATAATTATCATTTATGAGTGTCATGTATTGTATCATTATGATCAACCTTTGATTGTAATTTATAGGTAACAATGAGAAAAGGGGATCGTGCTAAGAAGACAAGGTCGGGCGGTGGGGCAAAAGGTGTTTAAATGATAGTATGGACTGTTATACATTTCATATTTATAGCATATTTATATTTAATTTCTAGCAAATGTTGAGTATATAATTAGCAAATTGGGGTTGTTTATATCATATTTATATTTAATTTATAGCAAATATTGAGTATATGATTAGCAAATTGAGAGGGTGGATGATTATAGAGGTGAAGAGAAATCATTTTAGCAGATTAGTTAAGTAATACATAATTAGAAAAAAATTAAGGATTTTGTTTATTGTGTGATCGTTTTATTCGTTGGTTTGGTTTGATTGAATTTGACATTTTTAGCCAATTAGCAAGGTTTGATTAACAAATTATTAATATATGTTTAGCAAATGTTGCTACCATTAAAATTTGCTACAATGATTAATGTTTTATTAAATTGATCATTTGTTTATAGCAAGTTAGTGATACAAGATTAGCAAATTTGTGATATGTTTTTGTATTGTATAATGGTTTTTTTTAAAAAAATAATGTTATTTCATAAAAAAATCATATTTTTCACATAAAAAATATTACCGATTTGCTATTAACAAATATATAATGTGCTAATTACAATTAAAAAAGTTGCTAAACGTCGTACACACGCGTTACTACAAATTCTGCCCATGTTCCCTACACCTACATAGATACATTAATGGATAACATAATACTTGTATCTTGCATAATCAGACGATAAGCGGCGTGATAATAATATAAGATGGAGTAAGAACTTGTGAAAAAAAAATACGTTCTTATTTTACACACAACAATTCATGCCATTTTTTTTTCTTAATAACTTGAAAACTTCGACAACCAAAAAGCATCTATCGTCTATCATAAATATGAAATATGTCCATTCTCTGCAAACATTTCACTATCATGCAAAGCACATTGAAACCATTAAAAAAAGAGAGACCATCCTATCATCAAAAAAATAAATCATATTTTAACATAAAATATTACCGATATGCTATTAGAAAATCTATAATTTGCTAATTACGCATAAAAAATTTGCTAAACGTCAGACATATGCGTCCCTACCAGATTCCACCCATATCCCTACGTATACAAAGATACATTAACGGATAACACAATACCTGTATCTTGCATAATTAGACGATAACCGGCGTGATTATAATATACAATTGAGCAAGAACTTGTGAAAAAAAATGCATTCTTATTTTGCACACAACAATTCATGCCATTTTAACTATTTTTTTTAATAACTTGAAAACTTCCACAACCAAATACGAAAAAAGCATCTATCATCTATAATATATATGAAATGCTCATTCTCTGCAAACATCTCACTATCATGCAAAGCATATTGAAACCATTTTAAAAAAATGAATTTTCACATAAAAATATTACCGATTTGCTATTAACAAATCTATAATTTGCTAATTCCGCATACAAAATTTGCTAAACGTCAGACATACGCGTCCCTACCAGATTCCATCCATATCCCTACACATACAAAGATACATTAACGGATAACACAATACCTGTATCTTGCATAATCAGACGATAACCGACGTGATTATAATATACAATGGAGTAAGAACTTGTGAAAAAAATACATTCTTATTTTGAACACAACAATTCATGCCATTTTAACTATTTTTTTTTAAATAACTTGAAAACTTCCACAATCAAATACGAGAAAGCATCTATCATCTATAATAAATATGAAATGTCCATTCTCTGCAAACATCTCACTATGCAAATCACATTGAAACCATTTAAAAAAATCGAATTTTCACATTAAAATATTACCGATTTGCTATTAACAAATCTATAATTTGCTAATTCAGTATAAAAAATTTGCTAAACGTCGGACATACGCGTCCCTACCAGATTCCACCAATATCTCTACACCATTAATGGAGAACATAATACCTGTATCTTCCATAATCAGACGAAAACTGGAGTGAGACCGATGAAATCCGACAAATATAACTTGTCTATAATCTACAACGACTCCTTCAACCGTAAGAGACCCAAGAAATAAGAATCTTGAATAGGTGTGTGATGAATTAAAATATGAAACATCGATAGATACATCTCTGTAAAAAAAAAAGATTTGTAAAAATCGTCCAAAATTAAAAAAAAATGTCCAAAATTAAAAAAAAAGGTTGTTCCCATATAATCCCACTATATATGGAATATATACATTTACTGCAGATAATTGATATGCAATACAATGACATATATACCCTTAACTTAATATAATTCTTAAGATATTGCATTTTTTACCTCATTTTTTTTAGATTGATCTGAGCCTTAGAAAATCATTGATCCAACGCTCCATATTAGTTCCTAGTTCCTACACAGGGCATCCGTTCTCATTTGATCTCTATACTATGTATATATATATATATATAGCCAGGTCGGGTCGTGTGGAGATCCGTCTAACGTAAGAGACCCGTTAGACGGTCTCACACAAGTGTGGCCCATATATATATATATATTAATTTCGAAGTACGGTATATACCATCATACCGTATATACCGTACCATAGTAAATGTTGAAGTGAAGGTATATACCGTACCACGGTATATGACGGTATACTGAACTTTCAGTACACATCGGTGTATTTTAATTTTTAAAAATTCATACCGTTATCTTACCATAAAATTCCGTTAAGGTATCATACCTTACCGAAAAATTAGTATATTGTAAATATCTATATCTTCAGTATTTTTTTAGTATGGATGATATTCATACCAAAAAATCAGTATACCATAAATATCGATATCTTCAATATTTTTTGGGTACTAGCCTTAAATTTGAGCAATATTCTCGTTCAATCGAAATGAATTATTAATAATGACAATAACTCCTATCAGACTTTGAAACCCAAAATTGGGCCTATCAAGCATATCAGACGGGTCGGATCTCGGGTCAATGCGCGGGTCAACTCTGACCCGCCCCGCCCCGCCCAAAAAAAAAAATGGTAAAATGCAGTATCAATCTTTATGCTAAAACGAACCATTTAAAGGGCAAAAAGTACCAATTGTATCATTAAATAGTAAGTGGTCTCCTACTTATTTTTTATGAGTTTGGGGTTCATTTTGTGTTTTTTGGGGTTCATTTTTTAGGGGGTTTTTTGGGGTTCATTTTGTGTTTTTTAGGGGGGTTTTGGGGTGTTTTTAGGGGTTCATTTTGTATTTTTTAGGGGGTTTTTTGGGGGTGTTTTTAGGGGTGTTTTTAGGGGTTCATTTTGTGTTTTTTCGGGGGGTTTTTTTGGGTGTTTTTAGGGGTTTATTGTGTTTTTAGGGTTTTTTTGGGGTGTTCTTAGGAGTTCATTTTGTGTTTTTTAGGGTTTATATTTTTTTTCTCAATCATCATTTTCATTTGTTTCGAAAAATTAAATTCATTGTCAAGCGCAATGCACGTGTCGTCGAAATTAAAAAAAAATCATTCACTTTAATTTTAGGGTCCATTAAATAAATTTTAGAATATATATATATATATTGATATTTATTTTAAAAAATTACATTCATTGTCAAGCGCAATGCACGAGCCTACGCGTTAGCATCGGGTGAGTGCATTGTGCGAGTCGCCGAATTTAAAAAAAAAATCATTCACTTTAATTTAGGGTCCATTAAATCAATTTTAGGATATAAATTTACATGTATTTTAAAAAATTTAATTAAGTCATTTCAATTTTTAGGATTCACTAATTGTATTTTAGGGTATAAAATTTGGGGGAGGGGGAAACACAAAAACAAAAAAAAACTGAAAAATAAAAAAAAAACTGAAAAAAATAAAAAAATAAGAAAAAAAATTCAGAAAAAAATCGAAAAAAAAATAAAAAAATATAGCAAGCATGTGTACCCCACGCGGCGCGCGTGTGGTGCACGCGCCTGCCGAAAAAAGTTTTTTTTTTTTTTAAACTGGACCGGATCGGGTCGGTCTGATGGGCGACCGATCAGTCTAATGTACAGGAGAGTTGCCCATTAATAATTTATCATACATGAAAACAAAAATCACAAACCTTGCAAATATGATAGATTCAATCAATCTTATGTATCACACTAATAAATTCAAACGAACCCCAATATATATAAATCGGGGTACGAGCAAAATGGAATCAAAGGATACAAAATGCAGGAAGCAAAATTAAATTAAATCAAATCAGATTCATCGGAACTAAAATTGTCATCATTTCCATCCTCGATCAAAAGGTTTCCAAAAGTTTCCAATTGAATATTATCCAATGTGAGCCCCTCTGCATCAACCTTTTCCCTGAATCCCTCGAGGTCTGAAGCCATCATCTTCACTTGAATTTGAAGCTCATCATTCCCTTGATTGTCGAGTTGATCCTCTTTTATCTTCACTGCTGAAATTGCGGCAGACTCACTACATGTATCCACAGTAATGAGTTTGAGTGTCGCTATTTCACCGATTTCCAATGGGATCTCTTCCAACTCTAGCAGATTACTAAGAACGAGTGTCTCTAGAATTGGGAAATGAGAACTGTCTGCGTTCCAACTACCCAGATAACAGTAATGAATTTTCAAGAATTTCAAGCGAAGAAACTGCCCAGTAATGGGACTCCATTGTTGATCGTCAAAGACGGATAAAATTTCTAGCTTGAGAACTTCCAGTTGTGGCAGCGAACCAATCATCGTCAGATCTTCCCATCGAAGTTGACAATGGCTCAATGACAACTTGTTTAGCGAACTGGGGAATGCGAGGAACTTATTCAGCTTAGTATCTCGCCATTTACTCATTTTGATGCTCAGATTGAGTTTTTCAAGCATACATAAGCGATTCAGATTGCACAAACACTCAATCAAACAAGCATCGTATCCATGCAACTCACCATCATAAACTAGATGCAGTTTCTTGATGTTGGGAATGATCTTGCTCACCTCCTCAGACAACCTCAAATTCAGTACTGTTTCAAGTGTCTGCAAATTTTCCAAGATGGAAAAGCAATCTTGTCCGTCACTTGGAGAAGGATGAGGAAGATAAATTAGGCCACATTTCACGTGCCTAAGCTGTCGCATCTTCCAAATTTCAGTCGACATCTTCCAAATTTCAGTTGTCGCAACAACTATTAATGGAGACGAAAGATGCTGACCGGTGATGATTAAAGTTTGCAGATTCCATGGCAAGGACAGCATTGAAGGAGGAAGCTCCAATGGAGAATTCGAGTGTTGGAAAGCGAGGTAACGCAAGTTAACACAACCGAATAACTCTTCAGGTGAAGGATGATGAGCTACCTCCAAAATTCTCAGCAATCTGTGTGTATCCAACACAAGATCATCAACTTCGAATGCAATGATGGAGCGTGAAAGTGGGGGTGCAGCTCCCAACATCATGAAGCCAGGACATATGAGGCGACGCTCTGTGCCTCGTGTTTCCCCCTCGATCACATGAAAAAATTCTTGTTGCTCTGCTACTTTTGAGCACAGGTCTCTTAAAAGATCATGAATGTCACAAGATTTGAGTTTCCCATTACTATGGTGGCGAGCAACTAAAATAAGATTTCTATCGATAAGATCCTTCAAGTAATCCTCTGCGATCTCTTCCAAGACTCGGGTGCCATTTGATTTCAGAAACCCCTCAGCAACCCAGAGTTTGATAATTTCTGAGACACGGATCTCAGAACTCCTTTTGTAAACTCCCATATAAAGAAAACATGGCTTTAGATGCAGAGGCAAGTGGTTATAACTTGAAAGCAATACATCTAAGCTTTCTTGTTTCTCTTTTGAATTGGGAATTGATTTGATTTCATTGGCAACATCCTCCCAGTGTTCTACGGTCCTAGGTGACTTTAGCAAATGCCCTCCAATCACGACAATGGACAAGGGTAGTCCTTTGCATAATTCAACAATCTCCTTTCCAAGTTCCTCTAGTTCGGGAGGGCAATCTTCGTGTTGGAATGCTTTTTTACAAAATAATTCCCAACTTTCATTCTCATTTAGAAGATTCTTGTTAAAGCAAGAAGAGCCACAATCAGTAGCCACGTTGGACAACCTAGTAGTAAGAACAACCCGACTCCCATTTCCGTTATCAGGCAAGAAACGCCTCACTTTATCCCAAACTTCAACACTCCATATATCGTCTAATATAATCAAATATCTTCTGCCTGATAAAGTTTTATGCAACTTTTCTCCTAATTCATCTACAGCAGTTTGAGTAGAGGATTTCCCTTGGCCAGAAACAAGTTGTGAGAGAATTTCCTTAACATCGTAGTGCTGAGATACAGTAGCCCAAGCACGAATATCAAAGTGTTGCATGATGAGTAAACTATTGTAAATGTTTTTGGCAAGAGTAGACTTACCGGTGCCACCCATCCCAACAATTGAGATGATACGTCGACTGGATTGTTGTCCCGTGATCTCGTCCAGAAGCTGAATCAACTCATCTTCAAGTCCCACCGTAGGAGTCTCTCTAGTCTCCATAAGAGATGTTGAATGTGTGGGAGGTTGCTCCTCTCTCAATCCCGGTCTCTCCTTAGCCTCCATAACCTTTTCCATGATAGCATCCATGTCTTGAATTATCTGTTGCAGATCGAGCGTGCATCTAAGGCTTGATTGATTGGACCCAGCATGAATTTGATTGACGATGTGGTATTCAATGACATCTTCAGCCGCATGAGCTGCAGATGCGATTTCTCTCTCCACATCTGATCCACCATATTTATTGGCCTCAATGAAATGGAGCAAGAAAGCGGCCTTTTCGAGAAGGGGTTGAATGTGTTTGTTGTGAAGAGGAGTGGAAAGGCAAGGATGGTTGATGATCTGGTGAATGTTATTGATAAGAGAAAGTAGAGCTGCATAAGCTGCTGCCATCTCGATTACTCCTCCGATGAAGTAGCAGAGTGTTGTTGAAACTTGCAAATGAAAGATTTTTGTTGAGAGCAGGTATCTTTTAATTTATTTATTTTTTTGCTAAATGATTCTAACATGATGGTTTCTGCTAACGTGCCCCCGAAGACTTTTGAAGCTGTTATATATATTTTAATCGATCGTTTGAACAGAGAGAGCTCCAGGCTGTGACTACGTATATACATATTAAACAATTCTTGGTAACGTGGACCATGGCCAGACGTGTGCGTTTAAGCTCCGATTTTCCTTGTTGCAATTGATCGAAGCATTATTTAATTTACTTCATTAGTGAGAACTGAGGAGTTGATGTGGTGTCTTGTTGCAAATCATTTGGTTGAATTTCGCATCATACGAAAAATATTAGAAATAAATAAATAGATAAATGAATAATCATTATCTTTCACCATATTGATAAAATTAAATTAAAGTCCATAGTTAAAACTTTAAAAATAAAATAAAATAAACCATAGTTGGCACTTATATATACGGGATTCTACTACTTTGTGTTTAGTTAGAGCATATCCACAATACTCTACCAAATTTTTGGTACATAACTCAGCCACATCAAAAGTTATGTATCTATTTTTTTAAATACCTAATCACCTTCAAAACACACTACATCACTCATGGTACATGCATAACTTTTATAGGTCCCACCACTATATAATTCATTTTTAATATATATATATATATACACACACACATAACTAATTAATTAATTTTTAAATATGTGTTTCTTAAATAGAGGGGTATCTAGAAATCTGTTTCAGCATTGTCTTCTTTTGATCCTCATGTTATTTCTGAGTTTTATGCTAATATGTCTCCTGAGATGGGTGATAAATCCAAGAGCAAATATGGGGAGGTTTATATGAGGGATAAGATTTATTTGTTTAACCCCATGCTAATCAATAAATTTTTAGGTCTGGGCAATGATTCTTATGTTATTAGCCTAGATTTAATTGATGATGTTTTATCGACTGTGACTGGTGGTCTGGTGACAAAGTGGACTAACAAGATTTCCACTTCTAAGCTCACATTCTTTTACTTTGTTTTACACAAATTAATTGTGTGTAATTGGTTACCCACCACCAACTCTTCAGTTCTCACTGTTGATCAAGCAATCTTGCTCTTCAAACTTGGAACAAAAATCCCCTTCAATCTCGGAGACTACATTTTTGATTGTATGTTGAAGTTTGCTGCAAAGATAAACAGCACCAGCATATTGCCTTTTCCCTGCCTCATCTATGCCATCCTGGTTGAATAAGGTGTGAAGCCCAACAAGAAAAACATAGTTACTGAAACCTCAACTATCTCTATCATCAAGCCTTTAGGAATGAAGATCGTGTAATTGATCTCCCTTACATCTTTGGTCGAAGTTCAACTGCTGCCTTAAGGAATGTTGGTCAGGATGTTGCTGCAGAGAGTGCTCTTTCTCCTCCTCTGTCCGAAAGTGACATTGCAAGTGCTTCCTCACACTTGGTGACTGTTTCTGTGCAGGTTCTAAACTCTTATATTTCACAGATGGATTCAATGATTCATCAAAGCACACTATTCACCAATGCCATGATTGAGCTTCGTCAAACTCTTCGAGGGACTCTTTCTACACAAAAAGGGGGAGTAGAGGGATGTTGAAGCGGAGAAGGTTGGGAAGTCCACGGCCAAAGCGAAGGGCAAGAAGAAAATTTGAATTTTCATTATCAAAAGCAAATTTAATTTAATTATGATTTTTGTGCTGGACACAATTCAGTTTATGTTTCTAAATGTGCTGGACACATATATTTTTGCTTATGATATTTTGGATATTCATGTGTTGAATATCCTTGGATATTTTTATTTTTAATCATCAAAGTTATTTGATGATTTTGATATATATATTTGCTGATTCGCATATTTTATATGTGTTATGTTTATGTTGAGATTGATCTCAACATTACATGTATAGGGGATAATTACCCACTTGTATTTTTGTATATTATTGTACAGATAATAACTTAAGGGGAGCAGACCTTAAGGGGGAGTTTTTAAACTCCAAAACTTTTTATCATTTTCCACTGCGGCTCTAACTATATCTATTGAGATTTTTATGTTTTGTGCAGAAATGATAAGCTTAAGGGGGAGATTGTTGAGAATGACGTGTTCCAGATGATGTTATCACTTTGTTTGATAAACATCGCAATCAATGTCGTATCTAATGATGTTCCGTCATTCTTGTCACATCGAGCATAACACTCGGAATGTTAATCTTATCTTTTTCTAGTATTTTGGATTAATTTATTTTAAATTAATCTGAATAAATTGTGATTTTTATCACATATGATTTTCCACATATTTTGGGATTTATTTGATATTTTATTACTGATTAAATTGTGGATTATATTTGATTTTGACTATTCCGATTTTATAGGGACGTGATGTTCCCACTCTGTCCTTGACACTAACCGTTGCAGGAGATCGTGGGTCACTGGAGTAACTGCTACTATTACACGATGTTGAAGAACGTGTGCTCCGCAATGCAGAAGACAGTTATCTCAAACCCACTACAATAATAAGAAGTGGAAGGCGGTTGATTCAAGGCCAAGTCACTTGGGATCGTGAAGCAACTGCTAAGACAAGATGGATGAAGTATTTAAGGTCTTTTCAGATCTTAAAATCATTTTTGCAAGCAGGTTATCACCGTGGTTTGTGAGAAGTTCTGAAACTTGCATCTAGTGTCGTCTCGAAGATCCAAGACATTCTCCCAAACATAGGGCCTAGCGTTCCAATCATCTGGAGACATTCATTCCAGTTATGTGTGTAGGTCAGATAGTCATCTTTGAGAGTCTAGGATTTAGAGTGACTTGTTGTAATCTATCTATGTGTTTAGATAGGTTTGTTTGAGAGATTATTCGAGTGAGTGAAGCTAAGATAGTCCTCTGTATGTTTAATGCAGTGTTGTCAAGGGAGTGAACCGAGACAACATTAACCTTGTAATTGTTTATCACTTGTGATAGCGAATTTCGCCTTGAGGCAATCACACACTGTAAGGAGTGTGATTTAAAATTTATCTTGTGCAAAGTTCTGTTTATGTTTCTGCTGCATGTTGAAGGCAATGTGGTAACACTAGCTTCAACATTTCTTTTAACTTCACTATTTACATCCGAAATTCACATTGTTTCACGCAACAAATTCTAACACACTTATTAAGATGTATTTGTTAAAAGCTCCACATTTTTATTATTAAAAAGTACACTATTTGAAATCATTAAATCAAGATATTGTCCAATCAATTTTCTTTTAAAATTTAGACCAATTTAAACATTTTCTTTTTGTTCGTATTTCACACATGATGAATTGAATTTGTATTTAGGAAGAAATATTTACAATATTCAACATGAAATTTAACACAATAATTGTAATATACATTAAAATCGTTAATTATACATATTATATCATTATTAAGTAAAATCATATGTACGGTGCAACACACGTGATCTCTGCTTGTAATAAAAAAAAGCTGGAAAACAAATGTTTGGGAATAGTGCATGCTAGGTTTAATACTAAACATATAAGAGAAGCACTTGTGTGCACATAGTGCACCATCAGACACATTGATTTATATCCTTAAAAAGTATCGACCAAAATAAATAAATAAATAAAAAACCGTCAAAATTAGTATCAACCTTAACACAAAAAAATATCATTCATAATTCAAAAAGTATCATCTGTATCATTAAAAAGTATCACTTATTTTATCATTTTTCTTTTTTGCGTATTGACCGGGTCAATGCGTATTGACTCGTGTTTGACCTTGTTAAAAGCGTTGACCGTCTGATATAACTTTATATACATCTAGTACATACAAGTTTTTGCCAACATATAAATTGAGTAAGATTGCTGGAACGAAATTGATTATGTATGTGTTTAGATACTGAATACTCGATTGTATAAATATTTTGAAGTATATAGTTGTTGGTAGGGAAAAAAAAAGTAATAAGGAAATTGAAACTAGGAAAAAGAATGTCTCATATAAAAATCTCATTCCAATTTTATGACTATTGAGAGTGAAATTAAACGAAATAAATAGAGGGGAAAGAAAATTGATTGAAGTCAAAAAGGAAAAACTTTTAATTGAATGTTATTTGTAGTCAGCCCCTCTGTTTCCAGCGTTTCCTTGAAACTTTCCAAATCTGATTCAGAATACTCGACCTTAATTTGAAGGTCGTCATTATCCTGAGCCTCTAGATGATCTTTCTTTATTTTAACGGCTGAAACTGCGGCAGAGAGGCTGCAATCAACCATACGAATGAGTTTGAGTGTTGCTATTTCACCCATATCCATTGGGATCTCTTCCAAGTAAGTATTACTAAGAAGAAGCTTCTCCAAAACTGGGAAATGGGAGCTCTCTGCATCCCAGTAACGCAGTGGGCAGTTATCTATTTTCAAGAATTTTTGGCGAAGAAATTGACCTTTAATAGGACTCCACTGTTCTCCCACGCAGGCATAGTACTCTAGTTTGAGCACTTGCAGTTGTGGCAATGAACCAATCATTGTCAGATCATCCCAATCAAGTTGACAATCACTCAAGCTCAATTTGTGTAGCGAACTCGGGAATCTGAGTTTCTTACTCATCTCAGGATCCTGAGTTGGCCCGTGGTTACTCCTGACACTCAGATTGAGTGATACAAGTTTATGCAAGCGATCAAGGTTGCACAAACACTCAATCAGACTATCATCGTATCCATGATAGTAATCACTATACAAAAGATACAATTTCTTGATGTTGCAAACCTCCTCACTCAATCTCAAATTCACTGATCTTTTAAGCGTCTGCAAGTTTTCCCAAACGAGCAAGTCATCTTGGCCGTCAATGCTCGGAAGATAAATTTCAGGGCACTCCACATGCCTGAGCAGTCGCATCTCCTTCCAAATTTCAGTAGGTGCAACAATTAACGGACAAAAATAGAATTTTTTTATGATTAAAGTTTGCAGATTCCATATAAGGGATAGTGACCTAGGAAGCTCCCACAAAGGCTGTTCATCTTTCGGGTGTATGTAAGAAATGTAGCGCAGGTTAACATTCCCATATGATTCTTCTGCTGAATGATTAAAAAATTCATCCCACACTTTCACCAATCTATATTTAACCGGCTGGATATGACTATCTGGCGCCATGATAGAGCGTGTGAATGGGTGTGCCATCACTCTTAGGTACCCATTGTAACCACAAACAACTCGACGCTCTGCACCTCGTATTTCGCCTTCACTCACATGAAAAAATTGTTGCTGCTCAGCTACTTTTATGCACAGATCCCTCAAAAGATCATGAATGCCACATGATCCTGTTTTTCCATTTTTACGTAGATTACCAACTAGTATTAGATTTCTGTCAATCAGATCCTTTAAGTAACCCGCTGCAATCTCTTCTAAAACTTGGGCACCATTTGGTTTCAAAAATCCCTCAGCAATCCAGAGTTTGATGATTTTGGAGATACGAATCTCGGAATCCTCTTTAAAAACTCCCATATAAAGAAAACATGGCTTCAGATGAGTAAGGTGGCTATAGCTTAAAGACAATACATATAAGCTTTGTTGTTTCTTTTCTGAATTTGGAGTTGATTTTATATCTCTCACAACATCCTCCCAATATCCTACAGTCCTAGGTGCTTTTAGAAGAAGCCCACCAATCACGACAATCGACAAGGCTAGTCCTTTGCATGATCTAACAATCTCTCTTCCAACATCCTCTAATTCTTTCTGTGGGAATAATGCCTTTTCACAAAATAGTTTCCAACTCTCATGCACATCTAGAAGTTTCATATTCGTAACGCTAGAAGAGCCACAATCCTTGGCCACATTTGACAACCTAGTAGTAAGAACAACCCGACTTCTATTCCCATTATCGGGTAAGAAACGCCTCACTTCATCCCAAGCTCCCATACTCCATATGTCATCTAATATAACCAAATATCTTCTACCAGATAAAGTTTTATGCAGTTTTTCTCCTAATTCATTTACAGTTCCACTATTAGATTGTCCTGGACAAGAAAGAAGTTGTGAAAGGATGTTTTCTGCATCGTATTGCTCAGATATATTAGCCCAGGCACAAAATTCAAAATGTTCCTTGATGAGTAAATTTTGATAAACGTTTTTAGCAAGAGTGGTCTTACCCATGCCCCCCATCCCTACGATTGAGATGTTATGCCGACTGCATTGGTGTCCGGTGAGCTCGTCCAGAAGCTGAGTCAACTCGTCATCCAGTCCCACCATAGCAGTACTACTACTCTCTCCGGTCTCCATAAGAGGAGCTCTTGAATGCCTCGCTTGCTCCTCTCTCGGTCCCCGTTTCTTCTTAAGCTCGGTAGCTTTTTCCATGACAGCATCCATGTCTTCAATTATCTGTTGCAGATCGAGCGAGCTTCCAAGACTTGTTCCTGCATCATCAATTCCATCCACGATGTGGGTTCTATCACGTCTTCTGCGGTATGAGCTGCAGATGCGATTTCTCTCTCCAGATCATCTGCTTCTTTGCAACCTTCACCATAATTATTTCCCTCAATGAAATTGAGCAAGAAACCAGCCTTTTGCAGAAGGGGTTGGATCTGTTTCTTGTCGAGACAAGTAGAGAGGCGATGGTGGTCCATGATCTGCTCAATGTTATTCATAAGAGAAACTATAGCTGCGTATGCTGCCATCTCTAATTCTTTGATATTCTTTACAGATTTGAAACGGATTAAAATGGAACTGGTGTTATTGCAAACAATAGAGTTTGATGAGAAATATGCATTTCTTTTGCTAATTAAGAGAGGACTTTATAGACGTGATGTTGTGCTACTTGGCAAAGATCAAGTTTAGCTGTACATGTTGAGAGATGCATTGTCGATCATTTTTTATTTAATAATTAATTTGGCAGGAATTCATACCAAACAATTAGTTTAAAATTTCAAGTGGACATAAATTAATCAATATAGAGGTGCACTGTAAATTTTTAAGTGGAGGGGATGTAAGATTTTGTCCATAGGTGACATCATTTGGATGTCATAAAAATTAAAAAAAAATAAAACTTGTATAAAAAAAAAAGTCATGAAAATAAATGACTTGAGGCGGCTGCCGACCTTGAGGCAAGGTCGCAACTGCTGCACACGTGGCATCATCTGATTGGGTGTTATATAATTTTATATACATTAATTTAAAATGTAAATATTTTATTTAATCATCAAAAATTAAAATATATATATATATATATATATATAGATCAAAATTTATAATTTTTTTTTTCTCTATAAATAGAGTCTAATATTAATATGTTTTTACAAACAACTAAACTATCATTTTCTCATATTTCTTATTTCACTAAATTCTCTGTTAGTGCCTCTGCACTTAAGTATTCGAGATTGTCATAATCTGAATGGCAATATGACAATATCAAAAGAACACAAAAGGTTTTGGTTATTCATGTTCGAATAACATGTTCTGGACATTACTGTGAATATTTCGCTGCCAATCTGATCGAAGATCAAGACATGTATTTAATCATGATTGTGAACATGATCATGCACATGATTGTCTAGAGAGTTTACAAGAGACGTGCCATGCTAGATTCAAGGAGTTGAAGCTGCAGAATCAAGATGAACGTTTCAGAATAGAAGCTGCCTTGTTCGTGATGAAGATCAAGAATGAAGGAAGAAGTTATATTCAAAGAAGACATCTAAACTAGGAAAGTCCGATTTAATTAAGGAAAAGTTTCCTTGTTGAATTCGAGTCAAAATAGGACTGCTGATTACCTTGTTTAGGCTATATCTGTTGTTTATAAATAGCTTGGGATTCAGACTAGTTTAGTGACACGAGTTTTACGAATACACAAAAGGGCCGAGAGTCAAAAGACTTCATATTTGAAGCATATAGTATTCGGGTAGACTAGGTTTAATCCGTGTGATCATTGTGTTTCTAGTTTGTGTTTGAAACTCACTTTCATACACACTTAGAGGAGTCTCAGGAGAGATTTCCTGTTAGAACTAGAGGGATTCTAGGTTGTGAGGGGAGCTCACAATTCAGTTTAGTGAAAGAAGTTGAATTGGGTAGGAAAGGGGTCGAGTGACGTGAGTCTTCGTGTAATATCCTTTGTAACCATTCAACGGAGTAGTAAACTATTTCTCACGGACTTGTGAAGTCCCCCTGACGTAGATCAGTTGATCGAACAGGATTACCAACCCGTGTTCTTTACTTGCTTTCTGTTTCTATATTCTGACCTTGAATGTTCACTGCAATGTACACGTACATGAGTATGAACATGAGCGCACAGTTTATGTAACTTCAATTGGTACCAGAACGGGTCGCCTTTGGTTCAATTGCGAAAAGAGTCCTGAAAAGTACATAACTGCGTGAAGGTTTTGGTTGCAATTCAGCTATGAGTGCAATCAAAGAAGGAGGATCTAAAGTTAGACCGCCATTGCTAGAAGACAACAATTATCCTTACTGGAAAGCGAGGATGAGGGCGTTTCTGAGATCGATTGATGAACTCGCATGGAAGAGTGTCACTGAAGGATGGAAAAAACCAATTGTTGCCAAGGAAGGAAAGCATGTAGAGATTGAAGAAGGAGAGTGGACTGTGCCGCAGAAGAACTGGTATAATGTCAACTCCAAAACTCTCAATGCAATATTCTCTGTAGTAGATCCTGAGACATTCAACCTAATCTCGACTTGTGAGACTGCAAAATCTGCATGGGATATTTTGGAAACCACCTTTGAAGGAACTAGCTCTGTAAGGCAATCAAGACTACAGAATCTGACTTCAAAATTTGAAAGTCTCAGAATGGATGACTCTGAATCCATTGGTGAGTTTAATGCCAGACTGAGAAGCATATCAAATGAGAGTTTTGCTCTTGGAGAGCCTATCAGCAATGAGAAGCTTGTGAGGAAGGTTCTCAGGTCTCTTCCAAGGAAGTTTGCCTAAAAGTTGCTGCAATTGAGGAAGCCAAGGACATCAAGAGTATGAGGCTTGATGAACTAATGGGGTCGTTGAGGACGTTCGAGATGAATCTTGAGGATGAAGACAGCAGATCAAGGAAGAGAGGTATTGCTCTTAAAATTGAAGTTTCTGAGGATGTACCTGAACATGTACAGAAACAAAAACATGTACTTGATTCAGATACAATGAACAATATGGTCCTTATCACCAAGAACTTTAGTCGAATGCTAAAAAGAGTAAATGAGCAGTCTTCCAGAAGATCTAACAACAGAAGACCATCATCTGGTAGCTCTCAGCAAGATAGAAACACACTTAACTATAAAAGTATAAATATTATAATTTTAATCCATTTTCTTCAATTTTTACTAGGATATTGCTCTAGAAATTAAAACTAACATAACCACAAAAAGAGATGTCCCTTTTTGAAACCATAATAAATTTTGTTTGTAATATAATGCATGGAGTCAGAGAGAGAAATTGATATTTTATTTGACGGTTGTGTTGGATGATTGTCATTGATGTGGGTAATCTAATATATCCCCTTATTATTTACAATCATTTTTTGCTATTTTCAATCTTTATCGGCCCGCTGATAAAATAATTTCGATTTCGAACTGTCACAATAGGTAATTAAGTGTCACAATAGGTAGTCTAAGTGTCATAATATGTTAGTTGAAGTATTACGATTTTCGATCGGACGAAACTACTGGCCGAAACTATTGTTTTTAGACCAAAACAAAATGGCTGAAAATAGCCAAAATTTAATAGGAACGGGACACTTGTCAGCTGCAGCAACCATGTATCTGCCTAAAACAGATGGGCATGTGGGCCACGTGCCCGCTTTTTTTTGGGCTAATTTTTTATTTTTTTAAATATTTTTTTCAATTTTTTATTTTTTTCCTCCAAAAATTGTACACCTTAAAATAAAATTAGTGAACTCTAGAATTAAAGTAAATTGATTTAATTTGTTTGAAATAAATATAAATTTATACCCTAAAATGCAATGAATAAAACTTAAAATAAAAGTGAATTAATTTAATTTTTTTTAAATTGGTGACTCCTGCAATACATGAGCTCACGCGTTAGCGTCGGACGAGTGCATTGCGCTCGACCATTAATTTTTCCAACTTAAAAATATAACCTATAATTGAGATTCATAAAACTTAGAAAAAAAAACCCTAAATAACCATGAACCCTAAAAAAATTTAAACTCCTAAACTCTAAATATTAATTGCAATAAAATCACAATTTGAACTAAACAAACTAATATGAGATAAGTAGGAGACGCCTTACTTTTTAAGAATAGATGTGATACATTTTGAATTTTGAATAATACTTTTTAGTGTTAATATTGACTGGGCGAAATCAAAAATTTTTCATTAGGGGGGCCAAATTATTCATAACTAATAATCATATATACTTTTTTTTTTCAATAATTTACATGTAGAATTTTATTTTTTTGGTGGTCGGGGGAGGCTCCCACCGACTCCCCCAATTTCGCCTTTGATTTTTTTTATTTTTATTTTTTTGTGGGTTGATCAGCAAATTTGATTGATCTCTCTGAAATAAGGCTTATATACATCTTGTATATGCAAGTGTTTGTGATCAATATATATTTGGGTAGTTAACATTTGACAAAGTCTGCGAATATTTTAATCAAGTAAAAGTTTAATTTTAAGTTTTGAGCAGAGAGGTTCAGGTTGTACTCGAGAATCCATGCCTAATCTTGAGTTGACTTTAATTTTATGTGTAAATGGGAGTATTAGACAATTCTTGGTAATGTTGACTATCGTGGTGTTTTACGTTCCAATTTTCCTTGTTGAAAATACTTGATTGATCGTCATTATTTACAAGGAGTTGAGGTGTTGCTGCGACTCTGAGTGAATTAAGATATTTTAGAAGAATTGGTGTTTAATTAATAATAGTTATTTTATTTTTTTACTAAAGAAAGAGGATGGCAAACGATCTACTGCATTCGGCAACAAAATCATCCCACCCGAAAGGACTAAGGTACCCCATTATGAAGAAGAAATCCAATTTAGAAATCCGGCCGATATAGAGAAAGAATTATATATGGATGGACAATTCTCTCTTTAGATTTTGAAGCCTAAATAATAGGCTCATACATCCATCAAACGGATGAGCCCTACACGGGTTGGGCCGGATCAATCCGCTCCACCACACTTAGTTCATAAAAAAAAAAAAATCGGACCAGAAAAAAGTATCACTCATTCCATTAAAAAGTATCATCCCTAGTTTTAAAAGTATCACCCTACTAGTTTAATTATATGAGTTAATTATATCCAAATTATGATTTAAAACATATAAATTGGGGTTTCTTATTCCTAATTAAGAGTTTATTATTCCAAATTAGGGTTTCTTATTTCTAATTAAGGTTTAAATTAATTCATTTTAGGGTTCAGTAATTCCATTTTAGAGTATATGTTTATTTCTAAATTAGGATTTATTATTTCTAATTAGGGTTTATATTTGTTTCAAAAAAATTAATTGTTGGGTGTAATGCACAAACCTACGCGTTAACGTCGGGCGAGTGCATTGCGAGAATCGCTAGATTTAAAAAAAACTATATAATTTCTTTGGGAAAAAGTTACAAAAAAGAATTCGAAAATTGAGAAAAAATAAAAAAAATAGTCCAGCGTGTGTACCCCAAGCTTCGAAATTTGGGACAACATTTTGACCCTTTTTTTGAAATGGGTTTGGACCGATATGATGATCCAGCGCCATACATTTGATGCATGAGAGACCTTCTATGTATGTGGATAGTCTAATGGAAACTCACAGCAGGGCTTTACCAAGTTGTACAGTATGGTTTATGGTGAACAATTTCCTTTGTAAATGGACGAATTATGAAAATTATCATTCTGAGTTTATAGGTCTTAGAAATGTGTTGATTTTGCAATGCAGCGAAGGTGTTTGATCAAATGACACAGCCATGCATAATCATGCAATGCATCATCAGAGTTATATTTCATCTGTTATTCACAGTTGGAAGCTTTATTAAGAAGAATTCCACATGGAAGACGTCCATGCACTCCTTGCATGGACCACAAGAAGCTCTTGTAATAGCCGTAGTATCTTAATAAGTTTGGATTGTATTTCTTAACCATTGATTTAGCTAGCGTAGATAGTAAGCTCCTTCTTTGTATAAATAGTTTGTATTCAGTTCAAGTTAAGTTCATAGATGCATAATACAAACTATTTATACAAAGAAGGAGCTTACTATCTATGCTAGCTAAATCAATGGTTAAGAAATACAATCCAAACTTATTAAGATCCTACGGCTATTACAAGAGCTTCTTGTGGTCCATGCAAGGAGTGCATGGACGTCTTCCACGTGGCATTCTTCTTAATAAAGCTTTCAACTGTGAATAATAGATGAAATATAATTCTGATGATGCATTGCATGATTATGCATGGCTGTGTCATTTGATCAAACACCTTCGCTGCATTGCAAAATCAACATCCCCCCGCAGACTCTATCCATTGAACATCACCAAGATTGAGTCTGGACAGCAATGCTCTAAACTGTGGTCCTGCAAGAGCTTCAGTGAATAAGTCTGCAAGCTGCAAACGGGTTGGAACATACATGGGTACAAGAAAACCAGCTCTAAACTGAATACGGGCAAAATGACAATCAAGATCCAAGTGCTTAGTTCTCTCATGATATACTTGGTTTTGGGTGATCTGTATAGCCGCTTTATTGTCACACAACAACTGAATAGGAGTAGGAACATCAATACTTAAATCTTGGAGGATATAAGAAATCTACAACAATTCTTTCACTGTATAACTAAGAGATCTATACTCTGTCTCTGCCGTGGATAAGGCCACTATAGTTTGCTTCTTACATTTCCAAGAAATAAGACATGATCCTAGGAATATACAATACCCTGAGAGTGACCTCCTAGTATTTGTACAAGTCCCCCAATCTGCATCACAATATCCTTCCACACAAAACTTAGCAAATGATCTGTAATACAAACCTAAAGAAGGTGAACCTTTGAGGTATCTCAATACATGAATAGCTGCATCCCAATGACCTTTTGATGGTGAATTCACAAATTGACTAAGTTGCTGAACATCAAATGCAATATCAGGCCTGGTTAAGCTAAGATAAAGCAGCTTCCCAACCACTTTCCTATAGGCATCAGGCTTAGTCAATAACTCTCCTTTCTGACTTGAGAGTACCAAACCACGTGGGAATGGTGTTGGAACTGGTTTGCTTCCCATTAACCCTACTGTGGATAACAAGTCAAGTACATACTTTCGTTGACACAAATAGATACTTGATTGATCCCTAGCAATTTCCATACCAAGAAAGTATTGAGCTTCTCCCAAGTCCTTAATAGTAAACTGATCATGAAGTGACTTCTTAACTTGTGAAATGGAATCAAGGGAGGGTCCTAACAGGAGGATATCATCAACATACACTAAAAGCCCAAGAAAAGTAGTTCCTGAACCCTTTGTGAATAGACAGTTATCATTTTCTGATTGCAAGAAACCAAGACTAAGTAGATGCTTACTGAGTTCTGTATTCCACTCTCTTGATGCTTGCTTAAGCCCATATAAGCTCTTCTTAAGCTTGCAGACTTCTCCTGGATTTTCCTTGTTGTAGCCCTGTGGAAGTTTCATATAGATTTCATCTGTTAGAGTACCATGCAGGAAGGCATTATTAATGTCTATTTGATGAATATGCCAAGCATTTTGTGCTGCTAAGGCAAAAAAAATCCTTACTATTATAGCCTTAGCAACTGGTGAGAAAACTTCTGTATAGTCAATACCATACTCTAATTATAGCCCTTAGCCACCAATCTTGCCTTATATCTCTCTACTGTGCCATCTGCCTTCAGTTTTATCTTGTATACCCACTTGGAGCCAATTACATGCTTCCCTACAGGTAGAGGTACAACATCCCAGGTTTGATTGTCCTCTAATGCAGCAAGCTCTTTGCTCATAGCTTCCTCCAATTCTTGAAACTGACAGACTTCTTTGTAACTTGTAGGTTCCTTTTGAGAGTGAACATTCACAAGAAAAGCAACATAAGTAGGCTTCAGAGACTTTGAAATACTGTATGGAAAAGTATCAGGTGTATAAGCATTCTTTACAATTGTTGCACAGTCATAATCCTTCAAATAAGGAGGTGGATTATGCTGTTTGGTGCTTCTTCTCATGATTGGTAATATGATAGTACCATCCTGAGTTTCCTCTCCTGTTGTAGTAATGCTTGTTTCCTGCTGATTCAGAGAACAAGGGGACTCTGAGTTAGCCTCATACTCTGAGTATACATCATTATTTCTGTCTGTCATAGATAAGTCAGTGTGAGAATCATTATCATCAGTATATATGTCTTGGACATAGAATGATCTGTTGGATTGATTTGTGATGGTGAAGTATCCAGATTGGATAGAAGAGGTATGTCAAAAGAAGAAAATGGTAAAGAAGGAAATGAAGTATCACTACTTTGTAGAGGAAAGATTCTATGACAAAAATCAACATCCGTGCTGACAGTTATGGTATGAGTGATTAAATCATATAACAAAAAACCTTTGTGATGAGAAGAGATTCCCAAGAAAATAGAAGCAATGCTTCTAGGTGAAAACTTGTTTTTGTGAGGAGAATGATTGCTTCTATAAGAAAGACAACCAAACGGATGTAATAAAGTCAAGTCAGGCTGGTTTCTAGTGAGAAGAAAAATGGGAGTATTCCATTCTAACACTACACTGGGCAGTCTGTTGATAAGCCATGTGGCATGTAGGACTGAATAAGACCAAAAAGTATTACCTGCTTTGAAACATAAGAGCTCTTGCTACCTGGAGCAAGTGCTTGTGTTTTCTCTCCACTATCCCATTTTGCTGTGGAGAATATGTACAAGATCTTTGATGATGAATGCCATAATCACTCAAAAGATCTGTTGATTAACAAATTCAGATCCGTTGTCAGTTCTAATAGTCTTTAAAGATTTCTGATATTGGTTTTGAACCATGAGAATAAAACTTCTTACTATCTTGCATACTTGTTATTTGGACTGAAATAGGAAAGTCCAAGTAGCCCTGGAATGATCTTCTACCACTGTGAGGAAGTAAGGAGTGTTGGTGATACAAGCTTCCTTACAAGGCCCCCAAACATCCAAATGTATCAAAGAAAATAATGCCTGGCTTCTTCTGTGTAAAACAGGAAAAGGTTGCCTTTGTTGTTTAGCCTCATGGCATATTCTACAGTCTTTCAACTCTGCATAATCCTCATCTCCGCCTCTCTTTTGTAACCCACTGATATGCTGCATAGTACTTGTAGAAGGGTGTCCTAGCAAAACATGTAGATCTTGTATAGTAGACTTACTTACAGCAGATCCTGCTATAACTGGTTTGTGTGTAGCTTGAGGGAAAATATAGAGAGAACCCTTCATACTACATATTCCTAACACTTGTGAGTGTTGATTCCTTTCAATGATGCAGTGAGATGATAGGAACTGCACCTTTCCATTCACTTCCTTTGCAAGTTGACCCACAGATAAAAGGTTATGTGTAAAGTCTGGTGCATAGAGCACATTTTCTAGAACAATTGACTCATTTAGCTGAGCCTTTCCTGTAATGAAAGCCCAAAATGTTCACATATTTTCTTTCACCTAAGAAGGGAGGTGTCTCAGTGGAAAGTATGGATCATGAACAATGAGAGTTGATCATTGAAAGCCAATGTAGCTTTGAAACTTAAAAAACATTTCTAGAAGTATGTGTGATCAAATCTCAAAAGTTGGGACTTGAGAATCGAAGCCATGGTAGGTCTGATAAAGCAGACGAACTAAAAGGTTCCTATATGGATCCTTTTCTCTTCTCCCCTTCAAATACTCTATGCATTTCTCTATCTCTGTTTTTACCTCTGAATACACTTCTCTAGCTTTGTCTTTATCCGTCAATACATCCCTCCTTCCTGCATGAAACCACCAAAACAAGATTCAACCAAAACTAATAATTAGAAGCTGAAAACAACGTGTTACAGAAGCAAGGATTCAGATACTGCTACCTTCTGTGGAGATTGACTCCCCGAACAAGAAATAAAAACGGCCCGGTAATTTGGGTATCACCATGGGATGGTACAAAAATTGCTTCCCAATCTCTCCTTCAGCATCACTCCTGTTAGTATTACCAGCATTATGCATGGAGCAAATTAAATAGCTTGGCTGGACATTTTTCATTATCCATTCATGTATTTTTAAGGCATAGCCGAACCTAAGTAACTGTCGACTTACCTCAACCTGGCAGCCCCATTGGTTAGTTCTTCTATTTGGGCCTTCAGAAGTGGAATCTTCATTTGGTCATCACTGTCTAATAACAACTGGTTCAACAAAAAAATTCCATCATGCACTGATGAAAATGCACAGGGGCAAGAAATAAGTTTCATTAGGCTTCCAATGATGCTTCCAATGATTGCTTCAGAAACTAAGGAATGAAAGCCGATCTAGGAGGTAATAAAGAAAATCCAATTTTTTGCCATGCTTACTAGAAGAACAAGGAGACTGTGGTAAGAGAAATTTTGTTTACATCATCATCAATGATCATAATTAGTAAAACATGGCTAAAAGTTTTCCTTTAAACTGTCGAGTACATTTTAGTGTAGTCAGTAGTTACTGTTCTGATCTTTAAAATTACAATGACCAGATTAATTTCCCACATTCAGATGGGAACTGAGATTGGTATTACATGATTTGTTTGACAGAAACCATGCATCATTTGCATTTCCTGGGAAAAGGCTTTACTTCTGATTAGAGGTAAGAAACAGGTTGAATGCCTTTGAGCATACTCAAGTTTTACAGTCCTTAGCAAAATAGGTTAATGCAGTTTTAAGTCGAGTATATCCAATGGAGAAACAAAAGTGTTAGCAGACTTACTTGAAAAATATCATCCTCCCCAACAGCACAAAAAGGTACAATTTTGGCCCCAAATTTTGCAGCCATGCGGACGAACTCTGGTTCGTCTGGCCAAATCAATTTGTGCTCCTCACCCTGAGATGATGATGATGATGATGATGAGAAGATTAGTTTCTGTTACTGACCTAATACTTGATAATTCATGTCCAAAACAAGTCATAAACTGGATTTACCCTACGATGAAAAGCTTCTCTCAGACCTCCTGGATACAGCAGAACATGAGACTTCAATTTTAATAGTCTGTACAAATTACTTGCTGAAACTGGAACTGCACCACTCATCCTGACCACATCAAAATGTGGAAGGTCTTGGTACTTCCCATCCTGTAGTCTTTCGAAGAATGATGGGTGTGCGAGTGCACGGAGTTTGATGTTCTGTTCAATCCAGAACCTGGACAGTAGTGGTACTAGTTCCATCCCTAGCATCATGTGGTTGCTGACTAGTAACACCGGTCCTTCTGAAGGAATCCCTGCAAGCCCTCGAACGACTTTTCCACCCACAGTTGATAACATCACAGGATCCATGGCCACATTCATCCAACTGAGGTTGGTTTTTCGGATTCATGTATTAGTTTCTGTTGCTTATTCTCACTAATGACCTTTTTGGGTACAATAAACACTACTTACCTGAGTGATTCACATAGTGACTTAAATTCAGAAGGGCTTGGTGGCAAGAAATCTGAGATGTAATCCTTGGATGCTCCACGGCGATAATAACTGGTAGACTTTATTGCTGCTACTAAATCAAACTCATCATCCTGCAAGTAAATGAAATGAATAATCATGACATATTGGTTAGTTTTCTACATTCTTTACATTATGCTGCCATTACTGTTCTATAATTTTGCAGCTTTAAACCAAGTTAGAAGCTGTCATTTTTATTTCCCTTCTACCAAACAACTCACAGCTTTGTGTTTTTCCCTTTTGTATTCTGCATATAATCTTATCATGATCACACAACTGTATTCCACACTTCATTTCATCTTCTATCATATCACTCATACACCACAAGCATTTGATGACATAATAAATATATGCTTGGCAGCTACACACTTATGTTACACTTGTTATGTTAGAATCTTTAGAACATAAAGCGAGCATGCCTCATGTTGCCACCATCACTTCAAGTGTAACCTATTCTCTGTCTCCTTACCGAGAATAGAGGATCACCATTGCCGATAAATGAATGAGTCTGACTCTGTTTCAGCAAGTTGTTAAGTCTTTGCCCCTCGGTTATGCTTGTCAGGAGCATATCCTTTCCACTGCACATGCATCATCACAATCAAGAATCATGCATAAACTATGTAGCCACAATCCGAAAATAGATATATATGCTGCTTTTTATCTATTTCTGGAGAAAAAAATGATTCAATTGAAGAAACCTTGTAAGTATCAGTGTCTGAGCTTTGACATCATGAAGATGTGAATTCAAATAATTTTGCATCTCCTGAATAATCTCCAGCTTCCACAAAACTTTTTCTAGTTTTGAATTCAAAACGTAAAAGCTAATAAGAAATTTGATAGGATAGCAGCTTCGGATTATCTGCTTCTCGTATTCCAAAACTACTAGAGTGTGTCGAAACAACAATCAATATTGGTTACTCATGAGCAGGAAAACCTGGTATTGAGCTCATCCCGTGAAGCAATCCAGCGTTTAGCTGTTTGTGGATCATATACGACAAAGGTACAAAACTTTGCACCAAGGATTTGCTGAAATTTGTAGCTGTCATAATACAAAAGAGGGCAATAACATGAGCATATCAAGTCTGACTTAGAATTCATGGCTGTCTTGATGATTTTTAACATGGGACTCTTCACCTGGATTTGCCAGGATTAGAACAAGATCGATATCGGGATTCTGGGCAGCAACAACAAGTGCTAGAGATGCTCCTAGAGACTCTCCAACTAGATATATTGGTCTTTTTGCTACTTGATTTTGCTCTGTCCTAACAGTACTCTGAACCAGCTTCACTAAGTCTACAACATCAAGAAATAAATGAAAAGGCAGAAAAAGGGTCTAGGAGAGAGAGAGAGAGAGAGAGAGAGAGAGAGAGAGAGAGAGAGAGAGACCTGCCAGTGGGGTTCGGTCCGCAGCAGGAATGTGCAAGCACCATACATCGAAAATCCTTCATACATGCAAAAATATAAGAGGGATGACACAAATATGAGGTAAGACGAAATTAAAGTTTTCTTTTGGTGAATGATGATAAGTTAAGGTTTGTATATATGTGATATGTGACAGGCTATAGTGTGAGGTCTTATAGATGCTATACCAATTGGCATATGCTAAATATTATAGCGAACGATCTTATAAATGCTACACCAAGTAAAATACGCTGTGTATAGTATTCATCATTTATTTGCACGTATACGATGGGAGCTTAATCTCCGAGTTTTTTATGGTGCAACATAAGACCAAGGCCACTGCCATCAATCCCTGTGTCATCAAATTATCATCAAACCACAGATTCTATCATATAAATGTAACCAATTTCTATAAAGTTGGAGAACTTAAGTTGACAAGGAACGAGAACGATACAATATGAGAGAGAGAGAGAGAGAGAGAGAGAGAGAGAGAGAGAGAGAGACCTGGTAAGAAGAGCAGTAGAGGAGAGCCTGGCGACCTACATCCACACTCCAAAGGCGAAGACCACCGTGGTGGGCCACCGTCGTCGAATTCCATCAACACTTTCGACGGCTCTAGGTAATCTTTTGTGCTCAAACTACTATTAATCTTCAAGCGGCTTCCATTGACATGCAAAGCAACTGACGGGCTGCTACAAGTTGCCCAATAACTCTTCAGTTTCCCAACGGCTACCTCCCGGTGGAGGATCCGCCGGAAACTTGCGGCGCAAAGACCGCTTACTTCAGCCGCCGCCATGGGTGGGAGACGTGGGAGTGGCTATGAGAATGTATGTATAGAAATCAAACATCTTGCCACCCAGAAATATCATTAAAAAATAATTCAATTTGATGGTAGCTGCACGAAATTAGCTTGAACCAAGACTTGGAACACATGATTCTCGTGTCAATATATGAAGGTGCATAGCTTCTGCAAGAATACAATGATATTTGCTCTCTTCTATTTATTTATCTATTTGTCAACAATGATTTGTTAATATGTAATACTTTACTAATATAATATGTGAACAACGTACAATTTGCTAATATGACTCATATATGTTTGTTGGTTTGGTTTGAAACCTATTTTTGTTTTTAAAGGTTTCGTAATGAATTGTCACCCTCCAACAAAGCACCCCTAACTTTCTGAACGTTTAATATTTTTTTGAATTTTTTATTAAAAAAACTTAAAAAGGTTTGAAAAAGACAACGATTCTATTAATGATCAGACTGTAATTTTCTTGTGTCATTTATAAAGTACTAGCGGAGATCACGTGCATTGCACGTAAATTGTATGATGTTTTTACTAAAATATGTAAAATTAAAAGTTCTTTTGAAAGTGTAAAATTTAAAGTTATAAGCTATATTATAATTAGAAAATATTAATAAATAATTAGAGTAAGAATATATATATTAATAACATTAAAATGAATTATTTATCTAAAACTATATATATTGGGTGAGTGTAGATTCTCATATATGTGAATACAATAACCAAGCTTTTTATTACGATAAACATCCCTTTGAACTTTTCTTGAATTAATATATTTTTATATTAAAATAGAGCATCTTGTCAATGTTTTTTTACTAATAATTTTTCGGAGAACCTATAATAATAAAAAAAAACTTCCCATACATTATTTTAGCGTCAAACAAAATTCATCATGGTTTCAAAAAGGGACATCTCATTTAGGGTTATGTTGGTTTTAATTTCTTAAAGCAATATCCTAATAAAAATTGAAGAAAATAGATTAAAATTATAATATTTATACTTTTTAGTTATGTGTGTTTCTAAATACTCCACATATTTTTCATACAAGGCTATGTTCGAAATTTTATAAGTATAAGGAATGTTTGAAAATATAATTTTGAACATGCATGATCAATAGCTTAGGAAAAAAAATTAGTTGAACATATTTTCGAACCTATTGATTATATTTGTAATTCAATAGTTTCCAGATCCAAAATTGAGTGACAAAACATCAATATTTAAGAATTTAAATCACATTTTTATTACAAATTCAAAGTATACGTGATAATTATTAACATATTCTAGCAAATATACCTCCCTCTTTTCAAATTTGAAAAACTAAATTGTGACTCCTCTTTTTATCTCTCAAACATGAACACTTCTCGCTCACACGTGAAAATTTCTCTCTTTGATTTTGTAGCATACATGAATTATATATTGTAACAGCCCGGTCTCGAGATAGGGATTAACAAATGGGGACAGGGTGTTATTAAGGGATTAATGAATAAAGTCGGAAGATTAACGAAGATGGTTTAGGCATAAAGATATACTTTCGAAAGATAGACGATGATACTCGAGTTTACTTGATTAAGAAGGAAACATGCTTTAGCGGAAAAAGATGGCTAACTAATCAGATACCAACAAGCATAGACCCATTCGTAGGTCAAAGCGAATAATCAGATATCAACGTGCACAAGCCTCTTCATAGGCAAAAGGAAAATATACTCAAGAAGCGAGAATAAAACTGAATATGCATCACTTATATATATATAATCATGTCTGGGGAATATTCGTAGAATCTTGATAAACATATAGAACTTGAACGAAATTAGAAAGAGTGTATCAGAGTAGCAGAACACATAATGACATTTCAAAAGAAACTTAGATTATAGCAAAACAATCTTGGCAGCCAACCCACATCCACAGCCACCAACATCTTCAACATCTCAACCTGAAAACATTTGAAAAAGAGGGGGCATGAGCACTAATGTACTCAGTGGGTTTTAACAAAAACACTTTAATAATTTCAAGATATCCAATAATTAACTGACGGTATATGAAGAGCAAAATGCAAAAATCCTCTCCATATTCGTAAAACCTTTTTTCTTTTGGGCCCATCCTAGCTCAAACCTGATGACAACTACACCCTTAGGCATGCCATAGGATAGAAGAGGTGTTACCTCAAATATCCAAATGAGTTTGCGAGGGATAAACCCAGTAGTGACTCACTTAGTGATCGGAGATCACGAGTTCTCAGAGCTCAAATCCTACTTAAGCAAAATGCTAAGTTCCTTCCTTCCTTAACCTTGCTAACAAAATAAATCCTAGAGCAACGTCTAGGGGCTAATCCTTAAATAGAGCATGATCTTGGCCTATAAGGGATTTAACATTACCCTAACAAGGCAATCCTTAATCCTTAACTATACAAACTTTAACAAAGCATCAACATTCAAATGCAAGGAAATGAATGTGCATAAATACGAATTGTAACTAAAGATAATTCTTAAATATCTCATACTAAGCATAAACAATACTTTAACAATTCTAGCATTCATAAACATGATCGAGAACTCAATTAAAACATGATATATCAATTAGGCAGAGCAAAAATGCTTTATTGGATATCTCATTTGCCCTAACATGCTTCTAGATCTTATTAGCTCAAATTTTAGATGAATATAGATTTACCCACCTCGACTACTAAGCAGAAGATGAAGCAATGAGTTGATGATCCTTCTCCGAATTCCCACGAGGCTCACTTCCTCCTACAAAAGTCGAATCATCGACTTAGCGGCCTCCTTCGAAGATTTCTAACTACTAACAAGAATTTAAACAATACCCAACTTATATACCCTTAACTAGGACTTAAATATAGATAGCACGACTTTAGAACCTTTAGAAAGCATGAGGGTTTGAAATACTCGAGTTTAGAGCGTGATTAACGACAAAACAGGGTGGCAGAAGCACTACACGGGCCGTGCAAGCATAGCACGGGCCATGCTATTTAATGGGCGAGAATTAAAAATGCCCAGATTTCTGACATGGGCTGTGCACACCTTGCACGGTCCGTGCAGTCCCTTCATAAAATGGGACAGAGAGTTCTGCACGGGCCATGCAAAAGGAATCCCTTCCTGCACGGTCCGTGCACTCCTACGAACCTTGAAATTCTTCGATCGATGTTTTGGTCGAGGCGTTACTCATTCGCCTCTCCCTTTCCTCGACGTTTTAAACTTGAAATAAGGCTTAGAACTTTGAATAAAATATAGAAATGAACATGCTTTAAACTTTAAAATGAAATCGACATTATAACGGAATAAACACGACAATCCTCCTTGAATACTTAAAATAATGATGAAATCTTAAATATAACTTGAACAGAACTTTAACGAAACTAATTATGAGAATTAATGATGAGAATAACAACAGAAATAATAACGAATACAATGATGAGTAATATAACGGAAATGTTATTAACTTGGAACCTTAACGAGAATCGAAATATAACTTTAGGCGGAAAGTAAATGAGTAATAACGAAGAACATGAAGAACACGAAGAATGGAAAGTAAATGTGGAATTAAAAGATGGAAAAGAAATAGAAATCGAGACCGACGAACAAGAATGGATGGGGTTAGGTGCATTGAAGGAGGGTGGCTAGCTCGGCATCTCGTCGAGTCACAACGGCGGCAGAGCCGCCTGCTACGACCCAACGGCGCCCCTAGTACATTCCCTCACCGCATCCCTTCCATGCCACTCCGCTCTTCATCTTGCAGAACACTCACGACGAACGCTTTTTACTTCGACAGAACCTCGACTTTTCTCTCGACTCACAAGCTCTCAAAGCTCTCCCACTCTCTTGGAAGTGAAATGGATGGAAATGAGCAAATGAATGCAAAAGGGGTAGCCCTCTATTTATAGAAGGGATCTTGGCTTCCTTGAGAAACCACTCCAGTGCGGAAACACTGCAAAAGTTACCCCGGGTTCGGTTAAAAGCTGCTTTATTCGATGTTGAGGTCCAAATGACCTCAGACACGAAATCTAAAAATACCGGGAGATTAGTTAGCTCAAATACTAGTGAACCAACTTGATTCGTGATGAATACGGGGTTGTCAGAAGAAAGACGAGCAAAGATTCCCTTTTTGGAATTACTTTTTACTATTCACTCAGACTGACAGATTTTGCTCCCGAGCGTTCGATTGACCTCAAAATGGAAATCTGTGAATGCCAACGGAATCTTTGAGTCATTTCCCATAAGAGGGGCCTAACAGAACTAGACTCGGATCAACATGAAGGATTTCGTAAATTTCTCAAAACATGAACGCACGCAAAAGTTACTATTCATTTACCCTTTAAATACGTTTTTCATCACTGGGAACTCAAATGACTTCAGAATAAAATTCTGGGAACACTGGCACACTCCTTGAGTAAAAACCTTTCTAACGAGACCATAAATGGCCAAAATAGAATTAAGATCAAAATTTTCGAAAAGATGATTTTACGAAAATTGACCCCTAAAGTCGTGACTGACATCTAACTTCACTTAAACCTTCTTTAATCTTCTTCCTTAAATTAATTAATTACTCTTAATAATTCTCTAAACATTATCTAAAAATTTGGGGTGTTACATCCTACCCCCTTAAAGAAATTTCATCCCGAAATTTACTAACCATGATAAACGGTATTAGGGTATTTCTTGAGCAGCTCTGATTCAAGCTCTCAGGTTGCCTTCTCTGAACCATGATGGTTCCACATTACTTTTACAAGACTGATCTCCTTGTTCCTCAACTTCTAGATCTTTCGATCCACAATGGCCTGGGGCTTTTCTTCATAGGCTAAGTCCTCATTCAGGACTATCTCCTCCTTGCTAATCACGTGCTTTGGATCAAACATGAACTTTCTCAACATTAAGACATGAAAGACATCATGAATGTCACTCAGGTTGGGTGGTAAGGCCAACCTTTAGGCTACTTCATTCACCTTCTCTAGAATTTCAAAAGGTCCAATAAATCTGGGCCTTAACTTGCTTCGTTTGCCAAAACGAACCACTCCTCTGGATGGAGATACCTTCAAGAACACTTTATCTCCAACGTCGAAATTGAGTTCCATTCTTCTTTTATCTGCGTAAGCCTTCTGCCTATCTTGAGCCTCATTGATTCGCTGACGAATAAGCTCGATCTTCTGAACAGCTTCCTGGACCATTTCAGGTCCAAGTATTCTTCTCTCTCCAATTTCATCCCAAAACAATGATGATCTACACTTCCTTCCATACAGGGCTTCATAAGGGGCCATGCCAATTGATGACTGGTAGCTGTTGTTGTACGCAAACTCTACCAATGGCAGTAATTCCTCCCAACTGCTTCCTTGATCGATGACTACTTCTCTAAGCATGTCTTCTAGAATCTGGATAGTCCTTTCAGACTTGCCATCCATTTGAGGATGAAATGCTGTGCTGAAATTGAGCTTTGATCCCATTACTTCTTGTAGGCTCTTCCAGAATCTTGATGTAAATCTCGTATCACAATATGATGTAATCGAAACTGGCACTCCGTGCAAACACAAAACTTCTCTGACATAGAGCTGGGCTAATTGATCTAGCCCATCCGTCATTTAAACAGCAACAAAATGTGCTGATTTAGATAATCGATCAACGATTACCCAAATAGCGGTATTCCCCCACTTAGACTTTGGCAAACTTACGATAAAGTCCATATTGATATGATCCCACTTCCATGTGAGGATTTCTAAGGGTTGGATCAAACCAGAAGGTTTTTGATGCAAAGCTTTCACTTGCTGACAGTTCAAATACCTTTCCACGAAGGCGGCTATCTCCATCTTCATGTTATTCCACCAAAAGTTCTTCTTGAGGTCTTGATACATCTTGGTGCTTCCGGGTTGTGTTGTATATGGCGTGTCATGCGCTTCGCACATGATTTCCTCCTTTAGTTCTTCCTTTCTTAGCACATAAAGCCTTCCTTTGAATAAGAGCGCGTTATCGGCGGCCTCGGTGAAATCTTGCGAGCTATCTGATCGTGATTCTAGTCTTTTCTTTTCGAGAAATTCATCTCTTCTTTGGGCTTCAATTATCCTTTGCCTCAGGTTGGGCTGAGCGACTATCGCGGTGATTTGAGATTGAATGGTCTCAGGTGGTGTTAGCACCTCGATCTTTAACTTCTCGAACTCCTTGCAAAGATCCTCCTGGACTAAAATGAGTCCTAACTTTGCCTTCTCCTTCCTACTTAGGGCATCTGCTACCACATTCGCCTTGCCTGGGTGGTAGTGAATCGTGCAGTCGTAATCCTTTACGAGTTCTAGCCATCTTCTCTGCCTCATGTTAAGATCTTTTTGCTCGAAGAAATACTTCAAGCTCTTATGATCTGAGAAGATCTCACACTTAGCTCCGTAGAGATAGTGCCTCCAGATCTTCAGTGCATGAACAACTGCTGCTAGCTCTAAGTCATGCGTGGGATAGTTCTGCTCGTGATTCTTAAGCTGCCTCGAAGCATAAGCAATCACTTCCCTCTCTGCATTAGAACGCATCATAATCCTTTCTTTGACGCATTTGCGTAAACTACGAAATCTTCATTTCCTTCCGGAATAGCCAACACTGGGGCTGTGGTTAGCATCTTCTTCAAGGTTTGGAAACTTTCCTCACACTCGAACGTCCACTTGAACTTGGAGTCCTTCTTTAACAGTCACGTCATGGGCTTAGATATAGTCAAGAATCCTTCGATGAATCTACGATAATATCCAGTGAGTCCTAGGAAACTTCTTATCTCATTCACGTTCCTTGGAGACTTCTAGTTGCTTACAGCTTCAATCTTGGCTGGATCCACCTTGATTCCTTCTCTTGAAACTATATGACCTAGAAACATAACTTCCTTGAGCCAAAACTCACACTTACTAAACTTAGCGTAAAGCCTTTCTCTTCTTAACGTCTCTAGCACCACTCTTAGGTGCTGTTGATGTTCCTCTTCGTCCTTCAAATTGATGAGGATATCATCTATGAAAACTAGCACAAACTTATCTAAATACGGGTGAAAAACCCGATTCATTAAATTCATGAACACTGCTGGGCCGTTGGTCAATTCGAATGGCATTACCACATACTTGTAATGTCCAGAGCGAGTCCTAAAAGCAGTCTTAGGAATATCCTCCTTTCGGATCTTCAGTTGGTGATACCCAGATCTTAAGTCTATCTTAGAGAAGACACTTGTTCCCTTAAGCTGATAAAAAAGATCGTCTATTCTTGGGAGGGGGTATCGATTCTTGATGGTCAGCTTATTAAGCTCTCTATAGTCGATGCACATTCTCAATGTGCCATCCTTCTTCTTCACGAATAAGATTGGAGCTCCCCAAGGCGACACACTAGGTTGGATAAAACCTAGGTCTAATAACTCTTATAGTTGAACCTTAAGTTCTTGCAACTTCTTAGGCGTTATTCTGTAGGGGACTTTTGAAACTGGGGCAGCTCCTGGTTCCAACTTGATGGCGAACTCCACCTGCCTGTCTGGAGGCAGTCCTGGCAGCTCCTTTAGGAATACGTCGGGGTATTCTCTTACGACGGGAACGTCCTCAATTCACAGCTCTTCTTCCTCTTTCCTTATCAGGTTAACTAAAAACGCTTGGCAATTATTTTTCCTCATCATCTTGACGGCCATCAGAGAAGATATTACTGGGACTTTGTTTGCCAGCCTTGATCTATAGATCTTCACCTCGGGTTTCCTAGGTGGTCAAAACACCACTTCTCTCTCAGGGCAGCTTATGGAGGTATAAGCTGAGGCTAACCAATCTATTCCTAGGATTATATCGAAGTCCTGAATCTTTATTACATAAAGATTTGACTTAAAGATTTCCCCTTATATGTTCAATTCTAGGTTAGAGCAGACCTTCCTAGACATCATTCTTTTTCCAGATGGAATACTTATCTCTAGAGCATTCTCAGCGTTCTCAGGTTTTATCTTCAGTTTCTTACAAACAGACTCAGCTATAAACGAATGCGATGCTCTAGTATCGAAGAGAGCTAAAACTAGCATCTCGAGGAGGGTAATCATACCTAGTAGATTACCAGGGGCCTTAGCAGCTTGCTACTGGTTGAGAGCATAAGTACAAGCCGGCTGAGGTGGCCTCTGTCCTTGATTAGACCTTTGATCTCGTCCTTAGTTCGGCCTTGGATTCATTCCCGGCCTTTGACCTTGAGGTCCTCTTTGCTGCAGCCTTGGCTGATTTTCGGGAAATCGTTGAAGTGGCTGCGGGTACAGAGGTTGTTGTGGTGTTTGGGATTATCTGTTGTTTCCTTTAGGACATTGCCTCTTGAAATGTCCCTCTTCACCGCAGTTGTAGTACCCAGTTTGATTTGCTTGGTAAGCTCCAAGGTGCGTCCTTCCGTATTTTTAACACGGCCTAAGGCTAGGGGTGTTGTTAGGCTGACTGTGAGGCACT
Organism: Perilla frutescens; assembly: GCA_026008535.1. NCBI lineage: Eukaryota > Viridiplantae > Streptophyta > Magnoliopsida > Lamiales > Lamiaceae > Perilla > Perilla frutescens. The sequence goes on along the minus strand of BRKX01000003.1, from coordinate 11,735,636 downwards.
CCTAACTCTCGGCTTTGCCAGTGGGGTTTCTTTCCTCTATCATCTCTCCTTTCTCCTTCCCACTTTCTCTCTCCTTTTAGATCATTAGCTGGCTGAGGGGGTTGAACTTTCTTTCGAGGGAGAATGGCTTCTATGCTTAAGGCTTTGGCTAAGGTTCGAGCATAAGACATGTCTTCTTGCCCAGCGAGGGCTATGCCAATCTTGGATCTAACTCCCTTCTTGAACTTGTATGCTTTCTTCCCATCTATGTCTACTAGATGTGGAGCATGTCTTGACAACTGGTTGAATTCTCTGTCGTATTCTGACACTGTCTTCTTTCCTTACTTTAGGTTCCAGAACTCCATCTCCTTTGCCTCTCGATGACAATCTGGGATGTACTTCTGATATAAGTCGTGCTTAAAATCTTCCCAACTGTAGTCCTCCCATTGCTCTGGGGTTATTGTCCTTCGAATGGACTCCCACCTATAGTCTGCATCGTCCGTAATCATGAAAAGAGCGCAACTTAACTTCTCTTCTTCTGAACAAGCTATGAAATTGAAAATTCATTCTAAGGAGCAAACCCATTTCCCGATATCCATTGGGTCTCTTAAACCATTAAACCATGGAGGGTTATGTTTGAGAAACACACTTTCAGCTCTTGGACCGGGGTTTGGGACTTGCTCAGATTCGTTCTCATCTTCATTCTCAGCTTGACGTCTTCGAGGCGGCATCCTAAAGAACTAAATATTAGCGACGCTCAATTGAAATCACACAAAGCAAGAATGCCTTTTGATAAGGTCTTTACGCAAGATAAGCAAGATGAAAATTAAATGACATCAAGCATAATGGGGAAAATTGCCTCATTATGAGGACCTTGGCATCGATATCATAGAAGAAGTTATGGGTTACAAACCGAATAGGGCAGTCTTTTGGAAAATTTACTGCCACTATTAGAGTTTAGAAAAGTTAAAGCATATATTACATATTAGGATCTTGGTTAAAGCGGATTAAAATGGACATCAGGAAAACAGACAGACAAACAGATAGATTAGACAACTAGGTGTTCTAACAGAAACACCTCCTATGCTTCATACTAACGCTTAATCATAAGTCAGACCCTTCCCCTTTTCCTTACATGGCGACCCCACTTCCTCTTCGCCCTCCTCCGGGTCCTCTTCTTCTTCTTCCTCATCATCAACTTCAACTGTCTCTGGGATGCTGAACTTAAATCTCCTCATATTGATGCCCACTTCGGGGTACTGATGGGGCATACACTATCCGAGACCCTGAGAAGCGGACGTAGGGGTCCACTGGTTCATTTGAGAAGTGCAGAAAAATAGGGACTAGGTGTGATTCACGATCTGGACGCTTGAGGGTCCTGCTCCAGAGGTTCCTTCATCGTGAGGGCGTGGTGCTTGAAATCCAGGGGGACTGTTGAGAGTCGCCCTTTGTAGTTCTAGTTCTACCACGAGGGAGGGGTTTTGCTTGGCTGCCTGCTGCTCAGCTAAGGCGTGCACGTAGCCATACTCCGACACCCAACGAGCCATCAAGGCTGAGGAGAACTCCATCAGATTCCCGATCTCAGCGTACGTCTCGGGATCACGAGTGATCGTGCTTTACAGGATGCCGTACATCGTAGGCCTCCAAGCGGGTGGCGCGTGCTCACACATGCGGATGCATATTTCCAAGTCGGATACGCTTCCGGGCTCTCCTCCATAACCGTTTGTCCAAGACCACCTTTCAAGGTACCTCGCCATATAGGACAGCAACTGCTCGTTGCCATTCCAGGTTTCCCTCCTGAACCTCTCGACACTCTCCTGTACAGGACGGAAAAGAGGCACGCTTTTCCTAGCTGTTGAACAATGCTTAACCATCTAGAAGAGAATAACTTAATCAGTCTAGATTATAAAAGGGAGACCTAAAGTCCTCCTGAGATCATACTAACGTCTAGATTATATCTTGCATGCATAGCTCCTTTTAAAAAGCAGTTGACATTTTCATAAAAATTTTGGTGCCCAAAGTCTTTAAACATACATATCTACATTTTTTTTAAGTCTAAAATTTTGAGAATGAATTTAAACCTTATTGGGATCGAGAAATCTTTTCACAAATTTTCCATCTCAGAAATCGTCTTACCCGAACACCATTTACTTGGAATTTCATTCTCATGGTTTTTCTCTTATCCATAAAACAGGTATGCTTGCTCAAATCTTTTCCTTTCCTGTATTCTAAAAATCATGAATCCAACATCCAAAATCTCTATACTATTATACCTTGATTTTCGGTTAAGAATACGAGGGTGATGGCGAGCTGTAGGTTGCTGCTTTAACTTATCACGAAGCAATTCATATGCACATAGACACTTAGCTTATCTTAAATAACGAGACAGGTCTGCAGAGTTGCAAGCCTGCTCTGATACCATCTGTAACAGTCTGGTCCTGAGATAGGGATTAACGAATGGGGACATGGTGTTATTAAAGGATTAATGAATAAAGTCGGAAGATTAACGAAGATGGTTTAAGAATAAAGATATACTTTTGAAAGATAGACGACGATACTTGAGTTTACTTGATTAAGAAGGAAACATGCTTTAGCGAAATAAGATGGCTAACTAATCAGATACCAACAAGCATAGACCCATTCATAGGTTAAAGCGAATAATCAGATAACAACGTGCACAAGCCTCTTCAAAGGCGAAATGAAAATATACTCAAGAAGTGAGAATAAAACTGAATATGCATCACTTATATATATAGATAATCATGTCTCGGGAATACTCGTAGAATCTTGATAAACATATAGAACTTGAATGGAATTATAAAGAGTGTATCAGAGTAGCAGAACACATAATGGGATTTCAAAAGAAACTTAGATTATAGCAAAACAATCTTGGCAGCCAACCCACATCCACAGCCACCAACATCCTCAGCATCTCAACCTGAAAACATTTGAAAAAGAGGGGGCATGAGAACTAATGTACTCAGTGGGTTTTAACAAAAACACTTTAATAACTTCAGGATATCCAATAATTAACTGACGGTATATGGAGAAAACGCAAAAGCCCTCTCCATATCCGTAAAACCTTTTGCCAACCTGGCTCAAACCTAATGACAACTGCACCCTTAAGCATGCCATATGATAGAAGAGGGGTTACTTCAAATATCCAAATGAGTTTACGAGGGATAAACCCAGCATTGACTCACTTAGTGATCGGAGATCACGAGTTCTCAGAGCTCAAATCCTACTTAAGCAAAATGCTAAGTTCCTTCCTTCCTCAACCCTGCTAGAAAAACCAATCCTAGAGCAACGTCTAGGGGCTAATCCTTAAATAGAGCATGATCTTGGCCTATAAGGGATTTAACACTACCCTAACAAGGCAATCCTTAATGCTTAACTATACAAGCTTTAACAAAGCATCAACATTCAAATGCAAGGAAATGAATGTGCATAAATACGAATTGTAACTAAAGACAATTCTTAAATATCTCATGCTAAGCATAAACAATTCTAGCATTCCTAAACATGATCGATAACTCAATTAAAACATGATATGTTCCTTTCCTTCCTTCCTTGCACAGAGATCAATCAGGCAGAGCAAAAATGTTTTATTAGATATCTCATTTGCCTTAACATGCTTCTAGAGCTTATTAGCTCAAACTTTAGATGAATATAGATTTACCCACCTCGACTACTGAGCAGAAGATGAAGCAACGATTTGATGATCCTTCTCCAAATTCCCATGAGGCTCATTTCCTCCTACAAAAGTCGAATCATCGACTTAGCGGCCTCCTTCGAAGATTTCTAACTACTAACAAGAATTTAAATAATACCCAACTTATATACCCTTAACTAGGACTTAAACATAGATAGCATGACTTTAGAACCTTTAGAAAGCACAAAGGTTTGAAATACTCGAGTTCAGAACGCGATTAACGACAAAACAGGGTGGCAGAAGCACTCCACGGGCCGTGCAAGCATAGCACGGGCCGTGCTATTTAATGGACGAGAATTAAAAATGCCCAGACTTCCGACATGGGCCGTGCACACCTTGCATAGTCCGTGCAATCCCTTCATAAAATGGGACAGAGAGTTCTTCATGGACCGTGCAGAAAGAATCCCTTCATGCACGGTCCGTGCACTCCCACGAACTTTGAAATTCTTCGATCGATGTTTTGGTCGAGGCGTTACTCGTTCACCTCTCCCTTTGCTCGATGTTTTAAACTTGAAATAAGGCTTAGAACTTTGAATAAAATATAGAAACGAACATGCTTTAAACTTTAAAAAGAAATCGTCATTATAACGGAATAAACACGACAATCCTCCTTGAATACTTAAAATAATGACGAAATCTTAAATATAACTTGAACGGAACTTTAACGAAATTAATTACGAGAATTAATGAGGAGAATAACAACAGAAATATTAAAGAGACATTCTTTTTTATTTTATATTTTATAATGCTCATATATATATATGATTAATCAAAATTTGAAATGATTCATGTATCATAAACCCTACAAACTTATATGCTTGTGATCTAAATTAAATGGATATCAATAAATATACTAATACTTAGATATATTAATATTCTCAGCATTAATTCATTGATTAGTACATACATTGATTGTCACTATTGGCATTATAGTGTAAGAGATACTAAAAGAATATATATTCTTGATTTACATACTTTGTATATATAACATACTATCTTAAAGTTACTTATAAGGGTATACATTGTCATTAGTTCATGTAGTTGAAATATTAACCTCTTTATACATTTATAGTTATATAAAATAATATGTGTGTGTGTAGTTTTATAAATACTTTATGTGTTCTCTCTAATATTAATTATTGAAAATAATAAAACTTAAAAATATATTTATTTTTTAATATCTAAGACTCATATTCACTAAAATGTATTATATTTTGTTAGGAAAATTGTTGGGAAAATCCCAAATAATGGTTTTGGTGAAATGTCAAAACATGTGTGATGATTTAATGAAAACTGTAGGTTATGATAAGCTGGAAATCAAGGATAATGACCAAATAAGACATCAAGCTGAGATGAGAGAGACAACTATTCCAAAGCATAGTTAACCAGCTTACAGGTTGCCTTGATCAGACCAGTCAGAGTAAACTCTTCAAAGCTTGAGATAAGCTGTAAAGGGGAAAGAGAACTTTAGAAACTGGTAGGCATCCACAGATGAGTTGATCATCAATCTTAGCAAAAAGCCAGGATAGACTGATGAATAGAGTCAGCTTGAAAGCTGAAATTGATCTGATCAGATCAGTCAAAATTCCAGCAAGAGTAAAAGCTTCTTAGTACAGTCCCTCAAAGATCAACCACCCAGCTTAAGAGAAAGGAGCACTCCAGGTTGATAACAGATTCAAGACTGTATTCTTGAAGATCAAGCGAGATCTAAAATCGTATAAAGACGGGTAATAACACCTAAAGTCTCAGTGAGCAGTTGAGATCGGTAAGTGTGAGCTGTCGACCCAGAAACCGACTGAGGATGAGTGTGTACTGACGGGTCTGTTCTTCCAGAACAACAACAGTTGGAAATGAGGCCGCACTCGGTTTGAAGGGTGCCGTTTTCAGGTCCAACAGGAATTCTTCACTGTGTAATTATAATAAAGAAACTTTACTATTGCATAGTGGATTGGCCTTTTGTGGAAGGAAGAGAGGACGTAGAAGCAGGAAGCTTCGAACCTCTATAAAGCTCTGTGTGTGTTGTTCTTACTGTTTTCAGTCATGCACTTGCAAGTTCCTTAACTGCAAACATTCACACACACAGACTTAACTGACAAACTTCAGCCACGTCTTCTAGCTATTAGTTGAAAACTGATCAGCTCACAAGCTAAGCCTCTGTCAGCTTCTCTCAACTGATCAGTCAGCACAGATAAATCTCAAAAGTGAGTTAGGGCCCTATCTATTCCGCATTTGTTTTAAAAGTTTTGAAGTCAGTTTATTCACCCCCCTCTAAACTGACAAAGGCTCGCACCGGGACCAACAAGTGGAATCAGAGCAGTTGATTCTAAGGATCAGCCATTTCTGTAGATCATTTTAATCAGATCTGTTTATCTGTGCTAACCTTTTAAGCTACAGGAAACCATAAGCTACCTCTATTTTCAGTTGAGAACTATGATAATTGGAGCAGGAGGATGAAAGCTCATCTATGCTCCATCCATGAAAATATATGAGAGATGATCGAAGATGGTCCAATCATCATAATGATGGACAATGAAGCCCACATCATGGATGTTAACCAACTGGCCAGGATCCTAAAACCAACTCATCTTCTCACGGGTGAAGAGAAAAGTTGAAAATTCTAGAGTTTGTTGCTCAAGAAGCACTCTTCCAGACTCTAGATGAGGATCGCATGAAAGACACAAAAAACTATAGAACAACAAAGGAGATTTGGGACCTTCTTGCAGATTTGTGCAAAGAGTCTGAAGCCATCAAAGGAAACAAGCTCCAGCTGGCAGTTGATAAATATGAGTCCTTCAAAATGCAGCCGGAAGAGAGCATCTCAAGCCTAGAAATAAGATTTCTTAGCATTATAAGCGAGATGAACAATCTGGGAAGAAATTATCCCAACAGTGAGATGAACTCGAAAATTCTTGACAATCTCACTAATGAATGGGATATGAAAGTATTTGTTACTAAAGAGTCGAGAGACTTGAATAGCATTACTCCCAGAGAGTTATTTGGATCTCTCAAAGCTCATGAGTACAGCCTGAATCGAAAGAGAGAAGTATCCACTTCCTCTTCTCATAATGCTTCTTTCTATGCTGAAAGAAATCGATTCAGAGAAGCCTGTGAAACAAACAACTTCCGACCAAGAGGCTCACCTGTCAGAGAGAATCCTAAGGGATCGGTGATTGATGGAAGAAGAGAGTCAATTGATAAAAAGGAGATCCTGACTAAGGATTTGAATGAGCAAATCCAATTAATGATAAGATTGCTAGAGAAGCTAAGAAAAGTCAGAGATCAACAATCAGCTCAGCCCCAAGCTGATGAAGCTGCTAAAGGTAAGAGGAACCAGCATCAAGCTGATCATTCAGCTGAACAATTTAGGATGGCAAATAGGAACATAGAGGAATGTTTTCACTACCACAAGCAAGGACACTACAGATACGAGTGTCCAGAGCTTCCTAAAGATAAAAAAGCCAAAGTGAGAAGAAGCTTCTTCAAAAGGAAAACAATGATTACAAACTCTGAGAATGTTACTTGACGATTCAGACTATCCATCTAGAATTGATTCAGACGGCTACAGCTTCGATGATGAAGCTCTACTATGCCTCATGGCCGACAATGATGAAGAGGAAAAGAGCATTCTATCTAAGAAAAAGGTCAAAGATACTTGGTATCTGGATAGCGGGTGCTTAAAACACATGACCGGAGAAAAGAATGATCTTAATGGTTATAAAGAGGTTAAGGGACCATTAGTCACTTTTGGAGAAAACTTAAAGAGCCGAACCATTGGAAAAAGGGTTTATGGTCAAAGGAAAAGTTATCGTGAATGGCGTGTCACATGTTGAAGGACTGAGGCACAAACTGCTGAGTATCAGTCAGCTTTGTGACAATGGGTACTCAGTCGACTTCAGCAATAGCTCATGTGACATCAGAGACAAGTCAACTAGAGCCATACTCCTGACTGGAGTAAGAAAAGGAAACATGTATGTAGTTGACTGGTCAATCGGCTATTCAGAAGCTTGCTTTCTCTCCAAAGGATCAACTGAAGCAAGCTGGTTGTGGCATCGACGACTAAATCATCTCAACTTCAAAACCATCAATTACCTGGCCAAGAAAGAGCTAGTTGATGGGCTTCCCAAGGAGATCTATAAGAAAACTGGTGTCTGCGGACCATGCCAGAAAGGGAAGCAGGTGAAGTCGTCATTCAAGAACAAAAGTCATCCTCAAGGAACAACTGACATTCTTCAGTTACTTCACATGGACCTATTTGGGCCTGTGAAACCACCAACCCCCAGAGGTAAAAAGTTTACACTTGTAGTAGTGGATGACTACTCAAGGTATACCTGGGTGGAGTTCCTGAGAAGTAAGGATGAAACTTTTGAGAAGCTATCAACATTGATCAGAAGATTGCAGACTGACAAAGGAAAATCAGTTCGAAGGATGAGATCCGACAATGGAACTGAATTTGTCAATCAGCAAATGATCAAGTTCCTAAGTGAACTGGGAATCACTCATGAACACTTTGCTGCAAGAACTCCTCAACAAAATAGCGTAGCAGAAAGGAGGAATCGCACTCTAAAGGAGGCAACCAGAGCAATGATGGTAGATGCCAATATAGCCGAATGCTATTGGGCAGAAGCAGTTAACACAGCCTGCCACACACAGAATAGAAATGCCATCATCACCAACCATGACAAAACACCCTAGAGCTATTCAGGGGTCGTAAGTCTTCTATCTCTTACTTTAAGATATTCGACTGCAAATATTATATCCACAACAATGGCAAATCCCAGCTGAAAGCTTTCAGTGCCAAAGCTGATGAGGGAATCTTTCTTAGCTATAATGTCCCTTATTCTCAAGCTTACAAAGTGTTCAACAAAAAGACACTGGTTGTGGAAGTAACATGTCATGTGGTATTTGATGAGCTTGCTAATGAGTACAGAAACAAAAAGGAGAATTGTACATCAGACCAAGCATTGCCTAGTGAAAGTCTGCTGGACTATGTTGATCACATTGTCCCAGAGTAGTTTGAAGTTTTCCTAGAAGGTGGCATAGAAACTGATTCTAGACCAGTTGAAGATAACTTGGTCACTGAAGATATAAATTGTCCCTCAAACCCCATAACTGAAACAAGGGGAAGAATCAGTGAAAATGAAGAACAAGCCAGAGTCGAGACAGCAACCGAAGGAGCAATTGAAGAATCTGCTGATAAAGAAACCGAAGGATCAGTTGCTGGAACAACTGATGAAGTAGCTAAAGGCACAGAGGAAGCAATCATTCCAAAATGGCTTCGAAGTCATCCAGTCGACAAAATTGTTAGGGATCCAAGAAGCAGAGTCCAAACCAGAGGGTCAACAGAACTTGCACTCTTCACATGCTTTATCTCACAGATGGAACCAGCCAACATCAAAGAAGCACTTGATGGTTCAGACTGGATTATAGCAATGCAAGAAGAGCTAAACCAGTTCACAAGAAATAACGTATGGTTTCTTGTTGATAGGCCGAAAACTTAAAAAGTCATTGAGACTAAATGGGTCTTTCGCAACAAACTGGATGAACAAGGCGTGATCACAAGGAACAAGGCCAGACTGGTAGCCAAGGGTTACTCACAAAGTAAAAGGATCGACTTTGATGAGACATTCGCACTAGTTGCAAGATTGGAGGCCATCAGACTGTTCCTCGCCTATGCAGCTCATAACAATTTCACGGTCTATCAAATGGACGTGAAAAGTGCATTCTTGCAAGGAATGCTCAAGGAGGATGTGTATGTAGAACAACCTCCAGGCTTTGAAATCGGAGACCAAGTCTACAAGCTGAAGAAAGCTCTATATGGTCTGAAGTAAGCACCAAGAGCTTGGTATGAAACCCTTACAACGTTCTTACTAAAGAATGGCTTTCAGAAAGGAGTCATCGATCGTACTCTATTCAAAATAGAATGATCAGCTGAGATCTTAATGGTTCAAATTTATATGGATGACATAATATTTGGATCCAAGAGCAAAGATCTCTGCAATCGATTCGCACAACTAATGCAAAGCGAATTCGAGATGTGCATGATAGGAGAAATGACATTCTTCTAGGACTCTAAGTAAAACAACTCAAGAATGGAATCTTCATTAGCCAAGCCAAATATACCAAGGAGCTTGTCAAGAAGTTTGGAACCAACAAGGAAAAAGCTCTCAAAATTCTAATGAATATGTCAGTACAGCTGACTCTCGATGAAGAAGGAGAATCAGTCAGTCAAACTCACTACAGAGGAATCATTAGATCCCTTCTCTACCTGACCACCAACCGACTAGATATCTCCTACTCAGTTGGACTGTGTGCAAGGTTCCAAGCTAATCCGAAGAAAAGTCATCTTGAAATAGCAAAGAGGATTATTAAGTATCTCAAGGAAACTATAAATCTTGGATTATGGTATCCCAGAGATAACAGCTTGAGTCTAACCGGCTATTCAGACTCAGACTTCGGAGGATGCAAAATCGACCGAAAGAGTACCAGTGGAATATGTCAGTTTCTTGGAAACAAATTGATATCCTGGTTTAGCAAGAAGCAGCACTCAGTTGCCACATCAACAACTGAAGCTGAATATGTAGCTGCTGGAAGCTGTTGTGCTCAAATCTTATGGATGAAGCAATAGCTCAAGGATTACAAGGTGGAGACTGAAGAAGTGTCAATCTACTGTGATAACAATAGTGCTATTGCAATATCTCAAAATCCAGTATTATATTCAAGGACGAAGCACATTGATATCAGACACCACTTCATCAGAGATCATATCGAGAAGAAAGACATATGCATCAGATATGTCAACACAGAAAAATAGATAGCCGATATCTTCACCAAGCCATTGCCAGAAGCTAGATTTGTTGAGTTATGCATCCAATTGGGATTGCTCGAACTAGCTTCAAAGGAGGATGACGATCATCCAACAGAAGGAGTGAAGAGGAGCACTCCCACTGATGATGAGAACTGACTCAAGAGGGCATCAGTATTCCAAGCTTTGGAGTTTAAACTGATATAGCCCATATCAGTTCCAAAAAGAGTGGCAAAAGGCTGCAAGAAAAGCTGTTGAAAATGAGTAAACTGATCACAGAAGGCATCAGTTCTCAACTAGTCACATTCAACTAATGAGAGTAGTTGAATTCAAAACTGACTGATAAAAATAAAGCTTCAGCTGAAGGAAGTAGCTGACAAGCTTAGGCTGAGCAAAGCTGAAAAGGACAACTTAAGCTGACAAGGAGTCAAAGCTGAAGAGACTCCAGCTGGAACTAATCACTCCAGGCCAAGAGGATCATCAGTCGAAAAGGCAACTGATGACATCAGCAGCTCAAATTCCACGTGGAGATTGGAGGAGAGCAAAAATCAGATAAGTTCAAATTGAATTTATTACTGAACAGTAAAATGACGTGTTTCTCAAATATTACCGTTGACCCTACATACTCTCCTTCTCTCTCTCCTCATCAATTCAAAATGGATAGATTTTGAATGCTATACTCAACCGAATCTTCGGCATCGTGTGATCAAAATGGTTTAGATCGACTAAAGTCAAAATTTTCTGACCGTTGGATTGAAATTATCCCACTTCATAAATAACTTGGCTGAAGTTTCAAAGTTATCTGACCAACTACAGACTCTCTGCCTTCAAGCATTTCTCTCTCCAAAGAAGCAAACCCTAAGTCACCTCAAAAATCCTACCTTCACTCCAAAGAATCCTCAAACCAAAATCATGGCCCAAAACCCTGTTCTTCGTACCTGAAGAGAGTTCAATTTTCGATTAAGCGGAGAAAACTCATCAAGGTTCTGTGACAAATTGCTTAAGGATAAGTTCTTTGAGCTAACTGTGTTCTCCAACAACTGTAAGAACTCAGAGCTGAGTGGAGAAATCATTGCCAGATTATATGATGCTCAACTGCAAATATGTCTTGAAGCCGCTCCCTCAAAAATCTACGCAGAAGCAGCAGCCGAGTTCTATCACAATTCTGACAGATACAAAAAGAAGGACTTATTTACTACAAAAGTAAGAAGACCGGGATTCAAAGTTACAGCTGAAACATTAGGAGCAATGTTCAGCCTTTCAACCAGTGGAGCCAATCTTGAAGATATTCACTCAAACTCAGAAAGTGATTACAGATTGTGGAAACAAGCAGACGCAACATCCAAATTCAAGAAGAACCACTTTATCTCTCTCTTCAAGGAAGAATTTCAAGTGTTAGGCTCAATCACCTCCAAGATCATCATCGAAACTACTGGAAGCTGGTCAGAAATGTTAGAACCCAAATATCAGGTCTGTGCGGCAATCATGTACCAGATCAAGATCAACTGGGCAAAATTCTTCTTCGGGCAACTCAAAAGATTCATCGATTCCTGGGAGAAAAATGGCGATGACAAGAACTTCCCTCATGGAATGTATTTTCTCAACCAAATCAGCTTGATCTTGGAAAAACAACTCCCTGACCTAATGAAGGAAGAGAGACTCTTCACAACTGTCACGTGGCAAGACTATATTCCAAAACCACGTACGAAGTCAGTCTCCATCAATGAGCCTGCCACTCAGTAAAATATTCGACACAAGAAGAAAACTGCTTATAAAGGAAAAGAAAAGAAAGCAGTCATTGAAGAACCAAGTAAAACATCTACAAATTCTGAGGATGATATTCCTCTATCTCAGAAATTCGGCACACCACTGAATGTTCAACCTCTCAGAACAGTTGACGCCAGATCTCTATAAACTGGGACTGGATCATCAACACAATGATTAGTCAGAAGAGCAAGGAGAACAACCATCACTGAAGAAAGCTCTTCAGCCGACTCATCAGAAAACCACACACAAGACGACGAGGCTACCGGAAAAGCATCAAAACTGGAGACAAGAAGACTAGTTCCTCACTCAGCTCGGATAATGACTAAGCAATTCAGCAAGAAAAGTACTGAAAGCTTAAGGACAAGAAGGAGTCAAAGTCTTCTACCAGATTCTCCTAGGGCCACAGCCGAATGACATATACATCAGTCTGTTGCTGATTTTGGGTTATGCGCAGATCCAAGAGACATCATTCCTGCTCAAGGAATTCCACACAAAGGAGCTGGAGCAGACTACTTCCTATTCACATGCCCACCCATGCCCAAAACTGAAGGAAATATCAAAGCTTTCTCCAAAGGAGAGAATATCAGAAATTGGGCCCTAGAACAAGTCAACCAGTATACGGCTCGACACTTCACTACAGAGCTATCTGGGTATGAAGAGCTCTACAATACCTTACTAAGGTATGTTTACCGGCTCCTCTGGAGGCACGTGTATGAAGCTGATCTATTCCTAATGCTCATGGGATTCTATGAAATAAGCTTCTGGAAATGAGAAGAAGAATGGAGCTCAAAATGGACAAGCACCAAGAATGCCTGGGCAACAAGAAGGAACGAGCTCAAACAATAGCTTCACCTCCGCAAACAATGTGAAAATCCAGCTGAAGGATCCATGTTCGAAATTGTCGAGGAAGTGAGCAAATTGAAAGACATACAACTTCCTATTTATTCTGATGAGAATGAAGAAACAAAATGGAAGTACATCAGAATAAAGCAGAAATTACTATTTGACAAAATAATAAACTATGAGCCAAGGAGTCATATTGGAAATTCCCATCAGAGAGAAAAAGAGACTCCAATTGATGACATCATTGATGAAATTGCAGAAGAACTGCAGTCAGGAGTTCCTCTACAGATCATGGAGCATGAAATTCACATTCTAGACTCTCCTGTCAAGCCAAAAGGTGCCAAAGTTACTACAGAAAGAACTGTCAGTGATGAAGAGTTTGATGAATCACTCAAATCACCAGTTCAACTAGCAAGTGAAACTGCCCAACCGACTGAGGAACCCATTGGACCCTTACTTATCCCAGAAGAATTGCAAACAGCTCCAACAAAATCTTCTTCCCACCAGTAGAAGAAGAAACAACTGCAAATGATTCAGCTGATCAAACAGTTTAGCTGACATCAGTTCCCAAAGAGCAGGACATAGTGATCTTTGCTGATCCAGTCCAGGTAGCACTTCAAGCTCAAGCTGAGGCGAATCCAGAAACTCTCCCTGAATCAAGTCACAATGACATAATTGAATTAGGGAATGTAGATCAGCTAGCAGCAAAAACTACTGAACAAATAGCTGATCAATCCAAAACAGTTCTTTGTGAAGAACTGGAAGCTGCAGAGGACGAAGATGAAATATCATCCAGAGGAGGTGATTTGCAGCTAACCATTGCAACTGATCAATCCAGTCCTTCAGGAACTATCCAGGCAGAAGATCAGTTCAGGCGGTCATCAGGTCAATTATCAGCTCAGCAAGAAGAGCTTCTTCAGAGCCTTCAACATCAGTTGAAGCGACATGAGAAGCTGATCAGAAACCTTCAAGTACACATCGGACTCCAATCATCTGAAGCTGAGTCCTCTAGCTTTGATGATGGGAAAAATAGCCCCACCTTGCCTGCCGCCAAAAGAAGAAGAACTGAAAATAAGCGAGACTAGGAGCCTAATCAAGCACAGCTGATTCAAGACTCTCTAGTTATTATCTTGTGATTCAGTGTGCTTCAAAATTTTCTTAAAAAAAAGAAATGAAAATTATTTTAAAAATTTTATAATGTACATAACATGTCAGCATTCATTTTGAAATTTCAGACCGTTGGTAAAACTTTAACACGTTTCATGGTCATTTCAAACCAATGACTAAAAATGACAAAGGAAATTTAATTCTTTCAACTAACACATTTATGAGTCTCCTTCTTCACTCATAAAAACCCCTTTGCCAAAACTTTGAGAGAACACAATACTCCAACACATTCAACATCCACTGCATTTTTTTTAAAAAAGGAAGAGGCGGTCTATCAAGAGAATTCTCTTCTCTTTCAAAAGGAGTGTTCTCTCTTTCTCTAAAAAAAGGGGGCTTCAATTTCCACTCACCTAAACATTTTCAAAAATGGTTGAAGCTCTAAAAACTCTTACCTCTTTCAAAGAGCAAATGATAAGAGATAAATTTTTAGAAAGACAAAAATTTGAATTGATTCTTCAAGAATCAAACAATCCTTTTCTTCTGGTCAATCTTCACAAGACCGAAATTCTGCATTACCTAGAAACTCCTCCAAGATTCTTCAGACAAAACTTGGTAAGTGCGTTCTTGTTTCAAGCAAAGGTCACTGCAGATGGGAAGGTCATACAATCAGTGATTCAAGGAAAGAAACTCCAAATCACTGAAAGAAAGATTGCAAAAATCTTTCAACTTCCTAGACAAGGCTCCAAGTTTCAAGATCTGAAAGATTCAGCTGAACCATACTAGAAAGAATGGCGTGCTTCAAATTGTTCCAAGCAATTCAGTTTTACCACAGCCAAAACTGACTTGAGATATTACAAACAAGATGATGTTCGGCGCCATTGGAAGCTTGAGTCAGTTGACTCAAGAAAGATACAAGGTCATGATACACCTTGTTGAAGGATTTGAAGCTAATTTGGCAGAATTCATCTTCTCCCAATTTAAGCATCAAGTCATCAAAGCCGCAGACTCAAAAAGAACTAGGAAATTTGAGTACAGAGTAGGACTTTTTCTAAGAATGAGCAAGCTCCTGGAAGATATGTTGAATCTTCCAAATGATGACGCACTGCCAATCCTCATATCTAACTGGATTCCCAAGAAAGGGAAAGTACATCTTCAGTCACTCAAGAAGAAAAGGGAATCTAAAGCCAAATCTGGCAATACAACTTCAAGCAGTTCAGATGCCAATGACGTTCCCTCTCCTCACTCTAAAAATGGATCATCAGTTGATTTTAAACTCTGCACTGATCCAGATGAGCTTATTCTCTTCATTGGAATTTCTCATCCAAATTATGGAGCAGAGTACTTCAGGAGAGCCTGTTCTCCTCTCCAACTGATTGAAGATAATATTTGCACATTCTACAGTGGTAAATATGAAGTCAAGAGTGCTCAGAAGGATGTAATGAATCTCCTTCTCACTCACTTCATGTATGTTGCCAAGTAAGACAATCAGCTATTCAAACAGCTGCAATGGTACTTTGACTGGTACAACTGGAGACACTCAATGTCAATCCAATCACATTTCTTGCTTACAGCCTTTCATGGCATGAGCTTTTGCCAACGTAAAGAGACTTGGAGCATCAAATGGATTGGAGCCTCAAATCTATTTCCTCCAAATATTGTGCAAGTCCAGCGGATTATGAAGCATCGACTTGATAACAACATTCCAGCTAAGGCCCTGCTAGCTGATGTTTAAGCCAGCTTGAGATCGCAAGGAGTTGCAACTGAAAAATAGTGTGCCAACAGTCTAGTCGATCTATGTTGCATGCAACTGAATCTTGATCCAATTCAGTCAGAAAAGGCATATCTACAAGCTGCGGGTACCACTGAAGAGATAGACAAAGATCTCTCTCATACTCAAGTAGTGGAAATCCCAATGAGTCAACATCCTGGACAAAGTGGAGTCAAAGACGATGAAGATACTGCTATGTCTCCAGATTTGTCCAGAGGTTATGTTACTCCACTTATCAAGTCTTGCTCAAAAGCTGCAAAGCTGATAATAAATCAGCCCAGCTCATCCTGCAAAAGAATTAAAGAGCTGACCTCCTTGAAGCTGACTACCTCAGCAGTTGCTCTTCAGCAACTTCAGCATGCTGAGACTCAAGTCAGAAGTGATTCCCCCCAGAACATCTCCAGTTCAGCTTCCAAAAGGAAACGGTCTAATAGCTCTAAAGAGAGCAGTGAAGCTAGCCCCATTCTGCCACTCAAGAAGAGAAAATTGACAAAGAGTCAATCAGCAGCTGCTCAACAAAACTGATTCCATCAGTTACAGGCGATATTATCAGTTCAGCAGGAAACTGACGCCTCGAGCTCCAAGTCCATCCTCTCATCAGTTGCCTAATCAATCCTCTTTGATAAGCTTCTCTACTCTCTATTCCTCACAGCTTACTTTTGAAAAAGCTATTGCTAACATTTTAAAATAAGCTTACTGTTCATCTGAGTTGCCATTTAAGTCTTGATACTTAGCATTAAAGTATAATGAGATAAATTTTTCTGAGGTAAATAAATAGCAAATCTTCTGGCAAAATATTGTCCTATTTATGGCAACTACTCAGATTTTCAAATCCTCAGATCTCAGCCACTCGATCATAAAGCATTAATCCAAGTGGACGGTTGAGATGCATGCATCATTTATTCAGCTAACTTTCTTTCAAATCAGATAGTTGATCAGCCAGTAAGCACTCGATTGCTCTAGTTTTAATGCATGCAAAATTACTACTTTTAAAAGCAGCAGAGAAGTTGAAGAAGAAAAATATATGCACAACAGAGATAAAATTCTCTCTCTAACTTCTTCATTTCCTCTCCTTGTCTTCTCACTTATCCATAGCCCCTTCATTCTCCTCTTATATCATCAAAGAATGGCTTCATCATTCCAATCGATGAATATGGAACTTCTGATAAAGAAGCTTACAATGGATAAGTTCATTGATCGAGCTTTTCTTCAAGCTCGAATCGGTCACGAGAAGACCAGCATGATCTTTCACTTGTTGGAGTCATGCGGGCTCTTGTCATTTATGACAACACAGCCCAAAAAGAAGTATCTTCCACTCGTAGCTGAGTTCTACTATCACGCGAAAATCTCAGGACACAACATAATCTTTGTTGTCCGAGATCAGGTTATCATCATCAACAAAGATGTGCTAACCGACCTGTTCCAGCTCCCTAATAATGGCCCAAAGGTGTTTGAACTAGTCTTTCCTTCAAAGTTGGAGCTATGGAATGACTGGAAACGTCCACACATTGATCACAGAGACTTTTCAAACAACTTGAAAGATAGTCTCTCTCCAACCATGGCCCAGTTCTGGACATTGTGGTGTACATTTTTCTAAGTAGCATCACCAACGCACAGTTCAATGACAACACCTCTCATCTTATCGTCGTAATATATTATGGATGCAAGGCTGATTGGGCATCTTATATATTAGCACAGCTTCGCTGTCATGTGAAGCATGCTGAGCTTGATCTAACCTCTGGCACATTCAAAGCCAAGTTAGGATTTTCAAATCGACTCAGTCATATCATCGCGGAGCAACTCGGAATAGTTCATGGTGGATACACTCTCCCCAGACGAGATCTCCTTCCTACAATGTAATGCCCCAAACTACTCCGCTTGGCCACGTCACTTAACATACTTGTAATGCCCCAAACTACTCCGTTTGGCCACGTCACTTAGCAAATAGTTTATTTACATGTAATTGCATTTTCTTAATAAATTGAGCGGAAGCTAAGGTCAAATTGCATAATGAGATATAAAATCATAATTCCGAATGTAAATTTTTCACAATTAATCATGCAACCTATCGAATCTACCCTGTCACACATCATAGTATTTAACGGAAGCATAGAATAAACACATCCACATCATTTATATTATCACCTAACCTATCGGGCTCATAGGTCTTAGACAACCCGCCCATCTAGCACCCTAAATTAACAAACATAGCATAGGAATTTGACGACATATATATACACAACGTAGGCTCCTAGGTCAATCGACCCGCCTTTAAAACATTGACATGTTATATCAAGTTAAATACAATGACAACCACAAAAATCGGGTTAATCCCATTCCCAATAATCGTTAATCATGAGATAAGTAGAACGTTCAATATAATTATTGTAATATACATATCCAAAGGCATGTAAAAGTAAACACAATCTTATGGGGGTTCTCTTGTGTTTACAACGCTCCTACTCGAGCCTCGACTCCTCAACCTGAAATTCATTGAATGAATAGGGTGAGTATTTAACAACATACTCAGTGGGGAACACTGCAAACAGTTATAGCCAATTGCACAAGTGAAAATATAATATATGGATACTTCTTTTCTTTGTGGAGACTGGCCTCAACCCCGTAGGGCCCAAACATCATGATGCCCATGTTAATGAACATCTTTAGCCCTCTAGGGATGCCCGCAGACATACTACCTCCCAGGAAGGACATTAACAGGTCTATTATCGATCCCAAAGGACCTCTTTATCGACCCCGAAGGATCTCTTTCATTTCACCGGTCCGAAGACCCTTCATATTTATAAAATCAAAGCACAACAATAACTATAAATTTACACGTGTTCACAGTTTAGAGTTACCCCACCTTATCAGACGCTTTCAAAATCTTCAACCTTTGAAATACTTCCTCGTCGTGCACAAATTTTCCACCACGAGCCCCAATACGTCGCCTAGCACCTTTAGATCCCCTTTTTCATTTTAGATATCGAGTTATACAGTTAATTCATAATTTGACCAAACACAAGCTATACTTTTCTTTAAAGATTTCATACATATCCATATACATAACCTTGGATATACCAACTCATAATATGATTTTGGACTAAAAATACATATTAAAACTCTTTGAAGCATTTAATCGAACACATTACGTGCACTCATTTAAACCACATGATCATGACTCAATTTAAATCATTTAAACCCAATATTTTAAATAAAAACACCTTCATCCTAGGGCTCTAGCATACATGAAAATCAACTTCATACAACCCTCATAACACCTCCAATCAATATCAACAAAATAAAGGGAAATTAGGGCAAAAATTCCAACTCTAGCAATAATGAACCATAAGAATTCGATATAACTTCACATATATCTTCAAGGAGGTAAATAAACCACATGTTCAAGATATCTAGGCAAGAGGATCAATGAAAATGAAAACCCTAATTTTTGGGTATGAACCCTAGGTTCAAATCAACATGAAATTAGTGTTTAATCACCAAGAAGAAGAGTTATGAAGTTACCTTATTTGATGGATGATGATGGTAGAACACACTCCAAAATTTGAAGAATTTCTTGAGAGAGAGATGGAGGAAAAATTACCCAAGGGGTGAAAGAAATGAGGAAAAATGAATATGTGTTGTGCTTTTAAAGAAATCCGGAAAGAAAAATTCCCAGCCCGCGCGACCACGGCCGCGCACCAGTACTCTCGGCCAACGCTCCCCGCGAGCGCGCAGGGCTGCGCCGGCATGCGCCTCGCCCGCCCCGCGGCCGCGCACGACCCCGCGGCCGCGCGGCGCTCAAATCAACTCCCTTATTTAATTCAACTCCCGGACATTTCCAACTCCATTTAACTTTAAATTTTTTGAAGCACCTTTAATACAAGGGAGTTGTTTTGAAGCCTTGACGAATAACTGAATAGTTGTTTTGGTCAAATAAGGGAGCACAGTCCCTTTCTCTTCGAACACCTTCGAAGATATCTCCAGTATCACCTCTGGAGGTACCAGGTGGATGATGCCACCATGCTAATGATGGCCGACAAGCGAGGCTACTCATATTGGATTGAAGAAGGTGAATGGAGCTGAAGTTGGATGAACTATCCACTTAATACGCCTCCATCAGTCCCAGAAATCATGGATTCCATGATTCAGAGGATTCAAACCTTGGTGCCTCATGATGCACCCCTTCCTAAACATGAGCCTTCCCACTCATCCACAACTCCTCTTCAAGAGGATGCCATTATCACCATTCCGGACGAGCCACTTCTCAAAATCACATCAGCCTCTTCTCCTTGGCAAGATCAACCATCCTTCTCAGATCTTGACCAGCTGATGGCGACAGAGGAGTCTTATCTATGGCTGTCCGCTCCTGTGTCTACATCTCATGCTTCCCACATCACCAACAACTTGCTGGCCACTTCTTTTTCCCCTCTGCCACAGTTGTCATTGCCTCATTATGACTTCCATCAACTCGCCCTTTTGGATGATGCCAAAAAGGAGGACGAATATATTGATGATGGAAAATCATATGTTCTAACATATGATTTTTGGCAAGGTGATATAACTCTTTGGGATGAGATCCAAAGAGAAGTCCAAAGAGAGGTACAGCTTCAAAGGCAGGCTGCCTTTCAGGGGGAAGCTACTCACGAGGGAGAAGCTACCCATCATGGGGAAGCTATTCGTGAGGGAGAAGTCCAACTTGAGCATTGTCCAGCTCAAGATTACTGTTGGACTTGGGTGAATACTCAGCTGAAACAACAACAAGAATGGGGTATTCACAGCATACCCAATATCTCTCCTTGTAAGTTCGAAAAAGGAGAATCGAGCAAGAGAAGACAGAACTGAGTGGTGAACAGTTCCAACTGAAGAAGGAAGTTAAAATATCAAATTTTGACACTCTCTCTCTCTCTTAGTTCCTATAATTCTTCATCTTCTATGCTCAATTAGTTTCTAAAACATGCTCTTTTGTTTATAATACAAAATATTCTAATCATGTTGATTTGTCCCTTTGAATAGCTTAAGGATTTCCATGCGCTTAAAATCAAAATTGAAAATTCGCATGATAATCAGATTTAAATTGTGTTTAGAACTGAAATATTTAAAGCTTTTCAAGCTGTGAAAACAAGTACTCAGATATCTAAAGGTCATTTTAGCTGTATTTCTCATCAGCAAAAATCTGATACCTTACAGATAAAACTCGTTGATCTCACATATTAATGTATGCTTCATCACTTTGATAGTCATCTTTTTATCAAATCTCTGATGTTTATATCAAAGCATTGATACTCATGAATGTATAAAATGTTAGCTTTCAAAAGCTACAAGCATCTAAGACTGTTCTTATGAACATGGTCTATTTTTAGCCTTGTCACCAGAATTGGTGCAGGCTCAGATGATCATTCATGAATGATAACCTTGTACAATTTTTCCATCATCAAATCAACTGGTTTTGACATCATCAAAAAGGGGGAAATTGTTATGAAAATTGTTGGAAAAATCCCAAATGATGGTTTTGATGAAATGTCAAAATATGTGTGATGATTTAATGAAAAATTGCAGGTTATGATAAGATAGAAATCAAGGATAACGACCAAATAAGACTTCAAGCTGAGATGAGAGACAGCTATTCAGAAGCATGGTCAACCAACTTACAAGTTGCCTTAATTAGACCAGTCAGAGTAAACTCTTCAAAGCTTGAGATAAGCTGTAAAGGGGGAAGAGAACTTTGGAGACTGGTAGGCATCCACAGATGAGTTGATCATCAGTCTTAGAAAAAAGCCAGGATACACTGATGAATAAAGTCAGCTTGAAAGTTGAAATTGATCTGATCAAAGATCAGTCAGAGCTGATCCGAAACTGATCAAAGATCAATTTACTGGTAAAATAGCTCTAAATGGTTTGAGCCTTCACTTAACTGACCATAGATAAGTTCAGAGAGAAAAAGGTAAAAGCTCAATCAGTAGCCAACTAATAAGTCTAGAAATGAAATCTTTTAAGCTTAGCTGATGAGTCAATTGAACTAGACTATATCATGATAGAAGCTCAAGGCAGCTGAAGATCTGCTAACTGGACAATCTCAAAACTGAAAGCTGAGATAGCTGAGAGGCCGTCAACTGAATGTCCAAAAAATGATAGTCGAATCACCTGCTCCTACTGACAAGAAGTTAATTAAGATCTTACCAGGAAATCTTTAGAAGATCCTGATGATCTGAGAGCAGAGAACATTAAAGTCAAAACGGCTAGTTCATTAAAAGAGCTTCAAACGGCTACAAGCATTAAAAATGCTACCGGTGATTTCTAAACATCACCATTCATAATGTTCAAAATTCACTTATCTTTTTAAAGAGGGTGAAATCAATTTTGGCCAAGACTTTCGCTAATCTAACTTTGCTATTTTGCAGAACGAGCTATCTTCTTTCTCTCCCTACAGCTCAAAGCTCAATACCCTCAGAGTGCGAAAAGTCTCATACTGAGAAGGCGTGCTTCAAGTCAAGCAAGCTGGTAAGCTGACTCAGAATTCCAGCAAGAGCAAAGCTTCTCAGTACAGTCCCTCAAAGATCAACCACCCAGCTCAAGAGAAAGGAGCACTCCAGGTTGATAACAGATTCAAGACTGTATTCTTGAAGATCAAGCGAGATCTAAAATCATGTAAAGACAGACAATAGCACCTAAAGTCTTAGCGAGCAGTTGAGACTGATAAGTGTGAGTTGTCGATCCAGAAACCGGCTGAGGACGAGCGTGTACTGACGGGTCCGTTCTTCCGGGATAGCAACAGTTGGAAAGGAGGCCGCACTCGGGTTGAAGGGTGCCGTTTTCAGGTCCAACAGGAATTCTTCACTGTGTAATTATAGTAAAGAAACTTTACATTGCATAGTGGATTGCCTTTCTGCGGAAGGAACAGAGGACGTAGAAGCAGGAAGCTTCAAACCTCTATAAAGCTCTGTGTGTGATGTTCTTACTATTTTCAGTCTTGTACTTGCAAGTTCCTTAACCGCACACATTCACACACACAGACTGAACTGACCAGCTTTAGCCACGTCTTCTAGCTATCAGTTGAAAACTGATCGGCTCACCAGCTAAGCCTCTGTCAGCTTCTCTCAACTAATCAGTCAGCACAGATAAATCTCAAAAGCGAGTCAGGACCATATCTATTCCGCATTTATTTTAAAAGTTTTGAAGTCAGTTTATTCACCCCCCTAAACTGACAAAGGCTCGCACCGGGACCAACATATTTATTGTTATTTTTTCTCCTTTAATTAATCTGGTGATTGTCCAAATAAAATATAATCGTGAATAAATTATTTAATTGAATTGAAATTATTTGGATAAATCTATGAAATTGATGATTTAGATTATTTCTTCCTCTATTATATCAATTTTTATTTTTCTCAGTTTATCTTTATTTGCCTTTATTTAATTATTTATCTTTAGTAGATATAAAACAACACTGCATATCTAATACTCAGAAGATTGACGTTGCAGTACTCACAGTATGATTAAGTTTTTAGATTCTATGGAATACGATCTTGCTCAACATTGTAATACAGATAGTTCGTATACTTATGGATAGCTAATGAGAAGTCGAATAATTGTAATGTAATAAAAAAAATATTTGGTTGAGAAGTGCAAGAAATGATATTAAATTCTTATATTTGCCCAAATTCAACAGCTAAAGTCTATATTTTTAATTATAACATTTGTACGTCTATTATAAAAGTAGTATTGTGCTCTAATATAATAAGTGTAATTAAGCTAATTTTTTCCGTAGTTAAAATAGTATTAGAAAAATCAGTAGTGTTCTAAAATGAATTGTTGTATACATGGTAACTTGTTAGGGCCGCTTTGAGACAATATGGGGCTCGGGGCAAAATAATGAATATGTTTAGAAGTAAAATATTTTTCTAAAAGATAATACAGTAATAAGTTTTAAAGAAATTCATTTATTATTTCTTGTTTTATCAACAATAAAACTACTTTTAAATGTTCTAAATCCCAAATCGTGACATATTACTCAACTTAAAAACTTACTTCAACGAAAAATAATTGTTATAATTAGCATATCCAATAATATCTGATATATAATATATGCATTGGAAAATATTTATTTATCTCAATATATAATTTTGTATTTAATTTTATGTCCTAGGTTCTATTAATGTATACTTAAATTTTGAAAATAAATCAAATCTATTAATATCTAAGTGTTTTTAAAATGTTAGATAAGTTATTGTTGGAACAAGCCATGATCATTTTGATATGTGTTGTTTGAATAAAATCATTTTGATTAAAACGATCCCACATCCCATTACATGCTTAAACCGAATCTAAATCTCATGCGCAACAGAAAACAGAGTATTTGTGAGTTTTGCAGTAAAAGTGGTAAATATGTCATATAATTGGTGAAAAATGATTAATTAATGGCGTGGAGAGCCAAAGGATGATCGAATTGGACTTTGAGCTTAATAAATTACTTAATTAAATCTTAATGGATTAGATTAAATAATCAAAAGCTATTGAAATTCAAAGCCTAGCACGAAAAGGGGAGTGGGTCAACCCAGAAAGCTCTGGTCGATCCACCCATGTTTAATCTGTGAAGGCTGATCCAAAGCACTTAGGTTAACCCAGTGTAAAATTGGTCCTCTGGTGATGATTGGTCTTTTTTCACATTCTATCTAGATTTAAATGATATGATTTGAATAGTTTAGCATGTTAGCCTAATTTGATCTTTTAACCTCTCGATTTGGAAGTTTTATTTCTTCTTTGAGTTGTACAGAAATTAGAGGACGAACTAAATATATGTTGAGGGAATCAATACTATGGGGAGATAGATGATTGAATTGGGAGTGCACTACAAGTTGAATCACCTCAATTGGACAAGAAATGAGGGAGAACGAAATAAAACCGTGAAAGGTGTTGGAGCAGCAGCGGAGGTGCAACCATCGCGCTCGCACCCGTAGACGTGACCTGAGTCAAGGATCGAGTGATGCTCTGATTCAAGGACTATGTTTTCTTCATTTTTAGAATGACCCGGAGGTACGACCACTACATACGCGCCAATCAGCGCGATCTGTGGGCATGATTGAGCCCGTATCGCACCCCAGACCTAAATTCCGGATTTTTTACTTTTTCTCCCATTTTTCTATTATTTTTAATATCCAGTTTCTTAACCACTATATATACAAGTCCCTATTTGAAATTAGGGTAAGCCTCCTCATTTGTAGTCACACTTAGGAAGAGAAATATTGAGAGAAGAAGAGCAATTAAAAGAGGACCAAGACAAACAAGTTTGAAGTCAAGATTGAAGATCAAATCCCCTTCTGGGTTCTTTTGTTTCTTTTTCTTAGTTGAAATCATGTTTATTATTGGTTGTAATTTAGTTTTACATTTAATAGTGTATAGCTAAATCTTTAAATACTCTTGGGATGTTGAATCTATTTAGATTATAAAGCACAATTAATGTTTATTTTGGATGTTTGATGATTTTTGCTTATACTTTTAGTTCTTGCTATGTATGAGTGCTATTTATTGTTGATTGGTGAGAGCTAATTAATCTTTAAAAATGATGTTTATATATATTGATTCATAAATCGAGAGATGAGCTTCAACATAGGATCCTAAGAATTTAAAGGATAATTATCTTTAAAATCGAGAGATTTATGATAGTTGTTAAGACCTAGATCATTGATGCTCTTGGTAAGCACACCTTAGGCATTAATTGGAGACCATAATCCAAACCGTATGTGCCCCACTTTCTAAATGCTTTGAGTGGAGGTTTAGGATGATTTAGTGATAGTCTTGGTAAGCTTGAATCGAGAGTCAATTGTCCAAAATAATTGGATTTTGTGCTAAGTAGTCTAAGTAGATCAACCCCAAGAGTATTCCTTCTACCAATTGCTCAACATGTTGTATTTTGCATTTATTTATTTTGTTTTATTTTTTATTTAATTTTGAATCAAATAAATCTCCATTCCGAAGTCTAGATAACAAATAGAAATCAATGACATGGTATGTATATGTTTAAATCTACTTTTTTCCTATGGACTTGGCCCATTTAATTGCTAGATTACATTTGTGTACACTTGCACTTTGACACGGAAAACTAAATTTCACACATCATCTGGGTCATGTGAAATTTTTCACTTAACCTGGTTTTGTTGTTTCGCGGATTGACGGGCTTTCCCTCTATAATGAGGGTTCCAAACCTAAAATATAGAGGGACACACTTGGGAGAATGGAGGAGACACCACACACGCTTAGAGACATCCTCAATAGTCTTTCACATTATTAACACACTTCCATACACCCCGAAGAGATGGAGGAGGATATACAACACATCTACACTATTCGAGGGCTACAATTGATTGGAAAGAATAATTCCATCGGTGTTGGAGAGAGAATTCATCTTAAGAGACAATGGGATGCTACAGAGGATATTTGGTGTCATCTATGTTTATTTATATTTCAAACTCTGTTTTATTTTATTTCATTTATGTCTAGTTAATTTTCTTTAGGGATTCTAGAGTTTACAAATACTATGGATTGAATAATTTAATTAATTGAATTATGTTTTACATTCATTATTGGGCATTTGATTACCTAGTTTTGATTTCTCATATGTATGTTGATAGCCACAACATGTGTATGCAAGATAATTAATTGAAAAATTATTATCCGAGACTGATTAATTAATGGGATAAAATAGGATAATCAATTTATGTGATGCTTGGAAGAACCGGCCATGTGAACAAGTGTTTCATATGAATTTAAGTTCAAGAAACTTGATTGTGACTAGTGACGTGTGCGAAGAACTGAGCCAC
This sequence comes from Perilla frutescens, assembly GCA_026008535.1. Lineage (NCBI taxonomy): Eukaryota > Viridiplantae > Streptophyta > Magnoliopsida > Lamiales > Lamiaceae > Perilla > Perilla frutescens. Next base: position 11,708,844 of record BRKX01000003.1, on the reverse strand, counting down.
TGAAGTGCATGTTCATAATTTTTATGTTATGACATGTGTTCTATGAACAATCTGATAACAAACTAGTGATTTTCCACCTCTAATGAATTAAAGAAGGTTAAATAATCAATCAATCAATCAATCTGAGATCCATTGTATGAGTGTTGTTTCTCTAGAATCCCCTGTTTTCATTAATTGCTGAGTTATTTACTTTTCATTTTTATTGAGGTTTTTTTGTAATTTTGTTTTCATGCAATTATTTCACTCTCTATTTTAATTTTAGAATCTAGATATTAATAAGGTGTATGCGTTTTAGTTTAGTAGTTTATTCGAGTTTCAGTCCTTATGGGATACGATACTCTTGCTCATCGCATATTGCAATAACATTGTATACTTACGGTCACTTAATTGTTAATAAATAGCATGTCAATTAGATGCATACAGTTTGTCAACATACAACAAATGTTTTATTAGCATACATTATCATAATGTTGACGAAGTCTTATTAAAAGCTAAGATATTATTTTCACCCTGGATACGAGTGAAAATGTATCTTTTATATTTTTCAATCACATTTATTCGCATAAACATATACATCACTGATCTTGAATGAAAGGACATGAAAAAAGATTTAACTCGTGTCTTCAACACGATTGGGAATAGAGGTTTCCAGGTAAAGTTCTTCAACACTGATTAGGGTGTCTTTAGAACATGATTGGAAGTAGAAGTTTGCTTCTGAAATGTTCATCTCCATGTGGTTGTTGCCTTAAAGATGTTTCGCAATCAGGTATATAAAATTCAAACAGCTCAGAAGAAATTTCTATAGTACAGTGCCAACACAATCTGCAGATTAAATAAGAAAAAAAATTGAAACATAAAAAACAGTGCAATGCTAAAAATAATCATAGTAATGCTAATAAAACATTCATCATGTCAATACTCTGATAACAAGCTATTTTATAATGCTGACACACTGTTTTCTATAATGCTAATATTTATTTTGTAATGCTAATAAGAACTTTTGTAATGCTAATAAGTTGTATTGTAATGCTAACAAATTCTAACACATAACACATGTGTATAGTTATGCAAAAACACAATAATCTGTAGAAAGTCAATAGACAAAAAACATAAATTCTGAACCTCTAAAAATATGTTTTAGATACTCATATACACCAGCAACAGTACAAAGAACTGAAAACATATGTTCATAAAAGTTGAAAACATGAACTTAATAAACTGCATATAACACAAACTTTGAACCACTAAGAAGAAGGAGAAGAAGAAGAAGAAAACACGCACACATAAAGTTATAAAAGATCGAGAAAGATAGAGCAAACCCACGAGAGAGAGAGAGAGAGAGAGAGAGAGAGAGAGAACAAACTGTGAAGGAAGATGAACAAATATTACTTTGAATTCGATCTAGGTGATCTTCAATTTGAATTTGATCTAGGTGATATTCTTCTCGTTTTCTTCTTGAATTTGTCTATTGCGCATTGAAATCAAAGAAGCGGGGAAAAAGAAGTGATGAATAGTAGAGATAGAGAATGAGAGAGAGAAAAAAAAACTCTAGTATTTTAATTATATTTATCAAATTACAAAATCACCCCAGCCTCATTAAAATAACTCTTAAATTATAAAAATGCCACCTTGTGTTGTTTTTTATCTGGACCACACATTTTTTTACGGGTGAATGGTGGAGATCGGTTTTTTATTCTTACACCAGGACTTGATTCTCATTTGATCCATTCCACACACACACACACACATATATACATATATGATTTGGTTCAAATGAGAACTCATCTTTGAGTGAGAACTATGAACTCTTTACAATCATTGGATCTAACAAATTTAATGGTTTAGATTGAGATGGAGATTTATGGTTATTTTTTAAATTTCTAACTTTTTACCTAATTGTTGGCTATATAGTATGTGGCATAATCAATCCCACAATAATAGGTCTTCCCATATTAAGATTTATTTATATTTTCTTATTTTTCTCCTCCACTACCAACTTATTTTCTTTATTCAATTTTTGCGCACATTTTTTTTTTTGCACAATACACGTTGTTATTCAATTTTCTATTATCTATTTCTTTTTTTGTGCACAAATTTTTCATTATTCATTTTTTTCTATTTTTAATTTTTGTGTTGGCATTTTTTTTCAACATTCTCGATCAATGCATGCTAGATTTAAATAAATAATGTCATTAAATAAATGTTGTCTTTAGATTACATTTTTTTATAGATTAATATATATTATTTTAGTAATTTCAATTCATCAAGGGTCATCATTAAATATATATAAACAGTCTGAATTAAATTTAAACATTTTTATATGTATGTTTAAGCTATATTTTTATATGTTTTTGGAACAATGGTTTTAATTTGAATATCATGGATAGCAACTGTATTGCATAAGCATTGAAATTTTAAAATAGAAGCAACAATATTTTTTTAACATTACATTCTATGTGTGAATATGTATTTTTTTAACATTACATTCCATTCTCTAAATGTTGGTGTAGAATTTTATAAACAATACGTTTTCATATGTGGTTACGACGTCTGTCTAGGTACAACAAAGACTTCCGATGATGACATATGCCTAATGTGGAGATATGTTTATTGCAATAGAGTACATCAACGAAAAGATGTAAGTTATCAAACCGTGTCCAATCTTTTTAAAGTTGTATTCAAGCAATGTTTTTAAATAATAAGTAATTTTACCTTTAGCGAATTAACATATTTTTAATCTTATTTACTTTTTATAAAGATAAAAGCAGTGATGTATGTCTTTATAAGCTTTTATTTATACATATATGAGCAATAATTTAAATGTTATTTTTATACCTATATAAACTATTTTTCTAAACGTTGAAAGCATTAATTTATATCTATCCAAGCAATGAATACAACTCCATACACAGAATGTTAGTTTTCTATATTGATAATAAGCAATATATTTTGGGTATTCAAGCAATGTTTTTAAATAAAAAGTAATTTTTGTCTTTATAAGCTATTATTTATACCTATACAAGCGATAATTTCAAGGCTGTTTTTCATACATCCAAAAAAAAGTTATTTTTAAAAAAGTTAAATCAGTAATTTATACTTGAATACAACCACATATACATGATTTAATTTATTATAAATGTTCATGGCAATAATATAACAAAAGAAAAGCAGAAGCATCAACACAAGAAGTCCATTAAATTAACATATTTTAGAATGTTATCTATTTTTTTAAAAGTGAAAGTTGTAATTTATGTATTTATAAGATATTATTTATACTTATACAAGAGATAATTGCAAGGTTATGTTTATACCTATATAAGCAATTTTTTAAAAAAGTTGAATCAGTAATTTATATCTATATAAGCAATTTTTTTAAAAAAAGTTGAAACAGTAATTTATACATATATAAGCAATATAAGCAATGAATATAACTGATAAATATGGATTTTGTATGTATTTAGGTGTCTATTGGGAGGGTATTTAAAGATAATGCATGCATAAGTTGGTGTTTGGTTGTTGTTTCGGCTTTTCTCGTGCGTTTTCATACTTTGCTATTTTTGTTGAAGTTGGAGCTAAAAAAGGGATACTTTTAAGATCCAATTCAGGAGAGAGAGAAAGAGAGAGAGAGAGAGAGAGAGAGAGAGAGATGCTAGAAAGATAGAGATTCGAGTTAGGGTGATTCTCCAACTTGAATCGGGTCGATCGGGCGAGAAACGTGTAAGAACGAAGCAGAACAGTGGAGAGTGCCGAATCTGCCGAGACATTCACCGACTCAGCGGATTTATCCATAGACCGGTGGATTCTTCACAGTAGCTCGGTGGATATCCCAAAGTGTCCAGTGAAATCCAGCGACCTAGCCGCCGATCGGCGGATTGGCTGCCGGTCGGCGGGTTCATCGTTATGGGTCGCCAAGTTGTCCGTGAATGACCGTTTTTCATATTTTTGGCCTGTGAACTTACTTTTTGGGCTGAATTTTTAGTACTTAGTATATATATGGTTTTTTGGAATGAAAATTGAGGGCTTCTATTCATTATTTTTCAATTTTATTTTAGATTTTAGAGCAACAAGACATGAAGATTCAAGATTGAAGTTTTATGCATTGAATTTCTCTACGGTTTTTCTAACCTTTGTTATTTGATTATGTTTCTTTATTATTTCTTTCTTTTAGATTTCATTATGTGTGAGTAGTTTGTATAATTAATTCTAGGGTTTGTAACATGTATGAAATTATGTATTGATTTAATTCTTCAATTTTCCTTCCAATTATCGTGTTCAAACTTTCAAGTTTAGATTTCTCATGCATGATTAAGGCCATAGTTATTGTATGCTAGCTAATTAATTTGAGTCTTGGCAGAGATAATTAATTAGTGGGATTAAATTAAATAATTTGATACACGTACTTGTGATCTGTATGAGGTTTTAAATCTGTTGATCTATTGGGAGTTAACAATTAATCTAGAGATGAAAGTAATAGATAATTGTTAATCTACTTTTATCTTGAGACCTAGCGGAGATAGGTAATTAGAATTCTGATCGTCCACCGATAATTGGATTAAATTGGAAGTTGATGGAATTACATTAATATATAATGGATTCATGTGTATGCATTCCCTATGATTAATTATTTTATTTAATTGATAGTTCCGTTTTTAATCTTGTTTGATTTGCATTTGATTTTATAATTGAGTTTAGTAATTTATATTTTAATTCTCTGCCTAGAAATAATACACCAAAGAAATAGATAGCCTGGATAATAGAGAGTTGTTAGCTTAGTACTCAGTGTGATCAATAATTCAGTCTCTATGGATACGATACTCGATTTACTATATTGCATGACCTGTGTTAGTTACAGATAATTGCATAATAAATTAGTGCATCAATAACTTCATACATATGATTTCATTTTGCTATATTCATAATAAGCAATGTTCATGGCAATAATATAATAAAAGAAAAATCAGTAGCATCAACACAAGAAGTTTGTTAAAAATACATTGTTTAAAACTTCAACTAATTCACCGTCCCCATTTTACTTGCATTATTTTCAATTTTCTCCAATAGTTTTCAAGTAAAGGGCCGATTTGCAGCTGCGATTGAAATAGACAAACAAATTAGCAAAATTAAATCGTAAACATTACATGCAACATACTTATATTGAATAAGGAATAAAATCATGCACACTAAACACCAAATCAGCTTAAACTAATTAATCATCATATTTGCTGCACGGTATTACCACATGATTAATGACATGATAGGGAACTGAAAGTGAACATATAAAGCAATAAACATATACATAATGAAGGGTTAGGATTAGTTCCTAGTTCTCACATGAATACTAGTACTTATTATAGTCTATCCCAATATACATATATATATATATGGGTGAGTTATAATGAACACCGTGCTTTGTGTGAGAACTAGAAATGGTTGATGAAGCCGTGACAAGCGTTGAAGAATTAAATCTGGAGCTGCAGTTAAATGGACCAATCACACGATTAAGAGCTAAACAATTACAAGGTTATTTCCAAATATTTGTGCGCAAGAAACTTGAAGATGAAGAAGGTGTCCAAGGCAGCCATGATATTGTTACATTGTTAACAATTGAAGATCAAGACAAATAAGAGTGATACATGGCCAAGTGAACGTGTGCAAGTGATCGACGTGTGCATGGCGAGATTGTGAAGATCAAGATTGAACCTTATGTTATTTTAGGGTTTCGATATTATCCATTAGATAGTTTATTTTTATTTAGATCAGATTTTTATTTATTTAATTTCGAATTCTATTAGATAGGTGATTAGAGTTTTAATTAAGGTAGCTTCTTTCCTTATTAGAATTCTAGTTATGGTAGGAAACTACCCTAGTATAGCCGCCCCTAGTAGTATAAATAGGACTACTATGTGACACTTTATTCTTTAGACATTGTTTGACATTTTGATTTAATTCACATTGTCTCATTCCCTACTTGGTTCGAAATTTATCATTCTTAAAGATTGGCACCTTTAAGTCTTATCAAGGGTACCGTTCTAGTTCTTCAAGTTCTAGGGTGGTCTTGTTACAATCCGAGAAGCTACTTAAAGATACAAGTTTCATTGTATTTAAAACAATGGGGTTCATACTGGGTTGCATCTCTTCAACATCATCTCCGACGCCAACAATATCGTCGCCGTCCAATCTCACCGCCAATCATCATTCATCGAACATTCATCATCCATCGATCATCAAGCTTCCGTGAAACATATTCATCAACACAAGAACAACAACATCGTTCTGATCTTCCTCATACCGTAAGTCTTCATAACTATTGATCGAATTGCTAAGAATAAGCAATAGTTGCAGAATCAAGATTGAAGAAGAACACAAAACCCTAAACATACAATGAAGAAGAACAAATAATTTACGTGGTTTGATTCTTAATGAATCTATGTCCACGGGAGAAAGAGAGGCTTCTGCTATTGATTGAGATCAAAGATAGTATAAATTACAATGTTGAATAAGACTAGAACTGATCTAAATCACACTCAAACGATTCTGCAATGAATAAGATACAACTCACTTCTTTTCTCTCGTTCAATCTATCATTTCTCTCTCTCTCTCTCTCAACTGACTTCTTCTCTCAACTGAATTGTGTTGAATGAATCTCAAAACTACACATTATAAAACTGAAAAGAAAATAACTGCTGCTATCCTCCTCTCCACGTGGCAACACAGCTGGAAAGAAACTTCTAATGTAATAGCTTATTAAATAACTCCTCTCAACTAGCACTAACTGAAAATAGAGAGAATAATCAGCTAGAATGCAGCTTTCATGCACTGCACAGCCAAACTGAAAACCATGCAACAACATTTTCTTCAAGAATGGATGATCATTGAGCTAATCTTAAGCTTACAACCATCAATTCTCCACCTTAGCTCACTGATAATTTGACATGAACCAAAGCATTAACTGACTAAACTTTGAAATAGCAATCCCTTCCATCACTTTAGTGTAGCTCCACCTTAAGCTACACTCTCTCACATCCTTTAATTCAGACCAATTAGACCTAAACTCAGATTGAACTTAGGTGTAGGTAATGCTTTGGTGAAACAATTTGCAGGGTTGACTGCAGTATGAATCTTGCTTACCACTATGCTGCATTTCTTCACCAAATCTCTAACAAAATACATTTTAACATCTATGTGTTTTGTCTTTTCATGATAACCCTGGTACGTTGCTGAATGGATAGCACTTTGATTTTCACAGTTAATGATCACCTTCTCTTGTTCAAGACCAAACTCTGATAACAACCTTTGAATCCATAAGCTTTCCTTAATTGCTTCAGTAAGAGCAACATACTCGGCTTCTGTTGTTGATAATGCCACAACCGTTTGATGAGTTGATCTCCAGCTAACAGTAGTCCCAAAGAGTGTGAATACATAACCAGTCAATCACTTCCTTGAGTCTACATTTGCTGCAAAATCAGCATCACAAAAACCTTCCAAAGCATTCTTAACCTTATCACTTCTTTTGAATTTTAGCCATTTACAAGTAGTTCCTCTCACGTATCTCAAAACCTATTTTACAGCTTCCCAATGAACCTTCCCAGGATTTTCCATAAATCTGCTTATCACACTCATAGCATATGTGAGATCAGGCCTACAGTATACCATTGCATACATCAAGCTACCAACAGAATTTGCATAAGGAATCTTCACCATTTCTTGTTTTTCCTCAGTTGTAGCTGGACCTTGATGAATGCTTAACTTCAAACCTTGGTTAACAGGTGTAGAGACAGACTTACACAGGTTTATGTTGTATCTGCTCAACACTTTATCAAGATAATTTTCTTGACTTAGGCTAATGCTTCATTCTTATCTATTTCTCTAGAAATCTGCATTCCCAGAATCACCTTTGCTTCTCTAAGATCTTTCATCTCAAACTCAACTCTTAATATCTTCTTTGCACTCGCAATCACTCTGATGGAATTACTAGCAATAAGATATCATCTACATACAATAGAAGATAGGTAAAAGAATCACCTTCCGGTTTGTAGTAAACACAACTGTCAAAGCAGCTTCTGTTGAATCTGTTTGACATCATATACTCATCAAATCTCAAGTACCATTGTCTAGGACTTTGCTTCAGTCCATACAATGACCTTTCTAACTTACAAGCCTTCCTGCTTGTATTCTCAACATGAACCCCTTCAGAAATCTCCATATAAATGTCTTTAACCAATCTCCCATGTAGAAAAGTTGTAGTAACATCCATCTGGTGCAATTCCAGATCATACTGAGCTGCTAAAGTAAGAAGAATCCTTATGGAATAGTGCGTCACAACTGGAGAGAATATCTCATTGTAATCTACTCCCTCTCTCTGTGAATACCCTTTAGCTACAAGTCTTGCTTTGTATCTTACTCCTGCCCCTTTAGTAACTTCAGGCTTTTCTTAAATAGCTATCTGTACCCTACTAGCTTCTGAGTTTTAGACTTACCAACCACTCTCCATGTCTAATTTTTTCTTAGAGATTCCAGCTCTTTTGCCATAGCCACAACCCACTTATCTTTCTTAGAGCAAAAAATTGCATCAGAATATGAATTAGGCTCATAGGCCTCCACCTCAAGTGTTGTATATAGTGCAAAAGAGACCATATCAACATGTCCAAACCTTGCAGGTGGAATAATTGTTCTCCTGGCCCTATCTCTTGTCAGTTGATAGTTGCTAATAGGGTGCTTCTCTCCTTCTGGTTAATCATCTTCTCCATCATCTGATGAATTACCATTTTCTTCATTACTGTGATCATGACTTACTTCAACAGAGGTGCTTGGTTGCATCTCCTGATCCTTTAAAGGATATTTTGACTCATCAAAGGTGATATCTCTGCTAATGATGAACTTATGTTGCCTTAATGACCACAGCTTATAGCTTTTAACTCCTGCAGAATATCCAATAAACACACACTTAAAAGCCCTTAGTTCCAATTTATCTTGTTTTGTGTGCATAAGCCAGACATCCTACAGGCTTTAGAAACTTATATTCTGCAGGTGCTCCATACCACTTCTCCTGAGGAGTTTTGAATTGTAGTGTAGAGCTAGGACATCTATTAATTAAGTATGCAGCAGTACATACCAATTCACCCCAGAAATCCTTAGATAAACCTGAGCTGCTGAGCATACATCTCACTTTTTCTATAAATGTCTCATTCATTCATTCAGCAACTCCATTTTGATGTGGGGGTGTCTGGAGTGGTCCTATGCCTACTGGTGCCTTTAGATTTACAGTAGGAGTTGAATTCTTCTGACAAATATTCCAGACCATTATCTGTCCTTAAATTCTTCAATTTCTTTCCTGTCTTGTTCTCAACTCCAGTATGCCATTCTTGTTCTCATCTTTGGATTTCAAGATATAGATCCAGAGCTTTCTTGAGTAATCATCAATGATACTCATGAAGAACCTACCACCTTCTTTTGTTGTTGTCTTGGATAGCCCCCATAAATCAGAATGAGCATAATCCAAGATTTCATTAGAGCTGTGAGTTGCAGTTGCAAAAGGTTTCCTTCTTGATTTACCAAAGATGTAATGCTCACACAGCTTTAGCTTGGTAATCTTATCTTCCAGCAGAAAGCCTTGCTTGGCTAGCTTATATAATCCCTTTTCTCCTACATGAGCTAATCTTGAGTGCCAAAGATATGTATTATCTTCACCTGTAGCTGTGTAGAGCTGACCAGCTACAGTCCTTCCAATCAGAAAATACAAATCATCCTTCCTACTACCCTTGATCACCACCTTCCTATATTTAGACGCAGTCATTCTACCCCCCTAAGAAGTAAACTTATATCCCAGAGAATCAAACATACCAAGGGAAATGAGATTCTTTCTAAGTTCAAGAACAAATCTGACATTCTCAATGATCCTCACAACTCCATCAAACATCATGATCCTTATTTACCCAATCCCTTGAATTTGACATGTCTGATCATTCTCAAGCATGACAGTGGCACCACTTATAGCTTTCAGACTATGAAACCAGCTTCTTATGGGTGTCATATGAAAGCTACACCCTGAATCTAATACTATTCAGACCCTATTTCTTCTACAGTGATACACAGAGCCTCACAATTCTCATATTCAGTTTCTTGGGAGTTAGAGGTTTGGTTTACCTGATTTTTGTGAGGCTTCTTGGCATCCTTCTCTTCAAACCTTGCCATCATCTCCTGCCATTTTGGACATTGCTTCTTGAAATGTCCAGGTTCTTTGCAATGAAAACACTTCAACTCAGGGTTTTTTGGGGTCAAGTCCACCTTCTTTTCTTGCTTCTGATTTCCTTTTGCAGCATCTTTGTTTTGCTGCTTCTTGGGTGGTTTTTCTTTCTTGATGTGCAGTCCTTCTCCTCCATTTGATGATGAGGGGTTTGCTGTAGATCTCTGCAACTCCTTACACTTGATAGCCACTTGCACATCTTCAAGAGTGATGGTAGTTCTGCTACCAAACAGCAAGGTGTCTTTGAAGTTTTCAAAGGATTTAGGCAAGGCAGACAAGAATATTAAAGCCTTATCTTCTTCTTCTAGAGTTACCTCTAGATTTTCCAAATCATCAAGAGTGCGATTGAAATCATCAATCTGCTTGAGAATAGGTTTTTCTTCAGTCATCTTAAAGGCATATAACTTCTGCTTCATGTACAACCTATTGGCGAGGGATTTCACCATGAATAGGCTCTCCAGCTTCTCCCAAACACCAATGGTTGTTGTTTCCTTTGAAACTTCTCTAAGTGCTTTGTTGCCAAGGCACAAGATGATCATGGAGTGAGCTTTCTCCATAATCCTGGTCTGTTCTTCTGACTTTTCTTTGTCTTTCCCCGAGCTGCTTCCAGATTTCTTCATCAATGCACTTCCCAACCCTTGTTGGATTAGTAGGACTTTCATCTTTACTTTCCATAGGCCGAAGTCGATCTTATCAGTCAGCTTCTCGACTTCAAGGTGTGTTGATCCCATTCTTGATAAGCTGCTATTCCCACAGACGGCGCCAATCACTACAAAAAGATGAGGTTTAGTCATGACAATTATTGTCACTATATATACAAAAGTAGTCACTAAAACTACTTAGTGACAATTTTAGTGTTTGTCACTATGTTGTCATTATAGGAACTGACACTAAAAATTTAGTGACAATGTAAAATGATCGTCACTAAAACATAACTTATAGTGACAAATGTTCTCGTCATTAAAAATAACATTTTAGTCACATAAAGTTATTTTCACTATATGTTAAATTTATAGTCACGTGTAATGTTCATCACTATAATTCAACTCTTTAGTGACATTCGATAATTGTCACTAAATCTCAGTAATTTAGTCACATGTAATAATTATCACTAAAACTTTATAATTTAGTCACACGCTATTATCGTCACTAAAATAACACTTTATAGTTTCCAACAATGCTCGTCACTATAATATTAAGGATTTAGTCACGTGTGATTGTTGATGATAAAAATTTGTTAATTTAGTAACTAAAAGTATTGCATTGTAGTCACATAAATTATTATGAATACTTTTCAATTATTTAATTACAAAAGAGAAATCTTTAGTCGTCAACAAAATAATGATAATATTTTCATTTATTTCCTACAAATATAATGCTAAAAAATCACATCCATGTGAAATCAACCCACTTTTTTATTGAAATAAATATTTAACATGGAATTAAAAATCAATAGGTACAAACCTAAATAACATAAATAAACAGAGCAATTTAAAAACTAAAATTACAAATCAATCTAATTGTGTACTTGAAAAAACCAAACTAATTAAACTATTCCAAAATCTATTCACTATCATTCTAACTCAAACTTAGTGGACCTGCCGACCTGATTTCGGGAATGAGCTTAAGCAGCAACTTGAATATGAAATATATCCTGGAGTTTAGCAGTGACTTCAAAGAGATGGTTTGAAGAGTTGTGGAGTCGGCAAAAATATATCTAGCATAAGAAGACGAGTCGCATATTTGCATTCATGAAGAGGAGAAAGAAAGTAGTGAGCCTCGAAATGCACAATCTGGTGGGATCTACTTTTTGTTATACGATGAACTCCTACAAATAATTATGATGGAAATAAGAACAAATGAGGTAGATATCATTTAAAAATATTGTTCAACGATAAACTTAAATCAATCAAATTATAGTAATTCTGAAAATGAAAAATTCAATTAAGCATCAATTATGAAAATTAAGAAACTGAAATACCGCCTAATACATAATAATTCGCATAATGATTATGGTGTTTTTTTAAAACAAAAGCAAAACAAATAACATATAAAAATAGTAGTACCACAAACAACTACTCTCTTCAGCAGCCTCCTATGAGTTGAGATTGGTGCTTACTGCTTAGTGGGCCTTGCAAAGGTTTGGAGATTCATCTCGCAATTCTCTTTATTTTATAATGACAAAATAAGCAAAAATAAAATAAAAATAAATTATATGAATCCAAACTCCATAGCAGCAGATCGTGACTCATTTGGCTTCAAATGACCAAACTCACTCTAAAAGAATCCGAATATGCCCCAATTGCGACCTCTGGCGGTAGAAATAGCACTGAATCGTTGTCATGCGTCTGTAATTAGCAAGAGCATTAGCTTCCCAATATCTATTCTGCAAAATAACAATAATATTGCTCAATTTTTTTTTGAAAAATAAGAGAAGTCCTACTTTTAAATCACAAAACTTTGAGAGAAATTGGTGAAATTTCATATTAGAGATGAAAAAGGGAGACTGATTTGGCTATGGTGAGTGCAGAATTCTAGACCCATCTCTAATGACAATATCGTGAACTAATTAAGGTCAGAATTACCTTATGAGCGCCATTGGTGGTTTGAGGAGATATTGGGAGTGTGTATACATTGCGTAGTGGTATTTTCATTTTAGTTCCCGCATAGTTTGAATTTTTCAATATTCAGTTTCCCGGGTTGATTCGCTGAAGAAATTATTTGTCGGTCCCGGGCGAGTCGATATCAGTTTAGAGGGGGGTGAATAAACTGATTAAAACTTTTGCTTCAATTGCGGAATAATAAGGGCCCTTGACTCGCTTGGAAACTTATCTATGCACAATTCGAATAAGTACTTTGGACAGCTTGAGTGCAGATTGTGTGAGCTTGTGTACAGTTCAAAGATATGCAATTAATCAAAATAGTACAACACACAAATGATTTATAGAGGTTCAAAGTCTCAAACTCCTACGTCCTCTCTTCCTTCCGTAGAAGGGCAACTTCACTATATAACTTGAATTTCTTTACAAATTACACAATGAAGGACAGTTAGCTGAACCTGCTAACTGCTCGCTACCTCAGTGGGTCGACGGCTCACACTTGAATTTCCTAACTGCTCGCTAGGAAGGTAGGTGCTATTGACGTCTTTATAAAGTTTTAGATCTATTTCGATCTACAAGAGGTTAGTCTTGAACAGGGGGTATCAACTGATGTGCTCCTTCAATTGAGCTGGATAGTTGATCGTTGTATTGCTGAAACTGAGAAGGCTGCCCTGGCTGGTTTATCAATAGCTGGCTGAATGTTTTAACTCTTTGAATTCTTCTTCTCAGTTGGACTCTCACAGTTTTTAGCAAATGCTGAACTTGAGCTATGTGGGAGGGACAAAGAAAGCTCTGCTTGAATGAAGGCTTCAAGAATAAGTATTGCGAAAAGTCTGGGAGGCAAGAGTGTTTAAAATTTTAATTCACTCGTCTTTTATAGAGGAGTGATTTTATGACCGTTGAGTTCCATTGATCGGTGGCTCTGTTGGTTCATCAATGGAAGATAGTCTTTATTGATCGCTGGAGCTTTTGATTGAAGTAGCCATTGCTTTGCCAATCGATCTCTATTGGATATTTAATTCCAGGATCTCCGTTGAAGCATTTATTCCAAGATTCACCGGTTGAGCAATAACTCCAGGGTTCTCTGGCTGGCAGTTCTGAGCTTCAGTTTTAGGAACTTTGAGTTCCAGTTCGCAGTTCTGAACTTATCTGTTCAGTTTGGCTATTACTCCAGCTGGCAGTTCTAAGCTTGTATGCTCAGTTTGGCTATTGCTCTAATTGGCAGTTCTGAGCTTGTCAGCTCAATTTGGCTATTGCTCCAGTTGGCTGTTCTGAGCTTGTCAGCTCAGTTTGGCTATTGCTCCAGTTGACAGTTCTGAGCTTGTCACCTCTGTTTGGCTATTACTTCAGTTGGCAGTTCTGAGCTTCTTCCTCCAGTTCGGCTGATCTCAAGTTTTTAACTAGCTTGTTAGTTTGACTAATCATTCTTAAGCTCTCTTGTTAACTTGACTATTCACAAGCTGTTAACTAGCTTGTCAGTTTGACTGTTTTCTCTTAAGCTTTCTTGTCAGCTTGACTGATCATAAGCTGGCTGACTTCAGTTCTGGTCTTTAGCTGATTTGTCTGTTTACTTCAGTTTGGCCATCAATTGGATACTTCCAGTCTTCAATTTAAACTAATCTCGTATCAGTTTCTTCAGTCTAGTCGATTCTTTTCTCCCTCAGCTCAGCTGACTTAGCTGTCAGTTTGTTACAACTGGTTCGTCTCTTCGAATCCACAGTTGAATTGAGTTCTGACTGGTTGGCATATCCTCCCAGCTGGTAGACCATACTCCAGTTTGGTTGACTTCAGCTTTGATTGAGTTCCTTTTTGATACTCTGGATTAGTCAGCTCAGATCTACAGCTTTTAGTCAGTTTTTTATAAATAGTTTTGACATCTCATCAAAACCTTATCTAGAGGTTCCTTTATAGTTTTTCCTAACAATTTTCCCCTTTTTGATGATGTCTAAACCTTGTCAGTGATGATGGAAAACTGCAAATGTTCGTTTGATAGACATGTTGTAGTTTGCTTAGGCAAATTCTTGAAATCAGAGCACGTTAGAGGCATGAAATTCAAGTATCAGAGCATTCAAAATCCAAGTATCAGAGCATTGAAAGCATACTTTCATTTTAGTCATGCTTTCATTTTGAGTAATTAGTGCATGATTGTCCGAGTATCAGAGCAGAGCACAATGCTTGATATTAAAGCAGGTTGAAGCATAGAGTATATTCTCATTAAGGCATGTATCAGAGCATAAAGTATGGATCAAATCATATCAACTGATCTCTTGAAAGCAAGTTAGAACTACTTCTCTTCTTTGATTGCTTCACCTCTTCCTGCTTGATTCTCCTCTTTCTTGATCTCTAAATTTTCTCCAAGCTTCCCACTGAAGCTGAGCTTCCCCCTCATGATGTATTTCTCTTTGGATTTGATCTCAAAGAGTTAAGTTTTCATCATCATACTTTCCATCTTCCCCCTTTTTGGCATCATCCAAAAGTTGGGGTGGATCGCACGATGGTATTGATAGGTTTGGCAAGAATGTGAAGGCAGTTGCCAAATTGTCATCATGGACTGAGGAAACTGAAGGAATTGGCATGGGCAAGGAGAACCATGCATAGGCTTCTTCAGTTGTCATGAACTGACCACGATCAGTGGTTTGAGAGAGTTCTTGCTCTCTGAAGTCCATGGAAGCCAAGCTGATGAAGATCCCATCGGTTGTGGCGATTGGTAGATCTTCGATGAATGGAGTGCAGGAGGAGTTGGCTGGTTCATTGTCGGGAAGAGGAGCGTCGGCTGGTATACTGAGTTGGATTCTTTTGATCATCGAATCTATTATCTCCGAGAGCGTTGGCGGTGAGCAGAGTGGATGGTTTATCCAATGTCTACTCCATTCTCCTTCGTTGATCCAGAAGAGGGATCCACGAATGCAGATGAGGTGGAACATTTGGCCTCATCGAGTTGGAATCGCTAGATGTGGTACTGGAGGTACCATTTCAGCTGCACGAATAAGGAGGGATCGGTGCCCTCAATGAGACCGAAGCAGCTTCTCAGCTGATGGTCTAGAACTGCCTCAAACTCAACCTCAATTAAGTCGCGATGGACTAAGGTTAGAGGTTGTGAGCTGGCTGGTATTGTAGACTAATCACTCAGTCTAGAGAGGGGCTCATTCTCAATCATCAGCTGCCTTTCTTCTGAGGAGCTGGCATGGGCGACCACCGGTTGCTTTCCACGACTTGAGTCAGGAGTTCCTGGTTGGCAGCATCTCTTCAGGATCGGATGGCAGTAGATGGTCGGGAGCATGTCCCTTCGTTTGATCGGTTCGCCAGTTGGAATGATTTCATCAAACTGGCTTAGAATGATGTGGCTTATGCGACCCATAAACCCAACCTTCTGCTCGCTCGACATTTGCTCGTAGTTGAGCAAGAATAAAGGAGGCCCAGTCGGCTTTACATTCGAAGTATAGAGCGGCCGTTAGATGGGCTTTGAGGTCCGAGAATTGGACTGTCTCAAAGTTTCCATGCAGGATATGACCGGTGATATCCAGGAGTTGGATGATCTCATTGGGCAGGCTTTCCTTCAGCCTGTGTGAGCAGTCATTATGGTGTACATGAGGATGTTTCCAAAGACCCCACAGTGCATATTTGTACGGTAGTTCCAGTTCCATCACGTCTGGGCCTTCGCCGGGGAGGAGAAGTGTAGACATCATTATATCTTTTGTCACCGTGATTACTTTGTTCTGGACAGTGGAGATGATGTTGTTTCCGGAGATGGTTGCGTTGTGGTAGAACTCCGCAACATGGGAAGGTATATTCTTGACTGGCACGATTGTCAAGAATGGCAGCAATCCAGTTTCCTTCAATGACCGATAAATTCTTTGAAAGTTGTCTGAGCCGAGACGTACGTTAAGAAACTCTAGATTAAGAGTCTTATCTTTCTTCAGCTTCTTTATAAGCAATTCGACATTTACCATCTGAAATGAAGGCTTCATTTCTGCAAAGAGATGGTGTTGTTAGATATACAAGTGTGTTGAGAGAGAGAGTGTGCAGGTGATCAAAGCAAGGATGAGAGAGAGTTTGCAGATGATCTGATCGTTCATCTCCTTGCATATATATATATATCAGCTTTGCATGCATTGATCGAGGACACTCGATTGCTTCTCTTAGCTGATCAGCTATCCGATTTGATGGATGATTAGTTGAATTAATGACGCATGTGTCCCAGCCGTTCGATCGTGAAACAACTTTATGATCATGTGGCTGAGATGGAGTTATTTTGAAAATGGGGTAGTTGCCATAAATAGCAAAATATTTTCTGCAGATTTTGCTATTTATTTCGCATTAGAAAAATATATTTCATTTTATTTCTTTGAAGAATTGATTTAATATCGATGCAGAGATATTCATGGCAACTTGTGAGAGAGAACCCTATTTTCAAATTGTAGTCGTTGAATATAATATAAGAAATTTTATAATCACAACGGTAACAATTAAGTTATGATAATTAAGAGGATTAGGAAAACTTAGCCGGAGTCAGTTGGGATACAGTCCAACTGATTGGTTTGACGATTCCGCAGTTGGATGATCAGTTTCGTCATGTTTCCAGTCGTCGCTGATGAGCTGACTGAAGCTCTAACTGATCTGAACTGATCAGTTCATTTGGTCAGCTGCTTGACTTGCTTGAGTCAGTTTCCTCCTTTTGAAAACCGAGCTGGACTAGTTCCACTGCTTTCTTTCGAGCAGTTTGATCGCTTTGACGTTGATACAGATCCAGTTCTGTTCTTTGGCAGTGCGGGCCTTGCTGTCTTTCTGGCTTGGTGAAACTGCTGAATGGCAACTGATGAGTTTTTCATCCTTTGATTGAGGGATTGTGAATTTCCCTTTGGCGACGATCTGAACTGATCTTTTTTCATAATCAACTGCACGCCTTTTGAGTTGGATGCGAGTAGGGGAGTGACATAACTCTTGGAGAAGAGACTTGGTGATGTGGTAGTATCCTCATCATCACTGTCGTTCTCATCATACCTTAGATTCTTCTCAGGAGCCACGACTTCAGTATGTGATAGGTGTGGTTCTATCCTCGCTGTGGTAGTTGGAGTTCGTTGTGATGGCAGTTGGGCAGTTGACTGATTAATTTGCAACCACAGATCCTTGAGGCATGATACTGGTTTTGAATTCAGCTAATAAAGCGGTTGCTGGAATTTTGTTGACAAGCCGGCGATTCATGATGTGCTGGACTTGCACAATGGTTGGAGGGAATGGATTTGACGATCCTATCCATTTAATGCTCCAAGTTTCTTCATGTTGCCAGTAGCTCATGCCATGAAAGGCAGTTAGCAAAAAGTGAGACTGGATGGACATCGAATGTCTTCAGTTGTACCAATAGAAATACCGGTGGAGTTATTTGAACAACTCTTGGTCACGTTGTGCAACAAGAGAAAAGTGAGTGAGAAGGAGGTTGGTCACTTCCTTTTGTGCACCTTTGACTGCATATTCACCACTATCGAAAGTGCGAATATTTTCTTCAGTCACCTGGAGAGGAGGGCATGTGCTTCTAAAGTAGTCCGCTTCATAGTTTGGATGAGGGATTCCAATTAATGGAATAAGCTCATCTGAATCAGAGCAAACCTGTAAGTCAATTGGTGATCCATTCTTTGATCTTGGAGAATGAACAACATTGGCAGTTGAGTTGCTTGAGGTGTTGTTGCTCGTCCTGGCCTTGGTTCTTCGTTTCTTTCTTAGTGACTAAAGATGAGCAGTTCCCTTCTTAGGAATCCAGTGAGAGATAAGGACTGGTAGTGATTCATCATTTGAAAGTTTAAGCAGGTCTTCAATCATCTTACTCATTCTTAGAACAAGTCCTACCTTGGACTCAAATTTGCCAGATTTCTTTGAGTCAACGGCCTTGATGAATTGATGCTTGAATTGTTGGAAGACAAATTCTGCCCAGTTTGTTTGTCGCTCTTCAGCAAGGTGAATCATAACCTTGTATCTCTCTTGGGTGAGTTGACTCAGGCTTCCAATAGCCCCGAACATCATCTTGTTCGTTATATCGAGTAGAACGCCATACTCAGGCTTCAGGTTAGTTTTAGCGGTTGTAAAACTGAATTGCTTGTTGTAGGCTGAAGCTTTCCATTCTCTCCAGTATGACTCTGCAGATTCCTATAGTTCTTGAACTAATGAGCCTTGTTGTGGAAGCTCGAACACTTCTGCAATTGTTCTTTCAGTGATTTGGAGTAGCCGTCCTTGAATCACTGATGATACTGTCTTTCCATCTGCAGACAATTTTGCTTGAAGCAAAAATTCACTCACCAAATTTTGTCTATAGAACTTTGGTGGTGTTTCCAGGTAGTGAAGAATTCCTGTCTTGTGAAGATTTGACAGAAGGATTGGATTGTTTGATTCATTTAGAATCATTTGAAATTTCTTCCTATCAAGGAATTTATCTCTCAGAAGTTGCTCTTTGAAGGAATTTAGAGATCTGGATAATTAGGCCATCTTTGGGATTAGCTGAGATTTTGAAGAATTTTAAGAGCTTTGAGAGAGAGAGAATTTTTGAGAGTGAAGGAGGAGTATTTCTAAGAGGATTGAAAGAGAGGGCTTTTTATGAGTGTTTGGGCAGGCTCATAGATCTAATGGTTAAAATGGTACTAGCCCCTGTCCTCTTTTGGTTTTTGGCATTTAATGACTTTGACACGTGTCATTGTTTTGCAACGGTCGAAATATTCAAAAATAAATGCGAAGTTCGACATTTATTTGAAAATAAAAAGATAATCTTTTTATATATCAAAAATAAATAATGACAAACTAAATTACAAAAAGTAAACTAAGGGCTTTCTAATCAGTTTGAACTTGATTAGCCACTAGTCCTTCTTGTGATCAGTTTTTCTCCTTTTGGCAAGCGGTTCTGTAACACCCCGTATTTTTGAATTTCAGATAAAGAAATTTTCTAATTATATTAGAAGACTAAAGAATTATTTTGGAGCTAAATAAAGTAAAATCGATGTAAGACGCAACTCTAGGTGTTGTTTTCATAAAAATACGATCAAACAAAATTCGGGTTATGGTCAATATTGGACTCCGTTGAAAGGGGTCGACCCGAGGAATCCGCCGGTACTCCCAGAATTTTAATCCGAGGTAAATCGAGTTCCCGGTGGTTAAAAAGATAAAAAGTAAAAAGGATGAATAGTGATTTTTGACTCGTTTTTAATTTCGATCTTTTTCGAAATTCCGATCGTTATCCCGAGAAATTGTTCAGCAAGGTTCCTCGATAGGAAACGAGCCAACGAATCCACCAGTGTTCCCGGATTTCTAATCTGAGGTCAAATGAGCAAACGGTAGTGTCCGGAGCGTCGTGAATAGTGATTTCCAGATGGCCGGAAAAAGGAATCTTTCTTCATTCGTGTATCGAACGACCATATCGGCCGACCTTTTTTGGTCGACTTGATAGGAAATAAATCAAGGAATCTCCCGGTGTCCTTACTTTTTGTGTACGAGGTCAAATGAACTTTCCTTGCAATAAAGCAACTTATGAATAGTGTTTTTGAAAAAGTAATCGCGTTCAAACTAACTTTATCAGTATTTTATCTCCGAAAAAGCAATACCCGACCCCCAAGATTTTCCTATAAAAGGGGCAGCCCCCTTTCATTATTTTCCATCCCAAATCGAGTTAACAACTCTTATTAGAAAGTGAGTCGAGCGTTCTTTGAGTTCTTCGTGTTCTTCGAGTGTTCTTGAGCGGAGTCGAGGTTCGAGTGGAGTTTTCAGGTACGAATCGAGTCGGGAAGGAGCCGGGGAGGAGGGACTGCCGGCAGGGGGCAGCCACCTGTCGCCGGCCACCGGCGCCGGCGCCGCCGGAAATCGCCGCCGCCGCTGGGGTTGCCGCCCGCAGCCAGCTGCCACCTACCAGGATCTCGTTTCGGTCCATTTCTCGTCCTTCTAATTTGAAATTTTAGTATGTCGTATATTTAAGTGTGCTCTACGTTTCGTCTTTTGACGTCGTCTCCATCCGGTGGCCGGAAACCGGCGAAATCGCCGGAAAACGTGAGTGGGTCATGAAAAACCGGCCTGAATCTGTTTTTCACCATTTTCACCCATTTTCGCTCGTCGAATCGAAAAAGTTTGAAGATGAAAGTTGCTCGAAAAATTATTCACTATAAAACTGACAAGTTTCGTAATTTTTCGACGAGTTTTGATGAATCTAAATTTTTAAAAGTAGACAGTTATTTTTATTCCGGAAGCATGTGTTATTGAAAAATTCAAAAACTTCTCAACTATAGTCTTGGCATGTGTAGGATCGTCCCAGATTAATTTCATAATTTTTGAACGGTTAAAAAGTGTCCTGGCGGAATCTCGAAGTTAATTGAGTAAAATGACAAATTTTGGAAAGAGACCTCTGTCAAATATTTTTAGTCCAGTAAATCAAGAATATTATTTTGGAATTTTCATCCTCGTGTGTCGAGTTTATACGAGGTCGTTAGAGTCGCGCAATCTATTTTTGAATAGAATAATATTAAATATATATAGATAAATGCTCCAAATATAGTAGATAAATTCTGAAAATTATAGTAGTTGTTCTAAGGCATGCACCAACATTGTAGGACCCGTGGAGCCCATTGGAAGGAAGGAAGCAAACCCGGAAGCTGTCATACCACCGTCTGCTCGTCAGCAAGGTGAGTTTATTTTAAAGAATAAATACAATTTAAGAGTAATAACTCTTTAGAAGCATGATAGACAACTTAGAAATATCCAAATAAATATTTTATGCTCTATCTATTTAACGTCGCTGTTATAGGAGGAATTATAGAATATTGTTACGCTATGAGATAGGATATTATTGAAACACTGTTGAAATATTGTTAGAATATTATTGGAATATTGTTGGGATACTGTGACTAGGATATGAGAATACTTGTGGAATAGTTGTATAAGCATGATTAAGCTATGATTTAATTGTTAAGTTGTATGAGGTATTATTGGATGATGTTGAACTTAGCTGAGATAGGCTTGTGCTAGAATCTTGGATTTTGTAGTGCAAGTAATTATTAAACATAGGCAGGACTGTACACCCTTGCAGCTGTAATGATTATCACTAAAGGTGTCACTGTGAGGTAACCCCGCAGATACACTGTGACCGGATGTCACTATAAGGAGTCATTGCTAGGCAATCCCTATCATACTTAGGGTCAATGCTAGGTAGCCCCTGGTATACTCTCCTCGGATTAGCGAGGTAACCCCTCCCTTTTCCTACCAGCAGCATGCTACATAGTGCAGTAGACGACAGATTGAGCAAAAGGGATCCTAAAGGAGAAGAAAAGGTTTGCAGATATGAGAAGGGCTTTTGCGTTTTGCTTCCTATATGCTGTGTATTATTTTTGGATATTTCATAATGTAAATTGAGTTCAAAGCTTACCCACTGAGTGCATTAGTACTCATACCCAACTCTTTTCAAAATGTTTTCAGGTTGAGATGTTGAGGTTGGTGATGTGAGCTGATGGCGGGGTTGACTGAGATGCCTCTTATCTGGTTATCTGAATAAATTACTTCCGCTATGTTTTCTTCTGAATCCTCTGATAATCGTATTTAGTACTTGAAATTCGAACTTGATTATAGCATGTCCAGAAACTACTAGTACAATGATGCCTATTCTAAAATAAATAAATTGCTTAAGGGATGAAGCCCTTTTTATTGAAATACCAACTGCTCCTTTATTCGCTTTGACCTATGAAGAGGTCCCATTGAATCGCATGTTGGTATCTGTTTACTTTTCTGTCGACCTATGAATGGGTCTTACATGTTTTTGACTCCGTCCTATGAAAAGGACATTCCTAGTCAACTCTGATGAATAGATCTTTACTTGTTGGTATCTGTTTATTGCTTTACTCTGTCCATGTACGGACTATTGAATGTCCTGTCATCTCAAAATACACTCTTATAAACCGTTATTAAACGGGGATTTGCTCTAGTTACAGAGGTTATGCTGCCCAAATTTCTGGGGAATATATCCTATTCTTGATTCCAATAACTATTTTATTTAACTAATAATTATTCCAAATCCTATTCTTTTTAAGTGACACCCCCGTCCTCCATTTATTATCCTTTTCGGTACCGGGGCATTACAGAATGGTATCAGAGCAGGCTTACAACTCAGCAGACCTGTCTCTTATTTGAATACTTGTCTATATGCCCATCTTAATTGATTGGTTCTAAAGGATCTCACTCAACAACCCACAGCCCATCATCCCCTCGCATTCTCAGCAAAAACCCGAGGTATGATAGAATAGAAAATTTTGGTTGTGGCTTTAACTTTTGAAATACAGGAAGAGGTGGAAAATTTTTTGAGGCAAGCAAGAGGAGTTGGTATGAGGAATACCGTGAAATTTAAAGTAAAATTTACTCGGGTAAGCACAAGTCTAGTGGTTAAAAACATGAGGTCGTCAGGACCAGTCAAAAGACAAAGTTAAAATAACTACCAAAATATTTCCCAGGTTCTTTTAAATACAGTATTGAAAATTTCACTTCCAAAAGCATGAATAAAATATTTGTATGAATTTGAAACCTGAACACAAGTTCAGAGAAAACTTCTCTATTTGGAAAGAATAAGTCTACTGCAAGCATGATGTTATTGAATGTAGTAGGACATAGCCTATAACATGCTAAAACTCAGGATGACTTTTAAGCCTCCCATAAGTCGCTCATACTTAGACTGATTAAGTTACCCCTTTTCAGATGGCCGGTAGGCGTACCACCCCCCGTAAGAGTACGAACGTTCATCAGCAGCTCCGTGATAGAATCGATAGGTTCCGAGAGCTGACAAGGCAAGAAGGAGAGCAACTGCCAGCCTATGTAGGAAGATTCCTTATAGCATGGGCACGAGTGGCTGGAGGCCAAGGCGTAGCCGAGCTTGAAGCATGCCACCGCCTCATGGAGAATCTGCCAGAGGAATGAGAACCTCTCACCAGGAGGATCTTGCCGGATACGATTATACGCGACCCTTTGACCTTTGTCGAGTCCGGAAGCTTATCCATG
The DNA here is from genome assembly GCA_026008535.1 of Perilla frutescens. Classification (NCBI taxonomy): domain Eukaryota; kingdom Viridiplantae; phylum Streptophyta; class Magnoliopsida; order Lamiales; family Lamiaceae; genus Perilla; species Perilla frutescens. The sequence continues at coordinate 11,684,997 of BRKX01000003.1, read as the reverse complement.
TTCACAGCTGCACTTCTCTCACACTGGATTGATCGCAAGGGATTCATGCCGCCCCTGGCCAACCAAATAGCTACTGCCCGTGCTAAGCATACCTTTGTGATGGAGGTAAGATGGCGGGATCCACATCTGCACGTCCCCCACCACCCCGTGTTCATGTTCCAGGAGATAAGGGGGCCGGACCCTCCAACGCCCGCATAGTGGACCTGACTGAGTCCTTGTACTCCAACCACCCGGGATCTCCGGTGTACACCCCTACTGCTTTTGCGCTACCTGACCCAGGACCATGCCTGTATCGCACCAGCTTGGATAGCAGTCTTTTGAGGTTGCTCGAGGTCCCAAATCTCGATGATCTTGAGGAACATGACCCGAACATTGGGTGGCGCCGTCCGGGGTAGTCGTCTAAATGATTTAGCAGTATAGGTCAATGATGTCAAATGTTAGGATATATTGACTAATGTATGTACATTTGATGTATTCCAGTACAGTATGAACACTCTAGATCAGTGATGGCATTTTTCAATTGGCCATCCTGACTAACTATTTTGGGAAACTATTCATTAAGTTCCCAAATCGGATGTATAAGTTGCTACCATATTTGATGCCTAATATTATCAAATCCTCCAAAGTGGGGGCAATTTTCCCTTATTCGGATATAAGCTCTTTCACAACTCTTTATTAATTCCTATCTCAAAATCCCAAATTTCGTTCAAAAATTTTGAGAATCACAATAGGCTTCTCTCATAAATACTTCATTTGAATTACTTCAAAATCATCCTATAAAAAAAATTGACTTTGAGGATAGTAAATAAATTAATTCCTTACTTACCTGAAGAGAATGCTTGAAAGACCTCACTTAGAGGCACTTATCTTCTTCAAATAAATGCAACAATGATTGTTAAAGCTGGAATATAAAGACTTATAAAGAAACTTGATGTTTTACAGTATGCCTCCGAGAAGAGCTTAGGCTGTGAATGAGGAACAACAAGGTGAAGCTGCACCTGCTCCTGTCCTTCGAGTAGAAAGCATGTTTCTAAAGCATAATCCTCCATCCTTTAATGGATTAGGCGATCCGATGGACGCAGAAAAATGGGTTTGTTCGCTTGAACGAATCTTCGATTTCATAGCTTGTGAGGATAAGAAAAAGCTCAGTTGTGCTTTGTTCATGCTGATTGAAGATGCCGACTACTGGTGGGAGTCGGTAAGGCGGACTATCTCTCCAGAGCAATGGGAGGACTATGGATGGGAAGACTTCAAGTATGATTTGTATCAAAAGTACATCCCAGAATACTACAGAGAAGAGAAAGAGATGGAATTCTGGAACCTTAGGCAAGGGAAGAAAACTGTGACTGAATATGACAGGGAATTCAATCAACTGTCAAGGCATGCTCCACATCTGGTGGACACTGACCGAAAGAAAGCCCATAAGTTCAGAAAGGGGCTAAGGTCTGACATTGGAGTGGCCCTTGCAGGCCAGGAAGAAATTACGTATGCTCGAACCTTGGGACGAGCAATGAATATCGAGGCTATTCTTCCGAGGGAAAGGATTCAACCCTCATTGACTGCTGCAGACCCTAAAGGAAAAAGAAAATGGAATGAAGGAGGTCGACGTGATGATAAGGGGAAAAGGCCTCAATGGCAAGGAGGTGCTCCTTCAGTTCCCCAGAATCGCCCTAGTCAACCCCTCAGAATAAAGCTTTGCCCTGAGTGCAACAGATGGCACTTTGGAGCCTGTCGAGTTGGATGAATAGGCTGTTACAGTTGTTGAGAGGAGGGGCACTTTGCTAGGGACTGCCCGAGATGGACTGGAGGGAAACCGCAGCCGCAGCAGCAATAACCACAACAACGTCAGCCACAGCGCCAGTACCAAGGGGCCCAGCAGCGGCCATTCCAAGGAAGGCCACAAGGGCCAAACCATGGGAATAACCCGAGGCCTAACCAAGGTGGGAACCAAGGACCTAACATGGGGCAGAGACCTCCTCAGCAGGCAAGGACATATGCCCTCAACCAGCAACAGACTGCCAAAGCACCGGGTAACTTGGCAGGTATGATTGCAATATCAAATACCCCTGTGTTAGCCCTATTTGATACTGGAGCATCACATTCCTTCATATCTGAATCTGCTTGTAAGAAGTTAAAGTTGAATCAGGATAGAGCTCTCGATCCACTTAAGATTAGCATTCCCTCAGGAAAGAAAATGTTATCTAGAACCATTTGCTCGAACCTAGAACTGAACATAGAAGGCGAATCATTTAAATCCGATCTTTATGTAATAAAGATTCAAGATTTCGACATAATCCTAGGAATGGATTGGTTAGCCTCAGCGCATGCAACGATAGATTGTCTGGGAAGAGAGATTGTGTTCCAACCACCAGGAAAACAGGAGACGAGAATTTATGGATCAAGGCTTGGAGCAAGGGTTCCAGTTATATCAGCCATGAAGGCAGCAGAGCTTCTAAAAGACGGGAAATGCCAAGCGTTTTTGGTAAACCTGGCACAAGGTGAAAAGGAAGAGATGACTCTAGAAGAAGTACCAATAGTACGAGAATATCCAGATGTGTTTCCAAACGATTTACCAGGCTTGCCACCAGACAGGCAAGTAGAGTTTACAATCGATTTGGAGCCGGGAGCCGCTCCAATTTCAAAAGCACCCTACAGAATGGCACCAAAGGAGCTGCAAGAACTCAAGGTACAACTCCAAGAGTTGTTAGATCTGGGTTTTATACAACCCAGTGTGTCACCATGGGGAGCTCCAATCTTGTTTGTGAAGAAGGAGGACGGCACATTGAGAATGTGCATTGATTATAGGGAGCTGAACAAGTTAACCATTAAGAATCGGTATCCCCTCCCAAGAATAGATGATCTCTTTGATCAACTAAAAGGATCAAGAGTGTTCTCAAAGATAGACCTGAGGTTGGGGTACCATCAGTTGAAAATTAGAAAGCAAGATGTTCCCAAGACAGCATTTCGAACTCGCTATGGACATTATGAGTTCACAGTAATGCCGTTTGGATTGACAAATGCTCCAGCAGTGTTCATGGAATTGATGAACAGAGTATTCCATCCCTACTTAGATAAGTTTGTACTGGTATTCATTGATGATATACTAGTATATTCAAGGAGCGACGAAGAACACCAAGATCACTTAAGGACAGTGCTGGAGACCTTGAGAAAAGAGAGGTTGTATGCCAAATTCAGCAAGTGTGAATTTTGGCTGAAAGAAGTGATGTTTTTGGGACACTTAGTATCGGCTGAAGGAATTAAGGTGGATCCAGTCAAGATAAAGGTTGTAAGCAATTGGAAGCCCCCAAGGAACGTGAATGAAATAAGGAGTTTCCTTGGACTAGCTGGATACTATCGAAGATTCATAGAAGGATTCTCAAGGATGTCCAAACCCATGACGCACCTACTCAAGAAAGGAACCAAATTTATTTGGTCGAAAGAGTGTGAAGAAAGTTTCCAAGCACTCAAGGAAAAATTAACCACAACCCCTGTACTAGCAATTCCCGAAAGGAATGAGGACTTTGTGGTTTACACTGATGCGTCGAGAATGGGATTGGGATGCGTACTAATGCAAAGAGGGAAAGTGATCGCCTATGCATCACGCCAGCTAAAAGTTCATGAGCAAAACTACCCTACCCATGACTTGGAGCTCGCTGCAGTCGTGCATGCGTTAAAAATTTAGAGACATTACCTGTATAGAGCAAAGTGTGAGATATACTCAGATCACAAGAGTCTCAAATATTTCTTTGAGCAAAAAGATCTGAATATGAGGCAAAGAAGATGGTTGGAATTAGTCAAAGACTATGATTGCTCCATTCACTACCACCCCGGTAAGGCTAATGTGGTAGCTGATGCTCTAAGTCGTAAGAATAGAGCCGAGTTGGGTTATGTTCTAACCCAAAAGGAGGAACTCCTTAGGGAATTCAAGAAATTAAGGATTGAAGTGTTAGAACCACCCAACACTATTGAAGGACAAATCATGGCTCTGGTAGCCAAACCAGACTTAAGAAAGAGGATCATCGAGGCACAAAGGGGAGATGCACATCTCGAGAAGATGAGAGTGACAGTTCGATCTGAAGATCCAAAGGACTTCACTGAGGCACCAGATAATGCATTACTCTTCAAGGGGAGATTGTGTGTGCCCAGTAATGAGGAATTGAAAGAAGAAATCATGAGTGAAGCTCATGATACTCCATACACAGCCCATCCAGGAAGTACTAAGATGTACAAGGATCTAAAAGGCAACTTCTGGTGGAGTAACATGAAAAGAGAGATAGCAGCATTTGTGGAGCGATGTTTGAGTTGCCAGCAAGTTAATGCACTACACCAGAAACCTTCAGGGTTGTTACAACCTTTGGAAATCCCAGAATGAAAATGGGATCACATCAACATGGATTTCGTGATTGGATTGCCAAGGTCAACTCGTGGGAACACAGCGATATGGGTAATCGTGGATCGGTTATCCAAGGTAGCACACTTCATAGCAGTAAAGATGACTTCAGGAGTAAACCAGCTTGCCCAGATCTATGTAAAGGAGATAGTACGATTGCATGGAGTGCCTGTCTCGATCACTTCTGATCGAGATACCCGATTTACCTCCCGATTTTGGAGAAGCTTGCAAGAAGCTATGGGTACTAAGTTAAATTTTAGTACGACTTTTCATCCCCAGACAGACGGACAGTCCGAAAGGACCATTCAAATTCTAGAAGACATGCTTAGGGGAGTAGTTGCCGATCATGCAGGGAGTTGGGAGAAACTACTACCTTTGGTAGAATTCGCCTACAACAATAGTTACCAATCATCGATTGGAATGGCCCCATATGAAGCCTTGTATGGAAAGAAATGTAGATCACCCCTGTATTGGGATGAGGTAGGAGAAAGAAAGATGCTTGGGCCAGAAATCGTGTAGCAAACGGTCGAGAAGATTGAGCAAATCAGAGGACGGATAAAAGAAGCTCAAGATAGACAAAAGTCCTATGCAGACAACAGAAAGAATGAGTTGAGCTTTGAGATAGGCAAAAAGGTCTTCCTGAAGGTATCCCCAACCAGGAGAGTCATTCGTTTTGGCAAACGAAACAAGCTAAGGCCTAGGTTCATTGGACCCTTTGAAATCCTCGAAAGAATAAATGAAGTGGCTTATAGGTTGGCCTTACCACCCAACCTGAATGACATACATGACGTGTTTCATGTCTTGATGCTAAGGAAGTACGTGTTTGATCCCAAACACGTGATCAGAAAGGAAGACATTGTGCTGAACAAAGATCTAATATACGAAGAAAAGCCCCAGGCCATCCTTGATCGAAAAATTCAAAAGCTCAGAAATAAAGAAATTAGCATAGTAAAAGTTTTGTGGAATCATCATGGATCAGAAGAAGCCACGTGGGAGCTAGAATCTGAGCTACTCAAGAGATACCCTGATACTCCTTATCAAGGTAAGTAAATTTCGGGACGAAATTTTTTTTAAGGGTGGTAGGATGTAACACCTCGTATTTTTGAATTTAAGATAAAGAAGTTTTCTAATTATATTAGAAGACTAAAGAATTATTTTGGAGCTAAATAAAGTAAAATCGATGTAAGACGCAACTTTAGGTGTTGTTTTCATAAAAATACGATCAAACAAAATTCGGGTTATGGTCAATATTGGACTCCGTTGAAAGGGGTCGACCCGAGGAATCCGCCGGTACTCCCGGAATTTTAATCCGAGGTAAATCGGGTTCCCAGCGGTTAAAAAGGTAAAAAGTAAAAAGGATGAATAGTGATTTTTGACTCATTTTTAATTTCGATCTTTTTCGAAATTCTGATCGTTATCCCGAGAAATTGTTCGGCAAGGTTCCTCGATAGGAAACGAGCCAACGAATCCGCCGGTGTTCCTGGATTTCTAATCTGAGGTCAAATGAGCAAACGGTTGTGTCCGGAGCGTCGTGAATAGTGATTTCCAGATGGCCGGAAAAATGAATCTTTCTTCGTTCGTGTATCGAACGACCATATCGGCCGACCGTTTTTGGTCGACTTGATAGGAAATAAATCAAGGAATCTCCCGGTGTCCTTACTTTTTGTGTACGAGGTCAAATGAACTTTCCTTGCAATAAAGCAACTTATGAATAGTGTTTTTGAAAAAGTAATCGCGTTCAAACTAACTTTATCAGTATTTTATATCCGAAAAAGCAATACCCGACCCCCCAAGCTTTTCCTATAAAAGAGGCAGCCCCCTTTCATTATTTTCCATCCCAAATCGAGTTAACAACTCTAATTAGAAAGTGAGTCAAGCGTTCTTCGAGTATTCTTGAGCGGAGTCGAGGTTCGAGTGGAGTTTTCAGGTACGAATCGAGTCGGGAAGGAGCCGGGGAAGAGGGACTGCCGGCAGGGGGCAGCCACCAGTCGCCGGCCGCCGCCGCCGCTGGGGTCGCCGCCCGCCGCCAGCTGCCACCTTCTAGGAGCTCGTTTCGGTCCATTTCTCGTCTTTTTAATCTGAAATTTTAGTATGTCGTGTATTTAAGTGTGCTCTACGTTTCGTCTTTTGACGTCGTCTCCATCCGGTGGCCGGAAACCAGCGAAATCGCCGGAAAACGTGACTGGATCATGAAAAACCGGCCAGAATCTGTTTTTCACCGTTTTCACCCATTTTCGCTCGTCGAATCGAAAAAGTTTGAACATGAAAGTTGCTCGAAAAAATATTCTCTATAAAACTGCCAAGTTTCGTAATTTTTCGACGAGTTTTGATGAATCTCGATTTTTAAAAGTAGACAATTATTTTTATTCCGGAAGAATGTGTTATCGAAAAATTCTAAAACTTCTCAACTATAGTCTTGGCATTTGTAGGATCATCCCAGATTAATTTCATAATTTTTGAACGGTTAAAAAGTGTCCTGGCGGAATCTCGAAGTTAATTGAGTAAAATGGCAAATTTTGGAAAGAGACCTCTGTCAAATATTTTTAGTCCAGTAAATCAAGAATATTATTTTGGAATTTTCATCCTTGTGTGTCGAGTTTATACGAGGTCGTTTGAGTCGCACAATCTATTTTTAAATAGAATAATATTAAATATATATAGATAAATGCTCCAAATATAGTAGATAAATTCCGAAAATTATAGTAGTTGTTCTAAGGCATGCACCAACATTGTAGGACCCGTGGAGCCCGTTGGAAGGAAGGAAGCAAACCCGAAAGCTGTCATACCACCGTCTGCTCGTCAGCAAGGTGGGTTTATTTTAAAGAATAAATACAATTTAAGAGTAATAACTCTTTAGAAGCATGATAGACAACTTAGAAATATCCAAATAAATATTTTATGCTCTATCTGTTTAACGTCGCTGTTATAGGAGGAATTATAGAATATTGTTACGCTATGAGATAGGATATTATTGAAACACTGTTGAAATATTGTTAGAATATTATTGGAATATTGTTGGGATACTGTGACTAGGATATGAGAATACTTGTGGAATAGTTGTATAAGCATGATTAAGCTATGATTTAATTGTTAAGTTGTATGAGGTATTATTGGATGATGTTGAACTTAGCTGAGATAGGCTTGTGCTAGAATCTTGGATTTTGTAGTGCAAGTAATTATTAAACATAGGCAGGACTGTACACCCTTGCAGCTGTGATGATTATCACTAAAGGTGTCACTGTGAAGTAACCCCGTACATACACTGTGACCGGATGTCACTGTAAGGAGTCATTGCTAGGCGATCCCTAGCATACTCAGGGTCAATGCTAGGTAGCCCCTGGTATACTCTCCTCTGATTAGCGAGGTAACCCCTCCCTTTTCCTACCAGCAGCATGCTACATAGTGCAGTAGACGACAGACTGAGCAAAAGGGATCCTAAAGGAGAAGAAAAGGTTTGCAGATATGAGAAGGGCTTTTGCGTTTTGCTTCCTATATGCTGTGTATTATTTTTGGATATTTCATATTGTAAATTGAGTTCGAAACTTACCCACTGAGTGCATTAGTACTCATACCCAACTCTTTTCAAAATGTTTTCAGGTTGAGATGCTGAGGTTGGTGATGTGAGCTGATGGCGGGGTTGACTGAGATGCCTCTTATCTGGTTATCTGAATAAATTACTTCCGCTATGTTTTCTTCTGAATCCTCTGATAATCGTATTTAGTACTTGAAATTCGAACTTGATTATAGCATGTCCAGAAACTACTAGTACAATGATGCCTATTCTAAAATAAATAAATTGCTTAAGGGATGAAGCCCTTTTTATTGAAATACCAACTGCTCCTTTATTCGCTTTGACCTATGAAGAGGTCCCATTGAATCGCATGTTGGTATATGTTTACTTTTCTATCAACCTATGAATGGGTCTTACATGTTTTTGACTCCGTCCTATGAAAAGGACATTCCTAGTCAACTATGATGAATAGATCTTTACTTGTTGGTATCTGTTTATTGCTTTACTCTGTCCATGTACGGACTATTGAATGTCCTGTCATCTCAAAATACACTTTTATAAACCGTTATTAAACGGGAATTTGCTCTAGTTACAGAGGTTATGCTGCCCAAATTTCTGGGGAATATATCCTATTCTTGCTTCCAATAACTATTTTATTTAACTAATAATTATTCCAAATTCTATTCTTTTTAAGTGACACCCCCGTCCTCTATTTATTATCCTTTTCGGTACCAGGCGTTACAGGTTCTGTGATGTCATCTTCCTCATCCTCATCACTGCTTGATGACTCAGTTTCAGCTGACTGGAGTCTTGGATGAGCTTGCAACCGCTGGATTTGCTCTGTGTGCAGTTTAACCTATTGCTGCAGGCTATGGATCAAGTCCACATAGTAAGTCGGGAGCTGAACTGATGAACTGCTTGGTAGAGTATCCAGCTGAACTACTCTTAAATCAACTTCTTCTCCAGCTTCAGTTCCTACCAGTTCCTCACATGGAACTGTGTGGGTGAGCTCATCCTTCTCCATGCTGATAGACTCATCATGACTTGGCTCTGATGGAGTCTCAAGGGGCAGCAGCTTGGGCAGCAGCTTGGAGAGCCCTTTGAACTAGATCAAGATACACAGTTATAGCTAGTGTACCCACAGGTTGATCATTCTCTTGGGCTGTCTATTCAGCTGACTGGTCAGGCTCAGCTGGCTCTGTAATTGCAGCAGTTGGCTCTTGGGGAGGAGCGGTTTCGGGTTCAGCTGGCTCCTCAAACTGTTGAGCTTTTTCAGCTGACTCTTCTGACTCCTCTGGGACAAGATTGATTTCAACTTCAGCTAGGTGAGGAGACCTCTCAGAGTGGAGTTCTCTTACTACTTCATCAATGAGATCACCCACTGAGGTGGATGCTTGATCTCTTTCTGCAGTTGATGGCTGTCCAGACTGATTGCTTTGTGATTTCTTCATTAATTCATTGAATAGCCATTTGTGTTGAACATGGGAGTGCGTCCATCTTTCCCGTTCTTTTTCTGGCATTCTCACTTGAGTGAGAATTCAAACACATCTTTCATCGAGCCTTCTGATGGATTTGAGCATTCTTTCCTCAGTTGTAGCTGCCTCATAAGATGTTTGCCCTGTGTAATTCAGGCATTCTCACTGTCCGTCCACCATAGACTCCATTCTTCTTCTCATTTCCAGAAGCTCATTCCATGGAAAGAGAATAATGAGAGGAAGGGTTCTGATAGATACACGTGTCTCCACAAAAACCAGTAGATGTACCTGGTCAAAGTGTGGAAGAGTTCTTCATGACCAGTTATTTCCTGCGCGTAGTGTTGAGCCATATGTTTCTGTGTTATCTCATCAGCCCATTTCTTCACAGATTCTCCTTTCGAGTAGGCTCTTATGTTCCCTTCAAATTGAGCCATTGGGGGGCATGTTATTTGAAAGTAATCTGCCCCAGCTCTGTCGTGAGGAATCTCTCTTGCAGGGATGATGTCTTCTGGGATTTCACAGGGAGCTATATCTTCAACGGTTAGATTTGGCGGAACCGTTGGATCTGGAATGGGGCTCGATTCCTTTCTCTTCTTGGATTGAGGAAGTGAGATTCTTCTCCTTTTTGTTTGACTAGCTTGCTTCTTCTTAGGAGCTGATTTGGTAACTGCTTGTCTGGCTGATTGTCCAGCAATGTCAGCTCTAGTTGCAACTGAGCTTTGTTACCTGGTAGACGATCTCAGTTGAGCTGATGTACCGGTTCCAACTGCAATGGAGCTTGACTCAGTTTGCTGTCTCAGTGTCAAGGAACCGACTGGAGACTTATATCTCTGGGCCAGATGAATGTCATCATCAGAGTCATCCTGAGATGTGCTAGTAACCTGCTTCTTTCCCTTGCCTTCAGCTGCAGGCTTCTTCCTTTTTGGCTGGTCAGCTTGCTCAAGATCGATTTCCATGATTTTAAGCAGTTTTGAGATGAAATCATTGCTGACTATGCTTTTGAATTTTGTCTCTTCAGTTATCCAAGAGAACTGTTTCTCCAAAATTAAGCTAACTCTACTAATGTACCCAATCCTTTGTGGGAACTTTTTATCATCCCAGTGGCTCTCGATGATATCCACATATCTCTTTAGCTGATCGAAGAAGTATTGTGCCCAGTTGATCTCCATTCGATTGTAGATGGTGGTGCAGATCTTGTATTTGTTTTCTGACATTTCAGATTGGCTGCCAGTTGTCCCCACCATTATTTTTGAGACGATAGCAGCTAGCACTTGATATTCATCTTGAAATCTTGAGATAAGATGATTGCTTTTATAAGGTTGAGTTTCGTCTTCCTTCTTTCAGAAGTCATAGGCTTCTTGAAAGCTGATTTGAATTTCTTCCAACTTGAGCCCTTTGTTGGGTAGATCGAACATGTTGCTTAGAGATTCAGCTGTCACGATGATCTCATGTCCTCTTACTTCAGATCTGATTTCTTTGGGATTTGATGAACCGTTTGAATTTAGGTAAAATTCAGCAACTGGTTCTAGATAAATGCGTTCTGGAAAATCTTCCAGAAACGTCTTCAGCTTGGCTTGAGAGAGCTTTTCGATGATTATTCCACTTAGAGGGGAGGCATTGCAAGCTTGAATGAATCCGGCTGGATTGAAGAACTTATCTCTGTCGAGTTTTTCACAGAACACTGTGGAGTCTTCTCCAGATTGGTAAAAATTGAATCTCTTGCGAATACGACTGGTGGAGTTTTTAGCCATGATAATTTGATGAAAGGTCTTTGATAGAGAGATTGATCTGAAAAGTGATGAATTGTTCTTCGAAGGCTGAAGAATTTTGCTTTCGATCAGAGAAGAGAGAGAGATAAGTCGGCAGTAAAGAGTGTGAAGCTTATCTCCAAGATTCAGCCGACTTATTTGTATAGATATGTGAAGCTCATCCAACGGTTGGGACGTTTCGAATGCCTGGAATTCAACAGTTGGATTAATTCAATCGACCTATCGATTGTTCTTTTATTTCTATCCATTGGGGATAAATGAGGGGAGAGAGAGAAAGTTCAACGGTAATATTTGAGTGACACGTGTTTTTACCATTTCCACTATTGAAAATTTTGAACTTATCTTTTCTCTCTAGCTGTTTCTTCTTGGGTTGAAACTGATTACGTCATCAGTTGGCTTCGACTGTAGCTGATGATCTCCATGTTGATCAATTCCAACTGAGATATTTTCTCATCAGTTCTTTACTTCCTCAACTGCTTGAACTTTTAATTCAGCTGTTTCTCAGTTCAGCTGATCCTTCAGTTCTGCTGCTTTTCTTCAGCTAGTTCTTGAACTGATGTCTTCTTATTGAGGTGAAGCCAGTTTCTTTCATTTCTCCATCAATTTGATGATTTTGAAGCTGGTATATTTTGCTTGGCTAACAGGATCATCAGTTGAGACCATTTGAACAACTCTGTCTTGCTCCTTTCCTTAGTTTGAGCAAATGAACTGATGATTCAGTTGAGCTGATGAGTTAGGCTGATCAGCTTCTGTTTACTTTCTTTGCATAGCTTCTTGCTTCATTTCAAACTGATAGCTTATGTGTCTAACTTATCAGTTTAACGACTTTTTCAGTTATGAACTACTCATTCGGATGAGTTGAAGCCTTTCGGTTCAGTTCCTCTCTTCAGCTGGAATGGTTTCTTGGCCTTTTTCTTCTAATTGACCGTCTTCATCCTTTGATGCTAGCTCAAGTAGCCCTAGTTGTATACATAGCTCCATAAACCTTGCTTCAGGCAATCGTTTGGTGAAGATGTCAACTATCTGCTTCTCCGTGTTGACATATTTGATGCATATGTCCTTCTTCTCGATGTGATCTCTGATGAAGTTATGTCTTATGTCAATTTGCTTAGTTCTTGAATGCAGAACTAGATTCTGAGATATTGCAATTGCACTATTGTTGTCACAGAATATAGGTACTTTTTCAGTTTCGACTTTGTAGTCCTTCAACTGTTGCTTCATCCAGAGTATCTGAACACAGCAGCTTCCCGCAGCTACATATTCTACTTCAGTTGTTGATGTGGCAACTGAGTGCTGCTTTTTACTAAACCAGGATATCAGTTTGCTTCCAAGAAACTGGCATGTTCCACTGGTGCTTTTTCTGTCTATCTTGCATCCACCAAAGTCTGAATCTGAATAACCAATTAGACTCAAATTTTCATCTTTGGGATACCATAGTCTAAGATTTATGGTTCCTTTGAGATATTTGATAATCATCTTTGCTGCTTCAAGGTGGCTTTTCTTTAGGTTGGCTTGAAACCGTGCGCATAGACCGACTGAGTAGAAGATGTCTGGTCAGCTAGTTGTTAGATAAAGTAGCGACCCAATGATTCCTCTGTAATATGTTTGGCTAACTGATTCTCCTTCTTCATCAAGAGTTAGCTGAACTGATGTATTCATAGGAATCTTGAGAGTTTTTCCTTTATTAACTCCAAACTTCTCGGCTAGCTCCTTAGTATACTTGGCCTGGCTGATAAAGATCCCATCTTTCAGTTGCTTCACTTGGAGTCCTAGGAAGAATGTCATTTCTCCCATTATGCTCATCTAAAATTCGCTTTGCATCAGTTGAGCGAATCGTGTGCATAGATCTTTGCTTTTTGATCCAAAAATTATGTCATCCACATAAATTTGAACCATTAAGATCTCAGTTGATCATTCTATTTGGAATAGAGTTCAATCAATGACTCCCTTTTGAAACCTATTTTTCAGTAAGAATGTTGTCAGAGTTTTATACCATGCTCTAGGAGCTTGTTTCAGTCCGTAGAGGGCTTTCTTCAGTTTGAAGACTTGATCCCCAATTTCAAATCCTGGCGGTTTCTCGACATACACGTCCTCCTTGAGCATTCCTTGAAGAAAAGCACTCTTGACATCCATTTGATAGACTGTGAAGTTGAAGTGAGCTGTATAGGCTAGGAACAGTCTGATGGCTTCCAATCTTGCAACTGGTGTGAATGTCTCATCAAAGTCGATCCCTTCACTTTGTGAGTATCCTTTGGCTACCAGTCTTGCCTTGTTCCTTGTGATCACACCTTGTTCATCAAGCTTGTTGCGAAAAACCCATTTTGTACCAATGACCTTCTGAGTTTTTGGTCTATCGACAAGAAACCATACATCATTTCTTGTGAACTGATTCAGTTCTTCTTGCATGGCCATGATCCAGTCTGAATCTTCTAAGGCTTCTTTGACGTTTGGTGGTTCTGTTTGAGATATGAAGCATGTGAATAATGCATGCTCAGTTGAACTTCTGGTTTGAACTCGACTTCTTGGATCACCAACTATCTTGTCAGTTGGATGGCTTCGGAGCCATTTGGGCAAGATAGCTTCAGCTAGGTCTTCAGCTGGTTCTACTGTGGTGACGTCATCAGTCACCCTTTCATTAGTTGGTTCGGCATCTTCATCAGTTCTTCTCCCTGTTTCAGTTGTGGGGTTTATGGTCTCAGCACGATTTGTGTCTTCATTGACCAGATTGTTCTCAACTGGTTTAGTACCAGTTTTATCGCCTTCTTCTAGTGAAACCTCAAGCCGCTCTGGAACAATGTGATCCACATAGTCCTGCGAGTTCTCAGTTTCACTAGGTAGTACTTGAACTGATGTGTCTATTGTTTCTTTGTTCATGTACTCATTAGCAAATTCATCAAATACCACATGACATGTTATTTCCATAACAAGAGTTCGTTTATTGAACACTCTGTAAGCTTGTGTGTGAGGTGAATTATACCCAAGGAATATTCCCTCATCAGCTTTAGCACTGAAGGCTTTCAGTTGAGTCTTGCCATTGTTGTGAATATAACATTTACAGCCAAATACTTTAAAGTATGAGATGGAAGGCTTACGACTCTTATACAGTTCATACGGTGTTTTGTCATGTGTGATGATGATGGTACTTCGATTTTGATTATGGCAAGCTGTGTTGACTACTTCAGCCCAGTAACCTTCAACTATGTTGGCATCAGCTATCATTGCTCGAGTTTCTTCTTTAAGTGTCCGATTTCACCGTTCAGCTACACCGTTTTGTTGTAGAGTCCTTGCAGCTGAGTGTTCATGAGTGATTCCAAGTTGGTTGAGAAAACTGATCATTTGCTGATTCACAAATTCAGTTCCATTATCGGAACGAATCCTTTGAATTGATCTTTCTTTTTCAGTTTGTAGCCTTCTGATCAGCGCCGTTAGCTTGTCGTAAGTTTCATCTTTGCTCCTCAAGAATTCCACCCACGTATATCTTGAGAAATTATCAACTACTACAAGAGTGAATCTTTTGCCTTTTGGGGTCTATGGTCTGACTGGACCAAACAGATCCATATGTAGCAGTTGGAGGCAATCAGTTGTTCCTGGTGGATGATTCCTATTCTTGAAGGATGACTTCACTTGCTTCCCTTTTTTGCATGGTCCACACACACTTGTTTTCTTATATATCTTCTTGGGAAGCCCCTCAACTAGCTCTTTCTTGGCTAGGTAGTTGATTGTTTTGAAGTTGAGGTGGTTCAGTCATCGATGCCATAGCCAGCTTGCTTCAGTTGATCCCTTTGAAAGAAAGCAAGCTTCTAAGTAGCCGGTTGACCAGTCAACAATATACATGTTGTCTCTCCTCATGCCAGTAAGAAGAATTACTCCAGTTGACTTGTCTTTTATGTTGTAGGAGTTTTTGGTGAAGTCAACTGAATGGCCATTGTCGCACAGCCGGCTGATGCTGAGCAGTTTGTGTTTTAGTCCGTCCATATGGGAGACTCCATTTACTACAACTTTTTCCTTAACCACGAACCCTTCTCCAATGGTTCGGCTTTTGGAGTTGTCTCCAAATGTGACAAGTGGACCTTTGACTTCTTCATAACCATCGAAATCTTCTCTGTCTCCGGTCATGTGCTTGGAGCACCCACTATCTAGATACCAGATATCTTTGGTTTTCTTCATAGATAGGATGCTCTTATCTTGCAAAAATAAGGATTAGCATTTAGGGACCCGTTTCATATCGGGTCCTTGTTGATACATCAAGCTTTTTGGAATCCAAACTTGCCAAACTTTTGGTTTTTTATCATTTAGTGATCCAACTAATTTGGATCATTTGATCAGTTTAGATTTTCTTTCAACTCTTCTATTTTGAGTTGAATCAGTTGAATGGTACCTCCGTTGAGAGTTAGTAGGGTAAAACAATTCAACTAAAATGCTATTATTTTGAGACCTTTGAGCCTTTCGATCAGGCCAGTGCCTTGTATGTTTCCAGTTTATTGGATTGAACCCTTTTGATTCATTTCTGGAATCCAGATACTCGTTATAGTGATGGTAGGGTTCAAACGAGTTTATTTGATCTCTCTTATAGATGTTCTGGTTGAACTTCTTGGTGGGATAGACTTGAGATCTAAACTGGTTTTTCTTTCTGAAGTGGGCTGATCTATCAGTTTGCCTTGAGGACATTCTGTGTTGAGCTGGTGGTCTTTGTTGAACTGAAGGCTTTGAATGAATGGATTGGTTTGAGTGAACTGTTGGTCTTGGCTGGAATTTTGGCTTCAGTTGACCTGGTGTTTTTGGTTGGGAGAACTGACCGAATTGTCTAGGCTGATTTTGAGGGTTTCTCAATATTCCTTTGTCTTTGGTTGGTTCAGCTAGCTGATCATGAGTTGATCTGGTGAATCCTTTTAGGGCTCCTTTATCACTGGGTTGAGCAACTGCCTTTCCTTTCTCTAAGGCAGTGAACTTGCTATAGTCTAGTCATGTGCTACTGGTTCCAGTTCTCTGATGATTTAATATTTCATCTAGAGTTTGAGATCCCTTTTTGAACTTAAGAGTTACTTTTTCTCTCTCATTGATCTCTTGCTTGAGTTTTTAATTATCAGTATCTTGGTCAACAGTTCTTAGTTTCAACTTTTCAAATTCCACAAAATGAGACTCAAGAAAATTCATTCTTTTATGATCAATGCTCAGTTTTCTAACTCTATTTCTCAGTTCATCATTTTTCATCTTTCAGTTCAACATGCAAGCAGGATATTGAAGCTAATTAATCTTCTAGCATCATAAGTTTCATATCAAGTTCATTGCTAGAGACAGTTGCTTCATTAATATGATAGAAGGAGGTTTGAGAATCAGCTGTACTAACCTCTTCATCGTTATCAGCCATGAGGCAAAATAGCGCTTCATCGTCTGAGCTGTAGCCGTCAGAATTAATTCCAGATGGATAGTCTGAATCATCTAGCCCGGCATTCTCGTAGTTTGCAAACATTGCTTTTCTTTTGAAGAAGCTCCTCCTCACTTTGGCTTTCTAGTCTTCAGAGAGTTCTGGACATTCATATCTGTAATGTCCTTGTTTGTGGCAGTGAAAACATTCTCATAGATTTTGATTGCCACCCTGAACGGTTCAGCTGATCGTTCAACTGGTTGATGAGTTCTCTCATCTTTTGGGATTTCATCAGCTTGAGGTGGAACTGATTGTTTATCCCGAACTCTTTTCAGTTTTTCTAACAACCTGGTAACTGACTGAATTTGATCATTGATGTCTTCAGATAAGTTTTCCTTCTTTTCGGTTGTTTCTCTTTTTCGTTCGGATGAAGATCCGCCTTGATTTTCTCTGGCTGGTGAGCTCCTGGGCCGGAAGTTGTTCCTTCCTCAAGTGTCTCTAAACCGGTTCCTTTCATCATAAAAGGTTGCATCTTGAGCTGACGATGTTGATGCTTCCTTCTTCCGGTTTAGGCTGTACTCATAAGCTTTGAGAGAGCCAAACAATTCTCTGGGAGTGATGCTATTTAGATTTCTTGATTCTTTTGTAGCTATCACTTTCATGTCCCATTCTTTAGTGAGATTATCCAAAACTTTGGAATTCATCTCAGAATTGTGATAACTTCTCCCGAGGTTGGTCATCTCACTGATGATGCCTAGAAATCTGGTTTCAAGGCTTGAGATGGACTCCTCTGGCTGCATTTTGAAGGATTCATATTTGTCGACTGCTAGCTGGAGCTTGTTTCCTTTTATGGCTTCGGATTCCTGGCATAGATCAGCTAGTAAATCCCATATCTCCTTGGCAGTTGTGCAGTTCTTTGTGTCCTTCATTCTGTCCTCATCTAGAGTTTGAAATAGTACAGCTTGAGCAACGAACTCTAGATTCTTCAACTTCTTCTCTTCACTAGTGAGAAGATTAGTTGGCTTTGGGATCCTTACTGGTTGATTGATATCAACTATGTGAGCATCATTGTCCATCATGATGATGATTGGACCATCTTCAATAACTTCCCACATATTCTCATGGATCGAGTAGAGATGCGCCTTCATTCGCTTGCTCCAACTATCATAATTCTCAACTGAAAACAAAGGTAGCTTATGGTTTTCCATAGCTTGAAATGTTAGCACAAAAAGTAGATCAGATTCAGTTGATCTGCATAAATGGCTGATCCTTACACTACAAGAATTCATCGATTTAGCGACAGAAATTTCCGTCGGTAAACCAAGATTTTCCGTCATTATTTCATGATAACGACGGATTAACGACGGACATTCACCGTCATTATTTCATTAGTCGGCAATCCAATTTAACGACGAATATCTGTCGTCGTTATCTGTAACGACGGCCATAATGACGGACACTATCCGTCGTTAACTCTGATGTCGTCTACAATCGTTACTTTTTACGACGGACATAACGATGGACCCTGTCTGTCGTTAGTATTTAAAAATAAATTAAAAAATAATATTTAACGACGGACTAGGTCCGTCGTTAATAATTAAAAATATATTAGAATTAAAAAATGGATTTATTTAACGACGGACATTGTCCGTCGTTAATAATTAAAAAATAAATAAAAAATAAAAATTAGAAAATATAATGACGGACACTATCCGTCGTTAACAATTTAAAAAAAAAATTAACGACGGAAATATCGATAAATTAACTTACAACTATATGGGCAGACTTCCCATCTGTGTGGGATCCATCGGCATTGTCGTGCAGCCTCCTGAATGTCTCCCACGCCACGTCATTGGGCTGCACGCCCTTCTCCTTAGCCTATTAATTGGATAGAGATGTTAGCACAAACATATTAAAAAATAAATAAATAAATATTAATTTAATTGCATACCAAAGCTGCAGCATGCGCAACTGCACTCCGAGAGCCTCCTCGATGCTTCACAATGCCTGTGCCAGGACCATCGGGCTCAGTCAGATGATTCTTCGATGCGATCGCTGACTTCTTCTTGAAGGCATCACTGTCCCAGTGCGCCTTGAAGCCCTCCCACATCTCAGGAGGCATGAATGAAGGGCAGCCCTTGGTCCTATCCTTCTTGAAGGTATGGACCATGTCCCTGTATCTCTGAGGAGCCCTGAGCTCCCATGCTGCCCAAATGGCATCCTCCAAAGTGGGATCCCAAAACCACTCCTTCTGCAAGATATTGAGAACCTGTGAAAATACTAAACTTATATAACATTTTAAAATATATGTATATAATAATAAGATACCCGGAACTCCTCCCTATATGTCTGCCTCCTCTTAGGGGGCACCATCTTTCAGGTGTAGGCACCCGGGTGCAAAAACCTCTTGAAGCTCAATGTAATGGTGGCTGAGACGGGACAACTCGGCATCAATTGGCTTCCAAATGTAAAAAATAATAAATATATTAGAATATTACAGTTATTAAAATAATAATCTGTAAAAAAATATTCAAAACTATCTAATTCAACATACCCATCCTGAAGCCAACAACGACGCTGACCCTGCGCATCAACATCAGGCAATGACGATCCATGTAGTGAAATATCACCAACTGGGCCGCTCAGGCCCACAGATGACGATGATGAACCTCCAGCTGAGGTAGTACCGCCTTCCTGCATCTGCAAAATCATATTAAGTTTAGTTTATGAAGTTAGCAAATTGCAACGGTACTAAGTACTTGAATAAGAAAACAACTATATATATCAAATAAGACCAACCACACTAATCATCTATGTCATCATCATCACTTATACTGTCATCTGATAAATCGATCTCTGGTTTTATATCTTCTTCATCATCTTCTTCTTCTTCTTGAATGTCTATTACCCCACCATCTGGATGATTTGGTATAGGATCGTCATCTATTGTGAGGGTATGCAAACCATCAACTTCATCCTCTTGAAAGGCTGAGGTTATGATTGTATTATCATCCTCTGATGGTACTTCAACATTAGATCGAGCCTTTATTTTGCAGACCGCCCACCAATCATGATAATTGCATAAATAACATACTTAGCCTAAATAACATACTTAGCATAAATTGACAATAGCACTTTAACAAAATTGCATACTTAGCTTATTTAATTGTAAAACTACTAACTAACCTCATATATATCACTGTAAACCGAAGAATTCTTGTAGTGAACCTACACAAAAATATTAACAAATTATTAATTATTTGTTTACAACTAATAATTCCAAATATCCAATTACTTCCATCGTTACAACTAACATGCAAGAAATTTGCAATTGGAGTGAAATAACACATATACCAAGGTTCACGTACAAAAGCAAGAATATATATACATATATATATCTCTTCAATTACCATATCTTTCACCCCAAACAATCAATTTAATCAAAAATTTCACATCTCTATCTAAAATCTACTATGCCCACAAACTCAAACTTAATTACACTAAAATATATTTCATGGATCGAATATCCTATATATACGTATTTTAATTTGTGATCAATTATGAAAATAATTATAGAAAATTAAAGTTGCATGGGATTGGTGTGATTTAATTTAACTACATAAATATACAAGGTAAATTTATTTGCAGTCAACAAAAATTGTATATATGCAATTAAATAGATTTTATAATCAAGCCTTATCAATAAAAACACTTGATTGTCTACAAATCAACTCCAAGCTAGAGACCTAAAAAGCTGTGATTTGAAACATTGGAATTCATTATACTCCAACTTATTAACTATTAACAAAACTAATAAAAACAAACCAAATTCATGCACAATTATGAGATAGGTAACTGTTGAAGTGGAAAAAAACATCCACCCTTTCATCTCTTTCTCCAGGTGCAATGTATCATGTTAAAATTCTTGTTTGGACTAAAACCATATATAATAATACAAATTAAAATAAAACAAACTCGAATGAATAATCTCAACTCTAATTTACACGTAGATGATCCGGATTTGTTTGCATCTTATTCACATTTATCATAAAAAAAAATTCCCAAAATGAAATCAAAACACCATTGCAGAAGATAGAGAGAGAGACGAGAGGGAGAGAGATTCTGAGTGAGAGAGAGAGATGCAGAGGGAGAGAGATTCAGAGTGAGAGAGAGAGATGCAGAGGGAGAGAGAGACGAGAGGGAGAGAGATTCAGAGTGAGAGAGAGAGAGATGCAGAGGGATAGAGAGACGAGAGGGAGAGATTACCTTGCACCGCTGCCGCCGCCGCCTCCTCCACCGCCGTTCGCCGGGCCAGTCACCGCCGCTGACGCCTTCGTCTTCACCGATCGATCGCCAGGTAGAGGGGGGTTGGGGGAATTTGGGAAATTAGGGTAGAGATGAGTGAATGAAATTGCAGCGATTCAGATTCTGTATAATCGTTATTTACCGACGGATAATGATGGACCGAGTCGGTCGTTAATATTTAATTTTTTTTAAAAAAAATGCGGAAAAAATTTAACGACGGACAATGTCCGTCGTTATTTTATAAATATTTTTAATAAAATAAATGCAGAAATTGTAACGACAGACATAATCCGTTGTTATTTTAAATTTTGTTTAAAATTAAATGCGAGAAATCGTAACGACGGACGTAGTCCGTCGTTAATTAAATATATTTTTAATAAAATAATTGCGGATTAATTTAACGACGGACAGCTTCCGTCGTTAATTATTAAATTTTTTAAAAATAATTAAGGAAAGACGTAACGACGGACGCTGTCCGTCGTTAAGTATAAATATTTTTAATAAAATAAATACGAAATATAATTAACGACGGATATATCCGTCGTTAAAAAAAATAATTTTAAAACATAATATTTTCAGAAATTATAACGACGGATCATGTCCGTCGTTAATGTTAACGACGTCAGGTCCATCGTAAATCCGTCGATATAACTTACCGACGGACAGGCCATCGGTAGTCCGTCGGGAAAGACGACCCGAAAAATTGCCGTCGGTATTTCTGTCGTTAATAAGCAAAATTCTTGTAGTGTTAGAATCAACCGCTCTGATACCACCTATTGGTCCCGGACAAGTCGGTATCAGTTTAGAGGGGGGTGAATAAACTGATTAAAACTTTTGCTTCAATTGCGGAATAATAAGGGCCCTTGACTCGCTTAGAAACTTATCTATGCACAATTCGAATAAGTACTTTGGACAGCTTGTGTGCAGATTGTGTGAGCTTATGTACAGTTCAAATATATGCAATTAATCAAAACAGTACAGCACATAAATAATTTATAGAGGTTCGAAGTCTCAAACTCCTACGTCCTCTCTTCCTTCCGCAGAAGGGCAACTTCACTATATAACTTTAGTTTCTTTACAAATTACACAATAAAGGACAGTTGGCTGAACTTGGTAACTGCTCGCTACCTTAACGGGTCGACAGCTCACACTTGAAGTCCCTAACTGCTCGCTAGGAAGGTAGGTGCTATTGACATCTTTATAAGGTTTTAGATCTCTTTCAATCTTCAAGAGGTTAGTCTTGAACAGGGGGTGTCAACTGATGTGCTCGTTCAATTGAGCTGGATAGTTGATTGTTGTATTGCTGAAATTGAGAAGGCTGCCCTGGCTGGTTTATCAACAGCTGGCTGAATGTTTTGACTCTTTGAATTCTTCTTCTCAGTTGGACTCTCACAGTTTTTAGCAAATGCTGAACTTGAGCTATGTGGGAGGGAGAAAGAAAGCTCTGCTTGAATGAAGGCTTCAACAATAAGTATTGCGAAAAGTCTGGGAGGCAAGAGTGTTTAAAACTTTGATTCACTCGTCTTTTATAGAGTGATTTTATGACCGTTGAGTTCCATTGATCGGTGGCTCTGTTGGTTCATCAATGGCAAATGGTCTTTATTGATCGCTGGAGCTTTTGATTGCAGTAGCCATTGCTTTGCCAATCGATCTCCATTGGATATTTAATTCCAGGATCTCCGTTGAAGCATTTATTCCAAGATTCGCCGGTTGAGCAATAAATCTAGGGTTCTCTGGCTGGCAGTTCTGAGCTTCAGTTTTAGCAACTTTGAGTTCCAGTTGGCAGTTCTGAACTTGTCTGTTCAGTTCGGCTATTACTCCAGCTGGCAGTTCTAAGCTTGTATATTCAGTTTGGCTATTGCTCCAGTTGGCAGTTCTGAGCTTGTCAGCTCAATTTGGCTATTGCTCCAGTTGGCAGTTTTAAGCTTGTTAGCTCAGTTTGGCTATTGCTCCAGTTGACAGTTCTGAGCTTGTCAGCTCTATTTGGCTATTACTTCAGTTGGCAGTTCTGAGCTTCTTCCTCCAGTTCGGCTGATCTCAAGTTTTTGACTAGCTTGTCATTTTGACTAATCATTCTTAAGCTCTCTTGTTAGCTTGACTATTCACAAGCTGTTGACTAGCTTGTCAGTTTGACTGCTTTCTCTTAAGCTTCCTTGTCAGCTTGACTGATCATAAGTTGGCTGACTTCAGTTCTGGCCTTTAGCTGATTTGTCTGTTTACTTCAGTTTGGCCATCAGTTGGATACTTCCAGTCTTCAGTTTAAACTGATCTCGTATCAGTTTCTTCAGTCTAGTCGATTTTTTTCTCCCTCAGCTCAGCTACCTTAGCTGTCAGTTTGTTTCGACTGGTTCGTCTCTTCGAATCCACAGTTGAATTGAGTTCTAACTGGTTGGCGTATCCTCCCAGCTAGTAGACCATACTCCAGTTTGGTTGACTTCAGCTTTGATTGAGTTCCTCTTTGATGCTCTGGATTAGTTAGCTCAGATCTACAGCTTTTAGTCAGTTTTTCATAAATAGTTTTGGCATCTCATCAAAATCTTATCTAGAGGTTCCTTGATAGTTTTACCTAACATTATTTCTCGTGTTGCATTTGCTATTTTTGCTCCTTTATAATTATTTACAATATATTTTATTGAATATTATATTATTTAATATATATAGCTTATGAATTATGATATATCGATTGGATATTTTCCTGATCTCATTTGATTTGTTGCTAATTAAAAAAATATATGATTTATCATGCAAAGAATAAAGATAAAAATGATAAGATTTATTAAGCATTTAATTATTGATTTGTTTATATTTTGCATCATTTTTATTATATTCGCCACTAATTACGTGATTTAATGTTTATTTCGTATAATTTTTTTATCTGTTCATCCTCCACTATTTTTATCAAGAGTTCTTCATTTATTTTTTCATCCTCTCGCTATTTAATTAACAAGAATAGCCTATTTAATTAAGGGGTATTATCAGGTTTTAGCCCGACCTTTCAAGTAATTCACAAAAATGTCCTAAACTTTTATAAATAACAATTTAATACCTGACCTTTTGAATTTATAACAAATCTAACCTGGAATTAATTTTCGAGCTTTTAATCCCAACGTATATCTTTTTACATACGGTCTGGAGTGAAATATAATTTTATTTGATCAATTGACGTGGTACAAGTATTTTCCACGCCAGTAAAAAAATTCGAAAAAAAAGATGTACGATGGAAACTAAAAGCTCAAAAATTAATTTCAGGCTAGATTTGTTCTATATTCAAAAGGTCAGGTATTAAATTATTATTTATAAAAAGTCGGGACATTTTTGTGAATTACTTGAAAGGTCGGGCTAAAATCTGATAATACCCCCTCTAATTAACAAGAATAGTTTTACTTGTTTTCATATCACTAATTACACTAATATTTTTATATTTATAATTTATTCAATTAAATTTATAATTATCATATATTTCCCAATTTTAATCTCGACCATTACTCAACACAAATTGAAAAGATTAGGATATGTTCCAAATTCTCACATGGAGAGTAATACTCATTATAACCAATCCCCAACTTTAAATTAATAGTAATGAATCATGATTTAATTGCATTATCTATTAATTTTAATTTTTTATTTAAAATTATTAACCAATGTTATTCACTTAATTTATTTCATAAATTATATATTATGAAGTTATCAGTTCATTAATTTGTCAGTCACCTTAAGAACCCTGAATTAAAATTTCTAAATCAAATGTTTAGTATGAATTTATTATTATTCCAAATTTTATTGATAATCATAACCAATTAAATTTCAATTTAATAAATTAGTTTAGAAAAAAAACATTTTAAATATTATTTTATCTATGCTATTATTTTCAATTATTTATTTTAATAATAAATGACATGTTTCCTATTTAATTTGGGGAAGAGGTAAAAAAGACAGAGGTGTAAAACAATCACAAAATGACATTGTTTCACTAGAGAAACAACGAATAGATAAAAAAATGTGTCATTTCACTAACACAAACACACGACCTTTCACCGTCCCTTTTGCTGGACTCCGGCAATCCATCTCTGTCTGTTGTGTCCTCACGACCTTCAGATGATACTTCTCCTAATTTATCCTCTCGAGAATTAGGAAAAAATCCCCACGCTCAAGAAC
This sequence comes from Perilla frutescens, assembly GCA_026008535.1. NCBI lineage: Eukaryota > Viridiplantae > Streptophyta > Magnoliopsida > Lamiales > Lamiaceae > Perilla > Perilla frutescens. The sequence continues at coordinate 11,660,027 of BRKX01000003.1, read as the reverse complement.
CCATCGCGAACCCTAATTCTCAATTAGGGGTTTGTTCGCACATGCATGCCACGAAAATTCCTTTGTATTCTGCTGCGGTAAAGGCATCAACATCTGATCAATATCCTGATCTGTTTACGACGTCACTTTCACGAATCCTCCCCGTCAAGCGAGGAGATTTTTCCTCTATCACGATTCCGGATGACTTGTATCAAGACCAATTAGGAAAGTTTCAGTTTTCTTTAATTGGAAGATTAATTATGTTGAAAGGAGATAAGCCCTGGTCGGCGATTGACTTGAAACCTAGATTGCAGAAGCTATGGACTCCGTCTATGGATTGGCGTTTGATATCCATTGGTAAAGGTTTCTTTACTTTGCAATTAAATTGTGCTGCGGATCAATTGAAAGTTCGTCGAATCCAGTCTTGGAATTTGAATCTCGGTTTCTTGGAAATTCGAGACTGGGTGCCGGATTTTACACCTTACAAAATTAATTCCACCTTGGCTCAAGTTTGGGTTCGTTTATATAATTTTCCGGTTGAATATTGGCACCCGAAAATCTTAGTTGGCATCGGTCGTTCAGTTGGCACTCCTCTTAAAATAGATGGAAATACATTACATGGAATAGTAGGGCATTATGCTCATGTGTTACTGGAAGTTGATATGGCTTCAACGTTGCAGACTTCTGTTATGATTGATAGGGGTGCAGCCTCTTTTTTTGTCGATGTGTATTATGAGAGTCTTCCAGCTTTTTGTTCGCATTGTCAAGTTGTTGGACATGCTTCAGATAAGTGTAGGAATTCTAAAGCCTCGGTCAAAGAAAATAAATCTGGAGTTGCTGGGACTGTCGAGGAATCAGGTGCCCAATCTGAGGGACAAATTTTTTTGAAAGAGACACGGAAGCAGGTGAATGAGGGGGTGCCCAAGAAGAATGGTACGAAAGAATGGGTGGAAAGGGCATTCGGAAGAGGGCCTGCTGCACCAGGAAAAGAGGATAACTCTGTCCCGATTTCGAACAATTTCTCTGTTCTTGCAGATAAGCCAAATGCATTTACCATTCTTGCAGATAAGCCAAATGCATTGGATATGCTAATGGAGGTAACAGTTCCTGTTCCAACCGTGGAAAGGGGGGATCGATGGTCGTAAGAAAGTCAGGATGCAAGTGAGGTTGAGATTGAAAATAGGGAGGCTATGAATGAGAAGAATGATACTGCCCCTAATGCTACTTTGCATAATCAAGTGCAGAATCAATTCCCAATGGGAGATGTTGTTAATCAGCCTATGGTTTTATTTAAAGAATCGGCTCATGCAGGCGTGGAACAGCCTCAGGATGAAGCGGTGGTGGCTGATAAAAGTAATGAGGCACGTGAGCTAGATAGGGATCCAACAGCTGCTCCTCTGCGTGCATATACGAAGAGAATAATTCCAGCTGCTTCAGAGTTACGCCAATCTGGTCGCCTTAAACAAGTTGGAGTCGAAGGAAATAATGAACAGGAAATGTTGACACCATATATGTTTGCTGAAGCTAACACTACTGCCTTGAAAAATATGGATAGGGCTGTTGGATTTAAGGGTACAGGTTTGGCGGCAGAGAATGTTAATTCCCTGCGGAACTCTCCTCAAAATCAATGAATTTGATGACGTGGAATATTTTTGGGATTGCTACTAAAATATCCCAAAATATGCTACAGAAACATGTACATGCTTTAAAACCTGTAGTGTTGGGTTTGATTGAGCCGAGAGCTCGTTTTTGCAATATTTCTATGATTTATTGGAGGTCTTTGGGGTTGGTGCCTCTTTTTCAAAATGATCGAGGAACTATGATGTCTAACATTTGGATTTTTGTTTCTAATAGAGTAGTAGCCTCAATTTCTTTTTCTTCTCCTCAATGTGTCATGGTGAAGGTTAATTTTCAGAATTTCGATTACATGGTGGCAGTAGTGCATGGTTCCTCTTCTTATATCAAGAGACGTGAGTTGTGGATGGAACTCAGTGCGCTTCATGGTAAATTCATAATTATGGGGGATTTTAATGCTATTCGTGGTTCTCATGAAAGATGTGGAAAGTCGAAGCCTTCTCCACAAGCATGCATGGATTTTAATAATTTTATTGGAGATTTGGGTGTCTCTGAATTGCATTCTAATGGTTTATTCTTCTCTTGGTCGAGTAGGAGATTTTATCCGCAGGTTACTGAGAGTAAGATTGATCGAGCTCTTGTTTCGGATTCATTTAATGATATATGGGAGGGGATCACGGCTACTCTTCTTCCGAGGATGTGTTCGGATCACTCGCCTCTTATTGTTAAATGTTTGATGGCTGAGAGGATTGGTCCTCGTCCATTTCGCTTCTGGAATATGTGGATTACTCATGACTCCTTCTTGAGTATAGTGCGTGAATCGTGGGAGTTGCATATTGATGAAAGAAGCTATATTCGCATTGTTATGATGAAGCTTAAAAGATTGAAAGGGGTTCTTAGAGAATGGAATACTCATATTTTTGGTAACTTTAATAGTAAGATTTGTAGTCTGGAGGCTAAACTTGGAGAGCTTCAAGAGCAGATTTCACTAACGGGTTATACGGAGAAATTATTGGATGATGAAATTGCACTCCAAGCGGAGATTAATGGTCTATTGTTAGTCAAGTCTGATCATATGAAGCAACAAAGTCGTATTAATTGGCTTAATGATGGCGATCGGAACACCAAATTCTTTCATAGGAGTATTAAAGCTCATCGAGCTAGGGCCACTATATCGGTTTTGTCCATTGATGGTGAGCTGGTGCATGATAAGGACCGTATTGCTGATCACGTCATTCATTATTTTCAAAACCTCTTTTTGGACTCTAGGGCGCAGAATGAAGATTTTTCCGTGGTTGATCAGATTGTTCCACGGTTGATCACGTCGCAACAAAGTCACAATTTAACTTTGCCACCATCGCTTGTGGAAGTTAGGGAGGCGGTCTTTTCTTTAGACTCGGATAGTGCAGCAGGGCCAGATGGATTCACTGGCAAATTTTTCCATGTTGCTTGGGATTTGATTCAGTTTGATGTTTATAGGGCGGTGTTGGAGTTTTTTACGTATGGTAGAATCCCGCCGGGTCTAAATTCAAGTTTCTTGGTATTGATTTCTAAAACTGATCGTGCAATTGTGGTTGAGGAGTACCGCCCCATTGCTTTGAGCAATTTTTTATTCAAAGTTTTTACTAAAATCTTGGCAACAAGATTAAATGGTGTGGCGGGTGACATGGTTACTAAGCAACAATTTGGGTTTATTCAAGGTCGTAACATTCACGATGCTATATTTCTGGCTTCGGAAGGTGTGAATACCATGAATCGCACTCACAAGGGTTGAAATATGGCGTTAAAAGTGGATATCACTAAGGTGTTTGATACTCTTAGTTGGAAATTTTTACAAAGGATTTTGCATGCTTTTGGTTTTCCAGACAAGTTTTGTGTTTGGGTACAAAATATCCTTGATTCTGTAAGACTTTCGATCCTTATCAATGGTAAGCCGAAAGGCTATTTTTCTTTCTCCAGAGGTGTTCGGTAGGGGGATCCTCTATCTCCTCTTTTATTTGGGATTGCTGAGGAGGTTCTTAGCTATTTGATAATTCATGAGGAGCATTGTCGCAGACTTCGGCCTATGTCTTATGGACGTGGTGTACACTTTCCCACACATATTCTTTATGCGGATAATGTCTTTATATTTTGTCAAGCTTCGGTTGCCAATGTGCAAGTCATTGCAGCGATTCTGGGTGAATATGAGAGATTATCGGGCTAAGCTTGTAGTAGATTGAAGTCGCGCGTATTTTATGGGAAAGATGTGACACCTAGGGTTCGCTCGGAAATGAAAAAATTATTGGGGTTCACTGTTGGATCGTTTTCTACCAAATATTTGGGAGTGCCTCTCTTTGAAGATACTCCTAAGATGAGTCAAATGCAGCCTTTGGCGGATAATATTATTTCAAAATTTGATCGTTGGCGTGGAAATACTCTCTCGATGGCGGGTAGACTTTGTTTAATTAAGTCTGTTATCATGAGCTCGGCTATCCATTCCATGATGGTTTATAAATGACCGGCATCTTTGATTTCTTTTTTGGATACGGCTGCCCGTAATTTTTTTTGGAATGGAGACATTAATAATCGTTCTTATACGGCAGTTAGTTGAGCTCGAACATGTGCTATGATGGAGGAAGGTGGTCTGGGGGTCTTTTCATTTAAAGAGATCAACCGAAGATTGCTTATGAAGCTTGCATGGAAGTTGATCACCTCGGAGGGCGACGTCATGCAAATTTCTCATTCCCGATTTATGCTGAAGTCTAGCCAGGTAAAAAGGGTTGCGTATTCTTCGATTTTGCTAGGGGTTTGCGAGCCGGTTGTCAATCTTTTGAATGACTCATTTTGTATCTTGGGTGATGAATCTTCTATTGATTTTTGGCACGACAATTGGTTGGGTTATGTTCTTGTTGATAAGCTTGCTCTTCCCTTGCATATGCATGCTGCCTTTGATGACAAGGTCGGTGATTTTTTGGTTAATGGAATTTGGAGGTTCACGTCTGCTTTTGTTGCCTCATTTCCGGACGTTATGAATGATATCTTGAGTATTCCGATCGTGATGAGAAAAGATGAAAGGGTTTGGTCTAAATCTCTTCATGGCAAAGTTACGGCTAAGCTAGCTCGTATGCACTCGCGTGTGCGTTTCCCTACGGTTAAATGGGGTAAGTGGATTTGGCGTTCTATGCTTGTTTGGTGTTTGCTTCTTGCTCGAATTATGACAGTGGATAAACTCCACGGCTTTATTGGTCCTCAAGTGTGCATGATGTGTCGTGGGGTGAATGAGAGCTTGGATCATTTGTTTTGGAGCTGTCCATTGGCTATTTTAGTGTGGCGTTGGATTTTTGACATGTTTTAGATTGATGTCATTTATGCTGCTTCGATTCATGAGGCATTTGTGCAATTCATGAATTGCGACTTTGGTTCTCAGATTCTTTTTCTTTGGAAGACGTCGGTAATTACAGCGGTTTGGGCCATTTGGAATGCGTGCAATCATGCGATCTATGATTATATAAATCTTACTCCGATGCAGATTATTTCGTACATCAAGATTGCTTATCGGGAGTTGTCTTCTATGCGCGCATCGCTCGGATATATGAGGAATGCAGTTCGGGATTTGCTCATTCTTAAGAAGTTAAAGGTAATCTCTAGACCGCCGTCTTTTCGGCCTATTATTTTGGTTCGATGGAGGCCTCCCCCTACTTGCTGGATTAAGATTAACACGGATGGTTCTTCACTGGGGGCTCCTGGTCATATGTGTACGGGCGGTGTTTTTCGTGGTTCGGATGGTATGGTCTCGTTCTGTTTTCATACTAACGAGGGAGTTGGGTTTGTTTTCTTAGCTGAGCTTCTCGCGGTGCTTGTGGCTTTAGAGTGGGCGGCTCTTTTGTCTTTAGACTTTATTTGGCTAGAGGCGGACTCCACATATGTGGTGGCGTTATTGTCTTCTTGGACTCTTCAGGTACCCTGGTTTGTGAAGAACAGATGGCGGCGTGTGCTTGATTTTATTTCTCGTATTCATTTTTATGTTTTTCATCTGTATAGAGAAGAAAACCGTGTTGCGGATATTTTGGCCTCTCATAGGGTTTCGACTGGTTTTTGGTTTTCTGAGATTGATTGTATTGCTAATGCTATTAGACAGGATTTCTGTGGTCCTGGTTATTTTCATTTTTCTTAGAAGGGTACTCTTTTTTCCATATGGTTTTTCCCACTACAGGTTTTCCATATGGGTTTTGATGAGGCCCTGGTCCCTTTAGTTATCAAGTTGTGATTTCCGGGATTCTTAGGTTTCAGTCTCTTTCTTTTTTTCCTTTTATTTATACATTTCATTTAGAAAAAACATACGTATAAAAGTAATTAAATGCATACATATTGACAATTGGCTCACTTTCAATGTTCTTTTTTAACCGCACAAATAGATAGAAAGTGCACGAACAGTTGTTGCTTCGCTCCCAATAATTTTTCTTGGATCTACCACTGGAGTTGGTCTAGCAACTTGATCCAATGATACACATCACATTGAAGAATGAGGTAGATGATCATTTTCAATCAATATATGTTTCAACTTCAATAAATCGTCTTTTTATTTTTTACAACCAAACAATGATAATTTATTAATTAACTAAAGAACAATATGGAGAAAGTCTTACCATAAAAAGGTAGATATTCAATCCAACAATTAAGGCTCGAAATAATCTATGTGTCACACAATTGTCACTTCAGAAAATCATCTTCAAGTACATAAATCTTAATTTTCAACATTATCCACCTAATTTTATAGTTTTTTCCGGTGTGATTAGTTATGCGTCTACTAAGTCATAAATAATATATGAGGATCTGAAAAATATGTTAATATATGTTATCATCAATTCAGAATTTGAAATTTGAACACTATATATTTAAGACTTGAATGATTGGTCATATCAGTATAAGAACCTAAAATTCATATATTTCTATTCTTTTTTATTTTTAATTATATTTTAGTAAAGTTAATGAATAATTAATGAATGATGTTTCATTAAAAATTAATATAAATTAAAATAATTTAAAAAATAAAAATAATGGAAATGCATGATCTTTGGACTCTTATATTAATAATTTCAATCATCCAGGTCCTAAATTTATAGTTTTCACCTTTAAAGTGTGTATATTAATATAATCTACCTTCGGATTCAAATTATTAATATACACAAATACACACACATATATATATATGGTATAAGAGATAAATCACTAGTATTTGTTTGTGACTAAAATGATAGAGATGTGATTTTAATTTATAGCCAACTAGTATCTGACCCATGCGTTGCACGGAAAGAAATTTACATAGCATATATTATAAAATTAGTTAAATTTAATATTCTATTATCTTTTAATGTAATTTTATTAATATCACTATGTAAGTTGGTATAAAATTTATAAAATATTGGCATAATTTTTAATTTTATGCACATAATTATTAAGACAGTTCTTATATGACATATATATGATAAGTAATTATTTATTTGTTAACATTTATATTGATATGAATTCATCATAAATTATGTACACTTAATAACCATAAATTACAAACATTATAAGTAAATAATAATTAAAAAATAATGTAATTAAGTTTGCATTCATTATTACTTTTTATATGTATATTTTGGATAAAAAAACGGGGATCTTATAATTTATGTTTTTGGGTGCTTAGTTGTAATCCTTTGATATCATTATTTTTTAAAATGAAATTTGTTACGAAAAAGAGGGTAAGGTTTCTTGGCCAATTGGATGCGTGCTGCTTCTTCTTTTTTTCTTTTTTTTCTTTTTTTTTAAATCTGGTACTGTAGGAACTTAATTATTAAGCTATCAATTACGAGTTATAGTTTAACCAAACAATTAAACCTTATAAATTTGATCGAATTTAATGGTTCGTCCAATATATATGTATATGTCATGGCCACTATCAAGATTACAATTTTCGCTTATCTTAAGTTTTCTTTCTTTTTTTATTATTTATTATTTTTTTTATAGAACCTAGATTTAGTTTTATCAATTTAATTAAAGTTCAATAGATTTTATCCAAAAAAAAAAAGATACAAAGAGAAGTGAACACCACAACATGAGCACAACACGTTTAAAAATATACATAGAGAAAACATATATATAAAAAACTAATTAAATACTAAAATATATTGAGGCTAACATGGTTCTTAAATTTGGTTCCATGTCATCAATATAAGTGCCAACAAAATATTTTAGTAATCAAAAATATTATTAATGGTCATATGTAGATAATTAGATGTTGTAATATACCATATAAGCCCAAAAAAATATTAATCAAATAGTGCAAATCTAAATCATGAGAGGGAGTCGATTATATGTTTTATTTTTATTTTTTGTGTTTAACCATACATAGACATAATTAGTTATTATGTGTAGTTAATAATTTTTCTAATTTTCCATGTAAGGAAAAAAAATTGCACGGATGTCAATCATTGTAAATATAAATGTGATTATTTTATTCAAAATAATATAAATGTAATTAAATTTTTTTTGTCACACTTATTAAATGTCAATAAGTAATGAAAATTGTCTAAATAATTCACCCATGCATCTTCTAATTATGTGTGACAAATATATGTGTGGATAAAAGTTAATTTTCTTGTAGTATATAAAGTTAATTGTCACTGTTAAAATTTTGTTGTGACAAGAGGGAATGTTGTCACTATAGATGTATTTTTAGTGATGAAAATATGATTGTCACTAGCTTCCAGCCAACAACATAAATTGGTGCAAACTATTTAGTGACAATAAATACACACAACATATAAAGTTGTCACAGTTAATATTTTGTTGTGACACAATGAAATTCTGTCACTAAAGATAAGTTTTTAATGACGAAAATATGATTGTCACTGGTTTCTCGCCAACAACAGAAATTGGCACAAACTATTTAGTGACGATAAATACTCACAACATATAAAGTTATAACTATTAATATTTTGTTGTGACAAGATGAAGCTTTGTCACTAAAGGTGCGTTTTTAGTGACAAAAATATGATTGTCACTAGCTTCCCGCCAACAGCATAATTTGGCGCAAACTATCTAATGACGATAAATACGTGCAACATAAAAAGTTGTCACTGTTAACATTTTGTTGTGACGATATGAATTTTTGTCACTAAAAATGTATTTTTAGTGACCAAAATATGATTGTCACTCACATTGTCGTCACAAGAAGCAGTTTTTCTTGTAGTGAATTGTTGATCGAATTGCCAAGAATAAGCAATAGTTGCAGAATCAAGATTGAAGAAGAACACAAAACCCTAAACATGTAATGAAGAAGAACAAAGAATTTACATGGTTCGATTCTTGATGAATCTGCGTCCACGGGAGAAAGAAAGGCTTCTGTTATTGATTGAGATCAAAGATAGTACAAATTACAATGTTGAATCAGACTAGAACTGATCTAAATCACACTCAAACGATTCTGCAATGAACAAGATACAACTCGCTTATTTTCTCTCGTTCACTCTATCATTTCTCTCTCTCTCTCAACTGACTTCTTCTCTCAATTGAATTGTGTTAAATGAATATCAAAACTACACAATATAAAACTGAAAAGAAAATAACTGCTGCTATCTTCCTCTCCACGTGGCAACACAGCTGGAAAGAAACTTCTAATGCAACAGCTTATTAACTAACTCCTCTCAACTGCCACAAACTGAAAATAGAGAGAATAATCAGCTAGAATGCAGCCTTCATGCACTGCACAGCCAAACTGAAAACCATGCTGCAACATTTTCTTCAAGAATGGATGATCATTGAGCTAATCTTCAGCTTACAACCATCAATAACATTCACATATCCTACCTACCCAAGCCCTTCTTCACCCACCCTTAAACAACTGTCTCTATCTAGTCCCTTGTCGATTTGGATTGTTTATTTATTTGTGTTGTTCATAGTCTAAATAGTCTAGTTAGTCTAGTTGTTCGTCTATTAATCAAGTCTTCCGCATATCTTTATTGTTCGGGTCTAGTTTAGATTGGATTGAATCCTTACATGATGTCATGTGTTCGTTCTTGAGGTTCCGCATAATTCATTCGGTGTCGATCATCTGTTGAGATCACATCAACGGTGCTTATTTATTATGATTTTATAGCTTATCTTATTGTATTTTACTGCTGTTGGCACTAGCACTAAAATACAACAAGATAAACTATAATGTTTTATTAAAAAAAAAATAGCACTGAAATATAATAGAATAAGCTATAAAATCTTATTCACTATAAAATACTCCATTCGTTTCGCTTTGATTATTGTTTTAGTTTTTTTTATCTAGAATTAACATTTAATTTGAAGGACTAATATGCATATCCCTTATATATAACATAAAATCTTATTCACTTATATTTTCCTAAAAAGACAACATTTTCTCTTTCCATATATTTTTAGGATTTGGGATAGAGTTGAAGTTGGAGAAGAGAGTGTAAAAATATATAAAACAACAAATATTTTGACAAAAAAAAAATTAAAATAACAATTAAAATGAAATGGAAGGATTATTTATAATCAAATATAGCATATGTATGGTAAATAGAGTCACACAAGTTCAGAATTATTTGATATTAAAATAAATAAATTAATAATGGTAAATAGAGTCACACAAGTTCAGAATTATTTGATATTAAAATAAATAAATTAATAATAATCATGCAATTAAGCATGCCCCACAAAATGATTTCAAAGATTATCTTAAAATATGAATTTCCACCAACTATGAATTAATACTTATGGGGAGTGAAGAATTCTTGGCTTTTGGAGCAAATCCATTTGAGACGTGCGATTTTGGTGTCTTATTAATTGGTTGTGTTATATATAGACTTGATCAAGTTATTTATTCCTTGATTTTTTTTTTCACTTAGACGAATTATAGAAAAATAAAATTATATATTAATTTTGCTTTAAATAATTAACTAACTATAAATTTGATTGATTTAATTAGTTTGTTTTGGACTATATCAATATAATTGGCTGATGTACTTAACCCATTTCCACACTTCACCTATGGAACCTGGAGAATAAAATAGCTAGGGGAATGATTCATTGTAACATCAATTTACTCATCGATTTGAACGAGATAATTATGTATATTTTTTTCAAATATATACTGTATTAATATAATTGGCTGATGTACTTTAACCCATTTCCACACTTCACATCACATAGGATGGAACCTGGTGAATAAAATGGATAGGGAATTATTCATTATAACATAAATTAACTAATCGGTTTGAACGAATTATGTATATATTTTTTTTTTAAATATATCTACTATACTATTATAAAAGTGTGGATGTTTTACAAATTTTGATTTACCTATTATATCCTTACTACAATTTTAATTTAAGGGTAATTGTGTAATATAATATATACTATGTATTTATAATGTAAAATCTAATATAATATATTAGTTTTCATATGAATGTACTACTATATATAAAAAGATCCTTATTTGATATGCATATATATGGTAACAATTAATAAATATTATTATTGACTTCCATGATATTATATTTAAAATACATATATAATTTCGATTGGTGCATTAATTTGATATCTGCATGTGTATAAGTTTCTAATTTCACATATTATTTTTTAATTAAATGATATGCAATTCATTAATATTTTTATAAACCATAAAGATATAAGTTATAAATTAATATATTTAGAATGCATATCACATGCATTCATGTCTTATTTTTATTATTTTTTTATTTGATGATTGTCTGTTCTAATTTATTTTTTAGCAAAAAATTTAGGGATGTCGAATTTTCCGAAATTTAAAATGTGACATTATTAAAACATATTAAAAAAACATGTTGAATTTCAGAATTGGTCGAGTATAATGATTTGATTATATGGGAATTATAATTTATTCAATATACTTAAAATTTAAATGTTTACTTATAAATTACCGATTCACATCATGTAATATCAATAATTCAAATATTAGTGAACTGAAATAGATAAAAAAATAGCAAAAATATTACATAATATACATAAATTGTAACAATCCATTGCAAAAGAGTGATGTAAACTTATACGAGCACCAAAAAATTTTTATCATCGCCTACATATTTGTATTAAAGATAGTGTATAGAATGAAATGTTATTTTGGCTACTTATCTATTTTTATTAAAGATAAGTTAATTAATATTATTAAAGTAATTAAGTTGTAAAAATTATGCAATGCCCTCCAAACCATAAAAATGTTATTTCTAAAAAAATTATATATTTTATCGAAATAAACTTCACAATTACTCATCAATCAAAAGAATTTTTTTTAATATTAATGAAAAATCATACAGGATAATTTGAAATATAATTTGAGAAATTCATCAGTGAATATATTAATTTTAATTTTATTACAAGTAATTTAATTAAGATATATAAAAATCAAGAATATGTGTGTATTTTGAAGTGAACATATAATTATTCATAAGCGAATATGTCAGACGTCATTATTTTCATTAAAATAGTTAGCTAAATAAATATATGTATTATCCACATTTGATTAACAATTTTTTTGAAGTCAAGTATTTTAAATATAGGGATAAGGGCCAAATAGGCCACTAAACTAATTTTGGGGGCTCAATTGACCCACCAGCCGTAACTTTTTTGGCTCAATTGGGCCACCGTGTTTTAAAAATCGTGTCAATTGAGCCATTGAATGACGGAGCACTAATGGAGGACATTAAGTCAGCTCAAAACGACGTCGTTTTACTTAAGTTTTTACTCTAACCCATAATCCGACCCACCTTTAACCCCTAACCCGACCCACTTGTTCAAACTTTGAATTTGGGGATTTCAAATCGCAAATTCACGAATTAGGATTCTTAACTAAATCCCCAAAATCAAAAAGAGCGAGAGATAGGGAGCCTGTCCCCGGCGAAGCGTCATCTGATGAGGCCGACTTCGATGATTGGAGATCTGTCAGAACAATTGAAGGTAAGAAATCCTCATCTGAATCATCTTCATTTGTTTAGTTGTATGCATCCTCTTATTCTTTGAAATCTTCTTCGAAATCTACTTCTACCTCTCTCTCAACTTTTGAAGCATGTTTAGAAATTGGTTCAGATGTGGAGGATTTTTGTGTTGGATTTTGCTGCTGGAAATTTGGGTTTCTTAGTTGTTTTGCTTGTGGATGAGAGGGTTTGGGTGAGGTGGAGGGGCTAGATTTGGATTTTGATTTGTCGAACTGGGACTCGAAATTGAAGCTGATTTTTTTGTCAAATTATTTGCAGATTTGGCTGCAGAAATTGTGTGCGATTTTGGCCAATTTTTTGGATGTTTTTTTGGATGAAGAAAGAGGAGGCTGTTTTTTGCGTCCCATAACACAAAATTATGGGTTTTCTAACCAAAACATGCCTCAGAAGATGATTTTGGACTGAAGAACACAAGGAACAAAAAAATAAAAATAAAAGGAAAGAAGCTGGAAAAAAATTAAAAGGAAAAGGGATTAGGGGTGGGTCGGGTTATGGATTAGGGTAAAAACTTAAGTAAAACGACGTCGTTTTAAGTCGATTTAACGTCCTCCGTGAGCGCTCCGTCATTCAATGACTCTATTGACACGATTTTAAAAACGCGGTGGCCCAATTGAGCCAAAAAAAGTTATGGTGGGTTAATTGAGCCCCCAAATTAGTTTAGTTTAGTACCCTGAACCCTAAATGATCAAATCTATAGCTTCTGAATAAAGTTTATCATGTCTTAATCTCTAACAAATTATTTTCTAACCCTCTAACTTATCTAACATTTGAATAACACTTAGATATTATAAATAAATTTGATTTATTTTCAAAATTAAAGTATACGTTAATAATACCTGTAGTGGCTATTTTTCGTCAGTCCATTATGCTGGTCCATAAGGATTAAACGTTGTCGTTTAACCGAGCAACCTCATAAAGATCGGGTAATTTGAATTAAATTGAATTAGCCGTTCGCATTACCTGGAAGGGTTGACGTGATCAAACGAATGAGATCATGCCTCAACCGCTCCCATAATTCACGCGAACCCTAACGCTACATCTCTCTATAAAAAGAGACCTCGCTCCTCATTTGAGGGGTAAGCTGAAATACCCACAAGTTTCACATCATACCCTAATTCCACTCAGCCACTCAGGCGATTCAACATCCAGACTTCTTCCCTACGTTTTTCCAGATTTGGACGACGTTCTCTCGATTTCTAATCACTGGCTTAATTATTCAATTATTTCATATCTTATCGCTTTCTACTCTTTTTCTTTTTCTGACTTGAGCATCGGAGGCCCAACGATCGTCACCCCCCGACGGTCTTTGGCTCTTACGTTTTTTCTGGTTTTGTTTCACAGATTGGCCGCTGCTCCGGACTGATACAATTAATTACAGATTTTCGGATCTACAATACCTAGGACATCAAATTAAATACAAAATTATATATTGAGATATTATATTATATTATATTATATTATATAAACAAACATTTCCCAATACATATATTACCTATTGGATATTATTGCATATGCTAATTATAACAATTATTTTTTTATTGAAGTTTTTAAGTTGAGTAATATGTCACATTTTGGGATTTAGAACATCTAAAAGTTATTTTATTGTTGATAAAACAAGAAATAATAAATGAATTTCTTTAAAAAATATAAGTGTATTATATTTTAAAAAATATTTTACTTCTAAACATATTCATTATTTCACCTCGAGCCCCATATTGTCTCAAAGTGGCCCTAATAGGTTACCATATCTACAACAATTCATTTTAGAACACCACTAATTTTTCTAAAACTATTTTAACTAGGGAAAAATTTTCTATTATATTAGAGCATAATACTACTTTTATAATAGGCACGTACAAATGTTATAATTAAAAATGTTGACTTTAACTGCTAAATTTGGGCAAATATAACAATTTATTTTTTAACTATCATTTCTTGCACTTTCTCAACCAAATATTTATTTTATTATTTTACAATTATTTGACTTCTCATTAGCTATCCACAAGTATACGAAGTAACTGTATTACAATATTGAGAATGATCGTATTCCACAGAGACTAAAAACTTAATCATAATGTGAGTGCTGCAACGTCAATGTTTTAAGTATTAGATAGGTAGCACATTCAAGATTTAGTTTTATATCTACTAAAGATAAATAATTAAATAAAAGCAAATAAAGATAAATGGAAAAAATTAGGAACTCATAAAATAGAGGAAGAAATAATCTAAATCATCGATTTCATAGATTCATCCAAATAATTTCAATTAAATTAAATAATTTATTCACGATTCAATTTTATTAGGACAATCACCAGATTAGTGTTTGGTGTTTATTTGTAGTGTTTTGATTACATAATTTTGCATGTTTCATTTGTATTTTCTAGTATTTTGTTCTAGTTTATCTATAGGTTTTGTGTGATTTTATTCTCTACTGCTCTTATGGTGGAATAAGCCAAGTTCTGGAAAACTTGAGCTATTCGTACGCAATATTTCAATTTTTAGGTAATAAGGTGGCACGACGCGAAGATAAGCCGGAAGAGATGAGCCCGGACCGGGAGAGATGCACCCGGAAGGAGGAGCAACGACCCCGCGGCCGCGCAAGCCCCGCGGCCGCGCACCTTGAAGACAAAGCAAGCCCCGCGGCCGCGCGAGGCCCGTGGTCGCGCGAGGGTGCTCTCGATGGAGACACCCCGCGGGCGTGCACTCTGCCAGGTTTCACCCGATCATCGCCGATCTACACTTGTGTCTAGCCTCTCCTTCACTTGGCAACAAGTACTCTTCTTCCCTCTTCATTTTAGAAACAAGAAATCCTTGAGCCACCCTAAGCTAAACCATAGGGGGTAGGGATTAATTCCCCTAAGCCCACTTTGTGGACTTTTTCTCCACAAAATCCTCCTCCCAAATCTCACACAATTAATGCCTCTCACATCACCTTTTCTCTCTCTTTGGCTTTCCTCTCTCTCTCTCTCTCTCTCTCTCTCTCATTTCATATAGATTTTGGGGGGATCAACATAATAAAAGGGATTCACCATACCATCCATCACTCAATTCATTCTCACCACTCCACACATCCCATTTTCTCTCTCCTTTGTCTCTCTTTTCACACACACTTCACACACTAAATCTCTACAAATTTCTCCTTCACCATTTCACCACCATCACCTTCACAAGAGAGAAGAGGAGATCAAGAAGAAGAAGGGAACCAAGCCAAGCTAGTAGAAGAGAAGACGAGAAGGTCCCGACGACGAGCCATCCGCGGAAGCTAAGCTCGGAGGAGGTCTCTTTTGTATTCCCTTTGTATTTCTTGGATGTTTGAGGGGATTTGTCCCAAAACTCTTGAGGAATACTTAATATTGTAGAAGTTTGAGTTATTTGCATTTAATTTATGAAATGACTTTCATCTATGATATTTGTGTTGTTTTAAGCATGTTTAGTGGCTAATCTCTCTATTAGGGGGTAGATGATCGATGTGGTTTTGATCTATGCTTGTTCTCGTTGATTGTTGTTGTTGGAATCGTGCTTTTTCATATTTAGGTAATTGATCACTACTTGAACATTGATAGGATTTAGATGAGTCATGATTGTGAATCTAAATCCAGAAATTGGTTCCTTCGACGTTAGGTGCATGGGGTTCCTAAGCCTAATATGTTAATCTTGCATGTATGGTATAGCTAAGAGAGGTTTAACGGATAGACAGTGACAGGAATTGAAGTTAAACTAATTGGAAGGGTCTATCATATTTGTGAGAATAGCATTATCAACTTGACTTAAGCATAGTGATAAAACCATTGAGAGAATCTACACCCTAATACCTTAATCAAACTTGTTTCCGCTAATCTCGTTTTAATTCGTGTTTTTGCATTTAATCACCTTGCCTTATTGTCTATTTCGAATTTGTAGCATAATCTTCATCAAACCCCTTGTTAGAATGTTTAGATTTTATTTTAGTTGTTTTGTCGAAAGCATGTGTAGCCTATAGATAGTTCTTTCACACAAAGTCTTCCTTGAGAGATCGACTCGGGTTAAGCTTATTGCTTCTACAATTGACCCCGTCCAATTGCGGGTGTGGTCCTAAGTAGTTGTCTCGTGAGCATAAACCGGAATTATAAGTGTAAATTTGGACCCCGAACAATTAGTTAAAAAGGAAAAACATAACAAAAAATATAATAGATTTTATAACGTGAATATATGAGTCTTAGATATTAAAAATAAATATATTATAAAGCTTTATTATTTTTAATAATTAATATTAGAAGAACACATAAAGTGTTTATATAACTGTAAACGTATAGATTTTAATATTTCAACTACATGAACTAATGAAAATTTATGCTTACAAGTAACTTTAAGATAGTATGGTATATATACATAGTATGTAAATCAAGAATGTATATTCTTTTAGTATCTTTTACACTATAATGACAATAGTGATAATCAATATATACTAATCAATGAATTAATGATGAGAACATTAATATATCTAAGTATTAGTATATTTATTAATATCAATTTAATTCCGTTCATAAGCATACAAGTTTGTAGTGTTTATGATACATGAACCACTTCAAATTGATTAATAATATGAATGATATATGAATATATATATATATATATAAAAGCCTTATAAAATATCAAATAAAAAAAAAATGTATCTCTGATATCTCTAAACTTTATTATTTTCATAAAGGACAAAATCTTGTGTAAGTCCATCTTACAAGTTAAAATTTGTAAGACGGATCAATGTTCGGATCCAATTTTATCCTCAATTTTTAAAAAATTAGTTTTAACCAATTAAAAAAAATATATTATTTAACATATTCTACAAAATCAAAGAGAGAAGTATTCATGTGTGAGCGAGAAGTATTCATGTTTGAGAGATAATAATTTTCATGTATACTTTGAATTTGTAACAAAAATGAACTTATACATATTAATGTTTTGTAGCTCAATTTTGTCAGAAAACTATTGAATTACAAATATGATCAATAGGTTCGAAAATACGTTCAAAGGGGTGTTGATCATAATAAAAAGTTTTGTTGTTGTATTCACATGTATGTGAATATACATCGTCCAATATATATATATATATATATATATATATATATATAGTTTTAAATTTAAATCAATTTAAATATTATTCTTTTGTTATTCACACTTTTATTATATTTTACATATATGCTTAATTTACTTTAAAATATGTACATAGAATATTCAATATATACAATTTAACACAATGATATATCACTTATTTTTTATTTTAAATAAAAGAATTCATTTTAATGTTATTAATATATATATATATATATATTCTTACTCTAATTATTTATTAAATATTTATTAATACTTTCTAATTATAATACAACTATTAACTTTAAAGTTTACACTTTCAAAAGAACGTTTAATAATTTTACATATTTTAGTAAAAAAATCATACAATTTACGTGCAACGCACGTGATCTACGCTAGTACTATCAATATGATTGGCTGATGTATTTAAACTCATTTCCACACTTCACCTCACATAGGATGTAACCTAGTGAATAAAATAGCTAGGGCATGCAATGATTCATTGGAACATCAATTAACTCATCAATTTGAATGATAATTATGTACTCCCTCCGTCCCATAATTATAGTCCATTATTCCTTTTTGGGATGTCCCAAAATTATAGTCCTATTCTAAATTGGGATTGTATTTAAATATTCTTTTACAAATATAACCCTATTTGATATAGTATGAATGCAATTAATATAGTAAAAAATAAGGGCAATATAGGATAATTATTGTAAATTGTATATTTCCAATACATATTAAATGTGATTTCTTAATCTGTGTGAAAATGGGAAGTGGACTATAATTATGGGACGGAGGGAGTATTTTTTTTAAAGATATATGACTGACGTACTTAAACCCATTGATTTCCACACTTCACTTCATATAGGATTAGATTAGTTCCTACGAACTAAGAACTCATCCTCCATGTCAAAACTAGGATGAAAATAAGAATAGTTTGTTATGTGCTTTTGTTTTTCTATTCTGGGAGATGTGTGTTTGTGTTTTCTTTCATGGGCGTGTGAACTTTGATGCACAAATGCTGATAGATCGTCAATGCTTCGACAAAGTTGGCCTCTTTGACAGACCGAGTGTAAGTGTAGTTTTCCGGTGAGCATTTTGAGCAAGGTGATTTTTTGTAATGTTTGTATTACACTAGAGCTCATCCATTTATTGTTTGCTGATACTATCTCAAGAGTGTGCTTTTTGCTCGCGTATTGTATATGTATGTATCATGAATAATGAGAGTTGATCATTGAAAGCCAATCAGCCAATGTAGTTATGAAACTTAAAAAACATGTTTAGAAATAAGTGAGATCAAATCTCAAAAGTTGGGACTAGAGAATCGAAGCCATGGTAGGTCTGATAAAGCAGACGAACTAAAAGATTCCTATATGGATCCTTTTCTCTTCTCTCCTTCAAATATTCTATGCATTTCTCTATCTCTGTTCTTACCTCTAAATATACTTCCCTAGCTTTGTCTTTGTCTGTCAATACATCCTTCCTGCCTGTATCAAAACACACCAAATCAAGATTCAACCAAAACTAATAATTGGAAGTTGAAACCAACATGTTACAGTAGCAAGGATTCAGATACTGCTACCTTCTGTGGAGATTGGCTCCCCGAACAAGAAATAAAAACGGCCCGGTAATTTGGGTAGTGCGATGGGATAGTACAGAAATTGCTTCCCAATCTCTCCTTCAGCATCAGTCCTGTTGGTAGTACCAGCATTATGCATGGAGCAAATTAAATAGCTTGGCTGAACATTTTCATTATCCATTCGATCATAGCAGAACCTAAATAACGGTTGGCTTACCTCAACCTGGCAGCCCCATTAGTTAGTTCTTCTATTTGAGCCTTCAAAGGTGGAATCTTCATTTGGTCATCACTGTCTAATAACAACTGGTTCAACAAAAAAGTTCCATCATGCACTGATGAAAATGCACAGGGGCAAGAAATAAGTTTCAAGAATCTCATGCTATTCATGATCATTGTGTTATTTGCTTCCAATAATGCTTCAGAAACTAAGGAATGAAGCCAATTCTGTTTACTACAAGGTAATAAAAATTTCCAATTTTTTCCATGCTTACTAGAAGAACAAGGAGACTGTGGTAAGAGAAATTCTGTTTACATCTTCATCAATGATCATAATTAGTAAAACATGGCTAAAACTTTTCCTTTTAATAGTCGAGTACATTTTAGTTTAGTCTTTAGAATTACAGTATGACCAGATTAATTTCCCACTTTCAGATGGGAACTGACAGAAACCATGAATCATTTGCATTTCCTGGGAAAAGGCCTTATTTCTAATTAAAGGGTAAGCAACAGGTTGAATACCTTTGAGCAGACTCAAATTTTACAGTACTTGACTTTGTCCTTAGCAAAAAGAGTTGATGCAGTTTTAAGTAAGAGTATATCCAAAAAAGTGTTAGCAGACGTACTTGAAAAATATCATCCTCCCCAACAGCACAAAAAGGTACAATTTTGGCCCCAAATTTTGCAGCCATGCGGATAAACTCTGGTTCGTCTGGCCAAAACAATTTGTGTTCCTCACCCTGAGATGATGATGATAAGAAGATTAGTTTCTGTTTCTGACCTAATGCTTGATAATTTATGTCCAAAAATGCATTGTCAAACAGGTCATAAACTGGATTTACCCTGCGATGAAAAGCTTCTCTCAGGCCTCCTGGATACAGCACAACATGAGACTTCAATTTCAATAGTCTGTACAGATTACTTGCTGAAACTGGAACTGAACCACTCATCCTGACCACATCATAATGTGGCATGTCTTGGAACTTCCCATCCTGTAGACTTCCGAAGAATGTTGGGTGCGCGATTGCACGGACTTTGATGTTCTGTTCTGTCCAGAACCTCAACAGTAGTGGTATGAAGTCCATCCCTAGCATCAAGTGGTTGCTGACTAGTAACACGGGTCCTTCTGAAGGAATTCCTGCAAGCCCCCGGACGACTTTTCCATCTATAGTTGATAACATCACAGGATCCATGGCCACATCCATCCACCTAAGGTTGGTTTTGGATTCATGTATTAGTTTCTGTTGCTTATTCTCACCTATCTGAAACATTAGTACCTATTGGCTCCATGTAAATTTGACATCGATTTTTTTAAGGTATCTCTAGTTATTCTGGTAAATTATGATTCATAATGACCTCTTTCGGTACAATAAACACATTACCTGAGTGATTCACGTAGTGACTTAAATTCAGAAGGGCTTGGTGGCAAGAAATCTGAGATGTAATCCTTGGATGCTCCACGACGATAATAAATGGTACACTTTATTGCTGCTACTAAATCAAACTTATCATCCTGTAAGTAAATGAAATGAATAATCATGACATATTTGCCAAACTTCTACCTTGGTTAATTAGTTTTCTACATTCTTTACATTATGCTGCCATTCCTGTTCTATAATTTTGCAGTTTTAAAAGGAGACTGGAGAAATTAGAAGCTGTCATTTTTAGTTCCATTTTACCAAACAACTCACACCTTTCTGTTTTTCCTTTTTGTATTCTGAACACACAACTCCTCCATTCCACACTTCGTCTTCTATCATATCACTCATGCACACCACAAGTATTTGATGACATAATAAATATATGCTTGGCAGCTACACATTCATGTTAGAATCTTTAGAACATAAAACGAGCACGCCTCATGCTGCCACCATCACTTCATTTATCACCTATTCATTGTCTCCTTACCGAGAATAGAGGATCACCATTGCCAATAAATGAATGAGTCTGACTCTGTTTCAGCAAGTTGCTAAGTATTTGTCCCTCCGTTATGCTTGTCAGGAGCATATCCTTTCCACTGCACATGCATCATCACAATAAAAAATCATAAACAATGTGGTCACAATCCGAAAATAGATATGCTGCTTTTAATCTATTTCTGGAGAACAAAAAAAATTCAGTCAGATAACCTTGTAAGTATAAGTGTCTGAGCTTTGACATCATGAAGATGTGAATTCAAATAATTTTGCATCTCCTGAATAATCTCCAGCTTCCACAAAACTGTTTCTGGTTTTGAATTCCAAAAGTAGAAGCTAATAAAAAACTTGATTAAAGAACAGCTTCGGATTATCTGCTTCTTGTATTTGAAAACTACTAGAATTTGTTGCAACAACCACCAATATTAGTTACTTATAAGCAGGAAAACCTGGTATTGAGCTCATCCCATGAAGCAATCCAGCATTTATTTGTTTATGGATCATATACGACAAAGGTACAACACTTTGCACCAAGGATTTGCTGAAATTTGTAGCTGTCATAATACAAAAGAGAGCAATAACATGAATACATCAAGTCTGACTTAGAATTCATGGCTGTCTTGATGATTTTTAACATGGGACTCTTCACCTGGATTTGCCAGGATTAGAACAAGATCGATATCGGGATTCTGGGCAGCAACAACAAGCGCTAGAGATGCTCCAAGAGACTCTCCAACTAGATATATTGGTCTTTTTGCTGCTTTATTTTGCTCTGTCCTAACAGTACTCTGAACCAGCTTCACTAGGTCTACAACATCAAGAAATAAATGAAATGCCAGAAAAAGGGTCTAGGAGTGAGAGAGAGAGAGAGAGAGAGAGAGACCTGCCAGTGGTGTTCGGTCCGCAGCAGGAATGTGCAAGCACCATACATCGAAAATCCTTCATACATGCAAAAATAAGAGAGATAATAGGGATGAAACAGATTTGGTGAATGATGATAAATTAAGATTTGTATATATGTGGTTATATGTGGCAGGTTAGCGGTCTTGTAGATGCTACACCAAGTTGCATGTGTTGAGTATTATAGAGTACGATCTTATAGATGCTACACCAAGTGAAATACGTTGAGTATAGTCTATATCATTTATTTGGCTTACTCTCCGAGTTTTTTATGGTGCAACATAAGACCAAGTCCACTGCCATCAATCCCTGTGTCATCAAATTATCATCAAACCACAGATTCTATCATATAAATGTAACTCAATGCAGGGAGCCAATTTCTACAAAGTTGGAGGACTTACTTTGAGAGAGAGAGAGAGATACCTGGTAAGAAGAGCAGTAGAGGGGAGCCTGGCGACCTACAGCCACACTCCAAAGGCGAAGACCACCGTGGTGGGCCACGGTCATCGAATTCCATCAACACTTTCGGTGGCTCTAAGTAATCTTTTATCCTCAGATTACTATTATTCTTCAAGCTGCTTCCATGAACATGCAAAGCAACTGACGGGCTGCTACAAGCTGCTCGAGAACTCTTGAGTCTCACAACGGCCATCTCTCGGTGGAGGAGCGACCAGAAACTGGCGGCAGAAAGGCCGCTTACTACAGTTGCCGCCATGGGTGGGAGACGTGGGAGTGGCCATGAGCATGTATGTATAGAAATCAAACATCTTGCCACCCAGAAATCTCATTAAAAATTAATTCAATTTGATGATAGCTGCACGAAATTAGCTTGAACCAAGACTTGGAACACATGATTGTCGTGTCAATATATGTAGGTGCATAGCTTCTGCAAGAATACAATGATATTTGCTCTCTTCTATTTATTTATCTACTTTATTTACAATCAGATATTTTGAAAGAAATGAATAGTTCTGGAAAAGAAATAAAGAAGGCCATCTAGCTTAATTCTCATTTCGTTTATATGGTCGCAAGAATAGAGATATAGAGAAACCTGACTAAATTGCTCAAACATCATCACTGTAAACATCCATACACCGATGCAACCAAAGAAATATGAGATGAAACACCATTTTGTAACAGAGAACTTCGATTGACTCACATTGAAAGAAAGAATATATCGTAACCAATCTGTTTAATTTTATACAAAATAGTATCCCTAGACCAAAACTGCACAACCCTAAGACACTGCAAAGCCCAGCTCCAGAGGAGATCTTTCACTGCTGCAGTAATTCACAGTTTCTTAGTTGAAACATTTCACGTCCAACCCCCTCAACAAATGAATGGCCATTTCACTAACAACTCTAAAAACTCATATCAAATAAACTTCTCTCTAGATAACTGCACGCAACGTCTAGTCGGGCAGAGCATTTAAGTAGCAGGCTAGCAGCTACAAACCATCCGTAGAATGAATTTGTTTTGCAAAACATATATACCATCACTGTCATGGAATCGAGGAACGGTCCTAACAACGGGTCTTCCTAGACACTATCCTTTTCACAGAGAACCGCCATCTCAATACGCA
Organism: Perilla frutescens; assembly: GCA_026008535.1. NCBI lineage: Eukaryota > Viridiplantae > Streptophyta > Magnoliopsida > Lamiales > Lamiaceae > Perilla > Perilla frutescens. The sequence goes on along the minus strand of BRKX01000003.1, from coordinate 11,636,201 downwards.
GGCCAAAAAGTTCCAACCTTTATGAGCTTTATCAGAAGATACCGAACATGGGATAAATGCATTGGCATGTAAATCAGCCGATGGTAAAGAACAATCTGGCTCAAAATACTTCAGATGATCGTTTGTGGAGAATGCTCCGGCCATGCTATCGGTGTCGCAGATTGAAGTGTTAGCGACCTGACCAGGGAAAGCTAAAGGTTGCTCGTACCTGATTTCCATTGGGTCGACACAAGGCAAATAATAGTCGAAGCTATTGGAAGCTCCAAAGGGATATAATGACTGCATGAAATCCGGGGAAGGTTGTGAGTAGGTAGATCTGCCAATGTTCTGAGAAGTTGAATCTTGCTGGTAACTGCCCTCTGAGAGCATGTTTGTAGAAGGTTCACCACTGGATATGCACGACGAGGTAGGCACATTAAAGGATGATTCGTCTATGATGACAATTTTCTCACGATATCTGAATGCAGAGGTAACCAATTGATGAGCATCCGCCTGAAAATCAACATGGAGTGCCATTACAATGTAATCAGTACTTCCATCCTATCAAAATATTACACAACATACTTTCACTATACTTTAAATAGCAGATGCTTGCCTTTTCTTCATCGGACAATTTATCAGAGGACACATACTGGCCATCGGAGAACATCCCCACCACTTGTCCGACAACATTAAAAACAACGCCATTGTTTCCCGGAGATGTCGTGATGTTATACAAGTACAATTTTTTGTCCAGAACACATGTCCGAGCATGCTCCACCGTGACTTCCCACTTCTTAGCCGACATACCATTCCCAAGGATCTGCAGGAATTTCAGCATAATGTTACTGTTACTTGCTAAGAATTTTAGGAGAACCCTAAAAATTCCACAAAATTACACAGATACAACGAACTTATCATTTCAAGCTACCATGGAAAGAATTAAGATTGTCAAAATTATAATAGTATCTACGGATGATGAATTATGAAGCAAAGAACTGGATCACAATTTGTCTAACATGCTTCTATTAAAGTTAATTTTCTCTTAAATCAACCCCCCAAAAAATGCTCATTTTAACATGCAAACAGAACTGCTCCCTAGGATTTTATTTTATTTTTTAATGACCAGGTCTATCCATTCCGGTTTTCTCATTTCTCAATGTCACTAAGTAAATTTGCAATAACAGCAATGGCACATAAACCATCATAACCCCCCAACAAATCTCATAGAAAATAAATAATAATATTTTCAACTGAGTTGCCGATTAAGCATGTCGATAGTATGAATACAGTATAAGTTTGATAATATGTTTACATTTCGAAGCCTTGTCGGGTCTAAGGAGAGCAAAAGCAAGAAGTCCTGTACAGTCCTGATTCCTTCCTTGCTCAGGCGTTTGTGAAAAGCTCCATCTTTTCCAATTTTTTCCAGCCGCCAAACTTCATCGGTAAGGGATGGAGGATGGTGCTTCTTGTACACTTGAAAGGGGAAATACAAAAGGAAAAAAGGTCAACCAACATATGGTCACAATATTCACTCTATGCTTGTAAACTTTAACCGTCTTCTAATGCACATGCACATAGATTCCTAGTACTCTTATTTTTCCACTTTCACTAGCTATAATGAATGCACAGATGGCAACAAGAGAGAGAGAGAGATTAGATAAGTACCACAGAGGCATCAATGGCAGATAAGAGGGGGAAAAAAGTAGACAAATGGAGAGAGGGGAACAATGTCCACACAGAAGGCAGACTGTCCAAACAATTTTGATCGCTATATGTTTTACAGAATATAAAGAAGTCATATATACATTCCAGATATGGGCACATTATTTTTTTAGGAAAAAGAGATAGAAATGGCCTTCTTCTACAGAATTGAATAAAGAAACAATCAGTCCTAAAGTCTCAGTCATTTATGATAAAGCTCGACCATACATGGAATATTGCCGCTGTTAAGGAACAACAAGAACCAAGGAGATTGTCTATGATGATATCCATTGCGAGTAAATTAAATTTGACATGAAGTGTACATTGAAATATATAGTCTATAAGCTCAAAGGTTAAGCAAGAAACAAATTTAGTCTTTGCATAGAAACCACAGCCCTAGATCTTACTGAGAATATATAAAAATAATAAATTAACATATATCAGAAGTGCCTCACAAAATTTACTTTTGGGAGATCTGTAATTCAAACAAATTCATTTCACAGTCACACCATCATGGATACCGTTCATTACTGAATCATTAGCTAGTATGGGGATAACATATAAAAACAGCAAAAATTGAAGTTATTCACGCTCTTAATAGACACTACATGTTTGGATTAGATTTACCGAGGTGTAAGAGAAAACTGATAAAGAATAGGACCTAGAAAAGAACTCACATTCTCCACGATGATCCCTGACAACAAATGGATCCGATCTTGCCTCTCTTATTCTGAGGCTTCCAATATCATCAACCAATCTAGCGCCCAGTCTGAATTTACGACTTCTTGTCCAGCTTGAATTATCTGTAAATGAAACATCACCTATTGATCCTATGCCACTGCTAAGAGTCAAGATCACATCCCCAGTTAAAAGCGGCTTTTTGCCTTCCCGTTCTCTCACTACATTATTTGCGAATTCTTCAAGAGTCCAATTATCTCCCTCATCACCATCGAAATCTCCTTCAAGTACTACAATTTCTACCTTCGCAGAAGACCCAGGACCACTGGAAACAACTTGCCCAGTAAGCACATCAACTAAGGCTACTTCCATATTGGTGACACCTTCTCCCTCTATACGAGTTCCAGTGAAAACAGGAAGAGATATAGCATTTGAAAATTGTAACTGTAAGCTCCTTGAGTCAGAAGGGCGTGCATCTTTCCCACAATTCCTGGAAATTTGATCCATCCAGGATGTATGAATAATGAATTAGAAAATGGAGAGTATCCCATATTAATAATCTTAATGCGACATAGTCAGTACCACTGATTAGTAAAATTATCACTTTCGACCAAAGGTCTGATGGCATACCGTTTCACACTGACTATATATTTTCTCAATGCTGAGTCCACTTCTTCTTTGACCTGAGAGCTCGTGTCGAAACAAACTAAAAATTAGCAAACACCTTCCTTCATCAATTAGAACCTATGCTGGGAAAAGAAATGTCAGATAGCCTACAGAATTAATATAAAGTAATTGAGCACATGTAGAGTTAGTAATGGTACTAACTCATATAAGCAATGGAATCCAGAAAAAAGATTAGAGCAAGATAACATTGATTCAGAAACTAAAAAAATGAGAAGCAAGCAGATAATTATTTCCTAGAGATGTCAATATTGATGCAAAGCCAGTGGTAAACAAGACACATGACATCTCTTTTCTTTTCCTATTAGTAATGAAAACGGGAACTTCTGTAACCATAGTCCATATATGGTGGAGAAATATATGGTCCCAAATAAAAGGATTCTATCTTATAGCATGCTGCCACCAAGAATTTTTAACAAGAGTTCAGTGGTAAGGATTATTCATCCAAACCAATTTATACACTAACAAGTGGTAATAATAAAGTTGTTCAACAAATCAAGTGACCTAGTTATAGCTTATAAATTAACTAGAAATTCAAGAAGCACAATTTAATTGAAAAATATTTATGAAGCACACGTTTTAATTAAACTTACAACTCGACGAATCAGAGGCTCCAGAAGTGGGTTCATGAGATTTTTCATTCTTATGAGGCTGATCACATCCAGCGCTACACTATGAAAAAAGTACACAAAAAAAAGAATCAGCATACTCAATATTCTAGTACTTCCGAGAAGACAGACAGACCAATAAACAGATTAATCAACTCGGTCATAAGGTTTCCAACTTCTCTTCAAAATAGCAAGGGTGACAGTACAGTTTAAACACTCTGGTAGAATAAAGAGAACTCATGGATGGTGGTTGGGTTCTCAACGAAACTTTACTATGACAAGCTGACAAGCATGTGATTTGAGCTCCATGGTTCCCAAATTCCGGTGTGAATGTGCAACTCAAAGCTCATTTTACTACTCATCATCCCTAGAAGAAAATAATCCATTTCCTAAACAGAATTCAAGCCCTATTAAGAAGTATTCATCCCCTTTCACAAGTATCCCTCAATTTGATTTCAACCTAATCATTAAAAGAAGGCATCTAGATATCTCACTTAAATCTTCAGAATTCCACCCCGGAATTGATAAAATTCCACACACTAATGACTAACAAATAACCCTCAAACAGAAATCAACTGGAAACATTAAAAAAAAAAAAAACAAGGAGAAGCAGGGATCATGAGACCTACAAAACTACTTCTCCATAACATCAAAAGAAAAATCAAAGCAACAATCATGAATCAACTTTTTTTTTCTCAAAAATAATATAAAATCGTTGAACAAACTTTGTGCCTAAAATCATCAAATTTCTCTTAAGTTTATTAACTACCTTTTAAAAGAGTGAGATTTCCTCAAACGCTTCTCGTCAATAGAAGTACCCTCTTCTTGTCCTTGCCGCTTCTGAGACATCTTCAAAAATTCCTCCCACAAACCACCGCCCTCACGCTTTTAAATTGCAAAAGCTAAGAAATATAACGTACTGTATATATAAATATATATGTATATATGATATATGTATATGTGCACATATAATAATCACGGGTTCTTGAAGAAGAGAATCAGAAGAAAATTTGTTTCTTCGGGGAAACCAAAAGACCAAACATTCGGTGGTCCTACTAAAAAAATATGAATTTCTCGAAAACTAGTACATAATACAACAAAAACCAGCTACTATTAAAACAGAAATGACATATGTACGTTACTGATGAGTGAATTTTTATGTTTCTTTTTTTCTGGAATTTGAGGTGAGAGAAAACTGATAATGGGTCCAAGAATGACTGGGAACAAAATAAAGATTCGATTTTCACAGTAATCAGTGGGATTCAGGAGTATAATTGAGTGGCTTTAGAAATGGGATTATGAGTTTTCCCATGAAAGACGGGTAATTAGCGGGATGATTACGGACTTGTTGTTTAACTTCATGGAGTTTGAGAGGGATTAATGAAGGAATTTGCGAGGCAATGAGAAATGGCACTGTTGTGGTGGAGGGAAGGGGTGGGCCAGCAAAAGCGTGTGGAGCCTACTTAGTAGCATGGGAGTTGACGTATCTCCATAGTTTAGGATTAATTACACCAAACACCATCACTTCTGCAACAAATTACAAATTCCATATGAACTGTCAAAGTCGTGGAGTCGGCTTAGCCCCGAACCCATTGAGCCACCGCAAGAAATTGGATTTGGTCAGGATGGCCCAAAAAGTTCCAAGCCACTTTTTAGGATTCCTCAATTCGTCTATGCAATAAATCGGTCTGAAATGTATCGGAATTACTAAAGTTATGGTTCAATCTACACGAAAATTAGGTTAGATCGAACCGCTTTGACAATTGTAAAGGTTAGAAAACATTCGACCCACTTGAACAGACCCACGAAGAGATAGGTGAACAGCATAGACAAACATTGCTCAAGAAGAGTCAGCATCTATCCCGGGAGAATAGGGGGTCAAACCCGAAGAAGATCAAGGGTCAGTTTCTTAGAAGTCAGGGTTTAAGCAATCCAAAGTCCATGATAGTCGAGAGGGTCAAAGAACAACACAAGTGTGTAATAGGCCGCCCAGCGAAACCATCCTCCCTTAGGCCCAATCGCAAACCCCTATGCACTACGACTAGTCAACCTAAATGAGGCATTGTCATGGAGAAGAGGGTTGAATCGAATCCTTGAGATATTGGAAACATTCTTATCCCCTAGCAACGGCTTAGATTGGGGTCTCAGAGAAGGTCATCTATAGTACGCTTAAGTTTGAACCCTTATAAAATAAGGTAGACAAGTAACCAAGGGTAGAGGGAAAGCATTATTCACTCTACATTCTCTACCCTACACACCTATGTTCACCCTAGCAACTACTCAAAATACCCGAGTTTCGTTCCTTTGAATCTCTAGACGTCAAATTCAGTTAGAAATGTCGTTCATTTGGTTTTGATTTGCAGTTTTAAATCGTTGTTTCTCCTTTATTTACCGCTTTTCAATTATTAATATTTATTATGTCACTAGTTTGACCTTCAAAGTTCATTCAATTGTCAACCCTTTTGACAATCTATCGGCTTTCATGGTATATATGGTTGTGTTGCTTTTACAGATCTTAGCTGCTCAAATCTTGTTTCGAATTTGATTGCGGATTTAGCATCCACAACAATTAGAGATTTGCCCAACATATTTATTAATTTTACACATTTATATCATGTCGAAATATGTGTCCATGCACATGGAGACGAAAATCGACCATGTACATCATAGATCGCCGGACAAAAAAAAATGGCATGATTAATTTGCACCAAAATAAAAGGGTAGATATGCTAAATTTGCGAATTAAATTTAAAAATAGTATCAAATTTACAATTTGGTGAAAATGTTGTGATTTTTTTTACAATTAACTCTACTATTTATCATGTGTTTATACAAATAAGTACATAAAATTATATGTAGTATTTTCTAATACGATATATTATAAAGTATATATAATAATTTGATATATTGAATTCATCGTAGTATTTATAAAACTATGACTAAACAAGATCTAATGACCCCAAAAATGACTTTGCTCCGATCCAGCCATAGATTTCATTATTATGTTTAGTTTGTTTGGGCTAAAACAATGTCATTTTCATGAAAACGTTTATTTTATAGGGTATTGAGAAAAACAACAATTTGAAACGTGAATCCCCAATAGCCATCTCCCCTTCAAACTGTTGAGGAATCAACGATGGAGTTTGCTTCTCTTTCATCATCCACAGTCCACACTCATCATGATTCCTAATATTTTTGTTGTTATTGCTATTTTTCTTCATGAATATTTTCAATTTCGTGACCAAAAAAATTGATACGGTTGATTCTCTTGGTCTAAAGAGCCTGAATTAAAGTGCCTTGTTAGTTAATAGTATTAAAGATATCCCCTTGCCCAAGCCAACGGATCCTCACGATCACGCCGAATCGGAAGTTAACCATAATTAGCGATTTATATGTGTATTGTTATATTCTTAGATTTACCCTAGAGCCTTCTATGTACATGTATAAATACCTTATGCTTGTTAATAATAGACTGTAACTTCCTCTCATATAATTTAGGTTCTCTATAAATAGTTTCACAAAGGAGCTATTCAAGTAGGTGTTGTCTCTTTCTAGGTTTCATATAGGTAGTGTTGTTAGAAAATCTCTAACAATCTCAATAGCTCCGTTACATTAAATGACACATACACATTGAAACCAAATAAACATGATCATAAATTGAGAATCGAGATTTCAACAATTATGAACTTGAATCTCGTCAATATTGATTATGTTTAACTATCATTTTGGCACACGAAAAAATAAATGAAAATATAAGAACAAAATGTCCTTTATTTGTACTGCAGCAAGCCTGCTGGCTGCTGTGGTCCGTTCCCTTACATCACTTGCCAATTGGATGATTGGTACTAGTAATTGGAAAATTCTTAAAATTAATAATTCCAATAATTTTCAAATCTGACTTTTAAAAATCAATCAAATCCTATGTAAAATTTATTTCTTATAGCTCATAATATTGTTATCTGCCTCCGGCCGGGGACGGGCGTATGTTTGACATAGTCATATGATCATAGTCTATTTAAAAATATGTGTGTATATAGTATTGGGGGGAAATATCAATAATTTAGTGGGAAAATATTATAAATATTATTATTTATATATATGCCAAATAATTAGAAGTAAATAAAATATGGCATAGTCTTATAAATATAAGATAAAGGGCAAGTCTCCTGTACATAAGATGTACATCAAATGGTCAACGCGTTGACTGGATTAACACGTGTTGACCCGATCAATGTTTTGACTAAAAAATCCGTCAAAATTAGTATCATTCATAATACTGAAAACTATCATTTCAAAGGCCCAAAAGTATCATTTGTATCAATAAAAAGCATTGGCCAGAAAAAAAAAATAAAGAAAAAAACTGTTAAAATCAGTATCAATCGAAACACTAAAAAGTATCATTCAAAATTTTAAAAAGTATCAGTTTTATCCCTAAAAAGTATCACCCGTTTTTACGATTTTTTTTGTCAACACTTTGATCGAGTCAACGCACGTTGACCGTCTGATGTATATCTTATGTACATGAGTACTAGTATTACATCCCGTGCGATGCACGGTGAGAGATATATGAATACTTTTAAATAATTAGTTTACAAATAAAATAATTAAGTTATGATTGAATAGTCAACAGAAACAATCATAAAATGCATACATAATATATAATGTATATTCAAGTTTGATCACTATTTTTTTGGCACACAACTCATATTCATTAACTAATTTTCATTTATTGCGCCCAATTAAACATATAACATAATTGGCCGGTCCTCCCCAAATCCATTACAAACAAAATTGGAATCATTCATGATTTAGGCTTAATAAGACCAATTAAGATGAAAAAGATGTCCGTAAAACACATTTACGAAAATTATTGTAATATATACATCTTCATCACCCCTCCAGAATAGAATTTCATCGAGGAAGAGTTGTCATGACTTGAACACCACTTCCTCAATTTGATTAATGTTTCGTCATCATCTTTTTTATTTGTACAAAACACCTCAAACTCCATCTTTAGCATCATATTATTTTATGTCTTCTTACACACAGGTATGAATATATTAAATTGTATTATTATACAACATTAGTTTATATGCAGTGTGAAACTAAACATTAATCATTTTTTTATGTATGATAAGCAAAATATACATATAATTTCTAATAACTAAAGCAGATTAAAGAATTTGAAATGCATTGTATAAATAATTTATTGGATAAAATAAGGTAGCATATAAATATTTAAATATGTACTCTTGTAAATTTGAAGCTCATTATTATGTAAATCTGTTAACTAAAAAAAAAATCATTTTCAACATGATTTAGCATAATTTGATTGTTCAACAATCAAAATTCTAAAAATTAGGCTCGAGGTCTCACATATAAGTGAAACTCAATTATGGTTTAAGAGTCATAAACTATTTCACGATACAATATTAATATATGATTTTTTTTCTATTATGAATCATTGTTATACGATAAAACACGAAAGCCAAACAAAATAATATGAATTACTTTATGTTAAATAAAATAGGGTAAATGTGCAAATACACTCCTAATATTTACTTTGGGGGCAGATTCAAACTTAACATATTTTTGGATCAATTCAGTCCAAAAAAATATTTTTATGGAGCAAATACACCCAAATATTTACCTAGAGGAGAAAATTCCGCTTAACCTTCTTTTTGAACCAATTAAGCCCACATAAATTATTTTCATGGAGAAAATATAAACCATCGATGAATATTATGAAATAAATCAATTATATTTTTAGGTAATAAAAAACCAAAATAATCTCAACCTTTTTTTATAAATATTATTCATCAATAATAATATTTTATGATAATTAAAAATGTTTTTATTTATCATAAAAATTAGCCAAAAATGATTATTTTTCATTCTTGAACATTTCAAATTATTTGCAGGTACATATAATAATAATTTAGACATATATAGAAGGTCTATAAATTCTTCTTATATTTGTTTTAATCGTTATATATACTGTTATACTCAAAATTAATTTCACTAAAAAAAATATCATAATATTTTTACGTGTGATTAAACATCTATATTATAATAAAGTAAATACACATTAAATTTTGAATATTATAAAATATTATATTATTTGATAATGTATAAAATTACTCTTCTATTAGATAAATAATTGAAAATTGATTATATATTATCATTGATTTTATTTAGCTAAATATATACCAACAAAAATGTTGGGTATTTTTACTCCATAAAAATATTTTCTATGAACTTAATTGGTCCAAAAAGAAGGTTGGGGGATTGATGCTCTAGGTAAACATTTGGGGGGTAATTGCTCCATAAAAATATTTTTTCGGACTTAATTGGTAAAAAATATTAAGGTAAAATCTGCTCACAAGGTAAACGTTGGGATATATTTGCACATTTACCCTATAAAATAATGAAAATAAGATGAGTAGTTCACAAAAAAAAAACGTAATTAAAAATGAGAGATTTAATTTATTCCCTCAAAAAAATGAAAATGAGAGATTTTGGATATAATGATTTCTGACCGATCTGCTGTTAGAGTTGCCCTATTATTATTTTTATATCTCAATGTTCTACTTGACTTAATACCTTCTTGACTGATTTTCAATCGGCTTGTGAATACTTGAGTTTTGAATCGACTGAGTTAATTGTTGAGTAAATGTCCAGTTGAATAATTTTCAGTTGGTTGAGTGAACACTTGACTTAATGTCTTCTTGACTGATTTTCAATCAACTAAATCATTTGTTGGCTAAATGTCTTATTAACTAATTGTCAATCGGCTTGTGACACTTGACTTAATGTAATCTTAAGTGATTCAAGCGGTTTCATTTTCACATATTAAGAAACTATATATGATGACTAACATTAAATATCACCCGAGCAATCCACAATGATAGATGTATAACTAATTGTAAACTCGACTGGTTGTTTGCACAATTAGAAAAGGGACTGTGTTTTCAATCGACTGAGTCTATTGTTGACTAAATATCTTGTTGAATAATTTTCAGTTGGCTGAGTCAACACTTGACTTGACTGATGTAACGCCCCGATCCCGAAAGACCGTGGAAATGGACGCTACGGGGGTTGGAATTAAGAAGCGGGAAAGAGAAGGGGTAACCTGAATAATAAAATCTCAACAGAAGACTCAGAATAGTCAAACATGCTGTATAATAATATATACATATTCATAACACCAAGATCAGAGTTCTTAATGTTTACCAAAAGGATATTACAAGCGCGGGGACTTCATTATCAACAGAATAATTAACAAAAAGAGACAATGGGAAAATAAGTAACTAACAAAAGCCCATCTCTCAGCATCGTCACCTCCACGCGCCAGCCTACTGACCTGAAAAATATTTGAAAATATTTGGGCTGAGTACTAGTGCACTCAGTGGGCAAGTTTTTACAATTCGAGTTATGCAAATCATTTTATTAAAGTAATCTATCTGTGTTCATGCAGGTAGTGAAGCTTAGGAGGTTTCAAAATTTAAAGCAACCTAAGTTCACCAAAACATTTTATCGTGAAGCGCTTAAGAGGGTAACCAGTCACTGCCCGCAACCCGTACTACATCACCACGCGTAAAGTTGAGTATGGCCAAGTATACCCAATGAGTATAACCCATAAGTGTTTCATTTTTGTCTCACCGATAAGGAGTAGGGCAGGACAAATAAAGCATGCATACTGTAGCTACTCATATTGACACAGCGCTGGTATATGAGACTCCGACAACATACAGTAGCATGTAAATATTTAACACAGATAGTCACATATGCAATTTTAACAAAGCAGAGCTTAATAACTCGAAAGATACAAGTTGCAAATATATAGTAGCCCACCTGGATAGAAGATAGACTTTCAAATCCTGGGTTGGTCTAGCACAGGTTCTGCTACTTCTTCTGAGCCTACAATAATAAGTCTTGGCTTAGCTTTGCTAAAGGACCTTATCAAACTCAATCCCTAAGCTTCCTTATAATTAAAGTTTCTAATATTGTATTTTGTTTAGTAGTCCCCTGATTTTATACTCAACTTGACTCTTTAGAATATATTATTCACTGCAATAAACCTTAGAGTAAAATATGAGAATATGGAAAATATGTGGTCAGTCACTTATCCGTACAATTATTTTACTGATTTATGATAGATGTAGATATATTTATGCAAATCCATTAGAAATTTATTGAATAGAGAGTGAAGCGATAATTAAGTTACTTGATCATGAATATTATATGAATTAAGTGATATAAATAATCATCATAACCTGAACTACTAACTTTGAAACCAATAACCTAAGTTTCTTTACATTACATCTTTACGTAAATAACTTCAAATCCAATTCCTAACTAGCTTAGATATACATTCGCAAAATTCAAGATTTATACACTAACCTTGGATTAGCACAAACCTTTCCCAATTGCCGTGAGTTTACTATTCTTGTATAGTATATTTCACTTGGTTAATTAAAGGATGGATAATACCCAAACCTCTCATTTTTAAATATATATCTATATATATATATATATCTAATAACATACAAATTCATTAATCTTATTATTGGAATACACATGTATGCTTAAAATTCCATCCTCCTAGCTCAGTACTTGTAAAGACACATCTATATCACCTTTGGCATACATGAAATGAGAGCTTTGATGGATCACAATATCAAATCTACCTGCAGTGCAAATATAATTTATAATCCATGTCTATTTTTAAATAAGTTAGACATCAATTAATTTTATTTCAATATAATTTAAAACTCATAATAAAAATTTACCTATGACCACCCTCCGTATATACTATCAATTGTATTTCACCTATAATAAATTTTAAAAACAATTAATCATAAGTTAAATACCAAAAAAAACTAAAGGTATAACATCGATTTTTTTTTTTACTTTAACATCTTAATTTGGATAACTAGAACCATTTGCTAACCAATTAGAGTTACTGATTCTAAGAATAATTTACAACTAATATAAGATTGTATATTGTGATATAAATTTCATACCTCTTAAGTTTCAAGCTCCACCTTGCTTCTCTCTTTTTATTTTCGTCCAAAACACCATATTATAAAGCTATTTAGATGGTGTGTAGTAACATAAATATAGCTGCCAAGTTCTTATTTATTGTACACTAAGCTATCTTTCACATTTGATTAGTGGCACCACCCAAGACTGCCACGTCTACTTATTTAATTTAATATGATATTTTTTTCTTTTCAATTTCTAATATAGTTGTCCTAATCTAGTTGATCTGCAAATAAAATATAATATTATTATCAATTATAATAATATTTATTTTAGATAAGCTTTATTTAAAATAATATCTATTTAGACAAATTAACATTTAAGGCCGAGGTACAATTATATCCAAATATTCATCTTTCAATGCTTGATGTGATATCGATTTTAAATTACAATGGGGTCTCATTATAAAAAAAAAATACAATAATTTTTCGAGTATCGCTAACCATCCAACGACACACTTTACCTAAAAATAAGATCTACAGGGGTCTATTTTTTTTTTTCCCTAGCCCACTCTTAAATTAAGGTAGCAAAGTCTATTTCTTAAAGACCAAAAAGTTATAGATATTACACTTGTTCTAACCATTAGATTTATGTTCCTAATTAAATTTAGGAAATAAAATTTTGGGGTATTACACTCCTCCCCCCTTAAAAGAATTTCGTCCCGAAATTCACATACCTCCAAATATCTCAGGATATTGTTGTCTCATTTTACTTTCTAGTTCCCACGTTGCTTCAGTTCGATCGTGATGATTCCATTGCACAAGCACCAATGGAATTTGCTTGTTTCTTAGCACTTGAATTTTTCTATCAAGAATTTCGTGGGGTTTCTCTTCGTACGTCATATCAGAACGTAAAACCAACTCACTTTCTTTGATAACGTGTTCTGGGTCAAACACATATTTCCTGAGCATTGAAACGTGATACACATCATGAACTTGTGACAGGTCTGGCGGTAGAGCTAATCGGTAAGCTACCTCACCAATTCTTTCTAATATCTCGAATGGCCCAATAAATCTTGGTCTCAGTTTGCCTTGTTTTCCAAATCTCACAACACCCCGTGTTGGAGATACTTTTAAGAAAACCTTTTCACCAACTTGGAACTCTAGATTTGTCCTGCGCTTGTCTGCATAAACCTTCTGTCTGTCTTGTGCTTCTTTCATTCTTGCTCGAATTTGGTCGATCATCTTGATAGTGGTTTGCACGATTTCTGGACCCAAAATTTTTCTTTCTCCAACTTCGTCCCAGTATAGAGGCGATCTGCATTTGCGACCATATAAGGCTTCATATGGTGCCATTTTTATAGTTGATTGGTAGCTGTTGTTATAGGCGAACTCTACCAAGGGTAAAACATCTTCTCAGCTTGTGTTTCCGTCCAACACAACTCCTCGTAGCATGTCCTCTAGAATTTGTATCGTCCTCTCTGATTGACCATCTATTTGAGGATGAAAAGCAGTGCTAAAGTTCAACTTCGTTCCCATTGCTTCTTGAAGACTCTTCCAAAACCTTGATGTGAAGCGAGTATCACGATCTGACGTGATAGAAACTGGAATTCCATGTAGTCGAACAATCTCCTTCACATAAATTTGCGCTAATTTGCTTAATTCCGTTGTTGTTTTGATTGGCACGAAATGTGCTGATTTGGTCAATCGATGTACGATGACCCAGATTGATGAGTTTCATTTCGCTGATCGCGGTAAGCCTACTACAAAATCCATCGTTATATGCTCCCATTTCCACTCTGGAATTTCCAATGGCTGCAATAACCCCGAAGGTCGTTGATGTACCGCTTTCACTTGCTGGCATGTTAAACATCTCTCCACAAATGTGGCTATCTCTCTTTTCATATTATTCCACCAGAAATATTGCTTCAGGTCCTTATATAGCTTTGTGCTGCCTGGATGTGCCATGTAGGGAGTATTATGAGCTTCTCTCATAATTTCTTGCTTCAATGTGTCATCACCGGGAACGCATAATTGATCACGGAACATTAAAGCTCCGTCGTTATCTTCCCTAAATTCTTTCGGTTCACCCGCTTTGACTATTTGTCTTATCTTTTCCAATCGTTCATCTTTTTGCTGAGCTTCTACGATTCTTGATCGTAGTTCTGGTTTGGCTACCACTGCGGTTATCACACTTGTTGTAGAGCTTGGTGCAAACACCAACTCTAATTCCATCTTTTCTATTTCTCTCACAAGTTCCTCCTTATTTGTGAGTAGATATCCCATCACTCCTTGTTTCTTTCTGCTCAATGCATCAGCTACTACATTTACTTTCCCGGGATGGTAGTGTATCGTGCAATCATAATCTTTCACTAACTCTAACCATCTTCTCTGCCTCATATTAAGCTCTTTCTGTTCGAAGATATACTTCAAACTTTTATGGTCAGTGTAAATCTCGCATTTCACCCCATAAAGATAATGTCTCCAAATCTTGAGTGCATGTATGACAGCGGCAAGCTCTAAATCGTGGGTTGGGTAATTCAGTTCATGAGGTCTTAATTGTCGTGAAGCATACGCTACTACTTTCCCATTTTGCATCAGCACGCATCCTAATCCCAATTTAGACGCGTCAGTGTATATCACGAATCCTTCTACTCCTTCTGGCAAAGTTAAGACTGGTGCAGTTGTTAATCTTGTCTTTAGTTCCTGAAAACTCTGTTCACACGCATCAGTCCACTCAAACTTGACCTTCTTCCTCAAAAGTTGTGTCATTGGCCTTGCTATCTTTGAAAAATCTTTAATGAACTTCCGGTAATATCCTGCTAAACCAAGGAAACTTCTTATCTCATGAATGTTGGTCGGTGATTTCCATTTCTTCACTGCCTCAACCTTTGCAGGATCTACCTTGATCCCCTCTGCTGACACAATGTGCCCAAGAAACATTACTTCATTTAGCCAAAATTCACACTTGCTGAATTTGGCGTATAACTTTTCTCTCCTTAGTGTTTCTAACACTAGTCTCAAATGTTTCTCGTGTTCTTCTTCATTTCTTGAGTAGATCAGTATGTCGTCAATAAAGACCAACACAAACTTATCCAAATATTCATGGAAAACCCGATTCATTAAATCCATAAAGACTGCAGGTGCATTTGTTAACCCAAAAGGCAACACTAGAAATTCATAGTGGCCATATCTTGTTCGGAATGCAGTCTTGGGTATGTCATCTTTTCTTACTTTAACTTGATGATACCCAGATCGTAGATCAATCTTGGAAAAGATTTTTGCACCTGATAATTGATCGAAGAGATCATCTATCCTCGGAAGTGGATACTTATTCTTCACTGTCAACTTGTTTAACTTCCGATAGTCAATGCACATTCTCATAGTACCATCCTTCTTTTTGACGAATGGAATCGGTGCTCCCCAAGGCGATACACTAGGTCTTATAAAACCTAATTCCAATAATCCCTCCAGTTGCACCTTTAACTCTTGTAACTCATTCGGTGCTAACCGATATGGGGCTTTGGATACCGGTGCTGCTCCCGGTTCTAGGTCTATGGTGAACTCTACTTGTCTGTCTGGCGGCAACCCTGGCAAATCGTTTGGAAATACATCTTCATATTCCCGTACCACTGGTACCTGACCCACTATTAAACCTTCTTCTTTCTTGCTTACAAGGTTTACTAGAAACGCCTGACAGTCTTCTTTTTGTAACAACTTTACAGTCTTTAATGCTGAAATGATAGGGATTATATTTCCCATTTTTGCTCCATAAAACTTCACTTTTCCTTGCCTAGCTTCTGAAATATTATCTCTCTTTCGTGGCAACGTATTGTTGCACTCTCCTTCATTAACCAATCCATCCCAAATATAATGTCAAAGTCCCGCATCTCAAGAGCATAAAGATCAGTTGTGACATTCTTTTCACCTACTACCAATTCTAAGTTCTTACAAACACAATCGGCTAAAAGTGTTTGTCCTGAGGGAATGCTTACTGCTAAGGCTTCTTCTGCTAATTCTAGCTCTAGATTGAGACGTTTACATACATCTCTAGATATGAAAGAATGTGAAGCTCCAGTATCAAATAAAGCAAGCACAGGTATGTCGCACAAACTAATCATACCTGCTAAATTCCCAGAGTTCCCAGCTGCCTCTTGCTGGTTGAGAGCATACGCTCTGGCTTGTTGTGGTGCACGAGGACCTTGATTTTGATTTGGCTGAGGTCTGGGATTACTTCTATTGTTGTTGTTATTCCCTCGACCTCCTCCACCTTGTGGTCTCATATTTCTCATGCTCTGTCTGAATTGTGGCCTCTGCTGCTGTTCTTGTGCTCCAGAATTCTGTTGGCATTTATTAGCATAATGACCCTGTCGACCACATCGATAGCATTGGACACATGGTCCAAAGTGATATCTGTTACAAGTTGCACACAACGGTGAATTCCCTTGATAGCCCTGATATTTTGGTACAACATTCACTTGCCCTGCAGGCCTTGGTCCAAAGTTCCTTCCTCCTTGATAGTTATGCTGAAAATTCTTCCCTTGATAACCTCGTTGTGGTCCATCCCACTTCCGTTTTCCCTTCTGATCCCCAGCTACTGGGTGAGATGGTGAAGCCTTTGATGTTCCTTGCATTGCCTCAATACTAAGTGCCCAACTCAGTATTTGACCATAGTTTGCTTCATCCTTTCCGATCAATGCAGTGCCTATCTCTGGTTTCAAACCCATGCGAAATTTTTCAATTCTCTTTGCTTCTGTGTCTACGGTCTGTGGTGCGTATCGAGATAACCTATTAAACTGCAAATCATATTCTGCGACTGATTTGCTCCCCTGTTTGAGATTCCAGAATTCATTAGCCTTCTGATGTTGATAATGAGCCGGTATGTATTTTTGATATAAGATCATCTTAAAGTTCTCCCATGTGAACACTTCCCAATCTGCATCAGATATTGTCCTTCGAACTAACTCCCACCAGAAATCTGCATCATCCACCAGTTGATACAGGGCACAAGCCACCATTTCTTTATCACTACAATGCAAAAACCCAAATATCTTTTCAAGTGCTCGAACCCAACATTCGGCTGTGAGTGGATCCCCTTCTCCATTGAAAGTTGGGGGGTTATGGCGTCTGAACTCCATTTCAATTTGTGGTCCCTGACCCTGCGGAATATTCGGTACTTCCGGTACCGCCAAGTTCACATTTCTTGGTCTTCCTCTTGGCATTCTGCAACTAGTCAAATCTCCAATCGATCAACACTTGCGTAAAGATTCGAAAAGAAAATAAAAATAATAACCACTCATCTCGTAAAGAAAATGAAATATATATATGCAAAGCCTTCCAAAAATATATACACGATATATATATAAACCCAAAAGATATCCTGAAACATAACTTTTATATAAAAGAGTGGAGTACCACACATATATCATCTATACATCAAAAATATAATATACCGTCTAGTCCACTAAGTCAAAAGGAGGCTAACTACCGAATGCCTCATATCGGAACGGTCTTATAACAACGACAACGTTTCCGACTAACAAAAGCTACTGAGCTAATGATACAACAAAATGTCAGCGTCAGCATATACTAAACTACTCAAACTACTACAACTAAACATATATCTATGGAGACGATGGAATATACCAATGCCCCGGACGCCCCTCCGCATCGAAATCACGTCGAAAGTGGAGCGTCATAGATCCATCAGTTACTTCCATAAGCTCCTCATCGGGATTCTCCTCCGGGTCCTCTTCTGGGTCCTCCTCTGCGATGGGCTCTAACTGGGTCCCAGATGGACCAGCCTCATCATCATGCGATGCTACCGTGATAAGTGGCGACTGTGGTGCAGGTGGTGCTGAACGATCCATCTCGATCGTCCTCTCCGCTGGTAAGACCGATGTAAATGGTACTCTAAACATATCCATATCCTCCTCCACTATGGGTAATTGTGGAGCCACACATCGTCTATCTACCCAAGTCCGTAGCACATACGTAAAGAATCTGGAGAAATATACTTTCTCTGCAAAAGTAGGCGGAGATCTCTCTGAGAAAATATCAGCAACTCTTGCAGCCCATGGTCTCCAGGCTTGAGGTAGTCCAATAATATATCTCGTCGTAGCCTCTACCTCTGTAATACCACCGATACCCGAGACGGTCATCCATAAAGTCACAAAACGTGCAGTGAACTCTGGCACATCCTCCCCTGGTCTACTGATACATGCACGGAACCTCTCTATCCGCTCATCCATCGTAACACGAGTACGACACCTCTTTCGAGGTCTCACCTGCCATCCCGCCATCTAATTAGCACAACTTCTCAATCAGTCTACGCTCAAACATTTTCACAGATTCTTACAAGTTCAGCCTAAGTTCAACAACTATAGGCTAAGTTCATCTTAAGTTCTCAAACTCCAAGTCAAAATACTCATCTAGAGTACAAACCTCAAATACAAATCAACTATCAATGTGTGCAATCAACATATGTCAATCATTCATAAGTATGCTCACAGGCATATTTCATTCTCAAAACCAGTAAGTAATCAATATAAGACTCAATCTTTCAAAGCATTCCCGCCAACATGGCAAATCACAATCTTTCATTTCCAAACACACTTAACATTTCACCAATTAATGTAAACTTTTAAAATCCAAAAACAGCATAAAACATGCGTACCTTTTGGCTGTTGCGTGAGTGACGAGCTGAGGGCTTATATAATATCACACGGAAATTTAACGAAAAAGAAAAATAAAATAAGTTGACCCCACAGGTTTGCAGAGTTGCAAAACCTGCTCTGATACCACTCTGTAGCGCCCCGATCCCGAAAGACCGTGGAAATGGACGCTACGGGGGTTGGAATTAAGAAGCGGGAAAGAGAAGGGGTAACCTGAATAATAAAATCTCAACAGAAGACTCAGAATAGTCAAACATGCTGTATAATAATATATACATATTCATAACACCAAGATCAGAGTTCTTAATGTTTACCAAAAGGATATTACAAGCGTGGGGACTTCATTATCAACAGAATAATTAACAAAAAGAGACAATGGGAAAATAAGTAACTAACAAAAGCCCATCTCTCAGCATCGTCACCTCCACGCGCCAGCCTACTGACCTGAAAAATATTTGAAAATATTTGGGCTGAGTACTAGTGCACTCAGTGGGCAAGTTTTTACAATTCGAGTTATGCAAATCATTTTATTAAAGTAATCTATCTGTGTTCATGCAGGTAGTGAAGCTTAGGAGGTTTCAAAATTTAAAGCAACCTAAGTTCACCAAAACATTTTATCGTGAAGCGCTTAAGAGGGTAACCAGTCACTGCCCGCAACCCGTACTACATCACCACGCGTAAAGTTGAGTATGGCCAAGTATACCCAATGAGTATAACCCATAAGTGTTTCATTTTTGTCTCACCGATAAGGAGTAGGGCAGGACAAATAAAGCATGCATACTGTAGCTACTCATATTGACACAGCGCTGGTATATGAGAC
Source organism: Perilla frutescens (assembly GCA_026008535.1). NCBI lineage: Eukaryota > Viridiplantae > Streptophyta > Magnoliopsida > Lamiales > Lamiaceae > Perilla > Perilla frutescens. Next base: position 11,616,070 of record BRKX01000003.1, on the reverse strand, counting down.
TCCGACAACATACAGTAGCATGTAAATATTTAACACAGATAGTCACATATGCAATTTTAACAAAGCAGAGCTTAATAACTCGAAAGATACAAGTTGCAAATATATAGTAGCCCACCTGGATAGAAGATAGACTTTCAAATCCTGGGTTGGTCTAGCACAGGTTCTGCTACTTCTTCTGAGCCTACAATAATAAGTCTTGGCTTAGCTTTGCTAAAGGACCTTATCAAACTCAATCCCTAAGCTTCCTTATAATTAAAGTTTCTAATATTGTATTTTGTTTAGTAGTCCCCTGATTTTATACTCAACTTGACTCTTTAGAATATATTATTCACTGCAATAAACCTTAGAGTAAAATATGAGAATATGGAAAATATGTGGTCAGTCACTTATCCGTACAATTATTTTACTGATTTATGATAGATGTAGATATATTTATGCAAATCCATTAGAAATTTATTGAATAGAGAGTGAAGCGATAATTAAGTTACTTGATCATGAATATTATATGAATTAAGTGATATAAATAATCATCATAACCTGAACTACTAACTTTGAAACCAATAACCTAAGTTTCTTTACATTACATCTTTACGTAAATAACTTCAAATCCAATTCCTAACTAGCTTAGATATACATTCGCAAAATTCAAGATTTATACACTAACCTTGGATTAGCACAAACCTTTCCCAATTGCCGTGAGTTTACTATTCTTGTATAGTATATTTCACTTGGTTAATTAAAGGATGGATAATACCCAAACCTCTCATTTTTAAATATATATCTATATATATATATATATATCTAATAACATACAAATTCATTAATCTTATTATTGGAATACACATGTATGCTTAAAATTCCATCCTCCTAGCTCAGTACTTGTAAAGACACATCTATATCACCTTTGGCATACATGAAATGAGAGCTTTGATGGATCACAATATCAAATCTACCTGCAGTGCAAATATAATTTATAATCCATGTCTATTTTTAAATAAGTTAGACATCAATTAATTTTATTTCAATATAATTTAAAACTCATAATAAAAATTTACCTATGACCACCCTCCGTATATACTATCAATTGTATTTCACCTATAATAAATTTTAAAAACAATTAATCATAAGTTAAATACCAAAAAAAACTAAAGGTATAACATCGATTTTTTTTTTTACTTTAACATCTTAATTTGGATAACTAGAACCATTTGCTAACCAATTAGAGTTACTGATTCTAAGAATAATTTACAACTAATATAAGATTGTATATTGTGTTATAAATTTCATACCTCTTAAGTTTCAAGCTCCACCTTGCTTCTCTCTTTTGATTTTCGTCCAAAACACCATATTATAAAGCTATTTAGATGGTGTGTAGTAACATAAATATAGCTGCCAAGTTCTTATTTATTGTACACTAAGCTATCTTTCACATTTGATTAGTGGCACCACCCAAGACTGCCACGTCTACTTATTTAATTTAATATGATATTTTTTTCTTTTCAATTTCTAATATAGTTGTCCTAATCTAGTTGATTTGCAAATAAAATATAATATTATTATCAATTATAATAATATTTATTTTAGATAAGCTTTATTTAAAATAATATCTATTTAGACAAATTAACATTTAAGGCCGAGGTACAATTATATCCAAATATTCATCTTTCAATGCTTGATGTGATATCGATTTTAAATTACAATGGGGTCTCATTATAAAAAAAAAATATAATAATTTTTCGAGTATCGCTAACCATCCAACAACACACTTTACCTAAAAATAAGATCTACAGGGGTCTATTTTTTTTTTTCCTAGCCCACTCTTAAATTAAGGTAGCAAAGTCTATTTCTTAAAGACCAAAAAGTTATAGATATTACACTTGTTCTAACCATTAGATTTATGTTCCTAATTAAATTTAGGAAATAAAATTTTGGGGTATTACAACTGATAACCTATAACTATAACATATGTATGATTCTGATATAAATTAATATAAATTTAACAATTTAAAATTGGAACCAATATATATTCGATTTATGTAATTAAATATTAAGTGCATAGCTTATTCGTTATATTTGTGATGCTTGAGGATATGTTGATTAGTCGTCCTATCAACATAATTATTTTGAATATATATATACAATAAACTCTCTCAATTTGCAAAGTTAGATATCATCTCAATCGACGGACCCTATCAAAATGACCACACAACGTAATTAGTGTTACATATAAATATAACACAATTTCAAATAATATTTTAATGTTATTTTCATTTCGCGATGGAGGATATTTGAACGTTTTTTAAAATTTATTTGAAGGATATATATATAATGCACATTTATATATATATATATAAATATAATTAATCAAATTATAAAATATTTAATTATTTACACATCAATTTTGAAAAAAAGGTATATTAAAATATTATGTGCGGATTTAAGGATTAACATATCTTAAATTATATAGAAATATTACCATTTGAATAAATAATTGATTATTCAATGATTGGTTAAAAATTCATAATTAGACGACTTTTATTTGCAATGAATTACTTGGTCAATTAAATATTAAAGGTCTACACATTAATATAATTTAATATGGGAATGATTTAATATTTAATATGAAAATTTATATTTGGAATTGCGATTGATGAAAATAATTTGCATCAAATTGTTGTATGCACTGTATTCCCAATTGTAATTGCCCGGAAAAAAAATTAATAGGCAAAACACATCCATAAGTCCTTATACTTTTAGTTTTCATTTTGATAAGTTCCTTCTACTTTTATATTTTATCTTAATAGGTCCTCGTAATTCTATATTTAAATAATTCAATCCTTATTTAATGGAACTAACAAAGTTGTGTTAACTTTTCCGTTAAATATCAAATTAAACATCAATAATAAAATCAAAGAAAATAAATTAAACAACCTACAAGATAAACCAAAGGAAAAAAATTATAATCCACCGTCATGTTCATCAAATTCATGGGTTTAAGTATACTTTATATTATATATTAATATCAATTAGTGATTTAATTCGTTAGTTAGTTCCCCACGAATTTCAAGTGTTTAATTTGTCTATATTTTGCCTATAAAAATTACTAAACATGAATTTGAAGAACACGACAACAATTTACAATTTTTTTCCATTGGATTTCTCGTTTAGTTTTTTTTTCCCTTTAATTTTATTATTGAAGTTTGATTTGCTATATATTTTTACTAATTGAGCTATAAGTTAAATAATGAAAAAGGAAACAATTCCATTTGTTTCGTTAAATAAAGATTGAATACAATATATATATATATATAGCATTTAAATTAGCATAATTTGTGTTAAATTAAAAGATGTAAAATTCAAGATTCAAGAAACAAAAATGAATTGAATATATTGATGTAATGAGTGGTTGTAGACTATCAGATATACGCTAATGATGAATGAAACTTATAAAATTCCATTGAAGTATTCCATATTGTACAACAATGTTTTATAATAAAATTATGAAATAAATAAAATAAAAAATTCAAACAAACAAATGAGAATTAGTACAATGAAATAAACAAAATTCTACCACAATCGGCTAAAAAATAAATAAAATTTAAAGCCTTCCAACATAGAATCCTGTGAAAGACAACATTTTCTTCTTCAATTTTCACTCCTTTTGCAGGTTTTCTAAATTTTCTTTTCACCGTTTTAATATATACAGTCTGTCATAATAAAATGAAAAAATAAAGCAATGTATTCATTGATTCTGGTGGTTGATGAGAATTGAGGCAAGACAAACCTATTGAGATTTTTCTCCATCTTCACGGTGTTGCAAAAAAGAGAATAGATAATGTTTGAATGCTACTAAGCAATTGTATGTGAAAGACAACATTTTCTTCTTCAATTTTCACTCATTTTGCAGGTTTTCTAAATTTTCTTTTCACCGTTTTAATATATACAGTCTGTCATAATAAAATGAAAAAATAAAGCCATATTCATTGATTCTGGTGGTTGATGAGAATTGAGGCAAGACAAACCTATTGAGATTTTTCTCCATTTTCACGGTGTTGCAAAAAAGAGAATAGATAATGTTTGAATGCTACTAAGCAATTGTCTAAGACAAGGTGTGGTGAATGCAAGAATTGATAAGATGTAATTATTTATAGATGAGAATGGGGTGGTAATTTTGGATAATTCTAGATTTACATGGTGTAGTTATTGAAAAATATAAATTGATTGAGTTATATTAGTAACATTTTGATTAATGGATTTAATATATTAGTAAATGTGAGTTGATTGGTGAATTAAATATTGATTTAAAGTGTGCATGTTATTATTTCATAATGAATCGATTTTTCTTTTACCTAATTTACCTTCATTACCATTAAAACGATTAATGGTTAGAATATATATTCAATCACATCATGATTTATTTATGGGAATCATTTACATTTACATTGATTTTGATGATAATGTTTTTTATTAATTAATATAAATATTCTGAATTAATTATTATATATTTCTACTTCTGGAAACACATTTAGGCGGGAAAACTGTGATTACTATTTATGGCATAACTATTCGCTTTTATATATTATAAGATAAGATAAGATAAGATTTGCGTAAGATAAATGTGATGGACTTAATTAATTACTTTTTAGTTTTTACTAACAAATTAGAAAACTCGTTAATTTAGTTTAAGAAATATATATAAAGTTGGGGAATTGGAAGAAAGAAAGAAAGAAACATATATAAAAGCTTATTTTTTTACTTAAAAAAAGATATACATATATGACAATTTTCAATTAAAAAAAGAAAAATATATAAAAAATGAAGAAAATGAAAGGAAGAAAGATATTATATATATACATTTTTTAATTACTTAAAAAAAGATGTATAAAACAATTTAAAATAAAAAAGAAAGATATATTAAAATTTCAGAAGACCAGTCAAGATATCATATTTTATCATAACTATTTTAATACTTTCCCCAAAATTTGTCACAATGCCGTTTCCGGGTTTTTGTTAATGTGAAAAAAAAAAAAAAATCATGGGTGCATGTGCTTTGTTAATAATAATAATAATAATAATAGATGGTATTCCGTGCAGCATGTCTTATTTAAGACTATTTAAGACTATTGTGTGGGCGTCACGCGCTGGTCAATTTATTATTTTTTATTTTTTTTCTGGCGATTTTTCAGTTTTTTTTCTGATTTTTTTTTTTTAATTATTTCTTTGTTCCTTTTGTTTTGTTGCCCCAAAAATATATACCCTAAAATAACATTAGTGAACCCTAAAATTAAAATAAATTGATTTAATTTGTTTGAAATGAGTATAATTTATATCCTAAAATAGAATTGATAAACCCTAAAAAACACAAAATAAACCCCCTAAAAACACCCCCAAAAAACCCTAAAAAACACAAAATAAACCCCCAAAAACACACCCCCCAAAAAACTCTAAAAAACACAAAATATACCCTAAAAAAACTTAGTCAAATGGCAGGTTTGACCGCGTTGACCGGGTCAAAAGGCGGGTTTGAGCGCATTGACCGGATCAAAGCGCGGATTTGACCTCGTTGATCGGGTCAAAGCGCAGGTTGACCCGACCCCTCTTAAATAGCACTATATAAAACTTATACATGGAAGTTTTTGCCTAATAATAATAATAATAATAATAATAATAATAATAATAATAATAATAATAATTGCATGTCACCGAAAATTTATCGAGAGATTAGAATTGCTATATATATATATATATATATATATAGGATCATGTGAGAACTAGACATTCATGTGAGAATTGAGAACCGATCTCAGCCACAGATTCCTCTAATTTGGACGGTCAAGATCTGTCCCAAAATTAAAAAAATCGCAGTGGCATTATTGTAATATCAGCGATTTTTTAATGAACCAAGGGCATTTTTGTAATTTATTAATTCTGTTATATTTGGAAAGAATGTATTTCGGTCTGCAATTCCTTTTCCATTCGAAATCTCTTTCCTTGTATATATCAAATTCCTTTGCACTTATATAATCGAAATTTCAGTCGATTCTCTTCAAATTTTATTTACCTGAATCGGTGTTCACGTGATTTTTTACTGGAGTTTGTGTTATTCACTGTTATTTGACGAAGATGCCGGGTAAAAAAAAATTCTGTAATTTTGCTGTGATTTTTTATACATTTGTTTGACATGGTTTACGAAGCTTATTTTGAATTTTTGACGATCAACATGTGTTTTTAGGGCTGTGTATTGTGTGTTTTGGTTTTCTGTATATATGTAGAGTTATTAGCATCACAATACGAATTATGAGCACTGTGAATTTAGTTTTTATCATTGTAAAAATGATTGAGTATCATAATAGTATCTTGTTAATAGAGTATTTGTACGATGAATGCAGAATTTAGAATAATAAATGAGTATTATAAATAATATTTTCTTAACATGTAGTTTAGCACTACTGTGAACTATTTTAGCATTGTTGTAACGTATTTTAGCACTAATGTGAACTATATTAGCACTGCTTTTAGGTTGACAAAGCTTACTAAGCTGTTATTTTGAAATCTTGACGATGAGCATGTGTTTTTAATGCTGCATATTGTGTGTTTTCATTTTCTGTATATCTGTATATTTATTAGCATCACAATTGAATTATTAGCCATGCAAAAAGTAAATTTTGGTCAGACAGTTGCTATACGAAATGAAGTCATACTGTTTATTAACATATTATTATTTGTATGCTGTTATGAGAACAATATGTAAATATAATTGTCATGTGTTCATTTTTTTATTTCTGTATTGTTCTTTAGCACTGATGTGAACTATTTTAGCACTTGTGTAACCTAGTTTAGCACTACTGTGTTGTTAAGGCTGTATATTGTGTGTTTTGATTTTCGGTATATCTGTAGATTTATTAGCATGACAATATGAATTATTAGCCATGCATAAAGCAAATTTTGGTCAGACAATTACTATATGAAGTCAAGTCATACTGTTTATTAAAATTTTATTATTTGTATGTTGTTATGAGAACAATCTGTAAATATAATTGTCATGTGTGTTCATTTAATATTTTTATCTTGCAGTTTAAATCATGTATAGAGGAATATACATATTATGCTAAAGAAATCATTTTCTTTCCCATGTGGATAAATGAGAATTTATCCAAATAATCAGTTTAAATTATATCCTTGACTTAACATGTACTTTAGCACTACTGTGAATATTTTAGCATTACTGTGAACTCTTTTAGCACTGTTGTAAGCTTGTTTAGCAGCACTGTGAATTTTTATATCATGATCTTAGAATATGTTATAAATGTGCAGATTGTGCAGATTGTGCTTCTTCCAATTTGGAGATTTCACATGTGTTTTCTGAATTTTACACACCTGAATGTGAACCATCTTTGAAGCCTGCCTTGGACAAGACCTTCCCTACTTTAGATGATGGTATAACACTTTACAAGGTGTATGCATCATCGTGTGGATTTGATACTCGTCTGTCTACTACAAAGAGATCTAAAGATGGTACTATAATTTGGAAGTATGTTCTGTGTAGCTGTGAGGGACTTAAGAACACATCTGTTGATTTTGGTGAATCTTCAAAGAAAAAGAGACGTCGTGTGTCGAAGAGGAATTGCTGTATGGCTAGGATTGGTTTGAAGTATATGGGTTGTGATGGGTACAGTGTTGGATTATTTGAAGAAAGACATACACATTCTCTTGTTATGGATACACCTAGAGAGTTTATGAATCTGAATAGGAATATAGATCCTTCACATCAAATGTTTATTTTAAACTGTGCAAGGGTGAACATTGGACATGTGACAACATTTAGATTATTTAAAGAAGTTGTTGGTGGATATTCAAATATAGGCTGTACAACAGTTGATTTCAAAAACTTCAGTCGAGATCTCAAGGCGTATGTTGTGGGTGTAGATGCGCAAATGATGTTGGATAAAATGTCCAAAAGGCATGAACTCTGCTCTGCTTTCACATTTGATTATGAAGTTAACGAGGATGATCAGTTGACGTGTATGTTTTGGGCTGATCCTATATAAAGAAGGAACTTTTCTCTATTCGGGGATGTTGTGTCGTTTGATGCAACATATAGGACTAACAGATTAGTGTGCTATATTGTTTAGACTTGCTGTTCTATTAGTTTTAGCATTCTGGTGGTTTAGCACTGGTATTTTTCTATTTAGCACTTGCACTTCCTTTTTCAGCACTTGTAGTGTATATTTTAACACTTGCATTTCCTTTTTTAGCACAGTTACCTAATGTTTGAATATTTGTTAGGTGATAGTGTTATCATCTATAATCTTTTATATACAATGATAAAGACATGATAATAACAGAGGTTTGTGAATTTTTATATTGTTGCAAGTATTCAATGATTTTTGCACCCTTCACCAAGAAGGACAATCACGGGAAGCTTGTGACCTTTGGTGCTGCTTTAATGTCAGGTGAAGATGCTGAATCTTATTCATGGGTTCTTCAGAAATTCAAGGACTGTATGGGTGGTTCTCCTAGCCTAATAATCACTGATCAGGATCTTGGATTGAAGGTTGTTGTAAGACAGGTACTTCCCAATACCAGACATCGATTGTGTATGTGGCATATTATGTTTAAAGTTTCAGATAAGTTGTCTGCGCATATCAGAAAGAACGAGACATTCAGAAAGATGTTAAATAGTATTGTGTGGTCTAATTTTATAAACATCACAGATTTTGAGTTGATATTGAAAGAAATTATGGTTGAATTTGGATTGGCAGACGATAGTTGGTTCAAGTCATTGTATGATATTCGTGAAGATTGAGTGCCTGCATATTTTAGGGATTTACTGATGAGTGGGTTGTGCAGGACTACCTCAATTTCAGAGAGTGTGAATAGTTTTTATTCGAAGTTTCTTATATCAAAGTCAAACCTTGTTGAGTTTCTGATGAACTTTGATAGCGCACTTGATACTCAGAGACATGCACATGCCTACTTAGACAACGTTGATGAGTCGTCAATTCCTCAGTTGAAGACCCCATTCACATTTGAGAAACATGTTGCCACTGTTTATACTAGGAATAAGTTCTATGAGGTTCAGAAGGAGATTGAAGATGTATGTTATGTCTGTCGTGTTTGTAATATTTCAAAAAATGATTCAGTTGCGATGCTAGAAGTGAAAGATGGTTTTGGTGCTACAAATAAGGTTGTTCACAACAAGGTTGAGGATTCCACTACATGCAGCTGTTTGAAATTTGTGAGGGATGGGATCCTCTGCTGCCACATATTCACTCTATTCAAAGATTTGAAATTGGAGTCGATACCTCCTAAATACGTTGTGTCTCGTTGGATGAAGTCTTCACTCATTAATGAAGCAGGTGCATTGTTGGGTGATCGGTTTTTTTGTTGGATGAGAACAAAATTGTTACGAACCAATTAATTTCTGAGTTTTATGCATGTCTTTCTGTTGCCGAAGGTGACACTGCAAAGATTTCTCTGTTGTTGCAAAGTTTACGTGAGTTAAGGGAGCAGTTTTCATCTGGTGATATTAAAGACGATACTATGTCAAAGAAGAGTAGATTATTTTCTGATTTTTATGGATTGTGTGCACCTAGTGAAGTTGAGGTGCATCCACCTGAGCTTGTGAAGACAAAAGGCAGTGCAAGTAGTATAAAATCAAAAGAAGAGGCGAGAGTTGAACGCGCAAAGAAACCTTTAAGGACCTGCTAAAAGTGTGGGAAGAAAGCCAATCATGATTCTAGGAATTGTGGGAAGAAGTAGATACATTTTATTTTATTTTTTGTACTTTTTTTATACTGATTTTTTATTAATGATAGCAATATTCTTTCTTGTAATGCTAAATAGGTATGGATGGTGTTTCATTTTTTGAATTGCTAATAAAGGTTTTAATATTTCTAGCAGGTATGTAACATCAGTGCTAAACAAGGAAACGTAAGTGCTAAAATTGAAACTTTCAGTGCTAAAGTAGAATTTAAAATCTAGGATTCAAATACTAGTGCTAAAAATTTAATGTCAAGTGCTAAAAAAGGATTTGTAAGTGCTAAAAGTTTTAATGCTATTTAAATTTCAGATTCCACAATATTAGGTTGTACCACAACATTTTCCTTTATTTTCCTTACAAGTCATTGTGCCGTATATTTTATAGAGTTTAGATCCATCATTTCAACTTTTGAATATATATGTCCGGAGAAATGTGACATATACATTAATACAAGGAAACTTTCAGTGTTAAACAAGGAAACGTAAGTGCTAAAGTATGAACCATTAGTGCTAAAGTAGAATTTCAAATCTATAATTCAAATACTAGCGCTAAAAAAGGAATGACAAGTGCTAAAAAAGGATTTGTAAGTGCTAAAATAGCTGAAACTCAGAATTTGAAATGATTATGCAACTAGTGCTAAAAAAGAAAATGCAAGTGCTAAAACCTCAATTACCAGTACTTATACTAAAATATTGACAAGAATAAGAAATTGTGTCAGTTACTACAAAATATTCATCCACTTATACTATATAATATCAAAACACAAATATTGTATCATTAATACAGAAATATTCATCCACTTATAACTATATACTATCAAAACACAAAATATTCATCCACTTATACTATATACTATCAAAACACAAATATTGTATCCACTTATGCAACAAGTCAGTTCATTGTTTTCATTTTTGTAGGGTCTACCACAATTTCTCCCTGGGTAGATGATTGTTTGTAGAATAGATTTGCAGCTTTCACATGTTCATCCTTCAGTATGTTACTGTCTGTAGTTATGATTGCAGCACAGTATTTTGCTCTAAAAAATTTCATCTGTCTTTCATTTCATTTCATTTCTTCAGACCAGTGCTCCATGTTTTCACACCACCACCTCTGTACGTCTCCATGTGCCTCATGACGAAGACGCCACAATCATACTTGTTCTTTGTATCTCTCCATGGCATCTTCATCCTGGTAGTTCGATGTTTTTCTTTCAATGCATTTGATTTCGTTTCAAGCCCAGATCTTGCAAAGAACTCAGCAAAGAAGTTTACCTGCATATGTTTTTAAAAATTAATTTTTTTAATTGCTATAGATAGTGAGAAAAAATAATTGGTGACAAATTCATATATCACCAGGGTTTCTGGAATGTCGTCGTACTTTATCTTAATTCCATCCTTCTCACTATCCTTTGCACTTGAATTGTTAATAATCTCAACATTGAAGTTACCCACATCAATGGAGATAATGAAGAAGTGGCTTGAATAGCAGATAGGAAAGAAAAACTGCACACAAAGTTAGTTAACATGGGTTGTCAATATGAGATGACAGTGCTAAAACACCAAACTATAGTGCTAAAAGCAAGAAAATGTGCAGATAAATCACAGATTGACAAAAGTGTTAGGTTTACAAAAAAGAAACAAAAAATGAAACTGCTAAATCAATAACAATGCTAAAAAACATAATCTGAATGCTAAATTATGAGATGACAGTGCTAAAACACCAAACTATAGTGCTAAAATCTGAGTAAATGTGAAGATAATTTCATCCTTTGTCACTATCTTTTGTGTTATAATTGTTGCATGTTTAACAAACTTAGTATTTGCATTAATAATGTAAATTTGTAAAGGGGTGTAAACAATGTGAAGATGAGTAAAAATAATTTGCATACCAGATCAATATTGCTCAAATATACCCATGGGTAGCATTCGATCTCAAATTTTATTTTATCAATGAAAGAATCACATATTTTGGAAGTATCCTAGACAGATGGTGCATCAACTACAGTGAAGCTCTACAAGAAGAACAATTTTTAATTATATTTAGTGCACTTTAAGAACTTTATATGGAGTTCTTCTCAAGTATACACTTACGCAATGCTGTGTGGTGGAGAAAAATCTTAGTTTAGAGGACGGGTCTCGCATTCTTTCATTATGATTCAGTACGGTGCTCCAAACATCCAGAATAGGTGAACTGATGTATTCATTTGCAGCCATCGTCCTCATATCAATCCGTGCAAGGTTGACTCGTTTGTCATCATACAAGACTTGTTCGCTGATAATTCAATTCAATATAAATAAAAAGGCAGTCATGTACCAGTATACAATATGATTTTTTATGAAGTATTTTTTCATAGCATAAGTCACATACATGCTTTCTGAATCATTCTGCATAACCCAGAAGAATATCTCTTGTTGCTGCCTGTCAAGTACTTCATTTGTATCAACAAATCTTATTCTGTATGGTGACATCAGCTTCTCCGTTGGCTTCTTCTGCTCTTTGGTTCTTGTCTCCATCCGGGTAGCTAGAGCATATATTATGTGTTTTGAAAAAATAACATTTAATAATTTTTACTTATTTTTCTTGTAAAGTGTGATAAATATGTTGAATGTTACTTCAATAGCTATATCACACCTCAGCGCTATCCGAAACATTTGTTGGATTTGATGCCCCATCACCCTCATCGGGCTTTGATTTCTTTGAACTGAGATGCTGCATCTCCACCTGCAATTATTTTTTTATGTGTATTAGAAACATAAATATAAGTCATGACAGTGTTAAAACAATCCATGAGAATGCTAAAACAATCCATGAGAATGCTAAAATAATCCAGGAAAATGCTAAAATTAGTCATGAGAGTGCTAAAATAAAATATGAGAGTGCTAAAATAAAACATGAGAGTACTAAACTAAATAATGAGAGTGCTAAAATAATGAGAATATTTTTTTCATACCTGGTTCATTGCATCCTCCAGGATTTCAGCATCAAATGTTTCAGTTTGAGCTTGTTCCTTATCCAACACATTCCCTTGAGAAATTTCCTATGTAACCTTCAGTACCCCAGCCCATGCATCACTTAGACCAAGACTGAATGTTGGACCTTCATCAGCATATATCTTCTCAAGCTCTGCACGCTTTGCCAGAGCCCTCTCAATCTCCTCAATTGTTGCTATCCTTGTTGGATCACTCCAGAACTATTCATCGTCCGGTGTTGCTTATGGCTGGGTCTGAGTCTGTGATGCCTGCAACATCAGACTCGGCTGTTTCTTGATCAAGAGTTGCTGCGCTGTTTCATATGACTTCTTGAAGAAGATGTTGTACATCATATATTGTGGCATTCTCTCTATTGTTTTCATCAATGTGGACATTGCCTCTGCCATTCGCTTGGAGTCATCAATCAGCTTTTGAGCATATTCCTGTATAGGATCATTAGCTGTTGGTAGGGTAGGATTGTCGGATTGTGCACTGAGATTGGTCTCAAGATAAGCATCCACAGCATGTGGAGCTTCACCTTTCTCAGGACCAGCCTCCAAACGAATGATGTTGTGCTCAGCCTTTTTTCCAAAATCTTCTTCTACATATGGACCATAAATGTGGCCTCCTCCAAAATCACCTGATTTTAATTCTAACTGCTGTCTTTTGAGCAGAAGCTTGTGTGTCCAGTCTTTGAATGCTGGAATTTATCATTCAACTCTTCTGTTATAGGACACTACTCTGTCCATATAAAACATCTGTGGGGTGGAAAATGTAATGCACGTTAGCATGAGCATGCAAATCGAAAGTTTATTTTAATAATATACGCTAATTGCTAAACTAACCATTAAGAACGGGATTGGTCCATTGTAGCCTTTATCTCTCTTTTTTCTCCATAGTGCCTTCTGCACCAGACACCTGATAGTGTACTCACACCAATTGTACTCACATATTCTGTCAACATCATCGAAGATGTGTACCAGCTGTGGATGTACATATCCATTTCTCGTGGATTCAATAAGACTATTTGTAAGCAGAACCATAAAATGTACCTTGAAGCATTTTCCACCGACTTTATCTTCCTTCATTTTGTCTGAAACATCAATGGGACGGATTCTATGTTCATTTCTGGCAAATTTCTCTTGCCATTGTTTTGTCAGATTGCTGCTTTGACATCTATGTTTCTTGTCTACAAGCATAGTACCACTTGGAAACCCCATGATCAATGATACATCATTTTCATCCATGTGCAACCGTCGATCACTCTAGAGGATCAACTCACAGCTTTGAGGATCAAAGTTGCTAACCAACCAATGGCTCAGTACTTAAGGCACTTCCTTTATACTCAATTGCAGAATGCTCCTAAAGCCAAGTGATTCAACAGCACTCTTCTGCTCAGCTGTGAATTTTTTTATTGCATCATATAGGATGTGTGGTGTTGTTCTACTTTTAAGGGTTGGAAGATCTCCCTGTTTGGATTTTGCTGCTGGACTTTTTGATTCAGAACCACTTGTGGCTTCAGCATCTGACTCTGGTGTAGCATTTATCCTTTCAAGTAATGTTAATGCTAATGTTCTTGACCGAGATTTGAGAGCATTGACATCATGTTTATTCTTTGATCTCATCTCCTTAGTTATTGATATATTAATATCCTCTGTGGATCTTCTATTTTTGTTGGTACCTATATATGTATAGTTTTGTTAATACTATTGTTTTGTGTATATATTTGCAAACTGCTGATGTTAAAATATAGAACTCATTGATGTTAATTGTGTAGAAAACTAGTGCTAAAATGAAAAATTAAGATCTATATTAACATTGGAAGGAGAACATGTTACAATTCGTTTAATTAATATTATATTATCATTATAACTAAAACAGAGCATGGAAGCATTTTATTATCATCATTATAAAGATAAGAAGTCTTATGCTAAGAGTAGATCTCCTTGATGCTATTTCCTAATATGTCAGTAACACTATCATTAATTCATTCTCTAATATAGTGATGCTACATGTGAACACAGAAATCATTTACGATATTAATGTTTATATCATTAAAAGGAAATCATGACATGGAACATAGTTTGCACAATGCATATGCATTTCAAATATTTGAGTTCGTATACATGTGATTATTTTCAGTAAACGATAACAATTTTCATATATTTAGATTTTGTAAATGTTTATTTCGTGATATATGAAATTTTATCAGGGTTTCGTGATTATGTAGACTTTCTGCAATTTTTTTTTTTGTTAGAATAAAAATGAAACACACATTACTTTATTTTTATGATGATGGAAGAAGAATGTATTGCATACCTTGTTCGCTCTCCATCTCTTCAGTTTTTCTCTTCTTTGTTGAAGAGTCGCTTCGGCTCTGATTGTTTTTCTTCATTCTTTTGTAAATTTTTTCACCAGTTTTTAACTTCTCAATGCCTTGTGATTTTTCCATATTGATGTTTGTGTTTGATGTTTTTGAATTCAATCGCTCGTAAAACCCTATTCGTTTATGTATTTGTTTGAAGTTTTGGAATGAAAAGTGTTTGCGTGTGTGTGTGTGTTTTGCAGAAGTTGAATAGATAGCGGGTTTTTACCTTTTTTATCGGAGTGGATTTTATTATTATTGTTTTCTTTTTTTTATTATTAGTGTTTATTTTTTCTTATTTGGAAAAAAATATTTGTATTTTCTATAGGTTATACTTTAGCATTGATATTTCATATTTCAGCACTGGTAGGTTTTATTTTAGCACTAGTAGTTTGTTGTTTAGCACTAGTAGATTCTATTTTAGCTGCATGTGTGGAAGTTTTAATACTTTGTTTATTTGGAAAAAAAATTATGTATTTTCTTCAAATATATAGTGTCGATAAATAAATAAAAAATTTACAGTTATATATTAAAATTTTAAATTGTGTAATTGGGATTTATGTTAGCATTATTTGTCTAAACATTAGAATGATTTTTTATATTTTAGGATTGATATTTTAGCACTGTTAGTTTGTATTTTAGCACTGGTGGGTTCTACTTTAGTAGTGTGTGTGGATTTTTTAGCAGATGCGGTTTTGATTTGTATGAGAATTGAGAAAAGTCAATTTGGACTTTAATGTGTACAACCAAGATATAGAATGAAAGGTATAGTTTTAATTTTAGCATGTTACTCACAATTTTAGCATATAAAGCTCTGAAACTTTGACTATGCTATCATGATTTACAATTATATATTAAAATTTTTAATTTTGTAATTGTGATTGATGCTAGCATTATTTGTCTCAGCATTATAATGATTGTTTATATTTTAGGATTGATATTTGCTTGTTTAGCACTGTTAGTTTATTTTTTAGCACTGGTGTGTTCTACTTTAGCAGTGTGTGTAGAAGTTTTAGCATCCGCTAGTTTTTATTTTAGCACTGTTACTCTCACAATTTTAGC
This sequence comes from Perilla frutescens, assembly GCA_026008535.1. Lineage (NCBI taxonomy): Eukaryota > Viridiplantae > Streptophyta > Magnoliopsida > Lamiales > Lamiaceae > Perilla > Perilla frutescens. The sequence continues at coordinate 11,599,911 of BRKX01000003.1, read as the reverse complement.
ATACAAAACTCTGAAACTTTTGACATAAAATTTCAAATAATTATACTAATCTATAAACATTGCCATAATACAAAAATAGGAAATTTAAAAGTTGTCCAAGCAGTTATAGAATTTGTTACATATATTTGAGTTGTTCATTCATTATCATCTTCTAGGTAAAGGTTTTCAATACTGATTGGGTTGTCTTTTGAAGATGCTTTGAAGTAGAGTCTTACTTCTCTGATGTTCCTCTGCCTGTGGATGTTACATTCTGCAGTAAGAATGGCAGCGCAATACTTGATCCTTAAGTATCTCAGCTGCATCTGATTTTTAGCTCTTATTCCACTCTTCCAATTCTTCACAGCACCTCCCATATATGTCTCCATATGATGCATTACAAAGACCCCACAATTATTGTTGTTTGTTGAAGTTCTCCATGGCATTTGAAGACGGTTCATGCTCTTGATATTTTCAGTAACTTCTTTTGTTAGTTTTTGAAGGCCAGTTGTCTTAGTTTTTTGAAGGCCAGTTGTCTTTTGTTAGTTCATTTTTATTTTTTGAATTTAATGTGTCTTTGTTAATTTTGCTTCACTAGTGAAAAAATCAATAAATACATATTTTTTCTTACGAGTCTTGCAGGGACGTGCTGATATTTGAATAGTGGGTCGTCCTGCTCTCCTTCCATGGCATTAGAATTGTCAATGATCTTAGCCACCATTCTTCTTGTATCAATGACAATAATGTAGAAGTGTTCTGATTGCAATATCGGGAAGAAAAACTGTAAAAAAAAATTGTGTACATTTTAGTTACTATCATGATGACTTTTTACAATTTTAATAATGAATACGTACCATGTCCGTCTTATCTACTTCCACATGTGGATATGTGTTCAGTTCATGGAGTATGTTGTCAACAAATAGCTTTGATACCTTCTGGTCATTCCATTCTTTTGAAGGCGCAACAACCGTGTAGTTCTATAAAGACAAATGAAGAATTTTGAACATGAATGTGCAGTGTTGTTTAAAACAGAATAAAGTGAGTTAATTAGAAAATAGTAACTATGAAATTCTTCACTTACAGAAACGTTGGTTGTTAGGAAAAATCTTTCCTGAACATGGTTCAATATGCTACTACATACATCAATAACAGCAAAACTGATATATGTGTTTTTGTTCAAACTCAGCATCTCATCTCTCCTCAGCTCTCCCCACTCATCAGAATACAAAACAATCTCCCTTATATTGAATAAAATTCTTTTTTTAGTGTAAAGTGTAGTCTGACAGAAGAAAATGGCACTGATAACTTTTATTTATATTAATAATAATGTATTATAAAAGTACATTTCATCATCACTTTTGTTTTCCATCGCCCAGTAGTGCAGCTCACACTCAGAAGTTGTCAGTGTCTCTCTTGCGTCCACAAGGTTTGTAAAATGTTCAGGTTGCTTCAATGTTGCCCTGGACCTTGTGGAGACTGTGCTTGTTTGGATCACTGCCTTCTGTATATTTTTAGATGTTAATTAGAAAGTAAAAACCTGTTAACAATATAAGTTATCATATTGGTATTATTATGTAGTAAACACCTTTTTCTTGCTGACTCTTGGTGTTTCAGCTGGCTCTGTGGGCATATCACTGTCTGTCTCTTCTCTGTGTCTTTTGATTGCCTAATTTAGCAATCATTTTACAGTATTGTAAATTTTGTTCTCAAGATTATTAGTAAACTTGATGACAATGCTAAACAATGAATGAAGAATGCTAAATTATATTATTAGTGAATGCTTACTAGATTGTTTGAACTGCATCTCTCTGTCTCAGGGATCTCAACAGCTAAACCCTTCCCTTTGTCTTACTGCTGTCTCTCTTCTGCCAATTCTTCTCTTTGATTCTAATATATTTTTTGTCCAAATCAGATAAGTAAATAGTCATTTATAAAAATAGAATTCAGTGATGATTCTAAACAAAGAAATTAGCAACATAAAAATATATTAGTGATTGTATGTGACCTTATGAGTTGACCCGACATCTTGCTCATTCACAGTCGGAATCTGTTCTTGTTCGACTTCTCTCTCTCTCTCTCACTTCTTCGACCTCACAACCTCTCTCTCTGTTTTCCTGTATGAACTCAGCCCTTGTGTACGCTGGCCAAGGATAGCCACCTCCGAAATCTCCAGCAGCGAGCTCTGTTGCCTGCCTGTCAGCAAGCAATGTATCGTTCCACCCATTCAAGGCTGGGATATACCTTGGCACCTCCCGGAAGTACACCTCAACTCTATCCACATACATTATCTGTTTGAAATTGACAAATTTTTTGAGTAATGTATGTAGATAATGATTGCAGTGTTTATACAAACACTATAAGAAAAAATAAATAATTAATAGCACTTACCAACAAAAACATAATGGGACCTGTGAATGGCATGGTTTTGTTGCTCTTCTACTTTATAGTGTGGTTCACCAATGATCTCAAGACATACTCACACCAGTCATATTGACTAAAGTTGTCAATCTCGTCCAGGTAGTCCATCAAGTTTTTGTGAATATGTCCATCTTCATAGTTCTCAATCATGCAAGTAATCACCAAAATCATGAAATTTGTCTTGAACCATTCCCCTGCTGTTGTATCCGAGAGTATGCTACTGAGTAACTCATCCTTCGGCATGACCTGGCATATGTGGCCTCTAACACTCTTTTGTATCTTTTGTGCTCCTCTGGGAAAATCAAAGATCACAGACACATCAGAGACTTCAATCCTCAATCTTCTCCCGTGTTGCAATTGAAGTTCTCTTGATACTGGGTCGAAGTTTTCAAGCAGTCAGTAGTTCATCCTCTTTGGGAAATGATATATATCCAAGTAAAGAATGCTGCCAAATCCCAGTTGTCTCACTGCTTTCCGTTGTGCTTTGTTCATTTGCATTACAGCCTCTGATAGAGTTGGTGGCGATGTTATTGCTTCTAATAATGGATATCTGTTATATTTATCTTGAATAGTCGAAGCAGTTTTTGCTCTTTTCTGTGTGCTAGTTTCACCTTCTTCAGTCCTTTTAGCACCTGTAATTTTTTTATATAATACAGTTAAGTAGACAAAAATAACAATGCTAAAGAACAGAATCTGAATGCTAAAATATGACATGACAGTGCTAAAACTCTAAACTAGAGTGCTAAAACTAAGAAAATGTGCAGTTGAATCATAGATGGACAAAAGTTTTATATTTACAAAAAAGAAACAAAATATGAAACTCCTAAATCAATTACAATGCTAAAGAACATGATCTGAATGCTAAAATATAAGATGGCAGTGCTAAAATTCTAAACTAGAGTGCTAAAATCAAGAAAATGTGCAGTTGAATCACAGATGGACAAAAGTTTTATGTTTACAAAAAAGAAACAAAAATATGAAACTCCTAAATCAATTACAATGCTAAAGGACATGATCTCAATGCTAAAATATGATATGACAGTGCTAAAATTCTAAACTAGAGTGCTAAAACCAGAAAATGTGCAGTTGAATCACAGATGGACAAGAGTTTTATGTTTACAAAAAAGAAACAAAATATGAGACTCCTAAATCAATTACAATGCTAAAGAACATGATCTGAATGCTAAAATATGAGATGACAGTTCTAAAATTCTAAACTAGAGTGCTAAAACCAAGAAATGTGCAGTTGAATCATAGATGGACAAGAGTTTTATGTTTACAAAAAAGAAACAAAATATGAGACTCCTAAATCAATTAGAATGCTAAAAAAAGATAATCTTAATGCTAAAATTAAACAACATGTAACACTATTTTGTTGAAGGGGGGGTTTTGAAATGCTGATGGCATTTTTTTTTCATGATAATGCTGAAACAAGCGCCATGCTAAAATAAATCACGAGAGTGCTAAAATATGAAACTCCTAAATCAATAAAAATGATAAAAAAAACATAATATGAATGCTAAAATATGAATGACACTGCTAAAACTATATTCATAGTGTTGTTGACAATGCCGATTACATTTTTTTGTTGTAAATGCTAAAAAATTGTAATGCTAAAAATGGGTCATGCTAGTGCTAAAATTAGACACGACAGTGCTAAAATTGGGAATGAGATTGCTAAAACCCTAAATTGAAAAATATACGCGTAAATCACATATATGTTGCAAACATTGTTAGGTTTAGCATATTTATATGAGTTTTCCGTCATTAATAGAACTAAATGAAACGGATAAATTATCATGAAATAAAAAGAACACATTTTTTGTAAAGGTTATGTTTTGTATGTCTCTGGAGGAAGTATTGTTATACTAAAAAAACACGAAAGAAATTACTAATTCATCATAATATAGTGTGAAATGTATTTTTATAAACTCAAAGTAATATCCAACAGAATTTGAAAAAATAAAACAGAACGATATATTACCTTGAGGATTCATGATTTTTGATCGGAAATTTAATGTTCTTCGTGCTTTTGCGATGATTTGAACGGTTTAATTCGACGATTTTGCTGGTTTTTTTATATTTCTTTGTCTGGTTTCGCGTGAGGAACTCGAGCAGTTATGGTGGGAATAAAGCTTTTTGTCTACAAAACGTTTGAAATTGCATATAGTGTCAAATTTTCAATTTTACCCTCGATAAGTTTCAGGGGCAGCAAACTTCATAAATATTACAATAATGCCACCGTTTTTTTTTTACTTTTGGAACAGATCTTGGCCGTCCAAATCAGAGCAATCTGTGGCTGAGATTGGTTCTCAGTTCCCACATGGGGTATGGTTCCTTCTGGAACCCAATCCTATATATATTTAAAAATAATACTAAATTTGCAATTTGATAAAAGATTGTGATTTAGTTAAATGCAATCAAGCCATGAATAATGGTTGTTTTTAAAATTAATACAGATGATAATGCAACTATGATATATTTTATGAGAATCTCTTAACAATTTATAATTTATGAGTTTTATGATTGTTCTAAATTTTAGTCGAAATAAAATCTATTTGACTAGAAACGGGGAAATAGGGGCCTCCTCTTGGATGGGGTTCTTTTTTTAAAAAAAAAAAAACAAAAGCATATAACATATTTTTATTGAAAAAGTAAGTTTTGCATAAATCACGCCAGTTTATAAGTTTCAAATTTTCTGTGCTTAACAAAAAAGTTGAAACACGACTTATTCATTTGATAAATATTGAAGTTCAAATAGTTCTTCATAAGAAAATAGTATTGAAATTTAATCACTCCTTCATTTTATTTTTTCAAAGTGCATGTAATTTTAATGTCACATTTAACATACAATCAACAAACAATATGTCTGTGGAACTCAATTTCTATTAATTCTGGCGGGCTAGTTTTTGTGTTGTTTTTTCTTCTTCTTTTCTAATTTGGGGCTTTCTATAATTTCACTAAAATACAAACGCATATTTATATTTTATATATCCTTATTTACATTGTTGACTAATTTTGTCCTCAAAGAATATTATATCAAAATAAATTCAAATTATTGTATAAAAATAAAATGTATTTTTTCGTAAATAAAATAAGATGCACTTAGTCCATTAATGATCAGACTTCATCGATATTAATTTGATATAAAAAAAAAGTAGTTACGTACCCAAATGTAACATATATTGTTTATTATTAATTTATTATTAAGTTCCCACGGTTTTCTGTCTCTGTTTTTTTTTTAGATTTACATATTTTTATATAGAACATTTGCATTTAATGTCATAAAGTAATTAAGCATGTACCTGTATTTAAATTTATTATATTTGATCGTAAAATATAATATATTTAAACACAAACTATAGAATATTTGAATCAACGGAAGGGTAGAAACGTGTGTGCCGTTGTATGGGAAGCCAAAAAGAAAATGAAAAACTACGTACAGAGTAGTAATTAACTTAATTTGACACAAATTTGAGAATTATTTGAAACTTTTAATTATTCTCAATAAAAAAAAAAGGCTTTTAATTATCCTCAATAAAAAAAGGCTTTTAATTAACATGGGATGTTGGGCATTCTTGTCTTTGTAGAATTCAATTATTATCGATTTAGCGACCAATATTGCAACAAACAAACACGTAGCATAAATTAAATAATATTTTGAGTTAGGTAAAACGATAATTTATTTGCCTAACACCAGCAGCAGGTCCGGTGTGGTTTTCGCATACTTATGCAAATAATTAGATCACACTAGAAAGTACAATAATTAATTAGTAGACACGTCTATTAATTAATCATTGTTAGGCATATAAAGTTAAAAATGATATGGATATGAATCAGTAGGGTCTAATTTAAACGATGCTTATCCAGGATTTTAAAATTAGGGGTTAATATCATATTCCATTTTAAGATATATATATATATATATATATACATTAATTTTATCTTAATTTTTAATAATTTATGATTTAATACCTAATATATTCATTATTTTCTAATTCTATCCCACGTTCTAATTTTTTGGCGAAAGATCTACTTATGACATGGATAGTCATCAGGTGCTTAATTAAATGTTAACATTTCCACCTAATCTTCGTATTCAATATGATAATAACACTATATCTTATTGGTTTTCCTCAAAAAAAAAAAAAAATAGATTATGTTGGAATCTGTTGCCACAGACACTGAAATTAGACACAGATTCGTAATGTCAAACTCAATGTTAAAGACAGTTAACACAACTATCTTAACACATATATGCAGGAAATAAAATGCGCAATGATACAAGATATAACTTTTAAATCACACACAACATGTGTGTGATTGCCACAGGGCGAAATTATACTACTATGAGTACAAAATTATCAAGCTGTCAATGTTAGACGCGAAGACTCTCAACACTACAGCAACATTTACAAGTTCTAATCTAGTCTAACACTAAAAAGAACTAAAGCATATAAATTGACATCCCGTCAATTCATATACAAACTACAACATACAAATTGACATCCCGTCAACTTGTATACAAACTAAAACAAACAAATTGACATCCCGTCAATTTGTATACAAACTAGTAAAGGTTTCACAACCTTGTTATCTATCCTAATTTGTACAATCTATTCCGTGAAAGGATTGAACAACAACAAACGTTAAGATAGAAGAAGGAACGAAGAACAAAACCTATACTAAGTTTGTGACTCAAGCTTTCTTCAATCTTCACGCAGCGGAAAATGGATTGAGCTTGAATGAGTCTTCAAGTGTCGACCATGCTTCTTAAATATGCTCTTCACTTGAATCCAACAAGGTTCACGGTTTCTCTTTCTTGAACATGGGTTGACGATAACCGCTCCACTCCATGACTTCACCGTATATGGAAGAAACCACCTCCAAGGCGTGGTTGAAAGCTTCCCCACGTTCATACTCTTTTTCTAAATATCCAGCAAATATAATTTTCTGAAAAAGAAAAAGAAATAAATAGAAAAACCGCTAGACCTAAAAAATAGGAGATATAGTTTTGACTTTGTCAAACTCTATTTTAAATAATATATCTAATATGTATATATCCATTTATTTGAAATATCAATTTCGTGGATATACACATATATTTTAAGGTATATAAAATTATTTTATTTATTAAAACAATAAATAAAACTAGGAAAGGATAATATTAGTTACGTCTATATCACAGACAATGTCGCAGGGAGTCTGTCTGACATCGAGTGCAACATTGAATCTCAATGTCATACAGCACTCAACAGATTATTTTTGGGAATTAAATTAGGTCACGATATAAAAATAAAAAAAATGAAAAAATTAGATATCAAACTGTAATTTATTGAATGTTGGGATAAAATTTAAAAAAAAAATTCAATATATAATTAACTAGTTTGTTATAGAATACGATATTAACCCTCATAAATATTATACATGTATACGTCTACTCTCCAAATATTATATTTTTTAAATAAAATATTAATTCTTACTCCTATAAGTATTTCTCCCAATAACACGCATTCCACAGATGAAAAAATGGAAGAAATTGAGACTAATAAATTTGACCGTGTTGTACCAAGATGTAACACAATTATGTAGCAGATACTTTCGTCCGCTCATTACAAATACAATTTGACATCTACCGTCAAAATCCTATCCTCAAGATATAAAAATACAACACACTATTTTTCAATTTTACACAACTCTGAAAATAAGAAAGAAAGAAAGAAAGAAAGAAAGAAAAAAAAACTCCAAAATTGTCAACTAATTAAACATTCGGCCTCCAGAATTTATGGAGTGTTGATTTCAAATCTTACAAAAATGCGGACGCTTTCTTTTATTTTTACGGTTCAATTTGTTGAAACTGATAATAGTTAATGATTTATACAATAAAAATAGCATTGATAACTTTACAATGTTTTTATTCTCATAAAACTAGTTTATTATATTCTTCATGGTCATTTATTTTTATATATTTGTAGTATCATATAAACTTCTGTATATTGTTAGTTGATTTAGTCCTTTTTCTTTTCTTTATTATTGTAAGAAATTTAAATAATAATTATAATAAAATAATAGTGTCTTCTTCTTCTTTTTTATTTTTTTATAGCAAATAATATGTATAGTGTCTAAGTGACAAGAAAGTTGTAATTTCTAGGAAGCTTCCTCTTAGTTATTTGGATGATCTTGCTGACATTGACAATTTGTAAATGTAGGTCACGAAACAAAAATATCGACTGTTAATATTGCATCTCATTTTCGACTTTTGTTTTTTCATTAAATTGAATGGAACTACTACTTCCACCTAAACCGGACAGTTTAAATATATATGAATACATTATAGTTTTTGCTATAACTTCATTAGTTATAAATTCTTCTTTGGATTAAGATATATTACGGGATCAATCTAATATAAATATAAATGAATCGAACACTAACAAATCTTATAGGTCGATCGATCGAGCTATTCAAATTGTAATGAGTTTTTATATCGATATATGTTGCTGTTTTTTAAGTAATCGAGTGAGGATATATCTAGTAGCTGGTCTCTCACATTTTACCAAATGAAATTAAAGTATTTCGAAATTTGATTTATGTATAATTAAATAAATTGAATTTTAACTTTAAAGCATTCTTTAATATATATAGACGATCTTAACTCAACTACTTTTAACTAATTTGTCTTATCAATCTTGATGTAAATTTTGTTAGATGAATGTTAAGATTGAGAACTAATTTTAAATTACAAATAATTAAAGAATTAATGATACAAATAATATAATTTTTATGATGGGATGGGATCTAAGAATCCCATAAAATCCCCCAAATTACACCTATAGCCTAGAAAAACAAAAACCTTAGGAAATCATTTATATGTGTGGTTGTTATTCCAAACCATAATTTTATAGCATATTTGCATGCTTCATAAATTTTCAAGAAATTATCAATTTTAATTTTTAAAGGGTAACCCTCAGTCGCTATCGAGGTGCGCATTGGGCTCCACCTCTATGTAATAGCCTACAAACCACACAGCAAAGGTAAACCACACTTAATAGGCCAGGTGTGAGCTTGACGTTAGTGGTGAGATTCAAACTTAAGACCTTTAACCTTAAGATAACACCACTACAAAAATTACGAAAAAATTAGGAGCCTCTTATTATTTCATAGTATTATATATACTTGTAAAATGTATTGACTGTGAAATTGCCTAGGGGAAAGAGGCTTTGAAATAAAGAAAGAGAGCAAGGATTCAGATCATACATTACCTAATTTGTACCTTTTTTTGCGTGTATTTAAAAACCGCAATATTTTTGGTAAATTTTGCTACTAAACCTGATAGCTAGGCAAATTGTGTTTTTAATCCACAATATAAATATTTTGAACACGGTGTGTTGATTAATTTATTTATTAAATTATAAGATGAAAAAAAGGTCTCATTTTTCATCTCGACCTAGACCACAAAATTATTAGGATAGGCGATATCAATATTTCTAGAACAATAACGAAGTTTATTTAAAAAAAATGTATATATATTCTTAGCCACTCCGATCCATAAGTATGCAAATAATATTCCGATCAATGTAAAATAGATTGGTGGAACAATAATATAGTTTAAGCATTTTATCTTTCTTAATAATTCATAAAATCGTCAGTGTTCAACATCATCATAATTGAGAATTTGTACAATGACAACATGTGATTTGTTCTGGTGTCACAACATGTTTTTGATCTCAACCACATGAAACTTTCACTAGCTAAGACAGAGACTCGTTAGCCAATTTCTCAATTTCCTATCAGTCTTTTATCTTTATGCATGTATGCATGTCTATATATGTATATATAATCTTTTTTTTATATACATATATAGTGTTTCATGAAGCATCTTATATCTAGACAGTATATAATACAATATGAAACGTGTAGTCAATTTTAGATGACCCATAAATATTACAGTATATATCCATTTTAAGTTTATATGAGAAACATGAATTAAAATGCAAAATCTCGCGTGCCATATATATATATATATATATATATATATATATATATATATATATATATTTATCAAATGAGAATCCTTCCCCTAGGGAAATGATCAAATGAGAATCCTTCCCCTAGGTGGGAACTAGGAACCAATCCTAACCCTTATTTGACTCAATCTGGACGGTCCAGATTAAATCGGATTTAAGTGAATGGGCGGTGACATTCCTGTAATTTTTGACAACTTTGTGGGCGGAGGGGTAATATAGTAATTTAATAATTCTTCCCTTTTGTTCTGAGGCTAAAATGAGAATCGCATGAAGCTAAAATGATTAAAGTAGGAGGCTAAAATTGATGTGACATTTTCCACTAGGGTTCACCGTTCCCAATTAGGGTTTATTACGTTCCGATTAGTTATGAGATTCCCATTAGGGTTCACTGTCCCCAAATAGGGTGTATTGCATTTCATTCCAATGGAATCATCGTTCCATTTTTATTTATCAACACATGCTAAAATGAGAAATGCATAGGGCTAAAATGAGTGAAGCCTGAGGCTAAAATTGAATCTGGGCAATTTCTGAGTTCAATTCCGATTTTGCCCTTAATAAGACGCGTGAATTGAAGACTTTCGTTTTAATTACACAATTGCCACCGAAAAATTTGGTTTGATCTGGACCGTCCAGATTGTGGTATGGATAGATGAGATTGGTTCCTAGTTCCCATCTGGGGTAGGGTTCTCACCAGATCCCATCCCTATATATATATATATATATATATATATATATATATATATTGATATTGCCTCTCTACTATATATTATTTTTTTCAAACAGAAAAAAATCAAATTAAGTTCAACGGACGAGTCATGTCCATCTCAATTCCTACTCATGCTTAGTGTTTTATGTGTGTGTGTTTTTTTTTTCTGCATTGGGCGGCTGACCGAATTCGCAGATTGAAAAAAGCAACTTTAACGAGACGATTATGATATATAAAATAAAAATACAAATGCGATTCGTAAGTTTAATTAGTGCGTTCTTTTGTGGATTTCTCTGATTGAAGTGTGATTAACAATTATATTTAATTTATTCACTTTTAGTCTATAACGAATGTTAATTTTAGGATTTCGTTATTTGAAATCCGCATACAACTCTAATTTTTCATTTTTTTTTATTTATATATAAACATAGGGGTGGGTTCAAATAGGAACCAATCTCCCCGTGAGAACCTAGGCACCAATCTAACATGCGAGATTTATATTGCTAACACCAAGAGATTATGTTGCTAACATGAGGTAAACTCATTTTGCTAACCTGACGAGATCATAATATTAGCAACATATTGTTAACATGTTAGCGATTATACACACTGCTAATATGTGACTAATAATTTGCTAATATGTTTGGTTCCTAGGTTCTCACGGGGGATTTGGTTCCTATTTGATCCTTTTTCTAAACACACTAGCATATATATTTGAAAAATAATAATCCACATGTACGTACACCTCTTTAATTAGACATGCATGCTAATTAACCCTAATAGATACTCTATGATACTGAAGTTAGAATTCATGATGAAAGTTTTTTTTTTAAACCAAGCATTGTGTCATTTAATATAAAAAATAAGAACAAGAACCTTCAAGAAAGTCATACGGAGAAGGAGGTTGGACTCAACAGTAAATATTCTGAAAATTATGAGCAAACCCTAGCAAGACAAAATACGTGATCAAAGTTTAAAAAATAGTAACACCTCTTCAGAGTTCAAAAGTAGAGCAACTTTAAACTGAATGAAGAGGCACGATCATATGAATTCAGATCTTCACTCAAAAACTAATTAAAAAAAAAAACAGAAACATTACTTCTGAATTTCGCTAATATATTTTTGTCTAAGTAAACGATACTATTGGGCTTTTCTAAATTTAGGTGATACAAAATAATGGAAACTGAATGGGCCGCTAAGAAACATATTAAAATCATCTTAGAAGCCATTGCTTTATGTTGATATAAAGAGGATAAGATCCAAATTAATCCTCTAACTATTTGTTCGGGAATACTTTTTTCTTTAAATAATTTTTTAGTTTAAATTGATCTCACAACTTTTTAAAACATATTACTTTGCTCCTATGTTGCTCCGTCCATTAATGTTAGTAACGTTCGTTAAAAATATAGAATAACACGCATTTTTCTCACACACCAACCTAAATTTTTTACACATATGTATGAATTAAACATGTATTTTTTCCGAAAATTTGCAATAAAATATATGAAATAACAAAATCTCCTGAGATCAATCAAGGGTGAGCGGATCGGGTTGTGCAACGGCTGAGCTCGGGTGGATGTGGTGGCAAGAATGTCGTCGAAGAGGATAACGGAGGAAGAAGAAGAAGCTGAGAATTTTAAGATTTGTGGTTTCCAGTCTGGGTTCAACGTACAATTCTTAGTGGATGAACTTGAAATTTGAGTTTTTTTTTTTAAATGAAATGTGAGTTAATGTGTAAAGGAATTCGGGTGCGTGAGAAAAATGTATGTTAGTATATATGTGGTTTTAAGAGATGTTACTAAGTACTAACATTGTTAATGGAGGAACAAAAAGATGTGTTTAAAGCGTTGAGATCTATTTGAGCTAAAATTTGTTTAGAGAAAAGAAATAATCTTATAGAAACAGTTAGAAGATCAATTTGGACATTATCCTATGAAAATAATATAAATAATTTTGTAAGACAAAATGATTTACATGCCTGATGTTTGGGCTTTATAGTATCATAGGCTTGCTTAAATTCATTTTAATTCAGAAATCTATACATATATTAAGCCAAAATCGCAGGATTAAAATTATGATTAAAAAAATAAAGCTACTTTTAAGAATATTTTTTGTTAGATTTATAACTTAAAACGTGTACATGCCGTTGTAGTAGTTAAGCTTATTATAATGTGAGAATATATCTTTCTAACCAATTTAATGCTGTAAAAAAAATTTCTAACCAAGAATTATAGGCTCTTTTTTTTAAAATCAAACTTTTTTTGCTTTACCATAATACCCTAATTGAAATGTGGGACCAGTCAAAATTTACACGCCTGAAATTTTTAAAAAAAAAATTGTTGCATTTACACGCCCACACATCTACACAGCTAAAATACCAAAAAGAAAAAAAAAAAAAAAGATGTTGCATCTACACGCCATTTACACGGCCACACATCTACACGGGTGAAATAATAATAATAAAAAAAAGTGTCGCATCTACACGTCTAAAATAAAGAAATACACAACTGAAAAAAAAAATCTACACGCCCACACATCAACACGGTGAACACGTCTACACGCCTCCGCCGTTCGCTTGCCCCGCCGCGTTTACCTCCGTCGTTCGTGACGCCACCGTTCGCCGCCCGCTGCTGAATCAAAAAAATTGAGGAGATTGTACAGGTTTTTTCCGTTGAATTTGTCATTTTTTTCCGTTCAATGAACGTGTAACAATTTTTTTTTTCTGTTTTTTCTTTTCTTTTCATGCTAATATATTACTCACATCTTATAAATATAATGCATTATAATACATAATCATTTCAAAGATACAAAATTTCAAATAAGAAATATAATGTTTCGAATTATCATATTTGAACGGATGATTAGGATTCCGTACAAAAAATAATATTTTCATAAATCATAGAAATTTAAACAAATTAAATCATAAAAACAAAAAGAATTGGAACATACCTTGTAATATTTTACTTTTGGGATTATCTCCTAAATTTTTCGACCAAAAAATTCTCCCAAACTTTTCGACCAAAGAGTAGAATAAATTTGAAGTGCAAATTTTAACACAGTTAACATCTATTATATATACTTATTTGGTGTGTGACATTTACTGCATTTCATTTAAAATTCAACTACCCACAACTGTGAGCATTCAAATTACAAAATAAATAAATAAATAAAATTTAACAGTGTAACTGAGCGTGTCATATAGTTTTAATTCATTTCTTTCAATTTATTATTTTTAGTTTAGTTTATCGTTTACTGTTTCTTTTTTTTTTAAAGTGTGACACGATGAATTGAACGTGTCATAAAATATGGGAAACAAAAGGAAGAAATACGTAATGTGTGCATGCGTGTAGTGTGAGCGTGTTTCGAAAAAAAAAGCCAACGTGTGTATATGAGCCAACGTGCGTGTGTGTGTGTGTGTGATGTGTGTGTGTGGAGCATGTCATGTTTGACTTTTTCAAACATTTAGTAAAGACAAATTAGACTTTTAAACCTTTGTTTGGTTAGAATATTGTATATATACTGGTTAGAAAAGAATTTTACAACTTCATTTGGGTTATTTTAATTTTGTTCCCTGATAAACATGGCTTTTGTATGTATTTTGATGTTTATTTGGATGATATTTAATGGTTAATTCATGTAAAGGTTGGTGTTTAGTCATAGTTTCGCGTTTTATTGTGCAATTTCATATTTTTGCTATTTGTATAGAAGTTTGAGCTATAAAAGGGATTCTTTTGGGATCTAATTCAGTTGGGAGATAAGCTAGAAAGATAGAGAATCGAGTTGGGATCATTCTGCAACTTGAATCAGGCTAATCGGATGAGAAACGAGCGAGAATGGAGCAAAACGGTGAGGAGTGTCGGACGTCAAAAGTTGACGCACGGCCCGTGCAGTAAGACATCATTAGTGCACGGCCTGTGCGCAACTCCAAGGCAAAATCATCCAGGGAATGGTGCACGGCTCGTGCGCTAGAACCTCCTTAGCGCACGGCTTGTGCGTGAAAAACGTGTTTTGGCGGATTTTTACCTCTTTCCTTGTTTGACTCTAAAACTCATCCAAACTTATCCCAACTATTTAAGGATCTTTTTTGGATGAAAAACACACACTTTTTACATATAGAAGAGCAAAGAAGAGAGTAAACAGCAGAGGAAGACGGCAATTGAAGATTCAAACATCCGGCATAAGTTGTTTTACATTTTTTAATTTAATTTCATCATGACTTTTGTAATCCGTACTTTATTTTCATTGACTTGTAGTTTTATCATGAGTAGCTATACTCCTATTAATTCTAGGGTTTGCAAACATGTTGAAGTTATCAATTAATTTTAATTCTGTTACTTTTTCCTTTTGATTATTGTGTTCAATTGTTCAAGTGCTATTTTATTTCGTGCGTAGATTAGTGACCATAATCGATATATGCTAGCTAGTTAATTTAAGATCTGACGGAGATAATTAACTAGTGGGATTAATTGAACAATTTGGATACACGTTCTGTGGAATCTGTAGGAGGTTAAATCTGTTGATCTATTGGAAGTTAACAATTAATCTAGAGATGAGAGTGATAGTAAATTTGTTAATTCACGACTACCTTGAGACCTCTCGGAGATAGGTAGCAACATTTTTTATCCTCCACCAATAATCGGATTAAAATTGAGAATTTTTAGAATTGGATTAGTACATGACGGATACATGTGTGTGCATTCTCTGGGATTAATCATTTAATTGATTGTTTGATTCTTCTAAATAATTTAATTGTTGAATTCGTTTCCGTCTCTCAATTAATTAATTGTTTTAGTTTCCGTCTCTATGAATATGATACTCGATTAATTTACTTTATTGCATTAACATGTGTAGTTACCAGTAATTGCACATAAAAAAATAGTGCATCACTCCCTAATATAATTTATAAGTTATGTTGCCGCTTCTTAGGCGTGTTCGAGTTTTCCTTATGATAATTTTTAACGTTTTGTTTTATCCTTTCTTTAAAAATACATTTTTCTATTTTCTTTTTATCTCTATTCTATGTTTTATTTTTAAATACATTTTTATATTTTAATATTCTTTTATAATTCTTGCAGTATTGCTTACCATATTTTTATCTTTCTTCTATATTTTCTATTAAAACATATTTTATCTTTTTTTCTTTTTCAATCTTTTCTATTGAAATACATTTTATATTTTTTTCTATCTTTTCATTTTAAATACATTTTTTATCTTTGCTCATTCTATCTTTTATAATTCTTGCGTACCATAATTTTATCTTCTTTTCTATGTTTTCTTTTAAAATACATTTTTCTTTTTTCTTTTTTCTTTTTAAATACATTTTTATCTTTTAAAATATTATATTCGATGGATTTTTAATTTTTTTTATCTTTTAAAAATAAAATTCTTTAAAAACTGAAAATGTACTGAATATATAAATAATTGTTAAAATAAAGAATTAACAAATAAATATTTGATGAAATAGATAAAAAAACAATTGTGTGTATATATATATATATAATTGTTATATACAATTCATTTTTTATTTTTTAATTCTCTATTTTAACAATTATTTATTTTTCTATTCTTATATAAATATATTATATTATCGATTATAAAATTAGAGTTTGTGAATATTAGTAAATAATAAAAACACACGCGACTCTAGCAAAATTGTTAGCAATATATATTTTTTTTTCAGTTGTCAATGCTATGCACAATATTTAATTTAATTTTTTGCAACTTGATGTACACAGTTAGACTGAGTTAGTTTTTTTTTTTTTTTTTTTTTAAATTTTTATAACGTTACGGACTGAGTTAGTTTCCAACGAATATTTTAGGATTTGATCATTATTGAAGTTCCATATTTATTTATTGAGGCAAAACTTATTTTAGCCACTTAAACTTTAAAACATATTTATTTTAGTCAGTATATTTTAAACATATTTATTTTAGTCACTTTGAATAAAAATACCACTATGCGTGCTGGACTCAGCGTGCAGTGCCAGCGCGCGTCAGTAGTCCGGCACCTGCTCAAAGTACACCCGCGCACTGACTCTGCGCGCTGGTGCGATCGCACGTCACCCGTGCGCGTTGATCCCGCGCGCTGAATATGGACAATATAGTAATCCTGAGTAAATAATACTCTCTCCTATTCAAAATAAATGTCACTTTAGGTTTTCTAATAATTTGCAATATAAATGTCATTTTGACTTTTAATACCCAATTTAACATTAATTACTTCTTTTACATTAATTACTTCCATGTACATTTCATCTACACTTGACCACTCATTTCTTCCCCCCAACCTTTCATATTTTTTGTTTTCTTTTTTTTTTTGCTAATTACTTATCATAAATGAGGTTAATATGGGAAGTTTTTTTTTATTAATTTGTGTGCTCGAGCTCAAAATGACATTTATTTTGAACAAGAAGGAGTATATATTTAAAAATTTGTGTCTAAATTAAATTTTTTAAAAGTTTGACCGACTAATTTGACCCATTTCCACTTATATTTAATTTATCAACTAGGATGCTAAACTGGACGCTAGCTAAATGCACAATCAAATGCATGCCAACTGTAAAACTTTTCATACTTCCGCTAATTATTGATTTATTTAATTTAAATTTCACAACAAGCAGTGTAAAATATAAATATAAAATAACATTTTACAATAAAAAATGTTATAATCTATCGACTTAATTATATTTTACGAAATGTCGACACTGAAAAGAAAAATATTGTAACACGCGCCCATTAATGGATATATATAGAGTTTACTTAATCATGGTTAATTGTCGACCATTGAAAACTTTCACTGATTTAATCGTGGAAAAATTTAATCTACCTCATACTATTTAAAGCAATGTGTGACTAGTTTAATTAAAATATTTAATAAATCACCAACTCAATCATAGAATTCAGCAATAATTAATAGGATTCAAAGATTGAGACAAATATTTTCTCTCCATTTTTTAAATCTAGCTAGCTACAAATTTTTAAGAGGTTTCATCAATGCAACCCCGGCCACCTAAAAAAATTCACCAAACGAGCAAAACATCCAAAATAAATAAATAAAACAGCACTAGCTATAATAATACTCCCAACTCCCTCATTCAATTTCAAACACATCTCTCTATAATTACACAAGGACAACAACAATATATTTCAATCCAAACAAAATAGTGCCACACCAAACTTGACCTAATAGTCTAATATATAGTACAATCAAACCCACAAAAGATCCAGCTGCAAATTAAATGGGGCCCCATATTTATTTAAATTATTGATTATGGGCACTTGCTCTTATTTCCATGGGTGGTCATATTTGTGTAACATGTTCCACACATTTCTCTATTTCCAAAGGTCCCTGGGGGCACACATTTGCACCTCTCACAACAAGTTCCACATGCCCTCAAGCATGTATTTTGCCTTGAGTGAAGGCTACACCTCTTCTTGCAGAGCCCATCGCAGTCGATCTGCCCGTGGCTAGGGTGAGGAGCCGGGGCTGGGGTGAGGGCGATAGCTCGGGAAATTAGCCGGTCTTTGAAATACTTCGAGATGTCTAGCACTATATATATATATATATCGTGACAACATAGAGTCATGAGGATTAGTTTCGATTGTAAATGTAAATTTCTTAAATGCATAGTTTAAAAAAATAATTGATTTTTGCTAGATGCCATTGTTAAGTTTATAAACATTTTAGTCTAGACGCACATTGATAGTTTAAAAAAAAATGATAATAAAAAAAGTTCTAATTATGGCTAGGGTTACATTTTCTTTCAACTTTCTATATATTCTTGAATTTTAGTAAGAAAATACTTTGAATATCATGATAATATACAGATGTGAGATGTCTGATTAATAGTGAACTGGACATTGATGATATCCAACTGGACACTTGGGAAGAAGCAAATATTGAAAGACTAATCAGCAACATTTAATGCATAACACCATTAATGATAAATTGATGATTAAGCTAGGTAACTGGCTAGTTTCATGCACATTCAATTCTAATCCATCATAAACATACTAATTAAGCTCGTGAATTTTAAATTAAAATTGACAGGAGAAAAAAGAAGAAGCGCACACAAACACAAAACACACAAATACTGTATTTCAAGTTGATGTTTCTTTTTTAATTATACACAATACAACAAAATCATTGTACGCATGAGTCATGACATATATTAAAAAAATACAAAAATCGAAATAACCAAAAAATAATAAAAAATATCATGTGAATTAAGTTCAAAGTGAGTACGTTATCACTTACCCGCATGCATCAGCTTTCTGTCTCCTCTGCTGAAAACCTGAAGAAAAATAACAAACAAATTAAATATCAAATTTGAGAAAGAATGGTTCAGATCTACATATATGCCATATTAATATTTAATCGAAAATATATTTAAGAAAAAAGAATTTAGAAATTAAAAGAAATTAATCAAAAATATATTTAAGAAAAAAGAAATTAGAAATTATGTGTTGGAATTACATGTAATGCCTGGCTAACATGACCGGATTCTTCATTTTTCTTCGAATCATCAGATGACACCTGCATGAAAAAAAAAAAAAGGCAGCATTAAACTCATATGTCATTTTTTTCTGCAATAATCAGAATTTTAAAGGAAAAAAACGAAGAAGAAGAAGAAGAAGAAGAAGAAGAAGAAGAAGAAGAAGAAGAAGAAGAAGAATTTTTTTCTTTTTTTACCTGAGAAAGTAAGAAGAGAGAGAAAATCAGTGCAAACACCAGTTTAGAAGCCATGAGTTATTTGCAATGAAAGTCTTTAGTGCTATGAACTCCAAAGCTATCTTGTTGTGATTTTATAGAGTAATTTGTTTCATTGGTTTTCCATTGATGCCCCTATGGCAATATTTAATGCCTACAAATATACGCGGAATGATATTAATGATTCAAGACTCACTGTATATCTACAGCTATAAATACAATAATTAATGTAGTCCTGCGAAATAATCGGTTCAGATTTTGTAGCACTTCTTTCTTCAATATCAAATTTTTTAATTTTAATAATGTTTATCATAAAAAAATTAATTATAACAATTATAACCATAGTCAACATTTATCAACAAAAAATAAATTAAAAAATTATAAATTTTAATAATTATAAATAATCAACAATAATGATGACACTACAAAAAAAAATGACCTTTAGAGACACGATTATTAGCGACAATAAATGTCGTCACTAATACTAGACTTTTAGTAACGATTTGTCGTTTCTAATTATCATATGTCATCTCTAATAAATTTTTTGTGATGACATTGTTGTCACTTAAAAATATTTTTTGTAATGACATCATGTCGTCACAAATAGAGCGTCCCTAAAAGTTCGTCTCAAATAAATTAAAAATTATTTTAAGTGACAACATTGTCGTCACAAAAAATGTCATTAGAAATGACATATAATTATTAGAGATGACATGTCGATACTTAAGTTTATTATTAGTGACGACATTTATCGTCGCTAATAATATTGTCACTAAAGACCGTTTTTTCGGTAGTGTGAATTATTAATTTGAAAACTAAAAATTAAATATTAAAATATAATTATAAATCCTAATTAGGTGGGATGAACTTTAATAAATAATTATAAAATTAAACTAAATAACAAAAGAAGAAGAAGAAAAATACAAGAAAATTTCGTAATTTGAAAGTGTAACATAGAGAGTGAGACATGATATGGTGAGGTTTAAGTATGATTTTATTTTTAACTTTTGGCTCAATTGGACCATCAAACTTTCGAAAATAACTTAATTAGGATCTTTTGTTAACTCTCCAAATTATTCTAGCATGTCATCGCATTTTCACAACTTACTTCGCTGATGCTTGTTGGAAAACCAAATTGAACCCACTTTGCAAAAGCCAGTTTCTTGGGTTTCAAAACCTCTCAACCAATTTTGATATTCAATATTGAATTGATGTTGAAATTGTGATTTAAAGTTCGTTGAAATTCGTGTGCATCACCTAGTAGCGGAAACTTCTTTAACCATTTTCTCTGTTTTTTCGACACGCTAAAGATAGCGTTGGAAAGCCCAAAATAGGTTTTTAATGTTATGCACATTGGTCGGCATCATAGTCGTATATGGTCAAAAATTGGTTGGAAAGTTTTGCATGAATTGAATTTCAACGAACTTTGAGTCAAGATTTCGACATCTAATTTCAAAATTGATTGAGAATTTTTGTAGCCCAAGAAATAGCCCGGATGTACAAAAATAAGTTTAATTGACTTTCCGATAGCCAGTAACGGAGTGATTAAGTCATGGAACTGTGAAGACGGAGTAGATTAATTTTGAGGGGTAACACAGAACCCTAATTAAGTTGTTTTTTAAAATTTGATGGTTCAGTTGGACCAAAAGTTGAAACAAAATCGTACTTGAACCTTGTGATATAGTACTAGGCCGTGGACTCGTGGTTCACCATTTTTCTTAAATAATAGGCTACTAATACACTTTAATATCTACATTTTGAGAATTTTTTAAAAAATGACCAATTTTTTTCAAAATTAATAAATCAATACTGACTTTTAAAAAAAAATACAAATATAACATTTAATCAATTTTATAGTCCGAAAATTGTACGTAATTGATTGTATTTTAATATTCCTATTTCTCCAGCCACGTAGAAAAATCCCTCAAATCAATAAATATTAAAATCCACATCAATTACTTATGATTTTCGAGCCGTAAAATTAATTAAATGTTAGATTTTCAAAAGTTTTGAAAAAATGAGAACTATTTTATTAATTTTTAAAAAGTTGGTAATTTTTTAAAAAATGGCCAAAATATAAGGGTAAATTACAGTTTGATACCCGATCTTTTGACCTTTTAACAAAAATGACCCAACCTTTATATATTTACAATTTCATACCAAACCTTGTAGTTTTTTATCAAATATATCCCCTAGTCAACTATCTTGTACCTTTTAGCATATGCGGACTACTATAAATCTTATTTGGATTTTTATAATGCCACATCATAGCAAAAAAAATATTATAAATTTAAATTTCCATATAACTTAAATAAATTACCCTTTCACTTTTAAACTGTAGTTTATGTAACTCGAAGCCAAAGTTATGTCAATTTATATCTTGTGAGTGTATATAATTTATATAAAAATGCCTTAAATCATTTCATTTTTTTATATTGATCTACTGTCAATTAAAATATTTATGTATATTATTACCATCACTTGTTGAAGAAGTTGTACCTAAAATTCGATAAGAATATATATAATTATCCATTTATCAAATGTTGTAACTCGTAAGATTCGAAAAAAAAAAATTTACTTAAATCTTCTATATATTATGTGAATAGTTAATTATTAAATAATGTATGAATATTCAATAAAAATAATTATATAAAAAATAACATTAGCATATTTAATGAATGTATTATATTTCAAATTACACAACCCCCCGAATAATTTTCCCATTTTCTAATTTATTAAACTTACGTGGAAATAAATAAAGTTTTTAATGTTAATTTTTTTTAGGTATGATGTGGCATTATATATAAAAATCCACATAAGATTTCTTGTTATCCACATATGTTATAGGATACTAGATAGTTGATCATGGTATAAATTTGACAAAAGTTTATAAGATTGGATATCAAATTATAAATATATAAAATCAGAATATTTTTATTAAAAAGTTGAAAGGTGAGATATCAAAGTGTAATTTATCCTAAATAATGCATGCAATGAATTATATTGCACTGACCAGTGTACAATTTTGCAAGGCTGGCTACTCCCAACTCTTTTAGAGATCCGAGACCAATAAAAAGATTACCCTCTCGTATTTTTGTGGGCCGGGGGTGATTTGTCCTTTTTTTTTCTTTTTTCATTTTTTTTTTGTTAATTTACGAGTTACTATAATACTATGTAACAAAATTTGCTAATGGTGCACTTACATGTAGAAGTGGTTCCTCGATCTCCTCGTAAAACAAATGGATCTTTAATTCTTTATCTAAAGTAAGAGTGTATATTCATGTATATGTTTTTAAAAAACTTGAATATAATTATTTCATTAAAATAATATAACAAAACTTAATTTTTAGAAGACATACTGCGGATATAATATAATTATGTGTGTGTATTCTTTCAACCATAGATTAACGTCTCTCAAATTTCATGTTACAAATCTTTTATATTTGCGTGCATAATGGAAAGGAGACTATTTATTCTAATTTTTTTTCTAAATTATTAAATTAAATAAAATGCTTTTCTTATTTCTTAATATAACGAACGGAATTACGGAATAACTGCCTATTTTTTACTTAAATTATAAATTAAAAGATTTTTTTTTTTTAATCTTCTTACACCATATATAATCTTATAAATAACAAAAGTATCTTATTACACTGCTGGCATACTTTGGGTCTTAAGTATGGCCTAATTTGATGGATAATGATTAATTACTAAATTATCCAATTGTTTCCAGTAATTTGTAATTTCCAAGTGTTGTTGTGAGCATCGTGAGGCAGTGAGGGTGAGTTACCTAGTCATAAGTCATAACTCATAAGAGAAAAGGTTATGGAAAATATTGTTTTTAAATATAGCAACACACGACACAATATATGGATACATCATACGACATTTAACTTAAATTTTTCACATCTCAATTTCATTTCTCATTTTAGAAAAAATTAAAGTCATGAATGCGTCTCAGGTACGTACATTTCTCTTGCAAAAACTAGAGCAATTTTATTTAATTACCATCTACAGTATTAATTAATGAAATTAATTCGGGGACTATTAAACCCAGTGTCACTTAAATGCGTAAAAGGAAAACACGGCTGGGCATTTATTTTTATTGCAGGAAAGTTTATTTGATCTAAAGTAATTAAACAGAGTATTTTAATTTGTAGTTGGGTTGCACTCGATTAATTACCCTCTAAACACACTATTTAAATTGGAGAAAATGTTTTTATTAAAAAACATTGACTTCCTACCTTTTGTGCTCTTTTTCAAAAATAACACACTTATTCAAAGTTAACAAACACCGCATTTTTCAAAAATATTACAAATCTAACATTTGATAAATTTTTTTGCCCGAAAAATCTACGCAATTGATTGTATTTTAATATTTCTATTTCCTCAACTGCGTAAAAAAATCATCCAATCAAAAATCTTAAAATACAATCAATTACGTACTATTTCGGGCCATAAAATTAATCAAATATTATATTTACAAAAAATTGAAATAAATGAGTACCGTTTTATTAATTTTGAAAAATTGATCATTTTTAAAAAAATGAAACTATAAGTATCAAAGTATAATTTGCCCAAAAAATATATTAAAAATGATTTTTTTTCTTTCTTTTTTTTGGCAGCTGGTTAATTGTCATTGTTTTTACTAGTGGTGTCCCCCCAAGCCTTGCACAGGAACATTTATTGGTGCCCAACTTATGTATTGTAGTCTATATACATTATAAACTTATTTAAATAATAGTCCATATTGAAATCAAAATCGTATAATTCCACCCTCCCATATTGTACTACCTTCTAATTTTTACACAAATTATGAAAATATATTAAATGTATTTAAAAATATAAAATTATCCTACTGTATAAATCACTAGTTATTGATTCAAAATAAAATAATAGTTAATTGCCAAAAATATTAAATAAGGATGTATTAAGGAAAATGAAAATGAAAATTTGATACATATTAAATAAAGAAAGTGGATTATAATTTTAGGACAACTAAAAAAGAATAAGTAACTACAATCATGGAATGGGGGATGAAGTATAAAATAACAAATCAGAATTAATACTCCCTCCGCCCCCAATAAAATAGACTTGTTTTCCTTTTCTGGATGTGCCAGTATATAGGTTGATTTCTATATGTATTTAGCTAATTTACTAATATATATAATCTTATTTAATATGTTTACACTTTACAATAAATATTAATTCATTATCAAATAAATAAATATGAGCAGACTAGGAAATTTTTTTATTAATTATCTTTTCCAAAAAAAAAAATTAATCCTTCTGAAAATCTCAATCAACATATCTTAGTGGGACGAAGGGAGTATTTATTAAATAATTGTTGAACTAAAAATATTGTAATTGCTATTTATAAAATTATTAACCATATATAGTGATCAATTATTAGCTCAAAATTCAAAATTAAATATTAAAAATAATTATGAACCTTAATTATTATAAAATGAACCTTAATTAATATTATAAAGTTAAACCGAAACACTAAACAATAAACCATAGAAAATTGATTACCCTTTAAAGTTTAAACCATCATTTAGATTATAGAAAATTATTTAAAAAATTTATGTAGGAGGTAATTTTAAGTGGCTGATTTATTATTATTATTATTATTATTATTATTATTATTATTATTATTATTATTATTACTCCCTCCGTCCCATTTTGATAAGCATGTTTTCTTTTTTGATATGTCCTGATATATAGACATGTTGTTAAATATATTTATCTAATTTACTTATATATATATATATTTAATATGTTCACATTAGGTATTAATTCAATGTCAAAGAAATAAATATAAATATATTAAGAAGTTTTTTATTAATTATCTTTCCCAATAATTTTCTTAATTATCGTAAAAACTTCCAATCAACCTATCAAAATGGAACGAGAGTAGTATTATTATCCCCATTAATTGCTAATTTCTACATTTGAATAGGGAACATCTAAGTAATGATAATCACGTATTCACGTGTAAAAAGAAACGTCTGGAAATTGAAACTCACTCGCTACTTCTCCTCGCTGGCTTAAAAGGAATTATGCCCGCCCAAAAGAGACCGAATATTTACGTTTCCCAAATTAATTTGATTTTTTTTAAAATTATCATTATGTACACACACAGATCATATGTCTGTTTAAGGTTTATCTATTAAAAACTTTATCAGAAATTATTGGTCTCAGTAACAGGAAATTGTAGGTGTTAGAGGTGACAAAAAGATGAAACTATCAGCCGACTTTTAATGAAACCAGCTGGACTTTTAAATACCAAATTGTACATCTACAACATACAGATATTGCGTTAGGAAACCAACAAAATCATCTTTATTTACTTCAATAGTTATTAGCTCTAAAAAATAAATCTATATAATATATAATAACGACCCCACATTCGCAAATAAAAATATTTATTTTCCCGCCTAAATGATATTTCCGTTTCTAGAAATTATGAATATAATATCATAATAATGAATTATATAATATTCAAAATAAATTTCCAAAATTTGATAAATATAACATGCAATTTCTTCCTTAATTAGGAGCACTAATTTTCGGGTACCATATATTGAGTGATTTGTTTTGTTTTTTTTTTTTAGAAAAATATTGAGTAATTTGTTAATTTGTACGTTGGCCAAAATTCATTTTTCAGTTTGAAAGATACCATCTTTCCCCTATTTTTTTTAATATTTAATTTCAATTTTTTGGGTATGTCGTTGGAACTGTGGTATTCTCTACCGCAGTGTTCCTCGGCTTTTGTTATAATTTAGATATTTTTGTTTCTTTTATATATGTATATTTAATAGCCTAATTATATATGGTAAATATATATTGCACGATTACTATGTATAATGATAGTAATTACCGTACTCATATACTTATACACCCACACAATTAACATTAACATTAACATCTAATTTATAATAACAAATCCGTATTTTCCATATGTATTAGAATTCAATCATCATTTTCCATAAGTAATTACTCTTACCCTAAACATAATTGATATATTTTACTAATTAAATTCATCTTATAAATGCAAGGGCTACTCATATTTCTTTTCTATTGGTTTCCTTATAATTTGTTTTGCGTTCAATTTTTTTTTTGTTTTATTAATTTGTCAGGCATTCGAAGTATTGTACTATATGTTGTATTCTTATGTAATTGTTGTTTTGCAGATTCTAAAAGAATAGAGAAGAAAATGGCATGCCGATGTTGTTGAAGGTTTTGGTTGGATTGAATGAATTCTTGAAATCCATTCCTCAAATGTATAGCTCGAAGATATTCGATAATTAGGTAAACTTCGTTTAAATTTTTGTACATGATGTAGGAATGATTTTTTATTTATTTATTTATTTTTTTATTTTTTTGGCGTTGTTGATAGAGTAAAAAATATAGAGTGGATAATGTATTATGGCTTCTATAGGTGAGCTGAAGTATCATGTTTTTTTTATTGTAAACCATGTTATCTGATCTTTTCAAATACCAATAGGGAATTGGGACAAACTTTATATATAGAGTTGATACGTTTATCTTTATTTGTGTTGGTAAATTTTTATTTTTATTATTTTATCGATATTTAAAATTGATAAAAGCAATATAGTTGTTCATTTGTAAATCATTTTTTATCAATTTTGTTAATATATATATATATATATATTATCACAGTGGTACTATAGAAAAAGTATACAAATTTTTAACAAAATATACGAAAATCTGAAAAATTAAACAGTGATAATAAATCTCATTTTGAATACTAATAAATTGATAAAAATATGCTAAAATAAAAAGTGTCCTGGTCATATTTTTTTAGTTGTCTCCATATTCAGCCCAAATAATTATAAATATTTTCATTCAAAAAATGTTTTAAAACATTACATATGTATACTTTCTGATTCATCCCAAAAAAATTAAACTATCTTTTTTATGTTTATTTTTATCAATAAAAATAAAATCGTATACTATATATATCAATACAAGTAGAAGGATTTGTCATACTATTAAAAAATATAACAGATAGAAGAAACAAAATACACATATATCTTATTATGTTTAAATATTATATTTTATAATTTTATCTATTTATAGTCTAAACTGTGTGTTATTATTTTTCATATTTATTTATTTTATTTTAAAAAATAATATATTAAATCAAGGTTTTATGTAATTTTTTTTATTTTAGTGAAGAATAATAAAAATGGTGCCAATATAAATATAACTTGTGTGTATATTTATACATATTATAAAAAATTATTATATTTTTAATATAATTTAATATATTCAAATGAAAAATCAAATCATAAACTATTTTACTATAAATGTAATTATTTTAAAGCTATATAACTATTATATATTTATTAATTAAACACTATAGAATAAGAATTTTCAATAAATTATAATTGGCTTAAAAAAATTTAGAAAAGAATCACATACTAAAAAAGAAAATTACAATTTATAATGTAATAGAAAAATTTACGACATAGTGATAATATTAGCTACTTCACTTTACTCAATTAGAAAAAAAATTGATAACACAAAAAAAAATTTCATTTTATAAGATAAAAATAAAATTGATATTTTTCGTTCTTCATACTGTAAACATATCAATCATAAAAATTATCATTCTATTCATGACAACATTTCGTGCTTAAGTTCATTCAATTCTTTCATACCAATCATCTCTTGAAAATCAAAACTATATATTTATACGATAGTACAAATTATCCCAAAAAAAAATGTACTTAAAAATTTTATCTGCCAAAAAAAAAGTGAAGGATCAGACTAGGTAGTACAGGGTAGAATGTCATCCAAGTAACTCTTCACATATCTGAAAGCAACTATGACATTTGGGCTCAACATAGAATTCATCATTTCTTGTGGAAAGCATGCACTTACATTGACCAAAAGTTCAAAATGTGAAAAGAATTGGAAAATGAATGTATTAACGATGTATTAAGGAAAATGAAAATGAAGGAAAATGAAAATGAAATTTGATACATATTAAATAAAGAAAGTGGATTATAATTTTAGGACAACTAAAAAAGAATAAGTAACTACAATCATGGGATGGGGGACGGAGTATAAAATAACAAATCAGAATTAATACTCCCTCCGCCCCCAATAAAATAGACTTGTTTTCCTTTTCTGGATGTGCTAGTATATAGGTTGATTTCTATATGTATTCAGCTAATTTACTAATATATATAATCATATTTAATATGTTTACACTTTACAATAAATATTAATTCATTATCAAATAAATAAATATGAGCATACTAGGAAATTTTTTTATTAATTATCTTTTCCAAAAAAAAAATTAATCCTTCTGAAAATCTCAATCAGTTGGTAACCTCAATGGAATTTCATTTTTAAAGGCTTATGCAACATTGAGGTCACATTGAAGGTGTTGGACAACAATGATGCTGAATGTTACGACAGAAGGAATAATACAAATTGTTGGAACACTTTGTTGTCTAATTCTAAACATTTCGTTGTGTTTCATACGATCATTTTTTCCGATTAAAAATCATATAGTCTTCATTTCTTTGTTCTTTTAAATATGAAGAATGGAGTTTTGAATTTTTTTATTATTAATTTATGAGTTGGGGAGGGGGAGCAGAAGGTTTTGAATCCAATACATCTTCATTTTATAATAAGAGGTAGACTACAACACTTGCAAAACTAGATATGATAGTGGTGTTGGACAAATTTGAGCTCAAGACCTTTGGCGTGCATCGCACGGTGTGTGTACAATTTTTTTATTAATTTCTACGTCATTTTATAGCTAATTTATTTTTGAATAAGATATTAGGTATCTTAAATTATTCTTGTGTAATTGGTGATGATCCATATCGTTGTTATGTATATTCTTTACACATATATGGAGATTATGAATTTATGATAGAGCAATCAAGTTGTAGCGAAGATGCTCGAGCCATTACAACTCTCACTCAATCGATGTTGTCATTTCCATTTCACATGGTACAGATGTGATATATATAAGATGTATAATATTTTTTTAATGTGTTTAAGGTTGTATTCTTGGATTTATTCTTGGACATGGGTTGGTGCCCATAAAACAATTTTACTGAACAAACTTAAATATTACATTATATTATTTATACATTTTTTTATAGTTTTTAATAATTATTTAACCATATTTTTTTGTACAAACTATATAATATAAATTAATTATATATTTCTCATCGTGCATCGCACGAGTGTAATGCTAGTTACTTGAATAGTTATTCCTTGTTTAGAAAAATAATTATAATGAATAAAAAATTTGTAACATTAAATAAATGGACCGACTCTATATTTCGAATATGGTAAATGGTCAAATAAACATTTGAACTATGAGCTCAGTCCTATCTAGACACATGAATTATTTTTTTTTTGTTCAAATATATACCTAAATTATTCAAAAATGACAAACTAACACTTGACGTTAATTTCATTAGTTTTTTCTATTAATTAAAATGTATTCAACTTAATTATATCACCTATGAATATCAATCGGACAAATTAAAACCACAACCAAATGACCCGTGTTATGGAGTTTTAAACCCCTCTTTTAATTCAAATCCGACAACGAACCAGTGTCAATATTTGAAGTCAATATTTGAAATCTAATTCGTGCATACAAACCCTTGTCATCGATATTTCTTCGTGTAATTATTCTATCATTTGACATCCGATTGACAAATTGAGAATATAATTATAAAGCCCATGACGAGGGCTTTCCAACTATAGCCACATTGCATGCAGGTATTGTTGTCCGAATCAATCATAAATTCATAATTAGGTTGAAGAATATATGCACATTTTAGTTAACGAAGAAAACTAACGATGTTAAATGAAAACTGTGAATTTGATATGTTTTGAATAATTGAGGGACCGATTGTACTTTTTAATTAGTTAAGTGTGTATTTGGACAAAAATATAGTTCATACGTCTAGATATAACTGAACATATAGTTCGAGTGTTTATTTGACTCTTTACCCTTTTGAATACTTAATTAACAACCACTGTCGACTTGAATTTGATTAATTTTGATTCTTTTTTTTTCAATTTTTTTTTGTTTTTTAGTTTAATGTTATAATTATTAATTATAATTTATTGAACTTAATTAAATTCATAATTATAAAACTATTAAAATGGTGAATTGACGGTGGAAGATAGAATTGGGGAATTGAAATTGGACTAGAGATCTCTTATAGGGTAAATTTGCACTTTGCATTTTGAGCTTTTTTAAAATAATAACTCATTTTTTTAAAATTAACAAAATAGTACCAATTTTTTTAAAAAAATTACAAATCTAACATTTAATAAATTTTGTGATCGAGAATTGTACATAATTCATTGTATTTAAATATTTCTATTTCTCCAGCAATGTAAAAATTCATCCAATTAAAAAATCTTAAAATACACTCAATTACGTACGATTTTCAGGCTGTAAAATTTATAAATTGTTATATTTACAATTTTTTTTGAAAAAGTAAATATTATTTTATTAATTTTCGAAAAGTATAGCTCAAAATATATGTATTTCAATGTAGTTTGCCCATCTTTGATATATCAAAATAGAGCAGGGAAAACAATTTTTTGTAAGAATAGTAGGGTAAACAATTAATGTGGACAAATCTGATAAATTTATCGGCATACCGCGTCAAGAAAATAAATTAAATTTAGTATTCAACCTGAACCAGCAGTCCCCAGAAAAAAAATGTAAAAAAAAAACATGTTGCTATAATATAATTCAAAACAATTATTTAGGGAAATATCCAAAAAACACTTCAACTATTTCAAAATGGCTCCCTTAATTATTTAAAAAGGTGCAAGCACACCCTGGATTGATGGCTAAAGTTAACGCCGTTAGTTAGCATGTTAATTTTCAACCTAATTTCAAGTAATTTCGATGATAATACTATATGTATTATCATATATTTAGTGAGTCATTTTGGAAAACTCCCCTCATATATTTTTTGGAAAACTCCCCTCATATATTTTTTGAAAAAATCCTCATTTTGCCCATTGCGTGTCAGACAACGAAATAGTTTTTTTTTTTTTTTTTTCGTGGCTAGGGTTTGTAAGCATTGCTTAAATTTTAAACCCGAAATTGATTCAATATCGGATGTTGAAACTCTAAAACATGATATATTTGATCATAATTTCAATTTGTTTGATCAACAACTATATACACTATAATTGACCCTCGAATTGTACCACCAAATTTTAATAGAAAAAAAAAATCTTGAAATTGAGGGGGTTATATTTTCTTACCTCAAAATATTTTAGGCTTCCTTAATTACACCGCCTATGACCATCAATCGAATAAATGAACACCATGATCAGATGACTCACTCCTCGCAGTTTTAAACACCTAATGTCCAATGGATTTTGAAAATATTGAGTCTAAATCATGTATACAAATCCTAACTATATACGGTAAAATTACTCTATGTTGGGATCCCCTATTCCGGATTTGGTGTTCTAACCCGTGTTCCATAATTAAATTTATAAAGTTTTTTTTTCTATTTTTCCTCAATTTTAATTTATTATGTTTTAGTTTAATTTTATGATTATTTTTAAGGTTCACCCCACCCAATTAGGATTTATAATTATTTTTTAGTATTTAATTTTTAAAGAAATGATTATTATGGTTGATTATCTTAAAAATATGATTTATAATTTTTAAAATTTCAATCTTTTGTTAATAGGTTTGACTAGATCGATTATGTTATAATTAATTTTTATTTTTGTAATATTTATTATTAAACTTGTAAATTCGATCGTGAAATACGGATTAAAACACTAAATCTGGAATAAAAGATCTAATCCCCTGTTAGAAAGCCCATGGTGGGAGCATTATAATCATGGCCCATGGGCATGGTTGAAACGTGTTTTGGATTTTCTCTCTTATTGTCATGGGATTTTTAAAATGGAATAGTTTTCACCTTTTCATTTACATGAGACTTTTGAAATAACAGTAGTATATTTTTGGATATATATATATTTTAATACGATATATTTGAAAACAATTAATAGAAAGTACAAAAAATAATGGGGGGACTTGTGTGAGACCGTCTAACGGATCTCTTTATGTTAAACGGATATTATTTGACCTACAAAATGGTCCTCCTTCCTTTTCTCTTTTCTTTTTGATTTTTTTTAATTGTCCCACCTCCCTCTCTTTTATTTGATTTTCAATTTTTAATTTATTTTTTTTACATCTAAATTTTTCTTCTTTTTTTTTCTTTTTTCGTCAGTTTTTTTCTCCCACCCCACCCCCACCCCCACCCCCACCCCCACCCTCTCTCTAACACTTCCGTCAATTTTTTTCTTCTTTTTTCTCTTTTTTGTTAGTTTTTTTTTCCGGCTCCAATTTACGCTTCACTACGAAGAGTTAGAAGTTGTGTGTTTTTTTTGTAATGATTTTATTAATGATAATTTATCCATAATTAATGATACTTTACATCAGTGTTAATGATACTTTACCAGATAAAAGTTATATTTTCATTAAAATGAAAATTACCGTTGATTAAACATTAATTATTGAATTAACAACAAAGAAGTATCATTAATTATGAAGTAAATATCACTAGTAATAAAAAATGAAGCATCACTAATAGTGATACTTTCTTCTATAATTAGTGATACTTTTCTTTCTAATTATACCTTCTTCTGCAATTAGTGATACTTTTGTAATACTTTCTTCTACAATTAGTGATACTTTTCTTCTATTTAGTCATACGTTCTTCTTCAATTAGTGATACTTTTATTTCTAATTAGTGATACTTTCTTCTTCAATTAGTGATACTTTTCTTCAATTAGTGATACTTTTTATGCAGTTAGTGATACTTTTCTTTCTAATTAGTGATACTTTTCTTCAATTAGTGATACTTTCTTTGCAGTTAGTGATACTTTTCTTTCTAATTAGTGATACTTTTCTCCAATCAGTGATACTTTCTTCTGCAATTAGTGATACTTCATCCCTAATTAATGATACTATAATTATTTTAAGGATACTTCAATATTTTTTTTGAAATAAATCTATACCCTTAATTGAAATTAGTGAACCATAAAATTGAATTGAATTTGATTTATTTCTTTAAAATAAAATTTCACCCCATAAATATATTTTTTTAAAAAATAAATCTATACTCTAAAATGGAATTAGTAAGCACTAAAATTGAATTGAATTAATTTTTTAAAAAATAATTATTTAAAAAAAAGAAAGAAAGAAAGTGAAAATATAAAAAGAAAAAAAGAAAGAGAAATAACAAAAAACTAGGCGTGTGGGCGTGAGAAAAGGAGGGAGAAAAAGGGGGAAAGTGGGGAAAAGTAAAAATGGGCTGGCAGGCCCAGAACAGGAAAAAAAAAAAAATCGGACAGCAGCAGGTCTTGGGCGGATTTTCACCCGTCTAACGCAAGGAGATACGTTAGACGGTCTCATACAAGTTTTTATCAAAAATAATAATTTATCATCATCTATTGATAACAATAAAAAATAATCCCCGAGACTTATAGCTTGTAGGTGTTGCTATATGCACTGCATTTTTACTTTTCACATCACAAGTTAATTTGTTTTATTTAATTATAAATTTACTTCAATATCATTAATTACTAAAAGAATAATAAAACAAAAAATAAATAAAAATTGAAAACTAAATAATAAAAATATAAAGAATAAATAAAAATGATTTTTTAAAAGAAACCGTTGTTCGACTTTTTTTAATTAAAAATAAAATGAAATGAAAAAATATATATTTTTTTAATTTTTAAATTGTGGTAATTTACTTTATTTTTTATAGAAAATTAAAGTTTTAAAAAGTCAAACATCATATTTTTAAAACTTTTTTTACAATTTTTATTATTTTTTCATTTTTTATTTAATTGATTTTTTCATTTATTGTTTTATTTTTATTTTGTTAAGAGTATTTAAAATAAATTAACAATTAATTAAAAAATTAAAAGTATTTAATTTTAAAAAAATTAAAAAATTATATCGTGTAGTTTATATAGCATAATAGCAACACCGGATATTTATTTCAAAATTATTAAATAGAGTACGATGATATTTTATATTTCACACCCCGAGTAAATTCTATTGTAAGGGGGTGCAGTGCACCACCCTTACTATTTGTAACTAATTTTTATTATTTTCGATCTTTATCGATCGATCGATAAAACAATTTTGATTTCGGTCTGTCATAATAGGTAATGAAGTATCACAATAGGTAATCAAAGTATCAAGATATATTAGTTGAAGTGTCACGATAGATTTTTTTGGCCGACCAAATTTTTTTTAGAAACTTTTGTATTTGAACAAAAAAAAAAGATCTGCAAATAACTTAAAATTGGTGGGCCCGGGACATATGTCATTAGTAGAGCTGTAAACGAGCTAAGTTGAGTCGAGTATCATTGAGCTCGAGTTCGGCTCGTTTAACTGCTCGTGAGCTCGAGCTCGGCTCGAGAAGAAAAATTTGTACTTGAGCTCGACTCGTTTAACTGTTATTCGAGCCTAACTCGAGCTCGATACTCGACTTGAGGTTGGGCTGGAATACTCAACTCGAGCTCGAGCTCGATTACTCGACTCGAGTTTGGCTCGTTAGTGATATATTTGAGTCCAACTTGAGCTCGACTCGTTTATGTTATATTTGAGTCTGACTCGAAATTAAGCTCGACTTAGTTATTTGGAACTAATAAAAATTGACAATAATAACCCCGCATATTAACAAAATTCCTAAAATATTTCAAACAAATTTCAACATACGTGACAAAGTCGAATATGATAGATTAAAACCAATACACTCCAAATCAACACGAAATCCATAAAAAAAAAGCTTGTAACAAAGTTTCACAAATATATGAAATAAATTACTATTTACAATGTATATATGATATATTATTATTGATTTTGATAGTATTGTTAGTTGTTACTAACTTATATTGACTTTGATCAACCAATTGATTTTGTTAATATCGATTAAAAATTATTAATTTCAATTAATATTTTATGTAAAGTATTATTTTTCATAATATTTGGTTAATATTAATATTTATTTTGATAATATAGTATTAATTAAAACTATTATTTTATTTTATATTTATTATTTAATCCATCTTGATCGATCCACACATATCAAATTGTCAATGAATTAAAATATATTTCATTTCATAGTTTTTATTTAATTAATTGATAAGTTTTAAATCTAATACCAGTAATGCATTTTACCATTGATTCCATTTTATTATTAACTGGAAATTTTAACAAAAATAAATTTTATTTTAAAAACATTAGAAAAATAAAAAAATATATATTTCGAGTTTCAAATCGAGTATAGTTCGAAAGTTGTATCATGAACTAACTCAAGTAACTACTCGTGAGAACTACTCACGAGAGTGCTCGATTAACTACTCGCGAGATAGCTCGATTAACTAGTCATGAGACAGCTCGATTAACTATTCGTGAGACAACTCGATTAACTACTTGTGACACAGCTCGATTAACAACTCGTAAGATAGCTCGATTAACTACTCGCGAGCTTCACGAGCCGAGCAAGCTCGCGAGATTCTCAAGCCGAGCACCCCCAAGCTCGAGCTCGGCTCGACAAAAAGCTTGAGCTCGTTTAGCGAGCTCGAGCTCGACTCGTTTACGAGTCGAGTCACATTCGAGCGAGTTTTTTTCGAGTTGATCTCCAAATATCTCACGAGTAGTGATGCGATCCCCGTCGGCACACGACAAGAACGGCAGTTGTTGTCCAGGACTGTATCAGATTCACGCGG
Organism: Perilla frutescens; assembly: GCA_026008535.1. Lineage (NCBI taxonomy): Eukaryota > Viridiplantae > Streptophyta > Magnoliopsida > Lamiales > Lamiaceae > Perilla > Perilla frutescens. The sequence continues at coordinate 11,563,271 of BRKX01000003.1, read as the reverse complement.
AACAATGGATGGATTGATCCAAACCCTAGCCTTTAACGATGTCAAACCTCGTATACAACGTAGACGAGACCCTCGAACAATTGAAGACACGAACTTGGATTGTAATGAAGACGCCACAAACGGGGATGTGAATCCGTTTGATAAGTCGATTGAATCTCACGTTGTGTTGTGAAACTCGAATAAGTTTCTCAGAGAGAAAAGTGAAAACTCACGTTTTAAAATTAATATCAAAGTTGTCTAATGAAAATAATGAGAGACAAGGTCTTATATAGTTGGTCCAAAACATCAAGCCCCAAAATAAAATCCTACACAAACTAGGAAACAAAATAAGCCAAAATTCGGAACCGCCCGTACAGGCGCGACACGGGCTCGGTCGCGCCGCCTTCGGTCGGGTCGCGCCTCGGTGGGCGCGAGTGAGGTCGCGCCGCGTCTGTCACTGGGCCGCGCCTCCATGGGTATTTTTCACCCCTCTGCATCGACGCCCGATTGCGCCGTGTCTGTCCCCGGGTCGCGCCCAGATCGCGCCTCCTCCGTGCTCGGGCCGCGCCCTTCTGTCATCCCGCACTCGCATGTGATCTTCGTCTTCCAACGATGCTCGGCTTCAGCTCCTTCAACGGGTCTCTTTGACACCTCTTGGGTCCAGACTCCTTGTATAAATCCACTGAGACTCTCCTTGAATCTCTTAGCTCTTGATCGTGTAACTGGCCCTTCCGGTACTTCAATTGGATCGGACATCTCCTTGGCTTGGGTCGTATCATTCCCCTCCTCTTGAAAAGGATTTGTCCTCAAATCCAACTCATCACCTACATCGAAAGGACTTAAATCAGCAACATTAAATGATGAACTTACTTTATACTCACCTGGTAAGTCCAACTTGTATGCATTATCACTGATGCGTTCTACAACTTGGAATGGTCCGTCCCCTCTAGGAAGTAACTTAGAACGCCTTTGAGCCGGAAATCTCTCTTTTCTCATGTGTAACCAAACCCATTTACCAGGTTCGAACACTACTCTCTTTCGCCCCTTATTGGCTTTCTCGGCATACTGCTCAGTCCGTCTCTCAATGTTTGCTCTAGCTCTTTCATGAATCTGTCTCACAAAATCAGCTTTCTTTTTCCCATCAAGATTAGTATATTCATGCACAGACAAAGGAATTAAATCCAATGGAGTTAAAGGATTAAACCCATATGCAACTTCAAATGGTGAAAACTGAGATGCAGAATGCACAGATCTATTATATGCAAATTCAACATGCGGCAAACATTCCTCCCAAGTTTTTATGTTCTTTTTAATTAGAGCCCTTAACAAAGTAGATAAAGTCCTATTGACTACTTCTGTTTGACCATCTGTTTGTGGGTGACAAGTAGTAGAAAATAATAACTTAGTTCCTAACTTACACCACAATGTCTTCCAGAAATAACTCAAGAACTTAGCATCTCTATCAGAAATAATTGTCTTAGGCATACCATGTAGACGTACAACTTCCCTAAAGAATAAATCAGCAATGTAGGAAGCATCATTTGTTTTAGAACATGCAATAAAATGTGCCATCTTAGAAAATCTATCCACAACCACAAAAATGGAATCATGACCACGTTTACTCCTAGGCAATCCTAACACAAAATCCATAGATATATCCATCCAAGGTGATGTAGGAATAGGCAAAGGTATGTATAAACCATGTGGTTGGACTCTAGACTTGGCTTGTCTACATGTAACACACTTAGCACACAAACGTTCCACATCACGTTTCATATGAGGCCAGAAGAAATGTTCATTCAAAACAGCTAAAGTCTTAGCTATCCCGAAATGCCCCATTAGACCACCACTATGTGATTCCAACAATAAAAGCTCACACACGGAACAATTAGGCACACATAACTTATTTTCTCTAAACAAATATCCATCATGCCTATAAAACTTTCCATCTCCAGATTCCTCATATACATCCTTAAAATCATCATCATCAATGTACATGCTCTTAATGCACTCAAAACCAAGCAACTTAGCATCTAAAGTGGATAGTAAAGCGTACCTCCTCGATAGTGCGTCGGCTACTACATTTTCCTTCCCTTGCTTATACTTGATGACGTATGGAAACGTCTCAACAAACTCCATCCAACAGACATGTCTTTTGTTCAACTTTTGTTGCCCTTTCAAATGCTTCAATGATTCATGGTCGGTGTGGATTAAAAACTCTTTGGGCCACAAATAGTGTTGCCACGTTTGCAACGCCCGCACTAGTGCATACAACTCCTTGTCATATGTCGGGTAGTTTGCAGTGGCGCCGCCAAGCTTCTCACTAAAATAGGCAATGGGCCGGATCTCTTGCATCAACACTGCACCAATTCTAACACCAGAAGCATCACATTCTATCTCAAAAGTTTTAGCAAAGTTTGGAAGAGATAGTACCGGTGGATGTGTCAATCTCTCCTTAAGCGTCTGAAATGCTTTTTCTTGCGCTTCTCCCCATTGGAATTCCACATTCTTCTTGATCACTTCAGTCATGGGTGCTGCAATACTACTGAAGTGTGGAAAAAAACGCCGATAGAAGCTCGCAAGCCCATGAAAACTTCGAACCTCTCCCACACTTGTTGGCGTCGGCCATTCTTGGATGGTACGAACCTTCTCTTCGTCCACCTGTACTCCATCTGCACTAACAAAAAAACTAAGAAACACAACCTTATCCGTACAAAAGGTGCATTTCTTTAGGTTAGCATACAATTGTTCTTTCCTCAAAGCTTGCAAGACAAATTTCAAATGCTCTACATGATCCTCTTCACTCTTACTATATATCAATATGTCATCAAAATAAACCACAACAAATCTACCTATAAAAGCACGTAAGACATGGTTCATAAGACGCATAAATGTACTAGGAGCATTTGTCAAACCAAACGGCATAACTAACCATTCGTACAATCCTAATTTTGTAATGAATGCCGTTTTCCACTCATCCCCTTCCTTGATGCGAATTTGATGGTACCCACTTCTTAAGTCTATCTTAGAAAATATGCGTGCACCATGTAATTCATCTAACATGTCATCTAAACGGGGAATGGGATGTCGATACTTTACCATAATGTTGTTGACGGCTCGGCAGTCGACACACATCCGTAGAGAAGAATCCTTCTTTGGCACGAGAAAAACTGGACTCGCACATGGACTCAAACTCTCCCTCACTTGTCCTTTCTCCAATAGCTCTTGTATTTGACGTTCTAGTTCTTTTGTCTCCTCGGGGTTGCTCCGATAGGCCGGTCGATTTGGCAATGTGGCGCCGGGCACAAAGTCAATTTGGTGCTCGATTCCTCTAATTGGTGGCAAACCCGGTGGCATCTCTTCGGGAAACACGTCCTTGAATTCCTTTAAAAGAGATACAATAGAACTAGGCAAAGATGGGTCAAATTGGTCAGTACTCATTAAGACATCTCTGCGGATCATCAAGTACATTGGCTTCTCATTTTGCACCGCCCATTTGACATCACTAGCTGTGGCAAAACAAGCGTGTTGGATCACCTCCTTTCCAACGTTGGCCTCCTTTCCTTTCTTCCTCATGGTATCGGCCTCCTCTTGTAGCTTCACTTGGTCCTCATACACTTGGGATGGTGTTAGAGGAGCTAGTGTCACCGTCTTCTTGTTAAGTACGAAAGAGTACTTGTTTGTGAAGCCATCATGCTTCACCCTCCTATCGAATTACCATGGATGTCCTAGCAAAATGTGTCCCGCTTGCATAGGCACAACGTCGCACAACACTTCATCTTCATACTTGCCAATCCGAAATGGCACTCGAACTTGCTTGTTCACCTTGGTTTCTCCACTGTCGTTCAACCACTGCAGCTTGTATGGCTTAGGATGCTAGAGAACCTGCAATCCTAATTTTGTCACCATCACAACACTTGCAACATTAGTACAACTACCTCCATCAATAATCATACTACATACCTTATCCTTGATGTGGCATCGGGTATGGAATATGTTCTCCCTTTGTTCCTCATCGACACTCTTGGTGTGCAAGCTAAGTGACTTGCGTGCAATCAAAATGAGAGCGTTGGGTGCTGCGTACTCCTCGTCTTCACTCGACTCGGACAATCCCGACATCTCCGGGTCAACTTCTTCTTCATCCGTCACGATCTCACCATTGTCCTTCAAGATCATCACACGTCGGTTTGGGCATTGGTTGGCTATGTGACCTCTACCTTGACATTTAAAACACTTAAATGTCTCGATTTCGGTTACCCGACGAGTCTTGATTACTCGATCCCGTCACTGTAGGTGCCTCGGTCTTCGGCTTAGTGAACGGTTGCTTCTCATCTTTCTTTCTTTGATTTGTAGTCTTCCACGGGGTTGCGTTGGAATTTGAGTTCGACTTCCATGTAGAAGAACTCGCTCGATTGCTGTTACCCCTCCTCTTGAGTTGGTTCTCCACCTTTATAGCCATTTGCACCATGTCTTCCATTTCCACATAATGCTGCAACTCCACCACTTCTCGGATCTCTCTATGTAAACCGGCTAGAAATCGAGCCATTGTGGCCTCCCTATCTTCCTCCACATTTGCTCGGATCATTGAAATCTCCATCTCCTTGAAGTATTCATCTACACTATTTGTACCTTGTCTCAAGTTTTGTAACTTGTTGTATAGTTCCCGGTAGTAATAGCTTGGCACGAATCTCTTCCCTATCACCGCCTTCATCTCTCCCTATGTCTCTATTGGGTGTTCCAGATTACGCCGTCTGTTGGATATCAACTGATCCCACCATACTATGGCATAGTCTGAGAACTCTACTGCTGCCAACTTCACCTTCTTGAGCTCGGAATAGTTGTGACAGTCGAACATCATCTCTATCTTGCGCTCCCATTCAAGATACAAGGCTGGATCATTTTTACCTTGTAATGAATGCACATTCATTTTGATGTTGCCGAGGTCGTCATCTTCTCGATTCTTTGCTTTTCCATGTTTCCTCCCTCCAGTAGTTGAATATCTATCCTCCTCCTCTGAATCCCCAACCTCAGTGTCGTAGTATTCCGCTCTTTGTCTCTCCACGTGTGGGTAGCGTCGAGCCTCTATCCGGGCCCCTCGTCCGCCTCTTCCGCCACGGTTCTCTTGTGGGGCTTGTTGGGATTGCTCCTGTAATGACGTCTCCACCTTGTTGAGTCTCTCATTCAACGTTGCCATCTCAGTCTTGAACAACTTCGTCAGATGTTGTTGAATGGCCTCCACTGTATTCTTCGGATCAAATGTGGTGAGCGTCTCATCACTCGTTCCTGCGGCTTTATCTTTGGTACCTGCACCTTTGTTAGACATGTCGATTTTTTTACTTTTTTTTTTATCGACTTTTTTTTTACTCAATGAACAGAACAAGAAATAAAATTACACAATGATGTGAATTAAATAAAAATGAGCAACAAAAACAAGAATCCTATAAAATCTAACTCTCAACTCACGTGTTTACTCTCGTGTATCACACAATCGGCTCTTTTCACTCTAATAATCTCACACACTCTTGCCTTTTACCACTCGTTTTCCTCTCCAAAGAAAATCAAACGAGAACACAAACGCAACAATGAATCATCAAAAGACCAATCACAATTCACTAAAATATGTGCCGGAAAATTTTCGAAGATTTGAAAATTTTCAAAAAAAAAAAATTCGACTTCTCCCCAGGCAATATACGCGTCTCCAACAACCCAAATATCACAATCAAATGTAACGAAAGCACCAAAATTTTTCCCACCTTTTTACTCTTTTTTTTTAAATGTTCAGCGTCTTTTTCTTTTTTCTTTTTTTTTGTGCTGAAATCGACTTTTCTCTTTTTTTTTTTAAACAATAGGTGAGAAATTAAAATACAGAAATTAAAGGGATAAATTGAAACCTGATACAAAGCTGAAGCTTTGATACCACTTGATGCGATCCCCGCCGGCACACGACAAGAACGGCAGTTGTTGTCCAGGACTGTATCAGATTCACGCGGAACAATGGATGGATTGATCCAAACCCTAGCCTTTAACGATGTCAAACCTCGTATACAACGTAGACGAGACCCTCGAACAATTGAAGACACGAACTCGGATTGTAATGAAGACGCCACAAACGGGGATGTGAATCCGTTTGATAAGTCGATTGAATCTCACGTTGTGTTGTGAAACTCGAATAAGTCTCTCAGAGAGAAAAGTGAAAACTCACGTTTTAAAATTAATATCAAAGTTGTCTAATGAAAATAATAAAAGACAAGGTCTTATATAGTTGGTCCAAAACATCAAGCCCCAAAATAAAATCCTACACAAACTAGGAAACAAAATAAGCCAAAATTCGGAACCGCCCGTACAGGCGCGACATGGGCTCGGTCGCGTCGCCTTCGGTCGGGTCGCGCCTCGGTGGGCGCGAGTGAGGTCGCGCCGCGTCTATCACCGGGCCGCGCCTCCATGGGTACTTTTCACCCCTCTGCATCGACGCCCGGTCGCGCCGTGTCTGTCCCTGGGTCGCGCCCAGGTCGCGCCTCCTCCGTGCTCGGGCCGCGTCCTTCTGTCATCCCGCACTCGCATGTGATCTTCGTCTTCCAACGATGCTCGGCTTCAGCTCCTTCAACGGGTCTCTTTGACGCCTCTTGGGTCCAGACTCCTTGTATAAATCCACTGAGACTCTCCTTGAATCTCTTAGCTCTTGATCGTGTAACTGGCCCTTCCGGTACTTCGATTGGATCGGACATCTCCTTGGCTTGGGTCGTATCAAGTAGCTTTGCTCATTTCCAGCCCTAGTCATTAGTAAGAGGAGGGGATGCAATCTACGATAGAATTTCCCACACCTCGCTTGCATCTAAGATTTTGAACTTTTTGAAGTTTGAACATGCTATAACTTGACTCCTTTATATTTAGCTATTTATATTAATCAAGGCAAACACTTCCATCAGATTTCGGAACCCAAAACTAGGCCCATCAAACCTTCAGATAGGCGGGTTGCACACAGATTGGATCGGGTCAACCCGCCCCGCTCTGAAAAAAAATTGTGCTCGAAAAAATATAATTAATTACACTAAAAAGTATCAATCGTAACTTTAAAATTATTACCATATTATTTTAATTATATAAATTTATTATATCTCAATTATGATTTAATATATCTAAATTAGACTTTATATTTGTTTTGAAAAATTAAGTATCAAGCGTAGTGCACGAGACTACGTATTAGTGTTAGACAAATGCACCGCGCGAGTAGTTGGATCAAAGAAATCAAACTAATTCACTTTAACTTAAAGATTCACTAATTCTATTTAAGGTTCACTAATTTCATTTCAAGGTGTATATTTATTTAAAAAAATAATTGTTGAGCACAGCGCACGCCTTACCGTAGGCCAAGTGCACCGTGTGAGTCTCCAAATCAAAAAATTTAAATTAATTTACTTTAATTTTATGGTTCACTAATTCCATTTTAGGGTAATTATTTATTTCGAAAAAATCAATTGTCGATGTAAGTGCATGAGTCCATGCATTAGTGTCAGGTGAGTGCACATCTTGAATCGTCGGATAAAAATAAATAAATTAATTAACTTCAATTTTAGAGTTCACTAATTATATATTATTTTGTATAATTTTTAGGGAAAAAGTAATAACAAAAATAAAAAAATCTAAAAAAAATAGAAAAAATATGTTGGGTACGTGCATGGCATGCGTCGTGTGTGAGTGGCGTGCACTCTCTCTCTCTATCTCTCCCTTACTTTATATATTGGACATGGACTTATGCAATATGCACACAAGTCCATCTCATTAATTCAATATCGGTTAGTCTCATTTTATATCATATACCACAATATATGTTGTTTTAGAATATTTTGTTTATATCAAAATATTTATAGTTTAACATATTTCTCTACACACCCACTCTTTCTCACTCCTAATATTAACTATGCATTTATTAGGTAGATAGAGAAATCTGTATTTATTATTGAAATATATCTTAATATGATTTAATATTGGGTGGAAAATGAATATTTTTGTCAAAATTATTACAGTACATATTAATTCTATGAAAATCTCCAAAATAACACACATTTTGAAGTTGGGGGAGTTTATTTACTTGTGAGATGTGAGAGTACGTAATTTGTCGACAAATATAATCAAGTCGGATCTATCCCAATGCATAATGAAATACTACCTCCGTTTCGAAATGTTTGTTGTTTTAGGTTTTTTTTTTTTTCCAAAATGTTTGTTGTTTTATATAATTTGATATCCTCTCTCCCAATTTTAACCTTCTCAAATCCTACAAGATTTCTTGATTCTAACTAACCAATAATATATGAAGAGAGAAAAATATATGGAGAGAGAAAATATTGTTATTTTTTAGGAAAATATAGATGAATTAGATTTTATGGCATATATGAGGGATGGGTATATTTGTCCATAAAATTAATTCTTAATTCTAGATAAAAAAACAAAACAATAAACATTTTGAAACGGAAGTAGTAGTAGTTAAGATGTGTTTAGAATCGATAAAAGTAAATGATAAGAGGATATCACAAAACGAAAGGGGATGAAATATCGAAAAATTATGCATACTATTATTTTTTGCCATATATAAAACTCATAATCTAAAATTAATTCCTTTAACTCGAACAATAGTAAAAACACAATAATAAATGTAGGAACACAATCCACCGACAAAATCCAATAAAATATCACGAAAGTGAAAATTTTCCAACTACGCCAAAAATATAAAGAGGAATAAAATAAAAACAAATCAGGTAAATATGAGATGATGCCATATATGAACCTACATGCACACAAAACTCTTCAACAACGGCGAGTCAGTAATCACGTAACTAATTAAATCCAAACATCATAAAACGATCGAATAGGAAAGATATTATAAGATCCAAAGTTACATACCCTATGTATGTATATACAGAGAAAATTCCATTTTTTTTTTTGTTCCCTTGAAGATGACCTAAGACTACTCCATATCTATTTGGGAGTCACCGCAAAAGACAAACTACTTAAAAGTCAGGGAAATGCACGACCTGGGGCGGCCCTAAGGTCCATCCAACCTTAGGGTAGCCCCCAATTCATACACATGTGCCATCTTCTGACTGGATGCCACTTAATTTTATATATATTAATTTAAAATTTAAATAATTTATATAATTATCAAAAATAAAAAATATATCAACATTCATAGTTTTTTTCTCTTTATAAATAGAGCCTAATATTGGTATATTGTTACAAACAACTAAATTCTCTTCAAAAGGACTTGATCGAGCACATATGACAAAATTTTGACACTAATTGAATATGTAATTTACATCTTATGTACTTGTAATTTAGAATTTCAAGTGTTCTCATTGTAGTTTATTTAATAATGTTTTATTTTATTTTAACTCTTGTAATTTTCATTTTGATGTCAAGTAAATTATGAATTTATAATTGTATTGGTATTTTTTTAATTATGAATTTAATAAATATATCTAATTAATTAATTATGATTTTTTAAATATTGTAAAAATTATTATTAATAATATGTTATTTAAAAAATAAAATGATAAATATTTTATGTAGATTGCAAGAAAGAGAAATTAATATTTTAATTGAATGTCGGGTTGGATGAGTGTCATTGATGGAGTGCAATTTTTAAAATGTTGGAGTTTGTGGATGTGGAGGAGATATAAATTAATATTTTATTTGAAGGTTGAGCTGAATGAATGTCATTGATGTGGATAGTCTAATGGTTGAGTATTGTTATCTTGAGGCAAACTAGTGAGTCTGTCACATCTGACTTGTCACGTGAGGTTTACCTCCCCTGTGTGGCTTGCAGACTATTATATAGGGGCGGAGTTTATCCAATGCACACCTTGGATAGCGGTTACGGGTCACTCTCGGCATAGAAAAAAAGAAAGAAAGTCTGATTTTGATATAAATTTTTGACAAATTTGACATTACAAAAACATTGGGATTAGGATTACACAAATCCTTTACAATAAAAATAAATACTAATTAAGAGTTGAAATTTTGAGATTTGTAACATTTTTTATTTTATTTTTTTATGCATGGGTGGAGAAGTTATAGTACTTTACATAATAATAATAATAATAATAATAATAATAATAATAATAATAATAATAATAAAATTTGAAATAGTTTATTATTTTCCTATTTCAATTTCATCATTTAAAATAATTAAATAATTATATTTTTTTATACATGTGATATATTCAAATAAATCAAATGTTCTTTAATCGTGGACAATTATACATTGCTATTTATAAAATCGTATCGTTAGAAATATTCAATTCGATCTTTCTAACATGAATTTTCATTTAGTTCTTAAAATTTAATTTCTTTTTATTTGTTGCAGCTACACAAAATTAATGATCTTAATTAAGTAACACATTACATATTATGTAAAAAAATAATAATTATTTGTGCATAGCACGTAAGAAATACTAGTTTGAGTTTAAAGTTCGAACAGTATTAATTAATATTCACATTTAAAATATGTATAATGTATTGGATACGAAAATAAAAACCATCTTACAAGTTAACAAAGACTCCCGAAAATCCGTACCATTCAATTTAAAACAGTTACTAATAAGTAGTAGTTGTTGTTATAAGTTATAACTATATATTAATTCCTTTCGAAATCATCATTCAATAATTAAGCATAATAAATCAATAATCTAAGTACTTCTTATTCATTTATTTGTAAATTAAGAATCTAACTACAACAAAGCAACTCATGGTCCACAGCTAAGATATATAAGAGCGCTACAATTTAATTATAGGTACATGGAAAACGACGTAGTAGAGAAAGTGCAATGGCCTAGGATCCCCAGTGAGATCTTGACATTAATTAATTAATATTGTCACTTCAAAGTTGTAGTCAAAGTCTTAGAATATCCAGTTGTAGTTGTAGTTGTTGTTTCCATGCATGGTGCAAACCAACTCAATTTCACTGGAAAAGCAACAATATAATTGATAATGTAGCTATCAACACTGGACTTTTTAGATAAATACAACCCACCCACTTACCAATTTATTGGATGAAGCCTATATATATGAGTTGTTTAATTATTAAAAGACAGCAATGAGTATTTTTTGGATCTTATGTATGGTTGTTGCTATTCATATTTAAAATATTGAATATTGATTTAACTTTATTTTCTGTGTGTTTGGTTCCTCTGAATTTGTAGGGTACGTAGGGACTGCTCCATTTTAATTTTCTGCTATAGCAAATATGAAAGAATACAAATTAAACTTATTGTTGCAAATCATAAAATAGACATATAAGTGTACCTCGGATATTTGTATTTATTTTACAATTAAGTGTCTTAATATATAGATGTAGATCCTTCGTATGGAGAAACCTGCAATTGTTTTTTTGATGGAGACCCGTTTGAAGTCAAATCAAATGTGTCTATTGAATGCAACTCATCTACTTTTTGAAAGATATTTTCCGGTTAATTGTGAGGGAGATAACCGCTCTCGTAAGGGCGGCCTGTGTGTTCTATGGACGGGACTGATTGAGTTGGATTTAGTCTTTTTTTCCAACAATCATATCAGTTTCAAAGTTACTAAGAATGATGATAATAAAACTTGGTATTTCTCTGGTATCTATGGATGGCCAGAACTTTGCAATTGTGATCGAACTTGGCGATTGATGAATGACATTCAACCAACTCATGGTGCACCTTGGTTATGTGTTGGTGACTTTAATGAAACTTTGTGGTCGACTGAGAAAAAAGGAGGCAATCCAAAATCTTGGTCTGAGATGAATAAATTCCGTGAAGCCCTTCGCTACTGCAATCTCATGGATTTAGGCTTCTCTGGTAATCGTTTTACTTGGTCAAATGGTCGGGGTGGAGCTGAAAATATCTTAGAAAGACTTGACCGAGCTCTGGCTTCAAGTGGATGGCAACAAATTTTTCCAGCCTATCAAGTCAAACATCTTCCACGATTTAAATCGGATCATAACCCAATACTGGTGGAGTGTTATGAGGATGGGGAAGAAATCACTTATAGAAAAAAAGAGAAACGCTTTCGTTTCGAACACATGTGGTTACACCACCCACAATTCTCCCATACTCTTAAAAATATGTGGAACAATGCGGGCAAAAAAGTAAATTTTCAAGACAAGGCAAAAGCCTGTGGGAAAGACCTCATGAATTGGGAGAAACTGGGTTTGGAAATGTCCAAAGCAAGTCTCGTGAGCTGCAGCAAATACTTTCAGACCTGTAATCTCAATCTCAAACTGATAATATTGTGCAGGAGACCCATGAAACGGAATTTGAGCTGGATAAAATTCTGAAAATCAAAGAAAGCATGTGGCATCAACGGTCTAGAGCTTTGTGGATTAAAGATGGTGATAAAAATTCAATTTTTTTTCATCAAAAGGCATCTCAAAGAAAGAAAAGAAACACAATCCGACAGATAAAAAATGAGAATGGTCAGTGGTGCTCCAACAGGAAAGGGGTAGAGATGATTCTCAAGGACTATTTTATCAAGCTTTTTCGCACTGATGGGGAAAGAAACATCGACATGGTTGTGAATGCCCTCGAGAGCAAGGTGTTTGCTAACATGAACGAGAGACTCAAGAGGCCCTTTACGTCCGCAGAGGTATTGTGTACAATTAAACAAATGCATCCAATGAAAGCACCTGGACCTGATGGTATGACACCTTTTTTCTTTCAAAAATTCTGGCATATTGTTCATCATGATGTGCTTGAGTCAGTTTTAGGGGTCCTTAATTTTGGGCATGATCCTACTCTTCTTAACCATACTCATATTGTGCTTATTCCAAAGACAAAGCACCCCGAATCCCCTAAAGACTTTCGCCCTATTAGCTTGTGTAATGTGATCTTCCGTATTATTACTAAAACACTTGCTAATCGTCTCAAAAGTATCCTGCCTCATGTTATCTCTTTGTCTCAAAGTGCTTTCATCCCGGGTTGTCTAATTACTGATAATGCTATGACAGCTTTTGAGATTTTCCACTCTATGAAAAAAAAGAAAACAGGTAACCAAGGCATTATGGCCTTGAAACTCGATATGAGTAAAGCTTATGATAGAGTAGAGTGGAATTTTCTAGAGGCAGTGATGTCTAAGTTAGGTTTTTGCACGGACTGGACCAATCTGATAATGAGATGTGTTACCACTGTTTCTTACTCGGTGCTTATAAATGGAGACCCCACATCTTCTTTTAACCCAGAAAGAGGACTCCGCCAAGGAGACCCCCTTTCTCCTTATCTCTTTTTGATTTGTGCAGAAGCTTTCTCCAATCTCTTGGTAAAAGCGGAGAAGGAAGGAAGAATACATGGTATCAAAGTCGCGAAAGAAGCCCCAATTATCTCACATCTCTTTTTTGCAGATGATACTATTCTTTTTGTTCACGCTAATTTGAGAGAGGCTGATGAAGTAAAGAATATTATTCACCAGTATGAGGCCGCTTCAGGCCAGCGTATTAATTTGGATAAGACAAAGCTAACGGTGAGCGGGAATGTTACTGCAGATCGAAGACATGAACTTAGTGTATATCTGGGAGTGAGAGAAGTTGAAGAACATGAAAAATACCTGGGACTCCCCACGCTTATTGGTCGTTCAAAGCGAAAGATCTTTGATACTGTGCTGGAACGTATCTATAAAAAAATGAAGGACTGGAAAGAGCAAAAATTGTCAAAAGCGGGTAAAGAGGTTATGATAAAGACAGTTATCCAGGCTATCCCTTCATACATTATGAATTGCTTTCTTTTACCCCTCACTATCTGTCAAGAGATTGAAAAAGCAGTGGCCAGATTCTACTGGGGTGCTACCAAGGATAAACATAAATGTCACTGGGTGAAGTGGGAATACTTGAGTAAACCAAAAATGGAAGGCGGCCTTGGCTTTTGTGAGATGCATCAGTTTAATCTGGCTATGCTTGCAAAGCAGTTCTGGAATCTTCTAAATAATCCTAATTCGGTGACGCATAAGTTGTTGTGCTCAAAATACTTCCCAAATGGATCTCTGATGTCAGCAAATATTGGTTATCAACCGAGCTACTTATGGAGAAGCCTTTTAGCAGCTCAAAATCTTATCATGGCTGGCACAAGCTGGAGAGTAGGTAACGGGCAGCAGATTTAACCTTGGAATGATGCATGGATTGGTTTGGTTCACCCTACAAAACTAATGGATGATAGAGGAAATGATGGGCAAGTTACTTTGGTGAGCGACTTGATGAACAATGATGCTCCGAGCTGGAAAACAGATTTGGTCAGAACTTTATTTTGTAGGAAAGATGCAGATGAAATTTTATCTATCCCCTTGAGTGACAGACGGCCGTCGGATCGTCGAATTTGGAAACCGTCTAAGAATGGGAAGTTTTCTGTCAAAATAGCTTATCACTTAACTATTAAAACCTCATCCCACCTGCCACCCCTTCGGTCCTCACCTAGCTACAACCAAAGGAGTGGACTCGTTTGTGGCAGATAAAGACTATTCCTAGAGTGAAAACATTCATCTGGCAGGCTTGCCTCTGTTCCTTGCCTACTAAAGACAATCTTATGAGACGTGAGATTTGTGTTGACCCTATTTGTGATCTGTGTGGAGAAGCAACAAAGTTGATTGACCACCTCTTGTGTAAGTGCCGCACTACAGCAAAAATCTAATACTTGAGCCCCTTAAGAATTAATACTGAGCTTGTCCCTTTCTCCTCCTTTAAGGAGATGTTTTGGAGTTTCTTAAATAGTGTGCACACAGAGGTCGTCGAGCTTGTAGCCTATACCGCATCAGAAATATGGAATGGAAGAAATCGCTTGATTTTCGACAAAAAACAATTCCATTTCGATGAAATTATTGAAAAAGCTCAAAGGATTTGGATGGAAGGTATGAAGGATCAAAAGATGCTTATGGGCCAACCCCAGTCGATCTCTATAGCTAAATGGTCTGCTCCATCCGTAGGTCTCTTCAAACTGAATACCGATGTCTCTGTTGCAAAACATGGCAGCATTGGTATGGGATTTATCGTGCGGGACAATCACAGCTCTGTTTTGGTAGCAGGAAAATCTACGCGTAGAGCCATGTGGTGCAGTACCTTGCTGGAAGGTCTCGCTCTTCACAAAGCTCTTGAAATCTTACAACACCACCAGTGGAAGGATATCATTGTGGAGTCTGACAGAAAGCTGCTTATTGATGGCATCAATGGAATGGTGGATCCCGAAATCTATTGTGATGTGGTTATTGCGGATATTCAAGCGTTGGCATCGACCTTCGGTTTCATGCACTTTGTTTATGTTCCTAGGAATTGTAATAAGGCAGCACATATCATTGCAAAAGGGCCTGATTTCTTTAGTATGGGGTATGTCCCAACTCATACTCTTTCCACCATTTTGGATGATGTTTGAACTGGCTTTTGCTTTGGCTAATCTATGTATTATTTGATTTTTCCCTAAAATATATATATATATATATATATATATATAGATGTAGATAAGTGATCAAGACAGACGAGATGACGATGATGTTTTTGTACTTTATTTATAACTAGTATTTCACCCATGCGTTATGCGATAATTGAGACCGACGAAATATGAGATAATATTATATGGTTCATAAATAGATATAATGTCTCATTTCACGTATGGACATTTTTATAATAATTATTCATTTCAAATGAGATTTATTTTATTGTATTATAAAATTTCCAATTGTGAGAACACCAAAACTAAAAAAAATCCAATCTATGCTATTAACATAATAGCATAGATTCTTTTTATATCTATATAGAGACACATAAGTTTATATTATAAACTTTTTTTTTAAAAATACTAAGCCGTAATTAGAAACATGGGGTAACTAAGAAAAAATCTTTTTTTTTTTAATTATAAGCATAAATACACAATATATAATAAGAAAAATTGCATTGTATCATGTTTATAACATGATCTTACATAACTGGTGGCTCAATTAAGACTAACTAAAATGGTGTTCTAATATAAAACTCTTATTAGTAATTACCCAAAAAATTATATATATTATTAAGCCTAGAAAATATAAACTACAAACAAACAAACTAAGGACCATTCAAAGATATATAATTGTCCTTAGTATATATGATTTTTTATCAACCCAAAAAATAACAAAATTTATTGTCAATTTGAAAAGAGACACAAATCCAAAGTTCCTCCATTCTTGCTCCTCACATTTTTCCCTTTTCACAAGCACTCGTGGAATCAACCAAAATGACTAAAATATCAACTCCACGCTTTCGTTCTCTATTAGTTCCTCATTCAAAATTATTCCACACCAAATTCAGTTGCTATGTATATAAGCAAAATCAAAACAAAAGTTTTTCCTACTATAGCTCTAATTAACAAATTTCTTGATCTCATCATTTATACAAAAACTAAAGCATCTCAAATAATCCCAAAAAAAAGCAAACCATCTACCTTCTATATTGTTCTGCAAAAATTGAAATCTGTCTTCTACACTGTCTTCTTCACGCATGCATCTGGATTGTCATTGTCATGGTTTGAGTAGGGGCGTAGCACTTCTACAACATGACGTCCAAATGAAATTTAAGTCATCCAACTATATGAAAAAAAACAAAGTGAAACTAGGACACACGAATAAATTAATTTCTTTTTTTTAAAGAGCAGATTATTCCCTCAAAATTTATGTTTTGGTTATTTACCTTATTGAAGGCTAATGTATTTTCCTTTTCACTGGGACTTTAAACTCTTGAAAGTTGAAATAGAACGCGCGCGCGCGCGCGCGCGCGCACACACACACACACACACATATATATATATATTTAAGCTTATACCACACAACAATGCTTTGTACCTACAGAAAATCTAATGTGAAGCCATTATAGCAAGAAAAAATTAATGCACATATTTCTTTATAATATCACAAGCATATATTTATAATATTATTAAATATGCAAATATTCTGAGATACTTGTTAAGAAAAATAAATCTTAATCCCTGAAATGGACCTAAAGATCTCTATTGACGACGTTATAAGCAGTTGAATTTGATTATCTACACATGATATCTAAAAATTTACTATTAAGAACTCATCAAATTGAAATAGGATAAAGTTGTGGGAAAAGACCTATATTCTAAGCTTTTGTAATTAATTATTTGAGAGGATAATGAAGGCTCTGGAGAATTGATGAAATACAAAAATACGGCTGCGATCCTTAGAAAAAGTTTTTTCTTTCTAGTAATATCTAATGACTAAACAACCAAAACTCCATATCTTCCATGTGGAAAGTTGAAAAAACTTAAATGCATGTTCGATATTAATCAAAAGCAAGAAATAGGAGAAAAAAATCTGCTAAGGAGCAACTTATTTCAACAATTATAATAGACGATTGCTTACACATAATAAATCAACAATAATAGTCATATATAATACGTGAATACAAATATGCACCATTTGAAGAGAAGATCGGTACTTTTCACTTTTGCAAATGTGGTATGTCCTAGAAAAAGCTATCAAAATTTCAGCTTCTGCTATAAAAAAATCTAAGATAATAAGATTTTTTAGTTTTCATAAAAAAAATGAAGTCAAATTCATATTCTAGCATGTAAAGTGCTCCATAGTTAATGATACAATTAATTAATCATTCATGCCATGTTGCCATCTTTTAATTTTTGCATTCTTACTTTTATCTAATCTATCTTTTCATTGGACTTATCATCTGACATGTCATTTCGATCCGTATATAAAATATGCTACAATTAACTATCACTCCATACATCCCTAACAAAATAAACACACAACAAAGTGAGGAAATGAGTTTTTTTTCTTTTCTGTAGGAGAGTAAACATAAATAAAGCAAAAAACATACCAATTAATTTTGAAAAAAAAACGTAAACAAACCATACCATTTACAAAGCAACAAACTGAAAATGAAGAGATTAATTTTACCTTAATCAATGACATCACCTGGGGCGGACAAAATACCCTCCAACCACCATTACTGTTGGGTATCGGCCTCACTGGAGGTTCACCTTCCTTCATCGCCGGAGCGGTCTTTGTCATACGTTGCTCAAGAAACGATAATGAGGAAGGGGATGATGGCTTAGACTTCCTTGAGCTTGGATCCTTTGACACCAAAATGACAGCAGCACCACGATAGAGACAACGATGAAGTAGACCACAAAGATCACGTTTCAAGCCAGCAGACCAGTCAACCCCCAATCTCTAGGTAACACTCTGGCCAAGCTCTTCCGGCTACCCTCTCACACAGCGAATGATTGTCTCACACAAAGAACACAAGAGCACAAAGCTCAATCGACTGCAACCTACGAAGAGTAGAGAATGGTAGCCCAAGGAGAGCAGAGAACATATCAATGAGAGTGGAGAGAGTGTTAGTTTTGTATACTGGAAGACTCATCTTTGTATACTTTTCTGATGATATGATGATATGAAATGAAAGTTATTGCAGTCACTGTTTGCATTTAGATTATGTTCTATAATTGTTTTATGCAATGTTCCATATACTTACATTGTAGATGATATGGTGTGGGGAGTCACACGGTAAGATCATATCATTAGAACCTTGTAATATATTAAAGAGCTCTAGGCTTAGATGGTCCTGAACACACCATCGGTACGCCGTAGAATAATCTGATAAGTTAGTTTATCTTGACTAACTGATTATTCTAGTACACTAGTTAGTATATTGAGGAGGATCACGATAGGATACTATTCTCTGTCTCTGACCCAATTATTGAGAGAATAAAGATCCACAGAGTTCGGGTTCTGAACTCATGTGATATTGGCGAGCATATGTGTGCGTTGTTTGTTACTTTGATTTATCAATGAATGAGATCTTTTCGTAGATCGAATTCGATATCTTGGGTAATAATAATGTATACATGATGTCTCGAGCAGTATGCATGAGCACCGTGTCCTGGTGCGCCAGCTTGATGATGTTCTCTTGAGGAAACACAAGTTCATGTTGAAACCCTGCAGATGGAATTTATTCCTTACATGATAAAGCTTGTGTGGTACTACTCAAGGTTTTAGATGTTAATTAATTATAGCTGTCAGAGGCTTACATAATTAATTAATGAACATTATATCTTAAACACGGGGAATGGCTGGACTAAAGGAGAAAGCATATTCGTAAATATGTATTAAATTGGTAGGTCAGTTTTACTTCTTTAGTGGAATAAAAGTAAAACTTAATTTATTTAATTATATCCTAGGTTTATTGGATATTGGATATTAAATAAATTAGTGGGCCAATTTAATATTCTTCTAGATCCCTGTTGTAGCCCAATTGACTGAAAGTGGACTGGATATTGAACTTGAGATAGAGGCCCAGCCCAATAGGGCTGAAACATGAAATTTTCGCCCCTCCCTATATATAAGGGGAGGGGGGCACGAAAATTTGAGGATATTATTCATTGGAAATCAGCCCCTCTTTGTCTCTCAAAGTTATCCACAGATTTCACAACTCTATCTAGTAGATTTCAGCCCACTCTGAATCTAGATACAGTCCGGGAATACAACAGAAGATCTTGGAGTGGAATACAGTGGTGGTTGAAATTTTGAGTGCTAGGTGGCGCCAACTACAGTTCATTCAACAGCAAGATTAGATCTTTAATTTTGTCCACAGACCGTTTATCGATTTGTAAGTAGATTCGTTTATATGTCTTCCGCTTTATTAGATTCGAATCTGCTTTGCATGCTTTTTGATTAGACTGTGATAAACATGCATGTTACATAAAATTATGATTTGCATGAACACGGATTAATGAACAACCAAATGGTCCTGCGGTGGTTTAATTCGAAAAAACCCCAACAGAGAGCAGTTCACACATAAAAGATTACTCACTTTTCCACGGCTTGAAATAACAGTAGAACTATAACAAATATAAATGGGCTACCAGTAGAGATTAGGGCTAGAGTGGGCTGGGCCAAGATTGGGCCTGAATAGATGGGCTGGACCACAAAAAATCCTAACAATCTCCACCTTGTGGCCCATCGTGGTGTATTGAAGTTAAAAGGAATCCGGAGGAATTCATCATCGCCATTTTCTCTCCTGCAATATCACACAGACAAAGAGAAGATAACACACAATTAATCTATATCACAAAGATCAACCAATTCAAAAGCACACAAAGTGCAAGAACTTTACAAAGAAAAATTGCTTTACCTTAAACCGAAAAGTGCCCACAAAGAGGTGCATCCTTAGTGCCGAAAGTTCACAAAGAATACCAATGTTTCACTAAGAAACACCACACCCACGAAGAGCACCACATATTCATAAAGAAAAACAACTATAGCTCACAAAGAACCAACACAGCCCACAAAGAGCAACACAGTTACAGATCCACATAGAATCACAATACAACCCACAAAGAGCAACACTAATTCACGAAGAAACAATACAGCTCACAAAGAGCACTCCCGATTTACAAAGAAACAACAGTAGCTCACAAGAGCACCACCACAACTCCACCTTACTTGGAGCATATACCAGAGTGCACAAAGTATCACAATAGGATATAAGCCATGATAGTTGGAATATTACTGTTGCTTATTAAGTTGAAGCATGCAATGGATGTTTATCATTTTATGTGATGTTTTGCATGTTCGATAATGGGATAAAATGAAACCTCAAACATAAATAACTAAGTGGGAGAGATTCATACCAAAGTATGTAGAAATCTCATACGGTCTCCATTAAAATCTGGTTTAATTGAGAAGTGATGGGAATGCGCGTTGACATCGGTCTTCCTCCATATCGGATATGTCATATCACAGATTTCTCTAGAAATTAAATCTCCTAAATGGATAGCTGTAGAACACTATTAGGACTAACTGACTCCTCCATCTGGAGTGGTTAAATTCGAATAGTGCTCTTGGTGCGAAGATAATGGTGTGCACACTTAGATGTAATTTATTGATAAACGTCCACACGATCGTGGCTTATCAATTAGACGATTACATGACCGTGTTTAATCCGGCTATTGATTTGCTTGTTGTAAGGAAACTCAACTGGAGGCAAATTAAAGGCTTAACCTATTTAAGAATGGATTTTATAAACGTCCACACTATCGTGGCTTATAAAAGACGTTTTTAAAGTGTCGGTGGAAAAGTATATAATTTTTATGAGGCTTTCGATTATATACTGTTTATCCTAAACGTGTTATGTGACTGTACTGCATGTTTAATTTCAGTTATTTCATATCATCAATGGCACTCTCAAATCTGTCCTCAATCCTCAAAGAAAACAAACTTGTCGGTGAAAACTACAATGACTGGATTCGTAACCTTAACTTAGTTCTTGTTGCTGAGGGACACAAGTTTGTACTTGAAGAGGTTTGTCCTCAGACGCCAGATGAGGATTCTGACGAAGTCCAAAAGGTTGCATATGATAAGTGGGTTAGGTCTAATGAGATAGCGCGCTGTTACATCTTGGCATCTATGTCAAGTGTGTTGCAACATCAGCATGAGCCTATGAAAACCGCTTATGATATCATGTACAACCTTAGGCAGCTATTCGGTCATCAGAACCGCTCGGCACGCCATTTGGCAATGAAGAAACTAATGGATGTGAGAATGTCTGACTCCACACCTATTAGGGATCACGTTCTCATGATGATGGGGTATTTATCTAAGATCGAGACCTTGGGTGGAGAGCTAGATGGTGATTCTCAAATCGACATTGTTCTTCATAGCTTGTCCTCGAAGTTTGAGCAGTTCAGGCTGAATTTTAACATGATTAAAAGGGATGTCAGCCTGACTGAACTGCTCATAGATCTTCAGGCGGCTGAATTGCTCCAAAAGAGCAATCCTGAGGCCCACATAGCTGAAAAAGGAACGTCTTCTTCTGGTGGAAAAAGGAAGAAAAGAAACGCACCTAAAAAGGCTGCAGATGAGGTGCCTAAGGTGAAGAAGCCAAAGGCAAAGATTCCTCCTGAGGAGTTCAAGTCGAAGACTAAGTGCTTCAAGTGCGGCCAACTAGGTCACTGGATGGCGACATGTCCTAACAAGAAGAAGAAGAGAGGTACATCTCACACTCTGGTTATGGAAACATGTTTAGCAACTTGTTCTACCCAGTCATGGGTAGTAGATACTGGAGCTACTGATCATGTTTGCATGTCTTTACAGGGGTTCCTGGTAAAAAGACAGTTGAGTGAGGACGAGATCACCGTCTACATGGGTAATGCTACGAGAGTGGCAGCTGTTGCAGTGGGAGACGTTGTTTTACCTTTCAGTGGTGATAGCACTTTGGTTTTGAAAGATTGTTTTTATGTGCCTGGTTTTAGGCGAACCTTGATTTCAGTTTCTAAATTGATTATGGATGGATATTCTGTTTCTTTTGATAACAAAGTAGTTATCTTTAGTGCTAAACATTTTATCTGTTCTGGCACATTGGATGGACACTTATACTTTCTTAAACCAACTGAAAACACTACACAAAGACAACTGTTGAATACATCAATCATAAACCCTAACAAAAGAAAAGAACCTTCGGAATTGAATCAAACCTATCTTTGGCATCTAAGGCTAGGTCATATTATCCTTAAGAGGATACAAAGGCTTGTAAACGATGGACCATTGTCTTCTTTGGTACTGGAATCGTTTCCTTTGTGTGAATCCTGTTTGGAAGGTAAAATGACCAAGTGTCCTTTCCAGTCAAAAGGAAATAAATCCGAAGGGCTATTAGATTTGATTCACTCTAACCTGTGCGGCCCTATGTCAGTTTAAGCTCGAGGAGGGTTTGAGTATTTCATCACTCTCATTGATGATTACTCTAGATACGGTCATATCTACCTGTTACGTCGCAAGTCTGAATGCTTTGATAAATTCAAAGAGTTTAAGGCGGAAGTGGAGAAATGAACAGGTAGAAGTATCAAGTCACTATATTCTGATCGTGGTGGCGAGTACCTCTCAAGTGAATTTAGGGATTACATGGCAGAGAGTGGGATTACATCTCAGTTGACTGCGCCTGGAACGCCACATCAGAATGGCGTGGCGGAAAGAGGGAATCGTACATTGTTAGAGATGGTTAGATCGATGATGAGTTATTCTGAGTTGCCTATTTCGTTCTGGGGATATGCCCTGGAAACAGCAGCCTATATTCTTAACTTGGATCCATCGAAATCAGTTCCTGCTACACCTACAGAACTATGGACTGGACGAAAGCCCAATTTGAACCATATTCGGATTTGGGGTAGCCCAGCACACGTGTTGGACAAGGAAGCTGATAAGCTGGCCCCTCATACTGATGTAAGGCTATTCGTTGGATATCCTAGAAGAACGAAAGGTGGTTTGTTTTATAGTCCTAAGGATCAGAAGATCATTGTTAGCACCAATGCTCGATTCTTAGAGGAAGACTATGTCATAAACCACAAACGAAGGAGTCACATCATTCTTGAGGATTTAAGGGGTGGATCGAATCCTACACCGGTTGTACAAGAAGAGGAACTACCAAACACTGCACAACGTGTCACAGAAGTACAGAAACTGCCTCGTCGCAGTGGGAGGGTTGTACGCCAACCTGATAGATTCATTGGTCTGGGAGAGGCTTTAGATTTCCCAGTGGGTCTCAAGAAATTGGATCCCAGGACCTATGACGAGGTAATTCGAGATAAAGATACAGATTCTTGGAAAACTGCAATGGAGTCTGAGATTGGATCTATGGATCACAATCAAGTTTGGGAACTTGTAGAACCACTAGATGGGGTAAAACCCATTGGCTGTAAGTGGGTCTACAAGCGCAAGAGAGGATCTGATGGGAAGGTTGAAACCTTCAAAGCTAGATTGGTGGCAAAATGGTATACTCAGAAAGAAGGGATCGATTATGAGAAAACCTTTTCGCTGGTAGCCATGCTTAAGTCAATCCGGATTCTCTTGTCTATTGCCGCTCATTTGGATTATGAGATCTGGCAGATGGATGTCAAGACGGCTTTTCTAAACGGAAGTCTTGAGGAAAACATTCACATGAAACAACTAGAGGGATTCATTGCTAAGGGCCAAGAGCACTTGGTGTGTAAGCTTAAGAGATCCATTTATGGACTTAAGCAAGCATCGAGGTCTTGGAACATCTGATTTGACGAGGTTATCCAGTCATATGGATTCGTGCAAAGTCCGGATGAGAGTTGTGTGTACAAGAAATGTGACGGAAATGTGGTGGCATTCCTCATACTTTATGTTAATGACATCTTGCTTATTGGAAACAGTAAGAAGACGTTGTCAAACATTATGGTGTGGTTGTCCGAGAGTTCGATATGAAGGATCTGGGTGAAGCTGGACATGTCCTTGGCATCAAGATCATTCGTGATCGCCAGAAAATGATGTTATGTCTGTCCCAGGTGACTTATATCGATACAGTGCTAGCTAGATTTGGCATGCAAGATTCCAAGAAAGGTTTTATACCTTACAGGCATGGAATTCATCTATCCAAGGAAATGTGTCCCCAAACACAATCTGAGATAGAGGAAATGAAGAAAGTACCATATGCTTCGGCTGTGGGAAGTTTGATGTATGCTATGCTATGCACTAGGCCTGATATATGCTATGCCGTTGGCATGGTAAGCAGATATCAGTCTAACCCTGGACAAGGTCACTGGACTGCGGTCAAAAACATTCTCAAGTACCTTAAACGGACTCGAGACTACATGTTGGTTTTCCGCTCTGATAATCTAGTACCTTTGGGTTACACGGACTCAGATTTTCAATCCGACAAAGATCAGAGTAAGTCTACCTCGGGCTATGTGTTTACACTAGGAGGTGGAGCCATCGCATGGAGGAGCATTAAGCAGAAATGCATTGCGGATTCCACCATGAAAGCTGAGTATGTAGTTGCCTCTGAGGCTGCAAAAGAGGCTGTCTGGCTCCGCGGGTTCCTAGTGGGCTTAGGCGTGGTTTCTGATTTGCCTAAGACTATCACGATATACTGTGATAACTCTGGTACAGTGGCAAATTCGAAGGAACTAAGAGCCCACAAGGCAAGTAAACACATAGAGAGAAAGTACCATCTTATACGAGAAATCATTAAGAGAGGAGATGTGGCGGTTGTCAAGATTGCATCTGAGGACAACCTGACTGATCCATTCACGAAGAGCCTGGCGGCTAAAACCTTTGATGGTCACGTGGAGAAAATGAGAGTGAGATGCAGACCCGGTAGCGCAGTTTGAGTTGATAGTTTTAGATTGGAGCGTTTGCCAGTTAGTTATTATGCTTGAAAGACATGCTTCAAGTATTAGTGGGAGATTGTTAGTTTTGTATACTGGAAGACTCGTCTTTGTATACTTTTCTGATGATATGATGATATGAAATGAAAGTTATTGCAGTCACTGTTTGCATTTAGATTATGTTCTATAATTGTTTTATGCAATGTTCCATATACTTACATTGTAGATGATATGGTGTAGGGAGTCACACGGTAAGATCATATCATTAGAACCTTGTAATGTATTAAAGAGCTCTAGGCTTAGATGGTCCTGAACACACCATCGGTACGCCGTAGAATAATCTGATAAGTTAGTTTATCTTGACTAACTGATTATTCTAGTACACTAGTTAGTGTATTGAGGAGGATCACGATAGGATACTATTCTCTGTCTCTGACCCAATTATTGAGAGAATAAAGATCCACAGAGTTCGGGTTCTGAACTCATGTGATATTGGCGAGCATATGTGTGCGTTGTTTGTTACTTTGATTTATCAATGAATGAGATCTTTTCGTAGATCGAATTCAATATCTTGGGTAATAACAATGTATACATGATGTCTCGAGCAGTATGCATGAGCACCGTGTCCTGGTGCGCCAGCTTGATGATGTTCTCTTGAGGAAACACAAGTTCATGTTGAAACCCTGCAGGTGGAATTTATTCCTTACATAATAAAGCTTGTGTGGTACTAATCAAGATTTTAGATGTTTATTAATTATAGCTGTCAGAGGCTTACATAATTAATTAATGAACATTATATCTTAAACACGGGGAATGGCTGGACTAAAGGAGAAAGCATATTCGTAAATATGTATTAAATTGGTAGGTCAGTTTTACTTTTTTAGTGGAATAAAAGTAAAACTTAATTTATTTAATTATATCCTAGGTTTATTGGATATTGGATATTAAATAAATTAGTGGGCCAATTTAATATTCTTCTAGATCCCTGTTGTAGCCCAATTGACTGAAAGTGGACTGGATATTGAACTTGAGATAGAGGCCCAGCCCAATAGGGCTGAAACATGAAATTTTCGCCCCTCCCTATATATAAGGGGAGGGGGGCACGAAAATTTGAGGATATTATTCATTGGAAATCAGCCCCTCTTTGTCTCTCAAAGTTATCCACAGATTTCACAACTCTATCTAGTAGATTTCAGCCCACTCTGAATCTAGATACAGTCCGGGAATACAACAGAAGATCTTGGAGTGGAATACAGTGGTGGTTGAAATTTTGAGTGCTAGGTGGCGCCAACTATAGTTCATTCAACAGCAAGATTAGATCTTTAATTTTGTCCACAGACCGTTTATCGATTTGTAAGTAGATTCGTTTATATGTCTTTCGCTTTATTAGATTCGAATCTGCTTTGCATGCTTTTTGATTAGACTGTGATAAACATGCATGTTACATAAAATTATGATTTGCATGAACACGGATTAATGAACAGCCAAATGGTCCTGCGGTGGTTTAATTCGAAAAAACCCCAACAGAGAGCAGTTCACACATAAAAGATTACTCACTTTTCCACGGCTTGAAATAACAGTAGAACTATAACAAATATAAATGGGCTACCAGTAGAGATTAGGGCTAGAGTGGGCTGGGCCACGATTGGGCCTGAATAGATGGGCTGGACCACAAAAAATCCTAACAATCTCCACCTTGTGGCCCATCGTGGTGTATTGAAGTTAAAAGGAATCCGGAGGAATTCATCATCGCCATTTTCTCTCCTGCAATATCACACAGACAAAGAGAAGATAACACACAATTAATCTATATCACAAAGATCAACCAATACAAAAGCACACAAAGTGCAAGAACTTTACAAAGAAAAATTGCTTTACCTTAAACCGTAAAGTGCCCACAAAGAGGTGCATCCTTAGTGCCGAAAGTTCACAAAAAATACCAATGTTTCACTAAGAAACACCACACCCACGAAGAGCACCACATATTCATAAAGAAAAACAACTATAGCTCACAAAGAACCAACACAGCCCACAAAGAGCAACACAGTTACAGATCCACATAGAATCACAATACAACCCACAAAGAGCAACACTAATTCACGAAGAAACAATACAGCTCACAAAGAGCACTCCCGATTTACAAAGAAACAATAGTAGCTCACAAGAGCACCACCACAACTCCACCTTACTTGGAGCATATACCAGAGTGCACAAAGTATCACAATACATCACTATGATCATACTCAATATCACACGAGGAGGCAACATTAGCATGCTCAACATTCTTTTTCATATTCTTAGGTTCTCTACAATGTTTTGCATAGTGACCTGGTTCATCACAGTTATAGCACTTAGAACAACTATGGATCTCTCCGCTCTCACATGCACAACATTTATTAACACACATATAGAACAGAGGAAGCTAAGAGGATTTCCCAATTCACAGCACATATTAATCTGTGGCGCAGGGGGTCACTCAAGCCCTCAATAAACACTGGACGAGCACACAGCTGACGAGTCACAAAGACAAATAAGAGCACACAGAGTGTAGCAAGCAGAAGCAAAGCAACCAATTTCAGACACACTTACAGTAGGAATAGATATACCCAAAAAATTAAAAAAATCAACAAGGCTCATTGCAGAGTGATGCAAGATTTACTCTCATCCTATATTTCTTATTTTAATATTTAGTCTCGTGTCATACTTACAAGTATAAAAGCATATGTGTAGCAAGGATGAAACGAGGTCGATCCACAGGGAATAAGAAATCAAATACGATAATGCAAGTACCACAATTATAGATGCAATGATTATCTAGACTAAGAGTAATTAAAGGTTGATTTTCATCCACAATACCAAAACATAAACTTAAAAGATCAAATACCAAACAATAACAACTTTAAACAACAAATTGGAAACAAGAACAATAATGCAAGAAATCAAGATCAAATTGGAAATGGTTTAAGATTGCAAGTTAAAGGTAAGACTCTAGGACATGAATACACAATGCTACTCTTGAACATACAACAATGGTATTCTCAACAATCATGCTTCGTTCAACAATAGGAAGACCACAAATATAGTAAGAGCATCTCTCGAATGTCTCTTAAATTGTGAATGTGACAAAGATGACTGTCTCTAATACATTCCAAGGTCATACCCACCAAAGCCTCAAAGGGGTCGCATTTCCTTCCACATATTCGACATTCAATGAAGAGTACAAATACATGAATTCAATCCATACATGCTTATGATCACGTGATGGGCAAGATGAAAGTGAATCATACATTTGATGTTAAATGAAGGCCACTCAAACAACACCATTCAAGAACTAGCATGGATTAAAACCTTGACAAAGCATAACCATAGATAAAACCCTAATCAAGAATAAGATTCATATTGTTTCTCCACATCCTAGAGCCCTAAGGGCTCTAGCCTACCATATTCACAATAACATCAAGAACAAATAGGAATGAACTAAAACCCATTCTAAATACAAGAGTAAGAGGATGATAGAGAAGATAAAATCTAATGTAGAACCCTCTTCTTCAATCCCTTGGCTTGAATCTTCAAAATGGATGGATGATTCTACCTCCTTGTTCTTGATCTTCTCTGTTCTTCCCAATCTCCAAGTGTATTGTGTTTTCTCTTTTATTTTCGAGTGGTAGATGTATATTTTGAACTCCCCGAAAGTTATATCATATATTGGACCAATAATGGGATGCCAAAAGTCAAAAGTTGAATTCGCCAGTTTTGAGCGCGACCCCAACAAACTCGCGCCTGGGGTCGAGTTTGGAATAAAGGAAATCACGTTCCTGAAGGGGCTGAAACTCGGGCAATTGGGTCGTGTCAGGGGGTCGTGTTGCAGAGGGTCTGCAACACGATCTCCCCTATGCTCACGTCCCATGGTCGTGTTGCAGGAGCCATGGGACGCGACCCCACTCTGGTCGTGCCTGGGGGCAGCGTTGCAGAGGGTCTGCAACGTGCTCTCTGGCTGGGTCGCGCCCCTTGGTCGAGTTTGAACCCAATACTTAGTTTTCTTCATATTTTCTCGTCTCGTGCAGCTTTTGTTGACCAAAATCCCAATTCGACTTTAATTTGCATTGTATTAACCCGAAAATTCCTGTATTGGCCACTTAAATTAAAACTAAAGATATAAATGATATTTACATTATTTAAAACATTATATACTTAAAACCCAATGCATTCATAACTAAATACAATAAAAAAAATGAGTGTGAATTAGATACTCATCACAGAGACTCCTACCAACACACAGAAAATGCAAATAGAAGCAACACTTTGCCAAAATACAAGTAGCCCTTAATAAACACTGGATGAGCACACAATTGACGAGTCATAAAGACAAATAAGAGCACACAGAGTGCAACAAGCAAAAGCAAAGAAACCAATTTCAGACACAATTACAGCATGAATAGATATACCCAAAAAAAATTCAAAAAATCAACGAGGCTCAACGCAGAGACTCCTACCAACACACAGAAAATACAAATAGAGGCAGAACCTTGCCAAAATACAAGTAGCCATAAAGCTACCAAATACCAATCCTAAGCCCACATGGGTGATCCAACTAGGAAATGAAAAAATTAGGGTTTAAGCCACTTTACTAGAGCGAGTATTCCAGGAAGGGGATGATTCGTCTTACCTCTTTGGAACTCACCGAAGAACAGGGAAATGGCGCAGCCATAGAGGGCTGTGAGACAATGAAGATGCAGTGGCAGAAGGTGCCCTGACGAGGGTACCAAGGCTCTGATAGCCGGCGGTTCACCTTCCTCCATCGCCGGAGCGGTCTTCATTGTACTTGCTCAAGTAACGACAATGAGGAAGGGGACAATGACTCAGACTTTCCTTGAGCCCGGATCCTTTGATACCAAAATGATAGCAGCACCACGACAGAGACAACGATGAAGTAGACCATGAAGATCACATTTCAAGCCAGTAGACCACTCAACCCCTAATCTCTAGGCAACACTCCGGCCAAGCTCTTCCTCTTCCGGTTACCCTCTCACACATCAAGCGATCATCTCACACAAAGAGCACAAGAACACGAAACTCAATCGACTGTAGCCCACGAAGAGCAGAGAATGATAGCCCAAGAAAAGTAGAGAATAGATCGATGAGACTGGAGAGAGCAGTTCACACAAAAAAGATCGCTCACTTTTTCACCACTTAAAATAACAGTAGAATAATAACAAATATAAAAGGACTACCAGTAGAGATTAGGTCTAGAGTGGGCTGGGCTACGATTGGCCTCAATAGATGGGCAAGGCCATAAAAAATCCTAACAATTACTACATCCCTAACAAAACAAACCCACAATAAATAATAAAGAGTAACTGATTATTTCTTAGAATCAAAGTGAACCAAAAAAAAGATGAAGTACAAAATAAAATTGATCAACTTGATTTCCAATGGTGGCTGCTAGAGTTGCGGGAGACAAATAACTCCATGACTTAGTTTTGACGCCAAGAACGAATCAACCACTCACAGTGCCATCGAATGAGGAATGTATAGAGACTATGTCCTAAAATTCAAATGATTCTTGTTGTTTGAGATAAAGTAATAGATTTCGAACGTGCAATCATCACTATCCCACTTAACCTCACCGAAAATAACCGCATTTGCAACTGATACTAATTAGTTTTAATATCAACTGTTTAAGAGAATTAGACGAAAGACATTACTTAATCAATTCAAAACTGTGGAACTGCTTTTGTGCGGGAATTATGGGTGGAAATATTGGGATTCACGTATCTATTATAATATATTAGTATAGATTCATTAGAGATTAGAGTAAATATAAATCATATAATCTCTTATATCAGTAGTCTCACTCGCCAATTGCAATTAATGTGCGCCATTTTTAGTAAAAGTTGGAAGAATGATTACCACAATGCACAAATAAAAAGATGGATTGAAAATTAATTCAAGCAGAATGCCAAACATATAACTTTATTCATTAATGGCTAGCTACTACTTGAAGCATAATTACATTCATGGAACACAAAAGCATTAAGATCGCAGAAAGTAGTGTTTTAGCAACCAATTGAAAAGTTGTTGGATCTGTTG
The DNA here is from genome assembly GCA_026008535.1 of Perilla frutescens. Classification (NCBI taxonomy): domain Eukaryota; kingdom Viridiplantae; phylum Streptophyta; class Magnoliopsida; order Lamiales; family Lamiaceae; genus Perilla; species Perilla frutescens. Next base: position 11,532,057 of record BRKX01000003.1, on the reverse strand, counting down.
GCAATTTTGTGAATATGTTCTTCATTTGCTCAATAATATCATCATGTTCAACAAACTAACTAGAAGCAAGAAGCAACAATTGCCTAAAAGTTAAGCTAATACTAAAAAGGTAAAATATAATTAGCAATAAAGAACAAAATTGAAGAATGAAACAAGTGAACATCAAAATTAATCGGACCTTCGTGCGAAGACTTCTTTCTAAAATAATGTCTCCACTCAAATGAACTTACTAAATGTAAGTGAATATGTTTCATTCCTTAAAAAGTTTGATTTTCATTCTATAAACTTTGATATCATGCTCTCTATTACAAAAGGAAGATGGATTATTCACCAGATATACATAACACATCTCCATAAAATCATTTAAAATCATCAAGCAGTATATATATAGCTAGCACTTAGCAATCAATAACATAAGAAAAAGAAACAACAATATTGAAATATTGGGATCAACTTAGCTTTGGTTGTTTGTTGGATATGTGATTAAAGAACACAACATCAGTCAAAGCAAAAGTGGATGTAAGAGATGCTAAACGCAACACCAAGAAACTCGGTCTCACCATTTAAACCAATGCTAAAAAATAATATCATATCAATATTAGAAAAATGAAGATTTCAAATTATGTTACCTCTTTTAATATGATTTTAAGTTCCATTACTTTGACATCAAATAAAAGAATATTCATATCATTGAAACCGGAAAGAATGGAGACAATTAAAAATGTGTCACAGTTAAATCATCTTGTCACCTTATAAGTTCGCGCTTGTTCAAGATAACTTTCACTGCCTCTGAAAACTTAACAAAAGTAGAAAAATATGTCTGCATTGAGGCAACATATGCAAACATTCTTCAGTTAGGGAGAATAATGTGGCTTTCAGAAATATAACCATGAAGTATCTTGGGCTAATGCTTAATAAGTTTGTTTTTTGCCTCATGATTCTTGAAACACTTGTCATAAATTCATTTTATCAAATAGATGGTGAGATAACAAATTAACAATACTCCAATACAAACACCAGTTAGTAAAGGTACATATTCTTTCGCTATTTATATCAGCAAAACCATGTATATGTACATATAGACATTTTAATCATCTTTAATTTATGAAATATACATATCGTATTCATAACTAAAAATATATAAATCTCGTGAGCAGAGATCACGCCATAAAGTTTCTATTTTTGATTCGATGAGAACATGGATAAATCGTAATCATACTTGGAATTGATTCAGGGATGCACATTCTTTTTCTTTATTCCTGTGGTTCACCATCAAAACCGCGATTCTTCACTTTCCTTTTCATTTCGTAGTAGTTTATCAATTGAACACCACCCGCACATAGCAAATTGTATTTTTTTTATCTCCATCATAAACTGAAATTCAAATACAAAATGAAAGAAATAAAACTACAAATAGAACCTTAAGTCTATGTAACACAAATTTTTTATATTTAATTTGGTAAAACACAAAATAATATACAATTTAAATGATTTTTCGGATCAAAACATATTTATATGGATACAATCTCTATTTCTCCTTTGATTCTTCTCTCCAAAAGTTGAATTTCAAATGGTCTTTGAAATCTTCAGAGTAAATTTGTCTCTTCGATTTTCTCGGACTTGTTATTTGAACTTGGTCTATAATGTTTTCGGAAAAGATTTATATTATCGACTTCTTTGATTTGGTATTTGGATTTAATAATAGTAACCGAGGGCCGACGACCTTGATTCCAGATTGAACGTTAGATTTGAGGTGATTCTGATGAAGAACGACTTGAATCTTGCTATACACCTTGGATATTATGACTTTATAATGTCGTCTGGAGGGTTTCTGAGTCTTGATTCCGGATCGGACGTTGAATTTAAGATGACTCCGACGAAGAACGGCTTGAATATTGGAGAGAACTTTGTAGATAATTTTTCTCCAACTTCTTGAGCTCTTCAATTATGACATCTGGTGTGATTTTCAATTGATATGGAGACTCCTGTTTATAGTTGTAGGTATGCGTATCTAGGACTGACGTGGCGTGATCTTATTACCTCTTAAATATTCATATATATCTCTTCAAAAATATTTATTTGTTGCCAAAGACTCTTGATGTTTATCATATAATAATATCTTTATTATTTACATATTTTATCTAATTTTGGATTTCATAAGATTCCAAAACTAAATAAATATGTGAAAATCAATAAAAATATTATATATATTTTATAAATTTTCACCGCCTACAGTCTAATTTAAAAAAGGCAAAACATCAATGGTTATTAAATTCTTCATCCATTTAGGGACGCATGAATCTCTGTCGCACGAAATACGCTGCTCATTCTCACCTGAAAACCACCACCACCTTTTTTCTCCCCCGAAAGCTGCCCCGCCTCTCCTTGCCCGAACTTTATGCCTTTTTATCATCAACCTGTTGCCTAAGTTTTGCTTGAATTTTTATGAAAAAAATGATTGAAATTTTTTTGGGTATACAGAATTTTAGCAGGGAAGAGTGGAAGGCGATAGATAGGTCTCACAGTTTGAATTTTGTTGTAGAAATTTTGGGTCTTTACAGTTTTGCAAGATGTAACTGCTAAAATCGTGGGAATGTATATCCAAAATAAAATTATACATTTTAAAAATAATATTATAATATTTTTATTTTAAGAGAATGCCCACAAATCAGAATATTATTTACAAAATTGCCAAAAAATTGTCGCTAAAATTAGATTTTTTTTTCTTCTTTTTCTTTTTTTATATATATTATAGAAGTATAGATTAAACTTAAATACATATTGAAGAACTAAAATGATGTGAAGATTTTTCCCCTTCATTTGTGATAAGTTTTCTCTACTATAGTCAATATACATAAACTTCTCCTAGAGAATCACCAAGAATTCAAGGACATATCAAATTCTAGTAGCACTGTGACAGAGTTGGCACATCATGAATATGTGCAGTATGTTTAATATGATAGAGAGGACTCCCATTCATGATTCACATTCATGCACTGGCCTATTACAAAAAAAAAAAAAAAAAATCTGGCCCAGACAGCGCGCGTGCGTTCTATTTTTATTTTATATTTTTTTTCCATTTTTTATTTTTTTCAATTTTTTGTTTTTTTTTTATAGTTTTTTTCCTCAAAAAAAAAAATATATACACTAAAATGAAATTAAAAAACCCTAAAATTAAAGTAAATTAATTAAATTTTTTAATACAGTGCCCCACGTAGTTCACTTGCCCGAATGCATTGCGCTCGACAATTAATTTTTTCGAAATAAATATACACTCTAAAATGAAATTAGTGAATCCTAAAATTAAAGTAAATTATTTTTTTTGTCTGGCGACTCGCGTTATGCTCTCGCCCTACGCTAACGAGTGCAAGCGCTCGACAATTAGTTTTTTTTTAAAACAAATATAAACCCTGATTTAGATATATTAAATCATAATTATGAAATAATAAATTCATATAATTAAAGTAGCAAGACCATAGTTTTAAAGTTACGAGCATGATTGATATTTTTTAACGTAATGAGTGATATATTTTTGGGTGCAATTTTTTTTTTCTGCAGGGCTGGATCGATCTAACCCGAACCGCGCGGCCCGCACGTCTGAATGTATAATGGGCCTAATTTTGGATTCCAAAGTCGATGGGAGTGTTTATCTTAATACAGAACCTTAGCTCATGCAACTTGAATACATCATAATTGTTTTCATATATATTCACACTAGATTCAACACTGTTACAATCAAGTTCATGGACAAGCATACCAATTTCTCCTGAGGATGTTTGCAACGGAAGTTACAAACAATTATACGTGATGGATGGCTGTGAAAAGGGTTTTTAACTGATTTTGTTCGATTTACTCCGGGTCACGGTAATACATATATAACCAGACCGGACAAATGGCCCAGTTCACTCCGGGTCACAGCGCGACCCGTACCGGACAAATGGTCAGTTCGCAATTTTCAAAACATTGCCAGAATCAATGGGCAACTCAAATAAAAATTAGAAAAAAGGACTTAGAAAACATCAAATAAGAAGCATAAACAGAAAGCTCTTAATTCAGTGAAATGTAACAAAGTTACTAATCAGTATATACATAATACATTCTGTAAGCAAGCCCGCGTGTGGTAAAACTCTTTAATATTTACAAAGAGAATAAGCAACCATATATGTTCTTGCAATGACTGAGATGTATCGTACATATCTACATTTTACAAACCTTGCTGTCTTCGCACATTTCTTTCTGCAAAACAAGCAAAGTTATCCGGTCGTTCAGTTATTTCAAACAAAAGATTTTTGTGACGTGCACCAATTCTCGTACTTCATCTCTTCAATGCATGCCACGTGCACAGTACCAAATTGGAACTATCAATATGCCGTAAGAGTACTAAAGTAGGAGACAAAATCTAACGTGAAATACTAGAACTAATGTGTTAGTTATAGATTGGTCGTTGCATGCTATGTAATCAGATGAAGACTGTGAATGAAGATATGTCCGAACACATGGTGACAGTATTCATTGGATGGATAAAGTTCTCCTCTAGAATGGATTTTGGATGCAACTCAAAACTCCAATAGCCCTACTAGAGTGTTGAGCCATGTTAACATCAATATAAACAACGTGGAAAAGTAACATGATGTATGAGGATTGAAAAATGGTATGAAACAGTGGATTCACATTCTATGCTCGTGTGCTTAATTGTGAAGAAGAAATGAATAGATAATAGCTAACCTAACAAGAAATTCGTGTTACGTGTTTGCAATGTGTATTAACGATAGAAAAGATGCATCATTTACGTGTGAAATCACACTGCATACCTTTTTCCTCCTTGCCTCCAGAACTTCTTCTAGAGGTGGTCGGCCTGCATAATATCAAATAGTTTTGTAACACATCGATTGCGGTAGAGATGGAAAAGATTGATTAAAAGAGGCTGTTCGTACAGACTAGATGCATTTTCCAAAAGAAAAACTTCAAATCATTTTCCTTCTCGAGGACCTTGATCCAGAATCCAAGTAATTAGTTGGTCGAAAATGAAAAATGAGAGTGACAGCCATGTGATAACCAGACGTGTAAACTAATCTTGAACCAGAAACAAAAACTAATGATGCAGTTTGTGTAAGAAATCATTGCAGGTTAACAACAAAATCATGGCCTGAAAAAGAGGAGATGCACCTGTAACTGGAAGACGATATTTAGCCCAAACTCCATAAACAGCATCGGCAATGCTAGCAATCTGTTAATCACATGTTCACACGTTGTCATCATTCTACTTAACAGATCAAGAAGATTCCAAAATTGAGGAAAGAAATGCCAGAAAGGCAGAAACCGACATATCATTTAAAGATATTGAAGGTGAACTTACAGGTTCATATTTTGTAATGGCATAAACCCATCCCAAACCAACTGCTTCATAAAGTTTTCTGAATGCCTGCATGAGTAAAATCTCTCCTAAGTTTTATGCTGCTTGATTTAAGAGAATACACCGTAAAAGCAGGTGATACATCAATTCATTATAGCATTATTCGTCTTGAAATTGTTATCCTTTTCAGTCTGATTAGGGAACAGGGGATGAACAGGAGTTTTAAAATTTGCAAGAATTCTACCAAAAATACGGTACACATCATCAACATGAAGAAAGAATAGACTACATTATGGAAAATGAGCCCGATTCAGCCAACATAAAGTAATTTAATTATCGGACCTACATATTTTATTTGAAGATGGTACAGCTCTTGGATACCAAATCTCAATAAATGTTAACGAGATTAATCAACTACCATAGTTTTAGCAGTCAAAAACATATGAACAAGGTAGAATGACCAGGACCCAAGAGCACTCATCAAACTTATTACTTGTGAGGAAGTGAGACCATTTTCCAGAGAATGCACTAACAACACGGATTGAATTGCTTTCGGAACTTAAATTTTTTTGAAGTTGGTAAACTTTTTGTGTGCATACATGACTGCTAATACTTAGGAGATTACATAGGACACTTCAAGTTCTTTTATCTAGGAACATGCAAACTGCATAAAATCCACAAGCACACTACATAGGAAATTTCCACCCTCAGAGGGTACTAGTACAAGCATAACTAGAAATAAAATGTAAAAAATAACAGAATTGATAGGAAACTACGATAAACTTAGTAGTAGAAAAGAGGTCCACATAAATGTTAACCTCAATATCTGTTACAACAGTTCCATCTGATTGAATTGCATGAATTCGGCCCATTACCTGGATTTGGAACAAAATAAGCGCAAGTTAACCAAGACTGCATGAAAGGAGCATGTCTGTGTAACTCACATAGAAAGCAACATCCAAAGACAACCATTAATCATCACATTTCATCCATTCCATAGTCACAGAGTCACAGACTCACAGGAGGTCTGGGAATAATAAATGTGCGTCATTTTCAAAAAATCTTGGCTCATGGAGGAAATGAAGTGATGTTAAATAACACATAGTTACTGACCTTGAAGCGATAGATTATTCTCATTCAGGATTGACAAAAACCAATCAATACATGACAAAAAACAAAGAGCATGAATTTTAAATAATGAAGATGCACATGCAGTGAAAGTATCAAAAAGACAAAAAAACTTAAGATGAAAAAAAATATGCAAACATCAGGCTGCAAGAATTTGAGGGAGCATACAGTTTTGTAATCGAGGCCTTGATTATCCTCTGGACTATAGTCATCCGAACTTATGTCCACGAATTTAATAGTTTTGAATCCTTCATTCCTCTCTCTCAGCATATTAACCTAACAACATCATTCAAGGTCAAGTTTCACTTCAAAATCACTAACAAATATCAGAAATTATTCTGATAACCATCATACATCAAGGAAAATTGTCATTCTGGACTTAGCGATTACCTCTCTCATACATAACGGACACTCCCCATCATAAAGCATCTTAACCTTCCAATTCTCCAATGATGCCTCCTGAGTTTCTTTTTTGGGAGCCAAATTATCCACAGCTGTTCCATTTACAGCCCGAATCGATAATCTCACCCCTGTAAATCAACAAAATACACTCAATAAATCAAAGGGACCAAATTGCAACAAAAATAAACTTTTAAACATTCCAAGCACCAGCAAGAATCCAGTTTCATTCTCCAGACTTCAATTCCGGAAATAAAAAATAAAAAATAAAAAATCAAGTTCCACAAGCATATAAGGTTCAAAACATTCAAAAAAAATAAATAAAATAAAAATAAACAAAATAAAAAGCACCAGAAACCAGTCATGGCCCCACAACATATGGATCACAAAATCAAGAATATACACTTATATATATACAAACCTGATTGATAATGAGGAATAGGGGTTGATTTGAGGAAAGGGTTCGATGCAGAGACATTATATGTTGTTCGGAGACGACGAGGAACGGATAAGAGGGAGGTATTTGCTTGTCTTCCGACAGAGATTGCTCCTCGGAACGCCATTGATGATTTCTCTTGCTTTGGTGTAGAGAAATGCTGCATTAATTTCTATAATTTTGTGTGTTGTGTGAGTTTTCTGTTTTTTCGAACGGTTTTGTGTTTACGTGGCAGCACCTTCTTCAACCGAATGTTTCGCGGGCTGCCCTGTAACCGGGTCGGGCTCAAACATGGCCCGCTTCAAGATTCGAAACTCGGGTGGGTCGGGTAGAATTTGTTGATATCTGGATAGCCCGAACCTAAATTTTGAGGGAAAAGACAAAACCTAAAAATGGGTCAAATGCTATTTCGATTTTCGGAAATAGGAAGAGACTTTCTTTCACCACACCAAACTCCTGTACCCAAATCTCATCAAATTGCCACTACTTTCACCTCTAGTTCGCTCTAATCCTCCGAGAAAAAAAAGGAAAAAATGGCGTTTTTAATCAACAAAACCGCTCTCTCCGCGCTCCGGCTTAATTCCCAGGTACAATTACTTGTATCTCGTTCTGATTAGGTTTCGTTTCTATTTTTATTTGTTGGTGTTTAAATGTTGAAATGAGCTGTAAAAATCATGTGAAAATATGCGCAGAAATCCAATGATGCGTTTGCACTCTCAAGGCGTGGGTTTCATGTGGAGCCAGGGCCTCGCGAGAAGGCTGTGAGTAATTTTTATTTCTTGTTGATAAGCGTGGATTTTTGAATTGGAATAAAGGTGAATCTTTCCATTTTGTGCAATATTAGATGTTTCATTAGTGACGAATCAACTGAATGTGGTTGGAGATGAAGAATAACTAGTAAGTGTGTGTGCTAGATTGTTTCATATTGATCTTAGTTGTCGATTCAATGTCGAAAATACACAATTTATCTTCGGAGATGCACGATGCATGTGGGATTATCCCACACAAATTAACAGCCTTTTGTGTTGGTAACTTGAAGTTTGAAGGTGGGAGTTGCGGAATTGGTGAGAATTTATACCTGTGAAGAGCTTATTCTAACAGAAAGGATGCAATATAACTTATTCTAACAAAAACGAAGCTGCATAATTGGACGAATTTACTTTCCTCCATGATCATTCCTATTTATTTTTCTCATTAGAGCTACCTAAGGGCAGCATTTTTGGGGGCAGTTACCATGTCTAATGATTATCATCTCTTTCTTCCAGAAGCATCAAACTAGTCAGTGATAGGAGAATATGGTATGTTTTTTAGTATTTTGGTAAATTAGGCAGGCATCTGGTTGCCTGAGGACCTCGTAGAGGTTTTTCTGTTCTTATTAGTTCCAGTTCTTCAATCAAGTATATGTCTTAATTTCCCTTCACTCTATCACATTATGATACCCAACTTCCATGTTTTAGTGACATATAAACCAATTTTTTCTCATACTTTTCTTTCTCTCCATGTATGTGTCTCTAAATTATACATGAGGGGTTTGAACAATGTTATATTACTTGTATTGTGGAATGTGATGGCAGTTGATAAGACTCAAGAAGATTTGAGTTCTTGACATTGTTTTCCTTTCTGCTTGTATATTTCACCCTGCACTTTTGTCCTTTCTTCCCATGTTATCAGTTTTATCTTCTTGTGTTAACCATATTTTGGATGATATGATTGTTTTTCAGCTCTTGGCAGAGGACCCATCTCTAAAACGCTTCAAATCACATAAGCAAGGTGTACGGCGTCTCAAAGTTGTAGGAGATATTCTTACCATTGCAGTTGTAGCTGGTATGTTTATTCTTTCACAGCAATGAACAATTATATTATGCCTGCTTGGCTGCTCCTAAGGCTTTATAGATCTTGTTGTATGGTTATCCCCCAAAAACACTTTATTAACCAGCTAATATGCTTTTTACAGACTATATTTATCTATTTTCATAAAGCAATTGAATCATAAAACCTGAAATGCACTGTTTGTTAGATATTCTGATGTTCTGTTTAACACATGAGCTCATAGTAAAAAGTCATTGATAGAGGGCAAGGTAATTTATCATTTTTGCATAGGCCACATGGTAGAGACTCGCACATGCGAGTCTACACTCGAGGAAATGGCTGAAGAGTTCATGTGGCAGAGGGTATTTATTTAATATTATTTTGTTATTTTGTTCTGTTATTTCAGTCAGTTATAGGGTGGGCAGGACTTTTATCTCCGGGGCCCTAGGTCATGCATTAGACTAGTATTTAAGCTTACAAGATAGCACCCTTATCTTTTGTTGAGTGACTAGAAATTAGTACCGGCTTTAAGCTGGGCAGGAGTGTTGCCTGGGGATTGTTCTTGGTTACCTTTATTCTCCAATTCAGTTAAATAATATTCTTGTTCAGGAGTTTATTTCTCTTGGATTCCCTTGACAACTCCTTTGACACTACCCATATTTGATTTGGGTTGTTATTGCTAATTTAATTAACAAAATATCGATCATCTAGTCTTTTAAAATGCTTGACTGGGATTACAACTATGCTAAGCAAATCCCTAGAAATAATTGTGAAGCTTTGCTGTGTAATTGTAACATGCATTATTTGAAAAGGTAACAATAGTTGACAAACTGACTCTTCATCTTTTTCATAAAGCTCAGTGGAAGTACCTTTTTAACTACAATTTCTTAGTCGGGTAGTCCTTTGCTAAATACGTATGCAATAGAATCTGCTGTGAACCTTTTGTATTACTTGAGCTGTCATCTGTTGTACCCTGCAATTATTTAACTACAATGGTTCTAATGGTTTTGATTATGCTGTCATCATTGTGTTGGTTTCATGCCATGCTATGATTGACATTCTAATCCGTTTTGAGTGTTCTTTCATTATTTTCCCCCAAGAACCAAATCTTACTCTAATAAGGAGAATTAATTTTGTGGATTCAATTGGTTGGAAAGAATACAATGAGAACAAATTTTCAATTACTGACTGTTAGTTGAGTCTTGCTCCTCGTCATTTCTTGGAGTATTTGACTTTTCTTTTGTTTGTGATGCTTGTCCTCAGGATGCTGCTACGAGATCTATGATAGGGCAGTTAGGCGAGAAGAAGCCCGTAAGAAGGCGACTTAGAGTGCATAACTGTGTAATCAGGCAGTTGATATTTGGCTCTAGCATTTTTTTCGGACTCTCTTGCTGATATTGAAATAAATGCAAAAATGTGTCATGGCTATCCAATGTAGCATTTACTAATGTTCCAGTTGTGCTTGGCAGCTACAAGATTGCCTTTGGAAATGCTCTTTTTTTTTCGGTCCAGAATCAGTGATTGATTGCATCAATTTCTTTAATATCATAAACCCATATATTTGTATTGAATGTTACCCTAGAAATCTCTCAAATGAGTGCCATCCCAAGAAACATTATAATCCTGGAAAATGCTAGTCAAGACTTGCAAATTGCTGTGCTATGATATACAAGAAATTACAGGCTGCATATGTTGATAGTTGGGCTTATTATAGCAAAGCCATGAGAAACACTGATTTATTCTCTCATTTGCTGCAACCAACCTTTTGAAGCTTTTAGTTGAGCTCGGAAAAATTGCAATTTAATTTCCATTGTTTAGACTACAATATAAATGACAACTTATAAATAATTGCGAAGTTATATCATAAATGGCTCAACTGATAAATTTTTCTATTTTTTACATAAATAAGCTCCGATCAATTTTTTTTTAGGGGGTGGGGTGTGGGGATATGGGGGTAATGGGCCGAAAAATTAAAATAAGTAAAAACACATTATAAAATCCTTTTCTAACCAAGACTTGTAAAATATTCTTTTTTATCTAGAAGTGTAAAAGTCTAATTTATGTTTAATGAAATTTGAAAAAGTCAAACCATTTTTTTGGCTCATGCACACGCTAGCACACTACACGTTTACTTTTTTTTCATTTTTCTTTAACTTTATTTGTTTATACATAAATGATACCAAATAAATTCAATATTTTAACTAATGGACGTGAAACAATACAAAAGAATTTCGCACAAATAAAAAAATTGAAAAGGAATTGAACATGTTACACGTTGGAAGTCAACGTGTTACACATTGGCTACCAAGTGTTACATTTTGGAATCCAATGTGTAAACACGTTCAACCCACAATCCTCGAATTCAATTCACAACCAAAATTCAACGTGTTACACGTTGGCTACCAACATGTTACACGTTGGAATCCAACGTGTAAACACGTTCATCCCCAATTTTTTTTCTTTTTAGAAGAATTGTAGGAGTGTTACACATATTTAATTTTTAATTTTTAGAGTGAGTTGGGCGTGTAGAATAATTAGGGGTGTGTTACACATATTTGATTTTTAATTCTTGGGTGTGAGTTGGGCGTGTACACAAGTTTTTAATTCTTGGAGTGAGTTGGACGTGTAATCTGTGTAAAATAATTGGGGGTGTGTTACACAGACTTGCTTTTTAATTTTTGGGTGTGACTTGGGCGTGTATATTTTTTTAGTCTCTTTTAAAAATTTTGACGGATCACAATCACCAAGGGTATTAGGGTGAGCCAAAAAAGGCTTAGTTAAAAAAAGAAGATTCTACATTTGTTAGTTAGAAAAGAATTTTATAACACTAACTTAATAAGATATATATATATATATATATATATATATATATATATATAGGGAACGGATCAAATGAGAACCCAGCCCCCATATGAGAACTAGGAACTCATTTCATCCATCCATTGCTTTGATTTAGATGGCTAAGATTCGGTCAATTTTTGGTCAAAGGCGGGGTGGCAAACTTGTAATATTTGAGCATAATTTTCGGAAATCATATAGACAACACTTTAAAATCGTTGTCTATTCTTATAAATTTTGCTATGCTAAAATGAAAGTACTATCATGCTATTATGAATATATATACATGCTAATATGAATACATATACATGCTAGTATGAACAGTTAACGTCCTACTATTAACGAACACTACTACTGCTATTATGAGTAAAATTTATGTGTTTTATGAATATTTTTTCATGCTGTTATGAATATTTTTTCATGCTATTATGTGTATACTTTCATGTTATCGTGAATATTTTGTCATGCTATTCTGAGTTTAACATCACGCTATTATGGATGAAAAAATATATTTTCGAATAAACATATGAACAATGGATCTTAAATGAAAGAGCACGAAAAGAGCTTTAATTTGATATATAATTTGCGTTAATCTAATGAAAAATGAGCAAGTTATGAATGTTTAAAGTTTAAATAAATTTTGTGTGAGGATGCTGATGTCAGCTTTGACTAGGGGTAAGTTTGACTTCCTCATATTTACCATTATACCACCACCTTTTTATTTAAATCTGGACCATTAAGATTAAAACATTGTGTGGTTGAGATTAGTTCCTAGTTCCCACATGGGCAATGGTTCTCATGTGAACCCTACCATATATATATATATATATATAGGGGTGGGATCTGGTGGGAACTCTTCCCCAGGTGGAAACAAGGAACCCATCTCATCCACCCATTTATAGATTTGGATGGCTAAGATTAAAACAAATTATGGGTGACAAACTTGTAAATATATTGAACTTTTTAAAAAAAGCGGTGGCATATTGGTAAATAAATTGAACTTCAAAAGTGAGGGTTAATTTCTTTCCGTCAAAATACGATGATGATGTCATCATATTTGTACAAATATTGTAGAAACTTTAATCAGTCATAATTTGCTCATTTTTAATCGGATTTACGCAAATCATATATCAAATTAAAGCTCTTTTCATACTCTTTCATTTAAGATCCATATTGCATATGTTTATTTGAAAAAAATAGATGAAAAATACAAAAATCAATTTTCAGGCATCTTTTTCAACAAAACAACCCCAGATTTATATTAGCACGACTTATATAATATTTTAGCACGATCTATATAACATTTTAGCATGAAACTACTCGCATAATAACATGATATATATAGGACATTTGAGCATACTCCGTAACTTATATCAGCATTTTGTTCATGACTTGCTCATTTTAATTAAATTTATGCAAATTATATATCAAAATAAAGATATTCTTATTAGATAAGGGTGAACTCATTTGGAGGCATGTTATTAAAATTCTCATTTTAGCATGTTGTGTAATACATTTTAGCATGTTCTGTAATATATTTAAGCATGGTGTGTAATACATTTTAGCGGGTGATATTATGAATATTTTTCTAACAATTTTATATAAAAACTTACACCTATACAGATACTATAAAATGAAAAACACGAGTTGATGATAAATAAAAAAAAGAATGAGAAAGTGAAGCAACGAAGGAGATGACTGACAACTAAGAAAGAAAATGAGAGAATAGGTCCCGAAACGAGATAAAGTTTATGAGAACAAAATATGTGCTACAATTCTAAGTACAGAGAGTAACATACAAAGTGAAAGGAACAAAGCTGAGAAAAACTTACACTACAAGCTCTCATGTGAAGATGGTCCAATTAATGTTGAAGCATTTGTTATGTCGAAGTGATTTATACTGTTAATAAAATTTCTACAAGTACTATTAATTTCATGACATATTTCTTATGAATATTAATTTATGTTGATAAATATTAGTTCAAGTTGAAGAATATTAGTTTAAGGTGATGAATATTAGTTTCAGACATTTGTTATTAATATTTGGAAATATCATTGTTAGCGTGAATTTTTCTTTATACGAGCATGATATTGTTGTTTTATTAGCATCATATAGTATTTCATTTTAGCATCATACAATATTTCATTTTAGCATCATACTTCCGTGATTTTAGCATGATGTTCTATACCCTAATAGGAACACAATAAACCTTAATTGAACTGGGTACACTTAATTTAACCCCATTCTCACTTCATTTTACCTTGATGTTATGAACAATAAACCATAATGCGATGTAATAAACTCTAATGGAAATGTCATACATCCTAATGGGAATGTGACAAAAAAAATTAGCATGCTACTTCCTTCATTTTAGCATGATACTTAATTACCTCATTTTAGCCTGATCTACTAAACAACAATGAAGGATCTAGAAAATTGTAATGCGAATATAATAAACCTACTTGGGAATAATGAACCCTAATGTGAATGTTATAAACCCTAATTGAGAATAATGAACCCTAATAGGAATGTCATAAACCCTAATTGAGAATAATGAACCCTAATGATAACGGGACATCAAATTTAGCCTTATTCTGCCCTCATTTTAACCTGATACATCCCCCATTTTAGCAAGATACTATAAACAGTAACGGGTCATGCGATAAACCCTAATTGAGAACAATGAACCCCAATGCGAATGTAATAAATCCTAATTGGGAAGAATAAATCCTAATTGAGAACAATGAACCCTAATGAGAATGTGACATCAAGTTTAGCATGCTACATCCCTCATTTTAGCCTGATAATTTTCTAATTTTAGCATGATTTGATAAACAATAATGGGGGATGCAATAAACCATAATGGGAACATATTAAGCCTAGCTCATACTTCTTTGATTTTAGCATCATATTCTAAACAGTAATTGAGATTGACAAACCTTAATATTAATGTAATAACCACAAAGTGAATGTCATAAAATTTTTGAAAAAAATCATATATTCTTGAAATAAAATAAAATAAGTCCTAAAAATGAATATTTTATATATTTTTTTCATATTTTTTCGGATAAACAAAGCCATGTGAGATCTTGAATGAAATAGTATGAAAAAAATTATAATTTGATATATTATATGAAAAAACATTGCGTTTATGAATTTTTAGCATTAAATTACTCTCATATTAGCATAGTGTATAAGAGATTTTAGTATGACGTTACATATCAGTATTACGTTTATATGTGGATAAAGTTATTATTGTTTAATTGAAACTTTCAATTTATTGTGAAATTTATCTAACATGTAACTTACATCAGCAACATTTATCACATATCAGAAATAAATTTGAATGATATTATAAATATCAGCATAAGTCATGTCATTTTAGCATTGACTATGAACCATTCCAGCATGATTTATATGTCATTTTAGCACGAACTATAATAATAACAGAATCATTGATGAAAAAATGAAAATAAATACAGGAATCAGAATTGGACGAGATAATTAAAAAAGATAAATACATGAATCAACAACATTATATGAAAAAAGATGAAACAAGGTAAAAATTTAATTGGGATAATTTAGAAAAAAATAGCATTTAATCCAAAAAGAATAATAACGTTTACAAACAAATCAAGAAATCCTAAAAATTTAAAATGTGCATGTGATGTCAAAAAAATATATATCAAGAATTCAAAAGCGTGTCTGAACCGACAACATCAATTTTGAGTTTTTGCATAAAAAAATCATCTTAACCACATATATATTTATAGTTATAATATTTTATTATTTTAATATATTATTAAATTATCATAATGTTTCAATTTGTATTTAGTAAATGGTTTACAAAACAAACAGAAAGAGAGGAGAGGAAATAGATGGAAAATAGAGAGAGAAAGAATGGGAAGAGATAGAGAAAAGTGCACAAAGAAAAAAAATCGTGAATATTGAAGAGTGGAGAAAATCATGTTTCAAAACATAAGAATTATTGAATTACCATAATACCCTCTTTTACTTAAAGTTGTAAATAATTACAAGTATGCCACCTTGCATTTGACCAAACTTTGACTAAATTCTGGCCATTAAGATCTAAGTAATGGAAGGTTTGGATGAGTTCCTAGTTCCCACATGGGAAAAGGGTTCTCATTTGATCTCTTCCCTATATATATATATATATATATATATATATATATATATATATATAGGGGGTAATGCAAATCAATCTTAGTGTAAGAACTAGGAACCCATCTTACACCATACTATCAATGAAGATCTATGACCTATGTTTGCTTAAAAGGGATGGTGGCAATTCTGTAATATTTGAAAAAAAATTCTTGCGGGGGTATTAACATAGTTTGGTAATTCTTATAAAAATCGCGGGGGATTTGATAACATATCGTCATGCTAACGAAGTATTATCATCATACTAACGAAGCGTTATCGTTATGCTAATGAAAGTTTTTCTTGTATTGTTAACGAAAAATTAAATTCTAAAGAGTAATTATAAATTCTAATGGGATGAAATAAACCATAATTCAGATATAATAAAC
Organism: Perilla frutescens; assembly: GCA_026008535.1. Classification (NCBI taxonomy): domain Eukaryota; kingdom Viridiplantae; phylum Streptophyta; class Magnoliopsida; order Lamiales; family Lamiaceae; genus Perilla; species Perilla frutescens. Next base: position 11,515,543 of record BRKX01000003.1, on the reverse strand, counting down.
TCCAATTATCTAAAAAATAGAATTAAATTCTAAAAATTAATTATAAATCCTAATTGGATGGTATAAACCACAATAGAAATATAAATATACAACATTAACATAATGACATTGTTTTATCAACACTGCAAATAAATTATGTTAGCATATGACAATTCATCTTCATCATTAGCACAAGGTATAAATCAAATGGATGAACAAAACCCTAACTAATATATTCTAATTTGATAAAATAAACTATATATAATAATCAATTAGTAACTAAAACATAAAAACTAAATCATAAAAAATAATTATAAGTCATAATTGAAATGTAATAAATCATAATAACAATATAAGTATGTGCATTACGTTAACATTATTATAATCATTCATTAGCACAATGAATGCAATATGTTAGGATATAACAGATGCTTCGTTAGCATATGTTATCAACTTATCATAATGCTGACGAACCATTATGTAAAAGCTAACGAAAGCATTTTCGCGTTGCACACAAGTAAAAATATATATTTTGTATTTTTCATCTATATTTATTTAAACAAACATATCCATCACTAATCTTGAATTAAAGAGCATGAAAAGATCTTTAATTTGGTATATTATTTGCGTTGATCCGATTTAAAACGAGTACGTTATGATTGTTCAAAGTTTTTAAGATTTTTTTAAAAAAGTGATGACATCAGCTTTTTTATGGGGATTGGACAATTATACCCCCGCCTCCTTTTTTACCTTAACTTTGACATTTAATCTCAACCATTAGATGATCTAGGTGGACGATATAAGATGGGTTCATGGTTCCTACACAAAGAAATGTGTATATTTGATCCAACCCCTATATATATATATATCGCTTTTTCCTAGTGTGAGAACTAGGACCACATCATCACCATCCAATTTAATGATCTAATGGTTGAGATTTAATGTAGAGATGGTGGCAATTTCATAAATAATGGGGCAAAAAATAAATGAATAAGAGTTATTTTCGTCCAAACCCATTAAAGATGATGATGTCAGCAATTAAAAAAATCGTAAAAACTTTAAACGACCATAACTTGCTCATTTTTAATCCAATGCACACAAAAAATATATCAACTCATTTAAGATGTCGAAAGGCTATGTTTAGATTAAAAAATATGGACGAAAAATACAAAAGATAATTTTTTACAAGTGCCCAGATTGTAAATACTTTTGTTAGCATATAATAATTCTTCGTCAGCATTATGATAACATATGATAACGTATGCTAACGAAACATTTGTCATATGCTAACATAATGTATTCATTGTGCTAACAAAGAATTATTATAATGCTAGCATAGTACAGATTTATTAGGGTTTATTCACTCTCAATTATGGTTTATTTCATCTCAATTATAGTTTATTCCATCTAATTATGATTACTTTTTTTGAATTTAATTTTCATTTTTAGTTGCTAATTGATTATTATGGTTTATCCTATCCAATTATAGTTTATAACGTATGGTGATAGAGTATTGTCATATACTAACATAGTGTATTCACAGTGTTGATGAAACAAAACCATAATGCTAACATAGTACAAATATATTATTATTATGATTTGTTCTGACTCATTTAGGGTTTACCACATCCAATCAATGTTTATTTCATCCAATTATGATTTCTTCCATTTAATTAGGGTTTATTAAATCAACTTAGGTTTATAATTAATTTTTAGAATATATTTTTCGCTAACAATATTTGAAAACTTTAATTAGCATAACGATAATGCTTCGTTACCATGATGATAATACTTAGTTAGCATGACGATCTGTTATCAAATCCTTCGGGATTTTTATAAGAATTACCAAATTACGTTAATAACCCCGTGCGAAAAACTTTTCAAATATTATAGAATTGCCACTGCCTTTTTCATCAAACTCGGACCTTTAATTTTTAAGGATTATGTGGTGTGAGATGTGGTCTTAGTTCTCACATACTAGGATTGGTTTTCACCTAACTTGTCCCATATATATATATATATATTGTTGTGGTATAGACCCGGCTAGGGATTACACTACTTGCTTTCCGACCTCTTGCGGTCTCTCTCACTAGGTACTCAAGTAGCAAGACCAAACTATTGAGCTATTACAAGCTATTACAGAAAAATTAGAGAAATCAAACTTCAAAGCTTCACAGCAGGAAGAGCTTCAACAAGAGGTAGCCTCAGAGGGGTAGATCTAGGGGATCTACTTGTGTTCTTCACAGGTTAGGCACCAACTTTTCTCAAATCTGCACAATAGAAGTAGAGAGAGTGAGACCAGAGAGATATAATCATAGTAACACAACGAGCAGAAGAGATATAAAGTAAATGGAGAAGAAATCAGAGGGACAATGGTGGGAAAAATGCCCAGGGGACACGGTGGCTCAGATTTTCCCACATGCGGCGGCAGAGGCGACTCCGGCGACACAAAGACCCAGACCAAAGGAAGGGGATGGTGAAACGATCCCTCTCGAAGCACTCACAAGCCCTCAGTCTCAGAGAACAACCTAGCCGTCTACACTCATAGGCCAACAGGACTTACTGTCAGATTATGGCCAGAGAAACCGAGAACGGCGGCATAAAACAGAGAGAGAGAGAGAGAGCTTTTCAGATTAGGGTTGATGAATAGTGTGAAGCTTGAGAGAGAAGAAAAGTCTCTCTAATGTTATAGAGGGTGAAATAGCTTTGGAAATGAAAAACAGATTAAGTGTGGATTAATGAGGGAGGTGAAGAGTCGTTTAGGGTTAAGGGTTTTGGGCTTTGGGTTTGGGCCACAGCAATTAAGAAAGCTCTTGGGCCAACAAAGAGCAATTGGGCCAACCCTCAACATATCCACCTTTGGCCCAAATGGTCTTTTTAGTCACCATGGAGTCACCTGCTAAAATAACACAAGAGACTATCATCATTGCCAATTATTTTTACTCTAAGTTCATCACAAAGACAAAACTAGAGAGGGAGGAATAAATACTATGCGTATTCAATCCAGTCTCAACACCAGAGACCAACCCAAAGTATTATAACAAGTCTCTGGTGAGAAAACTTGACCTTCATTGAACAAGTTACACCTAGCAACAGTACCAAGGAAATAACTAGAAGGACTCACTGCCCTTAGAGGCAGAGCAGAGTATTCAAGATCACAAGTCCAGGGAATGCTCTTCATTCTCCCCTTGTTCAACCCAAATCCATGTTCAAGGATTTCTTGCAGGCATCCAGCTTTGCAACTGGGAGGTATTTTGTGCCCATATCTGCAGAGTTGTACTCAGAGGGAATTTTATCAAGAAGAACTTTCCCTTTTTCCACAATGTCTCTTATGAAATGGTATCTGACATCTACGTGTTTGGTTCTGTAATGAAGCACTGGGTTTTTACAAAGTTGTATTGCAGATTGACTATCTGAAAATAGCATTGGTTTATCTTCAACAAATTTTATTTCAGACAAGACTCCATATAACCATAGAGCTTCTTTTACTGTTTCTGTAGCAGCTATGTACTCAGACTCAGTTGTGGACAATGCAACAATGCTTTGTAATTGAGATTTCCAACTAATGCATGACCCATAAAGTGTAAACACATAGGAAGTGGTTGATTTTCTATGATCTTTATCATTAGCATAGTTTGAATCAACATAACCAACACACTTCACACCATCAGAGAATTTAGAGAATTTTAAACCACTGGACATTGTAGATTTAAGATATCTAAGTAACCATTTCAATGCCTCCCAATGAGGCTGACCAGGATTTGCCATGTACCTACTCAGATATGATACATCATAGGCAATGTCAGGCCTAGTGCTGATCATTAGGTACATAAAAGACCCTATAGTATTTGCATAAGGAATACCAGACATTTCCTTCAACTCAGATTCACTTTTAGGACATTGATCTTTACTAAGCAAGAAATGAGAAGCAAGAGGAATAGACACAGGTTTGCAGTCTTCCATGTTAAACTTTTTCAGAACTTGTTCAACATAAGAGGACTGATGCAACACAATAGTATTATTATTTCTATCTCTATCAATGTTCATACCTAGGATCTTTCTAGCATCTCCAAGATCCGTCATGCTGAAGTTTGCACATAGACAAGTTTGAACATTCTTCACAGTTTTCATACAAGGACTGATTAGAAGCATATCATCAACATACAAGAGAAGGAACATAGGCACATTGGACTGCATATAATATAGACAGTGATCAAACTTGCTTATAGTAAAGTTTATGCTTTTCATACAATTGTCAAATTTGATATTCCATTATCTGGGAGATTGCTTTAAACCATACAAAGATTTTTTCAACAAGCATACATGATTAGGGTGAGTTTTATCAACAAAACCCTCTAGTTGGTTCATATAGATGTTATTTTCAAGTTCTCCATGAAGAAATGCAGTTGTAACATCCATTTATTTTAATTTCCAGTTAAAGTGAGCAACAAGAGCAATGATTATTCGTACAATAGTGAACTTAACAACAGGAGCAAATATCTCATTATAATCAACACCTTTCTTTTGTGTAAAACCTTTTGCAACCAATCTTGCTTTGTATCTTACATCATTTATCTCCTGTTTTATCTTAAATAGTCATTTACACTCAACAATTAAACATTCATTAGGTTTTTCAACTAAAATCCATGTATTGTTGTCATGCAATGATTCCATTAAGGGAAGAAGGATCCACCTTAGAAGTAATAGGGGTAAACACAAGATCAGTCACTTTCTCCACCTCACAAGGAGCGGCAGAAGGTGAAGATTTATGAAGACAAGGAAAATCAACTTCATTGAAAGACACATCTCTGCTAATGCATGTTTTGAAACCAGGCAAAGTCCTATCCCATAGCCTATAACCTTTAACCCCTTTATGGTAACCAAGAAAGATGCACTTTCTAGACCTAGGCTCAATTTTACTCAGTTTCTGGTGAACATATGCACTGCAACCAAAAACTCTCAGATCTGACAAACATACAAGTTTATTCCAGAAGACACATTCAGGTTGTTTTTCCAATAAGGGAACAGAGGGGGATCTGTTTATTAAATAACAAGAAGTCATTAAGGCTTCCCCCAGAATTGCTTGTCAAGGCCTGAGCCTGCTAGCAAGCTTCTGACCCTCTCAAGGAGGGTTCTGTTCATCCTCTCTGCAACCCCATTTTGCTGGGGGTTGTAAGGTACAAACTTGTGCCTTTTAATTCCAATATCAAAGCACCATTTGTCCATTGAGTGGTTATAAAATTCCAAACCATTATCTATTCTTAGACACTTAATGCTTTTCTTAGTTTGGTTTTGAATGTCAACATACCACTTAGAAAATTTCTCAAAAACTTCAGATTTGTTTTTCATTAAGAAAACCCAGGTTTTTCTTGAATAGTCATCAATGATAGACAAGAAATAGACATTCCCTCCATGTGTAGGAACCTTTGCAGGTCCCCACACATTTGCATGCAAATACTCAAGTATTTCAGTGCTCATATGAGCTTTAGGATAAGGCACAGAAGTAGGGAAGGGCAATTTGTGTTGCTTTCCCATTAAGCATGGCTCACAGAAAGGAATGCTTAACACTTTATCATGTTTGAATGCACCAGATTTATTCAAGATATCAAGACCCTTATTGCTCATATGACCTATCCTAGCATGCCATAAAGCTGTTTTATCATGATGCACAATGTTTACAGTTTGGACAGGCATAGAGCAAGCAAGTACAACATAGAGGTCTCCTTTCCTTGGAGCATCAAAGTAACACACATAATCTCTTTCAAATTTAAAACTTTTGTTGTTAACAGAACCATACATCATTTGATCAGCCAGTTTTGATACAGAAAGAAGGTTGAATTTCAATTTATGGACATATCTGACATCATGCAGTGTTATCATGCTATCATTTTCAAATTTTAAGCACACATCTCATTTACCAACAATTTCACAGTGTTGGCCATCAGCTAAAGCAACAGATCCAGACTTTAAGAACTGCAGATTATGAAACATGTGCTTGTGTGGAGTGACATGAAAAGTGCACCCAGAGTCAATCAACCACTCAGACTCATGCATGATTTTTGACACAGCATTGGAATAGTTTATGAATTGGAAATCACATGCACTATGGACCATGTAGACACCACCATCTTCATGATAGTCATAATCTTCATCTTTGTAAATATGATTAGCAGGTTGATCAAAATGCATCACATTATTGGCATGATTATTCCCAAACCCCCTGCCCCTTTTAGGCTGATTGCATTTATTGGAGAAATGTCCTGGTTTCCCACAATTCCAACAGGTCTTTTTGGGCTTCACATCAGGGTTTTGATATTGGGAAGGGAAATTTTAGTTTCTGGAGTAATGATGAGAGGAACTTTGACCAAAATTTTGGTGTTGATTTTGATTTCTGGGGTTTTGGGAATGAATCTCAACAAGATTATGGGTTCTAGTATGATTGGAGAGATTGTGGGCAATGTTCATTTCCCTCCTATGTCTTTCTACTGCAAGGACACTAGGATTTTCAGGATTGAATCTATTGAAAGACTTCATATTGTTGTTCCTATTGACATAGAGGATTTCATTCTGTAAAGGCTTGGATTGTATCTTTTTCATTTCATTTTCTTTTGTTGTTAACCCAGACACAATCATGTCACAAGTAACTTTTGACCCTCCATATTTTAATGCAGATTTTACTTCAGAAAACATTTCAGGGATAGCACCAAGAAGGATCTGAGGGGCATATTTTTCAAGAGTGTCATCCCCAGCAAGTTTCAAATCCTTTAAAAGTTTATTAAAATCATGCATATTAGAGTCAACATCCTTTGAAGGATCCATTTGAAAGGTCGTGATTTGATTCTTAAGGGAATAGACAGACTCTTCAGAATTAGCAACAAATAAGGAAGTCAATACATCCCACAAATCTTTTGCACACTTATGATGAGAAACTTGTCTTACCACATCACTACTAAGATTTAGCAAGATAGTAGCCCTAGCACCAACATTCATTTTTAGAATGTTTTTATTTGTTTCAGACTCATCAATTCTTTCAAAAATTGCATCTTGCAAATTTTATTTTGTTAAAATATATTTAACCTTTGTTTTCCAATCACTAAAATCATCATTTCCATTGAAAGGAACTGCACTCAGATTATTCATTTTTTTTTTCAAAATTCACACAGAATTCCACAAATTCAGAGATTTCACCACAAACACAGCAGACAGAGCACAGAGACACACAATTTCAACCAGGGACATGAGGAAACACCTCCACAGACCCTAAAAAATGGGTGCACCAGGGGAATCTAGAGCTGAGGCTTGCCCAGTTCTCAGCACAGATTTATCTGTGGAGCAGGGGTTCACTCAGGTGAATCCCAAAACCTAAATTTAGCCAAGGAACAAACTTAGATCACTAAGTCAAACACAGAAACTCTTCCAACAAAGAGTTTCAACACAGATCCCAACCAAAAACAGGAATCACACAGCCAGAAGACCACAATAATCAGATAACCCAAAAACAAACATACAACAGCAGATTATCAACAACAAAAAGACTACCCTAATATCCTCCTCCAAACTGTAACACCTTACTCAAATTTGCTATCGGGGCAACCCGCTTTGAAAAAACCTACAGGAGAGTCCATACGGTCCCGACCGTAAGCAAGATTTGAGGAAAAAGGCTTAGAATACCAAGGTGTTCACAAAGACAAGAGCAGAAGCAAATAAAACACAGGATCAACAGATACCACATAGGAGTTTTAGGGATTTAGAGTATACCAGAGCCAATTCTCCCAAGTAGAGGAGAATCGGACTTACCTTTCAAGCGAGCCCGATGGGGATGAGTAAGGCGCGACTCTTATCGGCGGCGGGGTGAGAGAGATGGAGGCAGGAGAGTGCCCCCAGCCAGGTCAAACCGTGGCTCTGATACCACTGTTGTGGTACAGACCCGGCTAGGGATTACACTACTTGCTTTCCGACCTCTTGCGGTCTCTCTCACTAGCTACTCAAGTAGCAAGACCAAACTATTGAGCTATTACAAGCTATTACAGAAAAATCAGAGAAATTGAATTTCAAAGCTTCACAGCAGGAAGAGCTTCAGCAAGAGGTAGCCTCAGAGGGGTAGATCTAGGGGATCTACTTGTGTTCTTCATAGGCTAGGCACCAACTTTTCTCAAATCTGCACAAGAGAAGTAGAGAGAGTGAGACCAGAGAGATATAATCACAGTAACACAACGAGCAGAAGAGATATGAAGCAAAGTGAGAAGAAATCAGAGGGCCAGCGGTGGAAAAAATGCCCAGGGGACACGGTGGCTTAGATTTTCCCATAGGCGGCAGCAGAGGCGACTCCGGCGACACATAGACCTAGACCAAAGGAAGGGGATGGTGAAACGATCCCTCTCGAAGCACTCACAAGCCCTCAGTCTCAGAGAACAACCTAGCCGTATACACTCATAGGCCAATAGGACTCACAGTCAGATTCCGGCCAAAGAAACAGAGAACGGCGGCAGAAAACACAAAGAGAGAGAGAGAGCTTTTCAGATTAGGGTTGATGAACAGTGTGAGGCTTGAGAGAGAAGAGAAGTCTCTCGAATGTTATAGAGGGTGAAATAGCTTTGGAAATGAAAAAGAGATTAAGTGTGGATTAATGAGGGAGGTGAAGAGTCGTTTAGGGTTAAGGGTTTTGGGCTTCGGGTTTGGGCCACAACAGTTAAGAAAGCTCTTGGGCCAACAAAGAGCAATTGGGCCAACCCTCAACATATATATATATATATATACATATATATATGTATTCATACGGGGGCTGGGGTAATTTTATGTTGACTGGACTACAAGAGCCCTACGTCATCAGCCAATACGTGTTTTCCCGCTTAACTTAATATTCTTATTGTTTGATGTTTCTCTTTTAACTTAAGCCTTTTTGTTGTTTGATGTTTCTGTTGTTGGAGGGTTGCAGCTTTAATTGTGTGGTTTTGTTTTCGTATGTATAATTTTCAAGTTTTTGCTTCATTCGAGGAGCGGCCGTGGGGTGGTGGCGCGTAGTTGTTCAGTCAAAAGAGAAGAGTGAGAGAGTGATGTGGGAACATAGAAATTAGTCGCCGGAGAAGACGAACACATTTTTGGTTTTTTATTTTCTCAAATTTTCATAATATTAATCAAATTAAAACAGTTTCGTTTTAGTGATGAGGATAATGGTTTTTTCTTATTTTTAAAATCTACATATGACTACGGCGGTCTAGTCAACATGAAATTACTGAAGAAATATGAACTTTATGAAAAATTAATTTGATTAAAAAGAAAAAATGTTAGGAATTATTTTATAATTATTTTAGAGTTTGATCATTTTTATTGTTACGTTCAAACGGTAGGACTATATTGCAATTTGCACTAAATTCAATATTGAATGGATATCTTGCAAAAAAAAAGATCCAAATATGTAAAAAATAAAAGAAACAAATGTGTTTAATTGACGTGCGTAAAAAGTGTGTTAAGGTGTGAAATGTTCCAAGTGTGTGAAAAAATGTACGTAGCATGTGATTTAATGGAGGTTAATTAGTGATGTTCGTTAACATTCGAACTCCTCGATAACAAAAATTAGGACCTGACCTCTGTAAATAGATCAGGTCAAAACCCTACCATGGATGAAAGGGGGACCGGGCCAAAACCCTAGAAGAAATATAATTCCTCCTGGAAAATTGGGAAGAGGTTGAGAGATTCCGGAATATATAGTAAATGAAAGGGACCCCATAGGCCAATGAATTCCGAAAGTGAACACTTAAGCTCCGCTCACGATATCAGTATAACCGAACTCATATTTTTGAAAACGATATCACAGGATTCTCAACCATATTCCCTTTTATAATTTCAATTGGTTTATTATCTATCGATTTTTTGATTGAATGCTGACTTGAGCATCGGAGAGCGATCGATCGTCAGTCCTCCGACTATCCTTTGACTTCACATTGTTTTTGTTTTGTAAATCTCCGGAGCCCGGATCCCGATTTTATCAATTGCGGAACTTGAGTTCTACAATTTTCAACATAGTTTACATGTTTAGTTAATCGCAAAATCGAGTTTTGCATATATCTTAAAAAATGAAATATGATTTTGATTTGAATTTGTCCCTATTGTTATTGTATTTGATGGTTTTATTGTATATCAGTATACGTATTACTCTCTCCGTTTCTATATAAATGTCATTCTAGCATGGGTGTTGCTATTTGCACCACTATTTTTTCAATATATACCACATTACTACATATACTACCATTATTAAAAAAAATCATTATTTTTACTTTATACAACAATTTTTTTTCTCACTTTTATCCTCAATTAAAAAAGAAAAAAAAAAGATAAATTCAATTACATGGCTTCTCCATAGCCAAATTGTCAAAATTAAATTGAGGATTCTTCACAATAACCATGGCGATTCTCCAGATCCCGACCACTGCCATCTCCGTCGCCCTGCATGTCCATCTTAGAAAACAATGCATTTTCTCACCTTAAATGTAGTCACAAAAATATCGGGTTGGAAAATGTTTTTCGAAGAACACAGTGGGATTTGAAAATAATTTTTCAAACTAACCATCCATGAAAGCTTCAAATATATATTTTCGTCCAAACATAGTACATTCAAAAAACTTTTTCGAGATTCTATGGCTGAGCATCAAACTAAATTTTTGGAATGATGTACTTTATTTCCAAAGCTGTCTCTCGATTCATATTTTGAAGGTGGAGTAGTTGTGACGGAAAAGGCGTAGCAGAAATGATGTGAAAGAGAGAGGGTGAAGAAATATAGAGATGGTACTACAAGATAACAATACATACATAATTTTGTTCTGAAGCAGAAAAGATGGTGAGTATTGAAGAAGATGGAGAGAGGGGAAGAAATATTGAGACCTACAAGAAAACAATACATTCATAAATTTATTCTGATTTGAACCGGAAGAGATGGCTAGCATAGAGGAAGAGACTCATGCAAAGAAGACTTCAGATCGTAAATCTAGCAAATGATTTCAGATTGCACGAATCTCGATCCTTGATTCCTTGTTTGAGTTGCGGATTTTTTTCCTAATTAATAAGGATATTTAAGTCATTTATTAATTATTTACTTTTAAATTAAATTTAATGGTGATGTATAATGAAAAATTAGCGGTATATTTAGAAACACCCTTCTAGCATTTTAATTTTGTTTCAAAAAAAGTGTCATTCTAAAAATTTGAGACAGAAAATTCACATTTTTCTTGTATTTGCCCTCATTTAATGCATTCAAACATCTATATTTAACTCATTTAATGTATTCACACAATGATGTATTAGGTAATTCAATTAATTTATGTCCATTCATCCAAAATGACATTAAATGGAAATGGAGGGAGTATGTATTTGATAACCATTAAATAGGATATTATTATTATTATTATTATTATTGTTATTATTATTATTATTATTATTATTATTATTATTATTATTATTATTATTATTATTATTAAACCAAAGTGTAAATTGCTCATGCAGATACTAGCTATAGAAAATTCAAATATATATTGAACATGTAAATTGTGAAGTTTGAAGGATATTTCAGATGTTTGTGTTATACTTCAAAAATATATCACCATAACTTAAAATAAAAATTGACAATAAACTATATAAGTAAACATATCTTTAAGATTGATACTTCAAAGATTATGTCAATCGGTGGAAATATTCTCACATTTACAAAATATAAATCTTGTGGTCGACGATTTGAAAGTATAATCTATAAAATTATGAAATGTATTTTTGAATTAAAATCACTTTTATAAATTGTGGGTGGGGGTTTGAGATTCAACAGTATCTTACCATTATAAGGTTATGAATACTACTAAGCTATAAATATTGTGGTAAAAATCATTTTAAAGCGTATTGTGTTTGGAAAATATAATTGCAAACTATGGACGGAACCATAAATTTTTCATTGGGGGCTGAATTGTCCCCCCCCCCCCCACATTCCGCCACTGCTGCAGACAAAGAAAAACATTATACTAAAAAAATCAATCTAATCTCAACTTGTAAATGAATGTGCATACCATAACTTGTGTGTGATTGATCATATACTCTTATCATTAATTATTTTACTGATGTTGAAGGTAAATTAAATAAATACAAATCTAAAATTCTAATGTTTCATACAAAATAAATATTTGATCCATTATGCCATAATAACGATTCTATGATAATTACCATGTTAAACATCATCTACACTAACATGAATGTTTCATACAAAATAAATATTCGATCCATTATGTCATAATAACGATTTTATGATAATTACCACGTTAAACATCATTTACACTAACACGTTGTGAATACAAACTAGAATGACCCGCCGTGCGATGCACGGATAAGATATGCACAATTTTTATAATTATTTTGTTATAAATTATAATTATAAAAGAAATTATTTAAACGAAAACAAATATAACAAATTTTAAAATAATACAAACCTTAAAAGTAAGTTTTTACTGGTCGTTCATGAGTACACCCAAGTGGTGAATATTCAAGTATAAAAGGGTTACGCCTTGTGTAGAGACCCCGGGGACATCCAACTGGTGGAGACCGCACGTCTTGATTAGAGATTCATAAGTAAAAATGAGATATCTCTTATTCAATACATACCGCTTCCTTTTTGTATAATTATCTTTATTGTATTTTTACTTTTTAAAAATTTTATAAAAAATATAAGATATGTCCTATAAAAAATAGATATTAAACCATGAAGTTGTTTGGGAATAAAGAAACATCAAATTTTCACGGTGGAAATCACTTAATCAAATTTACATTAATTAATTAGCATATTATTTTAATATGCAAATTAATAGTTATTAACTTATTATTTCAATATAACATATAAAGTAATTAAAATATTGCGTCAAATTGCAAATATACATTTTTTTCACATGTAGTAGACTATTTTTCAGTTTGGGCGAAGTCCTCCCAATTCCACAAACAAACACATTGCATCAATATATGTCAATCAATGTGTGCTTAAAAATGGCACTAACAATCTCCTCATTTGACATTTAATTTGGCAATACAATCCCACGATGAGCATAGAAATGTCCCCCCCTAAATCACAGATAGGAGGGTTAGATGATCAAATAATAAACACAGATCATCAAAAAAATTATGTCGTAACCTCTTTATGTTAGCAGTATTGTCCAGAACAGCTTCAGGAACATCTTCGAACTCATACCTTCAACATTAAACAGACGACAAAAGCATGTGTCCCTTCATCTATTCGTCTGGAACTGCTCCAGCATCAATTTCAATCTTACTTTTGAGATGTGATTTTGCAACTATGATATAAATTATCTTCCATGTTTTAAAAGAAAATAATAATTTTTTACTTGCATAAATATTTGTCCCAATAATTTTATAGTCACGAATTGATATTTACGCTCCAAGTTTTCACATAATTTTAAAACACTTTTTTCACTATTATATAGTTCTCTTAATTCATAAAAGAACATTACCAACGAATTTGATGAGGAGTGGAACGAATGGTTTAGACATGAATGCTCGATATTTTTAATAAATTAGCGAAATAGTAAAATAACTATTTATTCATCAATTTCTAATAATTAAAAATATATCATTAATATTCGCAGTTGATAAAATAATTATAGCACGATCCTTTAATTGTGAAAAAATATTAATTGATTTTTTATATATTGATTTGCCAATTTTGATTAAATTTAACATGTTAATTACTGAAATTATTTATTAGAAAAAATTAAAATAACTATATGCCATATCTCTCATTTATATAATAATGAAATAATATAAAAATAATCAATTTTAATAAAATTGGACATTGAAATGATATTTAATTTATATTGGTAATGGTTATAGTTCAATAAAACATGAACCTTGAAAACAATTCAAAATTTAGAATAATTAAGAAATGCATGAAAATTATTATAAGGTTTTGAGATTTATGATTGCATTCGTATTTTATTTTATGTGAATCCACTTGAATGAATTTTACTCAATTAAAGTTTATCATTCAAATTATTAATCAAACAATAACTTCAACTATCAAATCAATTAATATCTCAACACCATTGTGTTCAATTCTAGGCACTCAATTCTCAAAATTATTAACCATTCTCCAAACTTAATTAATTAATTGCTAAAAAAACATAGGGCTTTAGTTAATGACTGACATATTGATATTTCGTCATCATTCAGCACTTAATTTGAGTTATAAATTAAAAAGATTGTAGGGTAAATGAATACCCATTTAAGCAACGTTAGACAAATGAATCTCTATTTAAATTTAATTCTTACTTTACAATATCTTTAAAAAAAATTGAGCATGCATCATATTTTTTAAAAAAAAATAGACAGTTCTTGGCTAGCTAGCTAGCCTTTTTCGATGATTAGTTAGTTGTCTTATTTTGAATTAAAAATAAAACAAATATTAACTAAATATTCTCTTATATTTATAATGTAGTAATTAATGTTAGGGCAAGTATTGAAGTTATTGAAAGTGTGTAACATATTTATTTCCAAAATGAATTGTATAAAATTAAAGAAAAAGAAAAGAAACCCAAACTTAAAAGTCCCAGATGTCACATGAGTGTAACATATTTATTTCATCTAGACATTGACAAATATATATATAATTGTTTGGAAAAAAATATGTAATAAAACTCCACACACACATATCCTACTATATATATATGGACTAATCCGTAGGCCCATCCTTGTTTAATTTCTTACAAATTATATCAATGTAGGTTATACCTTAATAATGGATTAAATAGCCATGACAAAAGGTACTTAGCATTCAAAACAAAATGAAAGAAAATAAAAATCATAAGTTCATAGTTTAAAACTGAAACCATTAGAAAACCAGAACCATAATCTAAATAAAAAACATAAGTTCAAACAAATAGAAACTCCAAACTTCATCATGCCTTGACTTCATTCATTCTCAATCTTTTTATAGACTTCAACAACCTTTTGTTGTCCATTGTGGTCGAGGAAAATTCAAGATTCA
This sequence comes from Perilla frutescens, assembly GCA_026008535.1. Taxonomy (NCBI): domain Eukaryota; kingdom Viridiplantae; phylum Streptophyta; class Magnoliopsida; order Lamiales; family Lamiaceae; genus Perilla; species Perilla frutescens. The sequence goes on along the minus strand of BRKX01000003.1, from coordinate 11,500,539 downwards.
AATTTTTCTTGTTCAAACTGTCGCCCGCCAACCTTGTAGTTGAATTTTGTGTTGATGTAGAACCATTCTAAAAGACAATATACCATTTGACCTTCTGAATTGTGGTTATTCATTAGAACGAACAACTGACATCAATATAAAAATCAAGGAGTACATCGAATCATCAAGAATTCTAACATTATCTACCAAACTAAAAAAAAAGAGTCATGTCGAATATGATGATTTATTTTTTTTTTGGTAATGCAAGATCAATAAAGGTTCATGGAAGGGATATATTGAGGGAAAAAAAAATGCATATTATATAAGGTGGAGTTAGTAGTTAGTAATTAATATTAGATTGATTTAAGTGCAATAAATTAGGGATTTGCTTTAATTATTTGAATTGATTGCATATTTAATCAAATAAAAGCATAATTGTTTTTAGATAATACATTGGCCTTAGTTAAGGCATATATTAATGTAACGTAAATTTATATATTTTTTAATTTGTAATTTAACTAAACTAAATATTTCACAATTAGGAAATAACTATTTCACTATGGGATGAATTAATGAAAAAGAATATGTATTGGGGCATGATGATGGTTTTTAGTAATTTATTATTAGGTTTATTTAAGTGCAAAAAATTAGGGATAAGATTTAATTATTTGAATTGAATGCATAACAATCAAATAAAAATCGATCTAATAATAAATTAGCATTCAAAGTAATTATGGCTTCATTTTCTTTTATTATTAGAGTATGAATTTTTTTTTTGTTATTGAGTAGACAATATTGATCTACAATAATAGATTTTCTAATTTTGGTAAGTAGGGTTGTTTTGGAGGGAAATTTATATTACTATTTTACCCTACACTATCTTATTTCTAGATGTAGTAAGATTATATGCATAATGATAGATTAATATATAATCTAAATAAAATAATATAATATACATTAATTATAACATAATTACTACAAAAAGTAACGAACTATTACCATATTACCATAATTCACTCTGTTATTACCATATTAGGCTTCTCCTAAAAAAAATAACGAACTATTAATTAATCATTTCTTAATTTTCAATTTACATTACATATTATATATATATATATATATATATTAGGTTAGGTAGGATAGTTTTGGCGGGAAATTAAAACCCTAAACTATCCTACTTTTAGATATAGTAGGATTCCTAATACACAAGTAAACAAATATTTGTTTTCATGTGCTTGTAAATGATAGATTTTGATCAAATGAAGCTCTTAAACTCTTAACACAATTTTAAAGGTTTATTCAAAATAAGAAAAGAGCAAATAAAAATTACAAAGCTCACACACAATATTTATAAGCACATAGACTATTTCAAGGGTCAATCTCTTAAATTTTGATTTTTTTTGTTGTGTTTGTGTGTGCATAGACCGTTTGATTAGTTGAATTTGTAGATGTAATTTGGTACTATACTTTTTTTAAAAATTGATGGTCGAAATATGACGAATTCGAAGAGATGAGCAAGTTGACAGTTAAATCGGAGGTCAGTTTATTTTACAAAATTTTGGGGGATATATGTTGATTAACATCCAAGTTTAAAATGTTTTAATTACTTACTTTTAAAGTTCGTGTTAAATTTACAACTATACCCAAAATTCATAATTTTTAATGCAATTAACCCGATCAAAAATGATTACCCATAGCCCGAAAGATCTACTACTTGACTTATATGAGTTTATTACAATTAGAGGTGGCAAAAGTGACTAGGATCAACCCGATTTCAGACAGGATTGTGGAATAATTTTATAGGCCCGAAACAAGTTGTGAAAAGGAGTTGTCCCGAATGGGTAGGGCCGCCTAGTAAAAAGAGAAAAATAAGTCTTTGATCCGCGGACGGCCGCACCCGAATTAGGCCACATTGGGCCATGAATTTATAGGCATGAACACCTTTGGGTCGGCCTGGGATAGGCCGCCTCATCTAAGTTGGCTCATGGGCTCGGACCGGACCAAGCCATTTGACAAGTCTAATGCCAACTAGAATTTGTTAATTTCAATTAGGTTTATCATATCCCAATTATATATGATTTATAATTATTTTTAAAATTTTAATTTCATTTAGAATTTGTATGTCAATGAAAATAAATATTTTGTATTTTTCTTCTATATTTCTATGTCTAAACATGCCTCTGTGATTATATATATTTTTTTAATTTGATATTTTTTGTTTAAATCTTATTAAAAATAATGAAATAAAGCTTACTTGGAAAAAAATTGGATAGGGGTGTAAGTGACTGTTGTGAATTTCACCGCCATTGATGAAGAAGGAGCAAATGGAAGCTTAGCCATAGTTGGGAGCAGAGGAGAGAATGGTAGTAAAAGAGAAAATCTTGACGCTAAAGTGCGGAAGAAGAATTGGAAGGCAAAGATGTGTTTTTTAGGGTTCGTTTGATTGTGAATTGAAGATAGATGGAGTTCTGGAGCGGGTCAATGATAGCTGGGCATGGATCTGGTGTGGAGGTTTCATTTTCGCAATGAACTTTCAATTACTAATATAATAGTATTTTGTAATTGGCCAACTAATTCTATAAGCCCAAGTTTCTGTCTTATTATTTTAATTCCCTAAGGAGTACCTAGGTGGTCCATGTTATGATTTAAATATCCTACACTTTTGTAAATTGAGGGTATGAAAAAGTTTACCCTAAATTTCCTCCTCTTTCTTCTTTTTAGCCACCTCCTCCCTATTTCTTCTGTTTTATCCCCTATTTCTGGTTACATAAAATTCAGCAAGAACTCAACTTTATGCCACTAAAGTACACTATTTGATTACATTTCACCAGATCACACAAAATTGGTAAAAAAGACTAAAAATCATAGAGGAAATCAGGAAACCATAACAATGACCAGTTGACCCTATTCACGAGCGACTCGCATTGATTTCATGAAAATTTAAAATCGAGTTGAGGTTTGTCTAGTCAAGCTCGATTTTCAGCTCCATAATAGTGTGCTCAACAGGCTCACTAGTCTTATCAAGCTCAATCGAACTATGAGGCAATTAAAAATTTACCCTTAAAAATCTATTATTTACATATATATCATTAATAATTAAATCATGTTTATTTAAAATTAAATGAATATACTTTTTTATTTAATATTTATACATAATCGAGTCGAGCTCAAATTTGTTAAGTTTACTATCGGGTCGAGCTTTGAATTTTATTATGAACTCGATCAAGCTAATACTTGCCTCGACTTGTCTCGATTACCCCCTATGGAAAGACAAAGGGTCGTCGAGACGAGTCAGCCATACAAGACAAAAAAAAGAAAAAAAAGAGGAAGACAAAGGTGGTCGGCCAGACAAGACGTACGGCCGCACATGAGAGAGAGAGGGAGAGAGAGAAAAGAGGAAGGAGGTATAGAGATGCCCACGGTTCCGGTTCCGGTTTCGGCCGGTTCCAGTTAGAAACCGCCGGTTAGGCGGTTCCGGAACGCTGGAACCGGAACCGCACCGTGCTCCGACGGTTGACGGTTCCGGTTTGTCAACTGGAACCGCCGGTTTTGAGCACGGCCAGTTTTTGCCGGTTACCGGCGATAATCCGGTTAACCGCCGGTTTTTTATTTTTTTTTTTCTCTCTCTCTCTCTCCGAACTCGAATTGACGATTGGACGAACTATTACTAAGTACTAAATTGATAAAATTACTAATTTACAAGTTAAAAACTAAGAAGTATGACAAAACACAAGTTTATTTGAATTTTGATATTATTATATAATTTAAATCTTACAATTTACAAGTTATAACTTACAAGTTACAAGAATATTGAGAATACAATTTAATTTATCAAATTACAAGTTACAAAATACAAATTGTAAATTAATCAAACTAGGAAAATATGAAATTATAATTTACAAATTACAAATAACAAATTACAAAATACAAATTGTAAATTAATCAAACTATGAAAATATGAAATTACAATTTACAAATTTACAAATTACAATTTACAAATAACAAGTTACAAAATACAAATTGTAAATTAATCAAACTATGAAAATATAAAATTACAATTTACAAATTTACAATTTACAATTTACAAGTTACAATTTGAGCTAATTTATAATTTAGGAATTAGGGGGAAAAAGAAATAATTGAAATTTGGGCTTACACTTCATATGAAGCTGCCTACGTATCCCTTACCTTGGAATCAAAGCCCTCGTAGTTCATTTTACCTTTTTTCCTTGGCGAGTCTAGAATTCGAAGTCGTCGTCCCAATCATCTCCGGTTTGGCTCCCTCCTTCGGCTTCACTCTCCGAGCCAACTTCAATGAGCGGGCCATTCATCAAGTCGTCCCAACGGTTCTCTTGCTCTCTTAGGTCGGCTTTGGACTTGTCCTTCAACATCATTTGAGCTTTGAGGTGATCCGGTGTCAAATTTGATCTCCGTTCGCCCAACATGTAACCGGATTCACTAAAAGCTTGCTCGACCGCAACCGTTGATGTCGGGACTCCAAAAATCTCCCTTGCCATAATTGCAAGCAAAGGATACCGCTCTTGATTTCGGGACCACCACTTGAGAACATCAAAATTGTTGGGACCTGCATTTTCATCATCGGGGGGAACAATAGGGTCTTGCAAATACATATCTAATTCATTTTGACTATGCCTAGTATTTCCTCTACTTTGGAAAAAATTTTAGAATTCTTGTAAAGTACTACCACGTGAAGATGAAGTATTTAATCCTAATGAAAAAGAACTACTAGAACCTGAAGAACGACTCGTTGGACGAGTTATACTATCACCATATTTTAATTCATATTCTCTATAAAGTGAATATATAGACTCATAAATTTCTGTTTTAATTTCTTTAGCAGGTGGCACATATACATCGGGATTGGAACCTATAAAACTCATAGTAGACAAAAACTTGTAATACATGTCAATCATATCGTTAGTAGTACTAAGTTTAAAAGTAGGATCCAATATTTTTGCAACCAAAAAATATTAAGCACATGATCAAAATATTTAAGCCATTTTTTTACCATGGCTAGAATCATCTCTTGCAAATCGGGTTTATGACTACAAACATTAAATTTTGCAGCAATTAAACAACAATGATACATAAATTTACAAACAGTAGGGTAATACACACCGGATAAATCTTTTGTTGCATATTGAAAAACTTGTAAAAGCTCCATTAATTCAATACAATCATCTCAATACGAAGATAATAAAATAAACGATTCAATATGCGTAGCAAAAAAAGAACATAATAATTCACGATATTCCAAAGTTGCAGAAAGCATTTCATAAGTAGAGTTCCACCTATTAGGCACATCTAAGTTAAAAATTTTAGGATGCACACCAGCTTCCCTACAGAATTTTTTCCACCTACGTCTAACTCTAACTCTGCCATGAATATAATCAACAGCATCACGAATAGGTTGAATTGAGTTATTTAATATTCTAAGTCCATCTTGCACACATAGAAGGTCAAACCTAAAGAGTTGAGATGAGTACGGCGTACCTTCACCTTGACTTTCGATATTTTGACTGCTTATCGGTTGGAAGTTGAGTTGCGATTGAGCTTGAGCACGCCCAAGTTCGACTTGATGATTGTTGGTGATGTGTGACCAGTACGTCCCATAGCCTCCTCCAGTGCGAAATTTGTATTGCTTCGGACAATAGTTGCAATACAAATCAAACACACCTGGTTCATTCTTCCTTGGCACCTTTCGGAAATGAATAGTGAAGAGAGCAGATTTCAGTGCTGTATTTCTTGTTAGAACGGCCTCCGCCTCTTCATCCGCCTCCTCCTTGTCGAGATCGATGGATGGATTTCCGCTAAAAGCACGAGATTCTTGAGATCATTGTAATTCTTCAAACTGGATCCATCTTGCCACTTCTTCGTCAACTTCCATTTGAGAAGTAGGATTGTTGTAAAAACCGCCACCAGTTGGATCATGGTAGAAATCGCCACCACTTGGATCGTTGTAGAAACCGCCATCGACTCCGCCATAGGGATTCACATATTCTTCAGGTTGTTGTTGTTGAAATTGAGGTGACGTCGTATCAGCATCATCAGAAATATGTACTCCAGAATGAGTACGACGACGACGACGTGGAGCTTTGGAACTATCAGCAATAGCTTTGCCTTTACCCTTATCGACTCGGCTAGACATAATAATAATAATAATAATAATAATAATAATAATAATAATAATAATAATAATAATAATAATAATAATAATAATAATAATAATAATAATAATAAAGAATTATGAAAAAAACTCTATTTGAAATAAAAATACACCGTACTTACTACTAAACTTTTCTTTTTGGCTGATTTTTTTTATTCTATATTTAAACTGTTGGCCCTGGGCGAGTCGCTATCAGTTTAGAGAGGGAGGTGAATAAACTGATTACAAAAACTTTTAACTTAAATGGAGAATTAGATCAGGGCCCTTGACTCGTGTAATAAATTTATCTATGCACTTTGTTAGTTGGATAAATTCAGTTGACTCGAGAGTGCAGCTTGTTTAATCTTTGTATGCAGCTGTAAAGATATGCAAGTAAGATAGTAAATGCAGCACACGATCAAGTTTATAGAGGTTCGAAGCTGAAACTTCTACGTCCTTTCTTCCTTACTGAAAAGGGCAATTTACTAAACAATGGTAAAGTTCCTTTATTACAATTACAAAGTGAAGACAGGTTGAACCTGGAAACGACAACTCTCGCAGAGTCACAATCGCCTTGTCAATTGTTGCTGTCTTAGAATGGCAGTTCTCGTAGAGCCACGGTCTCCTCAGCCGGTTTTGACGACTCACACTTGCAGTCCCTAACTGCTCGCTGGAGAGGTAGGTTCTATTGCTATCTTTACAAGGTTTTAGATGTCTTTCGATCTTCAAGAGGTTAGTCTTGAAATAGATATCAACTGATGTGCTCCTTCAGTTGAGCTGAGTAGTTGATCGGTGTACAACTTGAACTTGAGAAGATTACTTTGGCTGGACTTTCAACAGCTAGTTGATTTGTTGAATCTTTAGGATCTTCTTCTCAGTTGGGACTTTCGCAGCTTTTGACAATGCTTGAAACTTGAGCTGTGGGGAGGAAAGGAGAAAGAAAGAAAGCTCAATTATGATATAGCAAGAATTTGAATGGTGAAAGTTGAAAATCGAAAGTCATTTGAAAATGAGATTCACTCTTCTTATATAGAGGAGTGATCTTGTGACTGTTGAGTTCCATTGATCATTGATTCTATTACTTCATCAATGGTAGTTGATCTTTGTAGCCGTTGAAGCTTGTTGAGATAGCCATTACTTAGCCAATTGATCTCTGTCGAGCATTTACTTCAAGATCTTCTTTTGATCATTAACTTCTAGATCTTTGGTTGAGCATTAACTGCGGGATTCTCCAGCTGGCAGTTCTATGCTCCAGTTTGGCTGTTCTGAACTCCAGTCATCAGTTCTGAGCTTCAGTTGACAGTTCCGAGCTCCAGTTGGCAGTTCTGAGTTCACCAGTTCAGTTCGGCTAAAGCTTCAGTTGGTTGTTCTTCTGAGCTTCTTTGCCAGTTTAACTATTCACAACTGTTAGCAAGTTGGTCAGTTTGACTAGTCTTATTTTGAACTTTGTCAGAAGTTGGTTTTTGAACTTGAGCTTTAAGCTGGCTGACTTCAGTTCTAGCCATCAGCAGTTGGTTTGACTCTAGGCTTCAGTTCGACTGATATTTGATTTTGGCCATCAGTTAGATGCTTCCGGCGGTCTTCAGTTAAATTGACTTGTCGTCAGTTAAACTGACTCGACCGTCAGTTTGATTGAGACTGATTCGACTTTTGTGCTTTAACCCTCAGTTGGGTTACTTTCTGACTGATTGATGCATCCTTTCAGCTGGGTTGATCATGCTCCATTTTGGTTGACTATCGAATTCCTCTTGGAGATACTTTTTGGTTTACTTTAGATTCCCACCTTGGAACTCCTGCAGTTTTTCAGAAAAATGCTTCGACATGTTTTGACATTTTCATCAAAAGCATACATAGGGATTTTCTTGATAGTTTTTCCTAACATAAACTATATAAAATTGTGTTGTATTTTGTTTTTAATGTTATTGAATGCATCTTTTTCAACATTTTACTTTTTGTTTATCAATTTTTTTTATATAGGATATATATTTTGATATATTGTATCAACTTCTGTAAATACTATTACACCATTAGAGATTAAATAGATTTAATTTATTGACCACAAATGTCTTGACAAAAGAGATTAATCAGATTATATAATCTTTAACTATTCTAACTCCAATTTGTACTTTCTAGAAGTTTTATAAATTTGTAATTACTATATAATTACAAACAAGATTTATAATTTTATTGAATTTAATATGTTAAATGTAGTGACTCGAACCCAAAGGCCTAGATGCTAATGAAGACACACGACCAGAAGAAATGACAATAAAATTTTCACAATTCAAAAATAAATATTTTTCTTGGGTCATATAAAAATTTGGGCAGCATTTTGTTTAAAATTTTCAAAATATCCACACTCACAGGCATTTATCATTCAAACATGTACGATCAAGACTAGTCAAAATTAAACATTCAACATTTAAAATGTACCAAAAGACCACAACATTCACAAACATCCATAAAATAGTTAAATGTTTCATGATCATAAAGCGGAAGCATAAAAATTTATACTTATTGACCACAAACTATACATAATCTATAATTAAAAATCATAAAAGTGGTCAACGAAATAAAAAATCCCCATTGGTGCACGTCAGCTACCAACCATCATCAAATACCTAAAAATATTATGAAAATAGATGGGCTGAGTGCCAGAAAATACTCAGTGGGATTTTAAATTTCTAAAATATACTTGATCATTCAATAAATAGTTTTCATATTAAACAAATTTACTATAATGCCCATAAAAAATATCTGCTCATTAACATATGGAAGGTTAACTCAATATGGTTCCCTATCATATAAATTTCACCGAAGTGACATATTTATATCGTAGTACCATAATTGCACCATTGTACCATACCGCACTGAAGTGCTATATCATACTGCACTGAAGTACTCATACCACACCGAAGTGCTATATCATACCGCACCGAAGTACGCATACCGCACCGAGATGCTATATCATACCGCACCGAAGTGCTCAGAATGGGAACCATAGAGTTTAGTATCTTTCGATGAGTCATAAAAAGAATATTTTAAATTTTGAAGCATGCTTTAACCTAAACATACTTTATCATAAAGATAACACAGTTTTGAAATAGAAAGCCACGTGTTAATTAGAAATCATTGAGCCATAAAAGTAATTTAAAGCATGCTTTAACATAAACATATATTATCCACATTTTTGAAACATAAGTCACGTGTTGGATAGATATAATCCACCTTATATCTATAATATATGAAGCTTTAATCATACTGTGTTCGTTCTAAGCCTACCGTCTTGGGTAAGTGACACGCGGTCGTTTCGCGCTAAAAAATATATTTGTAACTCCTGTGCCCACAGCGAGCGTAGCTAGCCAATGAGTACGGGTCGATCCCACAGAGAGATGTTGCAATTCTATCTCCAAGTAACCAATCACAAATGAGGGGGATTTTGGTGTTGTCACTAAACTGAATGTAAATCTGCAAAAGTAACTAAAGAAAATATCAAATAACAAAAGGTTATGACATTTGAATTAGAACTTGATTTAAACATAAAACAACTCGATCATGGGCACACCAATTTCCATACATGATAGGTCATCTAGTTATGGTGACCGGATTCCTCTTTGCGTCTCCTCATCCATCCTTTCATTTTAGGTTTAAAAGTGATTCCTCTTCGATTAAACCCCTAACCAGTTACCCACCTCCCGATTCCTCTAAGAGATGTAAGTAAGCAATCAGCAGTGTGCCCTAGACGGACCCAGATCTGTTGTGTTCAACTGATTCCTCTTGTGCCCACAACACCCTATTAACTCCCTTATTACTATATGAACCGACACACAGTCACGATTCGCCAATTCAATTAATAGTGGTGTGCCCTCTTTACCTAACGAGTGATCAGCCACATTGGGCACTTCAGACACACACTCACGTGGAACAAGGCACAAGAATTAACGGAAACTAATCATGCATTACTATGCCCATTTTGGCCTCACGAGTCCAGATTTATGCTTAATCCAATTTCATCATTCAAACGCCAGAATTAAAGATCTAGCCGAGAAGGCTAGACATAATTAAAACTGCAGAATTTAAAGACATAAAAATAAAGAGAATGTATTGAATTAATTAAGCAAAAACTCGACTCCAACGTTGATGAAAATGAACATAACCTAAGTCCCGAAGGTTTAAGACCTTTCGGATTGTTTGGCTGCCTAAGCAGCGTGCGGAAATTAAAGATGCAGAAATGTAAAAATGTAAAAATGTTTCAGACTGTAAAAGGCTTGTTTTTCCAGAAACTAAACTTGTTTAAATAACTACATTCCCGAGTAGAGTTTTCCCCACAGGCGGGGGTCTTCTGCTGAAAATCCGGAACGGTGTGCCCTCGTTGACTTTGACTGGATAAGCTTCATCTTCAACAAATCCCTATTTTTTAGGGATTGTTCTTATCTCCTCAGATTGAGCTTTATCTCCTCGTCTGAGCTTATCCTTTTGTTGCAGCACCTTCCAAGAGTCCAGCTTAGCTCCAACTCTCATGCGGATATGTAGCTATCCTTCCACCAGCTGTCCTTCAACTTAATCCCGAATTTCATTGGAATGCCCATTCTGCCCTGTGGTTGAGTCTGTGCGAGTACTGTGGGCACGGCATCCTCTGTCAGCTCCATCCGTATCTGATATGCCCACTTCACTGACCGAATGTGGGATGGATACTGAAGAAGTCCCCTGTGCCTCTAATGAACATATGTGAGAGATATACGTGAATAACTGGGCATAAAATGCCCCTTCCGCCAGACTCGACTCTTAGAATGCCCTTTGACCGCAACCTGGTTCTTTTCGACTCAAAACACACTAAAAAGGACATTTATAAGGGATAAAATGCGCATAAAAACACGAAATAAATGGACTTATCACACCCACACACTTTAAGCATGATTGTCCTCAAGCATGGGGTGCAACGCATCCAGAAAAAACAAAAGAAAAGAAAGGAGAAAAGAAACAGACTCAAGACACAAGCATGCAAACTGTTACTCAGTGTGGGCACATCAGAAATAATCCAACAAAAATGCAAAGTTTCAGCATACCTAAAATAGGTCAAAAATGAGTTTTAGCTTGGTGTTCCTCACAGACTCTCTTCACTTAGTGTATACTCTCATTTCGGCTGTAATTCTATGCAAATTCGTTCCATAAGTTTGCCAAAGTTCTGCTGTTCATTCTCCAGAAACCATGATGCATTAGTATCAATAGGGCTTTTTTAGGCTACAGTTGGGCATTTTAAGTGGGAGGGGTTTTTATTGACTGAACAGACCCCTCCCCAGCTCCTTTCTATTCTTTACCCTCATGTGTCCTGTTCAGGCACTGAATTTTTCTATATTGGGCATTCTAAACACTTAGAACATCGGGGGATTTTTATTCAGACTTTTTTTTTCTTTTTCTTTTTCTTTTTCTTTTTCTTCCCCCTTTTTTTTCTAATCACTCTTTTTTTCGTTTTCTTTTTTTTTATTTTATTCTTCCCCCTCTCTTTCCTGGCCCTTTCATATTTATGCCTTCCCAGAAACAGCTCTCCTGCCCCATTTTCTTTTCAGGTTTTATAATGCCCTGGTTAAGTATAAACCATCCCAGAACAAAATTGACCAGGGCATTTTATAGGCTCAAAGGGGCTGCAAGGGCTATGTCATTGGTGGGAGTTATTTTATTTCAGTAGCTTAGCAAAACATGGCCTACCTCATCTACATGTGCATTAATAATTCCTAGAATTAAACACAGAATAGAGGCAAATTCTAGAACATCTTAAGCACAGCATTATTCACACTCATGAAAGAAAACTGTAAATTTGAAGCATACAGCATATAGGCTCAAGTCTCACAGGGCATGCTAAAACTCGTTCGTCATCCCTATCTTAATTGGGCATGCTGATTTTTCTGTAAAGCAATTAAAGTTGGATCATCACGTGAAATGCCCACACAGACTCACAGAATAGCATGCTTTGACTCAACTACCCACCTACACACTTTGCAACTTGCAAGGTGTGGACACAGACTCAAACAACAAAAACAAAGAAAACAGAGAAACAACAAAAACAAAACAAAAACAAAACCTAAACTAAAGGACAAAAAGAACTAGGTCAATCGGTTGCGGGCATTGGGTAGGAGAACCCAACTTGTTTGAAATAGGCCTACAGGGCTGCTTCTATTCGGGTCAGCTTTTCATTGGTTTGGAACTGGGCATTCTCAATCAGCTCAAGTCTCCTTGTGATCACTGTGACTGGGTGCTCCCTCTGCGGTGCCTTCCCTGCTGGTGGTTTCTTCGATGTACCTGCAATAGCTAGAAGCATGCTCGAGGGGTCTGCCCCCGGCACAAAGAAAACAGGCTTCCCATCCTCATCGTCAACCACATCTTGCATTCTCCTCAGGTAATTCAGATCAAAATAGTCACGGGGAAGGGGGGTCAAATCAGTTTCATGCAAGTCAAGGAGCCTATATCTAACCGCAATCTGGGTGATCAACTGGGCACAAGAGATACGATGCCTAGGGTGTGTTTTAATTTCCCGAAAATGTGCAATAGCCACAGAACCAAAATTGATTTTAATTTTATGAACCATGCACCACAAAATATATAGCTCCTGATTGGTGATTGAATTAGAGCTATCCTTACGGCCGAAAAAATTGTAGGCCAACACCCTATGGCAGAATCTCAAAGTATCATTATTTAAGCAATATCCTTTTGTGGATACGCTTTGAAAAACAGATCCATCCCCAATGTCTACCCATTTTGCGTCGACTCCTTCTGCAGAGTCGGGCACTACAGTCACGGCATCGACATACTCCTCCTCCTGGAGGTCCAAGTATGTCACGATGCCCAGTAACATATTCAAGTCATCAGCAGACACAGAATAATTCCTATCCATTATTTTAAAAGTTAAAACCCTAGTGGAAGTAGCAGGCTTGTTCACAGCTTTAATTTTCAAGTTATGGACAAAATCACGAGACAACGACGGAAAAATAACACACTCCATATCTAAAAAGCATTCCCAACCAATTGTAGAAAATAAATCTCTTACCTCCTGCTCTATACCAAGAGCTGCAAGCGTCTCACGGTGGACTCCTTTTGAGTTGATGATTCCCTGTTCGGTATTTATTTTCACCTAAACTGCAAGTGTACAGCGAGGCTTATAGGATAGCGGTGAACAAGGTCGTATCCACAGAGATTTAATATTTAACTAACTAAGTACTAGAACTTAACTCCTAAATGCTATCTAGACAACCGATTAAAGTGCTTGAACTAATTAAAATACTTAAACATATAATATAAATGGAAACACAGAGAAGAAAGAGTAAAGAAGAAACAACGGAGAAAGACGAATTCTAGAGTTGGAGAATCCTTATCTAATCCATTTATTTACTTGTTTCATCACACACCTATGTAGGGACTTAAATCTAGCTAGAACAACCACAATTATACCTTAAATCTTCTCTCGAAGTGCCTAAAGCGTGGATCACACAACTAGTATTAACGTCTCCGTTCAATGCCTAGCATGCAACTCCTAACCTCAACCCTCTCGAGTGTTATTGATTAATGAGTTAATTACTCCAGATCACGTGTTAAAACTCATCTCTCGATTTATGAATTAACACATCAAATTGTATCATTTAGTGATCAGTTAAACAATACAGATAAAAACAAGAGTAATCAAAGATCAAGATAAAGTCATAGGAAATATGATAAAACCAATAAAATAAACTTCATAAACAATTCATCATCCAACCCTAGAAAACTAGGGTTTAGGTATCCATATAAATATAGAAAACTAAAATCCAACAAGAAATCATGTCTAACAGAAATAAAGATAAATAAAACCCGGAAGTAATTATTCTGTCTCTATTCTTGCTTGGCTTGAATCTCTTGGTCTTGCTCTCCGTGTTCTTCTCTGCAACTCTCTATCTCTGTGTTTAAGAGAGGAATATGGTGTGTGTTGTTGTGGTTTTTGGTGTTATGGTAGGGTTTTGATATGCCAATTTTCGTGTTTGAGGAGGTATATATAGTGTTGGAAGTATCCCAGTCGAAAAAGGAAAGAAAACGGGCTAAAATAGGCCAAAAATCGGACTCCCAGGGCTTCGCTCGCGACCTCGCTCACGATCCAGTCACCCGCGACTCGAGTCGCGAGTCCACGTGGCAATACGTGGTGCTGACGTGGCAGAAAATTCGCAACCAACCTTGAAATTCGCGACTGGGTCGCGAGTAAAATAAAGGAGAACCCTGCCTCTGTCGCGAACATACAGTAAAATGGAGAAGAGGTGATTCGCGACCAGATTCGCGACCTCCCCGGTCGCGAGTCCGGTCGCGAGTAAATTTCAGCTCCGGCAGCCTCTCACTGTTTTGCTTCGTTCTCACTCGTTTCTCGTCCGATTGACCCGATTCTTTTTGCAACGCGTTCCTAACTTGATTTCCTATCTTTCTAGGGTGTTCCCATACTCATTTGAAGTCCACACAAAAAATGGCATTAATTCCCTTCACAATGAACAAACACGTGACATTGCACAAAACATAGAAAACTATGCAAAACTCAACACTTCATGCATGCAATGCCCATCAAATACCACTCAAATGTACCTCAAAATACATGTAAAATATGATGTTATCATTCCCCTTACTGGTGGCGGGCCACTGCTAGGCTTACTCGGTGTAGGGCTCCCCACCCCTCTGCCTCTTTTAGGCGCAGGGGCTGAAATGCCCTCTTCAGCTTTCCTCTTCTGTGAAGAGGCCTCTCCAGCCAGCTTGGCTCCGGCTTTCATTCCAACAGATTTCCCCACCCTTCGCTTGGGTGAGGAGTCCTCCGAGGGCTCTTCAGAGCCTGCTTGCGTTTGGGAGGGCACACTGGGCTCCTGCTGCTCCTTTTCTTCATCAGTATCCCCTTGCTGGGACACCTCTGGCTCGGTTGGCTCTGGAGTGGGCTCTCCAACTTTTCTTTTTCCCTTCGCTTTCTCTAGTGCCCACTTTTTTATGTCAGCGGGTGCCTCTTCCTCCTCTTCAAACAGCGGTACCTTTTCCGATTGGGGCTCAGCCTCAATGTCTTCAATCTCAGTCAGATATTTGTCCAACTCACTATCTTTATCCCCTTCATCTTTTGCTCTCCCTTCAACTTCCTCTCCTTCTTCTTCATCTTCCAAGTCTTCGATCTCCACCGACGGTACAGGAGTCGGAACCTTAACGGGCTTCTTAGCTTTCTTCTTTTCAGTCCCTTTTTTAGGCTTTGGTGCAGGCGCTTCAGTCGCTTCTTCCTCCTGCATGCCCTCTGCAGTCGCCTCCTCATCTTGCTGCTCTGTTTGAGTTGGAGTAGCGGAGCTTTCTTCCGTAGCTTCGACTTCAGGCGCAACTTCCTTTTCCCGCGGAGTTTCCTTGGTATGTTTGCTCGACATGGCTGCCTCAGACGCAGCTTTCCCTTTGGATTTCGCAGAAGGTCTCTTCACGACCTTAGTCGGAGAGGGCTCTTCAGAGACAGCGGGGGTCTCGAAGTCCAGGCGTGCCTTGGGTCCAGCTTTTGGTGCGACCTTCTTGGCTTTTGTCTTCGCCATTGTTGGATTTTGGAAGCTTTTCAGACATTAGGGTTGCAGGAAATCGAGAGAGAGAAGGTTCTGATTTTTTTTGTGAAAGTGATAATGGAGATTTTGTGGGGTTAGGCTTTTATATTGAAGGGATTACTATTCATGATTTGACTTGTGACTCTTCAAATTCCTTAGGAGTCTCTCGGATCAGTATGCCCTATGCTAATGGATAAGCCTTATCCCCTGAAAAATCGGAACAAACTCTCTCTCTCCAGAGTGCCTCACTTCAGAATCCCTATTTCTAAGGGATTTATTTTTATCTTCATCTTTCTCTCTCCTTATCTAAACCTGCAAACACCATGCTTATCCAAAACAAGCGTAAAATTGCTCCCTAAACTAGTTTAATTAACTGGAAAACTTATTAAAAGAAAATAAAAATGGATAAAGATAAGAAAACACCTGGGTTGCCTCCCAGTAGCGCCCCAGTTATTGTCGTGGGCATGACATCACCCCAAATCAGGCGTAAGTGGGCTCCGTGAGCCAGATCACTGTGACATCTTCATCAAAATGCCCCAGGTAAGCTTTCACACGGTGGCCATTCACTTTGAAGCGCCGTCCAGTATCGGGATTTATCAGCTCAATTGCCCTATTTGGGCATTCTGCATATACTTCAAATGGACCAACCCACTTGGTCCTCAGTCCTCCTCCCATAAGCTTGAACCTTGAGTGGTACAAAAGTACCTTCTGTCCTCGGATGAATCTCTTTCTCCGAATTACTTGATCATGGAGCCTTTTCATTTTTTCCTTGTACAACACCGAATTATCATAGGCCTCCATTCTCATTTCTTCCAGCTCTTGAATTTGAAATTTCCTGAAATGCCTAGCGGCGTCAGGATCCATATTCAACTTCTGAAGTGCCCATCGTGCTTTGTGTTCCAACTCGACTGCAGATGGCAACACTTCCCAAATAACATCCTATATGGGGACATCCCAATTGGAGTCTTGAATACAGTTCGGTATGCCCACAGGGCATCTTCCAGATGAACACTCCAATCTTTTCAGTTTGGAGCCACAACCTTTTCAAGAATGGCTTTAATTTCTCGATTTGAGATTTCAGCTTGGCCATTTCCTTGAGGATGGTAAGGTGTGGTTACCCTATGGTGAACCCCATACTTCTTCAATAATCTTTCCAGCGTTTGGTTGCAAAAATGGGTCCCTTAATCATTGATGATGGACCTGGGCACACCAAACCGACTAAAAATGTGGGATTTCAGAAATGCGGCTACTACTCTTGCATCATTGGTAGGGGTATCCTTTGCTTCTACCCATTTAGACACATAATCAACTGCTAGGATAATGTATTGGTTCCCCCTTGAATTTGGAAGGGGTCCCATAAAATCCATTTCCCAAATGTCAAAGATCTCCACTGGCATGATTGGTGTCATGGGCATTTCATTTCTTCTTGTAATGTTCCCTACCCTCTGGCATTGGTCACACCTTCTGCAGATGTTGTGGGCATCTTTGAATATTTTGGGCCAAAAGAACCCACAATCCAAAATTCTTCTTGCTGTTCGGTTTGGTCCGAAATGCCCTCCGCAAGCATAATTGTGACAATGCTTTAGAATTTCATTTATCTCCTCATTAGGGACACATCTTCTGATGATTTGATCAGCGCATCTTCTCCATAGAATAGGGCAATCCCATGCATAGAACCTGCTCTCATACCTTAGTTTATTTTTCTGGTACCTTGAGTACCCAATAGGCATTTCTCCAGATTCGAGGTAGTTCACTATGTCTACATACCAGGGTGCTAGTGTGCCCCTTGCTGAATATAAATGCTCATCAGGAAAATGATCGGCAATGGGCATTTCATCACCTTTCTCATTCAGCACCCGGCTCAAATGGTCAGCTACCAAGTTCTGTGCCCCACTCTTATCTTTTATCTCGACATCAAACTCTTGTAGCAGCAGGATCCACCTAATTAGTCTTGGTTTCGTCTCCTTCTGGGCTATCAAGTGTCTTAGTGTACCATGATCTGTATAGACAATGCTCTTTGCTCCCAAGAGATAGGATCGAAACTTCTCAAATGCAAACAGTACTGCCAATAGCTCCTTCTCAGTAGTGGTGTAATTACACTGTGCCCCATTCAGAGTCTTGGAGGCATAGTAAATTACGTGGATTTCTTTTTCTCTCTTTTGACCCAGTACAATGCCCATGGTGTAGCCACTGGCGTCACACATAATCTCAAAGGGCATTCTCCAATCTGGTGGTTGAATGACTGGTGCCGTGACCAGTTGCTTCTTCAAAACATTGAATGCCTTCTTACACTCTTCATCAAATTCAAATGGGACATCTTGCTGTAATAAGTGAGTAATAGGTTGGGTAATTTTTGCAAAATCCTTTATGAACCTCCTGTAGAATCCAGCGTGCCCCAGAAAGCCTCTCACTTGTTTTACTGACATGGGGTATGGCAATTTCTCAATTATGTCCACTTTGGCTTTATCAACCTCAATGCCCCTCTTAGAAATCACATGTCCCAGTACAATGCCCTCTCTGACCATGAAATGACAGTTTTCATAGTTCAGCACCAGGCATTTGTCCACACAACGCTGCAACACCTTTTCCAGATTATCTAAACATCGATCAAAGCAGCTCCCATATACTGTGAAGTCATCTATGAACACTTCAATGCAGTTCTCGAGTAGATCAGAGAATATGCTCATCCTACATCGCTGAAATGTGCCAGGAGCATTGCAGAGGCCAAAGGGCATTCTGCGATAGGCAAATGTGCCGAATGGGCACGTGAATGTTGTTTTCTCCTGGTCCTCTTGACTTACTGCAATCTGCATGTATCCTGAGTATCCATCCAAGAAACAAAAGAACTTGTTTCCTGCGAGTCTTTCCAGCATCTGGTCAATGAACGGAAGTGGGAAATGATCCTTCCGCGTGACCGTGTTCAGCTTCCGGTAATCAATGCAAACTCTCCAGCCAGTTTGCAGTCGTGTGGGCACAAGCTCTCCTTTCTCATTTTTCACAACTTGAATGCCCGACTTCTTGGGCACAATATGGATTGGACTGACCCACTTGCTGTCTGAAATTGGGTATATAATGCCCTGGTCCAGAAGCTTAATTATCTCTTTTAGCACCACATCCTTCATCACTGGATTAAGCTTTCTTTGTGGATCACGAACAAGTTTTGCATCATCTTCCAACAATATTTTGTGCATGCAAACCGCTGGGCTAATGCCCTTTATATCTGCTAAAGTCCATCCGAGTGCCTCTTTGTATAGTCTCAACAATCTCAAAAGGCGGTCCTCATCAGCTTGATTTAAACCTGCACTTATGATTACAGGGAGTGTCTCGTTATCTCCCAAGTAGGCATACTTCAAATGCCTTGGCAATGCCTTCAACTCCAGCGTGGGCGTTTTGATAATAGAAGGCATCAGCTTGTCATCATTTCTCCGAATGGGCACACCATAGTCCACACATCCGTGTGGCATTTTTTCTAATGAATACAGCATCATAATTCCATCCCTTATGTCATCATCCTCGTCCAGGGCATCCTGGTCATTCAGTCCATCCCACAATGCCCACTCCAGTGGTTCTCTGTTGCTTATCATGGATAAAGTAGAACGGCTCGGGGAATGAAATGTGTTCACAAAATTACAATTTTCTGTATCCGGGGGGTGCTTTATGGCTTCAAAAATGTTGAATGTCACCTTCTCCCCATCAAACTCACACGTCAGTGTGCCTTTATCCACATCAATTTTGGTTCGAGCTGTCTTCATAAAAGGTCTTCCTAGCAACAAAACTGAAGATTTTGAAGTAGCTGTGCCCATGTCAAGCACATAAAAATCTGTTGGGAAGATAAGCTCGTCCACCTTGACCAATACATCTTCAATGAGGCCTTCTGGATATACATTGGACCTGTCAGCAAGCTGAATGACCACACGGGTCTCCTTCAAAGGTCCAATCTTCAATTCATTGAATACCGACAGGGGCATTACATTAATTGATGCCCCCAAATCCAGCATGGCCTTTTCAACTTTCTTGTTCCCTATGATGCAAGGAATCATGAACATCCCTGGATCATCACACTTCTTGGGTAACTTCCTTTGTATCACAGCCGATACATTCTCCCCAACTAGGAACCTTGCATCGTCATTGAATCGCACCTTTCTGGTACAAAGCTCCTTTAGAAATAGGGCATACCGCGGCACTTGTTTGATTGCCTCGATCAGTGGAATGTTGATCTCCACTTTGCTGAATACTTTTAGCATCTCCCTGGTTTCTTCTTCTTTTCTATTCTGTGCCAATCTCCCTGGAAAGGGGGGTTTCCGTCTTTCTGAAGTGGGCATCTTGGCAGATTGCTTTACTTCCGGGATGGGCACAGCGTCAGTCTGCTCAGCTTCTTGTGCCTTATTTTCTGTAGGAATTTTTTCCACTTCTTCCTCCAAGGGCACTTCATCCTTCTCTTCCCTTGGCATGACCATCTCCGGAAGCTCTTTTCCACTCCTCAATGCTACTGCATTCACTTGTTCTCTTGGATTCTCGACCTGGGAAGGCAGCTTCCCATTTTTCTCCTCCATCTTGTACATGGCTTGAGCTAGCTGATTGATTTGCTTGCTCATGTGCGAGAGACCAGCTCGAGTCTCTTGCTTAAACTTCTCGTTCTCCTCAGCCATAGCAAACACAAGATCTTCCAGCCTACTTGGCTTCCTTTTCTCCTCGGGTGGTGGTAATGAGCGTGCAGGATGCCCATTCTCCGGCCTTCTCCATCTAAAATTTTCATGGTCTCTCCAGCCAGGATTATAGGTCTGGGAATGGGGATCATATCTTCTAGAATGCCCATTCTGACCACCCATAGCATTCACTTCTTCTATTTCGTCTTGTAGAGTAGGGCATTCATCCGTGAAGTGAGATATGCTTTTGCACATCCCACAAGGTCTGGGCTTCCTCACCATGCTTGCACTAGACAAGATTTTTTCGATCTTGTCGCACAATCTATCAATCCTACTGTCCTGGTCTGGTGCCCTCTCTGTTTCACTTACTACCCGAATGCCCTCTCCACCGAAGTCTCGGTTGTCTTCAGCCATCTCTGTAATAATTCTCCACATGAGGCATTCACTATCATCCTCTCGTGTGGTCTCAATCTTCCAATGAAATACTGAATTAAATCGTGTTCAGTAATCTGGTGCTGTGGGCATTTTGCCAGCATCGCCTGAAATCTTCCCCAATAGTCATAGAAACTTTCGTTAGTTCCCATCTTCAGGCTCCCTATTCTTCTTCTCATTTCTTGCACTCTGGATGCTGGAAAATATTTTTCCAAAAACTTCTGTTGAAGTTGTCTCCATGTGGTCACAGCGCCAGTGGGTAGTGTGTATAGCCAGTCTCGTGCCCCATCTTGGAGAGTAAAAGGAAATGAGAGTAACCGCACATACTCTTCTCGTCCATGGTCGGATGGTTGAGTTTGGCAAACCATCTCAAAATCTTGCAAATGCCTTTGTGGATCCTCTCCAGGCATTCTGTGGAACTTCGGAAAGATCTGGATAAAGTTTGCGTGAATATCCTAGTTCTGAGTCACAGCTGGGAGTGTAATGCCCATTGGGCGCAGATTCATGTTGGTCGGGAAGACCAACTGCCTTAAAGTCCTGTTATCATCCGCATTGCCATTCGTGGCATTTCCATTTGCGGCCATGTTGATGTTGTGGCCGTTCTCAAATTATCTTTTCTCCTCGTGCCCTTCGTCTCTTTGATCTTCTTGATCCTCTGGTGGTGGTGTGGGCTCACGAGGTCTATCTGCTACTTGGCGTGCACTCTTCGCTGCTGCTCTGTTTTTCCTCGAAGTCTTCTCTATCTCCGGATCGTACAATAGAGTCTCCTCCAAAGAGCCCCTGGGCATCAACTTCTAGGCTCGCCAATTGTGGAAGATAAAATCACTAGAAACCAGCTCCCCGACAACGGCGCCAATTATGACGCACGGTCATTTCGCGCTCAAAAATATATTTGTAACTCATGTGCCCACAGCGAGCGTAGCTAGCCAATGAGTACGGGTCGATCCCACAGAGAGCTGTTGCAATTCTATCTCCAAGTAACCAATCACAAATGGGGGGGGTTTGGTGTTGTCACTAAACTGAATGTAAATCTACAAAAGAAACTAAAGAAAATATCAAATAACAAAAGGTTCTGGCATTTGAATTAGAACTTGATTTAAACATAAAACAACTCGATCATGGGCACACCGATTTCCATACATGATAGGTCATCTAGTTATGGTGACCGGATTCCTCTCTGCGTCTCCTCATCCATCCTTTCATTTTAGGTTTAAAAGTGATTCATCTTCAATTAAACCCCTAACCAGTTACCCACCTCCCGATTCCTCTAAGAGATGTAAGCAAGCAAGCAGCAGTGTGCCCTAGACGGACCCAGATCTGTTGTGTTCAACTGATTCCTCTTGTGCCCACAACACCCCATTAACTCCCTTATTACTATATGAACCGACACACAGTCACGATTCGCCAATTCAATTAATAGTGGTGTGCCCTCTTTACCTAACGAGTGATCAGCCACATTGGGCACTTCAGACACACACTCACGTGGAACAAGGCACAAGAATTAACGGAAACTAATCATGCATTAATATGCCCATTTTGGCCTCACGAGTCCAGATTTATGCTTAATCCAATTTCATCATTCAAACGCCAGAATTAAAGATCTAGCCGAGAAGGCTAGACATAATTAAAACTGCAGAATTTAAAGACATAAAAATAAAGAGAACGTACTGAATTAATTAAGCAAAAACTCGACTCCAACGTCGATGAACATGAACATAACCTAAGTCCCGAAGGTTTAAGAACTTTCGGATTGTTTGGTTGCCTAAGCAGCGTGCGGAAATTAAAGATGCAGAAATGTAAAAATGTAAAAATGTTTCAGACTGTAAAAGGCTTGTTTTTCTAGAAACTAAACTTGTTTAAATAACTACATTCCCGAGTAGAGTTTCCCCCACAAGTGGGGGTCTTCTGCTGAAAATCCGAAACGGTGTGCCCTCGCTGACTTTGACTGGATAAGCTTCATCTTCAACAAATCCCTATTTTTTAGGGATTGTTCTTATCTCCTCAGATTGAGCTTTATCTCCTCGTCTGAGCTTATCCTTTTGTTGCAGCACCTTTCAGGAGTCTAGCTTAGCTCCAACTCTCCTGCGGATATGTAGTTATCCTTCCACCAGCTGTCCTTCAACTGAATCCCCAATTTCACTGGAATGCCCATTCTGCCCTGTGGTCGAGTCTGTGCGAGTACTGTGGGCACAGCATCATCTGTCAGCTCCATCCGTATCTGATATGCCCACTTCACTGACTGAATGTGGGATGGATACTGAAGAAGTCCCCTGTGCCTCTAATGAACATATGTGAGAGATATACGTGAATAATTGGGCATAAAATGCCCCTTCCGCCAGACTCGACTCTTAGAATGCCCTTTGACCGCAACCTGGTTCTTTTCGACTCAAAACACACTAAAAAGGACATTTATAAGGGATAAAATGCCCATAAAAACACGAAATAAATGGACTTATCAGTAAGAATTTATTTATAAGGATCATATCTTAGTGACACATTAAGATCCTAATCATATGCTATAGAATAAGGAAGGGTCAAGCGCCCAGGTTCCTAAATTAATAAAAGAAATTACAATACTAGATGGTCGAGCAATAATCTTAGCTTATTATCTACAAACATAGATCAGAACCTAGAATATTGCATCTAGGTCTCTTTCTTTCATCAATTAATAAGGTAGCCTCATAACTTATAAAAGGTACTACATCTATCTTATAAGGTATCATACATCTAAGCAATGCTTTCATATCATAATATGAATTCCAATACCATTCTGTAAGCATAATTATCTAAATTTCATAATAATTCATATAAGGTCAGCATCAAATATTATGCTCAAAGCAAATCACTATCGCATATATTTATATTCAATAGATCACCCCATATATAATTCCAGAGATCAATATTCTGTAGATTCCATAGACTGCACATAGACTAATCAGGGCTAGCACAAAATCATTTATTAGGATATTTCATTTTACCCTAACATGCTTCTAAAGCTTATTATCTCAAACAAAAGAGAAGTATAGTATTACCCACCTGAGAGTAAAGAACACGTAAAATTGAGCAGAGTCACACAGTGGACGAGGGTCCTAATTGCCCGCACCTAGTATCAAAATAATCGTAATTAAGTAATTTGGGCCAATTCTACTTTAATAAATCTGAAATTTAGAAAATCTATGGGCAAATTTAATCAATTTATGAAGTTCTGGACCTAAATTTAAATTCTGAAAAGTTTCAAGGCATATTTTGAATTGGAAATAAATTATGGACTAATTAAATAATTTATAAAAATTTAGGTTCTTAGTTAAAATAACTTATTTTGTAAGTAGACCTTCTTCCTCTTTTTTAAAGAAAGCCATGTCTGAAAACCAACTCTTACCAAAATTTCCAAAACACAATTTCAAAACTTCTTCTTTCAAGTTACAATTCCTTGTGTAGTAGTTCTAGTAAATAAATCATATCCCCCAAACTAAAACGGAAAATTAAGAAATTCCAAGTTTGATAAAACTCTAAGACATATATCTAAAATTGTTCATGAAATAAGGATCTCCAGATTTCATCGTTTAAGGGACGAAAACATCAAATTACGTGGGTATAGAAAATCTGTTCGAAAAAATGACGAGCTTCGGTAGATAGGACATAACTTCGTCTACAAAATACTTTCAGGTATTTGCTCGATCTGCCTCCTTCTCTCTGTTCTCTCCTCTTCTCTTCCCTTTCTTTCTCTTCTTTCTTTCCCTTTCGATCTCTGCCCTATCTATCTTCTTTTCCCCTTTTTCTTCTTTTGACTTCTCTCTCTCTCTCTCTCTCTCTCTCTCTCTCTCTCTCTCTCTCTTCAATATAAAATGGGGATGGGAAATAATATATACATATACATATACATATACATATATATATATACACACTCATATATAAATTATTTTTATTGGGCTTGGGAAAATAGGGGATGTCATGGGCTTATTTTTGGGCCTCAATATAAAATTAATTAGGCTAAAAAAAATGAACTCGACATAAATCTTGAAATGGGCCGAGAAATTAGGCCAAAATCAGGTTTCGACAAGAATTATCATATAATGTGTTCGTTTATTCTCGTTCAATAATAAATTGGCCGAAAATAAATTATTTATAGATGGGCTCAAAGTAGGCTCAGAAGTCCCATACTTGTCTATTTTTGAAATAAAATGACTTGCTACAATAAATGGGCCCTAAATAAAAAGATTAGGCTCGAATTTGGTTTTGGGGCATTACATTAAACTTGTAAGTAATAATATTTAATTGAAATTAAAATTTTTGTTGTTGGTGCAATTGTGTGCACTTAATTGTTTGTCATTTATTTTAACAAATCATGTGTTTTGGCTAAGGTGGTCTTTGATGAGATCTAAGTGGAAATTTAAGTGAGTCAACTCAACTCGTGATTGATTAGTAACATAATCGAACTTCATTCGTAGTTGACTGAGTCGAGCTAGAGTTACTCGAGTAGCTATTAAGCTTGATCTTGAGCTCATGCATACCCAACTCAATAAGCTTACATATTTTCTACATAAAAGAGCAAATCTCTCTCTTTCACATTTGATTTATGAATCTAGTGTAAAAAATGGAGCACCACTCTTTAATCATCTCTGTCTTCCTATCCATTTTATATCAACAAAACAAAATTTCCTATTTTGCTTTAAAATTCCACCGTCAATCGAGATATGCCTCTAGAGCGAAGAAATAGCTAGGCATCATTCTTCACCACACTCTCTCTTCTTCTCCATTTTCGCTCAACAATAATTTTAGACATGTCTCTAAATTTCACTATCGACGTATGCTTTTCCTTGCCAACAATCAATATTTTGTGGTCCTTTATCTATTCACTCAATTTCAATATATGCGACAAAGTATTTCTAACTATTGATGTATTCTATATTTTTTTTGTCTCAATTCTTTTTGTAAATATTACATTTATATCATAATTTTTGCTCTGCTTTTTATCACTAGAAGCTTGTGATGAAGAGATTTCGACAAAGACACTATTCGAGGAATTAAACAAACATTATTCCTTAAAGGAGATTGTAAACAAACTGAAATTTCTTTGATGATGTATTAATTTTGTTAATTTTTTATTTGTTTGTATTCTTGTAATATTTATGTTTGATTTAGTTACCAATCATTAAATATATATTGAAAGAATAAAAAATGAGAAAGTTAAATAACAAAATCTTACATGAAATTATCAAAAGTTAAAGTCCATCTGAATTTTTTTTAAATCGCCGAAGAATAAATTTTTATTTTCTTTGTTGGACTTAAAAATAAATTGTGACATAGAATTTCTCCTTTGTTTAATATGTAACCTAATATAGTATATTATAATATATATTTTTGGTAATACATAGTATATAAGATCATTACCTTTTTAAAAATTAAATTATAATAATATTATATTTCAATAAATATTATAATCTATATTACAATATTACCCTTAAATTAAAGTAATGATAAGAGTAGGTAGATCAAATTTTAGAAAACATGGTTCTTTTTATAATAAGCAGTAGCTCAACTTAAACATACATACTTGCGAAGAGTCCAAATACATAACAACATAACGTTCACAAGAAAGTGCATCATCCACGTGTTTCTTAACAACTATATACAAAATACTTGAAGTAAACAATAATTAAACACTCATATTTTGAATAGAGTATACGGAAATGAAGTGAAATTAAACACTCAATTAAATTTTACTCAAAGGGAAGCACTTATCACCATCAATATCATAGAGCAATTTCTGAAACAGCTTCATATGTTGTTTGTGCAGTGTGATCGCAAGCAACAACCCCCCTTCATTTTGAGGATCTGCAAACAAAAAACTCTTCCCCTCAATCAGAGCCGCGCCAGGTCCGACATAAACAGGCTTCCCCCATCGAAAATTAGATTCGTAACACGGAAGCCGAACGCAGTTCGTTATCCCGAAATTCGGGCATTTCACATTGCCTGCGCAGGCTGCGCTGCGCCTAACGCCGTCGAAATTAGGCTGCTGCAGCTCCAGGCAATCGAGAGCTGATCTCAAGTATTCATCGTCCATTTGGACTATCACCTCGCGGACTTTCCCCACTGCGAATGTCAACAGATACGATTCCAGTTCGCCATACAAACCATATGCGGAGGTGTAGAAGATTTCGTTGCCGAAGAAACCTGGGTGTATGATACACAGACACGACCACCTAGTTCACCTTTCAAATCAAATTATTATACATACATACATATATATATATAAGCTAGCTTCGTTGGATATGTGGTGGTTTAATGCGTGCGTGAGAGGCGCGAAGAGGGAGAGAGAGTCACCATCAAATCAAATAAAATAAAATCAAATCATTATATATATTGGAGCAGATCTTATGTTATGGATCCTTTAATATTTGGTGTTCAATTAATAATTTTATTTTAAAAAAGACAAAAACTTGTATGAGATCGTCTAACGGGTCTTTTACATTAGACGGATCTTCACCTGACCCGACCCGATCCGGAACGACCCAACCCGACTGTATATATATTTTAAAAAAAAATCATTTCTCTCCACCACCGCGATTCCCCTCCGCACGACACAATCTCCCCATCTTCAAACCACCGCCGATTCTCCCCAAAAATTTTCAAACAAATGCTGATTCTCCCCAAAATTTTCTCCACAACCATTGCTTCTCCCCACAACCACTACCTCCATCTCCACCATCTCCCTCATTGTCTGCATATATCAATCATCTCCCCCACCGCACCAAGTAGTGCCGCTGCCGCAAAAAGTAGTGCGACCACCACCACCACCAACAATCGCCATCACTGGTGTCGCAGTTGTCTCCGCAACCTGCGCTACATCATCAACATCTTCGGCACAAAAGTTCTATCGATTATTTGTAAGTGTATATATTTAGGGCTTTACAATTTTATAATATAAGACATTTTAATTTTATAAAGTAGTATTCTAAATGTTGTGATAATGATGTTATATGGGCGGACGATTAGTCAAAGCTAGGTGGCGATTAGTCGGTGTTTATGTTTTTTTAGTTATTTTTATGTTTTATTTTTTAATTCCCTAATTCCCTAATCAGAACTAAACATGAGACTTGGTGTATAGATTGTAATCTCCTTGTTGTATTTATCTGGCATGATAGAGTGAATTTGCTCTGCTTTGTAAATTGTTATTTGCTTGTCTGTATTGTTATTGCAATTGCAGCCTCTACTCTGCAAATTGTTATTTGCCCATCTGATGATATGTAATTCTTGTTCATTAGTAGTGATACTTCATTGCATTGGCAATGATGCTTAACTAAATTATTAGTGATACTTTATTACATTGTTTATGGTAGTTGATCAAAAATTAAAAATCTGACATGCATCTTGTTCATTATTAGTGATACTTCATTATATTGATAATGATGCTTAA
This sequence comes from Perilla frutescens, assembly GCA_026008535.1. NCBI lineage: Eukaryota > Viridiplantae > Streptophyta > Magnoliopsida > Lamiales > Lamiaceae > Perilla > Perilla frutescens. The sequence goes on along the minus strand of BRKX01000003.1, from coordinate 11,472,339 downwards.
ATAAATTATTACTGATACTTTATTGTATTGTTAAGGAAGCTAATTAAAACTTAAGAATCTGAGATGCAAGTCTTGTTTAATATTACTGATACTTACACTGCATTGATAGTGATGCTTAATTGCATTGGTAGTAATTCTTGTTCATTAGTAGTGATACTTCATTGCATTGGCAGTGATGCTTAACTAAATTATTAGTGATACTTTATTACATTCTTTATGGTAGTTGATCAAAAATTAAAAATCTGACATGTGTCTTGTTCATTATTAAGTGATACTTCATTACATTGATAATGATGCTTAAATGAATTATTAGTGATACTTTATTGCATTGTTAAGGAAGCTGATTAAAACTTAACTATCTGAGATGCAAGTCTTGTTCACTATTACTGATACTTACACTGCATTGATAGTGATGCTTAACTCAAGTATCAGTGATACTTTATTGCATGGTTATTGATGTTAAAGAATTTATCATCCTGACTTAACTGATAATGTTCAATCAAGGGAATATGTTTCATTAAATACACTTAACTACATTCTTATTTACATGTGCAATATTTATTATACACCAAATGAAAAACAATGTTGGTGCTGCTTATGAGAGTGTGGAGTTATTTGAAGTATGGAATATTGTAGTTCAAATTTCCATGAACTTTAATATTTTTGTTATAGTGTGACACATTTTTTTTATTTCAGCTTAATGGAAGAAGAAGATTAAGAGCCAAATATTGTGCAATGATTATACTTTCACCACCGAATGGGTTGAGAGCAGAGATGCAGGATGCTGCTCTTGAATTTGTAAAGAATAGTAAAAAATATAAAATGGATTTCCAAATTTACATCACAAAATCTAGTTGTATTTTCATTTAATCTATTTTTGAATTTGTTATAGCTCTTTGTTGTCTTAAGTTACAATTATTATGATGAAATTGAAGGATTATTATACTTCATGGCAATGATGCTTTTATTGGAGTCAAATAATGCACCTATTCTCATGTGTTGTTAACTGTTTTATTTCAATTTTGTGTTCAGATTGGAGAAAATATTGATTTTGGTCCCATAGGACATCGAATATTTCGATTTTGGTCCCGAGACTATCATTTTTGGTCCCAAACAGAGTTAGTATCGATTTTGGTCCCCCCTTTTTGCCTTAAAATCATGGGACCAAAAAAATGATATTCTTAAACCTATGGGACTAAAATTGAGCGATTTTTTTTTAAAAAGGACAAAAAATGATAGTATCGGGACTAAAATTGGAATACCCGATGTCCTATGGGATCAAAATTGAAATTAACTTGTTCAGATTGTATGCTTTTAATTTAGTTGTGAGAATTTAGGAACTTTATTGTATGCTTTCACTTCTGCAATCTGCATCTTAGTCACATTAACAAAGCTGAAGTAATTTGATCAATTTTTGGATAGATAGCTGCTATCATGTTATACTTCAATATGTGAATTCTGCAACCTTGTTATGTATACACATGTTCCTTTCTTCATTATGTATATATCTGAAGTGATCATTCTTAAACTTCATTTCATGTTCAGTTGTTAAAAATTCATTTGAGGTTTATGAATCTTCATTTGATTTATATTGTAGTGAAGAGGACTCTGGTGTTAAGGGATCTAAGGATGAATATAAACAATCTGATGATAGGTAATTCTAGTTCATTATTAGTGATACTTCATTCCATTGATAATGATGATTAACTGAACTACTAGTGATGGAAGTTGATCAAAAATTAAAATCTAACATGCAAGTTTTGTTCATTATTAATAATACTTCATTGCGTTGATAATGATGCTTAACTAAATTATTAGTGATACCTTATTGTATTGTTATTGATGTTAAGGAAGTTATTAATGATTTTTTTTTCTTTATGTTTTTAACATGATAGACACTGTTAGCAGCTGCTCATAAGAGGGTGTAAACGTAACCGTTGTGTAGAAATTGATGGAATGTGAAAGTTGTTGTATGAATGTAGAAGATTATGTGCAAAAGTTGGTGGAATGTTTTTTAATTTCTTTTTTTCTAATAATGAATGATGGTTGGAAACATTGAAATGATAGAAGGTTTACTGGTTTGGAAATAATGATTTTTTTTTTAAATGAATGATGACCGGAAACAATGGGTTTTTGTGTAGCTATATATGATGGGAAAGTGGTTTGGAAATATTATTTTTTGTAATGTTTCCAGAATGTATTTGTTGAGCTATAAATTTTAGGATATGCAAGTCAGATATTTTTTTGTAGGAGAATTATCAATTCAAAGCCTGAAAGATGGTTTATCTATCAGTATAGAGCTCGAAAGATAGATTTTATCGATTTAAGGCTTGAATGATCTGAAACTATCAATTTAAGGCTTGTAGATTTAACGGTGTTAAAACTCCATCCAATAAAAGGTGATATGGTTGTTAAATATCCACATCATTTCATATATTAAATTAAACAAAATACAAAAATTTACATTAATTATTTTAATTAAATTAAGCATGGGGTTTTATTAAATTTTGTCAAATAAAAACCACCACTTTTCGTCGTTCAGGTCTCATTATTTTTAGTTTGAAATTCATCTTTGTTTATTTGATTAATTAAATTTTATTATATTTATAATTAATTATTATGATTTTAATTACATCGCAAACTATTAAATGTTATTGAAATATTTAATAAATTAATTAATGTTAATTTTATTCTCTCTCCGGATCTCTTTTTAAAATAATCATTTCTCCATCAAAATTGAAAAAAGAAAACTATATCAATTTATTATTGTGTTCGGAAAAATATATTACAATTGCATACTGAATTTAATTAAACATTGAATTTAATTTAAACTTATAAGGATCTCTGATTGAATTAAGTAGAGATTGGATTTACAAAATATAATAAAACAATCTATTTAAAAGTTGATGTGAATATTTAACTGCCATATCACCTTGTGTTGGATGGAGTTTTAACACCGTTAAATCTCCAAGCCTTAAATCGATAGTTTTAGATCTTTCAACCCTTGAATCGATAGAATCTATCTTTTAGGCTCTATATTGATAGATAAATCATCTTTCGGGCCTTATATTGATATTTCTCCTTTTTTGTAATGAATTGTGTTATGAACAGGTTTAGAACTCTTGAACATATATTTTATTGATGCTGCTGATTATATGTATCACTATTTTTGTAGAAAAGTATCACTATGTGTGCAGTGAAGTAACACTATTTATTTTGTGTATTATCAGTAATAAAAAATAAAGAGACACACACACAAAAATCATAAAAAAAATCAACAACATTGAATTATTGAGGCAGAAACAAAGTAGTGTCAATACTTTTGAGGTGGCGTATTACTATAACACCCCGAAAAATATAGTATCTAAATTTATTTTATAAGTTAGAAATTTAATGAAATTACAAACCAAATTATTTTGGGCTAGTTTAATTGTGGGCTTAGACATGGCGTAAGGTCAAGTAATGTCTCAACCTTAGTGGAATATCAAAGTTGAAATTGGAATTTATATTATTAAAGTAGACATTAACGGGATCATTTTGGTGTCAAGATCATCCAATTCGGACTTCATTTGACCTTCCAATGGAATTTATTTCATTAAACACTTTGAATTCAATTTATTCCACCGATCCCAATTCTATAATTTCAAGTCCAATTAATTATACACTTTCGGACTATCTATTTATGTTATTTCCAACTATTTCATAATACATATATCTATTGATGAGCCTATCCATTTGAAGAATCCAATAAAGAATAAATTTATATAAATTGTATAAGTTATTTATTTGGATAAATTTAATAATTCCTCTAAACATATTTCACCAATTGGAGGTTGTTAAATATGGATTAGTGTTTTACTAAATACGCATGTAGTATATGTGTGCTCTATCTATCTATATCATATATATATAGATACACGTATATATGTAGTTGGGGGATTTCTTAATTATGAAGAAATAGTAATAATAAAAATAATAAATATATATAAAAAATAAGGACCAATCAAAGTTGGTCATTTGGAGATCCTCTTACTAGGATTAGTGGTATTAGTAGTATACGTGTGGCTTTCTAAAGTCATGTGTGTGTGTGTGTGTGTGTGTATTTGTTGGTTGCTTGAGAACCAAGATAATAAAAAAACTTTAGAAGAGAAAAAGAAAGAAGAAGAAAAAATGAAAGGGGAAGGGAAGAAGAAAAAAAAAGGGTGAGTTCCCCAACTTCGATCTTCATTCCGTCATCGTCTTTTGGGTTGATCATGATTAAACCCATCTTTGAACTCTAACAAGCTTTATATCATTGCAAACCTCTTGTTACAAACTTTATCTCCATGATTTTAGATTTTTAATTTAAATTTGTTTGGTCTTCCATTTCTGCATCATAATTTGATCAGGAACTATATTGTAACAATATAGTTTGTCACTCTTCGACATCATTTTTATTACCTAAATCATGTCCTAAATTCACGAAATTTTAACTAGATGTTAACCATGGAGTGTAGAACACAGTCATATAAAGATATCCTTAAATTCACGCCTTGACAGTTGGGAACGAAGCTATGAATAGCAGCTACCGCAGCTGTACGTCGCTGTGTGACGCAGCAACTTGTTCGGCCTTTTCCCAACGATCTGACCGTTGGTCTTTGATGTATTATATACCGTTTCGAACCTCTTTTATCAGGCTTTCATTATTTGATCTTGGATCTTCGATCAGACATCATGCGGACCCTCATATTTAGGCTGAAAGTCCATCAAAAAAATCTGTCGGAAAAATCTCAAAACTGGTTTTCTTCCTTTCTTTCATCCGCTTGCTCCTAGGTTGATGAAGTATATGTGAGTAATTTAGATGTATGTTGTGTGATCAGTTGTGAGCTGTATATGTGTGAGAGGGTGGTTATCAGTGACAAGAGGTCGCCGGCAAAATGAGGGTAAGATGACGAGAGGGTGATGGTGATGAGTTGTGTTAGTGCCACCGTCATGCGCTAAGTATTTGTGTTGTTGAATTGACGAGCTATGTTCGACAATGTGTGCCTGGGTATGTCCCACGAAGATTTGTTTTCCGCTGTGCAAGAAAAGAAAGAACAGTTGGTGAATTGTTCCAGAGTATGTCCCAGACAGAACCAGGGACACTCTATTTATGGCAGTTTTCCTGTTGGAAAGATCTTGCGCTAAACCAGTTTGGAAGGTCAAGATAGATTCATTTTACTGCCTTGTGGTGTAGATCCGGTGCTGAATTAACCCTCCTACACTTGGAAAGTATCTACACACATTTGGAAGGCCACAAACCACTTACCTAGTTGGCGGAAAGCAAGAGATTGACGCCAAGCTAAAGTGAAGACTATATATGAAGACCGAATTGAGGAGCAATCGGTACCACTGATATTTTGTTTAGATTCTAGTGTTAGAATCAGTTTGTGGTCATTTTTGTAACTAGTAGTTGTTCATTAAAATGTTCAATGTGATAGACTAGTTTTGAGTGTTTACGAGTGAAACACGTGAGGGGATTTTTATATCCGTTTTGTATGCAATCTCGGGAGAGATTGTAAGTTGAAGGCGTGGGTAGCTAGAGGGAGTCTAGTGTCACGGTTATGAGCGGATCTTACAAATTTTGACTAGCGAAAGAGTTCGTAGAGAAGAACGGGTAGCATAAGGCGGGAGGCTTGTATGTGTAATATCCCTAATACACTCGATGAAGGAGTACCGGTCGAATCTTTAAGATTGGGAGCAATCCCCCAGAGTAGGTTGGTTGAACTGAACTGGGTTACCATCTCGTGCGTTTTTACTGCCTTTTATTTTATGTTCTTGCATCTGTTCCACACATATCATAGAACAGTTTTTAAGCAGTTAACTAAAATCGGATAAGCACGGATTATTATTTTTCAATTGGTATCAGAGCCGGTTGTCTGTATTCAGGGTTGATCTTGGGATATTAATCCGTGTTCTTGTATTGTTTTTGCCGAGATGGACTCGATGAAAGAAAGAGCCTCGACGGTGCGACCTCCGCTCCTTGATGGCAATAACTATGCCTATTGGAAAGCTCGTATGAAAACTTTTATTCGCTCAATTGATGCGCGTGCCTGGAAAATGGTGACTGAAGGGTGGATGCCTCCTACCAAGAAGGATGAAAAAGGCAAAGCGGTGCTGAAGCTAGAAGAAGAGTTTGATGATGTTGATTATCAAATCATGGGGCTGAATGCTAAAGCCATGAATTCCATCTTCTCTACAGTGGACATGAACGTGTTCAAACTCATCTCCACTTGTGATAAGGAAAATGATGCATGGGATATCCTTCAAACTACTTTCGAAGGAACGAGCAGTGTTCGTGCATCTCGTATCCAGCTCCTTACTACCAGATTTGAAAACCTTCGAATGGATGCAGGTGAAAATCTTGCTGATTTCAACGCCAAGATTTGTGACATAGCTAATGAAAGCTTTGCACTTGGTGATGCCATATCTGAGGAGAAACTTGTCCGAAAAGTTTTGCGATCCCTTCCCAAGAGATTCGCATATAAAGTCACGGCGATCGAAGAGGCCATGGACGTGAGCAAGATGAATCTACAGGAGCTGATGGGGTCCTTGAGGACTTTTGAAATGGGACTAACAGATGAAGAGACAGTTCAGAAGAAAAGCATAGCCTTTCAAGCCGGCTCCAGTTCTGATGTGCCGAATACTGTCTCTGACAAAAATGATCTGGCTGAGTCAATTGCTTTGCTGACAAAGAATTTCTCTAAATTTATCAAACATTATGAGAAGTCTCCACAGAATAACTTTGTCAAGAACAGATTCTCCAAACCACGGAGAACGAAAGATGAAGATTCTATTGAAGAAAAACATAAGGAGGTCAAGTGCAGAGAATGTGGTGGTCTTGGGCACTTTCAAGCAGAATGTGCGAACACCCTAAAGAAGAAGAATAAATCCTACAGTTCCACTCTCAGTGAAAGTGATGATCCAGATGATAGTGGGAGTGATGAAGAATGCGTGAGCAATTATATTGCTTTCATGACACATTCTCTCAATGAATCTGTGCCTACTTCTGTCTCTGATAGACAGAATGATAATGTTTTGGAGTCCAGTGACGATGAAGAATTCACTGAAGAGACGGCCATTGAAGCATACAAAAAGCTTCATGAAAGATTGACAATGGTAGTTAACGTTAATGAAGGGCTAATGAAAGAGAATGGTGATCTCATTAAAGAGAGAGATAGTCTGTCATTGCATCTCAATGAACTGCAGAATAATCTTCAACAATCCAGAAACAATTCTCACTCTCAGAATGGTGAACTGCTTCATCTAAAGAATCTCGTCAAGATGATGAATTCTGGATCATCTCAGCACGATGACATCCTTTCTAAAGGAAAAAGTCCGCAAGACCATACTGGACTTGGATACACTGGTGGAAAGTTCTTTGATCGTTTTTGTCAAGGACAAACATCTAGAACACATGATGAATTTGTTCCAGAACCTGAATTTAAACCAGAGATCAAGCAGCCACAGCCTCAGAAGTCTCAGCCTCGAAACATTGGAGTTGTCTGCCACTACTGTGAAAAGCCTGGTCACATTCGACCATATTGTAGGTACTACATCAATGATCTCAGAAGAATGAGAAGGAAAGATCGAGCTTAGAATGACCTGAATTTCAGAAGACAAACTGTGCAGAACAGATCCTGGCACAATCACAGGAACTATGTGGTTCATACTGTACTCAATATTCATGCAAAAAGTAGCTGGTACTTTGACAGCGGATGCTCTCGACATATGACCGGAGATGCTAGCATGCTGAGCAACATACAAAAAGATTGCTCATATCAATCTGTTACCTTTGGAGATGGTGTTAAAGGTAGAGTGCGAGGCCTTGGATGCCTAAATGTGTATGGGATGCCCAACCTAGAGGACGTGCTGCTTGTAGAATAACTAAAGGCTAATCTAATTAGCATCAGTCAGTTGTGTGACCAAGGTCTCTTGGTGCATTTCACTAGAGACAAATGCCTCGTCAAGAACAAAGAAAGTGTTCTGCTGATGGTCGGGGACAGATCACAGAACAATTGCTATCTTCTCAACATGAAGGAAACTTGCTTCAGATCTCAACTAAATGAAGCAAACATGTGGCATGAAAATCTTAGCCATATCAGTGATCAAGAATCGTCAATTGTTCTTGTTGAAAATGACTGCTCCAAGTTTGAAGAAGTTACTGGAAGTGTGCCAGTTTCTGTGCCTAACAGAATTGAAGACTGTAATCGGATCGAATCAATATCTGAGAGCAATGATGCTCTTAAAAACCATCCAGTTGTTGATGATCTGGAAGAACCTGCTGCCCAGATTGATGATGAGAGCCTTGATGGTACTGTCCATGTTCCTACATCTGTGCTTGGAGTTTTGAAAACAGAGACCTAACTGAAGCAAGACCTCAGAAACAAGATAAGTTTGTTAGCCAACCCAAAGGTTTTAAAGACCGCCACCAACCTGAGTTTGTGTACAAACTGAAAAAGGCACTTTACGGTCTCAAACAAGCTCCACGAGCTTGGTATGTCGATATTGGCCTTGGAGCTGTGTCAAACATAATGGTGGACGAGTTTCGGAAGAGTACTTCAGGAGGACATTTCTTCCTTGGAAACAACATGGTCTCTTGGTGTTGTAAGAAACATAATTCCATTTCGTTATCTACTGCTGTTTAAAATGGATGGGGTCTTCAAATCCATTTCCTCCAATAATCATGCAAGTTCAGAGGATTATGAGCCACCGATTGGCCAACAAAATCCCTCCAACTGCCTTACTTGCCGAACTAAGAAGTGACATCATGGCTTAAGGAGAAGTAGGATGCAATTAGCCAGCAAACTGCCCAACCAGCCCTGCTTACCGAAAACTGAACTTTGATAATCTGTCGAGTCAGTCTGCCGAGCCACCTTGACCAACTGGACCCATAGCGGAGTGGATACAAAAGGATCTATTGCACACTCCAGTTGCAATAAGCTGAGAAGGTGACAAAGACACTACTACAAAAACACAAATACATAACACTAGATAGATAACGGTTTTTTGTTAAAACCGTTACAAATGGAGTATATTTTACGATTTTTTAAAAAATCGTTACGTATGTGTGTGTCTTACATTATATATGTAACGGTTACTACTAAACTGTTATGTATTTGGTTATTATACGTAACGATTTTCATATAACCATTTCATATGTGCGTGTTTTTTTAGAGACAATAGGCAACGGTTTATTTTGAAAACGTTACAATTGTACGCCTTTTTTTAATAATGGATTTGTATCGTTACGTATAACCTTTTAACAATATATAACGGTATTGATAAATTGTTATCTATGTGTGATACATGTAATATATAACGGTTTCTAGATAACTGTTATGTATAATATTATTTCAATTTGAAAATAATAAATAAAAGAAATCTAAAAATTCCTTTAAGATAATCGAACACGAGACCAGCCTTTGATTAAAATGAGAACTTGACCAACTGTATTACTGTTAATTTTTATAATATTTTGAGAGAAGTTTTAAAATAAAAAAAAGTTAAAAAATTCAAAAAAAAAAGGGTCACTATTAGTGTATAAAAAAATCCTCTCATTACTAATTCGAAATTTTTAGGCGAAAAGTTTTACACCAATGATTTAATTTTTTCATTTTACAAAATTAAAAAACTAACATAAAAAAAAAAAAAACTCTTCTCACTTCATCTCTCTCGTTCATTTCCTCAAACTTCCAGCCCATTTATGATTCTTTCCCCTTCCCTCTTACCCTAAACCATCGTGAAAGAAACATCTTCTTCAATCTCGAAATACACACAAAAAAATTCATACGATCGATTCTCCTTTTCCCTGATTGAGAATTACACATAAAATTTCATACGATTATGTAATTAGGGTTTTCTATTCTCCTTCCACCTCTCAATCAGCGACGCAATCCATTGCTCAGATCGCGAAATCTAAAATATTTTTATATTTATGACAGAATCTCGTGCTGGGATGAAGTTTTTTCTGCCGTTTCTCGAAGAGATTAGAGACGTGGATAATGCCAATATTCCCTTGGTCGCGATTGCGTGTTTGAAGAAGTTGTAGAAGGCATTTCAATTTGCTAAGAAGCCCTTGAAGTTGTGCTGTTATGGCAGCAAGATTTACCTGGTCCTTAAAGGTTTCGATTTGCAACCCTTAGTTATTTTTTAGTGCATTTTTTTATTATATTAGATTTCAGGTGTTGGAATGTGAGGGGATGATAGAGCAATTTCTTAGTGTGTATGAGAGTATAAGCCTCACAGTCGAAGGAATGTTTTATAAGGATCTTGGAATACCTCAACAGGATATAGAACAGGTACGTGATGCTAATTTTGCATCCAAAATTTTGGGAATTGTTAAGTTAGATTAAGTTGTATTGAATATAGGTATCTCTTGATAGTGTATGAATTATACGATAATATATATGATCTTGTGCTATATTTTTAATAATTAGCCTCTTGATTATATTGTCTTTTAATGGGCATCGATTGAGTTAAATATCTCATCATGGAATTGATCTACATTTACCAAACAGAGACTCAAAAAGTTTAGAGAAATTGGAGATTTTCGTGTTGCATAATTAAGATAAATGCATACATTGATGAGGGTGGTCCTAGGAATTGAAAAACAGTGTCAAATTATATTTCGCTTATGCTTCAGGTTTGCTTGAGCATATCTAGTCTAAGTTATTTTCTCAATGCAATGTAGAAAGCTGGTCTAGTTTCTTATAATTTCTGATATCAAACCTATTGTTGAGTTGTACTCTTACTATTTGCAATTCGTAGAGAGTCTTCTTTCTATTTTGGCCTATCTGTTTCAACATTGAGTTCGACATCATGCTGGGGTAGGATGGTTAAAGCATGCCCTGGTTTGTAGACATTATACCTATAATTTATTTGATTTAACTTAGATATATTATCAACTGTAGACTGCTACATTGCTATATTTTATCTGCAATCATGTTATTGTAATACTGTCAATGATTATGTTATTTTTAATGTATCTGATACAGGAAAAATGGAAGCCTCTGCATACCTTTGCACTAGCTGGACAGATAAAATTTATGGACGAGCTGCTGGAGAAGGGATATAACATTGAGCAAGTTGATAAGGTACAAGTATATCCATAGTGCTGATGTTCTTAGTTCATGCATCGTTTGTACCATAGTCATAGAGCATCAGTATGAATAAACTTGGCTTAACAGAATGGGTTAAAACTATGAATGAACCTACCCTTTTTTTGTCAAACATGAGTATTGGGTATTGTGCTACTATTTTAGATATTGAAATCAATGATCTATTCACTGATGTCATGTATATAAAACCACTGAAGGTAATGAATCCTCCATCACTTAATATTTTTGGAGATTTTTAAAGTTATTTATTTATATTATGATGTGTTGTTGTTGTCCCTTTGATAAAAATCATCAGATTCATTAGTTATATGCAGTTATCAGATCACCTTTGTATAGATTAAGGAGTCAAATAGGAGCTTACCAAAACACAGGTGCTCCTTATCAGCCTCTTTCCTCATTTCAAAATACAGGGTCCTTTGCTGGACCTGCAAGTTACTCAAGCACTTATTACAATCCTGGTGATTATCAGATGTCTGGAAGTTACGCAAGTGGCACATATGGTACCCAGACAAACTTGTGGCAGGGAGGGCAATATGCGACATATGGTTCTCATCAGTATCCGAACTATAGTCAGCAGGACACAAATTCAGCCTATAGTTCTACAACACTGCACTGGTACAAACTTGTTGCACTGATTATAATTATCCTGCCACTGTTCAACAACACTGTAAACAGTGGCAGGATAATTATAATCAAACTCAAACGGAGGTCAGCTGTGCTCCTAAGACAGAGCATATATCTGTCTCTATTTCATCTAGTGTTAATAGTTCTATTCTTAGTGGAAACGTTGGATATACAGCTTCAAATAACCAGATGCCTGCAGCTTATGCCCCCCAATGGAGACCAGGATCTAGTTCATCTGAATTAACTTCTGTGCAGGTTTGGTTGTCTTAATTGGTTATTATTACCTTGTCATATATTTTTTGGTATCTTAGTAACCATAGAACTATTTTACCTTTCAAATATATTATACCAAAATGTTGATACTCATATAACCATCTACTAGACTGTCTGATGAATATATTTTTAATTTGTGCTGTAAGAGCAGCAAAAGAGTGAGTATATTAATTGTTTTTCGTTACCTTGTCAGATATTTGTTAATATCTTACCAACCACAAAAGTATATTGTCTTTGCAAATATGTAGGACCATAATATTTACTCTTGATTGAGTACATTTAAGATATGTTGGTAAGCCTTGCCAAATGCCTTCCTATTAGTTGGCATCTAAATCTTAGCTCATGTTGTGATTTTTTAAGTTATTTATTTATTTTTGTTGGATGATTGAGGAGTCTGGGATGTTTTATGGTAGTGATAATGAGAGCCCCATAGAAATAGAGTAGTGAGTGGAGGTGTTAGTGCTCTGTGTTATAGTACCTTGCTTTATCTTCATCAATATCTTGAAAGTACAAGGCATGACCTAATTAATTATAACATTTCTTAGATTGGGTTAGTTATTCAATATAGATAAGAGATTTATTGTTGAAAAAATATGGATTTAATTCTAGAAACCCAAGCACAAAAATCCCACCCAAACATTTTGCCCAAATCTGTTTTTGGGACAACACAAATAGCCCCATTTTAATCCAAAAAAATGATTGTATCGAGCTGTTTTTGGATGTTCAAACTATGTTAGAATTGTAGGTTATTGTCTTATCTTTACTTTAAAACTTGAATCATGTCATTTAGATTTTTGAGGACAAAGTTATACTCATTTTACCATAGCCCTATCAGTTTCTTGAACAGCTTTTCCACACCAAAGTAATTCGATTTTTAGCCCTTTTATTGATGAAATCTGGGATTTTGTATTTGAGGAATAATTTTAGATATAAGTCTTAGGGTTCTACAGAACTTGGATTTACTTGATTTGGAGTTTTTGTTGAGGAGCTATTGACGATTTACTAAAACTGGTACAAGCTAAATATAACAGAAAATTTCTTTTGAATGTTTGAATTTGGAGATTTTCCCTATATAGAATCACCTTTTGTACTCTTGAATTATTTTAAATAGTTATATCAATTCTTAAATTTTAATAAATCGTGTTATGATCTCTAGAAATTTATAAAATGTATACTAAGTCCATAATTTGAGAATAATTAAAGTTAAGCCTAAACATCATAAGAATGTCCAGACTCCTTGTCAAAGAAGGCCATCAGGTTTATTCATTCTCCTGTGCTTATTGTTGTGCATGGATCATTGATATATATATATATATATATATAATGTGTGTGTGCGTGTGTGTCGATGTTTTGTGCAGCCTTAAAGATTCAAACTACAAATAGCCCCATTTTTGCAAGTAAATATATGCTTGTGAAACAAGCTGCAACTTCTCTTTGCATTTGGTTTTGTCTTAATATTTTTAGAGATGCTTTAAGTTATTTATTTATATTATTTAATGATGGTTGGAATTGTGGGGAATTGCAAAATATTTTCCTTCACTTTCTATTGTATTTAGATGATTTATGATGTTATTATTTGTTCATTTATGTTATTTAAGTTAAGATTTTATATGTGCTGTATTATTGTAGAAAGGTTTTAAGATATTGAATTTGTGGAGAATCTGGAGGGTTCGAGTTGGCTCAATTCTTCCATTACCTGTCACTCTAAAAAACATGATGGTTAATTCTTTTTTGTTTAAAATATTGGTACTTGGATAAATTCTTTTTATTATGTATTGATTTTAGGATTGAATCAGTGTTGAATTTTCCTTTGTATTTAAATATTGATACTTGGATAATGTTTCGTTATTATAATTATTTTATGTTTTGGTGTTTAATTTGAAATAATTTTTTAGATTATTTGAAATTTGAAAATATAATTTTATTTTTATAAAAATTGTGCAGAACAATATTATATGTAACGGGTTTAAAAAAAGTGTTATCTAAATACAAGAATATGTAACGGTTTTTCATTAAAGCATTATCTATGCTATGGAATATGTAACGGTTTCTAAAAAAAAAAGCGTTATCTATGTTATGAAATATGTAACGGTTCCTTAAAAGAGTGTTATCTAAAAAATATAATACGTAACGGTTTCATAAGAAACCGTTACGTATAATATATAATAGGTAACGATTTGTTATAAAAACCGTTATGAAAGATCATAATACGTAATGCTTCATTTAGTATAGATAACGGTTATAAACTGTTACGTAAAGTGAGTATAGATAATGGTTAATAACCATTACGTATACTGGGTAGAATACGTAACACCACTATACGTAACGGTTCTGAAATGGCATACGTAACGGACAATAACCGTTACATAATGGACAATAACCGTCATGTATGTTCGTTTTTGTAGTAGTGAGAAGACACTGCCATGTCTCCAAATCTCTTATCGAAGCGATATGTCACTCCCCTGATAGCTTCAAGCTCAAAGCCAGCCCAACTGAATTCCCAAGAATTTCAGTTTAAGACATCCCACAAGAGATATTCACATAGAAGGCAAAGGATCTCATCAGCTGAAGCTAAGCAACCGTATCAATCTGTGAGAAAAGAAAGGCCTGAGCAGCCGACAAGAGAAACTGGATTTGCATAAAAAAGAAAGAGACCAAACTGCTCAGAGGAAAGCAGTGAAGAGAATCCAGTTCGCCCCATCAAGAAGAGGAAATTGACTGAGATTTTATCCTGCAGTTTAGAAACTGATTTCATCCGTTCAGCGATGAATCAGTAAAATGGGCCAAGCTGTAGAAATAGCTGAACTGATTGATCAACTGCCGCATCATCAGTTCATAAATTTTTAAATTCTTTATTCTTTAAACTTATTCTCAAATAAATTATTACCGTTGTGATCTATTTCATTTTCATCATAATCCAATGGATATAATTTCGAAATGGGATGATCTCTCACTAAAAGCGAGCATTAATACTTCTGAGCAAAATCAACCATTAAAGTAGAAGTGAGTTGATAGCTTGAGAGATATAAATAGCAAAATCTCACAACAAATATTTGCTATTTATGGCAACTACCCTATTTTCAAATGTGTGAAATCTTAATCGCCAATCAAAAGAAAAACTAAAAATCTGGACGGCTGAGATCCTCATCACATTTACTCAGCTGATCATTAGTCAAATCCATTAGCTGATCACTTGAAGAGTACTCGAGTGCTTCTCGAAGTACATGCATGCAAAGCTCAATTTATATGCAAGAGAGAAGTTGATTGTAATCATTCCCTTATATTTCACAACTCTCCTTGCATTGCTTTGGAACTCTTTCTTTCTATTCCATTCTTCTAAAATCTTCTCAAACTTTGCAGAATGGAGTCCCCCGCTGGACACATTAATCTAGCTAGACTTGCCTTAAACATTCAAAGAGATAAGTTTCTAGAATTGGATTTTCTAAAGGAGAGACTATTAGCTGAAGCATTTCATCGCATAGTGCGAGTAGCGGAGGAAACTGAACTACTCCAGTTCCCCACCCTTTCTCCAGAGAAAAGGAGATGTTTTCCGGAGCTTGTCATCGAGTTCTACATAAACGCATAGATTATAGACGACAACAACATCATCTCATCAGTGGGCACACACGTGATCACGATCACGAAGGATACAATAATGGAAACTCTTCATCTCCCCGGCAAAGGTTCAAAGGTTGACTCAATATCCATGCCGAGCCAGAGAGAACTGTGGAACATCTAGAAGCAACTAGGCATTGAGCATCGCGACTTCACGCATAGGCTGAAGGACAGCCTACAAAAGGAGTTCATCCAACTCCTAGATATAGTGATACACTGTCTTCATGGCAATCTCGACTATATCCATTTCAGCACTGAGAATGCTCATCTGATGGCACTTATTCACTATTGATGCAAGGTGGATTGGGCATCGTTCGTGTTATCACAACTCCACTACAACGTTCAAAGAGTCCAGTTTAATCAACAAACAGGCATATTCAGGGAGAACCTAGGATTTATCAACCGGTTAAGTTGGATCATTAGTGATCAAATCCGAACTCTCCCTTTATATGGCGAGTTGTTTGATATGAGAGATTTTCTCCCCATAGTGTTCCGTAAGAGAAAGGCCAACTTGAAGCCTTTCGACAAAATCTAAAAGAAGCCACAAGTTGCTGATGATGATGCCAAAGCTTCAACTGAACTGACCGACGTCAGTTGAGGAAAGTGTCTTGTGTCCGAAACTAACACAATGAGTGAATCAACCATGCCAACTGATTCCCAACCAGCTACCACAAATTCAATGGATGGTGTTGAAGAAAACTTCAATGAAACTCTCGAACATTTGCTCTACAACAAGTTCAATCTCATTAAGGGTTATGACTCCTCTCTCTTCCAAAAGCTGAAGAGATATCTCTGATGGCATCTCTAGAGATTTCAGGTTGATGAAACAGTCATGTTCTAACTACTTGATACAAAGGAAAGACATTTCTGGAGTCAAGAAGACCACTAGAGCCATAACTAGATGAATAATCCTTTCACAACATCTCAAACCATTTCGGAGATAATGGATTCCATGATACAACGAATCCAACATGAAGTTCAACCTGAAGCTCCTCTATCTTTTACTGAGCCATCCAACTCCTCCTCGACTCTACTGGAATACATTTAACCACATCCAACTGACGAACTCTGTTGGTCTCGGGACGACTCAGAATCAGTTTAGAGGGGGTGAATAAACTGATCCAAATCTTAACAATATTTACGGAATAAACTGAGCCCTTTTAACTTGCGGAGTTATCCGTGCACTTGGGAGATCAGTTGAGATAATCAGCTAGCTTGGAGTGCTGTGTGTACGCTTGAGGTGTGCAGTTAAGACATGCAACTGAAAACTGTAAACAGAGCACACAGATAATTTTATAGAGGTTCAAAGCTCAACTTCTACGTCCTCTCTTCCTTCCGCAGAAGGGTAATTCACTATGCAAGTATAAAGTTCCTTTATTACAGTTACACAGCAAAGACAATTGTTGGACCTGGCTATCAGTGACTTTACGAGTTACGGATTTCTTTCCAACTGGTGTTGTCCCGGAAGCGGTGATCCAACGAAAGCAGCCTCCTCAGCCGGTAAGGTCGACAATCTCACACTTGTGATCCCCAACTGCTCACTGGAGAGATAAAGTGCTATTGGCCGTCTTTTCAAGGTTTTAGATCTCTTTCGATCTTCAAGAATACAGTCTTGAAACTGGTATCAATTAGTGTGCTCCTTTGCGCGTCTTCGGCTTGAGCTGGGTAGTTGATCGGTGTAGAACAAAACTAAGAGTGTGGCTCTAACTGGAATTCTTCAACATCTAGCTTGATGAGCAGTTTTGCTCATTCTCTTCAGTTTGGACTTCTGCTTTTATGAATTTTGAGCTTGAGGCTTTAGAGCTTTGGCAATGTCTTCGCAGAAATTCTTGCAAAAAGTCTTAGCAGAAAGTTTTTGCAGAAAGTCACGGCCATCTTCTGGATAACTCATCTTTTATAGATGAGTGGCTGGTGACTGTTGCTGATCAATAGGTGATCATAAATGATAAAGCCGTTGAGGGGCTTTTCATTTAAAGAGCCGTTGAGTAGCCTTTGTTCTTCTGACATACTTTTGTTCCAAGATCTCGGTTGCATTAAATTCAAGATCTTCATGTTGGCTATTCTGAAATTTGAATTTCAGCTACGGCTTCTATCTTGATCGTCAGTTCTAGGCTTCAGCTGGCAGTTTGAATCTTCAGTTCTGAACATTCTTTTGGCTGTCAGTTTTGCGTATCTTTGGCAGTTTTGGAAGCTCCAGTTTTCGATCATCTTCAGCTGGCAGTTCTGGACTCTGGCTTGATGTTTTCTGAGCTCCAGTTTGATTTGCTTCAGCTGGCAGTTTTGAACCAGTGTTCTTCAGCTGGCATTCTAGACTGGTGTCCCTTCAGCTGGAACTTCTTTGATCTAGTCTTCAGTTGGGATGTTGAGCCGGCGCTTCTTCAGCTAGTGTTCTGAACTGGTGCGTCTTCAGCTGATATCCTCTGAACTAGTACATTCTTCAGCTGGAACTTCATTCTTCAGCTGGAACTTTCTTGAGCTGGCATATCCTTCAGCTCGCACCTTGGACTGGTGTATTCTTCAGCTGGTAATCTTCTTCAGCTGGAACTTTCTTGAGCTGGCATATCCTTCAGCTCGTACCTTGGACTGGTGTATTCTTCAGCTGGTATTCTTCTTCAACTGGAAATGGTTCTCTCTTCAGATGGAACTTTCTTGAGCTAGTATATCCTTTAGCTCGCACCTTAGACTGGTGTATTCTTCAGCTGGCATTCTTCTTTAGCTGGAAATGGGCACTTCTGAGCTGGTGCCTTGAACTGGTATTTTCTTCAATTCACAACTGTAGACTGATAGCAATTGGTACTCCGAACTTTGATGGTACCTGCATCTTTCAGTTTACTTGACTTGCTAACTGATCTAGCAATCAAGCTACAATTTTTCGTTTTCATAGCTCTTAGGCTGGATTTTTCTTTTTCTTTTTCTCTCTTTTCTTTTCTCTCTCTTTTATTTCTTTTCTCTTTTTTTCTCTCTTTTCTTTTCTCCCATTTCTTTTCTTTCTCTCTTGGATTGATCATTTTCAGGCTTTGATAGCTCAACTTTTTGTTTTGATCATCCTTAGTTTTTTGCTTGATTTCTTTTCAATTTTTCAAGGCTCATTGCATATTTTGACATATTTTAACATCTCATCAAAACCCATGTCACGAAAACTCTTGATAGTTTTTCCTAACAAACTTTTCACAAGTTTAGCCGCATTTACAACTGAGCCTTAAGCTCTATCTCCACTTCTAGATCTTGGTCAACTTATGCCAACAAAAGAGGCACTAAACTGGCTACCCTCACCTACTCCACATTTGCCATACCTCTCTCCATACGAAGGTAATCTCACAACTACCTTCAGCTTGCTACCGCACATCCCTATCCCATCATTTGATCTTCAAATACACACCTTTTTGGATGATGACAAAAAGAGGGAAGATGAGAACATTGAGAATAATGATGGAAAAATCATGAGTCTTTGGGATGAGATTCAAAGGAAAGCATCGCAGTTTCAGAGGGAAGAACAGCCTCAGAGGAAAGAAATGAGGACTGTTAAAACTGCTAGAGAAGAGAGGCATCAGCCTCAAGGGGAAGCATGGAGAAAAATGAGATGTTTGGAGGCATGCTAGAGAAAAAGGAGAATCTAGCAACCAGTGGAGAAGATGAAGCTGAAGGGAGATTAATGCAGCTTAAGAAGAGAAACAAGAAACTGAAGATGAAAAAAAAAACAAAACTATAGTAGATTGAGAAGAATCTAATCAGTTTATGCAAAAACAATTTCTTAGCTATGCAAAGGTTTTTCTATGCTTGATTGTGTATCTTCTCTACACAATTTGAAAAATTCTTAATTCAGTTTTCCAGCATCATTGCTCAATTTTGCTAGGTTTTGACATCATCAAAAATGAAGAAATTGTTAGGAAAAACTATCAAGAGTTACCTAATTCCTGTTGAGGTTTTGATGAAATGTCAAAACATGTCAAAATGCTTTGAAAAACTGAAAGAAAATTAAGCATAAAATTGAGATTGATCAAACAAAAGATTGAGCTAATCAAAGACAAAGAATAATCAATCCGAAAAGAAAACGAAAGAGAATAAAAAAAGAGAAAAAGAAAATAGATCAAATCCAGCCAAGAGCTGAGAAAAGAAAGAAAGTTAAAGCTTGATTGCTGGATCAGTTAGCAAGTCAAGTAAACTGAAGATGCAGGCTGTCAGAAAAATGGAACTGACAAAATCAAAGTACTAACTGACCATCAGGGTCAAAATGGTACCCATGCCGATTAAAGCATTTCAACTTACAGTTTGGAACTGAAGAATGTCCCAGCCCAGAGTTCCAGCTGAAGATTGCACCAGCTGAAGAAGAGTGCCAGTTCAAAATATCAGCTGAAGAAGGTACCAGCCCAGAGTTCCAGCTGAAGATTGCACCAGCTGAAAAAGATTGCCAGCCCAGAGTTCCAGCTAAAGATTGCACCAGCTGAAGAAGACTGCTAGTCAAGAGTTCCAGCTGAAGATTGTACCAGCTGAAGAAGGCACCAGCCCAAAGTACTAGCTGAAGAATGTACCAGCTAATGGAGACACCAGTTGAAGAAGAGTGCCAGTTCAAAATTCCCGCTGAAGATTGTACTAGCTGAAGAAGGCACCAGCCTAAAGTACCAGCTGAAGAATGTACCAGCTGAAAGAGGTACCAGATGAAGAAGAGTGCCAGTTCAAAATTCTAGCTGAAGAATATACTAGCTGAAGAAGGTACCAGCCCAAAGTACCAGCTAAAGAAAGCACCAGCTGAAAGAAGGCACCAGCCTAAAGTACCAGCTGAAGGAAGTACCAGCTGAAAGAAGGCACTTGCCCAAAGTACCAGTTGAAGGAAGTACCAGCTGAAAGAAGAACTAATCCAAAGTACCAGCTGAAGAAAATAAAAGTTCAAAGTACCAACTAAAGAAAATCAATTGGAGCTCAGAAAACATCAGGCCAGAGCCCAGAACTGCCAGCTGAAGAATGTCAAAACTAGAGCTGAAGTCTACCTGCAAGATGTGCAGAACAGCTAGCTGTGGATATGACTTAACGGAAGATCACAAGTGCCAGCTGAAGCCCAGAATTGACGATCAAGACAAAAGACAAAACTGAAAATCAAATTTTCAGGAACTTCCAACACGAAGATCTTGAAGTTAATGCAACCAAGATCCTAGAGTAAAAGCTTGTCAGAGAACAAAGGCAGCTCAACGACTACTTCAAAAAAAAAGCCACTCAATGGCTTTAAAAATCAATGGATCATTTATGATCATTCATTAATTTTCAAACGGTCACAACTTCACTCCTATTTAAAGGATGAGTGACTCAACTTGTGACTGGACTTTTGTGGAAATTTTTGAAAGACTCTTTGCAAAACAGACTCTTTAAAGAGAACTGTACTCAGAGATCAAGCTCAAATCCGTCTACAGCAAAAGTCCCAACTGAGAAGAAGAAGCACATCACTCATCATCAAGCTAGCTGTTGAAGAAGTCCAGCCAGAGCCAGCTTCTCAGTTCAGAAATACACCGATCAACTACCCAGCTCAAGCCAAAGGAGCATGCCAGTTGATAATAGATTTAAGACTGCACTCTTGAAGATTGAAAGAGATCTAAAACCTTGAAAAGACGGGCAATAGCACCTTATCTCTCCAGCGAGCAGTTGGGGATTGCAAGTGTGAGCTGTCGACCTAACCGGCTGAGGGGACTGCATTCGTGGGTTTGCTATTTCTGGGACAGCACCAGTTGAAAAGGAGGTCGCAACTCGTAAAGTTACCATTCGCCAGGTTCAACACTTGTTTTCATTGTGTAATTATAATAAAGAAACTTTACCATTATATAGTGAATTGCCCTTTTCAGTAAGGAAGAGAGGACATAGAAGTTTTAACTTCGAACCTTTATAAACTGCTTGTGTGTGCTCATTTTATTACCTTCAGTTGCATTGTCTAAACTACACACATACATCACACAAGCTGCACTGTGAGCCAACTGATCACCTCAACTGATCAAGTGCACAGCTAACTGATACGCGAGTCAAGGGCCCTATCTATTCCGCAATTATTGTTAAGTTTTGGGATCAATTTATTCACCCCTCTAAACTGATTCAGACTCGCCCCGGGACCAACATGTTTATTTTGATAAATCAGAATCTATTTTCTCAATAATTATGATGAAGCATAATCTATGTTTTCAATAATTATACAGTAGTATAATACTATGTTTTCATTAATTATACAATAGTATAATGCTATTACTCTAGCATAGACTTGAGCAGATAATTTCTCAAATATTTTATTTGGATATTATAACTATGACTATCACATTTATGAGTTAATAACTCAAATATAGATAGGTTTTGCAAATAAACCCACCTCGATTAGATCAACTCAGGTGATCAAACTTCTCGATATTCATCCATTAGCTCCTTTGACTGGCTCAATAAGTCCTACAAGGTCAAACCTTATTTTAGGATTGTTGCTCTAATTTTCAGAACTCGATTTTAATTTAATTGGAGCTTTTATTCACTTTAATTATATTCGGACTAAGAATGCGTGACTCTAGAGACCTCGTAGAACTTCAACACAGAAGAAAATAAATTCTAAAATATTATTTCTGATTTAATGGGATAAAAATATTTGATAGAGGTCACTTTCCGTAACTTGCCATTTTATTTAATTTGTCACAGCTAACCTCGATTGCATTTTTCACTTGTCCAAAAATTATGAAAATAATCAAGCATGACCCCACATGTATCTTTATTAAAATATATAATTTTTGGAATTTTCTGAAATCACATGTTCTAGTTGTAAAAATAACCGTCTGATTAAAATAATCAATTTTAATCAAAACTTATTGGAAAATTACGAAACTTGGTAGTCCTATAGGAAATAATATTTTGATCAACTTTCTAGTTCAAATTTTTTGATTTGATGACCCGAAACGGGTGAAAATAGGTAAAAACCAAAATTGATCGGCTCTCATTTATTTTTCACTTTTTCCGGAGTTTTCACCAGTTTCTGGCCACCGGATGATGATGCACTCAACATACGAAATGAAATACTATTTAAAATACAAAAAATATTAAAATTTTAACTATAAAGGATGAGAAATGGACCGAAACGAGACATCCGAAGCGGCAGCGCAGTGGCAGCGATCTCCTGCCATCCACGGCAGCGGCGGCAGCGGCTCTCTGGTAGCTTTTCGGCACTCAACAGCTGCTCCCACAGTAGCACCCCCAACAAAACTAAACCTGGCCCCACATGCACGATTTACTTGATGCAGGCCCCGGTTTCTCATTTGTCAACACTACGAGAGAGAAAAAGAGAGAAGTAGGAGAATGAGCAAGTCACAAATGAATCCCAAGCCCCCTATTTATAGGAAAAGTGGCTCTAGGGCAGGAATAATTTTTCGGATATAAAATACTGATAAAGCGTTTTCGGATTCAATTAAAGTTGTTTTATTCAATCACGAGGTCCAAATGACCTCTGATGCAAAATCCAAAAATATCAGGAGACTCGTTGGCTCGAGTACTATTGAACCAACCCATCGTTAAAAAATGAGGAGGTCGTCTAAGGAAAATCGAAGAAAGATTTCCTTTTCAAAAGTAGATTTACTATTCCTCCTTTTTTACTGAAAATGCTCCCGAGCGTTCGATTGACCTCTGATTGAAAATTCGAGAACACAGATGGATTCTTTGGGTGATTTTCTATGGAAACGAATCGTCAAAACAAGATTCAAATCAATACACGAGATTTCATAAAGATTTGAAAATCACATCTTTACAAAAAACACTATTCACAGATTTTCCCTTTATGATTTTCAATTTCGGGACTCCTGTAGAGGTCAGATTAAAATTCTGAAAGCACCAGCAGCATCCTTTTGGTTGTTATGTTTCAAAAAAGACCAATATTGACTATATTTCAGCGCCAAACGCAAAATATCATAATCGATTTTCACATAAAATACACAAAATGTTGCGACTTACATCTGTTTAACTTTATTTTAGCTCCAATTATTTTCTTTAGTCTTCTAAATTAATTTAGAAAACTCTCTGAAATTTTGGGATGTTACAGATTTTGTATTCTGTAAGAAATTAGTTGATAGGGTTTTGTCGTGTCTTTTTTCATTTGTGCCGTGTATTGTGATTAAGGTAGCCCATTAGAACTCAAGCATTCGAGAACTAGGTGAGTTTCGATGTTGTTCAATTTTGCCTATTTAGTTTTAGGGTTTTGTCATTTTTTCATTTTATTTGTGTTTTCTTTATTTTTTCCCCCTGTATTTGGTGATATGGCTTCATCTTCTTATTTATTTTGTTTGCAATCGATTTTGGATTCTGTAAGAAATTAGTTGATAGGGTTTTGTCGTGTCCTTTTTCATTTGTGTTGTGTATTGTCATTAATGTAGCCCATTAGAGCTCAAGCAATGGAGAACTAGGTGAGTTTCGATTGCTGAATAAGTGAATTGTAAAAATGTTTGATGTTGTTCAATTCTGCCTATTTAGTTTTAGGATTTTGTTATTGTTTTTCATTTTGTTTGTGTTTTTTAATTTAAGTAGTTGTTGGCTGAGTATTTGTATTGAAATTTTTGAATTGGTGGGTCATTGAGCTTTCATCTATTTTCATAACGTGCATACTGCCGGTTTAGAAACCAAAATGTGTATATGAGATGTATTAATAAGCACATGGATTATTTCAAGGGTCAATCTTTTATTCAATCTGGTTTTGAAATAATGAATATAGTTATTAGATCCACAATGAACCACCAAATCTTTTGTTACACCAACTACAATATTTTAACTATTTTAACTGCATTACTGGAGAGAACTATTTGGAATGTATGATCACCTTATTTTTCATTTTTAGATGGCCCCTTTTCTTTTCTTTTTTCATATCTTTTCAGTTTTTTTTTTTTAATTTTTGTACAAATATATATTTAATTTTTTTAGTGGGCATCTTGCGATGTGCACGCACCTAATGTTAATGTGTAAGGCTCGTACACCACGCTCGATAATAAATTTAATTGATATAAATATGCATCCTAAAATGTAATTAGTGAACTCTAAAATTAAATTAAATTAATTTATTTATTTATTTTTATTAAACATCTTGTGCAGTTCACTCACTCGATGCTAACGTCTAGGCTCGTGCACTACACTTAATAACTAATTTTTTTTATAATAAATATATATCCTATAATAGAATTAGTTAACCAAAAAATTAAATTGAATTAATTTAAATTTTTTAACCGACGTCTCGCGTATTGCACTCGCCTGATGCTAAAGCGAGTGCTTATACACTGCGATTGATAATTTTTTTTTTTTGAAATAGATATACACCTTAAAATGGAATTAGCAACCATTGAATTAATTTAATTTTTTGATTCGGAATCTCAGGCAATGTAGTCGCCTGACACTAATGTGTGGCTTATGCAATGCACTCGATAATTTTTTTTTTTGAAATAACTATATATCATAATTAAAATGGAAGTAGTGAACCATAAAATGAAATTGAATTAATTTAAATTTTTTATCCAACATCTCATACAGTGCAATCACCCAATTGCACGATTCCACACTCGATACAAAATAAATGATTTAAAAAAATAAAAAATAAAAAAGGAACAAAAACAAAAAAAGTAAAAAAAGTAATAAATGCAAAAGAAAAAAATATTGTTACATAGGTGCATGAGGCTACACGCCGCTCGTGGACCTCACGCATTGGACAGTTTTTCGCTGGTTTGGGTGTTTTGGGACTCCTAGTTAGATTATGGCCTGTTAAACTATCGAACATAAGTTTTTGTCGAATATTAAAAGTAGTAATATATGAACTATGTGGTAGAAAGTCGTGTGCTTCTTAATTATTATCATAAATTCTTCTCCACTTACCATCAATATTAATTTGCGGGTTTGGTCCTACAGGTTGACAAGAATAACAATTTATTCAATTAATCAAAAAGAAGTATTCTACTCTTTCAAATTGTTTGTTTTTTACGAGTTTTATTTTATGTCAAAATATTTATTATTTTAAATATTTTTACATCTTCACCCTACTAATATATAAAGAGAAAACTTTTGCCGATTGACTTTTTAGAAAAATATAAATGAATGAGATTTTATGTGATATAGAAAGGGGGTGCAGAATCATTCATTTGTGAACATTAGTCTAGCGTGTTATGGATAAATCAAATCCATTATAATTGTTAAATGGACGTTATGGTTAGTTTTATTTTAATTGCTCTTTTATAGTTATTTTATTTATGTTATTTTTACATTTCAGAATGTTTAAGTTATTATTTTGTAATTTTTTCCACATCTATGATGCTTGTAGTTTAATTTGGAGAGAATAATGATATAAAATATTGTTATTTTATTTTTATATTTCAAAATGCTTAATTTGATATTTCTTAATGTTTTTTTTCATATTGAAAATGCTTATCGGCAAAAAAAATTGTGATTTTATATATTAAACCTTAATTAAGTGCATTTACAATCAAAATAATAGAAATTTATTAATTCCCTCCAAAGTAATAACGACCATTGCTCTTAACAAATTAGTAGATGTGATTATTCTCTAATTTAAATACAAGACATATGTTCACACGCTAATGCTCCTCCAGAAGGGGGTATATTAATCCACAAAAAAATTATTAATTCTAGATTAAAATTATCTTAAAACAACAACATCAATTATCTCATACACTGGGTGCACCCTTAGACGGTCAACGCGGGTCAACCCGCAAAATAAAAACATCAATGAGGGTTGACCCAAATTGATACTTTTTAAGGATATAATTGATACTTCTGAAATTTTGAGTGATACTTTTTAGTGTTAAAATTAATATTGATTTTGACGGATTTTTTTTCCAACCATTACTTTTTTAGTATACAGGTGATATTTTGGGATTTTGATTTATATTTTTTAGTGTACGGTGGGTACCGACTTTCACTTCTTTTTTGAGGGTTGATCGGTCAACGCGCGTTGAGCCACGTTGACTGTCTGATCGTGCGTAAGATGCACACGACCCACGTCGTTACAAAATTTTCATCTATTTATCATTGATCTTGTATATTTATCATAAATTATACTCCCTCCGTCCCAATTATATAGTCCAATTTCTCCTCGCACGTAGATTAAAAATATTTATGAAAACAAGACATTAAAACTAAATTTCCAATAGTACCCTCATTAAATATTTATGACTTTCAATATTAAGTTGTTATTTTTTTAATTTCCAAGATTCAACAAGGGTTTATTTGTATATTACTATGAAAATTAATGATATTTATAGTAATGAGACTATATAATTGGGACACCTCAAAATAGTAAAAAAGACTATATAATTGGGACGGAGGGAGTAAATGGTAAGCAATACATTTTGATAAGTACGTAGTAGTTATGTAATATATAAATTAGTGGTAATTCCAACGTTTATTAGAAATTTTATGGTAAATAATTTTAAATGTATTAAAATGCCCCCCTCGCTTATTTTAAAATTAAATTGGAAATAATATTATAATATATTTATTTAATTTAGAATTATATAATAAATAACTAATAATGTATTATCATGTTCGTTGGATATGTTATTTGAGATATGAGTGTAATTGTTATTAAAAATATTATAGTAACAACAACAATCAACTAAATTGAATTGGGTTGAAAGATAATTTTCTGATTCTTGACACATAATGATGTTGATAAATAAAATGAACGGCCAATAGAAATATTTTTATTTGAGTTT
Source organism: Perilla frutescens (assembly GCA_026008535.1). Taxonomy (NCBI): domain Eukaryota; kingdom Viridiplantae; phylum Streptophyta; class Magnoliopsida; order Lamiales; family Lamiaceae; genus Perilla; species Perilla frutescens. The sequence goes on along the minus strand of BRKX01000003.1, from coordinate 11,444,981 downwards.
TTTCTTTCAAATATATTATGTGGATTTTCATATAATAAAAAATTATATATTTTAATTGATATAATTAGAACATAATAATATAAATTAAAGATAGAGATTTTCGGTTTAACTAAAAGTATAATCATAGGATTTGTTAATTTCAATTAGGTTTATCACATCTAATTATATATGGTTTACACTTATTTTTAAAATTTAATTTCATTTAGAATTTGTATATCATTGAAAATAAATATTTTGTTTTTACGTCTATATTTCTATGTCTACGCATGCCCATGTGATTATAATATTTTTTAATTGGATGTTTTTTTTAAATCTTATTAAAAATAATAAAACAGCGCTTACATGAAAAAAAAAGTATGTGCGCGTAAGTGAGTTGAGTATACTCGTGAGCTATTCGGAACTAACTAAACAAAAATTCAAAATCGACTCGAGGTTAGTCGAGTCGAGCTCCAATTCCAGCTACTTAAGTAGCTACCGAGCTTGAACTTCATAATAGTGTGCTCGACAAGCTCACGAGTCTTATCGAGTTTAAACGAGCTTTTATAACAATTACAAATTTACCCTAAATAATTTAATTATTTATATATATATATATCATTAATAATTAAATTATTTTTATTTAAAATTAAATAAATATAATTTTTTTATTTATTATTTATACAAAATCAAATCGAGTTAACTGTACTTGTAGGGAAAAGAGGAGGGCAACATATTCATTAAAGTAGCTAGATTAGTGATCTGCATGTGTTTTGTATTGCTATAACACACACAACTTGTTACCAGAGAGGATCTGAACTCATACATAAGGTAGCTCCTTTGGATATGTGGTAGTAATTTAAATTATGCAAAGCAGCCGAATAATTTTTAGCCACACAGTTGAATTCAAAATAATAATTTTTTAAATCTAAATTGACCAAAATACCAAAATAATGTGTACGAAGATCCAATTTGGCGCGTTCCGTGTACACGAAAATGGCATTGGATGAGCACATGAGACCCCCATGATAACATCTGTAACATTCGCACTATTCAATGTAGTGAACCCTACAATTTCTATTGTAAATATTTTGGGAACGAGTGTATATTTATCTTGATTATGGTGATTGTTGTGTGGTTGTTTTAGCAATTAGGAAATAGGAGAAATGGGGTAAAATTTGGAGAAGAAGGTAGAGAGAAAAGAGATAATATTTCATTCATACCCTAAAATCAACGCAACAGGGAGTATAAATACCATAAGCTAGTCCCACTAACATAAACTCTAATGGAACCATACCTTAAGCGATTACAAAATAAAATAAAACATAACATAAGGTTTATAATTTAACTAAGTCCATTGTTCTTCCATTTAACCACTGTTCTGGGCCCAATCAACTTCGCGGCCCAGTTGTTCTTATCCGGAGCTTGTATCCAATGAAATCGACCCGCTATTCACTTTGTTAATCGGATCCGCCTCATCAATTTCAATCGCGAGCCCTAGCTTCTTCAAGATAACATTTTTATGCTTTTGCTCTTCGTCTCCAACACCCAATCCTTCGATTCCAGTAGCCACCCCTTGCGAAGCCATGACATTCAATTATTTATTTATTTTTTTAAAATTTTATTTTTCTCCAATTTTAATTTGTTGTATTTTAATTTAATTTTACACTTTTTAGTGATGATTTATTCTACCCCAATTAATCTTTATCATAATTTTTAGTATTCAATGTTCAATTTAATTTGATAAAATGAACTCTAATTAATAAATATTAAATTAAACTAAAGCACAACAAAATAAATAAAAAATGGTTTTTTTAATTGATAGCGCAACGGAAAATGTAACGCGTTCATCATAGGGGATCATCTTATTTGCAGAAAAATCATATTCATGTGAGATTTTTTTTCCGGCTTTAGATACTTGGGCGGCCATTTTCAACTATTTTTTCCCCTCTATCTCCATTCTAAAGGAAAATGTGGTGTTTGAGCAAAAATATCTCCAATCATTAACTCTACAATAGAATATTCCACTTTTATGCTTTCTAATATTGATTTTTTTTTCTCAAATTATTGTGTGGCGTATATTTTTTCAAATATATTTACGGTTAATGTTTAATATTATTTAATAATAATAAAAAATAATATAATTTAAATTAATTTAGAAAATTATATGTCTAAAAGTGATTTTGGACCGTACTAAAAAAATTGTATTACATGTGTTAAGTTGTATATTCCTTTATTAGTATTGTAGTTTTATTTGTTGTAATGTGTCAATTTGTTGTTTGCAGGTTATAAGTCGGTTGATGGATGATTGGTGCATGTCGAGCTGACCAAGTCTTGTAGATATAATCGGTTTCCTAGTTTAGTGGGATATGAATAACTAATGGCGATTTTCAAGGGATTGTGATCTAGTGGTGATCAAGTGGAGATTGAGAAGAGATCGTGTAATATCTTGGAGTGGGGGTCAAGATTCAAGTCTAGTATAAAAAGGATTCATCTGTGGAGTTTTGATACAAGAGTCCAGAGAGCATATATCGATTATATAGATCTAGTTTTATATTTTATAAGAGTTTCTACTAGATTTGGTTAAGACAACTTTAGTTTCAACTTTCTGTGAAAAGAAGAGATAAAGTGTCTTAAGATTTAGTTAGGATTTGTCTAGTAGTGTTTTTGTAATTCACATTTTCAAATAGTGAAGTTTTCGCCCTAAGGCACTTCGCGAGATTATAGAAATATAATCTCGTGAAAATTTCCAATCCATTGTTCTATATTTATTTTTCCGCTGCATATGCAAATTTTCCCAACTTTGGAGCCAACTTTGATCACAACTCTGTTGAAACCAAGAGTTTGGTTTTTTCAATTGGTATCAGAGCAGACACTTGATACACTAAGTGGTGATCCTGTTTTTGTAAGCATAATGGATTGCACGAACCCGTTGTTCAACAAACCTCCTATTCTAGATGGCATGAACTATTCCTTTTGGAAAGTTCGGATGAGATCGTGCATCAAGTCAATTGATGCAAGAGCGTGGAATTCGGTTCAAAAAGGATGGTCACACCCCAAGACTGTAGATGCTGAAGGAGATACATGCCACACACCACAGTCGGAATGGACCAGAGAGCAAAATGAAGAAGCCACTTTTAATGACAAGGCGCTCAACGCGATTCAATCCTCCCTAGACGTTCAGATGTTCAAACTTATAAGGAATTGTGAAACGGCTAAGGAAGCTTGGGATATACTCCAACAGCATTGCGAAGGTGATGTTGGAATTAAAGAATCAAGGCATCGGATTCTCACCACAAAGTTCGAAAATATGAAGATGGAAGATGATGAGTCCGTAGGAGACTATTGCAACAAACTACTGGAGATTGCCAATGAGTGCAACGATTTGGGTGATCCAATCACAAATAAAAGGTTAGTATCAAAAACCTTGAGGACTCTAACCTCTCGTTTTGACATGAAAGTGATTGCAATTGACACTGCTACAACTACTGGAGCCCTGGATTTCACCAAACTGATGAATGACCTGAAGACATTTGAGATGGAATTAATTGAAAAGGGTGGACAGAAGAAAAAGGGAATTGCCCTGACTGTCGGGGCAACTTCAAAGACAACTTCTGCTTATGATGAAGAAGAAGATGAAGATCTTGAAGAAATCACTGAGAAAGATCCAGATTATGCTCTCCTTACTCGAAGAGTTAACTCTCTCATTCGAGCCAACAAAGGGAAACAACAAATGGGAGGTAGAGAACAGCGAAAGCCTCGAACTGACGCCTCTGGATCCTTGATTCTCTATGACAGACTTATTGCACCCAGAAAGGAACAAAAAATCATTAGACGTGCCACATCAGAACACTTCAAACCAAAAGAAGTGACAGATTTCTCTACAGTCCAGTGTTATGAATGCAAGGGTTTTGGGCACTTTGCAAATGAGTGTCCCAATACGTTTCGCAAACTTGGGAAACATGTCAATTTCTTATCCTTTAGTGATAGTGAGTTGGACACCTCTGGAATTTTTGTAGAAGAGATTCCTAATGACCCACCAACCGAGCATGCCGCCTTAACTGCAGTATGTGTTGAAAAGGATGAGTCAAATCTCACTGAAGTTGCGATAACATCAGACAGGTATGATAAATCTTATTATAAAACACTTTTCTGTTTCAACACTGTTGTGACCACTGCAGAGGAAGAAGAAGAAGCTTCGGATGAAGATACTCAAGAGCTACTGATAAAAATGTAAGAAAAGTACAAGACACTGTACGTCAAGTGGTATAAACAGTGTAAGGTGGTAGATTCACTGAATGAGGAAGTTTTTGTGCAAAAATCCTCACTACAAAAACTAGAAGTCATGCTGACAAAGAAGGATGCTGAGTTGGACAACATGAGGATTAAACTCAATCATGCAGATGAGACCTTCAAAAGATTAAACACCGGATCTTCAAAACTGAATGAAGTTCTATCACAAACTCAGGCAATTACACACGGTCTTGGATATGATCTAAGTGCAAGTTCAGGCTTCACCCGGATTCTATCTACCTATGGAAAACCATTTGTGAAAGCTAAGGAAGTTCCTTCCACTTCATCAGTAAAAAGGAAACAAAGAAGGTACATTTGTCATTATTGTTTTCTTCCTGGACACATTAAACCCTTCTGTCATAGGTTCATTCAGGAACAACGAAAGGAGTCGGATCTGTGGAAGCGAGCATCAAAACCCATTCTTTCAAGCAAGGGTGACAAGTCCACGAAACTGGTGTGGAGACCCAAAGTTACCACCACTGTTACCTGCCAAGTGGTCTTCACCGCATCCATAGACAATGACTCAACTACCTGGTACTTTGATAGTGGATGCTCACGTCACATGACAGGTTCTAAATGTTACCTGTCAAACTATCAAAGAATCAATGGTAGTGAAGTAACTTTTGGAGGAGGATCTAATGGCAAGATAGTTGGACGTGGAACCCTGGACAGTCCTGGTCTTCCAAAACTGGCCAATGTTTCACATGTTGAAGGACTCACAACAAACCTTATAAGCATCAGCCAACTCTGTGATGACAACTTCAGTGTCATCTTTGATAAAGAGAGGTGCACTGTGATGGATAGCAATGGAAACCATGTGATCTCGGGGGTAAGATCTTCAAATAATATCTATGAGACTAACAGAAACAGTTGTCTTAGTGCACAGGTAAATGAAGTACAGCTTTGGCACCAAAAGTTGGGACACACCAACTTTCGAAATATGAAGAATCTCCAGAGATTAAATGCTGTCCTAGGTGTCCCTAAGCTGAATATTGGAAGCCCTAGCCTTTGTGGAGACTGTCAAAAAGGAAAACAAGTCAAAGTGTCGCACCCTGTTGTGACAACTTCTGAGAGACCTTTCTCAACGCAACGCTGCTTCGAACTGCTTCATATGGATCTTATGGGACCAGCTGAGGTTGAAAGCCTTGGAGGTAAATGGTACTCCTTTGTGATTGTAGATGATCTATCTAGATACACTTGGGTAAAATTTTTGAGAAACAAAGGTGAAACGTATGATTCCTTTTTGGAGTTGTACGCTATAATTAAGAACTTTTACCACGCTTGTGTCAAAAGAGTGAGATCAGATCATGGGAGGGAGTTCGAGAATATTCAACTTCTCAACTTTTGCACCAAAGAAGGTATCCATCATGAGTACTCATCTCCAAAGACACCTCAGCAAAATGGTGTGGCCGAACGAAAAAATTGAACCTTACAAGAGATGGCAACTGTGATGCTGCATTCAAAGAAGTTGGCCAAACGGTTCTGGGCTGAAGCTTTAAACACTGCATGCCATGTAAGTAACCGAGTTATCCTGAGAATCGGAACCACCATGACGTCATACGAGATTCTGAATGGTAAAAAACCCAACCTTAAATATTTACATATATTTGGTTGTGTTTGCTATATTTTGAATGATAGGGACTATCTTTACAAATTTGACCCTAAAAGTGATAAAGGTGTGTTCATTGGTTACTCTCTCAATAGTCATGCATTTCATGTGTATAACCTCAGGACCAAAACTGTAATGGAGAGTGTGAATATAAGGTTTGATGATATGGCTAGCTTGTATACCCCCACGGATGACATTGACGGTGTAATTGAGATACAGGGAAGTACAGGTACCATAGAAACCGAACAAGTTGACCCTGAAGTTGAGCTCACTTCAGACAAGGATACACCTCAAGATGAACCTGAATCCGGGCCTGACGATTCAGAAATCCTAGCAGATGTTCAAAGCAGTGCTCGAAGAGACCCTCCAAGGAAGATTCGCAAAGATCATCCAATTGATCAAGTAATTGGAGATGTGCATGAAGGAGTCCGAACAAGAGGTAAAACTGTTGCCAACTACAGAGAAATGGTAAGGATGGTATGTTTATCATGTGTTATACATGAAGTTGGCACGATTGTGTTTCTGTCCATGATTGAACCTAAGAATGCTGCTGAAGCCTTAAAAGATGAATTTTGGATAAGTGCCATGCAATCTGAGCTACTTGAGTTTGTGAGGAACAAAGTCTGGACACTTGTGCCCAGACCTTTTGGTGTTAATGTTATTGGGACTAAGTGGATATTCAAGAATAAAACTGATGAATTTGAGAATATCATTAGAAACAAGGCTCGCTTAGTTACCCAAGGATACACTCAAGTAGAAGGAATCGACTATGATGAGACCTTTGCACCCGTTGCACGAATAGAGTCCATTAGATTACTTTTTGCTATTGCACGTTATCTTAACATTACTCTTCACCAGATGGATGTCAAAGCAGCTTTCTTGAATGGAATTCTCGAAGAAGAAGCCTATGTGGAACAACCCAAAGGGTTCGAAGACCCATCTAAACCCAACCATGTCTACAAACTCCACAAGGCCCTGTATGGACTAAAACAAGCTCCTAGAGCTTGGTACAGTCGACTAACCGAGTTTTTACTTGACCTTGATTTTTTCAGGGGACATGCAGATAGGACACTTTTTCTCAAAAAGGAGAAAAACTTCCTAACCATAGCCCAAATATATGTCGATGACATAGTATTTGGGTCAACAAGTGAAAAAGCCCTGAAAGAGTTTGTGGAAGCCATGTCTACCTCTTTTGAGATGAGCATGGTTGGAGAACTGAGCAACTTTCTCGGATTTCAAGTTAAGCAAAAAAGAAAGTGGAGTGTTTGTCTCTCAAACGAAATATGCAAAGAATCTTGTGAAAAAGTTTGGATTAGAGACCGCCAAGCACATGAGAACCCCCATGAGCACAACTGAGAAACTTTCGAAAGATGCAGTTGGGCCTGAAGTTGACCCAACTTTGTACAGATCGATGATCGGGAGTCTTCTGTACCTGACCGCAAGCTGGCCAGATATTATGTACAGTGTTTGTACATGTGCTCGTTTCCAGTCATGTCCTAAAGAGGAGCATCTCAAGGCGGTAAAAAGAATCATTCGATACGTTGCCGGCACTTGTGAACTAGGTCTTTGGTTCACAAAAGACACAACCACAGATCTTGTTGGATACAGTGACGCTGACTGGGCTGGTGAAACTAATGATCGGAGGAGTACAAGTGGTGGATGCTGTTATCTAGGTAACAATCTCATATCTTGGCACAGCAAAAAGCAAAACTGCATTTCACTATCAACTGCCGAGTCGGAGTACGTGGCTGCTGGAAGTTGTGCAACACAGTTGATTTGGCTGAAATCAATGTTGGATGACTATGGATTAGAGAGCAACCCTTTGGTGATGCTGTGTGACAATACAAGTGCAATTAACCTTGCAAAGAACCCTGTCCATCATTCTAAGTCCAAACACATCCATTTAAGGTATCATTTTATTAGAGATTTAGTAGAAAAGAAGTTATTAAAGTTGGAGTATGTTAATACAGATGTTCAACTGGCTGACATGTTTACAAAAGCATTAAGCTATGAGAGATTCTCAATTTTGAGAAAATCTCTCGGCTTGTGTTCCTTTTAATGTTGAAAGTTGGTTCAACTGTTGTCTTACTTTTAATTTATCATTGTTGACTGTGAAGTTGAGCAGACTCGAGGATGTAAAAGCTTGTAAAAGGTGAAATCATGATCGTTCTTAAAAACCATATAACTAGGTCAAAGATCTTTGATATATGGTTTTTATGAGATTCTCTTGGTTATACATCTATTCATCATCTGTTCCCTTCTTAAAAAAGTCTTCAATGATGTATTAAAAGTACAGTTGTTTTCTTGACAACGGTTGTTAAAATAAATAATAAAAAAAAATGAAATTTTTGAAATTCAGTTGGATGCATCTGGAAGTATATCTTACTCCTCCTTTAATATCTCAGTTTGACTATATCTTTAATAATATTGACTCCTATTTTTCTGGCGGGATGAATCTGTTCGTTATGTTTAAAAATCCCGTCTTTTAGTGCTTCTTTATTTCATATTATAAATCCCTTCTCTGTCAAATTTCAGTCATATCTCTCTTCTTTCCAAAAGAGCCTTTCCCAAAACCGTTCAACTTCATATCTCATCTCCATCAAATTTTCACCATCGCCATGACACCTGAAAGAATCAAGCAGATTCAAGAATTTGTAAGCGACCCAGAAGTCTCCGCGTACATCCGTCATCTCTCATCTTTTCCCCCTCAGCCAACTCTTACTCCACCGCCAAACCCTCTCATGCCGAATCTCTTTCGGTTACTGTCCCCAGAAACCACTCCCTTACTCCGGTCGTCTGTCCTCCTATCATCGTGGAGAGAAAACTCTCCGATGGAGATATCCCCTGAGAGGGGAAGCTGCGCAGAGATCCAATCAACCCCCCTTCCGCTTCCTGCTCCAGCACCGACCTCGACGGAGATCTCTTTCTCCCAGTCAGAGAGTTCTCAAGCCATCATCCTTACCCCAGATGGAGTGGTCATGCCACCACTTGACACGCCGGCTCTTGCCCCTGCGGAAGAAGACCCACTCGAGCCTCTCTTTCAATATATCCAACCAGAGACTCACAATGGCGGTCTAATCGAGGTTCCGTTCTCCGAGGTCGGAGATGAAATTCCTTCCGATGTGCCTCCCAAATCGCCGGTCGTGTCTCGTAAGAAGAAGATAGTCTCGGGTTCCGTAGAACCCAAGAGAGCTCCACCGAAGAGACGCTCTAAACGACTCTTCACTTCCGGTAGCTCTTCGAAGCCCCAATCGGAGCCTATCCATCTCGACAGTGAACCCGAAGCCGAGGAGAGTGAAGCAGAACCACAAGACGAATCCGATGAGCACACTCCTTCTGCTCAAGAGATCGATTCCGAGGAGGAGGTCGAGGAGGAAGAAGTAGTAGTCTCCAGAAAAGGCAAATGAAAGCTTGCTCTCTCACCACCATCTAAGTCTCGGAGCAAAGCTACCAAGAAGGTCAAGCGGAGTGCTGCCCGTTCTGAGCCGGCAGATGACTCTGAGTCAGATATTGAGGTATCGAAGGCTTTATCCCCATTTTTTTATTCTGATGTTGGTAAGAGGAATTGGGATAATTTTAAAAATCGAGAAATCTTGAATGATCGGTCTGTTGATTTGAAAGACTTTGCATCTTATAATTTGGTTGTGTTTTTGGAGAAAAGGAAAGTGCTTGGATCTGTGACTTATGTTAAACCATTCGTGGCTGAGATAGTTCGTCAGTTCTATGCAAATTTAACTCATGAATTTGGTAATCACACTTCTAAGTCGTATGGAAAGGTATATGTACGTGGAAAGATTTTCACTATATCTCCTTCTTGCATAAATAAATTTTTGGGTGTGCCGAATGTAACTGAGAGTGATGTTGAAGTTGATGATGAATTTGAAAGCAAAATGGCTGAGGTTTTGACTGGTGGAAGGGCAGAATAGTGGGTTGCAAATAAGAAGCCAAATAGGCTTGCTTCTGTTCTCACCTCGATGTTCTCGGTCCTTCACAAGATCTGTGCTTCAAATTGGCTGCCCACCTCCAATACAACAACTGTGCCATTTGATCATGTATGTTTGCTATATAAAATATTCAAAGGGGAGAAGGTTAATCTTGGGCAAAGGATTTTCAATGCTATATCTGAGGTTGCCATGACAAAGTCAAACAAGAAGCTTATCATGCCTTCCCTCATTTTCAACATGCTACTTGATCAAGGTCTCAAGCTTACCAAGAAAGATGCCCTCACTGATCGGCTGCCTCTCCAGATTGTCCAGCAGGCGTTTCTTACTGACACCCGCACAAGGGATCTGCCTTGGATTGAAGGTTCTGCCAGAGATACTCCAACCGAAGAAACATTTTGTTCTGTTCCTGTGTTTCTTTTACAAGAACAAATACATTTTCTGTCCGAGATGATCAACATCTTCGGGAGACAACGCCAGATGCTGCAACGGTTTCTTTCTTCCCAAAAAGGGGGAGATGAAGGAAGACCAAGTGGAGCAGGAGGAGCAGGCCAAGCTGAGGACGAGGAGTGAAGCACTTGAAGGCTGAACTTGACAACTTGAAGGCTGCAGTCTGTTGCAGTTAAATTTTTTGTTTGCTGGATGATATTCTGAAACAAACTAACCTTTTATTTGCTTTTTATTTTTTGTTTTGCTCCTAATGATCCTGAACTACTTTTGTTAGTACTATATGGGATACTCTGAGCAGGTTTATGTTTTTTTATGATCAGTTTTTCTTTTAAAGTTGGTTTGATAGGGGGAGAAACTTTGCTACTTATTCCATATATGTTTTTGTTGATGTTTCAGGCGATGCAATGTGTCTATGTTTATTTGTAACTGGGGGAGATTTGTTGTTTAACTTAGAATGTTTGGTTTTTGGAAAGAAAGACAAAAAGGGGGAGATTGTTGGAACCGTGAGGTTCAATACTTTGTATTTTTGTTATTTTGTCTTTCTTTGTTTTTATTGTTGTTTGCAGGTTATAAGTCGGTTGATGGATGATTGGTGCATGTCGAGCTAACCAAGTCTTGTAGATATAATCGGTTTCCTAGTTTGGTGGGATATGAATAACTAATGGCGATTTTCAAGGGATTGTGATCTAGTGGTGATCAAGTGGAGATTGAGAAGAGATCGTGTAATATCTTGGAGTGGGGGTCAAGATTCAAGTCTAGTATAAAAAGGATTCATCTGTGGAGTTTTGATACAAGAGTCCAGAGAGCATATATCGATTATATAGATCTAGTTTTATATTTTATAAGAGTTTCTACTAGATTTGGTTAAGACAACTTTAGTTTCAACTTTCTGTGAAAAGAAGAGATAAAGTGTCTTAAGATTTAGTTAGGATTTGTCTAGTAGTGCTTTTGTAATTCACATTTTCAAATAGTGAAGTTTTCGCCCTAAGGCACTTCGCGAGATTATAGAAATATAATCTCGTGAAAATTTCCAATCCATTGTTCTATATTTATTTTTCCGCTGCATATGCAAAGTTGTCCCAACTTTGGAGCCAACTTTGATCACAACTCTGTTGAAACCAAGAGTTCGGTTTTTTCATAATGTATTTATGTTATTTTTATGTACTATTGTGGTAATTGTAATTTAATGTAATATATTTTATGTTATTTCTTGTAATTTAAGTTTTTAATTTTTTTTATGATTACATAATATTTTTTATCATATTAATTAAAATTAAACATAATCTTAAACCTAAAAATAACATAATTTATATTGTTAGATTAGTAAAAAAATAAAGAATATAGTTATATAAAAATTGGAAAAAGAATAAAAAAATGATAGAGGACCCCTAAAACTGAGCAGCTGCTCCAAGGCAAAGGGCCCCTTGGAGATGAGGGCATGGGAGGGGGAGGAGGTACCATCACATGATAATTCTACACGCTTTATGTTATAATCCGTGTTGCACTTTCAAAATATAATTATTGTTTTTGTAGTTTTTTCCTTAATTTTATTATAAAAAAATGGATCTTTTTAAAAAAAAAGGCAAATTACAATTTAATTTCTAACGTTTGAAGGTTTTAACAAAAATAACCCAATGTTTTAATAATTACAATTTATTTCCTAACATTTAGATAGTCTAACAGAAATAACCCAACGTTTAATATTAATAATTTAATTCCCAACGTTTGAATATTTTAACAGAAATGACCAATTAATTTAGGCGAAAAAAAAACCATTTTGGTTATTTTTTGGCAAAAATATTAGTCTGCTATATGAGATTCTAGCTCACTTGAGAGTAAATATGATTGAAATCAACCGAAATAATTTTTTTTACCTAAAATTTTGGGCCATTTCTGTTAAAATTTTCAAACGTTGGGAAATTAAATTGTTAATATTAAACATTAGTTATTTCTGTTAGAATATCCAAATATTGGGAATTAAAATGTTATTATTAAAATATTATGTTATTTTTGTTAAAACCTTCAAACGTTGGGAATTAAATTATAATTTGCCCAAAAAAAATATTGATAGTGCAGTAGAAAATGTAACATGTTTATCATAGGGGATCTTATTTGCAGAAAAATTATATTAATATGAGATTTTTTTTTTGTTATGATAGTAAGATATTTATAATTTCCCACTTATGATTAACACAAAGAAGCAACATTTAAGCGTGATATAATAACATAAAAATATTTTTTTAATATAATTAACATAATTAAGTAATTAAACAAAAAATGAAGAAATTAACATAAAAATAAAAGTGAATTACTTAGAAAATAGATCAAATATATCAAAATATCTGCAAACTATTGACTTTGGTTAAAAAATGTTCCATAGTATCGATAATCTACAAAAAAATGTATGAACTATGAATTGTTATGTAAAAATGTCCAGGGCACCGGTCTATCGTTAAATATATGCTGAAAATATTTTTTAATTTTTATGAAAATGGAATGACATCGTTTTTTATTTTAATGCTAACTAGGTTTGATTTAATTTGCTTGTCTTGTTAGAATATATTTGACGGAAAAATAGACATATGACATTTTTACATAGAGAAGTCATAATTAGTGCATTGTTTTACAGATTATCGATAGTATACATGGGACATATTTTAAACAAAGTTAATAGTTTGGGATTTTTCGTTATATTTGGCCTTAAAAATATAACTAGCATATTTAATTAAACAAATGAATTGAATTGAAGTAATTAACACAGTTAAGTAAAATATACAAAATACTGAAGTATTGAGGCCATTTTGAAACATAAGTGAGTTTTGTCAGAGCATAAGTGCAATTTTATGAAGATGATGATGTCATTAAACGAGCCGCACATGACTCCTCATGTTAACATTTGAGGGAACTTTTAAAAGTTGGGACTAAAAGTGCATGATCTTACCGGACCATTACTAGTTTGTTTTTATTCTTTGGAGTTAAAAGTGAAAGTATTAGTACCATTTCCCAATAGGATCATATTTTGTAGGATCAAAATTATAATTTACTCTCTGAAAAATATTTTATAAAATATTGATTGAGTGATAGAAAATACTCGGTGGGCTTATCGTGTTCATTCAAACACATGTAAATATTTCTCATGTCACAAGCCAATAACTAAATATTAATTTTCATGCCAATGCTTTTAAGAATACTTATTCAAAAGCGCGCAATTCAATATTCATTCTCTTGTCAATATGCTTATGAATATTTATTTAAAAGCCTATAATTCAATATTTATTCTCATGTCAATGCGTTTAGAATATCTATTCAAAAGTTAATGCGCTCAAATAATCATGCGTGGATATAGACCATATGTGATCACATAACTATGTTCAAATAAGGTTGACAAGGTCAGAATTCATCATGCAGGTCAAATCATATTCACGTTGAGCGAAAACAGTCGTAAGTCATATATGGACGGAAGCATTTTAAAAATAAAGGATTTTAGTTAGTAAAACTCACCTTATAGCTAAAATAGTTGGAGCTTTATACGTGTCTTGCAGATCTTAACTTTGGGTATCGGGTTCGTGCCTACAAAGGAAAAAGTACCTATTAAAATCATTCTATACCCTATAAGGTCAGAGTGGGCATAACTTACGAGTTCTTGAAACTTGAGCTCCAATTGACATGTCTGGAAAACTGGATGTGTTAGGGAAATTGTTGGGAAAATCCCAAACGATGGTTTTGATGAAATGTCAAAACATGTGTGATGATTTAATGAAAAAATGCAGGTTATGATATGCTGGAAATCAAGGATAATGACCAAGTAAGACTTCAAGCTGAGATGAGAGACAACTATTCAGAAGCATGGTCAACCAGCTTACAGGTTGCCTGATTAGACTAGTCAGAGTAAACTCTTCAAAGCTTGAGATAAGCTGTAAAGGGGGAATGGAACTTTGGAGACTGGTAGGCATCCACAGATGAGTTAATCATCAGTCTTAGCAAAAAACCAAGATAAACTGATGAACATTGTTAGCTTAAAAGCTGAAACTAATCTGATCAGAGATCAGTCAGAGCTGATCCTAAACTGATCAAAGATCAGTTTATTGGTAAAACAGCTCCAAATGCATTGACCATAGTTCAGTTCAGAGAGAAGGTAAAATCTCAATGGCTGCAAATGTTATATCCACAACAATGACAAATCCCAGCTGAAAGCCTTCAGTGCCAAAGCTAATGAGGGAATCTTTCTCGGCTATAATGCCCCTCATTCTCAAGCTTACAGAGTGTTCAACAAAAGGACACTAGTTATGGAAGTAACATGTCATGTGGTATTTGATGAGCTTGCTAATGAGTATAGAAGCAAAAAGGAGAACTGTACATCAGAGCAAGCATTGCCTAGTGAAAGCCTGCTGGACTATGTTGATTACATTATCCCATAGCAGTTTGAAGTTTCATTAGAAGATGGCATAGAAATTGATTCTAGACCAGTTGGAGACAACTTGGTCACTAAAGATAAAAATCATCATAAAACCTCAAACCCCATAACTGGAACAGGGGAAGAATCAGTGAAAATGAAGAACAAGCTGGAGCCGAGACAGCAGCCAAAGAATCAACTGGTAAAGAAGTCGAAGGATCAGTTGTTGGAGCAACTGATGAAGCAGCTGAAGGCGTGGAGGAAGCAATCATTCCTAAATGGCTCCGATGCCATCCAATCGACAAAATTGTTGGGGATCCAAGAAGCAAAGTCCAGACCAGAGGGTCAACAGAGCATGCACACTTCACATGCTTCATCTCACAAATGGAACTAGCCAACATCAAAGAAGCGCCTGAAGATTCAGACTGGATTATAGCGATGCAAGAAGAGCTGAACCAGTTCACAAGAAATGACCTATGGTTTCTTGTTGATAGGCCGAAAACTCAAAAAGTCATTGGAACTAAATGGATCTTTCGCAACAAACTAGATGAACAAGGCGTGATCACAAGGAACAAGACTAGACTGGTAGCTAAGGGTTACTCACAAAGTGAAGGGATCGAATTTGATGAGACATTCACGGCAGTTGCAAGATTGGAGGCCATCAGACTATTCCTTGCCTATGCAGCTCACAACAATTTCACGGTCTATCAAATGGACGTGAAAAGTGCATTCTTGCAAGGAATTCTCAAGGAGGATGTGTATGTAGAACAACCTCCAAGCTTCGAAATCGGAGACCAAGTCTACAAGCTGAAGAAAGCTCTATATGGTCTGAAGCAGGCACCAAGAGCTTGGTATAAAACCTTCACAACATGCTTGCTGAAGAATGGGTTTCATAAAGGAGTCATCGATCATACTCTATTCAGAATAGAACGATCAGCTGAGATCTTGATGGTTCAGATTTATGTGGATGCCATAATATTTGGATCCAAGAGCAAAGATCTCTACAATCGATTTGCACAACTGATGCAAAGTGAATTCGAGATGAGCATGATGGGAAAAATGACATTCTTCCTAGGACTCTATGTAAAGTAGCTCGAAGAAGGAATCTTTATCAGCCAAGCCAAATATACCAAGGAGCTTGTCAAGAAGTTTGGAACCAACAAAGGAAAAGCTCTCAAAATTCTAATGAATACGTCAGCGCAACTGACCCTCGATGAAGAAGGAGAATCAGTCAATCAAATGCCCTACAGAGAAATCATTGGATCCCTTCTCTACCTGACTGCCAGCCAACCTAATATCTCCTATTTAGTTGGTCTATGTGCAAGGTTCCAAGCCAATCCGAAGAAAAGTCATCTTGAAGCAACAAAGAGGATTATGAAGTATCTCAAAGGAACTATAAATCTTGGATTATGGTATTCCAGAGATGATAGCTTGAGTCTAATCAGCTATTCAGACTCAGACTTTAGAGGATACAAAATCGATCGAAAGAGCACCAGTGGAACATGTCAGTTTTTAGGAAACAAACTGATATCCTGATTTAGCAAGAAGCAGCACCCAGTTGCCACGTCAACAACCGAAGCTGAATATGTAGCTGCTGGAAGCTGTTGTGCTCAAATCTTATGGATGAAACAGCAGCTTAAAGATTACAAGGTGGAGACTGAAGAAGTGCCAATCTACTGTGATAACAATAGTGTTATTGCAATATCTCAAAATCTAGTATTGCATTCAAGGACGAAGCACATTGATATCAGGCACCACTTCATCAGAGATCATATCGAGAAAAAAGACATATGCATCAGATATGTC
Organism: Perilla frutescens; assembly: GCA_026008535.1. Taxonomy (NCBI): domain Eukaryota; kingdom Viridiplantae; phylum Streptophyta; class Magnoliopsida; order Lamiales; family Lamiaceae; genus Perilla; species Perilla frutescens. Next base: position 11,428,513 of record BRKX01000003.1, on the reverse strand, counting down.
AACACGGAGAAACAGATAGTCGATATATTTACCAAGCCATTGCCAGAAGCTAGATTTGTTAAGTTATGCATCCAACTGGGACTACTCGAACTAGCTTCAAAGGAGGATGACGATCATCCAACAGGAGTGGAGAAGAGCACTCTTGTTGATAATAAGAACTGACTCAAGAAGGCATCAGTATTCCAAGCTTTGGAGCTTAAACTGATAGTGCCCATATCAGTTCTGAAAAGAATGGCAAACTGCTGCAAGAAAGCAGTTGAAAATGAGTAAACTGATCGTATAAGGCATCCATTCTCAATCAGTCATATTCAATTAATGAGAGCAGTTGAATTCAAAACTGACTGATGAAAACAAAGCCTCAGCTAAGAGAAGCAGCTGACGAGCTTAGGCTGAGCAAAGCTGAAGGGAACAACTTAAGCTGACAAGGAGTCAAAGCTGAGGAAACTCCAGCTGAAACTGATCACTCCAGGCCAAGAGGATCATCAGTGGAGAAGGCAACTGATGACGTCAGCAGCTCAAATGCCACGAGGAGACTGGAGGAGAGCAAAAATCAGATAAGTTCAATTTGAATTTATTACTGAACGGTAAAATGACGTATCATCCCAATGTTACCGTTGGTTACACCTATCTTTTCTCTCTCCTCATCAATTCAGAACGGATAGATTTTGAACGCCACACTCAGCCAACTCTTCTGCATCGTGTGATCAAAACCGTTCAGATCAACTAAAGTCAAAATTTTCTAACCGATGGATTAAAATTATCCCATTTCATAAATAACCTGGCTGAAATTTCAAAGTCACCTTACCAACTTTTGACTCTCTGCCTTCAAGCATTTTTCTCTCCAAAGAAATAAAACCCTAAGTCACCTCAAAAATCCTACCTTCACTCCAAAGAATCGTTAAACTGAAATCATGGCCCAAAATCCTGCTCACCGTACCCGAAGAGAGTTCAATTTCCGATCAAGTGGAGAAAACTCATCTAGATTCTGTGACAAATTGCTCAAGGATAAGTTCTTTAAGCCAACTGTGTTCTCCGAACTCTGTAAGCTTGTGCATGAGGAGAGTTATACCCAAGAAATATTTCCTCATCAGCTTTAGCACTAAAAGCTTTCAATTGAGTCTTGCCATTGTTGTGAATATAACATTTACATCCAAATATTTTAAAATATGAGATAGAAGGCTTACGACCCTTATACAGTTCATTAGGTGTTTTGTCATGTACGGCTACAATGGCACTTCAGTTTTGAGTATGGCAAGCTGTGTTGACTGCTTCAGCCCAGTAACCTTCAGCTATGTTGGCATCAGCTATCATTGCTCGAGCTGCTTCTTTGAGTGTCCGGTTACACCGTTCAGCTACACCGTTTTATTGTGGAGTTCTTGCAGCTGAGTGTTCATGTGTGATTCCAAGCTGGCTGAGAAAGCTGATCATTTGTTGATTCACAAATTCAGTTCCATTATCGGAGCGAATCCTTTGAACTGATCTTTTCTTTTCAGTTTGTAGCCTTCTGATCAGCGCCGCTAGCTTGTCATAAGTTTCATCTTTGCTCCTCAAGAATTCCACCCATGTATATCTTGAGAAATCATCAACTACTACGAGAGTGAATCTTTTGCCTTTTGGAGTTTGTGGTCTAACTGGACCAAACAAATCCATATGTAGCAGTTGAAGACAATCAGTTGTTCCTGGTGGATGACTCTTATTCTTGAATGATGATTTCACCTGCTTTCCTTTTTTACATGGCCCACATACGCTTGTTTCCATGTATATTTCCTTGGGAAGCCCCTCAACTAGCTCTTTCTTGACTAGGTAGTTGATTGTTTTGAAGTTGAGGTGATTCAGTCATCGATGCTATAGCCAGCTTGCTTCAGTTGATCCTTTTGAAAGAAAGCAAGCTTCTGAGTAGCCGGTTGACCAGTCAACGATGTACATATTGCCTCTTCTTATGCCAGTGAGAAGAATTACTCCAGTTGACTTGTCTCTTATGCTGCAGGAGTCTTTAGTGAAGTCAACTGAGTAGCCATTATCGCACAGCTGACTGATGCTGAGTAGTTTGTGTTTTAGTTCATCCACGTGGGAGACTCCATTTACCACAACTTTTCCTTTGACCACGAACCCTTCTCCAATGGTTTGACTTTTGGAGTTGTCTCCAAATGTGACAAGTGGTCCTTTGACTTTTTCATAACCATCGAGTTCTTCTCTATCTCCGGTCATGTGCTTGAAGCACCCGCTATCTAGATACCAAATGTCTTTGGCTTTCTTCATAGATAGGATGCTCTTGTCCTACAAAAATAAGGATTAGCATTTAGGGACCCGTTTCATATCGGGTCCTTGTTGATAAATCAAGTTCTTTGGAATCCAAATTTGCCAAACTTTTGGCTTCTTATCATTCAGAGATCCAACTGACTTGGATCGCCTGATCAGTTTAGATTTTCTCTCAACTCTTCTATTCTGATTTGAATCAGTTGAGTGATACCTGCATTGAGAGTTAGTTGGATAAAACAATTCAACCAAAATGCTTTGGTCTTGAGACCTTTGAGTTCTGCGATCAGACTAGTGCTTTGTATGTTTCCAGTTTATTGGATTTAACCTTTTTAGCTCATTTATAGAATCCAGGTACTCATTATAGTGATGGTAGGGTTCAAATGAGTTTCTTTGATCTCTCCTATAGGTGTTCTGATTGAACTTCTTGGTAGGATAGACTTGATATCCAAACTGATTTTTCTTTCTAAAGAGGGCTGATCTATCAGTTTGCCTTGTCGGCATTCTATATTGAGCTGATGGTCTTTGTTGAACTGGAGGTTTTGAGTGAGTGGATTGACTTGAGTGAACTGATGATCTTGGCTGGAAATTGGGCTTCAGTTGACTTGTTGTTTCTGTTTGGTTAAACTGAACAAATTTTCTAGGCTGAGTTTGAGGATTTTTCAATATTCCTTTTTCTTTGGTTGACTCAGCTAGCTGATCATGAGATCTAGTGAATCCTTTTAGGATTCCTTTGTCACTGCGTTGGGCAACTACTTTTCCTTTCTCCAGGGCAGTGAACTTGCTATATCCTAGCCCTGAGCTGCTAGTTCCAGTTCTTTGATGATTTAATATCTCATCTAAAGTTTGAGATCCATTTTTGAGCTTTAGAGTTACTATTTCTCTTTCATGGATCTCTTGCTTGAGTTTTTGATTTTCAGTCTCTAGATCAGCAGTTCTCAATTTCAATTTCTCAAATTCTATAAACTGAGACTCAAGATAATTCAATCTTTCATGATCAATGCTCAGTTTCCTAACCTTATTTCTCAGTTCATCATTTTCATCTTTCAGTTCAACATGCATGCAGGATATTGAAGCTAATTGGTCTTTTAGTATCATAAGTTTCATATCAAGTTCATTACTAGAGACAGTTGCTTCATTTATATGATAAAAAGAGGTTTGAGAATCAGCTGTACTAACCTCTTCATCATTGTCAGCCATGAGGTAGAATAGCGTTTCATCGTCTGACCTGTAGTCGTCAGAATCAATTCCAGATGGATAGTCCGAATCATTTAGCATGGTATTTTCATAATTTGCAACCATTGCTTTCCTTTTGAAGAAGCTTCTCTTCACCTTAGCTTTCTTGTCTTCAGGGAGTTCTGGACATTCAAATCTATAATGTCCTTGTTTGTGGCAGTGAAAGCATTCTCCGAGATTTTGGTTGCCACCCCTGAATGGTTCAGCTGGTTGATGAGTTCTCTCATCTTTTGGGATTTCATCAGTTTGAGGTGGAACTGATTGTTTATCCCGAAATCTCTTCAACTCTTCTAGCAACTTGGTAACTGATTGGATTTGATCATTGATGTCATTAGTTAGATTCTCCTTTTTTTCAGTTGCTTCTCTTTTTCGTTCAGTTGAAGATCCGCCTTGATTTTCTTTGGCTGGTGAGCTCCTAGGTCGGAAGTTGTTCCTTTCTCGAGTGTCTCTAAACCGGTTCCTTTCACCGTAGAAAGCTGCATCTTGAGCTGATGATGTAGATGCCTCTTTCTTTTGGTTTAGACTGTACTCATGAGCTTTGAGAGAGCCAAATAGTTCCCTTGGGGTGATGCTATTTAGATTTCTTGATTCTTTTGTAGCTATCACTTTCATATCCCATTCTTCAGTAAGATTATCCAATATCTTGGAATTCATCTCAGAATTGGGATAACTCCTCCTGAGGTTGTTCATCTCACTGATGATGCCCAGAAATCTGGTTTCAAGGCTTGAGATGGACTCCTCTGGCTGCATTTTGAAGGATTCATATCTGTCAACTGCCAGTTGGAGCTTGTTTCCTTTGACGGCTTCGGACTCTTCGCATAGATCTGCTAGTAGATCTCATATCTCCTTGGCAGTTGTGCAGTTCTTTGTTTCCTTCATTCTGTCTTCATCTAGAGTTTGCAATAATGCAGCTTGAGCAATGAACTCTAGATTTTTTAGCTTCTTCTCTTCGCTGGTGAGAAGATTAGTTGGCTTCAGAATCCTTGCCGGTTGATTGATATCAACTATGTGAGCATCATTGTCCATCATGATTATGATTAGACCATCTTCGATGACTTTCCATATATTGAGTAGAGATGAGCCTTCATTCTCCTGCTCTAGTTATCATAATTGTCAACTGAAAACAAAGGTAGCTTATGGTTTCCCATAGCTGAAATGTTAGCACAGATAAGTAGATCTGATTCAGTTGATCTGCAGAAATGGCTGATCCTTAGAATCAACTACTCTGATACCACCTGTTGGTCCCGGGTGAGTTGATATCATTTTAGAGGGGGGTGAATAAACTGATTAAAACTTTTTACTTCAATTGCGGAATAACAGGGCCCTTTGACTCGCTTAATAAAACTTATATATGCACAAACTTATTGAACAATTAAGACAATTTGAGTCCAGCTTGTGTGATATTGTGTATAGTTCAATGATATTCAATAACCAAAATAGTACAGCACACAAGCGATTTATAGAGGTTCGAAGTCTCAAACTTCTACGTCCTCTCTTCCTTCCGTAGAAGGGCAACTTCACCATATAACTTGAGTTTCTTTACAAATTATACAATGAAGGACAGTTGGCTGAATCTGGTAACTGCTTGCTACCTCAGTGGGTCGACGACTCACACTTGAAGTCCCTAACTGCTCGCTAGGAAGGTAGGTGCTATTGTCGTCTTTACAAGGTTTTAGATCTCTTTCGATCTTCAAGAGATTAGTCTTGAACAGATGGTATCAACTAATGTGCTCCTTCAATTGAGCTGGGTAGTTGATCGTTGTATAGCTAAAACTGAGAAGGCTGCCCTGGCTGGATTGTCGACAGCTGGCTGATTATCTTAACTCTGTGAATTTCTTTTTCTCAGTTGGACTCTCGCAGTTTCTATCAAATGCTAAACTTGAGCTTGAATGGGAGGGAGAAATAAAAGTTGTTGCTTGTATATGTGAAAGTTGTGAAGGCGAAGGATTCTTTTCGGCTCACTTTTTTTAAACTCTGATTCACTTGTCTTTTATAGAGGAGTGATTTTATGACCGTTGAGTTCCATTGTCCATTGATCGGTGGCTCTGTTGGCTCATTAATGGAAGATGGTCTTTAATGATCGCTTGGAGCTTTTGGTTGAAGTAGTCATTACTCTGCCAATCGCTCTTCATTGGATATTTAATTTCAGGATCTTTGTTAAAGCATTTGCTCCAAAATTCGGCGGTTTGAGCAATAAACTCGAGGGTTCTCTGGCTTCAGCTTTCTTGGCAGTTTTGTGTTCCAGTTGGCAGTTCTGGTCTTGTCAGCTCAGTTTGACTATTATTCTAGTTGGTAGGTTTGAGCTCGTCAGCTGAGCTTGTCAGCTGAGTTTGGTTATTGCTCCAGTTGGCAGTTCTGACCTCGTCAGCTGAGTTTAGCTATTGCTCCAGTTGGCAGTTCTGAGCTCGTCAGCTGAGCTTGTCAGCTGAGTTTGGCTATTGCTCCAGTTGGCAGTTTGAGCTCATCAGCTGAGTTTGGCTATTGCTCCAGTTGGCAGTTTCGATCTTGTTTCTCCAGTTTGACTGATCTCAAGTTCTTGGCTATCTTGTCAGCTTGACTGATTTCACTTGAGCTTTCTTGTCAGCTTGACTAATCACAAGTTGGATGGCTACAGTTCTGGCCTTCAGCTAATCTGTCTTGTTTACTTCAGTTTGGTTATCAGTTGGATACTTCCAGTCTTCAGTCTAAACTGATCTCTTATCAGTTCCTTTAGTTGACTCTTTTCTCCCTCAGCTCAGCTGACTTAGTTGTCAGTTTGTTTCGACTGATTCGACTTCTTGACTTCTCAGTTGAGTTGACTTCTGACTATATGACGTATCCTTCAGCTTGCAGACCATACTCTTAATTGGTTGACTTTGACTTTGCTTGAGTTCCTTTTTGATGCCCTGGATTGGTCAGCTCCGATCTACAGCTTGAATTTGAGTCAGTTTTTCATAAATAATTTTGACATTTCATCAAAACCTAATCTAGGGGTTCCTTGATAGTTTTTCCTAACAGAACTGCAGTCAGGAGTACCTCCACAGGTCATAGAGCATGAAATTAACATCCTAGAAGAATCGCAAGCAGCTCCATAGATGCTTCTTCTCCACCAGCAGAAGAAAAAACTGCTGTTGATGATTCAGCTGATCAAACAGTTCAGCTGCCAACAGTATAGGACATAGTGATCTTTGCTGATCCAGTCCAGATAGCACTTCAAGCTCAAGCTCAGGCGAATATAGAAGCTCCACCTGAATCAAGTCACAACGACGCTATTGATCTAGGGGATGCAGATAAGTTAGCAGCAAAAATTGCTGAGCATACAGCTGATCAATCCAAAATAGTTCTTTGTGAAGAACTGGAAGCTGCAGAGGACAAAGACGAAGTATCATTAGGGGGAGATTATTTGCAGCTAACCATTGCGACTGATCAATCCAGTCCTTCAGGAACTATCAAGGCAGAAGATCAGTTTAGGCGGTCATCAGGACAATTATCAGCTCAGCAAGGAGAGCTACTTCAGAGCCTTCAACATCAGTTGAAACGGTATGAGAAGCTGATCAGAAAGCTTCAAGTACACACTGGAATCCAATCATCTGAAGGTCAGTCCTCTAGCTCTGATGATGGGGAAAGCAGCCCCATTTTACCTGCCGCCAAAAGAAGAAGAACTGAACACAAGCGAGACTAGGAGCCTAATCAAGCACAGCTGATTCAAGACTCTCTAGTTACTATCTTGTGATTCAGTGTACTTCAAATCTTTCTTAAAAAATGAATGAAAATTAATTTTTTACATGACATGTCAACATTCATTTTGAAATTTCGGACCATTGGTAAAACATTGACATATTGCATGGTCATTTCAAACCAACGACTAAAAACGACAAAGGAAATTTAATTCTTTCAACCATCACATTTATGAGTCTTCTTCTCATTCATAAAAACCCCTTTGCCCAAATTTTGAGAACACAACAGTCCAACAACACACTCAACATCCATTGCATTTTTAAAAGCAATCTCTCAAGAGAACTCTCTTCTCTTTCAAAAAAAAAGTGTGTTCCCCCTTTCTCTCAAGAAAAGGAAAGCTTCAATTAAAACTCAGCCAATAATTTTTCAAAAATGGCTGAAGCTTTAAAATCTCTTACCTCCTTCAAAGAGCAAATGATGAGAGATAAATTTCTGGAAAGATAGAAATTTCAATTGATTCTTCAAGAATCAAATAATCCTTTTCTTCTGGTCAATCTTCACAAGACCGGAATTCTGCACTACCTAGATACTCCTCCAAGATTCTTCAGACAAAACTTGGTAAGTGAGTTCTTGCTTCAAGCAAAGGTCACTGCAGATGGGAAGGTTATACAATCAGTGATTCATGGAAGAAAACTCCAAATCACTGAAGAAAAGATCGCAGAAGTCTTTCAACTTCCCAGAAAAGGCTCCAGGGTTCAAGATCTGAAAGATTCAGCTGAACCATATTGGAAAGAATGGCATGCTTCAAATTGCTCCAAGCAATTCAGTTTTACCACAGGCAAAGCTGATTTGAAGCTCGAGTATAGAGTCATGCTCGATATTACGAACAAGATGATGTTCGGTGCCATTGGAAGCTTGAGTCAGTTGACTCAAGAAAGATACAAGGTAATGATACACCTTGTAGAGGGATTGGAAGCTAATTGCGCAGAATTCATCTTCTCCCAATTTAAGCATCAAGTCATCAGAGCAGTCGACTAAAAAAGAACTGGGAAATTTGAGTCCAGAGTAGGACTTGTTCTAAGAATGAGCAAGCTCCTGGAAGATATGATGAATCTTCCAAATGATAACGCACTGCCAATCCTCATATCCGACTGGATTCCCAAGAAAGGGAAAGCACATCTTCAGTCACTCAAGAAGAAGAGGAGATCTAAAGCCAAATCTGGCAGTACAACTTCAAGCAGTTCAGATGCCAATGAAGTTCCCTCTCCTCACTCCAAAAATGGATCATCAGTTAATTTTAAACCCTACACTGATCCAGATGAGCTTATTTCCTTTATTGGAATTCCTCATCCAAACTATGGAGCTGAGTACTTCAGGAGAGCCTGCCCTCCTCTCCAACTGACTGAAGACAATATTTGTAATTTCTACAGTAGCGAATATGAAGTCAAGAGTGCTCAGAAGGATGTAACGAATCTCCTTCTCACTCACTTCATGTATGTTGCCAAGCAAGACAGTCAGCTGTTCAAACAGCTGCACTGGTACTTTTACTGGTACAACTGGAGACACTCAATGTCAATCCAGTCACATTTCTTGCTAACAGCCTTTCATGGCATGAGCTTTTGGCAACGTGAAGAGACTTGGAGCATCAAATGGATTGGAGCCTAAAATCCATTGTGCAAGTCCAGCGGATTATGAAGCATCAACTTGATAACAACATTCCAGCTAAGGCCCTGCTAGCTAATGTTCAAGCCAGCTTGAGATCATAAGGAGTTGTAACTGAAAAATAGCTTGTAAATAATCCAGTCGATCTATGTTGCCTGCAACTGAATCCTGATCCAATTCAGTCAGAAAAGGCATATCTACAAGCTGCGGGTACCACTGAAGAGATAGACAAAGATCTCTCTCATACTCAAGTAGTGGTAATCCCAAGGAGACAACATCTTGGACAAAGTGGAGTCAAAGACGATGAAGATACTGCCATATCTTCAGATCTCTTGTCCAAAGGCTATGTTACTCCTCTTATCAAGTCTTGCTCAAGAGCTGCAAAGTTGATGATAAATTAGCCCAGCTCATCCTGCAGAGGAATTAAAGAGCTGACCTCCTCGAAGCTGACTACTTCAGCAGTTGCTCTTAAACAACTTCAGCATGATGAGACTCAAGTCGGAGTTGACCCTTCTCAGGACATCTCTAGTTCAGTTTCCAAAAGAAAACGGTCTAATAGCTCTAAAGAAAGCAGTGAAGCTAGTCCCATTCGACCACTCAAGAAAAGAAAATTGACAAAACCTTAATTAGCAGCTGCTCAACAATACTGATTCAATCAGTTAAAGGCAATATCATCAGTTCAGCAGGAAACTGACGCCTCGAGCCCTAAGTCCCACCTCTCATCAGCTGCCTGATCAATCCTCTTCAATAAGCTTCTCTACTCTCTATTCCTTACAGCTTATTTTTTGACAAAGTTATCGTTAACATTTCAAAATAAGCTTTCTGTTCATATAAGTTGCCAGTAATGTCTCTATACTCAGCATTAAAGTAAAAAGAGATGAATTTTCTGAGGTATATAAATAGCAAATCTTCTGGCAAAATATTGTGCTACTTATGGCAACTACTCAGATTTTCAAATCCTCATATCTCAGCCACTTGATCAAAAAGGCATCATCCAAGTGGACGGCTGAGATGCATGCATCCTCTATTTAGCTAACTTTCTTTCAAATCAGATAGTTGATTAGCCAGTAAGCACTCGATTGCTCTGGTTTAATGCATGTAAATTTACTGCCTTTAAAAGAAGTAGAAGAAGTTGAATGAAAATAACAACACAATAGGGATAAAAATTCTCTAAAAGCATTTTAATTCCTTCTCCTTGTCTTCTCACTTATCCATAGCCCCTTTCTTCTCTTCTCATATCATCGAAGAATGGATTTCTCATTCCAATCAAGAATATGGAGCTTCTAATAAAGAAGCTCAAAATGGATAAGTTCATTGATCGATCATTTCTTCAAGCTCGAATCGGTCATGAGAAGACCAACATGATCTTCCACTTATTGGAGACATGCGGGCTCTTGTCATTTATGACAGCACAGCCCAAAAAGAAGCATCTTCTACTCGTAGCCGAGTTCTACTATCACACGGAAATCTCAGGACACAGCATAATCTCTGTTGTCCGAGATCAGGTTATCATCATCAACAAAGATGTGCTAACCAACCTGTTCCAGCTTCCCGATCATGGCCCAAAGGTGTTTAAACAAGCGGTCCCTTCAAAGTTGGAGTTGTGGAATGACTGGAAACGTCCACACATTGATCATAAAGACTTTTCAAACAACTTGAAAGATAGTCTCTCTCCAACCATGGTCCAGATACTGGACATCGTGATGCACATTTTTCTGAGTAGCATCACCAATGCACAATTCAATGACAACATCTGTCATCTTATGGTTGCAATATATTATGGATGCAAGGCTGATTGGGCAACCTATATATTGGCACAGCTTCGCTATCATGTGAAGCATGCTGAGATCGATCTAACCTCTAACACATTCAAAGCCAAGTTAGGATTTACAAATCGACTCAATCATATCATCGCGGAGCAACTCGGAACAGTTCCTGGTGGATACACTCTCACTAGATGAGATCTCCTTCCTACAGTCTACATTCACCGAAGACATCGGAATGTAACTAGCCGCCCTAGGAAGTCGAGACTTCAGCTCATGGAGGACCACAACCCAGCTAAATGAAAGCAGCCGCTCCTTTATGCTGATCCTCCAGCTGATGCAGGTCAGTCCTCAACTGACAGTGACTCTTACACTTGTACAAGTGACGAGACTACTGCACCTGCAACCAGAAAATCTCCTTATGTCGCTGCCTCAGAATCTCTGGAAGAAGGCTTCACTGAAAGCCTTGACCAACAACTAGAAAGCTGTTTTGGTTGAATAAGGGAGCACAGTCCCTTTCTCTTCGAACACCTTCGAAGATATCTCCAGTATCACCTCTTGCTTGAATTTCTCATTTTCCTCAGCCATTGTATACACAAGATCCTCCAACCTGTACTTTCTCTTTTCTTCTGGTGGCTGTAATGGGCATGCAGGGTGCCCATCTTCTGGCCTTCTCCACCTGAAATTTTCATGGTCTCTCCTGCCAGGATTATAAGTCTGGGAATGGGGACCATATCTTCTAGAATGCCCATTCTAGCCACCTACAGTGTTTACTTCTTCCACTTCGTCTTGTAGAGTAGGGCATTCATCAGTAAAATGAGACATGCTCTTGCATACTCCACAAGGTCTGGGCTTCTTCACCATGCTTACACCGGATAAAATTTTTTCAATCTTGTCGCACAATCTATCAATCCTGTTGTCCTGGTCCGATGCCCCTTTTGATTCACCTACAACTCGAATGCCCTCTCCTCCGAAGTCTCGATTGTCTTCAGCCATTTCAATGAGAATTCTGATTGCTTCGACATGCTGTTTGTTCAAAATAGATCCTCCACATGAGGCATTGACGATCGTCCTCTCATGTGGTCTCAATCCTTCGACAAAATACTGAATCAAATCATGTTCAGTAATCTGGTGCTGTGGGCATTTTTCCAGCATCGCCTGGAACCTTCCCCAATAGTCATAGAAACTTTCGTTAATTTCAGAAACTTCTGCTGAAGTTGTCGCCATGTGGTCACAGCGCCAGTAGGTAGTGTGTATAGCCAGTCTCGTGCCCCATCCTGAAGGGTGAAAGGGAACGAGACCAACCGCACATACTCTTCTTGTCCATGGTCGGATGGTTGAGTTTGGTAAACCATCTCAAAACCTTGCAAGTGCATTTGTGGATCCTCTCCGGGCATTCCGTGAAACTTCGGCAAGATCTGGATGAAGTTTGCATGAATATCCTAGTTCTACGTCACAACTGGGAGTGTAATGCCCATCAGGCGCAGATTCATGTTGGTCGGGAAGACCAATTACCTTAAAGTCCTGTTATCATCCGCATTACCATTTGCGGCATTTCCATTCGCGGCCATTTTGATGTTGTGGCCGTTTTCAGACTGTCATTCCTCCTCGTGCCCTTGATCCTCTGGTGGTGGTGTGGGCTTACGAGGTCTATATGTTGCTTGGCGTGCCCTCTTTGCTGCTGCCCTGTTTTTCCTCGAAGTCTTCTCTATTTCCGGATCGTACAATAGAGTCTCCTCTAAAGAGCCCCTGGGCATCAACTTCCAGGCTTACCAATTGTGGAAGATAAAATCACTAAAAACAAGCTCCCCGGCAACAGCGCCAATTTTGACGCGCGGTCGTTTCGCGCTCAAAATATATTTGTAACTCCTGTGCCCACAACGAGCGTAGCCAGTTAATGAGTATAGGTCGATCCTACAGAGAGCTATTGTGATTCCACATTCAAGTAACCAATCATAAAGGGGGTTGGTTTGTTGTCACTACTGGAAATTAAATCTGCAAAAGAAATTTAAAAGACAATATCAAATAACAAAAGGTTCTGGCATTTGAACTTGAATTTGGTTTAAATATATATCTACTCGATCATGGGCATGCTGATTTTCATACATGATAAATCATCTAGTTATGGAAACCAGATTCCTCTCTGTGTCTCCTCATTCATCCTTTCAGTATAGACTTAAAAGCAATTCCTCGTCAATTAAATCCCTAATCAGTCACCCACCCACCGGTTTTCCAAAGAGATGTAAGTGAACAAACGGCAGTGTGCCCTAGATGAACCCAAATCTGTTGTGTTTATCGATTCCTCGTGTGCCCACAACAACCTATTGATTCCCTTATTATTATATGAACTAACACACAGTCACGATTCACCAATTCAATTAATAGTGGTGTGCCCTCTTTACCTAATGAGTGATCATCCACATTGGCATTTCAGACACACACTCACGTGGAACAAGGCACAAGAATCGACAGCAACCTATCATGCATTACTATGCCCATTTTGGCCTCACAAGTCCAGATTTATATTTGCACCATTTTCGTTGTTCAAATACCAGAATTAAAAGTCTAGCCAAGCATGCTAGACATAATTATAATTGCAGGAGTAAAAGACATAATTGTAAAAGAAACTTACTGAAATTACTAAAGTAAAAAACTCAACTCCAACGTAGAGAAGCATAAACATAATCCTACGTCCCAATGGCTTAAGGCCAATGGATTGTTTGTTGCTGCCTAAGTAGCGTATGCAAATGAAAATGCATGAAAGTAAAAATGTAGCAATGTTTCTACCTGCTAAAAAGCTTGAGTTTCCAGAATTAAAAGGAGATTAAATAGTTACATTTCCGAATCAAAGACTCCCCAACAAGCTGGGGTCTTCACTAGATTTTCGGAACTGGTGTGCCCTCGCTGATCTGACTGGATAAGCTATATCTCGATCAAATCCCTATTTTTTAGGGATTATGCTTATCTTTTAGTTGCCACGCCTTCAAGAGTCCAGTCCACCTCCAAATCTTCTTCAGATAATGTAGCTATCCTTCTCGTCTCTCTCTTCAACTAATTCCCGAGTTTCTCGTATTCGACCGAGTTCAGCCCCATTGTTGTCAAGTCTGTGCGAGCAAAGTGGGCACGACATCTTGTAGTCAGCCTCATCCATCTCTGATATGCCCATTCCGCCACCCAAATATAGGATGAGTGATGAAAGTAGTACCTAGTGCCTCTGATTGAATATTAAGCTTGGATTTTGCTTGAATGACCGGACATAAAATACCCCTTTCGCCAGACTTGACCTTCGCAATGCCCCATGACCTCATCCTGGTTCTTTTTTACTCAAAATACATGAAAAAATGTCATTTATAACGAATAAAATGCCCATAAAAACCCAAAATAAATGGACTTATCATACGCTGACGCAGAATTCCAGCAAGAGTAAAACTTCTCAGTACAGTCCCTCCAAGATCAACCACTCAGATTAAAGAGAAAGGAGCATTCCAGATTGATAACAGATTCAAGACTTCCTTCTTGAAGATCAAGCGAGATCTAAAATCGTGTAAAGACGGGTAATAGCACCTAAAGTCTCAGCGAGTAGTTGGGACTAGTAAGTGTGAGCTGTCGACCCAGAAACCGGCTGAGAAGGAGCGTGTACCAATGGGTCCGTTCTTCCGGGACAGCAACAATTGGAAAGGAGGCCGCGCTCGGGTTGAAGGGTGCCGTTTTCAGGTCCAACAAGAATTCTTCACTGTGTAATTGTAATAAAGAAACTTTACACTTGCATAGTGGATTGCCCTTCTGTGGAAGGAAGAGAGGACGTAGAAGCAGGAAGCTTCGAACCTCTATAAAGTTCTGTGTGTGCTGCTCTTACTATTTTTCAGTCTTGCAAGTTCTTTAACTGCACACATTCACACACACAGACTGAACTGACAAGCTTCAGCCACGTCTTCTAGCTATCAGCTGAAAACTGATCAACTCACCAGCTAAGCCTCTGTCAGCTTCTCTCAACTGATCAGTCAGCACAGATAAATCACAAAAGCAAGTCAGGGCCCTATCTATTCCGCATCTGTTTTAAAAGTTTTTGAAGTCAGTTTATTCACCCCCCTCTAAACTGACAAAAGCTCGCACCGGGACCAACTGGATGAATCTAAATCAATCTAAAAGGCTCAATTGGAGTCTTGGTCATTTTAAACATCTTAAGAATGTACTCTTGAAATAAATTGAAATTATCCAAGATTAAAAGATGATTGTGTTATTCCTTATTAAAAACTTATAATTATTTTATTAAGAGCATCTCTTATAGTGTACCCAAATTTTAGTAAATAACTCTGCCACGTCACTGTCACATCAAAAGTTATATACCTACTTTTTAAATATACATTCCTTTTATATCACCTACTAACATGTGGTACATATATAATTTTGAGGAAAATTTTTAAATAATCATTATTACTTAGTAAATCATGTAAATAATCGCTTTTTAAAAAATTAATATTTCTAGCCATTATCAGAAAAAATGTACTACAATACTCTTAGTTCTATATTTATTATTAAGAATTATTATATATATATATATCAATAATATTAGAAAAAATATATAAATTTCTCTCTCCACGTCTGTCAGCGATGTTCTATCATCCTCCCTCATTCTTCAATCTATGTTTTATCAATTGTAACAAGACTACCATCGAGAAAGAGCACGAAGTAATGATTTTTTAAGATTATCACTATTCTTCCTCTATTTAATCCCCGTTTCAATCATAGATTATATCTAATGCAATATCGAAAATTAGGGATCTATCGCTCATTGAGAAATTTATGAAGTTTTGTTGACATCAAGCGTGTTGTTTTATGCGGCAATAAGGTATGATATTTACGTGTTTGCACTTTTTTTATCGATCAATATATTTAATTTTTTTGAATCTTTCGTTGGAATTGGTCAGAAAAAATTGAATGTTCTTCGGTACACGAATCGATTTCGTTCGGTACACGAGTATAAGAGTTTATTCGTGCATCAATTTATTTTTGTATTCGTGTAATATATTTCAATTTTAATTGTTGCACAAGAGTACGAATTATCAGAGTCATGCACTAGTGTAACTATGCATTTTTAAATAGTGCACGATTACACGAATATACATACTCATGCAGTCGTTTATCAATGTATTGATCAACTGCTGTACGTGTATATGAATGATCTTAATCGTATTTTCATGTATAGTTTTTTTGTAAACTACCACAATGAAGTAATCGTGTACCTGTGTATTAATTCTCTATTGATCTAATACACGAGAACACGAGTTGGACTATTCGTGCTCGTGTACTCGTGTTGCATTATAATTATAACTACTAAACTATCACATAATTATCCTACTCGCGTAAGGCGAGACAGCGGTTGAAGACGGCGACAGAGATGGCGGTTGAAGGTGGACACAAAGACGGCGGTTGAAGACGGCGAATGACTCTGACGTAGAAGATGATGGAAGACTAGAGAAAGACTTGACGTAGAATGCGGAGAAATATAGATTCACATAATTGCAATTTTTTTGAAGGCATCGAAATATAGATTCACATAATCGCAATTCTTTTTATCTGTTGATATATTAGGATTAGAATGCTATTTTAAGGAAATTATTAATGTTTAAAATTATTTATGATATAAAAATATGAGAATTTTTTTTTAAATAACCATTATTACTTAGTAAATAATGTAAATAGTCACTTTTAAAAAAAGAAATGTTTCTAGCCATTATCATAAAAAAGTACTATAATACCCTTAATTCCATATTTATTATTAAGAATTATTATTTGTGTATATCTATATATCCATATATCAATACTATTAGAAAAAAATCTAATTTTCTCTCTCTTCCCTCTGCAAATGTCGTTCTCTCTTCTCTCTCATTTTTCAATATCTATTTCTCTCTCATTTTTCAATATATATTTTATAAATTGAAACAAAACTACCATTGGTGAAGATCATCAAGCTATGATTTTTGAAGATTATCACGATTCTTCCTCTCTCTAATCTCCGTTTCAACAATAAATTATCTGTTGCAATATCGAAAATTAGAGATTCTTTGCGAATTAATTTTGGATTTTTTTAAAAGTTTTATTGACATCATGCGTGTTGTTTTTTGTGGCAATAAGATATATGATATTTACAGATCTGCACTCCTTTTATCGATCTAGATATTTAATTTTTTTGAATCTTTCTTTGAAATGAGTGGAAAAAAAGTTGAATGTTCTTTGATGCACGAATCAATTTCTTTTGGTATACGAGTATTGAAGTTTATTCGTGCAACAATTTATTTGTGAACTCATACAATATCTCATTTTTAATTATTGTAGGAGGGCACGAATTAACAAATTCATACACTCGTGTATCTATGTATTTTTTTAACTAGTGCACGAGTACACGAATATGCATACTCATGCAGTCATGTATCAGTTTAATGATCAATTGTTACATGTGTACACGAATGATCCTAATCGTGTTTTCGTGTATGAGTTATTTTTGAACTGTCATATTGAACTGATGCACGAGAATACGATTTGGACTACTCGTATTGTTGCACTCGTGTACTCATGTATTCATTATGAGGATGAAATTGTTCGAAATTATCATCCATAATTGTTCAGCGATGAAGGCGTTTTAACCTTAGCAGAGACGGTGGTTGAATCTTATAATTTTTGTCTCCGACAACATCAGTAACAAAAGACGGCAACAACAGTAAGACGACAACTACAACCATAGAAGATGGCAACAAAAACCTAGCAGTATGACTTATGAGACTTGGCGTAGAATGACAGAGAAAGATTTATTTATTTAGGGTGCGAAAGATAGATTCTGAAATCATCGTCCATAATTTTTTTTGTTAATATATTAGGGTGTTCTTATGTTAGGAAATAATTAATGTTAAAAATTATTCATATTATTAATAAGGGTAATGTATATTCTCATCCTAAAAGTTAGAAACATTATATTTTTAAAAAGTGACTATTTACATTATTCACTAAGTAACTTTTTTCCCACAAAATACTTGGTACATGTAATTGTACTAAGTATTATATTTGTACTCTTTTTTATTCTATTCACTATAGTGTACCATAATTTCTAGTATATACGATCTCATTTGTACTCAATTTTTTTTTCTATAGTGGATGCTCTAAGCTTTTGAAATCTTACGTAATTTCAACTCATAAAAAAAAAAAAAAGAAAAATAAAACTCACACTTACAAGACAAACTCACCTACATTATAACTTATAAGTTTTTTTAATTATTTTATTAAGCTTCAGAAATTTTATTTAATTACAACTTATAAAAGGTAAAAAAAAAAAAAAAAACCCCACAGGCAAAACACAAACTCACTTACACACTACATTATAAACGCACACTCTCCCTCTCTCCAATTTTCGTACACTGCACACATGCAACCTTTTTAATTCACTCAAATCATTTTTGAAAATGAAAAGCAACCAAATTCTATTTCGCTCTCACGCGCGATCGTTTCAAAATAAATTTATTAATTCATGTGCCTACAAATAACGTTGGCCTGCCAAGTGTGATTTATCTTTTTTATGTGGTTTGCGGACAATTACATAGAGACACGATTTACTTAGTACGCATCTCGATAGCGAATGCAAATTATCCTCGATAAAAAAAAATGTAACTAGCTACGAGTAAGAATCGTACCACAGAGAGCGGATTGTAATCTATATTACTAGCTTCCAGTCACTGATTTCAATAGGGGTTTGGTATTGTGCATGGTTACAACTACTATAAATAAGATAGACAAATTAAAAGAGAAAAAGGAAGGAGATAGCAGACAAACACAGCCACATCTTTATATATTACTCTCTCCAGCCACATCTTTATATATTACTCTCTCTGTCCCAATAACAAGATCCCCTTTTTTATTATTTGCTCTCTCTATTTTAATAGAAGGGAGACCTTGCTATTGAGACGGAGGTAGTACATGGAATGAGCAGTAGACAAGAGTCCCAAAATACATAAGGCATCTCCAAGGTAACATTTATATGGTGGGTATTGGGTAACATTTAATTTTTTTTTTTTGCAAGTAGCTTATTGCTACCTGGTATCATTTGAAAAAGAGGGGGACTGATGGGGCCATTGCACCTGTGCACCATTATCTCCCCCTTTTTTTTCTCTTTTTCTTTTAGTTCTTTCTCTCTTTCCTTTTTTATTTTCTTTCTATTTTTTTCTTTCTTAATTTTTGCTTATTTTTTTGTTGAATCAATTTTGTTGATTTTTTTTTATTTCTTACCTTTCTAACCATTTAAATTATAATTAGATTACAATGTATATTTTGTATGATTACTTTATGATTTTATATGGTTTTGTTTTGTTGTACATTGATTTTTTTTTTTTTGCAAAATAATAAATTCATAATATGTAAATAAAATGAATTTTTTTGTTATAATTATTAATGTAATTATGTAATGAAAATGATAAATAAAATTTTTGATAAATTAAAAATATGTAAATAAAATTTTCAATAAATTTAAAATATGTAAATAAAATGAGTGATATAATGACGGGACCCTAAAAAATAACAATTGTACCTAGATGCATTGAAAGATTTGGATAGCAATTTAATGAATAAGATAACTTTTGATGCGGCGATGATGTGACACTAATTTGTATCTAAAAATTGGGTGTAGCACGGGATACCCTAAGAGCGTAACACGAAAGTGGTTTCAGAGAATGCAATCATCTACGTGAAGTAAAAAATAATAAACACTCAAATTTTTTTATTTTTTATTTTTAGTACGTACACAATGACGGAATAGAGTATAGGGAAATGAAGTGAAATAAACACTCAAATTTTACTCATCACGCAACAGTAGCTATCATCAATATCATAGAGCAAGTTCTGAAACAGCTTCATATGCTGTTTGCGCAGCGTGATCAAAAGCAACACGCCCCCTTCATTTTGAGGATCTGCAACCAAAAAGCTCTTCCCCTCAAACAGAGCTGCGCCAGGTCCCACATAAGCAGGCTTACCCCATCCAAAATCCACTTTGTAAGTCGGCAGCCGAACCCAGCTCGTTATCCCGAAATTAGGGTATTTCACATTCCTTTCGCTGCGCCTAACGCCGTCGAAATTAGGCTGCTGCAGCTCCAAGTAATCGAGGGCTGATCTCAAGTATTCGTCGTCCATTCGGACTATCGCCTCGTGAACTTTCCCCACTGCGAACCTCAACGGTTTCGATTCCAGTTCGCCACACAGAGCAAATGCGGCGGTGTAGAATATTCCGTTGCCGAAGAAACCCGGTGGAAGCTGGGTCTTGAGCCTCGGCCGCCCATTGACCGGGAGTTGAAGCTTCGTTTCTTGATCTCCGGGCAGCCGGCGAGCCATGCAGACGCAGCGCCACACATGGCCCGTGACCACCTCGTACGAGGTATAGTTGGAGTGCTTGCCGTCATCGTCGTCGTTGCATTTTTGCTTGAGGGCGTTGAGCTGATGACGACTCAGCCTGAATGTGGAAAATGATGTCTCGTCGTCGTCGTCAGTTTTGAGCGACGGAGGGGGTCGGTGCTCGATGTGGGGGAACTGTGGCTGCGGCGGGTTGCGCGCCGAGAGGAAACGGCGGTCCAAGAAAGGCCGGACGGTGGGGGTTAAGCCGCGAGTAATGAGGGACCACGTGTCCATGAAATGGACACCAGAGATCCCATCTGATACATGATGCTCGTTTGCAACACCTATGCTCACTCCACCGCATTTGAACCGAGTTAACTGTACGTAGGGTGAAAAAAGGCATGCAACAAATTAATTAAAGTAGCTAGATTAATGATCTGCATGTGTTTTGTGTTGCTATAACATATAAATAGCTAGCTGGTCATACTTCATTTGATATATTAATTAATTAATTGACGGTGACAGTACCTGCAGAAGTAAAAGTGGGAAGGTGGAAATTCCTTGAGAGTAATCGACTATGGGGACGAGTCTGATGTCGGGCCGTGGACTGAAACCACCCAAGTCATCGATGGTGCCGTCGCACTCCGCCACCGAGAAAAACACTCCTTCGCAGTTGCAGTTGATCTCAATGCGGCCGTTATCATCCGTCTTCAGCCTCCCCGCATAGGGGTAGAACTCAACCAGGGCCCTGCTCAGCGCAGCCTTCAGCACTGCCGCATCAAAGAAGTCGGCACCGGCGCTGCCATCGGACCGGTAGAAGTAGACGCAGAGAGTATGGTAGGTGTCAGGCATCACTAAGTCTAAGCTCGAGAGCCACAGACTGCCGCTCGGCGTTTCTTCCATTGGCTTTATCATCATTGACTCCTTTATTACGATTTTCATGCTTCCAACTTCAAGCGTAAGTGGCTCGGTGGGTGTGTGTGTGTGTGTGTGTGTGTGTGTGTGTGTGTGAGAGAGAGAGAGAGAGAGAGAGAGAGTGAACATCAAATTATTATATATATATAATATAATCTAGCTCCATTGGGTATGTGGTGTGGGGGGGTTCGAATTTCATATTACTAGTTACTACTACACGTCTACTATATACACTAAATTTTTTTTTTTTTCATTGTCAAACTACTAGTACTACTGCTAAAAAAATTTCATTGTCAAACTGCTATTACTACTACTAATAAAAATTTTGCTTTGTCAAACAACTACTACTGTACTACTATTAAACTACTACTGCTAAAATATTTCATTGTCAAACTGCTATTACTACTACTAATAAAATTTTTGCTTTGTCAAACAACTACAGAACTACTACTGCTAAAAAAATTTGATTGTCAAACTGTTGCTACTACTACTACTAATTCAAAAAAATTCACTGTCAAACTATTACTACCGTACTATATACTAGTCTACTACTAATAAGCTACTACTAAAAAATTTCAAACTGCTACTGTCAAACTGCTGCTGCTACTACTAATAAAAAAAATTCATCGTCAAACTTCTACTAAATTTTTTTTCGTCCTACCACACGTCCACACCCACCGCTCCCACTACTACTAACTACTAATTAAGGTGATTGATGTGGTGGAATAAATTCCTATATATTTCTACGATTGGTATGGTTTAAAATCGGGAATCATCATTCTTGAACGAATTCCTATTCCAAAAAAAAAAAAATAGAATAGAGAAAGAGAATAGTCATTACACCCACCTCAAGAAAATTTCGATTTTGGTCCCATAGGACATGGGGTATTCCATTTTTGGTCCCGACATGTAATACCCCAAAATTTTATGATCTAAATTTAATTAGGAATATACATCTAATAATTAGACATCCAAAACTCTTTGGTATTAAAAATATATATATATATATATATATATCATATCATAAGGATAATCTAGGAAAGAAAATGGACCATTCTAGGTCACATTTTTAGGTGATGTGTGCCCATTGAGTGTGTTAGAAATACCCTTAGAACATTTTTGTATTTAATTTAGAATCCTAGATATGCACTTAATTTGATTAAATAGAATTTATTTACTAAGTGTAATAGATTTATTGTGACCAATATATACATATATATATATATATATATATATTATTACGTGTGTATATATAAGTATATGTATAATAGTAATTTATATATATACAAATATAGTCTACATAATAGTAAAGATTAGTAATGAATAATTAAAAAAAAAGATATCTAATTTCCCTAGCTATGTGTCATTAGTTTGAATAAGTAAAGTGGTGTCAACATTTGGTTTAAAGGTTGATGAGTCATGTTTCAATTAATCATCAAATATATATAATAAATTAATAAGATCAAGTGAGTGCCTTAGTAGAGTGACGTCATATATTGCCTATTTATTCACATCTATATTTTTACATAGAGATAAATAAGAAATAACAAAGAAAGTGTTGGGCTTGTTGAATTAAAGGAGGAATAGTTAAAGGTTAGTTTCTCTAATTTTATATTAAACGCAATTCTCATAAATTTTTCGGTAATAATTGGGGTTTGAAGAAAATGGTAATATAATTAGTGTCAGAATCGCAAATTTCAATTTTTATATATATATCCAAGAGATCATAAATCTAAAATAAATAAATAAATAATATTTAATATTTATTGATTTCTTATTTTCAGATAAAAGAATACTAGAACTAAAAGTGGATCTCATTCCATTCATGTTAATTTATGAATTACGGGGAAAAAAAAATAAAGGGAGAAATTAGGAAAAGAATCAATATAAATGAAAACTTTCCAAGAAGTGATTTAAGTATATGTGTACATGTAGAAATATGTGTGAAATTACAAAGTAGTCTTAGATTAGAATTAATAATCAAAGTATAAATCATGATTAATTAATTCATTTTTAGGGCATAATGTTATATTATTTGTATAAAGTTATTAATAACAATACAAAATATCAATTAAAGGTGCATAAATAATCTAACTTGCTATTTTACGATTTATTCATTAATAACAATTATTGTTTTATAATATTAGATGAAAATCAAAATATTAAATTTATATATGTTGCACATGAATTATGTAATGGCACTAGGCTAGAGATATAGTATACTGTTTTGAGGATGGTCAAATTGTAACTAATAAAATACAAAATTTCAGTGAAAACTTGAATTATAAGGGAATTTAAGTGTGAAGTTTTAGATATAGAAGCGTTTTAGTTAAACTAAGCCAAAATTGATTATTGTAGACTTAGAAGAGCTAGCAGAGCCTGAGCAGAACCAACCCAGAATTTGAGAGCTTATCTATTACCCAGGTGGGCTACTATATCTTTACAATTGTATCTTTCAAGTTATTAAGCTCTGCTTTGTTAAATTTGCATATGTGACTATCTGTGTTAAATATTTACGTGCTATTGTATGTTGTCGGAGTCTCATATACCAGCGTTGTATCAATGTAAGTAGCTACAGTATGCATGCATTATTTGTCATGCTCTACTCCTTGTCGGTGAGACTAAAATGAAACACTTATTGGTTATACCCATTGGGTATACTTTGACCATACTCAACTTTACGTGTTGGTGATGTAGTACGGGTTGCGGGTAGTGACTGGTTATACTCTTAAGCGCTTCACGATAAAATGTTTTGGTGAACTTAGGTTGCTTTAAATTTTAAAATCTCCTAAGCTTCACTACCTGCATGAACACAGATAGATTACTTTAACATAATGATTTGCATAACTTGAATTGTAAAAACTTGCCCACTGAGTGCACTAGTACTCAGCCCAAATATTTTCAAATATTTTTCAGATCAGTAGGCTGGCGCGTGGATGTGACGATGCTGAGAGATGGACTTTTTTTATTTACGTGTTTTCCCATTGTCTCTTTTTGTTAAGTATTCTATTGATAATGAAGTTTCCGTGCTTGTAATATCCTTTTGTTAAACACTAAGAGCTCTGATCTTGGTGTTATGAATAGGTATATATTATTATACAGCATGTTTGATTATTCTGAGTCTTCTGTTGAGAATTCGTTAATCAGGTTACCCTCTTTCTTTCCTACTTCTTAATTCCAATTCTCGTGGCATCCATTTCCACGGTCTTTCAGGACCGGGGTGCTACACGACACTTTCACTTTTGGTCTCATAGGATATGAAGTATCATTTTTGGTCACGCCGTGACGGTTTCTATTAAAATTTGTATAGATTTTGGTCCCATTTTGATATCAATTTTGGTCCCAACATAAAAAAGTTCCAGAAATTCATCAACGATTTTGGAGGCAAATTTAACCTGTTTTTGCTATTATTTTGGAGGGAATTTTCACATCTTTTTGGAGGGAAGATTCCCACCATCATTGACACTATATATACCAACTCACCAAACAAAATAAATATCTAACACAACACAATTAGCAAGCTACCAAAGCACAAGAAAAAATACCAAAAAAAAGCTATGTCTGCCACATCCTCAAACAAAAATTTCAGCAAAGCTTACATGGTGTGTCATTGTGAAAAAGCTGCACGTACATACGTTTCAAAGAAGTCGACAAGTAAAGGTAGGATATTTCATACATGTCCAGATTCTCAAAATGGGGGGTGTGGTTTTTTTCTTTGGGCTGATGAAGATGGAGTTGGAGCTGAGGAAAAATCTCTTGACAGTGAACAATTGAAGAAAATGGTTAAAGAGTTGAAGAAAATGTCTGAAAATGTTGCAGAAATAAATAAGCTAGGGAAAATGATACTACTAGTGCTCCTGTTTTCATTGGTAATTAAATTATTCAAATGATCAGCATAGAATAGCACTAATTTCCCCATGTATTGTATGCACTAATTTCAGTTGTATGCACTAATTTCCCCTTGTGTTGTATGCACTAATTTTAGTTGTAATGTATGCAGAATTTTCCACCTGTATTGTATGCAGAATTTCAGATGTAATGCATGCAGTATCTATGTAAGAATTTCAACATCATTGAACACAGTTCAGCAAACTCAAATAATGAAAAAACCTTCCAGTAAATCATTAAGGCCATATGTTTCAACTACATACACAAGCCCCCAAAAGATAACAAGAGTTTCACTGAATGCTACTGCATATCATGATTCAAAAACCATTATGATTCAAAAAGCAAGGCAAAAAAAGCCCAACAGTTAGTGCTAAACTACTGTGGAACATAAAACACAAAAAAGGAGTAGCATTTATCTATATGTTATGCACATGTTATCATCAAAAAATCCCCAATAGCAGACACCAAGAGGATTACATTAAACTTCTTTAGCACAACTGGCTTTCTTTACATCTCTCAAGCTAGATAATGTCACATACTTCTTACCTCCTTGAGAGAACACTTTCATGCTCTCTAAGCCCCTTTATGCATCAGTAAAAGGTCCACTAATGAACTCATTTGGATGGAAGCTCATTGGAGGAGGAGCTCTGATTTGAACACCCTTTGTGGTTGGTTGTAGAGCATTGACAGCTTATGAAATAGTATAAGCCTCTTGATGCACACCAGTCTGCCTTGGTTGAGAACTTCCAGCAAGTGCAGCTCTTTTTTCAACCTAAAAATAAAGATAAGTAAATGAAATTTAGATAGTCAGGTTAATTTAGATAGTAAGTCAAGTAAATTAAGATCAGCAACTCACAAGCTCCTTTCTCCCCTGCACAGTAGTTGGTCTGGTACTTTTGTGTGTATACTCATCTATTAAAGCATCTATGGTAGCATCATCTTCATCTTCTTGTGTCAAGGGATAGTCAGGTTGTGTCATTTCTTGCACATCAGCTTCTGTAGTGGGTTTTTCAGCCTAACGAACATATATACATAGAACAGATTATAGTTAGTGCACTGCATAACAATATGAAATCATAAATTCAACATAATATGAAAAGTGTACCTTTCTTACTGCACATCCAAGGCTGTTGTGACCTTTTTCCCCACAGGTATGACAGGTGACCTTAAAACTTTGTTTTCCTATTTTTTGCAGGTCACTTGCACTCTCTTTTCTCTACTTCTTCTTTGGAGTTTCACTCAGCCCAATTTTCCTTGCCTTTTCAGGCCTTCCATTTTTCTTTTTAAGCATTGTAGGTGGCATTGGTGGTATGTAACCTATTTTCTGCCACAGTTCTTCTACATTCATTGGGTTTATAGAATGACTGTAAACTGCATCATAGGTTTGAACAGAGTAACAAGCAGCAACAAAATCCTCTGGATCACTCCCTTCTGCACAAATTGCACTTATAGCATGCTTGCAGGGAATGCCAGACAACTCCCACCTCCTACAATCACAAGTATGATGCTCTAAGTGCACAACATACCTTGAGCCATCATAGCTTGAAACCTCGTATGTCTTTTTCACTAGCTTTTATGGGAATACAATCACCAGAGGTCTCCATGTTCTTTCCCACAATCCCCCTAATCTTGCCACAAAGCTTTATGCCCTCTCACTTAAGCTCAATCCTCTTTCTATATCTCTGCAGCCTAGACATCATATACTCTCTGATCCATTCTAGCATAGTTAGAATTGGTCTGTCCCTAGCATCCACTAAACAAGCATTAAATTGCTCACACATATTATTCACTAAAGTATCACACTTTCCAAAAGTGGAAAAGTGTGATTTTGACCATTCTGTTGGTGGCTTAGATTGTAGCCACTCTAGACACTTCTTATCCAGCTTCCCTATCTTAAGCATTGTGTTGTTAAATGCAGGAATGGTAGTTGCATTGGCTGTTTTCCATAATAGTATTTTGAAGTTCTTCCCCCTGAACCCAGCCCTCTTCATGTTCCCATGTAAATGCCTAACACAAAATCTGTTCTCCACATATGGCAGAACCTTCTCAAAAGCAAATCCTCCTTCAAAAGCAGCAAGAACCACTCCCAAGATTCCTTATTCTCTACTGAAACTACTGCATAAGCTAAAGGGTATGGATCATTATTGGGGTCCATACATACTACTGTCAGTAGCACACCTGAATTAAGCCCACTTAAGTGGCAACCATCTACACCTATCCATGGCCTACATCCTGCTCTGAAGCCATTCTTTACAGCATTGAGACATGCATAGAACCTCTTAAATTTGTTGCTAACCTCTGTAACATTAGAATCACAGTGGAACCTGGATTCCTTTCTCTCAAACACTCTGCATAGTCCCAAAGCCTAGAGTATTGGTCAGTGTTAGACCCTTCAATCAGCTTGAGTACCTTCTGTCTTGCTCTAATAGCTTGTTGATGTGACACATACACTCCAAGCTCGGATATTGCTGATTTCCTAAAGCTCTTTATGCTCTTCTTTGGATCACATCTGAAAGACCTTTCAAACATCTTTGCCAACCAACCTGACTTAGGATTAGACCCATGAAATTGTCTTGCACAATTGTGTACCAAATTCAGCTCCATAATCTGAAATGATGCTTCATCTTTCACCTTAAGTGCATTTATATGCCATGCATACCCTTCATCTGCCTTTTTGCACCTTGCATAGATCCTTCTGGTATCATTTTTAATAAACCTTGTTGTTCTTCCTATCTCAACTGAGTGGCTGTTGATAGCCTCCTTGAACTCTAGCTTGGTACTGAACAATTGCCCCAGGTAAAATGTAGAATTCTGTAGTCTTGATACTTTCTCAGCCCTCATACTCACATTATTGGACCCCTCTTCATTTTCAGATGGTAGACTCTCAAGCTCACTCATCTCATTCCCATCATCTGAGGCACTACTACTCTCTGAGTGAGCAGCATTAATATCAGCTCCTTTGGTACCCACTCACTTAACATCATTATCTACATTCTCATTGTAGATAATGTCATCCAACAGATCATCACAGTTGTCCTCATCATATGCTCATCATCACTTTCACTACCAGTCTCTAAACACTCTTCCATCAGGGCCTTTCCTTTCCCTTTTGATCCTAAGTCATCTTCCATTATAGTCTTTCCCTTGTTTACAGCAACTGATTCTTCTGCATCATGCTCTATACCCTCTGCATCATCTTCCATTATAGTTGTCAAGGTCTTTCCCTTCTCAGCAACTAAACCCTCTGCATCAGTTAATGTTATCCCCTTCTCAGCACCTAAACCCTCTTTCATCAGGGATTTTCCCTTCCCAGCAACTAAACCCTCTGCATCAGTTAATGCTATCCCTTTCCCAGCACCTAAACCCTCTGTCATCAGGGATTTTCCCTTCTTAGCATCATTATCTAGACCCTCTGCATCTGAAATAGGACCTTTAGATGATTTTTCAACACTCTGCAGATAGGTTAACCTATATCTCCTTTTGAGCCTATTCTGAAGCTCAACTTCCTGCTCAATATCAACCTCCTGTTCATCATCCAAATACTCCATCTCCTCCTTCAACCATTTCCCCAATAAAAGTTGTACAAATTCTTTCACCCTCCAGATATATGGTGAACTCTTTGCTTTTCTGAGCCTCCCTTATCAACCTCACAATCAATAGCCTTCAAAATTCCATTTTCAACAATTCCATAAAATTTCTTACTACCCATATACCCTGAATGTTCACATAATTGTTCTAAATACTTCAAGCACCACTTACGACTGTCTATAAAATCAAATACACTCATTGTGCCTTCTAAATACTCAAGCTTGCCCGCATCAAAAATTGTCATTCCTCCATGCTTTAGCTTCAGAGTGTACCAAAATCGAGACTCAACTAACAAAAATAATTTGAGCAACAATTAAACTTTCAGAAATCGAACGAAACTTACTGGATAAATTGGATAAAACATTTGAGAAATGATTCAAAACTTACTGTAGTTTGGATGTGGCATTTCCAGAACAACCTTCCTTCGTATCATCACGTCCCAATATTGCTGTGGAAATTTGGAATTTCTTGCGAATTTGTGAAAGAAGGTTGAAATTAGGGCAGAGCGATTTTGGGGATTTTTTACGAGCTGTGAATGAGTTGTATTTTTTGTCTAATTTGGGGATTTTGGGGATTTAGGTCTAATTTTATCTAATTTTTCCCCCAAAATGACACGTATGTGAGTCGTGTGTGATGTTTCCGTCAATCATTAAAACATCCGTTTAATTCGTGGGACCAAAATCGATAGTAATAAACCTATGGGACTAGTTTTGGCTAATTTTTTTGAAAAAGGACCAAAAGTGAAAGTGTCGGGACCAAAAACGGAATACCCCATGTCCTATGGACCAAAATTGAAATTTTCTCCACCCACCTCCATGAGTTTAACTATTTCCATTGAATTCAAAAAATTAATATACGATATATTTAGCGAAAAAAGTTCATATAGGGAAAAAAGTTTATATAGACAATTTATTTTTAAAATTTATTTAGTTAGGAAAATTTTAAGGGTGTAGGAGTTATATGGACAATTTGTACTATATCTGAACATTTGACCGAAAAAATCAGAATATATTTCCCACTTTTATGAAAAGTGTCTTACACAATCTTGTACTTTCCATGCAAAAGGAATAAAAGATTTATTTTGGAACAAAATCTCTATTGGTCTATCCAAACTCGATTTCAGTTTGAAAAAAAAATATGGTTGTGGAATCAATTCCATTAATATTGGTATTTAATTCTTGTAACTACCTCTCTTTCTTTCTCTCACAGCTCCTCTTTCAGTCTCGCTTCTTTCTACTTCTCTCTCTACTGTTCTGTGAAAGAAAAAAAACACCAACTTGTTCACCGGAGGAACGATGTTGAAGACCGACCGACGATGGAGGAACGACGTGAAGATCAACTGTCTGAAGCGGGAGAGGTTAGACGAATAGTTAGTGTTATAA
The DNA here is from genome assembly GCA_026008535.1 of Perilla frutescens. Classification (NCBI taxonomy): domain Eukaryota; kingdom Viridiplantae; phylum Streptophyta; class Magnoliopsida; order Lamiales; family Lamiaceae; genus Perilla; species Perilla frutescens. Next base: position 11,398,797 of record BRKX01000003.1, on the reverse strand, counting down.
TTTATATGTAATGAATATATATGTTTAGGGATCTTGCATAACGATAAATATATAGGTCGGGATCTTGCATAACGATAAATTTTTGCTTAATGTAAGATTAAAATGTTATGGATGCTTAAAAGCATGTTTTTTTGTGAAATTTCCATGTTTTATTTTGAGATCTAGAGTAACGATAGGTTTTTAGACGTAAAACGATACTATTTTGATGCTTAACGAAAGTTTCTTTGCATAACGAAAGTTTTTTTAATTAATCGTTATGTTTAATAAATCGTTATGCTAATTTTAATAAATCGTTACGGTCTTTTAGTTCAAATCGTTATGCTAATTTTAATAAATTGTTATGGCATTTTAGTTCAAATAATGTGTAACGAAAGCATAATATTGCATAACAAAAGTTTTATTTAATTAATCGTTATACTTATTTTAATATATCATTATGGGGTTGCCCAAATTCAAATAATGTGTAACGAAAGTATATTTACATATTGCATAACGAAAGTTTTTTTTAATTAATCATTATGCTATTTTTAATAAATCATTATGCCATATTTGTAGGATCGTTATGGCCGTTTAAAGTAATTATATTGCTAATTGTTCCTAATCGTTAGGCCACATTTAACCAAATCGTTATGTCCTATTCGACCTTAATTACATGAAATCATTAACGATAACCTTATCATTATGCCCTACAATTTAATTTAAGTATATAGCAATATCGTTATGATGTAAGTATAATTTAATTTAACGATAACCTTATCGTTTTGCACTATAACTTAATGTAATTACATTAAATCATGAACGATAGCCTGAATCGTTATGATTTACTTTAATAAAGCATTATCGTTATGCCTTAATTATAATTTAATAATAATAATAGTAATAATACAAATAATAATAATAATAATAATAATAATAATAATAATAATAACAACAACAACGACAACAACACAAAATTTTAAATTTTAACAACAACATAGCTTTAAATTTAAATTTAAGATTAAATGTAAAATTAACGTAATAATAATAATTTAATAATTATCTAATTGTGTATTGTAAATTAAATTTTAGATTCAGTGGATTAGACATCCCTCTAGAGGTTGAAGCCGAATGTTTTGATGTACATGAAGATGGAGTTAATAGAGAAGATTAGGGAGGTCTTACAGCATTTCGGTGGAGAGGATACGATCCAGATATTTAGATCTGGATGTTTTGGACATTTTCTAGACTTTAGGGGAGTAGTATAGCACGCAAGAGAATGCATGCCTTGATCTGTTGTGAGGTGCGTGTCCAGGATCCTGCACGTGAGGGTAGAGAGTGTTGGTTCTATGTCAATGGAACCACACTACGCTTTGGGCCAGCAATGTCAAGATTGGCAAGCGGAACAATCCAATTGCTCAACACCCTCTCAGGAACATCCTCAGCCCTAGTATTCGATGATGTTGCTCCTCACATTATACCCATCAATCGCCCTCTATCCCCTGTCAAACGAATCCAGCCACAAAACTCCGTATACAATGATTCGAGCAAAGTCGATATGTCATTCTCCTCTTCATCTTCATCAGTAGAGGGCATCTCTGCATCTTTGTCGACTTCTTCTTCTTCTTCTTCTCTTGCATCGTCATCAACATTCTGCTCAGGAGCCTCATAGTGGTGCATATCGTCACGAAATTCATCTCTAATCGGATCTCTTTCCACTGGCACAATGTGAGGGATGACCCTGGAACTACTGCAACCTCTCTGAATAACATATACAACTATCTCTGAGCTCTGTTCGTGGAGTAGGTCAAGTAAATCTGCATCATCTTTCAATCTTGTCTTCATCTGTCTGCCACTATTGGTGCTCGACAGATAAGATAATTGATACTCGACAGATGTGGGATCAGTCTCCAGCAAATCATGAATCTCTCTAAGCAGTGACCTAAAACACAACTGCACCGATGACATGATGATAAGCTCCTCGTCACCATCTACGTGTTGAGCTCTCTCCCATTGGCCACTATGTTGTACAATAATATGACGTCTAACCATCTGACGTAACAGATAATTCAAAATTAAGCATAACGATATGCAACACTAAGCCATAACGAAAATAGAATTTAAACATAACGAAAATTAAATTTAGCCATAACGAAAATTAATTTTATACATAACGAAAATAGAATTTAGCCATAACGAACATTGAATTAATACATAACATAAAATTTAATTTAGCCATAACAAAAATTGAAATTTAAGAATAATGATATTGAAATTTAAGTATAACGAAAGTGAAATTTAAGAATAAGAAAAATTGAAATTTAAGAATAACGAAAATTGAAATTTAAGAATAACGAAAGTGAAATTTACGAATAACGAAAATTGAAATTTAAGAATAACGAAATTGAAATTTAAGTATAACGAAAGAGAAATTTAATAATAATGAAATTGAAATTTAAGAATAACGAAAATTTAATTATAACAATAACGAAAATTTGATTTTTCACATAACGTAAATTTAATTTTTCAAATAACGATAATTAGATTTAAGCTTAACAAAAATTAAATTAAACCTATAACTAACCATAATGATAATTCAATTTCACCATTTCAATATAACCATAACGAAAATTAAATTAACACTATAACTAACCATAATGATATTTCAATTTAACAATAACGAAAATTAAATTATACTTTAACGATAATTGGAACTAACCACAACGATATTTAAATTAAAACCTAGAACATTTTTCTAAGTTAGCAACGTAACAAAAGAACAAAACTGATCAGTTCTGAGTTCTAAAAAATTCAAACGTACCTTTCAAATTTTGGTAATTGCCTGCGCAATTTCACGATGATGTTGTTTTGTTGACGAAGTTAATCTTCTGGCTTGCAGGATCAAACTCTCAATATATATTTTTTTATGGGAATTCAACGCTTTTCCTTCTTCACCAAACTCTCGAACTATTTCTTCTATTTGGGTATGGTTTGAATTGGTGTATCGGTGTAGTGTAAATATACAAACATTATACCAACCTCTCTTACACAAAATTAAATGCATTAAATTTTATTTAATTTGAGCCAACTAATACCTACCTATACAATTATACATATTTATGCATTTTACCTACCTCAATTTGACCGACCCAGAAAAAGAATAATGGATTGATGTTCATTTAATGTTGGTCAACTAATACTTAATCGGCCATAACGATCGTTATTATTAATAGGCCATAACGATTATTATACTTTCAAAATCCTATAACGATTAATATTACTTTTGTTGTTGTTATTATTATTATTATTATTATTATTATCAAAATAAAATGAACTATCATTATTATTATTATTATTATTATTATTATTATTATTATTAGTTATTACTTTCGCTATTCTTACTTTCGTTATTATTATTATTATTAATTTCGTTATTATTATTATTATTATTACTTTCATTATTCTTTAGTTATCGCTATCCGTTATTCATTAACAGTTTCGTTATAGTTATCATTATTCGTTATTATTAATTTTAAAAATAAATTGTCTATCACATATCGTTATTTATTAATAGTTTCGTTATGAATAATTAAAGGCATAGCGTTATCCTTTTTTTAAAAAAATCCTTATGGCACTCGTTATTAATAATCATTAATCCATAACGGCAGTTTATAAAAAATATTGTTATGCCAATAATTATTTCGTTGTGTGAAATTTCGGATCATTTTAGTGTTATATGTTGGGTGTGGGTGCATTTAATGTTTAGTTATTAAAAAAATGTAAAATGTACACTTAGCCAATGATTGAGGTGTAAGGACAAGTGTGTCATAAAGGTATTCAAGATATTTAGACTCCAAATTGTCCATGAAACTACTATGGCCTTATATCTTTATTTTTTTTTCCAATTACTATTTTGTTTTGCCTCTTTTTATCCATTTACACATATATTTATACACAATCATGTCTTATAATATCATTTATCATATTAAAAAATAATGATCAATTCATATTAAATAATTTATTATCATTATTATTATTATTATTATTACTATTACTATTTCGTAATTATTTTCATATTAAATTATTTTTAAAAAAAATTAAAAATCTATATTAAAATCAAATTTTATTAGTTTAAAAATGTAAGAAAAAATTACGGCATGTGTTGATAATATAATTAGCTACTATGTATATTTTTTTCAATTATAAGAAAATTTGAAAGTACATAAAATAATTACTTTATAAGATAAAAAAATTGATATTTCATTTTGTTCTTCATTTTCTAGACATACCAATTAATCATAAGAATTGTCATTCCATTCATAAGAAATTCCATTATGTCATGTTAATCACCTCGTAAATATTTATTTTATCTTTTTGCTTATGAAATACCCCAAAACATTTCAATTGGACCATATTAAAATTTGGGCCAATTTGGTTAGAGAAATATAATTTTAACCCAATATTATTCATGTCTATTTTGAAGCTCATTATGGCCCATGATAAGCCCAAATCCACACAAGCCCACCTAGTTGCATGGTATACAAGTGTCATTAACAAAACTCTAGCTGCCACCGAGAGAAAGCCGTCAAAAATCAAATAGAACTCCTGCAACAAATTTTCCTTTTCATTTGATGGTGCCTCCGCCGGCAACCATTTTTTTTGGTCATTCTTGACTCCCAAATCATAGCCTAAATTCATGATATCTATCCCTTGTGTTCTTCTCCTCAAGTAGATAGCATTTATGAAATAAATCCTTCTCTTTGGTATCAAAGAAATGGAAAATGAAAACAAGAACAACTGGGATCTGATTTCGCTACTTTGCGATGCCACTGTATTGCGAGGCCATCTTCGGCCGAGCGGACAGTTGGTTTTTTCCAATCTTTATACTTCTGGAACCTCACACCATAATCTTCACATCTACCATTTCAGATTGATGATCAGACGTTGGTTGGGCCATCATTTTTACGCCGAAAGTTGACTAAAACCAATTGTCAAATGTCGATGTCTGCTGCAGCCGCTGCTTTGATGACACATTTTAAACATTTTCATTAGATGAAATTCTTCATATTAGACATGGTTAGAAACTTCTCTGCATTGTACTTCATATTCACGTGTTTTAATTCACGGTGTGGAGTTATTCATTCCTCAATTTGTGAAACAAAGATAAGAATTTTATCTTTCAAAAATCTGGAAAATTGACATTTTGAGCTTGAATATCTTCCTATTTTCAGTTGTTTTATATTTTCTAATGTTATATTAATGATATTTGATGAGTTTGGGAGGTAAAACTTGAGTTTTGTATGGATTTAAAGTGTACCTTATTTTTTGCAGAAGCCTTAAGCGTGAATATAGTGTTATTTCAAAACTGGAATAGACAATTGAAAATAAAATATCATTGCGACATGGTGAAGAATTCCACTGCCTTAAAAACGATTTCGGCAAGCCCGAGGTGTAAAGCTTTCATCACCATCGTTCTCAAAGTTAACACAACATTCTTTCACTGATCACACTCTCAACAGACAAATTGAAATTTTCCCATACCTTTGCTCAGAATTAGGGAGAAAAAGAAAGGAAGGGAAAACTAGGGTTCTTCGTGTATATTCACAGTTACTTTCTTCACAAATTAATAGATGTGCCAAACAAAAGTAACTGACCAAATTTCCACAAACCTACGACCAAAAATGACTAAAAGAATAAATGGAAAAAAGAAGTTATGGCAAAATAAATAAGTCCGAAGCAAAAGAAAGCCCCAACCCAATCGAGCCATCCCATACGTGCGACGACCAGACCATATCAGACCGGACTGGGACGGATAGACGGCGCGCGTAGGGGCTCTCTACAACTGCCTCTCATGAAAGGCCCACTACTAACACAATTGTTAGAAGAAAGAAGAAAAATCAATAGAAGAAAGTATACATGTAACTTTAAATAGTACTAATTTATTATAAACTAGTTGAGCTTTGAATTTTCTCATTGAGCGCAATCAGGCTAATACTCGACTTGACTAGCATATTCGATTGCTCAAACAAGACAAAATTAGAAGAAAAAAAAACAAAGAAAAAGGGGAAACAAAGCGAGACAGAAGAGTCTACTGTGAACTCAGTGTAAATACACTTGCTTCAGATCTGCCGCGACGTGTCCCATTGAATTAGAATTAAAAAAAAAAAAAACTTCTAAATACGGTGGTATATTCCTTCATATACGATATTACTGTAAATTTATACCATCCCACTTATTGTGGCACTAAACTACTGAATTAGATGTACAATAATCTTTTCTTGGAAATTGATATTTGAATAGTGATGCATGGTGAGCTGGTAATTGAACAGTGGATCATCCCCTATTAGTAATTATGTTAACATTGATCATATTATTTGATACCCCCTCTGTTTCATAATAAGTGTCATTCTAACACTTTAATTTTGTTTTACAAAAAGTGTCATTTTACACAATCGAGGTAAAAATTTCATATGTTTCTCATATTTGCCCTCATTTAATGCATTCAAACAGTTATATTTAATTCATTTAATGTATCCATATAAGGGTGTATAAGGTAATTTGATTGTCTAATTAATATCTTTATTAATATATGTGCATTCATCCAGAATAACATTTATTCAGAAACGGAGGTGGTATTATTTATTTATGTGTAGAAAAATAATATATTAGAACTAATTTCATACATAAATTAATAATTTGGATCTCCAAATTATCTATACGTATAATAAAAATAATTTATTAATTTACAAGTACAGAATTGGAAAATAAGTTTGAAAAAATAAAATTAATACATTTTAAAATACAAGAGGAACAAAGTTTTTTCTTTATTATTTTTTGTATAGGATGCAAGCATTGATAGTTATTTAAATGGGCAATTAGTAAATATTTTTATTATTTTATTTTATTGGCAAATCATATTTTTTGTTAGAAATATAATTATGACAATAACGAAATGATGGCATATATTAAAACTATTGATTTATTATATATTTGAGAATATAATCATGATCGAAGTGATTAGTAAAATAAATAAAATAAATGTACATTAAGTTGGTATTCAATATTTTCATGATAAATTATCACAATGTTACAAAATTAATTTATATTGTTATGCGATCGTTGATAAATATTAAAATGATTATATTTTTATATCTCATAAAATATAAATCATGTTGCTTTAATTTTCCTTTTATCGTCACTTTTCCATTAAAATAAAAATAAAAAAAAATTACAAAAAAGTTAAAGCAGCGTTGAATCACTTTCCATTTTAGTCGAATCCCCAAATTGAATATCAAATTAACAAAACTCAATCCCTAATTTCTTCTCCTTATCCTCTTTCTTCTCCGATGAACGACCGCGGGCAACAAAACTCAGCCACTCGACTCCATCTGAAAGACACCAACAGCACTAGTGTCCGACGCAGACACGAGTTATTTGACGTTGTGACTCATCCATACCCGGCAACCCGACTACAAGACCGATACAAACTCGGTACTCTACAGTAGCAAGAACTTCAATTTCTTCTCCTTTTTCTTCAGAGATCACTAATCCTGCTCTTTTTTCCTCAGAGATCGCTAATCCATATGATATTTTGTTACGATGCAATTCAGCGCATTAATATTTTACCTGCAATACCATGTATTAGAAAACCCATGTACCCTAACACTCCACTTGGCCTCTCCTGTAGAAATCCATCTCCAATTAATCTAGTGCACTCAAGTTCTCAAAGCCCAGGTTCTCTCCCTAGCAATTCATTTATTGTGGTGATTAAATTTGGGAAAATTTTAAGATTATATTTGGAGTATAATTCAAGTTTGAAACTTGATTAGAATTTGTGATTATATGTTTAATATATGAGTTTAATTAAAAACTTTGTGTTGTAGTTTCAGAAGAAAAGAAGACCGACTCTTGTGATTTTGCATAGGCCAAAATACAATGGCATATTTCTTATATTAATTTTTTTTATTTCATGAAATTTTGTAAATATATACTTACTTTATTATGCATATGTGATAAGTCCATTTATTTCATATTTTTACGGGCATTTTATTCGATATAAATGTCCTTTTTAGTCTGTTTTGAGTCGAAAAGAATCAGGTTGCAGTTAAAGGACATTTCAGAGGTTGAGTCTGGCGAAAGGGGCATTTTATGCCCAATTATTCAAGTTTATCTTGTCACTATAAACCGGGGAACTTCTTCAGCATTCATCCTACATTCGGGAGGTAGAATGGATATACCAGAAATAGCTGAAGGTGACTAGATGATGTCATGCCCACATTGCTCGTGCAGACTCGACCTCAGGCCTGAAATGGGCACATGTGAGAAAACTGAGATTCAGTTAGATCGAAGGAGGCGTAAAGAGTAGGTGCAGATCCGATGAGAGTTTGAGTGAAGCTGGACTCCTAGGAGGCGTGGAAATTAAGAGATAAACTCAATCCCTAAAAAATAGGGATTTGATCAACGAACTGGATAATGCTTATCCAGTCAGTTGCGATGGGCACGCCAATCCCGGAAGCCAGTTGAAGGCCCCCATTTGTGGGAAAAAATTCAAATTCAGAAATGTATCTATTTAAACTTGTTTTATTTTTTGGAAATGTAAGCTTGAAAGGCCGAAATACTGATACAATTTTTACTTTAGTTCTTGTTTATTTTGCACGTTGCTAAGGCAGCAAAAATAATCTAATAGGCTTTATGCCTTTGGGACTTAGGATTTCATTATGTTCTCAGCATTGGTGTTGAGTATTTTTACTCGTTTAATTCAGTAAGTTTTCATTTTAAATCATGTCTTTCATTTCTACAATTTTAGTTTTATCTAGCATGTTTGGCTAGATCTTTAATTTCGGTGTTTGAACAATAGAAATGATTTAAGTATAAATCTGGACTCGTGAGGCCGAAATAGGTATATTAATGCATGATAAGTTTCTGTCGATTCTTGAGTCTGTTCCACGTGAGTGTGTCTGAAATTTCCAATGTGGCTAATCATTCGTTAGACATAAAGGGCACAACACTATTAATTGAATTAGCGAATCGTGATTATGTGTTGGTTCATATAGTAATAAGGGAATCGATAGGTTATTGTGGGCACACGAGGAATTGGTAAACATAATAAACTTGGGTTCATCTAGGGCACACTACTATCTATTCATTTATATCTTTTTGGAGAACCGGGGGTTGGGTGATAGGTTAGGGGTTTACTTGATGAGGAATCGCTTTTAAACCTAAAATGAAAGGATGAATAAGGAGACACAGAGAGGAATCCGGTCTCCATAACTGGGTGACTTAACATGCATAAAAATCGATGTGCCCATGATCGAGTAGTTTTATATGTAAACCAAATTCTAGTTCAAATACCGAAACCTTTATTATTTGATATTTTCTTTAGTGTTATTTTGCAGATTTATTTTCAGTTAAGGTGACAACACAACCAACCCCTTTTGTGATTGGTTACTAGAAGGTGAGATCACAATAACTCTCTGTGGGATCAACTTGTACTCATGAGCTAGCTACGCTCGCTGTGGGCACAAGAGTTACAAATTCATTTTACCTTCCAAGCTGGTGAGCTTGGAAGTTGATGCCCAGAAACTCTTCAAGAGAGACTCTATTGTACGATCCGGAGATATAGAAAACCTCGAGAAAAAACAGGGCATCAGTGAAGAAGGCACGCCATGCTGTAAGTAGACCTCGTGAACCCATACCACCACTAGAAGATAAAGAAGATTAAGGAGCCGAAGGGCACGAGGAGGAAGGATAATTTGAGAACGGCCACATCAATAACATGGCCGCAGCAAATGGAAACATAGACGACAACTGGATTCTAAGGTAGTTGGTCTTCCTGACCAACATGAATCTACGCCCGATGGGCATTACACTCCTAGCTGTGACTCAGCACTCGGATATTCATGCAAACTTTATCCAAATCTTGCTGAAGTTCCACGGAATGCCTGGAGAGGATCCACAAAGACATTTGCAAGATTTTGAGATAGTTTTCCATACTCAACCATCCGACCATGGACAAGAGTAGTATGTGCGGTTGCTTTCATTTCCTTTCACCCTTCAGGATGGGGCATGGGACTGGTTGTACACATTGCCAACTGGCGTTGTGACCGCATGGAGACAACTTTAGTAGAAGTTTTTGGAGAAATATTTCCCAGCATCTAGAGTGCAAGAAATGAGAAGAAGGATAGGGAGCCTAAAGATGGGAACTAATGGGAGTTTCTATGACTACTGGGGAAGATTACAGGCGATGCTGATAAAATGCCCACAGCAGCAGATTACTGAACATGACTTGATTCAGTATTTTGTTGGAGGATTGAGACCACATGAGATGATGATCGTGAATGCCTCATGTGGATGGTCTATTTTGAACAAACAACCTATTAAAGCATTCAGAATTCTCACTGAAATGGCCGAAGACAACTGAGACTTCGGTAGATAGAGCATTCGGGTTGTAGGTGAATCAAAAAGGGCACCTGACCAGGACAGCAGGATTGATAGGTTGTGTAATAAAATTGAAAAGATCTTGTCCGGTGTGAGCATGGCGAAGAAGCCCAGACCTTGTGGAGTATGCAAGAGTGTGCTTTATTTCAGTGATGAATGCCCCACTCTACAGAATGAAGTGGAAGAAGTGAATGCTATAGGTGGCTAGAATGGGTATTCCAGAAGATATGACCCCCATTTACAGACTTATAACCCTTGCTGGAGAGACCATGAAAATTTCAGATGGAGAAGGCCAGAGGATGGGCATCCTGTACGCCCATTGCCACTACCAGAAGAGAAAAAAAAGCAGAGGCTGGAGGATCTTGTGTTTACCATGGCTGAAGAGAATGAAAAATTCAAGCAAGAAACACGAGCTGGTTTCTCTTACATGAGCAAACAAATTGCTTAATTGGCTCAATCCATGCACAAGATGGAGGAGAAAAATAGAAAGTTATCTTTCCAAGTTGAAAACCCAATAGAGCATGTGAATGCAGTAGCTTTAAGGAGTGGAAATGAGCTTCCGAAGATGGTCAAGCCAGTAGAGGAGACGGATGATGTGCCCTTGGAAGAAGAAGTGGAAAAAATTCCTATAGAGAACGAGGCACAAGAAGCTGAACAGGATGATCCTGTGCCCATTCTGGAAGTTAAGCAGCCTGCCAAAGTGCCCATTCCAGAAAAATGGAAACCTCCCTTTCCAGGGAGATTAACACAGAATAGAAGAGAAGAAGAAACTAGGGAGATGTTGAAGGTTTTTAGTAAGGTGGAGATCAACATTCCACTGATCGAAGTAATTAAGCAAGTGCCATGGTATGCCCAGTTTCTAAAGGAACTCTGCACCAGAAATGTGCGTTTCAATGATGACGCGAGGTTCCTAGTTGGGGAGAATGTATTAGCTGTGATACAGAGGAAGTTACCCAAGAAGTATGGTGATCCAGGGATGTTCATGATTCCCTGCATCATAAGAGACAAGAAAGTGGAAAAGGCTATGTTGGATTTGGGGCATCAATCAACATAATGCCCCTGTCGGTGTTCAAAGAGTTAAAGATTGGACCTCTAAAGGAGACCCGTGTGATCATTCAGTTAGCTGACCAATCGAATGTATATCCAGAAGGGCTGATGGAAGACGTGTTGGTAAAAGTGGACAAGTTTATCTTCCCAGTAGATTTTTATGTGCTTAACATGGGCACAACGACTTCAAAATCTTTAGTATTGTTGCTAGGAAGGCCTTTCATGAAGACAACTCGAACTAAAATTGATGTGGACAAAGGCACATTAACGTGTGAGTTTGATGGGGAGAAGATGACGTTCAATATCTTCGAGGCATTAAAGCATCCCCCAGATACAGAAAATTGCAATTTTGTGAATTTCTTCCATCCACCAAGCCACTCTACCCTATCCATGGTGAGCAATAGAGAGCCATTCACTACAAGAAAAAAGCACATACACCAAGCCTGATTCACCACGGTTTTGACAACAAACCGTGGTGAATTTGAGAATTACCACGGTTTTAATGAAAACCGTGGTCTATGAGCTCATCTTTCCCAAAAATGCACCACTGTTTTAAAATAACCGTGGTCGTCATGCCCAAACACACCACAGCTATTTATGACCGTGGTTTATGTGCGTGTTCTAATCCTAATTAATTATTCAAAATATAAATAGTGAGGTTGAAAAATTGAAAAAGCCCCTCTCTCCCGCCTCTCCTTTCTTCCGCTTTTCAAAAATTCCATTTTTCATCACTTTTAAGACTATCGCCCAAATTTCAATTGGAGTTGATGTCGCAAAGTTGATTTTTGGGTTTTGATTTTTGGAAAAAGCCATAGCTCTCTTCCTCTCACTCTTAAGCCGCAGTCGACTGATTTCCACCTACCCTTCTCCATTCGTCCTCTGCCATAGTACCCGAATCCATCGAGGGCCACTGAGAAGGAGAGCCATTCGTTGTTTGCTTGGTTTCAAAAGGGTGAGTCTGCTTGGTTACAAATGGGTGAGAGGGAATCGAAATGTGCAAAATTGAAATTGATAAAATCCATAGTCATTGGTGAATCAAGCTCCGGCTACCCAATAAGAAATATTTCTATAGTTTTTCAATCTCTCTCTCTCCACCTCTACTGGGTTTTTTATTTTTCTGAACAATGTCTTATTTTTAAGTGAGTCACTGATGAATTTTGACTAATTAATTTGATGGGGGTCAGTGGGCTGCTAGGTGTAATAATTTTCTTAATGAAATGTCGTTAATGGCGGTGAAAATTGGTTGGCGGCTGAAGTTTGATTCATTGAATTGATGTAATTTTAATTGTCTTCTATGTGTTTGAGAAATTGTCTCAATGATTAGTGTATACGTAATGACACTCTCTTTGTTGTATTACTCTTTCTATTTTTATCTTTAATCTTTACATATGCTCCTTGCATCTGATGCTGATCTGAAATATATCTATTTTCATGTTGATGTCTTTGCAGTCCTGTATCACCTTAAATAATGAGTATAAATAAACTTGTAAATTAATTACAAGGTAAGATGTAATTGTACTAGAAAATATCAATATTATGAGAGTTATTGGTGTTTTTAAGTTTTATCCTTGTTTTTCCTTTTGAAATTATGAGAGCTACTTGATCGTTCAAGGTTGAATATACCAGCTCCTAGCCAATGGTGGTCAATATTATAGATTGTTTTCAAGGTTGATATTATTTATTTAATCCTCAATATTATGTGATTATTTGTAATCCCCATCATTTTGCTTCAGAGTGTGCAGATGGTTATCAGATGAACTGAAGGAAGAGTATCTGGAGAATGCTCGAGCAATAGAAAAGGCTATTCTTAAATATGTGAGCTAAATTTCCTTTATCTTCAGCTCATTTCAGAAAGTATGACCTTATCGTGTACCTAGATTAAGTTTATGGACACAGAATAATAACCAACCTTCCGATAATACTTACCTGATTACATTTGCAGATACTTAGCACAGTAGAACATGATACTTAGCTGATTACATTTGCAGATAATTGAGCAATGCAAATACCCTGTCCTATCTTTAAAACCTAAAAAATGCTTCCCCTTAATAAGGTGAACTTCTTTGCTTTATCCTCAGCCTTTTGGTTTGTGTTGCTTGCTCTAAAACTCATTTTCTTTTCACTATTTCTAGATTGCTTGGATACTTGGTCCAGGTTCATCCACACACAATGTTGGAGCACATCTCTCATTTGAAAGAAATGCTGGATTACTTTACATTTATGGATGACAGGATTTCGTACAATCTTGTTACTGTTCTACTTCCCCTTATCAAGTTTAGTGCACCTAATGTATACTTTAGGTCACTTAGAATGTATACATTCTTGTATGAGAATCTCAATCAATGTAAGCTTACAAAACAGGAGATCAAATATGAGTCAAACTGGTTCTATCTTAAAGTTGCTAGATCTAATGAATCTCAAACCTTGACTATGCAGATTCATACAAGACATTAGGAAAAAGACTTACCTGAATGCATAAAGGTATTTTTTTTTTTGTTATTGCATGTTTATTCTCTCATATTCTGTTACTTGTATCAAATTTTATTTTTAGTTATGCAGTCATTCATATCCTGATGCATTCTTGAAGAAATTTTAAAGGCCTGACATTTAGTGCACTAGCTTCATTTTTTATGTGTAGACAAATTATTCTTCATCTGAAGATAAAAGTTGTTCTAATGAAGAGGTTGCTACAAGCTGATGTAGCTAAAATAGTGCTCTTAGATCACATCTATTATCTCCATGAATGTATAGGGGCAATGAACATGTAAGTCAACAAATAAGAAATGTGTTCGAGCATTATGCATGCCTGCATTATTTAAAAACATACGTTTACATCACCAAAAAGTAGGAATGAAAATAATAAATATAATAAACCAACAGATAAAGAAATTATTGTCAAAGTTATGATAACTAGAATATATATATATATAGCTACGGTACAAGGAATTATATATGATGATCATCATCAGCCATTCAACGTAGCTATATATGTAATAATATGTATTGTTGATGAGAAGGAACAATCATTCAAGCAGAATGGACAATCAATTGTTTCTCTCTCTCTCTCTCTCTCTCTCTCTCTCTCTCTCTCTATATATATATATATATATGTATATTATTGTAAATTTGTAATTATTGAAGAAAAAGCCATAAGGTATTTGTGCATGTTCCTTTTAAAATTGCTGCACATGAAGTTGAAGAAACTGGTATGTTGCTGCATAAGAAATGTTCATCTTCTTTGGTATATGTAATTGTGTATAGTGTTTTAGGTTAATATATCCCGTAATTGTTTTACGATTTTAAGGCCTTGTAATTAATTATTTAACTTTTGACATGTTGTAAGGTATTGTGAGCTAATCATCTCTCCTTTATTTTTTCAATATATCGGAGCTAGCTAATGGAACTAGTAAGATCTTTGTAATAGAACTTTGAATTTGTTTAGTAGTTTTTTAACAAGCAATAGGGATATTTCTTTGCAATATTTTGGATAAGATATTGTATTTTAGATGAAGTTTTGTATTTTGAATGAGATTTTTGTATTTTGGATGATTATCATTTCTATAAAATATTTTTTTAGTTTGGAATTATACATACTAGACAACAATTTATCAAGGGATTTAAAAATAAAATAATAAAATTAAATAAAAAATAAAAATATACCACGGTTTTAATGGTGAACCGTGGTAAATTTACCACGGTTTTATCGAAATCGTGGTAATTTTACCACAGTTTTTTATGAAAATCGTGGTAATTTTACCACGGTTTTAATAAATTCGTGGTAAACTTACCACGGTTATACTTAAACCGTAGTGATTTTACCACGGTTTTTTGTAATCGTCGTAAATTTACCACGGTTTTTCATAAATTTACCACAGTTTTTTAAAAACCGTGGTAAAATTACCATGGTGAATAACCGTGGTGTATACGACCGTCGTAAATTAACCACGGTTTTGTTAAAACCGTGGTAAAATTACCACGGTGATTACCCGTGGTGTATGATCGTGTGCATAGACGACGCCCACCTAGACCACGGTTGGAATTTGTCATACACCACGGTTATTACCCGTGGTGTATGAGCTTTTTTCTTGTAGTGATTGGAATGGGCATTGTGGGATGGACTTACTGACTAGGATGCCCTGGATGAAGATGAAGACATTGGGGAATGAATCATGATGTTGTACTCATTAGAAGAGATGTCATATGGATGTGTGGACTATGGTGTGCCCATTCCGAGAAATGATAATAAGATGATGTCTTCTATTGTCAAAGCGCCTACGCTGGAAATGAAAGCATTACCAAGGCATTTGAAGTATGCCTACTTAGGAGATAATAAGACTCTCTATGTGATCATAAGTGTGGGGCTTAATTAAGCTGATAAAGACCACCTTTTGAGATTGTTAAGACTATACAAGGAGGCACTCGAATGGACGTTGGCAGATATAAAGGGCATTAGCCCAGCAGTTTGCATGCACAAGATCTTGTTAGAAGATGATGCAAAGCCCATTCCTGATCCACAAAGAAAACTCAATCCAGTGATGAAGGATATGGTGCTAAAAAAGATAATTAAACTACTAGACCAGGACATAATATACTCTATTTCAGACATTAAGTGGGTTAGTCCAATCTATATTGTGTCCAAGAAGTCGGGCATTCAAGTCGTAAAAAATGAGAAATAAGAGTTTGTGCCCACACGACTGTAAACTGGCTGGAGAGTTTGCACTGATTACAGAAAGCTAAACACGGTCACGCGGAAGGATCATTTCCCACTTTCGTTCATTGACCAGATGCTGGAGAGACTCGCAGGGAACAAGTTTATTTGTTTCTTGGACGGATACTCTGGATACATGCAAATTGCAGTAAATCAAGAGGACCAGGAGAAAATAATATTCATGTATGCATTCGGCACCTTTGCCTATCATAGAATTCCCTTTGGCCTCTGCAATGCTCCTAGCACGTTTCAGCAATGTATGATGAGCATATTCTCTTATTTACTTGAGAATTGCATTGAGGTGTTCATGGATGACTTCACAGTGTATGGAAGCTGGTTTGATTGATGCTTGGACAATCTAGAGAAGGTGTTGCAGCAATGTGTGGACAAATACTTAGTGCTGAACTACGAGAAATGCCATTTTATGGTCAGAGAGGGCATTGTACTGGGACACGTGATTTCCGAGAGGGGTATTGAGGTCGATAAAGCCAAAGTGGACATAATCGAGAAATTGTCATGCCCCACTTCGGTAAAACAAGTAAGAGGCTTCCTGGGGCACGCTGGATTCTACAGGAGGTTTATAAAAGATTTTGCAAAAATTGCCCAACCTATTACTCATTTATTACAGCAAGATGTCCTGTTTGAATTTGATGAGGATTGTAAGAAGGCATTCAAGGTTCTAAAAAAGGCAATTGGTTACAGCACCAGTTATCCAGCCACTAGATTGGGGAATGCCCTTTGATATTATGTGTGACGTTAGTGGCTACGTTGTGGGCGATGTACTGGGTCAGAAAAGAGGGAAAGAAAGCCATGTAATTTACTATGCTTCCAAAACTCAATGGGGCACAGTGTAATTACACCACTACTGAAAATGAGTTGTTAGTAATAGTGTTTGCATTCGAGAAGTTTCGGCCCTACCTCTTAGGAGCCAAAAGCATTGTCTATACTGATCATAGTACACTGAGGCATTTGATGGTCAAGAAGGAGATGAAGCCGACACTTATTAGATGGATCTTGCTCTTGCAAGAGTTTGATGTTGAGATAAAGGATAAGAGTGGGGCACAGAACTTGGTAGCTGATTGATACGCTGTCGTCACGCGCTCAAAATAAAACTGTTCTTCCGAATGCCCAAATGGGTGTAGTAGATGGAAAGTACATGTCGAATCCTCAGGGAATGTTGTAGTTTTCTTTCAACTGTAACTTTTGAGGTTTTGAGAGAATAATTGTTAAACTGATCAAATGAAATTAAATAAAAGTAATCAATATATAAAAGCTTGATTGAGATTATAATTAACAGTGGTATGCCTCATTTCGTTCATTGGTGCAAAAATATCAATTCAAACATGAAACAAACTAGTTATGGAATGGCGGAACCCGCTGACGCATTCCTCATTTCTCCTTAAGTGTTATCAAATAAAAGAATCCTTATTATTCAATTGCTTATTAATTAACAACCCGCAAGAACTCTTAACAAATTTAATTAATCAATAGCATTATGAATTACAGAAATCCAGTTATATTACAGGCATACGGACCCGTATGCCCATAATATCCCCATATACCCACTGACAAAGAAAGTCAGCCTTACCACTTATCAAACCGATTAACCAATTACAGATCCATCGAATTTGATTGGTTTTAATCCTTAATCAACTAGTTGTATATTGTCCACTACACAATTAATCAATTCAGAATATGAACTTGCTATCTCAGAGCATAAAAAGGTATTAGTGTGTGAATTGTGTAAAAATAATTAAACCTCACGATATGGGCATACTAGAATCATTATAATCTCATCCCGGAAAATAATTTAGCCACTCATATTGAACCCAATACAAACGATCATTATAAAATATGATGAACTGGAATTGAAATAAAATAACGATAAAACTAATAGAGAATTGTCTACAAACTGTATAGAATACTCTGAATGCTTCTTCCAAATGACATCTCAACTTTATATAGGCAAACTTCTTCATCAATCATTAAGAGCCATTAAATCTCATTAAGGGCATATCGTGATATTGGCTACATAATCGCCGATTCCTTGCTCCAAATCGATCCTTGATCATTCTTCCATATCTTGATGATTTTCCTTCCATATTTACAACATTATTCCATTCATGTGTTTCACACATTCCATCTCCATATTATTCCTTCAATAATAAAAAAATATAATGATTTAAGTCTCAAATATATAAAAATACAGATAATAAATATGCAATATTTGTGACTTATCATTGATCACCTGAGTCGGGTGCTGAATGAGAAAGGAGATGAAATGCCCATTACGGATCATTTTCTTGATGATCATTTGTACTTAGCATAGGGCACACGAGAGCCCTGGTATGCAGATGTGTTGAATTATTTGGAATCAGAAGAGTTGTCGATTGGGTACGCGAGGTATCAAAGAATAAATTGAGGCATGATAGCAAGTTCTATGCCTGGGACAACCCTATTCTATGGAGGAGATATGCTGATCAAATCATAAGAAGATGTGACCCTGATAATGAAATTGAGGAGATTTTGAAGCATTGTCACAACTATGCTTGCGGAGGGTATTTCGGACCAAACCAAACATCAAGAAAAGTTCTAGACTGTGGGTACTTTTGGGCCACAATTTTTAAGGATACCCATGATGTTTGCAGAATGTGTGATTAATGCCAGAGAGTTGAGAACATCACAAGAAGAAATGAAATGCCCATAACACCTATCATGCCAGTGGAGATTTTCGATGTTTGGGGAATGGATTTCATGAGACCCCTTGCAAACTCTAAGGGGAACCATTACATCATCTTGGCAGTTGATTATGTGTCTAAATGGATGGAAGCTAAGGCTACTCCTATCAATGATGCAAGAGTAGTAGCCGCATTTCTGAAATCTCACATTTTCAGTCGGTTTGATGGGCCCGCGTTCATCATCAGTGATCAAGAAACCCATTTTTGCAACCAAACGCTAGAAAAGCTATTGAAGAAATATGGGGTGAATCATAGAGTCGTGATAGCCTATCATCCACAAGGGAATAGCCAAGCTGAAGTTTCAAATTGAGAAATTTAAGCCATCCTTTGTAAGGTAGTGAATCCAAGTCGGAAAGATTGGAGTACTCATCTGGATGATGCCCTGTGGGCATATAGAACTGCATTCAAGACCCCAATTGCATGTTCCCATACCGGATGTTATTTGGAAAGTGTTGCCATCTGCTAGTAGAGCTGGAACACAATGCACAATGGGCACTTCAGAAGCTGAACATGGATAAGGATGCAGCCGGGCATTTCAAAAAATTTCAAATTAAAGAGATTGAAGAGATGAAAATGGAAGCCTATGATAATGATGTGTTTTACAAAAAATGAAGAGGCTTCATGATCAAGTGATAATAAGGAAGAGATTCTTCTCAGGATATCAAATTCTTTTGTATCATTCAAGGTTCAAACTAATGGGAGGAAGTCTAAGGACCAAGTGGGTTGGTCCATTTGAAGTGTATGCGGAATGCCCCAATGGGGCAGTTGAACTAAAAAAATCCCGAGATTGGAAGGCATTTTAAAGTTAATGGCCACCATTTGAAACCTTACGTGGGGCATTCTGATCAGGATGCTAGAGTGGTCTGGCTCGTGGAGCCCATTTACGTCTAAAAAGGAATGGTGTCATGCCCGTGATAGTAACTAGGGCGCTACTAGGAGGCAACCCAGATTTTATTTGCTTTAATTTGTTTTTATTTTTATTAAATAAAATTTCCAGTTAATTAAACTAGTTTAGGGGTAATTTTACGCTTGTTCTGGATAAGTGTTGTGTTTGCAGGATGAGATAAGGAAGAGAAAATGCAGAAGATAAAGGAAATCCCTTGAAAGTAGGGCACTCTGAAGAGATAAAGTTTGTTCCAATTTTTCAGGGGATAAGGCTTATCTTTTGAGGTGGGTACATTGGTCCGAATAAAGCCTAAAGAAGTTGAAGAGTCACGGTCACATCAAGGAACAGTAACACTTTGATAAAAAGCCAACCCCACAAAATCTAAACTCTCACTTTCATTTCTTCAAAGTTTTTTTAAAAAAGAAGATTGGAACCTTCTTCTTCTTCCTCTCAACCCTACAGTAACGTTTTCCACTACATTCAAGCTTCAACAATGGTGAACACTCGAGGAAAGAAGGTTGTTCCAAAGGCCGGTACCAAGGCTCGCTTGGAGTTTGATACTCCTACAGCTTCTGAAGAGCTTGCACAAGCTAAGGTTGTGAAAAAGAAGGTTGTTAAGCCAAAAGAAAAAGTTGTGACCAAGACAGCCACCTCGAGTAAGCCGGTGAAGGAGACTTTGCCTGAAAAGGAGCCCGCGGCTGAGATGGTAGAGATGAGTTCTGTGATGTCGTCGTAAGAAAAACAACTAGAGGAGGAAGCTATCACCATAGGCACGCAGGAGAAAGAAGTAGCTATAAAGCCCGTAAAGGAGCTTGAAAAATATGCTGCGAAGAAGGGAAAGAAACCGTCTAGGGTTCCAATACCCGCGCCATCTGAAGATGTTGTTGAAGAAGAAGAGAATATGGAAGAAGGATATGACGATGACGATGACGCTCTAGACCAGTATCTTGAAGAGTTGGCCGAGATTGATGAGGAGCAGGCTGAAGAAGAGCAAGCCCAAGATGAAGAGCCCGCTGACATCAAAAAAAGGGCACTGGAGAAAGCAAAAGGGAAGCAAAAAGTCAGAGAGCCCATTCTGGAGAGATCTGAGCAGCAAGATGAGTCCCAACAAGGAGAGACCGAGGAAGAGCAGTAGCAAGAGCCCAGCAAGCCATCTCAGGCCCACACGATGGCAGATGAGCCGTTGGAGGACTCACCACCCAGGCAAAGGGTGAGAAAAGCGGTGGCCATGAAGGCCGAAACTAAACTAGTTGGGGAGCCCTCCACGAAAAAGAGGAAGACTGAAGAGGGCATACCAAACCCAGAGTCTAAGAGGGGTAGAGGGGTAGGGAGCCCCACACCAAGCAAGCTAGAAAGTGGTCCACCGCCAGTCCGGGGCATTATAAACTCAAAAGGAGTCCACCATGAGTCTCTGTCACTCTGGGGATAGAGCATGAGATAAGAGATCTTTTCACTGCAATTGGTTGGGAATTTTTTGTTGATATGGAATGTGTGATCTTTGCTACTCTCTCAAGAGAGTTTGTCCAAAATTTAAAAATCAAAGCTGTGAATAAGCCTGCCACGTCTACTCGAGTCATGAGTTTTAGAATTCTGGAAAAACACTTTTCTATGTCTACTGATGAACTTAATATGATGTTGGGCATTTGTGTCATACTTGAACCTCCAGGAGGATGAGTATGTCAATGTCGTGACTATTGTGCCTGACTCTGCTGAAGGAGTCGATGCAAAATGGGCTAACATTGGGGATGGCTCTACTTATCAAAGTGGAGCCACAAAGGGATACTGCCTGAATAACGATGCTTTAAGATTTTGTCATAGGGTGTTGGCTTATAGTTTCTTTGGGCGAAAGGATAGATGTAATTCAATAACAAATCAAGAGCTATACATTTTAAGGTGCATGGTTAAAAAGATAAAAATCAATTTTGGCTCTATGGCCATCGCGCACTTTAGAGAAATTAAGACACACCCTAGGCATCGTATCTCTTATGTCTAATTGATCACCCAGATTACTGTTAGGGCTAGGTTGCTTGATTTGAGTACTACTATGATGATCCCCATGCCCCGTGAGTATTTTAATATTAGCTGTTTAAAGAGAATACAAGATGTGGTTGATGATGAGGATGGGAAGCCTATTTTCTTTGTGCTGAGGGCAGACCCCTCGAGCATATTTCTTATGGCTGCAAGTTCATTGAGGAAACCACCAACAGGGAGGGCACCACAGGGAGAGCACCCGATCATGGTGATGATGAGGAAGCTGGAGATGGTGGAGAATGCCCAGTTTCAGACAAATGAAAAGTTAACCCACATCGAGGTAGCCCTGAAGGCCTATTTCAGACACGTTGGATTCTCTTACCCAACATCCGCAACTGACTGATCCTAGTTCTTTCTGTCTTTTAGATTATGTTTTTTGTTTTTGTTTTTGTTTTTGTTGTTTGTGTGTCGCCCCTGTTTCACCCACTTTTCCTCATGCAAAGTGTGTGGGTGGGGGCATTTTAATGTTTTAGTCTTGTTTCTTGTTTGAGTCTGTTTTAATACTTTGCAAAATGCAAAGTGTGTAGGTGGTCATTTAGTTGAGTCGAGCATGCTTCTGTGAAGTTCATGTGGCTATTACATTTGATTTTCAACTTAATTGCTTTATCAAATTCAGCATGACCACAGTAAGATAGGGATGACGAACGAGTTTAGCATGCCCTGTGAGATTTGAGCCTATATGTTGTATGCACATTTCACAGCTCTCTTTTCTTCATGTGTGTGAACATTTTGTGCTTAGGAGTTCTAGAATTTGTTATTGTTTTGCTTAAAGCCTTGGAATTATTGATGCATGTGTAGATGATTTAGGCCATCTATTGCTGAGTCACTTTGACATAAAATTAACCAACCAACAACACAGCCTTGCATGCCCTTTTGAGTCTATAAAATGCTCTGGCAGATTCTTTGTTTGGGATGGTTATGTATAGTCAGGGCATAATAAGAGCATGAAAAAGAAAAAAAAAAGGAGGGAGAGAGGCAGACTTGCTGGAGGGATATATATATATATATATATATATATATATATATATATAAAGGGCCAGAAAAAAGATAGGGGGAATAAAGTAAAAAAAATAGATAAATAAAAAAGAAAAAGAAAAAAAAGGTAGAATAAATTTCCCCTGGTCTTAAGTGTTCAGAATACCCCAGTAAAAAAATATTTATTGTTTGGACAGGGCACAAGAGGGTAGTGCTTAGAAAAAAAAAAAGAAAAGGGGAAGTTGTACAGTGAATAAACCCCACTTTACATGAAATGCCTACTTCAGCCTAAAAAGCCCTATTGATACTTATGCATCTGTAGTTTCTTGTACTTGAAAGCAGAACTTTAGCAAGCTTATGGGATGAATAAGTACAGAATGCATTGAATTGAGTGTATTCACTGAGCCTAAATACTGAGGAAAGAGAGATCGTGAAGATTACCATGCTTAACTCATTTTTGACCTATTTTTGTTTGCTGAAACTTTGCAATTTTGTTGAATTATTGAAGTTGATATGCCAACACTGATTAACAGTCTGCATGCTTATGTTTTGAGTCTATTTCTTTTCTCCTTTCTTTTCTTTTATTTTTTCTGGACGCGTTGCATCCCATGCTTGAGGACAATCATGTCTAAAGTGTGTGGGTGTGATAAGTTCATTTATTTTCTGTTTTTACGGGTATTTTATTCGATATAAATGTCCTTTTTAGTCTGTTTTGAGTTGAAAATAACCAGGTTGCAGTCAAAGGGCATTTCAAAGGTTAAGTCTGGTGAAAGGGGCATTTTATGCCCAATTGTTCAAGTCTATCTCGTCATTATAAACCGTATTCAGAGGCACGGGGAACTTTTTTAGCATTCATCCTACATTTAGGAGGTAGAATGGGCATACCAAAAATGGATGAAGCTGACTAGATGATGTCATGCCCACATTGCTTGTGCAGACTCGACCACAGGCTTGAAATGGGCATATGCGGGAAAATCGGGATTCAGTTGGAGTGAAGGAGACGTAAAGAGTATATGCAGATCCGATGAGAGTTTGAGTGAAGCTGGACTCCTAAGAGATGTGGGAATTAAGAGATAAACTTAATCCCTAAAAAATAGGGATTTGATCAACGAACTAGATAATGCTTATCCGGTCAGTTGTGATGGGCACGCCAATCCCGAAAGCTAGTTGAAGGCCCCCACCTGTGGGGGAAAATTCAAATTCAGAAATGTATCTATTTAAACTTGTTTTATTTTTTGGAAATGTAAGCTTGAGAGGCTGAAACACTACTACAATTTTTACTTTAGTTCTTGATTATTTTGCACGCTGCCAAAGCAACAAAAACAATCCAATAGGCTTTATACCTTTGGGACTTAGGATTTCTTTATGTTCTCAATGTTGGTGTTGAGTATTTTTGCTCATTTAAAATTATGTCTTTCATTTCTGCAATTTTAGTTTTATCTAGCATACTTGGCTAGATCTTTAATTCCTGAGTTTGAACAATAGAAATGGTTTAAATATAAATTTGGACTCATGAGGCCGAAATGGGCATATAATGCATGATAAGTTTCTGTCGATTCTTGAGTCTGTTCCACATGAGTGTGTGTCTGAAATGCCTAATGTGGCTGATCACTCGTTAGACATAGAGGGCACACCACTATTAATTGAATTGGCGAATCGTGATTGTGTGTTGGTCCATATAGTAATAAGAGAATCGATGGGTTATTGTGGGCACACAAGAAATCGGTAAATACAATAAACTTGGGTTCGTCTAAGGTACACTGTTATCTATTTATTTACATCTCTTTGGGGAATCGGGGGGTGGGTGATAGATTATGGGTTTACTTGACGAGGAATCGATTTTAAACCTAAAATGAAAGGATGGATAAGGAGATGTAGAGAGGAATTCGGTTTCCATAACTGGGTGACTTAACATGCATGAAAATCTGTGTGTCCATGATCGAGTAGTTTTATATGTAAACCAAATTCTAGTTCAAATACTGGAACCTTTATTATTTGATATTTTCTTTAGTGTTATTTTGCAGATTTATTTTTAGTTAAGGTGACAACATAACCAACCTCTTTTGTGATTGGTTACTCGAAGGTGAGATTACAACAGCTCTTTGTGGGATCAACTCATACTCATGAGCTAGCTATACTCGTTGTGGGCACAGGAGTTACAAATTCATTTTGAGCGCGAAATGACCACGCGTCAATATGCCCCAAACAAAATATTGCGATGTATTATTTTTAAGAAAACCTAAATAATCTAATATATGAATCTAGAAAATTCAAAATTTGTACTCATTTATTCTACCCAAACAGTATCCCAAAATATTAATTAAATTCCACAAGAATGACCAATTTCACTACGTTAATTTGGAATGATACCACTTGATTAGAGTTTATTTATTTTTTAAGAGTACTATCTTGTATAGAGTGATATTGGTCAAGTAATGCAATAGTCTTTGGTAGGAATAGCTACCCCATGGAAAGGATTCCCATTTTTCTTCATCCTCGACCAACACCCACAACAAATCATGAATGCAATTGTTTGAGTCCAGTCCAAATAACACAACATTCACAAACAACACTTTCGCAGCTTTCAAATAATCCCAGGGGTCATCCCCAAGACCCTTTTTCTTCATGAACTTTGTTCTCAATTCAGCTGGCGTTATCTTCTTTTTGCGTAGAACCCGACTATAGAAATATGATGATCTAATCTTGTGAACTTTATGTAGATCAAAATTTGAACTCCTGAAATTCAAACCACACAACAGAGCATATTCAAACCGACTGAATCTTAGCTTTTTCTTTCCTATTTGAAACCACATCTCGATCTTATCCCTTCCATCCTTCACTATCTCATGTGTGAGGAAATGGTGGACTGCTTTATTTCATCTTTCTACCTTGCTTGGAATTTCTAACATTGAACTAAAGCACGAATTTCGCAATTGGCCATATATATCATCACCACAACCCATCAATATATATTTGATATCACCAATATAGGCCGTGAGATCATGGTTACTAATCGTGTACTGTGTATTTATCATTTTCTTCATTTTCCATTCCCATCCATCCTACATATAAGATAAAAATCAACGCATTAACGAAACAAAAATTATATGAAAATCGTATATGTGTGTGTAAGATTAAAGAAAACCTTGTGTCGATGCAATGAAATACTGGGCAAGTGGCTACCAATAATCAAAAGGTGCATGTCAATGCTTACCATTACTGCACGCATCGGTTGCGAGCAAACCTACTGCGTGCTATGCCCCTGCGTGTAGAACTGCTATGCGCAAACAAAAAGTATGCGAATGTATAGATGAACTAAAAGATATGTAATAAACTTCTAGCTAAAATTGTATATGTGTGTGTGAGATTAAAGAAAACTTTGTGCCGTAGCAATGAAATGCTGGGCAAGTGGCTGTCGATAATTAAAAGGCACATGCCGATGCTTGCCATTACTGCGCGCATTGGCTGCGCACACAACTGCTGCTCGCCATGCCCTTACATGCACAACTTCTGCGCACAAGAGCCGTACGCGCACAATTGCTGCTGTCCGCAATACCCATGCATACATAACTGCTGCTGCCCGCAAGAGCAGTGCGCGCAAAACTTCTGCGCGCACCTAAGAACTTCAAATTTCCAGATTTCTATCTACTTCCAAAAAACCGCAAATTGTTCCATTTTTTCACAGACCCATTTCAATATGTATATGAAAATACCTCTAACACCATTGCATGTCGTCTCTTACGCGGAGGAGTCTCTTCGTGACGTTCTTCAGTATTTGACATTTTCCCTAAAATCGAACTTCAAGATAAAACAATGGCAACAATATGTATATTAGTTATAATAAAATCCATGAAATAATGCAGTAAGAAATCAAACCCAAAACCCTAAAACCCATTCAACTGCGCAAATCCCCAATCCAATCAAATACATGAACCCTACGCAAACTCAATTTCTGACTTAAATCTCACCTTCACTCAATAATAATGTGCGACAAGGATGTAGCAGTCACCGGATATTAGGAGTCTTCAGATTTCACTATTGAAGTTTGCGGCAATGGGGAGAGACAGAAGAAACCGTTCTGAATTTTGGGAGGGAAGATGGAGAGATTGAACCATTCAGAATTTTGGAAGGGAAGAGAGAGAGAGAGAGAGAGAGAGAGAGATTGAAAAGTTTGTGAATATTTCTTTTTTTAGGCCGATTAATTAATATAGGGGCAAACTAGTATTTCTGACTAAATAAAATACATTTAAAAGTTACAGGCTAAATTAAATTTTTTAAAACTTTGACTGGCTAGTTTGGCCCATTTCCACAAAAAATAATTATTATTTACTACTCTTTCTCCTCTCTCCCCGCCGTTCTCTCATCTTCTGCTCCATTAACGTGACAGAACACCGACATATCCAATGGAAGTCGGCAGAGACTGACTTGCAATGGCCTTGCTGTAAGATGTTTTATGTCGCTAGGTGTAGAAAACTTAAATTAGAGAGGAGGTGGGGCGAAAAGAGAACTGTTGAAAGAGTATGCAATGTTGTTGGAAAAAATGTTGTCGAGTTCATTCCTGCACCCCACTTTGTCACGAAATACACTGCGGAACTCTACATCTGTTTGTTCGATTGGAATAGTTGAAAGCTAGCAATAATTAATATGGGGTTTAGAGAAGTAGAAGCAAAATCTGAAAACTCCACTCCTCTGGCGATCTCTGTTGGGACTCTGTTCGTCCCTGTCGTTGCCTTCTTTCCCCGCCATCATCAGCAACAATCTCTATGAAAAGAGTGTCGCTTTCCTCCTCCCACGACGACGTCTGAGCTTAAAGGGAAGCATGGAGACAACGAGATGGGAGGAGAATACTTTAAATCAATCAAAGCAGCCGAAGAATTTTCAAATGAAATCCTCTATCCCACTTTTCTCTGTCTCATTTGGTATCTCATTTTGATTTTATTCGATTTTCATTAATTTTTTTTCTTCAATTTCAATTTGTTATGGCTTAGTTTAATTTTATAATTATTATTTAGGATTCATTCCACTCTATTAGGGTTTAATTATATTTATTTTTTAATATTTATTTCTTATTTTTTTTGTTATTATAATTGATTAATATGGTTGATTATTCCAAAAGTATGGTATATAATTTTTAAATTTTTTAATTTTTAGCAATAACTGTTAATTATGATTTGTAATACTATAATAAAATTGATTTTTATAATAAACATTTTAAAAATATTAAATTTCATAGTGGGACACAATAGTGGGACATGAAAAGTGGAGTAGAGGATTTTATCCCAATAAATTTTAGCCACGGTTCAATTCAAAATAATAATTTTTTAATCTAATTAAATTGACCAAAATTTTTAAAATAATGTGTACGAAAATTCATTTTTGCTCATTCCGTGTACACGAAAATGGAATGGGATGATGTAGATCCCGTATTTCTATATTAACTTTATGATTTAATCAATCAAAAAGAATGAATTAAAAAAATTATAAAACATAATTTTGAAAAACTCAAACATATATAATAATGAATTATTAATTTAAAATTAAACATTAAATATTAAATATTAAAAAAATAATTATAAACCCTAATTGGATGGGGTGAACGCTAATAAATAATCATTGAATTAAACTAAATCATAAAAAAAAATTATTTTTTAGAAAAACTCGTAATTTGAAAGTGTAACATGGAGCGTAACACAAAAAATGCGACGTGAAATTTCATGTGGGATGAGAGCCCCCTATGATGAGTTGAAATTTCCTGTTATACTATTTCGTATTTCACTCTGTGTTTCATTATCAAATTTATGATTTTAATAATATGTATTATAAAATAAAAATTAATTATAAGATAAATAATCATAGTCAACATTTATCAACCAAAAAAATAAATTAATAAAATTATAAAACATAATATTGAAAAAATCAACCATAATAATGAATTATTAATTGAAAATAAAAAATTAAATATTAAAAAAATAATTATAAACCCTAATAGGGTCGGGTGAACCCTAAAAAAAATCATAAAATTAAACTAAATTTCATAAAAATAAAATTGAAGAAAAAAATACAAGAAAAACTAGTAATTTAAAAATGTAGCAATGAGTGTAACAAAGAGAGTGTAACAGGAAATTTCATGTGCCCCATGATAAACATATGTTACATTCTTAATTCGGTCCATAAACATTCAACAACCATGGGATCTCTAAAAAATTAGCTATTCATATCGTATCTAGAATACGAAGAAAATAAATACAAATAAATAGCTAACATAGTAATCTCGAATGAATAAAGTATAAAATAAACTTCGGCCTAGATGATGCTTCTTCAATCTTTGCAGTCTCTTCTTTGTTTTCTCCAAGGATTCTTTGAGCTCTCATATAGCATAGAAGTTAGGGAATTTTCGTGTGGAATTAACCATTAAATAGTTAGGAAATAGTTCAAACCCAAGATGAAAAACAACCAAAACCAAAAAGATAAGATATATATTAAGCGCCAACATTACTATAAAAAAAGCATTAAGACAACATAGTTATACAATGGTTCTCATAAAAAACCGTTGTAATTTAGGAAAAATACAACGATTTTATCAAAAAACATAGTTGATTGGCGTACTTTTTGAAAATCTTACAAAGATGTTTAATTAATGTGTTGTCTTCATGCATACTTAGACAAGGATTTGTTTAAAACCATTGTTAAATAACTGTTATGAATTTAATTAAAAAGAGAAAAAAAACAAATTAAACCTAGCTATTTTCACAAAACAGATCGAAAACCCTCTTCCCGCTTCTCTCACTCTGCAGTCAAGTTCTTCTTCTTCCCCCATCTTCTTCGAAATTCGCCCCCTTCTTCAAAGTTTCCCTAATTTTCTTTAATTATTCTTAATCGAAAGCAGAACGGAGAGTTAGATACGATTTTGTAATAGCCTGGTCCCGAAAAGGGTAATTAAGTAGGGACATGGTGTTAATCCAAAAAGGATTAATGTTTGGAATACAATTAATAATTGAGTAGATCAAAGATAGGATATGCTTTTTCGAAAAACAGAAAACATAACCTCTATAACTATAGCAAAACCTCGTTTATAAATGGCTTATAAGAGAAGAATGGAAGCTGTAACAATTTAATAAGCCCTTTCATAGGTCATACGGAAGCAAATGAATAGATACCAACAGTCAATAGACCCATTCATAGGTCGACGAAAGAAACAGATACCAACATATTAAACAAATGAAGCCCTTCCATATGCCAAAGCGAATGATCAAGTAGGTATAACAAAAGATAGGGTTATCTCCCCTTAGATTAATCATAAAGGCATCATATATTTAAAGCATAAAGACATGTCGTCAACATGGTTGAGAATCAGAGAAGCGGAATCATATCAATAAATTACCATAAGTTATCAGAGTAGTAAGAAATATAGTGAGAATAATACTATAATAATAAAACATGATCTCAGCAGCCAACTCACTTCACAACCAGCATTGACCTCTGCATCTCAACTTGAAAACATTTGAAAAAGAGGGCGTGAGTACTAATGTACTCAGTGGGGTTTTATAAGAAAACAATGAAAAACTTTAGAAATATCCAGCGACAACTGGCAGCATATGGTAAGCAAAATGCAAAAATCCTTCCCATATCTCCAAAACATATACTTCATGTGGGTCCATCCTGACTTAAACCTGATGTCTACTGCACCCCATAGAGGCATGCCTAGGATAAGAAAGGAATTACCTCAAATATCCCACCGAGTATGCGAGAGGATTACCCTCTAGGATAATTATGCTTTGTACTCTAGGATTTCGATAGGGTTAATAAGTCATTAATTGACTTTGTGTAGGACGAGTTGGACTCGAGGAATCGAAGGAACGAACTCTAAGTTGCTGCTCTACCCCAGGATTGTAAATGAGGTGGGTAATACTATATTTATCTATAATTTGAGCTAATGAGATTTATAAGCATGTTAGGGCAAAATGAAATATTCAAATAAATGATTTTATGCTATGCCTGATTAATCTATGAAATCATCTATGGAATCATCTATGGAATGATTTATTGGATATGAATTTATAGGATAAATGATTGAGCATTATATGAACTGTTATGAGATTTAGATAATCATGCTTATAGATTAGTATTGGAATTGATATTATAATATGAAAGTATTGTCTCGATATATGATACCTTACGAGATAGATGAAGCAACCATTATAAGTGATGTTACTATGCTATTAATTGATGAAGGAATGAGACCTAGATGGTGCATTCTAGGTTGTAACCTATATTAGTGGATTATAAGCTAAGATTATTGTTCGATTGTCTAGCATTGTTATCTATGTTATTAATTTAGGAACTTGAGTGCTTGACCCTTCCTTATTCTATGGCATATGATCAGGATCCTAGTGTGTTACTAAGATATGATCTTTATAAATAAGTCCCTACCCGAGACAGTAGGATTAGAACGAGCATAGTATGATCAAAGCTTCATCTATTATAGCTATAAGATGGGTGATATCTATCCAACGCGTGACTTATGTTTCAAAAATGTGTTCTATTTATGATAATATATGTTTATGTTCAAGCATGCTTCAAAATACTTTTATGGCTCAATGATTCCTAACCAACACGTGGCTTTATGTTTCAAAATCGTGTTATCTTTATGATAAAATATATTTATGTTAAAACATGTTTCAAAGTCCAAAATACTCTTTTTATGGATCATCGGAAGATACTAAACTCTATGGTTCCGGTATGGCACAACGGTGCAAATATAGCACTTTGGTGCGGTATATAGCATTTCGGTGCGGTATGACACAATGGTGCAATTATAGCACTTCGGTGTAGTATGACACAATGGTGAAATTATGGTACTACGGTACAAATATATTAGTTTGGTGAAATTTATATGATAGAGAACCATATTGAGCTAACATTCCGTATGTTAATGAGCAGATACCTTTTATGGACATTATAGTAAATATGTTTAATATGCAAACTATTTATTGAATGATCAAGTATATTTCAGAAATTATAAATCCCACTGAGTGTTTTCTGGCACTCAACCTATCTATTTTTCAAAATATTTTTAGGTACAAGATGACGCCTGGCGGCTGACGTGGACCAATGGGGACTTCTTATTTCATTGGCCACTTTTATGATTTCTAATTATTGATTATGTATAGTTTGTGGTCAATAAGTATGAATTTTATGCTTCTGCTTTATGATCATGAAACATTTAACTTTTTTTAAGGATACTCGTTGATGTTGTGGTCTTTTGGTACATTTGAAAAGTTGATTGTTGAATTTTGACTAGTCTTGGTCGCATGATTGATTGGTTGTTGAATGGTAAACGCCTGTGAGCGTGGATATTTTGAATATTTGTAGTCAAATGCTGCTCAAATTTTTATATTTAAGAAAAATATTATTTTTGAATTGCAAGAATTTTTACTGTCATTTCTTTTGGTGTGTGTTTTCGTTAGCATCTGAGCTTTCGGGTTTGGGTCGCTATGATATTTATGTCCAACCTGATCTTTCATATGTTTTACAAAACCATCATGAACTTCAAATCAATTCACTCTAATTTGAGTGTTCACTAATTTTATTTTAAAGTATAAAATTTTTTAGAAAAAAATAGAAAATTAAAAAGAAAAACATTTGACAAGAGCGTGACGCCCACGCGTTGCGCATGGGCGCCACACACCGTTGGTTATTGCCGCGCATAAGAGCTGCATGCACAGACAAGATCCTCGATCTATTCCAATTTCGTGTCTTATTTTATATTCCAACCAATGAATTTATGTCATGTGTACATATTTAATTTTTTTTAGTGGACAACTATTTAATTTTTTAAATACACATGACATGAATCCAATAATTAAAATATAAGATACAAACAAAATTGGAATAGAGGATTCCATCCCTCTTAATTTAATTAAAGAAGTACAACACTAAAAACAATTCAGACTACATGCATAAAAATAAAAAAACAAAAACATAAATGGGCTCGAACTAATTGAATTTTATTGGGCACATGTTTAGCTTCTCACATTCAAATTAAAAAAAAAAAAAAAAAATTAGGCCCAATCCATTCAATACACTGGGAATCAGGTTGGGAGCTGAGAGCGTTGATTGAATCTGCGTCGCCTTCACTTTCCTTTCTCCCGACTCATTACCTGTATCTTCATCCCTAAATTTTCTTAAATTTAGCTGATTCAATTTGCCGTTTCCACCCTAAAATTGTCTCAAACTCTCTATTGATTCACAATCATGGTTTATTTTTCTCGAAAGGTTTCCGTTCAAATGAAAGTAAATGTGTAGGGTTTCAGAATAACTTAATATTCTCCAGCCATTCTGTTGTAAGAGTTCATCATTCATTGGCATATGCTGGATGCATTGAGGTTTGTTTTGTAATTTTTTATTATTTCTTTACGAAAATACTATCTACTATATATGTCTCTTATGATGTTTTTTTGGTCAACTACATATGATATTGCAGAAGTAGATCTGGGCAGCTGCACAACAGATTTTGGTGTGAACGAAGATAGCAAAGACAGGTATATCTAAACCTCATCAATTTTCTCTATATCATGTTTGATATGTGTATCTACTTTAAATTTAAACTCATACTGTTTAGTTGAGGTGTGTTCAGTAAACGAATTTCTCTAAACTTGTTTTTGTTATCTAAATCTTTTGGTTATTTCTCGTTTGTATTATTTTTATTCTTCTTATCTAGCTCTGTTGTGTTTTTTATTGCAATACTATATAGTTTGTGTTCATTTTATTAGTGTAATATTTTTTATTGCACTGTGTAGCTTCAGCATTATATTTTTGTTAGGCTCATTAGTTTTCCCTCTTTTCCTGACCGTCTAGGGTTTCGATTTCGATCGTCTCTGATTCCTTTCTTTCACCAAAGGAGATTCCTTCTTTGCGAATTCAAGCACCACGGTGTTCTGCACACTTGGCGCTCTCTATCATCGTCTCCCTTTTTATCCCCTCAAACCACTGCATTAAATTTAAGGGATATAACAAAATTGGAAAAAAGGTGAAAAAGAGGACATGGGAGAGGTGTTGGCATGGCTGCTCTTCTTCTTCATACTCATTGCTCTCCTTGTTATGATCGTTTTCCAGGTTATGATCTCTCAATACCTTTATTAGATTTTTGGATTTTGTGGATTATTATTATTTTTATTTTTCTTGCTGATAGTGAGAAGCATAATGGTGTGTAAAGACTTGTGCTTTCTTTGATTTTGTGTATAATTGGTTGATGATTTCATTCTGTAATGTAGGATTGAAGTTTTTTTTTTTCCTCCCCTTGAAGTTAGAGCCTTTTGTGTAATGCAGTAACACTATCTAGAGATTGGCACTTTCTCTGATTTTGTGTATAATTGGTTGATTGTTTCCTTCTGCAATGAAGGGTTGAAGTGTTATTTTGATTTGAAGTTTGATAATCTGTTGAAGTTTCAGCCTTTTGTGTAATATTGTCTGAAGACTTGTGATTTCTTTGATTTTGTGTATAATTTGTTAATTATTCATCTGCAATATAGGATTGAAGTGTTATTTTGATTTGAAGTTTGAGCCTTTTATGTTGAGGATTGAGAAGCTTGATGTTAAGCCTAATATGATTATTCTGTTAAAAGTTAATTTTACACAACCATAATCTTATCCCATAATCACTATGTATATTGGAGGAATTTCTAGTTATTATCTTTCTGGTATTTCTTAGTTCCTTCTATCGCAAGATTGTTGTTCCTTTGGTATGGTAAGAAACTATCTCAAGACTGTTGTTCCTTTGGTATGGTAAGAAAATAGCTGTCAGACTCAAAGTATTGTCGAAGTATTCAAAATAAGTCTAACAAGTTCCTAGTATCAATACCCTTATATTGCCTAAAATTGATGAGTATGGATACTTATAGCAATTACAATTTGACTGGTATGCTATACCAATCATTGCATAATTTTGTGCTGGGAGGTAGAGTTTTTTTGTCATTTTCTTCTTTGATGTAGTAAACTGTAGTACTGTACTGTGTGATGAGGAGCATGTATATTATCCTAACTTTGACGATGGTGCCAGAGAGATAGTCTAATGTTTTAACCTGATGAGCCAGGGGTTTTGTGAGGCATGGTTTAAGGTTAACAAATTGAATTGAATGTACAACTACCATTGTTTGGTTTTTGATATATATAATAGAATTTGGTTGTTTAAGAATTGAATGTACAACTACCATATTGGATTTTGAACATTCTAGATCAATATCTTTTGTCTGAATTTGGCTTCACAGGGCAAAACTTAGCTGCTCAGGTTGGTTTTTCTTTAATATTGCTGTGTATGTTGTTCTAGTGCTTCTAATTGAAATTTGTTCATTGTCTTAATTTCATCATAACTGCAAGAGTGTATAGTCTCATTAATCATTTTCCACATTTAATGCAGCTTATGTGCTTGGCGGATCTAGAGTTTGATTATATCAATCCTTATGATTCGGCATCTCGAATAAACAGAGTAGTTTTACCAGAGTTCATCACACAAGGAGTTCTGTGCTTCCTCTTCCTTGTCACCGGGCATTGGTTTATGTCACTTCTCTGTGTTCCATACCTGTACTACAATGTGAGATTGTAAGGTTCTTATGCTTCGGCTTCATGCTTAAATTAAACATATCATTGCAAAAGTTAGGTGCTCCTGGATATCAGCATATCATATTTTCTATATTCCATGAGACATAAATTCTTTCATTTTTCTCATTTATGTTTATGGTACTGCTCTAACTTTTAATAAGGAACATCAATAATTTTTTGTTAATTGCTGCAATAAATTTGTGTCCTTTACTTCTGCAATTATTATGTTATCCTTGGTCCTTGGTTTTTGTACTGCTCATCGTATACCAGTTTTGCAAGCTTGTTTAATTCCTCATCATGAGTTTGAATGTTTTGGAGATTGGAACAGAACATATTTAGGTCCAGTTACAATTTGGCCTGAACCTATGCTGAGAGGTTTAATAGAAAATTCATTCTGATGAACATTTTTCTCCTCCTTTGTGATGGAGTTAAAGGCCCCAATCAAGTCAGAAATTGTGGAAGAGAGATTAGAAACCTATTAAAAGGGTGGATATATTTTTCCATAAACAAAATTTCATAGAAATCTGCAAAAACAAATATTTTAAGGGATCCAATCCTAACTCCTAATCTCAGCCTTATCTTACACTATAGGATCCTCAAATGTCTTAAAAATTAAAAGACAACATCAGAAAAATGATCATACCTTCCACCCAAAGTCAAATAAAATGATAAACACAAATCCAATTGGCTAGGTATGAAATTAAGGTTCTTATCAATACCGCCCCAAAAGAAACAACCTTTCACTCAAGATTGTCCACATTAAAGTGGATGGTAGGAGATGATGATCCATGAGTCTTGTTATTAGGTCAATCCGTGCACTTACCAAAAAGCAGATTCACAAGATCATATTTTTGCTGTGTCTTTCACTTATGCAGAATCTATTCAGGCACATAGGCACCCTTTCTGGTAACTTTTAGAGTACTTTTAGCACTTAGTACTTAGCCTTTCTTACGTGGTTTGTAAGAAGGATTCATAATTTGGTAAGCCTTTTCGTAGAAGATTTGTAATTGTTAGAAATTGTTGGTCATTTCTTGAAATGTCTTGTCTACTGCTTATTCCATGCACAAACTGAAAAACAAAATGGGGTTGAACTCCCATGAGGAAGTTTGTTTCTCCCCATCAAATCCGCTGAAAAAACTATCCAAAGGGAGCCAATAAATATTTTATGCTAAAGGGTCCTCAAGTGGCTAAGCACTGGTTTAAGAATAAATATAAACATCTGATGAAAAATAGAGATTAAAATGAATCAAATCTTCCACCCAAAAAACCAATCAACTGATAAACACAAATCCAACTGCCTAGGCATGAAATTAAGGTTCATAACTTTCACTTCCTAGTTCACATCTAAACTGTCAACTTGATTTAGATATATCTTCTTTCTGGCATTACCTTTTGTTTGGAAACTGTATCTTCACATCTTTCTTTGATGGTCTCGGGCTGTCGCGCCACCCTATCAGAGTATGTTACAGAATGAGTGAAACTCATAGAATTGCTATCTATAAGACCATGGCCCTAAACTGAAACTAAACGTGTACATTTATCAAGGAACAAGGAATTTGATTATTTTCATTACTTGCTCTTTTCGCGGGATGAAAGCAGGAGGGTGTGGAGTGTGGGGCAGGTGGTAGTATTACTTCCTGCTGCCTGCTGTTAGTTGGATGAGGGGGTTAGTGTACTTGTATACTCCAAGTGATTATGTCTGTCATTCTAGTATTCTTTGTGCATGAGATTGTTCAACCATTTCATTCTTTTCGTAGACACATAATTCATCAATTGATATTATGTTCTCCATTCCTTGCTCTTTTGTCTTTTAATTTTGTGGGATGAAAGCATTGAACCATTTTCATTTTGTAACCAGTTGGTTTTACTACTGAACTGTCTTTAAGTCATAAACATTTTATAATCTGCGTAACTCGCCTCATGAAAAATAATCTTTTAGCCATGTGTTATTCTCTTGTTGCTGAGTTGTACCACCATGATTGCCATTTGAAATCTTTGCATAGTTCTTGTTGCCGAACACTCAATTTGATAAGCATGACTTGGATATTGAACGAGTTTATTAGAATATCTTTGAAATATCTATGAATAAAGAATGATATGATATTAGGAAAAGATAAATGATGTAATCTTATAATGTCATACAGTAGCATAGAAAATCCATGCCTGACATATTTCTTAGTGTTTTGAGACCAAGAACACTGCTAGTACTGGCCATCAATCCTCGTATATGTTAATAAGGTCTTTATCATAATAAAGTCAACAACTTACACAAACATCATAAGACATGTAATTGGAGCAACCTGTGACTTCTTTCCCTAAGAAACAGTGATATAGGCATGATGCATATCACGAAAGTAAGTTGAATTTGTGTAATTGATGTCTTATCTAAGTTGAATTTGTGTAATTGATGTCTTATCTCTTGTTGGTCTCTTTCATTTTTCCTGTAGGAGAATATGTTAATCTTAGTACATTTCTCTTTGTAAGTTGTCTATTAGCACAAGGATCTTCCATCAAATTATACTGAGTTTTGTCATTATGCCATCAACTTGTATGGTTATTGTTTGTTTATGAAAATATTGTACAGGTACCTTCAAAAACAGCACCTTGTAGATGTAACTGAGATCTTCAACTTGCTAAATTGGGAAAAGAAGCAAAGACTTTTCAAGCTCGGTTATATCATACTTCTTCTCTTCATGTGTTTGTTCTGGTAAGTAAATTGTGCAACGTGTTCCTCCCCGATTATCATGACAAGAGGTTTAAATCATATGATATTCTTATACGATAAACTCCTTTGTTTGGTTTAGGATGATTTACAATGCACTTGAAGACGACGAGCATTCATTTTAATGTCTCTGTCGGTACTTCTTCAACGTCATTGGCGCTGTCAGCTGCTGCTGCTGCACTCCATTGGATGGATACCTTCAAAGCGCTCTCGAGTTATTACGCTTATTTGCTTGTATTTTATCATTTGAGCAGTCTTAACTTCGTTTGATTTGGTTTTAAATGTAGACTCTAATTCGGTTTTAATTTTAAAGCTGTAATATTATTCAAATGTAAACTTATTTCGTATCTGCTCATATCAAGCTTATGACTTTTTTTTTCCACTGAGTTTGTAATTTTTTTACTGTTTATTTTCGATTTTCAGATAATTGTGAAGAACTGGTGAACTGGTGATAATTAAGCACGATTGAATGAAATAAAAATAAAATATTGTTAATATCAAATATTTTCTAGTTAGTGACTCTACATGAGCTACAAGATACGCGGTGTCCAAATGTTTAAAATCTAAAATGGTTAATGTCGAAACCTAGCTTAAACTGCTTTGAGTGTTAAGATTGAAAATGAAACAAAAAAATTCAATAGTCGATTAGTGATCATTTCTTAAAACTTGTTTGAATTCAGTTTGACAAGCATGGCAAACAATTTTGAACATAATTCTGTATTTGAAAAGATTTGAAACTTGTGTCAATTCACCGA
The DNA here is from genome assembly GCA_026008535.1 of Perilla frutescens. Classification (NCBI taxonomy): domain Eukaryota; kingdom Viridiplantae; phylum Streptophyta; class Magnoliopsida; order Lamiales; family Lamiaceae; genus Perilla; species Perilla frutescens. The sequence goes on along the minus strand of BRKX01000003.1, from coordinate 11,359,925 downwards.
CATGTATAAAAATATTAAATTATTCAAGTTATAATTCATGTTCGGTTTAATTAAAGCTCGATTGGATTTGACTTGATATATAATTAAACAAATTCAAATATCATTTTTAAAGTTTGATATTATTCAAATAAGCTTGAACGAGTATTTATTTGGCTCGACTCGACTCATTTGTAACCCTAATAAGTGGATGCGATATTCAAATTTGTTTCTCAGGTTTCCAACATGGTAAAAAATGCACGTCAACAACCACTATAGCACCTGCACCTATATGATTGCTTTTTCAACACATAATTTGTTTTAACGAATGTTTTTGATGATATTTTTTAATGGGTGGAAAATTTATCTAGACAAAATTATATTAAAATTTATATATAAAAAAAGATTTAAAACCTAGTAGTTATTTAGGTAATTTGTACTTTGTTTACACACTCCCCATTGTATGTGGTCCACACAATCTGAATTTGGTACATTTATTCTAACCCAAATCAATTTGTAACTGCCATATTTGGAATATTAATATTTGAATTGAATTTTGAATTTATTTCCCCAACAACCACTTCTTCTTCTTCTTCCTCCCCCACTTGGCGAATCGAAACCAAAAAAAAAAAAACCGACTGCAACTCTCTCTCTCTCTTCCCTCACTGTCGCCGACTTCATCCCTAAAAAAATAAACTGCTCTATCTCTCCTTCATTCTCTTGCCGGAAAAGGGTGGCCTTCTATCTCTCTCCCTCCCTCTCCCTGACGATGGAGCAACGAACGGCGGAGGCTTCATCTTCTCAAGTATGTTTTTGATCGATCTGTTTTTTTTTTATAAAAATTCGATTAGAATAGTGTATATGTAGGGTACCAAAAATTGCATTGGTTGTTTTTGCTAATTTTTGTTATGGTTGGTTGGTTTTGTTTAGATATGAATCAAGGGTTTTTTTTAGTTATAATCGTGGCTCTATAAATTAAATGATGCTGGTTTTATATTAATCGTGGCTTAATAAAGTAATCGAGGCTCCTTTTATAGTAATCGTGGCTCAATATATTAGTCGAGGCTTGTAAAATTAATCGAGGATTCTTAGAAATAATCATGAATTTCATATAAATTAATCATGGACTATATAAATTAATCGTGGACTATTATAATTTAATCGTGGAGAGCTTACAATTAATCGAGGATAACTTAGGAAATAATCGAGGCTCATATTATGATAACCGTGGATTTAGGAATTAATCGAGGCTTAAGTGATATTAATCGTGGATCATTATGTTAGTCGAAACTTACTTTAGGTTAATCTTAATTAATTATACTAATCGAGGTTAATTAATCAAGAAATATTTAAGTTAATATTAATTGAGAAAATTTTAAAATTAATCGAGGCAAGCCTCGATTAATTGTGGCCAAGAATCAATTCGTGCCCAATGATTAATTGTGGCCAGTTAATTGTGGCCAATTGATTGCCAATTAATCGTGACAATATGTGGCCAATTCATGGCAATTTGTGGCCAATTAATCGTGGCAATATTTGAATTTAATCGTGGTCAATTTATAATTAATAGTGACAAATTGAAATTAATTGTGGCAAAGTTTGATTACAATATAGTGTATAGATTTTATTGGGATTTCACTTGTAAGAATGAATTTGATTATACTATATAGTGTATTGGTTGTATTAGGATTTCACACTTGAGAATCAATTTGATTATACTATAGTGTATAGGTTGTTTTGAGATTTCATAATCGATGATCAAAGTGATCTTCGCATGTAAAATCCCAATACAACATATACACTATATTAAAATCAAATTGATTACACTATGGTGTATAAATTTTATCGAGATTTCACTTGTGAGAATCAACTTGATTATACTATATAGTGTATAGGTTGTATTAGGATTTGACATGTGAGAATCAATTTAATTATACTATAGTGTATATGTTGTTTCGAAATTTCATAATCGATAATCAAAGTGATCCTCGCAAGTAAAATCCCGATACAACATATACACTGTATTAAAATCAAATTGATTACACTATGGTGTATAGATTTTATCGAGATTTCACTTGTGAGAATCAATTTGATTATACTATATAGTGTATAGGTTGTATTAGGATTACACATGTGAGAATCAATTTGATTATACTATAGTGTATAGGTTGTTTCGAGATTTCATAATCGATGATCAAAGTGATCTTCGCATGTAAAATCCCAATACAACATATACACTATATTAAAATCAAATTGATTACACTATGGTGTGTAGATTTTATCAAGATTTCACTTGTAAGAATCAATTCGATTATACTATATAGTATATAGGTTTTATTAGGATTTCACATGTGAGAATCAATTTGATTATACTATAGTGTATAGGTTGTTTCGAGATTTCATAATTGATGATCAAAGTGATCTTCGCATGTAAAATTCCGATACAACATATACACTATATTAAAATCAAATTGATTACACTATGGTGTGTAGATTTTATCGAGATTTCACTTGTGAGAATCAATTTGATTATACTATATAGTGTATAGGTTGTATTAGGGTTTCACATGTGAGAATCAATTTAATTATACTATAGTGTATAGGTTGTTTCGAGATTTCATAATCGATAATCAAAGTGATCCTCGCAAATAAAATCCCGATACAACATATACAATATATTAAAATCAAATAGATTACACTATAGTGTGTAGATTTTATCGAGATTTTACTTGTGAGAATCAATTTGACTATACTATATAGTGTATAGGTTGTATTAGGATTTGACATGTGAGAATCAATTTAATTATACTATAGTGTATAGGTTGTTTTGAGATTTCATAATCGATAATCAAATTAATCCTCGCAAGTAAAATCCCGATACAACATATACAATATATTAAAATCAAATTGATTACACTATGGTGTGTAGATTTTATCGATATTTCACTTGTGAGAATCAATTTGATTATACTATATAGTGTATAGGTTGTATTAGGATTTCACATGTGAGAATCAATTTGATTATACTATAGTGTATAGATTGTTTCGAGATTTCATAATCGATGATCAAAGTGATCTTCGCATGTAAAATCCCAATACAACATATACACTATATTAAAATCAAATTGATTACACTATGGTGTGTAGATTTTATCGAGATTTCACTTGTGAGAATCAATTTGATTATACTATATAGTGTATAGGTTGTATTAGGATTTCACATGTGAGAATCAATTTAATTATACTATAGTGTATAGGTTGTTTCGAGATTTCATAATCGATAATCAAAGTGATCCTCGCAAGTATAATCCCGATACAACATATACACTATATTAAAATCAAATTGATTACACTATGGTGTGTACATTTTAATTCAAATAGCCACGATTAAGCTAAATAATTATCCTCGATTAAATAGTCATCGATTAATTATAATAGGTTAAAATAGCCACGATTAAGTTAAAAATTAGCCACTGTTATTTCTAAAACAAGCCTCGATTAATTAAAAGGAACCTCGATTAAATTTAAAATTACCTCGATTATTAAGATAGCTTCGATTAATTCTAATAGTCTCGATTAATTCTAATAGTCTCGATTAATTCTAAAAAATATCCTCGATTAATTCTAAAAAATATCCTCGATTAATTCTAAAAATGCCCCGATTAAATTTAAAATAGCCTCGATTAATCGATGCAAAATTCAATTAATCGAGGCCTCCTTTAAATTAATCGATGCAAATTTCAACTAACTATGCCTCGATTAATATTAAATTGATTAATATTGAAAATAGCCCTCGATTAACTATGCCTCCATTAATTTTATTAATTGTCATCGATTAATACTAAAAATATCTACCTCGATTAACTATGCCATGATATAGCCATGATATACATCGATTAAAAATAGTCATGATTATACCTAAATTGCCTCGATTAATTATGCCTTGATATATTAGAAAATTGTCATGATTAATAATAAAAATAGCCATCGATTAATAGTGAAATGAGCCACGATTAACAATAAATTGCCTCAATTAATTTAAAAATCCTCGATTAACAATAAAGTATCTCAATTAATCGTGGATCATATATAAGCCACAATTAATCGAGACCTTCATCACAAGTTAATTGATGTTTTCTTGAAAAATAAGCGAGGATCATAAATAAGCCACAATTAATCATGACTCATTGCAAATTAATCGATGTAGTGTTGAAAAAATTAATCGTATGCCTTGAAGTTAATCGAGGCTCATTGAGAGTTAATCAAGGCTCATTGCAATTAATCGAGGCTCATTGCAATATATAGTCGAAATGTATATATAATCGAGCCTTCTATCTGATTAATCGAGGATCATTATCGAGGCATGTCATATATATATATATATGTCGAAATGTATATATAGTTGTGTATGGAAATGTATAAAAATAGAGAAAAGTACACTGAACCAATGATCGGGTGTGGGGATCAACTGTTTAATAGTACAAATTGCCTACAAAACTACCTAATTTTAAAAGTTGTTGTTTTTTCCCATTTCCTATTTACTTTTGTCGACATTTATACATTTGGACTTTTTTAATTACAATTTTTACCTTTCAATTTGTTTTTTTTCCTTCCCTCCTCAATCTAAAAACTAAAAAAAAATCAAATAAATAAAAAATTGACTCTTCAAGTATAATCAAACTCAAAAGAGGCAACTTTTTTGTTCTGTTGGAGGGAAAAATAAAGGTAACTGAAAAGCTAGTCAACGGACTAATTAAGCACTTCCAATTTCCAAAGTGGGAGCTCCCGATTCCGATTAGACGGAGAAAAAATAAGAGTTAGGATCGAAAATTTTGTGCACTACACTTGTTATCATTAATTTTCTGTTTGCTGCTTTTCCCAAACTTCATAGATGGCGGTTTATGCAGCTCTAGTTTCTCTTATGAATACCGTGGAGCAGATCCAAAATCACCCCCACCTTTCAATTTCTCTTGATGATTGCCAGATTGATTTCCTCCTCAAACAGGCTGCTTGATTGATTTCCTCCTCAAACAGGCTGCTTTTTTCCTAGATTTTATAGAGAGTTATAACTGCCGCGGAGGTAGCAGAGAAGCTGCAGAGGATTTGGAGAATCAGATTGCAACTGCAGCTCATGAAGCCGAAGATGCAATTGAATCCCACGTAGTAGATCAAATTCATTCTCAAGAAAATTGCGATTTCTTGCTTCATCTGCAGAAGATAATTGTAGATATGGATTCTATCAAGGAGAAGGTTGTGAAGGTGAAAGAGGAAAGGGGAATCAAAGATCAGCAGCCGCCATGGAACATTTCATCAACAACTCCTACCATTGGAGAGACTACTATGGTGGGATCATTTCATAATTACTCCGATCAACTTATGGATGTGCTCACCGGAGATCAATCTAGTCGCAAAATTGTCTCAATCGTCGGTATGGGCGGAATAGGTAAGACCACACTGGCCAGAAATATTTATGATCATTCAATCATTATGCGACACTTCGATGTCCGTGCTTGGGTGTCTGTTTCACAAGATTACAATGTGAGCCAAATTTTTTTGGTAGCACTTTCTCATCTAAAAGAACTCATTAATAAATTAGATGAGGGGATAGCCTATGAAAGAGACACTGAAGCTCGATTAGGTGAGCTATTGTATAAAAGATTGTCGGGTAGAAGATATTTGATTATATTGGATGACATGTGGAGTGTCGAAGTCTGGGATAAGATAAAGTTTTTCTTTCCTGATAATGGCAATAGAAGTCGGATCATTTTAACTACTAGGCTGTCGGATGTGGCTATGCATTGTGGCTCGCCTTGTGTGATTAGGATGGATCTTCTAGATGAGCATGAATGTTGGGATCTATTTTGTACAAGGGTATTTGGAGATGAAGATTGCCCCCTTATACTAGAACAAATTGGAAAAGAGATTGTTGAATTGTGCAAAGGACTTCCTTTATCAATTACTGTAGTTGGAGGGCTTCTTCAAAAGTCAGATAAGACAATAGAATACTGGCAGAGTGTCTTAAAAAATCTGAAATCCATAATGAGTTCAGGAGTGGGTGATGATCAATGCATGAATGTATTATATTCGAGTTATATTCATTTGCCTGCTCATCTGAAGCCATGTTTTCTGTATATGGGAACTTTTAAAGAGGATTCTGACATTCTTGTCTCACGAATCATCAAACTTTGGGTTGCGGAGGGCTTTGTAAAACCGAATGGTACTCGAATCTTAGAAGAGATTGCAGAGGATTACTTAAAGGATCTCATCGACAGAAATCTCATTTTAATTGGCAGGTATCGTCAGAATGGAAAAATTAGATCATGTAGCATTCATGATCTTCTAAGAGATCTAAGCATAAACATAGCAAAGAAAGAAAAGTTTTGTGCATCTGGGAGAGTTTGGTGTACAAATGAGGATTCTTCTGCAGAAGCTATGTTGAATAACTGTAACTTGCGATTCATTGCTTACACTCCTTCTAATATCACCCTGTTCGCGCTTCCTTCTTCACTATCCTCAAATTGGAATTTGCAAACATTGATTTTTAGAGGAAGGGTTCCTCGAATCAATGCACCAACTGAAATTTGGAAGATGCCACAACTAAGGCACATAGAGTGCAACTGTCTCTATCTTCCCGATCCTACTCTTGAAGAAGATGAGTTTTGTGTTTTGGGAAACTTACAAACACTTGAAGATGTGGTGAACTTCAGGTGGAGTAAGGAGGCATGTGACAGAATTCCCAACGTCAAGAAATTACGCGTGATTTATGATGATAGCTTGATGGACTATGATGACGAGTTGTGTTTGTTCTATCTCCAGAATCTTGGTCGCTTACATAAACTCGAATCACTAAACATACTGTTCCCCTTCTGCATCTCGCGATATCCAGTTGATTTGCTGAATAAGAAGCTCGCATTCCCCACTTCGTTAAACAAGTTGTGTTTAAGAAACTGCAGTCTTAGAAGGGAAGATATGGCAGTGATTGGTTCATTGCCATATCTGCAAGTTCTGAAGCTGGAACACAATTCTGTGTTGGGAGATGAGTGGAGTTGTGTTAATGGGGAATTTCCTCGTCTGAAATTATTGAGGATTGAGAGTTGTGATCTCATGCATTGGACTGCAGACAGGTCTGCTTTTCGAGTTCTTGAAGAACTGATTCTTCGAGATCTGTGGCAGTTGAAAGAGATCCCTTCAGATATCGGAGAAATAAACACACTCAAACACATTCGTTTGCATCACTGCTCTGACTCTGCCGCCATCTCAGCATTGGAAATCAAGAAAGAGCAAGAAAGCTTCGGAAACGATGGGCTTCGAATTCAAGTTTATATCTCTTTCTTCTACCCTCATCAGTTCTGGGAAAGGCTGAAAACAGAGAAACTGCCATTCGATATCATTCTACCTGCGCAGTTTTGAAGCTTGTCATCTGAAAATTTTAACTTTCTCAGAATTTCCAGTTCAAAAGACATTATTTTTGTAGCTCCGGAAAATTCTATCCCACCACAACGCACTCCGCACACTCATTAGTAAAATACTTACTCACAATTAAGTACAAAAATTTTACACAATTTATAATTTAGATACAAATTTTAGAAGTTTGCAATTAAAATACAAATTTGAATTTTTTTTTTTACAAAATAGGCACCTTTAAATTTGAAAACTAACTTGGCAAAAAAATAAATAAAAAAATAACATTGTGTTGTGTGCCACCACCGGCGCACACACACCAATCCGCCGGCACAGGGGCACACCGCCGGCGCGGTGCTCTCCAGCCCCGCCGGCGCGGGGGGTGATCAACCCAGCTCCCTCTCGATCAGTTTTTCATGCCACGATCAGTTCGGGCCTCCTCTTCGATCAGTTTCAAGCTGTATCTTTAGGAGATTTTTTCTTTAATGCTCTCCACCACTTGGCCAGCTGGAGAATTAAATGGACGCGGTTCTAAACTAGGAGTTGGAGGAGTTTGGGAAATAATCTTCCATCGACAAATAACTCCATCTTCTGCTCTCCATTAACTCTCAACCACCACATTCAATTCACAAGGAGAGAGAAGAAGATGTCTCCCTTTAAATGGAGCAGAAAAAAGAAAAGAAAGGGAGGCTCCCAGAGAGAAAAAGAAGACTCTTAAATGGAGGACCTCCCAACTAGTTTGAGGGACGTGACACCCTCAGACCAGTTGGGAGGGTCCATTCCATTCATTCCATCATCTCCGCCACATAGAAAGAGAGGATCAGTTTGAGGGACGTGACACCCTCAAACTGATCAGCTTAGAGCTTGATTGAAGCTGGAGTAGAGAGGGAGAAGGCACAGAAGAGGAATCCAACTCCAAGCCATCCGCGAAAGCTAGGTTTGTTCAACGATCTCCATTTCTTTGGTATTCCCATTTTTGTTTCAGTTTCTTTTGGGGATTTGTCCCAAACCTTGTCGAGATAAACAAGACTTATATAAGTTTGTATTTCAGCTTTGGTACTTTTTCAATAAAGAACTTATGTGATTCTTGTGTTGTCTCGTGCATGATGAGGGGCTAATTCCACACATTAGGGGGTAGATAATTGATTCGGTTTCAATCCATGCTTGTGATAGTTGAATTCTTATTGTTGGAATTGTTCTTGTTTATGTTGAGTACTTGGCCACTACTTAGCATTGCTAGGCTTTAGATGAGACCGAGAGGAGATTCTATAGCCCAACTTAAATTCCTTCAACGTTAGGTGAACTGGGTTTCATAAGCCTAATTGTTAATCTTATTCGTATAATATAGCCGATGGGGGTTTAACGGATTAGAGGTGTAACGGATTAGAGGTGACAGTAAATGAAGTTAAGCCACTTGAATGGGGTCTATTGTACGTCTAGGATTAACGAAATTAACTTGAATCGAGTTAGGAGAAAACCGAGAATAGAATCTACACCCTAATGCTCGTATATATTAGTTTAGTTTATTTGTTTGCTTATTTACTTTCTTGTCTTTCTTTTGCTCTAGCTTAATAGATTTTAGTATAATTTCCCCAACTCTTGTTTAGAATGTTTATGATTGTATTTATTTTCATGTGTGTAACACGAGAGGGAAAAATCGCCATGTTAAGCTGTTCTCGAGAGACACGACTCGGGTTAGCTCACCGCCCTACAACTACCCCGTCCTTTTGCGGGGTTCGGTCAGTAGTAGTTGTGCGCGTGTAGGTAAACTGGACAATCAATCACTTGCCCATGATATATAATCGTCTATCAGCTGCCCACCATTTTCTTCTATGCCAGGAATGTGATTCTTCTTTCACCACAGTAGTTAATTTGGAAGCCTCCAAAGCCTGTTTGGCCATACTTTGTGTAATCACCCCAACGCTTTTCATAGTAGCTTCAGAAACAGTTGAGTTTCTGGATATCTTTAGATTTAGAGAAGATGAGAGATGAGAGGTAGAGATTGTCCCACGGGGCGTGCCAAAATTTGTAACACAAATTTTTGTGTATTTGAATAAATAATGCGAAAAGTGTACAAGTAGATTTCTTCTTTAAATTAAAGTGCGATTGTGGTATAATCTCTATCTTGATCCTCTGATTCTTCTTTTCAAAACTTGATTTTCAAACGGTCCTTGAAATCTTCGAAGTGAATCTATCTCTTTGATCTGCTTGGACTTATTATTTGAACTTGATGACATTATCCGAGGGGCCGACGACCTTGATTCTGGATTGAACACTGGATTTGAGATGATTCTAGTGAAGAACTCATTGCTTTCATGAAGAACGACTTGAATCTTGCTAGAACACCTTGACTTTATAGCGCTGTCTGGAGGGTTGAAAATCTTGATTCTGGATTAGACGCTGGATTTGAGATGATTTCGGCAAAGAATGTGTTGCTTCCACGAAGAACGACTTGAATCTCGCTGGAATGCCTTGAATGTTGGAGAGAATTTCATAGAGAATTTTCCTCCAACTTCTTGAGCTTTTCAATTATGATTTCTGGTGTCTTTTCATATGATATGGAGACTCCTATTTGTAGGAGGATTTAATTTAGAAAAATTAAGGTTGGGCTTTTAGGGCTTAGATAGAGTGGCCATGGGCCTAGGACTTATGTGGCGCAATCCTTTTGGTTTATCTTAATATGGAACATCTCCATATTAAATATTTTATTTTCTGTGCAGATTTGACACATGTCACTTCTCGTTAGTCAGTAAAATGCATGTAATAAATATTAATTATATATCTATTTAATCTTAGAATCATATTTAATTTAATCCCAAAATATAAATAAAATATAATAAAATATTTAATTCATTATTTTACACATGACATAATTTAATAGGCAATAAATTTAATTTGCTTACAATAATATATTATATTACTATGAAATTATTTTTTATTTTATTTTTTTCGAGTTTGCTATGGCCTATGGCTGATATGATGGAGAAGTTATTGGTGGATAATTATTTGATGTAGATGAAGAATTGTAATAACATAATACTATTGAAATAAATATAATACATTATATGTAAAATAATTAATTATAGAATGATTGATGGAGAAGTAATTCTTGATTATTGATAGAGAACTTCTTAAGAACCATCAAGTTAGTTTATAATCTTTCTATAAATTTAAGCTTTTATTTTTAATCTCTTCATTTGGATGTAAAATTTATATAGATAATGCAATTGATGGGGGGAATGAATTCATGTAGATGATTGAAAAATTATAAAAGCATAATTCAAATGAAATAATATTTAAATTGTAAAATGTAACCTATTATATGTGAATAATGAATTATATAATATATTATATTACTGTGAGATTATTTTTTTTTAATTTTTTTGTTTACTATGGTTGAAATGATAGAGAAATAACTTCAATAACTTTTATTTTTTTGTTCTTCATTCACTTCTACGTATATTCTAACAGTTCAACATATATCATCTGTCATGTCTTCTTGACGCAGTCAATATTATCCGAGTTTGACCATGAGTAAAGAAGTTGAAATTTAGTTTTAATAATTTAATTGGGACTATTCATAATCATATGAATGAGAATAGACATCAATTCCAATTAATAAACTAAAACTTAGCCTTTTGGTTGTATAACATGGAACCAACTTTTTATTTTTCAATTTTCTTTCATACCATATAACATGATTCAAAACATACACGCACACATAACTTAAATTATATGTTTTCTATTAAGAAGTACTTAAATAACTTATATTAAATGAATCAATTGAATGTCATTCATCTTATTTTTTTTCCCCATCATTAATGATTGATGGAGAAATAATTCTTGATTATCCATATAGAACTTCTTAAGAACCATCAAGTTAATTTATAATCTTTCCATAAAGTCAAGTTTTTGTTGTTCAGTCTTTTTCTTGATATGTAATTTATTTAAACGATGTAATTGATGGAGAATTAATTCATGTGGATAAATGAAAAATTATAATAGTACAATTTGATTGAAATAATATTTAAATAATAAAATATAATATATTATACGTGGAGAATTAATTATATAATATATTATATTACTATGGGATTATATTTTTTTATTTTTTTCTTGTTTGAAATTGAATGATATGGTGGAAAAAAACTGGTGGAGAATTAATTGACGTGGATGATTGGAATAGTACAATACTATTGAAATACATATAATATGTTATACCTGAATAATTAATATAATATATTATATGTGTAAAATTAATTATATAATATATTATATTACTGTGGTATTATATGTTTTGTTTTTTTCTTGTTTGATAATTGGTGAAAAGTTAATTGTTATGGATGAATAATCGGAATATTACGATACTATTGAAATAAATATAATACTATAATATAGTATATTTCTATTTTAGCCTTAAATTAAGTGCATATTTTGTATATAATAGACAAATAATATTTTGTAAGAAATTAACACTCTTTATATAGGTATAGATTAATAGTTAATTTGAGCTTTTGGGCATTCAAATTTGATGTAATTGGCTTGACCTTGAACCCCGGCCCATTAATTCTTCTCATCTTTTTTATATGATGCAAGACGAAATGAAATCAAATAGTAGCAACAATAAGGCCTCAATTCCTCACTGAGAATTTGATAATTTATATCTATATAAAATTAAAGACAAGATTAAGCATGTGTTCTCAATCGAGCACAGCTGGATCTCTCTGTTCAAAAGATTAAAATAAAACAGTTTCATTAATTATTTTTTAGCAGACTGTGTCAAAGTCTTCGGGGCAGGTTAGCAGAATCATATTATAATCATTAAATTTGTATTTGTTAGCTAAAAATAAATAAATAAAAAATCCACGCTTTCAACAAAAATCTTTTGTTTGAAACAACACTAGTTCAATTCCATTACAATTATTTTCTGCTTGCCAGAGGATTCGAGATGGCAGCTTATGCAGCTCTAGTTTCTCTGATGAATGACATTGAGCAAATAATTAACCATCCTCACCTTTCCACTTCTCTCGACAAGAAACAGATCCAACCTCTTCTGGAAAAGTCTGGTTTCTTGCTCGATTTCATTGAGGGTTATAATTATAGAGGAGGCGGCAACGAAGCAGAAGATTTGGAGAGAAGAATAGCATCTGCCGCACATGCAGCTGAAGACGCGATCGAATCCCACATTGTGGATCAAATTCATGCTGGATCCAACGAAGTTAGTGATAAAGGCTCCCTCGATCTGCAACAGATAATTCAAGATATGGATACTATTATGGAAAAGGCGGCGAAGATGAAGGAGAAACATGGCTTGAAAGAGAAGCAAGCTACACATTCAAGACCTTTTATGGAGACTAGAGAGACTGTTATGGTGGGACTTGATGACGAGTTGATTCAGCTTCTCGATGAGCTCACCGGCCAACAATCCAGTCGGCGGATCTTCTCAGTCGTTGGGATGGGTGGCATGGGTAAGACCACTCTTGCTAAAAATGTTTATCAAAATTTACTCATCAAACAGCACTTTGACATTCGTGCTTGGGCTACCATCTCACAACAGTACAATGTAGAAGAAATTTTTTCACAGCTTCTTTCTAGCCAAGGAAATTTCACTAGTACAACTGTAGATTCTTTAGGAGAAAAATTGCATAAGACTTTATCAGGCAGGAGATATTTGGTTATATTAGACGACTTATGGAGTGTTGAAGTTTGGGATAAAGTGGGTCGTTACTTCCCCGATAACAACAATGGAAGTCGGATTGTTCTGACTACTAGGTTGTCAAATGTGGCCATTGATTGTGGTTCTTCTTGCTTTAAAATGAACTTTCTAGATGAGGATAAAAGTTGGGAACTATTTTGTGAAAAAGCATTCCAACATGAAGATTGCCCTCCCCAATTAGAGGATTTCGGAAAAGAGATCGTTAAATTATGCAAAGGACTACCCTTGTCAATTGCTGTGATTGGAGGGCTTCTTCTAAAGTCACCTAGGAATGTAGGATACTGGATGAATGTTGCTAGAGATATAAAATCAATTCCAAATTCAAAAGAAAAACAACAAACCTTACGGCCTTGTTTACTTTGGATGATAGGGATATCCCACTAATGCAAGGCTAAAATTATACAAAGTTTTGTTGAAATGAATGTGTATAACACAAACATTTACATATTTTTCCTTGTGAATAAGGACTAATTGAAGGATTCATATCCTTTCATAACAAGTGGGTTATGAGTTATCCTTCATCTCCTTCATTTTATTCATATGTTTATATATTTTATCACACCATATATTTCATGTTTTGTAAATTTAACTTTAAATTCATGGGATATCACACCCAATCCCATCCACCAAAGTAAACGAGCCCTACATGTATTATCTTTAAGTTATAGCCACTTGCCTCCTCATCTGAAGCCGTGTTTTCTTTACATGGGAGTGTTTAAAGAGGATTCTGAGATTCGTGTCTCAAAAATAATCAAACTTTGGGTTGCTGAAGGATTTCTAAAATCAAATGGAGCCCAAATTTCAGAAGAGATTGCAGAGGGTTACTTAAAGGATCTCAATGATAGAAATCTCATTTTAGTTAGTAAGCGCCGCCATAATGGAAAAATCGGATCATGTGGCATTCACGATCTGTTGAGAGACCTCTGCTTAAAAGTAGCTGAGCAAATTAAACAGAGTTTTTTCATGTGACTAATTACGAAATACGAGGCACGGAGCGTCGCCTCGTGTGCAATACGTTCTCATGTCCTAAAGGCGGACTCACACTTGCCCGATCCATAATAACGAGTACGATTTTGTATCCAGTTAAACATAGATTGTTGAGAGTTTTGGATGAAGATCATCATTATTCACCAGTAGAATTATTTGGGAATGTTAACTTAGGATACCTTGCTTATGGTAACCCCAGGTATTCTTCCACGTGGGCGGCCCCCTGCCCCAGTGGGAGCTTCCTACTTCAGTGTCTCTTCTATGGAATCTGCAAACTTTGATGATTCGAGCATCAAGGTGAGCTCATTCATGTGGATTGGTGCAGCAACTCTGCCGCGATTTCGGCCGTGAAAATAAAGGAAGATCAGCTAGAGAGTCAGGGAAATGATGGTCTTCAAATACAAGTCAAGATTAATAAATCACATATGAAGGATTTCAAGGAAATGATGGAAACAGAGGGCCTCACTATTACTAACATTCAGCTCGAGATACAATAATGTAGTATTGATGTTAGGATGAAAATGAAAATTGTATTTTTACATTGGTTTTTTTGCTTCCATCAATTTTATTTCCCCTGCTTTGTATGAGACAATATTACTTTCTTTTTCCTGGTTATGGTTTTCTTAATTGCTGTTTTATTTTATTTGGTCTCGTATTTTAGTTTTATAAGACCAAGATTCACCAATAAAATTTGAAGGATTTTAAACAATCATTTATTTACTGCAATGACAATACACAATTCAAAATTTCTAACTAACAGCTAAATTGATCTATTGCTGAAAATTCTGAATTTAAACACAACTAATCAGTTTAGTTCAGTGTAATTTATTCCGTTTATTTGTTTAGTTTATATAATTAGAAGGGACCACTGCTATTAAATTAGGACCGTAAACGTACTAAATCGAGTTAAATATCTTAAAGTTTGAATTTGAGTTTGTTTATTCATATTGGGATCGAGTTCGGCTCGAACTTTGGATTCATGTTCGAGTTCGATACGAATAAAAAAAACCTATGGTCGAATTCGATTTGAGCTCGGCTCGAGATCGACTCGATAAAGGATTCAATTAAAGTTCAATATTAATTCGACAAATAATTCGATAAAAGCTCGACAAATAATTCGATAAAAGCTCGATATAGTTTGTTACATAAATAGTTTGATAAAAGTTTGTTGATTCTTGAACTGACGCCAATGTATTTGGAGGAGACATATTAATATTGAAACATATATCAAAGAATTAATTGCAAATTCGATGTGTTTTGATATTTCTCAAGTAACCCTCTCTCTCCTCTCGAAAGAAAACGACACAAAGCATGTTAAAGTTACGTGGACTAGAAGCCGAATAATCTATGTTGAAAGTATATTCAAATTTAAGATAATAATAAAAAAGAAACATTAGTAAATTGATTTTAAACTTGGATATTCAAATTTTGGTTACATAAATATTAAAATTTTCAAGATTAATTTTTATTATATTCATTTTTATTGTAGAGTATTTCTATTTACATATATTCTTAATAGAAAATTTAATCATGAGTCTAACTCAATCTTGGTAAATATAATTTTTTTTTTATAATAATCTTAATTTTTGTAAAGTTCATATAGATCACATTTCTTGGCCCAATAAATTTACTTCATAAATCATAACTAATAACTAATAAGTAGTAAACATATTAAAACAAGATATTAAACACAATTCATTGCTTCATATTGGTGTTGTTTAGTTTTCATTGATTACGGACTATATCATAGCAACATAATATATTTTTTATGAATTATTTAGGTATCTATATATATATCATGTTTTCTTTATATAATTTTTTTGTTGAGTACATATATATATACATATAAATATCTATGTATATATATATATATACATTCATCAAGATTATAAGATAATGAACGCATTCAATATTAATAAAATTGTGATCTAGTCTAGTGGTTAATGGTTGATGAGTGGTGTTTTTGATGTTTGCACAACAATTTGAGGTTTAAATGAAGTGATTTGAAGAGTTTTGCATGTATTTTAACCCAAATTGAGCATTTAACCTCCCAGTTTGAAGTTTTGTTTGTTGTTTAAGTTTTGATGGAAATGGAGGATAAATTACTTAAAATTTGAGGGATTCAAGACAATATGAAGATAGAGAATCGAATAAGGAGCGCGCTGCAAGTTGAATTGGGTCAATCAGTCAAGAAACGAGCGAGAACGAAGTGAAATCGTGAAAGCTGTCGGAGACGCACGCCAAGCGCGACCCCTAAACGCGACCTCCTCGGAGTCGCATTTTGGGCCTTTTCCAGGCACAATGCGGGAGCGCGACCTTCTCGGGTCGTGTTTTGAGCCTCTTTCAGCCTCTTCCAGGCGCAACCTTCTCTGGTCGCACCCCAGAGCATAAGAAAGCGCGATCCAAAAGCACAACCCTTTTCCCGCGTTGCTAAGGCTTCTGAACCTCGATTTTCTTCATCCAGAACGCGACCAAGATGCTTGACCTCTTCTTGGTCGCGCCCCGAACATTGATTTTTTTTTTTTTATTTTTGGTCTTTTCACCCATTTCTTATTTTCTCCTATTGCATTTTATCCCCCTCTATTTAAGCAACCCTATCACTACAAGAAAAAAGACCATACACAACGATAATTTTGAATTACCGTTACGTATGTGAAAAAGACAACGGTTTTTTAAAATACCGTTACGTATGTGCGTGTCCCCACTTATCTCTGAATGGAAGGTTTCTGATTTTGGGTTTCACGAGCATGATTATTTGCAAAGTTTTAAGAGTTGGGGTCTGTAATGATCTGGATTAGACATCCTTAGTTGTAATTTTTTATGAGTTGGTTTTCCTTCACAGAGCCTCTATTTTCAGATTCATACTCATTTTGATTTTCAACAATGATTTGTGAGACTATAATAAGGAGGACCAGGAGATGGAAATTGAAGCCTTAAAAGCAATCCTTATGGATGATTTAAAAGGTCTATATTTACTTTTCCATATTTATATGTTCATAGAATTACAGATCTATGGTGTTCTGTAGCTGATTCAAATTTCAATTTATTGTAATGCTACAGAAGCTGTTTTCTCTCGTTGACCAGACTTCAGTACCAGACAATCCATATTCTTGATGTATTATAATGCTCTATGTGATGGAGTAAATGGGTTTTAGACAATATTTCACAAGGTAGCTTTGCTTTAAGAATGCTTCTCTTTTTAAAGCTTTACTTAGATATTAATTATGGATATAATGCTAATTACCTAAGTTATGTATCCGCATTCCATGTGATTTGGAATTTCTACCTTAGAGAAGTTAAATTTATTTTCGCTTTTGGGTATAAAAGGAATTGCTATTGATAAATAGTTGCAGTGGGTTTGATCTCATTAACTTTTCATAGCATGCATGTAATTTTCAAATTATTAACAATTAATTCAAATCTGTTTCCCCGGCTAACCACCAATCCTCTAATGGCAACTGCTATGAGTAAGATTTACAGGTTGTTTGTGTCAAGGATATTGACTCTCTCAAGCAAAGAAGGCTTATTAGTTCCCAGGTTGGATGCCATTGATGAGCGTTTCACTGCTCTAGAGCATGTCCTTCGCCATCTCGCTGATTGAAAGTTTGCCTTCTTATCTTCCTTATTGTTGTTTTCGTTCTTTTTTATTTTATTTTCGTTTTGTCTAGTGAGTTGTTTGGTTTCTGTTTTGTGTTGAGTTCTCCTTCCCTTACACAGTGAGGACACTGTGGTGTTTAAGTGTGGGGGAGGGAGATTGTTAGTGTTTGGAATCATTTCTATTTTTATTTTAAAAAAACAAAAAAAAACATATATTTCTGCTTCTTTTGGGTTTTGTTTGCATTTTGGACAAGTGTAGATTGCCAAGATTTGATGAGTATGAGGAGGAGGAATTGTGACTTGGTTTTGATTGGATTGTTGGTTGTTGTATTGTGATTGGAATATGCCATGCTTTGATGATTTCTTGAACGATGAATTGTGTTGTTGATCACATTTTCTTGAACTTATAAATGTAAGGATTTGAGCATGTGAGCATGAATTATCCTGAAAGAGCCCTCCTTTCCTTGATGAGTGTGTCAGATTATGTTGCTCAATACTTGATTTGCTTTATTGCCATGATTTTGTTTCTCTTGAGTTTCAAGCATGAAAATGATTAAGGCAATTAGGATTTACACAAGCTTTAGCCTGAAGAAAAACTCCATAACCTGAATTGACAATTAGCGAGCCTGTTTGAGCCTTAAATTCCTTTTTTTTCTTATTTCAGCCACTATACAGTTTGCCATAGCCTTTATTTTAGCCTGCTTTTGACCTTGAGAATATGCAAGTCATTTCTTAACTGGTTGAGCTACACTAATAAGAGAGGTGATGCTGGAAGATTAGAAGGGCCATCCTATACTCCGGTTCTACAAAAAGAAATAAAAATAAAAAAAAGAAAAGAAAAAAGAAGAAGAAAAGAAGCAAAGCTTCAGAAAAAGAAAATAAAAAAGAAGAAGAGAAGAAGCAAAGCTTCAGAACATCAAGGAGGGGTCAAAGAAACAGAAATTGAATAAAAACATGCCCTATGCTTATCTGATTTAAGTGAGCCATCTTTGAAGTGTAATTGTTGAGTAGTTGCAGCTATGTTTGAGATCTACACTTTGAAATACTTGCATGTTCTTAGTTTATTGAGCTACTCATCTAAAAAGAATCCTACCTATAAACCCAAGCCCCATTACAACATTTGGAAAAAGACCTTTTGATTCATGTTTGATCTCAATTGTTGATGATATCAGTGACATATGAGCAAATCTATGTTGAGAGTAACAGATCATGACTTGTGTGAATTTCCTTGTTTTCTTACTTTTGTGAGAGATTTGGAGTGAATCTTGGTGAGGATTGGATCACGGCGCACAATTTTAACTTGAATGAAACACATTAGTATATTTCTTGAAACAATACAAGTTGGTGGTTTGTGGTTGGTTGAGTTATAATTCCTACTCCGAGTACTTTTCGATTTGAGGCAGCTTGTACTTGTTGGAGTCTTTTTCATTTGGAGTTTGTGTTGTGTTTAGATATGCTCGAGGACGAGAATTGTCTAAGTGTGGGGGGATTTGATCGGGCTATTTCTACTTGGTATTTTGGGTCGATTGGGTGTGTTTTATTAGTGTTGATTGCCTTGTAATTATGTATTTTTGGAAGAATGTTGTGCTTTGAGTATATTACAGGAAAATAGCACGAAGTGGGATGAATTGGCATGTTTTTGATGAAAGAACAAACTGAGCAAGAGAAGTTGATATGAAAGCTGGGAAGGACCATGCTGTATGGGCATACTGCAGAACAGTTGGGTTGAGAATCTTGAAGTTGGACCTAAGCGTGTGTTTTGGGCTTATGCGCGGGATTTACTAAAGCCCATGGCCTGGACGTGGGGTTCAGAGTTCCCACCGCCTCAAAGAGTCTTCCTTTTGTTAATTACCTAGTTGGGATAGATTGGGATATTAATTTTCATGTTGGATATTATTTTAATTAAGGATCTTCTATATAAATTAGGACTTATCTCTATTCTCCATCATTGGATATTCACGCAATAACAGAACCAGAGAGATGCTTTGGCGCAGATTTAATATTCATCTTCTTCATTATTTCATGGTGCTCGTTTATTCAATATTTGTGCGATTCAATTTTAATATGCGTTCAAGCTAAGTTCGGCTTATTCCGGTAACAACTAAGGAAGCTTTGGCCTAGCTAAACTATGAGATCTAATTGCTTTTTTCTCATTCAATTAATTCGCATGCATTTGTTATTCTCAGTAATTCGAGTCATTAATTGTTTCGATATTGCTAGATAGTTGCAAATATTTAGTGAGTCGGAATTAATTAGTAGTCAATTAAACCGGCTATCCGTAATTGTTGTTTAAGTTTAATTAGTGGCGAAACGGTTCTTCAGAACCAGGGGAATAACAACCTTAATTCAACGGTCCTATGTCAGAGTCTGTTAATTATGAATTGGGTTCCTCTAGAACTTAAGGTTGTTGGCTCATTAAACCTATAGAGTGTCTCTTACGGTTGTCAGTCGATTAGGGAAATAATTGGTGAAGCGTTTTCCTGATTATCGAGAAACTACGAAGGAATTAGGCTGCGCCAGTAAGTGTCTTCGGTGGCTATAACTGATTTGTATGTGCTAATTGAATTCATCTTTGCGTCAAGGATTGGTTTAGGTAAGCTAGGGTGGAGTTAATTGGAATCCGGAATATCTCTTATAATATTTGAAATCCGTTCATTCTACTCAATTGATTATTTCTCTATTTATTTATTAATTTTGTTTATTTTGTTATAATCACAAAAATCTCCTTGAAAGTTTGGTTCTACAGATTGGACGTTTAGAGTAATTCTCACCGGTCCTTTGGGAGACGATCTCGCTCATCACTGTACTGTGCAGTAAGGGCATACTGACTACTGTCGGGGTATTTATTTTTGGTGTAAAATGACGCACCATGCTTTTTTAGCCAAATTCCATCAGCTTCAAGGTGAAATCGCCCTCAGAAGTTCGAGAGAAGCCGATCTCAAGCAACGGAAGAGTCGAATAACACCACCATATACACACCTATCACACAAGCACCACTACATACTTGAGAGTATACAAGAGGGGTAAAATACAGAGAGAAAACATGAGTGATTGTGAGGAATTGTGAGGTCCTACACCTTGTTTTTCTTTCACGTTTGTTCATTGTCTGCAGGTACACATGGAATCCAGAGACGGTTATGATAAGACGCATGATAAGGCACCCGCTTCGTCTAGTTCTCATACAGACACAGCTTCATCGATGCCACAACCGTTGGATGCCCAGTACCACCATCAAGAACTGGAGAAAAAACTAGATAGTTCGTTGGCCAAGGTGATGGCGCAACTCGAGCTTACTGCTGCTCGAATTTCTATACCACCACGAGTTCAAGTCCAACTTGTCCAGCTAGAAGGGGCTGCTCGTCAACCTAAAGTAGCTTAACAACCAGAAGCAGTTCATCAGCCTGAAGCAGCTCGTCAGCCAGAAGTTCATGTAGCCGAGCCAGCCAAGGTGAATGCTAGAGCACCACAAGCTCAGCATCGCCAACTCCAAGTGCAGTTTAACGGTCCCTATGATCGTGATGCTGAAGAAGACTATGGTTACTCTGCAGAGGAGTTAGAGACTGAGTAGGATCCATATTAGAGACGTGATCGACCATGTCTACCCTATTGACAAGTACCCCGATGTGCAGATCCCGACAGCTTGTTGAACAATATCAAAACAAGCATCCTAGAGTTTGAAGGCCTTCACGATCCTGATCTATACTTAGATTGGGAACGTAAAGTTGAGAAGATCTTCGACTGCTATGACTTTCCTGAGTAGAAGAAGGTCAAGTTAGCATCGTTAGAGTTTAGAGGCTATGCAGCCTCATGGTGGAAGATGCAGCAGGAGCGACGCCGACATGAGAGATATCCACCCATCGATACTTGGGAAGAGATGAAAGGATTTCTGTGTGGCAGGTTCATTCCTATGCACTATGAGAAAGAGCTCGAGAAGAAGCTCAACCGGATCAAGTAAGGTACACGGTCAGTTGAAGAGTACTACAAGGAGCTTGAAACCGCCCTGAACCGAGTTGGGAAATAAGAGACCTTAAATGCTACCATCATTCGGTACATTGAAGACATGAATCCTGATATCGCATTTGAAGTTGAACTCAAGAACTTCACAAGTATAGAAGAGATTGTGCATTACGCATCAATTGTGGAGAGACAGCTCAGAGAGGGCCGACGGAGATCGCACCACAGTTCAGCCCCTGTTCGATCCCTATGGAATAAAGGTACGAATTCCACATCATCTTCTACCCCTTCTACTGAGCCTACTTGACCCTGACGTCAGTCCGAACCGCCCGAGTGGCGTTTCGACTGTTCTACACCGCAGTCTAGTCGTAGACCCGAGTCTACACTAGCACCACCATCCAGGCCAGCCTATATACGGCCCAATCCACCCAGTCCAGTACCTAGTACCAACCATAATTGAGCTAGAGACATCCAGTGCCATAAGTGCCAAGATTGGGGCCACTTTCAGAACCAATGTCCGAACCGGCGTGTTCTGTTCATCACCGAACAGAATGAGATTGAGTCAGCCAGTGAGAGTGAGGAACAGCCCATAGTTGAGGCCAAAAAGGAGCCAGAGATGCCTCCAGTCGACTCGGATGAAGAGGAACCCGAGCTTCCTAATGTTAGTCTTATGTTTATATGCAGTCTGAGCATCAATCGTGAAGAAGAGCAGCCGGATCAACATGAGAACATTTTTTTCACACGTGTTACTATCAAAGACCAGACCTGCTCGATGATAATAGGTAGTGGGAGTGTGATCAATGCCATGAGCCAGTATGCAGTTGACAAATTAGCGCTGACCACCATCAAGCATCCAAAGCCATACAAGTTGCAATGGCTTACGGATCGAGGAGAGATCAAAGTAACGACTCAGCTAAGTGTTTCATTCTCTATTGGTTAATTTTCTGACTCTATTGTTTTCGATATTATTCCTATGGATGCAACCCACATATTGTTAGGTAGACAATGGCAGTTTGACAGACAGACGGTTCATGATGGCTTTACAAATATGTACATCATGAAGAGAGATAGACGAACTACTATACTAAAGCCGTTGTCCCCTAAAGCCATTGCAGAGGATTAGAGAATTATACAAGAGAGGTTTAGAGCTGAGAGAGCAAAAGAGGCCGCCGCTGCAGCTCGGATTGCCACCAATGGCACCCATTCGACTGAGACCCCCAAGAAGGCCGCCACCCCTACTTCTTCAGTCCCTAAACCATCCTCCAATGATTCCTTTGTTCATGGGAATTCATCTAGATCAGCTGCAAAGAAAGATCAAAACCGCAGCTTGTTTATTTCAGTGAAAGGCGTAGAAAAAACATTAAAAGCAGGTTTACCTTTTGTTCTTCTATCTTATAAGAGTAGTGCTATTAATGATGTTTCTTTGCCTAGTGTTGTGCAGCCACTTATGGAGGAGTTCGCGGATGTGTTCCCGAAAGAGATTCCAAGTGGATTACCTCCAGTTCGTGGGATCGAGCACCAGATCAATTTCCAGCCCGGCGCCGTCTTGCCAAATCAGCCAGCATACCGGACATCCCCTGAAGAGACCAAGGAAATTGATAGACAAGTGAAAGAGCTGCTTAAGAAGAAGCAGATTCGAGAGTCAATGAGCCTCTGCCCAGTTCCAGTCATTCTAGTGCTAAAGAAGAACAACGGGTGGAGAATGTGCATGGATTGCCGCACCATCAACAAAATAACCGTGAAGTATTGATTCCCTATCCCTAGATTAGATGATATGCTTGATGAATTATCCGGTTCTAAAGTCTTTTCTAAAATTGATTTACATTCTGGTTATTTCCAAGTTAAAATGCATGAAGGGGATGAGTGGAAAACAACTTTTAAGACTAAGCATGGTTCATATGAGTGGTTAGTTATGCATTTTGGTCTCACTAATGCACCGAGCACTTTTATGAGATTAATGAACCGTGTTTTGTATGATGTGATTGGGAAATTTGTAGTTGTGTACTTTCATGATATCCTGATTTACAATCACAATGCACAGACGCGCCTAGCACACCTTAGGCCTGTCTTTGATATTCTGAGAACAGCCAAGTTGTATGAAAATCTGTCTAGATGCTCTTTTTGTTTAGATGAGGTTGTATTTATTAGTTTTGTTGTGAGTATACGTGGTATTGAGGTTGACCGTTCTAAAATCAAAGCGATTAAAGAATGGCCAATGCCCAAGTCAGCCACGGAGGTTCGATCCTTTCACGGCCTTACCGGATTTTATCATCACTTTGTGCGTGATTTTTCTAGGATTTCCGCGCCTCTTACTGAGCTAAGTAAGAAGGATCGTAAGTTTGAATGGGGTAAAGCACAACATCAAGCATTTACACGTTTGAAGCATCTTTTATGGCATGCACCTATTTTGTGTTTATCTGATTTTGATAAGGTTTTCAAGATTGAATGTGATGCCTCCAGGATAGGTATTGGTGTTGTTTTGATGCAGGAACGACGTCCAGTCACCTACTTTAGTGAGAAATTAAATGGTGCAGCTCTGCGTTATTCTACCTATGACAAAGAGTTGTACGCATTATAGAGATCATTGGAGATGTGGTAGCATTATCTGTGGCCAAAGGAGTTCGTGATTCACACGGACCATGAGAGCTTAAAGCATTTGAAAGGGCAGCAAAATCTGAACAAGAGGCATGCGAGATGGGTCGAGTTCATCGATTCCTTCCCGTACGTCATCAAATATAAGAAAGGAGAAGAGAACGTTGTAGCTGATGCACTGTCTAGACGATACACATTGCTGAACTTGATGCATGCTAAAATGCTTGGTTTTGAGTCGATTAAGAGTCTATATGCATGTGATCCATTCTTTGCTTTGATTTTTTATGAGTGTTCGAAAAAGTCTTAAGTCTTTTGATGGGTTTTACGTGCATGATGGATTTTTATTTCATGGATCTCAGTTATGCATTCCTAGTTGTTCTATGCATGAGCTACTTATGTTGGAATTGCATACGGGAGGTTTAATAGGTCACTTTGGTGTGAATAAAACATTAAGCATGCTGCATGAGCATTTTTATTGGCCGCATATGAGAAGAGATGTTGAGCATGTGTGTAGTAGATGTGTTACTTTCCATAGGTCTAAGTTTACTTCACATCCGTTTGATTTATACACACCCCTGCCAGTCCCTAGTTCACCTTGGATTGATTTGTCTATGGATTTTATCTTAGTTTTACCTAGGTCTAGATCGGGTAAGGATTCTATTTTTGTGGTTGTTGATCATTTTTCTACAATGGCGCATTTCATTGCATGTAGAAAAACCGATGGTGATGTGCATATTGCCAATCTGTTCTTTGTGCATATAGTTAGATTGCATGGTATTCCTAAAACTATTGTTAGTGATAGGGATTCTAAGTTTCTCACACAT
This sequence comes from Perilla frutescens, assembly GCA_026008535.1. NCBI lineage: Eukaryota > Viridiplantae > Streptophyta > Magnoliopsida > Lamiales > Lamiaceae > Perilla > Perilla frutescens. Next base: position 11,334,878 of record BRKX01000003.1, on the reverse strand, counting down.
TTTTGGAGAGTTTTATGGGAAAAATTGGGAACTAAGTTATTGTTTTCAACTGCATGTCATCCACAAACTAATGGTCAAACTGAGGTTGTGAATCGCACTTTAGGCACATTACTTAGGTCTTTAATTAAAAATAATCTGAAGTCTTGGGAAGAGTGTTTACCTTGCGCTGATATGTCTCCTTTTGAGGTTGTTTATGGATTTAATCCGTTAAGGCCTACTGATTTGCTACATTTACATGCTAAGCATCTAACAAGTGTTAAAGGTTTGAGAAGAGCTGAGCAAGTTAAGGAGATGCATGAGAGAGTACGTGCTCGAATTGAGCACAAAGGGAAGCACACGGCCGAATCCAGAAACGTGCGACGCAAGCAAGTGATATTTCAGCCCGGAGATCGCTTTTGGATTCATCTGAGTCCCGGACGATTTCCAAATCTAAGAAATTCCAAGTTGTCACCATGTGGAGACGGTCCTTTCACAGTTCTGAGTTGTGTAAATGACAATGCTTACCGCATTGATCTTCCCGGTGAGTATAGATGTTCTTCAACTTTCAATGTTGCTGATTTATCTCCATTTACTGCAGATGAGTTCCATCAAGACAATGATCTAAATTCGAGGATGAATTCTCTCTAGCAGAGGAGGAATGATGAAGCCATGCAAGGCATTGAAGGCCTTGAACCCGAGCTGCAATTCAAAGGTCCAATGACGCGACTTCGAGCAAAGAAATTACAATGATATTTCCAAGTGTTGATTCGCAAGAAGTTCGAGGAATTAGAAGATGCAAAGTGCAACCATATTTTAGTTAATTTATTAACTAATGAAGATCAAGATAATACCATGGAGAATATAACTTGAAGATTTGAAGATGAAGATCCAAAGTGGACGTGTGCAAGTGTGGAGGAATCGGCCCTTGATTTATTTAATTAGGGGTTGAATTTTATCTAGACTATAGTATTTATTTTATTTAATTTAAGACTATAGTGGATCAGATTTATTTAATATTTTGATGATAATATTCGTTCATAATATTATAGGTTTGACTAGAATTGTATTTAAGGCAATTTCCAACCTTGAATAAAATTCTAGTTTAGGTATTTTTATAGTAAAGTTAGGGATCCTTTTTTGATCAGATTTTTAGGGCTTTTTACACTTAATTTTCGTGCACCTCATGCTCTATAAATAGGGGAACCATGTTACATTGATATTTTAGACATTATTGATTAAATTTGCTTTTGCATTCAATTTGTGTCTCAACCGTTTAAAGCTTTTGATTGTTTTCCTCGAAAATACTCATTCTTGAAGCCTAGCAAACTTTGAGTCTTACATTAAGGGAATGTTCTAATTCACATGAGAAATTAGGTTGAAATCACTATGAAGAACAACTTTGAAATTCGTTTTTGTCGTACAAGATACGCCGGGGATTAATCGAGTTGTAATTCATAACACCTTCATCGTCCAGCCTACATCATCGACGTCCTACACCTCCATCCAAATTCGTGACATCCTTCAACACCTCAAGATCGATCGAGAGCTGTCCAACAAGAGATCGAGGTCGATTCCATAGCCGTAATCGCGTTCTACACCTTAAGCCGTAAGTTATCCTTTTCCTTAACATATCCTATCTTCCCTAGCCAATCTTAACCTTTAATTCTCATCCCAGGTACATCCAATTCCCATCCATAATTCTCGCCCAAAACAGCCCTCTTTGTTGGATTTTGTGTGTCATTTTTATGTCATCGTCTAGGTGTCGTAATTAGGTTTAGATTGCTCTGTTTATTCATTTGAATTATTGATTTATTTAATTCAGTTCATTTGTTTATTTAAGTCTTAGAGTAGGTTTGAATCCTTCCTTAGTTGGCGTGTTCAATTCTAGAAGTCTTTCGCGCGTTCTCGTATCCTGTACAAATTATCCGGGTTACATCATCAGTACATAGTCCTAGTTGTGGAGTATGTATTCAAGTGAGTGAAAGCAAAATCAACTACCATAAATGATGCCCGTGTGGTCAAGAAGTTCCTGAAGTCTAATGTATTCAGCAGGTTTGGTATGCCCATGGCACTGATAAGTGATCAAGGATCCTACTTCTGCAACATGATCATCAAAAATTTGTTGAAGGAGTATGGAGTGAGACATAAAGTGACTGCTGCATATCACCCACAGGCGAATGGGCAAGCTGAGGTTTCCAACCGAGAAGTCAAGTCCATACTTCAAAAAGTCGTGAACCCCAATAGCAAGAATTGGAGTTTCAAGCTGGATGATGCCTTGTGGGCATATCGCACTGCCTATAAAACACCCATTGGGATGTCTTCTTTCCGCTTAGTCTATAGGAAGAATTACCATCTTCCAGTTGAGATTGAGCACAAAGCCTTTTGGGCAATTCAGAAGCTGAACATGAAGCTCGATAGAGCTGGGATCGAAAGGAAGCTTCAACTTCAAGAGTTGAAAGAGATAAGGCTGGAAGCCTATGACAATGATGTTCTCTACAAGGAAAGAATGAAAAGAACCCATGACCAACTCATTCACCACAAACCGTTTGAGTGTGGGCAAAAGGTTCTATTGTTTAATTCTAGACTAAAGCTATTAGGGGGAGGACTCAAGTCCAAATGGTTAGGACCATATTAAATCCAGACCATATGCCCAAATGGAGCAGTGGAATTATTTGATTCAAGTACTGGAAAGACATTCAAGGTCAACAGTCAGCGGTTGAAACATCTCAAGGAACCAATGGTTTCATCTATAGAGGCTCTCGGGCTCCAGCTCGTTGAACTTATATACATGTGAAGCTGAAGAGCGTCGTGCCCACGACAATAACTGGGGTGCTAACTGGGAGGCAACCCGGGTTTATTTGTTTTTCTTTCCTTTTTATTATTTTTCACAATTTATTTATTTATTTTCTTTTGAGTGATTATTTTTTGTCATGTTAGACTAGGAGTTGGATTTTACGGCTATATTTATTTTTGGAGTTTTTTGGGAACAAATTCAGGTGAATTTTTCATGGAAGCAAAGAATCTAGCCAATTTGGATGCTTCCAGTATGGAGGGCACCAGCAAAGGCAATTCCGAGAAATTCAGGATCTCTCTGCCCCTGTGGGCACAACACAAGATTCCGTACAAGGAAACCCTAGAAGCCCAAAAGTCGTCTGACGGGCCTGTCACATCAATTCAAATTGTGTGGCTAGGGTGAATTCAAGTATTTAACCACTATCCCTTCCTCCTCAAAAATTCACTCACCTATTTTCACTCCAAAAATTCAAAAAATTATAGACCACCTTTTCTCTCTCTAAAACTCCCTCTCTTAAACTGCCATAACCACGATCACCATGGCCCCCAAAATTTGTGCTGCCAAGTCCACAAAGAAGAAGGTGGAGTTTACCCCTTCCACTTCACCGAAAAACTCCAGATATACCATCACCCATGCTGCTGCACCAACCAAGCCGTCGAGCACTAGCGCCATGAACATTCAACCTCTCGCCACTGTCGAACCACCACCTTCACCAGTTTCCATCCGAGAATCTGAGAAGGTTGACGAGCCCTCTCTGAAAATTATGGAGGAGACCATCGATGAGATCGACGACCAAGAGGAGGGCAGCATGCAGGAAGATGTGACCCCTGAGTCGACACTGGAGCACATCCCTGAGCCCTCTGTAACTGAAAAGTTGAAGAAGATGAAGAAGGAGAAGGTAGACGCTGTGAAAGCTAAGTCGCAGACTCTGAAGAGGAAGAAACAGCCGCTACCGACGTTGTCGGAGGATAAGGAAGCCGATGAGAAGCCCGAGGAAGAAAAAGCTGAAAGTAGTAGGGAGTCGCGAGCCCACAAGAGTCAGGATGACCAGTCTCTGTCTCTGAAGAAAGCTGCTGAGAGCACAACAGATGCACCCTCTGTGTCTGCCAAAGGGAAGGGAAAGGCCCCTGCTAAGCCATCTGCAAAGAAGGGCAAAACTGTGGTTAGCCCAACTTCTGGAAAATTCATACCAAAAGGAGAAGACGTCTTACCCACAAGGGAGATCATGCACAACAAGACCATCCACTTCATCTCGCTTGCCGTCTTGGGCATCGAGCGAGAGGTAAGGGAACTCTTCTTTAACATTGGCTGGTCTTTCTTCATTGAATGAGACTGTTTGATTTTCCCGAAGTTGGTCTATGAGTTTTTCCATGATCTGTCTGTGAAAAGTATGGGGAAAGGAGGCACTTCTGCTAAAGTTTTTAAATTTAAAATTTTTGGTAAAAATTTTAATCTTTTCTGCTGATGAATTGAATATGGGTCTGGGAATTATGTCGTTTTTAGATTTAAATGATGATGATTATAAGTCTGTTGTTGTTATGGTGCCCACGGATGAGAATGTGGATGAGAAGTGGGCTGAGTTAGGTGATGGTTCCAAATTCAAGTCTGGAACAAGCAAGGGATACATGCTAAAAAGCAATCCCCTTCGCTTTTGTCACCAAGGCTCGCCTACAACTTCTTTGGCCGGAAAGATAGCTCCAAGTCTATCACCAATCAGGAGTTGTTTGCTCTCTGGTGCATGGTGCACAAGAAGAGGATAAACTTCGGAGCTATGGCCATCGTCCACTTCAAGGACACTGTGGCCCATTCTAAGAACCGCATCTCCTGTGCCTAACTGATTAGCCATCTTGCTGAAAAACTGCGTTTGTTTAATCCTTCATCCACTAATCTGTATTGCAAGCATCTTGAGTTATTTGATTTGAATTGTTTGAAATGTATGATGGATGTTTTTGATGATGAGGGGGGAAATCCGTGTTTGGCATACCGAAGTTAGAAACTTCGAGTAGCCTTAGTTTTTCTTTGAATGCAAGACCTAGCAAGAGGCCTCCGAGGGCACAGCATCAAGAGCCAGCAACCACCACTATCATTGCCAAACTAGACCGATTGGAGACTGCCCTGTTCGCCTATTTCAAGCATGTCGGATTCAATTATCTGATCCCCTCTGATGCCTAAACTGGTACTATTTCCCTTAGGTTAGGTTTTTATTTTTTATTTTGTTTTTTGTCTGTTTAGGTGTTACCCATTTCCCACACTTTACTTAAGGCAAAGTGTATGGTTGTGGGCATTAGGAGTCTTTTGTTTTTGTGTTTTTGTGGCTTTGTTGTTTTTTGTTGTTTTGTGTTTTTATTTTGTAATTAGATGACCCCTGTACTAACCCACTTTGCTTAAGGAAAAGTGTGTGGGTAGGGGGGGCCTTCTAATGTTTCGTTGAGTTTGCAATTAGTAGGATAACCTTCTCGCACCCACTTTATCGAAGGCAAAGTGTGTGGGTGGGGGCTACTCTGCCTTCTTTGCATTTTTTTAGTGTCAAGCATGTGTAAATATTTGAACTTAAAAGCATGGAGTTTAGGGTCTTGTGACCATAAGGAAGCATATTTTACTGTATTTTCATTTCAGCATGCCCATGCTACTGCTTATATGATGAATGAACTAAGTACCTTTTGAGGAATTGAGCCTGAATTCACAATGCATGTGCTACTTCTTTCTTGTGTGATTTCTACATTATTGAATTTAGGTAAACTAGAACTTGCTTTTGCTCTATTCTGAGGTCACAAGGAATTCTGGGTATGCTACTGAAATGCTTAGGCAATTTTCTTTCTGAGCCCACAAAGCCAAATAAAACCATCTTGATATTATCCCTTGCAGCCCTTTTGAGCTAAAAAAAAAGAATGAAGCCCTGGTCATATTATTTCTTGAAAACCATAAAAAAGACCATGGGCATGAGGGGAGGATAAATCTGGTGTGTTACAAGGCATAAAATGCCAAAAGAAAGAAAAGAAAGAAAAAAAGAAAGGGGTCAAAATAAAAAGAAAAATGAAAAAGAAACCCCAAGAAAATAAAAGTACAAAATGCCCACAAGATAAAAAATTTTAGGAATGTGCTTAATAAAATAGGCACGGTGGCAAAGGCCAATAAGAGTCAATAGAAGTCTCCCAAAGGGAAAATTCAACTAAAAACTGAGCCATATCCAAATATTTCCTACCTTAAACCCATAACCCCATTATAGCCTTTAAAGTCCTTAGCATAGGTGTGCCCATTATACCAACACTGGTAGAGAAACAAGAGCAACTACAAGCCTATAGTGACCCTCGGTTCAATTATGTCTTTCCCAGAGTATAAACACTTAAGTGAGGAAAGCATGAGCGAATCAATAACTTAGTCACTTTAATTTATAGTGGGAATTATATATGTTTTTACTATTTATATGATGTTGAGTGTGATCAGGTACCTAGGTCTATGTGTCCGCAAGGGATCTGCTTTTACATGCTTGATTTTTCGTGTCTTTGTCTTGAGTCTGTCTTTTCCTCCTTTTATTTTCTGTTTTTTTTTTCTTTTAGGCACGTTGTACCCGCATACTTGAGGGCAAGTATAACAAAAGTGGGTGGGTGTGACAAGTCTAAATTCTCTCGTGTTTTGTGTCTTTTTCTCTTTCCTTTGTCCTTTGTTTTTTCTATTTTTTTAGTCGGAAAGAGCCAGAATGGGCACAAGGGGCAGCATGAGGCAGGAGAATCACTTTTGGATGGCACAATGGTGTCAATGATACCAAGATGGGCAAAAACTTCTTAGCGGAAAACTCTCTCTCGAGCATGGCGGAAATTGCCAACCATTCAAGCAAAAGATGGAGGAGAAGTTTGTGATCATGCCCACAACAACCCCAGAGTGATTGAGAGGAGAAGAAAGAAGACTGGGCATAAGGAAACTAATGCCAGCTATAGCAGGAGCAATGCACCCTAGCCGCTAAAGGAAATAGGAGCCGCAGAAGGCAAGTTGACGCTTCCAGAAGGATGCTCGACTCTACAAGGAAAGTTGCTATGTCAGCGCAACTAGGGCACGGCAAGTACAGAATCTGCGACTCAGGATCTTCTAAATAAGGGAAGAATATGCCAGATATGGAAAGCTTTGGGCATGGTGGCTGCGAATTAGGCTGAAGATCCCCGGCCTGTCGGGGAGTTTACCCAGTGTCTTTGTACTCCTATATAAGTAGATCTCATGGCAGCAAACAAAAAACACTGATGTACCATAGCACCAAACAATTTTATTTAGTTTTATTTTACTTTTCTGCAATAGGTCTCGGGCCTTATGCCCGCACACACTTAGGATTTTACTATTTTATGTTCTTCAATCCAACGTTGGAGTTGGATTTATTTTGCAATTTAATATAAGTAAGTTTTCGATTATATTATGTTTTCTTTTATTTCTTTTATTTATCATTATTGTTCTAAGTCTAGCATGAGCATCTAGACTCGTTATTCCAGATTGAACAAAGATAAGAACTTAATAAACACGTAAGAACCGTGAGGCTTATGGGCATAAACTGTGTGAATCTAGTTCCATCGTGTAGTAAATTTTTTTGTTACATTATACAGTGGGCTAAGCTAGTTAATTGTGGCTGATCACTCATTAATTAGAATTGTGTTCACTACCTCTATAAATGGTCAATAAATCGTAGCTGTGTGTTGGTCATAAAGGGATGGGATAAATCACGGGTACTGAGGGCATAAGAGAGATCTTTGTCTAGGTAAATTTGGGTCTGTCTAGGGCATAATGTTGCATTGTTGTTAACAATCATATGATAGATCAGGGTTGGGAAACAAGTTAGGGTTTAGGGAATGAGAGATCACCTCTAAGCTAAACTAAAATGATAGATTGGGTATGTTGAGAGAGATCCGGTACCTTTAACTAGATAATTAGATTTGCATAAGTAATCAGCATGCCCATGATCGGTCAAGTGTTTGTTAAGTTTGAAATCTAAGTTCTAATCCGGAATACGTTTACTATTAATATTTTTCTTGTTTTGTTTTGTTATTTTAGTTCACAGTCTTTAAATACAAGTACGGAGACCACAACAAACCTCAACCCTTTTGGAAAAAGTGACACTGGAAGATAGAATTCGCAGCTCCTCGTAGGATCAATCCTTACTCACATAAGCTTGATATGCCTTGTTGTGGGCATAAAGATAACTCTCTCTTGAGAATTATTCTGACCGTGAAATGACCACGCGTCATATGCACTACAGCATACTTGATTAACAGAAGTCCCAGCTGTGCTCTAGCTTTTGAAACACCTCAAGAAATGTGGAGAGGTGATCCTACCTCATATGATTCTCTCATAATAGTGAGGTCTCTTGCTTATGCTCATGTGAAGCAAGACAAACAAGAGCCTAGAGTAGTGAAGTGTGTATTTATTGGTTATCCTACTAGAGTGAAAAGGTATAATTTGTGGGCTATTGAGGCTCAAAAGTTCATAATCAGCAGAGATGTAACTTTTGATGAATCTCAGTTCCCTCTGAAGAAAAAGGAAGATCAATCTAGCACATCTGTAGAGATCAGTCATGATCATCACTCATATGACAATGATGATGGATCTGATGACTCTCAGGATGAGCCAGCAGAACAAGAAGAAGTTCAGAATCTAAGCTCCTATCAACTTGCCAGAGATAGGATAAGACGATCTATAAGGCTTTCTGCCAGATATGGGTAAATAGACATAGTATCTTTTGCTCTATATTCAGCACTTGAGGTGGATTCTTATCATCCAAATAGCTATTCTGAGGAAATCCCTTGCTCAGAAAAGGAGAAATGGTTGGTAGCCATGGAAGAAGAGTTACTGTCACTCAACAAGAATCACACCTGGAAGATTGTTGAGAAGCCTATAAATCAGAAGTTAGTAGGCTGTAAATGAATATTCAAGAAGAAGACAGGTGCTACAGAAGGAGCTGGAGTGAGGTTTAAAGTAAGGCTTGTAGCTAAAGGTTTTTCTCAGAAAGAAGGAGTGGATTATAATGAGATCTGCTCACCTGTGGTAAAGCATTGCTCTATCAGAATCTTGTTAGCATTAGTGGCATAGTATGATCTGGAGCTACATCAAATGGATGTCACCACTGCATTTATCCATTGAAGGTTAGTTGAAGATATACATGCAAATATCTGAGGGCATTCATATGGAGGAAGCTGAGAAAAAGGCCTGCAAGCTGGAGAGATCACTGTATGGATTAAAGCAAATCCCCAGACAGTGGTACCTACGGTTTGATGAGTACATGATATCAAACTTATTCTGCAAAAGCTTGTTTGATAGTTGTGTTTACTACAAATCTAAAGTAAATTCATATACCTACTTGCTATTATATGTTGATAGCAAGTAATTCAGTTGCATGCATCAGAAGCACAAAGAAAACTCTTATGGCTGAGTTTCAGATGAAGGATCTTGGTGAGGCTAAAGTGATCTTTGGAATGCAGATTAAAAGAGTCAGACATGAAGGAAATATCACTCTCACTCAAGAATCCTACCTGGAGAAAGTTTTGTACAGATATAATATGAATCTAAGCAAGTCTGTCACAACACCTTTGAAGCAAGATTGAAGTTGAGTGTGTCTCAAAGCCCTCAGAATGAAGAAGAAAGGAAGAGAATGATACTTATTCCATATGCAAGTATAGTAGGTAGTCTTATATATTCTATGGTATGCTGCAGACCTGACTTGGCATTTGTAATGAGTGTTATTAGTAGGATTATGAGTGATCCTGGAAAAACTCATTGGGAAGCTGTAAAATGGGCAATGAGATACATTAAGGGGTCAAGCATGAAGGGATTGGTGTTTAAGAAAAGCACCAAGGATGAAAAAGCCTTGACTGGGTATGTAGATGTTGATTTTGCTGCAAATGTTGACATGGAAATCTTTAACAGGCCATGTGTTTACTTTATTTGGAGCTGCAGTCAGCTGGAAAGCATACCATCAATCAGTAGTTGCTCTTTCAACTACAGAAGCTGAGTATGTAGCTCTTACAGAAGCAATCAAGGAGAGTATGTGGTTGAAGGGAATACTCTCTGAGTTTGGCTTGATTCAGGAGAAGGTTACAGTTTTCTGTGACAATCAGAGTGCCATTCACTTAGCAAAACACCAGGGATATCATGAGAGAACTAAGCACATAGATGTTAAATTACATTTTGTGAGGGATCTGGTGGAGAAGAAAAGCATTTCAGTTGGCAAGATAGATACCTTTGTGAATCCAGCAGATTGTCTTACCAAGGCCTTACCAATAGCAAAGTTTGAGCTCAGCCTTGGGCTCATTGGAATGAATTGATATGAAGGAAAGAAAAGGGAATGCAGTAGCAAGTGGAGCTACATTTCAAAGGTAGTAAGAAGTTGAAGCCAAGTTAGTTCTTGAAGAAGTGAATCAAGAGCTAAGGTGGAGAATTGTTGAGTCTAGCTCATGATTCAATAATCATCCCAAATCTGAAGTGTTCTTGATCAACGACTTGTGATCAAGAGTTGTATGGAAGTTTCATGCACATGCAAGCATGAATAATCTGCTCAAATCAGTTATTGGGTTAACTACACAGCTAAAGAAGGGTTGATAAGCTAGGGTAGTTATCTGCTGTTGAAACTGATTGCCACGTGGGTTTTGCAGTTAAGAGCAGTTATTTCCTGAAGCATTAAGAAGCGTGATCTTCAGCTGAGATTGAGGGAGATCAGAAAAAAAGAGCGAAGAGAACAAAGAAAAGAAAAGAAAGCTTGCAGCGAGAGAGAGAGTAGGAGCTGAGAGAATATTCATGTGATACATCTCCGTTCATAATATTGTGTATTTTCATTCTTGTTCTTGAGTGATTATACATTGAGTAATTGTAATCTTTGTGTTACCAATCAATAAACAAGAAAACTCTCTTTCATAGTGGACGTAGATCAAATTGATCGAACCACTCTAAATCCTTGTGTTCCTAGTATAAATTTCTTATGTTCTTGATTGTTGTTGTGTTGCTATTGTTTTGAATCCAACATAATCTATGTGACAGATTGCTGCGAGTTTTCGATGCGCATGATAGTCAAGGTTCACCACTAGAATTATTTAGGTGTGTTAACTTCCAGTATCTTGGTTTGGGTTCTGTCGAGGAGTTTCATACTTCAGTATCCCTATTGTGCCTACATTTTTACTGGAAGGGTTGGAGCATATGGGAGCTTCCTACTTCACTGCCCCTGCTATGGAATCTGCAAACTTTAACCATTCGTTCATATAGGATAATTGTTGCACCCACTGATATTTGGAAGATGCGACAACTTAGGCATGTGCAGTGCAGTGCAGTGTGATTTATCTACCCGATCTTCCTCGAGGTGAATTGTTGATCTTGGAAAACTTGCAGACGCTTAAAACAACAGTGAATTTGAGATTGAGTGAGGAGGTGTGCAACATCATTCCCAACATCAATAAATTGCATCTACATTATGATGATTACTTGCACGGATATGATGATATATAGTTTGATCGGGAGTTTGTGGAATCTTGATCGGTTGCATAAACTTGAATCACTCAACCTGTGTATGGAAAGTAGTAGATGGCTGCCAACTCCGAGTCCTGATGTGAAAAGGAAGCTCACATACGTGAGAATTTCTAGTTGGGGCAATGAACCAATCATTGTAAGATCTTCCCAATCAAGTTGACAATGGGAACTCAAGTTGCAAGCTTTCCGGAGTTTGGGGTTTTAAGTATTTGATGTATCAGCGGAGAAGATAAAGAAGATAAAAGAGAATTTGCTTGATACCACCGTGTCCAGTATTCTAAAGTAACCAAAGTCACTTCAATCCAGCATTTACATGCTGCCACTGCAAATTTTAGTAGTAGGAGTCTCATTCAAGATTGGCTTCTCTTCCTGAATTTAGTGTGTTACCAGATGATCAGTTTTATAAGAGATCTATTTTCCCTTATTCAATTCAGACAAAATTAGCAATGTTTGCACCATAAAGAGTTCTGCTAGGGCCACAAGAAGATGGCCTTCTATTTTTTCTTGTTAATTCATCAGAATGTTGTATTGTATTATTTTCCTAGTTTACTTGAATGATCAGATGTTGCATAGATTTTCTGGGATTTACTACTGATATATTTGCTAGAGAAAGTAAAGTTAAAAGGCTTTTTTTTTGGATTTCTCATCTTATTCTCTAGTTGTACGGTTACAATTTCACCGGGTAATCAATGTGATGAAGTTTTAATTTGGAAAAGTTTAAGGGTGAAATATTTATTTAGACAAAAGTAAATAACAAGTGGGAAAAAATAACAAGATTTAAAAAGCAGTAGTTATGGAGGCAATCTCTGTTACTTTATGCAACATTCAACATTGGGACCTACAGAATCTGAAAATTGACAGAATTTTGTACTTGGTTTCTGCAAAAATGAACTGCCAAAAAAAGAATATTAATTGAGTATTAATTTGAATTAAAACCGGCCAACCACCCCCTCCTTCATTTATCTTCACAAACCCTATTCTCTCTCTACATTGTATATTGCTCTCTCTCTCTCTCTCTCTCTCTCTCTTGGAACCTCTCAAAAGCCAACGCCGCTGCCATCTCTCTCTCTCGAAACCTTGCCGCCGGAGATGGAACGAGGACAAGGAGAACCGTCGGCAACGTCTTCTTCTCAAGTAGGTTTAATCGTTGCGTTTTATTAATTGTTCATTAGGTTTAATTGTTTGATTTAATCCTGGCCGCCGGCAACGTCTTCTTCTCGAAAATATTCATGGTTTGTTGAACTAAATTTAGTCGTTGCTCGTTAAAATCAATCGCGAAAAACATTATGCTAATAGTGGCTATTGAAATTAATCGTGATTTAGGTATTGTTAGTGGCGTCTTATTTGTTTAATTACCGTGGCCCTATTTAAAATAATCTTGGAGTATGATTTAGTAATCGCAGCTTGTTTAAAGCAATCGAGGAAAATATTATGTTAATCACGGCCCAATTTTTTAATTGATGTTTATGATATATTAGTTGTTGATTCGTATGTTAATCGATACTTAGGTTATGTTAATTATGGTTTCTATTATGTTAAGCGTGGCTAAGCATGTTATTAGTAGGGGCAAATGTTAATCGAGGCTTAAAAAAATAATCGAGGAAATGAATAAATAATTGAGGACATTAAAAAATAATCGAGAAAATTAAAAAAAAATAATAGAGACATGTTTAAATGTAATTGAGGCATGTTTAAATGTAAGCGAGGCTAATTAAATATTTCATAATTATCATGTTTAGAATTAATCGAGGAACTAATCGAGGCTAATTAATAATTTAATACAAATCGAGGGTTAATAAAAAAATAAATCGAGGCAAGCCTCGATTAATTTAATACTAATCTTGATTAATTTTAAAAAAAACTAATCGAGTTTAAAAAAATTAAAAAAAAAACTAATCGAGGCAAGCCTCATTTAATTTAAAAAAATAAATAAAAAAACTAATCGAGGAACTAATCGAGGGTAATTAATAATTTAATACTAATTGACCTCGATTAATTTTAAAAAAAAACTAATCGAGGCTTGCCTCAATTAATTTTTTTTTTTAAAAAAGTAATGGAGGAAGCCTCGATTAATTTAAAAAAAACCTAGCCTCGATTAATTTTAAATATTCCTAGATTAATATTAAATTGTCCTCGATTAATATTAAATTATCCACGATTAATTTTAAAAGTAACTCAATTAATTTTAAAAATTGCATTTCTGAGATTAATTTAAATTTTATGAATTTCCAACTTATAGGAAATATTAAAAATATTTATTTTAATAGAGTGAGCCTCGATTAATTTTTAATTTTTAATTTTTTTTAATTATCCACGATTAACTTTAGACAAAAGTCACGATAAAATTAATAAGTATTTATTTTAATTCTAATTTTGTATTAACAAATTATAGGAAATATTAAAAGTATTTATTTTAATTCTAATTTTCTTTTAACAAATTATAGGAAATATGAAAAGTATTTATTTTAAATCTAATTTTGTTTTAAATCTTGTCAAATTGATTGGGTCAGACAGCCGCTACAGCAGGCGAGGCCTTCGGTCGTAGTTTACGTCATACCGGAGGTACTGGACACGATCAGAGACACACTACACACGATTGCATCCCTGGAGTCATTCAGATCCGGATGTTTCGGCCATTTCCTGGACTACAGGGTTGGTGAGGTCCAGAAGAAGGTGATTCACAGTTTGATGAGCCGTGAGGTGCGCGTGTCGGATCGTGCACTGGAGGGACGGGAGACATGGGTTCAGATTCATCGCTCCTAGCTGCGCTTTGGTTCCACTGAGTACAACCTGGTGTCAGGTTTACGGTTTGGCAACACGAGCATCGATCTGAATGCCGAGCATGTTGTTCCGCAGAGATCCATCTTCTATGGCCTATTTCAAGGGAAGCGCACGACCGTGAAGGATTTGGAGGATCGGTTCAAGGCAGAGGCGATGGCCAGAGATGCTCCGGATTATGTAAAAGTTGTGAACATATTGTTCGTATACCGGATGATCTTCTGCCTGGATCAGAAACGAGTCATGGATCCATGGGTGTGGGTACTGGTGGAGGATGCGGATAGGTGGAATTCATTTCCATGGGGGGTGTACTCTTACCAGATACTGATGCACTTCATCAGCATCCTTCACTGTAGGCGAGAAGCTATAGGCGGGAAAGGTCAAGGCACATATCATTTCTATGGGCCGATCTGGGCACTCCAAATATATAGTTTTAATTTTATTGTTCTAAATTAGTGATGCACAATGAAATCAAGTCAGAATGTAACCAATGAGTTCGTATATTTTGTAGATATGGGCTTGTGAGGTGATACCAGACTTGGCTCGCGAGATTGGATTGCATACTGGACAGCTCACTCTTCCTCGAGCTTTGAGATGGACACCCAGAGACCTTACTACTGACCCGAGGACCTTATTGCAGGGATCAGTGCGTTTTTTGTTTTCTTTCATAATTTAGAATATGAAATTTATAATTTTTTTAGTTAATCTTAATGATATTATTAATTTCATGCAGTTACGGGTGGTGTTGTTTATACCATCTCCCAAGGAGATGGCGACTCCATATTTCAGGAGCATGCAGCTGCAGGCCGGTGCTCAGAGTGTGCTATTTGTTCCCCCTCGATCGACGAATAAGAAGAAGTTGATTGCAAATGCAGCTTCTTGTTGTTCCACTTCAGCAGTGGATGTTGTGGGGCCATAAGCCCGAGGCACTAGAGCGGCCTGGATACCACAGAAGGGTCAACAGGGGACCAATAGACCTTCGAGCTGGGCATTGAGGGACGAGCCAGATCCAGATTACATATCTGGTCTCCGGCCCCCCGCTGAGGAGGCAGTAGAGCACACAGTAGATCCGATTCATCGAGAGAGCCCTCCTCGAGCATGGGGAAAAAATCATTCGAGGAGGGATCGATCTCAAAGCAGTGGGGAGCCCTCAGAAAGTTTCCTGCAAAGGGTTGTGGATGCTGTGATGCCCCGTGTTAAGGTGCTTGTGGACCAGACTATTGTGCCCCATGTCTAAGAGTATATCGATTGGGCTATTGACGACTCCCGTCAATCACAATAATGTGTCTGTATGATCAGCAGAAGAACGAAGCCATCCACTGAATTCTGTCAACAGTGACTCCACCAACCTCGTTCTATCATTCACCTCTTCTTGTTCTTGTTCTTTCTCCTCTTCTTCTCACTCTTCTTCTCCTTCTGCCTCTGTCACGACCCCAAATTAATATCTGATTAATTCAAAGTGTGACTGGCATGACTCAACCCCAATGAAGGATGGATCAAGATGTGAACCGGAAATAATTAAATAAGGAAGTGAACTATTATCTTCTAAGATCGATATTTTGGTTTGAGAACTCTAATTCCCGACTGATTTTAAGTACTCACAAATGACTGAATAATAATAGTACTCAAATGATTATCGAGTTATGGGACTCGTCCAGAACAAAAGCTGAAATGTTGGACTTGTGATATAACTGAGTCGCGGAAGTAAAAGAAAGACAATAATAATAATAATAATAACACAAGGTCATCTGAGCCTTGTACCAAAAAGAACTCCACTCTCAGCACTTCTTCCTTCCACACCAGCTCAACCTAAGCATTTAAAAACAAAATGCAGGGCTGAGTACAAGGGTACTCAGTGAACACATTGCCAAAAATATTTACTGAATTGAACACTGATTTTCTTGTCATGCATCTGAGTAAACACACAGGGGTTTTATCTAAAAAGGCCCTATGTTTTACTAAATCACTTTCTATTTTTGAGCGCTCTTTTTTGTTGTATGATCATCCATATCCCACTGAAAGTCGAGGAATAGCTCCACTCAACCTTTTCCACGAACGTCGGGGAATAGCTCCGCTCAGTCTTTTCCCTCGAACGCTTAACATAACTAAATGCCGAAGAATAGCTCCGCCCAGCCTTTTCCACAAACATTTAGCACCATCGATGTCTTAGTCAGGAATAGCTCCACTCAGCCTTTTCCTATTCCTAGTATCACCGACCCAAGTGTATTCTAACCTCGGTTAACACGCTAAGTTAGCATGAGGCCCGATCGATTTAAGAGTTAGAAAGCCCCTCGCAAGCTAACTAAATACAGATAAGGATATCATACAAAACAAAACATTTTATGCATGAAAATAATTTATTTGCATCATAATAATTAACTGCGGGTGAGTAAAAACTCAAATCATTATTTGGACTAAGAGTCCATTGAAAAGAAAGCCCACATTTCACCGATGTTTTTAACGGCAGCTACTAATTCTTCACAGGTCTTATCCCTTGTGGATCTTCTAGCCTTCAATGTATAAAAATATACTTATTATGTTGATCCTAAAACTGACAGGACTCAACACGACACGAAGGCCTATTAGGGTCTAGTATCCGTTCTAGATTTTTCTTAGCTTAAGGGTTAATCTCAACCCTAGTTCCAAACTATAATAAGACATTCATCAACATCATTTAAGGTATCAAAAATACCTTAACATCATCACAACTAGATTCAAGGAACAAAGTCATCAATAAGTTCGTAGACTAAACGACATTTTGCAAAACGTCTATCTTTGAAAAAATTTATGTTTTGACTCACTAAGGTGTAGGGGATAAGCCATACACCATTGGAAAGCCACAAAAATCTGGTTTCCGGAAAAATTGACGGTGACTCCAGATGATAACTAACGAAAAAATTATGACCGATTGACTAGAAGGTGGCAGAACTGCCAGAATTTCTGAAAACGAACTCGTGACTGGACTTTGAAGATTTTTCACAATCGATTCAGGAAGATTTACGGACTAAGACATATACCATTAGAAATCCACGGAAGTCTATAATTTTTAAAAATTTACAGTGGCTTAAGATGATAACAAATGAAACAGATATACCCGATTTACTAAAGGGTGGCCAATATGTCACGAATTTTCAAGAAGAAAAACACATGCCTTGACTTTGATGATTTTTCATAATTTACTCAGAACGAATTAGAGGCTGAGACATATACCACTGGAAAGCCACTTAAGTCTATTTTTTGGCAAAATTTACGACGGCTCAATACGATGTCTAACGAGGGAGTTATGCTCATTTTACTGAAGAGTGGCGAAACTGCCGAATCAAGCTGCGCAGCACGCCGTCTGCGCGAACTCCAAATAAACTCCGAATCAGTCAACTGATTCCCAAAACTGATCAGTCAACTAATTTCCAGAACTGATCAGTCAACTGATTCCCAGAACT
The DNA here is from genome assembly GCA_026008535.1 of Perilla frutescens. Taxonomy (NCBI): domain Eukaryota; kingdom Viridiplantae; phylum Streptophyta; class Magnoliopsida; order Lamiales; family Lamiaceae; genus Perilla; species Perilla frutescens. The sequence continues at coordinate 11,317,397 of BRKX01000003.1, read as the reverse complement.
GATCAGTCAGTTGATTCCCAGAACTGATCAGTCAGCTGGTTCCCAGAACTAATAAGTCAGCTGATTCCCAGAACTAATCAATCAGCTGGTTACTAGAACTGATCAATCAGCTAATTCTCAGTACTGATCAGTCAGCTGATTTCCAGAACTGATTTCCAAACCTAATCACAAAACTGATCTGTCAAACATATTAGTTTTTCTCCCAAAATTGATTCTTCAACTGATTCACTTCATCAGTCAACTGATGAGCTTCAGTCCGGAACTGATTAGCCTAAGTTAGGACTAATTTATTTCAGTTCAACTGATTCACTTCATCAGTTAACTGATGAGCTTCAGTCCGGAACTGATTAGCCCAAGCTAGGACTGATTTATTTCAGTCCAAATACCAAGCTTTCATCACCTCAAAACATCTCAAATTGGACTACACATGCTTGCACATAACCAACTAATTTTCTAATCATTAACGTCATTTAAAACTCCAAAAATCCACACATATACTTCTTAAGCTTAGATTTGAAAATATATGTTTATATATAGCTCATGATTTTCGAAAATACCTTTCAAAACAACAATGGAGTGAAGATGAAAGGAGCTTGAATAGGGTTGACGATGGAAGAAGAAGGCTGGAGATGGAGATGAAAAGATGGAATGGAGATGAAGTAGAAGAAGTTGGTTGCTATTTCATCTCCCTCGCTCTCTCAAAAACTTGGTGAAGAAGATCAAATGAAAAGGTGTATGGAAGATGATGAAGTGAGGCTGCTTTGCCTTTTTCTCTCTCTCAACTTTTGGTGTAGAGAATGAAATGAAGAGGTGGATCCTTGAAGTATAGCTCGGGTCCCTCATCTGCCAAAATCACTTTGTAGTATGGCTTGACTATTGGGAAAAAGAAAGGAAAAAAAACGTGGGGGCATGGGGTGAGGTTTGGGGAAAAGCTTGCCTTAGGTTGACTAATCAACTACCCGGTTCAAATACCGACTGTTCGCCTATCGTGATATTCTTCGTCTTCAGAAAAATCCCGAACTTAAACCGATATTGCGAAGAATAATTCACTTACTTTAAAACAATAAATTATCCAAAATTATTTGGTTTTAAAATACCACTTCAAAATATTGGTTTTAATTTCTCGACCATTAAAACATCCGAACTAGAGAATATCTAATTCTCTCGGATTTTAAATCACCTTGTTTAAATTATCTGAATTTAAACACTAATGACTGGAGAATATCTGATTCTCCTAGTCCTAAAAATATTTATCGGAATATCTAATTCAGGATAAACACACACCACAAATTTAAAAGAATAGGAATTGAATTTATCTGAAATTACAATTCCGACTTCCCATAACTAAAAAGAGGATTAAACCCTAACTGAAAATAATTAATTCACCTATGGAAATTAATTGATCTTGAATTCCATGGAACTTAACGGATACTTTCGACCCCAATCTGACTGGAAATTACTATACTAAATAGTAATTGCAACAATTTACTGCAATTAAGCAGTAATTAATTTACGGGGTATTACATTCCACCTCCCTTAAAATAAATTTCATCCCGAAATTTACATACCTCAGAGAAACAATTCTGGGTATTTTGCTTTCATCTTATCCTCGAGTTCCCATGTCGCTTCTTCCTGACCATGGTGACTCCACAGGATCTTAACTAGAGGAATAGACTTGTTCCTCAACTCCTGGACCTTTCGATCCAAAATGGCTTCTGGTCTCTCTTCATAAGTTAGATCTAGATCTCACTCAATCTCACTATGCTGGATTACATGCTTGGGATCATACACATATTTTCTTAACTGAGAAACATGAAATATGTTATGAACATTACCAAAACTGGGTGGTAATGCCAATTTGTACGCCACTGCGCCTATTCGCTCAAGGATCTCGTAAGGTCCTATAAAACGTGGTCGTAACTTTCCTTTTACGCTGAATCTTATTATTCCCTTGGAAGGAGATACTTTCAGAAAAACCTTGTCTCGTATTACAAATTGTAAATCTGTACGGCGATTATCCGCATATGACTTCTGCCGACTCTGGGCTTCTTGAATCCTCTGACGGATTTTTCTAACAATTTCAATCATTTCTGACACTGAGTCTGGCCCAAGAATCCTTCATTCGCCCACTTCATCCCAATAAAGTGGTGATCGCCACTTTCACCCATACAACGCTTCGTAAGGCGCCATATTAATGGTTGCTTGATAACTATTGTTATAAGCGAACTCAATAAACGCTAATATTTCCTCCCAGCTTTCACCCCTATCTAGGACCACGATTCTCAACATGTCTTCTAATGTTTGGATGGTCCTTTCGGACTGTCCATCCGTTTGGGGGTGAAACGTTGTACTGAAATTGAGTTGAGTTCCTAATGTTGGTTTTGTATACTAGAAGACCTGTCTTTTGTATACATTATTAATAATGGTTTTATGATGATATAGAATGAATATTATTCCAGTCACTGTTTGCATTTAAATTGTTATATTTATATGCATGTTCACTATACTTACATTGTAGATGATATGGTGTGGGTAAACACATGGTTAGATCATATCATCAGGTTCTTTGTAATGTATTAAAAGGCTCACGGTTTAGATGGCACTGAACCTGCTATCGGTACGCCGTAGAATAATCTGATAGTTAGTTTGTCTTGACTAACTGATTATTCTAATACATGGTCAAGTGTATTGAGGAGGATCTACTTAGGATTCTATTCTCTATTCTGACCTTAAATGAGAGAATAAGAATCCACAGAGTTCGGGTTCTTAACCCCTATGTGTTGGCAGACATATACGTGTAGTGCTTGCAGCTTTGATTTATCAAAGGGTGAGATTCTTTCATAAGAATCAATAATCTCGATATCTTGGGTTGTGACATTTACACTTATGATGGGTTGTGCAATATGTAGTGTAACGCCCCAGATTTTTGATTAAGGTTTAGAGGATTCTTAATGATAATTAAGAAGTTAAGGAATAAAATTAATTAAGGTTAATTAAGGTCAGATGTCAGTCACGACTTTAAGGGTGTCAGTTTTCGTGAAAATCATCTTTTCGGAAAATTGATCTTAATTCTTTTATGACCATTCATGGTCTCATTAGAAAGGTTTTAACTCAAGGAGTGTGCCGGTGTTTTCGGATTTTAATTCTGAAGTCAATTGAGTTCCCGGTGATGAAAAACGTATTTAAAGGATGAATGAATAGTAACTTTTGCGTGCGTTCGTGTTTTGAGAAATTTACGAAATCCTCCTCGTTGATCCGAGTCTAGTTCTTTCAGGCCTCTCTTATGGGAAATGACCCAAGGATTCTGTTGGCATTCACGGATTGACATTATGAGGTCAATCGATCGCTCGGGAGCAAAATCTGTCAGTCTGAGTGAATAGTAAAAAGTAATTCCAAAAAGGGAATCTTTGCTCGTCTTTCTTCAGACGACCCTGTCTTTTTCACGAATCAAGTTGGTTCACTAGTATTTGAGCCAACGATTCTCCCGGTATTTTTAGATTTCATGTTTGAGGTCATTTGGACCTCGACATCGAATAAAGCAGCTTTTAACCGAACTCGGGGTAACTTTTGCAGTATTCTTGCACTGAAGTGGCTTCCCTTGGAAGCCAAAACTTTTCCTATAAATACAAGGCCACCCCTTTAGCTTTCATTGCTCATTTGTCATCTATTTCACTTCTAAATCGAGAGGGTGAGAAGCTTTGAAAGCCGAGAAGGTTCTGTCAAAGTAAAAAGTGTTCTTCGTGAGTGTTCTTCAAGACGACGAGCGGAGTGGCGTGGAAGGGATGCGGTGAGGGAAGGTGCTAGGGGCGCCGTTGGGTTGTAGCGGGCGGCTCTGCCGCCGTTGCAACTCGACGAGACACCGAGCTAGCCACCTTCCTTCGACGCACCTAACCCCGTCCATTCTTGTTCGTCGGTCTCAATCTCCATTTCTTTTTCCGTCTTTAAATTCCGCATTTATTTTCCGTTCTTTACGTTCTTCGCGTTCTTCATTATTGTTCGTTTACCTTCCGTCTAAGTTATATTTCAGTTTTTATTGAAGTTCCAAGTTAATAGCGTTTACGTTATATTTCTCGCTTCATTCTTGTCGTTATTATTCTTGAGATTAGCCCCGTTTATTCCGTTTAAATTCCGTTCAAGCCATATTTAATTATTTTCGGAAGATTTTCGTGTTTATGCCGTTATAATACCAAAATTATTTTTAAGTTAAAGCATGTTGTTGCATGATAAATCCAAACATGTTGTTTTTATAAAAATCCGGGTTAATTGTTCTTCGTGTTCTTCGTGTTCGTCGAAGAAATCAACGAACACGAAGAACAGTCGAAGAACCCAGTTGAAGATCGCCCAAGAGAGAGAGAAATTGGGTCCCGCGACCGCGGAGGGGGTGCGCGGCCGCGCGACACCTCCCTCGGCCCAGGACCCCGCGGGCGCGGAGGTTGCGCGGGCCCGGGGCTGCGCGGTCGCGCGGGGTGCCGCCGGCGCGCGACTTTCCCCCCCCTCCCCCGTTGTCCGACGCTCGTCCTTCCAAATTTTCGAGTTTTCTTCGAGTCAAGTTTTTTCAAGTTATTTTCAAGTTAAATTTTAGAGAAGCAATCAAGATATTCTCAATTTATTTCGAGTAATCCATTCAAGTTATTCTTTGTCTAAAAATTGGGAAATCGAGTCGAGATGTCCTTTAAATAAATTCTTCTCGAAATTCATAAAGTCGTAAAGTCGTGCAATCTGTAAATAAGTCTTAGATTTTAGTCTTCGAGTAAAATGTCATTATTTCTCGATTTAGATAGTTAACTTCTTCGAAGAAGGTCACTAAGTCGATGATTCGACTTTTGTAGGAGGAAGTGAGTCTCGTAGGAATTCGGAGAAGGATCATCAACTCGTTGCTTCATCTTCTGTCAAGTAATCGAGGTGGGTAAATCTATACTCATCTAAAGTTTGAGCTAATAAGCTCTAGAAGCATGTTAGGGCAAAATGAGATATCCAATAAAGTATTTTTGCTCAGCCTGTTTGATCTCTGTACAAGGAAAGGAAAGGAATAAAAGAAGTTATATGCATGATTACGTTGAATTGTTATTTGAGTTAGATAAAGTAAAGGAAGATTAGTATAAGTTAAGTGAGCTCTCAAGTATGTTTAGATATGCTAGAATTGTTTATTTACAATCTATGATAGCATGAAGTGTTTAGAATTGCTTTATTGCAATCGATGTCTATCCGCGTTCATTTCCTCGTATTTGAATGTTTATGCTTTGTTAAAGCTCATATAGTTAAGGATTAAGGATTTGCCTTGTTAGGGTAGCTTTAACCCTTTATAGGCCGAGATTATGCAGTAATAAGGTATTAGCATTAGACATTGTTCTAAGCTTGGTATTGCTAGCAAGAATAGGAAGAGAAGGAACTTAGCTTTTCATTTAAGCAGGATATGAGCTCAGAATCATTAAGGGAGTCACTGCTGGGATTTTCCCACGCAAACTCGTTCGTATATTTGAGGTAATCCCTCTACTATCCTATGGCATGCCTAAGAGTACAGTTGACGATAGGTTTGAGCCAACGTTGGGCCTAAAAGTAAAGAAAAGGTTTTGCGGATATGGAGAGGGCTTTTGCGTTTTGCTCTCCATATACCGCCAGTTTAATGTTGGATATTTCTCAAGTTATTAAAGAAGCTTTCATTAAAAACCCACTGAGTACATTAGTGCTCACACCCTCTTTTTCAAATGTTTTCAGGTTGAGATGCCGAGGATGATGGTGGTTGTAGATGTGGGTTGGCTGCCAAGATTGTTTTGCTATTATATACGTTTCTTTGAAATCTCATTATGTGTTCTGCTACTCTGATTAACTCTTTCTAAATTCCGTTCAAAGTCTATTATGATTATTCGAGATTCCAAGTATATTCCCAGACGATTACATATATATATAAGATGCATATTAAGTTTATTTCCGCTTATCGAGTATGATTTTCTTTCACCTATAAAAGAGCCTATGTTTGTTGGTATCTGATTAGTTAGCTGTTTTATTTCGCTAAAGCATGTGTCCTTCTTAATCAAGTAAACCCGAGTATCATCAACTATCTTCACAGCGTACCTTTATTCTTAAACTTCTTCGTTAATCTTCTGAAATTACTCGTTAAATCCCTTAATAACACCCCGTCCCCATTCGTTAATCCCTATCTCGGGACCGGGCTGTTACATGTAGGGGCACCGTGTCCTGGTGCGCCAGTTTGATGGTGTCCCCTTAAGGAAATGCAAGTTCATGCTGAAACCCTGCAGGTGGAATTTATTCCGTGCATGAGTAAAGCTTGTGCGGTACTACTCAAGGATAAGATATTAATTAATTATAGCTGTCAGAAGCTTACATAATTAATTAATGGGCATTATATCTTAAACGCGGGGAATGGCTGGACTAAAGGAGAAAGCATATTCAGAAATATGTATTAAATTGGTAGGTCAGTATTATTTCTTTAGTGGAATAAAAATAATACTTAATTTATTTAATAATATCCTAAGTTTATTGGATATTGGAAATTAAATAAATTAGCAGGCCAATTTAATATTCTTCTAGATCCCTGTTGTAGCCCAATATGACTTTAATGGACTGGAGATAGAAAAAGGGATAGAGGCCCAAACCCAGTAGGGTTGGGACACTGAAATTTCGACCACCTCCCCTATAAATAGGGAGGTGGGGGGACGAAATTTTAAGGTTAATAATCAGCTCCTCTTGTGTTCTCTTTATCTCCACAGATTCCATACCGATCTAGTAGATTTCAGCCCACCCTGAAACTAAATTCAGTCCGGGAATACAACAGAAGATCAAGAAGTGGAATATCACTGTGGGGCGCCAATCATCATCATACACAACAACAAGATTAGACCTTTAATCTTGTCCTCCACCCGTCGTTTACTTTGTAAGTCGTTTTTCGATTCTATGTTTCCGCTTTAGTAGAATCGTTTAAACCGGATGTGCATGTTAATTAAACTCGGTTAATTAAAACATATGAGATGCATGAATTTATGATCTACATGACATTAGGATTAATGAACATCCAATTAGATCCTGCGGTGGTTCAATTCAAAAAAACCCCAACAACTGGTATCAGAGCGGGTTTTGGCACTGTTCTAGGATTAATCCGGGCATATTTTCGATATGCATAATTAAATTTGATGATAAATTTATGGTGTTTAAATTTTCAGATTTAATTGGCTATGTATTTCGTTTTTATGGTATTCAAAACGTGAAAGAATTTTGATTTATAAAAATCGAAAATTCTTGTTTTGGATGGTTGAGAATTTTCGACCACTATGTAATAGATTTGGGATGATATTTGATGTTCTTCAAATTTCCAGATTTATTTCATGGTGTGTTCGAAAATTTGGATATCAAAATTTCGATTTTGATGTGTTAAAAAATTCCCTAATTTTGTTCTAAATTTTCGGTCCTAATAATTAAAATTTGGATGGAATTTTGATCAAGTTCAAAATTTTCAGATTTAATTTTGGATAGGTTCGAAAGTTTAGGTGATTAGAATTAGGATATGTAATTTTTGGTGTATATCAAAAGTTACTTAATTCTAATCTAGATAGGTTTGAAAATAAAATTTTAAATTTGGAAAATTTGAAGTGGATCAAATTTTCAGATTTATTATTTGTGTAATTTTCGAATCCTATGTTATTTTATTTGGAATAGTTTTTTTGATTAATGTCAAAATTTCCAAATATGTTTATTTATATTATTTTCGAATTTAATAAATTAATTTGGAAGGATTTTGATGAAAATCAAATTTCCAGATTTATTTTTTAATGTGGATCGAAAATAATGGCTATTGGATTTAGATTTGATGTTATTTGATGTATATCTTATTTTACCTAATTTTAATCTAGATAGATTTGAAAATAGAATTTTAAATTTGGAAGAATTTGAAGTGGATCAAATTTCCAGATTTATTATTTGTGATATTTTCGAAATCTATTGATTAAATATTGGATAAGGTGATTTTGGATATATACAAATAATTATCAAAATCCAATTGTGATAAGATTTTAAATTTGGATAAGTTTTGGAAGATTTTGGATTGGAATCAAATCTCCAAACTCTATCCTTGAAGATTTAGATTCTTATGGATAATATTTGGATTAGTTTTTTGATTTATATCAATATATCCAATTATTATTTAATTAGGGTGGTTAGAAAATATTAAATAAATTTGGTGGATAATTATAAATAATTTCCAGATTTATTTTAAGATATATTTTTGAAATTTAACAAGATTTAAATTGGTGGATAATTATTTTAATTTCCAATTTTTATCTTGTGGATAATATCGAATTAATTAATTTAATTAATTGTAAAATTCGCATATTGTTTAATATGTCATGTTTGGATATCATATGTTATTTTATGCTAATCATGTAATTGTGATTGTTGGATTTGTAGACTGACTTGTTTGCAGGGTTACCGACTATCATGGCTCCTTAATTATGTGATGTATGTTTTAATTTATATTGGATGTATGATGGGCCGTATGCCGTTTTGGCTACGTGATTTTAATCCATGAGAAAATCCATGGATTAGGTCTAGGTTTTATTTTATGTTGTTTTAATGTAATAGAAATAAAACTGTTAGACCAAGTTATTGAGTTGTAATTTTATTCTAGATATATTAGTTTTTTCCTCTAAGGAATAGATATTCTATATTGAATAAAGTTTGAAGATCAACTCAAAGAAGGAGAGTAGTACAGCTCGAGAAAGGAAGTATCACTGATTCACGTCCCGAAATCCTAATTGGAGCTAGGTTTTCGGCGAGGCGCAGTGATAAGGGCGGCGGCCATGCCCGAGTTACCGGAGCTGACTTTCCAGTTTTATCTCATTCAACAACATGAGATATAAGCCATGATAGTTGGTTTTTATTATTATTGCTTATTATGTTGTTTGAAGCATGCAATGGTATTTTATCATTTTATGTGATGTTTGCATGTTTTACAATGGGATAAAATGAAACCTCAATCTTAAATAACTAAGTGGGAGAGATTCATACCAAAGTATGTAGAAATCTCAAACGGTCTCCATTAATCTGGTTTAATTGAGATGTGATAAACATGCGAGTTGACAATAGGTCTTCCTCCATAACGGATGTGTTATATCACTGTTATCTCTAGAAATTAAACTTCTTTATCAAGATAGTTGTAGAACACTACTAGAACAAACTGACTCCTCCAACTGGAGCAGGGAGTTCGAAATAGTGGACTTGGTGCTAAGATGATGGTGTTCACACTTAGGTGTAATTTATTAATAAACTTCCACACTAACGTGGCTTATTAATTGGAAGGTTACACGACCGTGGTTATTTCCGACTATTAATTTACTTGTCATAAGGAAATTTGACTGGAGGTAAATTAAAGGTGGTTTTACCTGTTTAATGATGCATTTTATAAACGTCCACACTAACGTGGCTTATAAGAAACATTTTTAAAATGTCGGCGGATTACATATAATTTTTTTTTAGGTATACGATTATATGTGAGTATCCTAAAGTTTGTGACTGTACTGCATGTTTACTTTTCAGTTATTCTATATCATCATGGCACTCTCCAACCTGTCCACTATTCTCAAAGAAAACAAGTTAATCGGTGAAAATTACAATGACTGGATTCGAAACCTTAATCTTGTTCTCACTGCGGAAGGACACAAATTCGTACTTGAAGAAGTATGTCCTCAGAAGCCAGATGAGGGTTCTAACGAAGCCCAAAAGGTTGCATATGATAAGTGGGTTAGGTCCAATGAGATTGCGCGCTGTTATATTCTGGCATCCATGTCGAATGTGTTGCAACATCAGCATGAACCTATGAAAACCGCTTATGATATCATGTACAACCTTAGGCAGCTCTTCGGTCATCAGAACCGCTCGGCACGCCATTTGGCAATGAAGAAACTAATGGATGCGAGAATGTCTGACTCCACACCTGTTAGGGATCACGTTCTCACAATGATGGGGTATCTGGCTGAGATCGAGACCTTGGGTGGAGAGCTGGATGGCGATTCTCAAATCGACATTGTTCTTCATAGCCTGTCCTCGAGGTTTGAGCAGTTCAGGCTGAACTTTAACATGATTAAAAGGGATGTCAGCCTGACTGAACTGCTCATGGATCTTCAGGCGGCTGAATTACTTCAAAAAGGAAATCCGGAGGCACACCTAGCTTAAAATAGGGCGTCTTCTTCCGGTACTAAAAGGAAGAAGAAGAACGCACCCAAGAAAGCTGCAGAGGGGGCGCCTAAGGTGAAGAAGTCTAAGACTAAGATTTCTCCCGAGGAATTTAAGTCAAAGACAAAGTGTTTCAAATGCGGCCAGCCAGGTCACTGGAAGGCGGATTGTCCTAACAAGAAGAAGAAAAAGGGTACGTCTCAATCTCTCGTCATTGAAACATGTTTAGCTACTTGTTCTACTCAGTCATGGGTAGTAGATACTGGAGCTACTGATCATGTTTGCATGTCTTTACAGGGGTTCCTGGCAAAAAGACAGCTGAGTGATGGAGAGATTTCAGTCTACATGGGCAATGCTACGAAAGTGGCGGCAGTTGCAGTGGGAGACGTAACCTTATCTTTTAGTAGTGATAGGATATTAGTTTTAAAGGATTGTCTTTATGTGTCTGGTTTTAGGCGAAACTTGATTTCAGTTTCTAAACTTTTTATGGATGGATATTCTGTTTCTTTTGATAACAAGGTTGTTATCTTTAGTGATAAACGTTTTATCTGTTCTGGCACATTGGATGGACATCTTTATTTACTTAATCCTATGCAAAACACTACGCAAATGCATTTACTGAATACATCGGTCATAAACCCTAACAAACGAAAAGAACCTTCGGAAATGAATCAAACCTATCTTTGGCATCTTAGGCTCGGACATATTAACCTTAAACGGATACAAAGACTAGTAAGCGATGGGCCCTTGTCTTCATTGGTCCTAGAATCGTTCCCTTTATGTGAATCCTATTTGGAAGGTAAAATGACCAAGCGACCCTTTAAGGATAAAGAGAATAGATCTGAAGAGGTACTAGATTTGATTCACTCTGACTTATGTGGCCCTATGTCAGTTCAGGCTCGAGGAGGGTACGAGTATTTTATCACGTTCATTGATGATTACTTAAGGTATGGATACATATACTTGTTACGCCGCAAGTCAGAATCCTTTGAGACTTTTAAAGAATTCAGAGCGGAAGTGGAAAAACGTACAGGTAAAAGTATCAAATCACTACGGTCTGATCGTGGTGGTGAGTACCTCTCGAATGAATTTAGGGACTACTTAGCAGAGAATGGGATTACATCCTAGTTGACTGCGCCGGGAACACCACAGCAGAACGGCGTGGCGGAGAGAAGGAACAGAACATTGTTAGAGATGGTTAGATCGATGATGAGCTATTCAGATCTGCCTATTTCGTTCTGGGGATATGCCCTGGAAACGGCGGCCTATATTCTGAATGTGGTTCCATCAAAATCAGTCCCATCTACGCCCACAGAACTTTGGACTGGACGAAAGCCCAGTCTTGGACATTTTCGGATTTGGGGTAGTCCAGCACATGTGCTAGATAAAGAAGCTGATAAGTTGGCACCACGTACGGATGTTAGACTATTTGTTGGATATCCCAAAGGAACGAAAGGTGGTTTATTTTATAGTCCTAAGGATCAGAAGATCATTGTGAGTACCAATGCTCGATTCTTAGAGGAAGACTATGTAATAAATCACAAGCCAAGAAGTGAGATAGTACTCGAGGAACTACGAGGGGAAAATTTGAATATGACACCAACAGTACAAGAAGAGGAACCATAAATTACTGCACAACGTGTCACAGAAGTACAGGAACTGCCTGGTCGCAGTGGGAGGGTTGTACGCCAACCTGACAGATTCATTGGTTTGGGTGAATCTTCAGATTTCCCTGAAGGACTAAATGAATTGGATCCCAGGACCTACGACGAAGCAATCCAAGATAAAGATGCAGACTCTTGGAAAATTGCAATGGAGTCTGAGATTGGATCTATGGATCACAATCAAGTCTGGGAGCTTGTAGAACCACAAGATGGGGTAAAACCCATTGGGTGTAAGTGGGTTTACAAACGCAAGAGAGGAGCTGATGGGAAGGTTGAAACCTTCAAGGCAAGATTGGTGGCAAAAGGGTACACTCAGAAAGAAGGGATCGATTATGAGGAAACCTTTTCGCCGGTAGCCATGCTTAAGTCAATCCGGATTCTCTTGTCTATTGCCGCTCATTTGGATTATGAGATTTGGCAGATGGATGTCAAGACGGCTTTCCTGAATGGAAGTCTTGAGGAAAACATCCACATGAAGCAACCAGAGGGTTTCATTGCTAAAGGCCAAGAGCACTTAGTGTGCAAGCTTAAGAGATCCATTTATGGACTTAAGCAGGCGTCAAGGTCTTGGAACATCCGGTTTGACGAGGTTATCCAGTCATATGGATTCGTGCAATGTCCGGATGAGAGTTGTGTGTACAAGAAGAGTGACGGAAACGTGGTGGCTTTCCTCGTGCTATATGTTGATGATATCCTACTTATTGGAAACAGTAAGAAAGTATTATCTAACATAAGGGTGTGGTTGTCCAAGCAGTTCAATATGAAAGATCTGGGAGAAGCCGGACACATCCTTGGCATCAAGATAATTCGAGATCGCCAGAAAAGGATGTTTGTTTATCTCAGGCGACATATATCGACACAGTGCTAGCTAGGTTTAACATGCAGGATTCCAAGAAAGGTTTTATACCTTTCAGGCATGGAATTCATCTATCCAAGGATATGTGTCCCCACACATAGGCTGAGATAGATGAGATGAAGGGCGTTCCATATGCTTCGGCTGTGGGAAGCCTTATGTATGCTATGCTATGCACTAGACCTGATATATGCTATGCAGTCGGCATGGTAAGCAGATATCAGTCTAACCCTGGACAAGGTCACTGGACTGCGGTTAAGAATATACTCAAGTACCTAAAAAGGACTCGAGATTATATGCTGGTGTACCGCTCTGATAGTCTAGTGCCTTTGGGTTACACGGACTCAGATTTTCAATCCGATAAAGATCAGAGTAAATCTACCTCAGGCTATGTGTTTACCTTGGGAGGCGGAGCCATTGCATGGAGGAGCATAAAGCAGAAATGCATTGCGGATTCCACCATGGAGGCTGAATATGTAGCTGCCTCTGAGGCTGCAAAAGAGGCCGTCTGGCTCAAGAGCTTCTTGTTGGACTTAAGCGTGGTTCCTGATTTGCCTAAGAGTATCACGGTAAAGCCCTTCCTGATTTGCCTAAGAGTATCACGGTATATTGTGATAACTCGGGTGCAGTGGCAAATTCGAAGGAACCCAGAGCCCATAAGGCAAGTAAACACATAGAGAGAAAGTACCATCTTATACGAGAAATCGTTAAGAGAGGAGATGTGGCAGTGGTCAAGATTGCATCGGTGGACAATTTAGCTGATCCATTCACGAAGAGCCTTCCGGTTAAGACCTTCTACGGTCACGTAGAGAAAATGGGAGTGAGATGCAGACCCGGGGTTGCCGTTTGAGATTTTAGTTAGAGTTGGAGAGTTAGCCAATTTGTTTTATATTTGAAAGACATGCTTCAAGTATAAGTGGGAGATTGTTGGTTTTGTATATTAGAAGACCTATCTTTTGTATACATTATTAATAATGGTTTTATGATGATATAGAATGAATATTATTGCAGTCACTGTTTGCATTTAAATTGTTATATTTATATGGATGTTTACTATACTTACATTGTAGATGATATGGTGTGGGTAAACACATGGTTAGATCATATCATCAGGTTCCTTGTAATGTATTAAAAGGCTCACGGTTTAGATGGCACTGAACCTGCTATCGGTACGCCGTAGAATAATCTGATAGTTAGTTTATCTTGACTAACTGATTATTCTAATACATGGTCAAGTGTATTGAGGAGGATCTACTTAGGATTCTATTCTCTATTCTGACCTTAAATGAGAGAATAAGAATCCACAGAGTTCGGGTTCTTAACCCCTATGTGTTGGCAGACATATACGTGTAGTGTTTGCAGCTTTGATTTATCAAAGGGTGAGATTCTTTCATAAGAATCAATAATCTCGATATCTTGGGTTGTGACATTTACACTTATGATGGATTGTGCAATATGTAGGGGCACCGTGTCCTGGTGCGCCAGTTTGATGGTGTCCCCTTGAGGAAATGCAAGTTCATGCTGAAACCCTGCAGGTGGAATTTATTCCGTGCATGAGTAAAGCTTGTGTGGTACTACTCAAGGATAAGATATTAATTAATTATAGCTGTCAAAAGCTTACATAATTAATTAATGGGCATTATATCTTAAACGCGGGGAATGGCTAGACTAAAGGAGAAAGCATATTCAGAAATATGTATTAAATTGGTAGGTCAGTATTATTTCTTTAGTGGAATAAAAATAATACTTAATTTATTTAATAATATCTTAAGTTTATTGGATATTGGAAATTAAATAAATTAGCAGGCCAATTTAATATTCTTCTAGATCCCTGTTGTAGCCCAATATGACTTTAATGGACTGGAGATAGAAAAAGGGATAGAGGCCCAAATCCAGTAGGGTTGGGACACTGAAATTTCGACCACCTCCCCTATAAATAGGGAGGTGGGGGACGAAATTTTAAGGTTAATAATCAGCTCCTCTTGTGTTCTCTTTATCTCCACAGATTCCATACCGATCTAGTAGATTTCAGCCCACCCTGAAACTAAATTCAGTCCGGGAATACAACAGAAGATCAAGAAGTGGAATATCACTGTGGGGCGCCAATCATCATCATACACAACAACAAGATTAGACCTTTAATCTTGTCCTCCACCCGTCGTTTACTTTGTAAGTCGTTTTTCGATTCTATGTTTCCGCTTTAGTAGAATCGTTTAAACCGGATGTGCATGTTAATTAAACTCGGTTAATTAAAACATATGAGATGCATGAATTTATGATCTACATGACATTAGGATTAATGAACATCCAATTAGATCCTGCGGTAGTTCAATTCAAAAAAACCCCAACACCTAACTCCTTCTGCAAGCTAATCCAAAATCTTGAGGTAAACTTTGAATCTCTGTCCGATGTTATCAGCACCGGAACACCATGAAGGCATACAATCTCTCTGACATAAATCTGAGCTAGCTTATTCGATCCATCCGTAACTCGGATCGGAAGGAAATGAGCTGACTTTATGAGTCTATCAATAATGACTCATATAGCCGTATTCCCTCGTCTTGACTTGGGTAGGCCTGTCACAAAATCCATCGCTATGTGTTCCCACTTCCACTCGGGAATCTCTAACAGTTGTAGCGCACCGTAAGGCCTTTGGTGCAATGCCTTAACTTTTTGACATGATAAGCATCGCTCAACATAGGAAGCTACGTCCCGTTTCATTCCTTCCCACCAGAATTTCTGCTTCAGATCCTGATACATTTTCGTACTTCCCGGGTGTGCTGTATATGGAGTATCATGAGCCTCGCTCATGATCTCATTTCTGAGCTCAACACAGGGTGCAACACATATCCTATCTTCATAAAGGATAGCATTATCTGATGCCTCCTTGAAGCTTTCTATTTTTCCCGATCTGATCTTCAAGCGCATCTTTTTTATGGTCAGATCTTTTCTCTGTGCCTCAATTATCTTTTCTCGGAGATCTGGTATAGCTACTAATGTTGCCACACGACATGCAATCACCTCAGGTGGGTAAACCACCTCTAGCTGTAAGCTTTCAAAATCCCTGATGAGTTTCTCCTCCCGAGTGAGGAGAAAACCCAACCTACTAGTTTTACGACTCAAGGCATCCGCTACCACATTAGCCTTGCCTGGGTGGTAACTGATTCCACAGTCGTAGTCCTTTACTAATTCGAGCCATCTGCGTTGTCTCATATTTAAATCCTTCTGCTTGAAAAAGTACTTCAGACTCTTGTGATCGGTGAAAATTTCACACCTAACTCCGTATAGGTGGTGTCTCCAAATTTTCAAGGCATACACTATTGTTGCCAACTCTAAGTCATGCATAGGATAATTCAACTCATGAATTCTTAACTATTTGGACGCATACGCTATGACTTTACCTTCTTGCATTATGACACAACCTAATCCATTCTTCGAAGCATCCGTGTAAATCACAAATTCTTTATCACTAACAGGAATGGCTAACACTAGAGCAGTTGTTAATCTTTTCTTAAGCTCCTGGAAATTGGCTTCACATTCTTCTGACCACTGGTACTTGATTCCCTTCCTTAACAATTGTGTCATTGGCCTCGCTATCTTGGAGAATCCTTCTATGAATCTCATATAGTATCCAGCTAATCCCAAGAAACTTCTAATTTCATTAGGAGTAGTTGGAGACTTCCATCCTTGTATTGCCTCTACTTTAGAGGGGCCCACTTTGATTCCTTCTACTGACACAATGTGCCCAAGAAACATTACTTCCTTTAGCCAAAATTCGCACTTACTGAATTTGGCGTAAAGCCTTTCTTTTCTTAGTGTTTCTAACACTGTCTTTAGATGTTCTACATGATTTGATTCATTCTTGGAATAGATGAGAATATCATCTATGAACACAAGGACAAACTTATCTACGAATGGATGAAACACCCTATTCATGAGATCCATGAATACTACTGGGCATTTGTCAATCCGAACGGCATTACCGTAAACTCGTAATGACCATACCGAGTTCGGAAAACTATCTTCGGTATATCTTCTGACTTGATCTTTAACTGATGATACCCAGACCTTAGGTCAATTTTTGATAATACACTTGCCCCCTTGAACTGATCAAAAAGATCATCAATCCTTGGCAACGGATACTTGTTCTTCAATGTCAGCTTATTCAGCTCACGATAATCTATGCATATCCTCAATGTGCCATCCTTCTTTTTCACAAATAGGACTGGTGCTCCCTATGGTGACGCACTAGGTCGAATAAAACCTAGGTCTAATAACTATTGAAGTTGAATCTTGAGTTCTTGTAACTCTTTTGGGGCCATCTTGTACGGAGCTTTTGAAATCGGAGCCGCTTCCGGTTCCAAATCTATTGCAAACTCGACTTGCCGGTTTGGTGGCAATCCTGGCAATTCTTCTGGAAAAATGTCTGCAAACTCTTGCACAACTGGAACATCTTCCATTGTCCTCTCTATATCATCTATTTTGTTTAGATAAACCAGGAAAGCTTGATTTCCTCTCTTGATCATCTTCTTGGCCTGCAGTGCTGAAATCATTGGTGTGAACTTTCCAATTTCTATGCCGTGAAAACTTGTTGGCTTTTCTCCTGGAACTTGGAATGATATCTTCCTTTCGCTGCATAGGATCATGGCATGATTTTCTGACAACCAATCCATTCCTAGGATTATATCGGTATCCCACATCGGTAGGACACTAAGATTATCAGCCTTAATCCTAGTTGTTCCCAAGTCTATTTCTATGTTCGAGCAAACATGAGTCGTAGTCATGGTTCCACCAGTTGGTGTTAAAATCTTTTTCTTATGACTATCTTGTTCAATTTTAAGCTCTAACTTATCACAGCATGCTGATGAAATAAAGGAGTGCGATGCTCCAGTATCAAATAAAACAACTAAAGGCATGCCATGAAGTTTGCCCATACCTGCAAGATTACCTTTCTACTTCTCTTTCCCGGAGGAACTGGGGTTCATTGCATAAGACCTGGGATTTCCTTGCTACATTTACCTCTGTTGTTGCTGCTGATACTGCTGTTGCTGGGGTTGCTGACTTTGTTGCCCTGATGCCTGCAGGGCCTTTAGCTGCTGAGGGTTTCATCCCTGTTGTACCTTCGGGTATTACCTCGCATAGTGACCTTCCTAGCCACAGTTATAGCAATTTGTGTTTCTGGCCTGACACATGCCTTGGTGGCGTTTGTTGCACCTTGGGCATAGAGGAATGCTGGGTTGTGATGGCGCAATTCTTCCTTGAGCAGGAGCACTCTGCTGGCCCTGTTGCCTATTTCCCTGCCAAGGCTTTCTGTAGTCTTGGTTCCTGTTCTGGTTACCTCCATCATTCCACTTTCTCTTCCCTTAGAAGTTCTGTGATGGAGTCCTGGTTGGTGCTGGTGCTGAAGTAGGTATTGAAGTTGATACTGGGGCCTTTCTTTCTTCAGGCATTACTGCCTCGATATCCAATGCCCTATTCAATGATTCAGCATAGGTCAAGTCCTCCCGACTTCCTAAAGACATGGCAATCTCATGCCTCAGTCGGTTAGTCCTGATCTGAACTTAGATGCCATCTTCTCATCAGTATCTACCTGAAGAGGTGCATACCGTGACAACTCACAGAATACTCGCTCATACTCTATGACGGACATCTTTCCCTGTTTCAGAGTATGAAACTCTGTTTCCTTCTTGACTCTGAACGTCTTAGGAATGTATTTGTCATAGAATCCAGTTTTGAACTGATCCCACGTGTAAGCATCAAGCTGCTCCGGAGTCATGGTTCTCCTTCTAGACTCCCACCAAAAATCTGCAAATTTGGTTAACTGAAATGCTACACAGGAGAGTTGCTCCTGGTTATCACAATGGAGGAAATTAAGAATCCATTCCATCACTCAGATCCACACCTCAGCATCGGCCGGGGTTCCAGCCCCATCAAACGACGGAGGGTTCTGTCGCAGAAAAAGCTCATCAATTCTACGCTGTGGAGGTGGGGGAGGTGTCTGCTCTCTTTGTTCCTCGTGTTCTTCTTGTTGTTCTTCCTTCACTTTTTCCTGCCTTCCTTGCCTTGGAGGTCTCCCTCTAGGCCTATTTTGTCTTACGGGATTCACATTCACATTTCTTCCTCGTTCTACTCTGGGTGGTACCATTCTGCAAATTATAGTTCTAATTTATAATTAATAATTAGGCCACTGCCCACTATTGTATAATAACTCATGCTTTAATTGATCCTTAACATATCTTGAGCATGCAAACGCGTTGAAATTCTGAAGCATAATTAACAACCTTTCTAGTCTTATATATATATATATATATATATACATCAGAAAAATCACCTCCAACGAGGTCTTACAAGTACATTTCCTAATGCATGGGTTCTACAAAAACCAGCCATACCCGGACGACAGAATGCTTACAAGTTACGCATTCTTGTCTGAAAAGGTGGGAATACCTAAGTCCCAAGAATGGTCCTCTGGAACACATTCAACTACTGAAATGTACATAACAAAATAGATTGTCTTCCTGATACAAAATACACTATCATAGCACAAAAGCTAAACTAGTCAGACGAGCTACTGGTCAACCGACCATCCTAAATCCTCTGAGGGCCATCTTCCTCCTCTGGCTGTGACTCCTCCGAGGGATCCTCCTCTGACTCCTCCCTAACTGTCAGTACCAGACAGCCTGCAGCTGCTGCACCTCCCTCCTTAGCTCTCTGGCAGCGCACCTCATCCACAACCTCTATGGTCCTCTCCGAAGAACCCATCACTGTCTGGCGCTTCCTGGGAGGAAGCTCATCATCTGCATCTCTCGAGACTGCTCACCTCACTTACGAGGGTCCAGCCTCCTCATCATTCCTGCATCCCTGATGTGGCAGGAGATCAGCGTTCACATGTACTGCTGGCTCTGGAGGTGGTGCTACATGTGCTGCGAAAACTGGAAGAAAAAGACGGTCATAAACTCCCCTAGGTGGCTCATCCTTGAGAAGATAGCTGTGCATCTGAGCATATGGGCCTGGAGGAGGTACACGCTGAGTAAGGTACTGATGCATGAGTAGGGCGATAAACTCAGGAAAATTCGCCATTAGCTCAAAAGTCTGAGAGTGCTGGCATATGTAATAGTATGAGGCCTCTGTCGCCCATCCACGCCACAACTGTGGAAGCACTCTAAGTAGGCGATGAATACCCTCCACATGACTGAGCCTCGCATGCAACCATAGCTCGTGGTAGCATGACAAGAACCCTACTAGGGTCTCCCCGCTCTCTGGCTCACAAGTCCTGAACCAAAAGGTATACTGTGCTACGGATATCGGATGGGGTACACTCTTCTGTGCCGTACATCTCTGTCCCGCCATCTGAGATATAAAGGAGAATTCTCGTGAGAAACTCATTTATATAGGTACGCTTAGAAGTATACATACAACCGTATTATGACTCTTTGAACTGATATACTAAACTAAAATATAATTCTAACCTCTCCTAAAATTTAAAGGGACTAATAATTTCTACACTCAAAATCATACTGAAATGAGTTCTTACTGATGAACTCTTTGACTTAGAACAATTCTAAGTCTATTTTTGAGACGCTGACTCAAATATTCTTAACTCCTTTGAACATTCCCGACCAACTCTCAAAACATCTACTAGAAAATCCTAAACTCTTAAACTCTATTTCAAGGCGCTAACTTGAAATAGAAAACTTCTGGCTACTTTGAGACGCTGACTCAAAAATAAATTCAGCTCGAGGTTTCAAAACGCTAATTCGCAGACCTTACTAAAATGAGGAATTGATACATCAGCTACTGGAACTGGAATCCCAGATCATCATGCCTCCTGAAACTGGATCTGATTCTGAAACTTGTCTTTTTCCTTCAAGCTCTTGAACTTGCTGAATTTCTTCATCAGGTTTCACTGACTGAGTCTTTACTTAAATGAAAGCCAACTTAAAGGGAACTAAGGCAATCTACACTCCTCTAAATTCCTCTACGTTCTCTGGGGCTTAAATTCATGAAACAACCTGACTTATCTGAAGTCTGATCGTGTAAAAGCCTAACTTATCTAAAGTCTGACTCAATTGAACTTTGCAATTATCTAAACTGCATTACTGTCATCTGGCAACCTCGGGTGCCTGCTTAACTATTACATCGTGAGCTTACGTCAACGAAATAATTATAATTAAAACTCTTTTAAACATAAAGGGCTTTCAAAAAAAAAACCTTTTCTGATGCAAAACTTTTGCCAATATCTGATTGGTCTTAAACTTTTGTCAATATCTAATTGGTCTTACCATGTCATTATCTGAATGGTCTTACTCAAAATTTTGCCAACATCTAGATGGCCTGATCTGAATACTTTTATAAAAATATCACCATTTATCTAAATGGCTTAACTGAAAATTTTTATAACTTTGCTATTATCTGAATAGCCTGAACTGAAAGATTTTTTTCAAAATCTCGCCATTATCTGAATGGCCTGAACTGAAAGATTTTCAAAATCTTGCCATTATCTGAATGGCCTGCTTGAATACTGTAATTTTGACAATCACATACCTTTCTTTCTTTAGTTGAGACTGATGTGAGAAAGTGCTGAGAGTTGTTAACTGATCACTGAACAGTCTAAGGAACAATCTTAGACTTAACTGAAAGAACTTAGAGCTCAGAGCAAAAACGCTCTGATACCACTCTGTCACGACCCCAAATTAATATCTGATTAATTCAAAGTGTGATTGACACGCCTCGACCCCAATGAAGGATGGATCAAGACGCGAACCGGAAATAATTAAATAAGGAAGTGAACTATTATCTTCCAGGATCGATATTTTGGTCTGAGAACTCTAATTCCCAACTGATTTTAAGTACTCACAAATGACTGAATAATAATAGTACTCAAATGATTATCAAGTTATGGGACTCGTCCAAAACAAAAGCTGAAATGTTGGACTTATGATATAACTGAGTCGTGGAAGCAAAAGAAAGACAATAATAATAATAATAATAATAATAATAATAATAATAATAATAATAATAATAACACAAGGTCATCTGAGCCTTGTACCAAAAAGAACTCCACTCTCAGCACTTCTCTCTTCCACACCAGCTCAACCTGCACATTTAAAAACAAACATGCAGGGCTGAGTACAAGGGTACTCAGTGAACACATTGCCAAAAATATTTACTGAATTGAACACTGATTTTCTTGTCATGCATCTGAGTAAACACATGGGGGATTTATCTAAAAATGCCCTATGTTTTACTAAATCACTTTCTATTTTTTAGCGCTCTTTTCTGTTGTATGATCATCCATATCCCACTGAAAGTTGAGGAATAGCTCCGCTCAGCCTTTTCCACGAACGTCGGGGAATAGCTCCGCTCAGCTTTTTCCCTCGAACACTTAACATAACTAAATGCCGAAGAATAGCTCCGCTCAGTCTTTTACACTAACATTTAGCATCGTCGATGTCTTAGTCAGGAATAGCTCCGCTCAGCCTTTCCCTCTTCCTAGTATCACCAACCCAAGTGTACACTAACCTCGGTTAACACACTACGTTAGCACGAGGCCCGATCGATTTAAGAGTTAGAAAGCCCCTTGCAAGCTAACTAAATACAGATAAGGATATCATACAAAACAAAATATTTTATGCATGATAATAATTTATTTGCATCAGGATAATTAACTTTGGGTGAGTAAAAACTCAAATCATTATATGGACTAAGAGTCCGTTGAAAAGAAAGCCCACCTTTTACCGATGTTTTTAACGGAAGCTGCTAATTCTTCACAGGTCTTATCCCTTGCGGATCTGCTAGCCTTCAATATATAAAAATATACTTAGTATGTTGATCCTAAAACTGACAGGACTCAACACGATACGAAGGCCTATTAGGGTCTAGTATCTGTTCTAGATTTTTCTTAGCTTAAGGGTTAATCTCGACCCTAGTTCTAAACTATAATAAGACATTCATCAACATCATTTAAGGTATCAAAAATACCTTAACATCATCACAACTAGACTCTAGGAACAAAGTCATCAATAAGTTCGTAGACTAAACGACGTTTTGCACAACGTCTATCTTTGAAAAAAAATTTATTTTGACTCACTAAGATGCAGGGGACAAGCCATACCGTTGGAAATCCACGGAAATCTAGTTTCCGGAAAAATTGACGGTGACTCCAGATGATAACTAACGAAAAAGTTATGATCGATTGACTAGAAGGTGGCAGAACTGCCAGAATTTCTGAAAACAAACTCGTGACCGGACTTTGAAGATTTTTCATGATCGATTCAGGAAGAGTTACGGACTAAGCCATATACCATTATAAATCCACGAAAGTCTAGAATTTTTAAAAATTTACAGTGGCTTAAGATGATAACAAATGAAATAAATATACCCGATTTACTGAAGAGTGGCAAATCTGTCACGAATTTTCCGGAAGAAAAACACATGCCTTGACTTTGACTATTTTTCATAATTTACTTATAACGAATTAGAGGATGAGACATATACCATTGGAAAGCCACTTAAGTCTAGTTTCCGGCAAAATTTACGACGACTCAATACGATGTCTAATGAGGGAGTTATGCTCATTTTACTGAAGGGTGGCGAAACTGCTGAATCAAGCTGCGCAGCGCGCCGTCTGCGCGAACTCCAAACAAACTCCGAATCAGTCAACTGATTTCCAGAACTGATCAGTCAACTGATTCCCAGAACTGATCAGATGATTTCCAGAACTGATCAGTCAACTGATTCCCAGAACTGATCAGTCAGCTGATTACCAGAACTGATCAGTCAGCTGGTTCCCAGAACCGATCAGTCAGCTGATTCCCAGAACTGATCAGTCAGCTGATTTCCAGAACTGATTTCCAAACCTGATCACAAAACTGATCAGTCAAACATATTAGTTTTTCTCCCAAAACTGATTCTTCAACTGATTCACTTCATCAGTCAACTGATGAGCTTCAGTCCGGAACTGATTAGCCTAAGTAAGGACTGATTTATTTCAGTTTAACTGATTCACTTCATCAGTTAACTGATGAGCTTCAGTCTGGAACTGATTAGCCCAAGCTAGGACTGATTTATTTCAGTCCAAATACCAAGCTTTCATCACCTCAAAACATCTCAAACTGGACTACACATGCTTGCACATAGCCAACTAATTTTCTAAACATTAACGTCATTTAAAACTCCAAAAATCCACACATATACTTCTTAAGCTTAGATCTGAAAATATATGTTTATATATAGCTCATGATTTTCGAAAATACCTTTCAAAACAACAATGGAGTGAAGATGAAAGGAGCTTGAATGGGGTTGACGATGGAAGAAGAAGGCTGGAACAAGTGACTGCAACTTCACTCTCTTTCTCTCTTTCTTTGAAAATCGAAAATGGCGGTGGTTGTTCTTGTTGCTCTCTCTCTCTCTCTCTCTCTCTCTCTCTCTCTTTTGAAAATGTGCACAAGAAATGGAGATGAAAATATGGAATGGAGATGAAGTAGAAGAAGTTGGCTGCTATTTCATCTCTCTCGCTCTCTCGAAAACTTGGTGAAGAAGATGAAATGAAAAGGTGTATGGAAGATGATGAAGTGAGGCTGCTTTGCCTTTTTCTCTCTCTCTCAACTTTTGGTGTAGAGAATGAAATGAAGAGGTGGATCCTTGAAGTATAGCTCGGGTCCCTCATCTGCCAAAATCACTTTATAGTATGGCTTGACTATTGGGGAAAAGAAAGGAAAAAAAACATGGGGGCATGGGTTGAGGTGAGGGGAAAAGCTTGCCTTGGGTTGACTAATCAACTACCCGGTTCAAATACCGACTGTTCGACTATCGTGATATTTTCCGTCTTCGGAAAAATCCCGAACTTAAACCGATATTGCTAAGAATAATTCACTTACTTTAAAACAAATTATCCAAAATTATTTGGTTTTAAAATACCACTTCGAAATACTAGTTTTAATTTCTCGACCATTAAAACATCTGAACTAGAGAATATCTAATTCTCTTGGATTTTAAATCACCTTGTTTAAATTATCTGAATTTAAACACTAATGACTGGAGAATATCTGATTCTCCTAGTCCTAAAAATATTTATCGGAATATCTAATTCACGATAAACACACACCACAAATTTAAAAGAATGGGAATTGAATTTATCTGAAATTACAATTCCGGCTTTCCATAACTAAAAAGAGGATTAAACCCTAACTGAAAATAATTAATTCACCTATGGGAATTAATTGATCTTGAATTCCATGGAACTTAACGGATACTTTTGACCCTAATCTGACTGGAAATTACTATACTAAATAGTAATTGCATCAATTTACTGCAATTAAGCAGTAATTAATTTATGGGGTATTACAGCCTCTTCTTCTCCATTAGCACCATGCGTCTCTACATGTGGAAAGTAGGGAACATAGTCGTCCCTCATAGATGGTCCGGCTCCAGAACTGCCCAATTGCCTTGAAATCATGTACACGACCATCTCAGCAGGCAAATCGAGCAAATCTCTATCATCTTGCAAAGATGCTCTGGTCCGTCTGCCAGTTTTGGTGCTGGTCAGGTAAAATAATCCGTACTCCACCGTGTTTGGGTCAGTCCGCAACAACTTGTGCACTTCCCTCACAAGTGAGCTAAAACACAGCTTATCGGATGAAATCATCACGAGTTGCTCGTCCCCATCAACATATTCTGATCTCTCCCATCGCCCACTGTGTCGTAAAATAATGCGATGTCTAACCATCTGCAATTTATAAATAGTGCTACATGAGATCACAATTTAAAGATACCTCGATTAGTTTAAAGGTACCTCCATTAAATTTTAAATAGCCTCTATTAATTCTAATAGCCTCGACTAATTCTTAAAAAAGCATCTAATAGCCTCAACTAATTCTAAAACATGTATCAACTAATTCTAATAGCCTCGATTAATTCTAAAACAATTGAATTAATGCCTCGATTATTTTCTAAAACAATTGAATTAATGTCTCGATTATTTTTACAGGATCTTTTCATCCAAAAAACAATTGAATTAATGCCTAAATTATTTTACATTATTCCTCGATTAAATTAAACTTACCCTCGATTAATTCTAATGGCCTGAAGTCTAAAAAATATCTCGACTAAATTTAAAATAGCCTCGATTAGTTAACATTATTCCTCAACTAAATTTAAATTATCCTAGATTAATTCTAATGGCTTCGATTAAGTCTAAAAAATGTCCTAGATTAATTCTAAAAAATTCCTCACCTACATTAAAATAGCCTCGATTAATTTACATTATTCATCGACTAAATTTAAATTAACATCGATTGACTCTAATGGCCTCGATTAGTCTAGAAAATGTCATCGATTAATTCCAAAAAAAGTCTCGACTAATTTTCAAATATCCTCGATTACTTCTAAGAGCCTCCATTAATTCTAAAAAATGTCTCGATTAATTATAATAACCACGATTAATTCTAATAGCCACGATTAAATAGTCTACAACATGCAAATCATCAATATATAAAAGATTAAAGAGTACGACATGCAAATCTCTCTCTGTCGCCTATTTTCAAATTAAATCTAACAACACATACAATGTATATAATCTAAACAATAAATATTTACAAAACAAGTTCAAAAAAATGGAGAGTACAAAACGTACCTTTGAAAATTGGTGGAAATTTTCGAACTCTACTTTTTTCTTCAGAAAATGCTTTCGCCCGCCTTACTCCAAAAAATTTCTCCAACTTTTGCTCCTCTTGGTCGATTTCTATTGTGGTGTGAATAAACTTGTATTGTATAGTGTCAATGAGCTCGACGAACCACTCTATTTATTCAAAAATTTAACCTATCTCCTTACAAAACATTAAATGAAGCATGTAACCTTTAACATGTATTAAATTCGGTCGTACTTTCCTCTTCTTTTCATTTAATGAAGCCAGTAACCTTTCCTTCTTTTTATTTATTGAAAGTCGGTAACTATCTCACTTACACACAAGGTAGGGAACATTGCCTCGATTCATTTTAATGAAGGTCTCGATTAAATTCCATGATCCACGATTAATGACATAAATCTAGGTATTTTTAAAAAAATAATCGAGGCTTATTAAAAAATAATCGCGACAATTTTACAAAAAATAATCGCGGCTTTTAAAAATTAATCGAGGCTTTTACAAAAATAATCACGGATTTTAAAAAATAATCGAGACCATTTTAAAAAACAATCGAGGCTTTTAAAAAATAATCAAGGATTTTACAATATAATCGAGGCTTCTTAGAATTAATCGATGCCTCTTACGATGGAAGAAATAATAATAATCGAGGCTTTTAAGAAGCCTCGATTACTTTTACGTAAATAATCGAGGCAATGTTGTAATTGCATTCTTTCACTTTTCAATCGAGACAATTTTTAAAAATAATCGAGGCTCAACATATATATCAATGGAGGCTTGTAATTTCAATCGAGGTAATTTTTCAAAACTAATCGAGGCTTCCTCAAATATGATCGAGGCATTCAAAATTAGGGTTTCAGTTTTAGGGTTGTGCATTCTCAGAAAATGATCTGACAAAGTACACTGACCCAATGATTGGGTACGGGAACCAAGTCTATTATAGTTCAAATTGCCTAACAAACTACCTATTTTTAAAAGTTATTATTTTTTCCCAATAACTATTTACTTTTATCTACTTTTACCTATTTTGACAGTTTAAAATGACTGGTCTGGATCAGGTTTGTAAGAATTGATTTGTTGCTGTCGATGTCCACCTTAAAATTAGGTATAAAATAAATGTTGTCAATTTGAAAGAAAAAACACCAGAATTGATTTATTATTGTCTAAATTATGTTCAGAAATATTTATTCTCATATATAGCTTCCGGTTATCTTTATTTTTATTAAAACAAAAAAGGCTAAAAACCTGAATCCAACTGCAGACCCATGAGACAAATGAAAATAAATTTGTTGGTTGCAGAAGTTACCTTCAAACATGAGTTTCAGTGTTAGTTCGAATGAATTTCTTCTACTACATGTAATCTTTAAAAGAGAAGGAAAAAAAAAAAAAAAAAAAAAAGAGCTGTACCTTTCCGTCTCAAATCCAAACACAAAAAACTCGTTGCTTTAAAACTAGTTCTTCTCATCGTTCTCTTTGAAATTACATTGGGCAAGCAAAAAAAGAAGGCATATGGTATCAGCAACAGCATCCACCTTCATCATCTGATTGCATCCATTTCAGCATATATCATGCACATATTAGGATCAAATCAACCCGAAAACAACTGCTTTTATCTTAAGGAACTGACTTATTCTATTTTCTTAAGTGTGCTAACATAAGTACAGCTTGAAAATGTCACAAAGAGTTTCCGGAACCTGCAATAGGAAGTAAAATCAGAAGTGAGAATTAGTGATGATGTTCTTATGCATTCACTATTAATCCATAATGATGCCAATATAAGTCAATATTAAAAGAACAAGGCAGACGAACCAAACCCATTGGCTAGAGTGTTGTGCCATCGCTGCATAACTTTTACGGAGATCTAAGTTGAGCAAGCAATATGATTGTCCATCTTTTTTAAGTCTGCTAAACAAGATGGATAACCAAATATCTACTGGTCCAATGTACTTGCGCACTATGTTAGGGCTTACCTGAAAAATGATGAAAAACTATCACAAATATAGAAACGGGAAGCCGTATCTTTTATCCCTAAAAGGACTTGAAAAAATGTGTAACAAATAATTTGGGACTCTCAGATATTGCATGCAGTCAAATTTACAAATGTTGAACTGAAACATCTAAAGTAAATATAGTATAGAATTAAAGGGACAAGGGGCAGCTTACAATCTCCCAGGCTTCGAGATGTCTCCCGGAAGCATCCTGCAATAGTTTCCTGATATACAAAGAAAAAGAACCTTACTAGTTTCAAGTTCTTTGCTTCATATCTCAGTGAAGCAATCTCACAGCCTGACAAGTTGATCAAGGAAAACATAATTTCCTTATCCTCCAATCTAAACATATGAACACAATCCTGAAACTTCTTTCAAACAACATATGGACTGACAGAGCATAACTTGACTTATGAGTTCAACTTATTCTTAGTCTTACCTTACTCCTTGATGAAGGTCGCAGTGGTTGCAATGCCCAGAGATACCATAATTGTCAAATGTAATGATCTAGAAAAGAAATTACAATAGATTAACGGAATACTGTATCGATAAATTGAAGAATGAGCACAAGTGCATACAATAGCACAAATGCTACCAAATGGTGGTCGCTCCAGCACAAACAACTCAAAATATCAACAGAAGTGCCCGGTAAGTGTAGTTAAAAAGATAATTGACCAATGATAACTAAAATAAATCTTACTAAGTCAACAGAATGGGTACGTGTTTCCTCTTCAATGATGCTAGCCAACAAATTCCAGTTCCACACTTTGCCAAAACCATCCTAGATACAACCTAACATCATGTTATCATTTTGACATTCATGCCACAATAAATAGCACAGGCTAACGTAGGAGATAATTTAAAAAGAAACCTGCAAATCAGGATGGTCCAGAGTCTTCACTAGCTGTGCTGGAATCTGCTATAATGCGACAGGAATGATTTTGTTGGAAAGACAATAATCAAGAACTATGTATTAGGTATAGAAAGTGTCCATGATAAAAATAGTGATATAGGAGGAATATATCCCAAATCCTATCCCAAAATGCAAAGCATACAGATAAATAGATCATAAACCTAAATCAAATGCAGAACCTTGAGAACCGCAGAGGCCAGGTATAACTCTTCTTTTCTAATACTTCCCATGCCATCTGCATTGCCTACAGTAACACCAAGTGTCGTAAAGTCCTGAGAAAATTCATAAAACCAAAAAGAAAAATGTTCTAAACTCATCATCATCTTTACAAACAATAACTTGGTTTGCTCAAAAAAAAAAAAACTTGGTGCTGATCTATGTTAAGAGCTACATTTCATGGTGAAGAATGCAACATACAGATGGAATTTCTTTCTGGAAATATGAAACATTTAAGATGAGTTTGAATATCAAGAATTCTAAAACCCAAAAGTTAGATGATCTTATATCCTCTGATTTTAAAATGAATTGATGTAGGAGTGCTATTAGGCTACTAAGGTTAGTGTTTTGATTTCTGTCGATTCAGTATTATCCTTGAAAAGAAGCAAAAATTGTTGGTAGCCCTTAGATAACTTCAACAACTCTTTCTTGAATCCCTTTTGCCTTGAAGCAAATCTTATCAGTCATCAGAGTTTAACTAATTTCAAAAAATAAGTTATATGATCGAACTAAATGTTGACTGGGACCAATAGTAGCATAAACGGAAAAATATAGATGAAGTTACTTTTCGGTAACAATAAATACATGTAGCAGCATTACCAGTTGACATGCACAGTATGTGCAGATTATGATCCCTGGAAATCAAGTAATTAATCACAGGAGCAAAGAACCTGCAGACACGGAACAATAAATTATACATTAATCCCAAATGGATCGAGCAAGAGTGCAAGACAAAGATTAGAGAAAATGTTTTCAAGAAATCATTAGTGGTACTGACGAGGGTATCATTTTGGCCTATTCAGTTTAAAATTGACTCTCTATATTGCTATAGACACATTCACCATTCATGATTTTTTTTATCTTTATTTCATCCTTATAAAACTACTAACTGATACACGAAAATTGTAATGTAGTAAGGTCCTAAAGTAACTGTAATTTCACTACATGTTATACAAGTCAGATTCATTTTTCATGCAATGTATTTACTTTAGAGACAAATGCTAGCCCAACTAAGTTTAAGGACTCTTGCATCAAGAATTTAGTGAAACGTACTTAAAGTACAAGGTCAAATTCATTTTTCAAGTCCCTTGTATACTTTGAACTTAAAATGTGTGGGCTCCACAACAAGAGAAATTAAACTTTGGTAATAGATTGTCAATCAATGGACTATAATGCCACCACTATATCTACGGGGAAACACAAATCAGTGCGTAGACAAACATAATCATGCCAAATGTGGTTAAAGTATAACTAATGACCCTGCAACAATTGCTTGAAATCAAATTGCGGTACTGAAATCCCAATCTTACATAGTCTCATCGTCAGGATGCGCAATAACCAGCAAGACATTTCTCCTTCGAGGATGCGCACCTGCCATTCAAGAAACCATCAAGAAACATTTATGTATGTATGTGTGTGCATATATACGTGTGTGTGTGTGTGTAAACCAAACACAGCACATTTATGGATGGCCCATTAGCAGACAAAGTGGAGAGCGAAGAAAATGATAATTAAGAAGCATATTTTAAAATGTTGCAGTTTAGCATGGAAAAAATTACCATCATTTAAGAATGCTGCTTTTGAGGAAGACAAAGATTCATGAAAAACTTTGCAGAGAGAAGCAAACCAGAGCACAAGCACTGATGATATTATTGCTGTCCAAGCCATGTCAAATTCTTCTCCGGAAAAAAGGAAAATTGTAGCCGAAACTGGTCACTGAGACATGTCACCGAGCAACTTCACCACAATCATAACAGTAAATTTCAACATCCGATAATCAATTGAGTTAGGAACGATATCAAGCTATCAATAAATGGTGAATGAGCTATTCACGACATTCCAACTACTTTTTACGATTAATCAGGTTAGCATAGAAAGACTGACCACAGACTTGAGGAGGAGGCAGAAAAAAAATATTCGGGCGGCGGTAATTGGTAAGCCTGCCGTGAGTGGACTGAGAGAAGGTGGCTTGCGGCGGCGGACGGAGCCTGTTGGGAAATTGGAGACAGATCCGTTGTTTACAGAGGCGAGTTGCACCTAGCCCGACCGAACATATTGTGGGCCGCCGGGGGGGCTTTCGTCTTAGGACAAAAAAAATTCAATTCGAATAAAATATATCCTGAATAGGACCGGATCAAATACTCTGATAGTCCAATTGAACTTACCTGAAACTGATTAACATCAAACAAAACAATAAATTAGAGACATTGAACCCATGAGATTAGGTCATCTATGATCTATGTAACAGTACAATGATCTAATTTTCACAAAAGAAATTTCAAAGATTAAATTTGCTAAAACAAACAAACAAACAAATGACTGGAGTTCAAATAAATTGATCACAGTGTATATTACTAAAATTATATAAATTATATATATATATATATATATATAGTTAATAACAAAATCATTGCTAAAAATAATATTCCCACCACAAAACCCTTGCTAATTTTGGAAACTATTTTTTTATTATAAATGTCCCCACTGAATAACATTTTATTATTAATTGAATCACTTTAGCAAAAACTTCACATGTATCATTTGAAAATGAAAGAAACAAGTCCAGTAAACCTGAGATAGCAGCTTAAAAACTAAGAATATTACATAAAAATTATAGTATACTCTTTAGGAAATCCCTTCTTTATTTCTGCAGTAACTGAGTGATATAAATGGTGTAATCTTAGGACATCAGCTCTAACAGCTCAATGAATAGATGCTAAAAACTAAAAGGCGTCTTTGCTTATTGCAGATCACTCTTAACCCACTGTACACAATAGAATGCCAATGATGATAGTAATAAATTTGGATGTAAGAAAAATGGAGCAGACCATCTTGAAACAAGTACATAAATATTGCAGCATGCTGTGAAAGGAATAACCAAGGAGCAGTCGTCACACCCACAACCAGGAGTTGGAGTCGTCTAGGTCTATCTTGAAGCATTTACTACCAGCATGGGGATTAACAAATGATCCAATTGAATGAAATTGGAAATAAGCATACAATAATCAACGCAATAAGGAGTAAGGACATACTATTTTACTAGATGAAGGACATCATACATCTTTTACATGCTGACTAGATACTCTACAAAATAAGACTACATATTATAGAGAAAAATTATTGCGGCGAGACTGAGACAACCTAATCAAGATTTATTTAGAAGATAACAGGTCTCTCATCATTCATTCATTTATTTTATGATATATAGAAGATAACTATACACATAAAGAAGGGGAAAACCTATTAATTTACAAAAAAGAGCATAGAGATATGCATTCCAGATTTCCAGCACTTAGATACCAGTTAAGGTCATATGCTATCAACACGTGACAGCAACTCAAACCACATACTATAGAAGAGTAAACCTGCAAGGGGCTGCAACTGAAAGATAATAACATCATCACAGCACATATACAGCAGAAATAGCAAGGGAACCATGATCTTAAGTCTTAACTCTTACCACACTTCAAATTACAAAAGATAAGAAGTCTGCAAATCCCAAATACAACCACACTTCAAATATTTATCCATACAAAAAATTCACTAGCAAACAACCCCTACTATCTGTAATCTGTCAAGTGCCAATACACCAAAACTCCTAACTACATAGCCAAAAATAAAATTAAAAAAAGAATTTTACCTCAATAAGTAACCGACGACTCAACACACAATAGAAGTTAACGACGATTAGCAGCATTTCTGAAACAGAACGAGAAACTCCAAAAAAATCTAATTAAAAGGGAGCGGAATTTCGCAAAACGCAAATCCCAGAGGCAAAATGAGCAAAGAATTTGGTGGAAAGGAGGAAAGATAAAATCCAAACAACCCCACAAACAAGTAAAATTCGCAAATTGTAAAAGAACATAAAATAAAACGAACAAAAAGAAGAAGAAGAAATAAATAAAAGAAAAATAATGCTCTCAAGTTTTGTGAAAGCAAGCAAAAAAAGAGATAGGATCACAGATGAAAACAAAAGGAAGAGATGACCGTTCGGAACACAGAAAACAAAGCAAATGGGGGAAAAGTCTTCAATCAATTGCTCAGTGACGCCAATCATTCCCAGAGAAGAAATTCGAAAGCAGTAGAGCATCTCACCAGCGGCGACGAGAAAAGCGGCGAAGATGGAGCGGCGACAAGAAAAGCGACGATGTGTGACGGAGAATGGCCAAGATGAGAAAGGCAGTGACGAGAAATGGCGGCGACTGGAAGAGCGGCGACGGAAGAGCGGCGATGAGACGGGGCGGCGTGGTAGGATTTGCGTTTGTGTGAGCGGCGTGAGTTTCTCAATTTCTGTAGTGTTGTTTTTGTGTTGTGTACAGTGTATAAGTGTATTTGTGTTTCTGTATCAGTAATTCAGTACTATAATTTACAAGAAATAAAAAAAAATGAATTTAAAAAAATATCGGGCCAACTAATTTGACCCGAAATTTCGGGTTTTTGGCCCAGACTCGCTCGGCCCGATCGGCCCACTACGTCGGGCCTATTGGCCCGAATTTTGTTGGGTCTTCACTTTCGAGTCCAGCCCAACCCATTGATCAGTAGGTCGGACCGGACCAATTTTAACAGCTCTCCCCCTAACGTGACCTTTGAATTCAATTCTCTCTCAACCACTAATTAATTCTTTTTCCTTTAATTTAAAATATAATTGTGCAATCACCCTTATCATTTTTTACAAAATTAAATATTGACAAATAATTATAAATCATAATCAGGTGGGTTGAATCATAACATAATCATCAATTTATAAATTCCATCGTGGAACACAAAATTCAGAATAGAGGATTCCATCCGTGTTTCGATAGCCTAAAAAGTTGATTTTCAAACATCACTTAACCAAAAATTCACCAACTATATTTCCTTTGAAAATGGGTTTGTCAGTGTTATGAGTGATATATTTTATATTAGAAATGTTACTTTTTTTAATTAAAAGAATATTAGTATCTATTTGAAGTCAAAGATTTTGTATGAGTTGACATTATCTTGATCTACTTCCACATCGATTTGAATGTAGTTTTCTACCAAAACTAAATTGGCAAAAGCTGAGATTAAAAAATGAGTTAGTCGTCATAAAGAAAACAATATTTACGGCAATTGGCTATTAGTAATCCTTCATTTTATTCTTACTCAATTTGTCATTCCCTTAAAAAACAATATTTATCCCAATTTAAAATTACAACACTACTTTTATAACATAGCAATTACAATAATTTTTTGGTAAGTATAACTTTCCTATATATTATTTTTCCGGTAAAGTTAGTTCAGTTTGTACAATTAAAATGACATCGTTTTACATGCATAATTATTTAGAGTGAAATTTTTTTTTAGCCACATAGAAGTTTAAAAAACTTTTTTTAGCCACTAAAGTTTAAATATTATTATTTTAGCCACCTTGGACATTTATACCCTTTTCATTTTTTTTAAAAAGGAAAATATATATATATTGTCTCTCTCTCTCTCTCTCTCTACACTACAAGATTTGAGTAATTTTTGAAGGAAAAAAAACGTCTTGCAGATTTGTTGAAGCTTCAGTTTTCAAAGGTAATATTTAAAATTCGAAAAAAAATAATGCATAGGTTCTTTACTGCGCGCCGGGTTGTGCTTAGCTGCGCGCCGAGTAACGCGCGTAGGCCCCGCGCGCAATGTGATGTGATGCGCGCAAAGGGTGCCGCGCGTGCAGAGACCGCGCAAGGGGCCGCGCCCGTCGAGGGCCGCGTGTAGTCTCCTGCAAGGCGCCTCGCGCAGGGGGGGACGCGCGCGCTGTGGCCGCGCGCGCAGAGTACGCGCGCATGGTGCCGCGCGCTCCCGGGGTCCGGGTGCTGTCTCCCGCGCCCACCGTTACCCGAGGGCGCGGTGCCGTTCGGGTCATTTTTAACATTTAATTGCGTTGATTTTGTATGAATATAATGTGTTTGTATTTATTTTTATTTGCAGATGAGTGGGTCATATATTCTACTGCATCATGGAGGTTTTTGGCGTGATCATATATATTATAATGGAATTGAAGAGTATATCCGTATTCCAATGGGAGGGATAACTTATTCGCAATTGTTTGATGAAATTGTTGATATTGTTGGTGAAGATCCGAATATTTATAGGTATGTTATTTCGAGTTTAGCATTATGTCAACATGATGGTAAAAGGCGAAGATTTAGAATAAGAAATGATGCCGACTTGAACTTTGCTATGGAAGAGACATCAATTTTGCACTTATATGTTGAAACAACTTTGAGAGCACCATCCTCCAACTCACACAATCGACCTTCTATTCATGCTCAAAACAGTTTTTTAGATTTATTAAATGCTCAAAATGCATTTCCACAATCATATCCATATACAGCTGCATATGTTAGACCTCCATACCCACATTATGAAGGTGTTCACATAAATAATGAGAATTTTGAGAATGAGGTTGATGATGATAATGAAACTGTTGCGGTTTGCGGTTGAAGATGAGCATGTTGAAGATGATGATGGTGCGGTCAATGATAAGATTAATGACAATGATGATGATGATGATCATGAGCATGTTGATCAGAGTGCTGACGATGATAATGTTCATGAGGATGAAGGTTTTGGATTTGATTGGGGCGTAAATGATGACACATTTGTTGATGAGGATGGGGAGGAAGCTCCTATGGATGATGAGGCTGATGATGTTGATGTTTGCTGTGAAAGGCTCCGTAGATCCGTACCAGAAGTTGGCACTTCATGTGACATAGATGATGTGCAAGATGATAATTGGGATGATACATGTCAACATGGACGACAATGGATTATTCCAGGGGCACTATATCAAGCCACACTCCCTCTAAATAGATTGTGCATTGATATGACTGTAAACACGAGCGATATTTTGTGTTTGGATGCTATTTTTGAAAGTAAAGAGTCAATGATCAATGCGTTGGGTTTGTACCATTTGCATAATCGCGTGGAGTATCGGATTGAGCGCTCAAACAAGACTAGATTTGCAGCTCGTTGTAGGCACCATGAAGATTGTACATTCGCAATGCGTGCTTCAGCTCATGGGGAACAATGGAGGGTTTTTAAATGGAATTCTGTCCATTCTTGTCAAATGGATTTCAGCCGCCACGGACGCCGTACAGTTACATCAAAAGTAATAGGTGCATTTTTTGCTCCTAAATTGCTGACTGAGGGAGCAATATTGAAACCAAAGGAAATGCAAATGCAATTGCAAAGAGATTTTGGAGTTGCCGTGGAGTATGGTCGGGCTCTTGCAGGGAGAAATCATGCAATCAAAATGGTATATGGTGACAGTAACAAGTCGTTCCAGCTACTCCCGTCATACTTGCATATGATACAACAGTCAAATCCAGGTTCTGTTGTTGAATTGAAGACGGATGCAGCAGATCGTTTTGAGTACGTTTACATGGCCCTTTCTGCTTGTATTAATGGGTTCATCCGGTATGGACGTCCAGTTATTGTTATAGATGGAACTCATTTGAAAGGAAAGTATAAAGGAGTTATGTTTGTCGCTGCCACAAAGGATGGGAACGAACAAATTTATCCATTGGCAGTTGGAATTGGAGACAAAGAAAATGATAATTCATGGTCTTGGTTTTTGAGACAACTTAAGAAGACCTATGGATGTCCCGATGATTTATTGTTTGTTTCTGATCAGCATAAGAGCATAACGAATGCTGTTGCAGAGGTGTATCCCGGAAAAGCACATGGAATTTGTACCTACCATTTAAAGAACAATCTAAAGAGGTGGGGTGCCAATATATTGGCTATGTACAAGAAAGCTGCCAATTGTTACCGTGTTCAAGAGTTTGATAAACACATGTGAAATCTTTCAATTGCATCAGAGAATGGAGCATATAAGAAACTACTGGATGCTGATCCAACTCGTTGGGCTCGATGCAAGTCTCCTGTGCGTCGTTATGAATTTATGACCTCCAATTGCGCAGAGTGTTTGAATGGACGACTTCGATGGGCTAGAAGATTACCGGTATACACGCTTCTAGAATGTGTTCGCACATTGGTGGGTCAATGGTTTTACGATCGTCGTAGAGTTGCTTTAGGAAGGACTCATGTGTTGACCGAAACGGCGGCCACCAGGGTTTTAGGATCAGTTGAGCAAGGTCAAACAATGAATGTGCAATCAATTAGTGCTACAAAATTTAAGGTTACACATGGAATGAAGCACTACACGATTGATCTTGTGGGTAGAAAATGCTCATGTCAAGTGTTTAACCTTGATTTAATCCTTTGTCCCCATGCAGCAGCAGCTATAAGGTAATATATATTTCTTTATTGTATTTGATATATTTTATGTATTGATTTTCTTACAAATTAACTTGTCAATATTCATATATTCAACAGCAAAGCAAATAAGCACGTTTATTCATATGTTTGGAGTTTTTACACTACTGAGAATCTCCGTGGGATGTACTCGGGAGAAGTGATGGCAATAGCACATCCTGATGATTGGGATGTACCATTCGAAGTATCATCTAGAGTAGTATTGATACCATATAATCCGAGACAAGCTGGACGTCCGCGCACCAACAGGATGTCAACGGGCAGTCGCTCTACATCGAGAGGTCGTCGGTGTAGTATAGTGTGCTCTCGCTGTCAACAAACAGGCCACAACCGAGCCACATGTACTCAAAACATTCCCATCTCGCAAGGTTCTCAAACTGGTAGTTGCAATGCAAATGAAGCGAGTAGCAGTCGTACACGTCGAACCAATAGGTGTAGCATATGTCGTGTACCTGGTCACACTCGACCAACATGTCCGAATAGGCCTAGTTAAATGCAAGCTTGTTTTATTATATAATTTGTTTAGGTTTGGAATTTATATTGTTTTGCTACCTGAAGTGACATTAATGTATCTGCAGTGACATTCCGTTTATTTTTAAATTTATGTTGGATTTGGACTTGTCGAAACTATATCGGTGAATTTATATTACAGTAGCAACTTAAAATTAATCAGCAAGCAGGCTGCGCGCGCACTGGGACAGGCTCCCGGGCTGGGCCGCGCGCAAGCAGCCCGCGCGTGCAGGTCGAGCGCGCAGGCCGAGCGCAAGGCGCGCGCGCTGGGTCGCGCGCAAGCAGCCCGCGCGCGTAGGTCGAGCGCGCAGGCCGAGCGCAAGACGCGCGCGCTGGGATAGGCTCCCGGGCAGGGCCGCGCGCAAGCAGCCCGTGCGCGCAGGCAAGGCAGCGCGCTGACCCTGCGCGCGCATGGCCTGCGCGCACATGCAAGGCTTTTTTTTTAAAATGTTGAATAACACAATGCCTTAAGTTTTTAGAATCCCACATTCAAAACATTTGAAAAACGTAGTCAAAAGTGTCAACATATGAAAGGACAATGTCATTGAAGTGAACACAAATCAAACCAAATTCAAAATAGTGAACAATGTAGTCAAAAGATGAGTCACTACATAAACGTAAACTGTCATTAAGGTTAAAGGGTATTTTCATCTGTGCTAAATCTGAAAATTGTGTGAGCCACATGGGAACGATATCCTTCCATTTCCTTGTCAGTCGGCTGCGGCATTCTGGTATTTGTCATTAACATCTCCACAAACTTGAGCGCATATAGGCCACAGCTAACACCATCATTTTGTTTGTAAACTCCGGCTCCCTCAACTGTTTTGATCTTCCACTCATTATACTTGGGCTGTAAATCTTCCCGATACTCCCAATATCCACAATATTTAAGAAGTTGTGGGAGAATGCGCGCCAATGGAGCAAAGTGATCTATTCGGGTTTGCCTTATCTATTTTGTCCAGTTGTGCCACGTGGAGTCATATAAAATGATCAAGTGTTCAGGGATGCTCGCCAAACATGTAACCCAATGAGAATCAAGGTGTGCCACAAATATCAACTACATGAAGTGATTCAAAACAAAATAATTAGTACATAATTATAAATGATTCAAAATAGAAAACATTTTATTAATGAGAATTCAGTTTTACTTACCTTGTTATAATCGTACCAAGGTTTCAGCGGAAGCCACCCTGGTAGATGGCCACTCACATATTCTGAGAGACCGAGAAGATCTTCATCAGAGATCATTTGTTCAGTCTCCTTATTAAGTGCAGAAGCCCCTTCAAGGTCATGGTATTGTGCAAATACCTTACGAATCCCTTCCTAATAAAACATTAAACGAATGAATCGAAATCAGTAATAAAGAAAATCAAGCATCTTTATATTGAAGAGAATTTCAATCAATACCATTAATCCTGTGGAAGTTAGAACTATATCCGTTTTATGGATTGTTCGACTAGCAAATGCCGGATTTGTATGGAGTATGCACATGTAAGCATCAATATGTGCATCAGTGAGTTCCTCCTTCTTCAATAGATCCGTAAAAAATTGAGCATTAACACCATAACCAATCCCAACATTCCGTCTGCATAAATGATAACACAATCAAACAAAATGTCTATAATTTGAAAGAAATTAGATTAATCATATTCAATTACTTACAGTTTATTTGACTGCAAAAATTTATTCCAATCAGCAAAACGTTTATCATTTGGAAGAAATGGACTTCGCAATGCTGCTGATGCTGCCCTTCTTCTCACTTCTCTGAAATCCAACTTAACCGGAGTACTATGATCAGACAAAGGAGTGATATCTCGAATAGGGGTGACGAAAGGAATCTGACTCATAGTCGGAGTCCTATGCTGCAAGGACTCATCCAACCCCCAATATTCTCCCGCTGACATTTCATTCCAGGTGTTAAAAACACTATCACCCCACATCTGTGTGCTTCCTATGCCTTTCCAGGCAAGGCTTTTCTCATTTGTAGCATTGGGGGGATTCCATGCCTCTTGTTCATCAGGCCATTCTTGCGGCCCACGCCATACCGTACTTGACGTCGACTTTCGTATCGGGGAATTCCAATGCCCGCTCTCATCTTCTGTGGACTGTGTATATTGTGGTGGATTCCATCCCCATTCAAATTGGGGATTCCATTCCCAATTCTGGGGACTATTTCTTTCTTCACTATACTATATATTAAAATCAATGATAAAAAAAATGTTATACAACTTTCAACCAACACACCCAAAGAATATAAATAGAAAATTAAAGAACGCAAGCTCAGGGCGCGCGCGCAGGACGCGCGCGTAGGGCGGGCGCGCAGGGCGGGCCAGCGCGCAGGGCGGGCGCAGGGCGTGCGCGCGCAGGCCCTATACGCGCTGGTCCTGCGCGCGCCAGGCCTGCGCGTATAGGCGTATCATTTTTTTTTATGAATAACACAATGCTATATTTTTTAATTCAAATAACACAACCCAAAAATATAAATTTCATCATAAAAAACGAATAGAAAATTTATGACCCTGTGGACTTTGTTGTTGAACAAAAGTCTGCTCACTTCCTTGCCCCCTAAATAGCTGCGGAAGATAACTGGACAGCCAATTTTGTGTTTTCTCTGCGGCTTGCTCAGACGCTAATTGTGCTGCTCTCTCTACCGCTGCCTGGGCTGCTCTCTCAGCTGCATCATATACATTTTGAAAAAATGTCTGTCTCTGAGACATGGTCCACGTGTGGGTCATCACAGGATCAACAGGGCCGTAAAAAGGTTCTGTTGAAGGTGCATGATCATAGAATGCGTCTCTTGATGGGTCATGCTCGTGGAAGGTGTCTCTGGATGGGCCATGCTCGTATGAAGCGCCTTGTGATGGAGCGGGTTTTAGCATATGAGTTGAAAATACACGACGCGGAGCATATTGTACCAAAAAAGGACCATCTTCAATGCTCTTCCAATAAATTGTGTCCCTTTCTCGGCTCTTAGGTTTCAACTTTTTGAACATCTGCATTTAATAAACCATAAATCAAGACAATAGAAACTTTTCAAAAAAACAATTGATGATACTTTCCATCAAGATGTTTAATTAATCATACCCGTCCTCTAATATCATTTGGGTTCACGCTTGTCAAGTTATAAGCAAAGCGTAAAATTCTCGGTATAGCCTTTGCGTCTCTCACACCACCACAAGTCTCAGCCAATTGTGGGACAGCACAATAAATCCATGCCTACATCAATCACAAGTAAATTCATTTATTTTGATAACTATAATAAAATACGTAAAATAATTATCATCATTACTTAAAATAATTTACTATAACATACCGTGAATGCTAATGTGAATCCATATATGT
Organism: Perilla frutescens; assembly: GCA_026008535.1. NCBI lineage: Eukaryota > Viridiplantae > Streptophyta > Magnoliopsida > Lamiales > Lamiaceae > Perilla > Perilla frutescens. Next base: position 11,275,803 of record BRKX01000003.1, on the reverse strand, counting down.
GATATAAAGGCCTTTTCGACGTTCTGGGTGTCGTGTGGATATTAGTTAAAAAATGAAGAAGCCTCTGATAGGAGTAGCTACCCCACGGAAATGATTCCCATTCTTCTTCATTCTCAACCAACACCCAAATCCAGTCATCAATTGTGTGGCTTGATTCAAACCCTAGCAACAAATAGTACACAAACAATATTTTGCCAACTTTCAAATAATCTTCAGGGTCGTCACCAAGCTGCCTCTTCTTGAAACTTTCCTTTAAGTCACTTATATTCATCTGACATTGCTTGAAAACCCTCTTATACAAGTAAGAAGATCTAATCCTGTGCTCATTATGTGGGTTAAAATTTGACCCCCCAAAATTCAAACCACACACTAGAGCATATTCATACCGACTAAATCTTAATTTATTCTTTCCTATTTGAAACCACAATTCGGTGTCATCACCGCCATCATTTTTCACTATCTCATGTGTAATGAAATAGTGTACAACCTTATTGCATCTCCCGGCCTTAATTGGAAGTTTTAGTAACTCACTAAAACATGAATTTTTAAAGCGGTCATACACACCATAACGGGGAAGCCAGCGTGCCCCCCTAGCGCGCAACCGCACCTAGCGCGCAACACCTTGCGCGCGCACCCCTCGCGCGCAACACCGGGAAGCCAGCGCGCGCCCCCGCCCGCACACCCAGCGCGCTACCCGCCCGCACACCGTCCCTGCGCGCCGGGCTTGCGCGCTAGCCTTGCGCGCAGGAAAGAACCTCCCAGAATTACAGTATCTTTCACATAATGCAAGAATTTAAACTATGTAAGGGGTTTCAAAAATACCTCTAAACTCCGGGTTAGGGCATTATGACCACCAACTTCTTCATAATCTTCTTCACCACTTGCCATGAATCTCCAAACTCAAATATTTCAAATCAAATCTACAAAATCACACATTATTCATAATTATACTTAAATTCACATATTGTTAACAATTTGTGTGTAAATTATATCCAAAACATGGTATAACCCCAACAATTTGAATAAACCCAATTGGCATAAAAGTTACCTTTTTCACACGGAAATGCAGACGGGTCGCGGCGGCAGACACGTCGACGGCGGCGGGCGGCGGCGGCAGGTTTTCGCCGGTGATGGCTGGTAATTTCCAGATTGGTGAAGTGGAGGAGGGGGGCCGACGAGAGAGACAGAGTTTGGGGAGAGTGAAAACCTTCAAGTTACGTTTTTTACAGAGAGAGAGTTTGGGAAGAGAAAGTAATTTCTTTTATTTTACTTTTATTTTTTAAAGTAGATAAGGGTGTTATAGTAAATTAGGCTAAAAAAATAATATTTATAATTTGATGGCTAAAAAAAGTTTTTTAAAGTTTGAAGTGGCTAATAAGCCATATTGTCACTAATTATTTATAACAATGTAACAATTACACTCGAAGTAACATTTCAATTATTTGAGTCTAGAGATGTTAAATATAGCTAATATAGCATGTTTGTCCAAATAGCCAAGATTTAAAGAGGTTAGGACAAAATAATAATAATAATAATAATAATAATAATAATAATAATAATAATAATAATAATAATAATGATGATGATGATGATGATGATGAAGTGGCTTAAATCATATAGTCTGACAGGCTGATAAGGCTAACTCGGACATAGGTGGGTTCACCTGAATTCTATTGTTTATCTTTTTATTTTAATTAATATTGAAAGTTCCATAATTGATATAGTTTAAGTACTAAAAATATAATTGTTGAAACTTAAATAATATATTCAATTAATGGATGGTAAATTATGTTATATTCAGTGTTAAGTTATTAAAATTAGGTGTTTAGGTGGATAACATATAAAATATTTTTCATAAATTTATTGGTCCGGCAAACTAGCCCAAAAACTAAAAGACTGTCAGAGTCAATAATTTTCAACCCAAAAAAATTCTAATTCGAACAAACTTTGAGTACAAAAGAAATTCTACTTTAGAAATAAATTCTAATTCTATAGAAAATGGGCCTAATTTTTTTTTTTTTATTCTACTTTAAATATAAAATTTGTTTGATATATTCAAATTCACCAAAAAAAATTGCATTTTTAAAGACTTCAAAATCAGGTAACTAGTCAGTTCATTAGTATTCGAATAAACTTGAAACAAAAGAAATAAAATTATTTTAAACAATATCATAAGACTCAAAATACAAAATATCATTTACATATATATATAGATATTGAAAAAACACGCTAATATTTTTTTCAAAACCAATAATTTCTATGAAATATGTTTAAATAGTGTTGTTGGTTTAATTGAGTATATTATTAATTCATTCGTAATTTGATGGATGACCTAATGAAAAATAAGTATTTATGTTGGATTAAGAGGCATTTTGTTTTAATAATACAAAAAATTATGTTGGACTATCTAGTGGAAAAACAGTTAAGCGGTACTATGTCTGAATTAATGTCCATATTCGATGATCTATTTATAATTGGCTAATATTTAATTGTATAGATTGATGTTATTATTATTTTTATCGTTAAATTATTATAAATCTATGATCATGTATCATGATAAATGCAAAATAAAATTGTAAATATTTAAAAAAAGTAAAGTATGTCTTGTTCTAGAATATATATATATATATATATATATATATATAAAAATTCATAGCATCTCTTGTATGCTTTAAAAGCTTTCTATACTTATTTTGCGAGAGATTGAATCTCATGTTTTATAACTTTATTATTCAATGACAAGGATAAGACAAACATATTTTAAAACAATTAGTTGTTGGGCTTTAAAAAAAATAAAAAAAATTGGGCCCCCAAATTTGGAGGCCCTATGCAGCAGCTCCTCTGCCTCCCCCTCTTCACCGGGCCTGCCGAAACTTACATCCATCTGAGCAGGTGACACGTGTCCTTGTAGCTGCAAATTTTGGTTATGCATACCCTATTCTGTATTTTTGTCCAATAAAAAAAATTTCGGGCTTAAATGTTGGGACACAGATAAATTGTATTGTTACACTTGAATTACCTATCAGAATAATTGACTATCTATTGTGATAGTCCGATACGCCCACATTTTTATCAGACTACATATAAAAATTGAAAATAAATACACTCCCTTATGTTAGAAAATTTACCCCGCTATGAACTCGTATTTTGTGTGCTCGAGACCATTGTCATGTGAAGAAGTCGGGGATTTAAGGCATCCCTTGACGTTAGAATCCAACCACGAATTATGAAGGAAAAAGTAAAGATCAATTTGAATTTCAAATTTCAAAAAAAGCATGTTTGTTTGAATTGAAATTTTGTTGGCGTCCCTTTTTGAAAATGTAAATTTTTTTATACATAAGATCTACATCAAACGGTAAACGCGTTGTCGGTCAATGCGAACACCGGAAAAATCATGAAAAGAGGTGATAGTTTTGAAGAATACAGGTGGCACTTTGTGAATTTTGAGTGAAGCTTTTTAGTGTTACGATTGTTATTGAATTTTACTGTTATTTTTTATTTTTTTCGATACTTTTGAAAATATACATGTGATACTTGTTGGGTTCTTGGGTGATACTTTTTATTTTTACGATTGATACCGATTTTATCTAGTTTTTCGATGAATGCATTGACCGGCTAAATGAGCATTGACCGGGTCGACGCGTGGAGTATCCGATGTGCATCTAGTGCACAGAAGACCTACTCTTTTAAAAATTAAATACTCTCTTGCAAAAATATCGTAAATTTTCATCTATTCGTATAAAACAAAGTCTGACGAAAGACTTTGTGTATTTAATTTTATTTTATTATCAGATTTATGATCAGTTTACACGTGCCATTCTACTTTTTTTTCAAATTACTTTTAAGAAGCTCAATTTAATTACGATTTGTGTCGGTTGTCTCATTAGATTTATTCGTGAACTTGCAATGCTGGAATGACTTTAATTTGTGCAACATGTTTGTTTCTAACACTGGAGGGTCATCTCCTACTTTTTGTTTCATTTTACAGTACTTTCAATTCTATTATACAGCAAAATTTTCATTTCATCTCTAACAGTTTGCTCTAAATTCTACATTAAAAAAAACATTGCATAATATTCATTTTTTATGTATTTATTTAATCTTAATTTTGCCAAAAAATAAACTATTAAAATTTATAAAACTAAATAATATTACAACATAGAAACATTTCATAATTTTATTATGCAATTTTATTAAATGTTATTTTAATTTCAACATTGAAAAAAAGAATATGAGCTTTCTTAGTTGATGTCATTTTAATTTCTATAATTTAATTTGATGTACAATTTTGTATTTCAATAGTTCAAATAAAATATAAATAAGTAAAAAAGGAATAATAAATTGGATTTTTTTTTAAAGGACTATGAACAGTAACCGTGCCAAGCTACAGTGCTGCTCCAAAATTGGAGCAACACTTTAGCGATTCTTATTTTCCAGCAAAAAGTGGCGCATTTATTGGAAGGGTTTTTTTTCCCAATTTTTGCTTCAAATTTGGCATTTGAAACCACTCTTGGAGATGGCCTAAGAATATATAACTAGAATAATGGTATTTCAACCCATCCATATTCACTTTCGTGAGTATCTAATATTATAAATTTCAAAATAAATATTAACATGTTACCTTACAATATTTCTTACTACTCGATCCTATAAAATTAAATATCTTATAGTAGATCGACCCAAAAAATAATGTAGCAAGTTGGGCCTAACTTTTTCAACATCTAAATGTCAAATAGTTCGTTTGGTTTGGTCTCATTTCATATTTCTAAATTTTAATGTTTTCGGGGTTGATCTTCTCTGATTACTTTGATTCAAAATTAAGAATAGGGAATTCTAATCGGAACTCCTATTTTACTATTCACAAATCACAACCAACGTTTTAATCAATATCTATCTATATCTATATATATATATATACTATATTAGTATAAAAAGTGTGTTATCTTATAAATTTGGGTTTACCTATTATAACTCTACTTTATATTTTAATTAAGGGCAATAATGTAATCATCTAATATTATTTAATATTTTATTATTATTTGTATTCTTATTTTTACTACTCAAGCTCAAACCTTAACTTTCTTTATCGCGTTTGCCATTTTTAAGAATAATTCAAGCACTAAAGTCATCCACTCTCCTCGCTGATTAATAGAGAAAATAACAAAAACAAATAAGGCCAAGTGATCTCCGATCCAAAATAAAAATCCGCAAACTAGCCCAGACAAAATCATCTATTGCATTTTTTTTTAAAATTGTATAAATAAAAGAAAAGAAAGTGACCCAAACCTAGAAGTCTCGGATATCACAGATTGATAGTTCAAGAGACCGAGGCCTCATTAAAACCTACATGGAAAACCCGTTGTGGGAAAAAGAGTATCCCTTTAGATAAACCGAAAATAACCAAGACCACAAAAATCCTACTTGACAGCATTAGAAATACAAGGAATCTCAGAAAACCAAAATCTAGTTTGAACACTAGGAAAAGCTAACAAATCAGCAACACAATTTCCTTCCCTATAAACATGTGAAACACAAAATTGAATACAGGAAAGAAAATCTAGAACCCGACGCCATCTTGCTTTCAATGTCCATGGCACCTGCATACTTCGAGAAGAGAGAAGAGCCACAACATAAGCTGAATCTGCCTCTAGCCAAATAAAATCCAGAGATAGACATACAACCCATTCTAACGCCACAATCACCGCCAAAAGCTCGGCCAAAAACGCAAATCCCACACCTTCCATTGTGTGAAAGCAGAAAGAAACCAATCCATCGGAACCACGAAAGACGCCACCCATACACATGTTTCCAGACGCACCTTGGGCCGAACCATCCGTGTTAATATTAATCCATCCCACAGGTAGCGGCCTCTAATAGATCGAGATATGATGACTAGGAGGAGAAATTCGAGGGACAACCTTTAACTTCTTGAGAATAATTAAATCATCAACCGAGTTGTTCATGAATCCACAAGATTCGCGTATAAGAGATAACTCATGAATTGTGATTTTAATCAAAGCAATAATCTGATGTGGTGTTAGAGAAAGATCATCATAAATAGCACGATTTCGAGCTGTCCAAATACCCCAAATAGCATGTATCACCGCTGATTTCCAAAGCAAAAGAAGTTGATAGCTGAAATCGCGATTTATAAACTATACAAAAGCCTCATGGATCGATGCAGCATGAATAACACTAATCTGAAAAGTGTCAAAGATCCGACGCCAGATCAACGCCGCAAGGGGCAGCTCCAAAATAAATGGTCCATGGTCTCGGCCGATCCTCTACACATGAAGCATATTTGAGGTCTAATAAATCCATGCAGCATATCTAGTGTAGGAATTCTAGCAAGAAGAAGACGCCATGCAATCAATGAACTCCTCACTGGAATTCTCGAGTTCCAAATCCATTTACCCCATTTCACCGCAGGGAAATGAATACACGAATACAGTCGAACAATTCTAGCCGTAACCTTCCCATGGATATAATTCGTCCAAACCCTCTCGTCCTCATTTTGAATGATCGGGATTTTCAAAATATCCAAGATAATATCCGGAAAAGCATTAGCAAATGAAGTAGTAAATCTCCAGACCCCGTTAATCAAATAATCACCCACTTTTATCTCCAAAGTTTGCATGGATATTTAAAGGAATGCTTATCCGCAATGACATAACCAACCCAATTGTCATGCCAAAAATCGATCGAAGAGCTGCTCCCCAAAATACAATACGATCATTTAGAAGATAAATAAATGGGTCTCGGATACCTGGCCAAACCGAAGAATATGCAACCCGCTTTACCTTATGATGAGACGACATAAATCTTGTTCTAACAATCTGCATTGCATGAGCATCCGATGTGATCAAATTCCAAGCCAACTTCATAAGTAATCCCCGATTAATCTCCTTGAATGAGGAAACCCCAAGACCTCATTCTTCAACCATAGCACATGTTCGAGCCCAGCTGACCGCCATGGATGATCTATCATTGATGTCCTATTTCCACAAAAAATTCCTCGCAACCGTATCAAGAGTAGTAATTAAAGTAGCCAGCCACCGATAGATCATCATAGAATGAATTTCCGAACTCATAATCACTGACTTTATCAAGCAAAGCCGTCCGACCATTGAAAGATTGCGTCTATGCTAACGATTGAATTTGGCAATAATCTTGTCTGCCAATGGTTGAATTTGGCTAATCTTTGGAATTCCCTTATATAGGGATACTCCCAAATATTTTGTGGGGAGCGATCCAACCGTGAATTCTAAGAGATGTTTCAGATCTGAGCAAACTCCCGACTTAACTCCTTTACCATAAAAAACCTAAGATTTGAGTCTGCTGCAAGATTGATCCGAAAGCCTCTCGTAAATACTCATCCCTCCGCCAAAGCCTTGACATTGGAACTAGAGACTTGACAAAATATAAACACGTCATCGACATAAAGATAATAAGTCAGAAATAATACTCCGCGGCCATAAGATGGCCGAATTCGTCCCTGCTCCACAGCTTGTAAAATCAGATAACTTAAAACTTCTTCAGCAATACCAAATAAAAGGGGTGATAATGGATCCCCCTACCTAACTCCACGAGAACAAGCGAAATACTCGTGAGGCTCCCCATTAGCAAGAATCAAAAGCCAAGCTGAGTGAAGGATATTATGTATCCAAGTACAAAACTTCTCTGGAAATCCAAAGGATTTCATCACCTTCTGCAAAAAATTCCAATTAATAGTGTCAAAAGCCTTGGTGATGTCAACTTTCAAAGCCATATTTCAACCTTCATGAATGCGATTCAGGGTATTAACACCTTCCGATGTAAGTAAGATTGCATCATGAATATTCCTACCTTGGATAAATCCAAATTGCTATTTAAACACAAGAGTCGAAGCCACCAAATTTAATCTTGTTGCCAAAAATTTTGTGAAAATTTTGAACAAAAAATTGCTCAAAGAAATTAGCCGGTATTCTTCAACCATGAGAGCATGTTTCGATTTAGGAATAAGGACCAAGAAGCTAGAATTGATACCCTGCGGAAGTTGACCAAATTCAAAGAACTCCAACATAGCTTCATAAATATCCGATGCGATTAATTCCTATGCAACGTGAAAGAATTTTCCAGTGAATCCATTCGGCCCTGCAGCACTGTCCGGATCAAGCATAAACACCACCTTCTGAACTTCATCCATCGTCGACTGACTAGTGAGATTGTAACACTGTTGTGATGTGAGCCGATTAGGTATCAATTGATCAACCAAGATATAATTCTCATCATCAAACCGAGGGTCTGAAAAAATATTTTGAAAATAGTGTATAACATGATCAGCAATTTGATCTTTATCATGCACAAGCTCCCCACCAATTAAGATCACCGATATATTTGCTTTAGCTCTACGAGCTTTCACACTATCATGAAAAAACTTGGAATTTCTGTCCCCATAATTAAGCCAACTAATGCGACTTTGTTGCTTCATGTGATTTGATTTAGCCAGTAATAAACCATTTATTTCTACTTGTATAGAAATTTCTTCATCCAATAAATCATCCGTGTAACCCATTAAAGAAATTTTCTCTTGAAGTTGTCCAAGTTTCTTTTCTAGACCCTCAAATTGGACATTAAAATTTTCGAAAACTCGAGCATTCCAAGCCTTAAGAACTCCTCTCAATCTTTTAAGTTTCATCATAACTAAACTAATACGGCTAGGCGATTCCAAGTGTTCTACCCAGGATTCACGAACAGTTTGGAAAAATGTTAAATGAAACGGACGGGGATTCGACTTCTCGGTAGAAAGACAATGCACAATAAGTGGTGAATGATCCGAACACATCCTTGGAATTAAAGTTGCCGTGACACTCACTTAAGCAGCCAAAAAATTGTCTAAAACCAAAGCACGATCAATTTTACTCTTGGTAATCTTCGAATAAAATCTTCTGCTCGACCAAGAATAAAAAAGACCCTTAGTTTCAACTTCAAAAAATCCTAAATCACCAATGAAAGTGTTGAAGTCCATGCATGCTCTAGGAGATGGCTTCGACTTTCCACGTCGTTCATGAGGGCCCCTCACTGCATTGAAGTCACCCATAATGATAAAATGATCTTGGAGGGATTCAAGATCCGTCCACAAATCACGTCATTTAATATACGAAGAGGAACCATGAACAATCGGTACACCCCCCTTAAAATTATTAAACTTGATTTGCACCAAAACACATTGATTAGAAGAGTAAATAATCGAAGCATTCATACTCCCTTCAACAAACACCCAAATGTTAGACATTCGAGCACCGCGATCATTCTGAAAGATTGGAGTCAAGCTGAGCGATTGCCAATAAGAATTAGGAATATTTTCAAAACAAGCCCTAGGCTTAATTAACCCAAGCACTGCAAGATTAAAGACCCGCACATGTTTACGTAGCATATTTTGGGATACCTCCGTTGTAATCCCAAAAATATTCCACGTCATTAGATTCATTGCGATGAAGATAAATTCCGCAAAGAATCCACATTCTCTGCGTTAACATTCTTATCCTTTAAACATGCAACTAACTCCATATTTTTAAGAGCATTCGAATTAGGATCAGTAAGAATAAATGGAGTTAGAACCTCCTTCTCCTGCGCTTGCTTAATAGCCTCACCCCCAGCTTTGTTTAATCTGTCTGAGAGACGTCACTCTGCCGCCGGAGGCATGTTTCGTCTAGCATAGGTTCTCTTTGGTAGAGATGCTGAAACCAAATCCCCACCACCTTCAACATCAAGCACATTATCTATCCCGATAGCCCCAAAAACTAACAGAGCCCGCAAAAGGAGACTCCTTGTCAGAATCTGGAACCACCATCTCATGAGATGTAGCCGCCCTACTACTGAAAGAATCACCCAATCCAATAGTAGCCATATCCGTGGTATTCTCACAATTAAAAGTATCTAAAGACCGTCCCAAAGCCACCCCCTATCTGAATGTAGCTATGCATGTGAATTATCCTCCACACCCGACTTATCATGATCCATGAGATCTCCACTGACCTCGTCCTCTATTAAATCCTGTGAAGCAGAACAAATATTTTTTTCAGAAAAATTCTTCTCCACGTCTGCATTGGAAGAATCTACAATGTACCTTGTCTCTTGATTATCCTTGACAACTCCCTCATTCCCCTTGCCAACAACAAACTCAGTTGTAGCCCCATGAATGATATCATTAGAAATTTGTGGAACATGAACCGTAGCATTTAATAAATAATCAAACACATTACCACCTTCATCTAACCCCATATTAGAGAGAGCAAAGAAAGTATTTGAAGTCAGAATTGCAGTATCCCGATTCATATTATCAACCTTATCACCTTCTCCAAAAGTCTGAACCACCCACTCATTGGTTGATTGACCTAATTTCAAATTATGATCCCCATGCACAAATTTCTCCAATCTGGTAGAAGTCCCAGCCTTGTCAATCTTGTTTGTCTTTTTAGAAGCATCCTGCTGCGATGTCTCCTTCACTGGAGACTTAGAATTTCGGCACTTGGCTGTGGAATGACCAATAATCTGACATTCACTACAAAATAGATGGATACTCTCGTAATGAAAATCCACAAAAAAAGAAGCTTCACCATGATTGATCATCACAGAGTGTTGTAGGGGTTGCGCCATATCAACCTCGATCAAAACTCAAGCAAAGTGCCCAACATCCCCATGCATTGAATTTCCGTTGATTTTTAGGGGAGTATCAAAAAATCTAGCGATGCCAACGAACACCTCCTCATGCCAATATTCAATCGGTAGATTGTTTAGCCGCACCCAAATCTGCGCTAACGTCGACTTAATCTTGTAGAGGGTGAAATCCGACACCCAATCACGAATATTGAGGAATCCAGATGTAAGGCCCCGATCTCGGAAGAATAGTGACAATGAAATAGCTTTGGAACAAGAATAGGTTATATTTTCCAGAAATTTGGATAACATAACCTCTGTAACTGTAATAGAACCACGCACTAAGGCGTTTAGAAATAACCTAAATAAAATACCAATCATCAAAAAGAAATTATCCCACCAAATAACTGTAAAGGAACATCATAGCGTAATGCTGAAATCATAACATGCTTCAAACAATTGAAGACAAGCTGTATCAGAGTGAACGGAACAAAGCGTGGAGCATAATTCAAGTAAAATTATATGCAAGCACTTAATTGATTTAGAGTATCTAAGATTTCTGAACAACACAAAAAGAGCAAGCATATAACAACAAGTAAGCCCTCGCCTCAGCTCCGTCATCTTCCAGCCTGCCTCTCAACCTGAAAATATTTAAAAAAAAGATTTGGGATGAGTACTAGCGTACCCAGTGGGTAGATTCTGATAAACAGTTCACAAACATTTATAAATATGAATATCGTATCCACACAAGTATAACAATGGAAATGTTGCAAATCCCAAAAGCATTCCATGTATACAAAGCTTCTTTTAACCTTACTTGCACGCTCTATCTCAATTGTCCCTTCCTACAGTGTTTTAACTTATATACACGTCCTCCAGCCCAGCTATCTAATAAAGGATAGTGTATACGGTCCCAAAGCTTTAAGGATCCGAACTCGAGTCTAGTTAAGCACTCAATGTTTTCATAGGATACTAGCGAACGCGAACAGTGAGCTAAATCATTTTGATACAGATATTCATGCTTCACAATTGACAAATAGTTAAGTTTAATAGCTGAACATAATTTGAAAAAGATATATAAACCACCTGATAATAACGAGCGCGTATAATTGAGTAGAGAATCACAAAGTGGACAAGGGTCCTAATTTGGCTACACCTAGTATCAAAATAATTTTAAAAAAAAACATTTAGGACAATTATAATTTTAATATATCTAAAAATCCAAGATTTATGTTCCTAAATAATTACTTTATGAATTCTGGGTTAAATAGAAAATTCAGATAAAATTTTATGGCTAAATTGATTTTGAAATAATTTGGGCCAGTTTTAATTTTAATAAATCTGAAAATTAGGAAATTTATGGGCTAATTTAATCAATTTATGAAGTTTTGGGCTAGATATTAATTTCTGAAAATTTTATAGGATCCAAAAGTATTTTTAAATAATTATGAGTGATTATGAAATTTTTATATCATGTGGGGCTTTTCCTAATTTTTGTAAACTAATGAGGACGGGCCATCATGCAATTTACTTAATTGCAATTAAATCCTTCCTTTCTACCTTAAAAAAAACACGACACCTAGCTGATTAGAAAACACAATTCTTAAATTCAATTTCATTCCTCATTTCTATCATCTCTATCTCTCTTGCTCGTCTGGAAATAGAGGACAATCATAAAACTCACCAAAGTGAAATCTTGCTTAAATCCCAATTCCTTTCATCTTCTTTGCAAAATCATTATAATAAGAATAGAACAGAAATCGAAAATCCCCAAATTTCACTCCCAAAATCCCTAATTCTTCTTTCCCTTTTTTTCTCCTTTTCCCCAACACCGGCGACCTCACCGCTGCCCGCCGACGAGGCGAGGACCCTGACCCCGATCTACAGCCCTACTTGCCGCAACCTAGACTGAAAACTCCAGTTATGAAGCAACTCGACGCAATTGAACACCAATCGATGACTGCAGCCCTGAAGTCATCTAAACCGGATGCAAGTTCTTCGGTGACTCAACACCATCTCAGATCAACACCGGTCAGTAAGCACAACCTCAGCCCCGACTCAAACAAACATCGTCGAAACCCGAGCCCAGCTGACGATGCCCTCCCCTGCTTCGACTCAACCTAACAACTTCTCTCTCTAATTCTATTTATTTTCTTAATACCCATTTATCTATATGAAATTCTATAATTTTAGTTTCTACATGCAAAACCATGTGTGTATGTGTTGGTGAGGAGATATTTAATTGAATATGATATGTTGAAATTGGTCTCGAGAAATCTTTGGGTGGTTCTTATTTTGGTGTTGTATTGATTCATTATGAAGTATGAGTTGATGGTCTGCAGATATGAATTCTTGGTTTTTAGTAAATTCATATTTGGAAAATATGTTGAGATTAATAGTGTATAATTGTAATATAGAAAATTGAACTAAGAATAAGCTTACCAAGATGAGTGACTTTGATGTATCACTTATGGTTTAAGGTATTAAGCAGTGAAATCCAACTAAAATTGGTAGGTTTGCTGTGAAGCTTGATTTCCTATCGAAGAGTTTGGAGTAATGGTTATGTTCTGTTTTTTTTTCTTTTGTTAATCTGCAGGGAAGGAATTTAGCTTTTGTGGTTTTCGATTTGGCAGAGAGAAGAATAGCTGGATTTGGCAGAGAGAAGAATAGTTGGACAAGTGTATTTCTGCATTTGCTGAGTTGACAAATTTGTATACATACGTGTACAATTAATAGAGAATTGAAGAGATTTAATAAATATTTTCAGTATTAATTTATGTTAATTATCATGGTTTTCCATTACTAGTGAATACCACATGTAATTGTATTAACATTATGATTAGTAATGAAAATTATTATAAATATCGAATATAAAAATAAACCGTGTACGAATAAACAAGACTCGAAAATAAATTTCTAAATTCAACTATTAACTCCAAATATTTCTGTTACTAAGAGTGAAATTTTGAACAAGTTTTGAATTATTTAGATATGATTTAAATATAATAATAATATATAATAGGATTATCAGTAGGTCTTGATATGATTATATTCGAGCAAGTATCTAGGTTTCTGAATAAAAATTATAAGAAGGTCTCGGGGTATCTCTAACCCTCTTAACAGCACACTTTATCTTCAAAAAAATTACAAGGGTCCATTTTCTTTCCTAACTTACCCTTAAGATAATCATATAAACTATTATTTTAAATACTAAAAAGTTTGGAATATTACACTAGACTTTAAATTCCAAGATTGCGATTGACGAACCCTAGATTGATTCGCAGCACACGAAAATTGTAGTGTATAATATCCTTTACCCATTGAGATCAGTCTCCAATCCTTCGAAGTCGCCCAAATCTGTTGTAATTGAGGCTTGAGATCCACAGTCGCCCAAGGCTTATCACCTTTTAACATAATTAGTTGACTGATTAGGGAGAATTGGAATTTCTCTAATTGCGACTTGTATAAATCATCCGGAATAGAGATGGAATTGAATTCCTCTCGTAGGACTGGTTGAATTCTTGATAAAGATGTCGTGAAAACATCATGGAATTTGTCACGATTTTCAGAATTAACCACCTCAACGCGTAAGATGCATGGGTCTTTTGAGGCGGAACCCTTGATTGAAAATTAGGGTTTTCAGATTCTTGAACTGAAATATGATTTTTTTTTTCTAAATTTCGTGAGGATAATTTAGAATTATTATCTAATGGTCATGAAGAGCCATTAGACGACAACGAATTTCCGGCTAAAGGTCGGTCAGTCAGTGGCGAAGATGGTATAATTAACTAGAAGGATGAGGGGGGGGAAAAGAGAGAAGAGGGCATTTTTTTCATCATCTATTGCATTGTATTTTCTATTGTACATATAATTTTTTAGTTCTTTTTCATTTTTTTCTCCGATTTCAATTTATTATGCTTTAGTTAAATTTTAAACTTATTATTTAGAGTTCATTCTACCCAATTGGAATTTATTATAATTTTTTTAATATTTTAAATTTTTAAATATTCAATTAATAACTTAAAATTATAAATTAAATACTAATTGAAATATATAATACACCTTAATTGGATATGATGAACCCTGAATTAATAAATGTGAATTTAGTTAAAGCACAATAAATTAAAATTGAAAAAAAAAATTGAGTATGTAATAGAAAATGCAACACCAAATAGGTAATTGAGAATTTTAACCTAAATCATCCTTATTAGATTTTACTATTTAATTGTAATAATTTTGTTGTTAATTGCACAATTAAGCAATGAAATTAACTAGTAAAGTATTTAATCGACCAGAAAAGTAATTAAGCAAAGTACAATAAAAAAGCAATGTTCTCATTTCTAGTTTGTACTCATCTAAACGCAATCCTACATACTGATATATCTCTATTCTATTTAAACTAGTGCATTACGCCCGTGCAATGCACGACGTTAATTACATTACAACTAAATATTATACACAAAATCTTTAATCTATCTATATATATATATATATATGTAAATGTGTATTGCTTAATTTTACAATATTTATCATAATTAGTAAAAGTGTTATAAGATACTATGACAAAAATTATTTGTCAATCGATGTCCTCTTCAAGTGTTCATTAATTCAATATTGGCTTAAATCTTGAAATTAGAGAGAGAATTGGATTGAAGAATGTACATCATTTATTTGTAAGAAGACATTAGATTAACTACGAAATGAATATATTACAAAATTGAAAGTAGAAATTGAAATAATAGTACAATTAGACTTGTTCATCATGAAATGTGCAATAACAACTAAACAATTGATTTCTTTTTCTAGAATCTGTAACACCATAGTGATACACAAGTCTTAGTTTCTTTACCAATGTAATCTTGTTCCACCTGTGCAAGATGCACATTGTAAACTATTATAAATTTAATATAATTAAAAAGATGCTCTGTATTTTTTTAACCTTTATCAAATAGTTATATTTATATAGATATAGGTACAATATATTTTTTACTTATAATTAAATACAAAAAAGTAAGCACAATCTTCTTACTCCAAAATAAACCGAATGAAGCATATTATATTAGAATTTATATAAAAATTAAGTCTACATAAGTTGTGATCCTATCCAAATATATGCACTTCTTGCAAATCCACATTAGAATCAGATTTGCATGTGGAATCTGAACTTTGATACAATTGTTCTTCATATTTGTTCAATGAAATCATGTATTGATTCATAGATTCAACTACACCATCAAAGTGTTAGAATAAGGATTGCGAGTTCTTGTAGATATCTTGTGTTTGTAATTCCAATTGTGTATGATGGAAAATACTACATTAATTGATGCAATGTGATCATCGGAACATTTTAGTAGGGTATCATTTGCGATATCAATATTGACGCGCATCACATCTTGTAGAGTTCGATATCTAAAGCTTTAAAACAATTCTTGCACAACATTGAAGCCTCATCCAATATTATAAGTTTACATTTAACAGTATGAAGTTCAACCAATGTACTTCTTTGGTTAATGTTGCAAATGAAATCCTCATTTTGGAATCCTTATTAACCATTAATTTAGAATTGAAAAGATTAATAATGAATAATATATGACAGTAAAATTAAAAATAAAAAATACACTGAAAGAAGACAAAAGATAACTAAATGATAATTTAATAAGCATATTGTTTTAATTTTTATTGTGTTGGACATAATAAATAAAACAATATTATTTAATTATTAATTCTTTCTTCAAATTTACTAATAATTTAATATCACTTAGGGGTTCAGAAAAAATAAGAATTGTCATTTTTTTTTTTGAAAAATCAAATAAGAGAAACATAATCCAGACTATATCAATAAAAAAGAACCTTCATAGATATTTGGACGGTTTTATGTTGCATACCGTTCCACTTAATAGAAAATAATTAAGTTTTTCCGTTAAATAATTAAAAATCAATTTGAATATCATTACAAATTGACAAAAAAAGAAAAATTGCATACCTGGAAAATAAAAAGCGTAGAAGGTTATGATGAACAGCGAGAGCTGCAAAATAAGCGAGACCAATTCGTAATTGTACTGATCTTGGCGACGGCAATCTGGTTACGACGCCTTAAATAGGTTCTTCTGTGTTGGAATCGTTTCCAATGTGATTTATATCTTTCGGTTTTGAAAACTGCTAGCACAAGTAACCTTTGAGATGAAGATTTTTTTCGCGATCGAGCACCGCTTGAATAATGAAATTAGGTTGGAATTAATTTATTTTAGTGGCGCTTCAATAAGAACTGCTTTGGTAAGCACCTTTTCAAAGTGTTAAGTTATTTTATTAATACACACATAAAAGAAACATATTTTTGAGGGTTTTAGAAAATTAATTTAATTGTGAAATATCTAAATTACCCCCTAATATTATGTGAAATATCTAAATTACCCTCGCTATTCTGTTTTTATATAGAATATAGATGTATTTATGTTTATTTATATGCATCATTAAATACTCTTCCTAGAATTATTATATATTGCTTAATGATTTATTGTTCTGATGCTGCTCCTCTAATATGTGAACAAGAATAATTAGATTTCATTATGCATCATATATCAAAATTATAATTTACACAAAATATAATGAATTAAACTACACACACATATGCATAGATAGATAGATATATATAGATATTCATATATTCGCTAGAATATATCTATATTATTTTATAGTGACAATATGGCAAAGTAGCCACATAGAAAAAAAAAAAAATTAGCCACTTTTTTTAAAATATTATTATTTTGTCCAATTTTACCAAAATACCCTTTGCGCGCGCCCGCGCTCTGAGTCCAGAGCGCGCGCAGGTGCGGGGCTGTCGGCGTACGCGCGCACCTGTGCTCTGAGTCCAGAGCGCGCGCGCAGGTGCGGGGCTGTCGGCGCGCTCTGGCCCTGCGCTTTGGATTCAGAGACGCGCGCGCCCTGCGCTCTACTATCTAGAGCGCAGGGCCAGAGCGCGAGCAGGTGTGGGGCTGTCGGTGCGCGCGCACCTGCGCTCTGAGTCCAGAGCGCAGTGCCAGAGCGCGCGCGCAGGTACGGGGCTGTCGGCGCGCGCGTGCACCTGCGCTCTGAATCCAAAGCGCAGTGCCAGAGCGCGCGCGCTGGTGCGGGGCTGCCGACGCGCGCGCGCGCCCTGCGCTCTGGATCCAAAGCGCAGGGCTAGAGCGCGCACGCAGGTGCGGGGATGCCGACGCGCGCGCACCTGCGTGCTGAGTCCGGCGCGCACATGTAGATGTAGAGGTATTTTTGTCCAAAGTGGTTAAAATAATAATGTTTAAATTTTAGTGGCTAAAAAAAGTTTTTTTTTTCTAAGTGGCTAAAAAAAAATCTGGCCCTTATTTTATAAAGTATAAAACATTTTCGCAATTCAAAGAAGAAAATTGAAGTTAACATTCAATTTCTTTATAACATTTTCATATTACAACATATTCGCTTGGGCAGTTCTTGTGTGCACTAGGTGCACATTATACTGATTATGTGTTGATAAAAAAAAAAGTCAAAATCAGTATTAACCGTAAAACTAAAAATTATCACTCAAAACTCTAAAAATCTCACATATATCCTTAATAAGTATCAACCAGAGAAAAAAAAGGTCAAATAAGTATCAACCGCAACATTAAAAATTATCACTCAAAATTTAAAAAATATTACATATATTTCTAAAAAGTATCACCTACTTTGATAGTTTTTATGGTCAACACGAACCAATACATTTGACCGTCTCAATTTACACCTAGTGCAAAGGAAAATTAAATTGGCTTATTCGCTTTCTTCAATACAGGTGGAAAATATTGATTACCAAAAAATGGTGACTCAGCCAAGTAATTACGTTGCTAGAAGGAAAGTTCGAGCATTAAAATTCAAACTGTAACTACCAAGAAATTGATTAATTTATATCCACCTCAAGTGAAATTTTAAATTAACGTTAGGTATGAATTATTGCCGGATTGGTAAATAAAAAATGATCAATAATGATTCTCTCAATGAGGTCTCAACAGATGGACTTGATCTTGGCTATCACAACATCACGTCTATAAATTACTCTTAATCAGCAAAAGAAATGCATACTTCTCATCAAATTCTCTTGTTTGCAACAACACCAGTTCCATTTTAATCTGTTTCAAATCTTTAAAGAATATCAAAGAATTAAAGATGGTGGCATATGCAGGTGTATTAGGAGAAAAGTTGCATAAAATATTATCAGGTAGAAGATATTTGATTATATTAGATGACGTATGGAGTGTTGATGTTTGGGATAAAGTGAGGTTTTTCTTACCTGATAACGGAAATGGGAGTCGGGTTGTTCTTACAACTAGGTTGTCCAACGTGGCTATTGATTGTGGCTCTTCTTGCTTTACCAAGAATCTTCTAAATAAGAATGAAAGTTGGGAATTATTTTGCAAAAAAGCATTCCCACATCAAGATTGCCCTCTAGAACTAGAGGAAGTGGGAAAGGAGATTGTTAAATTATGCAAAGGACTACCCTTGTCCATTGTTGTAATTGGGGGGCGTCTTCTAAAGTCACCTAGGAACCTTAGATACTGGAAGAATGTTGCCAAAGATATCAAATCAATTCCCAATTCAAAAGAGAAACAAGAAAGCTTAGATGTATTGCTTTCGAGTTATAATCACTTGCCTCCTCATCTGAAACCATGTTTTCTTTATACGGGAGTTCTTGAAAAGGGTTCTTCCAGTATCCGTGTCTCAAAACTGATCAAACTTTGGGTTGCTGAGGGATTTCTGAAATCAAATGGGGCCCGAGCTTTAGAAGAGATCGCGGAGGATTATTTAAAGGATCTCGTTGATAGAAACCTTATTTCAGTTGGTAGGCATGGTGATGATGGGAAAATGAAATCTTGTGACATTCATGATCTTTTAAGAGACCTGTGCATGAAAGTAGGTCATGAGCAAGAAAAATTTGTTAGTGTGGCTGAAACTGAATGCCCACTTCCACGCTCTATGATGACATATTTTCCTAAGGTGCAGGTGTCGGGTAAACATAGATTGCTGAGAGTTTTGGATGCATATAGTCATGATTCACCACAAGAATTATTTAGGTGTGTTAACTTGCGGTATCTTGGTTTGCGTTGGATCGATCGGTTTCCTACTTCTGTATCCCTGTTGTTCCTCTATTTTTACTCAAAGGGTTGGCACGTATGGTTGCTTCCTACTTCAATGTCCCTGCTATGGAATCTGCAAACTTTAACCATTACTTTAAATGGGACAATTGTTGCACCCAATGATATTTGGAAGATGCGACAACTTAGGCATGTACAATGCAATTGGATTTATCTTCCCGATCCTCGTCCAGATGAGTTTTCTATCTTGGAAAACTTGCAGACACTTAAAATAGTAGTGAATTTGAGATTGAGTGAGGAGGTGTGCAACGTCATTCCCAACATCAAGAAACTGCATCTACGGTACAATCGTGAGTCGCCTGGATACGATGATAGTTTGATTGAGTGTTTGTGCAATCTTGATCGCTTGCAAAAACTCGAATCACTCAACGTGGGTATGGTGAAGGGGAAACTCGCATACCCGAGTTCGCTACGTAAGTTGTCCTTGAAGTTTTGTCACCTTCATTGGGATGATCTGAGAATGATTGGTTTGTTGCCACATCTGCAAGTTCTCAAGCTACTGAGCTTATCTGTGACGGAAGGGGGAGAGTGGAGCCTTACTGATGGCCAATTTCTTCGCCTGAAATTTTTAGAAATTGATTATTGTCATCTGCTTCGTTGGAATGCGGAGTCTTGTCATTTCCCGGTTCTGGAGAAGCTTATTCTTCGTTATTTGTGGAAACTGGAAGAGTTCCCGTCGGGTGTCGGTGAAATAGCAACACTCAAACTCATTCGTCTGGATACATGTAGTGAGTCTGCCATGATTTCAGCAGTCAAAATAAAAGAGGATCAACTCGACCTTCAAATTCAACTTAAGATGGATGATTCACAACTCAAGAGTCTCAGGAAAAAAGTTGAAGTAGAGAGGCTCACAATGGATAATATTCAATTGGAGATTAAATGAAAGTTGAATTTTGGAAGATTCTGATTACATTCATTTTTGTTTCCCCTATTGTGTGAGTCGATTTATGTATTGGATTCAGATTTTTATATGAGACCTTAATTTTATATTCTTTCCCGATTTCAGTTTACTTGATCGTCTCTGTTCTTTTTATTTCTTTTTTCTTTTGTCGTTTACCCTAACATTATACATTTCAAGAATTTTAAAAATCGAGAATTCAAAAAAAAAAAAAACAACATCAAATATGTTAGAATTTGTTACTTCAAATATTGTGAAAACATAGACGTGTAAAAAATAAATAAAGTTAATGTTAAAATTAATATTACCACTGTACATTCAACGCGCAGCGGAAATAAAAATAATTTGCATAAACATAATTTTAAATTACAAGAATCAAACAACTTGTGATTTCCTCATGGAAAATTCCTCTATTAAAAGTGAATTCAACATACATAGAGTTCATTCTCAAGGCACTATCTGAAAAACTCACTCTACTAGATAAAGAAGGCCAAGTTTTCTATATATCATCCTAGGCCCAATAAGACACATACATCTATTAGACATGTTGGGATCAAATTTTGATTCGGAATGGATAAAAGAACTTCCAATGTTATACTATTCAAGTCTTGATGACAGGTTGATTTGATAGATCAGATATTGTTATTCGTGATAGTGATCTGGTTCAAGATCATCGAGAGGTAACTTATTTAACACGGGTCAACTCGCGTTGATCCACAAAAAAAACTGCCAAAAAGCAGTATCAATTTGAACACTAACAAGTATTATTTAAAATTCAAAAAGTATCACTTTTATCATTAAAAAGTAATCAATCTGCCACTTATCTTATATGAGTTTATATAGTTCAAATTGTGATTTTTTCCATTCCAATTAATATTTAGAGTTTAGCAGTTTAGGTATTTTAGGGTTCATGATTTTTTTAAAGTGTTTTTATAGTATTTGTTTAGATTTTTTAGGGGTTTATGTTGTGTTTTTTCGGTTTCATATTTTTTTTAGGTTTATTAATCTCAATTAGGGGCTATATTTATTTCAAAAAAATTATATCCACTCACTTTTATTTTAGGGTTCACTAATTCTAGTTTAGGATTTATATATATTTCAAAATTAGGTTTTTTTTTTTCAATTACCATTTTTATTTATTTTGAAAAAATTAAATTAATTATCGAGTGCAATGCACGAGCCCACGCATTAGCGTCGGGCGAGTGCATTACGCAAGACACCGAATTTAAAAAAAAAAAATCATTCACTTTAATTTTAGGATTTATTGAATCAATTTTAGGGTATATATTTATATTTATTTCAACAATAATAAATTAATTCATTTTAATTTTAGAGTTCACTAGTTGTATTTTAGGATATACAATTTTGGTAAAAAAAAACTAAAATAATAATAATAAAAAAAATCGAAAAAAAAATAATTCGGGCGCATGTACCCCATCGCCGGAAATGGGCCATTTTTAAATTTTTTTTTAACCGTTATGTCTTATTGAACCTGGATCAAGTCTGATGAGCGGATGCCCATATACCACATGTATAACATGTATAGAAGACCGCCTAAATAAAGAAATTATTCTAACGGGAACAATTTCTAACACTCAAACTATCTAAATATTTAGATAGCTAAATTACTACACAAGTCTCCAACACTTAAATGAAGACCAGCACACTTCAAAAACTCACCTACATGTAAAACACTCTAGCTGAACAACTATAGATCACACACTATAATTGAATGAACAAATTAAAAGATAGGCTGGTTGAATGTTGGAGAACTCGTGTAGAACTCAATCTTTGATCTCTATGATTTCTCGTAGAAGCTCATCTCAAATTGGGTGAATTTTTTTTTTCAATGGTGATTTCTCGTAGAAGCTCGTCTATGATTTCTCGTAGAAGCTCGTTTTGAAACCCTCCATAACTCCACTTCTTTGCAAACAACTTCGAATTAATTTTATTTTATAAAAATAATTTAAGAAATATATGACCACAAAAAGTGCAATGACAATTGTTTCTATCATCATCGTGAAAATCCCCTTAATACCACCAGGTCGGATGTACCACATAACAAAATTTTCCTAATAGGACGCTTGTAAGTGTACTATTATGTTCTATAATAGGACGCTTTGTAGTATAGGACGTTTGTATAAAGCGTTCTATTTGCGCGCGTCACAATATGTATAATAGGACGCTTACAAGTGTCCTATTAAAGATTTATTAATAGAACATTTTGCAATGTAATAGGACGCTTACAAGTGTCCTATTAAGTTGAAGGAATGGTTTTTTTTTTAGCACTGAAAAATGACTTTTTATGATGATATGCACAAAAGATAAGTTGTACAGTTGTATTATAAGATACTCACATTCCCCGTTTCGCTGAACAAGTTGTTCTTGAGTCAATGTCTTCTTCGCTGGGAAGATCTGTCAATGATCGGTTCGTTGCCTCAACTCCAAGTTCTCGAGCTAGGATTTAACTCTATCATGGTGGGAAATCGGTGGAGTCCTGTTAATGATCAATTTCTGCGCCTCAAGTTCTTGAAAGTTGATAGCTGTGAACTGTATTATTGGGATGCAGACAACTCCCATTTCCTAGCTATGGAGAAGCTTGTTCTTAATCAGTTATGGTTCTTGGAGGAGATTCCATTAGATATTGGAGAAATACCGACACTTGAACTCATTTGTGTGCATCACTGCAGCGTCTCTGCTGCATTTCAGCACTGAAAATAAAGGAAGATCAGCTCGAGAGCCAGGAAAACAATGGCCTTCAAATTCAAGTTAGGATGCTTAATTGCTTCACATATGGAGAGTTTTTAAGGGTGGAAACAGAGGGGCTCACACTCGATAATATTCAGCTAGAAACTTAGTAGGGTGGAAATCAAAATTGTGTTTTCAAGAGTCTCACTTCATTCAATTTTGTTTCCCTCATTTTGTTTGGTTTGTTGTGATCATTTTCAATAGTCTATGTTTGTACTGGATTTAGATTTTTGTATGAGACATTTGTTTTTTCATGCTTTCATTTTTCTCTTTAATTGCTTTTTATTCGTTTATATTTTCTTTTTCACCCCACCGATATTCACCGAAAAATGTTAATCACTCAATGAGCTATCATGTAGTTATTTTCCAGCAATTCATTCGGTTTATTTGCTTAGTTTTTGTGATTAGTGATTCTGAATTGTTTACCGACTTAATCGTTGAAGTTTCGATTCAATTGTCAAACCACGCGATGGTTTTCGATTTCACAATTCGTATTGTTTTGTTTTACAAATCCTCGGTGTTTAAATTCGTTCGATTATTTTTGTAGATTTATAAGCCACACTACAATATAGTGGGCTTATAAAACTTATATAACATAAGGGGTATAATCTATACTTGGGGGAACAAGATAAAATATTATGAAATAGAATAAATAGATAAATATTTAATTTATATTGATATATGTTGATTCGGATGAGAAATATATTTCTTAGTGGGAGAAACAAGAATATTGTTTATCTGAGAAAAATGTCCAAAAATCCACCTAATATTTACGTCTAGGAACAAATGCACCTTTAAAGATTATTTTGGTGCAAGTGCACCCTCACATCCAAATAAATGGTACGTACAAATTCACCCAATGTGACGGAGAAAAACGAATGTCAACTCATTTTTATTTTGGACTTTTTATTTTCACAATTGATTAACAAAAATGAAAATAAATGTATATATATATATAACTTTTGATAAAAAAAAAGCAAGGGAAATAATTTTGCAGTACAAACATTAGTTTTTACAAATCATCATCTCAGTGCACTTCAGTTTTTAATTTACTTTCTGCACCACATTATATTACTTATTTACCCCTCATTTAAAAATAGTAATTCAACTTTAAAAAAAAAACAAAAATTGGGATCCTCTTCTTCTTTTATTTATTTTAAAGACATTTTTTTTTTCAAAATAACGAAACTACATCAACAAGTCAACGTGAAAAAAAGTTTATCCACAAGATTCGATTTGAAATCTCAAAAGCAAAATGCGGCAAAGAATATTGTACAACAACATTTACACTAGGATACATATAAAAATTCCCAAAGGTCTAACAGAGTTCTCATGCACGGCAAGCATAGAATCAGAAAAAAAAAGCATGCAATTCCATCTCCACGGAGAGTTCCGGTGGTGGTGATGACAATTCCAAATCTCCTTCTCCTTAACCTTGTATTAAACGAGGCGTGGCGACGGACGTAGTTACCACATTATTAATTAGTGCTTAATTTGTGTGTGTTTTGTTTGTCGATTGCATCTATTTTTCTTGCATCCGTCATAATGAACGTATCATCTAATTTTATAAATAATCCATAATTGGGTTCTATGTGTTTGTATTCTTTTTTTTTAAAAAAAAAATTGAAGAAATTCCCAAGGTCAAATAATCTATCAATATATCCTTAAATGCATTCATATGCTTAAAGTCCCAACTGAAACAATAAATTTGAGATATTAATGAACCATTACAGCTCTATTAATGAATCTCAAGTAACGTAAACTAGTTATACACACACACACACGTAACCTTAGTAAATAATTATCACAAAATATATACAAGGAATCCCCGCAAGTTTGTTGAGCACCAAATTACCTCCAAATTAAAATGATCTCGAAATCCTCCACCACGATAATCAATATCGTAATTTTTATTTTAATGTGTGTATCAATAACAATGGTGCACGGATTGACTTTTGAGAGCCATTGTAAGAAAAATATAATGAGCGAATACAAGAATGAAATTTGTAATGGCATAATGTGTGGGGATAATCGTATTAATAATTTATCTCCTAATAATTGCTATGATCTTCTAGTGAATTATGATGGAGACTGTTTTTTTGATTCGTTGGTTACAGAACTTATTAAACATGATCGATGCCAAAAGGGTCCAATTGAGATCGGCAAGCGTGCTAGTCAGGTTTGGAAATATTGTTCAACTCTCCTAGATTAGTAGAAATATATTACTATATATATAAGTATATTTGGATGTTGTCTTCGATTATAATAAAATTCCTCAGATATAATTTCTTTATCTTACATATAATTTTTTTTTAATCTCTTCATCACATAATAACAAATAGAGCGATATTGTATTTTATCAATATATATATATATATATATAGTGTGTGTGTGTGTGTGTGTGTGTGTATATATCCATAGGATATAGATCAAATAGGGACAAACCCTTGGTGTGAAAAGTAGGGACTAATTTCAGCCCTTAGATTTTGCTAAATGGACGGATGAGATCAAAAAATTGCCCTCATGTATATTTGGTAGTTTTTGACTATTCTAATGTGATAAGGGTAATGTAGTCATTTAACTAAAAGCTGTAGAGATATATTATTTTGCAATATTCATCCGTCCATTTTAATAGGAGTTATTTAAGGAGATTATTCTCTCTCCAACTTCTCACACGATTTGTATAGACGATTTCTTCTTCTTCTTCTTCTTCTTCTTCTTCTTCTTCCAACTCATAGATCGACGATGGCGACGGCGCGGCACTCACACGGCGATTCTCTCACAATTTGTACAGACGGTTTCTTCTCCTTCTTCTTCTTCTTCCAACTCATAGATCGATGATGGCGACGACGTGGCACTCACACTGCGATTCTAGCGGCGACGGCGATTGTTGTGCGGCACTCACATGGCGATTCTGGGCAGTGGCTCGACTATGGCGATTCTGGGCAACAGCGGTAGTTTTTACCAATGTTTGTTCATAGAATTGTAGGCTAAGGTGTAAATGGTGAGATTTTCTAAATTTTTGTAATTTTTTTGTAATAGGTTGTCTGGATTTGTTGTCAAAAATCCAAAATTATACATCGTTTATTTGGGGATTGGTTTTTTGATCGATTTATGTGGCTGTAGTTTGGGTAAATTGATGTTAACTCACGTTTTATTTTGATTGATTTATTGAATGCTTAGTATTAATATTGCATTTCATTGTTTTGTCAAATGTTCAGTATTAATTCACGTTATAGAAAGCATTTAAATATACTATTCATCGGAATTTAGAATGTTGTTAGATAGGAGGCTCATGTTAGTTTCGAAGCAATGCAGTTTCTCATATGAAGCATTTAACTGGTCAATAACAAGCATCAACTAAGGATAGTTTCTAAAATGCAAAACGATAGCAGCAGTATGTATTATTAACATACATCATATAAAGCATTATCAATACAAATACAAAGCATTAACAAGTGCAATGCGAATTATTATCAAACTCATACTCACATCCCTAAATATGAGGAATTCACGTGCTTGCACATCATAAGCATATAATAAATGATCTAACATATATGTTAATGTTTTGTGTCCAAAGTACAATTAGAAGTAATATATTTTTCATCTGAAGTAATGAACTGTTAAAAAATTCTGCTAACACTCTGTACCTAAAATACAATTCTAAGCAATACTGGTGAAATACGTAGCATTAATATGAAATGTATAAAGCACTGTTTAAAAGTTTAATAGTGAACGCTTAATGTTACTTATGAAACATTAATATGAAATGTATAAAGCACTGTTTAGAAATATATAATAGGTCCATAATTGCTAGGTAATTGCCAATTATAATTTATCAAACAGGAGCGTAATTTATTACTATTATATGAAACCATATGAAGCATTAAGTGGTAACATAAAAAAACACTATGTACCAATAAATTTTAATTCATAATAAATGAGATTATTATTTGCATTATGACTAAGCATATGAAACATTCAAAATAAGTACAATATGAAATTAAATATACAAATTGGAGGTAATTAAGAATATCAATATACGAAGGATGATCATAATACGTAGCACTAACATAAACCATATCTAGCATTAACAGTCAATTTAATACAATTTCGTAGTCCCCAACCCTTCACAAATCCAAAAAATACAAGTCCCCAACCCATTGTATCAGCCAAACCGGCATCACTTTGGTCGTGCGATGCCATTTCATCCTCAAAATTAGATTCGTAGCAACCACCTTAGAACTACCTGCAAAGCAACATAGAAAGCATGGAATTAGGTCATTTATAGCATTGAAATTTCAGACGATCCTAGTATATACATAACCATTTTTATGTAGTATTTAACTTCACTATCGTTAGCATTGAGGCACGATGCAATAAAGATTGAAAATGATATGGATGGGTCAATAATTGTGCACAATACAAACATATAAAGTACAACATACTCGAACAATATTCAATTTCTAAATAATTAAATTATAAATAACCGTTAAATTAAGCATGGATCATGTATTATTTGACAAACACATAGATTGATTAGCCGATTCACAAACACAAACATTCATTTCACGCTTCACATGAAATTCGTCAATATAACAAAACCAATCAACTTCAATTCCAGATTTAATGATTCATACTTATTTACCCCATAATACGATAAGCAACAAAATATCCATGAAGAATCTTGTAAAGCATGTAAATTATTCATTCATAGCATTTACATTCTAGAAAAATGGAAGTTTCTCAGATATTGTACGTTTACATTTTCTTGAAGGGGTCTGAATAATTGTTACGTACTAATAATTAAACAAAGCACTAACTTAAACATTATAAAGCATCAAACTCGCAGGTCCAAACCACAAATTTCATCGGATAAAATGTCACATTCAAGATTTAAGTCTTATCATTATAAATTCTAAGAAATAGCACCTACTGCAAGGTTACATAGCACCACATGTATATTAAAGTGTACATATCTCACAGTAGAAATTCACCCAAATTACAAACTCAATTAACTAAAATTATAGATTTAATCATTCATAATCATTCACCCGATTATACACTAGCCACAATAGTTTGAAGAATCACCATGAAAACCATTTAAAAGTCACCTACTCACCTGATTTTTTCCAACCCATGTATTCTTCAGCTCTGGTTGAAAGCCGCTGCCGCCGCAAACAAAAACCGCCACCGCGAGGGTTGACGGTTTCACTCTGCCGCTGCACACAAAAACCGCCGCCTGCATGATGAATGGTATGCCAGAATCGTGTCGACTTCTCAGCAAATTGCCATCGACTTGTTCTACAAAAGCACTGGTCGTTCCTTTGGGAGTAAAATCGTCGATCTTCTTTCGATTTTTAATGGTGCTGTTGTAAAACATCAAAAAATTCTGTCAAACTTGCCGGAAATCATAACCTAATCGTTGCCCCTCTTCTTCTACAATTGCAGTCGCCGCAATTTTTTTGGGAGAGAGAATCGCTTATTTTGGGCTTTAGATTGATGCTAGGGATTGATATGGATTTGAAATATGGATAGCTTCAATTAATTTCCATAGATATACGTATTTAGTTCCAATTTTATTGCATCCTTCCATATGAAATTATTTATTAAAAAGTCTTTTTAGCCCTTTTCGAATTATTAATTAGATTATATTAGATTTGTCATATTTTTCAGCATTTAATCTCATCCATCCATCAACAATATTTGTAGGGATCAAATTTGTCCCTACTTTTCACACCAATACTTGTACTTATTATAATCACACCCTATATATATATATATATATATATATATATATTTCACAAAAATATGATAGTAGGGACAATTCACAATCAAGTGCATTGTTTGGAGAAAAATAATATATTATTCAAGCCAAGTTTGATTTTTATTCGAATTTTTTTATTACTTTTTTCGTATACGGAATATGATAGGCCTTATTTGCAGTGGTAAAAATTGATAGACCTTAATTGCAAATTGTTAATTGAATTATTTATTATTTATTTTACTTATTCAGTGTATTAATTATTATTAGATTAATTTACTTTCTGTTAAACTGCATTGTGGACCTACGGGTCCATACATTTACATGGACCGCAACTAGAACAGATCATCTATTGTATTTTGTGTTACATTTGGTGTTGAATAATTATTATTTTTATTTGTTTAATATACCCTAATTGGGGATGAATGAATCCTAAATAGAAAATTTAAACTAAAATAAATTATAATAAATTAAAAAATAAAAAAAAAATTTGGAAAAATATTGAAGAGTTGTAATAGGAAACGCAACAAGATTTATAACAGATGATCTCATTTCGGCCCCAACTACTTTTCATTTCTTATTTAGGTTATTTGTTTTGTTTTTTTTTTCTAGAGAATGCTTAAAGAAGTATCAAACGACATGCACGCTATGATTTGTCTGAGGGAACCTTATGGTTTGAGTTCCATCTAGAATTTTTATCTTGTTTGATTATAATTGCTGATCATATTTTTTAAATAATTTTTTTTACTTCAAAAATTCAATTTGTATTTTTTTATTTAATCATTTTTCAATTTTTTATTTTTTTTTGTTTTAAAAAATGATTTTTTTATTTTTATTTTTGAATCGGGTCCCTATACTATCAATTTGGTTAAAATAAAGTCTTTGTATATCAATTTGGATAAAAAATTAAGTCCCCCCGGAGATTTGATTTTATTTAAATTGATAGTATAGAGACCTTATTTTTAAGCAAATTAATAGTACATGTACTTCATTTTAACCAAATAAAATAGAGCTTAATCCGAAAAAATTCAAAAGTACAAGGACCCAAAATAGTATTTTGCCTACAACTTTTTGTCGTGAAATTTTCTTGAAACAACTAAATTAAAGGTTTCAGCTAAGAAATTGTCATATCAATCTCATAGGCCAACTCAGGTATCACCTCACAAGCACATATCTACAAAATAAATTAATAGACCGGTTACATTTTAGCTTGATTTAACTATGCATCATTAATTTAGAACAACAGATTAAAACTAATTACCTAGAGTGTCCAAATCGGCCTATAGAAATGATACATCATGTGGCCTCTCCCGCGCCATAGACACTCGAGTCATAGGCAAAAGATTGATGAAGTGCATCAGCATCTGGTAAGAATATGTCCCCTATGGAAAGGAATTCCACCTGTCCACATCCTACACCAGAGCCCATACCCATGGATCTATGTATCAGTTCTGATCCAGGTAGAAAATCATCTGGTATATGAACACTATGTTCGTAACCTTCACATAATCCGGAGCGTATCTGGCCATCCCTAAATTTTTTAACATATCCTCCATCTCGCGGAGGGTCATGCGTTTCTCTTCAAACAATTGGTAGCAGACCACTCTCAACGAAACGTGTGTGCCATTTGGATCGAATGTAGAGGCGTCAAATCATAAACCCGACACTAGGTTATACTCACTTAGACCAAAGAGCAACATGGATCGATGAATCTGAAACTATGACTCCCATCCCTCCAGTGCACAATTCGATATGTGCACCTCATGACTCGTTAATGCATGAATAACCATCTTCTGGACGTCACCACCCCTGTAATCCAGAAAATATATGAAGCACTCGGATTTAAATAACTGCACGACATCATCACCATATATCTCATGTAATGTGGCTCTGATCTATTCAACCACCTCCAGCCTAACATAGACTATGACTGTCAGCCTCAACCGCTGCAGCGACTAGAGCCAATCAATCTAACAATATTTCCAAAATTTTAATTAAAATTAATCGTAGAAAAAATTACATTAATCGTAGAAATATTTAAATTAATCAAAGAAAATTTAAATTAATTATAGAATGATTTTAATTAATCGATTAATCTTATAAATTACTACGACTAATTTCTAAAGATCTACGATTACCACTTAAGTGCTACGATTAATACATTAATTGCTACGATTAAATGAAAAAGTCACGATTAATTTTTTAAGTGCTACGATTAACATTTAATTAAGCTACGATTGATTTCTAAAACTAATCTTACGGCTACGATTAATAATTTGGGCCTACAATTAATTTTTAATTGAGCTACGATTAACATTTAATTGAGCTACGATTAATTTCTATAACTAATCTTAGGGCTACAATTATTATGTTGGGGCTATGATTATACAAAAACCAACTAATCCTTCTAAGATTAAACAAAAACAACTATTGCAAAATTAAACAAGCTATATACAAATAAAAAAAAATGAAACCTACTTGAGAAGATGAAAACGTCTCCGGCATTCGTTACTCCATCGTCGACTGCGATTAACTGCCATGAGACATTGTGTGAGTTAGAGAGAGAGAGAGAGAGAGAGATTTCAACCTGTTTTCCTTGTTCTCGAGCGGAGGCGATATTAGCCCTAGTTTTGTTTCAGATTGAGAGTGAGAGAGCAACCAGAGTGAGAGAGTAAATGTTATTTTTTTTTTTCGAAATGGTGGGTTTTTTTGGTTTCTAAATAGTGAGTATTCATGGGGATATATACATACATACATATATATATATATATATAAATTTAGAGAGAGAGAGAGAGAGAGAGAGAGAGATGTGGGTTGTTGACTTGTTGGGGACGGGGGTTAAATTCAAAACTTATCATATTTATTCCTTCTTGCGATCTTTATCAGTTAGAAGTACAAAATGTGTAGTTTTTTAGAATAAAATCAGATTTTGTGAGATCCATTATATGGGTATTGTATAAAATAAGTACAATTTGCTCAAATAACTCATGTTTTAAATCTTACTTGCCTACCACAATTTTACAATATTTTTGCCTAGAATAACATTTCTCCCTCTTATAAATATATAATTATGTTCTATTTTTTGTATTCTTTTTTCTATTGAAGAAATTCACGAGGTCAAATATATCAATCCTTAAATGCATGTGTTCATATGCTTAATTTTCCAATTAAAACAATAAATTTCAGATACAATGAACCATTACAGCTCTATTAATGAAACTCAAGTAACGTAAACTACTTACATATATATATATATATATATATATATATAGACACACACACATGTAATCTTAGTAAATAATCATCACAAAATATAAGGAATCCCCGCAAGTTTGTTGAAGCACCAAACTTCCTCCAAAATGATCTCGAAATCTTCCACCACCATAACCAATATCATAATTTTCATTTTTATCAGTGTATCAATAACAGTGGTGCACGGATTGACTCCTTGTAGGAAAAATATGATGAGGGAATACAAGAATGAAATCTGTAATGACATAATGTGTGGGGATAATCGTATTAATTTGTCTACTAATGTTTGCGAAGATCTTTTCTCGAATTATGATGAAGATTGCTTTTTTGATTCATTGGTAACAGAGCTTTATAATCAGGATCTATGCAAAAAGGGTCAAAATGAGATCCACGACCGTGCTAATCAAGTTTTGGCATATTGTGCATACCTTCTAGATTAGTAGAAAAATATTAATATATAACAACATTGGTCGGATATAATTTTATTATCTTATATATAATTTTTTAATCTCTTCACACATTAATGACGAATAGAGCGATTTGTATTTCATCTATTTATATATACATATATATATATATATTATAAAAAAATAGTACTAGGGAAAATTTTGATTATTCAATGAGGTTTGAATAATACACACACATATATATATTATATAAAATAATATATTATTCAAGCCAAGTTTGATTATTCAATTAGATTTTTTTCTTTTGCAAAATTGAATAAAATTCTGATTAATTAATGAAGGGTATCATCAGTTCGCATTCAATTTCATATCTAAAATGGTTTTGGTGTTCAGAAACTTATTTAAGACATTATAACGTCGTAATTTTATCGTTTAACTCACATTCAATCTTTGAATTCACTACCAGGATCTTCCTTAAAAAAATTCATAATCTGAAGGAGAAGGAGAAATGGAGAGACAAAAGTGGTTATTGTTATTAAACTAGTATTTCTCTCGTGCGATGCACGGAGATCATTTTAATTATGCATTTTAGGTTTGAATAATATAAATTATTTATAAATACAAATAAATAATTTTTACAAAAGTGAAGTATAAAAAATATTGAAATTGTATAAGTGATTTTTGGATATAAGTAGGGGTGTGCAAAACCGAATCAAAACCAAAAACGAACCAAACCGAGCTATTTAGTTCGGTTGGTTTGGTCATTCATATTAAAATCAAAATATAATTTGGTTCGGTTTCAATATAAGTAAAAATTATTTTTGTTAAAACCGACCCAACCAAATATATATATACACTATATTTATAATTTATAATTCTAATATTAATTATATCTAAATTAATAAATTTAAAAAGTATTTATACCTAAATAATATTAGTAATTCTAATATTTAGTTTCAATTTTCTAGTTATAGAATTTTTAAAATATTTGCTTATTTTTTAATATATGGTTTATTATCTATTGAGTGCATGTTATTCTCTTTAGATATAATTATTTCGGAAAAATAAAAATAATCACTAAAAATTCGGTTAAATTGAAAACCAAACCAAACTAACCAAAGAATTATGGTTTGGTTTGGTTCGGTTATCTATATTATTTTGGTTGGTTTGGTTTGAATTATTTTAATAAAATTTTTATTTAGTTTTGTTAGTTTAACTCGGTTTTGCACCAAACCAACCATTCACACACCCCTAGATATAAGGCAACATGAATTAAATAATTGTCCTTGAATTGGACTTGTAAGAAAGAAATATATTGTATGCGATTTATTAATCTATAATATTTTGTTCCCATCAGTTTTATTTATTGAAGATTACTAAATAATGTTATTAACACATGTAAATAAAAAATAAAATGCATTACAATATTATGAATTATACATATATTAAATTGATAATTAATTAAAAAGAGAAATAAAAAACAAAGTTATTTTGATTTTTCGAAAAGATATTACTATAATGGATATTTAATTGTTTACAATGGTTTGCAGCAAAAGTAGTAAGCGCTTTTCTAAAATAATTTTTTGAGTTAATTCATTCTTAGCTCGCTAAACTTTTATATACGTTTTGTTTCAATAGATCATTCAACATTTTTTTTTTGTAGGTCATTCTACTTCTATAATACATTTTCTCAAGTTCTTGTATTTTCTAGTTATATTTTGAGAGGTACTTGGATAAATTTTTATTATTTTAATAGTTCCCTCTACTAATCTATTTTATCTCAGTTAGTCTTTATTTAATTGAACTAATAAAGTTACTAACTTCTTTGTTGTTTAAACCAACTACTTTATTAAAAATTACTAATTAATGAAATTTTGATCAAATAATTAAAAAAAATAAAACTTAAAAGAGAACGGATAATTATCTAAAGTATGATAAAACATATTATGGCAGAAAAGGAGGTGGATCATCTAAAAAAATGATATGAAAAATTATTCAAATTAAATTTGTATGTTATAAGTTAGGATGAACATAAGATAGAAAATATGATTCTTTACTTCGAAGAAAGACAGTATTTTTTGGACAATTAATAAGTAAATGTTCATTTTTTTTTCCTACAAATGTGTGTCTTTTTTTTTTTGTTGCTGACTTCACAGGTGTAATGCATGTTGAAAAATGCAAATAATTTCTAAATATAAATATATACTATTAAAAGTTGGAAGGATTGTTGAAATATGAAAATGGTTTTTTTAGAGAAACATGCAAACAATTAACAATGAAGAAAATCTAAAAAAATGAAATTGCGAATGGTTGAACATAAAAACATAAATAATGATTTCAAAATGATCTATACACATGCTCATATACTCATGGAAAACTAATTATATTGTTCAAAGTAACTTCAAATTTTATTCGTAAGCTTATGCAACCAAATGATGTAAATTAATTTTGTTTAAATGTTTTAATAGAATATCATAGTAATTTATGTTAACTTGAATATGAAAAGAGCAAAATATGAATAAAAATAAAATGAAATACCTTCAAAATGCCAACATAGTGGCCCACAAATATATATCTTGGTCAAAAGAAATATGTGGATGATCGAATGAAAAGAGTAAAAGTTACACTGCATACAATAAAAAAAAAATCACATCATCCCGACGTACATTCTTTAATATTCAAAACTACATAGAGAAATCTTCCATTACAAAATGAAAAATTTTGGAAGAAAAAAGGTTAAAAATTTAAAGTCAGCAAATTAAAAAACACATCATCTAGATGAAACTTTTTGGATGATTCCGCTATTGTAAAAAATAATCAAATCAATTGGCTCGAATTGACCTTCTCCTAAATTATAAAATTCAATTAACAAATATAAATTAGATAATTATTGTGATAGTATTGTAGCACTAATATAAACAACAAATACAATTTAAGAATTCCCAATAGTTTATTCCAATTTCATCTTATACCTTTCAATTCATCATCCTCAATAATTAATAACAAATATATATATATATATATATATATATACGTACTAATATGTGTGCGCGCTCGTGTTTGTGTGCGTGCGTGTGTGGAACAAAGTCAAGAAAAAAGACAATGATAAAGGAAAAATATATAATATGATAAAAATGATTACTTCAAACAATCACGACAATCACTCTTTCAATTTACAACATCATAAAAATCAGATAAAAAAATAGTAAAAAAAAAAAGAAATAAATGCAATTATATTAAAAAAGAATTCAAATAAATAGAAATGAATAAAATTTTGTAAACATATTATTATTATTATTATTATTATTATTATTATTATTATTATTATTATTATTATTATTATTATTATTATTATGAAAACTTACATTGCTTGATTAACGTAATTGAAGTTCATTTACATTTATGTAAATTGATGATTACATGCTTTGATTAACATTAATATTCTCGTAGATTGACTAAAGTAATTGTAGGATATGTAATTTATTTTGTATAGACGTGATTAGTATAATTATATGATAATATTCTAATTAGCTATATAGAATATAATGGAATTTATTAGGAATGAATGAATAAACACATATTAATTTTAGTAGCACATAATTTGCATCAATTATAAAAATATTAATGATAGAAATTTACATATAACATTAAATTAAATGCTTATTAAATTATTAATTGTTTAAAATACCCTTACAAATAGGCGGGAAAATGAGTTGCATGAGTGTGTTATAATATATATATATATATATATATATATATATATGGGGAGGGTTAGCATGCATGTAAGTACTTGGTGTATAAATTATGGATTAATCTAACTCATTCATCTATGAGATCGATGGGGGCCGTATTAATTCTATGAGTTAGTAATCATCATGCACATTTTTAATCTGTGAGTGCACTTAAGGATAATTCCGTAAACTTGTGTATGTGTTATATAGAAAGAACGTAATTGAAGGGAATTTAATGTCAATTAATTTTGGACACAATAATAAGCAATAAAAATAAGAAATAATAATTAACAATAAAATAGAATAAGATAGAAAAATAATAAAATTATAGTAAATAAACAAAGTAGTACGTTCTCACACCAAGCACTGGTGTTCATTCGAACCCCAAATTTCATAATTAATAAAATATAAAAGTTATATATTTTGATACGATTTGCAATTTAGACACAGGCTTTGAAATATTGCAATTAAAACACAATCTTGCAATATTTTGCAAAATAGACACCCCTCAAAATTTTCAATGAATGAAAATATGTTATATAACATGAAATATTACAAAATTGTATAGATATATAGCATAATTAATAAAAATTGGAATTTCATTAATACAATAAAGATTGGTATGAAATATTGTATTTGGTTTTCATATTATTTCAAATTGTGTCTATTTTGCAAAAAAAAAATTGCAAGATTATGATTTAATTGCAACATTTCAAAGTTCGTATCGAAATTGCAAATTGTGTCAAAGTTCATGTATTTAATCATCATTAACCCTATTAATACATGATAAGTGCATGAGGTTATCAAAGAAAAATATATATTTTTAATTTTTTAAATATATATAATTATATATATATATATTGTTTGTCTTTTATTTTACCTACTGTAAGTGTACAGTGAGTAATATAGTTTAGTGTGAACAAGATAGTATCCACAAATATTTAAATAAATAATTACTAAATATCAAAACTCGAATTCCTAAATATTATCTAGACGATGGAACTTAATGATGCATTGATTCTAAACTAATAATTGCAAAATGAAATATATTAAATGATGCGATTTTATCCGGAATCGACTTTACACGCGAAAGACTTAGAATCGAACACGACAACGATGGAAAGGATTCAGTCCAAAGTATATTTGGTGTTGATGATGATAAGGACGAATTTTGGTGAAGAGAACAACTAATTTACGTGTTTTGGGTTATGCGTGTTATTTAACTCAAACTAAACACGTATAAAATTTGAATTTGGAATTGACTTAGAAACGACACTGAGGACTTGGAAAACTTGTGGAAAACGTATTGTTGGAGTATATGATATGGACGTGGATGACGAATGGTTGGAGTAGATAGGATATATGGAATGGATTTGCGATGTGAGAACTTACCCGATACGAACCTCGATTCTTTGATGAAACAAAACGCGTATCTTGAAGCAATTTCTCGATTGTTGGTGAGACCACCCTAGATCTTTGATGAACTAGAATGATTCTCTTGAAAAGACTTTAGAGATGCCAAACTCTTAGACTATAATTTTCGAAACTTATAAGGTTGGAGACAAAGTGAATTGCATTCAAATATCAAACTATGTCTAAAGAATAATAGGATACAATG
This sequence comes from Perilla frutescens, assembly GCA_026008535.1. Classification (NCBI taxonomy): domain Eukaryota; kingdom Viridiplantae; phylum Streptophyta; class Magnoliopsida; order Lamiales; family Lamiaceae; genus Perilla; species Perilla frutescens. The sequence goes on along the minus strand of BRKX01000003.1, from coordinate 11,237,589 downwards.
ATGTCCTATTTATACTAGTAGGGTTCGAATAATACCATGTAGAAAACCTACCATAACTGGAATTCTAAGTAGAAAAGAAGTTTCCATGATTAAAACACTTATTACCTAACTAATAAAAAATAAAAATCTGAATTAAACAACTTAATTAAATAAAATAACTAAGCTAAATTCGAAGCCCAAAATTAAGCAAGGGTTTGAATTCTCTTCATCACACTCTCAGCCATGCATCACTCTTTTAAAACTTGATCTTCCGTTGTTAATAATGTAACAATATGGCTGCATTGAACACCATCTTCAACTTCAAACTTCTTTCGCACAAGTGCTTGAAAGTATCCTTGTAGTTGCTTAGCTCTCAATCTTGTAATTGGTCCTTTCAATTGCAGCTCCAGTATCAACTCTTCAAGCTTAGTCGTGGCTTCATCATTCCCCCTTACTGAAAAGAATTCGTCCTCGAATTCGACTCTTCATCGTCGAACTCATCTACAGGAAAAGGAGATAAATCAGCAACATTAAAAGTTGAAGAACACTTGTACTCACCAGGAAGATTAATGCGATATGCATTATCATTGACACGGGTAAGAACGGTGAACGCACCATCTCCTCGCGGCATTAGCTTGGATTTTCTCAAGTTGGGAAATCGGCCGGGACTCAAATGAATCCAAACACGATCTCCGGGCTGGAATACAACTTGCTTGCACCGCGGATTGATTTTTGCAGTCGTGCGTGCGCCTTGTAGCTCAATTCACGCACAAACTTTCTCATGCATCTCTCTTACTTGTTCAACTCGTTTCATACCTTTAACACTTGTTAACGACTAAACATTTTTTTTTGAATATTTAGTTTTTTTTTATTTTTTTATTTTAATGACGGATTTAGCTATGGAATATTTCCGTAGCTAAAATTAAATTTGATTTTTTAATTTTTTTTAATTTTTTTATTATTCAATTACTACTAATTACGAATTTAAAATTAATCTTTTTAATATTTTAATTTATTTTATTCTTTCTATTTTTATATTTTTTTAAAATCTTATATTATTTTTAAATTATTTTTTAATTTTTGAATTTTTTTTTATTTTTCAATTACTACTAGTTACAAATTTGAAATGAATATTTTTAATATTTTATCTTATATTTTTAGATTTTTTATTTTTCAATATTTTATATATATTTTATTTTACATTTTTAAATTTTGTATTTTATTATTTTATAATACTATAATATTTTAAAATATAATTATATTAATTCATTTATTTAATACTTTTAATTTTATTTTTGCATATGTTATAAATATATAATATTTGAGAAAATTAATTAAAATAATCTAATATTAAATAGTGATTAATTAAAAAAATAAATAACAGATAGAAAATAATATTTATATTCATTTAATTATTATTATTTTTATATATAGAAAATAGATAGAAAAATAATAATATTTTATAATGATTTATATTTTTTTTATTTTTCAATTAATAATTAATTATGAATTTAAAATAGATTTTTTTAATATTTTATTTAGTTTAATTTTCTGATTTATTTTAAAATATTTTTATTTTTTATGATATTCCATATTATGTTTAATATTTTTTAGTTTTTCTTATTTTTAAATTACTAATTAAATATTTTTTTGTTTTAATAATTTTTATCACTTTATTTTTATTTTTATAAATATTATTAATCATATATATAATATTTGAGAATATTATTTAAGACAATCTAGTATTAAATAAATGATGTTATATAATTATATTTTATAATAAACATATAGTATTAAAAATTATATTAGATATTTAAATATATAAAGAATATTATAATTATTTAATTTAGAATTAAAATTCAATCAAAATAAATTTCATGTGTGTGTCTATATATATATATTATTTCTAAATTATAACACAAACACTCACTAGCGCACATGATTTCAGGTGCAAGTCTTTGCCATCCAGAGGTCCGGGTTTGAATTTTGCTGAGGCCGGAGTTCGCTGAAATTAATTCAGTGCGCTCACCAGGCTCTGGTTCGATCCTGGCCGCACCCAAGGCCCAGGCCTTGGCTCAGCGTGCGTGTGGATACTCGGTCCGGATGCGTGTACGCGCCAATTTTTTTTAATGACGGAAAAATTCCGCCGCTAAATTATAATTTTTTTTTATTTTCTCACGATAAATATCACACGACAAAATATGATGACGGAATTTTCCATCGCTATGTTTCGCAACGGAATTTTTTCGTCGCCTTCTTTTTTAGCGACTAGAATTGGGAGACGAACATTTCCCGTCGTCATTTCACTGTCTGTTAAGTTGGCGACGGAAATCAAGTCATTCCGTCGTCAATTTGACATTTTCTTATAGTGTTATGTAATTTGTAGAATACAAATATTTATAAAATTAGCACCTATATGCTTAGCCAAAGCTAGCATACACAATATCTACAAATTATGAGGATTGAATTCAAAATATAAATAGCAAAGTTAGGTGCACGTCACTTAAAATCATAGAACGTACATTTATCGCCCGTGACAAAAATTTCATGAGATTAGCCAAAATACCAACAACCACAGTAGAATCCACCTCAAATCAAATATGTGATATCCCCTCACTAACCGCAAACTCCAAGGTCAAAATTGCGCCTCATGCAATTACTCAAAGGAAAGGAATTCCAAGTGTCGCATATATTTAGAGAAGGGAATCACACTACAAAAAAATCGCGTTTTAGCGACGGAAAAAAATCCGTCGTTAAATCAAATTAGCGACGGATTAACGACGGATTTCCGTCGTTAATTCTCTCGTCGTAAAATCATTTTAACGACGGAAAAATGTTAGCGACGGAATTAACGATGGATTTTTTTCGTCGTTAATATTTTGTCAAATTCTGTCGTTAGGAAATAAAAAATATTAAATTTAGTGACGGATAAGCACCTATATAAATTCATTGCATCTCTCGCTTAGGAGAGGTTTCGAACCCAGGCCATTTGGAAAAGAGGAGACACCTCTGACCATGTGGGCTAGGGGATGTTTATGTACAAGTACACAAATAATATATATCTATATACACATACAAAACCTATTTTGATTGATTTTTTATTTCAAAATTAAATAAAATATATACTATTCATTTATTTAAATATCTATCACCATTTATATTTTTATCATAAAATATAATTATATTATATCATTATTTAATATTAAATTATTTTAGTTATTTTACTCTAATATTATATATTTATAATTAATAATATTTATAAAATTAAAATTAAAGTGATAAAATTATTAATTTCAAAATATATAAAATATTAAAAATAATATAATAAAGTAAAAATAAAATTTTAAAATAAAATAAATCTAAAAAAAAAATTAATAATATTAAAAAGATTAATTTCAAATTCATAATTAATTAGTAATTAAAAAATAAAAATATTAAAAATAATATAAAATAATTAAAAAATCAAATAAATCCATAAAAAATAAAATAAATAAAAAAAATTTAAAAAATTGATTTAAAATTCGTAGTGAATAATTAATTGAAAAATTAAAAATTTAAAAAAAATAAAAAAATAATAATAAAAATAAAAAAATCAAAATTAATTTTAGCTATGGAATTTTCCGTCGTCAAATCCGTCGCTAATATTAAAAAATAAAAAAATTAAAAATTAAAAAAAATAAAATTTTAACGACGAATTTTTCCGTCGTTACCTTAACTACGGAAAATTCCGTCGTTAACATTAAAAAATAAAATTTAAAAGTTAAAATACGATGTGTAATGACGGATTTTAGCCATCGTTAAGGTAACGACGGAATTTTCCGTCGTTAATCCGTCGTTAAATATCGTAAATTTAATCTATCGTTAATCCGTCGGTATTTTAACGACGGAATATGATCCGTCGTTAAATCGCATTTTTCTTGTAGTGTCAGGCAACGGATAAATTGACAAATCTTAATTTTCCGGTAGGTTGCTGGCAGGTTCCTCATCCGAATATTTGTGAAGTGGTTGAGTCAGATTTCTTTGGGCGTGGATATTTCAGAATCAAGGATAAAGATTGACTAGTTTTTGTCATTTAGTCTTTTGTTTGTGTTTTCTCTTTCTCCATTGATTGTTGTGATGGAGTCTTTTTCGATATAATTTTTTATTTGTCTTTTGGTCCATTTATAATATTTTTTATTTGTGATGGAGTCTTTTTTTATATTTAATTTTCAATTTTCAATTAATAATTCATTATTATGATTGATTTTTTTTTATTTTTTTTAATTCAATTTTTTGTTGATAAATGTTGACTATGATTATTTATGTTATAATTAATTTTTATTGTATAATAAATATTATTAAAATCATAAATTTGATAATATAACACGGAGTAAAATACGAAAAAGTGTAACAGAAAATTTCAGCCCCTTAAAATGTGTGTATGTGCGTGTGTTGAGGAGAAATTAAGGAGAGATGTAGAAGAAATTAAATAGCCTTAAATTCACGTCAAATCCTTAATACTAAAAATATATGTAATTGCTTTTTAGGTGGTTTATATTATCGCCAACCTTTTTGGGCTAGAAATTAGTTTAGGTGATGAAATGAAATTCCACTCACATTAGAATTGAGAACTGAAATGAGCATGCCATACCCATATATGCGCGCTCTTGGAATTGTTGGCCATAATCCATGTTTGAAATTAACTTACAATACATGTGACTTTTTATCTTTCATTTTCGTATAATTAATTAGGATGAAGTAGTTCATGCTTGAGGATTTTCCTGTTACGGTTTTTAAATTTATAGAGGAGGTAAATTAGATAATCGGAGATAATTCCATGAGAAAAATCAAGTTTATTTAATTTATTTAATATAGAAAATGATAACATATATGAAATTTACCAAAAAAATTAACAATAAAAAATGTGAGAACTCATGGATATAAAAATAAAAGATGAATAAAGCCCCATAAAATATAAATTCAACTTCTGAATTGAAACAATGTTATCAATTTCCCAAAAAAAAAAAATAAAAAAAAAATCCCAGATCGAATTTTAAAATGTTACTAAAACTGGCTGAAGTTTTTTTTTTTTTTTAAAAGAAATAATTTTATTTTGCACAGCTATGGATCATTTATTCAGTTAACTAGTCTGAGCAATAGCTATTACCTAGCTACGCACCCACCTCTCTATTTTGTATAAACTTAATTGATTTCTCTCTCTATAATCTACAGGTTACGTCATCCTGGTCCCTCCCTCATCATCGTCACCTCATTTGCATTATTCTCTATAAATACGCCAACGTATTAATTTGCTGATCATCATCTCACTGTGTCTCTTGTGTCTTCGATCTCTAGAGACTCTAGCTTCTCTTCCATCTCTCTCTCTCTCTCTCTCTCTCTCTGAAATCTTCTTGAGTGTTGTTCAATTCCTAGCTAACGTAACAATGGAAAGTCATCATGTTTATGCTATGTTCATTGCTAGCATTGTGATGGCTGCCTCCATCTCGACTGCAGCGGGGTGCAACGTGTTCATCTTAAGCGGCCAGAGCAACATGGCCGGCCGAGCCAGAGTGAACAACAAGAGCCAATGGGACGGACGCATTCCTCCGGAGTGCGAATCAAAACCCCAAATAGTTGGTCTGAACAACGAACTATTGTGGGAAGAGGCGGAGGAGCCGCTTCATGAGGGAATCTCCCTCTCAAATTGCTCAAATAGTTATGAGGCAAGTGGAATAGGGCCTGGGATGCCCTTTTCAAACTCACTCTTGAAGAAGGATCCGTGGTTTGGAGTGATAGGGCTGGTGCCGTGTGCAGCAGGCGGCACCGGAATCATCCAGTGGAGTAGAGGAAGCTGCCATTACAACCGCATGTTAAGACGAGTTCGAGGGAGGGGTGCTCCGGGGCATGCTCTGGTACCAAGGGGAGACTGATGCCGAAGATAACCAGAATGCTGATTTGTACAAGACTAGATTGGAAAGGTTTTTCACAGATCTCCGGAGTGATCTTCTGTCCCCTTTGATTCCCATAATCCAGGTATATACATATACAAAAATGGAAATTTAAATTAATTTAATGGATTCTCATGATTTTCATTCTCTGTTGTTTTGTGCAGGTAGCTTTGGCATCGGGAGGAGAACCTTCTCTTAGAGATAAAGTGAGGAAAGCGCAGCTCAGCACTTCACTTCCAAATGTGAAGTGTGTTGATGCGGCAGGATCGGAGTTGATCGGTGTGGATCGGAGTTGCTTAATGTTTTTGGATTGTGAATTTTCATAAGAAACTTGCTTTTATGTTTGTAATTGTTTGGATCTTGAAACAACATATCGCCACTTATCACATGTGTTCGATTCATACCCCAGCATTTCTATGTAATTAACTATGTTTGCTTGATTTCATTTCACTATTTCACATTTTCAATATCAAGTTCAAGTTTTGTATTTGATTATATTGATCGATCTGCTGATTGACACTGGTAGTTTCATCTCCTTAATTACAAAATTTTATTTTCTGATTGCTGTTTTCCGTATGCTATTATATTGTATCTGCGCTCCTCCATAAAGCAACACCCATGTAGTCAAACTACAGACCAACTCTAATTCCATCAACTTTTTCTTTGGAGCTAACAATGTAATAATTAACAAGAAATTTCTTAGCCTCGTCATACCTCACAATATCTCTATTGGGACACTTATATTGTGACACATGAGGTAGTATACTACCTCATGATACGGCTAAGAATTTGCCTAATTAACATTACATGATCTTGGAAGTCTGGAAAATTTTTCAATTTTGGTCCACATGACACGCCTCAATCTATTTTTGGTCCTGATACTCTATTTATTTTTTATAATTTTTCAAAAAAATCGCTCAATTTGGATCTCAAAAGATCTTCACACGCGACTCACTTATGTATTTTAAAGTGAAATTGAACCCTAATTTAACTACATTCCCAAATCAAAGAGAAAATTTCGATTTTGGTCCCACAGGACATGGGGTATTCCGTTTCTGGTCCCGACGGTTTCACTTTTGGTCCCATAGGATACGAAGTATCATTTTTCAGTCATGCCGTTACGGTTTCTGTTAAAATTTGTATCAATTTTGGTCCCATTTTAATATCAATTTTGGTCCCAAACGTTAAAATTTCCAGAATATCATCAATGTTTTTGGAGGTAAATTTCACCTGTTATTGCTATAATTTTGGAGGGAATTTTCACATCTTTTTGAGGGAAAATTCCCACCATCATTGACACTATATATACCAACTCACCAAACAAAATAAATATCCCACACAACACAATTACCAAGCTACCAAGCATACAAATCAACAGCCTGAAATCAAGGATTCGGATAGTGAGATTGACAATATAGAAGCACCTAAATAGAAAAAAGAGAGGCCATTTCAAAATTAATTCGATATTAATGTTGAGACAGAGTAAGACTAACATCAAAGTGGTACAATGACTAGATGCACAAAAGAAAAGGGAGTACCTTTGATTTAAGATTGTTTCAACACAGAAACAATTACTACCAATTCAAAAAGTCCCTATTACGATATCATATAGTTGATTTATGACTGTATGTGCATAAACGAGACGTTCTGGTACTTCATATATAATGTCCAAACAAAGCCATAAATAAAGTACCCACAGAAGTTACATGGATTTCTTGACGATTATTCTAATTCCAATGCACTGTGATAAAATGAAACCAAGTGTTCTTTCTAACTCCTCCAAGTATTCTTGAGATATGACTAGAGTTGGATATTTCAAGGTACCCCTTTGTACAATACAATACGATACAATGTGTTCCCAAAGTAAAAGGCATGACTTGAAAAGAAATGAAAAGGTAAAACAGTTGAGGCATCGCACCCGGACTTGACTCCAGTCGAGATTGACAACAGCTAGCCTTGGTGTTTCCTTGTCGATTTCTGGTACATTATCCTCCTGGAAACAAACAGGGAAAACAGAAACAACTACAACATTGAATTGCAGACATACAAAGAAAACACAAGGAAGAAGTATCAACCTGCAGCATAAAGGTATCGTCTTCCTCCTCTTTGAACAAATAATTATCATCGTCTGAATCAGTGGTACTAGTGGATGAAGACTCGTCTACACTCTGCCTATCATCATCGTCGTCATCATCAGCAGAAACCTTCCCCTCCAACTTTTCACTCTCACTTTCATCGAACACCTTGTGCGCGAGCTCTGAGTCGGAGAACTTCACATACATGGATAGCAGAGAATTCCATATAGTAAAATCTGAATCGAACCCATTTTTGATGACGTTGCAATGAAGTTGCCGGCCCAGAATCCGGTGGGATTGAGAATGAGCGCATGCTTTGGTGATTGATGGAACGATGAAAGCTGTGTTTATGATTAGCGGGAAAGGAAGGACATGTTGCGCGAAGAATGTGAGAGCTTGCTCATATGATTCTTGTGAGATCAGATTCTTGATTTTGGTGTGGAGCTCTGAACAAGTTGTGATGAAGCGTTTGATTATTAATTTTTACGAGCTGTGAATGAGTTGTATTTTCTGTCTAATTTGGGGATTTTGGGGATTTAGGTCTAATTTTGTTCAATTTTAGTCCCAAAATGACACGCACGTGAGTCATGCGTGATGTTTCCGTCAATCATTAAAACAACTGTTTAATTCGTGGGACCAAAATCGATAGTAATAAACCTATGGGACTAGTTTTGGGTAATTTTTTTGAAAAAGGACCAAAATCGAAACCGTCGGGACCAGAAACGGAATACCCCATGACCTATGGGACCAAAATCGAAATTTTCTCCCAAATCAAACCTAATCGATCGGCAACACAAGAACCATAGGTCTCTATGAACCCTCACAACACCGTCTTCGTCGACACCAGAACGTCGGACCAATCGCCGCGTTGAACATGATGAGAATCATCAACGAGCTGACAGCGGCGGCGATCACCTATGACTTGGACAAGAAGAGGTCGACGAGAAACGAGCAAAATATTCTTGTTTTCGATTTGGGAGGTTGGAGTACTTTTGATATATCGTTGTTATCGATCGAAAGAAGGGATTTCACATGGCTCGAATTGGGCTTTTACAGGGGCTGCGTCGACGTGTGGAAATCTGCAATTCATCCTTAAATGTGTTCATATGCTTAAGTTCCAATTAAAACAATAAATTTGAGATACATTAATGAACCATTACAGCTCTATTAATGAATCTCAAGTAACGTAAACTACTTACATATATATATATATAGACACACACACGTAACTTTAGAAAATAATTATCACAAAATACAAGGAATCCCCGCAAGTTTGTTGAAGCACCAAATTACCTCCAAATTAAAATGATCTCGAAATCCTCCACCACGGCAATCAATATCGTAATTTTTATTTTAATCAGTGTATCAATAAAAATTGTGCACGGAGTGACTGCTGACAGCCCTTGTACGAAGAATATGATGAGTGAATACAAGAATGAAATTTGTAAAGACATAATGTGTGGGGATAATCATGTTACTGTATCTGCGAATGCTTGCTATGATCTTTTCTGGAATTATCATGAAGATTGCTTTTTTGATTCATTGGTTACAGATCTTTATAAGCAGGATCTATGCAAAAAGGGTCAAGATGAGATCGATGACCGTGCTCTTCAAGTTTGGAAATATTGTGCAATCATCCTAGATTAGTAGAAAAATATTACTATCTAAGTATATTTGGATGGATAATAACAACATTCGTCATATATATTTTCTCTCTCATATAGAATTTTTTAAAATATCTATTAACAAATAAAGTGGCCGTGCATTTCATCTATATCTATATATATATATATATATATATATATATATATATATGATATGGTTCATATGAGAACACCTTGTTGGTGTGAGAAATGAGAACACATCTTACACCATCCAATTTAATGATCCAATGGTTGAGATTTAAGGTGGCAATTTCGTAAATAATAGGGCAAAAAATAAAGAAAGGAGGGCTATTTTCGTCCAAATCCATTAAAATTGATAATGTCAGCAATTAAAAAAAAATCTTAAAAACTTTAATCGACCATAACTTCCTCGTTTTTAATCCAATGCACACAAAAAATATATCAAATTAAAGCTCTCTTCATGCTCTTTCATTTAAGATGTCGAAAGGCTATGTTTGGATGAAAAAATATGAACGAAAAAAAAAAAAAATTTACGCGTACCCAGGTTGTAAATGCTTTCGTTAGCATATAATAATTCTTCGCCAGCATTATGATAACATATGAACGTATGCTAATGAAGCATTTGTCATATGCTAACATAATATATTCGATGTGCTAACAAAGAATTATCATAATGCTAACATAGTATAAATTTATTAGGGTTTATTAAATCTCAATTATGGTTTATTTAATCTCGATTATGGTTTATTCCATCTAATTATCATTATTCTTTTGAAATTTATTTTTTTGTTTATAGTTCTTAATTGATGATTATGGTTTATCCTATCCAATTATAATTTATAACGTATGTTGATAGAGTATTTCCATATGCTAACATAGTGTATTCGCAATGCTGACGAACCAAAACTATAATGCTAACGTAGTACAAATATATTATTATTATGATTTCTTTCAACTCATTTAGGGTTTACCACATTCAATCAATGTTTATTTCATCTAATTAGGTTTATTTCATCCAATTCTGATTTTTTCCATTTAATTAGGGTTTATTAAATCAAATTAGGTTTATAATTAATTTTTAGAATATTTATTTCGCCAACAATATTTGAAAACTTTAATTCACATAACTATAATGCTTCGTTAGCATTATGATAATACTTCGTTAGCATAATGATCTGTTATCAAATCCTCCGCGATTTTTATAAGAATTACCAAATTACAGTAATACCCCCGCGCGAAATTTTTTTCAGATATTACAAAATTGCCACCGCCTTTTTCATCAAATCTGGACCTTTGATTTTTGATGGATGTGTGGTGTGAGATCATGTGTTCTCATTTCTCACACAAGGGATTATTTTTATATAACCCCACCCCTATATATATATATATATATATATATATATATATATAAAGAGAGAGAGAGAATAGCAGGGACTAGGGACAATTCACAATTAAGTGCATTGTCTGAAGAAAAATAATAATATTATTCAAGCCAAGTGTTAACACAAATTTTTTGTATTTAATTTGGTAAAACACAAAATAGTGTACAATTTAGATGATTTTCGGATCAAATTATATTTTTGGATCCGATCTCTATTTTTCCTTTGATTCTCCTCTTCAAAACTTGATTTTCAAACGGTCTTTGAAATCTTCAAAGTAAATTTGTCTCTTTGATTTTAGAGAAAGATTTGTATCCTCGATCTTCTTTGACTTGGTATTTGGATTTGGTCTTGATCTTCAAACGGTCTTCGAAACTTTCAGGGAAGATTTGTATCCTTGATCTTGTTTGACTTGTTGTTCGGATTAGGTCTTCGAAGTTTTTGGGAAAGATTTGTATCCTCGATCTTCTTTGACTTGGTATTTGGACTTGATAACGTTAATCGAGGGCCAACGACCTTGATTCCGGATTTGAACGTTGGATTTGAGGTGATTCTGATGAAGAACGACTTGAATCTTGCTAGAACACCTTGGATATTGTGACTTTATAACGTCGTCTGGAAGGTTTGAGAACCTTGATTCCGGATCGGATGTTGGATTTAAGATGAGTCCGGTGAAGAACGGCTTGAATGTTGGAGAGAACTTCATAGAGAATTTTTCTCCAACTTCTTGAGCTCTTCAATTTTAACTTCCGGTGTGATTTTCAACTGATATGGAGACCCCTATTTATAGTTGCAGGGAGAGAGATCTAGGGCTGGCATGAAACTATCCCATTGACTGTTAGAAATTGATATATATCTTTAGAAAGATATTTACTTGTTGACAAATACTTTTGATGTTTATCACATAATAATATATTTATTATTTAAGTATTTTATTTAATTTTGGATTTGATATGATTTCAAAACTATATAAATGTATAAAAATCAATAAAAATATTATATATAATATTTTTGATTTTTTGCCATCTACCCCCTCGAGACTTGTTCATGGACGACTTGTCATTTGAAATGAATGAATCTCGAAAACTGATTAGAGTTGTACTCATATCAAAGAGTCTTGAACTTGAATTTAGTAGATAGTTTATACTCGTATCAAGGAGTTCTTGAATTTCAACTTGCGAATAGTTTATACTCATATTCAAGAGTTCTTTAATTTGAATTTATTAGATAGTTTATACTCGTATCAAGGAGCCTTCAATTTGGATTTGAATTTAGATAGTTTATGCTCGTATCAAAGAGCTTTCATGAACTTGGATAGTTTATGCTCATATCAGAGAGTTTTTTCTTGAACTTGGATAGTTTATGCTCATATAGAGGAGCTTTCAACTTGAATTTGGACTTTATAGACCTTTTATACTCGTGTCCGTGAGTACTTGGATTTGAATTTGAATTTGTTGACATTTTACACTCGTGTCAAGGAGTCTTAGATTTGAATTTGTAGACATTTTATACTCATGTCAAGGAGTCTTAAATTTGAATTTGTAGACCTTTTATACTCGTGTCAATGAGTCTTGGATTTGAATTTGACTTTGTAGACATTTTATACTCGTGTCAAGGAGTCTTAGATTTGAATTTAACTTTGTAGACATTTTATGCTCGTGTCAAGGAGTCTTGAATTTGAATTTGTAGACCTTTTATACTCGTGTCAATGAGTCTTGGATTTGAATTTGACTTTGTAGACATTTTATACTCATGTCAAGGAGTCTGATGGGTGAAATTTTAGTTTTAAAACTTGAATTGACTTGCAAGTGAACAAACAAATGTAGCACAGGGTGAAACGAGGTCGAATCCACAGGGAAAAAGAAAATTAAATAAGTACATAATATGACATCGGCTCCTATTTATTATCTAGACAACAGAATAGATAATTGTTTGATTTAAAACTAACTCAATAATAAAGCAAAGTAAATAATTACAATTAACAAACGAGTTGGGCAATTAAGGAAAACAACACTCTAGGGGTTGATTTTATTGGATTACTTAACACAAAATCTAATTATAATGGATGTTTAATTTCCAATTCAAGATTATCAAGGCGATCACTAACTTGTTCTAAATCTCCTCTCGAACCATTTAGAATGTGGGGCACATGCATAGGATTATTATCTCCAATTAATACCTAAGTGTGCTTACCAAGAGCACCAAGGATCTATGCCTTAACAACTATCTCAAACCTCTCGATTTTGTTGACAATTGCTCTTTGAATTCTAGGTTCCTATATATGTTGAAGCTCATCTCTCGAATTTTGAATCAAGAGAAATAATCATGTTATTTAATTATCAATTAATTCTCACCAATCAACAATACATAATGAAAAAACCGAACTCTCGGTTCTGACAGAGTTATGATCAAAGTTGTATCTAAAGTTGAGACAACTTTGAACATGCAGCGGAATATAGAAACACACAATGGATTGAAAAATTTCACGAGATTATATTTCAATAATCTCGCGAAGTGCCTCAGGGCGAAATATTCACTATGAATTTGTGAAATACAAAAACATTACAAGTAAACTCTTACTAAACTTAAGACACTTTATCTCTTCCTTCGCAGAAGGTCGTGACTAAAGTTGTCTTAACTAACACTTGTAGAAAACTAATATCTCTTAATATAGATCTGGTATATCTCTATGGATTCGTATCTAACACTATACAAAAGACTCCTATTTATACAAAACTAAATACTTGATCTCTACTCCAAATAACCGAATTATCTTTCCATTATCTTTTCTCCTTGACTTGCGCCGCACATCCACAACTTCCGCGACAAACATGACTCCATCAACCCTTGAACTGGTCAAGCTCAACAGATTGTCCTAGAATATCTCAACAAAAATACTCCATGCACAATCAATAAAGAAAGACAAAACAAACACTATATCCAAAATATAAACCAAACGGTTTCAACAATCTCCCCCTTTTTGTCTTTCTTCCCAAAACACTTCAAGTATGCAGCAAAAACATAATCTGAACTCCCCCTAAACATATACTTGGAACAAAAACGATCAGAACAATCACTTCCCCTGTCATGCAAACTTCCCAAAAACAAAGATATCATCAACATTTTCAAACATACTTAGATAATCATATGATATCATCAAAACGACTAAAACATTAACAACAAAAGATCATCAACAAAAGAAAGATCTTATCAGATCTGCAGCAAAAATATAAACAACAAAAGCATAGTTGTTAAGCATAGTTAACAAAAGCAAAGCTGTTTAAAACAAACATAATTGAAATTGTTAGAGAAATTGTTTGATAAACATCAACCCAAAACTGCAACAGACTGAAACCCTTCTTCCTTCTTCTTTTCCTTCCACACCTCCTACTCCTTCAAACTTCTTCTTGCTCGTCTTCAGCACCATCTTCATCAACAGCACCAGTAACTCTTCCTCCTCGGCTACTAGCTTCTTCACCATCTCCCCCTTTTTGGGAAGAAAGTAAACGCTAAAAGACCCTCCTTTGCTTGTCAAATATTTGAATTTGAGCTGTGCAGAAATTAATTTGTTCCTGCAAAACAGAAGCTGGTATAAAGAAATGAGGGCCTGCAGGAGGTGGAGTTGATTCTTCATCTGTCCAAGGGAGATCACGTGTTCTGGAATCAGTAAGAAAAGCTTTCTGAACATACTGGAGAGGAAGCCTGGGAGATAAAGTATCCTTCTTCCTGGGCTTAAAACCTTGATCCAGTAGCATGTTATATATCAGAGAAGGAACAACCAATTTCTTATTGGATTTGGTCATGGCTACCTCAGCAATAGAATTGAATATATGCTGACCCAAATTAAACTTCTCTCCAATGAAAATCTTGTACAGAAGACACACATGCTCAAAGGGGACCACAGTTGTATTAGAAGTAGGAATCCAGTTGCAAACAGAAATTTTATGAAGTGTGGAGAACAATGAAGTGAGGACAGAAGCAAGTCTATTTGGTTTCTTGTTAGCAATCCAAAGATCTGCTTGACCTCCAGTTAAAACATCAGCCATTTTGGATTCCAAAACTTCATCAATTTCATCATCAGACTCAACAGAATTAGGAAGTCCCAGAAATTTGTTGATCCTAGCTGGAGTAACTTTGAAAATTTTCTCACGAACATACACCTTTCCATACAGCTTTGATGATTGATTACCAAACTCATGAGTAAGGTTAGCATAAAACAGCCTAACTACTTCATCAATGTATGGTTTAGCATATGTGACGCTTCCCAACACCCTTCATTTTTTCAAAAAATCAATCAAATTGTACCCAGAAAAATCCCTCATGTCAACAGCTCTATCATTCAATATCTCCCTATTTTTAAAAAACTCCCAATTATGCATAGCAGTATCAGAGTAAAACAAATCAGAGTTAGCCTTTGATACCTCAAGATCTGACTTAGAATAAATAGCCTCTTCATCTGGATCAGCACTGCGCTTAATTCGCTTTGAAGTTCTCCCAACTTTGCCTCTGACTTTTGAAGAAGGCGAAAAAGGAATTTTTCTCTTGCCCTTCCTTAAAATTGCAGATGCAGTTTCAATCTCATCATCAGTCTCACGATCTAAAAGAATTTTTATTTTTGAGTTGTTGCTGCTGTGCATGTGTCCAGATCGATCGGTGGTTTCAAAAAGAGAGAGGGAGAGATGGTTGATTTTATTATGATGTTGATTTAATAAATTGGTGTAATGGAGAAAATTTTGGGTTTGAATTTAATTGTTGTTCTGAACAGAGAGAAAAAGGCTGATTTATTATTTTAATTATAATAAAAACCTGCTTGTGAACACAGTGAGCCAATGAATTTCAGGAAAGAAAGAAGTTTTGTTGATTATTGTCAAAAGCACCACTGTGCTATTTTGCAGAAGAAAAATAATATATTAAATGTTGATTTTTGGGAAATGATGTATCAATACTAGGGTGCAGACATTTGGTACATAAAGAAAGATACATCAGTTTATTTTTTTTATGTTTTGTTTACAGATGAAGTTATTGTAGAGAGAGAGAAGGGGATGTTTGACTTTTAAATGGCAAATTGAAAAGAGTGCATGAGCATTGTATTAAATAAAATAGAGAGGAGAGAGAGTGTGTATTTGTTTTAAATGGGAAATTGTATGTGTGCGTGAGTTGTACTTAATTCTATTTTCTTTCATTTTGTTAATTAAATTATTAAAAAAGTAATAAGATAATAATAAATTGATAGTGATAAGTTTTGTAATCATTAATAATATACGTATATATAAGAATGTGTATATGTATAAATTGGGTAATTCCATTCATTCATGAATTTATTCGCAAAATGTTTCAAATAGTCGAGACTTTAATTGAGTTCATCAGATTGATATAAATCTATCAATTTTTCCGAGAGTTGTCCGTTTGAGCTAAAAGTTTCGAGAGCTTGTTTCCTAGGCCAAATTTATTGTATGATTCAAATTAAGGTCAGTATGGTGTTAATAGGATTTATTATTCTGTAGGCCCAAACCCGAGACCTCAGGCGTAGGAGGATCGTCAGGATAGTCGACTAAAGCTTCAGCTATATACTAGCTACAAGGTGGGTTTTGCTACCAAAACCTTTACAAACATGTTTTAAATGCTTTCGTCCATGCTAAAATGAATTGAGTTTTTGTTCAACATGAATACAATGTTTTCGCTCTTCGTGGATATGATTTGACCTGCATGATGAATTCAGGCATTGTCAATTCTATTGAAATATAATTATGTGATCACATAGGGTCTGTCTCCATCCATGATTAATTGAGTATATTGATCTCAAATGAATGATGAATTGTTCGGCCACATGGGATGAAAAATGTTTATATGTGCTTGGACGAACATGATAAGCATGCTCACTGAGTGTTTTCTGGCACTCAGCCCACGTTTTTTTTAAAATGTTTTTCAGGTACGAAGTGATGGAGGTTGCTGACGTGGACACATGGTTTTTGTTTTATTTTGGACTGTGTCGTTATTATATAGTTTGAATTTTGAATATTGACTATGGTCAATATTGGAACATGTTATGCCTCCGCTACTATTTTGGATAATATTAAAATATCCTAAAACTCTTATTTTATTCCGACGCTATTTTGGACTTTGAAAATAGTAAACTGTCAACATTGACTAGTCGTGAATTGAACTTGCATGTGATTGGCTGTTTGAATAGTCTTCTCGAGTTGTGATTGGTTGGTTTTAAAATTTGAGAGTACTTATTGTATAAATATTTCTTCTAAATACGTAATTTTTGTAAAATTAGGAATTCTATTTTAAACTTTTATTAGCATTTTAATTCTCCGGAATTGGGGTGTTACAGCGAGCTTTATTTCTAATGAAATTTTCAAATTCATCAGTTTTATTTTTAAATATCCACTTAGTTCCTATCACGTTTATCCCAGAAGGTCTAGGCACAAGTGTCCAGACTTTGTTTCTAACAAACTCAAGTAGCTCGGCTTGCATGGCACTTATCCAGAACTCATCTTTTAATACCTCATTTACGTTCTTGGGTTCAACCATGGATAAAGACAACAACGCCAACTTCATTGATTACACAAGACATGCATACGATCTTTACCATTTCCTTGTAGTTAGCAGGAGTTTTACCTCTAGTTCTGACCCCTTTGTGTACATCTCCAATGACTTGATCAATTGGATGATCTTTACGAATCTTCCTTGGTGGGTCTCTTCTAGTGCTTCCCTGAACTACTTCAGGAATCTCTGAAACATTTAAGTGGGAGTTTGATCCAGATCCTTCTGTAAGTGTATCCTCATCTGTCTCTGAAGTTGTCTCAACTTCAGGGTTGACTCTTCCTTCTATCTCAATGGTTTTTCCTGTCCTTCCCTGTATCTCAATCAATTTGTTAGTATCTTCTTTAGGAGTGTATAAGCTGGCAAAATCATCAAATCTTACATTTACACTTTCCATAACAGTTTTTGTTCTGAGGTTATAGACACGGTAAGCATGGCTATTAAGCGAATAACCAATAAACACACATTTATCACTTTTGGGATCAAATTTGAACAAATAATCCCTATCATTCAAAATGTAGCAAACACAACCGAAAACATGAAGATACTTTAGGTTCGGTTTTCTACCATTTAGAATTTCATATGACGTCATGGTGGTTCCGGTTCTTAAGTTTACACGATTACTTACATAGCATGCAGTGTTTAAAGCTTCAGCTCAAAAACATTTGGACAACTTCTTAGAGTGTAACATGACAGTGGCCATCTCTTGCAGAGTTCTATTCTTCCTTTCAGCCACACCGTTTTGCTGGGGTGTTTTAGGAGCAGAATATTCATGATGAATGCCTTCTTTTATGCAAAAGTTTAGGAGCTGAATATTTTCAAACTCCCTTCCATGGTCAGATCTAATTCTTTTAACACAAGAATGGTAGAAATTTCTAACCTTAGCATATAATTCTAAGAACGCATCATAGGTTTCACCTTTGTTACTTAGAAATTTTACCCAAGCATACCTGGAGAGGTCATCGACAATCACAAATGAATACCATTTACCTCTAAGGCTTTCTACCTCTGCTGGCCCCATAAGATCCATGTGAAGCAATTCAAAGCAGCTTTGAGTGGCAAAAGGTCTCTCAGAAGTTGTCACAACAGGGTGTGAGACTTTGACTTGCTTTCCTTTTTGACATTCTCCACATAGGCTTGGATTTGATATGTTCAACTTTGGCACTCCAAGAACATCATTGAGTCTCTGAAGGTTCTCCATGTTGCAGAAGTTTGTATAACCCAATTTTTGATACCAAAGTTGTACATCATTTACCTGTGCACTCAAACAGCCTTTTCTTTTAGTTTCATAAATATTATTTGAGGATCTTACCCCAGAGATCACATGTTTACCTTCGGTATCAACCACAGTACAACTTTGTTTATCAAAGATGACAGTGAAGTTGTCATCACAGAGCTGGCTGATACTGATGAGGTTTGCTGTAAGGCCTTGAACATGTGATACATTAGCCAACTTCGGAAGACCAGGACTGTTCAAGATACCATGTCCTACAATCTTGCCGTTTGTTCCTCCTCCGAATGTTACTTCACTGCCATTGATCTTTTAGTAGTTGGACAGATAACATTCAGATCCAGTCATGTGACGAGAACACCCGCTGTCAAAGTACCAAGTTGTCGAGTCATCAGATACTGATGCAGTGAAGAGAACTTTGCAGGTGTCTTCGGAGACAGCTTTGGGTTTCCAAACCAAATTCTTAGTTCTGTCACCTTTGACTGGAAGGCCTGATTTTGAGGCTTGTGTCCTCAAATGAATCTCCTTTTTATGTTCTTGCAGAAACCTATGACAGAAAGGTTTTATGTGCCCAGGGAGAAAACAATAGTGACAAACAAATCTCCTACGCTTCTTACTCACTAATGAAGTGGGATGTCCTTCTTGAGCTTTCACAAAAGGTTTTCCATTGGTGGACATGATTTGAGTAAATGCAGTTTTTACAGTTTTGTCATAACCTAAGCCATGAGAGGTTACCTGAGTATGTGCAAGAACTTCATCAAGTTTGGAAGTACCCGTGTTGATCTTTTTGAATGTTTCCTTTGCAAGATTGAGTTGAATCCTCATATTATCAATCTCTGCATCTTTCTTAGTCAACATTACTTCCAACTTTGCAAGAGACGCCTTCTGACTAGTGGATTCCTCATTGAGTGACTCAATTTCCTTACACTGTTTGATCCACTTAGCATACAGCTCCTTGTAAAGTTCCTGCAAATTTATTAGCAACTCCAGAGTTTCTTCCTCAGTAACTTATCCTTCCTCATCTGCAGTAGTTATTACAGTATTGAAACAGAAAAGAGTTTCATAATAGGACTCATCATACCTGTCAGAAGTTATCTCAACTTCAGTAAGCTTTGAATTGTCCAGTCCGGCACATACTGCAGTTAAGGCTGCGTGTTCATAACTTGCATCATCTGAGATTTCTTCCACAAATATCCCCGAGGTGTCCAGCTTACTGTCGCTAAGGGATAGGAATGTGACAGGCTTTCCAAGTTTTCTAAAAGTGTTTGTACATTCGTTTGCAAAGTGCCCATAACCTTTGCACTCATAACATTGAACAATGGAGAAATCTTTCACTTCCTTTGGTCTGAAGTGTTCTGATGTAGCACGCTTCATGATCTTGGGTTCTTTTCCAGGTGAGTTCATCTTTTCATAAATCACCAAAGGTCCGGACGAGTCATGACGAGGCTTGCATTGTTCAACACCTCCCTTCTGTTGTTTTCCTCTGTTAGCTCGGATGAGAGTGTTTAGTCTCTTGGTGAGAAGAGCATAATCTGGATTCTTTTCACTGATCTCTTCAAGATCTTCATCCTCTTCTTCGTCATAAGTAGAAGTTGAGTTTGAAGTTGACCCAGCTGTCAGGGCAATTCCCTTTTTCTTTGACCCGCCCCTCTCATTCATTTCCATTTCATAGGTCTTCAGGTCATTCATCAGCTTTGTGAAGTCCAAACATCTAGTAGTCGTTGCCGTGTTAATAGCAACAACCTTCATATCAAAACGAAGTGTTAGAGTTCTCAAGGCATTAGAAACTAACCTTTTGTTGGTGATTGGATCACCAAGATCAGTGCACTCGTTTGCAATCTCAAGCAATTTGTTGTAGTATTCTCCAACAGTTTCATCTTCCACCATCTTCATATTCTCAAATTTTGTGGTGAGAATGCGATGTTTTGATTCTTTAATTCCAACATCTCCTTCGCAATGTTGTTGAAGGATATCCCACGCTTCTTTGGCCGACTCACAATTTCTTATGAGTTTGAACATCTGAATGTCCAATGAAGACTGAATTGCGTTGAGTGCCTTGTCATTGAAGGTAGCATCTTCATTTTGTGACCTGGTCCATTCTTCTGGAGGAGTACGAACTGTATCTCCTTCAGCATCTACGGTCTTAGGATGCGTCCATGCCTTTTGAACTGCATTCTATGCTCTTGCATCAATTGATTTGATGCATGCTCTCATTCGAACTTTCCAAAAGGAATAGTTCATGCCATCGAGAACAGGAGGTTTGTTGAACAGCGGGTTTGTGCAATCCATTGAACTTACAAAAACAGGATCACCACTTAGTGTGTCAAGTGTAAGCTCTTGATGCCAATTGAAAAAACCGAACTCTCGGTTCTGACAGAGTTGTAATCAAAGTTGTATCTAAAGTTGAGACAACTTTGAACATGTAGCGGAATATAGAAACACACAATGGATTGAAAAATTTCACGAGATTATATTTCAATAATCTCACGAAGTGCCTCAGGGCGAAATATTCACTATGAATTTGTGAAATATAAAAACATTACAAGTAAACTCTTACTAAACTTAAGACACTTTATCTCTTCCTTCGCAGAAGGTCGTGACTAAAGTTGTCTTAACTAACACTTGTAGAAAACTAATATCTCTTAATATAGATCTGGTATATCTCTATGGATTCGTATCTAACACTATACAAAAGACTCCTATTTATACAAAACTAAATACTTGATCTCTACTCCAAATAACCGAATTATCTTTCCATTATCTTTTCTCCTTGACTTGCGCCGCACATCCACAACTTCCGCAACAAACATGACTCCATCAACCCTTGAACTGGTCAAGCTCAACAGATTGTCCTAGAATATCTCAACAAAAATACTTCCTGCACAATTAATAAAGAAAGACAAAACAAACACTATATCCAAAATATAAACCAAACGGTTTCAACACATAACACCCATACATAAAAAGAATCCAAAGCATAATCAAGAACTATTAAATATCCAAAATAAATTTCATTTATGTCTCATAATCCAAATAAAACTAACACCCAAGAGTATTAAAGATTTAGCTCCTCATAATTACATGGATAACCAAAATCTCTACAAGAAAGAACATGATTTTAACAAAATTAAAGAATAAAAGAACCCGGATGGATGTTTTGGCCTTCAAATCTTGCTTCAACTTTGTTCTTCTTCCCAATCTTCAATTCCCTTTCTTCTCTTTTCTTCTCCAAGTATTTATCTCTTTAAAGTGGCTATAGGTGGAGTGAAATGCCCTAATTTTGAATTGGGGTTGATTTATACAGTGGAGGAATAAAAGAATTAAAAGAAAATAAAAAATGGAGAAAAAACGATGGAAAATTGGGAAATTAGTGCACAGGGAGCGACCACAGAGGTCGCGCCTCCTTTTTCTGGCGCAGGTCGCGCCCGAGATCGACTTTTAGGGCCTCTGTGTAGACGTCCACTCATGTCACTCCTGTGTACGGGTCGCGCCGCCCATTGAGTTGATCGGGTCACGCCCTTTAGCGTGAGTGAGCACTCAAGTCGCGCCTCCACCCCTGCTCCGACACCTCTCACGGTTTTACTTCATTCTCTCTTGTTTCTTATCCGATTAAGGTGATTCAACTTGCAGTGTGCTCCCAATTAGATCATCTATCTTCTCATTGAATTGATTTTCTCAAAATATATTTTATTTATCCTCAATTTTCTGTACAACTCAAACAAAAAACAAAATTTTCAAGCTGGGAGGTTAAAAGCGCAATTTGGGTTAAAATACATGTAAAACTATTCAATTAACTTTATTTAAACCTCAAAATGTTGTGCCAAAATACCTCTCATCAACTCCCCCAAACTTAAAAGATTGTTTGTCTCCAAACAATGAAGAAAAGAGAATAAGGTTTAAATCATGAAATGCGGATAAAAGGTTGGAAATTGCTTCAAAGATTCAAAACACATTTTGTACATTCAAGCATGATATCCAAAGATCAACAAGCCTTGATAAATTATATAATGCATGGCCAAATGAACTTGTAACCTCTCTATGATATAAGATCACTCAACACTCAAGTGTTTAGGCTATAAGTGTATATACTCAAAATTAAGTCATACGAAAAGTCTACCATAGGCTTGTAATGTTCTATTCTCTCCACCATCTATGTGTACTTTCAAATAAGAATCATTAAGAGCTTTTTCAAGGTTGTAATGAAGGCTCTTTGGTAAGGTGGGGATTGTTTGGCTAAGTGATTCAATTAAGAATTAATCCTCAATATCCCAAATTTCCATACTAACCAAGTAGAACTACACAAACACTCTTCCATCTTCCAAGCTTCACAAAATCTCAAAGTGTAGAAATTTATCATGATAAACAATATTACTCCCATTTCTTGCTCTTTCTTTTCATTGATAAAAAAAAATGTGAACACATCATTTTTTTTCTTTTTATTTTTTTTCAACTTTTCTCTCACTTTTTTTTTTCAAGGTGTTCATTTCATTTTTTTTGTCTCGTGAGAGCTAAGAAGGGTTATTTGGCATTTTCGTCTCCAAATATTCTAAAATGCAATTTTCATTTCAAGCACTCCGAACTTCACACAAGCATCAATATTCATCATTACTCATTTCCAACCCAAGGTAAAATAATAAATGCGGTCTTATGGCTCAAAGGGGCTAACAAGGGATTATAGTGTGGGAATGGTGAAATTTGGATAGAATGGGCTAGACAAAAGATGGTCTTAAATCATTTTCGAGTCATCAAGCACACTATTGCAATCTCGAGTTAGACAAAATGCAAGTTCTAGAGACAATTCAAGTATGCATGATACCACACAAGCGAGGAAAAGATTGTAAAAATAAAGCAATCTTTGGCTCAAAATCTCACGTGGGCTCAACCAAGATCAAGAGGCACTACATTTAAGAATTTATCAAGGCAAATATCAACAAATCATAACATGCTTTCATGTCATTTTTCCAAATAAAACCATCTCATCATAAGCAACATAACAACCCAATCCACACTTCAACCATTTTCAACCACAAGTCTCCACAAGATCAAAAACCAAATCAAAACCACTGGTTATTGAACGCATGTAAACGTGCAAACAAACTAGAAAATTTAAAATTTTAAAATTTCACCAAAATTTTAATGCAACTACATGAAATGAGAAATAACAATAAATAAAATGGTGTCCAAAATATTCACACTTCTCCCTCCCTCAAACTTATTCGAAACAAAGTACCAATAAGTTTGAAAAAGAAGAAGTGGTTTATTTTGGACGGACTTACAACCGTCAGGGCGGGTTTGGTGGTACATGACGTCACCTTAGAACTCCTTTTTTTCTTTCTTTGAGGCATAGAAGTTAAATCCGGATCAAAGATCCTATAATACTCCTTAGGCATCTCGTCTTCTTTCATCGCTTTCATGTTATCAATTTGTGGCTTTATCTCTTGGACCACCTTGAATTCTTCAATGCTCTTAAGCTCATCATCTTTTATGGCTTCTCTCCTTATAGAATGGGGAACATAACTCTTGACTCATGCACTCAAAGGATAAGCTCACATTTTTCCATATCTATCAATGTTCTTCCGGTGCTCAAAAATGACATCCCTAAGACAAGAGGCATACTTTTGTCCTCTTCCATATCAAGCACCAAGAAATCAATCGGGAAGATAAATTTATCCACTTTCACTAGCACATCTTCTAAGATCCCTTTTGGATAAGTCAAAGTGTGATCCACCATTTGTAAGCAAATACTCGCTGGTTTGAGCTTCCCAATGTTGAGTTTCTTGAAGAAAGAAATGGACATGAGATTAATGTTTCCACCAAGATCACACAAAGTATTCCCAAAGAACTTCTCCCTAATACCACAAGGGATGATGAAACTCCCTGAATCCTTGAGCTTTGGTGGCAACTTCCTTTGAATAATTGCACTACATTCCTCCGTGAGGCTCACAATCTCATGATCCTTTAACTTCTTATTTGTTAGCATTTCTTTGAAAAACTTGGCATAATTTGGCATCCTTTCCAAGACTTCCATCATGGTATCCTTCTTAAATCTTTGAAGGTAAGGTATGGCAATAGAAATGTGAGCTAGGGGTGCCGATGGCAGCTTACTTGAAGCATTGTCAACCATTTTCTTTGCTTCTCCTTTATCATCATCTTTTTCACTTTAGGAATTTTCATATTCAACTTCCAAAAATTCATCACACATGGCATTTTTAACCCATCAAAAATTTTCAAACTCATCACAGATATGGCTTTGCATTGCTCTGGACTTTGTTGAGGTCGTTTCCCCACTACAACTTCCAATCTATCCATCATCTTTTGAATCACATCCATTCTTGTTCCAATGGTATCCACCCGTGCTCCAATCATGTTCATCTTACTTTCAAGCTTCTCAAAGCGAATTTGGGACTCTCCCATATATGTCTCCATTTTACCCATGAATGCTATCAAAAGATTATCCATCTTGGGATTATTTCCATCATCAACCATGTCATTTGTTATGGTAAAGTTGGGTGGAGATTGACAAGCACCATTAAGATTACCATAAGAAACATTTGAATAATGTTGTCGGACTCCTTGATTGTAGTGATTTCCTCCTTGAAAACTTTGGTTTGGGAGGCCATTGTTGCTCCATTGCTCTACATATTTCATCACTTCAACTCCTTGGATTTGCTCATTCTTTGAGCTCAATGAAGAATGGGTGATGGCTTCAATCTTTTTATTGAGAATTGTCATTTGGGCCACCAAGATTGACAAAGGTTCGGCTTTGGATGTAGGAGTCACCTTCTTCAAGTATTGCACTTGTTGTCTCTTCCCGGACCATTGATAGGAATTCATGGCCATGTTCTCTATAAC
This sequence comes from Perilla frutescens, assembly GCA_026008535.1. Taxonomy (NCBI): domain Eukaryota; kingdom Viridiplantae; phylum Streptophyta; class Magnoliopsida; order Lamiales; family Lamiaceae; genus Perilla; species Perilla frutescens. Next base: position 11,211,972 of record BRKX01000003.1, on the reverse strand, counting down.
TTTCATGGCATCATCGGGTCCTTTTTTAATAATGAGCCACCCGATGCGGCATCTAATAGTCTCTTCATATCTTGATTAATTCCATTGTAAAATATACACACTCGGTGGTCGATACCAAACCCATGAGTAGGGCATTTTCTCAACATTTCACGATATCGTTCCCATGCATCATTAAAACTCTCATCATCCCATTGAAAAAATTGTGTGATCTTACCTTTCAACTTCAACATCAAACTCGGGGGGAAAAATTTATGTAGAAATTTTGAAACCAAATCAGCCCATGTTTCAATAGATCTGACTCTCAAACATTGATACCATGTTCGTGCTTTTTCTTTAAGAGAAAATCAAAAAAGTTGGAGGCATATTGCGTCATCCGGGACTCCATTGAGCTTCACGGTCCCACACACTTGTAAAAATTGATCAATGTGCTCATTTGGATCTTCATCGACTCCGCCACCAAATTAGTTTTGTTGTATCATTGAGATTAATTCAGGCTTCAATTCAAAGTTATCGGCTTCAATTCTTGGCCTATTCATCACTCTTTCATTTACAATGGGTTGCAACATGTTTCTAATGGGTGGTTATTCCATTTGAACCCAAACATCTCGTTGCTCATTCAATCTTTGTTGCATCTCCTCAAATTGTTGTTGTACACGACGAACAAGACCTTCATTTCCATCTCTCATGACTATTCTTCTTTTCTCAATCTCTCTTTGTTGACGTGAAACAATAACCTCACATTCAAGGAGTGCCCTCGTAAACCGTATGATCATGCACCACCTTCAAATCACCAATAACAAAAAGTGAAAAAACAAAAATAAAGCAAAATAATGTCTAGATTAACAATAATAACCTTATCACAATAGCACATATTTAAAACACTAATTCCCCAGCAACGTCGCCAAAAACTTGATGTGTAAAATTTTAGTTTTAAAACTCGAATCGACTTGCAAGTGAACAAGCAAATGTAGCACATGGTGAAACGAGGTCGCCACAGGGAAAAAAAATTAAATAAACACGTAATATGACATCGGCTCCTATTTATTATCTAGACAACAAAATGCATAATTGTTTGATTTAAAACTAACTCAACAATAAAGCAAATTAAATAATTACAATTAACAAATAAATTGGACAATTAAGGAAAAGAACACTCTAGGGGTTGTTTTTATTGGATTACTTAACACAAAATATAATTATAATGGATGTTTAATTTCCAATTCAAGATTACCAAGGCGATCACTAACTTGTTCTAAATCTCCTCTCGAAGCAGTTAGAATGTGGGGCACATGCATAGGATTATTATCTCTAATTAATATCTAAATGTGTTTACCAAGAGCACCAATGATCTATGCCTTAACAACTATCTCAAACCTCTCGATTTTGTTGACAATTGCTCTTTGAATTCTAGGTTACTGTGTTGTAGCTCATCTCTCAATTTTTGAATCAACATAAACAATCATGCTATCTAATTATCAATTAGTTCTCACCAATTAATAATACATAACACATATACATAACAATAATTCAAAGCATAATCAAGAACTATTAAACATCCAAAATAAATTTCATTTATGTCTCAAAATCCAAATAAAATCAACACCAAGAGTATCAAAGATTTAGCTCCTCATAATTACATGGGTAACCAAAATCTCTACAAGAAGGAACATGATTTTAACAAAATTAAATAATAAAAGAACTCGGATGGATGTTTTGGCCTTCAAATATTGTTTAAACTTTGTTCTTCTTGCCCAATCTTCAATTCTCTTTCTCCTCTCTTCTTCTCCAAGTATTTCTCTCTCTAAAGTGGCTAAAGGTGGAATGGAATGCCCTAATTTCGAATTGGGGTTGGTTTATATAGTGGAGGAATAAAAGAATTAAAAGAAAATCAAAAATGGGGAAAAAAGATGGAAAATCAGGAAATTAATGCATAGGGCGCGACCACGGAGGTCGCACCTCCTTCTTCTGACTTTTAGGGCCTTTGTGTAGACGTCCACTCACGTCGTTCCTGTGCACGAGTCGTGCTGCCCATTGAGTTGATCGGGTCATGCTCTTTGGCATGAGTGAGCACTCGGGTCACGCCTAAGGGTGTGAGTGAGCAACTCGGGTCACGCCTCCGCGCCTGCTCCGACACCTCTCACGGTTTTGCTTCATTCTCTCTCGTTTCTTATTCGATTGAGGTGATTCAAATTGCAGTGTACTCCCAATTTGATTCTATATCTTACCATTGAATTCATTTTCTCAAAATATCTCTTTTTATACTCCATTTTCTGTGCAACTCAAACAAGAAATAAAACTTCTAAGCCGGGAGGTTAGAAGCACAATTTAGGTTAAAACACATGTAAAACTATTCAATTAACTTCATTTAAACCTCAAAATGTTGTGCCAAAACACCTCTCATTAGAGTCTTAGATTTGAATTTGACTTTGTAGATATTTTATACTCGTGTCAAGAAGTCTTGGTATTTCTTAAAGAGTTTAGATAGTTTTGGCTCTTATTAAGGAGCTTTGAAAGATAGTTTAGGCTCTTATCGAGGAGTGTTTGAGCAAATTTAAATAGTGTTGGCTCTTATCAAGGAGCTTTGAAAGATAGTTTAGGCTCTTATCAAGGAGCATTTGAGCAAATTTAAATAGTTTTGGCTCTTATCAAGGAGCTTTGGAAGATAATTTAGGCTCTTATCAAGGAGTGTGGCCCTTTTTATTTTTACTTGGACATTCATCAAAAGCTTTGCCCCCATCATTTGTTTCTTGCTCTTCCAGAGTTGTAGACATCTTGATTTTTGAGGAATTTTGATGAAGATGAGAGATAGAGATGGTTCCATCGGGCGTGCCAAAATTTGTAACACAAAATTTTTATATTTAATTTGGTAAGACACAAAATAGTGTACAATTCAGATGATTTTTGGATCAAATTGTATTTTTGGATCCGATCTCTATTTTTTCTCTGATTCTCCTCTTCAAAACTTGATTTTCAAATGGTCTTTGAAATTGTAACAGTCCGGTCCCGAGATAGGGATTAACGAATGGGGACGGGGTGTTATTAGGGGATTTAACGGGTATAGTCAGAAGATTAACGAAGAAGTTTAAGAATAAAGGTACGCTTTGAAGATAGATGATGATGCTCGGGTTTACTTGACTAAGAAGGAAACATGCTTTAGCGGAATAAAATGACTAGCTAATCAGATACCAACAAGCATAGGCCCTTTTGTAGGCGAAAGAAAAACATACTCGGAAAGCGGAAATAAACTTAATATGCATCTTATATATATGTAATCATGTCTGGGAATATTCTTAGAGTCTCAAATAATCATAATAGAACTTTGAACGGAATTTAGAAAGAGTTAATCAGAGTAGCAGAACACATAATAGGATTTCAAAGAAACTTATATAATAGCAAAACAATCTTGGCAGCCAACCCACATCCACAGCCACCATCATCCTCGGTATCTCAACCCGAAAACATTTGAAAAGGAGGGCGTGAGCACTAATGTACTCAGTGGGTTTTTAATGAAAGCTTCTTTAATAACTTGAGAAATATCCAACAATGAACTGGCGGTATATGGAGAGCAAAACGCAAAAGTCCTCTCCATATCCGCAAAACCTTTTCTTTACTTTTGGGCCCAACCTTGGCTTAAAGTTGATGTCAACTGTACCCTTAGGCATGCCATGGGATAGAAGAGGGGTTACCTCAAGTATCCAAACGAGTTTGCGAGGGAATTAACCCAGCAGTGACTCCCTCTAAAAATTGTGAGCTCAATTTCTGCTTAAGCGAAATGCTAAGTTCCTTTCTTCCTTCATCTTGCTAGCAAAACCAATCTTAGAGAAACGTCTAAGGGCTAGTCCTTTAATAAAGCACAATCTTGGCCTATAAGGGATTTAACGCTACCCTAACAAGGCAATCCTTAATTCTTAACTTACGAGCCTTAACACAGCATAAACATTCAATACAAGGAGATGAACGTAAATGAATGCAAACTGCAACTAAAGACTATTCTAAACATCACATACTAAGCATAAACAATACTTTAATATTTCTAGCATTTCTAAACATGCTCAAGAGCTTAATTAGAACATAATATCTTTCTTTCTTTCCTTCCTTGTACAGAGATCGATCAGGCAGAGCAAAAATGCTTTATTGGATATTTCATTTGCCTTATATGCTTCTAGAGCTTATTAGATCAAACTTTAGATGAGTATAGATTTACACACCTCGATTACTGGACAGAAGATAAAGCAACGAGCTGAAGATCCTTCTCCGATTTCCTACGAGGCTCACTTCCTCCTACAAAAGTCGAATCATCGACTTAGCGACCTCTTTTTAAGAAAATGACTATCTAAAGCGAGAAATAACGACATCTAACACGAAGACTAAAATCTAAGACTTATTTACAGATTGCACGACTTTACGACTTTATAAATTTCGAGAAGAATTTATTTAAAGAACATCTCGACTTAATTTCCAAATTTTTAGACAAAGAATAACTTGAATAGATTACTCGAAATAAATTGAGAATATCTTGATTGCTTCTCTAAAATTTAACTTGAAAATAAGTTGAAAATAACACGACTTGAAAAGCTTGAAAAGCTCAGGAAGAGGGTACGGAAATAGCTGGAAAAGAAACGGCGGAAAACAACACGGAGAAGGGGGCCGCCGCGGCGCACATGGGCGCCGGCGGGCTCCCTCCCACCGCGGGGCCACCTTGCCCCGACGGGCTCCCCACCCCCGGCGGGCTAGGCGCGGCGGCGCACCCCCCCCACGGGGCTCCTATTCTCTCTCTCTCTTCTACTGGGTTTCTTCAACTGTGTTCTTCAACTGAGTTCTTCGTGTTCGTTGATTCTTCGATGAACACGAAGAACAATTAACCCGAATTTTCTTAAAACCAACATACTTGAAATTAACATGCAACAACATGCTTTAACTTTAAAAAGAATTTTGGCATTATAACGACGTAAACACGATAGTCCTCTTTAAATATTTAGAATAACGACGAAATCTCTAAATATAGCTTGAACAGAATTTAAACGGAATAAACGGGGCTAATCTCAAGAATAATAACGACAGGAATAAAGAGAGAGATATAACGTAAACGTTATTAACTTGGAACTTCAATAAAAATTGAAATACAACTTAGACGGAAGGTAAACGAGCAATAATGAAAAACGCGAAGAACGTAAAGAACGGAAAGTAAATACAAAATTTAAAGACGGAAAAAAAATGGAGATCGAGACCGACGAACAAGAATGGACGGGGTTAGGTGCGTCGAAGGAAGGTGGCTAGCTTGGCGTCTCGTCGAGTTGCAACGGCAGCAGAGCCGCCTGCTACAATCCAACGGCGCCTCTAGCACCTTCCCTCACCGCATCCCTTCCATGCCACTCCGCTCGTCGTCTTGCAGAACACTCACGTAGAACGATTTTTACTCCGACAGAACTTTCTCGACTCTTACGAGCTTTCCCACTCTCTATGAAGTGAAATGGATGGAAATGAGTAAATGAATGCAAAGGGGTGGCCTTGTATTTATAGGAAAAGCTTTGGCTTCCAAGGGAAGCCACTTCAGTGCAAGAATACTGCAAAAGTTACCCCGGGTTCGTTTAAAAGCTGCTTTATTCGATGTCGAGGTCCAAATGACTTCAGACACGAAATCTAAAAATACCGAGAGACTCGTTGGCTCGAATACTAGTGAACCAACTTGATTCACAAAAAAGATGGGGTCGTTAGAAGAAAGACGAGCAAAGATTCTCTTTTTGGAATTACTTTTTACTATTCACTCAGACTGACAGATTTTACTCCCGAGCGTTCGATTGACCTCAGAATGGTAATCCGTGAACGCCAACGGAATCCTTGGGTCATTTTCCATAAGAGGGGCCTGACAGAACTAGACTCGGATCAACGAGGAGGATTTCATAAATTTCTCAAAATATGAACGCACGCAAAAGTTACTATTCATCCATCCTTTAAATACGCTTTTCATCACCGGGAGCTCCATTGACTTCAGAATTAAAATCCAAAAACACCGGCATACTCCTTGAGTTAAAACCTTTCTAACGAGACCACGAATGGCCATAAAAGAATTAAGATAAAATTTCCCGAAAAGATGATTTTGACGAAAACTGACCCTTAAAGTCATGACTGACATCTGACCTCAATTAACCTTAATTAAATTTCTTTCTTAACTTCTTAATTATCATTAAGAATCCTCTAAACCTTAATCGAAAATCTGGGGTGTTACAGAAATCTTCAAAGTAAATTTATCTCTTTAATTTTAGGGAAAGATTTGTATCCTCAATCTTCTTTGACTTGGTATTTGGATTTGGTCTTGATCTTCAAACGGTCTTCGAAGCTTTCGGGAAGACACTAATCCGTGCTAGGTGTAAAATAAATCTACTGCACACTTGTGTTCTTAGATATGTGAAGGACAAATATAAGAACAGTTAATAAAAATCAGTAAATTACGCACGAGATTGATAACCCAGTTCGGTTAAACAACCTACTATGGGGGGACTTTGCCCAAACTTGAAGATTCGTTTGCTACTCCTTCATGAAGTGTATTTGGGATCTTACACATACATGACTCTCTCGTTATGTTGCCCATTCTTCTCCACGAACTCTTTCACTAAACGAAAGCTGTAAGATCCCCTTACAACCGTGACACTAGACTCCATCTAACTACCCACGACTTCAACTTACAATCTCTCCCGAGATTGCGTACAAAACGGATTAAGAAAACCCCTCACGTGTTTCACTCAAAACACTCAAATGCTAGAACATACTGTAGAACAATTACTAGCTAATACAAAGACCACAAACAAAATGACTCTCAAATAATCTTCTAAGAGAATCTAAACAAATGGTGGTGCCAATTGATGAAAAGAATCGGCCTTCTTATAACTTCACTCCAAAGCTATCATTGACCTCCATCTTTGATATCTTGGCAAGTGAATATTGGTTTGTGATCTTTCCAAACGTGTGTAGATACTTTTCTTGGACAAGAGAGTGATAAATCAGCACGGTATCTACTCCACAAGGCAGTCAATCGATCATATCTTGACTTCTGAAAACGGATTAGCGCAAGATCTTGTAAATATGGAAACTACCATAAAAAAGTGTCACTGGGTATGTCTGGGACATCAGAGGGAACAGTTCGCCAACTGTTCTTCTTTTCTTGCACAGCGGAAAATGAAGTCTTCTTGGGGCATACACAAACACACATTGTCGAACATATCTCGCCAAAAACACAATACGAACAATTAGTGCATAACGATGGCACTAACAAAATAATTATATAAAAAATAATTTTATCAACAAAAAAAGAAGAAAAAGTAACAAAAATGGCGTCATTTGTTACACGTGTGTGTTGATGTGACTGCCAACGTAATTTTTAGATCAAATACGTCATACTTAACTCGCCGGAAAAATTGAGGATGTTTAATTCCACACAAATTAAAACATGGTGTTATAATTGACCAGATTTAAACGTGGTGTCTAATTTGCAAAAGGGTGCAAATGTGGTGATTTATTTAGCAATTAACCCTTATTTTTATTAAATATAGTGAATTTACATTTTAGTCTTTGGAACAATAACTATCAAATTTTCATTTTATTCCCAAAATTATTTATGAACTCTTGTAAATCAGGATACGTACTCTTAAAATGAAACCATATTCAAATTCATTAAATTACATGCTTTTATGGAATTATCAATTAAATATTTATTCGAATTACTTTATAACTTTATTGTCTATATGCCGCATGGGGCGCCCCCCATTTATATATATATATATATCTATATATATATATATAGATATATATATATATATATATATATATGTTTTTATGGCAAAAACTTGTATGCGCTAGATGTATATATATAAGTTTATATCAGACGATCAATTTTTTTGACCGGATCAGCGTGCATTGACCCGATCAACCCATAAAAGAAATGATAAAATAGGTAATACTTTTTAATGATACATATGATACTTTTTGAATTTTGAGTAATATTTTTTAGTGTTACAGTTGATAATGATTTTGATGGATTTTATTTATTTATTTATTTTGGCCCTGTATACTTTTTAAGGATACAAGTGATACTTTTGGATTTTTGAGTGATACTTTTTAGTGTTACGGTTGATACTGATTTTGACGGTTATTTATTTATTTATTTTGGCCGATACTTTTTAAAAATACAAGTGATACTTTTAGGCTTTTGAGTAATACTTTTTAGTGTTACGGTTGATACTAATTTTGAAGATTTTTTTTGGAGTTGACCAGGTCAACGCGCGTTTTTCGGCGTTGACCCGGTCAATGCGCTTGATTGTGCACCTAGTGCACAGAAATGCTTCTCTTTTTTTATTTTATATATATTGGATTATAATTTATGAATGTTGCATATTAATTGAACTAGTATTACATCCCGTGCGATGCACGGCGAGAGATAAATAATTAATTTACTATAAATAGTTTGTACAAATAATATAATAAAATTATAGTTAAATAATTAATATGAACAATTATAGAATGTCTGAAGAATATAATGTTATATACATATATATATATATATTCAAATTTATTCACAAAAAGGTGTTTAAGGTAATTTGATTACTGTATTAATTAATATACGTACATTTATTCAGAATGATACTTATTCATAAATAAATATAATGATTCATTACTTTATGCTAAATAAAATCATTAATAATTTTCCGCACAACATAAAATTAATCACATTAATTTCACTAATAAAATGCATGAAAATGTGTTATTTTTTCAATGAACCAAACATTAAACTAAAAATTATATTTATTTGAACAATAAAATGCGTGGATACATTAAAATAAAGGATAAATTACACAACCTACATTTTGGGCACATTTTCAAAAATTACTCACTTTTTAAAAATTAATAGAACAATACTTACTTTTTAATTTTTTTTAAAAATCTAACATTTAATTAATTTAGCGGCCCGAAAATTGTACGTAATTAATTTTTTTAATATTCCCATTTCATCAGCCACATAAAAATTTCTACAATAAAAAAATATTAAAATACAATCAATTACGTACGATTTTCGGAGCATAATTTTGATTAAATGCTGGATTTGTAATTTTTTTAAAAAATTGGTACTATTTTGTTAATATTGAAAAAGTGAGTCATGTTTTAAAAATACCCAAAATGTAAGTATCAAAGTGTAATTTACTCTAAAATAATTTTGAATGTACTTAATGAATTTAAATATATATATATATATATTGAAAAATAAATACAATAATGAAATTATGTCCAAATACGAAATATTTAACCCAAAAAATGTCTGCTATGTTTTAGATTTTTCATTCTTCGATTTTTCTCTCCAATTTTCGACCCAGCCAATTCCTACTTCTTCAATAATATTTTTCATTCTAAATTTTTTTTCTTGGCATTTGGACTAACACGGCTAAATTATAAATTTCATCTTCACTCTCTGGTATATCTTCAATATTGTGAAGAAAAAAAAATACTTTAAGCATAAATTTTATATTATTTTTACGCCATTTGTTTTTAGAACCTTTCTTCATACTCTCAAACTCCCACAAAATTTTAGAGCACCAAAAAATGGCAAGCATACAACCTTGTATCTCAATGAATTAAAAAATAAATAATAAGTATACTCAATGTATCCAACAAAATCGTCAAATTCCGACTCCATGTAAAAAAAGAGATTACTATTACATACTGCATTATAAAAGATATTTACATGTACATAAACCTCGCAATTCTAAAGCATTCACTCAAAACTAATATATATTTTTATTATATATATATATTAAATATATATATATATATATATAGATTCATTTATTACAAATTTTTTAATCCCACTAAGAAAAAAAACTAATATATATTTATTTTTCACAATTTATTTTGTAACTAAAAAACCTCTGAAACCATATTATTAAGTTTTTGACTTTCGGTCTCCAACTCTCCGTTAATCCGACTGCAATATATTTATTTCTATAAATTATAGAGCACCCGAAAACTGAAAAGTTCATACAATTTATGATAATCAACCATGTAATTCATGTATATATCAATTAAAAATCGGCTTAATTCAGTTGATTAAAATTAATTTAGAACATAAATTAATTATTGTGTATTAATTAAAACCAACCAATTAAATAATGATAATTCAGTGATTTCCTTAATTAATTATCAATATTGAATCATGCTAAACATAAATTGGTAGGACCATCAATCATACGTACCTATCATTTGCATAAACACTCCTACCCACTAACAAAAAATATAGTTCGTCCATTTTTTTATTGTAAATTAAAATAAAATAAAAATTATTGCCTATTCTCAGTGCATAAAAATTTCAAAAATAAATTTGGCTGCCTCCAAAATATTCTTATGATATTTACATATAGGCAACCTATTCTAAATTAAAAAAAAAATCCTATACAAATTAAATCAACTAAAAAAAGAAATAAAATCAAAAGCCTAACTAATATATATCTTTAAAGCTTCTGAAGAGCACTCCTTTCTTAATTCTTATTCTACATCATTTCTCCAGGTTTTACTTATTCCACATCCTGCAATGCGATGAATGGAAGAGTTGGATGATCGATGCAATTATTTATAAATGAAAATGAGGTGGTAAATTGGGAAATGGTTTAATTGTTAATTAATTAATATTGATTGGTTTTACGTTAGTAACAGTAATATCCAGGGTTTTTACTTATATTATGAATATAGGTCCGGATTTACATGCTGTAATTAATTTTTTTTTTTATAAAAACTTTGTTAAATATCAATCAACGGATATGATAGGTCCAAACATGTTATAATATGGATATGTACTAATTAATTATGTAAATGTCAATGCTAATTAGGCTTGACCAATTAATGAACCTTCTCAATATATATATATATATATATATATATATATATAAATATTAATATATATAAACTATTATGTATTATATTATATGATTAATTAATTAATATACAATTAAATTGGTAAATAAAAAATAAACTTACTAAATCTAGTAAGTATTTTAGGCGAGAAAATATTAGGTTACTATAAACGGCATAACTATTTGTTTTTATATATATTAGTATTAGTATATCACCTGTGCGATGCACAGGAAATGAATGTTATTAAAAAAAATATTTATGAACAATAATAAAATTATATTTAATCTTAAATTTAGTATCTAAATATATGAATTAGATCGACTAAATTATAAATTACTTATGTATTTTTCAAGGTTGGAGAAATCGCTCTAGACAACCAATCAATTTTTTTCTTTTTCTTTTTTGAATTGTTTTGTTCAAAATATGATTAAATAAAAAAATTTGAGATTTTTCACTCTTTTATACAGCAATCTATATCTCAATTCTTCAATTTACAATCAATGTGGGATGTATGGAAATTGGAAAAAAAATTATAAAAATAATTTGAGATTTCAATTTAAAGTTATCCACTCTTTTATACAACAACTCACATTTAAATTTGTCACTCTACAAGCGATGTGGGATGTAGGAAATGTTGAAAAAATAATTGGTACTTTTATAAACATCCTACATCTCAATTTTTATTATACAACCGATATAGATATAGGGTAAATGAAAAATTAATAAATAAACAGTAATACTCAATAATATATAATAAAAAAGTAAAAGTGACAGGCACCACTTGAATTCCGCTTAGGCAACCTAAATACAGATTGTTATATATTATTACATGTAACTTTACAAACCTGCCTGTACAGAAATAAAATATCATGATCTTAATGATTTATATGCAACTTTAGAACTTCACAAATATACAAAAAAAAAAACTACAAATGAGAAGTGGTAATATATACATGTTATATATGTATATATATATCAAGTACACTATCTTTAAAGATTTGTACTCATTAAAAGATTTTGGATGTGGATCATAATTTTTTTAATATATTTAATATAATTTAAAAATTAAAAATATTTTAAATTAAGGGTGTATTTACACATGTTCTTAAAAACAAATATCGATCATTAGTCATTACACGTGATCTCAACATAAATACCGAGAAAGGTTGAAAGATCAGTGATATTTAACATTAAATTGATAAGATCAACTAAAAGAGTTATCACATTAGATTTATTGTTTAAGGTTTAGGTTTCATATATTTAAACATTTTAAATTTCAAAATTAAATATGTTATTTGAATTTTTTAAATATATATTTATATTTTTGAATTTAAAATATAAAATTTGAATTTAAAGTTTAAATATATATTTAATAAGATCTAATAGATGTTTAAATGGAAAATTTTAAATATATATTTTAATATTAAACTTATAAGATCAAATATTATACTCGATCTCAACTTATACTTAGATGAAATATGAAGAAAGTAGTTTGAATACTATTGTTGGACCTCAATATTTATAGTTTGTTCATTTAAAATAAATTTTTTTAATTCTTCAATGTGAGATAATTTTAGTAAAAAAATTATATAAGATTTAACTGCTTAAGGCTTTTTTAAAAAATTTAAAGTGTAAACTGATAAAAAAATTAGAAATTAAAATTATTTATTTGAATTTTATAATTTAAAAACAAAATATTAAAAATCTAATTTTAGATATATATTTAATCAAAAAATGATATAGATATTTAAAATAAAAAATTTATATATGTATTTTAATATTAAACAAATAACATAAATTAGAACCGTCTCTCAATTTAAAAACTCAAGAAAGGTGTGAAAATTTCTTTATTGACTATTATAATTTATATTATGTTCAAATAAAATAATACTCTTTATTTTTTAATGCGGGATCAAATACTACACTTGATCTTAGTTGAAATATAGAAAATTTTGTATGTATACTATTTTTGGGTCTCACGATTTTAATTTGTTCACTCAAAACAATATTTATTAATTATTTGATGTGAGACAAATTTAGTAAAAAAATTAAAATAAAAAAAATTATTTTTTTGGATTTATTTTTAAATATTTTAAATTACAAACTTATATACATTAAATATTTCAAAATTAGATATTTTATTTGGATTTTTTTATATAACTATTTTAGAATTTACAACATAAAAGCTTAAAATTCATTTTAAATATATAATTAATAAGAAGTTGATAAATATTTAAACTAAAAAAATATATGTATTTTAATATTAAATTGATAAGAAAAAATAAACTTAAAGGATCAAGAAAGGTATCAAAATTTCATTATTGACTGTTAGAATTTATAGTGTGTTCAAGTAGAAGAACGTTCTTTATTTTTCAATGTGGGATATAACACTACATTTGATCTTTGCTGAATTACAAAGAAAGTTGTAGGAATATTATTTTTCGGCTTAACAATTTATAGTTTGTTCATTCAAAATAATATTTGTTGATTATTCAATGTGAGACAAATTTAGTAAAATAATTAAAATATTTAATATTTTATAGTTTGAGATTTAGTTCTCATACGTTTAAACTTACAAACTTAAATAAATTTAAAAATTAAATATATTTATTTTATATTTATATTTTTGAATTTAAAAACATAAAAATAAAAATTAAATTTTAAATCTATATTCAATAATTAAGAAATTGACAGATATTTAAACTAAATATTTTAATATTAAATTAAACTAACAATATCAAACACTATACTCGATCTCAACATAAAAGACCAATAAATGTATAATATTTCATTATTCAATATTGGAATTTATAGTATGTTCAAACAGAACAATACTCATTATTTTTCGATATGGGATCAAACATTACACTTAAAAATCTATATATATTTTTAATAAAAAAAATTCAAATACATAGTCTTTAAAGATTTGAACTCATTAAAAGATTTTGGAAGTGGATCTTGAATTTTTAATATATTTAATTAACTCAAGAAACAAAAAGTATTTTAAATTTATATATTTAAAATATTTTATTTGAACTTTTTAATATAATTAATTCAAGAAAAATTACACTTTGATATATATATATATATATATATATATATATTTTGTGCTCTTTTTAAAAAAAATCAAATTTAATTTTATCAAAATTAACAAAATAATAACTGCTTCTTCAAATGTTTTGCAAATCTAACATTTGGTCAATTTTCTGTCCGAAAATCCTATGCAATTGATTTTATTTTAATATTTCTATTTTCTCAACCGTGTAAAAAATTATTAAATCAAGAAATCTTGAAATATAATCAATTATGCATGTCATTCGAGTCGTAAAATTGATCAAATATTATATTTTCAATTGTTTTGAAAAAGTAGTGGTGTTTCGTTGAGTTAGTTATTTTTGAAATTGTTCCCAAAATGTAAGTATCAAACTTTAAATTCAAAGTTATAATTTTTAATTATTTAAATTATATATGTTCAATATTAAATTGATAAAATAAAATATTAAATATTATACTTGATGTTAACTGAAAGACCAAAAGATGGAAAGATCGTAGTTGAGCCCTACAATTTATAGTTTGTCCATACACAACAATATTTTTACTTTTTAAATGTGAGATAAATTTTGTTTGAAAAACTAAATTATATAAAATTACAAATAAAATATATTTAAAGTTGATAACTTAAAGATGTCAACTTCAAATTTTAAATATATTTAACATTAAATTGATAAAAATCAATTGATACATTTAATTCGAACATTTAAATATATTTAATTTAAACTTTTGAAGTGGGTCTTAATTTTTTCAATATTTAATTAACTTAAAAACCAAAAAATAAATAAATTAATATATATATATATATATATATAATATTTTAGTCCAATCTTTTAATAGATTTAATAAAAGAATAATTTTAAAATATTTAAATTCTATATATTTAAAAGATACTGAATATTTAATATTAAATGGATAAAATCAAGTATCAAAATATTACATTGAATCACAACAAAAAGATCAGAAAACATGGAAAAAACTGCTATTGTGTCTCAAAATTTATAGTGTTTTATATGTACAACAATATTTGTTAATTCTTCAATGTGAGATAAATTTTGTTTCAAAAATTAAAATAAATAAGTTTTAACTATTTAAAATATAATAAAAATAATAACGTAAATATTTTACCTTCAAAAAATTTAAAATATTTAACAATAAATAAAAACAATTAATACGTTTATTTCAAATTTTAAACATATTTAATTATTATTGTTGATTCAAAATTTTAATTTCAAAATATTGAAATTATTATTATTATTATTATTATATGATGGTACATTTCATAATTATTATTAATTTAGAATATCACAAAATACATTGTCAATAAATATTAATTACTATTTGTTGTGTTCAATGTAGGATATATTTAATTTTAAAATTTAAATAAATATAATTTAATTGATTAAAATATATTTAAAATTTAAAACGAAAATAATTTTTTAAATTTATAATGATAAGATCAATTACTGACCACTAAACTTGAATGCATTTTCAAAAATAAAAATTTAATTGCCAAAATTTAATTCAAATAATTTAATACATGTTTACATATTAAACTAATAAAATCAAACACTGTACTCATTCTCAAATAAGAGACCAAGAAATGTGTGAGAAATTCATTGTTGGCCATTAAAATTTATAGTATGTGAAAACAAAACAACTCTCTTTAAGATTCGATGTGGGATAGTTATAATTTTCGTATGTGGCAAGTACAAATAGGCGGGAAAATGAGAGTTACTATTTTAAGTATACTTATTTGTCTTTATATATATTAAGATTAAGATTAAGATTAAGATTAGTATCTTTACTGGTTAAAATTTTAATTTTTAAATCTATGTTATTTGTTAATATAGATTATATACTTCTTAAATGGATATCAAATTTCAATTAATAGTGAATTGTGATTTAATTTCTTGTTTGTTTTGATTTTTTATTTCAAATTATTAATCTATTCTATTTGTGCAATTTATTTTATAACTTATACATTGTGAAGTTATCCAGTGTCTTGCACAGTGCACTCGTTGGATGCTCATGCGTGGACTCCTATACTGCACTAATAATTAATTTTTTTGAAATAAATATAAATATATACCCTAAAATGGAATTAGTAAATTCAAAAATTAAATTAATTTAATTTTTAAATTTTTTATTCGATATCTTGCACAGTGCACTCGTTCGATGCTAACGGTTTCTGGCCACTTATCATGTTGTGCTTGTGAAAAAGAAGTTGGTAAATTGTAATCCACCATACAGTGCATATTTTCTTTCAATACCCCAGCATTTCTACGTTTTCTTGATTTAATTTCAGTACGTATCAATTTCAAGTTTTGTATTTGATTATACTGATCTGATGATTGACATTGTAGTAATTTCATATCCTTACAAGATTTTATCTCATGCATGCTTGCTGTCTTCCCTATGCTATTGCATACGCTCTGGTATTTCCTAGATTAAGCAACTTTATATTGATTGTCTCAAAAGTTAGCTTCTAGATAAGTGATCATCGCTCGATACATAGTATTATGTATATATACTAATATATTCATACAGAAAAAATAAATTAATATGTAACTGTTGGTTCCACCAACGGCAACAATATAATATATAACATGGTTACTGTACAATAAAGGAAGTGGAAAGAATAAAGAAAAAATAAAAAGAAAGGTGGCCGACAAAAAATATGCGAGGGCGGCTTCTCCTCTTTCTCTCCTTCAAGCCGGATCAGTAACCCATTAAGTGAGCTCCGTTTGAGCTAGAAATAACAGTGCAAAATTAGTTGGGTGCGGCTTCTTCCGCGCTGCAGCTACTCTCTCTTTTGCAATACCACCGCTTGCTTCAAATTTCAAAGCAGATCAAACAATTAGAGATGGCAGCATATGCAGCTTTGGCTTCTCTAATGAATAACATTCAGCAGATGATGAACCATCATCACCTCACCGATTCTCTCGACAAGAAACAGATCCAACCCCTTCTTGACAAGACTGGTTTCATGCTCGATTTCATGGATGAAAATAATTATGGTGGAGGTAGCAAAGAAGCAGAAGATCTGGAGAGAGAAATCGCATGTGCAGCTCATGCCGCTGAAGACGTGATAGAATCCCACATCGTGGGTCAAATTGATGGTGGAACAAATCTTGGAAGCTCGCTCGATCTGCAACAGATAATTGAAGACATGGATGCTGTCATGGAAAAGGCTACGGAGTTCAAGGAGAAACATGGATTCAAAGAGGAGCAGGCCACACACTCAAGAGCTCCTCTTATGGAGACCGGAGAGAGTAGTAGTACTTCTATGGTGGGACTTGATGACGAGTTGATTCAGCTTCTGGACGAGCTTACTGGACAACAATCCTGTCGGAATATCATCTCAATCGTTGGGATGGGCGGAATGGGTAAGACCACTCTTGCTAAATATGTTTATCAAAATTTACTCATCACGGAAAATTTTCAATTTCGTGCTTGGGCTACTGTATCTGAGCAATACGATGCAGGAAAAATTATTTCACAACTTCTTTCTGGCCTAGGACAATCTTCCAGTGGAACTGTAGATGATTTAGGAGAACAACTGCATAAAACTTTATATGGTAGAAGATATTTGGTTATATTAGATGACTTATGGAGTGTGAAAGCTTGGGATGAAGTGAGGCGTTTCTTTCCTGATAACGGGAACAGAAGTCGGGTTGTTCTTACTACTAGGTTGTCAAATGTGGCCAAGGATTGTGGTTCTTCTAGCTTTATGGAGATGAAATTTCTAGATGAGGATAAAAGTTGGAAACTCTTTTGTGAGAAGGCATTATTCCCACAGAAAGACGACCCTCCCCAATTAGAGGATGTTGGAAGAAAGATTGTTAGATCATGCAAAGGACTAGCCTTGTCGATTGTTGTGATTGGAGGGCTTCTTCTAAAGTCACCTAGGACTGTAAGATACTGGGAGGATGTTGCGAGAGACATAAAATCAATTCCGAATTCGAAAAAGAAACAGCAAAGTTTAGATGTATTGTCTTTGAGTTATAGTCACTTGCCTCCTCATCTAAAGCCATGTTTTCTTTATGTGGGAGTTTTTGAGGAGGATTCCCAGATTCGTGTGTCGAATATAATAAAACTTTGGGTTGCTGAGGGATTTATAAAAGCTGATGATGGTCGAGTTTTGGAAGAGATTGGAGAGGGTTACTTGAAGGATCTGATTGACAGAAATCTAATATTAGTTGGTAAGCTGCGTAAAAATGGAAAAGTAGGATCGTTTGGCATTCATGATCTATTGAGAGACCTGTGCATAAAAGTAGCAGAGCAACAACAATTCTATCATGTGAGTGAAGGCAAAATAGGAGGTACAGAGCGTCGCCTTGTTTATGTTTGGTATGTAAGACAGATGGGACCCCTACTCACACGCTCTATCATGACACAGAAGGGTTATCACACCCAGCCGGTTAAATATAGATTGTTGAGAGTTTTGTATCAAGATGATGATGATGATGATGATGATCATGAATCACCAGCAGAATTGTATAGGAATGTTAACTTGCGTTACCTTTCTTACACACACACGCTTGATACACGGCCTCTGTGGGAGCTTCCTAGTTCACTATCCCTTATATGGAATCTTCAGACTTTAATAATCAAAGTCTACTACAGCTTGTCAGATCTAGTGGTTGTTGCACCGATTGAAATTTGGAAGATGCGACAACTTAGGCATGTGGAGTGCTGTCAGATCTATCTTCCAAGCAACAGCGGAGCAGATGATGAGTTGTTGATCATCTTGGAAAACTTGAGGACACTCAAAACAGCAGTGAATTTGAGGTTGAGTGAGGAGGTGTGTAAGATCATTCCCAACATCAAGAAATTGCATCTAGCTTATGATCATGAGTTGCATGGATATGATGATAGTTTGATTGAGCGTTTGTGCAATCTTGGTGGCTTGCATAAACTTGAATCACTCAACCTGAAAATCAAAACTAGTAGATGGCCAATTCCGGATCCTGAGATGAACAAGAAACTCAGATTCCCGAGTTGGATGAACAAGTTGAGCTTGAGTTATTGTCAACTTCATTGGGATGATCTGACAGTCATTGGTTCCTTGCCACAACTGCAAGTTCTCAACCTAGAATTTTATTCTGTCACAGTGGGAGAACGATGGAGCCCTATTAACGGGCAATTTCTTCGCCTGAAATTCTTGAAAATAGATACCTGTGATCTGTGTTATTGGGATGCCGACAGCTCCCATTTCCCAGTTTTGAAGAAGCTTGTTCTTCGTCACCTGAATTTCTTGAAAGAGATCCCGGTGGATATCGGAGAAACACCAACACTTGAGCTCATTCGTGTGGATTGCTGCAGCGATTCTGCCATTATTTCAGCGGTGAAAATAAAGGAAGATCAACTAGAGAATGAGGAGAATGATGGCCTTCAAATTCAAGTCAAGATTTTTGAGTCACACCTGGAGAGTTTCAAGGAAACACTTGAAACAGAGGGACTGACAATGGATAACTTTCAGTTGGAGATATATTGATCAAATCTTAGGGTCCAAATGAATAATGCTTTTTAAGGAATTTCACTTCAATCACTTTTCTTTCCCCTCTATTTGATTTAAGCCTGCAGGAGGGTTTCAGGCAAATGGTGGAAACAGAGATAATATTCATTTGGAGACATATATTTTGAATGAAAAATATTGTATAAAAATAATTTTTGGAAGATTTTGATGATTTCATTCATTTTTCATTCCCCTCATTCTAGTAGTCATTTACAATTTGGATTCATACTCTCTCTCTCTCTCTCTCTCTCTCTCTCGTATCTTGTTGGTTAGCGCCAATATTATTTCAAGTATTTAGAGAAGTGACATTTCAGAAAATCAAAGGCATTTGAAATCTATAATTATGGTGAAGGAAGCAAAGAAGCCGAAGACTTGGAGTGGTATAAAATTACGTCTGCAGCTGAAGATGTTAATTAGAATCCCAAATTCATGCTGGAACCAATCAAGCAAGTACTACTCTTCAATGCTTAATAATCTTTTTAAACCCAAACCGAATCACGTTAATTATTGAGTCACTCCTTTAAGCGGTTGAACCGTTTGAAAGGAAAAAAAAAAAAAAAAGATGACTCGTTATTTAATTTATATGTAATACGTATGAAATCGTCTATTGCATATTTGATGTTGCATTTCTTATTGCACACTCGAATTTTTTATTTTTTTTTCTTCAAAATTTTTCTTTCATTCCATTTTCTTATGTTCAGTTTAATTTTTTACACTTATTATTCAAGGTTCATTATATCCAATTAGGGTTTAATTTATTTTTTTAGTATTTAATTTTTTAAATAATCAATTAATAACTAAAAACTTAAAATTTAATACTAAAAAATTATAATACATCCTAATTGGATATGATGAAATTTAAATAATAAGTGTAAAGTTAAATTAAATCATAAACAGTTGAAATTGAAAAAAAAATGAAAAAAATAGAAAAATCGAGTGTGTAATAGGACATGGAACACTAAATATGAAATAGATGATTTCAGTTGTATATAATATAATATGAATACAAACTAATAACATTAAATTAAATTTTAAAATTTATAAAAATTGTAATGCAAAATGAATATAAATTATTTATGGATATACCTATATATATATATATATATATATTCTGTGCATTTAAATCTAAACATATATAATATAAATGTCAATGCAAAAAAATATCAAACTATTTATCAATACATAAAGCCTCAACAAATATTCATAACTAATGGGGTTGACTATGATTATGGAGCATTGTGCTTGGTGTGAGAACTAAACATTGTGCTTATTTACTACTCCTTCCATTTCACAAGATTATCATTCTAATTTAACATTTTAGTTTTGTTTCACAAAGAATGTCATTCTATACAATCGAAGTGGCAAATTCTCATTTGTCTCACATTTGACCTCATTTAATGTATTCAAACATCTCATTTTTATTTATTTAATATATTCACATAAAGGTGCATTATGTAATTTGATTACTTTATTAATATATGTCCATTTATTCAAAATGATACTATTTCTGAAAACGGGGGTAATATAATTTTATTGCTTATATTAGTGTATATTAGTGCTAAAACACAATAAAATAAGCGATAAAAAAAGAAATAATAATTAACAATAAAATAGAATAAGATAAACAATAAAATTATAGTAAATAAATAAAGTAGTACGTTCTTACACCAAGCACTGGAGTTCATTCGAACCCCAAATTTCGTAACTAATAAAATATAACAGTTATATATTTTGATACGATTTGCAATTTAGACACGGGCTTTGAAATGTTGCAATTAAAACACGATCTTGCAATATTTTGCAAAATAGACACCCCCAAATTTTTCAATGAATGAAAATATGTTATTTAACATGAAATATTACAAAATTGTATAGATATATAGCATAATCAAAATTGGAATTTCATTAATACAATAAAGATTGGTATGAAATATTGTGTTTGGTTTTCATACTATTTATGTCTATTTTGTAAAAAAAATGCAAGATTATGATTTAATTTGCAACATTTCAAAGTTTGTATCTAAATTGTAATTGTGTCAAAGAAAAATATATATTTTTAATTATATATATATATTGTTCACCTTTTATTTTTAATTATATATATATATATATATATTGTTCACCTTTTATTTTACCTACGACAAGTGTATAGTGAGTAATATAGTTTAGTGGTAAATAAGGTCGTATCCACAAATATTTATATAAATAATTACTAAATATCAAAACTCTAATTCCTAAATATTATCTAGACGATGGAACTTAAGGATGCATTGATTCTAAATTAACTAATAATTACAAAATGAAATATATTAAATTCAATCCACAAGATAGACAAAGATGAAAAAACTAACGACTTACACATGATAAAAAAAAAGTGCTATCTAGGATTGATTAATCATCAACGTTTTCATTCTCTCAATCATTTTATCGAACACCTATATTGGGATTTGAATTATGTTAGAACAATCACTTTATTATCTTAAACCTTCTCTCAAAGTATATAAGTTGTTGATTATATAACACAATTTAACATCTCAATTAAGATTCTATCAAGCAACTCCTAAATGCACAAAAGGGTTCTTTGTTCTCTCCAATAATCGCAACTCTCTCGTGTGATATTGACTATATATTGAGTTACCTATTCTTAATCTAGTGACAAAACACGTTCCTCTCTCTATTTATGAATTATCACAATCAATTGCATTATCTAGTGGCTAATTAAACAATGCACAATCAAGCTCAAGAATAAATAAAACATAACCAAATCATAGGTGATCAACATCATGAATCAAAAGAACATCAAAGTTGAGTCATAATCAACCGTAGAAAGCTAGGGCTTACTATCCATATCAATATAATTATTTAAAATTTTATTTTTTAACTGTAAATGTTAATTATGATTGATTATATTATGATAATTTTTATTTTTAAAATAAACATTATTAAAATAGTATATTTGATAATGGGACACAAGAGTGAATAAGAAAAATTGAACTATATATAGGATCTCATCTCGATATATATCTAATAGGCTTTTTTTTGTGAGACCTTTATTGTTCTATGTCGATTTTGGAATGTTATATAGATGTAGGGTTTATCTAACAAAGGCCTAAAAATAATGATTGTGTATTTTAGTTCCTTTTTTTTTTTGGTTATGATGATTAATTTTTGTCACGTGTGAGAGATCGCCTCATAAGTCAAGATTCGTTATACAGTACATATATATAAAACTAAACACCAATAAAAATTTAAATATACCACCGAATATGAGCTTGGATTAGAATATGAATATGGTCTAACAAATTTTCACTCACACAAATTTTATGTTGGGTGATTCTTCTATTCACAATTCCAATTTTCTCTTCACAACCCTCTAAATTATTTAAAATGTAAATATTACTCTATTAGATATTTTTACCTTGAGGTGGACTTGCGTGCAACAGTGATTATTTTCGCCTATTTTAGGCGGCCACGTGGCCCCATGCGGGCGTGCCACGTGGCACATAGTACTTTTTATTATAGTTGGAATGATGATAGTATTAATCTCAGGTTGATATCTTTCTTTATCGTACTTGATACTTTTCTACTTACCACATGGTACTTTTTATTTTACCGAACTCGTGTTTTGCTTTCTTTTGCAAATTCTTGGAATGATGATTGTTTTAGATTAATCTCAACACATACAATATAAAAACTGAAAAAAAAAAAATCAGAATTTAAACTAAATAAACTTATATAAAATAACTAGCAGACCCCTTACTTTTTAATGATACAGATGGTACTTTTCGAATGTTTTGTGATACTTTTAATAGGAATATTGGTACTCACTTTGGACATGGTTTTTTTTTATGGGTTGATCGGGTCAAAGCGGGTTTGACTGACCCGTCTCATATAGTATTATTTGCATCATGACGCATGCAAGTGTTTACCTTCTACCTTATAACCTCCTATTATTTAAAAATTCTAATAAAATAAAATAAAATTCCAATCTATAACCCCCAACCTCTTCCATATGTAATAATTAAAAAACTGAAAATTAAAAGAATATGTTTTTTTCGAAGGAATGAATGGGAAATGGTTATCATGAGAAGATTGATCTAAATCTTCGTCCTTTTTCTTTTAGTTCAAGATTGTTAGATATTATTATTACATGTCCAAGTACATTATTTATAATCACGCAAATCCTGCTCTCGTCCTTGACACTTTTTTTATTATTAAAAAAATTAGGAATCCCTCCCGTTACTCTTTTTCGAAAAAAAGGGTTAATTACTATTAAATACACAAATTTTGATAAGATTTATAATTTAGACACTAACTTTAAGAATTTACAATTAAAATACAAACTTACAATTGTTTGCAAAATAGATAAACTCAAAGCAAAATTTTAAAATCAATTCAATTTGAATGAAAACCACAGAGCAACAAAAATTGTTCACCTTTCGATTTAGATGGTATTACATTGGTTTTAATAAGTGAAAACAGATATATGTCGCAGATCTCATTTTTCGGTTAGCCGGAAAAAATTGAGTTTGTTTATTTTGCAAAAAAAAATGTAAGTTTGTGATTTAATTACAAATTTTTAAAGTTTGTGTCTAAATTGCAAGTCTTGTCAAAGTTAGTGTATTTTATAGTAATTAACCCTTTATAAAATTTGCAATATTTTATTTTACAAAAGATGTTGCTAAATAATTTAAAAAGGTTATGATCATTCACTAATTGAATATTTTAACATCTTTTAAGGAATTGATCAATAAGACAGAAATATATAATATTCATTGGGGTTGTATTTTAGTTAATTACTAGAGTTTTTATGTACGAGATTGTATTTTATTTTGGTAGATAATTAAATAGTGGGGCTATATAATGGGGATTGTATTTTATTTTGGTTGAGTTATAATTAGTGGGGATTATACAATGGGGTTGTATATTATTTTATTATTTTTTAAGCAGTAGGGGGTTATAAGGATAAAAATGTATAAAAAAATAATAATGTTTATTTTAATTAATTATGGAGATTGTAAATAGAAAATAGGGGTTGTGAATAGAATTAGCCTTTTATGTTTGTTAGGTAAAAAAAAAAGTTACATATCAGGTCAGGTCTATTAAAATTAACAAATTTAGGACCCCACATTCAGCATATATTTTTCCCTATTTAGAAAATAAAAGGCATGGGCCAAGTGGAATTTAAATAAAATTGAAGAGAGTAGAATTAGTTGAGTATGAGTTGGACAATGCTGTCTGGCATATTGTAGTTAGGAAAATAAAATTAATTAATCAAAGTCGCAACTAATGATGACTCAACTTGACCGGTTCCCTGTCCTGGCTGATTTAGTCTTTTTGCTAGAGAATAAAACAATTTTGAAATGCTATAGAATATAATGATAATAATTTTATTTTGTTTTTGTTTTTTAAAGAACACAACACACTCATATGACTTACAGGCATCACATACTGATCACACCCCATCATATTTATTTTTATGAATTATAAATTATAGATACTAAAATAGAACCACAATTATTAAGATTAAATTATTCCTAATAGCCCGCAATTTATGCTCGCACATAAAATTATCATCATTACCGCTCACTGTTTTTTTTTTTCCGGTGAAGTAAAAAAAGATAATTTCTAATAATAATGACAATAATAATTGACTATTTAGATCTTTTACAATTTACATTCAGTAAAATAATTGAAATGATATAATATCTCCATTTAAAATACGGCTTTTTAAAAGAATACATCATCTTAAATAATCATATCTAGAACTGTACTTAAAAAAAAAAAAAAAACCAACCTAAACAAGGGTGTGTCTTTATATTTATACATATATTGATGGACAGATAAAGTCCAGATCATATATAAATTATAAGATTACTTATAATAAAGCATTAAACTAAAGTGAATTCATGTCAAAAGGGAAATTCGGATTCAGACCATGAAAGCTCATCTATATAAAAATAAATATAAAATAGGAAAAAATAATCTGTACAAACACACACACAAAATGACCTCACTTGATTATAGCAAAAACTCATGTACACTTTATGCATGGATCGGTCTATCAGATGGTCCGACCCGCTCTGACTCTGTCCAAACCCGCGACCCGATAAATAAATATTTTTTTACCCCATCTCATTCATTTTTTGCCCTCTTCATTCTGGACCAAACCCTAGCCCCCTTCTCTCTCGATCTCTCTTTCTCTCTTTTGATCTCTCCTCATTCTGGAGCTAGGGACCCTTCTCTTTCGATCTCTCTTTCTCTCGTTCGATCTTTTTTCATTTTGGACCAAACCTTAGCCGCGCCAATTCTGCACTTCGTCACCAATGATTCATCGACCGATCGATCGATCTCTTTCACTCCAGCCACCTCCCTTTCTATCTATCGATCTCTTCTTCGTTTTTTTCGATTTCATTGATTGTTAAGGTGTTGATTCATTGCTTCGTCGGTGAAGATTCAGCCTTCTCTCGACCCAACTCGATCTCTTCGTCTCTCGATCTGTTGGGTTCAAGTCTACTCAGTCTGGTAATGATTTGTTGTTCTTAATTTGTTTGTTGAGATTGTGTTCAGATTCTATAACAAATTAGTTGATAGGGTTTGTGTTTTTTTTTCCATTTTATTTGTGTTTTTCCATTTTTCTTATGTATTAGACGTGCATGAATTGTGTTTTATGTGGTTTTCCTATTTTTTGTATTATTTGAATGTTCAGATATGTTAAATATATGTTAAATGTAGGTAATGCTGATTTTTAGTTGTTTTCAATTTGTAAATGAAAAGAAGTATCTATTTTTATTACGTTAAGTATCAGTTAACATGATAATCAGTATAAATTGATGTAGAAACAAGTATCAGATTTTTGAAGTGATATGTTTTTATGTCTTAATGATTTAGTTAGTTTTCATATTTAGTTTTGGCATTATTTTTGGTATTGTTGAAATCATAAATGATTTTTCTATATGTGTTTTAGTGAGTTGTATAGTAGGAAATATAGTGAATATGAATATTTCTTTATGTGTACCAGTAGAATTAAAAATAAGTATCAAATTGATGTTCAGTTTTGTATCTGCAGATTTATTTTTTATGTGGTTTTGTGTTTTTTATTTTTATCAACTATCCATAGATGTTGATTTGCCTAGTTAATTTGAAATTTTATACAAGTAATATGAATTATCATATGAAGTATCATTCAGCATGCTTATTAGTATCAATTGAAGTAGAAACATGTCTCACATTGTTCATAATTTTTTGTCTCTTATATGTTGTTTTTAGATGATATGTTTATGTGTTTAGGATTCAGTCTAGCTTGTTTTGTCTCTTTCATTGTTTAACTTTGTGTGCATTTGTATATAGAGTATCAATTTTCATGCTGATTAGTACCAGATGAGATCCTTATAAATATCAGACTCTAGGTCAGATTTTATTTTATGTTTATATGTGTGCGCATTTTCACTTGTGCTTATTGAGTATCACATTTGAAACTCAGTGGTATCATTTGATGTGCTTGTACGTATCAGATTTTAAGTATTGTGTTGCATAGTATGTTGCTTTTATGTGTGCATGTGTGAGTTGGGTATTAATTTGCATGTTGGTTAGTACTAGTTGATATGTTCTGTAAATGTTAAAATTCAGTTGTTTAGTTACTGATATTGGTTTATATGCCTATATATTATTTGTGTATAATGTAGTATCACTCTGTATACTGACTAGTAGCAATTGTTATGCATAATAATATCAAATATTAATTGTGTTTGTTTCTGAAGAATGTTTTATGTATGTATGAGTTTTTTTGTGTTTGGCTGTTTGTAGTTTTTCCCATTTGTAGATCTTAGGTTTTTAGATGAATATTTATGTCCATATATTATGTTGGTAAAATTATGAGTTTAGTAAGAATTTTAGGTTATTAATTGTTTCTGAAGAAATGGTAATAGCAGAGTGTTATGTTTGATTTATTTAATGTGTAGTAAATATGTAATATATATGTTTTCTTAGTTCGTGGTTTTTAATATGATGTTTCATTGATTTCTATACCAGGTTTCTCCAATGAAGATGAAGCTGAGCAAGAAGCAGAAGGAGTCCAAGAGTGTAAATGTCATCCGAAAGATGCTTGATGAGGCTACTTCTCATTCTGCATCGAAGAATGAGGATGCTGCATCAGAGATGGATGATCAGTTTGACGTTGAGGTGAAAAAGAAGTTCAAGAAAGTTGTTGAAGGAAATCTCCAATTAGGTATATGAAAATGTATTTTATGATTTCATTTTATTTTCTATTTCGATTTTAATTAATGTTTCTTTATAGGCAAGTAAATGATTTTTCTGTTTTTTTAGGTTTGCAGAGGCGAAAAAGTACAAGAAGAAAAAAAAAGATTCTACTGATCCTTCTCTTAGTGAAGAGATCAGCCATTCGAAGAAAGCTCGATTGTCTTCTGGAAAGAAAGTCAAAGGACAAGTTGATATATTTATGTGAAGTGCATATTTTTTATACTTTTTGATGTTATTGTAATGTTTTGTATGTGGTTATCATTTGCATGTTTCTAACTTTGTTTCTCAGTTTGCAGTCTTGTGATCGAAGGAAGCTTCGAAGACTGTATTGTGCTCGTATCGCTCTTGCAGGAACAAACGACTTGAGATTTAAAGTTCATAAGTTGGTCATTGGATTCATGAATAGAAACAAGATTTGATTGAGAATTGTGTATTTATATTTGGATAGTTGAGATGTTGTGACTTGATGTTTGGATATTTGATACACTTGAACAACTGTTTGTGTGTTTTCATTTGGTGGCTGCAGATTTGTTATATTTTGGGATTTAATTATGTTTTAAACATGAACTTGTTTGTTTGTGGAGATGATTGTATGAGCTAAATTTTGTGCTTGGTTTATGTGTGACTTTTGCAATGGTGAATGGATGGGGATTATTGAATTGGGATTAATGAAATGATGGTTAGTATCATTGTATTTTAAATTTTGTATCATTTAAGATGTTATTTGTGGAATAAATTTTGTATAAAGTAGACATCGTCTTTATTACTGAACAACAGTGATTGCTTCAGAATTAGCTTGAATTTTGTCCATTCAATAACGTCCATAACCTACATTTAAGGAAAAATAGATTTGTTTTCAGAAATAATGTTAATATCATTTGTTAAGTTATAAAGTATCACATATACAAAAAAAGTAACATTAGGTTATGAAAAAGTATCATTTATTAGGCCTAAAGGTATCAATTGAGATACAAAAACATATCATTTAAGAAACAAGTGTAATTTCAGTTTAAGAATCATAAGAACGTATCATGTTTCACCCAATGAGTAGATGTTTATTTCCATATTGAAAAAACTTAAAGAAAAAAAAATGTCATAAATGAATGTCTAAGAAATGAAATTACATCATAATAGTATTACAAAATCATAAATTTCCAACATAATAAATTGTCATCACTATTTTGGTCCAAATACAACTCTTAAAACATCCCAAAATAAATTTAAAAAATGAGGAATCTTTAATTCAAGAATCTGCAAAGGGAATTTAAGATATGAGTCAGATGAATAGAAATGGTATCATTCATTTAGCATAAAAGTATCAATTATTTTGAAGACAGACATCAACCTGATATCCATATAAAACAAATGAGGGTTGGGAGTTTTGGAGCCAAACTCATTCAACTAAGTTGTGTTTGTTGCACTATTACTCTTCTTCTTTCGGTCTTTCTCAAGTTGCCCCTTAATTCTTTTTTTCCTTCCCTTAGTTGTTGCATTTGCAAGATTGACGAGTCTTGAATAAGTTCTAGGCACTTAACATCTCTCCCCTGTAATGATCACATAAAACTCGATCAAAAATTTTATTTGGTGGGGGTGGGGGTGGGGGGGGGGGGGCAAAATGACTATCAAACAAGGCAGTGCCTTATCAATGTCCATTGCTTGAATTTCACCTAAAACATACAATGCCATAGCTGTAGTTATTTCAGGTGGTTTGAATTCCAAGAATTCAATACCAGCAGCATTCAATTTCCAACCAAGCATTATATTCAATCAAAACAATTCCTATTTTCTTTTAGGTTCAATAACTTATTTGTTCCAGATGTTTATGTAAACACATCAAAACATTTTATCGTATTCAAGATTATCCGAAGCGATCGACTAATCGCAGACATTGTCGAAAATTCACCCCCATTCATTTTCCTAAGATAGTAGTCTATGAAGTTGCATGGTGTGTAAGCTTTAATGCTTCAATTAAGGCTGATTAACACCAAAATCTCCATTCTTTGGATTGTTTTCCCTTCAAACAACAATTTAGGCACCCCTGCCTGTTTCATAACAATTGATCAAAACAAGCTCAATGAGATTGATCAATCACAACAACACACATTACACTAGTGATTGATTGATTAATTTTCACCTGCAAATCTAATGTGGAAGGAGAATTGACCTCCTCTATCTTCACCGCAAGCGATAAACAAGAAACTGCAACTAATCGAACAGCCCAATTCTTGCCTCCCTATTGCAAAACAAATGAAGTTGAATAAAATCGGCATTCAAATCATAATACAAAAAAATTTGTTCAATGTGGATGAAGAATTAATCAGCAGGGTAGGTTTGTACTCTTTCTTATGATGATAGAGGCAATTCGTAGATCGATGAAAACCGATCAAAATAGTTGATTGGTGAGTACAAACACATCTCTCCAAAATTGAAGTGGGCGCAAGCCTGTAAAGTGCATGGCCCTTTCTTTAATCAGAGTTATGAAATCCCATTTAGGAAAATCTTGAGAAGAATCAAGAATTTTACCAAAATGGCAACACAAATGTATTTTGAGGAACAATGTGCAAACTAAGATTGAACAAAATCACATAATAAAAATAAAAAAATAAAAACTCATCTTGACATCCAATCGAGAGCCTCTCTTCTCAATCCAATATCCAACTCTCCAATTCTTAATCTGGTGAGGTAATCGTCTCTTAGCAGATTAGATTAAATTTTCAAAAGTCACCTTCAAATATATTGAGCTGGAGCAAAAGGAATCGAAATCAGATCAGTTTGATTTGAATCTCCTGTTTTGGCTGTGAATACGTCGATGATGATGTCGTCGTTTTGTCGACAAACGATGGTCGCGAGCTTCAAGAGCGGTGGTGATGGCGGCGACGTTGGTGATGGCGATGAATGGTAGCGGAATTCATGAGCTACGTTCACCCTCTTCTTTTCTCATCTTTCTGATTTTCTTTCTTTTTTACCGAATCAGTCTTCTACACAGGAGACTAACCCATTAATTATATGTTCACAAAATAATGCTTCTTGATTTCCTTAAACATTTATTTGGTGAAACCTTATTGTTACATATTTAAAAAATCATGATTATAAAAAGAACGTGAGATTTATATGCTATACAATAATTGAAGACATAAATAGAGTTGACACCAGAGCAGATCCTCTGTTGCATTTTGTGTTACATTTGATGTTGCATAATTTTTTTTTATTTTTTTTAATATACTCTAATTAGGAATGGATGAACTCTAAATAAAAAATTTAAATTAAAATAAATCATAATAAATTAAAAAAATTAAAAAAAAAAATATTTTTTTTTAGAAAATATTGAAGAGTTTATTGGAACAGGTGATCCCGTTTCAGATGACACGGTGACACGTCAGTATTTTAAAAAAGAATTCTCACTATGAGTGCTCGGTAAAACCGTAAAAGTTGAGCATGTAAATGATAATGTAAAAAAAATGTATGTAGTTAACAATTTAATCGTTTAAAGATTGAACCTTTTTTTCAAAATGAAATTGTATTGTCCGATAAATGCTTCCGTCTAGACAGCTACACGTAATCTCGTATTTTGTCAAAACATCGATAACGCACTACTTCCCTGACTAGCTTACCTGTAATGTAAATCAAAACAAACAAACAAAGAGAAAAAGAAAAAGAAAAGGGGAATCAGAATAAATTAAAATTTGTAGCATTGATTTTCTTTCAACTGCTCTTTTTCAAATTTTATTCCTTTTTGAGTTGCTACAAAGATCAAAGATCTAAGTTTTGAAAGAGAAAAAAAACTTGAAAATTAAAGAAAAAATGGCTAGTTTTGCAGGAACAACACAAAAATGCAAGGCTTGTGAGAAAACAGTCTACTTGGTGGATGAACTCACTGCTGACAACAAAGTGTATCACAAGGCTTGTTTTAGATGTCATCACTGCAAAGGAACTTTAAAGGTTTGGTTTTTATTACAGCCCTGTGGTATTTCTTGATTTAATAATATCTGGGTTTATGTTGTGTACAATAATTGAGTTGAGCACGTCTTGTTGGGATGAGGGTTTTGATTGAAAAAGGATTGCTGGTTTCTGATTGGTTGTGCTTTGTTGAATCTGTATTCTGTAATGGGACTACTGAGTTGGGTGTGAGTGATGGAATAAGCTTTGTTTGCTAAGTTCTTGATGGATTGATTTCTATTGCACAGCCCTAGTTGTCTTTCTTGATTTATTCATGTCTGTGGTGTTTGGTTTGATGTTTTCTGCAAGAAATCTATTGAGATCGTGTTGTTTTGATGAGGGCTTTGATTGAATGAGGTTGCTGATATGTGATCAGTGATGTGTAATGGAATTAGTTTTGTTTTATTGAATTTGCATTGGGATTATAGATTGTGATATGAATGATGACAGAATTTGCTTTTTTGATTGTTTCTTGATGGCTGGAGTTCAGTGTTCTGGGAGATCATACTTTTGAGGTTGAGAGTTCTGGTAAATGGGTGAGTGAGAATTTGGTTTAAGTTTAACGGATCATATTAAATGGTGCTGCTCAATGTCGACGTAGATATTGCTATGGGTTTATGAATGTGCAAGTAATGATGATCATTTGTTGTGTTAGAGCAGTGACATACTGACATTTGGTTCTATATTCATACTGTGTGTTGAGTTGCTTATAATTCTTGGATTGTGATCTATGCAATTACTTGGAACTTGAAAGAACATTTGGCCACTTATCATGTCGTGTACTCGTGTTTGTGAAATCGAGTTGGTTATCCACCATACAGTGCATCTTTTCTATTCATACCCCAGCATTTCTATCTTTGCTTGATTTAATTTCAGTAGCAAGTTCCAGTTTTGTATTTGATTATACTGATCTTCTTATTGACATTGTAGTTTCATATCCGTATAAAATTTTATTTTCTGCTTGCTGTTTTCCCTATGTTATTGTATCTGCTCCAGTATTTCCTAGATTAAGCAACTTTACATTGGCATTGACTGTCGCAAAACTTAGCTTTTAAATGGGTGATTATTGCTCGATAAAGCAACATGTATGTAGTCAGCAGGAGAAGGTAGGCTTAATTAATTTCTTCTCATTGTGAGCAAGCCTGTTCTTTTATCAGTGCTAAGTACCTGTTGATCTCCAATGTTTAGATATATTGCTTCTTTGAACAACAGTCCAACTCTAATTCCATCAAGTCTTTCTGTGGAGCTTACAATGTAATTAATATTACATGATATTGGAAGTTACCATCTGTAATTGGATTAAATGGCTTTTAATTTGTCTTTTAATCATCTTTTTCCTTCACGAGAAACTCCAAGTCGTGTTATCTTCAGTCTTTCCCAATTTCTTTTACATTTGCCGTTGTTTCTGAACATGACTTGAACTTGCCTGCCTGAGCCACTAACTGCATATTTTGACTGATCATGAGTTGACACTAGAGATGACAAAATAGCCTCTGTTCACGGCCTGCTAGTCGAGGTGACTCTGAGTTGAGCCAATGGGTGCTGTGAGTGCAGTCACTCAACCACATTACATAACTCATGACTCTTCTCAAACCTAATCGACAATCACTTTTTTCTTCTCTCGCTCGCTCTCTCTCTCTCTCTCTCTCTCTCTCTCTCTCTTTTTTCTGTGTGCTTATATTAAGGATACATCTTCTTCCTACTGTTAAATCTTTAGTTCATTCATGCCATATTACTATAACTTCATATTAAAGTAAAAATTCTCTGCATTTTTGCACCATGTCGTGTTGCAATCAGCTATTAATTCACTAAGCATCTGATTTATTGCTTACACTTCATCAACTTTGTTGCAGCTGAGTAATTACTCTTCCTATGAAGGGGTTCTATACTGCAAGCCTCATTTCGATCAACTATTCAAGATGACTGGCAGCCTGGATAAGAGTTTTGAAGGTGATATCAAAAGTCGAAACTCAGTCAATCCTCACCATCTTGCAATATTTTATTTTTGGCTCATCCATATCATTCACAGGGGCTCCAAGAACTGCTAGAGTCGACAGATCTGCTGATCCGGGTGTTGCAAGTAGCAAAGTTTCGAGTATGTTTGCAGGAACTCAAGATAAATGTGTTGCTTGCAGCAAAACGGTTTACCCTATTGAGAAGGTACATATGACTAAAACTAAAATTGAAATCCTCCATCCTCACCAATTAGGTCTAACATTGTTAGCGGTTTATACTTTTAACAGGTAGCAGTCGATGGCAGTTCATATCACAGGGCTTGTTTCAAGTGCAGCCATGGAGGTTGCACGATAAGCCCGTCAAATTATGTTGCCCACGAGCATCAGCTCTACTGCAGGCACCATCATACACAGCTCTTCAAGCAGAAAGGCAACTTCAGCCAACTAGACAAGCATGATCAAGCTACAGAGGAAAATGGAACCGCGGCCTAAATGGATGCAAGAAAAGTTCGAGAAGTCTGGTTTTCCTGATCCAGAGAGGAAGCGACAGCTAAAGCCATGAAATCTTGTGGCATCCGACGCCTTTCTATATATAACAAACTTCAAAGATGATGAGTGTTGAGAGAAAAACTTCAGTTTTCTGGTGATTTTGTTCAGCTTTGGCTTCTAGTTTTTGTTGTTGATGTTATAAATTATATCGAGTTTGTTGCCAGTTTGAAGCATTAGAAATGGGTGTTCGTTTTGAGCCTTCTTGTAAGCATTGTTTTCAATGTGCACTTCTTGTCTGTGTCAGGGTCCTCACGGAGCACCTTTTTTTCAATTTCCACTCATTTTCATAATTTATATATTTTCACTAGATTTCGCATAAAATTACAAAATATGAAAATGTATCTTCTTTTGTCTTCGAAAATGTGTGTTTATAATATCTATAAATAGAATATCACTTATAATATAACTATCTTCATTTATATCCCATCTATATAATTATTAATTACTGTATTTATATATTTTTTTGAATTAAAAACAAATTCCATTAATTAATTAACTCCCTCAACCATTGAGGAAAATCATTGTTCCACGTTATTAATTCATGACATTTTGCACCAACATGTGCAATAGCATGAGCGACACAATTTGCCTCTCTATACATATGTCTAAAATCAAGAATAAAACCATCTTTTGCCAGATCCGCTAATGGCGGTAATTCCTCTTCTAGATAAAATTCATCTTCACGATTTCCTTTGAGCAGACGAATTGCTAGCAATGAATCTGAATAAACAATACAAGGAACTAGCTCCTCCTATAAACATAGTCCAACACCATATAGCACCGCATTAACCTCTGCTTCGACCACTGAATTTGGTTGTAGAATTGGCATAGCCAATCCAGCCCGTAGCTTCCCTTCCCAATCACGAACAACCGCACCTACCCCAAATTCACTTGTGTTTTCATTTACAGCAGCGTCCACATCCAACCTATAAATTCCCTTCTCTGGCGGGTACCACTTCCTTTCACCAACCTTGACCCCTAAGGACATCTCCTCTTGTAATGTCCGTCTAGCTTCTTGGAAAGCTCTCAAAAAAATTTCTGAGGAATTAAAGCCAACCTGAATTCTCTGCCCCTTTGCATCATGTTTCTTTTGACATTGATGCCTCCACATAGCAGCCACCATAACACTCTAGATCTCATAATCGCCTTTTGAGAATTTTCTTTTGATCTCTCTTCCAATCTCCACCATCGAGTTCCACTTTCGGCTCTTCAACACCCTCCAAAACTTACTCTCCTTCCACACTCCTTTAACATGCTCACAGAAGAAAAGGCCATGATAAAAAAGCTATAATCCATTAAATCAGATACTTGATATATACTCCCTCCAAAATAAACATAGGTATTTTACATTTTTTTTATTAAGAAATTGCGCGCAAATGCAGTTATATTAATTACGGTCACGACAATTAGATTGAAATCTAATAAAAACACGACTGTGTTAGGTAAATAGCCTGCAAATGAGCGAGGCATTTACTCACTATCTAGTGAGTAAGCATCGTACACGCGCTTGGTAGAACTAATAGCGGTTTTAATTTTTATTTTATTTTTTTCTAGTTGGGCGAAATGAACAGTGGATATCAAATTCTTAATGTGTCTAGACGGCACGGTGTTAATTAATGTTGTATAGTACTTGCTCCGTTTTTTTAATAAGTATCATTCTAGCATTTTAATTTTATTTTTCATTCTACAAATTTGAGACATAATATGTAATTGTGTAATTTGAAACCGGAAAGGGTGTGAATAATATTTAATTATGTAATTGCACTAATGTCTTAATTAATTTAAATTAATATACACTTGGTCCGTGCCTCTAGGCTTTGGTTTGACCGCTATAGTTTGCCTCTCTCTTATAGTATTTGGTATTTATTTATTCCTCTATGGCCTAGGCGAGTTTGGTAAGTCCATCAACACGACATATAATTACGCCATTTAATTTCTTTGACTTTGACCAAATATGATATTCATTTTCGATTATTTTTCCCTCCGAAGACGAAAAGCTTACTTCATTTGAATCTTACGAGCGAGTGTAGAAATTATAATGAAATAATCAACTCTAGATATCATACAACTATATTAATATTGATAACCCTTTTTTGGGATAAGCAATTGAAGGGTTATCTAAAACGGGTAATCCATAATTGTGTAATCGTATGAGAACACACAATCCGAATAGTCAATAACTAAATAATATTCCCTACATTTTAAATTAATTGCCGATTTAATTTACACATAATCGGAATAATCAATAACTAAGTGATACTCCCTCCATTTTTTATTGATCGTTGATTTGGAAGTTTACAGATAATTAAAATATACTCCCTCTGTTTCTGAATAAGTGTCATTCTGAATAAATGCACACATATTAATAAAGATATTAATTAGATAATCAAATTACATTAGACACTCTTATGTGGTTTGTAAAATAAAATTGAAGTGCTAAAATAACATTTATTGTAAAACGAAGGGAGTAATAACTTTGACCAGTATACTCTCTATGTCTCCCTCCCTCCTACATCAAATCATATTAACATACCTCTAGCATGTAACTTAGTTAATATTCATCTCCTTTGTAAGGATAAGAGATCTGGATATGAATCCCAAACTTCATCCCCCAACATATCTAAAAAAGCATATTAATATATCTCTCCTTAATAAATGCAACATTAAAAATAGAAAGAGTGTGTGTGAAAATATGGTAAACGATAAATATTTTGAAACAAACTAAAAATTAAAAAACGACAATTAATTTGAAATGGAGGGAGTATATAATATTTTGTGTGTATCTATAACATGTATATAACAAATTGTCGGAACCAAAATTTATCCTCCCAAATGTGTTACACCATCAATTCCACACTCCATCGAATTAGATAGTTTCGTACTTCTTATCATCAGTGTTTGATTAAAAGTTGTGATTTTTATTAAAATAAATAAATAAAAGGAACGAAAATTGTTGAAGAAGAAAAGGAAAGAAAATGATAGAGAAAACAAATATTAAAACTAAAATCTATTAGGAATATATATCTTTTTTAATTTAAACCCGAAATTGCCAAATGATTTAAAAGGGTGGCCAACATAATGCTTTCCATTATTCTAAACGGAAAAAAATGTCGATTCACACATACACTAATCTCATGCTTGTAATCAAAATATTATTTCTTGATTCCTTTTAACTATTTATTGAGAGAGAGATACCCATTGCAAATTGCACCTAAGATTCTTTTCTTTTCTCGGTCCCAAATCTTTTTATTTAAAAAAGAAAGGAAAGAAAAATCTTTCCAACTACATAAATTTGAAGATTTCTCTCTCAAATGCTGTTCCTCTTTTCACAGAAAGTGATGAAAGAATAAAGGAAAAGTTGAGACTTGTGCTTTATTATTAGTTTCAATTTGTTGCAGTGGGACTCTTAAAAGGAGCAGAGAAAGATCTAAATCTAATGCTCCCATGAGGTGGAAACAATCATTCCACACCAACAAAGATGGCTGCTCAAATCATTTCTCAAAGTCAAAAATTTGTACCAACAATTCATCATAATATATATAATTAATCCCTCCCAAACTTGTTCTTTTTTCATCCTTTTATTTGTTCCCCGTGCAATTATATATATATATATATATATATAATTATTCGTTAATCACAAACATTATAGTTCAGCGGTACTGCATGTTCTATAAGAGTGAGAGATCAAGTTACGAATCTCAATGACCTCATTCCCGTTTTAAATTTGTAAGTAAAAATTACATATACTTATTAATATATATAAAATCTTTTAGAAAAGCTAATTATGAAATTTCTTGAGCTCTTAACCGAATTAAATAAAATCATATAATGTTAAAATTGGACTGTTTATTATAACCAGATAAAAAAATATATATATTAATATGGATCGGGAGCCCAATAATCATTATTTTCAGTCATCAACAGATTGCACTATCTAATCATTCCATGGTCTTGCTGTATCTTTTTATAAGGTTGGCATCTAAAAAAGAAAACAATTTTTTAATTTAATTTTTCTGAAAAGTATATACTCCTATGCTTAATTCAGTATTGTATTTGCCTTTTGATTAGATTGCGATTGTATTAAACAATGTGCGGTTGTATGTTAACTAGTAGGTTTGGCACTATAGCCCCCTTCGACGTTTTAAAATAAGATTTATGATTTATCCATATCATCTTTCTTTCTTTTTCTAATGCATTTTCTTTTATTTGTATTTTTTATTGGATATTTTCCCAAAGCACGATTCTTTAGCTAGATTATTTGTGAAATAAAATTAAAGTACTAGAATGACACTTATTGTGAAACGGGAGGAATACAAAATATAAATCTTAAAAGTCATACTGGTACCCTAACATAAGTCATCATGGAGATGGTCTGATAAGGGTGTAGTGTATATAGCTAGGGAACCAACCTCGAGTTCAAATCCTACGAACACTTTTAAGTGTGAGTCTGTCACATTTGATTTTTCAAGTGTGATTTATTTTTTTCATTTGATTTGAAATATGTCTAGTAAACTCTTGGATAGTAGTTGAAGGTTACCATCATTATAATTAAAAAAAAAAACATGCATACAATTTCAAATTAATTAGATGTGGCAATAAAGACAGTTTCCTTAAACCAACTCATTCATCACAGGATTGCTGGTACAAGGAGGGGCCATATGTATATATATTTTGTGGTCAGAAATAGCTATATTGCTTTATAGCACAGCTAATATGAGAGTAATTGATTTGTATTTATTACAACTGGCCGCGGGCTCATTCGATTGTATCATGATGTTGGATTTAAATTTAATTCCAATTTTCAATATCGGTTCCTACTATATAATCAAACATACGTGCACACATTTCAAATATCATATTAAATTGGATTCATATTCAATTTGAAAACACCAACTACTTATTTTCTTATATCATTATGTCATACTATTAGTTTGTCACTGACATCTGATTAATAAGAATGTAAAGTGTAAGTATACGTAATTAAATAAAAATATACTAAATAAAAAAGTTTAAAAATACTAGCCGGTATTGTTGAACACCCCTATCCATATACTATTAAAAATTATTGTTTATCTATATTTTGTCTTCCACACGACACATTATGTTTCGATATAAAATACTAGAAAAACTAACTTAAGATAGGGTCGAATTATTTGGGCTTGTGACACCTTTTTCCAATCGATTTTGACATATGCACTGATATGTCGGATTTGGAGGCCCGAATATCTTAATAGTTATTTTGACGTCGAGGGTAACCAGCATACGTTATTGAGATGTGTATTGAGCAAATCGATTATGTGACAGACTCACATTTAATGATGTTGGTAGATTTTGAACTTGAGACCTTAGACCTTAAGTTTACATCATTACATCACTAGGTCATCCTGAAATGAACAATTTTCATAATAATTGTTACCGGTTCATGTAAAAAGTTAATGCAAATGCTGCAAAAAGGAAAGAAAAATTAATTCTATATCCAAATGTCTATTTGTGATTTTTTCAGAGATTTACATATCTGAAAATGGCTATTTCGTTGATGTACACCAAATTGCGGAGCAAATCCTCTGTGCCCATTTCTACAATATTTGGTGTAACATTTTTAATTTTTTTAATATACTTTAATGGGGATGGATGGACCCTAAATATAAAATTTAAATTAAATTAAATCATAATAAATTAAAAATGAAAATTTGGCACAGGAAATATAACAGGTGATCTGGTGTGACTAAATTGGTGCTAGACCCAAGATGCGTCTTGGAGTTATAATTTTATATAGGGTTAAGGGCCACATAGCCCCCTTTACTATTCGACAATGTTCACATTGCCCCCTCTTTCACTATTTAGTTCATTTAACCCCCTCGACTATCTAAAATGGCTCACATTGCCCCTTCTATATGGATGAAAAAGTTAACACTGTTAACAAACACACACTAACATATTTTCTCACACACTAAGATTTTTCACATATTTTTACACACAATTTTACAATTAACTAAAATTGCTACAAGTAAATAAATTACGGTTAATAAGTAATAAAATAATAAATATCCACAAATTAATAAATAATAATAATAATAATCTAGTATGCAAAATTAATTATTTATAATATATATATATATATATATATATTGAGATAATTTATAAAATTATTTTAATCTAAAAATCATCATTCGTGTATTTCAAATTTACTATTAAGCATTCGACTTCATTTTCAATGGTAAAAGGAACTCACAAATCAATTAATATCACTATATAATGACTTTTGAAGATGAGAATCTAAGCAAATTTGAAATTCATAAATCACATTCAATTTCCAAAGCATTAAATAATCATAAACAAAAACTCAATCTCTATTGTAGAATTCATCATCAAATTTTAAAATTCAAAATAATTTTATAAATTATCTCGATATATATATGTGTGTGTGTGTGTGTGTAAATATTGAAATTTTCATACTATATTACTATTATTATGTGTTAATTATTTTATTAATAAATTTGTTGGTATTTATTATTTTATTAATTATTAACCATAATTTATTAATTTATAGCAATTTTGGTTAATTGTAAAACTATGTATAAAAGTATGTGAGAAACATGTGTCTTGGTGTATGTTTATTAATGGTGTTAACTTTTCCATCCATAGAAAAGACAATGTGAACCATTTTAGATAGTTGAGGGGCTAAATGGACCAAATAGTTAAAGAGGGGCAATGTGAACCTTGTAAAATAATCGAGGGGGCTACGTGACTCTTAACCATTTTATATAATATCAGGGTGTAAATAATAGGTGTTACATTTTAGGAAAAAAATAGTTTCCTAAATACCTACTGTATTATTTTGTTATATAAAATAAAATAGAGTTGAATAAAAAAGGAGCAGCTGCTGCCCTGCCAACCAACGTTAAATCAGTGTCATGAAATATATCTAATGGGCTGAGTCCACCATTTAATTGTAGAAATTAGTTTTCACCATAATTTGAGATATATATATATATATATATATATATATATTTCTTTTTAAAATACCATTTATTTTATTTTTTAAGTTACGGAGCGGAAGAATTGAGGATTAATTAATTCCTAGTCAGTAGTCACTACTGAATTGTTAGTGAGAAATAGCCCTGAACCAGTAGACATGATTATATATGTATGCATGTATATATAGATAGAACACAATTAATTCAACTTTTGTTTGTTTCTAACAAGTTAAATGGCACATGAGATTTCATACCGCATTCTTTATATTACACTTTTAAATTATGAGTCTTTTTTTGTATTTTTTTCATTTTTTTTGGTAATTTAATTTAATTTTAAAATTATTTATTATGGTTCACCCCATCCAATTATGGTATATAATTATTTTTTAGTATTTAATTTTTAGTTTTCAATTAATACTTCATATTATGGTTAATTATTTCAAAATTTAATTTTATAATTTTTTTAATTCATTTTTTTAGTTGATAAATGTTGACTATGAT
Organism: Perilla frutescens; assembly: GCA_026008535.1. Classification (NCBI taxonomy): domain Eukaryota; kingdom Viridiplantae; phylum Streptophyta; class Magnoliopsida; order Lamiales; family Lamiaceae; genus Perilla; species Perilla frutescens. The sequence goes on along the minus strand of BRKX01000003.1, from coordinate 11,170,330 downwards.
TATTTATGTTATACTTATTTTTTATTTTATACTAAACATTATTAAAATCATAAATTTGATAGTAAATCACACCGTGAAATGAGAAGAAATGCAATTTGTACTGGTTAAATGGCATTTCCAATCTGTCAAGATATATAATAATTCTTAATATTTATTCTTGGCTTCACCTTTCACATAAGAGAAACATGTTTTTCTAGAAAATAAGGACATGCTTAAGAACATCATCAGTATACATATACAAATATACAATATATATGTACTGTAATAGTAATTAAAATACCACTTGCAATATAGGAATTCAACTGCATATATTTCTTAAAATATATATATATATATATATATATATAGAGAGAGAGAGAGAGAGAGAGAGAGAGAGAGTTGTGTAAATAATTTTATTAGAGAATACTAGCTAGCTAATGAGAATGTGCAATTTTGAGTATTTTCTTGTTTGCATAACACTAAACATGTTCTCATCTGGATCTGCTTTTCTTTTCTTACATCCAATGGAACTGCCTCTGGCTGTCAGTGCCCATGTTCAGATTTGTGATGCCCTTTTCATATATTTTTTTTCCCTCGGATTTTCTGTACTAAATATTTTGCAGAAATTCTCAACCTAATTAAGACAGGCACAGAGAAAAAATAAAATAAAAAAAATAATAATAATAAAGAGAAGAATCAGCTTCCAGCCTCAGAAATGCTCTTTAATGCTGGTTGCCATATTGCTCTGGACTTTGACGCGGCAGAGTTTACTTGTGTGTTATTTCTTGACCTGTGCCTTTCCTGATACAGACATTTAGCATTACGATAAAAATTCAATATAAAATAAAAATGTGAGATTGAAAATATTTTATTTCTTATCTTACATTATGATAATATGTATGTATGGCCAAGAAAACTGCTATTATCCTCTCAAATTTCATCACATGCATGTCACAATATTTTGAAGAAAAAAAATTGAATTTTATTTTGTTATTTTCAAAAAGTAATTGCTATGTTAATAATTATATTTATATGGAACCTTGTGTGACTGTTTTGGGTTCATAATATTCCCTTTACACGCACTCAAAATTATTGATGGAGAGAATAACTGAAGCAGGTTTCAAGATCTCAAGATTCTCAAATCCAACTCATTAAGAAATTATTTCTCAAATGTGTTTGCATAATTAAAGAAATGAATTATTCTGAGAATTTTTGTTTTACAGAATCTCAACAGTACTTAGCACAGGAAAAAACCATTAATAAAATCCAAATATGAGGAAAAAAAACAAGAATCAATTTATTAATCTTGAAAAATTCAAAGTATTCATTTTTACCTGATTATTGCTCTTCTTCATATCATCTTTTTTCTTTACCACAGCTTCAAAATCTGAACTGTGTTTTTCTGCCATACTCCCATTTTTCTGCTGCTGCATCTTAGCTTGCTTCTTTGCCCACAATCCTTTCATCACCTCTGTAAAAAACAAATAATTAAAAACAAAAAAAAAAGGTATGAATACATTTCCACATGAATTGCTTTCAAGAAATCGAGAGAGAGAGAGAGAGAGAAGCAACCTTCGGAGGTGACAAGTCTGTAGACATGGCCAAGAACGAGAGTATCAGTAGGCCTAAGAAGCTTGATTCTAGTGACACGAAGAGGGGTGTTACTAGTCTTGGGTGCAGCTGCGGCGGCGGCGGCGGAGGGTGCGGCGGCGGTGGAGGAGTAGAGGGTAGTGGTGAGGAGCTGGGCGACATAGTGGCCGGGGTTGGCCTTGATGATTTCAGCGGCGGAAACAGGGAAAAAAAGCTTATCGACTTTGCCATTTGGGTGTTGGATTACTAGGGTTGCATTATCAACAGCTTGGCAGTTTCCCATGATTTCTTGTCTGTGTGCTTTTAGTGCGTGTTTTAGGGGAAGAAGAAGAAGAAGAAGAAGAAGAAGAAGAAGAAGAAGAAGAAGAAGAAGGAGTGTTTTTATTGTTTGTTCACCATCTTTATAGCCACACCCACCACCTTTTATTATGACTGAGGAATCACTTTTTTAACATAGCTTACGCAAGATTCTCTCTTCTATTTTGTTTTTTAATGTAATACTATTATATTTTGCAATACAGAAATTAAGCGTAGTAATAAATCAATCAATATGTGTTCTACCAATTAATTTAAAATTACAAACTCTCCTCAAAAGAATAAGTAGGAATCAGACATTAAATTCGAGGGTCTCCCTCATTATTCGAGCGAAGCCTATGAACTTAATATATAGTAACACATACACACACATATATAATATATATATATATATATATATATATAAGTTACTATATATTTTGGAATTAAATAATTGAATTGGAGGACCGACACCCTCTCCATCCAAATAATAATTAAAAAGAATCATATCTTCCCCCCTATCTCTCTATAAATATATATTATTGTTAGAACGTCATACCCTTTGAAAAATAAATTGTATATACGAAGGGGAGAGTTTAAACCCTTTTTACCTCATGCCTGATGAAAACTGAAAAGGTGAAATATCAGTTCTTTAGTAAAAGGTATTGTATATATGTATAACTTTCTTGGTAATTGCGAATGGCATGTTGCTTCTTAACCCATAGTTAAAAAAACAAAAAACAAAAATAAAAGACAAACAAAAGAAAACAAACGAAAATGATTAGTACTTCAATTCATTTCTAAATATAGTTCTATATTTCTTTTCATTTTGTCCTAAAACTATTGTATATTTTTAGGTGTATTTAATTCTCTTTTATCATCAATATACCCTAGCTATCTATCAGCTAATCGATAAAACTCTCACTACAATGTTGATTTTCTTGGGCAATCATAACCGTGCACATCAAACTGTATCCATCTTTAGAGGTTTTGGTTTAATTTATCACATGAAACCAAAAAAAAAAAAACACGCATTATAGAATATTTACACATAACTTAATTTTATTTTTATTTTGATAAACACATACCTTAATTATGTATGGGGAAAATTCAATGTTAGCAACTACTTGAACGTGCATTAAGGATAAACTTCAATTTTAAACACTACTATGGTACTTTGAATTGGATTTTAATATTGTTGCTTGACTTTCACCATCAATCAATCTATCTATATATATATTAAGGTAAAATCGTGTGATAGACAACAGCTCTGGTGTAAATTATTGTCTATTACACGTTTTACCTTGGTCAACAATTTTTGAATAATAGATAATAATTTTGAATTAATAGACAACAATATTGACATTTATTGTTGTAAATTTTCTTCTTCTTCTTCTTCTTCTTCTTCTTCTTCTTCTTCTTGTTATTATTATTATTATTATTATTATTATTATTATTATTATTATTCTTGTTGTTGTTGTTGTTGTTGTTGTTGTTGTTGTTGTTGCATTTTTCACGACGGTTTAGATTACAACCGTTGTATTTTAAGAAATTCTTACAATCTTATTTATTATGTTTTTTTACTTGAAAATTTGAGATTTGTAGGATTTTTAGTAGTACTCTACATTTGTCGCCTAAAAAAATAGTTTTCATTTATATTGCACTATAATAATAATAATAATAATAATAATAATAATAATAATAATAATAATAATAAGTTGCAATAATTTGTTATTTTTCTATTTCAATTTCACCATTTAAAATAATTAAATAATTATATTTTTTATACATGTCATATATTCGAAGAAACCAACTGTTCTATAATCGTGTATTATACATTATTATTTATAAAAATCGTGACGTTGGAAATATTTCAATTCGATCTTTCTAACATGAATTTTCATTTCATTCCTAAAATTTAATTTTCTTTTTATTTGTCGTAACTATACAAAATTGATCTTCTTGTCTAATTAATTAACGCATGTGCATATCATTTTATTAATTTTTAAAAATTGAACACAAACATATAAAATTAAAAAATAATCATAATATTACAGATCTAAAAAAATAATAATTATTTGTGCATCGCACATGAGAAATACTAGTATCTTGTAAAACCCAAATAAAAACTATATAATATTAATCCTTATTTTCGTAACACGACGTAAGAAAGATCTTTTATTATTATTATTATTATTATTATTATTATTATTATTATTATTATTATTATTATTATTTGATATATGATGGTATGATTTCCTATTCTTGTGAAACGTTACAAAACTTTTTTACCAACTAGCTGTTTTGCAGAAAGCAACGGAATAAAGATCACGTGTACATAATAAACATAATAATATGTATGTATGTATGTATGTATGTATGTATATATGTGTGTGTTGAAATTTCCTATTACATTATTTCGTGTTTCACTTTGAATTTCAGTATTAAACCTATGATTTTAATAATATTTATTATAAAATAAAAATTAATTATAAAATAAATAACCATAGTCAATATTTATCAACTAAAGAAATTAATTAAAAAATTATAAAACATAATTTTGAAAAAATCAACCATAATAACAAATTATTCATTGAAAATCAAAAAAATTAAACATTAAAAAATAATTATAAACCCTAAAAAACTCATAAAATTAAACTAAATCACATAAAAATAAAATTGAAGAAAAAAATACGAGAAAATTTGTAATTTAAAAAATATAACACGAAGTGTAACAGGAAATCTCATGTGCATATATATACACATATATGGTTCAAATTTTCTATTACACTTCTCTGTATTTCACCATAAAATTTATGATTTTAAAAATAATTATTATAAAATAAAAATCAATTCTAACATAAATAATCATAGTCAACATTTATCAACAAAAAAAAATGAATTAAAAAAGTTATAAAATTTAATTTTGAATTAATCAACCATAATAATGAATTATTAATTAAAAATTAAAAATTAAATACTAAAAAAATAATTATAAACCCTAATTGAGGGGGTGAACCTTAAAGAATAATCTTAAAATTAAATTAATTAATCACAAGAAAAAATAAAGAAAAAAAATGTATAAAAAACATATAATTTAAAAATGTAATCCATAGTGTAACATAGAGAGTGTAATAGAAAATCTCAAGTGAGATATATATAGTAGAAATGGTGTGTGTAATCAATCAATTAAAGTACAATGAATATAATTGAGAGAAACTCACACGAATATAATATTATATATTTTAATATTAAAAATGATATTTTTGCTATTATAAAACATACCTTTTCAATAAAAAAATATAGTAATTATAATTACAAAAATGTTACCATTTTCTTTCTTTTCTTTTTAAAATTTTTTAATAGTTCTCTCCAATAAAATAAATATAATATTTTTCAATATTATAAATAATATTTTTCTCTGAATCGAATCGGATCTGAGCATCTGAGGCGATACTCGTATGTATGATATAAGACTTGTATACATTCCATATGGGGGAGAATTTGCATATAATTTATTATCAACTTGGTACACGCTTGTGAATACAGGAGAGTTGTTTGCACCCAATTACGTATCCAAACTAATTAACACACATGCACACATACAAATAATAGATAGACTATATATTAATATATATACTCAATCCTCAACCCGAAAATCCATATGACAAATTACTCATTTATTAAACCGTACATACATACATGTATAAATCTATGTGCATTATTTATTTGCCTATGCATATTTGTATTTATTTGCTTATATACATTTATTAAAGAATGTATATGTAACTAAGTATTTTTATTTATTAGAATGGAGTCGGGATCAACTATTTTTATTTTGTTAAATGTCACTTTATGTGGCTACTTAGCCCAATATTTTATTTTAAAATAAAATTAAGATTCTAGAAGGTACATCTAGCTAGCTGAAATCAGCCTTTTTTTTTTTAAATTATATAAAAAAAAATATATCCCGATTCCAGCCGGAAAAATCCCGCTGGAGTCATCCAATTCCGTCGAGCTGTTTTCAGCGAGAATGACGCACAAAATTCCCGTCGGAATCAATCCGATTCCAACGGGAAATTGGGCACGTAGGCTTGAATGGTCCGATTTTCTTGTAGTCGGTTGATGCTAAATAGGATGAATAAATATGCATATATAAAGCGACATTTAAGAGAAAAAATATATATATTTTTTTGACAAGTTTTATTCTATCTTTGATGTGGAAATACCTTGGACATTTAACATCATCCTTTCGTCTTTTATCTCCTTATCTTTTCCCTCTTTTTTGGATAAGTGTTTGTTGCAATTTATTATTCTATTTTTGCATCCTATGATTTTTGGCAAGATGTAATTCTGTTGTTTTATTTTCTTTATTCGACTCTGAAATTGTAAATATGTTAGCACTTGTAAGTAATTTCTTTGTTCAATCTAAAACCTTAAGTGCATACAATTTATACGAACATGACATAGCGTCACGGGATGGGAGTTTCTCATTCTCCGACGCATGCCCTCATTTCCCCTTCTTGGGGCTTTCCGGACAACTACTGGTTTCGCCCTGCCATCGGGCTCATTTGGGGAGCGGCATCAGCACCCAACCAGTGTGTTCCCACTTTGTGCTCAATGCCCTCCTTGAATCTCATGTAGACGCCCAGTATATTGTCCATCAATATCATATCAGAGTACGCTCGCATGCGCTCCCGTGCGCCACAGTCGCACATCCTCGGCAATCCTCGGCAATCCCCGCCAATCTCGGCTGAGGACGGATTGTGCGTGATAATGCAAGGTGCGACCTGTGACACATAGTCTAGCTAGTATTTCCCTAAAAATAAACATTATTTGTTCCAACTAAAAATTTCATGTATGTGACTTTGGTTAATCACGCAATGGGAGCTGAGCATCTCTCTCAATGCTCACAAACCAAATTTAAGTGTACCAATTCGAGAAATTAGTGGCTAAAAAAAAGGGAATAAGACACCCAACACAACACATGCACGCACAAACTAAGGGATAAGAAAAAAAAAAATATATATATATATATATATAAAATACAACATGATACTGTATTTATGTTGTAGCAGATGATAAGATTGGTCAAAGCAATCTCATGTGTCAAAAGCAACAAGACTGGTCCATCAAATTGCCTTCTTATAATAATATGGATTTGTTTAATATATTCATTTTTTCTTTTATTGAACATTTTTTTTAACTGAAAAGAAATTAAACGCACAAATTGATATGTGCGAGTACTGACTTCTTAATTCTCGAGTACAATTTAGTAATATTACATTTCAAGATTTTCCACGTAGAATTAAATGTAAATTGGAACATAACAACCCCCTAAGTATCATTAATTGTCTCACTTGATCCTTAATTCTAAATTATGAACCATAAATAATATAATTAGCTAGTAATGGACAATATACGTGACAACACGATCTCCACTCTTTTCCAGCAATAACACATTAGACATTTAGACATGCTGCGTAAACTGATCCATGCATCATATCTATTACACGTATATTATAGTTCAATTTCAAAGTCTATTAACGCAACTAAACTCAAAATTAATATACGTGTTTACAATAATTTATATACGAACGCCTACTATATAAATTATCATCATTAATCTCAATTTCACACACACAGAGTCCAAGATATATAAGGGTATTGTAGGTCCCAAAACACGCACACAGCATGCAATAAAATTAAAATCTATAGGGCAGTAATAAGTGGTTGTCGCGTGTGAATGTTTTGAGCACTCATTTTACCCTTGTGCCTTTGATTTGCACTATATATACCATCATCTATCATCATCACATTCAAATAAAATTTCAAAAAAAATTAAATGTTGGGTGTTTTTTGTCTGAATTTTTAGCCAGCTTTAATAAAATACTCCTGCATGCCATTTTTCAGGATTACCATTCCAATAATTGGTAACACCCTTACTCTTATTTCTCTGACTTTAATCCTAATTTTGTTTCCCATTTTTTGAACATATATATAAAGTAACCCAACAACTATTGTTTTCAACAAAATCAAAGTATGGGCTTTCTTCAATTGCTTTTTACTTTGCTGTACGTATATTTTCTTTTACGTTATTTGATTATTTATTTTTGTATAGTATTTCATGATATTTTCCCTTTTGTTTCAAAGAATATGACCGATAGCTAGGTCGATCAAGAACGGACGGAACTCCCATCTCTTTATTCTAAATATATAATTAAAGGGTATATTCTTGTATTTTAATTTGATGTCTTTTTAGATTGCCGGTGATCAAATAAAATAGAGGGAGTCTTGTGTCAGACTATTTTACGAGTCAATATTTGAATCCAAACTCAATTAATTACCGATAAAATTATAAATATGCAAATGAAATATGGATTTTTCTCCGGATCATAACCCGTCTTACGAATTTTAACTCGTAATATGGTCTCACACAAGTTTTTTGTCAATAACATCACATGGAATCATATATTGCACATTTTGTGTTGCATTCCCTATTGTACACTCAATTTTTTTCTTTAATTTCAATTTCTTGTACTTTAGCTTAATTTAAATTTGTTATTTATGACCCATCTTAATTCCTACCAAATTAGGGCATATAGTATTCTCAAAATTAAGTAAAAGTTATAATACACTTTAATTAGGCAGGATGTACCCTAAAGGTACAAATGTACAATAGCTAGAGGATCTCATCCCCAATAAGATCACATAAGATTTCATTTTGCACTATTTGTATTTCACTCTATGTTGCACTTTCAAATTATGAGTTTTTTTTTTTTTTTTGCATTTTTTTCCTTCAATTTCATTTTTTTTTTGTAATTTAATTAGTTTAATTTTACAATTGTGTATTAGAATTTACCCCACCCAATTAGAGATTATGATTATTTTTTAGTATTTGATTTTAAATTTTCAATTAATAATTCATTATTATAGTTGATTAATTTATAATTAAAATTTATATTTTCTTAATTCATTTTTTATTGATAAATGTCGAGTAAAATTATTTATGTTATAATTAATTTTTATTTTATAATAAATATATTAAAATCATAAATTTAATAGTGAAATATAGATTGAAATATGAAGAAGTACAATAGAAAATTTGAACCGTAAATATAGGGATGACAATGGGTAGGGTACTACGGTATCCGTCCCCATACCCGCGTTTTAAAAAAATTCCCGTACCCGTCCCCATACCCGCTGGATATCAACTTTTATGCACGTTCTCGTACCCTCTGGGCACTTAATTACCCATATCCGTACCCGTTACCCGTATTTTAACTATTTCTTATGCAATTCATGAGAAATGTTTTATAGTATTTAATAAATTTTAAAATATTTTTATAAATTACAATAAAAAAATTATAGTTATAGAGATATATATATGTACACACATATATATTACGTGTATGTTTTAAATATATGAAAAATATATTGAATACGAAATGTAATTTACATAGATGATGGAGTAAAATAACTATTTATTTTTAAAAAGCGATAAAAAAAGACTAAATTACGTTTATAAATTCTCACTTTTTACTATAGATTATTTCTATATAATATATTTGTGCATATATAATAAATAAATATTTTTTAATGTACATATATTAATGAACATCTTCTTAAGCATATTGAGCATAAAATTAATAATATCTTTGCTGAGAAATTTAATGATATTTTTCTATAATCATTCAAGCATACTTATATTTGTATTCTTTTGTCGTACACGTTTTAAAAAATATATATGTTATATTTTATGTAAGATATAATCTTTATAAGTATTAATTTATCAAGTTTACAATATATATATATATATATATATATGAGAATAAATAACATAAGTTACAAATTAATATTTCAAGTAGTCCAAATTTTATTCGTATTCAATTATCATTTTATTTCTAACAAAGGTTATATTTTAAAAATAAATTATATAAACATACAAATTTCTTTATCATGAACTATTTATTGAATATTTAATTTAGTAATTATTATTTGTATTAAATAATTCAAAATTATGATTAAACATTTATAATTTTAAAAATATTGATTAAAATTAAATCATAATTCGATTAAAATATAATACAAAGACCCTTCATGAAAATGTGACATTTCATAAAAAAAATTACAAACATAACAATGCCATGAAATCTTCAAAAAATAATATCATATCACAATACAATTCAATACATACAATGTAATAATAATAATAATAATAATAATAATAATAATAATAATAATAATAATAATGGGTGTGAGGTGGGTTGGGTACTAAGGTACCCGTACCCATCAAAATTTACGGATAATTACCCGTGTCCGTACCCGTACCCATTAAGTAGGTAATTACCCTACCCATCGTGGGTAATTTTTACGGGTACCCATAGGATCCATTACCCATTGCCATCCCTACGTAAATAAGATATGAGACAATGCCACTTACCATATGTATTTGTCTTTTTAAATCAAATGTGGTAAATGACAAATATTTTAAAATAAGCTAATTAGAAAGACATCAAATAAGATATGAGATGAAATAAAATATCTTCTTGGCTTCATGATCGAGTAGCTACTTAAGGAGTAAATCAATAATATATAGCCTAGCTAGTTTCCCCTCAAATATATATATGTGTGTGTAGCCTAGTTGGATATATATATATATATATATATATATATATATATGGACTTGTGATTGATCCACAATTTATACATGAGGACTATGTTTACATGCTAACCCTCCCCTATATATATATATATATATATATATATGGACTTGTGATTTAATGCAAAGAATGTCAAAAGATATTTGTTATTAATCAGTCAACACAAAGAATATGTAATGAATCGAATGGCCCAAATAGCTATAGATTAAATGGTCATATATCATTGAAAGATACCAATGAGAAATTATTGGAATCGAATAAATTTAGAATACGACTTATGCATCAATGATCAACTAGGCTGTTCTTTGAAGACATTGATATCTCAAAAAAGGCCTATCCCTAAGTTTTGACTTTATTTTGATCATAAAAAAATCTTATATGTAATATATTTTTCCTTCAAGAATTCACGTGAAGTTTTGTTATTACTTGCATTCGTATCTTAAAAAATATGGAATTATGATGTTAAGTAATTGTTTTCAATTTTTTATTTTTTTTTTAAATTACGCACACAATCATATTCTTCGAAATGATTGGCAGTGTCTCTACTCAAGTCTCTCAACATTAAAAAAAAAGCTTTAATTAAAATTGTGCATGGATTATATGATACTTGTAGATATTAGTTTATTTATTCATGTAAGATATTTGTACGTAGGTATGCACAAAATATATATCTCGAATTAAATGATTTTGCTGGGATTTTAATATATATAGGGGTGGGGTTATATAAAAACAACCCCTTGTGTGAGAAATGAGAACACATCTCACACCACACATCCATTAAAAATCAAAGGTCCAGATTTGATGAAAAAGGCGATGGTAATTCTGTAATATCTGAAAAGTTTTTCACGCGGAGGTATTAACGTAATTTGGTAATTCTTATAAAAATTGCGGAGGATTTGATAACAGATTGTTATGCTAATGAAGTATTATCATCATGCTAACGAAGCATTATAGGTATGCTAATTAAAGTTTTCAAATATTGTTAGCGAAAAAAATATTCTAAAAATTAATTATAAACCTAATTTGATTTAATAAACCCTAATTAAATGGAAAAAGTCATAATTGGATGAAATAAACCTAATTAGATGAAATAAACATTGATTGGATGTGGTAAACCCTAAATGAGTTGGAACAAATAATAATAATAATAATATATTTGTACTACGTTAGCATTATGATTTTGCTTCGTCAGCATTGCGAATACACTATGTTAGCATATGATAATACTCTGTCAGCATACGTTATAAACCATAATTGGATGGGATAAACCATAATAATCAATTAAGAATTGTAAATAAAAAATTAAATTTTAAAAAAATAATGATAATTAGATGGAATAAACCATAATCGAGATTAAATAAACCATAATTGAGATTTAATAAACCCTAATAAATTTATACTACGCTAGCATTATGATAATTCTTTGTTAGCATAGCGAATACATTATGTTAGCATATGACAAATGCTTCATTAGCATACGTTATCATATGTTATCATAATGCTGATGAAGAATTATTATATGCTAACGAAAATATTTACAACTTGGGCACGCGTAAAAAATTTTCTTTTTATTTTTTATTCATATTTTTTCATCTAAACATAGTCTTTCGACATCTTAAATGAAAAAGTATGGAGAGAGCTTTAATTTGATATATTTTTGTGTGCATTGGATTAAAAACGAGCAAGTTATGGTCGGTTAAAGTTTTTAAGATTTTTTTTTTAATTGCTGACATCATCATTTTTAATGGGTTTGGACGAAAATAGCCCTCATTCCTTTATTTTTTGCTCTATTATTTACGAAATTGCCACCTTAAATCTCAACCATTGGATCATTAAATTGAATGGTGTAAGATGAGTTCTCATTTCTCACACCAACAAAGTGTTCTCATATGATCGATATCCTATATATATTCAATTAAGTAGGAGGTTGTTACTCCACCGGCCAATCACTGGGTCATATTGGTAGAAATTAGGTGAAATTTGTTCGGTTGTATATTATACCTTTACCTTTTTCTTAAAGGCGTTGCATAATTGTACGGAAACCATACTTCTAACATAATCTCCCAGGCTATATATATTTCATATTTGCATGTATTTTTTTCCAAGTAAATTTCAATATCATAACGATTTATGATTCAAATCCACGATATATACCTTTTAGATTGGAATATTTTAAATATCGAAAAAAAAAACATTCCGGATTTTCACTGTTGTCCTTGTGAAGGAGTTTTCAATTTCGAAATTTTCCATTTATATATTTCAAAGTCAAATTATAAGTTTCAGATAACTATAGCTAATCGTACGATTTAGAACTTTTTGTTTCTTAGTGAGAAGGAATAAATTAGAGGCCAACTTAATTAGTTAAGAGATTTCATTATTTCAATTGTTATTTGCCCAAAAATTATTTTTGTTTGTGTCATGTGGCCAACTTTTTTTATTCTATTGTTCAATCTTTATAACATTGCATCAACTTTCCATGGACCATTAATCCAAATATATTATCCTTTTAGCTAATTAATTCTATTGCTAAAATATTGCTATATCAAAGAATTTATGAATATATACACACACACACACGTCTATTTATGTTAGTGTTTTTCAAATTTGTTACAAATTGTATTTACTCATTTTTATCCCTTCAATATAATTAAAATTCGAGATGGATTTCTTTTTAAATCCTCTATGCCAGTCACTGATTTCGAATTAATTAATCTACAAAATAAAACACGAATGACAATAGTAGGATGGGATGAGACGAATATTATGTTCTATTTTGATTTTGGTAAGATTGGCTTTTATTGGACATCTGTTATATTTTGTGCAACACTCTATGCTACACATTTAAAAATATTAATTAATTTTTATTTTTATTTAATTTTTTCTTCACTTTCAGTTAATTGTTCTTTAGTTTAATTTTGTACTTATTAATTAATTAGGATTCATTTTTTTTTTCAATTAGGGTACATAATTATTTTTTTAGAAAATAATCAATTATTAATCAAAAATAAAATTAAATATTGGAAAAATAATTATATACCATAATTGGGAATGGTGAATCATAATTAACAAATGTAAAATTAAAATAAAGCACAACCAATTGAAATCAAAGAGAAAACGAAATAAAAATTAACATTTCTAAATGTGTAGCATAGAGTGTTGCACAGAATGTAGCAGATGATTTCATTCGGGCTTCTATATATTTTCTTAATTTATTGAAGACAAAATATATTCTTAGGTATTGACACACCGTCGTTTAGCATGCAAAATTACACCTATGGGCAAAGCCCGACAGATGCTTGAATGTGCCTTCAACGGCTAGTATAGTGCCAAGAAGGCGGATATTGTCCCACGAGGAGTGATAACTCTTCTATCCTAATGCGTATCTTTTTGGAACTTTGGGAGAATTACTGTCACTAATTCGTTCCTGCAACTTTATGCTAAGCAAAACTAAAACGTAAACTAAATCAAATAATAATTAAAACATGTTCAAGTCGAGTATGAGTTCGGACTGACCCTTTGTATGCAATCCCGAGCACAAATATATGGACACCTCGTTCACACCGTTTGGTTATAGGGAGCAGGTAAGGTCGCCTTACACCCCCCAATTCCTTCTTACTGTGTATGCTAAGAGCGATACGGTCGGCGAATCTTAGTCTCTAACTATCCAAGATCCAACGAAGAGAGTCATGCAGAGGGTTTGCAAGGATAGCAACATTCGATCGGAGGAACCCAACGCTGGTATATAGGACCCCTTTGGCGTTGTGCCCATATCCACCTATACTTCAATCTCCGGGCTTCGTCGACTCTAGGCTTCGTCACTCAATTTATCACTTAGTGGCTCATCAGGGTCCGGTCGCCCTTACTTCTACCCTGACATACATCAACAATGGTTTAACTACGAGTGATCAACCACATAGTCTCCCCATTGCAGTGTCATCGTTCTTCCCAAGTTGAAGTCGAGAATTAATTCGAGATAAATTAAGCCCGATTAGCCTCATGCATACTTTAGTGCTCTCGATCCTCACCTCACTCAACTCGAACATGATCTACTTAGCCGAAAAACATAATTATAAATAATGCAAAGGAAATTGGAGAACTCATAATAAAAAGAAATAAACTGGATTAATTTCTGGATCTAACTCCAGACCATAGGCAAAATCAGCTCGCACATTGACTGAGGTCAAATCGCCAACAGCAATACCGAATATCCTGAACTGAAACTATAAAATAAAACTGGAATAACTAAAGTGTATCTGCCTTAATGTAGATTACTGATTGTACGAAAATGCAAATGGAATCAAGTATTTATAGTGAGAATGGAACTGCCACAATCGGCCCATTTCAGCCCATGCAGGGGCACGACCGGCCTTGACTTCTTCAACCTTCCACCAAAGTGTGCGAATTTCACGGTCTCTCCTTCTCTCTCCTTATCTTCTTCATCTCTCTCCCTCTTCTCCACCTTCTCTACTCAACGGTCGACTCCCCTACCTCTAGGAACGGTTGCTGACGTGGATCCAGTTAGTTAGAGTGATTGGAGCTGAACTTTGAATTTGTAACAGACTCTCCAAGCTTCAGCTTCCTCCTTTATGCCTTTATCACAGATAGCATCGGTTTATGCCCATATTGGATCCTTTTGCATCTCTTCTCCCCTGTTTTACTTAAACTCTCTACCAGACTCTAGACTCTATAAAAAGACTTAAAAAATAATGAAAAAGATATGTACAAAACACCCAACTTTGAGTCTATTTCATCGCCACACACTTGGACTATACTTGTCCTCAAGTATGAGAACAATTCAAAACTCAAAATAAAAATAGACTCAAAAAGAAAGAAAACAAGCATGCGATAGACATTTTGATTATGGGCGCAACCAGGGCTAACACACGATATGAGTATTGGGATTAAAAATACACATGGTCATAATAGATAATGATGAGTAGGATTCACTCTGCTCACTTTTCTCTCTGTGTATGAGTGGGTGGTGTTTGCGCTCAGAATTCTAGTAATCACAACAGTCCATAGCGTTTGCTTAAGGCCTAAGTTAACAACCCAAAATTAATCATCAAACATGCTCATCAAAAGGTCTTTATTCAGGTTGTATTGGGGCATGCAGTGCAGAGCTAGGAAGAATTTGGATCTAACTTCAGTTAAGCAGATATGGGTATATTCAGAGTTGGCACCCTTTGTAATGACCCAAAAATACTATTTTTAATATTTTATTAGAAGCATAAAATTTGAGGAATTATATGGGGTATAAAATTAATCTAAATGTCTTCGGTAAGAAAAATAGGTCTTTGCATGGATTGTGTTGTTTAAATGGATATATATATATATATATATATATAAAGCATGCATATGGTTAATCTTACGAATTCGTGGCTAGCTGTTTATTTATTTATTCATATAATATGAATATATATATACTAAATCATATTATGTCACATTTAGTCATTTAGTCCGAATTGTGAGGGGATATCCCATGCTTGGGTGTGGTAACTGTATCCGTTATTATTCTCATAGGTTTTATTATTTATTTATATTTCTTTCCTTTTAAATTGCAAACGGAATTTCAAATCTTAGACAATATAATCCTTCATGATTGTTGAGGCCTAACAACGCATTTCCTTGTATAGATAACATTAAGATTTTCATTACAATTGAGATTTCCTTTCAAATTTATATCCCGAAGGTCAAATAAAATATTGAATGACAGTAACCATATACTATATTTCCTTAAAGAAAACATCAAACCCTAATTGCGTATTAAGGGTACTTCTCTCATACCATTTAAAAGAGGTTAGGCCTATGATAGCCGCATTTTTCTGTCAGACCATCTACGTTTTTTAAATCCAGAAATTTTGTGGAGGATACGTGAGCATCTCTCCAACTCTCTCTCTCTCTTTTCCTTTATTTTTTTCCCACTGTATCGATGTGTTTCTAAGTATTATAGATCTGGTTGTATATCGAATGTTGTAGAGTCATTAAATTTTATTATTAATAAATGCCGCCAGGAAATTGTGAATAAATTAGTCATGATTATTAGAAGTTAGATTGTTTGTAGTGAGCATAATTGTTCATGTGCCAAGTGTGCTGTAAATTAGTTTAGGATGGCAACGTGTTATACATGCAATATATGATTAATAGCCTTTATTTTAATATATAAAAATTTGTAGTTATTAGTAGGCCACAAGAAATATACTTATAGATTGTGTAAAGAAATATGGACATTGATCGAATTGTATTTATATAAATATACATCCATACATTTTATGTAAATGCTATACACTTGTACATAAATAATATATGTGTATATGTATATGTGTGTGTGTATATATATTATGTGGGTGTGCGTATTGTATGTGTGTAGTGTGGTTGTGTATATGTATGTATATATATATATATATATATATATATATTTGTGTGTGTAGTGTGCGTAAATAATATACTTATATATATATATATATATGTGGCTGTGCGTATGTATGTGTGAGGTGGGATTTGTGTGTATTATATATATAAATATATATATATATATATATTATATATATATATATATATATTATATATATATATATATTATATATATATATATATATTACAACCTATACACCTAAACATAAGTGGATCACATGTAATGAATATTAAGTATAGCTTATATGGTTTAAATGAATCAAATGTAGTGATGGTATTGATATTTTTGTGATTCGTATCTGTATGTGTATACTATAAATAGGTATGCTTATTAGATTAATCTGACGGATAGAGAATGAGTTTAATTTAAGAAAAGATGGTTTTTCATTCTTGGTTGGTAACCTGTAGTTAAGTATTGAAACATAATATAATGAATAATATTATGGTTGAAGACTAGTTCTCGTTTTTAATCTGGTTACTCTTATAGTTGCTGTTCTCGTTTAAAATTTTCATCAGAGTTATAGAACTTAATATGGATTCTTATTTTATATTGTTAGGCGCAATACCGTAAGGTAGAAATTTTCCCTATCAAGTTTATCGAGATCCAAGTGCTATTAAGGTGGGGAAATTATTTCTAACTGTTCGCATTATTTCATATATCAAAATGCGTGATTACCTGTATTGAGAGAATGTTGTTTGTGAAATTATAGAAATGGTGAAATCTTGCGCAAGTGTATTGGCCAGGGACTCGGTAAGAGGTCTGGGATCGGTAAGGATCCTTGGGTTTTGCCCACCGTGCAGAACATATATAGTTACGTGATTAATGTTTTCTAATGTTTAAGTATTGTTGCTTGTCCCCACTAAGCAAGTGTAAGCTCATCCCTGGATTGTTTCTAAAATGCAGATGGAGGAGTTGGACAGTAGCGTGGTGGTAGTAATGGCTTAATCTTTGAACCAAATTTAATTTTTCTTAATTTTGAGTCTTAGACGTTTAAACTTTTGAGTTAAAGACAGATAACAGTTTGTTATTAAATTTGGCTTTGTTTGGTCAATTAGTAGAAGGATTTTCCTTGCTGGTGAAATTCTTTCGCATATATACATTAATATATCTTTTATTCTTATTTTATCTTTCTATTATAATCAATTGAATTGGAGAAAATATAAAATAATAAGAAAAGATATAATAAAATAAAATAAATAAATTCTATAATAAGGGAGTGGCATCCGTGATTAGCTAAAATATTTTGGGGCGTCACACCCTTTGTGCTCCCATTCATTTAAAAAAGCATGCATCTCAGATAATAACATTCATAGCCAGAGCATATACTTTCTTGACTTTCCTAGCAGACAAGATATCAAATATATTTTTCTTTTTCTTTCCCTTAATCTATTGATCTTTCTTTTTCAGGTCATGCTCCTATTGTGGCCTTAATCATGTTGTCATTTTCAAAGCCACACATATATTTCCGACCCACATTCAGATTACTCTTTAAAGAGAGATTTAAACACAAGGGCTAGAAAACAATTAAAACAGGCTCAATCATGGCAACAAATGGAAGTATTTGTATACAGTCGTGGCCAAAAGAGAAAGAAAAATTGCCTCAATCATCTAAGCATGTTCGGGATTAAGGGTCAATTTTGCAAAGGAAAAAGGCAAACACAGGTCTAGTCGTGATTACAGAATTTTAATTCTCACATAAAGAAAATAGCATATGAAATGCAGTCTCAAAACTCGCATGGTTTCACTCATCTCATCTATCATTCTCATATACAAGTTTAATCCCAATCAAAATCAATCCATGTTTGGCCTAAGTGCGCCCATAAACAATATTAATCAACATGCTTTCAACACGAAACAGACACGGGCAAATTTCTCCCCACACACTTGCTTGTCAGCGTGCTTTTAAAGGCACAATCAGTGTGTGATTTGAATTTTCCCGATACCAAACAACAAAAAGAAGAAACAAAAGTAACCACAAATATTCACAGACCCATAAAACTAAAAGTAAAACAAAACCTACACTACTAAAAAGGGAGCAAAATGATCAAGGGGAAGACGGGTATTCTAACCCGTAATGGTCCAGCAACTTCTTTAAGGCTTTCTCCAGGCGATCAACCTTCCTTTCAACTTCCTGTAAGCCTTCAGAGGGGGGTTCGTCTTCCTTATCATCGTCGGTCCTGTCAAAGGTAGATGTGCTTGGATTTGTTTCTGGCAATAAGAAGAAGGGGATGTTATCTTTTCCTACTTCGACCAATTTCCATCGCTTCAAGCGATTTAGGTCGAAGTATTCTATCATGTTCAATGGTTCGAATTTAGAGGAGGGGAGAGAGGTTCCACTTACACATTCATAAACTCTTGTGATAAATGGGCCCATGGAGATGCAGGGGGCGGTCTTGCTACTGGCATTCATTTTCCATTGTTGAACCACCGTGAACCCGAAGTTCACCTTCTTGCCTTTTTCCATACACCATAACAAGAAAAGCTCTTGCTGAGTGACTTGCTCTGTTCCATCTTTACAGGCATAGATATTGTAGGCGATCCATTTGTGGCAAATCTACAAAGTAGCATTCTTAATCTCCCTGCTTTTGCTAGCTCCCGACTTGAATAGGCCAATCCCTCTGATCTCTTTTCATTTACGTTGAATACTCTTCGTCCAAGTCTCTGGGGCTAGTGTCATGGCTTCCTTGTACCATTGCTTATGAAGATCAGACACTCCGACTATGCCCAAATGCAGATTTAACTCTATAACAGACATGCTATACTCCGTGCCTTGAATAGAAAATCTGATCACCCCGGGTGTATTCAGCAAGTAGCCCTTTGTAGGCTTGAAATTGTATGATAGCAGAAATTCACAAGAAAGCTCATTATAAGCTTTATCCCCCCCACTCCAATGCCTTCATCCACACTATATTCTCGAAGTACTGGAGTACTTCATCCTTTAAGCCCAAATCTTCCAGAGTGGTCTCGTTAAGGGCATAGAGTGGCACCAGTTTCCTTTTGTCCATCAATTTCAATTGCTCTTCCTGGCCACTAATCTCTGCTTTCTCTAGTTTTGCTGGGGCTACTCTTGCTCGGCTTAGGGTTTTGCCGGTTCTTTCTTCAGTTTTGCTGATGGCTCGAATTTTGGTGGTTAGGAAGGTTCATCAGATTCACTGCTCTCTGATCCAACAGTTTCTTCTTCGGATTCCTCTTTGGTGGACTCATCACGCATCTCCAATTTTCTCTTTGTGGGAACAACAGGAGGCTGACCCTTCTTTAGCTTCAATAGAGATTTCTCTATCGTCACTTTACTGGATTCATCCTTCTCTTTCTTTGTGCCTTTCTTAGCACCCTGACTCCTGGGGGAAAACCTTCTTCCCAAAGTGGCTTCTAGCTTCGGTGGTGGCTGTTGCGGTTATGCCTTGCTTGCTTCCTCCTCCTCGTTGAGAGCTTTTTCCGACTCTCCAGATTGAGTCTCCTCTTCTTCTTCCTCTGACCCACTTTCTTCTCCTGTTCCCGCTTCTTCCTCCTCCTCAGTGACTTTCTCCTTAATCACCTTTTCTTTTCCCTTCTCTGCTCTTTTTCTTGCCTCTTCCTCCTTTTTCTCTTCCTCTTTTTCTTCACCTCTTTCTTCCTCCGAGACATCTTCCAAGGTTTCATCTTCTTTGCCCTCTTCATCTTCTTAAATTTTATCCATTTCTTCCTCTATATTTTCCTCCTTCTCTGGCTCAGTTTCTGGTTCGACCGCCGATTCTTGTTAGGGCTCTGCCGGTGTGGAATCTGCACTCTTGGTCAGCTCCAATTCTTTTTGGGTTTCCTGGATAAGGGCTCCAGTTCTTTCTAGGTTTCCTGGAATCTGCGCTCTTGGTCAGCTCCGGTTCTTTCTTGGTCGGCTCCAGTTCTTTCTGGGTTTTCTCTAATATGCCCGAATCGATCTTTGAAATCTTGGGCTTCTTAGCCGGCAGTTTCTTGGGGGCTTTTGCCACAGCTTTTCTTTTTCCTGGAGCTGCCAGTTTTTCTGCGACCTCGACGGTGGTGAGGGGTTGAATGTTGAGAGACTCTTCTTCTACTGGTAAAGGTCCAGCTCTGATAGACGGTGTCGATGACTGGAGTGGCGTCTCCGTTGGGGTTTCACTGGCAGCCTTTTTTCGACCGTGAGTTAATTTTCCAGCCGCGAGTTGATTTTTCGGCGGGTCGGCTGGACTAGCCTCCTCTTGTTCTTGTCATATTATTTGAAAGTGAGGGGAATGCTTGAGAAGTTTGGGGGTGATGGGAGGATTTAATGAGATTGGATGAATTTTGAATTTTGGAGGAGTTGGGGTTTAGCGAGAATTTTGGAGAGAAGGTTAGAGATTGTAGGGATTTGATCTTGAGAAATTTAGGGAGAATTGAGTGGAGATAAGCTTAATCCGTACTAAGAGATAGAGAGATATGCATTAAAATATTTTTGAATTTAAAATCCTCTATCTTCTGATTTGACGTGTGACAAGTCCAAATTCTCTCGTGTTTTTGTGTCTTTTTTCTCGTTCTTTTGTCCTTTGTTTTTTCTGTTTTTGAGTCGGAAAGAGCCAGAATGGGCACAAGGGGCAGCAGAAGATAGGAGAATCACTTCTGGAGGGCACAATGGTGCCAATGATACCAAGATGGGCAACAACTTCTCAGTAGAAAACTCTCTCTCGAGCCTGGCGGAAATCGCCCACCATTCCAGCAAAAGCTGAAGGAGAAGTTTGTGATCGTGCCCACAACAACCCCAGAGTGATTAAGAGGAGAAGGAATGGCACTGGGCACAAGGGAAACTAATGCCAGCTACAGCAAGAGCAATGCACCCTAGCTGCTGAAGGAAAGAGGAGCCACGGAAGGCAAGTTAAAGCTTCCAGAAGGATGCTCGGCTCGACAAGGAAAGTTGCTATGTCGGTGCAACTAGGACACGGCAAGTATAGAATCTGCGACTCAAAATCTTCTAAATAAGGGAAGAATCTGCCAGATATGGAAAGTCTTGGGCATGGCGGCTGCATGTTGGGCTGAAGATCCCCGGTCTGTCGGGGAGTTTACCTAGTGTCTTTGTACTCCTATATATATGTCTTTCATGGCAGAGGCCGAACACACATTGAAACCTTTTCTTTTACGCACAAACAATTTATTTTTCCGTACTAGATATATGTTCTTCAAATCCAGCATTGGTGTTGGATTATTTTGCTAATTAATATAAGTAAGTTTTCATTTATATTAAGTTTTGTTTTATTTCTTTTATTTATTTTTATTGTTCTAAGTCTAGCATGAGCGGCTAAACTCGTTATTCCGGATTGAACAAGGATAAGAACTTAATGAACACGTAAGAACC
Source organism: Perilla frutescens (assembly GCA_026008535.1). Taxonomy (NCBI): domain Eukaryota; kingdom Viridiplantae; phylum Streptophyta; class Magnoliopsida; order Lamiales; family Lamiaceae; genus Perilla; species Perilla frutescens. Next base: position 11,148,072 of record BRKX01000003.1, on the reverse strand, counting down.
GTGAGGCTTATGGGCATAAACTGTGTGAATTTGGTTCCGTCTTGTAGTCATTTTCTTTGTTACATTATACAGTGGGCTAAGCTAGTTAATCGTGACTGATCACTCGTTAATTAGAATTTTGTTCACTACCTCTATAAATGGTCAATAAATCGTAGCTGTCTGTTGGTCATAAAGGGATGGGATGCATCACGGGTACTAAGGGCATCAGAGAGATCTTTGTCTAAGTAAATATGGGTCTATCTAGATCATAATGCTGCTTTGTTGTTTACAATCATATGAGAGATCGGGGTCAGGAACAAGTTAGGGTTTAGGGGACGAGAGATCACCTCTAGGCTAAACTAAAAGGATAGATTGGGTACGTTGAGAGAGATTCGGTACCTTTAACTAGATAATTAGATTTGCATAAGTAATCAGCGTGCCCATGATCGGTCAAGTGTTTTTTAAGTTCGACATCTAAATTCTAATCCTGAATACGTTACTACTAATATTTTCTTTCCTGTTTTGTTTTATTTTGTTATTTTATTTTACAGTCTTTAAATACAAGCACGGAGACCACAACAATCCTCAAACCTTTTGGAAAAGTGACACTGGAAGATAGAATTCACAGGTCCTCGTTGGATCGACCCTTACTCACATAAGCTTGATACGCCTTGCTATGGGCATAAGGATAACTCTCTCTTGATAATTATTCTAACCGCGAGACGACCGCGCGTCAGAGTTGGTACCGTTGCCGGGGAGCTGGTTCTTGAAATTCTATTTTCTAACTTGTTAGCCTGGCCGGTAGATGCCCAATAGCTCTGAAGGAGATTGCTCGTATGATCCAAAACCTGAGAAGACTCTTAAGATGAGAAGAAAGTGATGAACCATACTGGAGCACCAAAGAAAAGAGTGTGTGGAGTGTGCAAGAGCGTGGCCCATTTCACTGATGAATGCCCAACACTACAAGAGGAGGACATCGCTGAAGTCAACTCTCTCAGTGGGCATAACAACAACAACAACAGGCGATATGATCCCCACTTTCAAACATACAATCCTAGATGGAGGGATCATGAGAATTTCAGATAGAAGAGGAATGATGCCCACCAACCAGATTTGCCACCACACCCGCTGAGGGCACGTGAAGAACCCAGCCTGGCTGAACTAGTCCATGCCATGGCCAAAGAGAATGTAAAGTCACAACAGGAGAATGAAAGGTTCAAACAAGAGACACGGGCTGGTCTGCAACATATCAGCAAACAAATTTCCCAATTAGCTCAGGATCTTGCCCAACTGAAGGAAAGAAACGGACAATTACCATCTTAGGTGGTAAATCCCCAAGAACAGGTGAACACTGTGACCACAAAAAGTGAAAAAGAAGTGATGAAAGCTGAACTGCAAGGAGACATTGAAGGCATAACGAAAGAAGAAGAGTGGACACACGAAGAGGTAGTGGAGCCCACAAGGTAAGAAACAAAGAAGAAACCTCCATTTCCTGAACGTCTTGCTCACGACAGAAAAGAGGAGGAGATGAAGGAACTTCTCAAGGTCTTTCGAAAAGTGGAAATCAATATTCCACTACTGGATGCAATAAGGTAAGTTCCTCGTTATACCCGTTTCCTAAAAGAGTGGTGTACCAAGAATGTGCGATTTCAAGATGATGCAAGACTTTTCATGGGGGAAAATGTCTCTGCAGTGCTACAAAAGATGCTAAAGAAGTGTGAAGATCCTAGCATGTTTGTCATACCATGTATAATTGTGAGCAAAAAGATTGAAAATGCGATGCTTGATCTCGGTGCATCTATAAACGTCATGCCCATAACGATTTATAAAGAATTGAATCTGGGACCACTCAAGGAGATAAGGGTGATCATCCAGTTGGCAGATAGATCAAATGTCTATCCCGAAGGTTTAATAGAAGATGTCTTGGTGAAAGTGGGGGAATTAATTTTTCCTGTAGATTTCTATGTCTTGGACATGGGCAACACGAGACCGTCTACATCCGTTCTACTGTTAAGGAGGCCTTTCATAAAAACTGCTCGCACCAAGATCAATATCGATGAGGGCATGCTGACATGTGAGTTCGATGGCCAGGTAGTTGTGTTCAATATTTATGAAGCCATGAAGTACCCACGAGATCCGGAGTCAGTCCACTTTGTGAACCATTGCTATGCCCAATCTCAAGCCATTCTGGATCACATGAACAACCAAGAACCCCTAGAATGGGCATTATAAACTGGGTTGACTGACTACGATACCCTCGATGAAGATGAAGATACCAGAGACACCATCATAATGTTGTACTCTCTGGAGAAATTATCGCATGGAGTGGTGGATTTCAATTTGCCTACAATGAATCAGACAGACAGGATGCTTCTATCGATTCAGAGGGCACTAAAGCTAGAATTGAAAAATCTCCCTGACTACTTAAAGTATGCCTATCTTGGGGAGAATGAGACATTTCCGGTTATCATAAGCAAGAGATTGAATCTTGTTGAAGAAAACCGGCTATTGAGATTGCTACGCATTTACAAAGAAGTAATGGGATGGACTTTGGCCGATATCAAGGGCATAAGCCCTGCAGTATGCATGTACAGAATTCTCTTGGAGGATGATGCTAAACCTGTATGGGATGCCCAACGCAAACTAAACCCCTCAATGAAGGAAGTTGTACAAAAGGAGATACTCAAGTTGCTGGATATGAGAATCATCTACCCCATTTCAGATAGCAAGTGGGTGAGCCCGATTCATGTCGTGCCCAAGAAGTCAGGGATCCAGGTGGTGAAAAATGAGAAAAATAAACTTGTGCCCACGAGGCTACAAACTGGATGAAGAGTCTGCATAGACTACCGGAAGCTCAACACCATCATAAGGAAAGATCACTTCCCATTACCATTCATAGACCAGATGCCAGAAAGATTAGCTGGAAACAAATTCTTTTATTTCCTTGATGGATATCAGGCTACATGCAAATTGTAGTGGATCAAGAAGACCAGGAGAAGACTACCTTCACGTGCCCATTCAGCACATTTGCTTACCGAAGGATGCCTTTTGGGCTCTGCAATGCCCTGAGAACTTTTCAACGATGCATGATGACTATTTTCTCGGATCTTTTGGAGAATTGCATCGAAGTATTCATGGATGACTTTAAAGTCTACAAAAATTCATTCGACGCATGCCTCGACAACCTTGAAAAGGTGCTAAAAAGATGTGTGGATAAGTGCTTGGTGCTAAACTATGAAAAATTCCATTTCATGGTTCGTGAGAAAATTGTTCTTGGGCACATCGTTTCAGAGAGAGGCATAGAAGTGGATAAAGCCAAGGTGGACATCATCGAAAAACTACCCGACCCCACTATTGTGAAGCAAGTTCATGGTTTTCTTGGGCACGCTGGGTTCTACAAGATATTCATCAAAGATTTTGCAAAGATTGCTCAACCAATCACGCATCTTTTGCAAAATAATGTGCCATTTATCTTCGACGATGCATGCAAGGAAGCCTTCAGCACTCTGAAGAAGAGATTGGTCATGGCACCCATCATTCAACCTCCAGACTGGGGCATGCCCTTTGAAATAATGTGTGATGCCGGTGGATACACTGTGGGCGCAATGCTTGGACAAAAACAGGGTAAAGAATGCCATGTGATTTACTATGCTTCCAAAACATTGAATCATGCCCAAGCCAACTATACTACAACTGAAAAGGAATTGCTAGAAGTAGTCTTTGCCTTTTAAAAATTTTGATCATATTTGCTCGGGGCTAAAAGTGTTGTTTATACCGATAACTCTACATTGAAGCACCTACTTGTAAAAAAGGAATCGAAACCGAGGCTCATTCAGTGGATACTACTACTGCAAGAATTTGATTGGGAGATCAAAGACAAGAGTAGAGCTCAAAACCAGGTGGCCGATCATCTGAGTAGAGTACTCAATGAGGAGAAGGACGTGGTGCCCATCGAGGAGGCTTTTCCAGATAAGTATATGTTCAATCTCAAGGGCACAACACCTTGGTACGCTGACTTAGTCAATTTCATGATCTCTGGAGAATTACCGACCAGACTCTCGACCTACCAAAGGAACAAAATCTGAAGTGAGAGTCGATATTATGTATGGGACGTGCCCATACTATGAAGAAGGTGCGCAGACCAAATCATCAGACGATGCATGCCCACAGAAGAAGCTAAGAGCATTCTAGATCACTGCCACTCCAAAGCATGTGGAGGGCACTTCGGTGCAAAAAGAACTGCAAAAAAGATCCTTGATTGCGGGTTCTTTTGGCCATCACTTTACAAAGATGCTTTTGAAGTATGCCAACGATGCCCATGCTGCCAGATAACTGGAAACATCTCCAAATGCAATGAAATGCCCATGGTGCCTATCATGCCGGTAGAAGTCTTTGACGTTTGGGGATTGATTTTATGGAACCCCTACCCAAATCCAACGGACATCAATACATAGTTCTGGCTATGGAGTATGTATTGAAGTGGGTGGAAGCAAAAGCAACTACCACAAATAATGCTCGTGTAGTCAAGAAGTTCCTGAAGTATAATGTATTCAGCAGATTCGGTGTGCCCAAGGCACTAATAAGTGATCAAGGATCCCACTTCTGCAACATGATCATTAAGAATTTGCTCAAGGAATATGGAGTGAGACATAAGGTGACTACTGCATATCATCCACAAGTGAATGGACAAGCTGATGTTTCCAACCGAGAAGTCAAGTTCATACTTCAAAAGGTCGTGAACCCCAATAGTAAGAATTGGAGTTTCAAGGTGGATGATGCCTTGTGGGCATATCGCACTGTCTACAAAACACCCATTGGGATGTCTCCGTTCTGCTTAATCTATGGGAAGAATTGTCATCTTCCAGTTAAGATTGAACACAAGGCCTTTTGGGCAATTCAGAAGCTGAACATGAAGCTTGATAGAGCAGGGATCGAAAGAAAGCTCCAACTGCAAGAATTGGAAGAGATGGGGCTGGAAGCCTATGACAATGCTGTTCTCTACAAGGAAAGAATGAAAAGAACCCACGACCAACTCATTCGCCACAAACCGTTTGAGCATGGGCAAAAGGTTTTGCCATATAATTCCAGACTGAAACTATTAGGAGGAGGACTCAAGTCCAAATGGTCAAGACCTTATGAGATCCAGACCGTGTGCCCAAATGGAGCAGTGGAATTATTTGATTCAAGTACTGGAGAGACATTCAAGGTCAATGGCCAGCGGCTAAAGCATCTCAAGGAACCAATGGTTTTATCTATAGAGGCTCTCGGGCTCCAGCTCGTTGAGCCTATATACATGTAAACCTAAGGAGCGTCGTGCCCACGACAATAACTGGGGCGCTGACTGGAAGACAACCCGACTTTATTTATTTTTATTTTCTTTTATTGTTTTTCGTATTTTATTTATTTCATTTTGAGTGTTTATTTTTGCTGTGTTAGATTAGGAATTGGATTTTACGGCTATATTTTGTTTTTGGAGTATTTTAGGAAACAAATTCAGGTGAATTTTTCATGGAAGGAAAGAATCTAGCCAATATGGATGCTTCCAGCATGGAGGGCACCAGCAAAGGCAATTTTGGGAAATTCGGAATCTCTCTGCCCCCGTGGGCACAGTACAAGATTTTGTACAAGGAAACCCTAGAAGCCCAAAAGTCGCATGGCGGACCTGTCACATCAATTCAAATTGAGTGGCTAGGGTGAATTCAAGTATTTAACCCTCATCTCTTCCTCCCCAAATTCACTCGTCTATTTTCACTGCAAAATTTCAAAAAATTACAGCCTCTTTCTCTCTCTCTAAAAAATCCCTCTCTCAACCACCATAACCATGATCACCATGGCTCCCAAAACTCGTGCTGCCATGTCCACAAAGAAGAAGGTGGAGTTCACCCCTTCCACTTCACCAAAAAATTCCAGGGAGACTACCACCGATGCTGCTGCACCAACCAAGCCGTCGAGCACTGCCGCCATGAACATTCAACATCTCACTACCGTTGAACCACCACCTTCACCTATTTCCACCCGTGAGTCCGAGAAGATTGATGAACCTTCTCTGAAAATTATGAAGGAAACCACCGATGAGATCAATGACCAAGAGGAGGCCAGCATGCAGTAAGATGTGACTCTTGAGCCGACGCCGGAGCACACTCCTGAGCCCTCTGCAACTGAAAAATTGAAGAAGGTGAAGAAGAAGAAGGTTGCCACCGTGAAAGCTAAGTCACAGACCTTGAAGAGGAAGAATCAGCCGTCACCAACACTGTCGGAGGATGAGGAGGCCGAGGAAGAAAAAGCTGAAAGCAGTGGGGAATTGCGAGCCATAAGAGTCAGGATGACCAGTCTCTGTCTCTGAAGGAAGTTGCCGAGGGTACAACAGATCCGCCCTCTGTGTCTGCCAAGGGAAAAGGTAAAGCCGCTACCAAGCTGACTGCAAAGAAGGGCAAAACTGTGGTTAGCCCAACTTCTAGAAAAATCATGCCAAAAGGAGAAGGCGTCTTGCCCACAAGGGAGATCGTGCTCAGCAAGACCATCCACTTCACCTCGCTTGTTGTTTTGGGCATCGAGCGAGAGGTAAGAGAACTTTTCTCTAACATTGGTTGGTCCTTTTTCATTGAATGGGATTGTCTGATTTTTCCTAAGTTGGTCTATGAGTTTTTCCATGATCTGTCTGTGAAAAGTATGGGGAAGGGAGGCACTTCTGCAAAAAATTTCAACATTTCTGCTGATGAATTGAACATGGGTCTGGGAATTGTTTCATTTTTGGATCTGAATGATGATGAATATAAGTCTGCTGTTGTTGTGATACCCACGGATGAGAATATGGAGGAGAAGTGGGCTGAGTTAGGTGACGGTTTCAAATTCAAATCTGGAACCAGCAAGGGATACATGCTGAAAAGCAGTGCCCTTCACTTTTGTCACCGAGTGCTCACCTACAACTTCTTTGGCCGGAAAGATAGCTCCAACTCCATTACCAATCAAGAGTTGTTTGTCCTCTGGTGCATGGTGCACAAGAAGAGGATAAACTTTGGAGCTGTGGCCATCGCCCACTTCAAGGACACTGTAGCCCATTCTAAGAATCGCATCTCCTTTGCTCAATTGATTACCCATCTTGCTGAAAAACTGTGTCTATTTGATCCTTCATCCACTAATCTGTATTGCAAGCATGTTGAGTTGTTTGATTTGAACTGCTTGAAACGTATGTTGGGTGTTTTTGACGATGAGGAGAGAAAACCCGTGTTTGGCATACCGAAGCTAGAAACTTCGAGTAGCCTTAGCTTTCCTTTGAATGCAGGTCCCAGCAAGAGGCCCCTGAGGGCATAGCAACAAGAGCCAGCAACCACCACTATCATTGCCAGACTAGACAGATTGGAGACCGCCTTGTTCGCCTACTTCAAGCATGTCGGATTTAATTATCCGACCCCCTCTGATGCCTAAACTGGTAATCTTTCCTTTAGGTTAGATTTTTTTTTTTGTTTTTTTTGTCTATTTAGGTGTCTCCTATTTCCCACACTTTACTTAAGGCAAAGTGTGTGGGTGTGGGCATTAGGAGTCTTTTGTTCTTATATCTTTGTTGTTTTTTGTGGTTTTAGTGTTTTTTGTTTTGTAATTAGATGACCCCAGTACTGACCCACTTTGCTTAAAGCAAACTGTGTGGATAGGGGGGCCCTCTAATGTTTCGTTGAGTTTGCGGTTAGTAGGATAACCTTCTCACACCCACTTTGCCGAAGGTAAAGTGTGTGGGTGGGGGTTACTCTGCCTTCTTTGCGTTTTTTAAGTGTCAAGCATGTGTAAATATTTGAACTTAAAAGCATGGAGTCTAAGGTCTTGTGACCATAAGGCAGCATATTTTTCTGTATTGTCATTTCAGCATGCCCATGCTACTGCTTATATAACGAATGAACTAAGTACCTTGTGAGGAATTGAGCCTAAATTCACAATGCATGTGCTAGTTCTTTCTTGTGTGATTTCTGCATTTTTGAATTTAGGTAAATTAGAACTTGCTTTTGCTCTATTCTGAGGTCACAAGGAATTTTGGGTATGCTACTGAAAAGCTTAGACAAATTTTCTTTCTGAGCCCACAAAGCCAAATAAAAACACCTTGATATTATCCCTTGCAGCCCTTTTTTAGCCGAAAATGAATAAAGCCCTGGTTATATTCTTTCTTGAAAACCACAAAAAAGACTATGGGCATGAGGGAAGGATAAATCTGGTGTGTTACAAGGCATAAAATGCTAAGAGAAAGAAAGAAAAAGAAAAAAAGGGGGGGGGGGTCAAAATAGAAAGAAAAAAATAAAAAAAAAACCCCAAGAAAATAAGAGTACAAAAAGGCCACAAGATAAAAAAATCTGGGACATGTGCTTAATAAAATGGGCACGGTGGCAAAGGCTAGTAAGAGTCAAAATGAGTCTCCTAAAGGGAAAAATTGACTAAATTCTGAGCCAGATCCTAATATTTCCTACCTTAAACCCGTAGCCCCATTACAACCTTTAAAGACCTTAGCATAAGTATGCCCATTATACCAACAGTGGTGGAGGAACAAGAGCAATTGCAAGCCTATAGTGACCCTCGGTTCAATTATGTCTTTCCTTGAGCGTAAACACTTAGCCAAAAATACTTGAGTGAGGAAAGCATGAGCGAACCAACAACTTAGTCATTTTGATTTGCAGTGGGCATTATGTATGTTTTTACTATTTATATGTTGTTGAGTGTGATCAGGTACCTAGGTCTCTGTGTCCGCAAGGGATTTGCTTTTACATGCTTGACTTGTCGTGTCTCTGTCTTAAGTCTGTCTTTTTCTCTTTTTGTTTTCTGTTTTTTTTCTTTTGGGCACGTTGTACCCACATACTCGAGGGCAAGTATGACTAAAGTGGGTGAGTATGATAAGTCCAAATTCTCTCGTGTTTTTGCGTCTTTTTTCTCGTTCTTTTGTCCTTTGTTTTTTCTATTTTTGAGTCAGAAAGAGCCAGAATGGGCACATGGGGGAGAATCACTTCTGGAGGGCACAATGGTACCAATGATACCAAGATGGGCAACAACTTCTCAGCGGAAAGCTCTCTCTAGATCTTGGCGTAAATCGCCCACCATTCCAGCAAAAGCTGAAGGAGAAGTTTATGATTGTGCCCACAACAACCCCAGAGTGATTAAGAGGAGAAGGAAGGAGACTGGGCACAAGGAAAACTAATGCCAGCTACAGCAAGATCAATGCACCCTAGCCATTGAAGGAAAGAGGAGCCGCGAAAGGCAAGTTGACGCTTAGAGAACGATGCTAGGCTCTACAAGGAAAGTTGCTATGTCAGCGCAACTAGGGCACGACAAGTACAAAATCTGCGACTCATAATCTGCTAAATAAGGGAAGAATCTGCCAGATATGAAAAGTTTTGGGCATGGCGGCTGCATATTGGGGTGAAGATCCCTGGCATGTCGAGGAGTTTACCTAATGTCTTTGTACTTCTATATATATGTCTTTCATGGTAGAGGCCGAACACACATTGAGACCTTTTCTTTTACGCACAAAAAAAATATTTTTCCGTACTAGATATATGTTCTTCAAATCCAGCATTGGTGTTGGATTCTTTTGCTAATTAATATAAGTAAGTTTTCATTTATATTATGTTTTGTTTTATTTCTTTTTTTTTATTTTTATTGTTCTAAGTCTAGCATGGGCAGCTAAACTCGTTATTCTGGATTGAATAAGGATAAGAACTTAATGAACACGTAAGAACCGTGAGGCTTATGGGCATAAACTGTGTGAATCTGGTTCCCTCGTATAATCATTTTCTTTGTTACATTATACAGTGGGCTAAGCTAGTTAATCATGGCTGATCACTCATTAATTAGAATTGTGTTCACTATCTCTCTATAAATGGTCAATGAATTATAGTTGTGTGTTTGTCATAAAGGGATGGGATGCATCACGGGTACTGAGGGCATAAGAGAGATCTTTGTCTAGGTAAATCTGGGTCTGTCTAGATCATAATGCTGCTTTGTTGTTTACAATCATATGAGAGATCAGGGTTGGGCAACAAGTTAGGGTTTAGGGGATGAGAGATCACCTCTAGGCTAAACTGAAAGGATAGATTGGATACGTTGAGAGAGATCCGGTATCTTTAACGAGATAATTAGATTTGTGTAAGTAATCAGCATGCCCATGATTAGTTAAGTGTTTGTTAAGTCCGACATCTAAGTTCTAATCCAGAATACGTTACTACTAATATTTTATTTCCTGTTTTGTTATTTTATTTTACAGCCTTTAAATACAAACACGGAGACCACAACAATCCTCAAACCTTTTGAAAAAGTGACACTGGAAGATAGAACTCGCAGCTCCTTGTGGGATTGACCCTTACTCACATAAGCTTGCTACGCCTTACTGTGGGCATAAGGATAACTCTCTCTTGAGAATTATTCTGACCGTGAAACGACCGCGCGTCAACGTGTGCATGGAAAGTCGAAACAACTCTGACCTCATTCTTCTCTCTCATCTAATCTGCTTTTAATCATCCCCACACACTTAGGCTTTTCTTTGCTTCTTTTATATCCCTGGTTATGCCCTCAACATGTCTGCTCCTTTCTTATGCCCTCTGTAAGTCAGTTATCACCATACATACTTAACAAAATTAAACAGAATGAAAGCAATAAAAATACCGTGTTGTCTCCTGATCAGCGCTGTTGTTTATAGTTGTTGGCTCGACTATGCCTTCCTTCTTACCTGTAAGTGGACTCAATGAGCATGGCTCTTTCGACCACTTTTTCCTGCAAGTGCTCTTAATAGGGGTTAAGCCTTTGTCCATTCACCCTGAAAATATCATTGTTTTCTGGGTTGAGGATGTCTACCGCTCCACTTGGGAGTTGGTTTTGAACAATGAATGGCCCCATCCATTTAGACTTTAATTTTCCAGCGTTGATACGGAGCCTTGCATTGAATAGTTGTACTTTTTGCCCTTTTACGAACTCCTTCTTCCTTATGAGAATATCGTGTAACTTCTTGGCTCTTTCTTTATATATCACAGCATTGTCATATGCCTCTGCTCTTAGCTCCTCCAATTTTTGAATTTGGAGTTTTCTTTCTGCTCCATCTACCTTCAAGTGGGTATTAAGTTTCTGAACTGCCCAAAAAGCTTTATGTTCCATTCTCAAGGGTAGATTGCATAGCTTCCCATAGACCAGGCGGTACGGAGACATTCCGATCGGAGTCTTGAATGCTGTTCTATATGCCCATAAGGCATCTTCTAGATAATTGCTCCAATCTCTCATTCTCGGACTGACCACCTTTTCGAGGATATTTTTGACCTCCCTGTTGGACACTTCAGCTTGCCCGTTTGCTTGGGGATGATAGACAGTGGTCACTCTGTGTGTGACCCCATATTGGTTCAGCAACCTCTTTATGACCAATTGCAGAAATGAGTTCCTTGGTCGCTGATCAGCACTTTGGGAACTCCATGCCTACAAAACACATTAGATTTAAGAAAATTCACCACTGTCCTTGCATCATTGGTTGCTGTTGCCTTTGCCTCCACCCATTTTGATATATAATCCACTGCAAAGAGTATGTATAAATTAGTATCGGACTTGGAAAAAGGTCTCATGAAGTCAATTCCCCAGATGTCGAAGATTTCAACAGACAAAATGGGGATTGAGGGCATAGACTCGCGGATGGATATATTCCCTGTTCTTTGGCAGTTGCTGCAGCTCTTGTAATAAAGATAGGCATCTTTGAAAATAGTGGATCAGTAGAATCCTCCATCCAGGATTTTCTCAGCAGTTCTTCTTGGCCCAAAATGTCCTCCGCACACGTCTGTGTGAAAGAATTTCTGAATGCTCTTGATCTAATTTTCAGGTACACATCTCCTTATGACCTAGTCGGCTCCAATCTTCCACAATGTTGATTCTTCCCATACATAGAATTGGCTTTCTTTCACCAACTTTTTCTTCTGATAGTCATTCATGCCCATCGGACACCGTCGAGTTACCAGGTAATTGACTATGTCGGCATACCATGGTTTGCCTTCCAATGTGCTCTCAAGCCGATAGAGGTGCTCATTAGGCAATGTTTCCATGATTTCTTCCTTGCTCTCCACAATGAGTCTACTGAGGTGGTCGGCCACAAGATTTTCAGCTCCTGTTTTGTCTTTTATCTCCAGATTGAATTCTTGAAGTAATAGAATCCATCGAATGAGACGTGGCTTAGATTCTTTCTTCACCAATAGGTACTTGAGAGCAGAATGATCGGTGAACACAATCACTTTCTCTCCCAAGAGGTATGATCTGAACTTCTCGAAAGTGAATAAAACCACCAACAGCTCCTTTTCGGTGGTTGAGTAGTTGCACTGAGCTGGATTTAGTGTCTTGCAGGCATAATAGATGATGTAGCTCTCTTTACCTCTTTTCTGTCCAAGAACTGCTCCGACGACATAACCACTTGCATCACATATCACCTCGAATGGCATGCCCCAATCAGGTGGTTGGATTATGGGAGACGAGACTAACTTCTTTTCAAGATCGTGGAAGGCCTCCTTGCACTCCTCATCAAACTCAAAGGCCACTTCTTGTTGAAGGAGTCGGGTTAGAGGTTGAGCAATCTTGGCGAAGTCCTTAATGAATCTTCGATAAAAATCCACATGTCCTAAGAATGCTTGAATTTGTTTGACAGTGGTGGGATAAGACAATTTGGCAATGATGTCTACTTTTGCCCTGTCCACCTTAATTCCCAGTTCTAAGATCAGATGTCCTAACATGATTCCTTCTCAAACCATAAAGTGACATTTCTCGTAATTCAACATAAGATCCTTCTCCACACATCTTTTCAGAACCCTTTCTAAATTTGCCAGGCATTGATCAAAATGGTCCCCATAAATAGTGAAGTCATCCATAAAGATCTCAATACACGTTTTGAGCATATCCGAGAAAATGCTCATCATGCATCTCTTGAAGGTTCCGAGAGTGTTGCATAGGCTGAAAGGCATGCGTCGGTATGCGAAAGTTCTGAATGGGCACGTTAAAGTGGTCTTTTCTTGATTTTCTTATGCCACATAGATTTGCATGTACCCTGAATAGCCATCGAGAAAACAAAAGTATGATTTACCCGCAAGCCGCTCCAACATTTGGTCGATGAAGGGCAAGGGAAAATGATCTTTCCTTGTGAGTGCATTAAGCTTTATATAGTCGATGCAGACCCTCCAACCTGTTTCAAGACGAGTTTGAATTAACTCCTTGTTTTCATTCTAGATGACTTGAATCCCTGATTTCTTTAGGACCACATGAACGAGGCTGACCCATTCGCTATCGGATATGGGATAGATGATTCCTAAATCGAGTAACTTTAAGATCTCTTTAAGGACCACTTCCTTCATGATGGGATTCAGTTTCCTTTATGGCACCCTGACTGGTTTGGCTCCTTCTTCTAACATGATGCGGTGTATGCAAACAGATGGGCTTATGCCTTTGATATTAGCTAGCGTCCATCCAATGGCCTCCTTGTATCTTTTGAGCATTTCCACTAGTCGTGATTTTTGCGCCATGGTTAGTGCAGAGTTGATGATGATTGGTATTTTTTCTCCTTCTTTTAGGTAGGCATACTTGAGATGCTCTGGTAACTTTTTTAATTCCAAAGTTGGAGGCTTATCGATAGAACGTACCATTTTTCAGACGATTGCAGCATGGGAAAATCCAGGTTGCCCTTGGGATTTGAGTATGATTCCAGACTGTACAGCTGCATTATCACCTCCTTGATATCTTCATCTTTTTCATCTATCGTGTCCCAATCCTCTTGACTGTGTTGGATTACCCATTCCAATGGGTCCTTAGTAAGCATCATTGCTCCTTCTGTTTGTGCAAGTGACTCAATTATATCCATCATGCTTATTCCTTTGGTGTCAGAGGGATGCTTCATAGTTTCCATGATGTTGAAGGTGATGGTGTCTCCATCGAATTCGCACGTTAATGTGCCTTTATCAATATCAATTTTTATGTGTGCTGTTTTCATGAACGGTCTACCCAACAGCATACAAGAAGCTTTGACATAGAAATCCACCGGAAAAATTAGGTCCTATACTTTTATCAGCACATCTTCCAATATGCCATCTGAGAATATGCTGGATCTGTCCGCGAGTTGGATAACTGTCCTCGTCTCTTTCAATGGCCCTAGTTCCAATTCTTCAAAGATGGTCAAGGGCATGACATTGATTGAAGCCCCTAGATCAAGCATGGCTTGATCAATCTTTGTGCCCCCGATCTCACATGGAATGAAGAACATTCCCAGATCTTCGAATTTCTTTGGAAGCTTTCTCTGTATTAAGGCAGAGACATTCTCGCTCATGATGACTTGTACTTATTCTGTGAATCGAACCTTTCGGGTGCATAATTCCTTCAAGAAACGGGCATATCGGGGCACCTGTTTGATTGCATCCAGTAGCGGGATGTTGACTTCCACCTTTCTGAAAATTTGTAGAAGGTCTCGATCCTCTGCTTCCTTCTTATTCTTCCTTAGCCTTCCTGGAAATGGTGGTGTAATGATGATTTCTTTCTTCTCTGGTGTCTCCGTGATTGCCTTTGGAATTTCAACATGATTGTTCTTCGCTGGTTCTTTTTCAGCTTTCTCTGGCGTGGTTTTTTAAGGGCATTTTCACTCTCTTCTTGTAGTGATGTCTTACCCAGCTCTTTGCCTTCCCAGAGTGAGATTGTGTTTACGTCCGCTCCTGGGTTGGGCTCGGCCTGTGAGGGTAGTGCGCCCTTTCCTTTCTCCATCCGCGAGATCACTTCACTTAGTTGGGTAATTTGCGTACACAAGTAATTCAGTCCTGCTCTGGTTTTTATCTCAAATGAAGCAGCACGCTTCTAGCAGTTCACCGATTCTATTGCCATTTGTCTCACCATGTCTTTGAGAGTTGGTCCTCCAGATATGGGCAAATTGCGTGGTAGGCCAGCATGTGCCTGCGACTCCGGGTATCTTTGCATGTGATTGTAATTTTAGGCATATGGATAATTTCTCCACCGATTCCCTCCATCAATCACGTTGATAAACATGGATTTTTCATGTATTTTGAGGTATTTTTGGATGGTAGTTCTTGTGCATTGCATGCATATATTGAGAAGTTGCGCATAGTTTTCCATATGTTGTGCAGAGTCACGTTTTTGCTCATTTTGAAGGGATTTAGTGCCAATTATTGTATGAAATTCAAATGAGCTTGTAAATTACCTAAAAATTTAGATGATTGAGTTAGGGTCATTTTGCAACTTGAATCGGGATAATCGGACAAGAAACGAGCGAGAACGGAGCAAAACAGTGGAGCGTATCGGGAGGCATGCAAGCTAGCACGGACCGTGCTACAAATGGCACGGCTTGTGCCATGAAACAAATAAGTTTTGGAGGCTCGGTACCCACAACATGGTTTATGCTCCTTACGGCATGGACCATGCCCCATGACATTGATCTTGAAGTGTGTTTTGTCTAACGACATGCACCGTGCACCCCACAGTACAGACTGTGCCGCCTGTTTCAGAAATTTTGGACTTCTTTCCTAACTCGAACTCTGTATTCCTCAACTATTTAAGGCTCTACTTTGCATGATTTGATGAATTTTTCATCCTATATTGAAGCAGAGAAGTGTTATGAAGAACGAAGATTAATCATTCGGCATAAGTTGTTTATGATTTTTTGTTATTTAATTTCTACTATGAGTTTTGTAATGAATACACTATCTTCTCTAGATTTCTATTTTGCCATGAGCAACTAAACGCATATTAATTATAGGGTTTGCGTACACGTGGATGCTCTGTTATTAATTTAATTCTGTTATTCTTCTCTTCTGATTATTGTGTTCAATTGTTCAAGTGCTGTTATTTCATGCTTGATTACTGGCTATAATTAATTGCATGCTAGCTAGTTAATTTGAGACCTGACGGAGATAATTAACTAGTGGGATTAATTGAGCATTTTGATACACGTTCTACGGAATCTGTAGGGGACTTAATATGTTGATCTATCGGGAGTTAATAAATTATCCTAGAGACGAAAGTGATAGGTAATTTATTAATCTACTTCTACATGAGACCTGGCGGAGATAGATAGTTATATTTCTGATTCTTCACCAATAATCGGATTAAATTGGGAATTATTAGGATTGAATTAAGACATAGTGGATACATGTGTACTGCATTCCCTAGGATTAATATTCTGTTAATTGATTGAGTTTGTTAAGTTTGTTTAAGTGATTTAATTTTGTCTTTCTGAGTGTCGTTTATTTCCTCTGATTGTATTTAAATTCGTGTCTAGATTTAGTAAACCTAAAAATTAGTAGCCTGGATAATAGAGAACTGTTAGCTTAGTACTCAGTGTGGTTATATTTTCAGTCCCTGTGGATACGATACTCGATTCACCGATTATATTGCATTGTCATGTGCTAGTTGCAAATTAGTGCATCAACTTTTTGGCACCGTTGTCGGGGATTGAGTTTGATTTTTACACTGATATTATTACTGATAGTAATTTATTACTTCAGATAGTTTATGATAACAAAGTCTACATAGCCACACGTAGATCCTGTTTCCAATTCTCCTGATCGAGCTCAAAGACAGAGGAATACGGAGCAAAGAAGACAGGAAAAGGAGATGGCAGCCAACAATGAGAATAATGATATGGAAACCTTGGCTAGAAGGCTTCGGGAGATGGAGCAGAGACTTGCTCGACAGACTGCGCCCGAATAAGAAACATCACATCTAAATCAGCTGTATCGGGTACCGACTGACAGATATTTAGGCGCCGGATGGGGTGGCAACATCGCCGCAAATAAATTTGAACTTCATCCAGCTCTGATCAACGTGGTGGCTCCAGAGCATTTCAGTGGACGGGCTACAGAGAATCCAATTGCTCATCTGGATGCATTTTTGGATATTTGTGACACCATCAAGATGAACGGTGTCAGTGACGACATCATTTGGATGAGGATGTTCATCTTTCCATTAAGAGATCGAGCCAAGGAGTTCTTCATGATCTTGGACAAAGCTTCCATCACTACTTAGGATCAAATGTGCCAAGCCTTCATCTCCAAGTATTTTCCTCCATCAAAGGCGCAGAAAATTATTGCTGAGATCACCCACTTTGCTCAGATGGGGGACGAGTCTATTTATGAAACCTGAGAGAGGTACAGAGACTTGCTGCGGTCTTGTCCACAGCATGGATTCAGCATTGACCAACAAATCACGCACTTATAAAGTGGTTTGACTAACAACACAAAGAGACTGGTGGACGCCTTAGCTGGAGGATGTCTAGTAAATCGGACTGCAGCTGAAGCATTATGCATTATTGAGGAGATGGCGGCTACCAGTTATCAGTGGCTGATGGAGAGGCGACAAACAAGGCCAACAACTGCAGTAGCCGAGTCCGGAGTGGATGACCTGAGGGCTGAAATTGAATTGCTGAAAAAATAAGTTCGTGAGGTTGGGCATGCGCCTATGGATGTAGATGCAGTGCAACAGAAAGGTTCTGAGGCCTCTGCAATTGAAAGTGTCAACTTTGTCAATCAGAGAAATTACAATGGTGGGAACTACAACAAAGGGATGCAGGGATTCCAGAACAGCACGGCGTACCATCCCAATAATAGAAATCACCCAAACTTTTCATATGCCAATCCCAACAACGCCTTGCAACCTCTGAGTTTTGTTGTCCCTGCTGCAGGTCCCTCGGAGTTGAAGAAGCCGTCACTAGAAGACATGGTGACCCAGCTGATTACTAATCAAAACAGTTTCAGTGGGGCCATTGGGATAAAGATTACACAGATTAAAGGGACAGTGAGCGCTCTGTCTAAGCAAGTAAATATGTTGAAGGTCCAAGTGAGCCAGTTAGCCAACCAAGTGGCAACTCAGCACAAGTTGGGACAATTCCCAAGCCACATTGAAGTCAACCCGAATGCGCACTGCAATGCTATTTAGGTGGTACATGGCGAGATTAAGAGCAATCCTACAGTGGAACTAGCTAAAGCTAAGCCTTCCCCGGTTCAAAAAGTGGCACCACCTACTACTCCCGCTTCTCCAAATTTTGTTGCTTTCACTACCCCTTCTGGAAAGATACAAGAGGATGAGAAGACTGATCATCTGCTGGATACCTTTAAAAAGGTACACATCAATATCTCTTTTCTAGATACTTTGAGATGGTTACCGAGTGGAGCTCAAAATTTGAAAGAAGTTGTCTCAAGAAATAAGAAGGTGAAGGATGTGGAGATGGTCCATTTGGTGGAAGAATGCAGTGATTGGCTGCAAAAGAAGTTACCAGTGAAGATGACGGATCCGGACAACTTCACCATTCCTGTGAAGATTGGGAGATCATATTTTGAGAGAGTGCTATGCGATTCTGGAGCTAGCATAAATTTGATGCCCTTCAATATCTATAAGAAGCTGAAATTGAGGGATTTGAAGGAGCTGGATATGAAAATCCAGCTCACCGATAGATCATGTACCAAGCCACGAGGAATTATTGAGGATGTGCTGGTCAAGGTTGAAAATTTGATGTTTCCTGCTGATTTTATGGTATTGGATATGCCCGAAAATCCTAAGATGCCTTTAAACTTGGGGAGACCGTATCTTGCCACCTGTGAAGCGGAGCTGGACATGAAGAGAGACCTGATGACTTTGGGGATTGATCAGAAAAGGGTTATAATTCGATATCCTCCACCAAAGGAAGCCCCGCAGTGTGATAAGGTGAGTCTGGCCAACACCTTCATGGATGACATGGATGACAAGCCGGATGAACAGCCAGTGATAAATGCGCCCCAAATACATGTTCTTAAAGCTCCAAATGCACATCCATTTGAGATGTGCATGGTTTTGCAAGATGATGGGGAATTTTCTGCAGCTCCAGCACCCAAGAAAATGAGAGTAAAATTTTGGGTCTTTCGAAAGAAGAATGTGAAGAGGGCTATGCTAGTTGAAGTTGTGCATACAAAGCAAGCAATGGCGATGGACAATAGTCCTCGAAAGGGATGATCATTTTGTTGGTTGGAGTGCTGCTTTCGACCTCATTGACTGTTGAGGTATCGTCTAGCTAAAGACGTTAAATAAAGCACTGGATGGGAGGTAATCCATCATTTTACTTGCTTTGTTTTTCTTTTATTTTCTTTTGTTTAGTGTCATTTTTTGTGTTATCGTTCTAACATGTAGAAAGGAGTTTTGGAGCCCAAAGACAAGTTGATATGATCTAATGCCGTTTTCAAGATCCTTTCTTCCATGTTAGCACGGTGAGTTCGTTCCAAACACATCTTTTATTTAGTTCCCTCCAAACTTATTCTCTTTGCAAATGAATAAGTTTTGGGGGAGGGGGATAGATATGACATGTTTGGCACGTGTGTTTTTTTTTCTTAGCATCTATTTTTTTTGTGTTTATTTGTTTTAGAGTCGTGTCTAGTGAACTCGTGAGATGCCGATGATGAAAAATGAGCTTATTTGTGAAAACTTGAATGAATTCCACTTATTATGAGTTGTATAAATCAATGTGCACTTCTGATTTAAGTAGATTGAAGCATGAACAATCCTGTGAGATTTTGAGCATTAAATTGTCGTATCATTGCACAGTTCGTTCTTTGATGAGCGTTTGTCATGCATGCATTTGTGTCTCTAGAACTTACCATGGTTTCTGATCGAGTTACTTGAGTATGTGAAAGATTTAGATATGATTTAAGGCAATCCGTTCTTAGCCACATGATTTTCCTAAACACTAACCCAGAAAAATTGACCTTTGCTAGCCAATTTTGAGCCATAATTACCTTTTGTTCATAAACTTGGATGATAGGAGGTTTGGATGGTAAATAAGGATATCCATTTTGATGAGTAGTGATGATTTAGGTAGAGGAATGGATATGATTTGGTGCTTAAATATTTGTCATTCTCATAAGCTAAAAAAAATAAAAAAGAAAAAAGAAAGAAAAGAACGAAAAAGAAAAAAAAGAATGAAGCTAAGCCAAACTTAAATAGATGGCAATTGAGAATTTTTGTCATCTGTTGGCTTAATTGTGTGAATTTTGTAAAGCATAATAGAATGATGACTTGTGTACAAAGTACATGAAAATCGAGAGATTTTGGAGATAATTGGGTAAATTGGAGAAGTTAGAAGGTGGATTTTTGTATACATAGTCGGGTTGAAAAAGAAAGAAGGTATTAGTGGTTTGGATTTACATTTGAGTCACTTAGCCAAAATTTCGTAACCTAACCAATGTCCCTACATTACATCCTAAATTAAAGACCTTTTTAATCTTTATTCTTACATGTTCAAGTATAAATGAGTTAGACGATTGGCAAGCATATGGTTGATACTTTTGCATTGCATTTGATTCGATGAGAGTACATCTTGCACACTTGAGAGATGAGTGATACAATTATCGGTGAGGTTCATGTTTAGATCTATTGATATTGATTGTGTATATGATTTTATGAGTTATAGGAGTTGGATTTGTTCTTGAAAATATATTTGGATTTGTTCTTGAGGCATTAATGATAGAGTTTACTATGCACTTCCATGTTTATTTGCTTAGTGTTCTTCTCATTGTTCGAGGATAAACAATGGTTCAAGTTTGGGGAATTGATAAACATAGATTTTTCATGTATTTTGAGGTATTTTTGGATGGTAGATCTTGTGCATTGCATGCATATATTAAGAAGTTGCGCATAGTTTTCCATATGTTGTGCAGTGTCACGTTTTTGCTCATTTTGAAGGGATTTAGTGCCAATTATTGTATTAAATTCAAATGAGCTTGGAAACTACCTAAGAAGATAGAGGATTGAGTTAGGGTCATTCTGCAACTTGAATCAGGCCAATCAGACAAGAAATGAGCAAGAATAGAGCAAAACGGCGGAGCATATCGGGAAGCGTGCAAGCTTTCACGGACCGTGCTGCAAATGGCACGGTCCGTGCCATGAAACAAACAAGTTTTGGAGGCTCGGTACCCACGGCACAGTCCGTGCTCCTTGCGGCACGGACCGTGCCCCATGACATTGATCTTGAAGCGTGTTTTATCCAACGACACGGACCGTGCCGCCTGTTCCAGAAATTTTAGACTTCTTTCCTTACTCAGACTCTGTATTCCTCAACTATTTAAGGCTCTGCTTTGCATGATTTTTGGGATGACTTTTTCACCATATATTGAAACAGAAAAGTGTTGTGAAGAAGAAAGAGATGAAGAACGAAGATTAATCATTCGGCATAAATTGTTTATGATTTTTGTTATTTAATTTCTACTATGAGTTTTGTAATGAATACACTATCTTCTCTAGATTTCTATTTTGCTATGAGCGGATAAAAGCATATTAATTCTAGGGTTTGCGTACACGTGGATGCTATGTTATTAATTTAATTCTGTTATTCTTCCCTTCTGATTATTGTGTTCAATTGTTCAAGTGTTGTTATTTCATGCTTGATTACTGGCCATAATTAATTGCATGCTAGCTAGTTAATTTGAGACCTGGCGGAGATAATTAACTAGTGGGATTAATTGAGCTTTTTGATACACGTTCTACAGAATCTGTAGGGGACTTAATATGTTGATCTATCGGAAGTTAATAAATTAACCTAGAGACGAAAGTGATAGGTAATTTGTTAATCTACTCTACCATGAGACCTGGCGGAGATAGATAGTTATATTTCTGATTCTTCACCAATAATCGGATTAAAGTGGAAATTATTAAGATTGAATTAAGACATAGTGGATACATGTGTATTGCATTCCCTAATCTTAATATTCTGTTAATTGATTGAATTTGTTGAGTTTGTTTAAGTGATTTAATTTTGTCTTTCTGAGTGTCGTTTATTTCCTCTGATTGCATTTAAATTTGTGTCTAGATTTAGTAAACCTAAAAATTGATAGCCTGGATAATAGAGAACTGTTAGCTTAGTACTCAGTGTGATCATATTTTCAGTCTATGTGGATACGATACTTGATTCACCGATTATATTGCATTATCATGTGTTAGTTGCAGATTAGTGCATAAAAATTAGTGCATCACACGTTCACTTTCTCGCTTCCTCATTGAACTTAAGGGCACTTATCTGAGTAGTGACCCATCATACTGCATACTCCACATATCCGCAAGGTGTTTTCCAATAATTGCGTCATCATTTTCTCCATTATTCCAAACAGTTGGTCGATCTTTGCCTCAGATTCCAGGGAGTACGTCGATTTGCCCAATGCGACTGCTTGCGGCCTGTCGTAGATTACGATCAGTTGCATAGCTTCATCTGCCCTTTTGTTGAGGATGGATCCTCCACAAGCTACATTGAGTAGATTACGATCTTCTACTCTCAATCATGAAACAAAATATTGCACGAAGTCGTGTGCAGGGATTTAGTGATGTGGGCATTTCGAGAGCATTTGCTTGAAACGCCCCCAATAATCGTAGAAGCTTTCGTTCGTCCTAGCCTTGGCAGTGGAGATTTTCTTCCTCATGGCTTGTACTCTCGTGTTGGAGAAATAATTCTCCAGAAACCATTACTGTAATTCATTCCAAATGGTCATGCTTCCAGCCGGAATAGTGTAGAGCCACTCTCTTGCTCCATCGTGCAAGGTGAAAGAAAATGAGAGAAGGCATATATACTCAAACATGGTTTCGGTATTATTTCGCTGGTCCCGCAGGCCATTTCAAAATCCCGCAAATGTCTCTGCGGGTCTTCTCCGGGGTGGTCGTGGAATTTGGGCAAAATTGAGATGAAATTCGATCTCAACTCCCAATTCTCAGCCGGATGCGGCAGTATGATTCCAGATGGCCGCATGTTCATGGCTTGTGGAAAGATAAGTTGCCTCAATGTAGGTTGAGGTAGTGGTGGTGGAGGTAGTGGTATTCTTACTGCCATGTCCTCCTCTTCAGATTCAGAAAAGAGAGGGTTGTATTTCTCTTCGTGTGTACTACTGGTATTGATTTCTCCCACAGATGCCTAACTTCCCTCTGTGGTCTCGGGTGATGTGTTTTGGTTTATGGACGTTTCCAGACTTCACCTTGCTTGTGCCCGCCTTCTCCGTGTAGATTTTCTATTTCTGGATCGTAGACTAGTTCTCCTACGCGGTTAGTGCGTACCATAAACAAGGCTAAACGGGAAAGAATAGGATAGAAAAACTGCACTTACACTCCCCAGCAATGGTGCCAAATTTTAGCACGCTGTCGTTTAGCGTGCAAAATTACACCTATGGACAAAGCCCGGTAAATGCTTGAATGTGCCTTCAACGGCTAGTATAGTGCCAAGAAGGCGGATATCGTCCCACGAGGATTGATAACTCTTCTATCCTAATGTGTATCCTTTTAGAACTTTGGGAGAATTACTGTCACTAATTCGTTCCTGCAACTTTATGTTAAAAAAAACTAAAACGTAAACTAAATCAAACAATAATTAAAACATGTTCAAGTCGAGTGTGAGTTCAGACTGAGCCTTTGTATGTAATCCCGGGCACAAACATATGGATACCTCGTTCAGACTGTTTGGTTATAGGTAGCATGTACAGTCGACTTACACCCCCCAATTCCTTCTTACTATATATGCTAAGAGCGATACGGTCGGCGACTCTTAGTCTCTAACTATCCAAGACCCAACGAAGAGAGTCATGCAGAGGGTTTGCAAGGATAGCAGCATTCGATCGGAGGAACCTAATGCTGGTATATGGGTCCCCTTTGGCGTTGTGCCCATATCCACCTATACTTCAATCTCCGGGCTTCGTCGACTCTAGGCTTTATCATCCTGTTTATCACTTAGTGGCTCATCAGGGTTCGGTCGCCCTTACTTCCACCCTGACATACATCAATAATGGTTTAACTACAAGTGATCAGCTATATAGTCTCCCCATTGCAGTCTCATCATTCTTCCCAAGTTGAAGTTGGGAATCAATTCGAGATAAATTAAGCCCGATTAGCCTCATGCATACTTTAGTGCTCTCGATCCTCACCTCACTCAACTCGAACACGAACTACTTAGCCGGAAAACATAATTATAAATAATGCAAAGGAAATTGGAGAACTCATAATAAAAAGAAATAAACTGGATTAATTTCTGGATCTAACTCCAAACCATAGGCAAAAACAGCTCGCACATTGACTAAGGGCAAATCGCCAACAGCAATGCCGAATATCCTGAACTGAAACTATAAAATAAAATTGGAATAACTAAAGTGTATTTTCCTACCTTAATGTAGATTACTGATTGTACGAAAATGAAAATGGAATCAAGTATTTATAGTGAGAATGGAACTGCCAAAATCGGCTCATTTCAGCCCACGCAGAGGCACGACCGGCCTTGACTTCTTCAACCTTCCACCAAAGTGTGCGGATTTCACAGCCTCTTCTTCTCTCTCCCTTATCTTCTTCATCTCTCTCCCCCTTCTCCACCTTTTCTACTCAACGGTCGACTTTCCCACCTCTAGGAATGGTTACTGACGTGGATCCAGTTAGTTGGAGTGATTGGAGCTGAACTTCCGCGTTGAATTTGCAACAGACTCTCCAAGCTTTGGCTCCCTCCTTTATGCCTTTATCACAGATAACATCGGTTTATGCCCATATTGGATCCTTTTGCATCTCTTCCCCACTGTTTCACTTAAACTCCATACCAGACTCTAGACCCTATAAAAAGACTTAAAAAACAACGAAAAAGATATGTACAAAACACCCAACTTTGAGTCTGTATCAGGTATCTTTACTCTTATGTTTTGTTTTGGTAGGTCCTTGTACAATTTTTTTAGCAGGTCCTTCTATTTAAAAAATACAATTTCGAAAGACTCTATATATTTTGACTTTGTTTCCAGAAGTCCCTCTATAATTTTTATATTTTAATAGGAAAAAGTCCAATTTGATTTTTTAACTATACCCGGAATCTCAGTTTGGTCCTGAAATAAAATTTCATCATAAATTAACACCTCAACTTTTTAAGGCATCACTCAAGTCCCTCCGTTAATCCCTACACTATAATTTTTTTTAAAGGCATCACTTGAGCAATTAACATCCGTTAATGAAGGACTTCTGAGATGAGTTTACTCTAATTTTACTGTTTTCACCATCTCATTTAAGCAATTGATTTTTGCATCTATGTTGGATCATGTTGCCTTTTTCTTTATGATAATTGTCAAGTCTCAAACTCATGTAAATTAATTTTTCATAAGCTATTTTTCCCTCATAACTTGTTGTTACGGCCTTCTTCTTCTTCTTCTTTCTAGCTATTTTGTATAATTGTAAAATAATTTGTAAACTGGTACAGAAATGGGAGAGTATTGTAGAAGAAAGGGGAGAGAGAACAGAAGAAGAGTAGCGAGAAGTTTTCAGATAATTTGCTCATAACCTTCGATAGGGAAAACATTAGGGTTTTAACCCTTCCAACTGGGCTTTGGTAAAGCAGGCCCGATTACAAAGCTAACAAACATAAGGGCTAAGCCCACAGGAATTAACTAAACAATACTACTATTTTAATTAAATCTCAACCGTCCAAGGGAGTAAGGAAATCCGACGGCTAAAATTAAAATTCCTCGTTTGAAATCAGATCGAGTTTAGGGTTGGCACTCATAACCCTAAAAATCGAGTCTTGCTCATCTACGCCTCCGGTAGCCTCTCTCACTCCTCTTCCCGGTGTTTCTCCGTCGCTGAGCCTACCTCCGTCAATCCCAACCCCCACATCTTCAATAGCTAAAGCCATAACTGGTTCGCTCGAGCTTTGGTTCACAACAATTCCCCCTCCTTTAGTTGATCCTCGTCCCTGAGGATCGAACCCGATGAACTTCCTGTGGATGAAAGGGGCATCTTCCCAACTGGTGAGGCGGAGATTCTCATGGACCCATTGTAACTGGAGCTGGGCTACCACTGCTGAACCACGCTGGATAGTTCTGCGCCCTAATATTACTACGGGTTGAAGAATAAAAAGTCCATCTTCTGTAGTTGTCGGCAGTTCCTGAAGAGGTATGACTCCCCCACTGACCTTTTTCTTCAGTAATGAGACATGGAAGACGGGATGGATCCGAGATCCGCTAGGTAGATTTAGTTTATAAGCCACCTGACCGATCCGCTCTACTACTTGATAGAGACCATAGTATCTTGATGCCAGCTTGACATTTCGTCGGAGTTGCACTGAATTCTGGCAGTAGGGTTGCAACTTCAGGTAGACCCAGTCCCCTACTTCAAATTCCCTTTCAATTCTGGATTTATCTGCGTAAGATTTCATCCTCTGTTGGGCTTTTTGCAGGTTCTCCCTTATACCTTGCATCATCTGTCCCATTTGTTGTAGTGTTTCCTTAACCTCTTCGCTAGCTGAATCTAGATATGGCCTAGTAGACAGATTAGGTGGTTCATAGCCGTATAGAGCCTGGAAGGGGGCTAATTTCAGGGCTGAATGATAATTGGTATTGTACCAATATTCAGCCAAGGGTAGCCATTTAACCCACTATTTAGGAGTGCTAGATGTCATGTAATGTAGGTAGTTCTCCGAACACCTGTTGAGCCTCTTAGTCTGCCCATCTATTTCTGGGTGGTAAGCAGAGGTAATAGAGAGTGTAACCCCCAAACCCTTGAATAAGTCCTTCCAAAAGTTGCTAGTGAATAGTTTGTCTCTGTCTATGACTATGCTCACAGGTGTGCCATGTAGCTTGTGGATATTATCCATGAAGATCTTGGCCACAGATTGAGCAGTAATGGGGTGTGAGAGGGCTATAAAGTGTCCATACTTGGTCAGTCTGTCTATGACTACCAAGATGACATATTTCCCTCCAGACTTGGGTAGGCCCTCTACAAAATCCATGCTAATATGTGTCCAGTCCTGAGATGGAATAGGAAGGGGCTGCAACAGCCCTGGCTTTAGCCCATGCTCAGGTTTGTTCATTTTGCAGATATCACACTCCTTAACCATTTTGATTACATCCGTTTTCATTCCAGTCCAATAGAAAGACCTCTTGAGTCTGCTGTAGGTACTAATAATCCCAGAATGTCCTCCATAGGGTGTCCCATGCATGTGGTTCAGTATTTTCTGTCTGAGCTCCAATAGGTGTCCTACCACTACTCTGCCTTGGTGTCTGAGGAGTCCATCATTAAGGGTGAATTCTGGGTATAGGGTTGGATCTTTCCCCTTAGCTTTGATCACCTTCTGACAGATAGGATCATTGGTATAGCTGTCCACCACCTCCTTGAGCCAGGTGGGAGCTATGGTGGTGAGGGCTAAACAAGTAGCTCCTTCACCTTGCACCCTTGACAGTGCATCTGCAGCTCTATTTTCTTTCCCCTTCCTGTAGCAGATTTCATAGTCTAAGCCCAGGAGCTTAGTTATCCATTTCTGTTGGGTGGGGGACATAGCCTTCTGGTCCAACAGGTGCTTGAGAGCCTATTGATCAGTTCTGATTATGAATTTATGCCCCAACAAATAGTGTCTCCATCTTTGTATAGCCATAAGGACTGCCATGAACTCCCTTTCATAAACTGAAAGGGCTTGGTTTTTAGGACACAGTGTTTTACTCAAGTATGCAATGGGTCTCCCTTCCTGTATTAACACAGCTCCTATCCCATACCCACTAGCATCTGTTTCTAGTATAAAAGGTTTGGTGAAATCTGGCAGGGCTAGGACAGGTGCACACATCATGGCTAGCTTAAGGTTTTGGAAAGCTTGTTCTGCTTCATCACTCCACTTAAACATGTCCTTCTTAAGGAGGGTATTCAGTGGCTTGCTGATAACACCATAGCCCCTAATGAACTTCCTGTAATACCATGTTAGACCAAGGAAGCCTCTGAGCTGCTTGACTATTTTAGGTGTTGGCCAATCCCTCATACTTTCAACTTTTTTGGGGTCAGTGGAGACTCAATACCAAACTGACATTTAGACTCCTTTGCAAACAGAGAGTTCTCCCTTAGGATGTTGAACACCTCCCTTAAGTGTTCTTGATGCTCTGCACTGGTTTTGCTGTAAACCAGAATATCATCAAAAAACACAAGCACATGCTTCCTCAGACAACCCCTAAAAACTTGATTCATCAAGGATTGGAAGGTTGCAGAGGCATTACATAAGCCAAAGGGCATCACTAGAAACTCATAGTGCCCTTGATGAGTCCTAAAGGCAGTCAAGTATCTATGTTCTGGCTTCATAAGGATCTGGAAGTATCCAGACCTTAAGTCAATTTTAGAGAACACCTGTGCCCCAAATAACTCATCCAATAGTTCATCAATCACAAGTATAGGGTAATCATGTTTAACAGTTAAACCATTTAAATACCTGTAATCAACACACATTCTCCAAGTATTATCCTTCTTCTTCACCAAGAGAACAGGTGAAGCAAAAGGGCTCTGACTGTTCTGAATAAACCCTGAGTCCAGCAAGTCTTGAACAATCATCTCTATTTCATCCTTGTGGTCATGTGATGTCCTGTAGGGGTACTAATGTCTAGGAATGCTTCTCTCCTTCAGAATGATTTGATGTTCCACCCCTCTCATGGGTGGTAGCCTCTTAAGCTTTAGGCTCAGCAAATATATCAGCAAACTCAGTGATCAGGGGTTGGAACCCCTTGCTCTACTCTTGTTCAACTGGGGGAACTGTAATAACATATATCTCCTCTATTTCATTTATATGTCTAGAGTGTATGGGGCTATACAAGGCATGGCTAGATATAAATTGACACTCAGCTTGAGAAGTCTGAGCATACATCTTCACCTTTTTTCCCTCCACATCTAATAGTCACAGCCATTTTTTCATAATCTAATTCTATGGATGTGCAGGCCTTAAGCCAATCACCACCCAAAATGAGGTCATAACCTTCATTCTCAATCAGCCTGACAGAGTGTTGGAATGATTGCCCCTGCATGTGCCCAGAAAAACCCTCCGCAGCCTGTTCACTGATAAGTCTGTGGCCATTGGCTACCTTAATGAGTAGGGGTATGACAGACTTTAAGGGTATTCCCAGCTTCTCTGCAGTAGTGTTCTTAATGAAGCTGAGAGTACTACCAATATTAATAAGAACCTGTAGAGGGTGGTCCTTATAGTTTCCCTTAAACCTCATAGTAGTCAAACCCTCACTCCCTGTGAGTGCATTTAGGGATAGTTGTGTTTCTTCCATAGGCTCCTCAGATTCCATAGCATCTTCCCTTTGTAACTCATGGTCTTGTATGTAGATTAATTCTTCCTCTTTAGTCATCATGGCATACATAATCCTTTGTTTACACCTATGGCCTGGGAAAAACTTTTCATCACAGTTGTAATAGAGTCCTCTTTGTCTTCTCTCTGCCATTTGTGT
The DNA here is from genome assembly GCA_026008535.1 of Perilla frutescens. Classification (NCBI taxonomy): domain Eukaryota; kingdom Viridiplantae; phylum Streptophyta; class Magnoliopsida; order Lamiales; family Lamiaceae; genus Perilla; species Perilla frutescens. The sequence continues at coordinate 11,118,892 of BRKX01000003.1, read as the reverse complement.
TGCAGTCAGCAATTTCACAGGAGTCTTGGTTGGAAGGGAATTGGAGGCTGTAGCATTCCCCTTTACCATGATGTTCTGTGCAGCAGTTCTTGAATGAGAAAATTTCACTTCTGGTCCCATAGGACACGCCTCTCTCCCCTTTTGGTCCCAATTTTTTTTTACTGTCAATTTTAGTCCTTCCGTGACAGAAAACGTTAAAATTACTGTCAATTTTGGTCCCATAGGACTTTTAATTTCAGTCTCAAATTAAAAATTAACCAACTAATGTAACATTATTTAGATAAACTTTCAACAGATTTTTGAGGAGCATTCCACATTATTTTTGCAGGAATAATTGCTACCAAAATACATCAATATTCCCACAAAACCAACAAAACCAAATCAAGCAAACTGAAATAAGACCAAACTAAAATTGAACTCAACAAATATCAAAGACCAAACTGAAATTGAACTCATCAAATAACAAAGCCAAATTAACATAAACTGGAGCTTCATCAAACTGAAATGAAGATTAAAGTACTGATAGAGGCAGATGGTTCTCCTTTTTTTACCTATACTGCTATACACAATAGCAAATTCTTCCTAATGAATGTTTAACTACAAATGTATATTTATCTACAAATGTTTAACTACAAATGTATACTTATTTACCCAAACTTTAATATAAAACAGAAGCTCACACTTCACAACAAGCACTTCTGTCAAAATTTGAGACCTCCTTTGTTTAAAAAGGAGAAAAGAAATGTATTCAGTTTATGAAATTTACAAAACCTTGAACTTGCAGTCCTTTGTTCAGCTATGTCTTTCTTTCGACTACGCCGCCAAAATGAGTTCGCCACATTTGGTTCACTATGTGATAATCTGAATAAGAACAGGTATTTAGTAATCTTATTCAAATAAATCACAAGAATGAGGGGGGGAGCTTGTCGGGAGGAAATTCGGCTCCGAAGACGAGCGAGGAAGCAGCAGACATGAAGAGAGGGGCCGGCGGCTGGGTAATTGCGCCGGGGGGGGTCGGCGATGTCAGGACGGGCTGGAGCACATCATCGCCGGGCAGAGAGAAGGTATTTGGGGCTGACGGGTTCGGAAAAGAGGGAGGGGTGGTGGGGGATAAAATTAACCATGAGAATGAGGGAATACGGCCGCCGGGGAATATGGGGATGATTGGGGATGGTGAAAATCCGGCCGGCAAGGTGAAGAGATCACCGGAGGTGGGAGAGAGAGGGGGGATGTGTCGGAGGCTGTGGGTGATGGGAGAGACGGAATCTGGCAAGAAGGAGGTCGCCGGCGGTCGGGAATGCGAAGGAGAAGCTTCGTCGGAGTCTTTCGTGAGAGACGGCTAGGTCCCATTGACTGTATCGGAGAGCAGGAGAGGGAGTCGGGTGAGGGGGACGGGTTGTTGGGTTTGGGTGATTCCGGGTTGGGTCGTTTAGCAGTGGTGAGGAGGCGGTGGATGGCAGTGATGAGGCGGCAATGGAGAATGGCGGTGCTGAGGAGGTGGCCGGCGGTGGAGATGAGGGTGACAGAGAAGCGTTGGGTGTGCTTGGAGAGGGGAATGGTGTTAATTTTGTGAGATTAGGGTTTTTAAATTGGGTGTTGATATGGGTGAAATTTGGGAATTTCATGAGGTAAGGGTTTGAATTTGGAAAATTAGGGCTATAGATCGCTTTTTATTTTAATCCCACTTGTTTTGGCCACGCGTACCGCACGTGCGACGTTTCCGTCACTCAGTCCTTAACGGCCGTTTAAAATATCAGGACTAAAATTGACAGTTTGAATCCTATGGGACTAAAAGTGAGCGATTTTTTTGAAAAAGGACCAAAATAGACAGCTCTAGGACTAAAAGGGGAGCAAGGCGTGTCCTATGGGACTAAAAGTGAAATTTTCTCGTTCTTGTATAGCTAGAGTTGTTACCAAGGTAGGTTCTGTCAGTCCCCTTAAGCTTTCTTGATATAGCTTCAATGGTCAACAACTGACTCTGCCCTAGCTCAATAGTGTGTTGTAGGCTTGTAGGTTTAAACATCATGATGGCAGACTTGAGTTCCTCACCTAGGCCACTTACAAAGCTAGCCATATAGTAGTTCTCAGTGAACTCTCCAGAGTGCAGCAAGTCCATACAGGCCTTTAACTCTTCAAAACACTCCACATAATACTCATAGGATCCAGTGTGCTTAAGTTTGTTGAACTTACAAATAATTTTAGTCTCCTGAAGATCATCAAATCTTGCAGATAGTATCTCTAAAAACTGCTACCAAGTAAGGTCCAACCCTTTAGTAGCAAGGTTTTGGTACCACTAGGCTGCTTTTCCTTCAAACTGCATAGTGGCTAGGGTGATCTTCTGGCCATCTAATAGGTTGGGAGCCATGCTAAAATACCTATTACACTTGATAATCCAAGATCTAGGGAGTGTCCCATCAAATTTTGGAAAATCTATATTGGGCAGATCCTTAATGATATGTGAATTTGGAGCCTCCAGAGATGCCGCAGGTCTGACCGTGGTTTGCCCACGATAGTTGATAGATTCTTGGATAGCCAAAGGAGGAGGCTCACCCAGAATCGACTCTCCAGCTGCAGATCCCTTCCCTTTACTACCATTCAGCAGTTCCAATCTCATGTCAGCGAGAAGTTTAGTAAGGTACTCAAACTTCCCTTGCATATCAATGTTCATGCCCTCCATTTTTTCTTGGATTTTGGTTTCAGCTGCTTCCCTTTTCAGTGTTTCGGTTTGGATGATCTTATCCAGTTTCCTTTGTGCTTCTAACAGGTCTTGAAAGCGGGTTTGTTCGGCCATTTCTCAGTCCGAGGATAGTTGGCTCTGGATACCACTTCTTACGGCCTTCTTCTTATTCTTTCTAGCTATTTTGTATAATTGTAAAATAATTTGTAAACTGGTACAGAAATGGGAGAGTATTGTAGAAGAAATGGGAGAGAGAATAGAAGAAGAGTAGGGAGAAGTTTTCAGATAATTTGCTCATAACCTTCGATAGGGAAAACATTAGGGTTTTAACCCTTACAGCTGGGCTTTGGTAAAGCAGGCCCGATTACAAAGCTAACAATCATAAGGGCTAAGCCCACGAAAATTAACTAAACAATACTACTATTTTAATTAAATCTCAACCGTCCAAGGGAGTAAGGAAATCCGACGGCTAAAATTAAAATTCCCCTTTTGAAATCAGATCGAGTTTAGGGTTGGCACTCATAACCCTAAAAATCGAGTCTTGCTCATCTACGCCTCCGGCCGCCTCTCCCACTCCTCTTCCCGGTGTTTCTCCATCGCTGAGCCTACCTCCGTCAATCCCAACCCCCACATCTTCAATAGCTAAATCCATAACTGGTTCGCTCAAGCTTTGGTTCACAACACTTGTCACAATGAAATAAACCTAGAAGAACAAAAGAGTAGAGAAAGACAAAAACACAGATCTATTGTGAGCTAAACGAGCAAAATTCTAAGTACCAAAATCGATTGACGGAGACAGATAAATTGAAGACACACCTACGAAAGGAAGTAGAGAAATTGATGGATGGAGGGAAGGTTGTAAGTCTTGCTTTAGTGTCTCCATGGCTGAGTCACGAACCGCAAGTTTGCTAGAATGTGATGAGTTTCATAATGTAAGATAATGAAAGGTTTGGGAGGCGGAAGAAGAAATTAGTTTTGAGTTTCAATTTTTTATTGAGAAATTGGGTTGAGAATTGATTGGATGTAATAAGAATTAGGTTGGTAATTTTTTCGTAAAAAAATTGTGAGGGGCACGATGAGAAATATATAAATAATTGTTGCAATAAATAATTTTTATAAATTGATAAAATAATTAAATTACAATTAAATAATTAGTAGAAATAATCATAAAATGTATACAGAATATATAACGTTATATTCAATTTTTTTCGCTATGTTATTCGCAAATAACTCATGATATCCATTAATAAATTTTCATTCATCGTGCCCAATAAATCAAATGGCATAATTGGTCCGCCCGAAATCCATTACAACATATTTGGGATCTTTTATAATTCTACAGGGTTGCACATAAGCAAGAAAGAAAACAGTTAGTTCATTATTTCTCCCAGAAACTGTATTTGGGAGCACAAAACATTATTAGTAGGAAAATGCAATTTAAATGTGACACTTAGTGCACTTATATATAACAATCATTGACATCAAGGTTGTAAAGAAATTGGCAAATTCATTTTTGTAAGGATGAAAGTTAGAAGATTAAATGGCATATGAAGCCTCTATTGCATTGATTAATTTATGTTGCAAATATATTAATTTATTATATATTAATTTAATTAATTGAATGCCTCAAATATATTTGAAGGACATTTAATTTTATCGCACAAATGCACCTATGAATTCAAAAGGGTAATTAACTTGCACTCTCGAATTATAACTACTTTGCATGATGCACCATAAAATAAATTTTTAGCATTTCACACCATCTAATTAACATTTTTCATTAAAGGTGACATCCTAGTATTATCTTTCGTAGTTTTTCTAAATATAAAGTTTGCAAACTACATTAAAATAAGATTACTTTAAGTAACCACAAGTCCACAAGTTTTATTCCTCTCCCGCCTCCCCCTAATTTATTTCTTCAATTTTTTTAATAGAAAGAATATTGTTCGATTTTTGTGAAAGATCACCTAAAATAATGAAAGAAGTGCAAATTAAACCATCTAATTTAATTGAAACATTCAAAATGAAATAAAAACAATAAACATATTAAAATAATCATCGGGTGTGTGAGTAAAAAAAAATTAGTAAAATAAAAGATATAGTATTTTTAAGTAGTTTATATATTATGCCATATATATCTTATTTTAATATATATCATATAAGTTAATTTATTTATATTAAATTATATATTGTATCTTAATATCATATATAAAAAATTAAAAATATAATATTATATTTTTAAATATATATGTATAGTATTTTAGATTTGATATTAATCAATTAATGTAATATATACATATTTGTCTTAATATATATTAAGATAATGTAATATAAACTATTATATTAAATTAAATAAAGATATGATATATAGTATATAATTAATTCAATATATATTTAGTTAATTTACTATTAAGTATTATATTAAGATGATAATTATGATTAATTAATTAAAATAATATTACAATATAAAAATGAATTAATCACTAAATATAGTAATTGGTTTAGGCGGGAAAACTATACTTACTAAATAAGGTATAATTTCTTACTTTTATATTTATTAATTTTACCCTCACGCGTTACGTGGTTAAATATGAGGTTTTTTTTTGTTGAAAATTGTTGTCTTACTCCGTGTCTTATTTCATATTTGAAAATTTTGTAATAATAGTAATTCATTTTTTAAATATGATTTATTTCTATTATATTACAAAAGTTTTCAAACATGGAATGAGAAATGTCATGAGGACACCAAAATTATAAAAGATAAATCCAATGTTAAAGTATTGTAAAAATCTAAATTGAGAGAGTAATGGCATCACAAAAATAAAATTTCAACAAAAATCAAATGTTTGATAAAGATGAACAAAAAATGAAAATACATATTAATTTTCAATTTATATTTATAGACATTTTTAGGGAAAATTTTAGTCATATTATGTGATTACAAAAGATAACACGAAACATTTTCATGATGATAATATCTAACTTATTTGAAATTATATATTATTAAATATTCCAAGATTGATCGAGGAAAAACCTCGAAGCAAAATCACAATTTCACCTTAATAATTAGTGGGATGAAGAGATAGTTTACTACACTAAATAAGGACAAATTGTAAAAAATAGTGAAAATTTTACCTTGGTTATGTAGAATGATAATTTTTTTTGGAAAAAAAAAGTGTCAAAATGACACTTATATGGAAACGGGAGGAGTATTAGTTAATTAATTTAATGTAATATGTAAAGTATACTAATAAATACATATTTCCATTTTTGGAAATATGATTTAAGTGGGAAAATGCTAGATACTATTTTTAGTATACTTATTTGTCTTAATCTATATTAAGATTAAGATTAAGATTAAGATTGTATTTACTTAATATGTGTGTTAGTGTCTAAAATAATCCAAAATTGGGAAAATGTACAATTTGGTCTTACAACTATGTCTCAAATCTCAGTTTGATTCCGAGTCTCAAATTTGGTACCACAACTATAACAAAAATCTCAGTTTGGTCCTGACACGCTATTTATTAACAAATAAGTAACCGCAAGTGCGCGGTGTTATTGCAATGTGTAGTGATCAAGAGTATCATATCCCACATAGACTGTAACTCCTATGTTCTTAAACACAAGCATCTAATTAATATCTAGACACTATAATTAATGATGTGAGACAAATAAATAAAAGCAAATAAAACATGAAATAAATTACTGGAACTATTAATGAATAAAAATATAGGTTTTAGGGAAACTAGATTATTATTTTATCTATCTATATTTATTGATTCTTACAACCAGACTTAGTCTTTAATTTATCAATGATGAGAAATCACTGGTTTATTATCAGGCTGCTTATTAAGGCATATATCATAACATAGACATGATGAGCATGCATTTTACTTGGTCGGTTCTTCACACATGTCATTACTCTCAGTCAAGCACACTAAGATTTATAGAACCATATGTAATACTTGTTCACTGGATCAGTACATCCAAGCACAGATAATTTGAATTATATCTTTCTATCAATTATTAATTCTTCTCCGGTGAGTACATCAAATTAATCGACTAGCATGCACAAAGGGTGATCAAGCACTCATACAAGGTAAAAGTAAAATCATAGAAATCAAGCCCAAGAGATAATATAAAGAAAGCAATCAAATCATATATAATAACATACCCTAAAATCTAGCTAGGAATTTAGCTAGACATGATGAAATAAATAACAAAAACTAGAGTATAAGTCTTCATGACAAAATAGATAAATAAATCGAATAACATGGGGAATCTAGCTATCTCTGTCTCTTCTGCAGTAGCATGCGATCTCTAGCAACATTGACACCTCATTATGAGTAGATAGTAGGCTCTTGTCTTTCTCTTCTCCTCTCTCATCTCTCGCGACTCTCTAATACATATTAACATATGTTGACTTCTTATATGATATTAGATGATACATGGTGTGTATCAAAGTGGAGGCTTTAAATATATAAGTTTAAAATCCTGAATAGGAGAGAGACAATCGCACACCTGCGGACCTATCGATCTAGGTTGAGTGAAATATTTCACACGGCCCAGTGGGGTATTTTTGTACAGGGTCGACCCAAATCTTTTTGACCAAATCGACCCATGTCTTCACAAATTGCACTGACCTGGGTTGACTAGAACTTTCCAGATCGACTAAAGTTATTTTCACATTGAGCTTCAAATTTTTACGGATTTTGATCATTTAATCGAGTCCAATAGTTTGTAATTAAGTAATTAATTAAGCCCAAGAGCCTAATTGGATCCTCCTTCAACTCTCCATGCACATATTTGACTGTTTTGCTTTAATTATTCAATCAATTCACAACTTTCACTACAGAACTTGCAAATACATAAAAAAAACTCCAAATGATAACAAATAAAGCATAAAAGCTATATAAACTACACAACTTAGCATTATAAATATCATCAATTCATATCCGAAAATTGTGCAAAACACACAGTTATCAGGTCCTCAAATAAAATTTTGGCCCTAATTGAACCTTTTTCCCTAATTTAAATAAAATAATTGTAAATCGATCCATCAACTCTTATTTTATATTAAAAATCCCCAAATTGAAGAAATCTCCAAATTGAAAAAAATTTCCAACTTCAATTTCTCAATTCTACTCCACTAAAATGTTCTTAATATGGAAGCATCGTCAAATGAGGACAATTTTCGATTGTGATTTGAGAAAGAAGGGACATGACTCTTTCCTCCCCTCCCCACTCTCTCAAGTTTGACAACTTAATTTTTGAGAAAATTAAAACACGATTAAGAATCTTAAATTAAAATTGTCCAACAGAAACTCAAGTGCACTCACGTTCGTACAACTCTCACTCTCAACTGAGATCGATTTTAAAGCATTATTTTCTTCTACAAAATTCACAATAATTCCACGCCAATCTTTGCAGAATCCAACTGCATTTCCATATGAATTTCAACCCCAAATTTCAAATATTGTTTCAATTTGGTGATTTTTTCACCTAAAATAAGAGTTGATTGATCAATTTGTAATAGTTTGTTTTAAATGAGTGGAAAAGGTCCAATTTTGGCCAAATTTTTATATCGGGACGAAATTAAGATTTCAGGCATAATTGTAGGTCCAAATTGGACATTTTTCCTTAATTAATAAAAATGTTCAATTTGATCCTACAACTATACCGAAATCTCACGTTGTTCCGAAATAAAATTTATGCGTAAATCGATCTTTCAACTTTTTAAAAGGTATCACGTTAATCCCTCCATTAGTTCATAAACTAATTTACGTTAACATCCATCACTAACGATATTAATTTAAGGGAAAATGTCCAATTTGGTCCTACAACTATAACCGAAATCTCAGTTTGGTCTCAAAATAAAATTTCGGCCCAAATTAGACCTTTTACCCTAATTTAAAACAAACAATTGAAAATTGATCCCTTAACTCTTTGAAAAATTCTTAACAATTGAAAAAACATTCTCAAATTGAAAGAAATTCCTAAATTGAAAAAAATCACCATCTTCGATTTCGCAATTCCACTCTATTAGTGCCTTTGTGACACAACTCAATGAAGTTGGAATCAACGGTGTCACAGCACTATGTTTGTTTATCAAGATCTCTACATTGCTCTTGTTATAAATGGTTGATTATCATTCATCTTTATAGAAATTTATAAATCAATTTAGTATTTGGTTATTCCAAGTACATTTCCACTGTTCTGGACAACGTTCATAACAATGTACGTGAACATGATTTGAACTTCCTAAAGATAGCTCAAAGCAAGGAGTTTGGATTGAGCTGAGAAGAAGATTGTTGTGTATCGTGCTACAACAGAGATTGTTCAACATGTTGTGTACTGCCAACTTGCTTGAGTGATAGTCTGAAGACAGCTTGTGAACATACAAAAGATTCCGCTGTGCTACCTGATGTGAAGATTCAAGATCAACAATGTACATTACAAAGTATATGGACGTCTGCATCTGAAGAGAAGACTCAAAGATCAACAATGTTCATTGTAACGTTCTTGAATGTTTACATAAACATTCTTTGTCTAGTTTATTCTTCCAAAGATTGATGAAGTCGTTTGATTTACAACTAAGAGAAGATTCAGATATCTATCCAGAAGCTGCCATTGTCAACAAGAAGAGTTCAAGACTAAAGTCAAAGGCAGAGTTCTATTCTTGGAAAAATTCCTAACATGATTCGAGTTTGATCTCGGTTCTAAACAGGGAAAGTTTCCTTGTTTATTTCCGAATCAAATTAGGATTTATGTTCCCATGTTTAGGCTATGGCACACCGTCATTTTAGTGTGCAAAATACACTTGCGGGCAAATAGTCCACAAATGCTTAATCTGCCCTCAACGGCTAGTATAGCTAGTGAAGACGGATTTCGATCCCACGAGGAGTGTTTATAACCTTCTGTCTTTTCTTAGTTTTAGTTTAAGTCTTCAGTGTCACTCTAAAAACCTTGCTAATAAACTTAAACTAACTAAATGCTGAAAAGGAAATCACAAGAGAAAATATTAGTAATAAAAGTGTTCAAGTCAAAGCATCAAGTCATTCGGTAGGTATGCGCAATCCCAGGCAAAACATATGTAATTACCACTACTACCCGTTGTGCCCACACTAGCAGAAAGATCAAAAATCGAATCCCTATGGCCAAATATGGGTAATTGTCACTTTGAGGGTTAACCGGTTATAGGAAATGGATACGATCGGCCACTCCCCAATCACTTCTTACATTATATCGTCTAGATGATACAATCGGCACCTAAGGACCTAACTATACAGGAACCTAAGGAGAGAATCACACAAAGGTTTTGCAAGCATAGCAGCTTTGAGGGCAAAAGCGACCCGATTCTAGTAGGTTTGACACGGTCTTGTGCCTGCATATACTACCCAATCTTAACTACCAAGGCTGCCACCCCCGGACTTGTTACTATGCGGGTATCAAGGCATGGGTCACCAATACACTCCCATGTAACTAACACTAGTACCAGTTAATCAAAAATGTGCGCTTTCATCTCCAACCACCCTTTACCTATGTCTAAGTGAAAAACAAGTTAAGATTGTGAACCCTTAAGGCTTTAAAGTCCGATTACCTCATGCACATATTCTACCTTTAGACCATTACTTTGACTTGAACAGTGGATACTTAGCCACTAAACATAAAAACGGAAGTAAAAGAAATGATAAAAGACATCTTACTTGGAAAGGAAATAACTGGATTAACTTCTAGGCCCAACCCCAGTTTTGCCAACAAAATAACTGAACTACCTTTCTGCAGGCAAAACGCCAGCTTCAGGCAGACAGAATATCCAGAAACTAAACTAAATACGAAAACAGTAAATTGTATCTTGAGGTGCAAAAAAGTATGTGTCCGCTTGCTTGTTCTGATATGAAAACGGATAAAAGTATTTATAGCCAATGAGTTAAGGCTTCAAGCAGCCCAGATTTCACCCACGCAGGGATTCTTGCACTCCTCCACTTCCTCCTATTCATGCTCCATGTTCTTTCTTGATTTTAGGAGTGGTAGCAACAAACCCTAGCGTCTCCAGTAACTTCCTCATGTCCCCACTTCCTTCCCAACGTGCTTAGACCTCCCCAAAACTCGGAACTGACCGCCACATCACCTCCACGTACATATAGGAGCTGGCCCGCGATTCTGTTGCGCAATTCTCGCAACAACTTTGACTGGGTCCTCGGCAGGCAAATCAGTCCTTTGTGCCCTCAGCATAAATAGCACCTGTCTGTGCCTATTGTGGTGGTTTTGTGCCCTCAGCCTCCTGCAATCAGCTTTATCCCCAAAACTAGACTAGACTTTATATTAAACACTTAAAAAGGGTGTAAAAAGATAAAGGAAAAAATACGAATTTGAGTCTTCATCACACCCACACACTTTGACTATACTTGTCCTCAAGTATGAATGTAACTTTAACTCAAAACAACAAAAAATAGAAGACTCAAATGACTCAAAACAAGACAATACAGCATAGGAATCATAAGTTCATAAAGGGCATAACAGTCGAACATAATGATGCAGGCAAATCGAATCAATCAAACTCAGGCTACTATTGTAGTGTACACTCAGCTCGCCTTTTTCTCGAGTGTTTAGGTTAAGTGTTTACTCTCAACAATTCCACCAAATTATCATCAACAAACTTGCAAACACCCTGTATAAACAATTTACGTTATTCACATGCATGCATATCAAAAGGTCTTGTGAGGGTTGTAATGGGGCATGCGGATCAAGGTTGGAAATATTTAGGAACTGGCTACCTTCAATAGTATTCGGGCAAAATCAGCACTAGCAACTTTGTGCCCACATAACAACCTGGGGAAAATAAAATTCAAACACTTTTTATTTATTTTTTTATTATTATTATTTTTTTATTTTTTTATTTATTTTCTTTCTTTGTGCCCATTCTGGCATCCTGTCACTATTTGGCTTAAACATGCTACCAATACGAGCATAAAGGTTTCATTCCCAGTTATAAGATACTCTTTAAAGAGAGATTTTCAGAACGCAGGTCATGAACAATTAAGCAGGCTCAAATAATGGCAGCAATGGGAAGCATTTATCAGTAAATAATATGGCCAAATAACGACGAAAGAAAATGCCTTAATCATCTAAGCATGCATGAAATCAAGTTTGACAGGGCACAAGCAAGTAAGCATCAAATGAGGTGGTGGAATTTAAACACACAGAAAGAAGTCGCAAATGTTACTTTAGGCTCAAAGCTCACTGGGTAGTTATATATTGCTTTCACATACGATTGATTAATTCCATCTATCTAACAATAAATTTATGTTCATATATGCCCAATGTCAATCTATGACTCATATGTTGTAGACTCAACATGCACATACAAAATAAAAACATACAAACACAACGACCTAGGCATATCCTTCCCACACACTTGCTGTGCGAAGTACCCTTGCGGGCACAAGCAGTAATGTGGGTTAGATATGCCCAAAACAGACTCTATATATATATACAGACGCAAATATACAAAAACAAAAATAGACACTAAACACACAAACAAAAAATAAAAACAAATCCTAAACTACTGGGGATAAAACATGATTTAAGGAGAGGAGGGGTAGTCTAACCCGAGATGAACACAAATGTTCTGCAGGGCTTTCTCAACTCTTTCAAGCTTCTTTGAATCTGCACTGCTCTGTGCCCTGCTCGGTCCTTCTTGTGTCCTGGGCGATCCTTCTTGTGTCTTGGGGGCCTTTCTCTTGTCAAAATATGTTGGTTCGTCAAAAGGGAGGAAGTATGGGGTGTTCTCTTCAGTGAACCCAACTAGCTGCATCCGCTCCAGCCCCTGGGCATCGAGATACTTTGTCCCTTCGTCAAGCTCTGGGTACCCTTCAAAGATGTCGTCGAGGTCGCCACCTTTCAAGCCTTCAAATATTCTAGCCACGAACGTGCCCAAAGCTACAACAGTTGCTCTGGTGTTGCTGGTCTGAGCCTGCAATTGAATCGCCAGAATGTAACCGAGGTTGACCTTCCGCTTGTGCACCGACTTCTCTTCCTCTTCATTGTTGGACTGCTCCACATCTAGCCTCCTCTTGGTGGGTAGCTTCTCTTGTTTCTTCGACTCCTTACTGACTGGCTTCTTTGACTCTTTGCTGGTAGACTTGGTTCCTTTTGACTTGCTCTTAGACTTTTCGGGCACATCGGGACCCTTGCTTTGACTTGGTTCCCTCTGTGCCTCCTTCGGGACCTCCTGTGATTTTGCCTTCTTCGAATTTTTCTTCTCTGCGGGTGGATCTGGTTGTGCCTGTTTCGGTTGCTCAGACTGGCTGTGGGTATTTTCAGAGGTAGATCCCTCTGAGGCAACTTTGTCGTCTTCCATCGATTCCTCTTTCTCTTTCTCTTTTTCCGGTTCTGGTTCTTTCTCCTTCTCCTCTTGATGATCTTGTTCTAGTTTCTCCTCCTCTTTGTCATCTTCTTCCATGCTCTCACCTTCAGACTCCTCATCTCCTGCTTCCTCATCGCTGTCTTCTTCTTCATCGCCGCTGCCATTTTGTTTTTCTTCCTCCGCCTCATGTTCTTTCTCTGGTTCACCATCGTCTTTCCCGTCCTTCTCTGGTTCTTTCTCAGGCTCAGAATCGTCTATTTCTTCACTGGGTTGGGGTGTCGGTGGCTTCTCAAGGGTTGGTGGCTTCTCAAGTGTAAGCGTTGGGTCAGGGTTTTGCCCAGTTGGTGGTGGGCTCTGAGGTTTGCCCTTCTCAGCTTCAACTTTCTTCTTCTTCGACGCACCGCCCTTAGCCTTCGGCGGTGCTCGTTTCTTTTTCTCTGCTTGCGGTGGCGGGAGTGGTGGGTGTTGTGGTAGAATGGTTTGGATTGGTGAGGGGTTGAGAACGGGTTCGGAGCTTTGTTTCGGCTCCTCTGGCTGGGTCGACTGGGTGGTCTGCGTTGTCTCTTGCGATGATTCGCTGGCGTTGCGGGCACTGCGGCGTGTGCCTCGCTTGGCAGTTTCTCCAGTTTTCTTTGCCTTCACCATTTTTTCTTTGAGAAAATTGAGAAGTATGGTTTGCCTTGCTCGAGTTGTGAGAAATCGAAGATGGAGGGGGGTATTTGAAATGCTTCTGGGGACGTGGGGTGTTGTGAGGGTGGTGGGTTTGTGCAGAGAGATCGTGGCCGAGAATTTAGGAATCGGTTGTGCCTAATTTTGAGACAATTGGGGAAATTTGAATTAGGGAGAGAAATATGTTTAAAATTTGAAATAATGATATGGATATATCATCTCTCCCTTACTCCCCTTTTTTCGGCTTCAATTTTCAACCACTATCGAAACTGCATGGGGAAATCAACCATCTCTGCAGCTACTGGCCACGTCCAATCGGTCAAATCAGCTACAGTTCCCACCCACACACTTAAACCTTGTTGTGCCCTGCATGTGACCTTGCCCACAATGATGCGTTTCCAGTCTTTGCCTTCCTGCAGCGTTAATTCACAAACAAAATACAAATAATAAACATAATTGAAATTAAAGCAAGTAAACAAACCGGGTTGCCTCCCGTCCAGCGCCTTTGTTTAAGGTCTTTGGCTCGACCGTGTTGTGCCTTCAGTAGTACTCAGGACTGCTCAAAACTTGGGTTTCTGCCCAAGTTTCCTTCTCTTGCTCGAAATATGGTTTCACCCTCTGGCCATTGACTCGAAATTCGCACCCATCTTTTGGATTCACCAGATCGATTGCTCCACTTGGGTGTTGATGTTGCACCAGATAGGGGCCCATCCATTTTGACTTCAATTTGCCCGCATGTAGTTTGAGCTTTGAGTTAAACACGAGTACCTTTTGCCCACAGAGCAACTGTTTGCCCCTTGCGAGTGCATCGTGGTATCTCTTGGTCCTTTCCTTATACATCACAGCATTATTATAGGTCTCGGACCTCAACTCTTCCAATTCTTGGATCTGCAGCTTCCTCTCAATTCCCGCGCATTCATTATTGAAATTCAACTTCTTGATTGCCCAAAATGCTTTATGCTCCATTCCCACGGGCAAATTGCAATACTTTCCAAAAACCAGCCTATAAGGAGACATCCCAATAGGTGTCTTGTAGGTTGTGCGATATGCCCACAGAGCATCTTCCAAGTGATTGCTCCAGTCTTTGCGCCTTGGTCCAACAACTTTCTCCAGAATATTTTTGATCTCCCTATTTGAGACTTCTGCTTGTCCATTTGCCTGGGGGTGATATGCAGTAGTAACCTTGCGTGTGACCCCATATTTTACCATCATCTTCTTTATGACTGAGTTGCAGAAATGAGTCCCTTGATCACTGATCAGGACTTTGGGCATTCCGAAGCGACAAAACACATTTGCCCTCAGGAACTTCACCACTGTATTTGCAACATTCGTTGGAGTGGCTTTTGCCTCCACCCACTTGGACACATAATCTACAGCCAGGATAATGTAGAGATTATTACCTGACTTGGGAAATGGTCCCATGAAATCTATGCCCCATATGTCGAAGATTTCCACGGGCATGATAGGTGTTTGTGGCATGGCCTCCCGAATAGAAATATTCCCAGTCATCTGGCAATTCTTGCACTTCTTCACAAATATATAAGCATCCCTGAATAATGTAGGCCAGTAAAATCCTCCATCTAATACCTTCCTTGCTGTTCTACGTGGGCCAAAATGGCCTCCACATGCATTGTTATGGCAGAACTTCAAGATGTCTAAGACCTCATCATCACCGACGCACCTCCTTATGACTTGATCAGTTCCAATTTTCCAAAGAGTTGGTGCTTCCCAGAGATAGAACCTGCACTCACGCTTCATCTTATTCCTTTGATAGTCACTCAAACCAACTGGAAACTGTCTTGCGACCAGGTAGTTTACTATGTCGGCAAACCATGGCTCATTTGTTGTTTTGCCCGCAACCTCATACAAGTGCTCATCTGGAAAATTCTCAGTGATTTCCTCTTTGCTCTCAACCATCAGACGGCTGAGATGGTCTGCAACCAGGTTTTCTGCCCCAGTCTTGTCTTTGATCTGTACGTCGAACTCTTGTAAGAGCAATATCCACCTTATGAGTCTCGGCTTTGACTCCTTCTTAGACAGTAGGTACTTCAGAGCTGCGTGATCCGTGTAAACAATCATTTATGCCCCCAGCAGATAGGAACGGAACTTCTCAAAAGCGAACACTACTGCTAACAGTTCCTTCTCCGTGGTGGTATAGTTGTGTTGCGCGGAATTTAATGTCTTGGAGGCATAATAGATAACATAGCTCTCTTTGCCTCTTTTCTGGCCCAAAACTGCTCCCACGGCAAATCCACTGGCATCACACATCACCTCAAATGGCATTCCCCAATCCGGAGGTTGGATAATAGGGGAAGACACTAACATATTCTGCATTGTATGAAAAGCTTTCTTGCAGTCATCATCAAAGTCAAATTTTACCTCCAGTTGTAGCAGGTTTGTGAGTGGTTGAGCAATCTTTGCGAAATCCTTAATGAATCGACGATAGAAACCCGCATGGCCTAGAAATGCCCGAATCTGCTTAACATTGATGGGATAGGGCAATTTGGCAATGACCTCCACTTTTGCCCTGTCCACCTCAATTTCTCCATCGGATACTACATGTCCCAGCATGATTCCTTCTCTCACCATAAAGTGACACTTCTCATAATTCAACACCAAGTCTTTTTCCACACAGTGGCTAAATACCATGCTCAAATGATCAAGGCATTGATCAAAGCTATCTCCATAAACCGTGAAGTCATCCATAAAGATCTCAATACAAGTCTCAAGCATATCAGAAAATATACTCATCATGCACCGTTGGAATGTGCCTGGAGCGTTGCAAAGGCCAAAAGGCATCCTTCTGTAGGCAAATGTGCCAAAGGGGCAAGTGAATGTCGTTTTGCCTTGATCGTCTTGGGCCACCACGATTTGCATATAACCAGAATACCCGTCCAGAAAACAGAAGTATGATTTTCCCGCAAGCCTCTCCAACATTTGATCGATGAAAGGCAAAGGAAAGTGATCCTTCTTTGTGACTGCATTCAACTTGCGGTAGTCAATGCAAACTCTCCATCCTGTCTGCAGTCTCATCTGAATAAGCTCTTTATTTTCATTCTCCACAACCTGGATTCCAGAATTTTTGGGCACAACGTGAATAGGGCTCACCCACTCACTGTCGGGCACAGGGAAGATAATGCCCATATCGAGCAGCTTTAAAATCTCCTTTAACACAGCTTCTTTTATCAAGGGATTCAGCTTCCTTTGGGGATCTTGCACTGGTTTTGCCCCTTCTTCCAACTGGATCCGATGCATGCAAATGGTGGAACTTATGCCCTTGATGTCGGCCAAGGTCCATCCAATTGCTTCCTTGTGTATCTTCAATAGTGCTATCAACTTGACTTCCTGCTTCATGGTTAACGATGAACTGATTATAACTGGCAAATTCTCTCCTTCACCCAAATAGGCGTATTTGAGGTGATCGGGCAACTCCTTCAACTCCAGCTTGGGTGGCTTAATGATAGACCGTACCAGTTTATCACCCTGCCTTGTTGTGCGTAAAGGCAGACGTCTATCTCTTGAAAACCCGGCTTCGATGCGATATAATTGCAGAATTGCCTCTTTGATTTGCTTATCTCGTTCCTCTTTAGCATCCCAATCGATCTTGCTGTTCTGAAGTACCCACTCAAGTGGATCCTTTGCCAGCAGCCTTGGTATTTCTTCTTGGATCATAGGCTCAAAAACGTCGATCATATGTACACCTTCAGTGTCATTGGGGTACTGCATTGCCTTCATGATGTTGAAGGTAACTTTGTCTCCATCGAACTCGCACGTCAATGTGCCCTTATCGACATCAATCTTCGTATGTGCCGTCTTCATGAATGGTCTGCCCAAAAGTATACAGGCAGCCTTTGGATTGGTTTTGCCCATATCCAGCACATAGAAGTCTGCTGGGAAAATCAGACTCTCCACTTTGATTAGGACATCTTCAAGCACTCCCTCGGGGTAAACATTGGAACGGTCGGCCAATTGAATAATGGTCCTTGTATCCTTGAGCGGTCCTAAGGTCAGCTCTTCAAAAATGCTTAGGGGCATAACATTGATCGATGCCCCTAAGTCCAGCATAGCTCTCTCAACTCGAAGTCCTCCAATTTCACAGGGAATAAAGAACATCCCTGGGTCTCCACACTTTTCAGGCAGCTTCTTCTGCAATAATGCTGACACATTTTCATTCACAACCACTTGTGCCTCCTCTGTGAATCTCACTTTCTTTGTACATAAGTCCTTCAGGAAACGGGCATATCGGGGCACCTGCCTGATTGCGTCCAGTAGGGGAACATTGATTTCCACTTTCTTGAAGATGTGCATTAGATCTCTATTCTCTGCTTCTTTCTTGTTCCGCTTCATTCTTCCTGGAAATGGTAAAGGCACCTCGATCTCTTTTGGAATATTACTCTTCAGGATGGGTTTGGGCACAACTGCTTCTGGTTCGTCATTTGCCCGCAACTCTGCTTCCTCCTTTGTGGGCTCATCATCGCTGTGGGCATCATCCTTTGCAGTCTCTGGATATGGTGCAGGCAGTTGCCTTCCACTCTTCAGTGTTATTGCATTTACCCCAGCCTTTTTTGGTGGTTCTGTCTGTGAGGGCAGAATTTCTTTAGCTTTCTCCATCCTTGCGATTGCATCACTAATTTGGGATATTTGTCCTCCCAAATAGTTCAATCCATTCCTTGTCTCCTGCTCGAAAGCTTCTGATTTCTTTTGTACCTCCGCCGT
Source organism: Perilla frutescens (assembly GCA_026008535.1). Classification (NCBI taxonomy): domain Eukaryota; kingdom Viridiplantae; phylum Streptophyta; class Magnoliopsida; order Lamiales; family Lamiaceae; genus Perilla; species Perilla frutescens. The sequence goes on along the minus strand of BRKX01000003.1, from coordinate 11,100,458 downwards.
TTCATTCACAATCTTGTGAACCATGTCTGATAAGGACGGTCCTGCTGCGGGTGTAGGATAGTATGGTGCCGTCTACCTCTGACTGTAGTTGGGGGCAAAATGATTGTGCCTCTTTCTATGCCCTTCATCTATAGCGTTAACCATTTCTTCCTTCTCCTTCAATTGTGGACACTGGTCAGAGTCGTGCCCCATCAATTCACATACCCCACAAATTCGCAAGGTATTGGCGGAAAACATGGTGATGGTGATCATCTTCTCCATCTTGTTGTAAAGCTGTTCAATTCGGTCACAGTTTCAGGCACGGAGATAGTTTTGCCCGTAGCGGCAACACTTGTTCTTTCATATGAATCGTCTATGTTCTCCTCGGTCATTTCTCCAATAAGTATTAGAGCCTCAGCTGCCCTCTTGTTCAGGATAGATCCTCTGCATCCTGCATTCAGCAGGGCTCGATCCTCGCTTCTCAGTCCCGAGACAAAGTAGTTCACCAGGTCATGATCTGGAATCTGGTAATGTGGGCATTTCGAGAGCAATTGCTTGAAACGCTCCCAGTAGTCGTAAAAGCTCTCGTGGGGACCAGCATTTGCGGTTGAGATCTTCTTCCTCATGCTCTGCACTCTTGATGTGGGGAAGTACTTCTCTAGAAACTTTTGCTGGAGTTGACTCCAGTTGGTTACACTCCTGGCAGGAATAGTGTATAACCATTCTCGAGCTCCGTCCTGCAAGGTGAAAGGAAAAGAAACCAGGCGAATGTATTCCCCTGTCCCATTAGCTCATGTGCGTTGCGTCCCACATGCCATCTCAAAATCTTGTAGATGTCGTTGTGGATCCTCCCCTAGATGGTCATGGAATTTTGGCAAAATCGAGATGAAGTTTGCCCTCAGCTCCCAGTTACCAGTAGTTGTGGGCAAAATGATGCCCGTGGGACGCATGTTCATAGTTTGAAGGAAACTCAGTTGCCTCAAAGTAAGAGTGTGCGGCGGTGGTCTTTGTTGTTTTTCTTCTTCGTGGTTTGATATCTGATCGTCCTCCATCTCTTCTTCGAAATAGAGTGGATTTACGTTGCTTGTCTCAGCTTGTTCGTTGCTTGCCTGACTTTCTCCGCCTGAGGTCAAATCGTCACTGGATCCTTCAGTTTGATTATCCTCCTGTAGTCTTTTCAAAAATGCCCTAGCTTGTGCCCTTATTGCCCTCGCTGACCTCTCTATCTTCGGATCGTAGAGTAAATCTCCTGCGTGGTTAGAACGACACATATACTAAGGTAAAATAGTAAATAGACAGAAAAGTGCGCTTACACTCCCCGGCAATGGCACCAATTTTGGCACACCGTCGTTTTAGTGTGCAAAATACACTTGCGGGCAAATAGTCCACAAATGCTTAATCTGCCCTCAACGGCTAGTATAGCTAGTGAAGACGGATGTCGATCCCATGAGGAGTGTTTATAACCTTCTGTCTTTTCTTAGTTTTAGTTTGGGTCTTCAGTGTCACTCTAAAAACCTTGCTAATAAACTTAAACTAACTAAATGCTGAAAAGGAAATCACAAGAGAAAATATTAGTAATAAAAGTGTTCAAGTCAAAGCATCAAGTCATTCGGTAGGTATGCGCAATCCCGGGCAAAACATATGTAATTACCACTACTACCCGTTGTGCCCATACTAGCAGAAAGATCAAAAATCGAATCCCTATGGCCAAATATGGGTAATTGTCACTTTGAGGGTTAACCGGTTATAGGAAATGGATACGATCGGCCACTCTCCAATCACTTCTTACATTATATCATCTAGATGATACGATCGGCACCTAGGGACCCAACTATACAGGAACCTAAGGAGAGAATCACACAAAGGTTTTGCAAGCATAGCAGCTTTGAGGGCAAAAGCGACCCGATTCTAGTAGGTTTGACACGGTCTTGTGCCTGCATATACTACTCAATCTTAACTACCAAGGCTGTCACCCCCGGACTTGTTACTATGCGGATATCAAGGCATGGGTCACCTATACACTCCCACGTAACTAACACTAGTACCAGTTAATCAGAAATGCGTGCTTTCATCTCCAACCACCATTTACCTATGTCTAAGTGAAAAACAAGTTAAGATTGTGAACCCTTAAGGCTTTAAAGTCCGATTACCTCATGCACATATTCTATCTTTAGACCATTACTTTGACTTGAACAGTGGATACTTAGCCACTAAACATAAAAACGGAAGTAAAAGAAATGATAAAAGACATCTTACTTGGAAAGGAAATAACTGGATTAACTTCTAGGCCCAACCCCAGTTTTGCCAACAAAATAACTGAACTACCTTTCTGCAGGCAAAACGCCAGCTTCAGGCAGACAGAATATCCAGAAACTAAACTAAATACGAAAACAGTAAATTGTATCTTGAGGTGCAAAAAAGTATGTGTCCGCTTGCTTGTTCTGATATGAAAACGGATAAAAGTATTTATAGCCAATGAATTAAGGCTTCAAGCAGCCCAGATTTCACCCACGCAGGGGTTCTTGCACTCCTCCACTTCCTCCTATTCATGCTCCATGTTCTTCCTTGATTTTAGGAGTGGTAGCAACAAACCCTAGCGTCTCCAGTCACTTCCTCATGTCCCCACTTCCTTCCTAACGTGCTTAGACCTCCCCAAGACTCGGAACTGACTGCCACATCACCTCCACATATATATAGGAGCTGGCCCGTGATTCTGTTGCGCAATTCTCGCAACAACTTTGACTGGGTCCTCGGCAGGCAAATCAGTCCTTTGTGCCCTCAGCATAAATAGCATCTGTCTGTGCCTATTGTGGTGGTTTTGTGCCCTCAGCCTCCTGCAATCAGCTTTACCCCCAAAACTAGACTAGACTCTATACTAAACACTTAAAAAGGGTGTAAAAAGATAAAGGAAAAAATACGAATTTGAGTCTTCATCAGGCTATCTTTTCTCATCTATAAATAGTTTGGGATACAGACATGTTAGTCAAGTAGATAACACACTGAATAGAAGCATTGCATAGTATTGTTTAAGAGCTCTAACTGTTTTGAGCCACTCAGTTATGATTGTATCTTAGAGTAGAGATTGGTGTTCTAGTCATTGTGTATTGAAACACATTTGTTCATACACTGTCAAAAGGAGTCTTGGGAGAGATTTCATGTGGAAACTAGATAGGCTAGATATCTAGGTTGTGAGGGAATCTCACAATTCAATTCAACGAAAGAGAGTGTAGGGTAGAAAGGGTAGCGAGTGACGGGAGGTCAGCTGTCCGTAAAATCTTCAGTAAACGTGACATCCGGATAGTGAATTATTTTCCACGAACTTGACAAGTCCCCGTGACGTATATTGATTGATCGAACAGGATTACCAAACCTCTACGTGCTTTACTTTCTACAAACAACATAAACGTTCACAATAATGTTCTTGAACTTTATTGTGAACATCTCTATAATGTTCAAACAACTTTTCTGTGAACGTTGTGCAGACAGATACTTCTCACACGGGTGTGCAATTTCACACTCCATCAAAATGTTCTTCAATATGGAAGTATCGTCAAATATGGACAATTTTTTATTGTGGTTTGAGAAAGAAGGGGCATAGCTCATTCCTCCACTCTCCACTTCCTCAAGTTTAGCAGCTTAATTTTCGAGGAAATTAAAACATGATTAGGAATCTTACATCAACATTTGCTCAAGAAAACTCACACGCACTCACAACTTGCACTCTCAACTGAGTTCGATTTTTAAGCATTAATTTATTTTGCACATTCACAATAATTCCACGCCAATCTCTGCAAAATCCAACCACGTTTCCAGTATGAATTTCAACCCTAAATTTCATGTTCTTTTCAATTTGGGGATTTTTCGCTTAAAATAAGAGTTGATGGATCGATTTGCAACTGTTTATTTTAAATTGGGGAAAAAGGTCCAATTTGAGCCGAAAATTTATTTCCGGAGCAAACTGAAATTTCAAGTATAATTATAGGACCAAATTGGATATTTTTGCCTTAAATTAGCATTGTTAGTGACGGATGTTAACGAAAATTAGTTTAGGGACTAACGCGGGAATTAACGTGATACCTTTTAAAAAGTTGAGAAATTGATTGGGGCCGAAATATAATTTTGTTTCGGGGCCAAACTAAGATTTCAGGTATAATTGTAAGACCAAATTGGACATTTTCCTTTAAATAGTTAAGGACTTGATGATATCAAATATACAAAGAAGAAGGACTTACTAAAAAAAAAATTTGTATAAGGATCTAAGAAAGTGTATCGTCAAAGTAGAAAGACCTAGTAAAACATAAAAATTGTACGAAAACCTGTTTAAATAAAACATAAAAATATATGGACCTAATGTTTTACTTTACCTTTATTGAATTATTAGGTTGGAGGAGGAATTGAAGATCAAACCTAAATCTCAATCAAATTATTTTGGGTAAACTAAGGTAGGCAAATGAGTTTCTTTGGGAGAAGTATTGAGGTGTGCTCCTAAAATAAACTCCGAGGTAAAATAAATTAAACACACATCTCAGAGAAGAAACAAAAACATATTACATATTACATATGCATATATTTTTTATTTATTTATTTCTCAATGTAGTAGGGAAGAAAAATAGAAAAACAAAAAGAGTAGTTCAATAATGAAGAATATAGAATCAACCAGATAAGAAGAGTAGTATTATTGGTGGTTGAGTAATGCATGGAAAACAAACTAGGAAGAACAGATCAATAGTGTTCTCTCTCTCTCTCTCTCTCTCTCTCTCTCTCTCTCTCTCTCTCTCCAATACAGAACAATAAAATCAAAATTTCTGAACCAATAACTCTGTAAGGTTTTTTTCTGTCTTCAAATCAGACGAATGACAATTCATAGTGGTCCTATTCTTTTTTTTTTTAATTGTTTTCACCTAATATTTTTTGGACCGTCTTATTCAATTTATAACGATGAATTCTTTTCAGAGTTTTGTCAATCAAATGTTAGCTAGGTTATTATAATATTCTGAAATTAAAGTTAAAACTGTCATTCAAAATATAGCGATCTTTACATTTCGATATATATATTTCTTGTTACCTTTTTTTTATCAATCTGAAATCTGAAACATCAACAGTTTTGAACCTACATCACAACCTTCCTTTTCAATAAAATTTAATTAAATTTCCTTTCTTGGACTTACTCTAGTTGCTAATTGAGGCAGAACATGTATAGTCTTCAATTAATTTGATATTTTCGTGCATTCTTCATGTGATGTTTCTATATCCCATGTATAAAAGTTAAAGAAAGTGGGGCATGGTTTTAACATAAGAGTAGAGGATGCGTGCTACTCTTTTTTTTTTTTTTTTGGAAGTTAGGGTAGGGAGAGCAATGGGTCTCATATCCGAAACTTCTCTCTTACAGTTTACATAGGAATATCAATCTTTTAGGTGTTTTCGTAGAGATAAGATAAATGTTACTTCGATAAATTGAGTTAATTATTTTTTGCAACCTAAAAAACAATGTTCAAAATAATGCTAAGAGAAGTTCATTGTGATGTTGTTTTATTATTGGATTCCATATATAGAGTCGGTGCATCACACTGTCATTTTTTTCAACTAATCAAATTGTAAGCTTCACATATATTCGAACGAAATAAAATTATATATTAGTACCTTTTAACTTTAAGCTTGACGTGTTACTTTCAATAAATTGAACTTAAATAAATTATTCACTATCGGTCTCGGATTTAGTATCTTGAATTTTATTTTATTTTCATATATAAACTAGAAGCAAAGCTGAAAATCCTTTTTTTTGTCTGCAGGGGGTGAAGTAGTTATGGGCAAACACAAACAATATAATTATGTGAAGATATATTGTTCTGCCCAAGAAATCAAGGCCCATTTCATTTCATCCATTCGATTCCCATAACTTAATTGTAGACTTCCACTTTAGTAAAAATATTTAGGGAAATTTACACTTTGATACCTACATTTTGGACACTTTTTTAAAAATGACCCACTTTATTACTATTAGCAAAACAATACCCACTTTTTCAAAAATTTTGAAAATCTAACATCGATCAAATTTCCAGCCTAAAATATATACGTGACATGCACAATAATTTTATTTTATTTTTAGTTCATAATTGACATGAAATATCTAGGTAAAAAATTTTATTGAATTAAAAAAGTCACGCAAGAATTCCAGGATGACACATAGATATTTTAGGCTGAAAATTTGATCAAGATCAGATTTGTAAATTTTTTGAATAAGTGAGTACTGATTTGCTAATAATAATAAAGTGGGCCATTTTTGAAAAAGTATCCCAAATATAAGCATCAAAGTATAAATTTTCCAAATATTTATGTTGATAAAAATAATGTTAGTAGAAATAATGTCCTCCGCTGACCCCTCAACACTCTTTCCTAGTTTCCGAATCATTTACTATAATAGATTTACCTTCTTTTATCTGTGTGGTTTAAAAACTATTAATCTATTATACAAAAGAGAAATTTACCCAGCATCCACCTTGATAGCAGTTGTGGATCACCTTCGTCAAAAAATAAATAAATAAATAAATAAATAAAATTTGAGGTATTGATAGTATGATTATGACTGCATGGAGTGTGTTTTTTAGCAATATATTTTTACATATTTGTTTGTATATATGATACTGTACAAATTTATGTGTACTACAACAAATTTAAGTATGATAAGGTAACTAATTATAATTGAGCCATTATAACATCATCCTATACACATCCAGGACAAGGGCGTCTAAAATATTTTTGGGGATCTGTGCTAATTATAAAAAATGGGTTTCTAATATTAAAATAATATATGTTAAGTTATTAATAAAAATTGGGCCTCTAATATTAAAAAAAAATATACACCGGCTTTGAGGGGCCATGTGCTAAAGCGTACCTCGAGCCACTCATTAGTCAGCCCTGATCTAGAAGTGTGCAAAATCAAACCTAAATAAAAAAAAATCGAACCAAACCGAGTTATTTGGTTTGGTTGGTTTGGTCATTTTTTCTTTAATTTTGGTTTGATTTTGAATATCAAAACTAAAATATAGTTTGGTTCGGTTATGGTTTAAATAAAAAATATTTTGGTTAAACTGAACCAACCAATATATATATATATATATATATACACACACTATATTTGTAATTTATAATTTATAATCATAATATTAATTATACCTAAATTAATAAATTCAAAAGGTATTATATACCTAAATAATATTAGTAATTCTAATATTTAGTTTCAATTTTTTAGTTTTAAAATTTTTAAAATATTTACTTATTTAATCTATCGTTTGTTATCTATTAAGTGTATGTTGTTCTCTTTAGATATAATTGTTTCGGAAGAAACATTTGCACTTAAACACCCCTATTAACACATCCACCAAAACACTTGTAACAATAAAGAATCCGAACTGCCAATAAATGATTTCTTCCCTACCATGTCAATTATGTAATTAATGCCTTTGATTTTGAAGATCCATCAAATCTTGTGGTAGACAAATTCAAGAATGAAACTACAGAATGAGTAGGATGGCGAGGGGATTTGGATGCCATTTTTTCTAAGTTTCAACAACTATACTTTATTACTATTTTTTTTTATTTCCTTTAGATCTTTGGATACAAAATAAATTGAATTAAATATTATTTTTATTGTCAATTTAATTATATATGTAGGTGTCATAAATTAATACTCCCTTAGTTTAAAAAAAATGATATTTTAAATTTTACAACAAAAGATAAAAATTGAAATATGTAATAAATATACCATCTATCCCTGTTAAGTTATATTTTCTCAATATATCTTAATTTTTCTATTGTTGTAATATATAAGAGTATATTTGGGAGAAAGTGTTAAAAAGTATAAAACATCAAATACACTCAAACGGTGGAGATCATGTATAAAAGGAGTCGTCTCAAGTTCGAGAGTTGAGATCAACCGCTCCCCTTTTCCCCAACTTAAAAAAATGAAGAGGATAGTATGAGGGCCCACTAATTGGGAGTGTAAGGTGAGCTTTAGCATACACTCCTAAATTTAGAGGGCCCAAAAATTTAATAAATTCTATTTAAATATTTAATCAAAAGCCTGTGTATTTTTAAATTAAAATTGAGTGTTTTTTTAATAGCACAAAGATCAATAAATATTTAAGAAATTTAAGACAGCGTGGATAATACAAAAGATTGTTAAAATTCCGGTCATTTCTTAAATGTATTATGGTTACACTAATTTCAGTCATATATGTGATTGATTCATGGTTAATTGGAAGTCACTAAAATTGAGAGAAGGGATGTAAAATTATAAAAAACAATAAACATTTTGAAATAAAAAAAAAATCTAAAACAATAAACATTTTGAAACGGAGGGAGTATTAGAGTAAAAAAAAAATCCACAACTCAAGTAAAATTATTTGTATAAAAACCGATCTAAATTTAAATTCCTAGTCATGCAAATGAAACTGGGAATTTGGGCATCTCCTCTACAAATCCAAACCAGCCAGAATTCTTAAAGAATCATTTAATGTGGAAAACTAGAATCTGCCTGGACTTTTCCTTTTCATATATAAACGTCCGAAATATGGGGAAATTCTATTCTGCATATATATGCATGGAGTACGCACTATCACCACAAGGATCTCGATTCATTCATGAATATAGTGTCTATTATTTTAATCTTGTTTTTTGTAAAAATCTCTGTAATGTTCATATATCCAGATTATTGTGGTTGTGGATCATATCTCATGGGATAGCATAGACTTCTTTTCCTAAAATATACACATATTTGATGCAATGATACGACACCTACTCTCTCTCTCTCTACCTCTCTCTCTCTCTCAAAAAAAAAAAAAATTCATTGGTCTGTATGCCTGCTGTTTTGATTCAAAATTTATTGGGTAGAGCTGTAGGTAGAATTCTAGAAGTGGCGATTGAGTACAACAGAATCAAACAAACTGTTGCATATTAATTAGGGAAGATACATGAGCTACTTTTGAGGACCATTTTTATATAGAAAAATATATGCATGGCTTTTAATGCCAATAAAGAAAAAAGTTTTCACAACTTTTCTATTGTTTGTTGTTATTGCTGAGATTAATATTTGTGTGACGACATAAATAAATAGATAAAATAATAACCAATGAGTGGTGTGCAAGAAACTCCTTTTCTTTTTCAAGCATTCAACTCTTTGAAAACAACTATTCTGTGGGGCCCCCATCTCACTGCCACTGCATTAAAAACATTTTTAATATTTCAAATTATTTTCAACCACTGTTGGTTATTCAATTAAATCTCTCTCTCTTTAAGCATCATGAAATGAAATAAATGACGGATATTTTTTTTAAGGATTGTTTTAAAGGGGTAGTTACAAATACCATCATGAAATTTGGTCAAGTTTAATAAAATTCAATACTTTTCAAATTGCTAATAATTATGCGAATAACAGTACAAATTAATTGTTAGGTCTAACTTTGCTTATATTTTTTAAAGTAATTGAATTTCTTTTTGTAATTGAACTAAACCTCGTATGGATTTTTTGCAACTATCATTACTTCTGTAATTTTTTTTTATTTTGCTTTCCAATAGGCCCTAGCACCTAGCTAGCTAGTAAAATGTAGAGTGAAATTGTGGAGAATAATCAAATATATATAGGTAAAAACAATCACATATATAAGCAATGATTTTATTTGGATTATGTGGTTGGGGTTTTATATAGAAATAATTCAATTTTATGGAGACAAGGATATATAGTATTTATGTAGCGTTGCATTCCAATTGTTCCTAGTTATGACTGTAATATCACTTTTATTTCATTTGTGTTGTGTTTGTTGGTAATATATATATATATATATATATATATATAACTTTATTTTCTCCAAAAAAAAAATTATGGTTACATGGATAATTTGGTGTTTCGTTCGTGATGTTCCATAATATATCTGTATATGGTCTTGGAACCCACATTGCTAGCATATATCAACAAAATTATTATAGTTGGCTCCAAAAAAAAAAATTATAGTTACGTGCGAGGTAACATATGATGCATGTGTGTATATGTTGTGTTTATTGTAATTACTCTTATTGTGATAATTAATGCGTTGTTGTAAAATAAGAAAAATATAAAAATTACTTCGTATTTGACTTTTCTCTTTATAAAAGGTTTATCTCAGAGTGAAATTTGCAGAGAATAAAAAAAATTGATTCAAATAAATAAAAGGCAAGGGGTGGATGAAGATTATATATATATATATATATATATATATATATATATATATATATATATATATATATATATATATATATAATTAAGAATTTTGATGGATTTTATATGGGCTTTAGATATCTATGAAGTGGTCAACAGATCTCATTATTTTACCATGTGACCCTTTTTCAAAAAAGGACACAAAATTTGAAATACAGACATGTTATTAATTATAGTCCAATAATAAACTAATAATTGTGTTTATATTTATTTTTTAATTAATAGTGTTGCAAACACTTTTAGGTATAACTTTTCGTAAATCATGGTCCTTTATTCGTTTTAAATTATTGATAAACTATTTCATGTGGCCAGAAGGACATGCTACTTTATAATGTACTATAATTTTGAATGTTTAATGCGGTGCTAAATGGCCACACTGAAAAAAATCGGTTTTCTTAAGACCGGTTAAGTAAAAATCGATTTATGTGGGGTCAAAATATTACCATACCAAAAATATTCTTTGCCTCCAAAAATAACATAACTACCGTCATTTTTTTAATAAATGCATTCTTCCCTCCCAAATCTATAATTATTCCCTCCCATTAACAATCAGATTTTTTTACCAATATTAATATTCTTTCGAAAATATTAAACCAGCGATTAATCTTATTTAGATATCCGATACATATTAAACCATCGATAGATATCCGATACATATTATATATTTTGAACATAAATAATTGTGTATAATTTTTTATTATTTTGAGCTCGATTATCAATTTTAGTATTTTTCATTTTTTTAAGGGTTTGAACTAATATATATAGTTCGATTAAGGTTTTTAACATAAACACATTATTATTAATTTTGTTGGGGTTTGAACTAATATAAATACAGTATTCATATTTTTTTTAGTTATAAACTAATATATAGGTCTGGTTATATATATAACATAAACACAATTCTTGCTTCGATTTTTTTAATCGTTTTTCGACCTACAATTTTTTATAGATTAAATTATTCTGAAATAAAAATATTAGTCAATTCGATTATCAAGCATAATATAAAATTAAAATGTAAAATTAAATTAAATTATATTTCAAATCCATTTTATTTCATAAATTATTAGGACGAAACTCTCGTCTTTAAATCATATAAAATAATTTAATAAAGATAATTTTTTTTTACAAAATATTGTCAAATTCGATTATCAAGCATATATTCATCATTAAGACGTTATACATAAATAATCATCTTTGATTTTTTCAAAATTAAAATAATATTAAACTTCAAATTCATTTTAATTCATAATATGTTAGTCCAAAATTTTCGTCTTTAAAGTATACATATAAAATAAAAAATAAATTCATCATTAAAATTTTCATCTAAATTTCTAATATAAGTCATAATATATTATCAATCGATTTTTTCTCATACTATATACAGATGATATAGTATCAAATTTTATAAATACACGTTTTGATTCAATTAAAAAATCTAACATTAGAACATATCATTTACTTGGATAATAATTTATAATATATAATTACCAGTTTATATAGTCATAATGGATATGTTCTACATAAATAATCCCGTTTTGAGTAATTTTGTGTGATTTAATATTTTTTTACTAGCTAACGGTAATACTACATGTAAAAGCAAAAAGGTAAGCAACTCTTGAAGTTCCCAATAAAATTAATGATCATATGCAGCTATCACATTTGAAATCTGCAATTCTTCCATTGTTGTAATTCTAATTCTAAAGAGAAGAAAATAAAGAGCTTCCATGGATATAGATCCACGGGCTGTAATTGTAGATTTATTTGGAGAGGATTCTGACCTCGATTGTTATAGTAGGGATTCCGGTGAACATGTAGAAATCGAAGAGGAAGAAGTGGTTCAAGAAGAAGTGAACTTGCAATACGAAGAAGATGAAGGAGCTTGGAATGAGGAAATTCTAGATGAAGGAGATCGGAATGAGGAAATTCTAGATGAAGGACCTCAACCTAATATGGAATTCGAGAGTAGAGAAGCTCTATTAGCCGCCTATCAAGCTCAAGCAAAGCATAAGGGTTTCAGTGTTGCGATTAGAAATTGTCGATGTAAGTATGTTATGATTGCGTGCGATAGGGGTAGAAATTCAAGAGTGAAGAAATTTACCAAAAGGATTAACTGCTCTGCTCGCATCAATGCTATACAAAATCTTAACGGCACATGGAGAGTGTCGACTATTTCTGCAAACCATAATCATGACTTAGAACCTCACATGTCAATTTTCATGTCTGCTCATAGGAGTTTATCAATTAATATGAAGAGACAGTTAGAAGCTAATGACATTGCCGGCTTAAGAACTTGTAAAAATGTGAGGATATTGGAAGTGCGGGCTGGTGGTCCACAAAATTTAGGATGCTTGGGGAAAGATTGTAGGAATTACATTGAGCATAGAAGAAGGTTGAGACTCGGTGAAGGAGATGCCGAAGCCATTCGTAAGCTTTTCATGAAGTTACAACAGAAAGATAGGAGCTTTTTTTATTTGATGGATATTGATGATGGATGTAGACTTCGAAATGTGTTGTGGATTCATCCTCGGAGCATATCAGCGTATGAAGAGTTTCACGACGTGATCAGCTTCGACACGACGTATCTCGTCAACCAATACAATATGCCTTTTGCGACCGTGGTTGGTGTTAATCACCATCATCAATCCATCCTACTAGGGTGAGCTTTGTTGTCACACGAAGATGCTTCATCGTTCAAATGGTTTTTCTCTAATTGGTTGGAAGTAATGGGAGGTGTTCAACATGTGGCAATGTTGACAGATCAGTGCGATAGTATTCAAATTACCGTGAGGGAAATGATGTCCGACACCGTCCACCGGTTGTGCCTATGGCACATTTTGTCTAAGACGGCACAAAAGTTCAAAGGGGTTGCCGAGTTTGATAGGGTGGTGTCTGAATTCAATGCGTTGATCTACGACAGCCTTACGATCACTGAATTTGAAACAAGGTGGGCTGAATTCACAATGACACACGGGCTCGAAAATAATAGATGGCTTAGAGACCTCTACAATGAAAGATAAAGTTGGATACCCGTGTACTTGAACCATATTTTTTGGGCTGGTATGGTCTCTACACAAAGAAGTGAGTCAATGCATTCTTTATTCGACGGTTATATCAACTCAAAGAGTACATTGAAGCAGTTCGTGGAACAATACGAGATTGCCATTTGCCACAAGATTCAGAAGGAGATGTGGGTTGACTTTGATTCCAAGTGTAGGCCGAGAAAGTGTATATCAAATTTTAAATGGGAGAAGCAATTAGGAAAGGTATACACGAATAGCATTTTCGAGCAATTTCATCGTGAAATCAGGCTAATGTGGAATTGCAACATCAAGAATGATCCAACCATACTCGGAGGAGTAGAGAGCTATGAAGTATTTGAAAGTACCATGTTGAACAATTGGTATCATAAAGAATTTTCGTTCACGGTGGAGTATATGCCTGTTGGACAATATTTAGCTTGCAATTGCCGGAAGTTTGAATCTAAGGGAATTCTTTGCAGCCATATCTTGAAGGTTGTAGGTTCAAAGGATATCCGCTCCGTGAATGAGAGATACATACTAAGAAGATGGAGGAAGGATGTGTATAGACGACATGCAAGTATTCTTTTTTACAGGGGGATATCCACACATGACGAAGGAATATTTAATGTTTCAAGATGTTGAACGAGAGTTTCAAGAATGCACGGATGTTGCATAAGAGGACAGCGAGAAAATGAAATTCATCAAACTTAAGTTACAATCTTTGAAGGATGAACTATATAACTGGAATCCAGTAATCGTGAATCGCGGTACTTCTTCGCGCACTATCGAAGAAGATAGTTCGACTCCTGTATTAGATCCACTTAATATCACTCGCAAGGGGAGGTCAAGACAAAATAGGTACAAATCGGGTGCGGAACAAGCGTCAAATAGCAAGACCAAGAAGAAGGCAGCAGGTGGTACACGACGCAAGCGGACAAAAAATACCGCTAGTGGTTCGGGTCACGGACACAAAACTTGTAGTGTATTTTGTTGATTATTAATTCTTCATTTTGTAGTGTTTAATTTCTTATTGTTTAGTACTTTTTGTAATCTGAGTTTTATTTATTAAATTGGTAATCTTAATTTTATTTTAATTAAATTTCTTATCCGTGCAATATTTTTACATGAGTTGTTATTACTTTAAAATATCATTGTTAAAATAATCATGGACTTGTACCCATTTTATAAGATCGATAATAATTAATCTACCAAATTTTCGAGTCAAAAATACGTCGAAAATTAAAATCGATAATAATATTGTTGTGCCTTATATTTAATTACGTATTTCTGTTAATTTTTTTTAATTAAGTATTTCTCCGTGAACTATCTCTATCTTAACTAATAAGTTTTTTTTCTTCCTTTTGATATATAAAATTTTGATTTATAGAATTAATTATATTTCGGGCATATCTATTCAATTTTTTATGAAAAGGCATATCTATTCGATTGTTTATGAAAAGGCATATCTATTCGATTTTTTTTTATATTTTCCTTCATATCAAAATTAATGAATCTGTATTCATCCAAATCTAGGAATATTTGTTTTCAGAATCTAATTCGATATTTTTTTTTATTTAAAACATATTGAATAGTTATATATTTGGTTAAGGTCGAATACAATAAAAAATATATATATATTATCCAAGTACAATTTATTTACAAATTACAATCACAAAAAAAAAAAACACAATTAAAATATCACTTTAATAACCGCCTATTCAATGCATGTGTATTTAATTTCATCTTCTTCTTTATGAAAAGGCATATCTATTCTTTTTTTTTTTTTTGATGATCTGTATTTTAAGAATTTTTATTTAGTATTCTATACTATGTTTATAGTAAATAACAAAGAACTATATATAATGTTTTCAGAATCTATTTCGAACAATTATTTCAAATGATTTAAATTAAAGTTTATTTCGAATGACTAACAATATTCAAATTAATAATAGAGTGCATAATATTATTAATTGATAATTGGATAACGATTACATTAAAGTGAAAATATAAAAATATATATGCACCGAGAGCAATTGTCATTACAAATTACAATAACAAAAAAAAATCAAATAAAATAAAAAAGTACACAAACAGACTCTTCATGTTTTAAAACCGCCTACTCCTCTACTTGAACCATCAATATTCCTCCATTCCTGCATCAAAGTGTAAACATCAAACGACCAATAATAAAATACAAAAAAAAAATATTAA
This sequence comes from Perilla frutescens, assembly GCA_026008535.1. Taxonomy (NCBI): domain Eukaryota; kingdom Viridiplantae; phylum Streptophyta; class Magnoliopsida; order Lamiales; family Lamiaceae; genus Perilla; species Perilla frutescens. Next base: position 11,084,999 of record BRKX01000003.1, on the reverse strand, counting down.
TACAGATCTTCAATTCCGCTTGAATTGACTCTAAACTTGCATACACACAAATACAATGCAAAAAAAAAAAAAAAATACAATAATCGTACCATTTAGAAATTAATACCCATACCCAAAAGGGTTGCATAAAACCCAGAAAATATTCAAATTACAGGCCATATTGAGCATGAGCATAAACCCAAGAAATGTTGTTTACTTAATTACAAACCAAAAAAGGATTACACAAAATCGGTGCAGATCAGAATTAGGTTTATATAATTACATGCCAACATACTAAAAAAAGTTTGTTCAATCCGCACAGAAATTAACCAACGAGTCAAAATCAAGTGCACCCACACCACCAAAACGAAGTATATGACGCAGTGCAATGACATTCGGGAATCCGACACTCCGAAATTCCTTCCACAACAGAGACTCCTACCATCAAAAAATAGTCATTAATGAACTGGGTTAAATGAAAAAACAAATGGAACCTCAAACTAAACTTACATTCTGGCTATGCACACGTTCGAAATACTCGGAACTCGTCATCACAACATTCGTTTTTTCATCATAATTGATGTCAGGGTGCTGAATGAAGAGTTCGAAGCTCGCCAGGCGCTCTCGGACTTCAATCAACTTCAGAACCAACTGAATTGCACGAAACCTTTTGCCGCGAGTTACAGACATACATTCAGCCAACTCGAACAAGAAAACAGATATGGTGAAGCTGTTAGCCATATTCACATACCTAAGGTTTATGACTAGAAGAGCAATGAAGAAACACTCGTCCTCTTTTGCCCAATTCATTGTAATCTTTTGCTGAAAATGGATAAAGATAAAGTTTGCTTGAAATATAATGATATATATGTGAATGTTGTATCTATATAGAGATTCAAATGTGACTATTGAAAAGACGTGTTGTATTAATTGAAGGGTCATGACCTAATCCCACTAAACTTTTTAGAAATAAATTAAAAAATAATGCAATGATGAAAATTTCGAATAAATCCAAACTAATTAATTACACAATGCTGCTTAGGTCTAACTTTGCTTATATTTTTTAAAGTAATTGAATTTCTTTTTGTAATTGAACTAAACCTCGTATGGATTTTTTGCAACTATCATTACTTCTGTAATTTTTTTTTATTTTGCTTTCCAATAGGCCCTAGCACCTAGCTAGCTAGTAAAATGTAGAGTGAAATTGTGGAGAATAATCAAATATATATAGGTAAAAACAATCACATATATAAGCAATGATTTTATTTGGATTATGTGGTTGGGGTTTTATGTAGAAATAATTCAATTTTATGGTGACAAGGATATATAGTATTTATGTAGCGTTGCATTCCAATTGTTCCTAGTTATGACCGTAATATCACTTTTATTTCATTTGTGTTGTGTTTGTTGGTAATATATATATATATATATATATATAACTTTATTTTCTCCAAAAAAAAAATTATGGTTACATGGATAATTTGGTGTTTCGTTCGTGATGTTCCATAATATATGTGTATATGGTCTTGGAACCCACATTGCCATGTGGGTTCCAAAAATTATTATAGTTGGCTCCAAAAAAAAAAATTATAGTTACGTGCAGGGTAACATATGATGCATGTGTGTATATGTTGTGTTTATTGTAATTACTCTTATTGTGATAATTAATGCGTTGTTGTAAAATAAGGAAAATATAAAAATTACTTCGTATTTGACTTTTCTTTTTATAAAAGGTTTATCTCAGAGTGAAATTTGCAGAGAATAAAAAAAATTGATTCAAATAAATAAAAGGCAAGGGGTGGAGGAAGATTATATATATATATATATATATATATATATATATATATATATATAGGGAAAGGATCAAACGAGAACCCTTCATCCAGGTAGGAACTAGGAACCAATCCTAGTCCTTGTTTGACTCAATCTGGACGGCCTAGATTAAATCAAATTTAAGTGATGTGCGGTGACATTCCTGTAATTTTCGACAACTTGTTGGAGGGGAGGGTAATATAGTAATTCAGTAATTAAACTTTCCATCTTCAGATTTTTTTTCCAGTATTTAATTATCATTCCCTTCTCTTCTTCTCTCTCTCTCTCAGTTAGTTCGTCTTCCTAATCTGCGTTTGGATCGCGTTTTTTATTTCTCAACATCCTTTTATTTCTGTAATTATCTTTTTGTCGTGAAGTTTCTATATCTGTGATTCGATGGAGACTCCAGGTATGGTTTTAATTTTGCATTATTTGATTTAGTTTTGAAATTTTAATGTTGATTAATTTCGCAATTCGTTGTATCTGCATTGATTTTACAGTTCATTCTATTGGAGTTCATTGCGGTTTTGTATTTACGTTTTTATGTTTGACTAATTTGATCTGTTTCGTTCAGTTTTGTGATGTATCAGTTGTTTTTTAATTATTAGGAATCCTAGGGTTTAGTACGAGAATATACAGACTATGCATTAATTTGATCTGTTTTTTTTTATTTTAGCATGTTAATGTATTCGTTTTAGCCTGTCGTCACATATGTTTTAGCATGTTAATGTATTCATTTTAGCCCGTCGTCACATATGTTTTAGCATGGTAACATGCTGGTTTAATGTTATTTCTACTGCATTCTGTGAAACATGTCATACAAACCATGCTTTGCTTTTTTTTATTTTTTTTCTTTTGTGTGTGTGTGTTTTTGTGACTCGGCTACACAATGTTACAGACACCATGTAAACAGTAGAATACTTTGGTGCTAAAATGTATGTTGCATGATGCTAGAATGGTACATACCTAATGCTAAAAATCAATTTATGTGTCTGAACATCTCTTGATGTGATTGTATTATTATATTTTACCTTGTTCAGTTTATAATTGTTTGATTTTAATGTGTCAGCTTCTTCTGTTTCAAGTGACCGTAGTAAGATTAGTCACATGGTGATACGGAGGGTTCTACTTCACATATCAAGATAATGATGTTTGAGCAATTCTACGGTTTACGTGCCCCTTCTGAAGTTGTTGTTCATCCACCTATTCCAGTTAAAATAAAAGGTAGCGACAGTCGTTTGGTATCTAAGAAGGAGGTAAGGAAGAGAAAGGAGAACAAACCACTCAGAATGTGCAGCAATTGCTACAAGTTGTCAGATCATGATGCTAGGAATTGTCCAGCTTGATGTTATTATAGCGATTGGACATAGTTTAATATCATGTTTTACCATGCTTGTGAATTATTTTCAACACATTCATTTTTAAGAATATATATGATTTTTAATAAAAGTGTTTATGACATTTCCTTTGCGGTAATTATATTACTATTAAGTTTTATTAATCATAATACCGTTTAAAATATAATGTTAAAATAACGGAAGCATGAGGTTATATACATTGTCAGATTCTCATTACATATTTTGTTTATCAGAACATGCTAAAATGAGAAATGAATGAGGCTAAAATGAGCGAAGTAGGAGGCTAAATTTGGTGTGACATTTTCCACTAGGGTTCACCATTCCCAATTAGGGTTTATTACGTTCCAATTAGTAATTATCAGATTCTCATTAGGGTTCACTGTCCTCAAATAGGGTGTATTGCGTTTCATTCCAATGAAATCACCGTTCAATATTTGTTTATCAGAACATGCTAAAATGAGAAATGAATGAGGCTAAAATGAGCGAAGTAGGAGGCTAAATTTGATGTGACATTTTCCACTATGGTTCACCGTTCCTAATTAGGGTTTATTACGTTTCAATTAGGACTCATCTGATCCCAATTAGTAATTATCAGATTCCCATTAGGGTTCACTGTCCCCAAATGGGGTGTATTGCGTTTCATTCCAATGAAATCACCGTTCCATATTTTGTTTATCAGAACATGTTAAAATGAGAAATGAATGAGGCTAAAATGAGCGAAGTGGGAGGCTAAATTTGATGTGACATTTTCCACTAGGGTTCACCGTTCCCAATTAAGATTTATTACGTTCCAATTAGGGCTCATCTGATCCCAATTAGTAATTATGAGATTCTCATTAGGGTTCACTGTCCCCAAATTAGGTGTATTGTGTTTCATTCCAACGAAATCACCGTTCCATATTTTGTTTATCAACACATGCTAAAATGATAAATGAATGAGGCTAAAATGAGCGAAGTAGGAGGCTAAATTTGTATGTTACTGTCTGCACTTAGAATTGCAGCACATATTTTGCTCTCATAAACTTTATCTCGTTTCGGGAAATATTTACGCATTTTCTTTCTTAGTTGTCAGTCATCTCCTTCGTTGCTTCATTTTCTCATTCTTTTTTCTTTTTTATCATCAACTCGTATTTTTCATTTTGTAGTATCTATATAGGTGTAGGTGTTTATATAAAACTGTTAGAAATATATTCATAATATCACCCGCTAAAATGTATTACACAATATGCTAAAATGTTATATAGTTCATGCTAAAATGTTGTATACAACATGCTAATATAAATATGGGGTTGTTCTATGCGAAAATTATGCCTAAAAATGATTTTTTATATTTTTCACCTATTTTTTTCAAATAAACATATGCAATATGGATCTTAAATGAAAGAGTATGAAAAGAGCTTTAATTTGATATAAGATTTGCGTAAATCCGATTAAAAATGAATAAATTATGATCATTTAAAGTTTTTAAGAATTTTTTCAAAACATGATGATGTCACTTTTTTTCTTCCAATTTTACCCTCAATGAAACGCGTGAACTTAAAGTTTTCATTTTAATTACAAAATTGCCACCACCCCCTCCAATTTATTTGTTTAATCTGGACCATCCATATTTTCGAATGGATGGATGAGATTGGTTCTCTGTTCCCATCTAAGAACTGATTCTCACCAGATCTCATCCCTATATATATATATATATATAATTAAGAATTTTGATGGATTTTGTATGGGCTTTAGATATCTACGAAGTGGTCGACAGATCTCATTATTTTACCATGTGACCCTTTTTCAAAAGAGGATACAAAATTTGAAATACTGACATGTTATTAATTATAGTCCAATAATAAACTAATAATTGTGTTTATATTTATTTTTTAATTAATAGTGTTGCAAACACTTTTGGTATAACTTATCGTAAATCGTGGTCCTTTATTCGTTTTAAATTATTGATAAATTATTTCATGTGGCCAGAAGGACATGCTACTTTATAATGTACTATAATTTTGAATGTTTAATGCATTGTATTTAATAGAAAAATACAATGAAGAATACTTGATATTCAACTTCTTTGAACTCGATATATTAAATAAATAAATCAAATCTGTTATCGAATTTCTCATCAGGTCAAAAAGAAAAAAAAAACCATGGATATGTTAATTAGAACTGTTCGAGCTGGATTTATATTTAATTTTTTTAAATTAATTTACTTATTTATTTTAAAAATTTTACTTATTTAATTGGTGCAGATGTCTGAAAAGACCCGAAAACAAAATCGTACGAGCTCGCCCCCAAAATTCGACGTGACAGGCATTTTTATTTTATTTTATTTTTAATTTTTTGTAAAAAGTTTTTGAAAATTATATTTTAGGAATATAAATGACAATATTAGTAGATGTAAATTATGTTCGTAATGGCTTTCTTTTCACCTCCGGCTATGTAAACAATATAAGTGTGTTTTTTAACGACATCGTGTGAAAAATCACAATATTGTCGTTTATATAGGAGGCCAAAAAAAAAAATCAAAACCAACATAATTAACCTCTACTTAAGGAATATAGATCATCTAGTCCCGACTTTATGTGTCAACCATGTGTCAACACTAAAATTGTATAGTGTTAATAATGTTTTTATAAAAATAAAATTTATTATATTATAACTGATCATAATTAATATTTATTGCTAAAAATTAAAATTTTAAAAAAACTATATACGCTAAGTTTGGAATAATCAATCTCAAAAATCAATTATATTAACTGAAAAATGAAAATTAAATATTAAAAAATAATTATAAATCATAATTGGGTGGAATAAACCATAAATAATAATGTAAAATTATACTAAACCAAAAGAAATTAAAATTGAAAAAAAAATGCAAGAAAAAGTAATAATTTTGAGATTTGGTACACGATTGACACACACAAGTTAGAATTCGAAGATCTCAAGTGCTACTTAAGGGGTAAGATATGTCTCCAAAATATATTTTTCAAAAACATTTTACAAAATTTTTAAAAAATAAATTAAAATACGGTGTCGGGTAGCATCGAATTTTCCCAATATCATACTAGCGTAGAGATCTGGGTCGCCCCCACTTTGGACTTGATCAAAACCAAACCCAAGCAGAACTTCATATTTACAGTTGCCAAATCAAAAGGTTCAAAGATTATTTTGGAAAACAAGATTATTTGCAACTCAATTGATTATCATCTCCTGTTTAATTTTTAAAGGTTCTACCCTTCCTGCATATACGTAGTTTGGGTTTTCAAACAACAGAAAAATTAACACTCAATCTGAAAGCAGCAAATTTGCATCGTGCTACTTCATATATATAACTGGTAAATTTACACCAAAAAAACCATTAAAACATACAAAATAAATAAATCTAAGTCATTTTTCAAAATGTCAGGCTATTTCATCTCTCTCTCTATTACCACGTTTACAGAAGGCACGAGTCAAAGAACAGTGGTATAGTCACATGGGGTAGGTACTTAGTTCTACTTAACGAACGAACGATCGATCACGGATTTCCGACGAAAATCCCTTCTCCGTTGAGGGCACAGGGGAATTACACAGATGGGAAGTATTTGTTCAAGTTGAAGGGAAGGGAGTAGAATTCCTCACTTCTCGAGTCGGTCTTGAATGAGCGGAACTTGTCCCACCAGTGCTTGCCCCTGTCTTTCCTTGCATCCTTCTTATGCAGGGTGTTGTCCAAGAAGTATGCCAGAAGGCCAGCAACGAAAGCTTCCGATGAGAAGGGCACGTTGACGATGTCATTGAACTGGAAAAACATCAATGAGAAATGCATGAGAGTAAGCAAAGGAGAGAAATGAGATAGGTATGCTACTGTTAGCTAGTTTCTAAATGCAACATGAGTTTTTCTAGAGTTTGTATTGAATACCCATCTGCCTGAGGTGTGAACAGGGCCAAATCCGGTTATAGCGGTGTGCTCGTTGAAGTATTGGGGGATCGAAAAGCCCAGGAAGATGGAAAAGCCTAATATGAACTTTGTTCGGAAACTGTTCAGGTTGCAGAACTGGAGGAAACTTACACCGGCAGCTCCTGCACCGATTCGTAGATAAAATGTAAGTCATCTTGTAAATTAAATATGAGAGACTAAGCTCGAGGATTAGAGAAGTGTACGCACCAACATATGCAAAGAAGAGGCAATATAGAGCAGCCACAATCGGTGCTGGAATTGAAGCAAAGACTGCTCCGAATTTTCCTGTGAAGACGATTGTTGTTTTTATTGAAAGATTCAGACTTGGAAAGTGTGAAATTTATCAATAAAATGTAAAGAGAGCTATTGTTACCAAGAACAGAAAAGAAGAGCATGAATCCAGCAGATATTTGTACTACTCTTCGACTGCCAACACGAGTCAGTGCTAATAGGCCAGCATTCTCACTACACAGGAGTGGAGAGAAGCGGAAACATTATATTGTTGAATCAATTACCATAAAAAGTATGCACAATCTGAACTGCTAGGCTCTTACATTGACACGGATGAGCCATTACCAGTCCCGAACAACCCAGATAACAAGATAGCAATTCCCTGGTAGAAGTAGAAAAAGGCAAATGAGCATTTATTTCACTACATAGATCCTATGTTAAGGAAATCATTAACAAACTGCCTCATGTTGATTCAAGATGAAAATGGTACAGCAGAAGTAATCTGACAAGAAACGTCTCTTACGCGCGCGCGCACAAAAGAAAGATTTGCACAAGCAAAGGACTCGGTAGGCTGCATCAATGTATTCAAAACGAAAGCTTCATATATAGTGTTGTGTTCCTTGCCATACAGTGTCTAGATTTAGAGATGCAGGCTGGGGACACGGAAGACTAGGATGTAAGGATCATAATTCGATGAGTTCATCATGCATTCCCCTAAATTAATGAATCACCTGATGATAACTCACTATTTAGTTTGTCATGTGAAGAAAGTCTTCTACCTATGTGCCAAATCAAAATTCAACAATTTTTCATCCAATTCATAGCAGTACTTATTAGATTAAAGAAAATCTTTCGGCCTTTTTTACAGATTCATTAGCAATTCTGAGTTCTGTTAACAAGGCAAGTGTGCAAGGAGTTGAGGGTAAGATGCCATATTTACCTGCCAGCCAACACCACGGCTAAGAATGGATGGGGGAACGGCGGTTGCACTGGCATATCTGGCCACAGCAAAAAAGCCACCAGTTGACTGCATTGAACAACGAAAACATGAAACTATCTAAATACAAAATTTGAAGTCATAAAATCAGCAAGAAACATAAAAAGTGGTTTCTAGCAATTTCATCCATAACAAAACACTATCCATATATTAAAGCAAAATCCAACATATTATCTCGCATTGGGATCTCCAACGCACACGATCAGAAGGAAAGTAATGCACAAGAATAAGAATGAGCAAATGAAAACAAACCTCTACAAGAGCAACAAATGCAGCCATCATCATAGCAAAGGCTTCACCAGCATCAAAAGAAGGAGCACCCCATTGGAAAGGATAAGGAACTCTTATCCTGCATGTGCAACCCCAAGATACACATTAACATACTTTGCTGATAGTTAACTGCAAATATCTCCTCTGAAATAGCTAAACAACCAGCTCTCACCTATCTTCTTTGATAATTATATAGACATCCACTAAGTTTGTTCAATTAGGAGGTCCGGACTAAAGTAATCATCCAACCATGATGCCATCAAAATTTATAAAAACAAAAAGAAGATGAGATAAAAGGACATAGTAAAATTATCAATTTAATTTTTCAAGTAGACAATGTCCTTGGGTGTGTATAATGTCTATATATTTTTCGAATGGATTTATGTGTAATGTTTATTCAGGTAAAAGAGTATCTTTGCAATTTATCCATACTCTTCACTTTTCCCTACTGCCTCTTTTCTCCTCCCCTACCCCGTCTCTGTCTCTCCTTCACTAGTCTTCCCTCTTTCTACCTCCCCCTCCGTCCCATCCGCTGCCAAAGATATTTAGTATTTTCTTATCTTTTCCCCCTCACTCAGGCACTTAATCCCTTCTTTGCTCCACCCGATCCGATTCTCCCCTTTTCTAGTTCCTTTTCAAGCAATGTGAAGTACAATATTCATTTTACAGAGCAGGGCACAAAAACACGAGGACAACATTAGCATCAAGCATAACCCTTAGCTTACCATGGAGCAGCATCAATAAGTCCAGCACGATCAGTTCTGCAGCTCGTTTGGGTTTTTGGTGGTCTTCCATTATAGGCTCCCCCTACAGTTAGTAGATGGGCATATATCCATACAATTACCACCGAGAATATAACTGCAAACCGGTCAAGGATATTCTTTCCTGGTTTGACGAAGTGGACCAAATACTGCAGGAACCATAAAATTGATTTTATCCGAGTGCATGAAGTTGCTGATAAGTGCAATTAACAGAAATGTGGATAATGAAGTGAACTGGTCATTCAAAACTTTACCTGAGAAAAGAGAACTATAACAATAAGCATTGGCAGCCCAATTTCGATGCATTTGGCAACCTAAAAATCCAAGGAACAAGATCAGATCCAAAATTGATAAAAGGAAAAATCTATCATTAGTCAATTGGATACAAGCACTAACAAACATCACTGAGAGGGAAATCCTCGTGTGGGTATGTGAAAGACAGAGAGTGAAAAGAATTGCACATACCCCAGGAAAACCAAATTCATAGAGCCCAAAACCAGCAAGAGCAACCAAAGGGACAGCTGAGAGTGGACTAAGAAACCTGCATTACAAATAAAATAATGGATCAGTATCAAATAAAATACTGGGTAAGTGAAGACTTCTATAAGAAAATGATTTTTGCCATACCAATGAGATGTCCATACACAACAGTTCTGCTGAAGATAAACATGTTTATTAGAAGTAAATCTTGTGGCTCATTAACTTACACATGAGCCTCATCTCCCAACCCCGAAAAAGAAAGAAAAAGAAAACCCACTTCACACAAGAAGAGATTACCTAAGGTCTTATGGACTACGTTGAATAATAAAATAACCTAAGAATGGAAAGGGTTTTAAGGAGATTCCTATCAAGAAAACCAGCTACTATGGTTATAATTTATAATACGAAAACACATAAAGCCCTTGAGCATGGACAAAACATGCAGAATGCAAATGATACCTTGCAACATTACGCCATAGACCACTGAAACCTAGGACAATTTGAATGGTTGAAGCAACGATAAGTGCGCCCTGGGTCGCCCGCATGATCTTCTTGAACCTCTGCATGATGATTTACAGTTAACTACATGTTAGGAAAATATTGCTGGAGTACAGGAAAGTTGTATGTCATTCGCTGTTTAAGATTCTTGTCCAAGTCTGAAAAGCCACTAAATCCTGTTCATTTCAGTTCCAGAGATAGCATGGTTATATGCTAGAACACAAGGCTCAACACATCCTTAAAAGAGCAAAAGGTACAACAGCAAGAGAATCAAGATCACGAACCGATACAGGATCTGGGTCATTCCATCTACCAGACAGGATAATTGAGATTGTGGGTGCAACAAAGGTGTATGAGCCTCCGATTACAACAGGTAATCTGGTGCCAAACCATGTTTGCAATAGGGTGTTCAACCCTGCAACGAACAATAGCGTCTGAATAACTTTTGCTTTCTCCTCCTGAAAATGAAAATTAAAAAAGAAAAAGCAAGTTTATATAGGAGTGAGGGAAGAAAATATTCAAACCAAACCAAACTGCAAAACAGCAAAAGTAAATGTGAGTATTATAATTTTAATGCCTCACATTTCCTCCACCCATTTGAGGAACCAATGCAGTGGGTATGATGACCGTCGTGCCAAGCATCACCAGATAATGTTGGAATCCAAGAAGGATAGCCTCGGCTAGAAAACATCAAGCACACAAAGTGAGAAAATTTGCACCTGAGACCCATTAGCGCATGCATGGAAAACTTATTCGGTAGTTGCAGGAAAATACATTAGTTTGTACTGAAATTGCACCTTAAATGATAATTAGATTTGTTGAGCTTACAGAATCATGTGCCAAATCAATTAGGGTTTATCCTAAACCACAATGTAACCAGAATAAAATTGAAAGTGAACAGGAATCTGCCGAATTTACACAAGTCACCAATAACAGTGAACGACGTTCTGGATGCAGCTTAGCCATAAAAGCACTATTTCAAAAATTCAAAAGGAAAGACAATTAATACAGCAGTATTCCAGCTAGTAGGCACAAACAACCATTTAAGGAAAATGCATAAAAGATTCAATCCCACAAAAATAAAAGGTGAAGTTAAAAAAAAAAAATAGAACAAGTTGAAAAAGCAAGGAGAGGAAAAAAAAAGGAATCAGGAGATGCAGAACATATTTGATGCCAGTTGACCACACGAGAATCAATTAACACAGAAGCAGATATAATAGATTTCAAACAACTGGCTCCACGCAATATTCTGCAAACACTTTCTACCAAAACCCAGAAAATAATTGACACAGAATATACACTCAGCATAAAGTATAAGAAAAGGACTAAATCAAACACCAACAATTCAAGCTAATAGAGAAAACTATAACAACAGGGCTACAGGAATCCCCAGCCACCTAATACTGAATTAAAAAAAAAAAAAACAGAATATGCTAAAATGTGACAAAAATAGCAAAAACATCAGATACTGACGCCATGGAGGAGGGCTGGTAATGCAGAAAGAAACATTAGGAAGCTGGTCTTTCGGCGGGTGCGGCGCCGGCTCATCCGCCTTCGCTGGTGGAGCTCCGCCTGCCATTTCTTGCTTCTCTTTTAATCTTCAATATCTGTAGAAAAAAGGGTAGCAAGAAATACACAGAAAAGTAATCAGTAAAAAACAGTTATACGAGATTTACAGCTCAAAGACTACAGCAGCAAAACGTTAAAAATCCCAAATCTGCAGATACCCCAGATCAAAAATCTTCAAGAATGTTGCAGAAAATGAAGATATATATACTTTATATAATTTTAGAAGAACCCAGAAGCTAGAGAGGTAACACTCAAGGCAGAAAAAAAACAGGAAAAACAAAACAAAATATATCAGAAAAAAAACTCGCCACACCCACCCACCTCTTTGAGCTAACAGTAACAATTAAGGAGCTCAAAATTTAGGGATAAAGAAGAAAATGAAACTGTAACAGAAGAAAGGTGTGTAAGTGCGATGTGTGTGTTAAGGAAGTGTCATTATTGCAAGAAAATCAGTATTATAAACAGAAAAAAAGTAGCAAAAAAAGAGGGAAGGGTAGAGAAAAGAAAGCTACCTAATAGTGAAATGAGCAAGCTTTTCAAGAAGCAAAATCAAGTGAGGGTGTTGAAGTGAACCAATGTCAATAAATCAAAAGACCCCACCTCAGGGAAAAGTTTGAGCAGAAAAAGGAAATGGGAAATAAAGCAGAAAAAAGCTTGAGAGAGAGAGAGAGAGAAAGATGATGGTAAAAGGATGTTTTATGCACAAAGGTGAGAGAAAGGAGAAGAAATGACTTGAGGAAAAAAGTGAGAGCAAAAAATGTGAAAAAAGGAAACACCTGCCCCAAGCAATGCTTGTGGACTGTCCAGCCCTTCTTTCCTCTCTCTTGAATTTGTGAGACTTTCTCTCTCTACAAAAAATATGGTAAGGAAAATAATAAACAAAAACATACGATGAGGAGAATCTTTAACAAGAGATTGTTTAATGTATTTTTTTCTTTTCTTTTCTTGCGTTGTTTGTTTCCTTTTCTGCAATTACTGACCAACACATATGCTTTCTTGATAGGATAATAATATAGACAACCTTGAATAAAATATTTACCAAGAAAACTTAGTAAGTTTTTAAGTATTTTTATTTCAATTAGGACATTTTTTAAGTCGTAATCACTCATCAATCATAACCATTCATGTGCTCTGTATTTACATGAAATTTGTTTTATGTAAATAAAATACTATAATTCAGAATTCAAATTTAGACCCCATCATCTTAAGAATTTAGATGAACTCCAATTAATATAATACTATCCACCTTAGATCTAAGTTAAAGTGGCTTTGATTTGAGTTTTTTCGAAAAATCTAATAAGCGTGGACACATTTTCATAATGTCAGATTTTTATCATGTTTAATTTAGACAACACTTGATTGACTTCTTTAACAATTCCTCCCTCTATCCCATATTTAATTAAGAATTTGTTGATTTCTCTTAACAAAACCTGCATTGTTCTGAGGTTAATTATCGTAAACAACATGAAATTTCACGAATCTTGATTTCAAACATGACCATTAAAATGTAATAACACACAATACAATCTTGTAATAAAGTGCAATTATTACAACATGAAAGTTGAAATTGAGCAAAATTAAGTGTGATGTGAGCTACATGTGTAGTAGAATTTCAATTTAATATTATAAATTGCACTAAAATGTAAGGTTGTGATGCGTGTATTACATCTTAAAATTCATGTTTGAACTGAAAATCATAAAATAAAAAAGAATGTTATTCACGACAATTATCCCTTATTTTTAAATACAAGCTCGAAAATTCCATGATACACGCACCACTAACGTTGAAAGACAATGGGCTATGATAGAATATCTACACTGTGCCAAAAATGGTTATTAAAAAATAGTTATGCTTAAATTTTATACTTTATTCGTTTCTAAATAAGTGTTATTCAGGATAAATAAATACATCTTTATAAAATAATCAAATTACCTTACACATACAACTATGTGAATACATTAAATGAATCAAATATGGATGATTGAATGCATTAAATAAGAATAATTTGAGAAAAATGTGAATTTTCCACATGGATTGTGCAGAATAACATTTTGTGAAGTAAAAATTAAAGTGTTATAACGAAAATTTATTGTGAAATGGATGAAGTATTAAATGTCGATTTTACCCTTGAGCTACTCTACATTCTACAATCTACAATCTACAAATATAATATTATAATTGAAGGTGTTAAATGTGAATGAGAATGATAAAAGAATTGATAAAATAGTAGGCAACATTCAAAAGGGAATATTGGGATGCCCAAAAGGGAGAGTGAGACTGGACTTTGGGATGCCAAGCACTGCACACCGACACATTCTTTTCATCCTTTTTATTACTCCTTTGCAACTTGCATCATATTCATATATTCATAGCCCATTACCAAGCATATTATTTATTTGTTGATTAACAATATTTCTTTTCACATATTTCTTATACTATATTTAACCATTCATATTATTTAATTCAATTTTAAGGGATTTCAAGTATATTTGTTTAAATTTATTTTCATTTTTTTTAAGTCGGGCAAGGGGACAATGAGTTTTGAAACCGAAACATAAAACTCTAGAAAATCATGTTGAATATTAATCAATCAAACATTTATTTTCATGTCATGTGAATGTTGTGATTTTATGTTTGATGAATTGTAATTTTTTTTGTTTATGAGAAGTAATAAAAATAGTCATGAGTAAGGTATGTTATGTGTTGAGAAGTATTTTTGTATTCAACTCATTTTATATACATATAATTATGAGGGTAACTTGTAAATTTGACAACACACTGAAAATTATGGGCAAATTAACATGGCAATCGCTGATTTGCAACGTGGATGTTTTCAGTCAACTTTATCAACTCCGTTTTCTTTTAGCCCTCTTAATTTAAGTTTCCGATCCCTAATCTATCACTATCATAAATGTTTTTATAACCCTTTTGTAATTATATAGTACTTAGTTTTTCCGACTTTTTAGTTTGTAGTTTACAAGCAGTTAATAATGGCTGATTATTTAATTTATTTTATTATTGGGGTTTAAAATTATGGTACATTTTAATCGTTAGTTAATAATAGTTAATTATGATTCATTATTTCATTATTATAATTGTATTTGTTTGAATTATATATACACTTTTTATTTTAGTTAACACTTCTTAATAAGGGCAGGATGTATATGGTTAGGGTTTATAATTATTTTTTCTTATTAAGGGAGATTAATTATTTTCATTTTTATAATTTATAGTTATTTTTTAAAGTGTTTAGTTGTTTTTTTGTGTTAATTAGGTCAATCAATTATTATCTAGCAATATAATTATTTTTTTAGTTTTTAATATTAGATAATAATTATTAGTTTTGATTGATTAATTATTTATACAAATTAATTATAATTAGTTTGTTAACCTTAGCTAGTTGAATAACTCATAAACCAAGAGTGTGGGAGAGATAATCATCGCATCCTTTTGCATTTGTTTTATTAGGAGAAGTATTATTAATTTGATCGAGAAACTGACAGGTGCTGAGATGACTAATAATTAGTAAAAGTGTGACACCAAAAATAGATGAAAATTGAGTGTATATGTTGAAAATTGAAAGTTCCCAGTGCCTTATGTAAGCCATGTGGCACTAAAAAAAATGGACATTTTTTTTAGGTATTAATTAATATGTGGGGGGCATTTTGTGTCACTAGGCAAACAATTGATTGATTGTTTGTGGTTGGTGAATTGGCATTTTCATGCTCATCTCGATCAATATTTCCAACTGTAATTGTTTTCTAGTATTTCATTAGGGCATACAAAACAAATTGCATGGATTTTAGTGCGACCCCTTAACTATGTGAGGCTTGCATTTTGATCCCCTAAGAGTTAAAATTACGTACTGTAATATAAATTTCCACCCCTTTTTAAATAGTTTTGAGGCGTCACTCCTCACCGTAAGAAAATCAGAATTGTGAATGTTGTATGTATATATATAGGGGAGCCATAGTATTTTGAGATTATTAATTTTGCAACTCCGTGAGGATTTTTAAAAATAATGTACTATTTTTACAAGTTTATCAAACTACAAACATCACTATTATATTAATAGCAATTGAACTTCAAAGTGAATAAATTAATATGAGGTTTTATAGTTTTAAAATTAGAATGAGAATTGAGAAGCAAAGAAAGACGTGTTTATACGACTAGTTAAAACCAATAAATGGGCCTTTTAAAATAATTCATACATTTGATTTAGATCAGAAAATTCCCTCTGTTCAGTTGAAAGTATTAATATGTCGATTATTACTGGAAATTAATATTGTTACATAAATCTCATTCGAATGATAATAATATTATTAACTTTAATTCGAGCACTCGTTTTTTTTTCATATTGAATTACTTATTAGTCATATATTATATAATATCCGATAGTAGCTAGTATTAGTATATAACATCAACTAAAAAAACAGAGAGCATGTGTAAGAGAGTTTTTGGCTAAAGCTATTTAAATTAATTCGTAAATTAATATATATAAATTCGGAGTAGATAATTAAATGTATTTTTTGTTTCAAGAAAGAAAAAAAATGCATTATGGGAGGATTTGGATAACGAAGCTTTTAAGATGTTAGTTCTCACAAGCAAATTAAATACTTAAAATCAAATACTCCTATATTTTTGGAAATTAAATTGTTGAGATCAATAAATTTTTTTCTTTAAATAGCTTAATTATAAATTCCTACTTATTTTGAGTGCATATTACAATCTTTCTCTAAAAATCATCAAACAAAATTTGACCGTTTATAAACAGTCAGAAATCTTATAAACTTAACAAAAATGGATAAAAATTAAAATTATACTTGGTTTTAGAAGTGGATGAAGATGGGTCATAAAAATTTCCATCGTTGCCAAAATCTACTTACTTTTGCTGCATTTAGTGTAATGTTAAAGAATATATAACATCAACTTTTAATGTCGCCTACATTCTAATGGTGTGTAATGTTATATTTATAAAGACAAATATTAAATTTAGTACGTTTCAAACGAAATATCTAAAGATATTATTATGTACAAGCGTATTCATTGAAAATTAACTGCTCAGGCTCAGTACTTCTTGTTTCCAATTAATGAAAGAATTAAATAATATTAAATCCAATTTAATTTACCGAATCAAAGTCACGAATTACAGAACAAAATATAGTAGGGCCGCCTTGTCAAAGATGGAAAGAAAAATAGAAAGGTCATGACAAGCTTTTGGCTGAACCGTGGAAAGAACATAAAAGGAAATGAACTGTGAAAGCTAACAAAATCGAATTAATTGTCTTAAAATACATAAATTTTGAATTTTTTTCAAATGTTTCAAATATTGTAGTTTTAATAACATAAATTTAGCACATGTTTGAATTTTCACAAGATTTTTAAATTCCGGTCAATTGAATTTGACGTTGTCATAGGAAGTTACCACATGTATACGTTGATACCAAATTATCTTAAAATACACGAACTTTAGACTAATTTTGTTTTTTATGCAATTTTAAAAAATGACTTTTTTTTTTTGCTTTTTGTGTAATGCGGCAAATGTCATATAAATACTCTAATTTACATCTTTGAAAATTAATCATAGAACAAGATATAAATTAAAATTAAAATCATTTGAGAGATGTGATGTTGATTTTATGGAATTCATTTAATCTGCACTAAAATCATACCATGACTTTAGGGTACGTGTGATATGTAAATTTAAAATATGGCATTTGGAAGGATTTTAGTGATTATATACTTATATGTTAACTATTAATTGGCTTAAAGAATAATAAAATAGACAAATAAAGAACTCATTCAACAACATAAATGGAAAGGTTTACTTTTCTTTAAAAAAAACATAAATGAAAATGTTCAATTATAAAATTCATTGATTTTATCTAAATTATGTGTATACATTAATGGCTCGTTCGCTAGATGATATTGTATAAAGTTGAATATGTTTGACTGAGATATTTTTTTACTATATAAGATAGTAATATTATGTTTGTTTTGGCGTATTAAAATATGTGTATTAATAATATATTGTTTGGTTAGATGTATTAAAATTAACTATAGAATTTCAATTCCTAAAATATCATTTAATTAGTTACAATATATTGTGTGAATATTCTATAATAAGATTTTAATCAATATGTGCAAGTTTATTTTAGTTTGAAATTTTTAATAATTATATATATGGTATTACATATATATGGTTAACACATGACGGCCCCTGCATAATCATGGATTTTAATTTTGCTAGCAAACATAATATTAAGGTGTCATAGGTATCTATAACCTCCTTTTACTCTCTAAGAAACAACCCTAAACATATTTGGAAAAAAATAATAGCTTCTATGTGATCATTTGATTTGTTAACTTAATTAAATAAGTGTGCAATATTATTTTATTATATTTTTTTTACTTATTTTGTTGATTAGTTTATCATTGATTATTAATTTTAGATGAACTTCATAATAATAATTTTATGGTACACATATTCAAAATGAATATAATTTTTAATTATAAGTACAGATTGAAAATAATAAAACCCAACATCTACTACAATGACTCTATAGTAATAATTGAAGAATTTGCCACATTACACAAAAAGTAAAAATAAAATAAAATTGATCTTTTTTAAATCGTGTGAAAAATTAAAACCGTCCAAAGTTCGTGCGTTTTAAGATAATTTGGTGTTCACGTAGATGTATACATGACAACCTTCAACATCAATGTCAGATTCAATTGGTCAGAATTTAAAAATCACGTGAAAATCAAACAAGTGAAATCCATACTAATAAAACTGCATTTTTTAAAACGTGTAAAAAATCAAAATACCCAAAAATTTGTGTATTTTAAAGCAGTTAACCCAACAACAAATAAAATATAAAAACTAAATGCTTGTAATGTAAGTTTAGAAGGGAGAAATATCCATCTTTCTTGTTTTTAATTATAATTGTGGAAAGTGAATGTTGATACAGCTGTACAGTCAGGTGGAGATGTTGGCATTGGAATTGCTATTAGAAATGATACTGGCAGATCTGTTGTGATGAGATGCAGAAAGCTTAATTCCCACTTTGATGCTGAATTAGCAGAATGTTTAGCATGTTAAGAGAGTGTGTTGTTAGCCCGGGAGTTTGGAGGGAAACGGATCACTCTTGAGATGGACTACAAGAACATTCAACAATCCCTTTGCGAAGGAAAGGAAGATCTCTCTTATAGAGGAGTAATTCTTAATTCTATCCGAGAGGAAGCCAATCACTTCGAGGAGGTGATTTACAGTTGGGCTCGGAAAACCGCTAATGGGTTGGCTCATTTATTGGCATCTTTAGCAGTTAATTCGTCTTATACCGGACCTTTATCGGGTTGCATTTTATCGAACATTACGCTCGATGAACGGCTTTCTTTAGTTATGAAAAAATCATAATTTGTGCTCCTATGTGTTTATGGTTACTGCATGCATGTGTTCTTGAGAGTGATAGGAACTGAAGCAAGAACAAGTAAATAAAAGCAGTAAAAGAACGCACGAGATTGATAACCGAGTTCGGTTAACCAACTTACTCTGGGAACTTCGCCCAAACTTGAAGATTCGTCCGCTATTCCTTCATGAAGTGTATTGAGGAACTTACACATACAGGACTCCCTTCTTATACCGCTCATTCTTCTTCACGAACTCTTTCATTGAACGAAAGTTGTGAGATCCCCTCACAACCATGACACTAGACTCCCTCTAGCTACCCACGACTTCAACTTACAATCTCTCCCAAGATTGCGTACAAAAAGGATAAACAAAACCCTCACATGTTTCACTCAAAAACACTCAATGCTAGACTATCACGTTGAACAGTTTAGGGAACAACTTCTAGCTGTTACAATAAATCACAAACCAACGACTCTCAAACACTCAATATAGAGAATCAAATATATTGGGGGCGAACCACCGATTATTGAATGAATCGGCCTTCTTATACTTCACGTTTCCTTTATTGACTTGATCTTCAATCTTCATCAACAAGGTAAGTGATTTGGAGTTTGTGATTCTTTCCATATTGTTATAGATGTCTTCCATGATATTAAGGGTCTAAATCAGCACGCCATCTACTCCAAAAAGGAAGTCAAACGATCAGAGATTGACTTCCTAAACTCGTCCGTGCAAGATTAACTTAACATGGAAACTGTCATAAATATCACTGTTCGGGAATGTATCTAGAACATCAGAGGGAATAGTTCGCCAGTTGTTCGTTAACTTGCACAGCGGCATCAACACATTACTTCAAGCACATCTCCTCGAACACTTCGTTGAATATAAATATCCAAAACAAACTTAGTGCTACAAAATGACACTAGCAATCTCCTCTTTTGGCGTTTATGGTAGACAATAATCAACTATCTGCACAACTCATGAATAAACTCGCAGATTAAACATATATATATATATATATTAAAAATGATATATACAAGTAACTGTCTGGCACAGTTACTGGAACTCTCCCTGGAAAGACACTAGGAGTTTCACCACATCACGGACATTATCTTGCATTCTTGACTTTAAAGAAGCTCATAAACTTCACACAATCTGTGAACACTCCCCCTGTCTCTGCAGTCTTCTTCTTCTTCTTCTTCTTCTTCTTCTTCTTCCGTCATGACTTTCTTCTCTTCACTTCTTCTTACCCTTCGTACTTCTTCTCCCCCTTAGTGGCTGCCATAAGTAACAAGGCTCAGGTGGGAGGCACACCAACATCATCAGCTGCAGGATCAGCCTAGGAAACAGCATCAGCGGTAGGAGCAGCTGGAATCGGCTGAGAAACAGTATCAGCCACATGAACAGTCTCGGGCACAACAACTATAGAGGGTGGTCAAATAACACTTCCAGACCATCAAACACATGAAGGACCATTGATCATTGTCCTTCTGCATGTCTTCATTCTTTCATCTTCGTCCCCTTAGTGATTTCAATAAATGGTAAGAAATCACAAAACCAATACACATTTTTTGTGCCTGTAAAGTAGGAACACTTCTGGAAATAATTTTTCTCTATATTCGGCATGTTCAAATTTTACGGGAACATCTGTTGAATCTTGAACCACCAGATCAGCCTTTGTTGTTGCTTTAATCTAGGAAGCATCAACTTTATCATCAAGAACATTCCCTGGAATACATTCACTCTTTTTGTCATCGGAAGAGTTGAAGGCATAGTTGCATTTTCCTTCAACCTTTTTTACCCAAACTTTGCGAGTTTTCTTTGTGCTAAATTGGTTGCCACTTTTCTTCTTCAATTTAGCCAAGTACTTGAAACAATGCGGTCTAATATGTCCAACATAGTTGCAATAATGACATATAGGGACAAATGGTTTCTGAGAAGATCTTTGAATTGTTCCTGAACTTGTACTGCTATCTGTCTGGATCTTTTTGTAATGTGTTTTTGAAACTGTCCTTGCATGAATTTGAATCTTCTCATTCTCTTTTTCAGCTGAGTTCCTTTGAGTATTCATGCGAGGCTTCTGCCTTTGAGAGATAATATTTCTTCTTCTCATCCTTTGCAAATCATTTATATAACTCTTGCAATGAGGACGAATGTGTCCCGATTTTCCACAATAATGACATATATGAATAAAACCTTTTTCATTATTTACATGAGAGATTTGATGCAAGACATTATCTTTTTCATGTTCTTTCTTTTTAACTTCTATAGTTGGGGCAGGAATAACTTTTGCGCCCAAGGTTTGTGCTGCAAACTGTTCATGGTAGTTATATCTCAGACCAGATTTATCTCCGAAACTCTTTCCTGCAGACAAAATTTCATCAAGTTGAGATGTTCCTAAATTCATCATCTTGATATTCTTCTTCAGTTGCTGAAGTTCACTGATCTGTTCCTGCACACTGTTCTTGGAAATTAAAAGCTCAGAATGAAGCTTTTTTATTTTCAGCAACAAGAGAATCATGTTCTTTAAACAGTTGATCATTATGTTGAATCAGTTCTTCATTAATTTGAAGCACCATGTTCCAACTGGAATGCAATTTAAGGAAGGACTTAACAACAGTTTCTTTAGAGAAATCTTCATCATCGTTGTATTCATCCATCTTTAACGAATCATGATCTGAAACATGATTATTGACAAAAAACTCTTCTCCATTACTACCATTAAGTAGTCGGCATTTCACAGTGGAAGCATTTTTTTTCTGTAGCATCCATCTCGCCAAAATAAGCACAAAACACGGATTAACAAACCCAAGATCACACATGTATAACTGGTGACCCACTCTGATACTAATTGAAAAAACTGTAATTCGTGCTCCTATGTGTTTATGGTTACTGTATACATGTGTTCTTGAGAATGATAGGAACAGAAGCAAGAACAAGTAAATAAAAGTAGTAAAAGAATGCATGAGATTGATACCCCAGTTTAGTTAACCAACCTAGTCTGCGAGGACTTCGCCCAAACTTGAAGATTCGTCCACTACTCCTTCATGAAGTGTATTGAGGAACTTACATATACAGGACTACCTCCTTATGCCGCCCGTTCTTCTTCACGAACTCTTTCATTGAACGAAAGTTGTGAGATCCCCTCACAACCGTGACACTAGACTCCCTCTAGCTGCCCAGGACTTCAACTTATAATCTCTCCCGAGATTGCATACAAAAAGGATAAACAAAACCCCTCACATGTTTCACTTAAAAATACTCAATGCTAGACTATCACGTTGAACAGTTTAGGGAACAACGTCTAGCTATTACAATAAATCACAAACCAACCACTTTCAAACACTCAATATAGAGAATCAAATATATCGGGGGCGAACCACCGATTGTTGAATGAATCGGCCTTCTTATACTTCACGTTTCCTTTGTTGACTTGATCTTCAATCTTCATCAACAAGGTAAGTGATTTGGGGTTTGTGATTCTTTCCATATTGGTGTAGATGCCTTCCATGATATTGATGGTCTAAATCAGCACACCATCTACTCCAAAAAGGCAGTCAAACGATCAGATCTTGGCTTCCCAAACTCGTCCGCGCAAGATCAACTTAACATGGAAACTGCCATAAATATCACTGTTCGAGAATGTGTCTGGAACATCAGAGGGAACAGTTCGCTAACTGTTCATTAACTTGCACAGTGGAATCAACATATTACTTCAAGCACATCTCCTCGAACACTTCGTCGAACATACATTGCCAAAACAAACTTAGTGCTACAAAATGGCACTAACAAGTTATGTGATAGTGATTCGTTTGCTAAAAAAAAAACTATAATTTGCAGTAATTAATTTATATAATCACCGTTACCTAAAGTCATTAAGTTTGATATAACACACGTTAATTTATTCATTTTAAATTTATAACCTATTACTATATACTAAAATATATTACTATATATATACTAAAATGAAATATCTACCACTATTCACTTCTCTCCCAATAAATAAAATTAATTAACTTTTAAAGTCCAAATTCAAAATTCAAATCTTTATATTTTAGAGTCATTTTCGTATTTGCATCCTATAAATATATTGATCAATTGTCTGCACACTCCATTTACTAATTCGTATATTGATTACCATTATTATTTTATGTTTTACATCCTATAAATATATATACATGTAAAAAATTATTAATGTTTAGGTTTTTTTGTTCATCTTTAATAAACATTGAACTTTTGTTGTAATTTTATTTATGTTATGCCTTTATTTTCTATATTTATATATTTCCAAGTCCAACATTGATTTTTTTTCAAATTATGGCATTCCATCCCATGTCTCTGCCTGATATTTGGAAATTTTTGTAATACAATATAAACAAAATTTAAAAATGAATAATTATTACGCAAAGTTTTAAATATTCATGAGACACATAAGATATCAATAGAACCAAATAATGTCAGCTCATAATTCGCCACGTACGCAACGCGTGGATGTAAAACTAATTTATTATTATGGGAACGTATAGTAAATGGGGAGGACTTGTGTGAGACCGTCTAACGGATCTTCTTAGTTAGACGGATATTATTTGACCCACAAAGTGGTCCCCCTCATTTTCCCTTTTCTTTTTGATTTTTTAATGGTCCCCCCCTTCCCCTCTTTTATTTGATATTCAATTTTTTATTTTTTTTTACATCTAAATTTTTCTTCTTCTTTTTTCTTTTTTTTTCTTTTTTCGTCAGTTTTTTTTTCTGCCCACCCCCACCCTATCCCCACCCTCTCTCTAACACTTTCGTCAGTTTTTTCTGCCCACCCCCACCCCTACCCTCTCTCTAACACTTTTGTCAGTTTTTTTCTTTTTTTTTTTTTTTCTTTTTTCGTCAGTTTTTTTTTTCGGCTCCAATTTACGCTTCACTACAAATAGTTAGAAGCTGTATGTTTTTTTGTAATGATTTTATTAATGATACTTCATTCATAATTAATAATACTTCACATCAATGTTAATGATACTTCACCAGATAAAAGTTATATTTTCATTAAAATTAAAATTACCGATGATTAAGCATTAATTATTAAATTAACAACAAAGAAGTATCATTAATTATGAAGTAAGTATCACTAGTAATAAAAAATGAAGCATCACTAATAGAGATACTTTCTTCTGCAATTAGTGATACTTTTCTTCTAATTAGTGATACGTTCTTCTGCAATTAGTGATACTTTTGTAATACTTTCTTCTACAATTAGTGATACTTTTCTTCTAATTAGTGATACATTCTTCTGCAATTAGTGATACTTTTCTTTCTAATTAGTTATACTTTCTTCTGCAATTAGTGATATTTTTGTGATACTTTCTTCTGTAATTATTGATACTTTTCTTCTAACTAGTGATACTTTCTTCTGCAACTAGTGATACTTTTCTTTCTAATTAGTGATACTTTCTTCTGAAATTAGTGACACTTTTCTTTCTAATTAGTGATATTTTTCTTCAATTAGTGATACTTTATTCTGCAATTAGTGATACTTTTTTCCATAATAATGAGACTCCGGCCCACTTCACCCCATAAATAATGATACTCATATGTGAGTTAATAATACTTCACCTCATAAATAATGATATTTGGGTTAATGATATATACTCCACTCATAGTTAATGATACTTATAATTAATGATACTTCTTTTTTTGACTCAATAATTAGTCAACCGCTAGGAAAATATATATATATATATTTAAAAATAAATATATTATAATTGTTAAAAAAAGAAAAAAAGAAACAAAAAAAACGAGAAGAAAAAAGAAAAAAAGAAGAAGAAAGAAGAAAAAAATTGAAACGGACAAAAAAGGAGAAGAAAGGGGAAAAAAGAAGAAAGAGAGTGGCGCACCAACATGGAAAAAAGAAAAAAAAAAAGGAGGGAGAGAGAGTGTCGCGCCAGCAGCAAGAAAAAAAAGAAAAAAAAAACAAAATCTGGACAGCAACGGGTCTTGGGGCGGGTTTGGACGGGTTTTGACCCGTCTAATATAAGGAGATCCATTAGACAATCTTATATAAATTTTTGTCATAGTAAATACATCATTATGTGATAGAAACCTCCTGGGAGCCCAATTGCAAAAGAAAAGAAAATAAACAAATAATATAAAGAACCTTAATTAAGTCCAGAGAGTCCATATAAGTAAGCCGGAAAACGTCTTTTTCGTAACATTGGAAATTTTGCATTTAAGAATTAATGTTCCTCATTTAGGAAGGAATTAGAGTAATCAACCGTAACAAAAAAAAAATTCAACCTGTAATTTTACTCTCTCAATTACTTAAGTACATCAGTTTTAGTCACAATTAACGAAAATTGGCAGAATTAAAAAAATATTTTAATTTCAAGAAAAATAATTTGATTCAGAATATCTCTTCATATACTAATGTTATATATATATATATATATATATATATCCAAATCACTCATATGGGTCCGAAACGAAAATGGGTTTTTGTGTAAAGTTGGATAGTGATATCACTCCTTTTTATCTAGACTTTCAAATTTCAATGTTACGATATAATTTTCTAAGCACACAAAAAGTTATATTATTGATATATGGATGATGAAAATCTCCAATTTGTGGAGTTGTCTATCATTTTGAAAAGTATGTATAGAAAAAAGTTCAATCTCTGATACAGATAAACGATCGGAAGAATTAAAAATTCGATAATCAGCCAATCAAATCATATCTTAGTATAATAGAATTGATAGTCATTTATAAAGAGAATAAAGAAAGCTTTCCACCTATAATTTCACGGCATGAGACATTGGGGAGAAATATAGTGTATGCAGATCTAAAGTTAAGAGCTCAATGATGGCACAAGCATACATTAACTTATAGTAATAATAATTTATATTTGTATATTAAGCAGGGATCTCAATCGAGTCAGTTTTATGGAGCTATTGGTTTGAGCCATTTTTTTAGGGGGGGGGGGGGGGGGGGGGGGGGGGGGGGCTTAGCTTCTTGGCCCTAACTCTAACTTGGCCTTGGATTTTCGATCGGGTTGCCCCATCAGGCCAAAAAGTTTACGAAAAAATCTTTAATATGTATAAACTTGTTAATTGATGTCATATAAACTTCTAATTTTAAAAATTAACACTAAATATAACATAACTCACCACTATTAATTGAATAAGTTATTTAAGTTTCGACAATTATATTTTTAATGCTAAAATTAAACTACATAAAATATGAAATTTTCAATATTTAACTAAAATGTAAAGATAAACAATAGACATTCAGGTTATTCGGGTTAACCAACTTAATTTCGGGTTAATCATATTGGATTGTCGGATTGTTCGGTTCGTGCCAATTAGGGTTAGATTTCTAGTGGGCTAGAATTTTCTGATCCAACCATCTTTTTTTTTTCTAGAACCATTCGGGTCATCACATCCATTTCGATCTGAATCAACATTCCTAACAGTGATCGATTGACAGTTAAGCTCACTACTAGTTATTATTCAAGATTTCCATACACATCATATGCAAAATGAAACATATAACTTGTGCAATTGTGTTTTTTCCTAAAAAATAGATAATGTTTCAATCATGCCAACTTGAAAATTACTTGGACAAGCTTTATTTGATTGTGTTAGGTAGCTTAATTAAAGTTGTCACCACTATAAAAGCCGTAGAAAGCAATTAAACCTCCCTAATGGTGAGTTTGAAATCACTGAAATATTGGGGGCTACCTAGATTTTATCTTTTTCCTCAATCTTTTTAAAACTTTTTCATGATCCTTAATGATATGTTGAAGAATTTTGGGATCTATTTTCTTTTATTTCACTATTTAATTTATATTGAGAAAATAATTATTCTTGGAAATGTATTTTTGTAATGATTTTTTTAGGAAAAATGAGTAATGGAATTTGAGAGTGCATGTGTGGCGCGAATGAGATGTTTTATTAATAAAAAAGTACTCCGTATAATATACTCTCTCCGTCTCATTTTGATAGGCTTGTTTTCCTTTTTGGTATGTCCCGATATATAGACATATTTCTATATATATTTAGTTAATTTACTAATATATACCCCTATTTAATATGTTCACATTAGGAATTAATTCAATATAAAAAAAATAAATAAGGGCATATTAGAAAATTTCTTGATTAATTGTCTTTCCCAATACTTTTCTTAATTCCCGTGAAAAACTCCAATCAGTCTATCAAAATGGGACGGAGGGAGTAATTTGGAAATATTTCCCAACATAATTAATGTCATATTGCTAGCACATTGTCAGTTGTTGGTGAAAGCTATTTTCAACTATCAATAAATATGTTGTTGGTATTATAGTTTCTTGTATTTACTTATACTATCATAATTACTTATCTACCCTGATGTAGCTGTAGATTGCTTCATGTGAAGTCTATATCATGAGAAAAATATATATTTTATATGGGGAATTTTAGTCACGTAAATATTTATATGGCACTATCTCTTCATCAGTTTATAAAACTATTGAAAACATAATCATTTCCGTCAATTAAGTATAGTAGAATACGAGGAAAAAAATGGATATGAAAATGCACTTTTCATTCGAGCTCAAAAATCAAATTTATGAAGTAACTAATTAATTGACTATAGAGGCAATATGTCCTACTTACTTTCAGTAAAACATGTCATCATTCAAATTTCGATTTGAAAAATTAAACATAATTATACCCACAATAAAGTGAACAATTTACTTTTGGTTAAAAGCTTGAATTTCCTATGAATGTTAATTAGGTTTGTCTTATGCTGAAAATGTGACCGCTAACAAATATTACTATTTAATTTGTGATCACAAATATTCATTTAAATATATATTTAGTGTTATTTTGTAATATTCATAAGTTTATATATGAATTTCTCTAGATATTTCGTTAGAGATTCTAGTTCCATAATTGTTGTCGATATTTTGGAATCACATCTACTCTTTTTGGGTCGGAGTTTTTCTCATTTTTAATGGTTTGCAAACGTAGTGGTTGCACATATTGACTCTAGGTTTAATTGCTTGATCACCCATTTGCCCATCTGTTTGGATAAACTGTGTTATTTTATTTTAACTTTTTTTTTTTGTGATAGAAAAATTCCACAACTATTATCCAATAATGTATTATATTCCAGTTAAACTTCGCTTTTGTGTAATTTTTATACTCCCTTCGTCCCATTAATATATGTTTATTTTCCTTTTTTGGATGTCTCAATATATATATGTTGATTTTTATATTTATTTAATATACCCATATTCAATATATTTACATTAAATATTAGTTCATTATAAAAAAAAATGGACACATTAGGAGGTTTACTTGTTTAATTGTTTTTTCAAATATTTTTCTTAATCATAGAGAAAAATCTCCATTCAGTCCATGTGAATGAGATGAAGAATGTGTAACAGAATATGCAAAATTATATTAGGAAAATCATGTGTGCTCGCCGGGTATTGAAAAGATTCTAACTGCAAAATGACATATAAATACACACAATTTTTTATTTTATATATGGTGAAAAAGATAGAAAAAAGATATCATTGCAGTATTTGACATCAGAAATAAGTATTTTCATACCTTTGATATAACAAAACTGATTTTTGTTCGTAGAACAAAATTAAACATTAAAAAGCTATTCTTCCATCACTTATATTCATTAAATCAAAATCGTTCTAGAGAAATAATCGAACAAAATAAGCAAAAGACTAACATTAAAATGATAATAAAGCTAATGAAAAAGATGGGAATTGAATAGATATATAACGCAAGCTCTAAATAGTTTAATGTTAAGAATATATTGGACATAGCTAGGATGGAACAAGTATATATATGGAAAAAGAAAAAAAGAAAATGGAAAGAAGAAAAACAACAAATTACAGAGGAATAATGACTTTTAACTGATATGTGTAAAAAAGAAAATTTCAATAATGTGGAGGATAAAATATTAATAAAACGAAGGGACAAAACTTTCCATAATCTCCGACGATTGCATGTCTCCATCAATTCCCCCCCTCCATCTTCGGGTATAAAAAGAATCTAAAATATTCATAAAAGTCATAATATAAGCCAACAGAATGGAGAAGCTATATATTGGGTATATAATTTTGTCATACGCTGTTCGGACTAACCCGTCGATTTTGTGCTAGATTGACATTACTAATTTTGTGGTTGCACTTGACCCTTTTTATAATTCCTTTTGTTTTCTTGTTTTAAGTAAATCGTCAAAAGAGTTTTTATGGTTATATCAACAATTCAAACATATTGTTTGCTTAATATATTAGAAAATTTGCACATCATATCCTTAATTAGCAAACTCCATATTATAATGTTTAATTATATATGTATATTTCACACTATGCTAACTATTAGTGTTAGTGTTATATATCGTACAATACTGGATGCTCACAAAGATGTCACGCTGGATGTGCAGGATAAGATTACTAAATATATTATATGAATGTAAGTGATGATTTGTTTAGTTTTTAATAAAATAAGTTGGGCTATAGTTTCCAAGAAAAGAAGAAATAAGAAAAGTGACAAAAAGAGAGAACATGGGGGTCTCTTTGGATCTTTTATACCCTAAACCATGAAGGGACCACTCTCAATACCAAATTGCTCAAAAAAAAAAAAATACCAAATTGCTCAAGCCTTTATTTTCATGCTATACCCAACCATTCTAGCTAGCTAGGGATATATATATATATATATATATATATATATATATATATATATATATATATATGATCTTCATACATTTGGTGCTTCTCTCTTTTTCAATAAGCTATTTATCTTTACATACATCTTATATTTTATTAAAAAATAAAAATGATGAAGCCTACATGTGATTGGCTGGCTATTCCCATATCTCACTGTATATGAATATCATCTTGTACATCCTATCAAATCTATGATAATATTATATATATTGTTTATCACAGATTAAAGTAAATGCATCTAAGTTCTAACATAGTGTTTGTAGGCTTGCAAAAAAGAGCATAATTTTTTTGTGACATTGACTTACACTTTTACAGTTATATAGGATATTTAAGTTAAATTAATCCAAATGAAATCCTCTGCCCCATTTTTTTCTATCTCATTTGGTGTCCCATTTTAATTTTTATTGATTTTCATCAATTTTTTCTTCAATTTCAATTTGTTATGGTTTAGTTTAATTTTATAATTATTATTTGGGGTTCATTCCACCAAATTAGGGTTTATATTTATTTTTTAATATTTATTTCTTATTTTTTAGTTAATATAATTGATTAATATGGTTGATTATTCCAAAAGTAGGGTATATAATTTTTTAAAATTTTAATTTTTAGCAATAAATGTTGATTATGATTTGTAATACTATAATAAAATTTATTTTTGTAATAAATATTTTTAAAATATTAAAATTTAGAGTGGGACACAATAGTGAGACAGGAAAAGTGGATTAGAGGATTTTATCCCAAATTAATCATGAGTAAAAGAGCGCTCGATAAGATGAGCAAATAGGTTCTTCAAAAAGTTTATAAGATGTCCGAAAAATCATAAGTTAAAAGCATTGAATATTATTTTTCTTAGCAGACGCGCTGTTTTATATAATACATTTTTAAAATAAGATAGTAAAAAAAGCAATATGGTTATAACTTATAAACTATTTTTTTATAAAAAAAGTAAGAAGAGCAGCCTCTATTATTTATTTTCCTCTATTATATATATATATATATATATATATTTGAAAATTTACTCTTGATTACGTGCTTTGGGTGACTATACATTATAACACCTCATCAAGAATTATTTCAACAAAATCTAAGCTTTCATAAGCTCTAAAAGTAAAACACCTTGTAAAATATAATTTATTTACAATATTTTTTGAATAACTTTTTTTTTAGCCGGGAATGAGGGGTATTGAGATTCTTGGGGATGGTCTAGTGGTGGAGTGGTGATATCTTGAGGCCAAAGGTCTCAAGTTCGAATCCCACCAACACCACTAGGTGTGAGCAAGTCACACCTGGCTTGTCAAGTGTGGTTTATCTCCCCTGTGTGGTTTGCAGGCTATTACACAGGGACGGGGTTTACCCAGTGCGCACCTCGGTAGCGGCTGCGAGTTACCTTCGATAAAAAAAAAAAGGAAAAATACCAATGAGTTACGTACTAGTGGTATCTTTTTTAATTTAAATAAAGTTCCCCTAAATCTTTCTATCCAAACAATGTCTAAAAGGCGGAAGTATTCATTGGTACATGTTCTCATGTCTTATCATTATTCGGAAATTTCCAGCACTATTAATACAATGATTAATTAGTTGGGTCTTTATCAAAGTCTTGTAACTTATCCTTCAACTCCAATGACTATTTTTACATCGCCATAAATGGGTCGATTGACCTTCGAATTATTGATTTGTTGTTATGGGTTTTAGTCGAGCTTAGTTGTAACAAAATAATGGCATGTCACACACATTAGTAGTATGGGTGTAATCGAATCAAGTCGAGTCAAGTATTAACCTTATCAAACTCAAGCTCGATAAGAAAATTCGAAGTTCGACTCGATTTGATTATATAAATATTAAATAAAAAATTTATTTGATCGAACTCAAAGTCGAGTCAAGTATTAACCTTGATTTTTCGAGCTTGAGTTTGACTCGATATAGCAAACTCGACATACTTAAGCTTGACTCGATTATATATAAATATTAAATAAAAAATTATATTTATTTAATTTTAAATAAAAATAATTTAATTATTAATGATATATATGTAAAAAATTAAACTATTAAGGGTAAATTTGTAATTGCCTTAAAGCTCGATTATGTTCGATATGACTCACGAGCCTATTGAGCTTACTATTATGGAGCTCGAGTTCGGTAAATACTCGAGTAGCTTGAACTCGAGCTCGACAGATCTTGAGTCAATTTTAAGTTTTCACCGAGTCGATCCCGAATAGTTCACAAGTAGGCCCGACTCACTTACATCCTCTATATATTAGACATGAATTAGTGAATCATATACATTTTTTTTAAATTTTTTTTATGTATGTCACTACCAATAAAATTAATATACACTTGATACTTAGACTAAGAGGCGTTTACGAGATTTGAGTTCACAATCTCTTAACATTAAATATGTGGCTTGCCCACCTCATGGGAGCAATTAGTGAACGGGTAATTCTATTCACAGCCCCCAATTTTCTCCCTATAACCCCCTTATTTATTTATATTTTTATTTAAAATGTAAATATTTTTAAATTGACAATTTTATCCTTAAAACCCCCATTATTTAGAATATCTTAAAAAGATATTAATTTGATTGCGGTTGCAGGAAATGTAAAATATTGAATAATACATTACAATAGAGATGATTAACTCCTACAATGATTTCTTACTGCAGAATTTATACTTGATGATTTTGTAGAACAATTGGTAGTTCAGTAGCAATATGTTTTTTCATTTTTGTTCTTTTTTCAATCAATCCCTAGCCTATACAAGATAAACAATTGAATCGCATGTTTTCTGAATATTACAAAAAGTGTTTTGGCACCACAATACGCAACAATCCAGAAGGTAATGGTGGATGAAAAGTCTAATTAATGAGTCCCAAAAGATTAGTTCATCATTCACAAGAATGGAAGCTTTCAGACATTCTTTGCAAGCGTATTGATCTTCTAGCTTGTTCTATCCACCCATAATTGCTCTTAGATTCCATAGTTACACACTCATTACTGTTTACAAAACCTGCAGATTTTCTCATGAAAACTTTAGCTATTGCATCTCTAATTACAGTGTTTGTAGGGAGATGATACGGCCTAGGTGTTGTTCAAAATAAGGGTGAGGTTTTATTTTATTTGAATTTTTAAAGTGTGGGGTTATAAAGATAAAACAGTCAATAGAAAAATTATTTATATTTTAATTAAATATGGAGTTGTAAAGAGAAAATTGGGGGTTAGGAATAGAATCACCCTTGGTGAACCATACTTATAGGTTGGCCCAAGTCACGTTTTGGTTTTGGGTTAGTTTATATATTCATGAAGTCCTAAATATATAATGCTATATATATTTATATATATATTAATCATTTCAAATGGTCAAAATTGGTCCTTAGTTAACACAACATAATTTAGATCAAATTTGATTCACACACACATGTATAAATGTAGTGATTGGTTATAATATGGACTAGATTTGGTGTAGGAACGTGAGAACGGATTTATTTATTGTATTTTTAGTGTTTTTCTTATTGTATTTTGGTGCTAAAATATAATAAAGAAAATAATAAAAAAGCATCAAAATACAGTAAGAAAAATACTAAAATTATAGTAAACAAACAATATTCTCACATTCCTACATGAAACACTTATCCTCATTTAAACCAAATTCTATAAATATAAATATACATATATATGTATATTGAAAAAACACAATTTGCGGATTTTAATCATGATGTTCTATTATATTTTATGTTCCTAAGTTTATTCTCCACATATTTGGGAACAGTTAAACTAAAAGTAGTAATTTGACATGGGAATTGATAACCTAATTCAATTAATCAACCTATTATGGGGGGGACTTCGCCCAAACTTGAAGAATAGTTCATTACTCCTTCATGAAGTATATTGAGGAAACTTACACATATATGACTCTCTCCTTATGTCACCCTTTCTTCTTTACGAACTCTTTGATGAACTAAATTATGAGATCTACTCACAACCATGTTAGCTTGCCTACTCTAGCTACTCAACGTCTTCACTTATAATCTCTTTCGAGATCATGTACAAATTCGCACTCAATTATCTCCAAGTGTTTGGTGACAAAACACTAACTATGCTAGACTATCACGTTGAATAGTTTAAGGAACAACTCAAGCTAATATCTATGATCTCTCAAAAGCTCAGAAAAATACATCAATAAAAACCTATGAGCTATATCTTGAGTCACACATCTTCATCTTGCACGTAGATATCCTCTTATAGACCTTGAAAATCTGAAAAACAAATCCTAGAGAAACTTTCCTAGTAGATCGTTAAGTCCTAATAGACATATTTTTTTTGTTTGAATATAGATCTTGCATATTGAGTTGATGGTGAATATTCATCACAATCTCTTTAAGAAGTAGATGATAAGACATTTTTGATCAAAATCGACCATGAAAGCAAATTAGCCTATAGAAGGAAATTTGCCAAATATTGATGGGATGGAATATTGTCTGGAACATTTCGTCATTTTTTCTAGCAACTCAACTCTCTGTTCCTCTTTCAGCACAACAGATCAACACTTGTTTCTCATACAATTCCACAACCAAACGTATTACCATAAATATATGTCAACAAATGTGTGCCTGAAAATGACACTTACATATGTATCTATGTCTGTGCATTAGAATATAAAGAAGTTCATATTCGAAAAGTGTATTTTAGCAGAAAAATGTAGACCTACTATTCATGTCAGTGCTCTATTTTTATATAGGGAAAAGGGTCTTGCAGGCCCCTGTACTTTTTTTTGGCTCAATTGAGCCCCTAAACATTTTTTCGGGTCTATTGGGCTCCTCCGTCAAGCCCCTCTTAACAGGGCCGTTAGTTCGACATAAAACGACGTCGTTTTAGGTTTTATTCGAATAAAAAAATTATAAATTCAATTTAAATTTCACCCTACCCATTTTAAAAATATCCCAACCCGATTCTAGATAAACCCGACCTGATTCTCTTCCTCTCCAATCTCTCTTCAGAATTCGCCGAAGACACAACCCTCGATTCAGTCGCGACTGTTCCTCGCCATCTTCGGCCGCCTCCAGATTCCTATTATTTCCGGCGAAGATGTTGAAGTTTGGGGATTATTAGAGGTGAGGGCCCCATTTTGGCAAGAAAGGAGATGAGATGGTGAGCTTGGCAAGAAAGGAGATGAGAGAGGGGTGCGGTGCAGAGAAAATGGTTGCCGGCGTGAGGTCTGCAGCGGCCGGAGAAACAGGTTGATGCGGCGATGATGGCTGGGAATCGGACGGCGACCCATCAGGGTTGGGTTTGGAGGCCTACAATCGGCGGGGAGACTCCGGGAGTGGCGTACTAATCGTCGGCGACGGGAGGAGAAGTGCAGGTATATGGCGGAGATTCTGAGGCGTCGGAGTTGCCGAAACTAGTGCAGGTGAGGTCGCCGGAGGCCGACAGAGCGAACTGGGGTCTTCGCCGGTGTCGGAGGAGTGAGATGGACGTTTTCCGTCAGTTGGATTTTTGGCAGCGGGTGAGAGTCGGGTAGGAGAGACGGGTTTCTGGATTTGGGTATTTTCGGGTCGGGTTGCAGCAGAATTGGGCGGGGTGTGAATTTATAATTTTTTTTATTCGAATAAAACCTAAAACGATGTCGTTTTATGTCGAACTAACGGCCCCGTTAAGAGGGGCTTGACGGAGGGGCCCAATAGACTCGAAAAAAAAAGTTCAGGAGCTCAATTGAGCCAAAAAAAAGTACAGGGGCTTGCGAGGTCCCCGCCAAAAAGTTCAGGGGCCTGCGAGGTCCCCGCCAAAAAGTTCAGGGGTCTGCGAGAGCCTTTTCTCTTTTTATATATATCAACTCAACTCTTTGCTCCTCTTTCAGCACAACAGATCAACACTTGTTTCTTGGACAATTCCACAACCAAATATATTATCATAAATATATGTCAACAAATATGTGCCTGGAAATGACACTTATATATATATATATATGCCTATGTATTATAATGTAAAGAAGTTCATATTCGAAAAGTGTATTTTAGCAGATAAATGTAGACCACTATTCATATCGGTGGTCTATGTTTATATATTATATTGATCGATATAGATCGTAAAAATAACCTAGATTATGTAAAAATGATACCCTCTCTCTGTCCTAATGATATAATCCCTGTTACTATTTTGAGGTATCTCAATTATATAGTCTCATTATTATAAGTAGTATTAATTTTCATAGTAATATACAAATACACCTTTGTTGAATTTTGAAAATTAAAAAACTAACCACTTAAAATTTAAAAGTCATAAATATTCAATAAGGGTGTTATTGAAAGTTTAGCTTTAATTTTTTTTCATAAATATTTTTAATCTACGTGCGATAACGTGTTGTCGTTTCGCGCTAAAAAAGAATTTATATTTTCCTGATGCCCACGGCAGGCGTAGCCAGTGATGGAATACAAGGTCGATCCCACAGAAAGTTGATGTAACTTATCTTTCTAGTCACCAATTATAAAGAGGGGTTTTAGGTTCTCGTGATCACAACAATAAAGTAAATAAATCTGCAAAAACTAATAAAGAGAATTAAATAACAAATAATCCGGATTTGAACTTTGAATTAAACTTAACAAATATTTTCCCGATCATGAGCACACCGATTTCTTATGTGAATTTAATCATTTAGTTAAAAGCACCCATATTTCTTCATTTGTGCCCAATATATCAATTCAGATTAGATTAGAGGTGATTTATCGTCCCCTAACCCCTAACTTGTTACCTTACACGCTATTTATTAACAAATAATCGCACCAAAAGTGCACAACGTTATTGTAATACTTAGGTAAATAAGAGTATCGTATCCCACAGATATTGCTACTTCCTAGTTCTTAAACACGAGCACCTAATTAATATCTAGACACAAATTAAGCAGGTAAAAATGAACGAAATAAAACAACATAAAATAAATGGAAGAAATAAAATACCGGACTTAGACAAATAAATAATACCTAAGCTTTGGGGAAACTGGATTATTATATCAATTATTAATATTTATTAACTCTATCAACCCGACTTATGTCTTTAATTTATCAATGGTGGGATCACTTGTTTACTATCAGACTGCTTTTAAAGGCACATACCATAACATATATATAATGAACATGCACTTCACTGCGGTTGGTTCTTCACACATGTCATTACTCACAATCTAGCACATGAAGATCTATTCAACCCTATGTGATACTTGTTCACTTGGTCTGTCCTTCCAAGCACACATAATCTGATTTCTATCTTTCCTTCATTAATTCTTCTTTGGTTAGTGCTTTAATGACTAGCATCCATAAATGGTGATCAAACATCCATACAAGATATAGATAAGCGCATAGAAATCAAACTCCGAGAGATAGCAGGAATAAAAGTAATTAAATCATATTATAAAATCCATAATATCCATAATATCCAATCCTTAAAACCTAGCTATGAAATTAGCTAGACATAATTAAATAAACAACCAAAACTAGAGTAAAAGTGTTCATGACAGAATTTATAAAAGAACAAAAAAACAAGAAGTAATCCAGTAGTCTTGTCTCTTCTACAATAGTACTCTATCTCTAGCAACCTTGTCAACTCCCCTTAAGTAGATGGAAAACCTCTGTCTTCTTCTTCTTCTCCGTTTTGTCCGTATTTAACTGTTTTGCTTCAAATATGCAACGAAATCACAACTATTACTGCAAAACTAACAAACACACCAAAAACTCCAAATGATAACAATATAAGCACAAAAGCTATGTAAAATACACAACTTCATATAATAAACATCATTAATTCATAGCCAAAAGTTGTGTAAAATACACAGCTGGCATTACCCAACCTCGATTTCTTATTTGATTGTAAGCAACAAGCAACTTTATGCCCTAGACAGACCCATATCTATTGCAAACACTGATTTTTTGTGTGCCCACAATACCCCGTGATGTACCCTGTTCCTTTATGATTAACATACAGTTGCGATTCATTGACCATGTATATATTTAGCATGCCCAATTCCAATTAACGAGTGATCAACTACATTAATTAGCTTAACACACTTTAGTGCGACAAATAAATCAAAATTCACACAGTGTTATCCCCAAATTGCCTCACGAGTTTTACATATTTGTTAATGACACGCTATTTATTAACAAATAAACATATCGCAAGTGCACTGCGTGTTTGCAATATATAGGTGAGTAAGAGTATCGTATCTCACAAAGATCGTTACTTACCAGTTCTTAGACACAAGTACATAATTAATATCTAGACACAAAACAGGAAAATAAAGGGAAATAAAACTAAAGAGCATACAATAAAGATACAATATATAAAATACTAAAATAAACAAATAATAAGAAAAACATAGGCTTTAGGAAAATAAGATTTATTATACCATTTAACAATATTTATTGATTCTCTCAACCCGACTAATTATCTTTAATTTATCAATGGTAGGGATCACTAGCCTGTTATCAAGCTGTTTTAAGGTACATACCATAACATAGATATAATGAGCATGTACTTCACTGCGGTTGGTTCTTCACACATGTTATTACTCCTAATCTAGCACACGGAGATCTATTCAACCCTGTGTGATACTTGTTCACTTGGTCGATCCTTCCAAGCACACATAATCTGATTTCTATCTTTCCATCATTAATTCTACTCTGGTTAGTACTTCAAATTAACGACTAGCATGCATAAATGGTGACCAAGCATTCATACAAGATATGAAATAAATCATAGAAATCAAACCCTGAGAGATAGTAGGAAGAAAAACTAATCAATTTATATATTAAAATTCATAAGTTCAAATCCCTACCTAAAACCTAGCTATAGAATCAGCTAGACATAATTAAATAAATGAACAACAATAGAGTTTTGATGTTCATGACAGAAAAGATAAAAGAACCGATGAACAATATGTAATCCAGCGGTTTTGTCTTCTCTGCAATGTCACTTCGTCTCTAACAACCTTGTATTCTCCTCTTGAGTAGACGACAATTCTCTAGCTTCTCGGGTATTCTCTTGTGCTTTCTTTTGTGTTTCCAAGGTGTGTGTGGCGTCTCTATCGTCCTGCCCTCATGTATCAAAATGAGAAATTTTATATGTAGGTTAAAAATTCTGAATTGGAGTAAGAAAATCACATTTCCGCGGACCCGTATGTGTGGGTCGACCAATCTGGCCGGGTCGACCTAGAGCCCTATTTTTGCACAGGATCGACACAGGTGAGCTGAGCCAGGTTGACCCACCCATGTGTAAATTACACTGGGCCGGGTCGACCAAGCCTCTCCGGGTCGACCCATCCCTGATTCGAATTGTGCTTCGGATTTCTTCGGGTTTTGATTATTTAATCCAGTCCATTAGACTTCAATTAAGCCCAAGAGCCTAATTAAACACCCCTTCAACTCTTCTTGTCCATATTCATTGGTTTTGCTTCAAATATGCAATCAAATCACAACAATTACTGTAAAACTAGCAAACACATAAAAAAAACTCCAAATGATAACAAAATAAGCACACAAGCCATATAAAATACACAACTTCATATAGTAAAGAACATAAATTCATATCCAAAAATTGTGTAAAATACACAGTTGTTAGTTAAGTTATCATCTCCATTCAATCCAGAATAAAAGATCTAGCCATGCATGCTAAACATAAACATAAACACATAATTAAAAGCCATAATTAAAAGTAAAACTTTCTGAAATATATTAAAAACGAAGCTCGACTCCAACATCGAACTTAAAAACATAAACTAAAAATCCTACATCTAGTGGGCATAAGGCCTATGGGGACTACTGGAAAATAAAGAACTAATAACTAAAATAGTGTATGAATATATGAATTCAGATACTTTTTCCTATGTGAGAATGATTCTCTCTTGTGGTATTTATATAGGTAGATTGAAACCCTACCATCATTGGGCCACAGGTAAGTTTGAAGTGTAAACTGACTCGTGAAAAGGCCTTGATTCTGGACTGTCCTATTAACGTGCCTATTCTTTTCTTTTCTAGCAGATGCACTTTCCTTGTATAGACATCAATTTTTCTTATAGATTTGATTACATCCTGAATTTTGAGGGATTTGATTCTATATCTTCAGCTTGCGCTCACAGGATGGCGATTTTTTTTGTGGAAAAGATAGATCTTCTAGAAGCTTCAAGATATCTCTTCCAGATTTGGTAAGATCATCTTTGATATGATCTTCTTTCTTTATCCAACGAAATCTAGAATATTTTGGATGACTTCTGCCGAACTTCTCTCGTTGTGCCAACAACAAGTTTGCCAGGATTTGAATTTCTTTGCGGCTTGTGGGGATAACGACCATTTCTTAGCAACATTGGAATGCAATAAACTCTACAAGCTGACACCTTTCATGGAGATTGGTTCTATGCAAATCTCATTGAGCTTGCATCATCGTATTTCATCTCCAAAATGCCCACAATGCATGATTTTGCTATCTCCGTGCCCTTACTCATAATTCTGGCTCTTTCCGACTTTAAAACAACAAAAACAAGGACAAAAGAATAAAGAAAAAGACTCTAGAAACATGAAAGAAATTGGACTTGTCATGTGACTAAAAAATATATTATATAATTGGGGCGTAGGGAGTATAAAATATTAAAATCGTACTCACCCCGTTTCACAAAAAGTGTCAGAAGACACTTTAATTTTATTTTGCAAAGAGTGTCATTTTATGCAATCGATGTTGAAAATTCACATTTTTCTCACATTTACCCTCAAATGTTATAAATATATATTTTTAATTTATTTAATGTATTCACATTAACGTGTACTAAGTAATTTAATTATTTATTTTATTTAATGTATTCACGTTAATGTGTACTAAGCAATTTGATGAGTAAATTAATTTATGTATGTTATTAATCCCAATTGACAAAAACAATTGACATTTTTGGTGAAACGTGAGGAGGATTATGAATAATAACAGAAAGACCAATGTCAATGGAGATAAATTTGAAGAGGCTATAACACTCACTTTTGAACTTTGGAACTTTAAAAAAGCTGAACACTTTCCTTGCTGTAATGTGATGTAATGGATGTTTGTGCCTTTATCGTTTTGCCTTCAATTAACATCTTTATTTTTTTTTATCAAAAAAATAAAATAAAATAAAGAAGGCCTATTCTACGTTCAATGTGTGTGTGTGTTTTTTTTGTTTTTTTTTTTGAGGACATTGGGCCCTCTTAGTTGACAAATTAGGAACTTATAAGACCAAAATAAAACGGGCTGTTTCAAATTCTAATTTTTAGACTATAGATTTTTTACGGACGAGGGGAAGATTCGATGCAGGCCTTATGGGCACTCCTCGAATTATTTTTAAAATATCCAATATATATATATATATATTTATGTAATATTTTTAAAAATATTTTATGTGCAATCTCTCTGCCATATTGAGGGGAGATTAATTATGTATGACGCTATATTTATTTTCACC
This sequence comes from Perilla frutescens, assembly GCA_026008535.1. NCBI lineage: Eukaryota > Viridiplantae > Streptophyta > Magnoliopsida > Lamiales > Lamiaceae > Perilla > Perilla frutescens. The sequence goes on along the minus strand of BRKX01000003.1, from coordinate 11,043,524 downwards.
TTCCGTTATGTTAATAATATTGATGTTTTTTTTTTTTAATGATGATTTCATCATAAAACAAATACCAATGTCATTAATATAACATGAGGTAAAAATAAATTGATTGTACATAAAATATTTAAAAAAATTTACATAAATGTGTATTTTGGTTAAATACAAAAAAATCAAGGTAGTGCCCATTGGGCTGGTATCAAGTCTTTTCGAATAAAGGGCTTACAGCCCAAAATTAAATGGGCTGTTATAACTTAAGTTCTATCATACACAGCCAAACTACAATGGCACCTTGAATGAATTTATTTGGATTTCTTAAAATTTTCAAATTATAAACTTTATTATGCATCCGCTCCAAACTTATTTTTAAGGAAAACTAAGTAATCAAGCATATGAATCCAGAAAATTACAGATTTGTACTTGTGTATTCTACCAAAACAGTAAGAAACATTTGTTTAAATTCTACAAGAATGGCCAATTTCATTGCATTAATTTGGAATGATACCACTTGCTTAGAATTTATTTTTAAGAGTAGTATCTTGTATTAGGTGATAATTTTTTACTAGTTTCTTTTTTACTAAACAAAAAAATATGCATTATTAATTTATTATTCTCCAATTATCATAATAAGCTTACAAGTCTTCTTAATAAAAAAGAAAAAAAAAAGGATTTTGTAAGCTATTTTACAAGACCAGACGGCCCCCCTCTCTCTCTCTCTCTCCCTCCCTCCTCTCGCTGCGCTAAATTCATTCCCGTTCTTCTGTGGTATGTTCTGTGTTCTTCATTTAATCTGCATTTTATTTTACCAATAATAATAATCAGTATGTGAATCTATTTTTAGATGTAAGAAGCGCTGACCAAATGAGAACTGAACTGAGGGGTTTTAGTAGGGTTTAGAGTTTTAACGTTCTTTCTCCCCTGCATTCTTCGTTTAAAATTACCGAATCATTTCAATTTTAGGTTAACAATAAACTGTCCCAATTTGTTTTAATTTACACAGGGGGTGGAATTCAGTACCAATGTTTTGATTTTATTTCAGTCCAGACACTATTGCTGAGTTAGGCAGTGTGTTCCTGATTCACATATCAGTTGTTCAAGATTTGTGCTTTTATGATTTTAGGTTATTGTTGGTTTATTGATTTGTTATTTTCATGCAGAAAACTGTTTGCTTTTTAAAAATATCGATGTTCTTGACAAGGGTATTTGGGAGGGCATTCTTTGCTGCTGCGGCCAAATCCGAGGCTTCAATTGCCGCAGCCGCTTCTTATTCTACGGGGCCACGCAACCCTCTCGAGGAATTCTTCGAGGCCGATAGAAGGCCTGATGATGAGACGCCTGTTGTCTATGGTAGAAATAATATATATTTTCATTATGTATGCCTGCATTGGATCTTTATTCTGGCCTTCCTTTTACTGCCCTGCAATAATTTTTACTTGGAGTTGTTAAACGACAAACCAATGATTTTGTTAAGCTGCTTGTTAAATACGAGTAGTTGAAGGTAGCTGCTGCATTTTTTAGCTGGATTTAGGATTTTGGTATGTGTGTGTCAATCTTTAACTACATGTTAGCCTGATATTGTGTCATAGTTTTCTTGTGACATAAATGGTGACACCTTCATTTGTCTGAATAAAATGTATGAGAGGTTTGTATAGTTCTATATATTGGTTCCTTTGAATGATGGAATTTGATGCCTGCATTTCAAGCTTATTACTAGAAGGTTTGTATTTTTCGCATTATCCAAATTCTCTTGCAGTTTGTAAACTTTTGATAGACTCGGCTCAACATGAAAATATTTTTTTGACATAATTTTTTCTCCGTTTGCACGAAGAATTTCCTTAGAAAGAGTACTGCTTATTTATTGGGTTATATTAGTTTTTCAGCATTCAGTTTTTGAACAAAGCAGATGTGGCTCAGAATAAGTTGCCTTTTAATTTTTTGTTTAGGTCGTAGTTGGAAGGCTTCGGAGCTGCGTCTCAAGTCTTGGGATGACCTTAACAAGCTCTGGTATGTTCTCCTGAAGGAAAAGAATATGCTAATGACTCAGCGACAGATGCTTCATGCTCAGAACTTGCGCTTTCCCAATCCAGAGCGTATTTCAAAGGTCTGCCTTCGGTTCACTGTTAAGCTTATTCACTATTTTGGTATTATTGAATCCAAATGACCCATTGTATATTTCTGCTAATTTTGATTGTCAAATTTCCATTAAATGTGACTCATTCGCAATTGATTACTTGCAATTCACGCATGTTCTTCGTCAGTGCAGAGAATGTGAATGCTAAACTCAAGTATACACTACCTTTAACAAGTCAATAATTGATATTGATATCTATTTGGCCATGCACTGGCTTTTTCAGATTGATTTATATACTGCCAGATGCCCAATTTTAGATGTTTCGTGATTTCATTGAACGTGAGGGAAGTAGTACTTTGTTTTGACTTCTTTTATATAATTTCCTATTTAATTCCCATATGCATAAGGGTCCTGCCAAATCTTGACTAGACACACCTACCTAGAGATAGGGAGTCTGGGCCAAAAAATTAGTTAAATACTTCTAAATAATGTATTCTTGTCTCCTTGTTCCTTTAAGCTGTTCATGAAAAATTTCCATTGTGCTCATATATTAACTAATCTCAAACTGTGATAGAGATGCTATAGAAATATTTTCTCTTCTTTACTGGGTCATTAGTAATAGAGAAGTTTACATCATAGACTGAGACCAGATTGCTTTGTGAAAAAATAAGAGAACATTTCCTCATGTCTATTATTATTCTTCAATTGCAAAACCTTAACATAGGAATCCACTGGTACATGAAAATGCTTGTGCTAGTGTGAAGCCTGTGGTTTATAATCTGTATTGAATTTCCATCACACCAGAAGGGATATTTTTCACTTTATTAAGCTTGACTTCTTGTCCTTGTTGGATCTTTGCATTGCAGAATAGGAGCTTCTGTTCTCTCTGTTTTTCTAGCCATCCCTGACTTACAAACTAAATCAAACTTATATATAAACAATTAAACATGCTCTTATTTTGCTTTTTCCCATGGTCGTGGAATGTAACCTAGCATGAAGAGTATTATACAGTGTTTTATGCGTAGCCTACTTTATATAATTGTTTTTGTGACTTTTTGATGATGAAGGTTTTATATCCTTTAAAACCCTTTTTCAGCTCTCATGCCAGATTTTACTGCAGTTGTGACCAACATTTTGGATTTCTACAATTTTAGATGACTTTCTTTGGTTAAGTATGGTTAGATATTCTGAAAACATAACGCTGCCTACATGTAACTACTCTAAAAATTTGGGAAATAGTTTACCAGCTGATGTGGTATACATGAAAGTTGCTGCTGACTGACATAAGGTTAACCTAGTAAACTATCTCCACCAATTAGTCCATGACCACAGATCAACACATGTTACCTTTGTCACAAACTCCCATCAATTTTCTATCCCTGAGATAAAACGAAACCCACCTGTACTGTCACCAATCACCACGACTCTCTGTTCCTAATCCTTGAGATATTTGACTGTTCAGGATCTGAGTTGTTCACTAAAGTAGTAGTGGCTATGATTTCCTTTGCATGGCTTTTCTCTTCTGATTTATGCTTGCCAAGACTATTCTATGATACAGCTAGTTCCGGGTTTGATAGTACAAACATTGTATTCTCCAGCTATAGAGAGAATAATAATTAAGCTTTTAGACGTGCCATGACCGCCATCAGTATTGCAATAACGTAAAATAACAAATTATATCCATAATGTTAAATTTTCTCACAAAATATTCAGTTGCAATTGCATCATGCACCCCCAACATCTTAATTATAATGGTTCTGAAGCATCATAATCTGTATGTTTCCTCGGTCTTCCACTATGTTTTTCGCCTTTGGTGATTTCAATTTCTCTGCTCCCTTTGTTAGATCCCTCCTCTTCATTTTTCTCTGCACATAAACCCTTCGCTTAATCCCTACTTTTCATTGAACAGGTACGCAAGACAATGTGCCGAATCAAACATGTCCTTACTGAGAGAGCTATTGAAGAACCAGATCCTAGGAGGTCTTCTGAGATGAAGAGGATGGTCAATGCTTTATAACTTCCAACTTTGTGTCCGATGTTTAGTCTGAATTCGAGCTTTTCATCCTCGATTCTTCCCTTGTCCCCTAGGCCCTCTGCGTGAGTGCAAGTGAGTACTATCCATGTTGCATTTTTCGTATCTGGTGGTGTTTAGAAATGGAGAAACTAGCTGTTTTAACTGAATTATAATTATGATATAAGATATGCCAATTTGGATTTCGTTCCATGGTAGATTTGATCATTGCTGTTACTTATATCCGGAAATATATCATATGTTTTTTTGAGTTGGGTGATAGGTAATGAGATTTGTACCCTGATCTCTCACCCTTCTCATTTGCGATGTGCAATTAGGTCTGAAACTGTGTAGGTTATATGCATTTTCGACGTGCAATTCGTCAAGGGTTGGACCGTTGCATAACGTAGTCAAAGCATCTATAGTTACAAAAATTAAAACCCCAATGCAAATTGCCAAAAGTAATTCAAGAACATTGAATCGTTTATGTTAAAGCAAAGAAATCAACATAACGTTTTTCTACCTTGTGTTGGATATTGTAACTCCTATATTGGTCAATTATAACCTCCAAAAAATAAATAAATTTAATTGTTAAATAAATCACTACGTTTCCACCTTTTTGCAAATTAGACACCACATTTAAATTTAGTTAATTACAACACCACGTTTTAATTTGTATAGGATTAAACATCCTCAATTTTTCCGGTGAGTTAAATATGACGTATTTGGTCTAAAAATCATGTTGGCAGCCACGTCAACACACATGTGTAACAAACGACGCCGTGCATGTTAATTTTAAGTGTAAAGATCTAAGTGTTTGAGAAAAATACGTGCATGTTAGTGTGTTCGATAATACAATTAAGTTTTTCGTTGGAAAAAAGATTTCATTTTAAAAAGTTTTGCGAGCTAGATTGGACAATTGTGAAAATAGTGGAGCGGTAGATATGATGGACTATATCCCAGAAATAAATTCCCCAATTTCTCAATTTACTAAACAATAATATTACAATCCACATATATATTTTTTTCTCATTATTTTGGAATGTAAAATGGCTTGACAACAAGATAACTTCCTCAATATCTCAATTGAGATAAATTGCTGAGAGACGAAACATTCTCTTCCTCTAGGCTCTAGCACTATATATAGCAATACAACATCAACACCTTATTGAATAAGATTTATAACTTTTGAAAAACTTAAGTGGTTCTTTTTTTTTTATTTCCAAGACCTAACAAGAGTGTATTTGTAAATTATTATGAAAAATTATACTACTTATAGTAATGAGACTATATAATTGGGACACCCAAAATAATAACATGGATTTTATAATTAAGACAGAGAAAGTGTTTATTATCTCAAAAGAGTTAGAATATTATCTTCCTATCGATTACTATCCTCCATAAAATATATGTTCTTATATGTACACTAACTAAAAAATTAAAAGCAGTTTCCTTGTTTGAGGCTAAACAATACTATGCGATGGGATGAAATCTTCTAATGCACCTGATCAACCTAATATTATATCTAGTGTTATAATCATTACTTTTCCACCATATGTATAATGAATATTTTTTAGTGATCGAAATCTAATGGTAGAAAGATGAGATGGAATAAGAGGTTGAAATAGTGAATCTTATCCGTCATTTTCTGTCTCATTATCAAATTCACTATTATAATAATGCTTATTATAAAAATAAAATAAAAAATATTATAATATTACGAATCCTGATTAAAATTTATCGCTAAAAATTGAAATTTTTAAAATTTATATATTCTAATCTATTTCTAAACTCCGAAACATTGCAATCAAATGAACTTCTCATCATCATTTCTACTGCAAATTACTCAAAATAATGATTGAAGAAACACCAATAGAGAATGAATCTTCGTGGTTTGAGGGTGAGATTATTAATTTAACTTATTAGCTTTTGTTACTGTTATTTAATTAATTAGCTAGTTTATTTATAAGAGCTTTTTATTTATATTTATTCCATACTTATAATTACTAAAACATAATTACATAACTCTCTAATCAATGCCTAGTTGAAATTGTTTTAGTGATGTTTTAATCTTATTATATACAAGTCTTATTCAATTGTGTTATATTAATTAATACCATTATAAATTGTATACGTATAGAAATATTAATTTAGAATTTAGAAAATTCAAAAAACAATTACTTTTATTTATTCGTTATACTATTTATATATGAGTAAAAATATGATGATGGTTTTGGAATGTGGAGACGTGCACTTCTAGATTCTCAAATTATTAAACTGAAAAATATTAGTATAAATTATATAATATTTGCGTTAAAAATGAAACGATAGTTATAATTTAATTAGTTTCATGAAATGACCTCGATCTAACCGAATTTTCTGCATAACTGATTTTGACAAATTTCGTATAAGCCGAAATTAGACAGTACATAATTTGGACTCATCTAATAGATGAATGGCATTTTACATTGTTTGGGGAAATTACCCAAGGCCAAGAGCATAATATATACATATTCTGCCGCTGTTAGCCGGCAAAAATCTTCTCTCTGCTTTTTTATTTTCTTACCATATCAATTAGAATACTATAAATGCAGGACATTCCAACTCTCTTAATATATTATCTCAAACAAAAACAAAATTAAAATTTGGCTAATTAAGAACGCTTTCTTGAGCTTCAACGTCGTCTTCGTTCCACAAGTTATGGCGTCGAGAGCGTTTTTGATCACGATCATCGTTGCAGCAGCGGCGGCGGCTCCGGCTTTCGCCATGGATTATATGGTTGGAGATTCTGATGGTTGGAAATTGGGTGTTAACTACACTACATGGGCAGAGGGAAAACAATTTTATGTTGGAGACACTCTCAGTAAGTATATATTAATTAAAGTAACTTAATCAATTCTGGTTTAGGTAATTAATATATAGTAATATAATATATTGTGTTGTTTAATTGCAGTGTTCATGTATAACAATGCATCTCACAACGTGCTTAAGGTGGCGGGACCTGACTTCCAAAGTTGCAACATTTCAAACGCAATAGGAAGCCCCTACACCTCCGGAAAGGACACATTTACCCTTGCCGCGCCGGGGAAGAAATGGTACATTTGTGGCTTTGGTAGCCATTGCTCCCAAGGGATGAAACTCGTGATTAATGTGAACGCGGAGGGACCGGCTCCGGCCCCCGGCCCGACGTCGGCCGCCGGTGAACCCACTCCCTTCAAGTCTTTTGTGTGGATGGTTGTTGCTGCCACGGCTGCCTTTTCCATCATCATGTCCTAATTATAATTAAGTTGATTCATTTTGATGCATGCTGCTTTCTTTCATTACCAAATACCAATCGGTGTATCTTTTTTCTTTTTTTGTGCTCTTTCGTAGGCAAAGATAAAAATGTTTGTCCTCGCTTAATAACACACGCTTGAAAAAGTGATTATTTTACCGCTGTATTTGCGGCGCATGATTATTTCCATGTCTATGTTTTTGAAATAAAGGTTGAAACTGTCTCAATATGTACGTAAATAGTGGAATTTACATATATATTTGATTATAACGGTATACTGTTCGTTCTTGATATATATAGTGTTAAATTCTTGAATGGTTACTTGGATTCTGCAATTTACAACTGGTAGACAAGGATCCAAGCTGGGCGATTACTCAGCATCAAAATTCATAAATTTCGAGCACACTAAATTGAAAATGATCGGAAGAAGAATTTTCTCTCTAATTTCTCAAGTAGTTTTTGAGATTTCCGAAATGAAGGTATAACTTCCGCAAACATTTTTATGTATTTTCTCAGAAAATTATACACTAATTTGCTTATTATCTCGAACTATCTTCTTCTTCTTCTTTATTTTTTTTTTTGTTTCGACTGATTTTGGCAAATGAGAAGCCCTAGAGAACAAGTGGATGATCATGGTGATGCAGATATAGACGAAGATGGTATGGCGATTGACGAGTTATCACATTTTCCCTGATCAGACTGGTGCCACGAGGGGTTTGCACAATTCTTCTTAAAGTATGTTGTATAATTAAGGAGTAATGACACGAATGGCATGTTGATATCTTTGAGTTTTATGTTTCACGATTTGAAGAAAAACCATGGAAATATAAGATTGGTGGGGCTCTATAGTGAAGATAAATTATTTTTATGGTTAAAATTAAAACATTCAACAATTTTTCCGGCCAATCTTGTGTCCTTGATGGTATATATAGCCTCTTATCTTTTCCTTTATTTTTCAAGAGAAGCACCGTCCAAGAGATTTGTTTCATGCACTTTGGGTACTTGATCTCTTAACGAAAGAGTTCAATACAATGGACATTGTTCTTTCCAAATGAGGCTCCTGGATTGTCTGATTGTTGGGGAAATTCTTTTGAAAATTGGTATATTAAATATGAGGAAGGAGAGAGGTAAAATAATTTCTATATGGCACTTCATCATTAAACGAGGATCATGATCTTGGAGATTGTTAAATGTGAAGATCCTAATGCTAATTTGTACAGTTTTGTTGGAAGTATATATGCAATTTGAAGATCAACAATACCCTCTCTCCCTCTCTCCTCAGTTGTTGCTAATTAGAAACTAAGAAAATACAGAACACAGATTGCATAACTTCTATTCTTGATGGCTTTTATCAGGTCAGCTGTTTACTTTGATGTTGATGACAAAGAAAGTTCAAAAAGTGATTTTCAATTTCACACACACATGCAAGATTTTCAATATATATATATTTAAATTAAAATATTTGAGTTTAATATTTAAAAACAATATTTAATTGTGACATAATGAACGACTGCACAGCAATTATTGAATAACAACTATAATAAATAATTATTGGCCAAAATATTAAATTCGAAAAAATAATTATAAACCCTAATTGGATATAATAAATCATAATTAATAATTTGTAAAAACAAAAACAATAAATTGAAAATGAAGGAAAAAAACAAAAAATAAAATAAAATAAAATTGATAGCGGGACACGTAAAATGGACTAACAGATCTCATTTGACATGCGATGTAATCATCTCTTAATTCTTTTGTATGCCAACCATATGAGACTTAGCAATTTACATCTTAGTAGGAGGTTTCCAAAGAAATGACGAAGATTTGATGAATTGAAACATGATCAATTAACATTCTAATATTTATGCACACGATATATGATTATAAATGAAAGGATATCCACCTAGACACTGGAAAATTTCACATAACCAGAAAAACTTATTCCCAATCATGTTTTGGCACTACCACTACCAGGGTACTGAACCACCATCATTCTGATTTTGTAGAAATGGAGTTTTCTCAGCACTCCAAAATTCCCCTTCCTCCTGATGCCATATCAACTCTTTACTTTCATCGTCGTCGTCATCATCATCATCATCCTCAAAACTAACATCTTCAAGTTGGAACAAATCATCCAACCCGTCTTCACACTCGTCATCAACTTGATTATCCAAAACTGGGGAGTTTTTCATATCAGTGTCACAGCTCAAAACCTCCTTCCTCCCCTCCCTCCGCAACCTTTTTCCTTCTACCACCAGTTTTATCATCTCATCCTTTATCACCAAAATTTCATCCTTCTCCAGGAGTCTGCCTTTATCACTGTATCCCTCCACCAGAAACACAGAGTCTCTCTGCCCCTTTAAGCTCACATAGAACAACTCCGGGTGCCTCACCAACATTCCTCTGAGCTTGTTCGACAATCCAAACTCCTTCCTAAAATGTGTCAGATGGTCCACCAAAGTCCTCTTCTCCACAGTCATCCCTAAAACCTCCCTCACCACGGCACAAGCTCTCTTCTCTGCCTCCATTGACTCTTTCACCAATTCTTCTGGATTAGTAGTGTACGGGCACACATCCGGGAATTCCTTGAACTTTACGAGATATTCATGATGCCATCTCTTGATATTCAGCCCTTTCCGCAGTCTTAGATGTTTGAATTTCAATGGCCTGTCTACTATCAACCCGAGTGACTTGTCTTCATCACGTGATGGCAGAGCTTCAGCCAGACTGGAGTCCCATGAAACAAGCTCAAGCGCGCGCCCATAAGAAGTGTCAACAACCTTAAATTTATCCCGATGATCATTACAAAGGCGTGAGCGGAAGTTGACAGGGAGGCCAAGGTCAGGAGCCAAATGCACGAGCTTAGACAACAAAAGCCTATGATAGGGGGATGCAAGCATTAATAGCTTTTGAAGTTTAGCGGCCAAAGAAATAGCAATAGAATTCTTGAGAACACTCTCCCTTTTGACAAGGGCTTCAGCAGCCGGGGTGAGGCGGACACAAAGCTGAGAGAGTGGGCCGGCAGCATGGAATGGAGTGGATGGGGTAGGGATGGTGAAGAGCTCGAAGATAGTGGGATAACGACGTATCATTGATAAGACAGATCGTTGGGTGGGTAAAGAAAGGTAAGATCGACATTTATAGAGAACGTAAATAGGCATAAAGTGCTTGGGCTTGGAAAGCAGAAGAGTCTTGAGCTTTTGTACAAAGCGCAACTTGTTTTGCTTCACGACATGCTTGTCTAACCTGGGATCACGGACTAGTTTGTGGGGAGATGAAGAGCATGTTATTACAAGAAGAGGCTGTTTAATGTATTTTTTCCTGGTACTCACGCTAAATGGCAGTGTAGCCAGAAAATGGGATGGAATGGAAACGGAGGCAGCAGCAGCGGGTGGTGGAACAAATGCTAGAGCCGCCATCTCTTGAGAGAAAGGGTGATCATTTGCGCATTTAATCAAACACCTGGGGTGCACTCACCGTGGACACGAAAAAGATTAGAAACTAAGGAAGGAGCAAACTATTCTATTACAAGAGAGTAGGACAACCAACCGTTTTCACACAAACATAACAAAAATCACCAGCACAAATAGCAAAAGTTCTCTCTTTAAAGGAAGTAACATAGAATTCAGAGATTGGGTTACCTAAGTAAAACCATCTCGCAAAATTCTGAGGATGAGGGAGTCTTGCCGCAGAAGTGGCGAGGCCGGCGGAGATGGCGGGGCCGACGGAGGTACTGGTGGTGAGCGAAGGCGGAGCAGCAGCTGCTGCTCCGTTTTTTCCAGCTGATATTCAGCCCCTCCAGGAGGACCAAGACGAACGGCGTTCAGGCGAAAAGCAGTTTCCGGCGACGGTGAAACTTGACTGCGGTGAAAGCTGGACTCTTCTGTTCGGCGAGAGGATGAATGGAGAGAGAGAGAGAGAGAGAGAGAGAGAGAGGGGTGAATAATTCTCTGTTCTTTTTCTGGTTTCCGTAAGAGGAGAGAGAGAGATGATGTGGGCCAAGGTCGTTGTGCTTGGAAAAATAAAAGAAATGTTTTTTTGAGAGAAGAAAAAAGAAAAATAAATATTTCTCACTCGCATTCTAAAAAATTGACGATGTTTTAATTTCAACCAACCGAAATCGTAGTATTGTAATTAATCACAACATTTAAAAGTTTCAAAATTACAAATCAGTGAATACATTAATTTTTTTTTGGCATTTAACCATTATATTTACTATCTCTCCTCTGTAACACCCCGGAAAATATAGTATTTAAATTTATTTTATAGCTAGAAATTTTATGAAGTTGGAATTCAGATTATTTTGGGTTAGTTAAATTATGGTCTTAGAGGCACTATAAGATGAAGAAAAGTCTCGACCTTAGTTGAGTTTTCTAATTAATATTAGAATTCATGAACATTAATGGGATCGTTTTGATATCAAGATCATCTAAATCGGACTTCATTAAAGTTTCCATTGAAATTTAATTCATGTGACAATTTGAGCCAAATTTATTCTACCATGACCACTATTATAAATTCAAGCCCAAGTAATTAATTCACTTTCAGCCTAATTTAAGCTCATCTTCGGCCCATTAGATCAAGCCCATTCTATTTATCAAATTTTGATGTATGATTATTGGGTTAAGGGCCAAATAGACTCCTGTACTTATTTGGGGGGAACAAATAGGCCCTCGAACTATTTTTTATCTCGATTGAGCCCCTGAACTTTTATTGAGGGCTCAATCAAGCCCCTCCGTCACACCCCTAACTAACGGCCGTTTGTGAACAAACAAAACGACGTCGTTTTGTATTTGCCAAAAAAAAATAAAATTAAATGACCCAAATCAATTAAACCCGCCTCTCTCTCTCTATATCCACCATGGAAGTACAACTTGAGAATCACGGATCCCTAAAACCCATATCATAAATCTGAAAATAATCTGGGAATTCAGGCAGCAATGTGAGTAAATAATCATGAGGCAATCCCAGGTCGTATTTGAACATATCAATCAAATGCAGCGGAAGCTTTCCAGATCGCGCGATCATCAAGAGCTTCGCTAACCTCTGGACGACATCATTCCGGTAACGCGACATATTGAGCTGTAGAATTTCATCGTAGTGGATGGAGAGAGCTTTGGGGATGATCTTAACGTGGGGGGAGGGATTAGTTCTGTTTGGCGGTAGGAAGATTTTAAAAATGAAAGGGTAACTCTGGATGAATTTCTCGGCCGTGGTGGGGAGGCGGAGATGGGGTTTTAGAGGAGAGATGGTGGAGAGCGGCAGAGATTGGGATGGCTGAGAGAGGATGAGGTTTTTAAGAGATAGCAAGGATTTTAGGTTTTTTTCTCTCTCTACGGCGGCGTCGAGATAAGGGTCACGGACCCATTTGATTCTGGCGTTTGTGAAGCTACGTATGTGATGGCGGTGGTGGTGGCGTGGTGGCTGTGAAGTGGAGGAGGTGATTCTCGAGCTGTACTTCCATGGTGGATAGAGAGAGACAAGGGGGTAGAGAGAGGCGGGTTTAATTGATTTGGGTCATTTAATTTATTTTTTTTGGCAAATACAAAACAACGTCGTTTTGTATAAAACGACATCGTTTTGTTTGTTCACAAACGGCCGTTAGTTAGGGGTGTGACGGAGGGGCTTGATTCATCCCTTAATAAAATTTTAGGGGCTCAATCGAGACAAAAAATAGTTCGAGGGCCTATTTGTTCCCCCCAAATAAGTACATGGGCCTATTTGGCCCTTAACCCCATGATTATTTATTTGTAAGACTAGTAATTTGGATAAATATTCTAAACTTTTACAAATAAATTGTTTCAATTCGGAAAAAATTTGGTAGAGATTAGTGTACTAGGGTACACGTGTGAATGTGTGTGTAAATGTGAGGTTGCTTAGCTAAGAAGAAAAAGAATACTAATAGATAAAATAAAATAAAATTTTAAACTAATCAAAATAGGCCATTTGGAAATTTATTTAGAATGATTAGTGTACAACTAAGTACACGTGTATTATATCTATGTTGAGTATATAGTTGGGAGGAATTTTGACTATAAGTAATCAAAATCTAAAACAAGAAAAACGGGGAAAAAGAAAAAAAAGGAAAGAAGAGATGGAGGATTTAAGAGGTAAGGTTTTAACGTCTTCTTCACTTGGTTGTCATCGTTCCCTACTCAAACTTTAGCCAAATCTCATGAAATTACACCACAACATTCCTCTTAATGTATAGATCATATAGGTATCAGCCAGTTTTTGATTTGAGGTCGGGAAGTCGGGGAAGAAGACAATAAATGCTGTTGTCTGCTGCCGTTCGTCGATGTGCGACACAACAACTTGTTTGCTTTTTTTTTTTCCGACAATCCGATGGTTGGATTTTGATGTATTATATACCGTTTTGAACCTCCTGTATCAGGCTACCTATATATGGTTTCGGATCTTCGATCACACACCATTTAACCCCTTGTATTCATGTCGAAAGTTCATCAAAAAATCTGTCGGAAATGTCGTAAAAACTGATTTACCTTCTTTTATTCTCGTTTGTTGTTCTTTCCTTGGGCTGCTGCCATGTATTTGATTTGAGATTGTTGGAGGTGTGGTTAGTTATGATATTTGTGTTGTGAGGGTGGTTGTCGGGCAAGGGTTCACCAGAAAAAAAAAATGACAATAGGTGACGGGAAGGTGATGATGAAGGAGAAATGTATAACGAAATGTTCAAAAATATTTTGGGCTCAAGTATTTGATTTATAAATTTTCAAGTTTGGCCCACAAGTTTTTTTTGAATAGAGCCCAATTCCTAAATTTGATTTAAAAATTATAAATTAGATTTGGGTCCTTGAGAAATTAAATTAAGTTTTTTTATAAAATTCAATTAAGTTCTATAATTTCTAAATGTTATATTTTTCCCCAGAATGAATTCTAAATATTATAACCCACTCCTAAATGTTGAATCAAACTTCTTAGTCATTGAATTCAGTTCAATTTATCTTTATCCCTATTCAATTCTGTCCGTGAAGTCCGATAAATTCTCAATCTAACTTGTCTCAGTCCGTCAAATGCGCGTTATTCGCCCATTTGTCTCAATTTAAATTCCAAACGATCCCATGTCATAGGAAATTATTATTTAAGCTATTTATGACCTAGACTATTATTATATTGGCCTATATTAGGATTCTAAGTTAGATTTCCAATTTTGTAGGTCGAGACGAGCTAAAAGCATAATAACATTTCACGCATGAATTGCACTACACATTGAGATCATCAAGGTGGGTTTTTCTGTAACTCACAACTATGTTTTAAATTCATCCATGAAAAGTATGTTAAATGTTTTTAATAACATTGTTTACGCAATGATTGGATGTGTTGAGACTTCATGCATAGAGGAATTCCGACTTACAAGTAAGACGGTTTACTTTGTGACTAAATGTCTAGATAAGTAACCGTAAAGTATCATGTGATCACATTGGGTGTCTCATCCAATGAAGAAGAGTAAACTTTGTTATAAAGTATGTTCATGGTTATTTTCCATGATTTAAGTAGTACAACAATTTTAAAGCATGAAAGAATGACTTGGACGAATATCAATGCCCACTGAGTGTTTTCTGGCACTCAACCCAAATATTTTCAAATGTTTTCAAGTCCTGGAGATTGAGCTGGTTGATGACGAGGTGTTGGAGTGGGTTTGATGGTGTATTTAAATATTAAATGCTTCTGCTAATACTCTGTGGTGTGTCGTTTTTC
This sequence comes from Perilla frutescens, assembly GCA_026008535.1. Lineage (NCBI taxonomy): Eukaryota > Viridiplantae > Streptophyta > Magnoliopsida > Lamiales > Lamiaceae > Perilla > Perilla frutescens. The sequence continues at coordinate 11,028,455 of BRKX01000003.1, read as the reverse complement.
ACCAAAAATAAAAGATCCGACAACAGTCGGTTTGCCCACACTGCACAGCACAGCGGTGAGCAGGATCGTTTCCCAAGGGACTGGCGAGAATCACCCTTACTTTTCACTCTGTAAAACCAGACTTTTCAAGAGAAGATTTATATAATAAATGGTACGCAAATAATGATCACAAAAAAGAATAATTAAACAAACAACAAGAAGGATTTTTATAAATTAATGAGAATTATCCGGAGTCCAACCACTTCACTTTGGCTATTTAACCGATCCTTGATTCAAGAATTGAATTAATTAGGGCATGCAAATCGGTTATGGTTGTCGAAGACACTTACCGACACAACTTCATTCCTATAATCTATCGACAATCAAGAAGACACTTCATTAATTGCTTCTCTAATCAACCGACAACCTTAAGAGACACTCTACCAGTTTAATGGGTTAATCGCTTTAAACTCCAAAGGAACCCGATACAAAATCAATTGACTCTGACACAGGACAATTAAATTTAGCTTACTATTCCCTTGATTCTTTAGAATCGTTTTGCTCCAAACTAAACCTCTATCACAATTGCGGATGATTGGTTTAATTAGCTAGTAATTTACCCGAATCACTAAGCATTTGCAACTACCCAGCAACTTCGAATAAATCACGACTCGAACAACGGAGAACAGCAAATACACACATATAATCAATTGAAATTAAGTGTTTAGATCTCACAATTAAGTTGAGCCAAAGATCCGTGAATTAATTCCGGAAGAAATGGCACTTAGCTTGCTTGCATGTTAAGGATCGAAAAATATACGAACTATTGTGAAAATATTAACTGGAAGAATAAATTCGAAATCTCTGAATATCGTTCCTTCTTGCTGTCTGTCGTCCCACCCCTTTTCAATCCAAAATCAAAACTAATATATAGATACATCCATATCTCCAAAATATATTCCCTAATAAAAAGAGTTTTTAATATGGAAATTAGCGTCCTAGTCTATCTCTACTAGGTAATAGCAAAAGAAGAGATATTCACAAGCTGTAAGACAGCTCGAATCTGCGTCCAGGTCTTGGGCTGGCTCAACACTTGTGCAAAAGGGCCAAATTTACGCGCGCAGGCCCAGATCCTAACTTCTCGGTCCATCCTTCAGGTGGCTTGCCCAAACGGCCTGCTCTATTAACTCTTTCGACCGAACTTTGCTGTATTTCCCAAAAAAGATAGTCATATGCCCAACTATAGTTATCTACCTGCACAACTTCATAACACATCAAATTGTTCTCAAAACAGATAAATGCAAGGTAGCTAACTATATAAAATGTCATCAAAATTATCCTCAAAAGACAGGTAAAAAGTACCCAATCAAACCCCTCCACATTTGAGCAATGCTCGCCCTCGAGCATACAAAATAAACTGAAAATGAAAATAGAGAGAACTACAAAGTACACAAACTGCTTCAAGCCGGAAAGTATTCAGAGGAACGGCTATGACTCAACCATCCGCAAACCACCAACCCATCTCATTTATGAAATCTATCACTGCCCTCAACCAAGTCAGAATTATGCTCTTGGATCCAACCTCACCAGGATTCTCTCATATTCGCTCAACAAAACGAGTGACTGAATTGAAATATCATGCACACAAGCCGTGATCTGTTATTCTCAGCATAAGTTTGCTCTTTTGTCATTCCAGTTATCATCAAACCAAGTTGAGCCACGGATCAAAAGGTCTTATAAAAAAGGTGTAATGGGGCTTGGGTGATAGGGTTGGATGGATTTGGTTTCTCTGGCTCAAAAGTAGGGAACATGTAAGCTCATTCACCCTCATCTCACTTTGCAATAGCACCCCAAACATCATGGTTGTCATTCTTCATGGAGTTGAATTCCAGCAGTTTCTTTTCTCTCTCTCTCTTTTTTTTACTTTCATTTTCTACTTCTCTCTTTTATTTTTTTGTTTTTTATATATATATATACATATATATAATTGGCTAGCAATCCTCCCAAATTCCAAAGTTTCAGAGAATCAGAATGGTGCTTCCATGTTCCCAGGGACAAGATACAGGCTAAAATCAAGGCTATGGCTAATTTCTGTGAGGCTCAGTTGAACAAGGAAATGGAGAAATCAACGGCTAAAAAACGGCTCACTTTTTGGAAACTGTATCGGTAGGGCATTATGTTCTGTTGGAGGCTAAAAATGGGGTGTGTTCCTAATTTCCTTAATCATTCCCATGTCTCAACTGTGGTGACAAAACAGCTAGGCAAAAGAGCAAACCAAGCATCAAATATCCACATCCGACACACTCTCAATAAATAATGAGCTTTCAATGATTTAAACATGCTCATGGGCTCAAAACTCACTTTCTGAGGCTGCAAAAACATGATCTAGAGCACAATTTGTCATCCAAGGTATCATATGAGCAGTTAAAGACATCAAAAAATGAGACAACAAACCAAACTCACCAGCCAAATCAGGTCTTAACCATTCCTCCTCATATTTATCCACCCTTAACAGCTTATGCTTTGTCAAAACATTTTTATTTATTTTTTTTATCATGTTTTTTTTTCTTTGTTAACTGGAACCGATAACGGACCCCCCCACATTTAAATAAGGACAGTGTCCTCACTGGGAAAGGGTGACACGCTAAACAAAATAATAAAAAAACAAGACGAAAGAAAACGGAAGAAAGCATGCAAATGAGAAAAGAAAAAGAAAAAGAAAGAAATCATATATGCAATTAAGGAAAGAGAGGGCAAACACTAGTCAGCCATGTTGCGAAGAACATGCTCGATGGCTGTGAGGCGGTCATCTATATCATCGAGGCGACGAGTGAGTCGTTCCTCCAATCCACGAGTGACTTTGGTGAGCAATGCCTCGAATGCAGGCAGAAGAGAAGCTGGAATGGCTGTCGGACCTGCAATTGAAAGAGAACTCGGGTCTACGACACCCGGTTAAGAAAGTTGATACTGCCCTTCGGCGTTAACACACAATAACTTCATAGCAGCAAAGTCAGTGAGAGAAAAATATGTAGCAGGCAGGAATTCGGGTTCATCATTGGGAACATGCAGACGCTGAGCCAAAAGAGTAATCATATGTCCAAGAGTGATCTTATACAACGGATGCTTAGCAGTAAACTGCCACTGTCTAGCTATCCAAGCACCAAAATTCAATTTGTCGCCTAAGACCATGCAATCTAACATAAAGATCTCTTGTTGGGTGACCACATTCATCAAGTCCACTCTACCAAAAAAAGTGCAAGACAAAAAGCGATGGCAAAGACGGAGGGCACCATCACGAAGATGGTTACTCCTAGTAGATTTAGCCACATACTCAGTATCAATAGACAATTCACACCAACGCTCAGAAGCATGCATACCAAATGAAACAAGCATATCACGAGGAGCAGATGTATAAGCATCATACATGATAGACTCATCGGACTCAAAACCAAATAGCACATTTAAATCATTGATGGACAAATTGAAACGACGACCCCCCAAAGTAAAAACCACAGCATGAGTATCATTCGGACTACGAGAGGCATCATACGCAAAAGAGGACAAGAACTCCAAACTTAATAACTTGTGCATAGGTAAGGAAATATCCAAGAAAGCACCCCAACCAATGCGATCAAAGTGAGCACGAATATGTTCATTTTGCCCTAAAACAGCGATGTTATCCCAATTAAAAATTCGCGCACCAACAAAGGAACGATTGGAGTTCCTTCGAGTGCGCAGAGTTACCTCGTCGGCCGGAAGGTATGGTGGTGGCGGGGCAGACCGGCGGCGATGACTAGAGGAGGCGGGTGCATTCTGCGGGTCACGGTGAGGGGTGTCTTCGGGGGAAGAGCGCGGTGTGTGGTGTTGATCAGAAGTGGTAGTGGCCTTGTGACGCCGAGAGCGACGGACAGGGGCCTCGGGAGAATTAGCAGAGGGTTACTCCGGCGAAGGGGGAGCAGTGACAGTGTTCGGCGGCGGAGAGGTCGGCGTTTGAGTCGCCGAAGAGGTTGCTCAGTAGGGGGAGCGGTGCTGGATGCCGGTGACGGTTGGGGCGGCGTATCCTCGTGCGGCGGAGAGGGTGTGCGTTCCGGCGGCGGGAAGGAAGTGATGGCCGCGGCAGCCTTTTTCGAACCCTTCTTCGATGCCTTTCTCTTGCCCATGGTAGGAGATGGTGATCGGAACTCGTCGACAAGGGAGAGGAAGGCGGGAAGTCGTGAGGCGGTGAAAACTGAAAGAAGGCAGTGAAAATATCGTAAAAAAAATTACTAAGGCAGAAGGGGTTAAATTAAGGGGGAATGTTGGGGAATTAGGGTTTCAAATTGGAAAATCCCCAAATTAGAGTTGGGAAATTGCAAGCTCATTGGCCCCCCCCCCACATTGAAAAATAACCATTCCTTTGTAAAAGAACCAACCAAGTGGGTTAGATACAACTACCTCAGCCCAACAATCATTGCCCGTTTTTTTTTTAAGAAAGAAATAAGAACACCTAAACAAGAAAATAATAAAAAGACATAGAAAAATCAAAAAGAGTCAGGTTGCCTCCCGATGAGCGCCTCCTTTTAACGTCAGTGACTCGACGATGTGTCCAGATCAGGTGGGAATGGGTCGGGCCAAGGTAACCCCATCAAAATGTGATTGCTCCATCTCGGCACAATATGGTTTGAGGAGTTGACCGTTGACCTTCAGTAATTTCTGGGTGCATAGACTCCGGATTTCCACAGCACCGTATGGACTGATGCTGACAACCTCATAAGGTCCCGTCCAATAGGACTTCAGTTTTCCGGGCATAAGTCGGAGACGAGCATTGAAAAGCAGTACCTTTTGACCAACCTCGAAGGTTTTTCGCCGAATGTATTTATCATGGAGAAACTTAGTGTGCTCTTTGTAGCGGCTAGCATTGTCATAAGCTTCCAACCGGATTTCCTCTAGCTCTTGCAACTGAAATCTCCTCTCATGTGCGGCTAAGTGCGGGTCTAAATTGCACTGTTTGACAGCCTAGAAAGCACGATGTTCCAGTTCTACGGGTAAATGGCACTGCTTCCCAAAAATTAGCCGGTAAGGAGACATCCCTATGGGTGTTTTGAACGCCGTGCGGTATGCCCATACTGCATCGTCCAGACGCAGACTCCAGTCCTTGCGACTTGGGCATACAGTCTTCTCCAGAATGTTTTTTATCTCGCGATTTGAGACTTCGGCTTGTCCATTGGATTGCGGATGGTAAGCTGTAGCAACCCTATGTGTAACTCTATACTTCTTGAATAAGGCTTCCAAAGTCCGGTTGCAAAAATGTGTGCCTTGGTCACTTATGATGGCTCGAGGAATACCAAAGCGTTGAAAAATCTGTGCCTTGAGGAATTTTGCCACCACTTTGGAATCATTGGAGTGAGTAGCTTTCACTTCGACCCACTTGGAGACATAGTCAACTGCCAACAAGATGTAAGAATTGCCGAAAGAACTTGGAAAGGGGCCCATGAAATCCATGCCCCATATGTCAAAAATCTCACAGACTAGGATAGGAATTTGTGGCATCTCGTTCCTGGATGAAATGTTGCCAAGGCGTTGGCAACGATCACAGTTCTTGCAAAACTGGTAAGCATCCTTGAATAACGTTTCCCAATAAAAACCACAATCGAGGACCTTGCGAGCTGTCCTCTTGGGCCCAAAGTGACCCCCACAAGCATGAGCATGGCAAAAGGTGAGAATCGACTGAATTTCATCATCAGGAATGCATCGTCGAATAACTTGATCAGCATAGGTTTTCCACAAATAGGGATCGTCCCAAATGAAGTACTTGGCTTGACTCTTCAACTTGTTTTTCTTGGCAGATTCAGTACCTTTAGGGAACATCCCCGTGGTAAGAAAGTTCACTAAATCCGCGTACTAAGGAGCGGTTTCTGCAATGGCAAGTAACATCTCATCTGGAAATTCGTCCCGTATGGGCAAACCGTCGGACTCTGTTAGTAATCGGCTCAAATGATCCGCAACACTATTTTCAGCTCTCTTCTTGTCCTTGATTTCCAAATCAAATTCTTGCAGAAGAAGGACCCAGCAAATTAAGCGAGGCTTGGATTCCTTTTTGGATAACAAGTACTTTAGAGCTCCATGATCAGTGTACACAACAAATTTTGATCCGACAAGGTAGGATCGAAATTTCTCACATGCAAAGACCACTGCTAGCAGTTCCTTCTTGGTTGTGGTGTAGTTGCATTGAGCGGGATTGAGTGTCTTAGAAGTATAATAAATGACATGGCTGAGTTTCCCGATTCTTTGCCCAAGGACGGCGCCGACAGCATAGTCACTTGCATCGCACATAAGCTCAAATGGGAGTCCCCACTGTGGTGGTTGAATTATCGGTGCAGAAGTCAATTTTTCCTTCAACAAATCGAATGCTTCCTTACACTTATCATCAAAGATGAAAGGGACGTCTTTCTGCAGCAGCTTAGTCATTGGTTGGGCTATCTTCGAGAAATCCTGAATGAAGCGACGGTAGAAGCCGGCATGGCCTAAGAAGGCTCGAATCGCTTTCTCATTGGATGGGTACGGCAGCTTTGTGATCAAATCGATTTTTGCTCTATCCACTTCTATGCCTTTCGTAGATATGACATGCCCGAGCACAATTCCTTGTTGCACCATAAAATGGCACTTCTCGAAGTTCAAAACCAAATCGGTCTCTACACACCGTTGAAGAACCTTGTCTAAATGCTCCATACATTGCTCAAAGGAGTCACCATGCACTGTAAAGTCATCCATAAAAATCTCGATGCAGCTCTCTATCAAATCGGAAAAGATACTCATCATGCATCGCTGGAAAGTGCCCGGGGCATTGCACAAGCCAAATGGCATCTTTCGGCAAGCAAATGTCCCAAAAGGACAAGTGAAGGTCGTCTTTTCCTGATCTTCTTGAGCCACAAAAATTTGGAAATAACCGGAGTAGCCATCGAGGAAGCAGAAATAGGATTTCCCAGCTAATCTTTCGAGCATCTCATCAATAAAGGGCAACGGGAAGTGGTCCTTGCATGTCGCATCATTCAACTTCCTGAAATCAATGCACATTCGCCAACCTGTTTGCAATCTCATTAGTATTAATTCATTGCTCTCATTCTTCACAAGCTGGAATCCAGATTTCTTGGGAACAACGTGCACTGGGCTAACCCAAACACTGTCTGAGATGGGGTAAATGATTCCCAATTGGAGCAACTTCAGAATCTCTTTCAATACCACTTCCTTCATCACCGGGTTTAACTTCCTCTGGGGGTCTCTGGACGGTTTGTGATCAGATTCCAGAAAAATCTGATGCATACAGATGTCAGGATTGATTCCTTTGATGTCGGCAAGGGTCCAGCCGATAGCTCCCTTGTGTTTGCGCAGAACAGCAACCAGACGTTCCTCTTGGGCAAACGCAGGTCCTTGCTAATGATGACGGGCAGTGTCTCTTCTTCCCCCAAATATGCATACTTCAGATGCTTGGGAAGGACTTTCAATTCCAGGACAGGAGCCTTCACATGAGATGGTAAGAGTGGCTCTGTGTTGGTCGGTATGGGCAAACGGCCTGTCAGATTTCTTGCTGGAAATTCTTCAGTGGCATAAAGCTGCTGAATTATCTCTTGGATTTCTTTTTCCTCCTCTGAATCGACAACATGTGCATGCATACCCCCAAAGAGTACCTGTTCCAGCTTGTCACTCCTGAAATTATGCTCAACAAACTCATCAATAATGGAATCAACTGTGTCAATCATAAAAAGAGCTTCAGGATCTTCCACGTGTTTCATAGCTTCGAATATATTAAATGTGACAATATCTCCATCAAATTCGAAACTCATCATACCCTTATCTACATCAATTTTTGTTCTTGCTGTTTTCATGAATGGACGACCTAACAGAATCAATGACCTATGTGCAGAAAAAGAATCATCCATATCCACAATATAAAAATCAACGGGAAAAATCAAGTCATTGACCTTAACAAGCACATCCTCTACAACACCTTGGGGGTATACATTAGATCGATCCGCCAACTGGATAATGACTCTAGTATCTTTCATAGGACCCAACTTCAAATCTTTGTACATAGATAAAGGCATGACATTGATAGATGCACCTAAATCAAGCATGACTTTTTCTACCTTCTTACTCCCAATGATGCAAGGGATAGTAAACATACCTGGGTCCCTGCACTTTTGTGGTAATTTGCGTTGAATAACGGCAGAAACGTTTTCACCAACCTTGATTTTTGCATCCTTCCCGTACCTCATCTTTTTAGAGCATAGCTCCTTCAAAAATTTTGCATAACGGGGAACTTGCTTGATGGCATCGATCAATGGCAAATTGATTTCCACCTTTTTGAACAACTCGAGGATTTCTTTTTCATCATCCTCCTTCTTGTGCCTTGCTAACCTGGAAGGAAAAGGAGCTGAATCAATTTTATTAGAAACATTAGAACTAACTGGTACCTCAGTAGGAACAGGTTGTGAAGAGGCCAATTCGCCTTCAGCCTTGGGGTTGTCATTGGTCTCGTCAGTATGCCCAAACTGCAGGTTTTTTCTTTTTCTCTCAACTTCTGCCAATTCCTTCCCACTTCGAAGTGTAATGGCACTGACATTTCCTCTGGGATTCTGCTCAGTTTGGGACGGAAGTTTCCCTTGATTGCCTTGCATTTTGTTCATTTGAGTGGCGAGCTGAGTGATCTGCATGCCCATACTACCCAGGGCAGCTTGTGTCTCCTGCTGAAAAGCCTTCTGGCTTTGGGCCAGACTGTTCACAAGACTGGTACTCTGCTCCAGACTCTTCATAATCTCACTCATGGATGGAGCCGATTTGTCTGCTTGGGCAAACGGTTCACCCCTCAGTGGTTTCGGGGGCACATCTCCAGATGCATGTTGCTCTCTAGGTTGTTTCCATCAGAAATTCGGATGATTTCTCCAGCCTAGGTTGTAGGTATTGGAGTAAGGATCATTGTTCCGTTTCCTCCTAAAATCATCTCCTCGCGGGGCATCATAGTAGATCCCTCTAAGTGCATCTTGTTGTGCATCGCCAGAGCCGTAGCAAGCTTGTTCGGATGGGGGCTCTTGCAAGGTAGGACACTCGTCAGTGAAATGACCACTCTCGGTGCAAACTCCACAACGAGACCCTTTTGTTTGTGCTACAGCCAGGCCTCGAACTAGAGATGTTAGGGCCTCAATCTTCTCATTAACTCCGGAACCTTCGGCTCATTCAACCCCCTTCATAGGTCGGTGACGACCCCCATCTTCATCATCATACTGTTGTCCTCCGGAAACCATGTCCATAATCAATTGCTTTGCCTCTGCCAAGGTTTTATTGGTGAGTGAACCTCCACTGGCAGCATCTACAATCTTTCTATCAAATGTCGACATGCCTCGATAGAAATAATTGGTGAACAATTGGTAGTCGGTGAATCCATGGTCTGGACACCTTCGGCATAACTGCTGAAATCTCGTCCAATAATCTGCCAAACTTTCATTCGGTTTCTGCTTGATGCTGGAGATGGCCATTCGAAGGTTTGCTGCTCTAGTCTCTGGAAAAAATTTGCGCAGAAACTGTTCTTCCAGCTCATCCCAGGTGGTGATTGAAGCTGGTGGAAGATCAAAAAGCCATTCCCGTGCTCGGCCTTGCAATGTGTGTGAAAAAGTTAACAAGCGCAGGTTGTCGTTCGTAAAACCTTGAGGACGCAGGGTAGAGCAAACCCAGTCGAACTCTGCTAAGTGCGTGTGCACACTTTCTCCAGGTGCATCACTGAATTTGGGTAACACTTGTATGAACCCCGGCCGAATCTCTGCATTGTGAGCAATGGGAGGCAGCACGATGGAAATAGGTCTGTTATTCCGATGACGACCCAACTCTCGAATCAAGGGAGCAAGTTCGTCCGCCTCAGCATTGATTAGGGCTCGATTATTCTGGTTGTTCTGATTATCACGTGGATTTGGGTTGTCCGCCATTTTGACCAGCTGTTGCAAACCAGCTGTTCCTTCTTTAGGTTGAGACGTCTCCTTAGACTCCCGAGCAGCCCTCCTCAATTGGTGTAATGTTCTCTTCGGTTCCGGGTTGAACAATAATTCTCCTTTGTGTGAGGAACGGGTCATGCACTGTAAAACAAACGAAAAAGCCATAGTAAGAAAGATAACAAATTGAAAAGTTTCGAGTAATTACTGCTTTGGAACCAATCCCCGGCAACGGCGCCAAAATTTGGTGTGTCGTTTTCCACCAAAAATAAAAGATCCGACAACAGTCGGTTTGCCCACACTGCACAGCACAGCGGCGAGCAGGATCGTTTCCCAAGGGACTGGCAAGAATCACCCTTACTTTTCACTCTGTAAAACCAGACTTTTCAAGAGAAGATTTATATAATAAATGGTACGCAAATAATGATCACAGAAAATAATAATTAAACAAACAACAAGAAGGATTTTTATAAATTAATGAGAATTATCCGGAGTCCAACCACTTCACTTTGGCTATTTAACCGATCCTTGATTCAAGAATTGAATTAATTACGGCATGCAAATCGGTTATGGTTGTCGAAGACACTTACCGACACAACTTCATTCCTATAATCTATCGACAATCAAGAAGACACTTCATTAATTGCTCCTCTAATCAACCGACAACCTTAAGAGACACTCTACCAGTTTAATGGGTTAATCGCTTTAAACTCCAAAGGAACCCGATACAAAATCAATTGACTCTGACACAGGACAATTAAATTTAGCTTACTATTCCCTTGATTCTTTAGAATCGTTTTGCTCCAAACTAAACCTCTATCACAATTGCGGATGATTGGTTTAATTAGCTAGTAATTTACCCGAATCACTAAGCATTTGCAACTACCCAACAACTTTGAATAAATCACGACTCGAACAATGGAGAACAACAAATACACACATATAATCAATTGAAATTAAGCGTTTAGATCTCACAGTTAAGTTGAGCCAAAGATCTGTGAATTGATTCCGGAAGAAACGGCGCTTAGCTTGCTTGCATGTTAAGGATCGAAAAATATACGAACTATTGTGAAAATATTAACTGGAAGAATAAATTCGAAATCTCTGAATATCGTTCCTTCTTGCTGTCTGTCGTCCCACCCTTTTTCAATCCAAAATCAAAACTAATATATAGATACATCCATATCTCCAAAATATATTCCCTAATAAAAAGAGTTTTTAATATGGAAATTAGCATCCTAGTCTATCTCTACTAGGTAATAGCAAAAGAAGAGATATTCACAAGCTGTAAGACAGCTCGAATCCGTGTCCAGGTCTTGGGTTGGCTCAACACTTGTGCAAAAGGGCCGAATTTACGCGCGCAGGCCCAGATCCTAACTTCTCGGTCCATCCTTCAGGTGGCTTGCCCAAACGGCCTGCTCTATTAACTCTTTCGACCGAATTTTGCTGTATTTCCCAAAAAAGATAGTCATATGCCCAACTTTAGTTATCTACCTGCACAACTTCATAACACATCAAATTGTTCTCAAAACAGATAAATGCAAGGTAGCTAACTATATAAAATGTCATCAAAATTATTCTCAAAAGACAGGTAAAAAGTACCCAATCACTCTGCAAAACTTTTAAATTTGAAAGTTATTGACCTCAGTGGTCAGTTTTTGAATGTATAGAAGGATTGACCATTGAACTTTTAAACGTGTGACCTGATTGGCTATGTATATTGCCAGGTCATAATTTGGTTGTGTGTGTTAGTGATTTTAAAATCCTTGTTCAAAGTTGACTGCTATGTATATTGCCAGGTCATAATTTGGTTATGTGTGTGTTAGTGATTTTAAAATCCTTGTTCAAAGTTGACTTTGAGGACGCCCGAGTGCGTGGTTTGAACATTTTTAAGTTGAGGCGCTACCCATTTACAAATTATTTATAAAGTTAAATCTTATCTTTTGAAAATTATTTGTCACGTAAGCATGTACGTATGTTTTTGGTGACGTTTTGGTCCTAGTGGGACAGGGGCGTTACATCCTCATAAATAAATTTGTTTTAGAGATACTCTAGTTCGAATTGTGTGTGCCAATCGTATTTCAACATTAATAATTACGTAGTTCTAATAATGTTTATAATAAAAATAAAATTTATTAAATTATAAAAAATCATAATTAATTTTTATTGTAAAAAAATTAAAATTTTAAAAAATTATATACCTTGATATTGAAATCTAGACTTATATATTAAAACAAAGTAGTGCACAATTTTCGAGAAATAATTTTCTCCCTAAAAATGGTCAAATCATAAAAAAATTATATGCACTTTTAGTTGATTAAAATATTAATTTGAGCAAAACATAAAATATTATTTTTATGCAATTTAATTCGAAAGTTTAAATAGCCCGCACATCAGCTTTTACATACTAAATCATATTGCTAAAAAAAATAAGATAGTCTTATATATTACCACGCAACGCATTGGTGTTAAAATAGTAATCAACTATAACAATCAATTATATTAACTAAGAAATGAATATTAAATACTAAAAAATTATAAATCATAATTCATAATTGGTTGGAATAAACCCTAAATAATAATGTAAACTTAAAATAAGCAAAAAATAAATTAGAGAAAAAAATTAAAGAAAAATTAATAATCTTAATGGTGGATCGGAACAAGGTTGACACATACCTTGGACTTGAAAATTTTGAACCAAGCCTATATCTCCTACTACTGATTATTATTCATAATTAATATAGGAACAAAAGTAAGATATATGATCTATATAGACAACAAAATCAATAAATTGTAACAAAATATTGCAACGTGAGGTAGCTACTGCAACCTGAACAATGAACTAGTTATGTCTTTGACACAAGTTTTGCTACCAAGTTTTGCTTTTAGCAGATCCAGCTCTTCTCCGGCGACGACCTTCCCGTTGATCATCATCTTCTCAAGTGAAGGTGCATTCTCAAGCACGTAAATCACCATTTCCACGGCCATCGCCGTGACGGAAAAATCTTCCATTTCCAACACTTTCAGATATTGATGTTTCTTCCCGCAAGGCAGACGTCGTGCCTGTCTCCTTAGTCGTTTTTTCGTACGTTCGTGGAACTGTCAAAAAGATTGACGAGCGCAACTTATATTGATGAAATGAAATATGAGATGTGATACGAAAAACACACGACATGCAAATTGATTTGCTAGAAATTAAAACTCACTGTCAATGTGAATCTGTGTAACGAGGGTGTAGAATTTATGAGGGGAATAAAACAGAGGAGACTTCCCTTGTCAATATCTGCAGCAACAATGAATTTTAATCTCCTCACCCTAGGTAAATTTGGAAATTTTAGCGGAGGATCTTCTCCATTGATCTGATACACAAAAATAGGAGAAAAATGAAAAATTAATTAACTTAATTAGAAAAAAAAAACAGGGAAACAACTTCCCAAATATATATCATATGACCTTTTTTTTTTTTTTATGTTGGATTGAGTCCGAGCTTATCATGTAAAATGACATGAGAAATCATATTTAATGTGGAATATGATTTTCAAGTCATTTTAAACACGAGACTCGAAAAATCAGGATTTTTTTTTGGATTTTTTTGGAGTTCCAGGACAAAACAGATGAGAGTTCACTACAAAAAAAAGGTCTTTAGAGACAAGATTATCAGTGACGACAAATGTAGACTTTTAGTAACGACAATATGTCATTTCTATTTATTAAATATATCTCTAATTGTCCTTAAGACCTTTTTTCGGTAGTGGTTGAGGATATAAGTATATATGTTGGGCCAAAATAGCTTCCATTTTCTTAATTTTTTTCCCACTAATACCCTTTGACAGTAAAAATAAAGTTAGTTTAGGTCAAAAATTGGTTTCATTTACCCTATTGATGGAATTTAACACTAACCTGCCGGAATGGAACTATAAAAAGTTGAAGTGTCTCTAGCCTTGACAAACACCTTGAGAGGTCAAACAACCACTTAGACATTATCTGATGATTATCTCCTCCCAGTTCCAAATGAATAAGAGATGAAACACCATTCAGCACCACACTAGTATCGCTACTATTCAACCTTGTCAACTCAAATGATACTAAATTTGGTGACCAAATCTCAAACCTTGTAATCAAATTCCTACGATCAATATTTATCCACAATTTCTTTAACCTAATTGCTGGGCACTTGGGACTAAAACTTTGCAACCCAAGTACATGTACTAGGTATAATTCTTCAAGAAACGGGCAGTTAGATATAAACAACTCTAGAACCTCTCCAGTTACCGATACTCGGGTTAGGCGGAGGGAGACCAGTGACGCCAACTGGCCAAAATTCGCACTTGGCAAACCATGTGTGACGGGTTGAAAGATGTTCGGAAAATTATATATTTTTCCATAGCCTAACATGCCGTTAGGTTCGAATTGCAACTCAAGATGCCTAACTTTCTTTCGCAAGGCAAATGCTATCCATGAATCTATGTCATTAGCATTACGACTACCCAACTCGAAAATTATGGTAAATTTGTCTATGGTTTCACTCAAATGTGAGTTCAACACTCTATTCACGCAACCAGTAAAAATTTCCCTTTCACCCTCCGCCAATCTGACGCACTCTCCATTCATACCCACTTTCTTCATTTTTGGTGTCATATCAAACTTCAAAACCCTATTGAACTTCCACAAATTTCACCATCTTCGTGCAGTCATGCAACTTCTTGCTGTTTCTTTCAATGGCAACAACGACACTATAGAAATTAGCAGCTCATCTGGTAGCTGGTCGATTGAATTCTGCATTCTCTATATGAAAAAAATAAGAGAAATATGAAGCCTAGTAAATTATTTTAATCGGTAAATCAAGCAAACACGTACATTAATCTCACCGTCTCAGTGAGATAACAGAAATTAAAGCATGCAAGAATTCGTCCACCATAAAACAAAAATCTTGAATTAATCGAATACAGTAAAACCCAAAAGAAAATTTTAAATAAACAATCAAAAATGTTTTATGTATGACTAGAAAATAACCTTTTTTTGAGGAAGACACTGATTAACCTTGATATCCGCCGATGAGCTATTTTCTGCCGTGATAATTGATGGGAAAGTTAAGAGTCTATCTAATTGTTACTCAAAGGTTTTATGAGTTTCAATATTTATCTTCTAGGTCTGAATATTTTATAGGTATCCACAGAATTTGATTAGGGTTATCTTTAGAAAATGTAAATTAATAATAAAATCTAAACAAAATATTTCTTCTTTAAAAAAAAATTCTAAACAAATATATATGTATATAAAAATATAGATAATGCTAATATTCGATCTAGATAACCATGACTTCTAGATCAAAACGACGTACACAAACTGTAGGTATATCTTTTAAAAAAAATGATAAACTCTAGATAAACACGACGTCTAGTCTGATAAAGATTTTAACATAATTGACTCAGAATTTTACGGCGTGTATCCGTTTGTAATAGCATATAGATAGAGAGTAATACTCCAATCTAAATCTAAATATATATTATAACACACTTCTCGAACATATATTTTCCCACCCGTTGGTAAAGTTATTATAGTCAATTTATATTATTAATAATTTATAAGATATTTTAATTGTATCAGCTAACTTCATCGTAGGACCTCAATTACATATTTAATTATTATAAACTCAATTACGTATTTCGATAATTAATATAGTTTCAATCAATATATTATATTTAACAATGAAATCCTATAATTACATTAATTTACATCATATATACATATTGTGTTAATGTTTTATATATGGAAGAATATTCTGTACTACCTGAAAATACTACTATATAAGTATTTATATATTAACATTATAATTTTTATGAGAAAATTAACACTATAGTTATGACGCATATAATACATTACATACTATTCGAACATATACCATAAAATCTATAGACACTATAGATTTCATATATTCTTCGTGACTAATACTATATAATATAAAAGTGAATAAATTGTTCATATTCTGAATAAAATTAAAAAAAGGAGAAGAAAAAATTGAATAATATTTTTTTTTTTTTTTTCAATTCTACTTGCATAACGCAATAGATCATATTATCGTAAATCAATTAATATATATTTCTATTATTAAAGCATTAATTATATTTTGAAAAATCAAATAACTTATAATATTTTATAATTTATATGAACAACTGAATTTAATTTGTTGTGGTATACTGGTATATAATTACAAAAGTCAAATCCTCTTTATGATTAATTACCATAAT
This sequence comes from Perilla frutescens, assembly GCA_026008535.1. Classification (NCBI taxonomy): domain Eukaryota; kingdom Viridiplantae; phylum Streptophyta; class Magnoliopsida; order Lamiales; family Lamiaceae; genus Perilla; species Perilla frutescens. Next base: position 11,012,272 of record BRKX01000003.1, on the reverse strand, counting down.
TTTAAATATATACATTGAAAATTACGTGTAACATGCTGATTAACATATACAGATTGCATATGGAATGGAAACTACTAATTACCATAATTAGTAGATTATAATTAGTCTAGCATATTATGTTAATTACCATATAAAATTTTAATTAACATATTGTGTTTTAAAAAAAAACATTATGATATATAAGAATTAAACAACAGATACTTATTCAATATTGATTGTGTTAGTGTAAAAAATGTTTACCATTGTATATTATTTCTAACGTTGTGTATATTTGGAAACGACTCTGAAAATGCTTCAATCCGTCGATGTTCAGCGCCAAATCAATGCAACCATTCTTACTCTTCTCTTTGCAATTTGGAAATTGCATGTTTTGATGAACAAAATAAATTTTCCAGAAAAAATATATTTTTAGTGTTGATAGGAGTAGACCATGTGAAAAAAAAGGAGAGAAATTAAGAAACACGGGTTTAAATCCAACCCCGAATGATTAGCCACAAAAGTTACTTTCGGCCATTTTTGACAATTTTTAATTTTAGCTCACGTTTAAGTTTAAGTTTTTGCACATTTGATTTTGTACGTATATCATCAGTCGTCAATTATATTTTATTATAAAATGGGTTTATATATTTACGCAACGTACTTAAAGTAATAAAATTACAAATATCTAACTAAAATTAAAATCAAATATGTGAATATGTTGTCTATTAGATAAGTAAAAATATATTGTTCTATCAATAAATCATAACTTTTAACCAATATCAAATATATCTTATGTTGGATTTGTTTCTAAGAAAATAAAATTTCAATCATTGCAGTTCATTTTGCGGTTCAAGAAGTAGAAGTCGGGTTAAAGATTAATTATAATATGCATAAATTATGCAATATTAATGGTGTTTGTGGTAATTCATCAATCAACAATAAATGTTTATATTTATAGTATTTCAATAATAATGTTAATTGTAAATAAGTAAAACAAAATTTAGAATGTGTATATATGCATGTATGTATAATGCTATATTGTTATAATGGGCGTAGGTTTTCCACACATTAATTTCATCTTTTCGTAGATGAAATATAATACTCCCTCCGTTTCTATATAAATGTCATTTTGGATGAATGCACACAAATTAATAAATTAGAAAATTTTAATAATTATATATTTTCTTATTGTACAATCACTATTTTTGTATTCTATATTGAATTATTCAATATTATAAAATATATAAATTACCCGTCACCCGTGCATCGCACGGGAGAATTGCTAGTTAAGTTAATAAACAAACTAGCATTACCCATGTGCGATGCACATACTTTTAATTTTTAAATTATAATATTAAATTTACATTATAATTTATGAAAAATAAAAACAATTTTAGGTTTTAAATAGAGAACGTGTAAAAACAATATTAAGACATAATATTGGGATATGGAAAAATATGGTGCATTACTAATTAATTGTCAAATCCATTTTGGTTGAAAAGAATAGTCAAATGAGTTGTTTTATGAAATAAGTATATTAAATGAGCATATATTAAAAATATTCACTATAATATAGAAATTCAACTATATCTATTACTACAAATGTGAACTTCCACAGCTCAAAATTCTCCATTCATGATGAGCCACTATGTTTACCTAACGTTGCTTAAAAAAATAATATTTTAAATAATAAATATATTTTTCGTTTATAATAGATAGTGTGTTTATTTTTTATATTATTACAATTTTCAGGAACAAAAATCAATTTTATTTGCATCACACACACACACACACACACACATATATAATATGACATCTTGTAAACAATTAAGAACCATGGTTATTGAAGAGACAACAAAAATAATTGAACCATAATATTAGAGGAAGTGAGTTGCGCATCAATGTAAGAATATATTTTAAATATAATTAATTAGTATAGTGCAATTAAAAATGAATTCAATATTGAAAATTGAAAATATGAGTAATAAGATCCTTAAAAAACTAAATATTTTATAAATTTTGGAACACTTCTATACAATATAGCTTGTGAAGTTGAGGTCCCTCGTCCTGCAAGAAAGTTTTCGAGATAAGTTGTTCAATTTCATTTGGTGGATCAATTTTATATTTTTTTTTATTAAAATGGATTTAATTTCTACAAATTTAATTAATTTAAAAACGTATTATATTTGAAATAGTTAAACGTAACATTGTTGAAAGAAGAAAAATGACACACACACACACACACACATATATCTATATATGTATATATATAACATTGTTTAGAGTAGAAGAATTATAGGCATATATATTGTTAGAAGAATTGTTATCTAGGCTCGTAGGTGTTTAAATTAATTGTGGATGCAGAAGAAGAAAAAAATGCATAAAAAATATAAATAAATTGAACATGTAATTATAGTAATCAATTGACTACTTGGAAGATGATCTCGTATAATTTTTATAGTATTGTTGTTCAACATAAATCATTTGATCTGCAAAGATTTTTAATAAATATTACAAACCGAAGTAGCTTCGGAGCTGCCCTACTAAATCAAAGATGAGTGCTGTGTTTTTACAATTTGCATACATGTCTTAGATCTTACATTGCAATATTTTTCACACTTTGTTCCTCTTGTTGAATCAGTGCCTAAGATACAATGCAAATACAAAAAAGTTTTCGAGTAATGCTATAATCTCAAGTGGTGCTGACCTTTTCTTTTGTTTTCACCTGTAGAAAAATTATCACAACACCCATTGAAGCTGTAGAAATGGATGACGACCTACATATATTTGCAATAATAATAACAAAAAAAAAATCATCAAGTTAGGACTTTCACATATCGGAGCACAAAATATATATAAGAATGAGAATATATGCATGAATTTCTTCCACAAAATTAAAACTGGTGAGAGAATGCATTTTTCTTCAATATGCATTATACCTCCACGTGATCTATATATATTTGAATGAACAACACTCCTTTGTAGCTTCAAATTTATATAGCTAGATATAAATTATTAGATTATATTATGTCTATATATATTTATATATATAGACATATACACTATTAGGATTGGATAATATAAATACTATTTGAAAAATCGAACATCAATTGATTAATTAATATTAATTATTAATTATCTTAATATATATAATTATAAATAAATCATTATATCTTATATAAAGACAATATGATATGATTAATTAATTATAACACTAATATTATTTATTCATTCTACAAAATATATGCATGAATTTCTTCCACAAAATTAAAACTGGTGAGAGAATGCATTTTTCTTCAATATGCATTATACCTCCACGTGATCTATATATATTTGAATGAACAACACTCCTTTGTAGCTTCAAATTTCAAATTTGGACATATGGTAGACTTGTAGTAATCAAAGCAAAAATCGTGGGGTAATTAATTCAGTAGCCTCATTTTCCTTTTCCGTGGTTGGGCATTGCAATTTTTTTAGGGGATGATTTGGGCATTTTTTTATGGCCGATTGATTGGATATAATTAACGTGATTATAACATAATTATTGTGAAATGATTATTTAGCCATATCTGGGGCCAATAATTATTTCAACCTATTTCACAATTAATTAATTTTCATGCCATTATTTAGGAGGTCATCTAATCATTCTATTAAAATGAGTCACAGCCAATTAAAATCGGATAAAAATAACCGCATATTATATTATTTTATATGTATATGTTAGTATTATTTTATAGATATGTATATGCATATGTATATATATCACACACACACACACACATACACACACATATATATATATATATTTAGATATTAACTATTATGTTATATGGATATGGATATATAGCTAGATATAAATTATTAGATTATATTATGTTGATATATATATATATATATATATATATATATATATAAAGTATTAGAACTTACTAAATCTAGAAGGTACTTTTAGGCGGGAAAAATCAAGGGATTTCTATTTATATAGCTAGATATAAATTATTAGATTATATTATGTCTATATATATTTATATATATAGACATATACACTATTAGGATTGGATAATATAAATACTATTTGAAAAATCGAACATCAATTGATTAATTAATATTAATTATTAATTATCTTAATATATATAATTATAAATAAATCATTATATCTTATATAAAGACAATATGATATGATTAATTAATTATAACACTAATATTATTTATTCATTCTGAAACCACCAATTAATTCAATGATTGATGAAACCACCGATTAATATTTAATTTTGATATTGATTTGTTAATAAATATTAATATATTAATATTTTAATTATTATTTCAATTATTATTTCAATTTTATATTAAGATTTCCATTTCTAGTATTGTGTTTTGGCGGGAAAAGATAAGTTACTATTTATAGTATAACTTGTTGTCTTTATATATATTAAGATGTTGTTATGTTTGGATCTGATTATAATTATATTCACTGTATTGATTACGTAATTACGTAATACAAAATTATTCAAGAAATGGGGACTTACAAAAAAATCTGCACTTCACTCTAGGAACGACAATGGTAACGGATTCTATGGGTACGTGCGATGGATAGATAAGTCATTTAATGAGTACGGGCACAACAAGGGTAATTTTCCGTAACTTTTGACGGGGACGGGTGCAGGTACCAGTGCCTTAGCATCCAACCTACCCCATACCTATATATTATTATTATTATTATTATTATTATTATTATTATTATTATTATTATTATTATTATTATTATTGAATTCTATTGCGATATGATATTATTTTTTGAAGATTTCATAGAATTGTTATATTTGTAATTTTTATGTAAAGTTTCATTTTCACGAAAAGTCTTTGTATTATATTTTAATTGAATTATGATTTAGTTTTAATAAAAAAATTTAAAATTATAAAATATTAATCATAATTTTGTATTATTTAATTTACTACAAATAATAATTAAAAAATTAAAAATTCAAGAAATAGTTTGTGATAAATAAATTTTTATATATATTTTTTAAATATGATGTTTGTGAAAAATAAAATGACTAATTGAAATATTTATTTGTAATTTATGTTATTTGTTCCGATATATATTGTAAACTTGATAAATAAATGCTAATAAAAATTATATCTTACATAAAATATAACCATATATATATTTTAAAAAATATAAGACAAAAAAAAATACAAATATAAGTATGTTTGAATGATTACAAAAAATATCATTAAATTTATCAGAAAAGTTAGATATTATTAATTTTCCTTTCACTATGCTTAAGAAGATGTTCATAAAGATGTATACATTAAAAAATATTTATTTATTATATATGCATAAATATATTATATAGAAATGATCTATATCTATAATAAAAAAAGTGAAAATTTATAAATGGAATTTAGTATTTTTTATCTCTTTTTAAAAATAATTAGTTATTTTAGTGTATCGCATAAGAGAAATATTACTTAGTTAAAATGTGGGTAACAAAGTTGCTATCCAGCAGGTAACAAGTACGAATATGGGTAGTTAAGTACTCAAAATGTATGAATACATGCATACAAGTTTCTATCCAGCGGGTATGGGGACGGGTACGAGTATTTTTTTGAAACGCTTAAACGTGGATATTAGAACGAGTAATGTAGTACACTAGTACCCCTACCCGTTGCCATCCCTATTTCAATCAAATAGAGTGACACCAATGTCTCAAAATTAATACAATATATATTAAAGTATTACTCGTTTATATTCGAATATATATCTGTAACAACCCACTTCTACATGATTTAAATTATTTGATAATATATGCTCGATAAAATTTAATGGACTTTATGGAGTCCGACATTGTGCCTCTAGATACGAACTAAGTTTGTTTAGTTGGATCTTATTTATTAAGTGTAAATAGAATTACTGTGATTTTTATTTCACATAAATATATACATATACAATCATAAAGAAAATATTATTTATTCGTTTATATAGTAGATAAAAATATTATATGCATAAGTGTATGTATGTGGATTGGATTTGTTCTCATCTTACCTCCCATACGTGCCATTACATAGAATTGAAAAGGTGATGTGGTTTGAATTTAGATAAGCAAGTGGTGATTCATGCTCTAATATAATTATGGAATATAAAATCTAAATGCAATTGTTCAAACTGGAACTTCAGTTTAATTTGATCTCTCGAAATACATATTCAAAGAAAAGAAAATAATATATATTTATACACATATATATTGAAATTCTAAATGAAATGTTGTATAAATAAATATTGTATATAATATAACCAGATGTAAGGATTAAAAGGATGTGGCTAAATATATATACCTACATAATAAATATATTCATTAAATAAAAATAATAATAATAATAATAAAGAAGAAAAATAAATGATAAGGATTACAATTATATTAGGTGGACACACGCGTGTATTTCAAGCTTTGAGGTAGATGATTGTACATGTGCACAAGTGTAACTAAATAAGAGTAGGGGAATTTTTATATTTTTGGATAGTTTGGTTAAGTAAATATTGATATCTCTTGCTAGTCAAATAAGAGGAGATATTGAGCATAAAAGAAAAATATAGGGAGAAGAGGAAACGAGCTTAGATCGGTGAAAGTAATAACATCAGATGATCCTTCTTTTAATTCCATGAATTGCGATAAGGAACATATAGTATTACAATTAATTTGTTAATTGTTTAATTACATGAATAAAATTATTAATTTAAGATAATGAAATTTTAATTGTTAGTTTTAGAATTAACAATGTTTGATAAAGATTATTTGTAATTTTTTTTATATGCATGATTAACCTATTTATTTATCATTTGACTTTGATACGTAAAATTCTTATCGAGTTGAATTAATTAGTTATTCGAATATAGGAATAGTGAATCACTTACCTCAATTTTATATATTTTAAATTAAAAAATTCATGATGCCAATCTAATAAGAAATATAACCGTTAGTTGCTAAGGTAATTTTATTAGTGTATTAGTTGCTAAGGTAATTTTATTAGTGTATTCTATCATGATTTATTTATTCTAGCTACCAAATAAAGCTTCGAAAATAGTTGAGGATTGAAATATATATATATATATATATATATATATATATATATATATATATGAATACTTATGGTTATGTTATGTATTTTCTAAATTTAATTAATAATTAGGTTGGGTTGAACTAATGATACTTAAATTATTGAAGATATAAGTTTAAGTGCACTGTTAGTTAAATAAATTTATAAACAAGGAACATTGTGGGATTAAATTTTTATTATTATGGATTGATTTAGTAATCTATGTATTGAATGATGGTGTAATGTAATAAGATACCTGTGAGCTAGCACACAATTTAGAATTTATTTAGTTCTAAAATCTCTAAATTTTATATTTAACAGATTATAATGTGGCACAAATGATTTAATTGATATTATTCTAATACTAGGTGCGGCGCAATTAGGACTCTCATCCACTGTATGTTTCTTTGCTCCATTTTACGTGCTCTCTATTCTCAGGTGGGTGAAATTATTATTTTTAAATTAAAAGTATATGATATATGATTTTTCAGACAGAAATGTTTTTAATCCAACTTGAATTATCGTGGATGAAATATGGATATCATTTTATACGCATCAGATCAGAATAGCGTTTCATACGCACAAAAGCATTTTATACGCACTAGAATATGTCCTATGCATAGTTCAAGATGTATTCTAGATCAGAAGAAGAGTACCCTAAATTCATTAATTCCTGCGATTTATTTCAGTTTGATAAACAGAAAGAAATACCCACATTTTCCCACCACTGAGTACGTTTTAAGAGTGCTCACCCCACATTTTTTAATATTTTCTGGTTAGTAAGCTGGGAGCAGCACGAGGGAAATGGGGGTGAACTTTCTCAAAATGTTTTCTTTACTTGACCTTAACTTTTGCACTTGTTTCTTAAAGTAAACTATTTTGAATTTAGCATTTTGTGTTTGTTAGTGGTGTTTGGACTAACTAATTAATGTAGTGGTTGGATATTATGATTTCGTTAATATTAGGAGTGTGAATTTTATATTTTAGAACTTATAAATTTTCTTTTGAAATAAATTAGAATTTTTATTATAGGCTATTTGAAAAATATAGGTATTTCAAACTAAAATTTTGAAGTTTATCTATGCTTCATTTTCCTACTTCGAATTTCTAGCGTGATTGTCTTAGAAAAAAAAACCTCAATTTATTTTATTTGTTTACTGTATTCCGTTCTAAAGAAAAGAAAGAGTAACATTTTAAATTATAGAATTTAGGGTATTACATTTAGTGGTATCAGAGCGATCTACCTTTCTGTAGACTCAATTGTGTTTGAAAGAATTTTAATTATTTGATTTACGCCATCTATTTCTGCCATGTGCTCCTGCTCTAAGGTACTTTGCTTGATTTATTTATTTTCAAAGTTGTTTATTGTGGTGAGCATGTAGAAGATTGTGGATATTATGTGAAGAATGAGAAATGTTAAAAAGTGATTTATGCATTGAAGTTTTATTAGTTGAAAAGCATGATGAATGAGAAATAAATTATTTTAGTCCTCTAAATTTGGAATGAACATAGAAGGTTCTTCTACATATATTTCCCTAATTAGATACAAGGAATTTAGTGAACTTAACCCTTGACATTATAATTCATGTAGGAAAGACCTTAAGAACTGACAGGATTGTTAAAGACGTTAGATTTGACTTTGGAGGGAAGGAGCTTGTAGCTGACCTGTATGCTTACAAAATGCGAGAATTCGATTTAATCTTGGAAATAAACTGGTTAAGTAGAAGTTTTGCGACAATACGTTGTCGTGGTTAAGCAGTAGTATTTCAGAAACCAGACGAGGTAGAGTTTATCTTCCATGTAGCTAAGTTAATCATACGCCAACAAAAGAAGAAAAGATCTTCATTTCGGGATAGGTGATAGCTTTGACCTATGAAGTGGAACTTATCGCCATTCTCGATAGAGAGACACGTGAACTAAGAAAAATCGACATGTTAGCTATTAGAATACAGTAGAATAGATAGGGGAAGGAAGAATCGACTTGGAAATGCAAGTAGGAGATCCTAGCAAAGTATCCAACCTTTAGAACACCCAATAAGTATAATTTCGAGGACGAATTTTTTTTAAGTGGGTGGGATTGTAACAACCCACTTCTATGTGATTTAAATTATTTAATTTCTTTAAATATGAGTTTTAATTTATTTGATAATATATGCTCGATAAAATTTAATGGACTTGATGGAGTCCGACATTGCGCCCCTAGATACGAACTAAGTTTGTTTATTTAGATCTTATTTATTAAGTGTAAATAGAATTAGTGTGATTTTTATTTCATATAAATATATACATACACAATCATAAAGAAAATATTATTTGTTCGTTTATATAGTAGATAAAAATATTATATGCATAAGTATATGTATGTGGATTGGATTTGTTTTCATCTTACCTCCCATACGTGCCATTACATAGAATTAACAAGTTGATGTGGTTTGAATTTAGATAAGCAAGTGGTGATTCATGCTCTAATATAATTATGGAATATAAAATCTAAATGCAATTGTTCAAACTGGAACTTCGGTTTAATTTGATCACAAGAAATACATATTCAAAGAAAAGAAAATATAATATATATATATATACACATATATATTGAAATTCTAAATGATATGCTGTATAAATAAATATTGTATATAATATACCCAGACGTAAGGGTTAAGAGGATGTGGCTAAATATATATACTTACATAATAAATATATTCATTAAATAATAATAATAATAATAATAATAATAATAATAATAATAATAATAATAATAAGATAAAGAAGAAAAATAAATGATAAGGATTACAATTATATTAGGTGGACACGCGCGTGTATTCCAAGCTTTGAGGTAGATGATTGTACATGTGCACAAGTGTAACTAAATAAGAGTAGGGGAATTTTTATATTTTGGGATAGTTTGGTTAAGTAAATATTGATATCTCTTGCTAGCCAAATAAGAGGAGATATTGAGCATAAAAGAAAAATATAGGGAGAAGAGGAAACGAGCTTAGACTGGTGAAAGTAATAACATCAGATGATCCTTCTTTTAATTCCATGAATTGCGATAAGGAACATATAGTATTACAATTAATTTGTGAATTGTTTAATTACATGAATAAAATTATTAATTTAAGAAAATGAAATTTTAATTGTTAGTTTTAGAATTAACAATGTTTGATAAAGATTATTTGTAATTTTTTTTATGTGCATGATTAACCTATTTATTTATCATTTGACTTTGTTACGTGAAATTCTTATCGAGTTGAATTAATTAGTAATTCGAATATAGGAATAGTGAATCATTTACCTCAATTTTATGTATTTTAACTTAAAAAATTCATGATGCCAATCTAATTAGAAATATAACCGTTAGTTGCTAAGGTAATTTTATTAGTGTATTCTATCATGGTTATGTTATGTATTTTCTAAATTTAATTAATAATTAGGTTGGGTTGAACTAATGATACTTAAATTATTGAAGATATAAGTTTAAGTGCATGTTAGTTAAATAAATTTATAAACAAGGAACATTGTGGGATTAAATTTTTATTATTATGGATTGATTTAGTAATCTATGTATTAAATGATGGTGTAATGTAATAAGATACCTGTGAGCTAGCACACAATTTAGAATTTATTTAGTTCTAAAATCTCTAAATTTTATATTTAACAGATTATAATTTGGCATAAATGAGTTAATTGATATTATTCTAATACTAGGTGCGGCGCAATTAGGACTCTCATCCACTGTATGATTCTCTGCTCCATTTTACGTGCTCTCTATTCTCAGGTGGGTGAAATTATTATTTTTGAAATAAAAGTATATAATATATGATTTTTGAGACAGAAATGTTTTTAATCCAACTTGAATTATTGTGGATAGAATATGGATAACGTTTTATACGCATCAGATCAGAATAACGTTTCATACGCACATAAGCGTTTTATACGCACCAAATTAAAATATGTCCTATGCATAGTTCAAGATGCATTCTAGATCAGAAGAAGAGTACCCTAAATCCATTAATTCTTGCGATTTATTTCAGTTGGATAAATAGAAAGAAATACCCACTCTCTTATGAATAGTTCAAGATGTATTCTAGATCAGAAGAAGAGTACCCTAAATCCATTAATTCCTGCCAATACCCACATTTCCCCACCACTGAGTACGTTTTAAGAGTGCTTACCCCACATTTTTAAATATTTTATTTTCAGGTTAGTGAGCTGGGAGCAGCACGAGGGAAATTCTTAACTTTTGCACTTGTTTCTTAAAGTAAACTATTTTGAATTCACTTGTTTCTTAAAGTAAACTATTTTGAATTTAGTATTTTGTGTTTGTTAGTGATGTTTGGACTAGGAGTGTGGATTTTATATTTTAGAACTTATAAAATTTCGTTTGAAATGAATTAGAATTTTTATTATAGGCTATTTGAAAAATATAGGTATTTCAAACTAAAATTTTGAATTTTATTTATGCTTCATTTTCCTACTTCGAATATCTAGCGTGATTGTCTTAGAAAAAAAATACTCAATTTATTTTATTTGTTTACTATATTCTGCTATAAAGAAAAGAAAGAGTAACATTTTAAATTATAGAATTAAGGGTGTTACAATATCCATATATAAATTACAAGCTTAGAATTAAAATAAAGCTAAAAATGGATGAATAGTTCTTCTAGTATGAAGTGATCGATGTATAATATGATGAATTCTGGCGGCAACTATAGCCAACAAATATATGTATATACATAATACTAATATCCAATCTAGATAACCACGACTTGTAGATCAAAAATATTGATCTAGATAGCTCAATATGGATTAGTAGTTCTTCTTCTATAAGGTGAATATTTCTGGGCAGCAGCCGACAAGTTCCTCTTTAGAAGATGAAGATCATCTTTTCCGGTGGTGGCCACCCCATCGATGACCACCTTCTCGAGCGAGACGGCGCGGTTGAGCACGTAAAGGGCCATATCAAGATCAAGTGCTATGCCTGCATAACCGACTATTTCCAACACTTTCAGGCACTCATGTTTCTCCAAAATACGTTGACGTTTTGGTGGGGGTCTTGGACGATGTGGATCCCGCCGCAGAACCCCCGTCAGCTGCCAACAAAATCCATACATATAATTAATTTGTCATATATATATATATATATACAAGAAATAAACAATTAACACTAGCTAGCTCACCATCAAAACAATTTCACGTAACAATGGTGCTGCATTTATGATCCCACTCAACCTGCGCGTTCTAGCATTCTCATTCACGTCAAGTTCAAGCACTAACTTCTTAAGCCTAGGCAAACTTGGACAAGGCATCCACCAGCTTTCCACTCCCTAATTAACAAATTATAATTAATTAATTATGTTAAACACACACACACACACAATTATTAATTTAATTTTCATGAGATCGAAGAAATTAATTAAGCAATATATTGAATTCATACCAATGTGGATGTTGTATGGAGCGTTAATGTCTCTAGCCGAGACAAATACTCATATAAGAATTGCAAATGTGATAGCAATTCAAAGAACACGAATGCTCTAAGTGACAAATGAGTAAGAGACGAAACTCCATTCAACACTGTATCAGTCGATGTAGATGTAGATAATGCAAATGAAACTAGATTGGGTGAGCAAATCTCAATGATTTTTAAATCCATGCAGTCCATTAACGCCAAACGCCTCAACAACCGATTTGCTCGGAAACTAGGTCTGAAAATCTTTAGGCCGTACGCGTTTTCGAGGTGCAACTCTTCAAGGGTGGGACAGTTGGACATAAACGACTCCAGAATCTCTTGTGTTAATCCCACTCTAGTAAGAGAAAGTGACACCAGCGACAGACCAATACCCAAATTACTCACATTTGGAAAACTATATACCAATTCATCATCTTCACCAAATCGATTTTGCCTAAAATTCAACTCCAGTTTTTGAACCCTCTTTCTCAATGCAAATTCAATCCATCTATCAATGTCACTTCCATTACTATTCTTATCCAAACATAAACAAACCCTAAATTCATCAATGCTTTCCCCTGAATGCAAACTCACCACTCTATTCACCCAATCCACAAATCTTTTCCTTTCACGAACCATCTCTGAACCATCATCAAAGTTTAGAATCCGATTATAAATCCAATAATGTCGCCATCGCTGTGCAAGGACACTAGTCCTTGCTGCTTCATTCACCGATAATAGAGACACTATCGAGATAAGCAATTCATCTGGCAGCCCATCCATTGCTCAATATAATTCGATCTGCATACATTAATTTGCAATGAAAAACAACAGCAATTATATCAATTCAAAGAGAATTAAGAATTATATCTGTTAAATGAACAAGAACTTAAATACAAGAATTTAATCCACGCTGACTGCATGCTTTGAAGCAATGTTACGGATCCAAACCAATTTCAAATTGAATTAAAAGGTTTTAACCGAAGAACCTAATATTCATGCGAATTAGGTTTATCTTGTTTAAATCTAAACAAGAAATTGGAAAATAGCTTTCTCAAACTAGCTAATTTATGAAGAAGAAGGAGAAGAACGGAGAAAAGAAGGCGGCAGCTTTGTGATTATCAACTTGAATGACATGAAGCCCTACCTCTGTCTCCATTCTATTGTGATTCTTTAATAGGCAATAGGCAAGTTAGATAATATCGTAGTTTTGCCCAGTTATCAATCTAACATCTATTGTAGGTAACTTCTTCATAAATTAGCCCAAAAGAAATTCCCCTAGTATTATTTTTTTTGAGCCAAAATGCCCCTAGTATTGGGATCTGTGTTTGTTGGAAACTAAATCATTAGGGTCCAAAATAATTTTGGGTTGATAAAATTCATCAAATCGAACGAAAACGGAAGCTGTATATTTCATAAAATAAATTGTAATATAAGAATAATTTAATATTGAAGCAAATTAAATTTATTTAATACTAATTATGAGAGATAAAGAAAGGAAAATTCTATCGATCACATGTAAAATTACCTTTTTTCTCAAATCAACTTCGTCTTCTTTGTTCCACTTTCAAAGTTTCCAGCTAGTAAACACCACGATGTTAAGCGTGTGGACATGCGTGACCCGAATAAATCTATTAAATTTTATAAAAATATGAACACGAGAAGGATAGAATTAAAAAACCAAACTATTTGATTTCACCCCCAATTAACGTGAATCTCAAATAAAACAGCCGTGAATGATTCGAGGCAAGAATTAATACCAGTATCTTTTTTTTTTCACATAACTCACGTCTCACGTGAACGATACTAGACGTGTGAATTATGATAATCTCTTTTCTCCAATCACATGTCGTATATATAACTATGTTTAGATACTATGATTAGTTTCCTATCTTAAACATGATTCAGAATCCTATAGGGTAAGAAATATAATTAATAATTATCGATTCAGAATTCTATAGTATAAGAAAAATAATTAATAATTATCCTGTTGTAGTTTCTATCTTAAACATGATTCAGAATCCTATAGGATAAGAAAAATAGTTAATAATTATCGATTCAAAATCCTATAGGATAAAAGTAATAATTAATTAATAGTTATCCTGTTGTAAATCGAATTCCAAAATTATACTCAAGATGTAAATAACATATAAGAATAGAGAATAAGATGTGGCAGTGTAGTCAGAAAATGGGATGGAATGGAAACGGAGGCGGCAGCAGCAGCGGGTGGTGGAACAAATGCTAGAGCCGCCATCTCTTGAGAGAAAGGGTGATCATTTGCGCATTTAATCAAACACCTGGGGTGCACTCACCGTCGACACGAAAAAGATTAGAAACTTTGGAAGGAGCAAACTATTCTATTACAAGAGAGTAGGACAACCATAACAAAAATCACCAGCACAAATAGCAAAAGTTCTATCTTTAAAGGAAGGAACATAGAATTCAGAGATTGGGTTACCTAAGTAAAACCCGTCTCGCAAAATTCTGAGGAGGAGGGAGTCTTACTGCAGAAGAGGCGGCCGGCGGAGATGGCGGGGTCCAACGGAGGTACTGGTGGTGAGCGAAGGCAGAGCAGCAAGAGGACCAAGACGAACGGTGTTCAGGCGAAAATCAGTTTCCGACGACGGTGAAACTTGACTGCGGTGAAAGCTGGACTCTTCTCTTCGGCGAGAGGATGAATGGAGAGAGAGAGAGAGAGAGAGAGAGAGGGGTGAATAATTCTCTGTTCTTTTTCTAGTTTCCGTAAGAGAAGGAGAGAGAGAGAGAGAGAGAGATGATGTGGGCCAAGGTAGTTGTGCTTGGAAAAATAAAAGAAATGTTTTTTTGAGAGAAGAAAAAAGAAAAATAAATATTTCTTACTCGCATTCTAAAAAATTGACCATGTTTTAGGGGGTGTATTGGATTGGGATTTTGATGGATTTTGTTGGATTTTAAAATGTCTACGGATTTCTATGGATTTTATAAATCCATAGACTCCACGTGGAGTCTCCCAAAACTCCACATAGAGTCTCCCAACTCCACGCAGAGTCTGGCGGATTTCGTATGGATTTCGGACCGATTTTGAACGATTTCAATGGATTTCAAATCCATCTCGCCAGCGCTCGTTGGAACACAACGATCGGTGTATCTGGTAAGAAAAATTGAACCCAGCGGCCGCTGGAATCGAGCGGCCTTGATCCCAGCGGCCGCTGGAGTGCCATCATCGGCAAGGCCAGCGGCCGCTGGGGTCGGGTGACGGCTGGGGTGCCCGATTTTAACTCCTCACCGGCCGCTGGGACACCGCGCTCACTGGGTTTTTCAAATCCATCGAAATCTCGTGTCTGGAGGTCGGAATTCATCCTTTGTAATTTTCACGTGAAATCCAGCTGAAATCCAACGAAGTCAATGACTTTTTAAAGTCCGTGGATTGTTGAATACCGCATAATTTTAAAGGACTTTTAAAAGTCTGGATTGAATACACCAAGATTTCGTTGGACTTTTAAAAGTCTGGATTGAATACACCAAGATTTCATTGGACTTTTAAAAGTCTGGATTGAATACACCAGAATTTCGTTGGACTTTTAAAAGTCTGGATTGAATACACCCGGATTTTAAAAGTCCAACGAAATCCAACGAAATCTCAATCCAATACACCCCCCTTAATTTCAACCAACCGAAATCGTAGTATTGTAATTAATCACATCATTTAAAAGTTTCAAAATTACAAATCAGTGAATACATTTTTTTTTTTTTGGCATTTAACCATTATATTTACTATATCTCCTCATAAATAAATTTGTTTTAGAGATACTCTAGTTCGAATTGTATGTGCCAATCGTATTTTAACATTAATAATTACGTAGTTCTAATAATTTTATAATAAGAATAAAATTTATTATATTATAAAAAATCATAATTAATTTTTATTGTTAAAAATTAAAATTTTTAAAAAATTATATACCTTAATTTTGAAATCTAGACTTATATATTAATACAAAGTAGTGCACAATTTTCGAGAAATAATTTTTTACCTAAAAATTGTCAATTCATAAAAATATATATGCATTTTTAGTTGATTAAAATATTAATTTGAGCAAAACATAAAATATTATTTTTATGCAGTTTACTTCGAAACTTTAAATAGCTCGCACATCAGATTTTACATACTAAACCATATTGCTAAAAAAATAAGATAGTCTTATATATTACCACACAACACATTGGTGTTAAAATAGTAATCAACTATAACAATCAATTATATTAACTAAAAAATGAAATTAAATACTAAAAAATTATAAACCATAATTCATAATTGGTTGGAATAAATCTGGCTTAAATAATAATCTAAACTTAAAATAAGCAAAAAATAAATTAGAGAAAAAAATTAAAGAAAAATTAATAATGGGGAGTTCAAAGTATCATTCCAACACTCATAAAACTCAATTTTCACTTAGAGAAATACTACAGTTGGGGATTTTTGAAGATCAAGAACAAGGAGGAAGGTTCAACCATCCATTTGAAGATTCCAGCCAATAGATTGAAGAAGAGTGTTCTACATTTGGTTTTATCATCTCTTTTACTCTCTTAATCTTGTATCTAGAATGGGTTTTTGTTCTTTCCTTTGTATTTTTGATCTTGTTGTGAATATGGTTGGCTAGAGCTTTAGGGCTCTAGGATATGAAGAAACTGTTGGGTTTTTTTGAATTAAACCACCGCAAGATCTATTGGTTGTTAATTAATCCATGTTCATGCAAATCATATTTTTATGTCACATGCATGTTTATCACGTCAAGCACAAAACCATGCAAAATGAATCTAACAAAGCGGAAGACATAGATTCGAATTACTTACAATTGACAGACGGTCTGAGGACAAGATTACAAGTCTAATCTTGCTGTTGAATGAATCAGGATTGGCGGCCCTTTTTTCTCAGAAAAATCATCCACCACACAATTCTACTCCAAGATCTTCTGTTATATTTCCGGATTGTATCTAGATTCAGAGTGGGCTGAAATCTACTAGATAGGTTTGTGAAATCTGTGGATAACTTTGAGAGACAAAGAGGGGCTAATTTATTATGCACTAAATATAGGAGGTGATCGAAAATCATCATCCCAACCCTATTGGGCTTGGACCTCTATCTCAAGTTCTATATCCAGTCCACTTTCAGTCAATAGGGCTACAACAGGGATCTAGAAGAATATTAAATTGGCCCACTAATTTATTTAATATCCAATATCCAATAAACTAAGGATATAATTAAATAAATTAAGTTTTACTTTTATTCCACTAAAGAAGTAAAACTGACCTACCAATTTAATACACATTTGCGAATATGCTTTCTCCTTTAGTTCAGCCATTCCTCGTGTTTAAGATATAATGTTCATTAATTAATTATGTTAGCCTCTGACAGCTATAATTAATTAATATCTAAAACCTTGAGTAGTACCACACAAGTTTTATCATGTACGGAATAAATTCCACCCGCAGGGTTTCAACATGAACTTGCGTTTCCTCAAGAGAACATCATCAACTTAGCACACCAGGACACGGTGCTCATGCATACTGCTCGAGACATCATGCATACACTGTCATTACCCAAGATATCGAGTTTATTGATCTATGAAAAGATCTCACCCATTGATAAATCAAAGTAATAAACAACGCACACATATGCTCGCCAATATCACATGAGTTCAAAACCCGAACTCTATGGATCTTTATTCTCTCACTAACTGGATCAGAGACAGAGAATAGTATCCTATCATGATCCTCCTCAATACACTAACAAGTGTACTAGAATAATCAGTTAGCCAAGATAAACTAACTTAATAGATTATTCTATGGTGTACCAATGGTGTATTCAGGACCATCTAAGCCGTGAACTCTTTAATACAATACAAGGTACTAATGATATGATCTTACCGTGTGACTCCCCACATCATATCATCTACAATGTAAGTATATGGAACATTGCATAGAACAATTATATAACATAATCTAAATGCAAACACTGACTGTAATAACTTTCATTTCATATCATCATATCATCAGAAAAGTATACAAAGACATGTCTTTGCAGTATACAAAACTAATAATCTCCCACTTATACTTGAAGCATATCTTTCAAGCATAATAACTAACTGACATACTCTCCAATCTAAACTATCAACTCAAACTGCGCCACCAGGTCTGCATCTCACTTCTATTTTCTCCACGTGACCATCAAAGGTCTTAGCCGGTAGGCTCTTTATGAATGGATCAGCCAGGTTGTCCTCCGATGCAATCTTGACTACTGCCACATCTCCTCTCTTAATGATTTCTCATATAAGATGGTACTTTCTCTCTATGTGTTTACTTGCCTTGTGGGCTCTGGGTTCCTTTGAGTTTGCCACTGCACCAGAGTTATCACAGTATATCATGATAGTCTTGGGCAAACCAGGAACCACGCCAAAGCCCACTAAGAAACCGCGGAGCCAGCCTCTTTTGCAGCCTCAGAGGCAGCTACATACTCCACTTCCATGGTGGAGTCAGCAATGTATTTTTGCTTTATGCTCCTCCATGTGATGGCTCCACCTCCTAATGTAAACACATATCCCGAGGTAGATTTACTCTGATCTTTGTTGGATTGAAAATCTGAGTCCGTATAACCCAAAGGCACCAGACTATTAGAGCGGTATACCAATATGTAATCTCGAGTCCTTTTAAGGTACTTGAGAATGTTTTTAACCACAGTCCAGTGACCTTGTCCAGAGTTAGACTGATATCTGCTTACCATGCCAAATGCATAGCATATATCAGGCCTAGTGCATAGCATGTCATACATCAAGCTTCCCACAGCCGAAGCATATGATACTTTCTTCATTTTCTCTATCTCAGACTGTGTTTGGGGACACATTTCCTTGGATAGATGAATTCCATGCCTGTAAGGTATAAAACCTTTCTTAGAATCTTGCATGCCAATCCTAGCTATCACTGTATCGATATAAGTCGCCTGGGACATACATAACATCCTTTTCTGGCGATCTTGAATGATCTTGATGCCAAGGACATGTCCGGCTTCACCCAGATCCTTCATATCGAACTGCTTGGACAACCACACCCTAATATTCGACAACGCCTTCTTATTATTTCCAATAAGCAAGATGTCATCAACATAAAGTACGAGGAATACCACCACGTTTCTGTCACATTTCTTGTACACACAACTCTCATTCGGGTTTTGCACAAATCCATATGATTGGATAACCTCATCAAACTGAATGTTCCAAGATCTCGATGCCTGCTTAAGTCTATAAATAGATCTCTAAGCTTACACACCAAGTGCTCTTGGCCCTTAGCAATGAATCCCTCTAATTGCTTCATGTGGACGTTTTCTTCAAGAATTCAGTTAAGGAAAGCTGTCTTGACATCCATCTACCAGATCTCATAATCCAAATGAGCGAAAATTGACCAGAGAATTCGGATTAACTTAAGCATGGCTACCGGTGAAAAGGTTTCCTCATAATTGATCCCTTCTTTCTGAGTGTACCCTTTCGCCACCAATCTTTCCTTGAAGGTTTCAACCTTCCCATCAGGTCCTCTCTTGCATTTGCAGACCCACTTACAGCTAATGGGTTTTACCCATCTAGTGGTTCTACAAGTTCCCAGATTTGATTGTGATCCATAGATTCAATCTCAGATTCTATTGCAATTTTCTAAGAATCTGCATCTTTATCTTGAATTGCCTCGTCATAGGTCCTGGGATCCGATTCATTTAGTCGCTCTAGGAAATCTAAAGCCTCTCCCAGACCAATGAATCTATCAGGTTGGCGTACAACCCTCCCACTGTGATGAGGCAGTTCCTGTACTTCTGTGACACATTGTGCAGTATTTGGTGGTACCTCTTTTTGTACCACTGGTGTAGGATTCAATCCTCCCCTTAACTCCTCAAGGATGATTTCACTCCTTGGTTTGTGGTTTATGACATAGTCTTTCTCTAAGAATCGAGCATTGGTGTTAACAATGATCTTCTGATCCTTAGGACTATAAAACAAACCACCTTTTATTCCTCTAGGATATCCAACAAATAGCCTTATATCAGTACGAGGAGCCAGCTTATCAGCTTCCTTATCCAACACGTATGCAGGGCTACCCCAAATCCGAATATGGTTCAAAATGGGCTTTCATCTAGTCCATAATTCTGTGGGCGTAGAAGGAACTGATTTTGATAGAACCAAGTTAAGAATATAGGCCGCTGTTTATATGGCATATCCCCAGAACGAAATAGGCAACTCAGAATAGCTTATCATTGATCTGACCATCTCTAACAATGTTCTATTCCTTCTTTCTGCCACGCCATTCTGCTGTGGCATTCCAGGCGCAGTCAACTGGGATGTAATCCCATTCTTTGCCATGTAATCCCTAAATTCGCTTGAGAGGTACTCACCACCATGATTAGAATGCAGTGACTTGATACTTCTACCTGTTCGTTTCTCGCTTCCACCTTAAACTCTTTGAATTTCTCAAAGCATTCAGACTTGCGACGCAACAAGTAGATATATCCGTATCTAGAGTAATCATCAATAAGTGTGATAAAATACTCGAACCCTCCTCGAGCTTGAACTGACATAGGGACACACAGATCAGAATAAATTAAATCTAGTACCTCTTCGCATCGATTTCCTTTTGACTGGAAAGGACGCTTAGTCATTTTACCTTCCAAACAGGATTCACACAAAGGAAATGATTCCAGTACCAAAGAAGACAATGGTCCATCGTTTACAAGTCTTTGTATCCTCTTAAGGTTAATATGACCTAGCCTTAGATGCCAAAGATATGTTTGATTCAGGTATGAAGGTTCTTTTCTCTTGTTAGGGTTTATGATCGATGCAGTCAACAGTTGTCTTTGCGTAGTGTTTTCAATTGGTTTAAGAAAGTATAAGTGTCCATCCAATGTACCAGAACAGATAAAATGTTTACGACTAAAAATAACTACCTTGTTATCAAAAGAAACAGAATATCCATCTATAATCAATTTAGAAACTGAAATCAAGTTTCGTCTAAAACCAGTCACATAAAGATAGTCTTTCAAAACCAAAGTTCTATCACTACTGAAAGATAAAACAACGTCTCCCACTGCAACAGCCACCACTCTCATAGCATTGCCCATGTAGACGGTGATCTCATTCTCACTCAGCTTTCTTTTTACCAGGAACCCCTGCAAAGACATGGGAACATGATCAGTAGCTCCAGTATTTACTACCCATGACTGGGTAGAACAAGTTGCTAAACATGTTTCCACAACTAGAGTATGAGATGTACCTCTCTTCTTGTACTTGTTAGGGCACACCACCTTCCAGTGACCTGGTTGGCCGCACTTGAAGCATTTAGTCTTCGACTTGAACTCCTCAGAAGGAATCTTCACCTTTTGCTTCTTCACCTTAGGCGCCTTATCTGCAGCCTTCTTGGGTGCGTATCTCTTCTTCTTTTTCACACCAGAAGAAGACGCCTCTCTCTCAGCTATGTGGGCCTGAGGATTGTTCTTTTGAAGCAATTCAGCCGCCTGAAGGTCCATGAGCAATTCAGTTAAGGTAACATCTTTCTTGATCATGTTGAAGTTCAACCTGAACTGCTCAAACTTCGAGGACAGGCTATGAAGAACGATATCTATCTGAGATTCGGCATCCAGTTCTCCACCCAAGGTCTCAATCTCAGCCAGATACTCCATCATCGTGAGA
Organism: Perilla frutescens; assembly: GCA_026008535.1. Taxonomy (NCBI): domain Eukaryota; kingdom Viridiplantae; phylum Streptophyta; class Magnoliopsida; order Lamiales; family Lamiaceae; genus Perilla; species Perilla frutescens. The sequence continues at coordinate 10,990,051 of BRKX01000003.1, read as the reverse complement.
ACGTGATCCCTAATAGGTGTGGAGTCAGCCATTTTCGCATCCATCAGTTTCTTCATGGCTAGGTAGCGAACCGAGCGGTTCTGATAATCAAAGAGCTCCTTAAGGTTGAGCATGATATCATAAGCAGTCTTCATAGTCTGATGCTGATGTTGCAACATATTCGACATAGAAGCTAGAATGTAGCAGCGCGCTATCTCATCAGACTTGACCCACTTGTCATACGCGGCCCTTTGGGCTTCGTCAGAACCCTCATCTAGCTTGTCAGGACATACTTCTTCAAGTACAAACTTGTGTCCCTCAGCAACAAGGATGAGGTTAAGGTTACGAATCCAGTCATTATAGTTTTCACCGACAAGTTTGTTTTCTTTGAGGATTGAGGACATATTGGAGAGTGCCATAGATGATATGAAATAACTGAAATTAAAACATATAGTATAGTCACAAACTTTAGGATAAATAGTATATAATCGAAAGCCTCACAAAAATTATATACTTTTCCACCGACACTTTAAAAATGTCTTTTATAAGCCACGATAGTGTGGACGTTTATAAAATCCATTTTTAAATAGGTTAAACCTTTAATTTGCCTCCAATTGAGTTTTCTTACAACAAGCAAATTAATAGCCGGATAATAAACACGATCATGTAATCGTCTAACTGATAAGCCATGATCGTGTAGACGTTTATCAATAAATTACATCTAAGTGTGCACACCATTATCTTCGTACCAAGATCACTATTCGAATTTAACCGCTCTATATGGAGGAGTCAGTTAGTTCTAATAGTGTTCTACAACTATCCATTTAGGAGATTTAATTTCTAGAGAAATATGTGATATGACACATCCGATATGGAGGAAGACCGATGTCAATGCGCATGCCCATCACTTCTCAATTAAATCAGATTTTAATGGAGACCGTATGAGATTTCTCATACTTTGGTATGAATCTCTCCCACTTAGTTATTTATGCTTGAGGTTTCATTTTATCCCATAAATGAACATCCAAACATCACATAAAATGATAAACATCCATTGCATGCTTCAACATAATAAGCAACAGTAATATTCCAATTAGCATGACTTATATCTCATGTTGATTGATGAGATAAAACAGGAAAGTCAGCTCCAGAACAGGGCTTGGCCGCCGCCCCCTTTCACCGCGCCTCGCCGAAAACCCTAGCTCCAATTAGGGTTTTGGGACGTGAATCGATGAACCTTCCTTCTTGGTGCTGAACTACTTTCCTTCTTTGAGTTGATCTCTGATCTTTATTCAATACAGACTATCTATTCCAAAAGGAAAAATCTAATATTGCTAGAATAAAAATTACAACTCAAAAACTCGGTCTAACAACTTTATATCTATTACATTAAAACAACGTAAAATAAAACCTAGAACTAATCCATGGATTTTCTCATGGATTAAAATCACGTAGCCAAACCGGCATACGACCAACATTCATTCAACATAAACATACATCACATAAAATAAAGGAGTCATGATAGTTGGTAAACCTGTAAACAAACACAGTCTACAAATCCAACAATCATATATTATATGATCCACATAAAATAACATATGATATCTATGCATGAATATTAAATATCGAATTTTAAAATTAATTGAATTAATTAATTAGATATTATCCACAAGATAAAATTTGGAAATTAAAATAATTATCCACCAATTTAAATCTTGAAATTTTTTAAAATATCACCAAAAATAAATCTGAAAATTAATTAAAATTATCCACCAAATTTATTTAATATTTTCAAACCACCCTAATTAAATAATAATTGGATATCTTGATCTAAATAAAAAATCAAATCCAAATATTATCCATAAGAATCAAAATCTTTAAGGATAAAATTTGGAGATTTGATCCACTCCAAAATCTTCCAAATCCTATCCAAATTCAAATTCTTATCACAATTGGATTTTGATAATTATTTGTATATATCCAAAAATTACCTTATCCAATTTTTAATCATAGATTTCGAAAATCACTAGAAAAATAAATCTGAAAATTTGATCCACTTCAAATTCTTCCAAATTTAAAATTCTATTTTCAAATATATCTTGATTAAAATTAGGTAAATAAGATATACATCAAATAATATCAAATCTTAATCCAATCTATATGATTTTCGGTCCATCTTAATTATTAAATCTGAAAATTTAATTTTCATCAAAATCTTTTCCAAATTAATTCATGAAAAATCAAAAATTACATAAAATAACATATTTGGAAATTTTGACATTAATAAAAAAACTATTCCAAATAAAATACCATAAGTTTCAAAAATAACAAGAATAAAAATCTGAAAATTTTGATCCACTTCAAAAATTATCAAATTTAAATTTTATTTTCAAACTTATCTAGATTAGAAATAGATAACTTTTGATATACATCAAAGATTACCTAATCCTTTTTCTAATCACCAAAATTTTTGAAACATATCCAAATCAAATCTAGAAATTTTGATCTTGATCAAATATCCATCCAAATTTGATTCTAGTTAATCGAAAATTTAAACACAAAATTAGGGAATTAATTAACTACAATTTTCGAAAAAATTATACTCCAAATTTTCGAAAATAATGAGACACAAATCTGGAAATTTGAAGATCTCAAATATCATCCAAAATCTATATCTCATGAAGATCGAAAATTCCAACAACTCAAAACTAGAATTTTCGAATTCAATCCAAAAATTCTTCCAAGCCTTGAATACCATAAAAATCGAAATACATGCACAATTAAATCTGAAAATTTAAACACCATAAATTTATCATCAAATTTAATTATGTAATTCGAATTTATGCTCGGATTAATCCCAGAACAGTGCCAAAACCCGCTCTGATACCAATTGTTGGGGTTTTTTCGAATTAAGCCACCGCATGATCTATTGGTTGTTCATTAATCCATGTTCATGCAAATCATATTTTTATGTCATATGCATGTTTATGACGTCAAGCACAAAATCATGTAAAATGAATCTAACAAAGCAGAAGACATAGGTTTGAATTACTTACAATTGGCAAACGGTCTGAGGACAAGATTATAGGTCTAATCTTGCTGTTGAATCAATCATGATATGCGTCCTTTTTTTCTCAGAAAAATCATCCACCACATAATTCTACTCCAAGATCTTCTGTTGTATTCCCGGACTGTATCTAGATTCAGAGTGGGCTGAAATCTACTAGATAGGTTTGTGAAATCTGTGGATAACTTTGAGAGACAAAGAGGGGTTGATTTATTATGCACTAATTTTCGAACCGGAGGTGATCAAAAATCATCATCCCAACCCTATTGGGCTTGGGCCTCTATCTCAAGTTCTATATCCAGTCCACTTTCAGTCAATTGGGCTACAACAGGGATCTAGAAGAATATTAAATTGGCCCACTAATTTATTTAATATCCAATATCCAATAAACTAAGGATATAATTAAATAAATTAAGTTTTACTTTTATTCCACTAAAAAAGTAAAACTGACCTACCAATTTAATACACATTTGCGAATATGCTTTCTCCTTTAGTTCAGCCATTCTTCATGTTTAAGATATAATGTTCATTAATTAATTATGTCAGCCTCTGACAGCTATAATTAATTAATATCTAAAATCTTGAGTAGTACCACACAAGCTTTATCATGTACGTAATAAATTCCACCCGCAGGGTTTCAACATGAACTTGCGTTTCATCAAGAGAACATCATCAACCTAGCACACCAGGATATGGTGCTCATGCATACTGCTCGAGACATCATGCATACACTGTCATTACCCAAGATATCGAGTTTATTGATCTATGAAAAGATCTCACCCATTGATAAATCAAAGTAATAAACAACGCACACATATGCTCGCCAATATCCCATGAGTTCAAAACCCGAACACTATGGATCTTTATTCTCTCACTAACTGGGTCAGAGACAGAGAATAGTATCCTATCGTGATCCTCCTCAATACACTAACAAGTGTACTAGAATAATCAGTTAGTCAAGATAAACTAACTTAACAGATTATTCTATGGTGTACCGATGGTGTGTTTAGGACCATCTAAGCCGTGAGCTCTTTAATACAATACAAGGTACTAATGGTATGATCTTACCGTGTGACTCCCCACATCATATCATCTACAATGTAAGTATATGGAACATTGCATAGAACAATTATATAACATAATCTAAATGCAAACGGTGATTGCAATAACTTTGATTTCATATCATCATATCATCAGAAAAGTATACAAAGACATGTCTTTCCAGTATACAAAACTAACAGAAACAATATGAATATTGATCTTGATTAGGGCTTTATATATATGGTTATGCTTTGTCGAGATTTTAATCCATGCTTGGTCTTGAATGGTGTTGTTTGAGTGGCCTTCTTTCTAGCATCAAATGTATGATTCACTTGCATTTTGCCCATCCCGTGATCATAAGCATGCTTGGATTAAATCTATGTAATTGTATTCTTTGTCGACTGTCGATTATGTGAAAGGAAATGTGACCCCTTAGAGCCTTTAGTAGGTGCGACCTTGGAATGTATTAGTGATAATCATCCTTGTCGCTTTCGCAATTAAAGAGATATTCGAGAGATGCTCTTTTTATATCCGTGGTCTTCCTCTCATTGAACTTAGCATGATTATATGTGTACCCTTGTTGTATGTTCAAGAAGATTATTGTGTATTCATGTCCTAGAGTCTTGCCTAAATTTGTCTTTTTCAAATCTCTCCTTTGTTGGTATTGTGTCTTGCTCTTTAGTTATATTGATTATTGTTGTTGTTTGGTATTTAATTCTTAAGTTTATGTTTGGTATTGTGGATGATAATCAACCTTCACCTAGTTATAGTCTAAATATTTCACTCGGCTATTGTTGTGGTATTTGCATTTTCACGTTTTAATTTCTTTTCCCTATGAATTGACCTCGTATTATCATTGATACAAATACATGCTTATTCACTTGTAAGCATGACACGAGTTTATAAATATTGAAACCTAAGGGGAGACAAAATGTCTATCAAGTTTTTGGCGCCGTTGCCGGGGAATTGTGAATTAATTTGATATATGTAATATTGTGATAACGATTGTGTGGATTAGTTTAGACATTTTATTTTGTTTTGTTAAAAATTTGCATTGATTTCTTAGTTTTTTGACAGGTAATGTATGCACACTCGATCTAGAGGTGAGCTACCTATCAACTTGGATCCAGAAATTGAAGCAACGGTGCGCCATAATAATGCACGTAGACGGAGGAGAATGGCAGGTAATCCTCCACCGGTTTAAGATCTTACAATTACCCAAATGCAAAGACAATTAGAATTTATGCAAGAACAATTGAAAGCCCAAGAGGAGGCTCAAAATAGAAATGTGGAGGCATCAATCTGAAACCTCTTCCAACCCATCGTTGATCAAGGGGTGGCCAATGAACCACCCATTCAAGCCAACAATTTCGAGTTCAAGACCTCTCTCATACTCATGATCCAACAAAGCCGTTTTTGAGGGACATCTATGGAGGATCCAGATGAGCACATCCGAAAATTCCTTGAGTATAGTGGGACAATGAAGATGAATGGAGTCCCGGAAGATGCAATTCGAATCCGGCTCTTTCCATTCTCTTTGACCGACAAGGCAGAAACATAGTGGTTGAGCCAAGCCCAAGGGTCGTTCCAAACATGGGACCAATTGGTAATTAAGTTTCTTCATAAATTTTTCCCACCCGAAAAAACTCTCAAATTAAAAGGAGATATCACTGTGTTCAAACAATGGGATGAAGAAAACTTATATGAGGCATGGAAATGCTTTAGAGAGATGCTAAGAAAGTGCCCCGGACATGGTTTTGGAACCGACCACCAAGTGTGCATCTTCTATGGTGAAATTAAGCCCGAGAAGAGGACACTCATGGATGAGGCCGTGGGAGGATCGTTATTGGCAAGAGGACCGGATGAAGCCATGATAATCATTGAGGAAATGGCCACAAATTTATTTCAATGGCCGGTGGCAAGAGAGAGAGTCCAAATAATGAAGAAGGTTGCATCTACGTCAAGTTTGGATGCACTTGGGCTATTGGCGGCTCAAATGACAACTTTAAATTCGAAGATTGAAGCCTTTAACAATCCAAAAGCCGAGACATCTCAAAGTCAATTTGAGGAGGTTGACTATGTGAACCAAAGAGGCTACTCGAATCAACAAAGGCCATTCAATCCGGGGTACAAGCCCCAATACGGAGGTCAATATGGTGGAAACTAAGGTTATCAAAATAGGGCTCAACATCCGAACTTGTCTTATGGTAACCCGAATAATGCTATCCAACCACCTCCCGAATTTTTAGTGACAAATGGCGTTATTGATGAGGAGAAAAAGTAAAAAATGGATGATCTTTTGATGGCATTTATGGGAAATACGGAGAACAACATGAAAGAATCTCAAACTCGTGTTAGGAAGTTAGAAAATACCATCGAAGTGATTGGCAACCAAGTCAACATGTTGGAAAAGCAAATGGGTCAATTTGCAACTATCTTGGGAAGCCAACATCAACAAGGCAAGTTCCCAAGTAATACAATTGTGAATCCGAAGGATCAATGCAAGGCTATTAACTTGAGGAGCGGAACCGCCTATGATGGCCTCATTATGCCAAATGAAGAGGAAGATCAAGAGAAGGTTGATGAGCAACCAAGATTAGAGAAGAAAGAAGAGGGACAAAGTCAAGAGGACTTGAGTCCAAAATTGAAGAAAATTGATAAACAAGAGAAAGGGAAAAAGAAAGAAGTATCAACCAAGAAGATACCGAAAAAGTACAAAGTTCCTATACCATACCCACAAAGACTCCAAAAGGTGAAGAGTGACGAGCAATTCTCTTGGTTCCTCGACATCTTTAGAAAGGTACAAATCAACATCCCTCTTGTTGAAGCACTTCAACAAATGCCAAACTATGCAAAGTTTTTGAAGGATATGATTTCAAAAAAGAGAAGATTGGGGGAGTATGAGACGGTTAACTTGACCGAGAATTGTAGTGCTATACTACAAAGAAAGTTACCCACAAAGATGAAAGATCTGGGAAGCTTCAACATCTCGGTCACCATTAGAGAGAATCATGTGGGAAAAGCATTGTTTGATCTTGGGGTAAGCATCAACTTGATGCCCCTCTCATTCTTTTCAAAGTTGAAAATGGGGGAGATCAAGCCTACCACAATTTACCTTCAAATGGCCGATCGATCCTTGATGTATCCTAAAGGGATGGTAGAAGACATGCTCGTGAAAGTTAACAAGTTCATCTTTCCGGTTGACTTTGTGGTACTTGATATGGAAGAAGACAAGGAAGTGCCTCTCATCCTTGGGCGATCGTTTTTAAATATGGGTAAGGCCTTGATTGATGTAGAGAAGAGAGAACTTACATTGAGGGTAAATAAAGAAAAGATAACATTCTCACTTCCAAGAGCAATGTAGCATGCCGAAGAAGAGGCAAAGATCATAGAGGAGTGCAAGGTGCTCCAAATGGTAGATGAGTGTGTAGAAGATGATGAGATGTGTAGACCAAAGGATTCTCTTGAGATTTGCATTTCTAACTCTATCTTTAATTCTTTACCTAATGATGATATTGGTCTTTGTGATTCCGTCTCTATGATGAATTCATTTCAGGAATCGTACTTGAGGAAGCCCAAATTCCTCCCATTATGAGATGAAGACCAAACATCAAATGAGGAATAGTTAAAAGCACAAGAAGAAACCTTGGAATTGAAGCCCCTACCTACACACTTGAGGTATGCGTATCTAGATGACAAGTAAAAATCGGTAATTGTTTCTTCACTTCTCTCGGATGAATAATTGGATAAATTTCTAAGGGTGTTAAAAAAGTTTAAAAGCACTATAAGGTGGTCAATTTCCGATCTTAAAGGCATAAATTCTTCTATTTGCATGCATAAAATTTTATTAGAAGATGATTATAAGCCTAAAGTGCAAAACCAACAAAGACTTAACCTGATTATGCAAGAAGTGGTTAGAAAAAAGGTGTTGAAATTGCTTGATGCCGGGATAATTTTTGCTATTTCAGATAGTGAGTGGGTGAGTCCTACTCAAGTGGTTGCTAAAAAGGGGGGGATGACTATTGTTGAAAATGATAATAAAGAAAAAATTGCTACTCGAGTGGTGATCGCTGGAGAATGTGTATAGATTATAGGGCTTTGAATGCATACACTAGAAAAGATCATTTTTCTTTACCCTTCATAGATCAAATGCTTGATAGGTTGGTGGGTCATGAATTTTATTACTTTCTTGATGGTTACTCGGGATATAATCAAATCATGATTGCTCTCGAGGACCAAGAGAAGACTGCCTTTACACTTATCCATATGGCATATTTGTATATAGGTGGATGTCGTTTGGGTTGTGTAATGCACCAGCCACCTTTCAAAGGTGTATGATGTCCATTTTTCATGGATTGATTGAGAATATAATGGAGGTGTTTATGGACGATTTTTTCCATGTTTGGAGATTCATTTGATCATTATCTTGATAATTTAACGCAAGTCTTGTAGAGGTGTGAAGACACCAATCTCGTTCTAAATTAGGAGAAATGTCACTTCATGGTGAGAGATGTCATTGTTCTAGGACACAAAGTGTCGGGGGAAGGTCTTGAGGTGGATCAGGCAAAGATTGTTGCAATTGAAAAACTACCCCCACCAATCAATGAAAAAGATTTTTAGGACATGCCGGTTTTTATAGGCATTTCATTAAAGATTTTTCTAAAGTCTCTAAGCCTTTGTGTCGTCTCCTAGAAAAAACCGTTGAGTTTGATTTTGATGTTCATTGTTTGCAGGCTTTTGAGACCTTGAAGAAGGCATTGATCACGGCACCGGTGATAATCACACCCGATTGGAGTGAGCCATTTGAGGTGATGTGTGATGCAAGGGTGATTGCGATGGGAGCCGCTCTTGGAAAAAAGAGGGACAAATTATTCCGGGTGATTTACTACGGAAGTAGAACATTGGATCCGGCCCAAGTGAACTACACCACCACGGAGAGGGAGCTCTTGGCGGTGGTATACGCATTCAACAAGTTTAGGCCCTATCTCATTGTGGCCCGAACTATTGTGCACACCAATCATGCCACCTTGAGGCATCTCTTTGCAAAGAAAGATGCAAAGTCGAGGCTCATATGATAGATTCTCCTTCTCCAAGAATTCGATATGGAGATCCGAGATAGAAAAGGATGCGAGAATGTGGTTGTGGATCATTTGTCCCGGTTGGAGCACGTGAAAGGAGAGGAAGAGAACACATGGCCAATCAATGAGAGTTTTCTTGACAAGAGAATCATGTCGGCATCAACAAGAGTCCCATGGTTTGCAGATATTGTCAACTACCTTGTTGCCATAGTCGTGCTCATGGAGATGGAAAGCTACCAAAGGAAGAAATTCTTCCATGATCTTAAATTCTACATATGGGATAAGCCTTATCTCTTTAGAAGATGTGCCAGCTCCATGCTTAGAAGATGTGTACCAGAGGAGGAATAGAGCGAGATTATAAAGGCATGCCATGATTCACCTTGTGAAGGCCATTTTGCATCTAATAGAACTGCTAGAAAGATTCTACAAAGCGGATTCTATTGGCCCTCCATATTCAAAGATTGTGGAGACTTCGTGAAGGCATGTAAGCGTTGCGAAAAGATGGGATTGATTTCAAAGAGGGATGAGATGCCAATGAGTGCCATTGTGGAAGTAGAGTTGTTCGATGTGTAGGGGATTGACTTCATGTGACCGTTTGTGGCTTTCGAGGGAAATCTCTATATCTTGCTAGTGGTGGACTATCTCTCCCGGTGGATCGAGGCAATTCCCACCAAAACAAATGATTCCAAGATTGTGCTCAAGTTCCTCCAGAGGAACATTTTGACAAGATATGGGGCTCCAAGAGCTTTGATTAGTGATGGAGGTACCCACTTTTGCAATAGATGGATGACAAGCCTCCTAGCATGACATGGAGTAAAACACAAGGTGACGACTCCTTACTACCCACAAGCAAATGGGCAAGCTGAGCTTGCAAATCGGGAGGTGAACAAGTCCTGCAAAAGATGGTGAAAACGAACGGAAAAGATTGGTCGAGCAACCTTGATAAAGCAATTTGGGCCTATAGAACGACCTACAAGACTCTGTTGGCATATCTCCTTATCAAATGGTGTTCGAGAAGTCTTGTCACCTTCCAATTGAGCTCACTCATAAGGCGTATTGGGCCACCAAAAAGATCAACCTTGACTTTGAGATGTCGGGGAAGGAAAGGATTTTCCGCTTGAATGAAATTAATGAATTTAAGCTTGAGGCCTTTGAAAATTCTTCCATCTACAAGATGAGGACCAAACTCTACCACGACAAGTTCTTGAGGAAGAAAAAACTTGCACCCGGAGATGCCGTATTACTTTTCAACTCGAGGTTGAAGTTGTTTCCTGGAAAACTCAAGACTAAATGGGGAGGTCCTTAATTAATCTCAAGGATCTTTGAAAATGGAGTGGTGGAGTTAAAAACTAAGGACGGGAATTGCTTTGTTGTTAATGGACAACGTGTGAAAAAGTTCTACAATGCGGAAGAACAAATCGGAGTGTTTGTACTCCATTTAAAAGATGTTTGAAGACTATATCCCGTCGAGCTCACGACGCTAAATTAAGCGCTAGTTGGGAGGCAACCCAATGGTTTCTAAATTTGGTTAAGTTTACGTTGCTTTTAATTTTGTGATCTAATTATCTAGTTAACCTAGTTTAGATTTCGTATTGTTTATGTTGAGGAAAGTTTTGTTTATGATGTGTAATGTTTTTGGAGTGAAATGTTTGTAGGAAATGGTGCTCGAAGTATAGAAATGTATAGAGTATGAAGAAGGAGCCCAAAAAGGCTCGAAAATACAAACGTGATGAAAATGCGGCTCCAAAACGCGATCTTCTAGGTTGCGTTTTATTGAACTGGCAAAAATCAACCCTCAAATGCGAGCTAATTGAGTCGCGTTTCATAGAGAAGGTAAGAATCGACCCTCAAACACGACATATATATTGCTTTACAGAGCTTTCAGAGCCGAGTGTTTCTTCAGCCAAAGCGCGGGCCTCAAATGCAGGTTCAGAGATCGCGTTTGTCCCTTCAGCCAGAACGCGAGACTAAAAGTGTGATCCCTATCGTGTTTTGCTGCAAAACAGACGGGTTTTTACCCCTTTTTCTCACACTTTAAATTCATTTTTCACACTCCATTCACTTACTCTCACTCTTCCATACATGAAAATTCGACCTTCTTCCTCCACAATCCACAAGACTCAAGGTATGAAAGTTCTTCATAACTACATTACATTTTACCTTTGCCAATGATATAAGAACTCTACTTGTTCATATGTTTTGAGATTTTGGGGGAAAGATTCATGTTGTGTGCCCTAGGCTTGAATTGAACGAATTTGTCATGATTTTTCCTTGATTTTTGCTTACATTTGATGAACATTGAAATTTAGAGCATGGGTATGGTATGAGATTGAGAAATTTGTTGGAATTTGGTTGGAATGGGTTTGAATTCTTCATTAATTTGGGCAAGAACTTTGTGAACTTCAATTTTTCTTATTATTTGCTTGTTCTTGTCCAAATTATTACTTAAATGGTGGTCATTGCCATAATGCATGAACTTGAAACCATTTGTTACTATATTCAAATATTTAGGATGATAAAGAATGAATTGTTGAGCTTTGATTATGCAAATGAGGTACATTATGCTAACTTGTTGCACCATATGTTTTCTTTTCGATAAAGTTAATGTTTCATTCTCATCTCTTCATAGTTCTAAGAAAATTCATGAGAGTAAATGTTGTTGAGATTCATGTTTAGAGGGGGTTCTTTGATTTTGATATTGTCATATGTAATGAGAAGCCCCTTGACCACTTGAAATAAGCATTGTCAATAGCATTGAGCATATTGTTTTGGTCCTATGTGTGTTGATTTTGTCACATTTATTTAGGTCATTTCCTTGTGAAAATGGTAACAATGCTTATGTTTTGGAGGCACTTTTATCTTGATTTGTTTGTGATATTGTCACACATGGTGTTAGGCCTTTTTTGTCATGATGAATTTGTGCTCCACTTTTGTTTTTATTGTTGGTAATGTGGATGGTCTTGGTAAGGAAATGGCTATACAACGCATGAGTTTCTTTTTATGGAGTTTATATTTTGTTCAACAAAGTGAAATGTGGGAATGAATTGACTTTGTCATATCCTTTGACTCTTCATTTTCTTTGTCGAAATGATGATTTAATTGTGCTTATAAGTTCTAAGCCTTGTTAAACTCTTTTGTAGGTGCCAAAAATGGGACGAAAAAGTTGAAAATCTTCAAGAAGAGCCGAACCCGAAACCAAATCCGATCCTGAGGTAGAGGCTCAAGAGGAGGAGTAAAACGAGGATTTGGCGGTGAACCACCGTATGATATTTCGCATCTACCTCGAAAGTGACGACTACTATGAAAATTGGCAAATGCTTTTAAATGTCAACCTTGTCACGAAAAAGTTTATGTGCAGTGAAACATGTGAGGCTCTCGAGATCAAAGACGATGTATGGAGGCTCTTGGACCAAATGAGATGGCTCCAAGCCATGGATATGAACTGCATGACGTTTTATCTCTTGGTTAGAGAGTTGTTGAGCACATTTGAGATAAAGAGGACGACAAGGAGGGGGCCTATCCGATGCACATTCCGGATGGGTAACACAGACTGCGAGCTTATAGTGGACCAACTGAATGAGATTTTTGATGCTCCTACTGACGGTCTCTATCACTACCCTCGAGAATACAATCAAGATGTTGCATACCGCCTCCTATGCCACACAGAGTCATACACAAAAAAATACAACTCCAGCACAGCAAAGGCATCTGTAATTCCTAACCCGGTTTTCCGATACCTGCACTGCATCCTAGCAAACACAGTTTTTGCTCGAAGAGAGAACAGCGGGTTGAGGACTTCGGAGTTGTTTTCACTTTAGGCCATGTTGAATGGGGTCCACTTGAACTTTGATACTTTCCTCATGGAGCATCTTTATAGGCAATCACATCTTGACAGCGGGCACATCTGCATTGGAAGAATGATCACCCCGATTGTCGAGCACTTCGACATCAATCTTGAGGATTATCTTGATAATAGAGGATTGAGGCTGCTGAACCTCAACTATTTGAGGAATGTAAAGATCCTAAGCTCAGATTTGAACACATATCTACTGAACATGAGAGCTGGAGGGACATTTCCATTGCCCAACACGGTACTCACTCATGTGTCGAACTACCAGGAAAGGAAAAATTGGAAGATGGAGACGGTAGCTCACTTGGCGGCTATAGCTGCAGCTGGAGTACCAAGGGGGATTCAAGCCTCCATTAAGCACCAAGGAGAGAACGGTGGCAATAATAGGGGAGAGGGATCCTCCACTGCCAAATTCAGAGAAGGGCGGTGCTACACGGAAGAGCAAATTGCTGGCCATTTTGACACGTTGGATGGCTATATGACTCGATGGATGAGTCCATACAGAATTGGAGGAGTGATGTGCATGATGAGTTTGGGACGTTAAGGCAAGACATGTACACAAAGTTCGATGATATCTGGCACGACATGTATGGCAGATTGGGATAGATACAGTCCAGCGTTGATGACATATTTCATGCCATCCAGATGGATATTGATGAGAGGTTCACGAGCCTTAGGGGTGACATCAGGGGTCTAGCTGATAACATGGGCTCATTTCGATTAGAGATACAGGACCTAGCCGGACTTTTCAGATAAATGAACACCGGATCTGGATCATAGCAGCAGCCCTATACTCCATCTCAACATCAACAACAAATGACTCCCTACCACTCTTACCAGCCGCATCAGCAGTTCCAGCAGCAACAGCCATTCCAGTCGATGCAGCAATTCCCGACTGGACAGTTTTTGGCGTCATCATCCTCATCTCAGCAATTCCAGCAGATGCCGATGGGCCAATTCATGGCGACCTCCTCTCAGCAGTTCCAGCAGTTCCAAGCCTCCTAGTTCATGCCTTCCTCATCATCTAAGCCATTCCCATAATAGTCTCCGTATCACCAGTAGCATCCACTACACTGAGCCGTTAGTGACCATTGCTACCATCTTTTTGCCTCCAAACTTATTTTTTCTTTTGGATCAAAATAAGTTTGGGGGAGGGGGGGAGAGTAATGGTGGCAAGGATCTTTTCTGCTCATTTTTATCACTTTATTTAAACAATGCCTAGTTAATTTGTTTTTATTTCCGGATACTTAAGCATGCTTGGTTATGAAAGCATGCTCGTATTGTTTTTATTATGGATTATGTTAGGATTTCTTAGTTTATATGTTGGATTGTTTGGATGGAGGCATTGATGGATATTTGATCGCATGCCGTTTTGTTTCATGAGCATGTGATGCTTTATCTATATTTTTGTTCAATTGCCTTATGATTTGTGGGTTGGGGATATTTTGACTTAATTAGGTGTATGTTCTCGTAACATGATAGAAGTTATGAGAGCATGCTTTTGATGAAATTGGAATCGTTGATGAGCATGAGCTTATGTTGAATTTTTTTGAAAAATGTTGATAAAAGGCATGATTTTATGGCATGAGAATGTAATCAAGGTTCTTGTAGTGTCTCAAAAGTACAATTATTAAAGGAAAAGCTTACCTTGGGAAGATTTTGATCTAAAGATTACACAAGTGTGATCTTTTCTTTGATGATGATTGATGGTCTTCTTGGTGCACTAGTCTTTCTCTAGAACTTGCTTTGTGACTTAATTGAGTCTACAATTGTGTGTTTGATTTCTTGAAAAGGATTTAAGGCCATTTGTTGTATAAACTCATATCTATCCAAATTTTTTTTACCTTCCAATACAAATTGAATCCTTTGCAAGCCCATTTTGAGCCTTGAAATGTCTTCTTGATATTGTTGGGTTGGGAATGAAATAAATAGCAAGATTTGTGTTATATTCTTTCAAATTGAACTTTTGAGAAATCTTGAAATTGGAAAAAGGTAAAAATGTTGAAATACTCTTATGATGAAAAAGAACAAAAAGAGGTGAAACATCTAGATTAGAAGTGAAAAGTCTTAAGAAAGGAAAAGAAGAGATATTTGCATATTATGTTCACAAATGAAAAGAGTAAAGAAATGATGAAAAATTTGGAAAAATCTCAAATAGATGGGGTTGTGAATCAAAAAGGGTAGAAGAGAACTTACGTAGTTCTACTTGCTTGGTAATGTATTGAATTTGGTATTTTGGGAAGCCACTTAGCCAAATATGTACCTACCCGTCTGAAAAGCCTTCCCTACAACCCAAAAAGCCCTTAATGATTCTTGTTTGAGAACACATGTAGAGTAGTGAAGATTCAAGTCACTTTGCAAGCTTATGGTAGGATTCTAGTGCACACTTGACCTTGAGCAGATACACGTCTAGCCTATACACTAGAGAGTGAGCATTCATTGATCCTTGTGAGAGCTTGAACTTCGATAATTGTATCATGATGATTTTATTATACTTGTTTATGTTTGATTGCTAATATCATCTATGCATTGCTCGTCTTTTGATTGTTGAAGCAAATTGCCATCTTGATTCCACTTTACTCAAAAATTCTTACTTTTGTACTCTTATTTTTGTTTGAGGACAAACAAATATTTAAGTTTGGAAGAGTTGATGAGTGCATAAATTGCACTCAATTGCACTCATTTTTTTAGTGCATTTGCACTTGATTTTAATGTATATATAGTGTAAATAATGTAAATGTTGTTTTAATCTTAAGTTTTAATTAATGTGACCAATACAGGGAGTTTTTGGGTTAAAACAATGCAAAACAAGTCAAACTTGATAATGGGATTGACAAAGAGTACATGAGACATGAAATGACGAAGAAACAAGCAAGAAAATGGCTAAGTGTTTAAAACACGACCCCAAAATATGAGCTTGTGGGGTCGCGCTTCAGAAGCCTTTGGAACTCGACCATAGAACGCGACAGGGGGGGTCGCGCCTCGACTTTCAGTCAAAACTTGACCCCGAGGTGCGACTAAAAGCTCATTTTGCAGAGCTTTCTAAGAGCTGAATTCCTTTGGACGAGGCGTGACCCCAAAAAGTGACTTTCATGGGTTGAGTTTCGGCCTTCAGTCGAAACTCGACCCCAAAACTCGACACAAAGCCCGTGTTGCAGAGCTTTCTGAGACGTCTTTTACTTTGTTCCAAACTTGACCCTCAAACGCGAGTTTCTGGGATCGAGTTCCGCACAGTCGAAAATTAAACTTGACTTTTGACATCCAATTATTGGTCCACTATTTATTATATCTAATGGAGAGTTCAAAATATCATTCCAACACTCCTAAAACTTGATTTTCACTTAGATAAATACTACACTTGGGGATTTTTGAAGATCAAGAACAAGGAGGAAGGTTCAACCATCCATTTGAAGATTTAAGCTAATAGATTGAAGAAGAGTGTTCTATATTTGGTTTTATTATCTCTTTTACTCTCTTAATCTTGTATCTAGAATGGGTTTTTGTTCTTTCTTTTGTATTTTTGATCTTGTTGTGAATATGGTTGGCTAGAGCTTTAGAGCTCTAGGATATGAAGAAACAATATGAATCTTGATCTTGATTAGGGCTTTATATATATGGTTATGCTTTGTCAAGATTTTAATCCATTCTTGGTCTTGAATGGTGTTGTTTGAGTGGCTTTCTTTCTAGCATCAAATGTATGATTCACTTGCATATTGCCCATCCCGTGATCATAAGCATGCTTGGATTAAATCTATGTAATTGTCTTCTTTGTCGAATGTCGATTATGTGGAAGGAAATGTGATCCTTTAGAGCCTTTGGTAGGTGCGACCTTGGAATGTATTAGTGATAATCATCCTTGTCGCATTCGCAATTAAAGAGATATTCGAGAGATGCTCTTTTTATATTCGTGGTCTTCATATCGTTGAACTTAGCATGATTGTATGTGCACCCTTGTTGTATGTTCAAGAGGATTATTGTGTATTCATGTCCTAGAGTCTTGCCTAAATTTGTCTTTTTCAAATCTCTCCTTTGTTGGTATTGTGTCTTGCTCTTTATTTAGATTGATTATTGTTGTTGTTTGGTATTTAATTCTTAAGTTTATGTTTGGTATTGTGGATGATAATCAACCCTCACCTAGTTATAGTCTAAATATTTCACTCGGCTATTGTTGTGGTATTTGCATTTTCACGTTTTAATTCCTTTTCCCTGCGGATCGACCTCGTATCATCATTGCTACAAATATATGCTTATTCACTTGTAGGCATGACATGAGTTTATAAATATTGAAACCTAAGGGGAGATAAAATGTCTATCAACATACAAGAAGCATATTAGTTCGAAAATAAAAATCGCAATTTTAAATAATATAAAAATTTCACAATTGCTTTAAGATGAAATTCCCAACACTGTTCACTATGTAGTAGTATTCTAGCAGAGCAGATCCTCTATTGTCATTTGTGTTACATTTGGTGTTGCATAACTAAGTTTTTTTTAATTGTTTTTTAATATACCCTAATTGGGATGGATGAAACCCTAAATAGAAAATTTAAATCAAAATAAATCATAATAAATTAAAAAATAAAAAAAAAATCTGAAAAAATATTGAAGAATTGCATCAGGGAATGCGACATGATTTGCAACAGGTGATCCCATTTCCGTATTCTAGGGCTTTTGTTTAGTTTTTTCATCCTTAAAACTGGTGAGAATCATTGTTTATTGTAAATGTGATGCAACTTCCATCGTAATAAATTTAATTTTCAAAAATTTATCGAATGAGTCCTGCTGAGCATGCTGAACTTTGAAAGCAGGTTGAAGAGTTATTGCAGCGAGGTCACATTCGCGAGAGCTTGAGTCCATGCGCTGTCCCTGCGTTACTAATTCCAAAAAAAGAAGGCACGTGGCGTATGTGTGTTGATAGTCGTGCCATTAATAAAATAACAGTGCGCTATCATTTTCTAATTCCGCAACTAGATGATTTGTTGGATCAACTCAGCAGTGCTACTATTTTTAGCAAGCTCGATTTACGCAGTGGTTATCATCAAATCCGCATCCGTCCTGGCGATGAATGGAAAAATGTGTTCAAAATTCGTGAGGGCCTTTTTGAGTGGCTTCTTATGCCTTTTGGGATGTCCAACGCTTCGAGTACATTTATGCGAGTGATGAATCAAATGTTATGACCTCTGATTGGAGTTTGTGTGGTCGTTTATTTTGATGATATCCTAATTTTTAGTAAATCTAAAGCTGATCATGTTAGCCATCTATGCTCAGTTTTATTACTTCTCCACCGGGAATAATTTTTTACAGCTCTACATAAGTGTATTTTCATGGTTCCTAATATTTTATTTTTAGGATACTATATCTCAGCTGGTGGTATTGCAGTCGATGACACCAAGATCGCTACAATTCGTGATTAGCCAACACTGAAAAATATTACTGAGATGCGGAGTTTTCATGGTTTAGCCTCTTTCTATCGACATTTTGTAAAAGATTTCAGCATAATTATGGCATTTCATCTTTGTGTAGACACCGGTGACTGATTTGGCATTTCATCTTATCAAGAAGAAGCTTACTACAGCTCCAGTTCTAGTTCTTCCAGATTTTTCGCTACCTTTTAAATTGTATTGTGATGCATCTAAGGTGGGCATTGGTGCTGTCGTCAACAAGGACGACCAGTAGCATTTTTTAGTGAAAAACTAACGGCAGCTTGAACTCGATAAAGCACTTATGATGTTGAATTCTATGTTGTCGTTCAAGCAGTGCGACATTGACGCCATTATTTATTTCACCAGGAGTTCATTCTTTACACGGACCATGAAGCTCTTAAACACTTAGCTTCTCAGGATTCGTTGTCCACTCGCCATGCAAATTGGGCTTCATATTTGCAACAGTTCACTTTTGTTATCAAGCATCAATCGGGTATTTCAAATCGAGTTACTGATGCCCTTATTCGGTGTGTTTGCCTCTTGACAGAGTTACGAGTTGTGATTTCAGAGTTCGATTCCTTCAAAGAACTGTATGCGAATGATTCCTTTTTTGGTCCCATTTTGACGAGCCTGCAGGAGGGCTCTTTTGCTGACTTTGTGTTGAGTGATGGTTTCTTATTCAAGGGACTTTCTCTTTGTGCCCCAGACTGCAGCTTACGTCTTCGCCTTATTTCTGAATTGCATGGCGTTGGCCATGTTGGCCGTGATCGCTCAGTGGAGCTCCTGCACCGCTATTTCTTTTGGCCTACCCTTCATCGTGATGTTTCTTGCTTTGTGAGTCGCTGTCGTATTTGCCATGTTTCAAAGGGAGCGAATACCAATGCCGATTTATATCGCTCTCTTCCTGTTCCAACTCAACCTTGGAGTGCTATTAGTATAGATTTTGTCCTTGGTTTGCCTCGCACGCAACGCGGCCATGATTCTATTTTCGTGGTTATCGATTGCTTTTCTAAAATGGTCCACTTCATTCCTTGTAAGCGTACGTCTGATGCCGTCTATGTTGCTGTCTTATTTTTCATGAAGTGTACCGATTGCATGGTTTACCCTCTTCCATTGTATCGGATCGAGACACCCATTTTCTGAGCCATTTTTGGCATTCATTTTGGCAAATGACCAACACCGACTTGAATTTTGGTAGTGCTTATCATCCTCAAACTGATGGCCAGACTGAGGTTTTAAATCGCTCTTTAGGCAATTTATTACGTTGCTTGGTGGGGGAACATCTCAAAGATTGGGATAACAAGTTGTCTCCTGCAGAGTTTGCTAACAATTTTGCTGTCAACCGCAGTACGGGGTTTTCTCCATTTCAAGTCATTTATGCGGTGCTACCTCGAAGTCCAGTTGATTTGTTATTGTCGTTGCCCCATGTTGTTGTCAATCGTCGTGCTTCTGATTTTATTTAAGCTTTGCAAGATATCCATGCTACTACGTATACTCGTCTTGAGGCTTCTAATGCACGTTATAAAGCACTTGCTGATACCCATCGTCGTGATGTCCAATTTGAGGTTGGCGATTTTGTTTGGGTTGTGCTTACTCGTGATCGTTACCCGGCTCATGAATATAACAAATTGGTCTCTCGAAAAATTGGTCCTGTGGAGATTGTGGAGAAAATAAATCCAAATGCCTATCGTTTACGTTTACCTTCGCATTTGCGCACTTCTGACGTGTTTAATGTGAAGCATCTTGTGCCTTATCTTGGTGAAAATGAGTTTGTCGAGGAGAATGATGAAGATTTGGGGGCGAATCTTTTTCAAGAGGGGGAGAATGGTGCCAAGGAGAATGCGTTAACTTTCTCGTCACGTTTTGATCCTCTTCTTGTGGATAAATTCGGTACGTGAGTTTAGCAGGGTTGCGGATGAAGATTATCTTGGAGATTTATTTTACTTTATTTGTTTTTATCTTTGCGATTCCTAGTTAGAGTAGAATTCTTTATGCTTTTGCCCTTTAAATATTTACTGTTGTTTCGTTTCATAGAGGGAGACTTTTATTAAAAATAAACTAAGGATGTTCCTTGATATTCATTGCAAAATTTGAGTTTCATAAGATTCTTGAAGTTTCTCGTGAGTTCATGTTGAATTTGTAGCTTCTGCCCGCGTCACATTTGAATCTAGAAATTGGGATTGGGAAATTGATTTTAGAGAGATCTAGAGTTTTCGGCTTGGCACCGGGATGAGATTCTCTATTCCAAGTTTGGTGTTTCAACTCATATTCCATGATCAAATTTATAAATTTAATAATAGATATTACAAAAATAAAAATTAATTATAACATAATCAACCTAGTCACATATATCAACAAAAGATTGAAATTTAAAAAATTATAAATCATAGTTTTTAAATAATCAACCATAATAATCATTTCATTGAATATTAAATATTAAAAATAATTATAAACCCTAATTGAACAGGGTGAACCCTAAAAATAATCATAAATTTAAACTAAAACATAATAAATAAAAATTGATGAAAAAATGGAAGAAAATTTTATAAATTTGATCTTGGAACGCTGGTTGAAACACCAAGTTAGAAATAGAGGATCCTCTATGTGCCGCCGAGAGAGAGAGATGAGAGAATCTATAAAATAGAAAATGTGGAAAAAATAGGATATTCTCTCTCACACATATATATAGTGGCATATTATGTAAATAAGTTAAATACTAAGGATATTTATATAACCTAGCATAAGCTCGATTAGGCTCGCGAGCTTATCAAGTTGAAATATATATAAAAAAAGAATAAAAAAACTATATATAATTTTTTATTAATTTTTTATCTATAATTAAAAATTAAAAAAAACTATACACATATATGCATTACGTTTTTTTTTTCCCTAAATTTCTATTAATTTTTTTCTCCATTTATTGCATTATTCTTTTCATTATCTTTAGAGATTAAGGTATTGTATCATTTAAAGTCTACACAAGTCGGATTGGGGGAAAATCATCAATTGATTGAATATGAATTATCTTACAAAAAATAATAAATATAATTGTGACATATTTACGCACTATTTTAAAAAAATAAAAAACAAATAAAAAATATCTCACTGGAATTTTGGTGCTAAAATAATTGAAATAATGGTGTAATTACAATTTAGAGGAATAAAAAATAAAAAAAAATTAAAAAAAATGATTCATGTGGGGTTTTCTCGTCGGAATACCCGCTGGAATTTTTTAAGAAAATATTAAAAATTTAATCAAAAATAAATAATTCCTGCGGGAAATGAACGACTGCTGGAATTTTAAAAAATTAATGCGGAAAACGGGCTCGCTGGAATTTTTGTTCTGGAATATGTGGTTTTTCTTGTAGTGTGACTATCTGTTTCTTGAATATTTTCTGGCCTCCAACCTTCCAAACCAACATTAATCCTTCTTGAAAAGAATTAAGGTATCAGATAATTGACCGTATGATACATTTCATAAAAATTTACAATGTTAGATATCTAGTTTTTAGTATTTAAAGTTTATGACATTATTATTAAAAAATTCAAAGGTCATGTATGTATCGAGCTGTAGGGGGTGTATTGGATAGAAAGTTTGTATTTTGGACTTTCAAAATCTGGGTGTATTCAATCCAGACTTTTAAAAGTCTTAAAAAATCTAGAGGTATTCAACACAGATTTTAAAATGTTTTAAAAAATCCAGATGTATTCAAAACTCCATAGATTTCAAAATGTTAGTGATTCTATTGGATTTCACCTCAAAATCACCTAAAAAATATAAAGGATCAAATCCGACATTTGCCC
This sequence comes from Perilla frutescens, assembly GCA_026008535.1. Classification (NCBI taxonomy): domain Eukaryota; kingdom Viridiplantae; phylum Streptophyta; class Magnoliopsida; order Lamiales; family Lamiaceae; genus Perilla; species Perilla frutescens. Next base: position 10,967,809 of record BRKX01000003.1, on the reverse strand, counting down.
ATGAAATTTTAATGGATTCGTAAACCTTAGCGCCGGACCGGTGTGTTCCAGCGGCCGCTGAGCCGTTTAGCATCAAACACCCCAGTGCACGGTGTACTCCAGTGGTCACTGAGAATAAATATAAGTGAGTTGAAGATTTCACCAAGCTAAGGTTTTCGCCCTCCATTCGTCGATCTGCTCCAATGGATTCAGTATCTTCGTCATTGCCACTTGCCGCGAGAGATGGGTCACCGGAATCGGCGTCGATGGTGGAGGAAGATAGCACGCTCTCGGTTGTGGCGGGGTTGGCTAAGGAGGCCGTTTTGCTCTTTCAAGCTGGCAAGTTTCTTGACTGTTTGAGAGTCTTGAATCAGTTGTTGCAGAAGAAAGCGGACAATCCCAAGGTAGTTCTAGTTGATGACTTTTTTTTTTGAAGTTAAGGAATTCGGGTTGCTGGTATTCTTCATTTGACTGCCTGGGTTTTGAGGTGGAATGCTATATCTTTAAATTGTGTTCATGGGAATCAAGTTCATTTTGTTTGAATTATGCACAATTGGACATGCTGGTTGTTGGGGTTGGCCCTTTTGTCCCTTTTCTGGCCCATTACTAAATAACCTATCTACCCGGCCCAGCCCCAAACCCTTAACCCTAATTGTCGTTCCAACTCACTTCATTAAACATCATTAAGGCTGTTGTCACTTCCCTATGCTCTAGAAGCATCTATAACATCACTCATCTCTCTCACTCCCGAGAGACTCGATCTCACAATCTAATCTAAGATACTCTCTCTCTCTCTCTCTCTCTTTCTGGATCTTCTCACCTCGCTCCCATGGTTTCTCTGGCCGGAGTTCTGACCATCGGCTCCTGTTTGGCCGCTGAGTGTTTGGGAGGAGTGTGCTGTGAGAGAGAACCAACCCTAGCCACCCCCGCTTCCTCTTCCCCTTCCCTGGACTGTTTCTCCGGTCGTCGGAGAGGGCTACTGCCGATCCTAGTGGGAAAATCTGAGCCGCCGTGCCTTGGGCACCTTTTCCCACTTTCGATTTCTCTCTGTTCTTTCTTGTTACTCCATTTATTATTTCTGCTGTGTTATCTCACTCGCTTATTTGTCTACTCTACAGATCTGGAGGTATTTTGTGCCTGTGAAGAACCTTGAAGGTTCCCTTGACCTTCACCTCTGAGGCCGCTACTGCTGCTTGAAGAAACCCTAGACTAGCATCTGCAGTTAACAAATCTTGTAAACTCTTGTATTTTTTCATTTTCTGCTACTTGAGTAGCTTGTGTTAGGAACCGCTAGAGGTAGGGAAACAAGTGGTGTAATCCCTAGCTAGGCGATACCACAACAGTGGTATCAGAGCCTGGTTTAGGCCTAGCTGGGGGTACCCTCCTGCCTCCATTTCTAGCACCCTACCGCCGGTAAGGGCCGCGCATACTTCGCCCCCCTCGGGCTTCAATCTTAGGGTAAGTCCGGCTTTCCCTTTCCTGGGAAAGTCGGCTCTGGTATTTTCTCAAAACCCTAAAACTCCTTGGTGGTATTTTTTATCGATCCTGTGCCTTAATTGCTTCCGTTTATTTGTCTCTGATCTGTTCCTTGGCATTCCATGACAAACCCTTGTCTGTTGCTTACGGTCGGGACCGTCTGGATTCCCCTGTGGGTCTCCTCAAAGCGGGTTGCCCCGATAGCAATGATAAGTAAGGACTTTTCAGTGGGTTTTGGGCTTGATTGTTGTACCTTCTGCTGTCTGTATTCTCTGTTTGGTTGTTTCATACCCTGTTATTATTATGAAAACTCTGAGTTGGGTTTTCTGGTGACTTAGCAATAAGTCTGTGGTGGTGTTTTGTGGCTGAAAGGTGTTAGGGATTGACCTAAGTGACCCCCTGCACCACAGATAAATCTGTGCTGCGAACTGGGATAGCCTCAGCTCTTGATTCCCCAGGTGTTCCTTTTCTGGCCTGTGGAAGCTTCTTCTTCCTGGTTATTGGTGCATTCCTGCGTGATAATCTGTGTTCTGGTGATTATTCTGAGAATCTTGGGTAATTCTGTGAAATTTCTATGTTTCAAGTGAAATTTCTGTGTTAAGCATGAATAATCTGAGTGCTGTCCCATTTAATGGGAATGGTGATTTTGGTGATTGGCAGACTAGGGTTGAATGCATTTTGACAAAAGAAAATTTGTGGGATGCTATTTTCTGATAGAATTGATGAGCATGAAGCTGATAAAAATCTTGCAAAATTAAATGCTGGTGCTAGGGCTACAATTCTGTTAAATCTAAGTAGTGCCATTGTGAGGCAAGTGTCTCATCATAGATGTGCTAAGAATTTATGGGATGCCTTAACTAATCTGTTTATTGCAAAATCTGAAGAGCATATGTATTCTTTGCAAAGCCAAATTATGTCTTTTCAAATGGATCCCTCTAAAGATGTTGACACAAATATGCATGAATTCACTAAACTTTTAAAAGATGTAAAACTTGCTGGAGATGATAAAATTGAAGCTTATGCTCCTCAAATCTTGCTTGGTGCTATTCCAGAAATGTATGCTGAAGTCAAATCTGCATTGAAGTATGGTGGGTGTAAACTCACTTGTGATATGATTGTGTCTGGGTTAAAGGCTAAAGAAAATGAAATTAAGTTCTAAACCTCTGCAAAATGAAATCATGTATGTGAATAAAAACTTCAAAAACAGGCCCTATATTGATTTCAACCCAGAAAACCCTAGTATATTAAATGCAGAACAGCATAAAAGAGAATCTGAACTTGAGGAAAGACATAGGAGGGAATGCAGAATAGAGAAATCCAACAACCTTTTTCAGCCCTCCTGTGATAACAGATTTTTCCCTCAAAATTCTCAAAGACAAAACCATTACCCTCCCAGAAACCAACCTTTCAGATCCTCACCCCAAAATTTCCAACCCCAAGATCAAAAGTCTAAGAAAACATGTTGGAATTGTGGAAAACCTGGTCATTTCTCAAATAGGTGTAAACAGCCTAAGAAGGGTAGAGGTTTTGGGAATAATCATGCTAATCTCACCATGCAGTACAACCCTGAGTGTTTTGGTTGTAACAACAATGAGCCTGATTATGAAAGGGGAGAAATGTATATGGTTCACACTACATCTGATTTTCAATTCATAAATCTGTCTAATGCTGTGTCAAATTCTATGCTTGAATCTGAATGGTTAATTGATTATGGATGCACCTTTCATGTCACTCCACACAAGCACATTTTTTCAAATCTTAATTTGTCTAAGTGTGGTTCTGTTGCATTGGCTGATGGCCAACAGTGTGATATTGAAGGAAAAGGTGATATTTTCCTGAAATTTGAGAATGATAGCATGATCAGTCTGCAGAATGTGAGATATGTGCCAAAATTGAAGTTTAATCTCTTATCTGTCTCAAAATTGGCTGATCAATTGCTTTATGGCTCTGTGAACCAAAAATGTTTCAGTTTTGAAATGAATTATGTGCACTATTTTGATGCTCCTAGAAAGGGAGATCTATACTCTGTGTTTGCTAAACCTATGCCTACCTTGTCTGCAAACTTGGTCCAATCTGATAAAACTCATCTATGACATGCAAGATTAGGTCACATGAGTAACAAGGGTTTAGATATATTGAATAAGGCTGGGGCTTTTAAAAATGATAAAGTTTCTGCCATGCCTTTCTGTGAACCCTGTCTGTTGGGAAAACAACACAAGTCCCCTTTCCCTTTGTCTGCTGCATATCCAAAAATGAAATTGAGTTCTCAAATCCTAGAATACTTGCATGCAGATGTTTGGGGACCTTCAAAGGTTCCAACCCATGGTGGTAACCTATTCTTCTTATCTGTCATTGATGATTTTTCAAGAAAAACATGGGTTTTCTTAATGAAAAATAAATCTGATGTTTTCATGAAATTTTCAAAATGGGCTACTGAAATACAAAATCAAACCAATAGGAGAATTAAATGCTTAAGGACTGACAATGGTTTGGAGTTTTGTAATCATGCTATGGATAACTTATGTAGTGAAATGGGAATTAAAAGACACAAATATGTTCCCTACAACCCCCAACAGAACGGGGTTGCAGAAAGAATGAATAGAACTCTCCTGGAGAGAGTTAGAAGCCTGCTTGCAGGCTCTGGGCTTGACAAGCCATTCTAGAGGGAAGCTCTCATGACTGCATGTTATCTTATAAATAGATCCCCCTCAGTCCCATTGCTAGGAAGACAACCTGAGTCTGTGTTTTATAATAAGCCCATTTACATTGATAACTTAAAAGTGTTTGGCTGTTGTGCCTATGTACATCAAAGATTAAGTAAAATTGAACCAAGGGCTAGAAAATGTATCTTTCTTGGCTACCCTGAAGGGGTAAAAGGCTATAGACTGTGGGATAAAACTCTGCCTGGCTTTAAAACCTGTATTAGCAGAGATGTTACATTCAATGAGAATGACTTTCCATGCTTGATGAAATCATCACCTTCTGTTGCTCCTTGTGAGGTGGAGAAACCTTCTGATGTTACCTTTATCCCTGATCTGTCTAAGGTGGACCCTCCCCTCATTGAGCATGATTTGCATGATAATTTGAATAACCAAGATGATATTAATGCTGATGATTCTGCTTCAAATGCTTCTGATCACATGAATGTCTCTGAAACATCTGAGTCTCTTCATGAACATAATTCTGATTATAATTATGAGCATAACTCTGAACAAATAAACTTGAATGATTATGTGCTTTCAAGGGATAGAGTTAGAAGGGTAATTAAAGCCCTTTCCAGGTATAATGGATGTAATTTATCATTTTATGCTTTCAATGTGTTTAATAACCTTGAATCAGCTGAACCTAAAACCTACAAAGCTACTGTTACTTGTCCTGATTCTGAAAAATGGGTTGATGCCATGAAATGTGAAATGAAATCATTGCATGATAATGAAACTTGGATTTTAGTTAAGAAACCTGATGACTGCTCTGTTGTGGAATGTAAGTGGCTATTCAAGATAAAACAGGAAATTAATAATGTTAGATATAAAGCTAGGCTGGTAGCAAAATGATTCACTCAAAAAGAAGGAGTTGACTATAATGAAATCTTTGCTCCTGTTGTTAAGTTCACCACTGTGAGAATCATGCTTGCATTAACTGTTCACTTTGATTGGGAACTCAAACAAATGGATGTGACAACTGCTTTTTTACATGGAGAACTTGAAAACAAGATCTATATACAACAGCCTGAAGGTTTTATTGATAATAACCACCCTGATCATGTTTGCTTATTGAAAAAATCTTTGTATGGCTTGAAACAGTCACCTAGGCAGTGGAACATTAAATTTGATAACTGTATGAAAAGCTTGGGCTTCTGTAGAAGCAAGTTTGATCACTGCCTGTACTACATGTTATCCCCTGTGCCTATTTTTCTGCTCCTATATATTGATGACATGTTGCTGATAAGTCCCTGTTTGATGATTGTAAAGAATGTCCAATCTAAACTCTGTGCCAACTTCAATATGAAGGATTTGGGAGATGCAAGAAAGATCCTGGGTATGAACATTGATAGGGATAGAAACAAACATACTTTACTGCTGTACCAATCCCCTTATGTTGAACAAGTCTTGGAAAAATTTGATATGCATGCATACAAGCCTGTTTCTGTTCCTCTTGCATCTCACTTTTAGTTGAGTAAAGATCAATGCCCCAAAAGTGATTTTGAATTAAAAGAAATGGTATAGATTCCCTATGCTAATGCTATTGGGTCTGTCATGTATCTGATGATAAACACTAGACTAGATATAGCTTATGCTGTATCTTGCCTAAGCAGATATATGGCTAATCCTGGCATGTCCCATTAGGAAACATTGAAGTGGTTGCTAAGATACTTAAAATACACTGCCTCTAATGGTCTAATTTTTTCAAAATTTCCTGATGGAGTTAAATGTGTTGGCTATGTGGACTCCAATTATGCAAATGATAGGGACCACAGAAAATCTACAACATCATATGTGTTCACTCTATGTGGGTCTTGTATAAGTTGGAAATCACAATTACAAAGTATAGTTGCTTTGTCCTCCATTGAGGCAGAATACATTGCAGCTACAGAAGCTGTAAAAGAAGCTATATGGTTGAATGGTGTGTTAACTGAAATTAATTTCATTGATGATAAACCCCTACTTTATTCTGACAGCCAATCAGCCATCCAACTTTGTAAGAACCCAGTCTTTCATGATAGAACAAAGCATATTGATGTAAGATATCATTTCATAAGAGACATAGTAGAAAAAGGAGAGGTATTGATGGATAAGATTCCATCTGAATTTAACCCTACAGATATGGGCACTAAGTGCCTACCAGTTGCAAAGCTGGAATCTTGCATGAAGTCCCTTAACATGGACTTAGGTTAATATTTATGGGATCTAAGATGGGTCCTCACAGTTGATTATGTGTTCCTAAGACCCATCCTGCTTTCTGAGGCTGTTAGGGCCTCTAGATGGTGACTTACCCTGGTACTTTTAGCTAGGTTTGAACAAGTTTTTTAAAGGTCAATGATCTTTTGAGACCAAAGACTTGTTATTTGGGTTGGTCTCGCGTGGATGAGACTGGAGTAATCACGCATAGTGTTTACTTCCTCCTTCTCTTAGTGTGACTTTGTGTTACATTCATGAGTAAAAATAAATGGCTATGATGATAATCTCGTGTGTTTCATTTTGGCAGGTCCTCTTCCTTGGTGACTAAAAAGTCCAAAAGGGCCAAAGGTGTAAATGTTGGGGTTGGCCCTTTTGTCCCTTTTCTGGCCCATTACTAAATAACCTATCTACCTGGCCCAGCCCCAAACCCTTAACCCTAATTGTTGTTCCAACTCACTTCATTAAACAGCATTAAGGCTGTTGTCACTTCCCTATGCTCTAGAAGCATCTATAACATCACTCATCTCTCTCACTCCCGAGAGACTCGATCTCACAATCTAATCTAAGATACTCTCTCTCTCTTTTTGGATCTTCTCACCTCGCTCCCACGGTTTCTCTGGCCGGAGTTCTGACCATCGGCTCCTGTTTGGCTGCTGAGTGTTTGGGAGGAGTGTGCTGTGAGAGAGAACCAACCCTAGCCACCCCCGCTTCCTCTTCCCCTTTCCTGGACTGTTTCTCCGATCGCCGGAGAGAGCTACTGCCGATCCCAGTTGGAAAATCTGAGCCGCCGTGCCTTGGGCACCTTTTCCCACTTTCGATTTCTCTTTGTTCTTTCTTGTTACTCCATTTATTATTTCTGCTATGTTATCTCACTCGCTTATTTGTCTACTCTACAGATCTGGAGGTATTTTGTGCCTGTGAAGAACCTTGAAGGTTCCCTTGACCTTCACCTCTGAGGCCGCTGCTGCTGCTGCTTGAAGAAACCCTAGACTAGCATCTGCAGTTAACATATCTTGTAAACTCTTGTATTTTTTCATTTTCTGCTACTTGAGTAGCTTGTGTTAGGAACCGCTAGAGGTAGGGAAACAAGTGGTGTAATCCCTAGCTAGGCGATACCACAACACTGGTAAAATTTTAGTTGATTGAGTTGGTGAAACGGAAAGGTGTTGTTTGTTAACTTTGTTGTTGCTGCTCTTAGGTTTGAATAGTTTTTGTAGGATGGGTGTCATGGGGTTGAGTTTTCATTTTACTCGGGGTACAAATTAGAAGATGTGTTTTTGTACTTCAGCGGTAGCTGGATAGGTCCCGATCGCTGGGAAGAAGGATTTCAAATCCGGTGAAATCGTCACAAATCCATTCACAAATCCAGAGAGACTCCATGTGGAGTTAATGGATTTTCTAAATCGATGGAGTTTTTAAAGTCCAAAAAAATCTAACAAAATATGGATTCAATACACCCCCTGTAGTTTATCCTTAATATATTATAAAATAATACCATTATATAAAAAATGCTAATTTTGATAGTAACAAGAGCACACAAAATTGTTTATAATTACACATTTTGTGTTGCATTCCTTATCGCACACTTAATTTTTTCTTTGATTTTCTTCAATTTCAATTTCTTTTGCTTTGATTTAATTTTACACAAGTTATTTAGCGTTCAACCTATCCGGTTAGGCTTTATTATAATTTTTTAGTATTTTATTTTTCAAATAATCAATTACTAAAAATTAAATATTGAAAATTATAACACCCCTTAATTGGGTAGGATAAACTCTAAATAATAAGTGCAAAATTAAACTAAAGCACAAAAAATTAAACAAAGAAAAAAATAATTAAAAAATAAATCAAATGCGCAATAGGGAATGTAACACAAAAGGTGCACTAGAGGAATCTCCTTGGTTATTGTTTTTTTTTCTTGTATTTTTGTTTTGTTTTGTTCATCTGCAGTTTTGTTAGTGAAAAAATTTATTTTAAATTGTATTTTGCTGAAATATGGTATAAAGTGTTGCATGATGAAAAATATTTCTAAAATTTCTATCGAGTGTAGTTGTTTGGTGAGCTCGTTCATATTCTGTATCAACACTAAATCAAATTCCTCACATCCCTATGACTTAATAGACAACGCGTTTGTCATGTTGTCAATCTGTGACCGTGTCACCGCTATCTAGCTATCTATATCTTAATAGACAACATGATTTCCACGTCATCATTTGTCACGCCTTATAGAATACACCATTATAGACAACAGTCGATTTCCTGGTAGACAACGTGCCTATTACAATTTTTCCTGTAGTGTTATAATTAATCCTGAAGGAAATTTAAAGTAATCAAAATGAAGTTGGAAACTTTTTTTCTAGCCAATAATTGTAGAATATTTTTTTCTAATCAAACAAACATGTAAAAGTCTAATTTACCCTTACGAACTCTTTGAAAAAGTCAAACATGTACACTACTACAAGCATGCACATAGAAAATGGCTACACGACCATGTACTCGCATGCATGCACTACGCGTACGTGTACACATTGGCGTGAACGTGTACTACAAAAGACTTTCGCAAAAAAAAAAGATAAAAAAAATTGGAGCTTCAAGCCAACGTGTAGTAAATTGGGGCTTGAAGCCAATGTGTACAACAAATTTATTGAATTGTTTGAACGTGTACTACACATTGGCTTCTACCGTGTACTACACGTTCAAGCCCAATTTTTTTTTATTTTCTTACACAGTTGACTTCGCCGTGTAGAAGAATTGTGGCGTACGTGTTACACATATTTGATTTTTAATTGTTGGGAGTAAGTTGGGCCTGTAGAATAATTGAGGGTGTATTACATAGGTTTTTAATTCTTAGGAGCAAGTTGGGCGTGTAGAATAATTGAGGGTGTATTACATAGGTTTTTAATTCTTGGGAGCAAGTTGAGCGTGTAGAATAATTGGAAGTGTGTTACATAGATTTGGTTGGGCGTGTGCAACATTTTTTTTCTTTTCGAATCCTTTTGAAAATTTGATCGGTATTTTATTTCACCTAAAATACTACTCGCAAGTGCACGAGGTAATTTATAGCAAAACAATGATGAGCAAGGTCGAATCCACAGAGACTGGCTATTTAATGCAGCTAAGTACCCAATTCTGTTGTTTCATTTTATCTAGAGAACTGAATTTAAGGATTGATTTTAATTAACTAAATACTGTAAATAAAATAAATATATCAAGCACAGAAAACTGTATAAAAACAGATGAAGAAACAGATCCTAGGGTGTTGATGCTAAATGAATTTTTCGATTTTCGGGCAATTTATTAAACCAATTTAATTCTAAATCTTGTAGGAGAATCACTAAATTATCTAGTCCCTCTCTCTCGAGTAAGCTCTAGACGTAGATTAGATTCTAGTTCTGATCTCTCGATCTCGAATTATTATCTAACTCCAATTAGTACCTCATATTTATTCTCCTCACGACACCTACTAATCTCTCCATCTAACAAATTCGTGTTATGCAATCCTAATCCGTTAATCTAATAACCTCTCTCGAGTGAATAACAAATTAACTACACGTGTGTGAAAGCTAATCAATTAAATCACACAAGACAACAATGAACAAGGATGCATAAACAAGAAATAGAAATGAACAATAAATTACTTCAAATCGTCAAATCCATAAAATAATCAACAACCTTAAGATATTTAGAAACTTGGCTACTCATAGTGTATTCAAAATCCAAAGAAAATAAATACAAATAAATAGCTGTCATAATAATCCTGAATGAATAAAGCATAAAATAAAACTTAGTCTATGATGCGCTTCTTCAATTTCTCGATGGTCTCTTTTCCATCTTCTCCACAATATCTCTGGTCTCTCTATAGGGTCAAAGTTGTGTAATTTTCATACTCAAAGAAGCCTTAAATAGTTGGACTGAGTTTGGATGGGTGTTGGAGTCGAACAAGGAAAGAAAGAAAAATCTACCACAAACCGCCTCACGACGCACGGTCTGTGGCTAAGGGTTCTCTCATGCACAGGTCGTGCGTAACTTGCTGATCCAGATTACTAGAGAGGCGCATGGTCTATGCGCTAAGGATTCTTCCTGCACGGGCTGTGCACCAGCTTCTTTCGCCCGACACTTTTCACTGTTTTGCTCCGTTCTCACTAATTTCTCATTCGATTGACCCGATTCAAGTTGCAATGCACTCCTCACTCGATTGAGTCTCATAAAAAAATGACATCAAATCTCTTCAAAATGAGCAAATACGTGACTGGTGCGTCGTTTTACACCAAAAATAAAGTTCCCGACAACAGTCGGTATGCCCTTACTGCACGAGTACAGCGATGAGCGAGATCGTCTCCCAAAGGACCGGCGAGAATTACCCTATACTCTCAATCTGTATAACCAACTTTCGAAAAGGAATTTTGTAATTATAATAAAACAAACGAAATCAATAATTAAATATGAAGGCACGAGCAATTAAATTGAACAGACTAAAAATATGAGAGGAGGTATTCTGGAATCCAATTAACTCCACCCTAGCTTACCTAAACCGATCCTTGATGCAATGATTAATAAAAATAACACATACAAATCAGTTATAGCTACCGAAGACGCTTACTGACGCAGCCTAATTCCACCATAATTTCTCGATAATCAGGAAGACGCTTCACCAATTATTTCCCTAATCGACTGACAACCGTAAGAGACGCTCTATAGGTTTAATGAGCCGACAGCTTTAAAATCTAGAGGAACCCGATTCATAAATTAACAGACTCTGACGCAGAACCTATTAAATTAAGATTGTTATTCTCCCTGGTTCTGAAGAACCATTTCGCCACTAATTAAACTTAAATCACAATTACGGATGGCCGGTTTAATTGACTACTAATTAATTCCAATTCACCAAGCATTTGCAACTACCTAGCAATATTGAAACAATTAACAACTCGAATTCCAAAGAATAATAAATGCATGCAAATAATTGAACGATGAACACGATTAGATCTCACAGTTTATTTAAGCCAGGGTTTCGTTAGTTGTTTCCAGAATAAGAAGAATTTAGCTAGAACTCATATTAAGATTAAATAGCAAAAATATTGAAATAACGAATACCATAAAACGAAGAGAACGAACTAATCTGCTCCAGAGAGGAAGATGTCCGCTGCCTCATGTTCTTGCGTGCAGAATTGTAGAATTAAAGTCTGAATAATATCGTGAATTCTATACAAAATATGATAAATCCTAATCTATATATCAAATTCCTAAATAAGATAATATTAATAAGGAAATATCCATCCTAATCTATTCCAACAAGGAAGTTAACAATAACAGGACTCTTGAGGCGGTGGGAACTCTTCTAGATCGCGTCCAGGCCTTGGGCTTAAGTAATTTCCGTGTTCCAGCCCATTCACGCACGTTCAGGCCCAGTTCTTGAGTTATCCGCTCATTCGTCATGCCGTATGCCCATACGGCATGGCTGTACTTCCTTCAATTTCAACTTCTTGTGCCAAGCTTCATTTCTTCACCAAAAACACACCCTTTTCTTCATCTTTGTGTCAATGCCCTGCAAAAACCCTCAAGGTACAACTTCTTCCAAAATAGCATCATTATATAACAATTAACACAAATAAACCATATCAAATCATCCCAAAATATCAAGTAATATATGCCCGATCAAATCCCCCCATACTTAGATAACGCTCGTCCTCGAGCATATCCAAGCGTACAAAAGAAAAACAAACTCTGACAAAAACAAATAAAGCACAAAAGGTACCAGTTGCCTTGATCCGAAAGGTGCTCGAAGTAGGAACTATTATTAACTTAATCACAATCACTAACCTGTTCTATTCTAAGGAATACACCCAAAACTTCTCATTTATGTCAAGAAAGTGCTCATTGATCCAGCCTCGCCATGGTTCACTCCAAATCTCTCAAAGAAGGGAATAAAGAAATTCACACAAGTCGTGATTTGCCATTCTCAGCATAGCTTTGCCTATATGTCACTGGGATTATCCACAATTAAGATCAAAACATAAATCAAAAGGGCTTTTTTCCAAGGTTGTAATGGGGCTTAGGTTTAGAGGTAGGACCTTTTGGATTTAGTAGCTCAAAAAGAAAATATGCAAGTATTCCAACACAAAAATCTCACACCCAGCTGCACACCTTTACAATTCAAAAGCTGGAGTTCCTCAATTCATATAAACACAAGGATGTTTTTATTCACTTTTTTTCTTTCATCCCTCATTGCTGTTTCTTTTCTTTTCTTACTCTTTTCTCTTTCCCTTTTTTTTTTCGAAGCTTTGCTTCTCTTTCTGCTTTCTTTCTCTCTCTTTTTTTTTTGTTTTTTTTTTTTTTTAAAACATGCGCATAAAATCTGCCTTCCTCACTTTCCAGCATCTATTACCATTATTGCAGCTTAATTAGTTAGGACATAACTTGCATATTCTCACGGTCAAAAGAAGGCTAATCAAGGCTTATGGCTTCATGTATAATGACTGTGCAAAAAAAAAAATCATGAGGATTATAAGGCTCAACAGGCTCACTAATGGACAATTGAAGGGCAGGGAATTTTTAGGCCAAAGCTTGGTTAATTCCTAATGCCTTTATCATTTTCATGTTTGATACTCAAAAGGGATAAAACAAGGGCAACAAGGCAAAGCAAGCATTGAATAAACACAATCCGACACTCTCACAACAGAAATGGGAGCTTCATAAAGATGATTCATGCTCACAGGCTCAAGAACTCACATTTATAGGCTAAAATAAATGATCAAAAGCACGATCCATCGTTCACAATTTCATTAAAGATTGGTGTATCCTTGTCACAGAACAACAACCAACAACCAGTCAAACCAAATCATAATCCCTCTTCCTTGTACGAATCAAATCAAGGCAACCAATACTTAACTAAAAACAAGTAAACACAACACAGAAAAGAAGCAGAACACATCAAACTGTAAAATGTTTTTTTTTTCTTCTTTGATTTTATGACTCGAAAAAACTAACAAATCTCCCCTCCATACTTAAACACCACAGTGTCCTCACTGTGTAGGGAAAAATGACGTAACACAAAACAAAAAGCAACAAGTTAAAATAAAGCAAAACACAAGTAGGAGAAACAAACAAACTGAAAGGCAAAACAAAGGGAAAAGAGATGGCCAAACTCTTCAATCTGAGAGGTGACGGAGGACCTGCTCGAAGATAGTGAGGCAATCATCAATGGCATCCAAACGCTGTCCCAGTCGATCCTCCAAGCCTCGGGTGGCTGCAAGGATAAGAGCTTCAATCTCAGGCAGGAGAGATGAGGTGGCAGCAGGGGCAGTGGTGGAAGAAGAAGGACCTGCACTTGGAAAATGACTCGGGCCTTGTACACCCGGTCGGGTGAGTTTGTACTGCCCTTGGGCATCAACACATATTAGATGCATAGCAGCAAAATCAGCAATGGTAAAGAGTGTGGCAGGTAGAGGTTCAGGATCATCAAGAGGAATACGCAAATGTTGTGCAAGTAGAGTCACAAAATATCCTAAAGGGGCCCGACAAAGGAAATGGTTGGCACTATACTGCCACTGACGTGCTAACCAAAATGCAAAATTCAACTTTGTGTGGGAAAACATGCAATCAAGAATAAAAAGCTCCTGCAGAGTGACCACATTCAGCATATCAATACGACCAAACAAATTGACGACCAAAAACCTATGACACAGACGAAGAGCATCATCACGAATATTGGCATTACGAGAGGAACGAGCAGCAAAATCAGATTCAATGCTTAACACACGCCAACGCTCAGAGGCAAGAGCGGAAAAGGACTCAGACACATCACACAAAGCAGACTCATATACGTCCTCACGAATCGACTCATCAGACTCGAACCCCAAAACCACATTCAAAGCATTAATAGACATGTGGAAATTCCGACCGTGTAAAGAAAACACGACAGCATGTGTATCATCAAGAGTTCGAGAGGAATCAAACACATAGGAAGACAGGAATTCTAAGTACAACTCCCTATGAACCGGGGCAGTAACATCTAAAAACGGGGACCAACCAATATGATCAAAGTGAGCTCGAATCTGATCACTAACCCCTAGAATAGCTATATCATCCCAATCAAAAACACGAGCGCCGATCAGACCGCACTTGGCGTTCCTTTCGGCACGAGAACGTACCTGATCCGGCTGCCGGAACGGCGGCCGTGGGGTAGGAGGCAGCGGTGCAGAGGGTCCAGGCGCAGTAGACTTCGACCGAACACGGCGGTGAGGCGATGGGGAGGGAACCGCGGCAGAGGGAACGGTGATAGGGGACGGTGGTGGAGAGGGCGAGCCTCGCGGAGGAGAGCTAGCTGGAGTAGTGATTCGCACCGTGGAGAGGGTGGCGGAGGATGATCTAGAAAGAGCGGGGGATGCCGCAGGCGCGGTGGCGACAGGGGCCGGAGCAGGGACAGGGTTGCTGGTCTCGCCGGCGGCGAGGTCGATGAAGAGCGGCGGCCGAGTGTGGCGTCGCTTACTCACGGAAGGGGTAGTGACACTCGTGCCCTCAGAATGGCGCCGGGATCGGCGTAGGAACGGAGGCGGTTGATTCAACTCTGGAATAGGGATAGGAGTTGGAGAGTGCGGCGATGGTGCCGGCGGAGGTGCAGGAACTGACGGTGGCACCGGAAAATTGACGGTGGAATGGGGAGAGGCGACCGGAGGTGAAGGCGGTGGTGGAGATGAAGCGATCGGCGGAGTGGAGCGAGTATCAGTGGGGGTAGTGGTCCGCTTCTTGGCACTTCGTTTCTTGCCCATGGTGGTAGTGGCGGTGGCCGGCGGTGATCGGAGAGAGACCGGTGGGGAAGTTGACGAAAGCGCGGGAAGGTGAAGAGTCGGTGAAAATCTGAAAAAAACAACTGCACAAGGGGGGTAAGAGAGAGCTGTGAAAAATATTTGACTAAGGGGGGTTAAATTGGGGTGCAATTAGGGCAAAAGGGAAAAGCCCCAAATTGAGAAACTCCTAATTGCAAAATGATCCCTGAAGACATGAAAAAGAGCGAAAGTCCCCCCTATACTTAGAATGGTACTCAGCCGCTATCAGTCCCCTGTTGTTTTTTTTTTTTTTTTTTTCTTTTTGTTTTTTTTTTTAGATTAAAGAAAATAGAAATAACTCAAAGAGACAGAGAAAAAAAAACGAAAGGAAAACTAAAAGCATAAACGGAAAAAGGAAAAAGAGATCGGGTTGCCTCCCGAGTAGCGCCCTCATTTAACGTCGGAGGCTCGACGAAGTGAGCAGGATCAATTGGTGGGTACCGGGGCTGCCAAATTGACCCCATCAAAACTGGACCAGGCAGACGTGGCACAATAAGGCTTGAGGAGCTGACCGTTTACGTGCAACCGCTTCTGAGTAGCGAGACTACGAATTTCCACTGCTCCATGGGTACTGACATGAACAACCTCAAATGGCCCGATCCAATGAGATTTCAATTTACCCGGCATGAGTCGGAGGCGGGCATTGAAAAGAAGTACCTTCTGGCCAACTTTAAAAGTCTTGCGCCGGATGTATTTATCATGGAGAAATTTAGTTCTGTCCTTGTATGCACTGGCACTGTCATAAGCTTCCAACCGAATTTCTTCCAGCTCTTGTAATTGGTAACGCCTCTCAGAACTGGCGAGATGAGGGTCGAAATTACATTGCTTGACGGCCCAAAAGGCTCGATGTTCTATCTCAACCAGTAAATGGCATTGCTTCCCAAAAATCAACTGATAGGGGGACATCCCGATAGGTGTTTTGAATGCCATGTGGTATGCCCATACGGCGTCATCCAGGCGCAGACTCCAATCCTTGCGGTGTGGGCATACGGTCTTCTCCAGAATGTTCTTGATTTCTCGATTCGAGACCTCGGCTTGCCCATTGGACTGGGGATGATAGGCAGTGGCGACGCGGTGGTGAACACCATATTTCTTGAACAAAGTTTCTAATGTGCGATTGCAAAAATGCGTTCCTTGGTCGCTAATGATAGCCCGAGGGATGCCGAAACGCTGAAAAATTTGAGTTTTGAGGAACTTACTAACCACCTTGGAATCGTTTGTTGGTGTAGCCTTAACCTCGACCAACTTGGAAACGTAGTCGATGGCGAGCAGAATGTAGGACTGACCAAATGAGCTCGGAAATGGGCCCATGAAGTCCATGCCCCATATATCAAAAATTTAACACACCAGAATAGGCACTTGAGGCATCTCATTCTTGGAAGAAATGTTACCCAGGCGTTGACATCGATCACAACCCTTGCAAAAGTGATAAGCATCCCGGAAAATCATTTCCCAATAAAATCCACAATCAAGGACCTTTCTGGCTGTTCGTCTTGGTCCAAAATGGCCGCCGCAGGCATGGGCATGGCAGAAAGTCAGAATGGATGGGATCTCATCATCAGGAATACATCGACGAATCACTTGGTCGGCACATGTTTTCCACAAATACGGATCATCCCAGATGAAGTATTTGGCCTGGCTTCGTAACTTGTTCTTCTTTGCAGTTTCGGTGCCCTTAGGGAAAATTCCAGATGTTAGAAAATTCACCAAATCCGTATACCAAGGGGCTGTATCCGCAGCAGCAAGTAAGAGCTCATCTGGAAAATCATCCGGTATGGGCATACCGTCGGGCTCTGTCAACAGTCTACTCAAGTGATCAGCAACATTGTTTTCAGCTCCTTTTTGTCTTTAATCTCCAAATCGAACTCTTGCAGAAGCAAAACCCAGCGGATGAGGCGCGGTTTTGATTCTTTCTTGGAGAGCAGGTATTTCAGAGCGGCATGGTCTGTGTACACCACCACTTTCGATCCAACAAGATAGGATCTAAACTTCTCGCATGCGAAAACTACGGCCAAGAGCTCTTTCTCTGTTGTCGTGTAATTACATTGGGCTGGATTGAGGGTCTTGGAAGCATAATATATGACATGACTTTGTTTCCCACTCTTTTGTCCAAGTACCGCGCCAACCGCAAAATCACTGGCGTCGCACATGAGCTCAAAAGGGAGGCCCCATTGTGGTGGTTGAATGATGGGCGCAGAAGTGAGCTTCTCTTTCAAAATATCAAAGGCTTCCTTACACTTATCATCAAAATCGAAAGGAGCATCCTTTTGTAGTAGCTTGGTCATTGGTTGGGCGATCTTGGAGAAATCTTGAATAAAGTGCCGGTAAAAGCCGGCGTGACCTAAGAAGGCACGGATCTCCTTCGCATTAGAAGGATAGGGCAGCTTCACAATCAAATCAACCTTGGCCCGATCAACTTCGATTCCTTTTGCAGAGATGACATGACCAAGCACGATACCTTGTTGTACCATAAAATGGCACTTCTCGAAATTTAACACCAAGTCGGTCTCAACACATCTGTGGAGTACTTTATCCAAATGTTCCAAACATTGCTCAAAGGAATCTCCATGTACGGTAAAATCATCCATAAAGATTTCGATGCAGCTCTCAATCAAGTCAGAGAAGATACTCATCATACACCGTTGGAAGGTGCCAGGAGCGTTATACAATCCAAATGGCATCTTGCGGCAGGCAAACATTCCAAACGGGCAAGTAAAAGTCGTCTTTTCTTGATCCTCTTGGGCGACAAAAATCTGAAAGTAGCCCGAATATCCGTCGAGGAAGCAGAAGAATGATTTTCCTGCCAATCGTTCAAGCATCTCATCAATGAACGGCAAGGGAAAATGATCTTTGCGAGTTGCATCATTCAATTTTTGAAAATCTATGAACATGCACCAACCAGTTTGCAACCGCATTGGAATTAACTCATTGTTCTCATTCTTCACAAGCTAGAAACCGGACTTCTTAGGGACCACGTGCACTGGACTGACTCATTCACTGTCGGAGATGGGGTAAATAATCCCTAGCTGGAGTAGCTTGAGGATTTCTTTGAGAACCACCTCTTTCATCACCGGGTTCAATTTTCTCTGTGGATCTCTGGAGGGTGTGTTATCTGGCTCCAGAAAAATGCGATGCATGCAGATATCTGGACTGATGCCTTTGATGTCTGCCAAGGTCCACCCGATAGCTCATTTGTGTAGCTTCAAAATCGTTAAGAGTCGGCCTTCCTGGTCGGGGGAGAGATCTTTGCTAATGATGACGGGCAACGTATCTCGCTCCCCGAGGTAGGCATATTTCAGGTGTTCAGGGAGGACTTTCAGTTCCAGAATGGGAGCTTTCACATGAGAGGGCAGAATCGGTGCAGTGTCCGTCGGTATGGGCATACGGCCTGCGAGATTTCGAACTGGAAATTCACTGATGGCATAGAGCTGCTGAATTAGCTCTCTGATTGTGGCTTCTTCTTCTGAGTTGGCGGCTGATTCAGTCACTCCACCGAAAAGAACCTGTTCTAAATGATCATCCCTAAAATTATGCTCAACAAACTCGTCAACTAATGTATCAACAATGTCAACCATATAAATAGCCTCAGGATCCTCAACATGCTTCATGGCTTCAAATATATTAAATGTAACAATGTCACCATTAAATTCAAAACTAAGCATGCCAGTATCAACATCAATCTTGGTTCTTGCGGTTTTCATGAAGGGACGTCCTAAAAGAATCAGTGATCTATGGGAAGAAAGAGAATCATCCATATCAACAATGTAAAAATCCACAAGGAAAATCAATTCGTTCACTTTGACCAAAACATCTTTGACTACACCCTGAGGATATGCATTAGACCTATCAGCTAACTGTATGATGACTCGAGTATCTTTCATAGGACCTAATTGCAAGTCTTTGTACATAGATAAAGGCATAACATTTATGGATGCACCTAAATCTAGCATGACTTTCTCAACCTTTTTATTCCCAATGATGCAAGGGATAGTGAACATACCTGGATCCTTGCATTTCTGTGGCAATTTCCGTTGGATCACTGCGGAGACATTTTCACCAACTTGAATTCGGGCATCTTTCCCGTATCGGATCTTCTTGGCACACAATTCCTTCAAGAATTTCGCATATCTGGGTACTTGCTTGATGGCATCAATTAGGGGTAGATTGATTTCCACCTTCTTGAACAGCTCCAAAATTGCTTTTTCATCATTTTCTTTCTTGTTGCGAATCAACCTGGAAGGAAAAAGGAGCTGCAACTACAGAATTAGAATTACTTGGTTCAGCTTGTACCTCAACAGGGATGGGCTCGGTAGCTGCAGAAGGCTGTTCTTCCTTTGAACCGGATTCATCTTCAGTATGTGCAGTATGCCCATACGACATGCTATTCTCGGCCTTTTTCTCCAGTGCAACTAATTCTTTCCCACTTCGGAGGGTTACGGCACTCACGTTACCTCTGGGATTTTGCTCAGCTTGCGAGGGTAGTTTTCCTGTATGCCCTTGCAACTTGTTCATCTGCGTGGCTAGCTGAGTGATCTGTGTGCCCATACTGCCAAGGGCAGCTTGTGTTTCTTGCTGAAATGCCTTTTGATTTTGTGCCAAACTATTCACCAGAGCATTGCTTTGTTCCAGGCACTTCATAATTTCACTCATACTTGGTGCAGGTTTGTCCGTATGGGCATACGGACTGTCTCTCGGTGGTCTCGGAGGTAACTCGCCAGCTACGGGCTGGTCGCCAGGCTGTTTCCAGCGGAAATTTGGGTGATCTCTCCATCCCGGATTGTAAGTGTTGGAGTAAGGATCATTGGTCCGCCTTCTCCGAAAGTTATCGCCTCGTGGGGCATCGTAATGGATTCCTCTAAGGGAATCTTCCTGTGCGTCGCCCGAGCCATAACAAGCTTGCTCGGTGGAAGGGTCCTGCAATGTTGGGCACTCATCGGTAAAGTGTCCACTTTCTGTGCATACGCCACATCGGGACTGCTTTTTTTGGGCAACCGCTAGGCCGCTAACTAAAGAAGTTAGTGCATCAATCTTTTCATTCACTCCACAGGTCTCAGCTCGATCAATCCCTTTTACTGGCCTGTATCGATCATCATCCTCGTCTTCATATTATTGACCTCCAGATACCATATCAATTATGAGTTGCTTTGCCTCATCCAAAGTTTTGTTAATGAGGGATCCTCCACTGGCCGCGTCCACAATTTTTCTGTCAAAAGAAGACATGCCTCGGTAAAAATAATTTGTGAACAACTGATAATCAGAGAATCCGTGATCCGGGCATTTGCGGCACAGCTGCTGGAAACGTGCCCAGTATTCGGCCAAACTTTCATGTTGCTTCTGCTTGATGCTGCTAATGGCCATCCTCAGATTTGCAGCTCTTGATTCTGGGAAGAATTTGCGCAAGAACTGCTCTTCCAACTCCTCCCACGAAGTGATCGAACCAGATGATAAATCAAAGAGCCACTCTCTGGCTCTTCCTTGCAAAGTGTGTGAAAAAGTCAGTAGCCGCAGATTATTAGCAGAAAATCCTTGAGGGCGCAAAGTAGAGCAGACTAGATCGAATTCAGCTAGGTGTGTGTGTGCACTCTCTCCCGGCAAGTCACTGAACTTGGGCAGAACTTGTATGAACCCTGGCCGTATCTCTGCATTATTTGAGATGGTAGGTAGAACGATGCAGATAGGCCTGTTGTTACGATGGTGCCCCAGTTCTCGAATTAATGGAGCGGGTTCAGCAGGATTAACAATGGCTCGATTCTCGTTGTTGTTGTTGGCCATTCTTTCTTCGAACAATTGATGAAGATCAAAAGCTTTGTGTTCAGATGTGAGAGCCTCCTTAGACTCCCTAGCAGCCCTCCTCAGCTTATGCAAAGTTCTTTCCCGCTCAGGATCGAACAGCTCTTCTTTTTGCGAGAAACGGGTCATGCACTGAAAAGATAAAACAAGAATAAGAAAAATAACAAACTGAAAATATGAGAGTAATTACTGCTTTAGAACCGGTCCCCGGCAACGGTGCCAAAATTTGGTGCGTCGTTTTACACCAAAAATAAAGTTCCCGACAACAGTCGGTATGCCCTTACTGTATGGGTACAGCGATGAGCGAGATCGTCTCCCAAAAGACCGGCGAGAATTACCCTATACTCTCAATCTGTATAACCAACTTTCGAAAAGGAATTTTGTAATTATAATAAAACAAACGAAATCAATAATTAAATATGAAGGCACGAGCAATTAAATTGAACGGACTAAAAATATGAGAGGAGGTATTCTGGAATCCAATTAACTCCACCCTAGCTTACCTAAACCGATCCTTGATACAATGATTAATTCAATTAACACATACAAATCAGTTATAGCTACCGAAGACGCAGCCTAATTCCTCCGTAATTTCTCGATAATCAGGAAGACGCTTCACCAATTATTTCCCTAATCGACTGACAACCGTAAGAGACGCTCTATAGGTTTAATGAGCCGACAGCTTTAAAATCTAGAGGAACCCGATTCATAAATTAACAGACTCTGACGCAGAACCTATTAAATTAAGATTGTTATTCTCCCTGGTTCTGAAGAACCGTTTCGCCACTAATTAAACTTAAACCACAATTACGAATGGCCGATTTAATGGACTACTAATTAATTCCAATTCACCAAGCATTTGTAACTACCTAGCAATATTGAAACAATTAACAACTCGAATTCCAAAGAATAACAAATGCATGCAAATAATTGAACGATGAACACGATTAGATCTCACAGTTTATTTAAGCCAGGGTTTCGTTAGTTGTTTCCAGAATAAGAAGAATTTAGCTAGAACTCATATTAAGATTAAATAGCAAAAATATTGAAATAACGAATACCATAAAACGAAGAGAACGAACTAATCTGCTCCAGAGAGGAAGACGTCCGCTGCCTCCTGTTCTTGCGTGCAGAATTGTAGAATTAAAGTCTGAATAATATCGTGAATTCTATACAAAATATGATAAATCCTAATCTATATATCAAATTCCTAAATAAGATAATATTAACAAGGAAATATCCATCCTAATCTATTCCAACAAGGAAGTTAACAAAAACAGGACTCTTGAGGCGGTGGGAACTCTTCTAGATCGCGTCCAGGCCTTGGGCTTAAGTAATTTTCGTGTTCCAGCCCATTCACGCACGTTCAGGCCCAGTTCTTGAGTTATCCGCTCATTCGTCATGCCGTATGCCCATACGGCATGGCTGTACTTCCTTCAATTTCAACTTCTTGTGCCAAGCTTCATTTCTTCACCAAAAACACACCCTTTTCTTCATCTTTGTGTCAATGCCCTGCAAAAACCCTCAAGGTACAACTTCTTCCAAAATAGCATCATTATATAACAATTAACACAAATAAACCATATCAAATCATCCCAAAATATCAAGTAATATATGCCCGATCAGTGACACTGCACAAAATATGAAAAACTATGCGAAACTTGTTAATTCATACATAAAATGCTCATCAACTACCATCAAAATAGACTTCAAAATGCATGAAAACTATTGAAAAATAAGGGTTTATCAGGTATTATAATGAACAAAAAAAGACTTGGTTCAAAAAGAAGAGTCTACAATTCTTGATTAGAAAAGAATTTTACAATTTTCATGAAATTTATCTTTTCATAACTTGAATTCACATACTGTTGTTTTAAGTGTTAATATATAATGTTAGTGCCATCATTATGCACTAAGTATGTTTTGGTGAGATATGTTTGACAATATGTGCTTGGGTATGTGCTTGAAGATAAAAGTTCCGCTATGCAAGTTTTGAAGAACAGTTGGTGAACTGTTCACTCTAATGTTTCAAACATACCTAGGAAAAGTCTAATTATGGCAGTTTCTATAATATGAAGATCTTGCGCCGATCCGATTTGAGAGGTTAAGATATGATCGTTTGACTACCTTGTGGTGTAGATACCGTGCTGAAATTAACCCTACTTTGCAAGGAAATTATCTACACATATTTGGGAAGATCACAAACCATTATTCACTTACAATATTGCTGGTGGTTGAAGATCGACGTCAATCCAAGAAGTGAAGCTATAAAGAAGACCGATTCATTGCAGCAATTGGTGCCCACTTAATTAGATTCTCTTAGAATATTATTTGAGAGTCATTTCATTTATGATCTATGTATTAGCTAGAAGTTGTTCTCTAAACTGTTCAACGTGATAGTCTAGCTTTTGAGTGTTTTGAGTGAAACACGTGAGGGGTTTTATTAATCCATTTTGTACGCAATCTCGGGAGAGATTGTAAGTTGAAGTTGTGGATAGCTAGAGGGAGTCGAATGTCATGGTTGTGAGGGGATCTCACAACTTTCGTTTAGTGAAAGATTCGTGAAGGAGAATGGGTGACATAAGGAGGGAGTCCTGTATGTGTAAGATCCTAAATATACTTCATGAAGGAGTAGTAAGCGAAACTTCAAGTTTGGGCGAAGTCCCCCTAGAGTAGGTTTATTAACCGAACTGGGTTACCAATCTCGTGCATTATTTAATGCTTTTTATTTACTGTTCTTACATATGTTCCCAACACATCTAAGAACACTTGTGTGCAATACATACTTAACACACTTTGCACGGATTGAGTTATTTCAATTGGCACCAGAGTGGGTCATCAGTTATACAGGTGTGCTCTTAGGTTATTAATCCATGTTTTTATATTTTTTTTTGCTGAGATGGACACGATGAAAGAAGGAGCATCGACAGTGCGACCCCCATTCCTTGATGGCAATAATTGCCTACTGAAAAGCCAGAATGACTACGTTCATTCATTCGATTGATAAATGTGCATGGAAGATAGTGACTGAAGGCTGGAAGCCTCCCACAAAGAAAGATGAAAAAGGGAAAATTATGATGAAGCCTGAAGAAGAGTAGGGCAATGATGACTACCAGGTTATGGGGTTGAATACTAAAGCCATGAATGTTATTTTCTCGGCTGTTGACATGAATGTCTTCAAACTTATCTTCACTTGTGACAAAGCTAAGGATGCGTGGGACATACTACAGACCATCTATGAAGGAACAAGCAGTGTTCGTGCCTCATGGATGCAATTACTCACCACCATATTTGAGAATCTCATGATGGATAAGGCTAAAAAACTTGCTGATTTTAATGCCAAAATCTATGACATTGCAAATGAAAGCTTTGCTCTTAGAGATGTCATTTCCAAAGAAAAACTTGTCTGGAAGGTTTTTCGCTCCCTGTCTAAAAGATTCACCTACAAAGTCATGGCCATTGAAGAAGCCAAAGACGTGTGTAAGATGAAGCGGCAAGAACTGATGGGGTCCTTGCGAACCTTTGAAATGGGCCTGACAGAAGAAGAAAATGTGCAGAAGAAAAACATTACTTTTCAGGCGGGTTCCAGTACTGATGTTCGCAGCAATGTTCCTGTGTTCCTGACAAAGTTGACCTTGCAGAGTCAACTGCTATTGTTTCTCTACAATTAAGTCCCCAAATTATTTTCCAGTTTAAACTCAACACGGTAAACTACTTCAAACAAAACCCGTAATTGGATGGGGTCAATCGAAGATGTGATGAGCTAACTCGAGTCGATCTCACAAGGAAGACTTCGTGTGGGAAATTCTCTCTAGGCTATGCATGCAACGTGTTTGAATGATCAAAATAAAACCTAAACACTCTAATCATGGATTTTAAAGTAGATTTTAACTAAGGAATTTAAATAAGCAATTTAACTAACAAAATGTAAATAACGACGAGATCAAGATGGATGAAAAGATTATGATACGAGAATGAGGGTGTGGATACTCTCATTGGTTTCTCATTTAGCTTGTTTCAAGATGGTTATATTAATTTCAAACACACAATAAACCCCTCAAGTGGTTTAACTTCAATTATTGTCACCGTCTATCCATTAAACCCCTATCGGCTATATCATATGAGCAAGATCAATATATTAGGCTTATGAACCCAATCCACCTAATGTTGAAGGAACCTTGGTCGGGATTTAGAATCTCCTTTCGGTCTCATCTAAAGCTTAGTAATGCTAAGTAGTGATCAAGTACTCAACATGATAATCACAATTCCAACAACAACAACCAACCATCACAAGCATAAATCAAAACCAAATCGATCCTCCACCCCCTAATAGAGAAATTAGCTCATAACCATGCTCAAAACAACACAAATATCATAAAAGTACATCTTCTCACAATCAAATGAAAATAACATAAACTTCTACAATATCCAATTTTCATCAAGAGTTTGGGACAAACCCCCACAAATCATCTAAGTTTAAGAAAGAAAATACCAAAAGAAAGCCTCTTAACGAGCCTAGCTTCCGCGGATGGCTCAGAGTCGTGATTTCTTCTCGTGTCTTCTTCTTCAACCCTAGTTTACTTGCCTTTTGTCTTTCCCTTCTCCTCTTCTCTTGAATGGTGGTGCTGATGGTGAAAATGGTATAGAAAGGGTGAAGGTGGTGGTAGAGTATAGAGAGAAAGATGGAGAGAAAATGAAGAATGGAGAAGATGAAGTGGTGAGAGAATGGTGGATGATGATGAATGGGAGTGAGAGTGTGATTGATATTCCCAAAATCTATTGGAGATATGAGAGAGAGATAAAATCAATAGTGAGAGAGAGAGAGGAGAGGAGAGAGAAAAGGTGATGGTAAGGGAGCATTAAATGAGAAGAATTTTGGAGGAGATTTGATGGGGATTTTGGGAGACAAAAATCCAAAAGCAACTTTAGGGGAAATTAATCCCTATTCCCCTATAAAATAGGTAGCCAAGAAGTCTTCACCCATGAATAAATAATTTCAGTTGTTATATTTGAAGAAGGAGGAGGAGTGAATTTGCACTTAATAAAAGAGGAAAAAAACTGATCCGGAGAGGAAAAGGGACACCCCGCGTGGTCGTGGCGGAGTGCGCGCCCAGGCGCGCTCGCGAAAGGCTCTCCGCCGAGAGTCCATCTGCACGGCCGCGGGTGATGGCGCAGTCGTGCCGTGCGTTTCTCCTTCGTGTTGATTTCGAGTGCAATCTAGTGCAATTCAACTCCTCCACTCTTGTTTTTCCTTAGCACTTGATTCTTCCTTTCACCATTTGAACTCGATTTCCGGCTTTTCCACTTGCCACGAAAATGCCATGAAAAATCCTGCTTTTATAATCAAAAGCTCAAGTTTTTGCACAACTTGGCATGATCCAACATTAGAGCGATAAGTGAAAAATAAACACGCAAAATCAATACATAACAAAATAAAATACAAGAAAATAATTTATTAAACATGACAAAATTACTATAATAAAATAATAAAATTAGACATTAAACAACTCCCCCACACTTAGCATTTTGCTTGTCCTCAAGCAAACAAGAAATTAAAAACATAAAGCAAGAAGGAAAAATTTGCAAGGTAATCATGCAATTTGATCAAGTCTCATGGTTCCCACTAAAACATTTCTCATTAAAGAAGGTGAATCATAATATCCAATCAAGTGAGTTGCTTGCCCTCTCAAGACTAAGAAAAACACATTAGGCTCAAATCATTACAAATTAATTCCCCACGAATCACTTCTACATTTATTAAGAAAACAAAATAACAACAACAATAAGGAATGCAGACATAGGACAAGGGTCATTAGGTAAAATCATCAAGCTTAGTCAAGCTTCCTAATGTGGTTTTCCATACTCATCATGCAAGATGTTAAAAGAATTGACACACATGAGAGGAGTAGAATCCAGAATGCAATCCCATTTATTTAAACACATTAAGGGCGTGGATCAAAATTCACAAGGTAAAATCCTTAGGGGAGAAATCCCTAGTGTCCTTACGTGGTTTCCCATACTCATAGTTGAATTAATCAACTAGAGGAGTAGAGATCCTTATTGCCCCTTTCTTTTATTTTCCCCTTTTTTATCGTATATGAGGATAAATGATTACGGGGATAATTTTCATGGAATGAGGCTAAACATGCTTCCTAATCTTTCAAGGACAAGACCCCTCAACACAAATTATCAAGTTATGATCAACATTCAAAGACAATTCATGCTTAAGATTGAAACCACAAGACCCATTCATTTTCATGATCAACTTGAAAATAATTCCTTGAAGATTCATATCCAAAATTTTCAAATTTTGACGATTTGGACAAACTCATAATGCTACGTGGGAGAATTACAATATATTCCACATAATAAAATCAATAAAATCAAAACCAAGTGCAACATAGATTAACGAAACCAAATTCAACAAACAAGATCTAACAACAACTAATCATTAAAACATAGCTACAACATCAAACCAATCATCATAATAAAATGGATCACTAACTCCATACACTTAAATCATGCATTTTCCTCAATGTATGAAAAATAATGCGCGATAAAAGTAAGAGGAAAGAGAGAACATCACAATTTTGTAGAAGCCCGGGACTAGTGTCGATTCCTACAAAACAACACTACAAAATAAGATAATGAAATACAAATATACGGATAAGAAAAGAGTTTTACGACACACACAAACACAGAAATATATAAAATAAGAACACTAAACACAAAATACTTCACTGCTTTGGTCGATCAAAAGGTGGTAGAGGAGGCTGCGGGTAGGGGTAGGAGATTGTCCAGTTGTTCCAGCTTTGCTCCAATGCCGCCATTCGCTCATCGTGACTGTCCAGGCGGCTGTTGACTTCTTGCCTAAAATCCCTAAGATCATGGCGTAGGGATCCCAGCTCCTGGCGAAACTCACCCATCGAGGCATCGAAATGCTCTTGGAATCACCACATTGTGTTGGTGTAGTCATGTCAGTACTGCCCCATTGAGGATATGAAATGATGTTGAAACTGCCCCATGGAGTTAACTAATGTCTGCTCAATACCTTGCCAGAACTGCCCCATGGAAGAGTCATAGTGCTCCTGGAAGTTTTGCTAGAATTGCCCCATGGAAGTGTCAAAATGGTCCTAAAAGGACCTCCAATCGGCTTGCAACATTTGATATCCGTACTGTGGGGGTTGCTGGAAGTAGTGCTCCTCCTCCTCTTCTTCTTGTTTTCCTCCATCATTCTCCGTTCCTTCGTCAGCTTCCTCATTGCCCGCTTCATCGGGCTCATCTGATTGACCATACTGAGGTGCAGACGAGGTGCCGGCTCCTCTAGTCAGCTATATGGTGCCCTGTTGTGCGAGCCTCAACTTCTCATTTGGTATGAGGTCTCACCTGGTGCTCATCATAAATAATCTGAGCTCGTTTGAGCTCATCCTTATCGATGCTGTACTGATCAATCTGAGTTTGACCATTTGGCACTAGGCCATTTTCTTCAAGCACCCCAAGTTTCATTGCTAATGCTGAAGTGAAGGCACAGAAAGAGGGGTGCTGGACATCTCGTTGAAGCATGCCCTTGATGGCTGACCAGAGGAAGGTAAAGGGGAAAACTTTTTTCTTTTTCTTGGCACACCACAAAAGATAGACCTCCGTTAAATTCACTTTGTTGGCCTGCTCCTTTCCACTGACATTGTAGGCCAAGAATTTGTGTACCATGGACAATACGGGGTCCTGGATGTACTTGTTCGATGTCCCCTTGGGGTTCTAATTGTGAAAGCCAGAGATTTCATACCAAGCTTTTGCAACATTGAAGTCCGATGGCCGCTCTTTTATCCCCTTGGTTAGAAAACCAATATAGTCTTTCAAGGTGGGCAATGTGACTTCATATCTTTGGTCCAACATCCTAAAATGAATCCTCTTCTTCTTCCTCTCATCATACTCAAAAGATACTAAAAATTGAAGACTTAAATGATCATAAGCTTCAAATTTCATTTTTGCAAATGTTTCCATGATCAAAGCTTTGAGATATTTGGCAACTTCTTCGGGGGAGATGAAAAGGAAATGGGCTCCAAATTTGTGTGCAAAGTTGGTCACCTCCCTTGTTGAGCTGGAGCCGGATTTTCCTCTTAGAAGAGTGAGATTTTTGGTCTTGTGTACCATGTCAATGGAGCGGAAGATAGCAGGTTTGTTGGTGCAGGAATTGGATGAGATATTGGTGAGGGGAGGGCACGGTGGCGGAAAAGGGTGCGGCAGCACTACTATGCATGACGGCGTTGGCTATTGGCGCGGAAAGGGATTCATTGACTGTGGTACAGATTTTTGGAGCAGAGTGAAGAATTTGGGGGAGCAGCGGTGCGGGTTTGAAGAGGGAATTCGGGCTGGAGTGAGGCCCCCTTTTATAATGGAGAGAAGGAAAAGGTGGGAACCGCAGTCACAGGCCATGCATCGCCGCACGGTGGCCTTGGCGGAGAGAAGGCGTGCGTGCCCACGCATTAGGCCGTGCTCGCGGCTATCGTGGCGAGGAAGGACGCGCGCCCGCTCACCATAGCACGCTCGCGCAAGGGACTTCACTGAGGGGTGGATAGCGCGGCCGCGCAGAGGAGGCGCTCGCGCAGTGAAGGGGCGGGCCGCGCCCGTGCGCCCATGCACGCTTGCGGGGGAGCTTCTTAGAGCCGCGCGCTCACAAAGGGGGTTGGGCCGAGGGGTGGTGTGCGCGGCGGCACCCAAAACTTGATCAATTACCTCCCCTGTTTTAGGTAGAATCCCCTGTTTCGCTCTGCCCCGGTTACTCAACAACATATGTAAAAACCCCAAAATTTTAACAAAGTGCAAAAATAATTTATCAAAACAAAATAAAACATAGAATAATAAAATCATGGGTTGCCTCTCATGTAGCGCTCATTTTAACATCTCGACCTAGACATGGCCTCTGGGGTAACTAGATGTAATTGTTGAGCTTAAATGCCTCGACATCGGCTTCTCAGGGTTGTCCTTCAAAATACGGCTTGACTCGGTGACCATTCACTTGGAATATGGAGTTTATTTCTGGATTTTTCAAAGTTACGACTCTGTAAGGGAACACTTCTTCAATGATGAATGGTCCACTCCATCTGTACTTGAGTTCCCCAACAACGGCGTCAAAATTTGTTTCTCTACAATTAAGTCTCCAAATTATTTTCTGGTTTAGACTCAACACAGTAAACTACTTCAAACCAAACCCGTAATTGGACGGGGTCAATCATAGATGTGATGAGCTAACTCGAGTCGATCTCATAAGGAAGACTTCGTGTGGGCAATTCTCTCTAGGCTATGCATGCAATGTGTTTGAATAATCAAAATAAAACCTAAACACTCTAATCATAGATTTTACAGTTGATTTAAACTAAGGAATTTAAACAAGCAATTTAACTAACAAAATGCAAATAACGACGAGATCAAGATCGAGGAAAAGATTATGATACGAGCATTAAGGTCTGGATTCTCTCATTGGTTTCTCATTTAACTTGTTTCAAGATGGTTATATTAATCTCAAACACATAATAGACCCCTCAAGTGGTTTAACTTCAATTACTGTTACCGTCTATCCATTAAACCCCTATCGCCTATATCATATGAGCAAGATCAATATATTAGGCTTATGAACCCAGTCCACCTAACGTTGAAGGAACCTTGGTCGGGATTTAGAATCTCCTTTCGGTCTCATCTAAAGCCTAGTAATGCTAATTACTGATCATGTACTCAACATGATAATCACAATTCCAATAATAACAAGCAACCATCACAAGCATAAATAAAAAACAAATCGATCTTCCACCCCCTAATGGAGAGATAAGCCCATAACCATGCTCAAAATAACACAAATATCATAAAAGTGCATCATCTCATAATCAAATGAAAATAACATAAACTTCTACAATATCCAATTTTCTTCAAGAGTTTGGGACAAACCCCCACAAATCATCTAAGTTTAAGAAAGAAAATATAAAAAAAGTCTCCTAACGAGCTTAGCTTCTGCGGACGGCTCGGAATCGGGACTTCTTCTCATGTCTTCTTCTTCAACCCTAGTTTTCTTGTCTCTTGTCTTTCCCTTTTTCTCTTCTCTTGAATGGTGGTGGTGATGGTGAAAATGGTATAGAAATGGTGAAGGTGGTGGTAGAGTGTAGAGAGAAATATGGAGAAAAAATGAAGAATGGAGAAGATGAAGTGGTGAGAGAATGGTGGATGATGATGAATGGGAGTGAGAGTGTGATTGATATCCCCAAAATCTATTGGAGATATGAGAGAGAGAGAGAAAATCGAGAGTGAGAGAGAGAGATGAGAGGAGAGAGAAAAGGTGATGGTAATGGAGCATTAAATGAGGGGGATTTTGGGGGGGGAGGAGATTTGATGTGGATTTTGGGAGACGAAAATCCAAAAGCAACTTTAGGGAAAATTAATACCTATTCCCCTATAAAATAGAAGGCCAAGAAGTCTTCACCCATGAATAAATAATTCCAGCTGTGATATTTAAAGAAGGAGGAGGAGTGAATTTGCACTGAATAAAAGAGAAATAAAAACTGATTTGGAGAGGAAAAGGGACACCCCGCGCGGTCGAGGGGGAGTGTGCACCCGCGGGGCGGCCGAGATAGCGTGTGCGCCCGCACGCCCATGCGTGCTCGCACAAGGCTCTCCACCGAGAGTCCATCCGCGCGGCCGCGGGTGATAGCGCGATCGCGCCGTGCGTTTCTCCTTCGTGTTGATTTCGAATGCAATCTAGTGTAATTCAACTCCTCCACTCTTGTTTTTCCTTAGCACTTGATTCTTCCTTTCACCATTCGAACTCGATTTCCGGCTTTTCCACTTGCCACCAAAATGCCATTAAAAATCCTGCTTTTATAATCAAAAGCTCAAATTTTTGCACAACTTGGCATGATCCACCATTAGAGCGATAAGTGAAAATAAACACACAAAATCAATACATAACAAAATAAAATATAAGAAAATAATTTATTAAACATGATAAAATTACTACAATAAAACAATACAATTAGACACTAAATAGCTATGCTATCAAAAAATTTCTCAAGGTTTGCAAAGCGCTATGAGAAGTCCACTCAATATGATCCTGGCAAGAACAGGTTTTCTAAACCTCAAAGAACTAAGGATGAAGAGCCAAATGAAGACAGACATAAGGAAGTGAAGTGTACGGAATGCGGTGGTTTTGGTCATCACCAAGACGAATGTGCTACCACACTAAAAAAGAAGAACAAGTCATATTGTTTTACCTTAAGTGAAAGTGATGATCCTGATGATAGTAGAAGTGATGAAGAATGTGTAAGCAATCATATTACTTTCATAACACATTCAGTCAAAGAATGTGTACCGGATTATGTTCCTGATGACAAGGCTGAAAAGACATTTGAATGCAGTGATGATGAAGAATTTACTGAAGAATCAGCCATGGAAGCATACAAAAAACTGCACTCAATTTGGATCATGATGGTCAAAGTCAATGAAGACCTGCTGAAAGAGAATTCCGATCTCTTGAAAGAAAGAGATAATCTTTCTTTTTGCCTCAATGAATTGCAGAATAAACTATTGCAGTCCAGGAATAATACTAATACTCAGATTGGTGAACTTCAACACCTAGAGAAGCTTGTCAAAATAATGAACTCTAGATCATCTCAGCTTGATGAAATTCTCTCTAAGGGAAAAAGTCCTCAGGATCATACTGGGCTTGGATACAATGGTGATCATACTTATGACCGATTCTGTCATAGACAAACATCTGGAACAAAAGATTCAACAGTTCCAGAATCAAAAGTTGAGTCAAAGAACAAGCAACAGTGAAAGAAGTCTCCTCAAAAGACACGTGTTATGTGTCATTATTGTGAAAAACCAAGTCACATTCGACCTCATTGCAGAAACTTTATCAAACAATCTTAGAAGAATGAGAAGAAGAGGAGTGTCTCATTCAGATCAGTTCTCTAGAGGAAACAATGGTATGAATAGATCGAGGAACAACCACAGAAACTATGTGGTTCATACTGCTCTCAATATTCATGCAAAGAGTAGCTGGTATTTCGACAACGGATGTTAGCGTCACATGATCGGAGATGCAAGCATGTTAAATAATATCCAAAAGGATTGTTCATATCAATATGTCACCTTTGGAGACGGTGTCAAAGGAAGAGTGCTTGGGTGTGGTCAATTAAATGTTCATGGAATGCCCAACCTTGAAGATGTGCTGTTTGTGGAGAGATTAAAGGCTAATTTAATTAGCATTAGTCAGTTGTGCGACCAAGGTCTCTTTGTGCATTTTACAAGAGATAAGTGTTCTGGTCAAGGATAAAGAAAGTGTTCTCCTGATGGATGGGAACAGATCGCGAGACAATTGATACCTTCTTAACATGAAGGATACCTGCTTCAGATCTCAGCTTAGTAAAGCAAATCTATGGCATGAAAAACTTGGCCATATCAGCTATCGAAATCTCCAGAGACTTATGAAAACTAAAGCTGTGATTGGTATTCCAAGTTTGAATATTGATCGAGAAAAGGTGTGCGGTCCATTTCAAGTTGGAAAACAGATCCATACCTCTCATCAGTCTGTTAAGAAGATCACCACTTTAAATGTCTTGGAACTGTTGCACATGGATTTGATGGGGCCTGTTCAAACCGAAAGTATTAGATGGAAGAAATCCATCTTTGTTTGTGTGGATGACTATACCAGATTTACATGGGTTGAGTTCCTAAGAGACAAGAAAGAAACTTTTGAGACATTCAAAAAATTATGTCTTAAGCTTGAAGTGGAGAAAAGATCTAATGTGGTGAGAATTAGAAGTGATCATGGTCGTAAATTTGAGAATGCATTCTTCAAATTGTTTTGTAAAGAAAAAGGCATTGGTCAAGAGTTTTTAGCACCAAAAACACCTCAACAAAATAGTGTTGTTGAGAGGAAAAATTGAACTCTTCAAGAAATGAGTCGAGTCATAATGAAAGTCAAATCTGTTCCTGACAACCTTTGGGTCGAGGTAGTGAACACGGCTTGCCATGTTATTAATTAGGCGTACTTCAGACCCAAGACAAGAATTACTCCCTATGAGCCGTGGAAAGAAAAGTAGCTAAACGTAAAGTACTTTCACATCTTTGGAAGTAGTTATTACATGTTAAGAGATCGAGAGTGTCTTGGCAAGTTTGATGCCAAAGAAGATGAATGCATTTTTCTTGGATATTCAAGAAATAGCCGTGCTGTTAGGAAAATTATTGGAAAAATCCCAACGGATGGTTTTGATGAAATGTCAAAACATGTGTGATGATTTAATAAAAAACTGCAGGTTATGAAAAGCTGGAAATCATGGATAATGACCCAGTAAGACTTTCAAGCTGAAATAAGAGACAACTATTTTGAAGCATGGTCAACCAGCTTACAAGGTTACCTTGATCAGACCAGTCAGAGTCAACTCTTCAAAGCTTAAGAAAAGCTATAAGGGGGAAAGATAACTTTGGAGACTGGTAGGCATCCATAGATGAGTAATCATCAGTCTTAGCAGAAAGCCAAGACAGACTGATGAGAACAGAGCCAGCTTGAAAGTTGAAATTGAACTGATCAAAGATCAGTCAGTCACATAGGGCTAACCCTAAACTGATCGAAGATCAGTTAGCTAGGAGAAAAGCTCTAAAATCATTGAGCCTATACTGAACTGACCATAGATCAGTTCAAGGAGAAAGGCAAAGCTCAATCAAGTAGCCAACTGATAGTCCAGAACTGAAAGCTTTTTTAAGCTAAGCTGCCAAGTCAGCTGAATTGGATTATATTAGGACTGAAGCTCAAGGCAGCTAAGGATCTGCTAACTAGACAATCTTAGAGTTGAAAGTCGAGTTAGCTGAAAGCCCATCAGCTGAATGTCCATAACTGATAGCCAAATCACCTGCTCTTTCTGACAAAGCAGTAAATGAAGATCTTAACAGGAAATCTTTAAAAGATCCTGATGATCTTAGAGCAGAGGACATTAATGTCAAACGGCTAGTTCATTAAGAGCTTCAAACGGCTACAGGTATTAAAAATACCGCCGGTGAATTCTAAACATTCACCAATCATAACGGTCAAAAAGCACTCATCTATTTAAAGAGGGTGAACTCAATTTTAGCCAAGACTTTCACCAATCTAACTTTTGCTATTTTGCAGAACGAGCTATTCTTTCTCCCTCCCCATAGCTCAAAGCTTAATACTTTCATTCAAGTTCAAAGCAAGCTGCTAAGCTGACGCGGAATTCCAGCAAGGGCAAAGCTCCTCAGTTCAGTCCCTCAAAGATCAACCACCCATCTCAAGCTAAGAAGCATTACAGGTTGATAACAGATTCAAGACTGCCTTCTTGAAGATCGAGCGAGATCTAAAATCATGTAAAGACGGGCAATAGCACCTAAAGTCTCAGCGAGTAGTTGGGACCGGTAAGTGTGAGTTGTCGACCTAGAAACCGGCTGAGGAGGAGCGTGTACCGACAGGTTTGTTCTTTTGGGATAGTAACAGTTAGAAAGGAGAACGTGCTTGGGTTGAAGGGTGCCATTTTCAAGTCCAACATGAATTCTTCACTATGTAATTGTAATAAAAAAACTTTACACTCGCATAGTGGATTGCCCTTCTGCGGAAGGAAGGGAGGACGTAGAAGCAAGAAGCTTCGAACCTCTATAAAGTCTTCTGTGTGTTGTTCTTATTGCTTTCAGCTTTGTATGTTCTTAAACTGCACACCTTCACACACACAGACTGCACTAACGAGCTAAGCTAAGTTTTCAAAGCTATCAGTCGTAACTGAGCAGCTCACCAGCTAAGCTTCAATCATGCATTGTCAACTGATCAAGAAAGCGCAGATAAAATAGTGAAAGCAAGTCAGGGCCCTATCTATTCCGCATCCGTTTAAAGTTTTTGAAGTCAGTTTATTCACCCCCCCTAAACTGACATAGACTCGCACCGGGACCAACAAGTGGCATCAGAGCGGTTGATTCTAAGGATCAGCCATTTCTGCAGATCATTTGAATCAGATCTGTTTATCTGTGCTAACATTTCAAGCTATGGGAAACCATAAGCTACCTCTCTTTTCAGTTGAGAACTATGACAATTGGAGCAGGAAGATGAAAGCTCATCTATGCTCCATCCATGAGAATATGTGGGAGGTGATTGAAGACGCTCCAATCATTATTATGATGGACAATGAAGCCCAAATCATGGAAGTCAACTAACCGGCCAGGATCCCAAAACCAACTCATCTTCTCACGGGTGAAGAGAAGAAGTTGAAGAATCTAGAGTTTGTTGCTCAAGCAGCACTTTTTCAAACTCTAGATGAGGATCGAATGAAAGACACTAAAAACTACAGAACAACAAAGGAGATTTGGGACCTACTTGCAGATCTATGCAAAGAGTCCAAGGCCATCAAAGAAAACAAGCTCCAGTTGGCAGTTGACAAGTATGAGTCTTTGAAAATGCAACCGGAAGAAAACATCTCGAGCCTAGAACAAGATTTCTTGGCATCATAAGCGAGATGAACAATCTGGGAAGAAACTATCCCAATAGTGAGATGAACTCAAAAGTTCTTGATAATCTCACTGATGAATGGGATCTGAAAGTAATTGCTATTAAAAAGTCGAGAGACTTAAATAGCATTACTCCCAGAGAGTTATTTGGATCTCTCAAAGCTCATGAGTACAGCCTGAACCAAAAGAGAAAAGCATCTGCTTCCTCTTCTCACGATGCTTCTTTCTATGCTGAAAGAAATCGGTTCAAAGAAGCCCGTGGAAGAAACAACTTCCTACCAAGAGGCTCGCTTGTCAGAGAGAATCCAGGAGGATCAGTGACTGATCGAAGAAGAGAGTCAGCCGATAAAAAGGAGATTCTGACTGAGGATTTAAACGAGCAAATCCAGTCAATGATAAGATTGCTGGAGAAACTCAGAAAAGTCAGAGATCAATAATCAGCCCAACCCCAAGCTGATGAAGCTGCTAAAGGTAAGAGGAACCAGCAGCTAGCTAATCGACCAGCTGAACAATTCGAGATGGCAAACAGGAACATAGAAGAATGTTTCCACTGCCATAAGTAAGGACACTACATATACGAGTGTCGAGAGCCTCTTGAAGATAAAAAGGCTAAAGTGAGGAGAAGCTTCTTTAAAAGGAAAGCAATGATCGCAAATTCTGAGAATGTCGTGCTTGACGATTTAGACTACCCATCTGAAATCGACTCAGACGATTATAGCTCCGATGATGAAGCTTTACTATGCCTCATGGACGACAATGATGAAGAGGTTAGTCAGTCTGACTCAATAACCTCTTTCTATCATATACATGAAGCTTCGATCTCTAGAAATGAACTGGATGAACAGTTAAGAATTCTAGAAGATTAGTTAGCTTATGTATCAAGTATGCATATTGAACTGAAGGGTGAAAATGATGAGCTAAGAAACAGAGTTGATGAGCTAAGTGATGAAAATGAAAGACTGAAGATGCTCAGTCAACAGAAATAGATCAGCTGAAGCTAAGAAATGTTGAACTGGAAGCTGAGAATGAGCAGCTCAAGCTAGAAATTCTTGAAAAAGATGAATTATCCCTCGAATTCAAGAAGAGATCCCAGACTCTGGATGAAATCTTGAGTCATCAGAGAACTGAAACTGGGAGTCCAGGGCTGGGATATAGTAAGTACACTGCCGCAGAGAAGGACAAGACAGTCGTACAGAGCTGTGAATCTGCAATCCTAAAAGGATTCACAAGACCAGCTCAGTCCCCCCCAGTTGAGGAGTCCAACGACAAGGGCATCTTGGAAACTCCTTAAGCTCAGCCCAAAGATCAGACTGATCAGTCGAGAAGGGCAACTCAAAGACAGTCGGTCTTTCAAAGGCTTGGTGCTCAGTCTAAGCCACCAGTTCAACACATATCAGCTCAGCAGTCCAGATCTACTGCTCGATCAAAATCTAAAGCTCATCAAAGGCCAAATTTTCAGAGGCCTCCATTCCATTCTAGATCATTAGTTCAACTGAGATCTAAAGTTTACCCAAGGCTAGCCTTTCAGGCAAGGGCATCAGCTCAAAGTAGGCCATCAGTTCAACGATCTGGAAACTCCTCCAATACATTTCAACCAGGGAGTTCTTCAAACCCCAAAGGAAATGTACACACAAGATTGTACTATGCACGACAGCATAATCCAATCTCTCTGAAGGAGTTCACTCCAAGTGACCTTGCAACCCAGTACAATGAGTTCTTAAACTCAAAGGATGAATCAAGGATCAATCCCAATTACAACTGGTTTGCCAATTGACCATACCACAAGGGCCAAAAAGCTCAGAGTCAAAAGGTCAGAAGAAATTGGCCAAGACAAAGAGCATCAAGGTCACAAGATGAGAGGATATTAGTTGAAGTCTTCTATCCTGAATCTCATCGGAGGTATAGATCACAGGACTCAACTCTCAGTCGAAGAGTTACAAGAAGTCCAATGCATATCCAGAGATCTAATTCTAAAGGATCTCTTGGAAAAGAAAAGCCAAAAGTGTGGTGAATGTGGATTCCTAAACACATGATTAACCTCTCAGGACCCGATATCATGCGGGTACCTAAAACTTGACTTTTGCTTTGCAGGGAAAGAGCATCCTATCCAAGAAAAGGGTTAAATATACTTGGTATCTGGATAGCGGGTGCTCAAAACATATGACCATAGATAAGAATGATCTCAACGGTTATAAAGAGGTTAAGGGACCACTAGTCACTTTTGGAGACAACTCAAAGAGCCAAACCATTGGAGAATGGTTCGTGGTCAAAGTGAAAGTTGTTGTGAATGGCGTGTCACATGTTGAAGGACTGAAGCACAAATTGCTGAGCATCAGTCAGCTTTGTGATAATGGGTACTCAGTCGACTTCAGCAATAGCTCATGTGACATTAGAGACAAGTCAACAGGAGCCATACTCCTGACTAGAGTAAGAAAGGGCAACATGTATGTTGTTGACTGGTCAATGGGCTATTTAGAAGCTTGATTTCTCTCCAAAGGATCAACTGAAGCAAGCTGGCTGTGGCATCGACGACTGAACCATCTCAACTTCAAAACTATCAACTACCTGGCCAAGAAGGAGCTAGTTGATGGCCTTTCCAAGGATATCTACAAGAAAATTGACGTCTGCGGACCATGCCAAAAAGGGAAGTAGGTGAAGTCATCATTCAAAAATAAAAGTCATCCTCAAGGAATGACTGAAATTCTTTAGTTGCTACTCATGGACCTGTTTGGACCTGTGAAGCCACTAACCCCTAGAGGCAAAAAGTTTACACTTGTAGTAGTAGATGACTACTCAAGGTATACCTGGGTGGAGTTCCTGAGAAGTAAGCATGAGACTTTTGAGAAGCTATCAACATTGATCAGAAGATTGCAGACTAACAAGGGAAAATCAGTTCAAAGAATAAGATCCGACAATGGAACTGAATTTGTCAATCAGTAAATGATCAAGTTCTTGAGTGAACTAGGAATCACTCAAGAACACTCTGCTGCAAGAACTTCTCAACAAAATGGCGTAGCTGAAAGAATGAATCGCATGCTAAAGGAGGCAGCTAGAGCAATGGTAGCAGATGCCAGTATAGCCAAATGCTATTGGGCAGAAATAGTTAACACAACCTTCCATACGCAAAATAGAAGTGTCATAGTCATCACCCATGAGAAAACGCCCTATGAGCTGTTTAAGGGTCATAAGTCTTCTATCTCTTACTTTAAGATATTTGGCTGCAAATGTTATATCCACAACAATGGCAAATCCCAGCTGAAAGCTTTCAGTGTCAAAGCTGATGAGGGGATTTTTCTCGGCTACAATGCCCCTTATTCATAAGCTTACAGAGTGTTCAACAAAAGAACACTGGTTGTGGAAGTAACATGTCATGTGGTATTTGATGAGCTTGCTGATGAGTACAGGAACAAAAAAAATTGTACATCAGAGCAAGCATTACCTAGTGAAAGCCTGCTGGACTATGTTGATCACATTGTTCCAGAGCAGTTTGAAGCTTCACTAGAAAATGGCATTGAAACTGATTCTAGACCAGTTGAAGATAACTTGGTCAATGAGGACACAAATTGTGGTGAAACCTCAAACCCCATAACTGAAATAGGGGGAAGAATCAGTGAAAATGAAGAACGGGCCGGAGCTGAGGCAGCAGCTGATAGACGAGCGGAAGAATCAGTTGATAGAGCAACCGAAGGATCAGTTGATGGAGTAACTGATGGAGTAGCTGAAGGCGCAGTAAAAGCCACCATTTCCAAATGGCTCCAAAGCCATCCAGTCGACAAAATTGTTGGGGATCCAAGAAGTAGAGTCCAGACCAGAGGGTCAACGGAGCATGCACTCTTCACATGCTTCATCTCGCAGATGGAACCAACCAACGTCAAAGAAGCGCTTGAAGACTCAGACTAGATTATAGCAATGCAAGAAGAGCTGAACCAGTTCACAAGAAATGACATAGTTTTTTGTTGATAGGTGGTGCGTCGTTTTTCACCAAAAATAAATACCCCGACAGCAGTCGGTATGCCCTTACTGCACATGTACAGCGATGAGCGAGATCGTCTCCCAAAGGACCAGCGAGAATTACTCTAAACTTCCAATCTGCAGAACCAAACTTCTAAAAGGGGTTTTTGTTATTGTGAAATAAAACAAACAAAAATAATAAATGAACAGAGAAAACGGTTTAAACAGATTAAGAGAATTATTCTGGAGTCCAATTAACTCCACCCTAGATTACCTAAACCAATCCTTGATGCAAAGATTAATTCAATTAACACATGCAAATCAGTTATAGCCACCGAAGACACTTACTAACGCAGCTTAATTTCTCCGTAGTTTCTCGATAATCAGGAAGACACTTCACTAATTATTTCCCTAATCGACTGACAACCGTAAGAGACACTATATAGATTTAATGAGCCCACAACATTAAGAGCTAGAAAAACCCAATTCAAAACCAACAGACTCTGACACAGGACTGTTGAATTAAGATTGTTATTCCTCTGGTTCTGAAGAACCGTTTTACCACTAATTAAACTTAAACCACAATTATGGATGGCCGGTTTAATTGGCTACTAATTAATTCTGACTCACTAAATATTTGCAACTATCTAGGAATATCAACACAATTAATGACTCGAATTACCGAGAACAACAGATGCA
Source organism: Perilla frutescens (assembly GCA_026008535.1). Lineage (NCBI taxonomy): Eukaryota > Viridiplantae > Streptophyta > Magnoliopsida > Lamiales > Lamiaceae > Perilla > Perilla frutescens. Next base: position 10,926,696 of record BRKX01000003.1, on the reverse strand, counting down.
TGCAAATTAATTAAACCAGAAAAGTAATTTAGATCTCACAATTTAGCTAGGTCAGGGCTTCGTTAGTTGTCACCAGAATAGAAAGAACATAGCTTGATCTCATAATTAAATCAGAACCTTGAAATAATAAAGAGAAAAACATAATGAAAATAGCGAAAAAAAATGAAATAAATCTGATAGAACTGGTCTCTCTCTGTTGCGGTGTTGTTGCGTGAATATGGAGTAGAATAAATCCTAATCTATTTTAATATCCTTAAATATAAATCCTTAATTATGGAAATAGAGTCCTAAACCTAATCTAACTAGGAAAGAGATAAATATAGAGTCCAAAAGCAATAAAATAGCATCCAATCTCGTTCAGGCCCAAAATCTCAAGCAAATCCGCGCTCTAGCCCAAATTCCGCGCGCACAGTGGCCCAACAGTTGTTATCTCGGCACCCTTTCCAGGTAGTATGCCCATACGGTCTGGCTTCCAAACTCGCCAGATTTCCTTCAATCCTCTTGACTGCATAAATCTCTACAAAACTCGGCCAATTCCTGCATATTTGTGTTAATTACCCGCAATCACTCACAAAACACACTGTTTTCCATAAAATACGATTACGAGGCAATTAACACTAAGAAATCACATCAAAATGGCCCAAAATATGTATGTAAAAATAGCCCAATCAAATCCCCCCACACTTAGACAATGCTCCTCCTCGAGCATATCTAAACAGAAAACATACTCTAAAATAAAAACAGAACACGACAAGTCAAGCATTGGCTGCCTCAAATGAGAAACACTCAAAGTCAGTATTACAACACAATCATCCACAATCCACTAACCCTTCTCTTGTTTCATAAAACTGTACACATGCCCTTCATTCAAGTCAAAAATATACAACTCGATCCAGCCTTACCAGGGTTCACAATTTCTCTCAAAAAGTAAGGACAGATTCTCAATTCACACAAGTCGTGATTTGGTGCCTTCAAACATAGATTTGCCCATATGTCAAAACCATTACCAACAAGTGAGAGCTATGCACAAATCAAAAGGTCTTTGAAACGGGTTGTAATGGGGCTAGGGTGCACAGAGGTAGGATAGTTTGGGTAAAGTGGCTCAAATATTTGAAAACATGTAAGCACATCAAAATACAATCCTCAAAGTCGGCTGCAACTTATCAAATAGCTCAATGAATTCGAAGTTGAGTGTTGGTCTTCAAAAACAATACAAGGCAACAAAAATAACATCAATCAGGTACAGACCCTCTTTCCTCCATGTTCTTCCTATTCCAGTATGGGCATACGGACCATTTTTTTTTCTTCTCTCTTTTTCCTTTTTTTTTCTCATTGAGTACCCTTTTTTTTATTTTTTTATGGAATAGAACAGGAGCATACATATATATTATTTTTCCATCTTCCAGCACCAACTACCTTTAAGTAGAGTCCGAACTTAGCTCAACAAAAATACCATATCACTTACATGTTTCCATGGGAAAAAACAGGCCAAAAAAGGGCGAAGGCTGAATTATTTAGTAGTTGTTAACAAGAAAGAGAGGCTTCAGGTACAAATGAGCTCATTAGGGGATAATGTCGGGTGTGGATAATTTATTCAGGCCAAAGCAAGGGTAATCCTACATGCCTTTATCATTTTTATGCAAAAGAGAACTCACAAGCATTATGATCATGGCAACAAGGCAAATCAGAAATTCAGCATTCAAGTCCGACACACTTATCAAAAGAATGAAATTGAGCTATTATCATATAACTATCATGCTCAAAAGGCTCAAATCTCACATTTAGGAGCTTATCAAGTGTTGATCAAGTTGCACATTTCATCTTCCGAGAACACATACGAGCAATAGCACAATTTAATCACAAGAGAATCAATCAATCAAACTAAGATAATCCATGTACTAACCCCTCCTTATCATGTAATTCAGTCTCAAGTAGCCAATGACTCGATAAAAACCAATAAATAATTTTATTATTTTTTTAGATAATAAAACTTGTAAAAATCAATAACTCTCCCTCCCCCCCCCCCCCACACTTAGACAACACAGTATCCTCACTGTTCAGAAGAGGGGAGTGACATAAAATAACAACAAGAAAGCATAAAAAAACTAAGTAGAGAGGATAGAAAGAGCAAACTATGACAATCATGGAGAGCGGAAGACATGGATGACATCCCCCGAACAACTCCTGGATCTCAGCAAGGGTCGGGGCAGAGCTGGAGGATGTATCTGCACTAGAAAGCTGCACAATATATTTTTTTTTATTTTTTTAACAATAATAAAAAAAAATAAAAAGCAAATAAATGCTCGGGTTGCCTCCCGAGAAGCACCCTTATTTAACGTCTGAGGCTCGACATATGAAAGGCACGATCAAGAGATAATTTCAAGGGTAGCAGATCTACCCCTGTCGAAAGGAATCGTTTCCATCCTCACACCTTTTTGCTTCTTTAAAAGCTTGACCAACCTTACTTCTTGCCCTTTCAACCCCAACACAGGGGCCTTCACATGAGATGGTAAAATCGGCTCTGAGTTGGTCAGTAAGGGCATACGGCTTGGCAGATTCCGAGTCGGAAACTCATCGACGGCATACAGCTACTGAATAATCTCCCTGATTGCTTTCTCTTTGTCTGTATGGACAGCAGCTGCAATAACTCCATCAAATAGGACCTGCCCTAACTTATCCTTCCTGCAATTATGCTCAACAAAATCGTTAACTAACGGGTCAACGATATTAATCACATACAAAGCTTCAGGACCCTCAACATGATTCATAGCTTCAAAAATATTAAATCTTACAATATCACCATCAAATTCAAAGCTAAGCGTGCCTTTATCAACATCAATTTTTGTTCTTGTCATTTTCATGAATGGACGTCCTAACAGAATCAAGGATCTATGTGCAAAGAATGAATCATCCATGACAACTATGTAAAAATCTACAAGAAAAATCAAATCATTAACTATTACAAGAATATCTTCAACCACACCTTGAGGATATGCATTAGACCTATCGGCTAACTGAATGATAACACAAGTTTCTTTCATAGGCCCTAATTGCAATTCCTTATATATATACAAAGGCATAACATTGATGGATGCGCCTAAATCTAGCATAACTCTCTCAACCTTGTTACTGCCAATAATGCAAGGGATAGTAAACATACCAGGATCCCTACATTTTTGTGGTAGCATTCTTTGAATAACAGCAGAAACATTTTTACCCACTTTAATTCTCGCATCTTTCCCATATCTCATCTTTTTAGCACACAATTCTTTCAAGAATTTTGCGTACCTGGGAACTTGCTTGATGGCATCAATGAGAGGCAAGTTGATTTCTACCTTTTTTAATAGTTTGAGGATCTCCTTCTCATCATCCTCTTTATTATTTCGAACCAACCTGGAAGGAAAAGGTGCTGCAACCAAAGAATTGGGAATTTTAGTTTCAGCTTTTACCTCAGTATGGGCAGACTCAGTAACAGGCTGCTCTTCCTCTGCACTGGAATTGTTTTCAGTCTGTGCAGTATGCCCTTCCTGCGTGTTCCTTTCTTTCTTAGCCTCCAATTCGACCAACTTTTTCCCACTTCGAATGGTCACAACACTAACATTCTCCCTAGAGTTTTGCTCAATTTGGGAGGGAAGTTTCACTTGATTTCCTTGCAACTTGTTCATTTGAGTGGCAAGCTAGGTGATCTGTGTGCTTATACTCCCTGGGGCAGCTTGCGTCTCCTGCTGGAATGCTTTCTGGCTTTGTGCCAAACTGTTGACAAGGGCACTGCTCTGCTCCAGACACTTCATAATTTCACTCATGCTGGGTGCAGGCTTGTCAGTATGCCCATACGGACCACTCTGTGGCGGCCTTTGAGGAAAAACTCTAGGTGCCTTCTGATCGGGCTGTCTCCAGCTGAAATTTAGGTGGTCCCTCCAGCCTGGGTTGTATGTGTTTGAGTATAGATCATAATTCCTTCTCAGAGCATCTTGTTGTGCATCACTGAATCCATAGCAGGCTTGCTCTGTTGGAGAATCTTGCAAAGTTGGGCAAGCATCAGTAGGATGCCCATTCTCTAGACACACTCAGCAACGGCCATTCTGAGTTTGTGCTGCAGCGAGCCCTCTGACCAAAGAAGTCAGAGCATCGATCTTTTCATTGATGCCGAAGTTCTCAGCTCGCTCAACTCCCTTCACAAGTCGATACCTATCGTCATCCTCATCTTTATATTGTTGACCTCCAGAGACCATGTCAATGATGAGTTGCTTGGCCTCTGCTAGAGTCTTGTTCATGAGATATCCTCCACTGGCCGCGTCTACAATTTTTCTATCAAAAGAAGACATGCCACGGTAAAAGTAATTGGTAAACAACTAATAATCAGAGAATCCGTGGTCCGGGCATTTGCGGCACAGTTGCTGGAATCTTGCCCAGTATTCGGTCAAGCTTTCATTTTACTTTTGCTTGATACTGCTAATAGTCATCCTCAGATTTGCAGCTCGAGATTCCAAAAAGAACTTGCGCGGGAATTGCTCTTCCAACTCTTCCCATGAGTTGATCGAGCCAAATAGTAAATCAAAGAGCCACTCCCTGGCCCTGCCTTGCAGAGTATGTGAAAATGTCAGTAATCGCAGGTTGTCAGCAGAAAATCCTTGAGGGCGCAATGTAGAGCAGACTATATCAAATTCTGCCAGATGTGTGTGTGCACTCTCTCCAGGCGAATCACTGAACTTTGGCAGAACCTGTATGAACCCGGGTCGTATCTCTGCATTATTTGCAATTGTAGGTAACACGATGCAGATGGGTCTGTTGTTCCGATGGCGGCCCAGCTCTCGAATCAGAGGAGCAGGTTCAGCGGCATTGGCATTGACAACGGCCTGATTTGCTAGTGAATTCTGAAGATTTGCATTGGTGATTAATTTTAGCTTTTTAGAATCCTTAGCAGCCCTCCTCAACTGGTGTAATGTCCTTTCTGGCTCCAAATTGAACAATATCTCTTCTTCTTGTGAGGAACGAGTCATGCACTGAAAATAAAAATGATAAAATAGAATAAAATAACAAACTAAAAATTATAGAGTAATTACTACTTTAGAACCGATCCCCGGCAACGGTGCCAAAATTTGGTGTGTCGTTTTTCACCAAAAATAAATACCCCGACAGCAATCGGTATGCCCTTACTGCACAGTACAGCGATGAGCGAGATCGTCTCACAAAGGACCGGCGAGAATTACTCTAAACTTCTAATCTGCAGAACCAAACTTCTAAAAGGGGTTTTTGTTATTGTGAAATAAAACAAACGAAAATAATAAATGAACATAGAAAACGGTTTAAACAGATTAAGAGAATTATTCCGGATTCCAATTAACTCCACCCTAGCTTACCTAAACCGATCCTTGATGCAAAGATTAATTCAATTAACACATGCAAATCAGTTATAGCCACCGAAGACACTTACTGACGCAGCCTAATTTCTCCGTAGTTTCTCGATAATCAGGAAGACACTTCACTAATTATTTTCCTAATCGACTGACAACCGTAAGAGACACTCTATAGATTTAATGAGCCCACAGCATTAAGAGCTAGAAAAACCCAATTCAAAACCAACAGACTCTGATGCAGGACCGTTGAATTAAGACTGTTATTCGTCTGGTTCTGAAGAACCGTTTTATCACTAATTAAACTTAAACCACAATTACGGATGGCCGGTTTAATTGGCTACTAATTAATTCTGACTAACTAAATATTTGCAACTATCTAGCAATATCGAAATAATTAACGACTCGAATTACCGAGAAAAATAGATGCATGCAAATTAATTAAACGAGAAAAGCAATTTAGATCTCACAGTTTAGTTAGGCCAGGGCTTTGTTAGTTGTCACCGGAATAGAAAGAACTTAGCTTGATCTCATAATTAAATCAGAACCTTGAAATAATAAAGAGCAGAACACGATGAAAACAGCGAAAAAGATGAAATAAATCTGATAGAACTTCTCTCTCTGTGTTGCGGTGTTTTTGCGTGAATATGGAGTAGAATAAATCCTAATCTATCTTAATATCCTTAAATATAAATCCTTAATTATGGAAATAGAGTCCTAAACCTAATCTAACTAGGAAAGAGATAAATGTAGAGTCCAAAAGTAATAAAATAGCATCCAAACTCATTCAGGCCTAAAATCTCAAGAAAATCGGGCTGCCGGAAGTAGGAGAAAGGCTGGAAGAAACAAATGTCAATGCCAAATACTGCTACAACAGATGGGCGACTACTCCTGCCACAGAAAATTTTCAGTGTACCCATGGAATATCTAGATTCCAAAAGGAATTTCAGGTGTTAGCAGCAGTGACCGCAGAGATGATGGTAGGATCGTGCGAAGAACAAGATAAAATGTCAGAAATCAAATAAAAAATCTGCAACGCCATCTGGGAAACAAAAGGAATAGACTGGGCGTCATTCCTCTTCAAGCAGCTAAAAAAGTCCATAGACATAGTGGAAAGAGAGACAAGAAGCAGCTTGTGCTTTCCATAAAAGATGTACTATATCAACCGAATCAGTTTCATTCTAGAAAAGTTGCTCCCTGACTTAACTGCGGAGGAAACAAATTATCAGTCAGTTGATCCTGATGATTTTGTTCCAAAAGTAGCAGAAGGAGCATTGCCTCCACTAACAATCAGAGAGCCGCAACCACAATTGAGGTAGAAATTCATCCTCTCCATTCCAGTAGAAAAAGGAAAAGGAAAGGCGAAGGTCGTCAAATCAATAGTTCAGTCAACTCATAATTCTGATGATGTCATTCTTACTGTTGAGAGATACCAATCCTCAGGAGAAGAGGGTAAGGGGGAAGAGGACTCCAGGAAGAGTCCAATTGAATGGAAAATTACCTCTCCAGCAAAGTCCGAAATAGTTGACAAGCCAACTGTAGGACATCAGACTGCAGAGCATTAGAAGAAAGCTGATCACTCAACTGGAGAGCATCCACCGACTACAGAAGAGACTCAGCTCAAAGCCCAACAAGCAAAAACATAGTGGTCAGGAAAAGCCTTAATCAAAGCACTGATCAAGTGCATGAAAGAACATGTAAAACAACTCTCTGATTCTATCATAAAACTGGAAGCTTGTTCTAAAAGTGAAGACTCAAATGACTCTTCAAGCAAGAGTATTCCAGACAGCTTCAGGACTGCAAAGAAAAAGAAAAACTGATCGCAAGAAGACCTGAAGGCCTCAGAAGTCAGCTGACTAGACACCTTAGGAAAAATTCTTGTAAATCAGTTCATTTCTTAAATATTTTTAATAAAAATCTTTTAGCCTAAATAAATGCTTGTGTCAGTATTTATTTCTTTTTGACCGTTGGTCCTGAGCTCAAATCAAAAGCTAAAATAAAATGACAAAGGGGCATTTAATTCTTTCAACCAACAAATTTATGAGTCTCTTTCCTCACTCATAAAAACCCCTTGCTCAAAAATTTGAGAGAATACAACAAAAACTGCAACTGCAATAGCAAAGCAGCAACAACAGAACAGAAATTTCATACTCTTCAAAGAAACTCATCTTTCAAATGAGTATTCTCTCTCTCTCTCTTTCTCTCTCTCTCTCAAAAGCTTCAATTCAAACTTAGCCAGAGTTTTTCAAAAATGGTTGAATCATTCAAAGCACTTACCTCTTTCAAAGAGCAAATGATGAGAGATAAATTTCTGGAAAGACAGAAATTTCAATTGATTCTTAAAGAATCAAACAACCCTTTTCTTCTGGTCAATCTTCACAAGATCGGAATTCTGCACTACCTAGAAACTCCTCCAAGATTCTCCAGACAAAACTAGGTAAGTGAGTTCTTGCTTCAAGCAAACATCACTGCATATGGGAAGGTTATACAATCAGTGATTCAAGGAAAGAAATTTCAAATCACTAAAAGAAAGATTGCTGAAATCTTTCAACTTTCCAGAAAAGGCTCCAGGGTTCAAGATCTAAAAGATTCAACTGAACCATAATGGAAAGAATGGCGTGCTTCAAATTGCTCCAAGCAATTCAGATTTACCACAGCTAAAACTGATCTGAAGCTTGAGTATGGAGTCATGCTCGATATCATGAACAAAATGATGTTCGGTGCCATTGAAAGCTTGAGTCAATTGACTCAAGAAAGGTACAAGGTAATGATACACCTTGTAGAAGGATTGAAAGCTAATTAGGCAGAGTTTGTCTTCTTCCAATTCAAGCATCAAGTCATCAAAGTTGTCGACTCAAAGAAGACTGGGAAATTTGAGTCCAAAGTAGGACTTGTTCTAAGAATGAGCAAGCTTCTAGAAGATATGTTGAATCTTCCAAATGATGACATGCTACCAATCCTCATATCCGATTGGATTCCCAAGAAAAGGAAAGAACATCTTCAGTCACTCAAGAAGAAGAGAAGATCTAAAGCCAAGTCTGGCAATACAACTTCAAGCAGTTCAACTGCCAATGTAGTTCCCTCTCCACACTCCAAAAATAGATCATCAGTTGACTTCAAGCCCTGCACTGATCCAGATGAGCTCATTCCATTTATTGGAATCTCTCATCCAAATTATGGAGCTGATTACTTCAGGAGAGCCTGCCCTCCTCTCCAGCTGACTGAAGATAATATTCGCACTTTCTACAGTGACGAATATGCAGTCAAGAGTGCTCAAAAGGATGTAACGAATCTCTTTCTGACTCACTTCACGTATGTTGCCAAGTAAGATAATTAGGTATTCAAACAGCTGCACCGATACTTTTACTGGTATAACTGGAGACATTTTATGTCAATCCAGTCACATTTCTTGCTAACTGCCTTTCATGGCATGAGCTTTTGGCAACGTGAAAAGACTTGAAGCATTAAATAGATTGGAGCTTCAAATCCATTTCCTCCAAATATTGTGCAAGTCCAGCAGATTATGAAGCATCGACTTGATAACAACATTCCAGCTAAGGCCCTGCTAGCTAATGTTCAAGCCAACTTGAGATCGTAAGGAGTTACTACTAAAAATTAGTTTGTCAACAATCTAGTCGATCAATGTTGCCTACAACTGAATCTTAATCTAATTCAGTTAGAAAAGGCATGTTTACAAGCTGCGAGTACCATTGAAGAGATAGATCAAGATCTTTCTCATACTCAAATCGTGGTCACCCTAAGGAGTTAACACCTTGGACAAAGTAGAGCTAAAGACGATGAAGATACTGCCACGTCTCTCGATCTCCTGTCCAGAGGCTATGTTATTCCTCTTATCAAGTCTTGCTCAAGAGCTACAAAACTGATGGTTCATCAGTCCAGCTCATCCTGCAGAGGAATTAAAGAGTTGACCACCTTGAAGTTGACCACGTCAGCAGTTGCTCTTAAGCAACTTCAGCATGCTGAGACTGCAGCCGGAACTGAATCCTTTCAGGACATCATCAATTCAGCTTCCAAAAGGAAACGGTCAAACAGCTCAAGAGAAAGCGGAGAAGCTAGTACCATCCGACCACTCAAGAAGAGAAAACTGATGAAAAGTCAAACAGCAGCTTCTTAACAAAACTGATCACATCAGTTAAAGGTGACATTATTAGTTTAGTAGAAAACTGATGCCTCGAGCTCAAAGTCTCCTCCTCATCAGCTGCCTGATCAATCCTCCTCGATAAGTTTCTCTACTCTTTATTCCTTAAAGTTTATTTTTGAAAAAGTTATCATTAACATTTCAAAATAAGCTTACTGTTCATCTAAGTTGCCATTAAAGTCTCTATACTCAGCATTAAAGTATAAAGAGATGAATTTTCTGAGGGATATAAATAGTAAATCTTTTGGCAAAATATTTTTCTATTTATGGCAACTACTCAGATTTTCAAACCCTCAGATCTCAGCCGCTTAATCAAAAAGCATCAGTCCAAGTGGATGGTTGAGATGCATGCATCATTAATCAGCTAACTTTCTTTCAAATCAAGAAAGTTGATCAGCCAGTAAGCACTCGATTGCTTTGGTTTAATGCATGCAAATTCACTGCTTTTAAAAGCAGCGGAGAAGTTGAATGAAGAATAAGAACTCTCAACAAAGATAAAAATTCTCTCTCAATTCATTCATTCTCCTTGTCTTCTCACTTATCCAAAGTCTCTTCTTTCTCATATCAAATCATCAAAAAATGGCTTCCTCATTTTACTCGATAAATATAAAGCTTCTAATAAAGAAGCTCATAACGGATAAGTTCATTGACCTAGAGTTTCTTAAAGCTTAAATAGATCGAGAGAAGGCTAGCATGATCTTTCACTTGTTGAAGACATGCGGGCTCTTATCTTTCATGACAACACAGCCCAAGAGAAAGCATCTACCGCTTGTAGCTGAGTTCTACTACCATGCGGAGATCTCTGGACAAAACATTTTGTCTGATTGTCCAAGATTAGGTTATCATCATCAACAAAGATGTGTTAACCAACTTGTTTTAGCTTCCTGATAAAGGCCCAAAGATGGATGAACTAGCGCTCTCTTCAAAGTTGAAGTTGCGGAATGGCTGGAAGCTTCCACACGTTGATCATCGAGACTTTTCAAATAATTTGAAAGATAGTCTCTCTCCAACTATGGTCCAGATCTTGGATATTGTGATGCATATTTTCCTCAGCAGCATCATCAATGCACAGTTCAATGACAACACCTCTCATCTCATGGCCACCATATATTACGGATGCAAGGCTGATTGGGCATCCTATATATTGGCTCAGCCAAGTTAGGATTTGTCAATTGACTCAGTCACATCATTGCAGAGCAGCTTGAAACAGTCCTTGGTGGATATTATCTCACTAGATGAGATCTTCTTCCTATGACACCCATCATGTCAGTGGAAATTTTTGATGTTTGGGGAATAGATTTCATGGGATCCCTTGCAAATTCTAAGGGGAACCATTACATTATCCTGGCAGTTGATTATGTGTCTAAATAGGTGGAGGCCAAGGCTACTCCTACCAATGATTCAAGAGTAGTAGCTGCATTTCTGAAATCCCACATTTTTAGCCGGTTTGGTATGCCCAGGTCCATCATCAGTGATCAAGGGACCCATTTTTGCAACCAAATGATGGAGAGGATATTGAAGAAGTATAGGATAAACCATAGAGTCACAATAGCCTATCATCCATAAGGGAATGGCCAAGCTGAAGTCTCAAATCGAGAAATTAAAGCCATTCTTGGGAAGGTAGTGAATCCAAGTCGGAAGGACTGGAATGCCCATTTGGATAATGCCATGTGGTCATACCGGACTGCATTCAAGACTCCAATAGGGATGTCCCCATACCGAATATTATTTAGGAAGTGTTTCCATCTGCCAGTAGAGCTGGAACACAAGGCACGATGGGCACTTCAGAAGTTGAACATGGACAAGGATGCAGTCAGGCATTTTAGGAAATTTCAGATTCAAGAGTTGAAAGAAATGAGAATGGAAGCCTATGATAATGTTGTACTTTACAAGGAAAAGATGAAGAGGCTTTATGATCAAGTGATTAGGAGAAAGAGATTCTTCCCAGGGCAGCAAATATTTTTGTACTATTCGAGGTTCAAATTGGTGGGAGGAAGTCTGAGGACCAAATGGGTTGGTTCATTTGAAGTCCATGCAGAATACCTCAATGGGGCAGTTGAGCTTAAAAATCCCGAAACTGAAGGGCAATTCAAAGTTAATGGCCATCGTCTCAAACCATACCTAGGGCATTCTGATCGGAATGCTAAAATGGTCTGGCTTGGGGAGGCCATTTATACCTGAACAGGGATTGTGTCGTGCCCACGACAATGAATAGGGCACTTCTAGGAGGTAACCTAGGTTTTTTTTTATTTTGTTTTAATCCGTTTTATTTTAATTAAATAAAGTTTCCAGTTAATTAAACTAGTTGAGGGACAATTTTACGCTTATTTTTGGATAAGTATGTGATCTGCAGGTTATGATAAAAAAAGAGAAGCAAGAGATAGAGTTAAATCCCAAAAAATTAGGGACTCTGAAGCAGGGCACTCTTAAGAGATAAAGATGAAGTCTGATTTTTCAGAGATAATGCTTATCCGTTACTGTGGGCATACCGATCGCATAAAATCCTAAGAATCTGAAAGGTCACATCAAGCTACAGTAACACTATGCTTAAAACAAACCCCACAAAATCAAAACAATCACTTTCACTCTCTTCGAATTTTTCTGAAATATCCAAGCCCTCTTCGAAAGACCCTTCAAGCAGAAATCTTTCCACCACCTCTCAAGCTTCAAAAATGGTGAACACCAGAGGCCAGAAAGCTGCTCCAAAGGTGAAGGGCAAGCTGGAGTTCGAAGCTCCTACTGTGGTCGAAGAGTCTGCGCAAATAAAAGCTGCAAAGAAGAAGATTGTGAAGCTTAAGGTTGGAACCACCGCCAGAGCTGTCTCAGAGCAACCAGCAAGGTTGCTGAAAAAATTATGCCTGAGAAGGAGCCCGTGGTGGAGGTGGAAGAGACGAGCTCTTCAACGCTATCACAAAAGGAACAACCAGAAAAGAAAGCCATGACTGTGGCCATGCAAGAGGAAGAACCGGTTACGGAGCCCATGATGGAGCAAGCGGTGAAGGTTATTGCAAAGAAAGGGAAGAAACTGGTTAGGGTTCCGATACCCGAGCCATCTGAAGAAGCTGTCGAGGAAGATGAGGGTGTGGAAGAGGAAGGAGATGAAGGTTTAGATGATTTTGTGGATGAATTGGACGAGATGGATTCTCAGAAAGAGGAGGAACCAACTATGGAGATAAAGAAAAAGGCTCTGGAGAAGGCCAAGGGCAAGAAAAAAGTTGGAGAGCCCATTCTAGAGCAGTTAGAGCAGCCTGAAGAGTCTCAGCGTGAGGAGACCGAGGATGAGGCCTTTGAACAAGAGGACGGGGAGCAAGAGCAAAGTGAGCGATCACAAGCTCACACGCTTGTTGCTGAGCCTTCGGAGGACTCGCCGCCCAAACAGAGGGTCGGCAAGGCTGTGGCCATGAAGGTAGGAGAAAAGCTTACTAGAGAGCCCTCTTCGAGGAAGAGGAAGGCTGGGGAGGGCACACCAAAGCCTGAACTAAAGAAAAGAAGAGGAGTGGGGAGCCCCACTCCAAGAAGATTTAGAAGCGGTCCACCACTGGTCCGAGGCATCATAAACTCCAAAAGAGTCCATCGTGAGTCTCTCGTCGCTCTGGGTATAGAGCAGGATGTAAGAGATCTTTTCGCTGCTATTGGGTGGGAATTCTTTCTTGATATGGAGTGTGTAATTTTCGCTACTCTCTCGCGAGAGTTTATTCAAAATTTGAAAATCAAAGCTGTGAATAAGCCTGCTACGTCTACTGGGATAATGAGTTTTAAAATTTTAGAAAAAAGTTTTTCTATGTCTGCTGATGAATTGAATATGTTGTTGGGCATTATGTCGTATATGGATCTCCAAGATGAGATGTATACGGATGCAGTAACTATTGTGCCCGACTCTGTTGAGGGAGTCGAGGCAAAATGGGCTGAAATTGGGGATGGCTCCACTTATCACAGTGGAGCTACAAAAGGCTATGGTTTGAATAACGAAGCCTTCAGATTCTGCCATAGGGTGATTGCCTATAGTTTCTTTGGGCGAAAAGATAGCTCAAATTCTATCACTAATCAAGAGTTTTTTATTCTTTGGTGCATGGTTAAGAAAATTAAAATCAATTTTGGCTCTATGGCCATTGCGCACTTCAGGGAGATAAAAACACACCCTAAGCATAGAATCTCTTGTGCCTAATTGATCACCCAAATTGCTGTTAGATCTAGGTTGCTGGATTTGAGCACCACTGATTTCACCCCCTGCCCCTTGAATTCTTTGATATTGCTTGTCTAAAAATAATGTAGGATGTGGTTGACGATGAGGATGGCAAACCTATTTTATTTGTGCCGAGGGCAGACCCCTTGAGCATGTTTCTTGTTACTGCAGATACATCGAAGAAACCACTAGTGGGGATGGCACAGCAGGGAGAGCACCCGGTCACGGTGATGATGAGAAGGTTAGAAGCCATGGAGAATGCCCAAGTCCAAGCCAATGAAAAACTGACCTGCATGGAGGCCGCCCTGAAGGCATATTTCAGACACGTTGGGTTTTCTTACCCAACGCCCTCGTCCGACTGATTCTTGGTTCTCTCTTTTCTTAGAGTAGTTTTTGTTTTTATTTTTTGTTTCTTGTTTGTGTGTCACCCATGTTCACCCACTTTGCCTAGTGCAAAGTGTGTGGGTGGGGGCATTCTAGTTTGTGTCTTTTGTTGTTTTTGTTGAGTCTGTTTTTAACACTTTGCAAAATGCAAAGTGTGTAGGTGGTTAGTGAGTCAAGCATGCTATCTGTGAAGTTTATGTGGTCATTGCATTTGATATTTTCAATATTAAACTGCTTTATATCAAAATCAGCATATCCGTATAAGATAAGGATGACGAACGAGTTTCGCATGCCCTGTGAGACTTGAGTCTATATGTTGTATGCCCATTTCACAGCTTTCTTTACTTCATGTGTGAATAATTGTGTGCTTAGAAATTCTAGAACTTGTTACTGTTCTATTTGAAGCCTGAAAATTGTTGATGCATAAGTAGATGATATAGGCCATCTTTTGCTGAGCCACCGAGAAGAAACAGACTCAAAACAAAGCATGCAAACTGTCATAAGTAGATAATATAGGCCAAATTTTGGTATCCTGATACTTTGCAGTTCTGTTGGAATATTGATTGTAATGTGCCCACACTGATTAACAGTTTACATGCTTTGTTTTGAGTCTGTTTCTTTTTTTCTTTCTTTTTCTTTTGTTTTTCTGGACGCATTGCATCCCATGCTTGAGGACAATCATGTTTAAAGTGTGTGGGTGTGATAAGTCTATTTATTTCGTGTTTTTATGGGCATTTTGTTCGTTATAAATATCCTTTTTAGTGTGTTTTGAGTCAAAAGGAACCAGGATGGGGTCATAGGGCATTGCGGAGGTCGAGTCTGGCGAAAGGGGCATTTTATGCCCAGTTATTCAAGCAAAATCCAAGCTAAATATTCATTCAGAGGCACATGGAACTTCTTCAGCATCCATCCTACATTTGGGAGGCAGAATGTGCATATCAGATATCGATGGAGCTGACCAGATGATGTCGTGTCCACTTTACTCGTGCAGACTCGATAACATGCTGGAATGGGGCATTCGCGAAAAACCTGAAATTTAGTTGGAGGAGAGAGATGAGAAGGATAGCTGTATTATCCGAAGAAGAGTTGGTGATAAACTGTACTCTTAGAGGCACTGCAACGAAAAGATAAGTCCAATCCCTAAAAAATAGGAATTTGGTCAACTTAAGCTTATCCAGAAAGATCAGGGAGGGCATGCGGTTCTGGAAATCCAATGAAGACCCCAGTTTGTTGGGGGAACTCTAATTCGGAAATGTAACTATTTCAGCTACTTTAATTTCTGGAAACTTAAGCTTTTGGGGTCAGAAACAATTGCTACAATATTTATTTTATTTGCATTTCATTTCGTATGTTGCTTTGCAGCAAGAAACAATCCATCGGCCTTAAGCCTTTAGGATTTAGGATTATGCTTATGAACTCAACGTTTATGTTGAGTATTTTTGCAAATTAATTTAGTAGGTTTTCTTTATATTTATATCTTTTGTTTCTGCTATTTTAATTATGTCTAGCATGCTTGGCTAGACAATTTATTCTGGTGTTTGAACAACGAAAATAGTTTGAATATAAATCTGGACTCGTGAGGCCAAAATAGGCATAGTAATGCATGATAGTTTTTATTGATTCTTGTGCCTTGTTCCACGTGAGTGTGTGTCTGAAGTGCCCAATGTGGCTGATCACTCGTTAGGTAAAGAGGGCACACCACTATTAATTGAATTGGTGAATCGTGACTGTGTGTTGGTTCATATAGTAATAAGGGAATCATTGGGTTGTTGTGGAAACACGAGGAATCGGTAAAACACAACAGATCTGGATTCGTCTAGGGCACATTACTGTCTGTTCACTTACATCTCTTTGGGGAACCGGGTGGTGGATGACTGATTAGGGATTAAATTGATGAGGAATCGCTTTTAAGTCTATAATGAAAGGACAAATGAGGAGACGCAGAGAGGAATCCGGTCTCCATAACTAGGTGATTTATCATGTATAAAAATCGGTGTGCCCATGATCGAGTTGATATATATTTAAACCAAATTCAAGTTCAAATGCCAGAACCGTTGTTATTTGATACCTTGTTTACTTTCTTTTGCAGATTTAATTTCCAATAAAGTGACAATAAACCAAACCCCCTTTTTATGATTGGTTACTTGAAGGTGGAATCACAACAGCTCTCTGTGGGATCAACTCGTACTCATTAGCTGGCTACGCTCGCTGTGGGCACAGGAGTTAAAAATTATTTTTGAGTGCGAAACGACCGCGCATCAGGCTTGAGTTTATAATATTGGTCATGATAGAATGAATGGGGTTCAACTTATCACATGAAATAAATTTCGTAGGAAGTTCAAATGAACTTCATTTTTAATGAAATGAGCGACCACACGACTATGAAAAGATTTGTGACTCCTAGTCAAACATGAAACCAATTTCGGAGTTAAACATAAAGCAGTAGAATTTTCAATGATAAAAAGACGGTCTTTCAATATTTAAGACACACAATATTCAATAAACGTCCAAATGTCGAATGGAAAAGACTTATGGAAATGTCTCATCACGAGGAACAAAATATGTGATGGAGAAAGAATTAGAAGACAGCATGATTTTATGAATAGAATCGAGTCAACTTTGAGAGTTATTTTCTCTATGTTTGGAATTTTCAAAAATCATTTAAAAGTATCTTATATAAAAAAACACATATTTCCTATACGGTTGAAATAATTCACAAATTCATTTTGGTACGGGATGTTACAGATGCACATATATGGACATTAAATAGGGTTAATTACACGTCAGTATTCAACCTTTGTCAATTTTTACACTTTTGTTCTGAAATTTCAAAAATAATTCACCAGTACCCAACATTTACATAATTAATAATAGCAGACCCAATAATGGTGTGGGGATTTGGGCTGTTGGAAATAGCTCATTTTATTTATTAGGTAAGATATTTATTTTCCGCGTAATTTTATCAAATCAGACAAAAATCAACATATAAAATTTCCAATAATCCACGTCATTATTTAGGCTGTTCTAAAATTACGTTAGTGCTAAAAGTGTTAATTATGCAAACGTTGGATAATGATGTCTTTTGGAACTTCAGAACAAAGTGTAAAAATGCTCAAACATTGGGTACTTATGAGTAATTAATCCTATTAAATATTTGATTTATTGCTATGATGCATATAATATAATAATTGATTATAAGTAGTAATTAATTATATTGAACCAATACGAATAACATATAATTAAGAAAATCAAATATATGAAAAGAAAAATTCATATTAAAAATGTTCGTGTGTATGTGATTATATAGCAAATACAAATCGGAAAATATTTAGGGGAATATTTGTTATTAACCCTTATAAAAATTTATATTGTGAACATATTAACATACTCAAAGTAAGAATCTACACATTGAACATGAGCATAAAACATCATACCAAACAAAAATAAGAACATGCACTTGTCTTGAACACATGGTTAAATTATTTATTGACACTATTACTATATTTTTGTCAATTTTATAATACTTTGCAATTTGTAAAATCACGCATTAATATCAATATAATAAATTGTTGGAAAAACTACTTCCAACATATTTCTACTTGTAGGAAAGATATTACTCCTAAGTCTAGTAAACATTGCCACTTCACTATGGACCAAGAGTCCAATAATATGGCTCTGTAGAAATAAAACATGGACAATCAAGCTCTATAATTGGAAGAAAATAAAATTTAAAAAAAAATCTCTATAATTGTGGAAGCAAGTGGGGATGATCGACTACGTCATGCATTTAATACAATAAAATACAAATTAATTTAGTGTAGTTATATATAGTTTATTGCCAATTTTTACAATTCATTGCTAAGATTATGGTAATATATTTTTTTATGTTTACTACGAACATATGGTATAGATCCTTCAAACTTTACAATCACATATTAAATATTTCTTTTAATAAATAAATGATACAAAATATAATATGAAAAAATTGGATTATATTGAACCATGTAAAACATACATTGGATTATATTATTTATAAATAGGATAAAATACTACAATATGACAGTTATATATTTTATATAATTTTAAGGTAACAAATATTTATTTATTCTCATAGACATATATACACACATATTCCAAGTATATATATATATATGTTTGATTGTATATAAATATATGTATATATATACATATATTATACTCCGTAAAATAATATATGATTTCCGCATTAAAAATATCTTAGAGTTAACTCAATTAATTGAGGTGTGTATATATATTAATATATATATATATATATACTGCCGTATCTGATTAGCTAACTTTCAATCATCAATTAAATGATTTTTTTCTATATTGATTATAAGGAAATTGCGGTTAAAACCTAATTGATTAATTAAAAAACAACCTACATCCGTGTGAACAGATGTGAGAATCATATTTTATATTTTTTCACGAGTTTTATTTGTATTTGATAGCTAGATTCTACCATGATATTGCACAAGTATAAAACATTAAATCCAACACGAATTTTTTTTTTTATTTCCAAACATCAAAACCACATACATGCATCAATTTCAACAAACATAAGTTTGCAAATATTGTTAATTGTTTAGAACTAATTCACGAATAGATCATCAAGCTACAAATTAAACCATATTAAAATATAAAGTAATATTTTACATATTAAAAGTTTGGGAATATTAGTTTGTGATGTTATTATTTTGATATTATTAACCCAAAAAATATTATTATTCATTATTCCATTTTTTCCTAGAACATAGGATGAAGCTAGCTAATTAAATTTAAATGTGCTATTAATGTCTAACACACATAAAAATTTTGTTAGTGCCACCGACATGCACTAAATATTTGTGTTGTTGTATTGGCGAGATATGTTCGACAATGTGTGCCTAGGTATGTCCCACGAAGATTTGTTTTCCACTGTGCAAGAAAAGAAAGAGCAGTTGGTGAACTGTTCCAGAGTATGTCCTAGACAGAACCAGTGACACTCTATTTATGGCAGTTTCCTTATTGGAAAGATCTTGCGTCGAACTTGTTTGGAAGGTCAAGATAGATTCATTTTACTGCCTTGTGGTGTAGATCCGGTGCTGAATTAACCCCACTACACTTGGAGAGTATCTACACACGTATGGAAGGCCACAAACCACAATCCACTTACCATGTTGGCGGCGGATGAAGATCGACGCCTATATGAAGACCGAATTGAGGAGTAATCGGTACCACTGATATTTTGTTTAGATTCTAGTGTTAGAATCAGTTTGTGGTCATTTTTGTAACTAGTAGTTGTTCATTAAAACGTTCAACGTGATAGACTAGTTTTGAGTGTTTACGAGTGAAACACGTGAGGGGATTTTTATTCCGTTTTGTACGCAATCTCGGGAGAGATTTTAAGTTGAAGTCGTGGGTAGCTAGAGGGAGTCTAGTGTCACGGTTGTGAGGGGATCTTACAACTTTCGACTAGTGAAAGAGTTGTAGAGAAGAACGGGTAGCATAAGGCGGGAGGCTTGTATGTGTAATATCCCTAATACACTCGACGAAGGAGTACCAGTCGAATCTTCAAGATTGGGAGAAATCCCCCCAGAGTAGGTTGGTTGAACCGAACTGGGTTATCATCTCGTGCGTTTTTACTGCTTTATTATTTTATGTTCTTGCATCTGTCCCACACATATCACAGAACAGTTTTTAAGTAGTTAACTAAAAACGTATAAGCACGGAGCGGGTTGCCTGTATTCAGGGTTGATCTTGGGGTATTAATCCGTGTTATTATGTTGTTTTACCGAGATGGACACAATGAAAGAAGAAGCCTCGACGGTGCGACCTCCGCTCCTGGATGGTAACAATTATGCCTATTAGAAAGCTAGAATGACGGTTTTCATACATTCGATTGATGAACGAGCCTGGAAGATGGTGACTGAAGGCTGGAAGCCTCCCACCAATAAGGATGAAAAAGGCAAAGTGGTGCTAAAGCCGGAAGAAGAATGGGAGGATGCCAACTTCCATGTCATAGGGCTAAATGCTAAAGCCATGAATGCTATCTTCTCTGCTGTTGACATAAATGTCTTCAAGCTCACATCCACATGTGACAAAGCCAATGATGCATGGGATATCTTGCAGACCACATTTGAAGGAACTAGCAGTGTTCGTGCCTCTCGAATGCAACTGCTTACCACCAGATTTGAGAACCTTCGCATGTATGAAGGTGAAAAACTTGCTGATTTCAACGCCAAGATTTGCGACATCGCTAATGAAAGCTTTGCGCTTGGAGATGCGATCTCTGAAGAGAAACTTGTGCAAAAGGTTTTGCGATCTCTGCCTAGAATATTCACTTATAAAGTCACGGCCATTGAAGAGGCCAAAGACGTGAGCAAGATGAAGTTACAGGAGCTGATGGGTTCCTTGCAAACCTTTGAAATGGGGATGGCAGATGAAGAAATAGTGCAGAAGAAAAGCATAGCTTTTCAGGCAGGTTCCAGTACTGATGTGCCAAGTAATGTTCCTGACAGTTCGAACCTTGCAGAATCAGTTGCATTACTTTCAAAGAATTTTTCCAGGTTTACAAGACAATTTGAGAAATCATCTCAAAATTATTCTGCCAAAAACAGATTCTCTAAACCTTGAAAAATGAAGGATGATGATTCCAATAAAGATAAACTTAATGAAGAAAAGTGTCAAGAATGTGGTGGTTATGGTCATTATCAAGTCGAGTGTGCTAACACTCTCAAAAAGAAGAAAAAGTCATATTGTTCTACATTCAGTGAAAGTGATGATCCTGATGATAATGAAAGTGATGAAGAAGGTGTAAGCAATCATATTGCTTTCATGACACACTCTGTCAAAAAGTCTGTGTCTGTATCTGTTCCTGACAATGTGGTCGAGAAAATTTCAGAATGCAGCGATGATAAAGAAGAAGAAGAATTCTCTGTGGAATCAACTATGGAGACGTATAAAAAGTTGTATTCCAGTTGGATCATGGTGGTTGAGGTCAATGAAGACCTATTAAAAGAGAATTCCAATCTCTTGAAAGAAAGAGATAATCTCTCTACTCGCCTTAATGAGGTGCAGAATGAATTGTTGCAGTCTAGAAATTGTACTCAAGCACATAATGGTGAACTCCAATACCTAAAGAAGCTTGTTAAAATGATGAACTCCGGATCATCTCAACTGGATGAAATTCTCTCCAAAGAAAAGAGTCCTCAAGATCATTTTAGGCTCGGATATAATGGCGCTCACACTTTTGATGTATTTTGTCAAGAACAGTCATCTGGAACAAAAGATTCAACAGTTCCAGAGTTGAGAGCTGAGCCAAAGAACAAGCAGCAGCGAAGGAAGTCTCCTTAAAAGACACGTGTTGTGTGTCACTACTGTGAGAAACCTGGTCACATTCGACCACATTGCAGAAATTTGATCAATGACCTTCGAAGGATGAAAAGAAGGGGTTTTGCAGAATCTGATTAGTTTCCCAAAAGAAATGTCCGAAACAGATCCAGGAACAATCACAAAAATTATGTGGTTCGCACTGCACTCAATATTCATGTAAAAAGTAGTTGGTACTTTGACAGTGGATGCTCTCGACATATGACCGGAGATGCTAGCATGCTGAGCAACATTCAAAAAGATTGCTCATATCAATATGTTACCTTTGGAGATGGTGTTAAAGGTAGAGTGCTTAGCCGTAGATGCCTAAATGTGCATGGGATGCCCAACCTGGAGGACGTGCTGATTGCAGAAGGTCTGGAAGCTAATTTAATTAGCATTAGTTAGTTGTGTGACCAAGGTCTCTTGGTGCATTTCACTCGAGATAAATGTCTTGTGAAGAACAAAGAAAGTGTTCTTCTGATGGATGGGGACAGATCGAGGGACAACTGTTATCTCCTTAATGTGAAGGGGACTTGCTTCAGATCTCAGATTGGTGAAGAAAGTTTATTGCATGAAAAGCTTGGCCATAGCATTTTTCGAAATGTTCAAAGACTCATGAAAACTGAAGTTGTGATTGGTGTTCCAAAATTGAGTATTGTTGAGAAGAAAAATCAGACGCTTCGAGAAATGAGTCGGGTCATGATGAAGGCAAAATCTGTCTCTGACAACCTCTGGGCTGAAGCAATGAATACAACTTGTCATGTTATTAATCGGGTGTACTTCAGACCCAAGACGAGAGTTACTCCTTACGAGTTGTGGAAAGGGATAAAGTCCAACTTAAAGTACCTTTATATCTTTGGGAGTACTTGTTACATGTTGCAAGACCAAGAACAGCTTGGCAAGTTTGATGCCAAAGGAGATGAATATGTGTTTCGTGGGTACTCGAGGAATAGTCGGGCCTATCATGTTTTCAACAAAAGTACTAAGACTGTGTTGGAGTCCATTAATATTGTTGTTGATAATCTGGAAGAATCTACTGCCCAGATTGATGATGAAATTGTTGATGCTACTATTCATGTTCCAGCATCTGTTCCAGACAGTTCGGAACATAGTGTTCCTGCAGAAGTAAGAAGTGAGAAATTGGATGTCTACAATCCTTCAAAAGGTGTTCAGAAGAACCACTCTACATTAGACATCATCGGTGATATGAGTGAAGGAGTTCAAATAAGAGATGTTCGAAAGAACTATCGTGAATTGATAGCCAATGTGTTGTACACCTCAACTATGGAGCCCAAGAATGTTAAGGAGGCATTGCACGATGACCGCTGGATTCAGGCCATGCAAGAAGAACTCTTGCAATTTGAGAGAATTGAAGGTGTGGATTTCGATGAGACTTTTGTTGCAGTTACTCATCTTGAATCGGTACGTTTGCTCCTTGCCATAGCTGTTTGGATGAAGTTCAAATTATTCCAAATGGACGTGAAGAGTGCCTTTTTGAATGGGTACTTATCTGGAGATGTTTTTGTTAGCCAAATCAAAGGCTTTGAAGACCCCCACCATCCAGAGTATGTGTACAAACTAAAGAAGGGCATCTACGGTCTCAAACAAGCTCCTCGAGCTTGGTACGAACAGCTAACCAAGTTCCTTCTGGATAAAGGATATGTTCATGGTGGAGCTGATCAAACTCTCTTCAGCAAGAGAGAAAAATCCGATGTAATCATTGTCCAGATTTATGCCAATGATATTGTCATTGGATCTGTCCTAAACAGAATGGTGGAAGAATTTGTGGAGAACATGAATTCAGAATTCGAGATGAGTCTTGTAGGTGAACTAACCTACTTTCTGGGGCTTCAAGTGAAGCAAAATGATGATGGAATCTTTGTGTCTCAAACAAAGTATGTAAGGAACTTGATCATCAAGTTTGGCATGAATAGTTGCAGCCCGAAAAGAACACCAATGGGAACATCTTTGAAGATGTCAAAAGATGAAATTGGTGTGTCAATTAAGCAAACCTTGTACCGAAGCATGATCGGTAGCTTACTGTACCTCACTGCAAGTCGGCCTGATATCAGTTACAGCGTTGGAGTTTGTGCACGCTACCAATCTGATCCCAAAGAAAGTCACTTAAAATCTATCCTTACAATATACTGTCACAATATGAGTGCAATAAACATTTCGAAGAATCCTGTTCAGCACTCTCGTACAAAGCACATAGACATTCATCACCACTTCATCTGGGAGCTTGTTGAAGACGGATCTCTTGTGATCGTATATGTTGGAACAGATGCCCAGCTTGCGGACATCTTTACAAAGGCACTTGATAGCAGAAGGTTTGAAACACTAAGATCCTCCTTGGGTCTTTGTGTTCTCTAAAATTCTCCGTTGTGAGAAGACTCTCTATACAGTCTTGGTCAGTGATGTATGTATAGAGAGTATAAAATGACCATGGTTAATATGGTCTGTAAGTGTTGTGCCAAATTCTGTCTCGGACAGTTTCTGCTTTGGACAAACGGTTACTTTTCAACGGCTAGTTGTGCCTTGATTTTCACACCACGATCGATTCCACTTCTCCACACCTAGCTGCGGGGTGTTGTGTGAGGAATAAGTGAGTTAAGGAAATTTCCTTTTAGAGTTTCCTAATTAAGGTCTTAACCTTATTTTTCAAAAGAGACAGAATCATTGCACAATTTCCAAGTCGTTCTCTCTCTGTGGTGTGTGTTTGAATTTTTGTTGTTCGAACTCTAATGGCGGACAAAGCTGTTTCTTCTAAGCCCACTCAAGTGAAGAAACCCAGAATCTTTACTGAAGACTTGCGACGACAGCTTGCGAAGCTTTCTCAACCAATTGTGTTTTCGTCTTCAATTACCTCTGTCTCTTTGAAGCCATTTGTTGCTTCCTCCGAAGATCTTGCTTCTGTGCCAACTTTTGTGGCACCTTCTGTTGATTTTCCACCTCGACCTGTGTCTGAGACAGATCTCGATGTTCAACCCTCTCCTAGAGTTTCTGAAGTGCCATCCTCTCCACCCATGGTGTCTGCGGAAATTTTGGATGCCTCAATTGTGGCTGTTATAGAGAATGTTGAAGGAAATGAAGTCTCCATGGCTTCTGTTGAAGATGATGTTGCCGCCGTTTCTGTTGGCGATGAACCTACCTCAATTGAGGAATTTACTGCATTTCTTGATGCTCTAAAATTTGTTCAAGCTCCGTCGCTTTCTGCTGATGTCCCTGTGTATAGTGACACACCCATTGTCACTGTTCAAGTTCCTCTTGGTGAAGTGTCACCTGTTGCTGCTGCTGAAACCCTTGTTCATGATCAAGGTGAATATGATATTGATATCTCCTTCCTCGATGAGGAGTCTCCTGTTCATGAGGATGTTTCTGTCCCTCCTCCAAAGGCTACCTCTTCCAAAACTCGCGGGTCCAAACGTAAGTTGGAGTTGCGAGATGATCCAGTCACTCCTCCGGTGTCTGATGATGAAGATAACATACCCATTGCCAATTTAAAATCCAAAGTGTTGGCCAAGGTTGCTGCAAAGAAGAGTTCTTCTTCAAAAACCCCCAAATCCAAGAAAGTTGCAGCTAAGAAGGGGTCTTCATCAAAACCCCCCAAATCAGTGAAGCCGTCTGGGAAAAAGTCTGTGGCTAAGAAGCCTGAGATTATTCATGCTCGCCGTGTTACAAGAAGTGTGTCTGAGCAGAGGATGGGATTGATGTCGGGACGTCGTCGCTCGCTAATGAAGCAACCTAGAGCACCTTCCCCCTCTGATGAAGAAGTAGAGGATGTCCCTAAGTCTGTTCCAGAAAGATCAGAGCTATTGTACATGAGTTTTATGCCAACTTGTCCAAGCGCTAGCGTGATACTTCCTATGAGCATGCTTTTTCAGTTTTTGTGCGGGGTCATTGGATTGCTTTTTCCCCTGCTATGATTAATGAATTTTTGGGTCGTGAGAAACTTGTTGCTCCTACACCTGTTTTTGATCTGAATGAAGTTGTGTCGGAATTGACTAGAGGAAGTCGTGTTGTTTGGCCCTCGGGGCGTGCGTTGTTGGCTTCTGATCTGAGTGTGAAGTACTCAATACTTCACAAGGTTGCTATCCGGAATTGGTTGCCCAGTACACATGATTCTACTGTGGGCAAGCCTATGGCTCTGTTGTTGTTTAAAGTAGGCACTTGTCGAGAGTTCAACCTTGGTCTGATCATATTTGAGCATGTGTTTGCTCATGCTAAATCCTCTCGTGCCCAACAACCTGTTGGCTATCCTAGCTTAATCTTCAGCATCATTATGACCCAGCATGATGCTGTCTCTGCAAATGATGTGTATGCGCCTATTGCGCAGCCTCTGACGATCAGCCACAAGCTGTTCTTATCCCAGTATGCTCCGGATGTTCCTACCCGTGATGCTGATGAAAGCTCGAGACCTGTACCAACATCTATCCCAGACAGATCTGCTGCTTCTTTTGCTGTCACATGTGTTTTCTTTGACATGCATATAAAGTCTCTGGAGCGTGAAGTGATGTTCCTGAGCAAGTCCATTCGGACTTTCAAAACTAGGAAGCAGGAGTTGGAGGCCTTGCTGATTGATCTTCAGGCCCAAGCCCTTGGCCTTGCCTCGCCGCTTGACGTGTCGAGTGCTTCCTCTGTCCCTGCTGCTGAGAAGTCAGATGATGCTGATGATGCTGCTGCCTCCCCAGCCTAAAGTTTGGTGCTTGCCGTTTCTGGCATCAATTAAGGGAGAGAAAAAATGTTGGTGAACAAAGGCCACGGTTGGATGAAGAATGGTCTTTTTGCTGTTGTGTTGAGGTTCTACACTGCGAAACAATGCTCTGATCGTGATGAAGACACTCCCAGTTCAGATTCAGGGGAAGTGTGCGTGTAATTGTCTCGGACAGTTTTTAAATATATCACTCTTTTTAATATATTGTTGATCTGCGAAGTTTATTCAAGTGTTGTGCAGATCGTGATAATAATTGCTGACCATAAACACCAAAGGGGAGATTGTTAATGCCACCGTCATGCACTAAATATTTATGTTGTTGTATTGGCGAGATATGTTCGACAATGTGTGCCTGGGTATGTCCCACGAAGATTTTTTTTCGCTGTGCAAGAAAAGAAAGAACAGTTGGTGAATTGTTCCAGAGTATGTCCTAGACAGAACCAGGGACACTCTATTTATGGCAGTTTCCTTGTTGGAAAGATCTTGCGCCGAACTTGTTTTGAAGGTCAAGATAGATTCATTTTACTGCCTTGTGGTGTAGATCCGGTACTGAATTAACCCCACTACACTTGGAGAGTATCTACACACGTATGGAAGGCCACAAACCACAATCCACTTACTATGTTGGCGGCGGATGAAGATCGATGCCTATATGAAGACCGAATTGAGGAGCAATCGGTACCACTGATATTTTGTTTAGATTCTAGTGTTAGAATCAATTTGTGGTCTTTTTGTAACTAGTAGTTGTTCATTAAAATGTTCAACGTGATAGACTAGTTTTGAGTGTTTACGAGTGAAACACGTGAGGGGATTTTTATTCCGTTTTGTACGCAATCTCGGGAGAGATTGTAAGTTGAAGTTGTGGGTAGCTAGAGGGAGTCCAGTGTCACGGTTGTGAGGGGATCTTACAACTTTCGACTAGCGAAAGAGTTCGTAGAGAAGAACGGGTAGCATAAGGCGGGAGGCTTGTATGTGTAATATCCCTAATACACTCGACGAAGGAGTACCAGTCGAATCTTCAAGATTGGGAGCAATCCCCCCAGAGTAGGTTGGTTGAACCGAACTGGGTTATCATCTCGTGCGTTTTTACTGCTTTATTATTTTATGTTCTTGCATCTGTCCCACACATATCACATAACAGTTTTTAAGCAGTTAACTAAAAACGTATAAGCACGGATTACTGTTTTTCAAATTTAAAATACAAAATAGTCATTTCATTTATGATTTCATAAAATATAGATACACACATAAATTAACAGAAAATTATCAAATCTGACCCATCGTAAATGGACGAAACAAAATATTAAACTCAACACTTTGATATTCAATGTATACTGACATGCATTAAAATAAATAAAATAAAAATCAGTACAACTAAATAATCTAAACCCAACTACAATCTACTAAAAAAATAAATAAAATCAAAACCCAAGCAGCATAGAGAGTGTCGTCATGTTCTTCTTCTACATCACTGCTCTACAACTTCTGAAGAGCGTCGTGTTCTTTTTCTACCTCACTTTTCTTTCTTGTACATCAATGACAAATTAATGTAAGAATTGATAGAATGCAACTATTTATATATGGGCATGAAATGCTAATTTTGGATCTTTTGGATCTACTTTGTATAATTATCATATGGTTAATTTAAAAAACAACCATTTGATTTAATATGTTGCGTATCTATAGATTAATAGGTTGATGAATATATAGATTATTCAAATATTTAATTCACTTTATATAATTAAGGCAATGGAAGGATTTACATAATCTCAACCAAATCACTCGATCAATGATCATATATAATATATGGATTTAAAAATATTAATTATGTTAATTTTTTAATATTTACATATCTGATTTATTTAATTATTGAATCATAAAAATATTTATACATTATTTATAGTATATAAATAAACATATGCGGATTTGTGGGTGATGATTTATCAATCAACTAATCAATTAATTAATATGAATAATTATTATGTAATTTATGCTATGTTTTCTGTTTTTGGTAAATGCAGATGAGCGGGATAATTTAAACTTACTATTAAGAATAACTATTTTACTTTTACATATAATATAGATAAGTCACTTATAGAATAGTACATAATAAATAATGAAAATTTCAATATGTGGAAGTGTACACTGTACTACATAAATATACTACCTCCGTTTCGAAATGTTTGTTGTTTTAGGTTTTGTTTTTTAGTTTCAAAATGTTTGTTGTTTTATATAATTTGACATCCTCTCTCCCAATTTTAACCTTCTCAAATCTTACAAGATTTCTTGATTCTAACTTACCTATAATATATGAAGAGAGAAAAATATATGGAGAGAGAAAATATTGTTATTTTTTAGGAAAATATAGATGAATTAGACTTTATGGCATATATGAGAGATGGGTATATTTGTCCATAAAATTAATTCTTAATTCTAGATAAAAAAAACAAAACAACAAACATTTCGAAACGGAGGTAGTATAGGAAAAGATGCAATGTTTATAATTTAAATATATGAATAATATATTTTACAGTTACACAAATCCAATTTATAGTTAGCATGATAAATTAGTTTATGCGTAATTGAGAAGATGCACAATAATGAAAAGGGTAATTCTATACATAGCCTAATTTTTTCTCATTGTAGCCTTCATTAATAAAAAAAGAAAAAATTATTTTTTAATGTACTACTTTAACCCTATAAACCCCCCACCCCCCCCCCCCCCCCCCACTTCAAATTTAGTTAATAAAAGAATAAAGCTTCTTATACGTTTTCATCTGTATACACATCTAAGAAATCTGCAAAAAAGAAATAAATAAATAAATAAACTAAGATCAAAATATGCATGTAGGAGAATCCGATCATCTGCATCATTTATGTTGATGTTCCAAGGGCTAAGGAATTGAAGGATCATTAATCCAAACAATAGCAGACTGAATGAAAGCTTAATAAAATTTCTAGCTACATTAGATGAACAACAACGGAACAATATTAGAACTATAACCAATATTTAAAGTAATGAACTCAATTTTCTCGATAATATTTTTCCAATAAATTTTTTGATTACATATGTGATAGAACCTACAACTTAAGGTCTTCTTCTTCAACTTAATGTTTTCTTCTTCCTCTTCTTCCATCTAGTTCTTGCATCATGTTTGGCATAATGGCGTGGAGGTATTTTCTAATTAATATAAATTGCTTCACGCTTGAAACACATATGAAATACGAGAAGATCAAGAGTGCAGCAGACATAATGCTAATGGAGTGGAGGTTATATCATTTTTTTCTTTTTATTTATGAAGATTTCTAAGATGGATGCAAAGGTGGGGGTGGTTTTTTTTTTTTATGAAAAACGGTGCCTGAAAAAACAGTGGAGGCTTTTCTTTTATTAGGGTTTTAAGTTGGGGGCTATAGGGGTAAAACAGTACATGAATTAATAATTTTTTATTTTTTTTAAATAGATGGGCTATAATAAGAAAAAAGGAGGCTATGTATAGAATTACCCTAATAAAAATATACATAAACACGAAGAAAAATCATCGGCCACAAAAAGCTTGAATTTCATTAAAAAAAATCAAGACATAAAAATACGCAAGCAATGTAAATATTTGATGACAGATAAAGCTTATAAATAAAAATTTAAATTTTACAAAAAAAAGAGCTTAATTATAAATTAAATTTAAAAATAATCAAGGAATAATATGCACAAAGTAGCTCCTTTAGAAAGATTTTTTTGTTAGCATCATCTTCAAGAGTTAAAAAAAAAATCAAATATACTTAGATCATAAATAAGTTTCATAGCAACCTTTTGCATTTTAAAATTTATCAAAACTTTAATTTTATCAAATGATAATTACAATAAATATTCATTTATTAATTTTATTTATTAAAAGTAATATTACTAGATTAATAATTATTAAGGATCGTCCAACCACTTGAATAAGAATAAAAAAATATAATGATGTAGTGAGAATACAATAAATTAAAATATTATAATGTATAATCAATATTTTTCAAAAATTTATTTTGAATTAAAAATACTTTTAATTACTCAATTCTATTAGCAATCATCAGTTGAATCTAATTAATTTGTTTCTATATATTGTTTATGTAAAATTCATGAGACAACAGAATACATAACTGTAAAAATAAGGATTCTTTTACTTTTCTTTATCAATCAAATATAATGAAGCTTGGGTACAGTTGATGATTCTTTCCCTTAAATTTAATTAATATGTTTGTATATGTGGTTGAGTGTTTAGAGTCTAACATTGTACTATTTTACTTGTATTAAATATTCTGTTACTTTTCTTGATAAATAAAAATTTAACCAAACACGAAAATTTAAAAAATAAGGAATCGTATCACTTTCCAAATAAAAGGTAACCACATAGAAAGTACTAATCCCTAATTCGAAAAAAAAAAATCCTATGTAAAAAATGTTATTAGTCTCTTATTGATCGACTAAATTATGCAATTAAGCTAACTTAGGGAGGCAAGAAAAGTTCAGCCTCGTTAATTGAAATAGTGTGCTTTAATGTACTTAATTACTAATGTTCTTGTATATATATTTAATTATTTGACATCATTTTCTATAATACACAATGTACCATATATATTTCAATTGTATATATATTATATTCCAGTGCATCCTATATATAAGCAAAATTTATTTGTAACTATATTACGTAAAAAAAATTAAAAATAAAACTCTCCCCCTTACATCCGCCGCAACTTATTGGTGCATCAACAGCAGACGTTGCCAACCATATAACTGTATTTTCCCTCCATTCATCACCCCTTTTTACTTTTGAATTTGACGAGCAAGCATCATATTAATCTGATTGTTCTTGAGTTTTTGAAAACGGATTTTCTTGTGCAGCAGCTTAGACCATATAACTGTATTTTCCCTACATTCTTCACTCCACTTTTTTCTCTTAGATTTGATGAGCAAGGATCATATTAATTTGATTGTTCTTGTGTTTCTTGAAAATCGATTTTCTTGCGCAGCAGCTTAGACCATTTAACTGTATTTTCCTTCCATTCTTCACTCCATGTTTCCTTTTGAATTTTACGGGAGAAGATCGTATTAATCTGATTGTTGTCGTGTTTCTTGAAAACTGACTTTCTTGTGCAGCAGCTTAGACCATAGAACTGTATTTTCCTTTCATTCTTCACTCCCCTTTTTTCTTTTGAATTTGATGAGCAACAATCGTATTAATCCGATTGTTCTTGCGTTTCTTGAAAACCAATTTTCTTGTGCAGCAGCTTAAAATCTGTAACAATATGACTGTTTGGGCTCACTGGAAGCAACACATGCCTGAGGTTAGTGATGGTTAGCATGACTATTTTCTGTTTGATCTTTATGCTTTAATGTTTCTAACATTATATGTTGATTTCAGTATAGGATGGTTTACAAGATGAGTGCCGATGACTGTATCGGAGATCACGACATTGAAGAAACGTGGATGTGTCGGAATCTCCAAAATGATTCCGATGTTATTGTGAAATGGAGACCTGCGGTTCCACGAAGCCTAATGGCTAATGAAGCTTCTGTATTATCAAGGTTGAATGGCAATAGAAATATTTTAAGGTGTGTTTTTTTGACAGATATGTAAGGGATATTTCAATATAATTGATATATACATATATACATATATATATATATATATTTTTATTATTATTTTTTTCTAAGCAGGATTTCTCATTTTAAGGAAACACCGGAGGGCTGCTACTCTATAATTTTTGAGAACATGAGTGACATTGATATAATAGGCTATGACGATAATGAAATTGTATCTTACGATATGGATACAATAAAAGTGAGTAATATGTCTATTTTATCATGTATATATGCACTATAATGTATGTTTTTGCTCATTGGTTAAGATATTGCTATGGTGCAGAACCTTCTTTACCAAACACTTCAAGGCCTATCCTATTGCCACTCCCAGAAGGTTCTACATCGAGATTTGAAACCTGAAAGTTTGCTGATTGATAAGCAAACCAAAGCTTTAAAGATTACCGAGTTTGGTTACGCCAAAATTAATGACGCCGATGTTCCTCTCGTTGAGTATCCTACCGAGATAAGATCCCCTCAATACAAGGCACCAGAACTCCTTCTTGGCGTGCCATATACGAGTGCCATTGATGTTTGGGCTGCAGGTTGCATTTTTGTGGAGCTTTTGACTGCGAAATCCTTCTTTAGTATCACGGCTGATGCTGATGTTATGGCTGAAATAATAAAGTAAGTTTCTTTATCTTCATTAGTAATGAGTTATGCCATTAATTTGTTGATTTTTTACCTTATTTTTTTGAAGGACGTTCGGTGTGCCAAGTGAGAAAGATTGGCCCGGGGTAACATCAGCTTGTCTCAGAGTTTGTAAATGGAAGAAGGCAAGTGAATTGAAAGCATAACCTTTTCTTCAGGTTTGAATTTGAATATAAAAAAAATATTGCTTACACGCATTAATATTGTGTCAAACAGCTACCGCCTACAACGTCCATACCAAATACGTCGGATAAATTGATAAGGGATATTGATACTAATGCTCCCAACTTTGAAGTAGAGGGAAGAGACCTTCTTTCAGTAAGTACTCTTGCCATTGAAAATTGAAGTCTTGCCATTGAAAAACATGCATTTGCTTGAGTTTTGACTGTTTTCTCGCAGAAAATGCTATGCTTCTTACCAAGTGATCGGATAACTGCTGAAGCTGCATTGCAGCATCCTTATTTCACTACTAGAAAAGCTGAACAGTGAACACTTTCCTTGCTGTAATGTAATGGAAAAGAAAAAAAAAATTGTAAGTTATTTTACTTTTACAAGACCAAACGGCATGTCTCTCTCCTCTCCTCTCACTGCACTAAATTCATTCTCGTTCTTCTGCGGTATGCTCTGTGTTATTCATCTAATCAGTATGTGAATCTATCTTTAGATGTAAGAAGCTCTGTCCAAATGAGTACTGAACTCAGGGGTTTAGTAGGGTTTAGAGTTTTAACGTTCTTTCTCCCCTGCATTCTTGAATTAAAATTACCGAATCATTTCATTTTAGGTTAACAACAAACTGTCCCAATTTGTCTTAATTTACACAGGGGCTGGAATTCAATACCAATTTTCTGATTTTATTTCTGTCTAGTCACTCTTTTTTGTGTCATGCAGTGATGCAGTGTGTTTCTAATTCCTATTTCAGTTGTTCAAGATTTGTGCTTTTATGATTTTAGATTATTGTTGGTTCATTGATTTCTTATTTTCCTGCAGAAAGCTGTTTGTTTTTTTAAAAATATCGATGTTCCTGACAAGGGTCCTTGGGAGGGCATTTTTTGCTGCTGCGGCCAAATTTGAGGCTTCAAATGCAGCAGCGGCTGCTTATTCTACGGCAGAGGGCAACCCTCTCGAGGAATTCTTTGAGGCCGATAGAAAGCCTGATGATGAGACGCCTGTTGTCTATGGTAGAAATAATATACATTTTCATTACATATGCCTGCATTGGATCTTTATTCTGGCCTTCCATTTACTGCCCTGCAGTGATTTTGACTTGGAGTTGTAAAACAACAAACCAATGATTTTGTTAAGCTGCTTGTTAAATACCATGAGTTGAAGGTAGCTGCTGCATTTTTTAGCTGGATTTAGGATTTTGGTCTGTGTCGATCTTTTACTACATGTTAGCCTGATATTGTGTCATAGCTTTCTTGTGATATAAATGGTGACACCTTCACTGGGCTGAATAAAATGTAACAGAGGTTTGTGTATATTGGATCCTTTAAATGATGGAATTTGATGCCTGCGTTTTCAGCTTATTACTTGAAGGTTTGTATTTTTCGCAATATCCAAATTCTCTTGCAGTTCGTAAACTTGGCTCAACGTGAACATATCCTTTTTACATAATTTTTTCTGTGTGCACGAAGAATTTCCTTGGAAAGAGTACTGCTTATTTATTGGGTTATATTAGTTTTTCAGCATTCAGATTTTGAGCAAAGCAGATGTGGGTACAGAATAAGTTGCCTTTTAATTTTTTGTAACTCATTGGCAATTGATTGATTGCAATTCATGCATGTTCTTTGTCAGTGTCAGAGAATGCGAAAGCCAAACTCAAGTATACACTACCTTTAACAAGTGAATAATTGATATTGATGTCTATTTGGATATGCACTAGCTTTTTCAGATTGATTTATATACTGCCAGATGCCCAATTTTAGATGTTTCGTGATTCATTTGGATGTGAGGGAAGTAGTACTTCTTTTAGACTTCTTTTATATAATTTCCTATATTAATTCACATATGCACAAGGGTCCGCCAAATCTTGACTAGACACGCCTACCTAGAGATAGGGACTCTGGGCGAAAAAATTAGTAAAATAATTCTAAATAATGTTACAAGTTTCCTTATGCTCATAACCCCTGCATATTTGTATTATTTCTATAACAGAACATTCAAATTAAAAGTAAAAGCAAACATTAGCATATCAAGAATCTATGTAATGAAGTTATTGCTTTACAAACTGACACATTTCGCGATTTGACTCGTTTTCAGGCAAAATCCAAGGTAGATTGAAAGGGAGGAATGCAAGTTAGTACAATAAATTGATGGGCGCTAGAATGCCCAAGTGTGAGTGTGAGCACACATACAAGTTCTAATAAATAAAATCAAAGTTGAACTCAAAATAATCATAACAAGCAAATAAACAATAAATTTAGAAATAGAAGAAGTACCACAAGTCCATAGTGGCTGGACAAATCAGAAAACAATAAGTCAAATTGAAATTTGGAAGAACTCATCTATATATGTAGACAGTGGATGTACAAATACAATTTGGAGATAAACCTGTAATCAACCATAATAATTTGACGAAAGAATACCCAATTTGCAAACATGCAACTATTTCTTGATCACACCTCTGATTCTAAAATCTCATAACACAAACAAAAAAATTATTATATCTTGCCCCGAAATTCTAAAAGTCAATTATATGAATCCATAATTGTACCGGAGCCATGTCAATATCAAGGTAGTGCTCCCTGGAAAATTCAACTGCACGGTAAACAGAAATAAGAAGACTGATTTTACAATTTCATATGCGAAAATAAAAATCGCTGCAGAATTACAATAAATTTATTTATTTGGGTAGTCAGAGATAGAAACTACCTTGGATGACCGATTAGCAATGAAATTTCGATTTGGCAAATGTTGGGGGTTGAGGATAAGCGCATGGATGAGAGATGAAGTGACATAGTGGGCGGTTCTTCATGTTTCAACATTCGCGTTCGCGGGTTGTTTTTTTCGGCTTACCGCCTTTATTTCGGTTTTAATTTATTTTTATAAATTCACCACTACTTTACAAAGTAAAATAACACACGAACGAAAGGTAATAGAAAAATAAGTGGAAAAAATATGTTATTTTTACAAATTTACCATAAATAATTTATGGTTTAATATATGCATATTAAAAAAAAACCCATGTGATTACTATAAAATAATAAATGAACAAGAAAAATAAATGAAAGGAAGAGAACAAAAAAATGAAGAGATTTGGAAGTATGAAGTATCTAACTAAATTTATTTTATTATAAATAATTTATTTTTAATAATTATAATATTCCTTTTAAAATATAATTTTTTTTCCTTCTTTCACATGCTGCATGCTAGCATTATCAAGTATATTTTTCTCAAAGTCAGCAAGGTCGAGCAGATAGATTCTACTATTCTTTGAACTACCAAAGCATTTGGATAAGGATTCTAGAATGGGTAATTTTTAGAATTAGAAAAATTGATGAATATAGGAAAAGGTTTAAAAAAACACAAATAAATTTTACTTGATTTTAAGCTACCTCTAGCAGAAATAACATTCAATCATGTAAAAGCTCCTAATGAATCAGTTATCATAATGTGATTATCCATAACGAAAATGTTAAGATTGCTTTTGTGGATTTGGCTACAATTCTTGAGGTTGAATTTACTGGAATTACTAAGAAAATGTATTGCATGTGAATGAGGAAAAAGAGAATAAGACTCAAATATGTTGAACTATTGTCATTTGTATAGGACCATAATTGAGTAAAACTTGCACCATGACTCAATTGTGCATGTGAACATGATATGAGAACTTGAGCTCTTGGAGTTAATTTTTTATGCTCTCAACTAGTAATAAGAAATAAAAACATGCGAGGATCAATATAAGGTCAGCCTCTCTCGTCTGAGCTACCTAAACAGAATTTGAGTGATATCCCTATAATAGGTTACATACCACTCGGTCAAATTCTCAGCAAAATCAATTCTTCATCTCGTCATTTATCAGCCAATGGTAAAATAAAAAAAATAAAAAAAAAAACTATTTTTATGTAAATTGAAAGTAAAAAACATTGGTACATATAAATTTGAAATTTTGTAGCTGATCCAAAAGAAAGATAATACTAACCTCCAAGTCTCATCGTGTTGAATCAAGCAGATAACCAATCTTCTCATTACACACTTGCATAAACAAATCTTCTTTCTTTGAAACAAAACTAAGTGCTTATCCTTGGTGAAGGAGAATAAGCTCAAGGAGCAAGCACTGACACTAATAATTTCTCTGTTTGCCATCAAAATTCCCTTGTTCCTGGTAGAGGCAATGACATAAAGGGTCAAATTGTCAAAATTAAAGTCTCACGCCTTTAAATTGAATGTGCTGAGTAATCTGCATTTTCAATCTTAAAGAAACGATTCTGAAAAATGCGAGGGATAATACCCTGAAGACTACCAGTAGATGGATCCTCCACCATCACAACCCGAGGAGCCAGGAGCAATAAAATAACAAAAATAAAAAAATAAAAATAAAAACTTAATAAACTGACCATAAAACCAAATGAGAATGTGTAGACCACTTAGTCAAATAGAGAAAATTGAGAATTTAATATCTCAGAGACGGCCAACGAGATGGTGACAGAGTTGATCCTGTACAGACAGAGGACCTGAAATGCTAAAGGGTTGCATGTTCTGCAAAGATGGAATAAGAATTCAAAGACAAAATACATAGGTAACTTCCTTATCCAAGATGTAGAAACATTAATGGTGGATGCATTGTCTTAAGGTAGTTCGTACTTGGTGTCTCAGAAAGAATAAAGGTCACCATCTCATTGTGTTTCAAGTCTACGCGAGATATGGAGCATTCTAATCGAAGAGTCATACCTCTCAGACTTATTACAGTAAGGCCAATGCACCAGACAGACCCGTGTGGTGGCGAACACGCTGTGCTGTAAGCTAAGTTGTTCACCTTGTAGACATAGAAGATATAGAAAGTGTGCCGTGCGTGATTCATAAGATTCTATAATATATTATTTCACTTAGCCCGCCTCTCCCATGACTTTCCAAACCAACCAATAACAATTTTTTAGGATCATTTTCTCTTAACAATTTCACATAAAATTTTGAAGATGTAAATGATAAAACAAAAAAGGAAGCCAAGAAAGCTCAAGTTCTACTTAGGAGTTAGGAGAAGAAAGGTAGGAATCTATTTATGTCTTCATTATCTCTAAATAAAACCAGCAGGAAAAGGAAAAAGAAAAAAAAAAGAAAGAATTATGAATACATATATGAACTATTGGAAAAAAGGCAAATGGACAAAATAATTTGTTGTTGCATCTCAAGCTAAAACTAGCTTCAAGCAAATTGGTTTTGGATTCTTCCATTACATGAAAAGAAAAATCTTATAAGAAATGAAAAGGGATAGATAAAAGAGTAAATTTTGAGGACCGTATTTATAGCATTGGTGGCACAACAAATCAGAAGAGATGTACCAACACAAAACTATGAGATTCATTTATGCAAATAGTGTATATATATTAGCTTGTACAAAGCTTTTTCAACAGGGTGATTCATGCTGCTACTATTAGTAGGAAAAACATTCATGTAGAATAAGCATTTCATGATTTTTGTGACACCAGTCCATCCCACCTATTTAGAATGAAAAGAACAATATCACACTACCAATAGTCCACGCAGAGAGAATATCTAATAAACACACTACAAGCTGAAGGTACTGCAAAAGTTTTCGAGAAGGAGAAGGCGTAGACGACTGAGAGAGTGCGACCAAGAAAGGTGAGAGTTCAATACCTCTGAGATGGCTGACGAGGTAGTTATTTCCATACTAACAGAAGACCACCTAAAATTCTATGAGGCGGCGATTCTCCCCAAATAGAATAAGAATCTAAGACAAAACAAAATCATCTCAAACGCAGTTAACAAAAATTACAAGAAGAACATGCATCTAATTAAACACCTAATCAACGATGATGGAACCATTTCTTAACAAAAATTTATCCATGGCTCACCGTTCATTGAGAAACAACATCGATTTAATTTCACATAATAAGAATTGGAGAACCCATCAGTATAAAGAGGTGAATCGAAACTCTTTCTACAAACAAGAGACGAATAAGAGAGATGAATGATAAATTGTTATGCACAAGGAAGAGCTCGACGCAGAGAGAACGAATCACCGGGAATAAGATGGGAGGTGAGGAATTAAGGTTGGGAACGGCGGAGGAAATAGAGTTGGAGGAGGGAGGCAAAGGTGCAATCTTCAGGGCAAATTAATTTGGGGATCGAATCAAATCAATAGGGAGAAATCAGTCAAGGGCTCCGGAAGTAAAATGGAGAGCGGATCCGGGTCAAATCAAGGAAAACGGGCTGATAGTGTGAAAGATTTAATTTGGGTTTTTGTATTGGGCTCGGGTATGGAAAATTCTATGCCCGCATACTGCCTTGCTAAAGATAAATTGAACTGGATTCAATGATTAAGAAGTTTGATTCAACATTTAGGAGTGGATTATAATATATAGAATTCATTCTGGGGCAAAATATAACATTTAGAAATTATAGGACTTAATTGAATTTTATAAAAATCTTAATTTAATTCCCCAAGGACCCAAATCTAACTTATAATTTTTAAATCAAATTTAGGAACTGGGCTCTATTTAAAAAAATTTGTGGGCCAAACTTTAAAATTTATAAATCAAATATTTGAGCCCAAAATATTTTTGAACATTTCATTATACATTTCTCCTTCATCATCACCTTCCCGTCACCTATTGCCATTTTTTTCCGGTGAGCCCTTGCCCGACAACCACCCTCACAATACAAATATCACAACTAACCACACCTCCAACAATCTCAAATCAAATACATGGCAGCAGCCCAAGGAAAGAACAACAAACGAGAATAAAAGAAGGTAAATCAGTTTTTACGACATTTTCGATAGATTTTTCGATGAACTTTCGACATAAAAATGAGAGTTCAAATGATGTCTGATCGAATATCTGAGATCATATATTGAAAGCCTGATAAGAGAGGTTCGAAACTGTATAAAATACACCAAAATCCAATGGACAGATCATCAGAAAAAGCTCGGACAAGTCACTGCACAGCCGCGGCAACAGCTGTTCATGGTTTCGTACCCAACAATCAAGGTGTGAATTTAAGGATATCTTTATATGGCCGTGTTC
Organism: Perilla frutescens; assembly: GCA_026008535.1. Taxonomy (NCBI): domain Eukaryota; kingdom Viridiplantae; phylum Streptophyta; class Magnoliopsida; order Lamiales; family Lamiaceae; genus Perilla; species Perilla frutescens. The sequence goes on along the minus strand of BRKX01000003.1, from coordinate 10,887,052 downwards.
TACACTCCTTGGTTAACATCTGGTTAAAATTTCATGAATGATGAACGTGAATTAGTGGTTCAAAATGTTGTCGATATGTGACATATGGTAATATACAACATAATTCCCGAATAGATTTCAATGCGGAAAATCAAAGACCAAATGAGTTTGAACCAAAGATTTGAAACCATGGAGATAGAGTTTATAGCATGAGGTTTATAATAGCATATAAATTGTAAATTTTGAATGATCAGTCTGATTAGAAATGAAATCGGAAGGAAGCGCTAAAGAACTCACCTTTTTCTCCACCCTTCTTTCCTTTCTCCTTTCTTTCATTTTTTTTTAATTTCTAATTCCTCCCCCAACAAAACCCCCAACTAATTATACATATATTTATCTATATAACCATACATCCACACGTGTACACAAATGTACACCTTACTCATCTAATGAATTCCAAGTGCCCTTAGTTAATTTGATGTTGGTATAGATTATCCTAATTTCCATGTGTCTTTATTAATTTCCTCCAAATGGCTTGTATATAACACATATATATCATAATTGAATGGCTGGATATGAGCCTCATTTGACCGAAAATGAATAGATCAACTGGACTTGAGCTAATATTTTTGCTTCGAATTATTTAATGAAATAAATTTCATTAGGAGGTCAAATAAAGTTCAATTTGGATGATCTTGATGTTAAAACGATCCCATTGACGTTTACTTTTATAATATAATTTCTAATTTTAACTTAGATTCTCAACTAAGGTCGAGACATTACTTGGCCTTACGTCATGTCTAAGCCCATAACTAGACCAAAATAATTTGGGTTTTAACTTTATGACATTTCTTACTAAATACTATACCTTTTTTTTCGGGGTGTTACGCCAAAGGATATGTGCTTCAAGTACAATCAGCTAAGACATTGTAAGTCTGCGTGTCCTCTCAAAAAGAAAGGTACGTCTCACTCGTTTGAGTGAAGATGAGATCACTATGTACATGTCCAATGCTATGGTAAAAGTGGCGGCTATTGCAGTAGGAGACATACATATACCTTTCAATAGTGATAGATTTTAGTTTTAAAGGATTGTCTATATGTGCCAAACTTTAGAAACTTGGTTTATGTTTCTAAGTTTGTTACTTTTGATAACAAGATTGTTATCATGGTTGGGAAACATTTTATCTATTCTTGCACATTGGATGGACATCTTTAATACACTAAAATCTATGCATAATACTACAAAAACAACTATCGAATACATCGATTAACCACAATAAAAGGAAAGAATCTTCGTAAAGGAATCAAACCTATCTTTGGCATCTAAGACTTGGATATATTATTCTTAAAAGGATTCAAAATTTGATAAAACGATGGTCCATTGGTCTCACTAGTCCTAGAATCGTTTCTTTTTGCAAATCCTGCTAAGAATGTAAAATAACCAAGTGTCCTTTAAGGCTAAAAGAATAGATCCAAAGAAGCTATTAGGTTTAATTCACTCGATCTGCCTATGTGGCCCTATGACAGTTTATGCTAAGAGGTGGTTATGAGTGATTCATCATGCTCATTGATGATTACTCAAGTTTTAAATACATTTACATAATGCATCGCTAGTCTAAATGCTTTGAGAAATCAAAGAGATCAAGATGGAAGTGGAGGAACGCATTAGTAAAAGTGTCAAGTCACTATGTTTCTGATCATAAGTGACGAATACCTCTTAGGCGACTTTAGGGACCACTTGGTGGAGATGGGATTGCATCCCGATTGACTACGTCTGCTATTCAAGCAGCAGAATGATGTAGTGGTTAATTTCATTATGGCCCTTAATATTTGAATATAAATTATTTAAGTCCATATATAATTTCTTATTTTCCAAATTTATTAAAACTAGAATTGGCCCAAATTATTTAATTAAGATTATTTATTTTGATACTAGGTACGGCATAATTAGGACCCTCATTCACTGTGTGACTATCTTGCTCAATTATTCGTGCTCTTTACTTTCAGGTGGATGAAATTATTATCTTTGAAATAAAAGTATATGATATATGCTTTTGAGACAGAAATGTTTTTAATCCAACTTGAATTATCGTGGATGGAATGTGGATAGTGTTTCGTACGCACAGAATAGCGTTTTATACGCACAGAAGCGTTTTGTACACACCAGAATATGTTCTATGCACAGTTCAAGATATATTCTAGAATCAGAAGAAGAGTACCATAAATCCATTATTCATGCGATTTAAATTCTATTGGATAAATAGAAAGAAATGCCCATAATCCCAACCACTGAGTACGTTTTAAGAGTACTCAACCCCCATATTTTTAATGTTTTCAGGTTGAGGAGCTTGGAGCAGTGTGAAGGAAATGGGGTGGCCTCTCTTTTGATATTTTCAACATTTAACTCGAATGTTTAGGATTTATCAGTTAAGTAATCTATTTTGAGCCTAATGTCTTTTGAACTAACTCAAGCTAGTAGTTGTATACTCTGATTTTATTAATTATGAATTTTATGATTTAGAACTTATATGCTTTCTTTTGAAATAAACTAGGATTTTTATTGGAGATTGATTTTGAAAAATAGGTATTTTGAAATAAGTACATATTTTGAAGACTATGCTATGTGTTGTGGTATCGGCCTGGCTAGGGATTACACTACTTGGTTCCCTATCCCTTTCTGTCTCACTCACGGATACTCAAGTAGCAATGAACCCTATTTTGCTATTACAAGCTTTTACAGACTATTACAAAGTGAAGAAGGCCAACTCCAGAAGCCTCAGAGGAGTAGATCAGGAGGATCTACGAAGATCTTCAAAGGGTTGGCTCAATTCTTGGACAGATCTGCACAAAGGAAGCCAGATAAGTTAGATCAGAAAGAAAATAGCAAGATAAACCAAGAACAGAGATGAATGAAGCTATCAGAGGTGGGAAAAATGTGCTCTAAGGCACAGGGTGGCTCAGATTTTCCCACTGGCGGTGGCAATGGCGGCTCCGGCGACTGAATCGACCCAGACCTAGCGGAAGGGAATGGTGAAACGGACAGCCCTCGAAGCACTCACAACTCAACACTCTCAAACAATTACACAGGCTTCTACACTCATAGGCCAACAAGAAATCACGGTCAGATTTCCGGCCAGAGAAACCGAGAAGTCCGGCAGACAAGAGAGAGAGAGAGAGAGAGATTTTCAGATTAGGGCTAGAGATAGAATGTGAGGCTTAAGCGAGAAGAGAAGGATCTAAAGAGATATAGAGGAGGGGATTACTTTGGGAATGTAAAGCAGATTAGGGTTAATTAATTAGGCGACCGGGTAATGGGCTAGGGTTTAGGGTTTTGGGCTTATGGGCCAAAATAATTAAATCAGAAGAGAATTACTATTTTGGGCCCAAAAGATAAATGGGACAATATCAACATTTCCACCTTTGGCCCATTTGATCTTTTCAGTTACCATAGAGTCACCTGCCAAAACATTGAGATTTTCATCATAGCCTTGATTTTTACTCTAAGTTCATCACAAAGACAGAACCAGAGAAGGAGGAATAAATGCTATGCGCATTTATTCCAGTCTCAACACCAGAGACCAACCAAAAGAATTGTAATAAGTGTCTGGTCAGAAAACTTTGACCTTCACAGAACATTTTACACCTAGCAACAGTACCAAAGGAAATAACCAAAGTGACTCACTGCCCTTAGAGGCACATTGAGCATCCAGGCACAAGGCCAGGAATACTCATCATTCCCTCTTTGTTCAACCCAAATCCATATTCAAGGATTTCTTACAGGCAACCAGCTTTGCAACTGGGAGGCATTTTGTACCCATGTCTGCAGGGTTGTACTCAGAAGGGATCTTATCAAGTAGAACTTCACCCTTTTCCACAATGTCTCTTATAAAGTGAAATCTAATATCTATGTGTTTAGTTCTATCATGAAACACTGGGTTTTTACAAAGTTGAATTGCAGATTGGCTATCTGAATATATCATAGGCTTGTCATCAATGTAATTTATTTCAGTTAAGACTCCATTAAGCCAGATTGCTTCTTTTACAGCTTCTGTAGCTGCTATATATTCAGATTCTGTAGTGGAAAGAGCAACAATGCTCTGCAATTGAGACTTCCAACTAATACAAGACCCACACAGTGTAAACACATAAGATGTAGTTGATTTTCTTTGGTCTTTATCATTAGTATAATTTGAATCAACAAAACCAACACATTTCACTCCATCTGAGCATTTAGAGAACATTAAGCCTTCTGACACAGTGGATTTTAAGTATCTTAGCAGCCATTTCAAAGCCTCCCAATGAGGCAGACCTGGGTTAGCCATGTATCTACTTAAGCATGACACAACATAGGCTATATCAGGCCTAGTACTGATCATTAGATACATGATTGAGCCAATTACATTGGCATAAGGGACATCTATCATTTCATTAATTTCAGATTGACTTTTGGGACATTGTTCCTTACTTAGCAAGAAATGGGATGCAAGTGGTATAGAAATAGGCTTGTAGTTTTCCATATTGAATTTTTTCAAAACTTGTTCAATGTATGCAGATTGATGTAAAACAAGAGTATGTTTGTGCCTATCTCTATCAATACTCATTCCAAGTATTTTCTTTGCATCACCAAGGTCTTTCATATCAAAGTTTGCACACAGACAAGTTTGGACATGCTTCACAGTCTTCAGGCAAGGACTAATAAGTAACATGTCATCCACATAAAGGAAAAGAAACATTGGCACTTTGGATTTCATAAAATACAAACAATGATCAAACTTGCTCCTAGTAAAATTCATGCTCTTCATGCAGTTATCAAATTTTATGTTCCACTGCCTAGGTGATTGTTTTAGTTCATAGAGGGACTTTTTTAGCAAGCATACATGATTATGATGTGTTTTATCAACAAAGCCCTCAGGTTGTTTCATATAGATGTTGTTTTCTAGCTCTCCATGCAAAAAGGCAGTAGTAACATCCATTTGTTTGAGTTCCCAATCATAATGGGCAGTTAATACAAGCATAATTCTTACTGTGGTGAATTTACTACAGGGGCAAATATTTCAGTATAATCAATGCCTTCTTTTTGTGTGAATCCCTTAGCAACTAGTCTTGCCTTGTATCTGACATCATTTATCTCTTGTTTTATTTTAAATAGCCATTTGCACTCAACTATAGAACAATCATCAGGTTTTTCAACTAGAATCCAGGTATTGTTATCATGCAGAGATTCCATTTCACAAGTCATGGCTTTTATCCATTTATCAGATTCAGGAGATGATACAACTTCTTTATATGATTTGGGTTCATATTTATCCACATTGCTAAACACATTGAATGTATATAAAGATAGGTTGTAATCATCATACTTAGCAGGCATCCTAATATTCCTTCTAGCTCTCTCCCTAGTTAACTGATAATTATCTAAGTTTACATGCTCAGTTTCATGCACAGAATTTATTTCATGTTCTGTTTCAGAGTTGGAGTCAGGTTCAGATACATTCATGTGGACAGACATATCATTTTCAGAATCATGATTAGAAGCAGAATCATTTACAGCAATGTTATCATTCACAGGATTGTTTAAGTTTTCTTCATGATTTGGCAAATCAAATTCAATGAAAGTAGGGGAATGGGGGTCCACCTTAGAAGCAACAGGGGTAAAGTGGAATTCATGCACATTCTCCATATCACAGGGAGCAGCAGAGGGTGAGGATTTATTCAAATAATGGAAATTAACTTCATTGAAAGATACATCTCTACTAATGCATGTTTTAAAGCCAGGCAAAGTCTTATCCCACAGACTATAACCTTTTACCCCTTCTGGATATCCTAGGAAGATGCATTTCCTAGCCCTAGGTTCAATTTTGCTTAATCTTTGATGAACATATGCACTGCATCTAAACACTCTTAGATTAGATAAGCAAATAGGTTTGTTCCAAAAAATAGATTCAGGGAGTTTTCCTAATAATGGAACAGAGGGGGATCTGTTGATTAAATAACAAGAAGTCATTAAAGCTTCCCCCCAAAACTGCTTGTCAAGGCCTGAGCCAGCTAACAAGCTTCTAACCCTCTCAAGGAGGGTCCTGTTCATTCTCTCTGCAACCCCATTTTGCTGGGGGTTGTAAGGCACTGATTTGTGCCTTTTGATTCCCATTTCAGAACACAAGTTATCCATTGCATGGTTGCAAAATTTCAAACCATTATCAGTTCTTAAGCACTTAATGTTTTTCTTTGTTTGGTTTTGAATTTCAACAGACCACTTAGAGAATTTTTCAAAAACTTCAGATTTGTTTATCATTAAGAAAACCCAAGTTTTTCTTGAAAAGTCATTAATAATAGACAAGAAAAACACATTTCCACCATGTGTAGGAACCTTTGCAGGTCCCCACACATCTGCATGCAAGTAGTCAAGTATTTCAGTGCTGATATGTGTTTTAGGATAAGGTACAGAGGCAGGGAAGGGCAACTTGTGTTGCTTTCCCATCAGATAGGGCTCACAAAAAGGAATGCTCGACACTTTATCATTTTTGAATGCACCAGCTTTATTTAAAATATCAAGTCTCTTATTGCTCATGTGACCTAACCTAGCATGCCATAGAGCTATTTTATCATGATGCACAACATTTGCAATTTGAACATGCACAGAGTATGCAAGCACATCATAGAGATCTCCTTTTCTTGGAGCATCAAAATAAAGCATAGAATCCCTTTCAAATTTAAAGCTCATGTTGTTTACAGATCCAAAAAGCATTTGATCAGCCAATTTAGATACAGAAAGCAAGTTGAACTTTAATTTGGGCACATATCTTACATCATGCAAAGTGATCATGCTTTCATTTTCAAATTTTAAGCACACATCTCCTTTTCCAGCAATTTCACAGTGTTGGCCATCAGCAAGTGCAACTGTTCCAAATTTTATAAAGTGTAGGTTGTGAAACATATGTTTGTGTGGTGTGACGTGAAAAGTACACCCATAATCTATCAACCATTCAGTTTCATGCACATTCTTTGACGCTGCATTTGTAAAGTTTATGAATTGAAAATCACATGCATTGTGAACCATATAGACACCACCATCATCATGATAATCATAATCTTCATCTTTATAGACATTATTTGCATGTTGGTCAAAATGCATCACATTATTGGCATGATTATTCCCAAACCCTTTGTTTCTTTTAGGTTGCTTGCACCTGTTAGAAAAATGGCCAGGCTTCCCCCAATTCCAACAGGTCTTTCTGGGCTTCATATCAGAATTTTGGTTTTGGGGATAATGGGCAAAATTTTGGTTTCTTACAGCATGATGAGAGGAGCTTTGGCCAAAATTTTGAGTCTGGTTTTGATTTCTAGAATGATGAGGATGATTGTGAGCAAAATTTTGGGGTTTTTCAAAGTTCATTTCCCTCCTATGTCTTTCTGCAGCTAAAACACTAGGATTTTCAGGATTAAATCCATTAAAGGGCCTCCTATTAGTGTTTCTATTGACATATAGGATTTCATTTTTCAAGGGCTTAGAGTTCATCTTTTTTATTTCATTTTCTTTAGCCTTTAGCCTAGACACAATCATTTCACAGGTTACTTTTGATCCCCCATACTTTAATACAGATTTTACTTCAGAAAATGCCTCAGGGATTGCACCCAGAAGAATCTGGGGAGCATATTTTTCAAGTGTGTCATCCCTAGCAAGTTTTAAATCTTTTAGAAGCTTATTAAAATCTTCCATATTAGAATCCACATCTTTTGCAGAATCCATTTGAAAAGTCATTATTTGATTTTGCAGAGAATAGGCTGACTCTTCAGAGGTTGCAACATATAAAGAGGTCAAATTGTCCCACAAATCTTTTGCACAACGGTGGTGAGACACCTTTCTGACCACAACACTACTTAAATTCAATAGGATAGTGGCCCTAGCACTAGCATTAATTTCAAGTAGGCTTTTATTAGTTTCAGATTCATCAATTCTTTCAAAAATAACATTTTGGAGTTTTTCTTTAGTTAAGATACATTCAATTCTTGTTTGCCAGTCACCAAAATCATCTTTTCCATTAAAAGGAACAGCATTCAATGCATTCATGATGCCAGACACAGAGGTAGCCAAAAAACACAAAATCCACCTCAATTAACACAACATGAGCTCTTTAATCAGCACAAAACCACCCAAAACACAGGAGGAGACCTCCACAGGCACTGAATCAAGTGCACACGGGGGATCTAGTGCTGAGGCTAGCCCAGTTCTCAGCACAGATTGATCTGTGGAGCAGGGGATCACTCAGGACAACCCCAAAACTTGATTCAGTAGGGCTACTAACTCTTAAACAGAGTTAGTCACTGAAAAACTCAAAAAACTTAAGAAAACCACACAGATTCCAACAAAACCAGGAGTCAGGAGATCAAAATCCACAACAACAGGCAAGAAAACAGTCAATACACCCAAGATATCACAGACAACACTACAACAGACAGACAACCCTCAAAACCCTTCTGTAACACCCTACTCAGTTTTGCTATCCGGGCAACCCGCTTTGAGGAAACCCACATGGGAGTCCAGACGGTCCGGACCGTAAGCAAGAACATAGGAAAAGCTTTGAATGCCAAGGTGTTCACAGAAAAAGTAAAGCGGAAGCAGAGAAAAGAGACAAGATCGCACGATACCACTCAGAGGTTAGGGTTTGAGGAAATATACCAGAGCCGACCCTCCCAGGCAGGGAAGGGGTCAGTCTTACCTTTTCAGAACCCGACGGGGGCAAAAGAACACGGCGCGGCCCTTACCGGCGGCGGGGTGAGTGAGATGGAGGCAGGAGAGTGCCCCCGGCCAGGTCACCGTGGCTCTGATACCACTGTTGTGGTATCGACCTGGCTAGGGATTACACTACTTGGTTCACTACCCCTTTCTGTCTCACTCACGGCTACTCAAGTAGCAATGAACCCTATTTTGCTATTACAAGCTTTTACAGACTATTACAAAGTGAACAAGGCCAACTCCAGAAGCCTCAAAGGAGTAGATCAGGAGGATCTACGAAGATCTTCACAGGCTTGGCTCAATTCTTGGACAGATCTGCACAAAAGAAGCCAGATAAGTTAGATCAGAAAGAAAATAGCAAGATAAACCAAGAACAGAGATGAATGAAGCTATCAGAGGTGGGAAAATGTGCTCTAAGGCACGGGGTGGCTCAGATTTTCTCACTGGCGGCGGCAATGGCGGCTCCGGCGACTGAATCGACCCAGACCAAGCGGAAGGGAATGGTGAAACGGACAGCCCTCGAAGCACTCACAACTCAACACTCTCAAACAACTACACAGACTTCTACACTCATAGGCCAACAAGAAATCACGGTCAGATTTCCGGCCAGAGAAACCGAGAAGTCCGGCAGACAAGAGAGAGAGAGAGAGATTTTCAGATTAGGGCTAGAGATAGAATGTGAGGCTTAAGTGAGAAGAGAAGGATCTAGAGAGATATAGAGAAGGGGATTACTTTGAGAATGTAAAGCAGATTAGGGTTAATTAATTAGGGGACCGGGTAATGGTTTAGGGTTTTGGGCTTATGGGCTAAAATAATTAAATCAGAAGAGAATTAATATTTTGAGCCTAAAAGATAAATGGGACAATATCAACACTATGCATTATTTTCCTACATGGAAATTCTAGCGGGAATATGAACTTTAAAAAATTGAAAATTAAATTACTCGAATTATTATTTTTAATTATTTTCCGCTTTAAAGAATAGAAAGTGTAACATTTTAAATTATAGAATTTAGGGTGTTACAATATATTTATGAGATCAAATAATTGTCGTGTATGTGTATGTTCATGTGACATAGATTAGTGATACATAACTGTTAACAAAATTAACATAATACAATACAAAAATGTGACTTATAATCTAATACCGTGTGCAAGAGTCGAATTTTCCAACTCTATCAAAACTAATAACTGGAAAATAAAAATCAAGAACATATGAATATGTTGACTCTTAAATAACAAGACGTAATAAAACGATGATATGATGCAGATAGATTATACACAGTAAAAAGATTTTGATTTGTACAATCTATGACTATGCTGCTGTTATGAATAAACGAACTACAAGAAAAAAAAAAGCCTAAAAAGTAAAACATTTGTAGAGAGTGAAAATTTTTACCTTGTTTTTCCTCCATGAACTAGTTTTTTCCATGATGCGAATATCAGTAGAGTGAAGAATTAGAAAAATCACACACTAGTAAGCATATTTATTGGTGGGTGGCGTGGGGTGGGGTGGGGGGGGGGGGGTTTGGTTGAGGGGTTTAAATTTTTATTTTTATTTTTGGAAGGCCGTTTTTGTATTTGTGCCTTTTTTTCACTATATGAGAATGGCGTAATTTTCCCAATTGTTATCAAATAACACTTTTAAACATATTTTATTTTCATTTATAGTTTAGATATAAAAAAAAAAGTGAGTTGATTAAATCAAGGAATGTCCGATAAGAATGAAAATCGTTGCCAAATAGAATATCACACGGTAATGTTTTGAAGTGTGTTTATATTTTATTTTCATGGCGTAAATATATGAAGTCATTAGTCATATAAGATGTATAACACTACATGCAAGAGAGGAATTCAACTGAAATATACTCAATCGATACATTCTAATTATATAGTTCCTATTATTATTTTGAGTGTCCCAATTATAATAGTCTCATTACTATATATAAGTATATTAATTTTCATAGTAATGTACAAATAATATACCACCATTAGGTTTTGAAAATTAAAAAAATTAACCACTTAAATTTTTTAAAGTAATAAATCTTAAATAAGGGTAAAAGTTTAGCTTTAATATATGTTTTCATAAAAATATTTTTAATCTATGTTCGGTTGAAATGAGATTATATAATTAGGATAGAGGGAGTATATATTTCAATCTTCAAATAATTAGTTAAGGAAATTAAAAATATTTATTCATATGAAGAAAAAAAATCGATATATTTAATCAAATATGTCGTGCGTACCGATCGATTAAGCTTTGCGACATAAATACATAATCAATTAAGTTTGTTCAATTATATTTTTATGTTTGGTAATATATAATTTAATTTGGTTTGGGTTTCATTAACTTGCTTTATATACCAATTGAAATCCTCTATCCCACTTTTCTCTATCTCATTTGGTGTACCATTTTGATTTTTATTCGATTTTCATCAATTTTTGTCTTCAATTTCAATTTGTTATGGCTTAGTTTAATTTTATAATTATTTTTTAGGGTTCATTCTACCCAATTAGAGTTTATATTTATTTTTTAATATTTATTTCTTGGTTTTTAGTTAATATAATTGATTAATATGGTTGATTATTCCAAAAGTATGGTATATAATTTTAAATTTTTTAATTTTTAGCAATAAATGTTGCTTATGATTTGTAATATATACTATAATAAAATTTATTTTTGTAATAAATATTTTTAAAATATTAAATTCATGAAAAATGGACTAGAAGATTTTATCCCTTTATATACAGAGATATTGAAGTTCTTGTTTGCAGAATAAGAAACATTCTAATTGTTAATTTCTAGCTAGAGAAGGATAATGATATTATTTAAAGGAGATTAAATAACCAAGTACTTTTATAGATTGGCAAATTATAATTAATATCCTAATATTTGCACTAATTCACAATATAAAGTATCTTAACTTCATAATAATGCGAATGCCAATGTTTCATTTTAATTAAAATTTTATACCATCTGACAAAATTTTTGGAGATAGAAAACTTACTAAGCCGCCAAAATCCCTGTTTTCTACTGCAATTTCCATCGACAATAATAACACAGCTCTCCATACTTCCATTCTTGAAATTTAAGTCACTCGCTGGAAAAAAAAAAAAAAAACATATATACGTGTTAGAATTGTGATAAAATGAAAGTGTTACGGGTTGAATTGCTATTAATTAGTAAATAGATTGAGTTATTATTATGAAGAAGTATAAATATTGGGACACTAATTTACCCTTTATAAATCAACCCAAGTATTCAGCCTAAATTCCTTGGAAAATTCAATGCCACACTTGCGGGCACCACCCATGTTTTTTTTCTCTTTTAATTAAAAATACACATTTTTAAAATATTATGTCAAAAAATAAAATAAAATTGGGAACTTGTATGACGAGATTAAGTAGATGTTAATTATGTTACGTTGGTCCCGATTTATTTTTTTACCTCCTGCTATGTTAATGACATTATTGTGTTTTCTCACACAATATCGTTAGAAAACACATACCAATGTCATTAATATAGCAGAAGGTGAAAAAAAAAAATCAGGACCAACATACTCCCTCCGTCCCGATTATATAGTCCTTTTTACTATTTTAAGGTGTCCCACTTATATAGTCCAATTACTATAAATATTATTAATTTTCGTAGTAATGTACAAATAAACCCTTGTTGAATCTTGAAAATTAAAAAAATAATAACTTAAAAGTTGAAAGTCATAAATATTCAATGAGGGTGTTATTGGAAGTTTAGCTTTAATATCTTGTTTTCATAAATATTTTTAATCTACGTGCGAGGAGAAATGAGACTATATAATTGGGACAGAGGGAGTAATTAATATCTGCTTAATTTCGCCATACATGTCCCCAAAAATTATTTTGTCAAAAATATTTTTAAAATGTGTATTTTTTATGAATTAAACAATATGGACAATGCCCACATGAGGGGCATGGAATTTTACCTACTTCCTTCATGAGGTATAGAAGATTCCATGCCATTCGATCGGGCCACGTACCCAAATTTCTATTTTTTAATTAATATTCACATTTTGAAAATATTTTTTTTAATTATATTTTGGGAACATGTCTTACTTTTTAAGTAAATATTAATTATATTGGTTCTGATTTTTTTCGCCTCATACTACATGTGGAACCAAAATTCCGCAATTGATTTCGTATCGAAGTTCAGACACCGACGATCTGCATAGACAAACAAAAAGAACGTTAGAGCGAGGAACGCCAGAGGGGTGGCGTTCGTTCGCTCTCCGACGCTCAAGTCAGAATCGGAAAAAAGAGAGTATAATTCGAAAAATATAGCTACTGAAAATAAAAGAATCATATTTGATTCAGATAGAATTTGAGATTCGAGAGCCATCCCAATATGATAGTTTTCGAGTTCGACTTATTGAGTTTTTGCCTTTTTCCTTGCCCCTTTCTTGAATGAAACCCTTTCCTCTTTATAGTGGGACGTCTAACGACAGCTCCCCCTATCTAGGAATTTGTTATTCATGTATCTCTAAAGGAGCTTTGGACTTGGTCTTCTTCCAGCGGCTAGGGTTTTTACCCAGTCTTCTCTTCTGGCAGCTTCTAACCTTAGACCTCCGAGATTTGACCTCGGACCAATCGACCTCGTACCAATATTGGGCCGTTTTGTGCTACATTTTCTTTGGGCTTTACAGAAAATAGCATCTACACTACGTAAACGATAATGTCATTTTTATTTTTATTTTCATATGATATTGTTAAAAAATCCAACAATGTCGTTAGCATAACAGGAGGTGAAAAAATGAGATCAACATAATTAACAGCTACTAATATCGTCATTCATGTCCTCAAAATATAATTATAAATTATTATAAAAATATGAATATTAATTATAAATAAAAATCCGGGTACCACCGGACCGCATGGAATCTTCCATGAGAGTTTCCGTTTTTCTTAGACCATTTGGATTGGCCCAGCCTTTGGTTTCAAGCCCATTAACTCTCACTCTGATCCAATTCTTAAACATTGCTTATAATTATTGCCGATTTTACTAGAGATAATTAAAAAGCTTGCTGATTATACCCTAATTAATTTAGGAATATATTTGGGTTTTCCAACTGTTTCAATTATGTTTGCAGTTTCCTTCGATATTCATTGCTTTCAAAATATCTATACTATATATAAAAGCAGAAAAAATCAGAATTTCCCGCCAAATTGATGGCAATTTTACAATATTACATGTGAATTGAGGGCAATTATTTCGTGTGATTGATGGAAATTTTGCAATATTACATGTGAATTGAGGGCAATTATTTCGAGTGCTTTTTTCGCTATATTTAATTAAAAAAGTATAAAAAAATATGTATTCATTAAGAACGTGTGTTTATTTTCCAATGTATATAATTTGCATTTAATTTTTAATTTAAAAATGCAACTAAACATATTAGATGTGAACGTGTTCTTACCTACATTTCCATTTTCTTCCATAACTATTTTTAATTTTTGCAGGTAAAGTTTTTTTTTTAAATTTTCACAAAATAAACTGTTTAATGCTAATTTAATTTCATTCAAATTATATTATTTCAGATAGATTTACGCATTGTAAAATTTATAATTTATGACTCAGATTAATTTTTAAAGCAGAAAAATAAGATTAAATAATTATGAATTGTGAAAATAGTTGAGCACGAAAATAAGAAATAAAGAATATTGGAATATAAAATCAGTAACTCCCCCACTAAAGAGATATCCACTTCCCCACTATGTTTGTAACCATAAAAAAAATAAGCAAGAAATATTGAAATTGATCCATTTGCAAACAGTAATTCAGTTCTCACGCTGCATTTTCACTATTTTCTCTCAAAAATTTTCAACGATCTCAGTAATTTCATTCTGCAAATTTGGAGCAATTTCACAAATCAACGTTCTGAAGCCAGCAAGTAATGGCTCCAGTATTTGGAACTATCGACATGCTCAAACCAGGAAGAAGTACATTCGATCTCGAACTGCGACTGATAAGATGCTACGAGAATTCCAATTCCGGTGGTATGGAATGTATTTTCCATGATCGTCAGGTAACAATAATCACAATGTTTATCGCAATTTTCTCCAAAAAATTTTGAAATCAAATAATCTGACAAAATAAACCTTTTGTTTCTTTTTTTGTAGGCTGAAAGAATTCATGTGACAATTCCAGGATCCAATTCTGAAAAATTTAAACAACGACTAATTGAAGGCAGTGTGTACGCGCTTATAGATTTTGTGATCGGGATGAACATTATGAAATACAGGACCACATCATGTATTCATAAAATTATCGTATTTAAACACACAAGATTGTTTGAGGTTTTTCATGAAGAATTCCCAAAGTGTTTATTCGAGCTAAAGACATTTGCAGACATTGCACAAATGGAGAATGTAGGCGACTCTGCAATGTTTGGTAAGCATTTTCAGAATTAACGAAATTCATTAATGTATATCAACAATATGTTACTGTTTTATAGGTAGGTAGTAGTTAACCAAAATTTAATGAAATTTAATGCATTTAATTTTTTGTAAGAGAAGTTAGTATAATGTGCAATATATACTACACCAATACACGAATTCATACCACACCCAAAAATAAAAAACACTTTGAGAGTTTGATGAAGAAAAAATGTCGAATTCCCTAAAAAAAAATGAAAGAAATATATATTGAGAATTTGATCTAGAAGATTAATCAAGAAAGCAACACCGTCTTCATCAACAAAACACCATTGTGAGTTTACTCTAAGAGTTCCTGAATTTTGAAAGTTACGTTTCGAATTTATTTTTGCTCAAATTTGCTATATTTTGTTATTTTCTTACTTTGGCAACTTAGAAAATTGTTCTAAGTTAGGCAATTTATTGTTATGGTTTTTTTTTTTTTTTTTTCCAGATGTCATTGGTGTTATAGTTTCTCACTATAGACCACAACAGAAAGAGATAAATGGGAAGATGTCAAAGCTGATGGACATACTGCTGGAGGACTTGGAGTAAGATTTTTACTGTTGAGCTTTTATTTTTTTTATGTTTTCGAAATTATTACATTTGGTTTTTTTTAATGTTTTTCGTAACACTTTTTTAGGGGGAATACAATTACTTGCACAGTTTGGGAGCACTATGTTGATGAGGTGATAAAATTTCTGGATTCTGGTCCAGAAGCTCCTGTTGGAATTATAATTCAATTATGCAGAGCATCTATTTTTAGAGGTATTTTCGGACATATTTTTTTGTTGTATGTTTTTTGATTCTTTTTTTTGCTGGAATAAAAATAAAAATTATTTTTATGATGGAGAACTTATTTATTAATTTATTCCAATACTATAATTAGTGTACTTTTATCATATATTACTGTGTATTATTAAAATAAGAAATAAAAAATTAAAAGGTAAGTATTAACAGAATACTTATTATTTGGGCCACAATTCAACATTAATACTGAAAATTCAATTATT
The DNA here is from genome assembly GCA_026008535.1 of Perilla frutescens. Taxonomy (NCBI): domain Eukaryota; kingdom Viridiplantae; phylum Streptophyta; class Magnoliopsida; order Lamiales; family Lamiaceae; genus Perilla; species Perilla frutescens. The sequence continues at coordinate 10,870,880 of BRKX01000003.1, read as the reverse complement.
TCGGCCCAACATATTTTGGCCCATCTGTTTTTCTGTATAATTTTCGGACATAGGCGGCGGATTAATACATATATATACTATCACTTAGTGTATTAGGTTTCATACACCATTTCAGCTCATTAGGGCTTCTAGATTTTTCTCTCAAAATCCAGCAAAAAAAACGGACGCACAGGTTATTTACATTTTATATTGTATGTTTTATTGCATTATACTTACTATATTAATTTTATATCACAATAGGTGAGGTTAGAGTCTCAACATTATTTAATGTTATAAAGATATTGACTGATCAGAAGCTGGAGGATATAAGAGAGTTTATTTTCGGGTAGCTCAATTATATATTTATGATACTGAAAATGAAGTCGCAAATAGAATGTTGTCTGTAAGGTAATTTATATATTTCTGTTACATTTTTTTAAAAATAATTACAAATAACATGTGTGTTCCTTCTAATTGGATTTTAAATCTTTTTTTTATGTAGGAACAAAAAATCCATAAACACACTTCATGCCGAGATTGTTTCTGCACTTAAAAACATGTTGGATGATAATAATGTTCTTGTGAAGTCATTTAGGATGGCAAAGCACAACATTGTTGATCTTGGCCAATCTGATGTTAAGTTGAAACTGATTGGTAGACGTGGGGGCGATGCTAGAACATATAATCTTCCAACTGTGTCTGAAGTGGCTGCATTAGTTGTTGGAGATTTTGATCAGTCTTTCGGAGATAGAGACATAATATTGGAAACTCAAACAGGAGAATTGAAACGCATTAATGAGTTAAATACAGCTTATTTGGGTTTACAATATCCTCTTCTGTTTCCATATGGTGAAGACGGTTATAGAGAAGATATACCACTTTTCGATTTGAGTTCTTCATCAAATTTTTCTCGAAATATGGTCAGCATAAGAGAATATTTTGCCTATCGGTTGCATGAAAGAGATTGTGATTCAAAAACCATTCTAAGCTCAAGGAGATTATTTCAACAATTTATTGTTGACGCCTACACAATGATTGAATCTGCTAGACTTTTATACATACGTACACATCAACAATCATTGAGATGTCATATGTATAAAGGTTTAGAAGAGGCTCTAACAAGAGGTGAAAGAAATCCGGCAACTCAAGGAAGACGAGTTATCTTGCCTTCCACATTCGCTGAAGGAGCTCGATACATGATTCAAAATTACCAAGATGCTATGGCTATTTGTCAGTGAGCTGGATATCCAAATTTATTCATCACATTTACCTGCAATCCAAGATGGCCAGAAATTGTTAGATATGTGCACGAAAAGGGATTGAAACCTGAAGATCGTCCCGATATTATTTGTCGAGTTTTCAAAATGAAGCTGGACAATTTGATTCAAGATTTGCGTCAAAATAATATCTTTGGAAATGTTAAAGCAGGTACGTGTTAATTTTTAAAAATTTATTTTTCTTTTAAGGTTTTATTTTAATTTAATTTTATGGTTTTTATTTTCAATTATAGTGGTTTACACTGTTGAATTTCAAAAAAGGGGCCTTCCACATGCACATATATTGTTTTTCATATCGAAAGAGGATCAAATTAGAGGATCAGAGGTGATTGATCAAATTATATCAGCTGAAATACCTGATAAAGAGTTGGATCCACAGTATTACACAACTGTACAAGATTTCATGATTCATGGTCCATGTGGTGTTGCGAAAAAAAACTCACCATGCATAAGAAATGGTCGCTGCAGTAAATATTTTCCAAGAAATTTTACTGAGACAACAACCACAGATGAAGATGGATATCCAATATTTAGACGCAGAGACAATGGAAGAACAATTTTGAAGAATGGAATGGTGATGGATAATCGATGTGTGGTTCCTCACAATCGATTCCTTTTGATGAAATATGTTGCGCATATAAATGTGGAATGGTGCAACCAGTCAAGATCAATAAAATATATGTTCAAATATGTGAACAAAGGTCATGATCGTGTCACCGCAGCATTTTATCAGAGTGCTCAGGATGAAGAAAGTGGGAAAACTATTGATGAAATAAGTATGTACTATGATTGCAGATATATTTCCCCCTGTGAGGCTGCATGGAGAATATTTGGATTTCACATTCAATACAAATATCCTCCCGTTGAAAGATTAAGTTTTCATCTTGAAAATGAACAGACAGTTTTCTTTCAAGATTCTGATTCGATTGACGATGCCCTCAATAGACCAACGGTTCATGAAAGTATGTTTTTAGCTTGGTTTGAAGCAAATAAGAAGTATCCGGAGGCGCGGAAACTTACTTATGTTCAATTTCCAACAAGGTTTGTTTGGAAAAAAGCTACAAAAGAATGGGTACCGAGGGAAAAAAATTTCTCAATTAGAAGAATTTTCTTTGTTCCACTGGGCAGTGGGGAAATGTATTATTTGAGATGTTTGCTTAATGTAGTGCGGGGCCCAACGTTTTATGAAGACATCAGAAAAATTAATGGTGTGCAGTATGCTTCATTCAGAGATGCATGTTATGCTTTGGGATTGTTAGATGATGATAAGGAATTTATTGATGGGATCATTGAAGCAAGCTATTGGTCATCTGCTAAATCTTTGAGAAAGTTATTTGTTACACTGTTAGCATCTGATTCGATGGGACGTCCAGAAATCGTGTGGAATAATTGTTGGATATATTTATCTGATGACGTATTATATAAGCAACGATCAATGCTGCAATATCCAGGTAAATAAAATTTTTATTGTTTAATATTTCTTTAATTTTTCCTTAATATTTGAACTTTAATTATTAAATATTCTTATAAATGTACAGAATTGCACTTGACCGATGACCAAATTCAAAGTTATTGTCTGGTGGAAATTGAAAAGTTGTTGAAGAGTTTTGGTAGGACTTTACGAGAATTTGAAGGTATGCCATTCCCAAGTTCTGACTTTTTTCATTCTGAGGAAAACAGATTGATAAATGATGAAATGAGATATGACAGAACCAAATTGGAAAATGATCACAAAGTGTTCGTTAGCAAACTTACAGATGAACAACACAATCTGTATCAAATTATTTTGGATGTTATATCATCAAAATCAGGGGGCATGTTTTTTCTGTATGGATATGGAGGTACTGGAAAGACATTTATCTGGAATACATTATCAGCAGCATTGAGATCAAAAGGAGAAATTGTGTTAGATGTTGCATCAAGTGGTATTGCTTCTATATTATTACCAGGTGGACGGACAGCACATTCAAGATTTAAGATATCTTTAAATCCAAATGAGGATTCCACCTGCAACATTATTCAAGGAAGTCCGCTAGCAGAATTGATTGTTAGATGCAAACTTATCATTTGGGATGAGGCACCTATGATGCACAAGTACTGCTTTGAAGCTTTGGATCGAACACTTCGAGATATAATGCATGTTTCTGATTCATCAAGTGCACGTAGAATTTTTGGAGGAAAAACAATCATTTTTGGAGGAGATTTTCGACAGATCTTACCAGTTATCCCAAAAGGAACCAGACAAGATATTGTTCATGCCACGATAAATTCTTCTTATCTGTGGAAAGATTGCAGGGTACTAAGATTGACAAAAAATTTGAGACTGTCAAATTTGGGTCCCAATGATGCAGCTGATGAGGTTGAACAATTTGCAAATTGGATTGCCGGTATTGGAGATGGTACAATCGGTGGCGCAAACGATGGACATGTCAATATTGACATCCCGGATGACATTTTATTGAAATGGTCAGAAGATCCAATTTCATCAATTGTTCACAGTACTTTTCCATTATATGGTATTGATATTACAGATACAACTTATCTACAAGAACGATCAATACTTGCTCCAACTTTAAATGCGGTTGAATCTGTAAATCAATACATGCTTTCTTTGAACAAGGGTGACGGCAGATTGTATTTAAGTTCTGACTCGACATGCAACTCAGAAAACAATACAGATTTATTGCAAGAAGTTCATACTTCGGAATTCTTAAACAATATCAGATGCTCAGGGATTCCGAATCATGAATTATTTTTGAAAGTCGGTACTCCTGTTATGTTGTTGAGAAACATAGATCATGCAAATGGTTTATGTAATGGGACTCGATTGATGATCACAAGGCTTGGCACACATGTTATCGAAGCAAGATTTCTCACTGGCCAAAATGCACAGCAAACGGTACTAATTCCAATAATGTCTCTTACGCCTGCTGATCCCAGATTGCCATTTAAGTTTCAAAGAAGACAATTTCCTTTCATGCCATCATATGCAATGACAATAAATAAGAGCCAAGGACAATCACTTTCGCACGTTGGTTTATTGTTGCAAAAACCAGTTTTCACTCATGGCCAATTGTACGTTGCTGTTTCAAGGGTTAGAAGTCGTGGTGGCTTGAAGATCTTACTTGATGATAATGATAGCAACACCACTACAAATGTTGTGTATAGAGAAGTTTTTCAAAATCTGTAAACTTCATACTTTAATTTTTTTTTTTAATTATTCACTATTATTTTTCATAATATATACTTATAAATTGTGTATGATTTAATAATGAATTAATATGATTTTTATTTATTAACAAATATTACCTACTTATTATATATATGTCATCTAAAATTTGTATTAATAATTTTCTTGATAAATTTAATAATTATGATACTCTTACAAGTAATTTTATAACAATTAAAATACTAAATTATGTAAAATTACATAATTGTAGAACATAATATTAATTTCAATTAAATTTTTTTCGTAAAACGTAATCACTTAAATAACAATTCGCTGTCACCGTGCAACGCACGCTTTACATACCGACTCACTTCCACCGTGCAACGCACGGGTACTGTACTAGTACTATACTAAAGTTCAAAAGCATTTTCTCGAATCAATTGAGGCTCAACAGTAGATAGTAGTGTGTTCTACTCGATTCGGTTCGTTTGCAACCAATGTTTTTTAACGGCAGTTGTGCATGGCTAATAGAAGTAGACATGCAATTCAGACAAGAAAAATTAATAAAAGAATTCACCTAACCTACTAAAACTTTAAACCACTTTTGTATAATACTATATATTTATATATCTGCACCCAAAATCAGTATGTCGCAGTTACTAACTACTATGTTTGTAAAATACTCCCATAAAACAGTAGTGTCTGAGATCGATCAGTTCTGTAACCAGATGATTCACTTGCAGAGAAAGAATTTCCTGGAGAGAGACTAATCTACCACACTAGTACTATAAACAGCATTCGCGTCGTTAGCGTATACACCTCTGAACTTGAAGCACTTCATTCTTGATAGACGGTTCTTCCACAGAAGATATTCCTGCAAAATCGAAGGCATGTTAATGTCAGTGATAAGGAACAGCAAAAGATGGAGGAGTTTCGGGTCAGAAACCATACGACAAACTTTACTCAAGATCAACATATAAGATTAGACATTTCAAACTTCACTCAAGATCACTGAGCTTAAATTCTGGTGATAAAGGGAGCACAGCCGTAGTAGTAAGAACGACAGACATTAAACGTTGATATTTATTGTACTGTATTAGTAGTAATAAGCCAATTGTCTAGAATTGATATTAAAAGTAGCAGAAGAAAATGAGGGAGACACCAAATTATGTTTCTAACTAAAGACCATCTAGTTGTGTGTGTGTGTGTGTGTGCTTGCTTGTTTTTCTCTTTTCTTTTCATGTTTTCCATCAAAATGATCAAGATGATAGCAGATATATGTTCAAACTCAATGCGATGTCTACAGGTGCAGATAGCTTTTAGCAAATTTATTTAGGATGCAAGAACTAATTCCCTTTTATTCAACATATAAAGAGCTAGTTCCTAGATGACTGCGCTAGTATGTACTTACACGAGACATCCTCTACGCGGCTTTTTCTTCTCCTTCTGCTTTTGTGGTGGCTTGATAACTACCTTGATAGCAGCATCAAAAACTGCTTTTACATTCTGTGTATTGCAACAAAAGCAGAGGTCAGTGATCTGTGACCCAGCATTTGGACATCATTGAAAAACTGCTAGTGTTAATGGCACTCAATATTGTATCTAGTAAGGTAATACTTTCGATCTTAGGATGAACAACTATGAAAAGCATGTCGATATTTAACAAATACGACAGATGTTAACAGTAGATGAATTCAAGTGAATCTGAAATGCCCAGTCTCTGTATTGTATCTACGCATACTCTCTCCAAGGTACCGACATAAATGTTTGATGAAAAAGTTTGGGATAATTGCTGAAATTATGTTTGTTTCTGAGGTAGTGAAAAATTAATACTGTAATAATTGAAGGATTATTGAGGCTAAAATAAGTATGATTTAGAATGAAACCTAAGAGGAAGTTGCCCAGTAAGCGAAATGTGATATTCCAGGAATGGTTAAATTACAAGGGAAACGCCATGATGGAACTTAACAAGAAAACTGTTTATCACAAAATTAAGTCAATTCAAGACTACCTGTTGAGTTTTAGAGCTGCATTCAATATAGTAGGCGGCACCAACATGCTTACGGAGCTCCTCCCCCTAAATATGGATAAGCGATCATCATTTCAAGATGTAAAAAAACCGGAGCAAGCATTATCCAGAGATGATAAACACATACCTGTGCAGTTGTAACAGGAACCAATCCAGGATGATCAGCCAAGTAGTGCTTATCCTCACGAAGATCTGTTTTTGGTACAGAGACACTTTTAATTTCAACGTATAGCATAAATAGAAGAAACTTTGAGGCATTGATGAAGAAAGACGAAAGAAGGCAAAAGAGTGATGAGGCCGATGATTAGATGGTTTTCAATTGAACAAGTTTTTTTCTTGGCTAACCCTAGTAGAGATTCTGAACATCCATCAACCCGCAATCTAATCCCATGCCACATTCACACAACAAAGAGACAAAGCTAGCATGTGGAGAGTGTCGGAGGTGAAAACAGGTTAGATAGTGAAAGCAAGATCACTGATTAGGCGAGACTCGTCTATCCATGATCTCTGGCTGACAACTTAACAATATGGAAAACATTTTCCGGTAAATTGTTTGTGCATATACCATAGGCTAGCTGATATGCATCCATCAGGTGAGCAAGTTCATGTGATGTGTGTAAACGTATTCAATTTCAGCAAGAGATAAATAAGTGATTTAAGTTATTTTCCATGCATGCCATTTAGTATCCACGTGGCATCGACAATTAGGCAGCTCTTTTGTGAATTTATAATTGTCATTGAAATGTCCATCGGAAAGATGATCATGGTATACAACAAATGTAAATCTCCACTTTTGTATAACACTATACATATATCTAATGCTTTATTTTTAAATACTATATACACATCTAACGCTTCATTTTTATCACAAAATATACTATTTGATGTGTGTGAATGTACTCAATTTCCACGAGATAAATAAGAGATTTAAGTTCTTTTCCATGCATGCTATTTAATATCCACGTGGCATCGGCAATTATGCAGCTCTTTTGTGAATTTATTATTGTCATTGAAATCTCAATCTAAAAGATGATCATGGTAAACAACAAATGTGAATTCTACCTTTCGAATCCAACGCAATTAATAACTCAACAATGCCGTAACAGAACATTCTCCTTAAGCATCTAGCAAATGTCAATGATTGCCAATAAGAACAATTACAACAATGCTCAATGTAGCAATATCCTTAATGCAACATACCTAGTTTGGTGCCAACTAGGACAATTGGAACCCCAGGAGCAAAATGGTTAAGTTCAGGGATCCACTGCCAAATAAACGCCGTGTTAAATACTAATTAAAGAAAGGAAATACTCAAGAACAAAAAGAAACTTAAAAACAACTTATACAAATCTCAATGATCTTCACCTTTTTAAGTATGTTCTCATAACTTGCACGGCTGACTAATGAAAAGGCCAAGACAAACACATCCCCTCCTCTGTAGCTCAAAGGCCTTAACCTATTGTAGTCTTCTTGACCTGTTAACAAGATCAGAAACAAGAGTGCTTCTTATTTCCTCAACTTCAGAAAAAAAAAAAGGATTTTCTTTTCCTGGAGAAAAATTAAAAACTTCATGTTTTATGGCCATATTGAAATGAAAAGCTCAACTGATTTTCACTGTAACCATTTATTACCTGCTGTATCCCAAAGACCTAAGTTGACTGTAGTTCCTTCAACAACCACATTTGCACTGAAATTATCAAACACTGTTGGTATATAGTCCTAATTTCCCAACAAAAAAAAAAGGATAAAAATATTAGAATTGCCCAAGATTTTTAAATAGCCTAATATTTAATTAGAAGACTAAGATTGCTAAATAAGTAATCTCCAAGAGGTAGGCAACAAACCCAGATCACGAATTTCAAGAAAGATACAAAGAGCTCAAAACCTAGAAGTAGATGAAAGAAAGATGCCCTTTTGTCATTGCACAAAAAAACAGATGATAGAAACATAAAAAAAGCTGCAATCCCAGATTTCCCACATACAGTAACACTATAGCACTACAAGGAAACAAGAATTGATGATAAAACTACATTAATCCCACCAAATCTCCAAAAAAAAAAAATTTGCAACAAAAACAAATTTATGAACCAAGATAGATCTTTCCATTTTCCAACAACAAGAACATGATTCTTTCCCCTGAATTTCAAGAGAGAGGGAGAGAAGAATAGAGTACTGACAGTTGGGAATTTGTTACTGGTGTAGCAAATAAGCATACAAGTCTTGCCAACAGCCCCATCTCCCACAGTCACACACTTGATGAATCTTGAAACGCTTGCAGACATTGTAGCATGAGAGCTCACACACAATTCAAGAAACTGTTCAAATGGAAGTCAATGATTATAACCAAGAAAACCAACAGTAAAAGATAACACTTTTTGACGCCCCTCTGGACTCTGGTGGTTGGAATGGTTGGGAAACCAGGCTATTTTTTATGGGCTTTTATGAGAGAGAGAGAGAGAGAAAGAGAGTCAACCTAAGCATAGGCCACATGATACTTCCGAAAACAATAACCCTTTTTTTTATCGGTAGAGTTTGTTGAAACTTTTATGCTAGTGGTAAATTGGTAATCAATTTTTAAGCTCTGGAGCTTTAAAGACTGGCCCTTTTTGCCTTTGGCTCATAATTGGACTGTAGCAACTCCAATTTGTTGCATTCAAAGTCTGCAAAATGGATTGAATTTACATAAATTTGATATGTATCTACACATTGTATATACATATTTCTACATGTATAATAGTGTGGATATTTTGTTGTTTGAGTCTGAGACAGTGAGATGAGAAACTGTAACATACCCTGACAGCATTTAATTAATAGTCCCATAATATTATACAATACCGCTGGAAATGCAGATAGCGCGTGGGGCGCGTGTGATTTATCTCAATAAATCTTTATTGCTTATTACGAATCTTGCAAGTCATTAATATAAACTACCTCTTTTTTTTCTATTAGACCTAAACCAACTTTTTTACACAGGTGAGGTTGTTTAACTATGATGGATTATGTTATAATAGATTTTTAAATTAAAAAAATAATAAATTTAATAGGCAAACGGAGGATGCAACACAATTTAGTAACATATAATTTTATAATAAATTTTAAATAACTAAAAAAATTAATAAATTTAATAGGTAATGAGGAAGCAACACAATGTAGTAACATATAATTTTATCCATGATTATACGCGTCTATTAATTTTGTATCATTGTTTTGTAAATGTGAGGTTTGTGGCCCGTTTTTCTCCCTTTTTCTAATTGGAAAATAAATAGTAAGAGAAAGAAATTGGAAAGTATTTTTCTTGATGTTACCGAAGGTAAGATATTTTTCCATTATTTATGAAAAGAGTAGTGATTTTCAGCCAGATTTTTTTATTATTTTTAATAATTAATTAATTTAATTAATAAAACACTAATTATTCAATAAATTTACATTGATGTCCTCCATAATAATTAGGGCAACTCTATATGCGCTTCAATTCTGAAGAAATCGAAGATGAAAAAAAAAAGAAGTGAAGAAAAGAAAGAAGATGAAGTTATGCCCTTTTCTTCCGATCCGCTTCTGGAGTGATTTTAATAATTAATTACAAATCACTAATTTCATGACAGAAGAATAATATAGTAAAAACATAACATTTAATAATTAACATAATTAATTTATTAATAATACAATTTTAGCATTATTCTTATGAAAATATTTTTCCTTACATGTTTGAAAAGAACGGGATCATGAATTTTGTGGTGGATTCTACAAGTAAAGAAACCCCTTTTTCAGGACTAATCACATGAAAGCAAGAACTCCTATGTATTTATGTGCTTCTAATAATAAATAGTATTATATTAAATGCATTTTTTTTTCTAACTATGGCATGCAATCGTGAAGGTAGATACAATAGGGTTGGCCAATAAATAATTCTGTAGTAGGAAGTCGGACTAGTCAAGAATCAATAATTATTTCTAAATCTTTCAATTTCTAATTAAAGAAACACCAAAAGAAAGCGTTTAAGATATGTGTCCAATATGCAAAGTTTTTATATATATATAAATTTAGAGTTGAAAATTAGACATATTTAATATTAATTGAGACCATTTGGTAAAAAGTGGTTAGAACTTGTTTCTTTAATTAATAGATCGAGCTTGAATTATACTATTATTTGATCATCACACGGTTCCAGGACTCAATCTTAATTAGCAATCAAATTAATTTGGGGCACAATATATAGAAAACTCAATGTGTTTTCAAATTTAAAAACTCAGCAAGTTCTTTGTTTCAAAGTCTGTACGCACCATTTCATTATGACGACTTGATGAGAAGTAAAATATTGTAGAATTAATTATAAAAATGAAATAAGAGACTATATATCTTAATGAGCGAGTAATTAATTAAAATAATATCTATGCATGAGATAACAACACCCCCATTAAATCAATCAAAGTTGATAGATGGAAATATTGCCATCATTGAATATTCCCTGTCACGGAATGGCTTATGATAATGTTATAGATTAGTCACAAAATCATATCTCCAAAAATATGGTCAGCCCCACTTCCAATTCTACTAAGGAGTTGTTTGTTTGGACATTCATATGTGCACATGGCATTATGAAACCAATGTCATAATCCCATATTATTTTAATTTGGTGGCTACTTATTTTGGATGTTTCTTTGCATGGACCACTGCAAGAATAACAAAATCTATCATGATTGTGGCTATGTAACAACAATATATACGAAGAATTTGAGAGAGAGAGAGAGAGAGAGACCATTTTTCTTAGGTTTAATTGGTATATGCAATGGAGAGGGCTTGCAATATGTTAGGTATAGCCAAAGAGAGACCATTTTTCTTAGGTTTAATTTATTTATTTTTTGGTTTAAAATATTGGATAAGATAAAAATTAATAAATATATGTCAACTAGCTAATTAGGTACGTAGCGGATGAGATTCTCTAATCCGAAGTGTGTGTATCAATCGTATCTCGATATTAAAAATATAAAATTTCAATAATATTTATAATAAAAATAAAATTTATTATATTATAACCGATCCTAATTAATATTTATTATTAATAATATGAATTTAAAAAAATTATATACTCTAACTCTGAAACAATCAAACCTAATAATCAATTATATATATTAACTAAAAAATGAAAATTAAATACTAAAAAATAATTATAAATCCTAATATAATGGAATAAACCATAATTAATAAAATGTAAAATTAAACTAAATAAAAAAAAATTAAAATTGAAGAAAAAAATAAAAGAAAAATTAATAATTCAATGTTAGAACACACAACTTTGAACTAGAGGAATCACACGTGGTTAGGTAGGATATATAATCAAGGGTCTTGGTTATATACTCATATGAAATCAAGGAAAATAAATAATATTATACATAAAAATAAGTTGTCCATCAAATTAAGCAACGACTTAATTAGATTTTGATGAGAAATCCTTTGCAAGATAGTGCCAGTTATTGATGTCTCAATCTTATATATAGACCCACTAAATTTGCTGTCGTGATTTTCTTAGAATATTTTAGAACTTGACAATAATTACTAACTTGATGAAAAATTTGGTTGATGTATTTTATTTGGGTTAACTGGGTTTAACCGTCATCGATCGATCAAGTTCAATTATTATATTATATAAATATTAGAAAAGTCGAGGGCCAAAAAAGACAGCTCTAAAGCAATAAATGTGAAGGTAGGCAAATGATAAAAGTTTATTGATGAAAGACTTTTTTGTGGGTAGGCAATAGGCATACGGTTTAAGTAAAGATTAAGCAACATTATCAAAGATAGCATATTTGATTAGATTTACCCAAAAAAAGGAGAAAATAAAGCAACCAAAAAGATTATAGATAAACACTTTTTGCTTCCACCACGAGGGAATGGAATATATGGCTGAGTTACTCCATTATAACTCGGACCCGTTTTAAACTCGTAGCTTTGAGTAAATCTCATTTATAAATAATAATTAATTCGTAATTCGTAAATCATATATACGAGGGAAAAAAAAACAGATGGATAAGAACTTGATAAGAATAAATTAATTAAGGAATACATACAACATATTAAATAAAAATTGTGTGCCTTTTGTCTTCTTCTGAAAAATCATAAGAGAACTTAATTTATAAGAGTAAAATGTTGTGCGATTTTACAAATTATTGTGCAACTTTATAATATGAAGAATATTTTCTACGAAATATATATATTCTTCCATCAAGGGAGTTTTCTCATGGTGGGGTGGGGGTCAAACTTTTCAAAAATTTCCTATTCTTAAAAAAAATATATGTTTTATTATGAATATATTTATTTTCACAATGTAAATACTGATTTTCATAGAAGTAATGGTGCGAAACCTCTAAATATGAAAAAGTGTCAATTGAAAAAAAGCTCATGATTTTCAGTCCTTTCCCCTATTTAATGTGAGTGCTTTTATTTCAGGGATAATGTGAGTCTCTGTAAGGCTTTTTATGAAGAAAAATTAGTTTTTTTTTTTTTTTGAGAAAAAAGGGAAAAAAAAAAACATACAGTAGTTGTTACATTCTCAACCTACGCTAAAAATTTTACTTTCTATAAAAAAAATCACAAAGTCGGACTTTAACATTAGAATTAAACAAGAAAAAGCATTCGAGTTATATGGAAGATTCAATCCCGTCCAAGTGGTTGGATATATAGCATCCAATCTTGGAGATCAAATGTTACGAGTTCGAATTATATGACCTAGTGGTGGAATGAGATTATTTGGAGATCAAAGGTTACGAGTTCAAATTTCCTCAATACCACATGTCGGGCGTGTGAGTAAAAAAAATTATATTTTAAAAATATTTTTGCAAATGTAAACAATTATGTCATTCACATTTTTTTTTTCGTTTCCTGCCATATAAACGATATTGAGGTATTTTTTAATGATATCATCTGAAAAACATAATATTGTCGTTTACATAGAAAGAGACAAAAAAAAGTTGGATCAACATAATTAACATCTACTTAAAGAGTAAGATATCTCCTCAAAATATTTTTGACAAAAATGTTTTAAAAATAACTTTATAAATTAAAATGCAATATCTAGACATCGATGGGCAGTGTCGAATTTACCTGAATTATTTCTGACTAGTGACTACCCAAGAGAAGGTGGGAAGATTCCATGCCGCCCGACTAGACACCGAACCTGAATTTTAATTTTTTAATTAATATATATTCATATTTTTTCTAAAAAAAATAATTATATTTTAGGAACATGTATTACTTCTTAAGTAGATGTTAAATATGTTGGTCTTGAGGTCGAATTTTTTCACATGACATCATTAACATCGTTAAAAAACACAATAATATTGTTAACATAGCTAGAGGTGAAAACAATTGAGACAGACATAATTAACATCTACTAATTTAGTCAACTATGTTCTCAAAATATAATTAAAAAAGCGTTATAAAAAAATATAAAAATATTAATTAAGAATAAAAATCTGTGTACGGTGTTGGCGGTATGGAATTTTGGGAGAAGGTGAGTAGAAGGCCCAAGATAAATAGAGCTGTGAGGCCTAAAACATAGCCCACAAAAATGGGGAACGCCTTAAAGTCGGTTTAGCAGTTTGTTATTGATTATTAATTATTTATTAACGAGGAAATTTAAAATATTTACCGGAAACATAAACAATTTTTACACTTGATCCTTCTTTATTACACATTCCCAGGCCTCAGTTATGGTTCAAAGTAATTATATTTATGGATTAATTTAATTTTTAATTTATCACATTTTTAGAGCTACGTACTCCCACTCGGTACGTTAGCTACGACACCCTATACATTACCGCAAGGATTTCCTAAAGTTTTTTTGTTCGGTGCTTTTGTGGAGATTGCCCGATTGCTCTTTATTTTCTCTGGCCCAATTCCTTTTATTTTATTCTGGTCCAAACCTTTTCTGAGCCCAACTGCTTAACCCTAGCCCATTACCCGATACCTCCCATATATATTATCCCAACCCTAATTTTCTTCATTTAGAACCCTAATCTCTCTACTTAAGCTGCGGCGCTCACTCATTTTCTTTCAAGCCTTATCTCTGATCTCTGCTAAGTGTTGGGCTCTGTAAATCCTTTCTCTCCGTTTATTTGGCCGGAATCCTGACTCTTGGATCCCTGAGTGGCTGTGAGTTGAGAGCAAGTGTGAGCCCTAACCTGTGAGAGTGAGATAGAGAGCTTCGAACCACTGATCCCACTTGAAATCCCCTTTGTGGCCTGAGTTGTTGTCGCCGGAAGTCGTAGTGCCCCTGACGGGAACGATCTGAGCCTAAGTATCCTAGAGACACATCTTTCCCACTTCTCAACTCTCTGATTTTCTCTATCTTTTATTTTCTTTGCTGTTACTTATTTTTCTAACTTCTGCTCTTATTTTGCTTGATCTTGCCACTCGTTCTAACTTGTCTTCTCTGCAGATTTGTGTCACTTGTTTTGGGAAGAAGAGTCTGTGAAGAAACAAAACTCTGAAACTCCAAGAGAGGCCTAAACCAGCAAGTTCATGAACCCTAGTTGCTTGAGCAACTGTGAGGGTGAACCGAGAAGGGTTGGGAACCAAGAAGGTAAACCCCCGGCTAGGCACGATACCCAACAGTGGTATCAGAGCCACGGGGACCTAGCTAGGGGACCCTCCAACCCTCATTCACCTCACCCCACCGCCGGTAAGGGCTGTGCCAAGTCGCCCCGACGGGCAAGGCATTTTAGGTAAGTCCGGCCTCTCTCCTGACTGGGAGAGTCGGCTCTGGTATAATTCTGAAACCCTAGCTCTTCTGTGTGGTATCTAGCGATCCTATTACCTGTTTTTGCATATTTTTTTCCTGGTTCTGGTGTACTCTCTCTTGTGATCCCTTGGTATTCCACACCATTTTCTAACCCTAGCTTACGGTCCAGTTCGTCTGGATTCCCCTTTGGGTCTCCTCGTGTGAGTAACCTAGATAGCTGGGTTAGTTAAGGGGTTTTTGAGAGTTTTTTGGGTGTTTTCTGTGTTTTTGTGTGGTTTCTACATGTGTGGCTTCTTGACCTGGTGATATTCTTGATATTTCCTGCTCTGTGAGTGTTTTGGCTGTGTTTGGTGGTGAAAATTTGTTGAAACTCCAAGTTTTGAGAGTTTCTGAGGAACTGACTCTGAAAATTGAGTTAGTTGTTGATTGAAACAAGTGTTGGAATTGTCCTGAGTGATTCCTTGCTCCATAGATATATCTGTGTTGAAAACTGGGCTAGCCTCAGCACTATATTCCCAGGTGTACTTGTTTCAGTGTTTTTTTGGAGGTGTTTTCCTCCCGGTTCTGTGGTTGCTCTACTGTGTGTTCTGGCCTTTTGGGCTCTGTAGTGGGTGTTTGGCTGTGTTTTCCTGATCTCTGTGTTGGTGCCGTGTTATTATGCTTTTGTGCCTGCATTTCATCATGAATAACCTGCATATGGTGCCTTTTAATGGCATAGATGATTTTCAAGACTGGAAAACTAAAATTGAATGCATTTTGACTAAAGAAAAGATCCATAAAGCTATTTTTACTAAAATTAATAAATCCGTGGATGATGAAAAATTGCATGAAATGAATGATAGTGCTAGGGCCACTATCTTGCTGAACTTGTGTAGTACTGTGGTCAGGAAAGTGTCTCATCATAAGTGTGCTAAAGATTTATGGGATAATTTGATTTCTCTGTACACTACTGCATCTGAAAAATCTGCCTGGTCTTTGCAAAACCAATTTATGTCTTTCCAAATGGATGCCTCTAAGGATATTGATGCTAATTATTGGTTTTGTATACTAGAAGACCTGTCTTTTGTATACATTATTGATAATGGTTTTATGATGATATAGAATGAATACAATTGCAGTCACTAGGGGTGTAAGTGAGTCGAGCCTACTCATGAGCTACTCGGGATAGACTCGGTGAAAACTCGAAATCGACTCGAGATTTGTCGAGTCGAGCTCGAGTTCGAGCTACTCGAGTAGTTACCGAGCTCGAGCTCGAGCTCCATAATAGTGAGCTCGACAGGCTCGCGAGCCTTATCGAGCTTTGAAGAAATTAAAAATTTACCCTTAATAATTTAATATTTTACATATATATCATTAATAATTAAATCATTTTTATTTAAAATTAATTTTTTATTTAATATTTATACATAATCGAGTCGAGTCGAGCTCAAGATTGCCGAGTTTGCTATCGAGTCGAGCTCGAGCTCGAAAAATCAAAGCTCAATCAAGCTCGAGTCGAGTCGAGCTTCGAGTCTTCCTTATCGAGCTTGAGCTTGATAAGCCTAATACCCGACTCGACTCGGCTCGATTACACCCCTAGCAGTCACTGTTTGCATTTAAATTGTTATATTTACATGCATGCTCACTATACTTACATTGTAGATGATATGGTGTGGGTAAACACACGGTTAGATCATATCATCAGTTCCTTGTAATGTATTAAAAGGCTCACGGTTTAGATAGCACTGAACCTGCTATCGGTACACCGTAGAATAATCTGATAGTTAGTTTGTCTTGACTAACTGATTATTTTAATACATGGTCAAGTGTATTGAGGAGGATCTACTTAGGATTCTATTATCTATTCTGACCTTAAATGAGAGAATAAGAATCCACAGAGTTCGGGTTCTTAACCCCTATGTGTTGGCAGACATATACGTGTAGTGTTTGCAGCTTTGATTTATCAAAGGGTGAGATTCTTTCATAAGGATAAATAATCTCGATATCTTGGGTTGTGACATTTACACTTATGATGGGTTGTGCAATATGTAGGGGCACCGTGTCCTGGTGCGCCAGTTTGATGGTGTCCCCTTGAGGAAATGCAAGTTCATGCTGAAACCCTGCAGGTGGAATTTATTCCGTGCATGAGTAAAGCTTGTGTGGTACTACTCAAGGATAAGATATTAATTAATTATAGCTGTCAGAAGCTTACATAATTAATTAATGGGCATTATATCTTAAACGCGGGGAATGACTGGACTAAAGGAGAAAGCATATTCAGAAATATGTATTAAATTGGTAGGTCAGTATTATTTCTTTAGTCGAATAAAAATAATATTTAATTTATTTAATAATATCCTAAGTTTATTGGATATTGGAAATTAAATAAATTAGCAGGCCAATTTAATATTCTTCTAGATCCCTGTTGTAGCCCAATATGACTTTAATGGACTGGAGATAGAAAAAGAGATAGAGGCCCAAACCCAGTAGGGTTGGGACACTGAAATTTTGACCACCTCCCCTATAAATAGGGAGGTGGGGGACGAAATTTTAAGGAGAATAATTAGCTCCTCTTGTTTTCTCTTTATCTCCACAGATTCCATACCGATCTAGTAGATTTCAGCCCACCTTGAAACTAGATTCAGTCCGGGAATACAACAGAAGATCAAGGAGTGGAATATCACAGTGGGCGCCGATCATCATCATACACAACAACAAGATTAGACCTTTAATCTTGTCCTCCACCCGTCGTTTGATTTGTAAGTCGTTTTTCGATTCTATGTTTCCGCTTTAGTAGAATCGTTTAAACCGGATTTGCATGTTAATTAAACTCGGTTAATTAAAACATATGAGATGCATGAATTTATGATCTACATGACATTAGGATTAATGAACATCCAATTAGATCCTGCGGTGGTTCAATTCGAAAAAACCCCAACAACTGGTATCAGAGCGGGTTTTGACACTGTTCTAGATTTAATCCTAGGATTAATTCGAAAAATATGTATAAATTTGATGAAATATTTATGTTACTTAAATTTTCAGATTTATATGTTGGTAATTTTCGAATGGTATGTTCAAAACTTGGATGAATTTTTGATGTAGTTCGAAAATTCTAGTTTTGAGGTTTGCTGTAATTTTTGATTATATTAAAATTGGATTTGGAATAGATTTTTGATGAAGTCAAAATTTCCAGATTTATTTTAATAAGGTGATCGAAAATTTGAGTCAAATTTTCGAATTTGATGTGTTAAAAAAAAAATTCCCTAATTTGAGCTATGTATTTTCGGCCACTATAATTAAAGTATGGATGATGTTTTGATCAATATCAAATTTCCAGCTTTGATTTGGATAGGGTCGAAAAATTCAAGTGATTAAAATTGGATTTGGTGATTTTTGATGTGTATCAAAAGTTACAAAATTCTAATCAAGATAGGTTTGAAATTAGAATTTTAAATTTGGTAATTTTTGAAGTGGATCAAAATTTCCAGATTTTTAATTCTTGAAAATTTCGAAACCTATAACTATATCATTTGGAATAAGTTTTTTGATTAATGTCAAAATTTCCAAATGTGAAATATAGGTTAATTTTCGGTTTTAATAAATTAATTTGGAATAGATTTTGATGAAAATCAAGTTTTCAGATTTATTTATTAGGGTGGATCGAAAATTTGGTTGTTGGATTAAAGATTTGATGTTATTTGATGTATATCTTAATTTGCCTAATTTTAATCTAGATAGATTTGAAAATATAATATTAAATTTGGAAGAATTTGAAGTGGATCAAATTTCCAGATTTATTATTTGATTATTTTCGAAAATCTTGTACTAAAATTGGATAAGGTGATTTTGGATATATACAAATAATTATCAAAATCCAATTGTGATAAGATTTTAAATTTGGATAAGTTTTGGAAGATTTTGGATTGGAATCAAATCTCCAAACCTTATCCTTGAAGATTTAGATTCTTATGGATAATATTTGGATTAGATTTTTGATTTATATCAATATATCCAATTATTATTTAATTAGGGTGGTTAGAAAATATTAAATAAATTTGGTGGATAATTATAAATAATTTCCAGATTTATTTTAAGATATATTTTCGAAATTTAACAAGATTTAAATTGGTGGATAATTATTTTAATTTCCAATTTTTATCTTGTGGATAATATCGAATTAATTAATTTAATTAATTGTAAAATTCGAATATTATTTAATATGTCATGTTTGGATATCATATGTTATTTTATGCTAATCATGTAATTGTGATTGTTGGATTTGTAGACTGACTTGTTTGCAGGGTTACCGACTATCATGGCTCCTTAATTATGTGATGTATGTTTTAATTTATGTTGGATGTATGATGGGCCGTATGCCGGTTTGGCTACGTGATTTTAATCCATGAGAAAATCCATGGATTAGGTCTAGGTTTTATTTTATGTTGTTTTAATGTAATAGAAATAAAACTGTTAGACCAAGTTATTGAGTTGTAATTTTATTCTAGATATATTAGTTTTTTCCTCTAAGGAATAGATATTCTATATTGAATAAAGTTTGAAGATCAACTCAAAGAAGGAGAGTGGCACAACTCAAGAAAGGAAGTATCACTGATTCACATCCCGAAATCCTAATTGGAGCTAGGTTTTCGGCGAGGCGCAGTGATAAGGGCGGCGGCCATGCCCGAGTTTCCGGAGCTGACTTTCCAGTTTTATCTCATTCAGCAACATGAGATATAAGTCATGATAGTTGGTTTTTATTATTATTGCTTATTATGTTGTTTGAAGCATGCAATGGTGTTTTATCCTTTTATGTGATGTTTGCATGTTTTACAATGGGATAAAATGAAACCTCAATCTTAAATAACTAAGTGGGAGAGATTCATACCAAAGTATGTAGAAATCTCAAATGGTCTCCATTAATCTGGTTTAATTGAGATGTGATAAACATACGAGTTGACAATAGGTCTTCCTCCATAACGGATGTGTTATATCACTGTTATCTCTAGAAATTAAACTTCTTTATCAGATAGCTGTAGAACACTACTAGAATAAACTGACTCCTCCAACTGGAGCAGGGAGTTCGAAATAGTGGACTTGGTGCTAAGATGATGGTGTTCACACTTAGGTGTAATTTATTAATAAACGTCCACACTAACGTGGCTTATTAATTAGAAGGTTACACGACCGTGGTTATTTCCGACTATTAATTTACTTGTCATAAGAAAATTTGACTGGAGGTAAATTAAAGGTGGTTTTACCTGTTTAAGGATGAATTTTATAAACGTCCACACTAACGTGGCTTATAAGAAACATTTTTAAAATGTCGGTGGATTACATATAATTTTTTGAGGTATACGATTATATGTGAGTATCCTAAAGTTTGTGACTGTACTGCATGTTTACTTTTCAGTTATTCTATATCATCATGGCACTCTCCAACATGTCCACTATTCTCAAAGAAAATAAGTTAATCGGTGAAAATTACAATGATTGGATTCAAAACCTTAATCTTGTTCTCACTGCGGAAGGACACAAGTTCGTACTTGAAGAAGTATGTCCTCAGAAGCCAGATGAGGGTTCTGACGAAGCCCAAAAGGTTGCATATGATAAGTGGGTTAGGTCCAATGAGGTGGCGCGCTGTTACATTCTGGCATCTATGTCGAATGTGTTGCAACATCAGCATGAATCTATGAAAACCGCTTATGATATCATGTACAACCTTAGGCAGCTCTTCGGTCATCAGAACCGCTCGGCACGCCATTTGGCGATGAAAAAACTAATGGATGCGAGAATGTCTGACTCCACACCTGTTAGGGATCATGTTCTCACGATGATGGGGTATCTGGCTGAGATCGAGACCTTGGGTGGAGAGCTAGATGGCGATTCTCAAATCGACATTGTTCTTCATAGCCTGTCCTCGAGGTTTGAGCAGTTCAGGCTGAACTTTAACATGATTAAAAGGGATGTCAGCCTGACTGAACTGCTCATGGATCTTCAGGCGGCTGAGTTACTTCAAAAAGGAAATCCGGAGGCACACCTAGCTGAAAATAGGGCGTCTTCTTCCGGTACTAAAAGGAAGAAGAAGAACGCACCCAAGAAAGCTGCAGAGGGGACGCCTAAGGTGAAGAAGTCTAAGACTAAGATTCCTCCCGAGGAATTTAAGTCAAAGACAAAGTGTTTCAAGTGCGGCCAACCAGGTCACTGGAAGGCGGATTGTCCTAATAAGAAGAAGAAAAAGGGTACGTCTCAATCTCTCGTCGTTGAAACATGTTTAGCTACTTGTTCTACTCAGTCATGGGTAGTAGATACTGGAGCTACTGATCATATTTGCATGTCTTTACAGGGGTTCCTGGCAAAAAGACAGCTGAGTGATGGAGAGATTTCAGTCTACATGGGCAATGCTACGAAAGTGGCGGCAGTTGCAGTGGGAGACGTAACCTTATCTTTTAGTGGATATTAGTTTTAAAGGATTGTCTTTATGTGCCTGGTTTTAGGCGAAACTTGATTTCAGTTTCTAAACTTTTTATGGATGGATATTCTGTTTCTTTTGATAACAAGGTTGTTATCTTTAGTGATAAACGTTTTATCTGTTCTGGCACACTGGATGGACATCTTTATTTACTTAATCCTATGCAAAACACTACGCAAATGCATTTACTGAATACATCGGTCATAAACCCTAACAAACGAAAAGAACCTTCGGAAATGAATTAAACCTATCTTTGGCATCTTAGACTCGGACATATTAACCTTAAACGGATACAAAGACTAGTAAACGATGGGCCCTTGTCTTCATTGGTCCTAGAATCGTTCCCTTTGTGTGAATCCTGTTTGGAAGGTAAAATGACCAAGCGACCCTTTAAGGATAAAGGGAATAGATCTGAAGAGGTACTAGATTTGATTCACTCTGACTTATGTGGCCCTATGTCAGTTCAGGCTTGAGGAGGGTACGAGTATTTTATCACGTTCATTGATGATTACTCAAGGTATGGATACATATACCTGTTACGCCGCAAGTCAGAATCCTTTGAGACTTTCAAAGAATTCAGAGCGGAAGTGGAAAAACGTACATGTAAAAGTATCAAATCACTACGGTCTGATCGTGGTGGTGAGTACCTCTCGAATGAATTTAGGGACTACTTAGCAGAGAATGGGATTACATCCCAGTTGACTGCGCCGAGAACACCACATCAGAACGGCGTGGCGGAGAGAAGGAACAGAACATTGTTAGAGATGGTTAGATCGATGATGAGCTATTCAGATCTGCCTATTTCGTTCTGGGGATATGCCCTGGAAACGGCAGCCTATAATCTAAATGTTGTTCCATCAAAATCAATCCCATCTACGCCCACAGAACTTTGGACTGGACGAAAGCCCAGTCTTGGACATTTTCAGATTTGGGGTAGTCCAGCACATGTGCTGGATAAGGAAGCTGATAAGCTGGCACCACGTACGGATGTTAGACTGTTTGTTGGATATCCAAAAGGAACGAAAGGTGGTTTATTTTATAGTCCTAAGAATCAGAAGATCATTGTGAGTACCAATGCTCGATTCTTAGAGGAAGACTATGTAATAAATCACAAGCCAAGAAGTGAGATAGTACTCGAGGAACTTCGAGGGGAAAATTCGAATATGACACCAATAGTACAAGAAGAGGAACCACAAATTACTGCACAACGTGTCACAGAAGTACAGGAACTGCCTCGTCGCAGTGGGAGGGTTGTACGCCAACCTGACAGATTCATTGGTTTGGGTGAATCTTCGGATTTTCCTGAAGGACTAAATGAATTGGAACCCAGGACCTACGACGAAGCAATCCAAGACAAAGATGCAGACTCTTGGAAAATTGCAATGGAGTCTGAGATTGGATCTATAGATCACAATCAAGTCTGGGAGCTTGTAGAACCACAAGATGGGGTAAAACCCATTGGGTGTAAGTGGGTTTACAAACGCAAGAGAGGAGCTGACGGGAAGGTTGAAACCTTCAAGGCAAGATTGGTGGCAAAAGGGTACACTCAGAAAGAAGGGATCTATTATGAGGAAACCTTTTCGCCGGTAGCCATGCTTAAGTCAATCCGGATTCTCTTGTCTATTGCCGCTCATTTGGATTATGAGATTTGGCAGATGGATGTCAAGACGGCTTTCCTGAATGGAAGTCTTGAGGAAAACATCCACATGAAGCAACCAGAGGGTTTCATTGCTAAAGGCCAAGAGCACTTAGTGTGCAAGCTTAAGAGATCGATTTATGGACTTAAGTGGGCGTCAAGGTCTTGGAACATCCGGTTCGACGAGGTTATCTAGTTATATGGATTCGTGCAATGTCCGGATGAGAGCTGTGTGTACAAGAAAAGTGACGGAAACGTGGTGGCTTTCCTCGTGCTATATGTTGATGATATCTTACTTATTGGGAACAGTAAGAAAGTATTATCTAACATAAGGGTGTGGTTGTCCAAGCAGTTCGATATGAAAGATCTAGGAGAAGCCGGACATGTCCTTGGCATCAAGATAATTCGAGATCGCCAGAAAAGGATGTTGTGCTTATCCCAGGCGACATATATCGACACAGTGCTAGCTAGGTTTAACATGCAGGATTCCAAGAAAGGTTTTATACCTTTCAGGCATGGAATTCATCTATCCAGGGATATGTGTCCCCACACACAGGCTGAGATAGATGAGATGAAGGGCATTCCATATGCTTCGGCTGTGGGAAGCCTTATGTATGCTATGCTATGCACTAGACCTGATATATGCTATGCAGTCGGCATGGTAAGCAGATATCAGTCTAACCCTGGACAAGGTCACTGGACTGCGGTTAAGAATATACTCAAGTACTTAAAAAGGACTCGAGATTATATGTTGGTGTACCGCTCTGATAGTCTAGTGCCTTTGGGTTACACGGACTCAGATTTTCAATCCGATAAAGATCAGAGTAAATCTACCTCAGGCTATGTGTTTACCTTGGGAGGCGGAGCCATTGCATGGACGAGCATAAAGCAGAAATGCATTGCGGATTCCACCATGGAGGCCGAATATGTAGCTGCCTCTGAGGCTGCAAAAGAGGCCGTCTGGCTCAAGAGCTTCTTGTTGGACTTGAGCGTGGTTCCTGATTTGCCTAGGAGTATCACGGTATATTGTGATAACTCGGGTGCAGTGGCAAATTCGAAGAAACCTAGAGCTCATAAGGCAAGTAAACACATAGAGAGAAAGTACCATCTTATACGAGAAATCGTTAAGAGAGGAGATGTGGCAGTGGTCAAGATTGCATCGGTGGACAATTTAGCTGATCCATTCACGAAGAGCCTTCCGGCTAAGACCTTCTACGGTCACGTGGAAAAAATGGGAGTGAGATGCAGACCCGAGGTTGCCGTTTGAGATTTTAGTTAGAGTTGGAGAGTTAGCCAGTTTGTTTTATATTTGAAAGACATGCTTCAAGTATAAGTGGGAGATTGTTGGTTTTGTATACTAGAAGACCTGTCTTTTGTATACATTATTGATAATGGTTTTATGATGATATAGAATGAATACAATTGCAGTCACTGTTTGCATTTAAATTGTTATATTTACATGCATGTTCACTATACTTACATTGTAGATGATATGGTGTGGGTAAACACACGGTTAGATCATATCATCGGTTCCTTGTAATGTATTAAAAGGCTTACGGTTTAGATAGCACTGAACCTGCTATCGGTATGCCGTAGAATAATCTGATAGTTAGTTTGTCTTGACTAACTGATTATTCTAATACATGGTCAAGTGTATTGAGGAGGATCTACTTAGGATTCTATTCTCTATTCTGACCTTAAATGAGAGAATAAGAATCTACAGAGTTCGGGTTCTTAACCCCTATGTGTTGGCAGACATATACATATAGTGTTTGCAGCTTTGATTTATCAAAGGGTGAGATTCTTTCATAAGGATCAATAATCTCGATATCTTGGGTTGTGACATTTACACTTATGATGGGTTGTGCAATATGTAGGGGCACCGTGTCCTGGTGCGCCAGTTTGATGGTGTCCCCTTGAGGAAATGCAAGTTCATGCTGAAACCCTGCAGGTGGAATTTATTCCGTGCATGAGTAAAGCTTGTGTGGTACTACTCAAGGATAAGATATTAATTAATTATAGCTGTCAGAAGCTTACATAATTAATTAATGGGCATTATATCTTAAACGCGGGGAATGGCTGGACTAAAGGAGAAAGCATATTCAGAAATATGTATTAAATTGGTAGGTTAGTATTATTTCTTTAGTGGAATAAAAATAATACTTAATTTATTTAATAATATCCTAAGTTTATTGGATATTGGAAATTAAATAAATTAGCAGGCCAATTTAATATTCTTCTAGATCCCTGTTGTAGCCCAATATGACTTTAATGGACTGGAGATAGAAAAAGAGATAGAGGCCCAAACCCAGTAGGGTTGGGACACTGAAATTTCGACCACCTCCCCTATAAATAGGGAGGTGGGGGATGAAATTTTAAGGAGAATAATTAGCTCCTCTTGTTTTCTCTTTATCTCCACAGATTCCATACCGATCTAGTAGATTTCAGCCCACCCTGAAACTAGATTCAGTCCGGGAATACAATAGAAGATCAAGGAGTGGAATATCACTGTGGGCGCCGATCATCATCATACACAACAACAAGATTAGACCTTTAATCTTGTCCTCCACCCGTCGTTTGATTTGTAAGTCGTTTTTCGATTCTATGTTTCCGCTTTAGTAGAATCGTTTAAACCGGATTTGCATGTTAATTAAACTCGGTTAATTAAAACATATGAGATGCATGAATTTATGATCTACATGACA
The DNA here is from genome assembly GCA_026008535.1 of Perilla frutescens. Classification (NCBI taxonomy): domain Eukaryota; kingdom Viridiplantae; phylum Streptophyta; class Magnoliopsida; order Lamiales; family Lamiaceae; genus Perilla; species Perilla frutescens. The sequence continues at coordinate 10,844,897 of BRKX01000003.1, read as the reverse complement.
TTAGGATTAATGAACATCCAATTAGATCCTGCGGTGGTTCAATTCGAAAAAACCCCAACAAATATGGATAATTTCTATAAATTGTTACAAGATTTAAAACTTGCTGGTGATGATTCCCTTGAAAAGTATGCTCCTCAAATTTTGTTGCGGTCTATCCCTGAATCTTTTGCTGAAGTAAAGTCTGCTGTGAAATATGGTGGTTCTAAAGTAACATGTGATATGATTGTTACTAGCTTAAAGGAAAAAGAAAGTGAAATGAAGAAAATGAAATCCCAACCCCTGCATAATGAAATTATGTATGTTAACAGAAATAACAATAGAAATCCTCACCATGGCTTTAATAAACCTTTAAATCCAGAAAATCCAAGTGTTCTTGCTGTAGAAAGACATAGAAGAGAAATACAATTAGATCAGAATCAAAATCAGACTCAAAATCAGTTTTTTGATCAAAAGCCTAGGAAAACATGTTGGAACTGTGGTAAATTTGGTCATTTCTTTAATAGGTGCAAACAGCCTAAAAGGAACAAAGGTTTTGTGAATTATGAGCCTAAACAACATGCAAACAATGTGTATGATGATGATGGAATTTATATGGTGCATGATGCTTATGATTTCCAATTTATAAATTATACAAATGTTGTTTCCAAGAATGTGCACAATAATGAGTGACTTATTGATTCTGACTGCACTTTTCATATCACTCATTTCAGACATATGTTTCATAATCTACACTACATGAATTCTGGGCATGTTGCATTATACTGATGGTCAAAATTGTGATATACAAAGAAGTTACGACATATGCTTAAAATTTGAAAATGGAAGCATGCTTACCCTAAGTGATGTCAGATATGTGCCTTAATTAAAATTCAGTATGTTATATGTGTCCAAAATTGCTGATAAAATGCTTGATGGGTATGTAAATTATCTGAGGTTTAAGTTTGAAAAGGATTTCATGCTTTACTTTAATGCACCAAGAAACAGTGACCTATATGCAGTACAAGCTGAGTTTGTGCCATTGCCTATTGCTAATGTTGTTCAAAAAGATAAAACTGCTCTTTGACATGCTAGACTAGGGCATATGAGTAATAAAGGCCTTGAAATTTTGCATAAATCTGGTGCTTTTGGCAATGATAAGGTGACAAACATGTCTTTCTGTGAACCTTGTGTGATGGGTAAACACCATAAAATGCCTTTTCCTGTCTCCGTGCCTTATCCTAGGAAGCATGTTAGTTCTAAGATCCTTGCATACTTGCATGCTGATGTCTGGGGCCCTGCTAAGGAGCCCATTCATGGGGGGGAACCTATACTTCCTGTCTGTTATTGATGATTTTTCCAGAAAAACATGGGTGTTTCTTATGAAAAGCAAGTTTGATGTGTTCTCTAAATTCTCTAAATGGGCCGTTGAAATTCAGAATCAGACTAAAAAGAAGATTATGTGCCTCAGAACAGATAATGACTTAGAATTTTGTAGTCATGCTATAGATAACTGGTGCTCTATAAGAGGAATAAAAAGACATAAATCTGTCCCCTATACTCCTCAGCAAAATGGAGTTGCAGAAAGAATGAATAGGACTCTTCTTGAGAGAGTTAGAAGTCTGCTTGTTACTTCTGGATTAGGAAAATAATTCTGGGGTGAAGCTCTCATGATTGTATGCTATTTAATAAACAGATCTCCCTCTGTTCCCTTGCTTGGTAAATGACCTGAGTCTATGTTCTTAAACAAACATGTTTGCCTGAACAACTTGAGAATTTTTGGTTGTGCTGCTTATGTGCATCAGAAGTTGAGTAAGCTTGAACCTAGGGCAAGAAAATGTGTTTTTCTTGAATATCTTGAGGGTGTTAAGGGCTATAGGCTTTGGGATAGAAGTGTGCCTAGGTTTAAAACATGTATAAGCAGAGATGTTTTGTTTAATGAACTTGATTTTCCATGCCTGCCCGAATCCTCACATTATGTAGTTCCAAGTGAGGTGGATAAATTGCATGACTTGAATCAAAACTTGTATGATTTTCTGTTTTCCCCTAATGTCTCTAGCAAGGTAGATGACCTTACCCTTGTGATGCCTGAACCTGAAGTCTTGAATCAAGATGTTTCAAATTTTGATAATATACATGAACCTGTGTTTGATAAGATTGATATGAATGATCTATTGTCTAATCATGAGTCTGATAATGAAACCTCTAATAATATGATTGTGTCAGACTCTGAAACTAGTTCTAATTCTGAAAATGAGCCTGAAAATGTGACTGAACCTGTGCCTGAACCTGAAAACTTGAATAATTATCAACTTGCTAGAGATAGGAAAAGAAGGAATGTGAGATTGCCTGCAAGATATGATGACTATAACTTGTCCTTGTATGCATTTCATGTGTTCAGCAATGTTGACAAATTTTAGCCTAAAACATATTCTGAAGCTGTGAATTCACTTGAGTCTGATAAATGGCTAGCTGCTATGAAGTCTGAGATTAAATCCTTGCATGATAATCAAACCTGGTTACTTGTTGAAAAATCTGACAATTATTCTATTGTTGAATGCAAGTGGTTGTTTAAAATCAAACAAGAACTTGATAATGTGAGATATAAAGCCAGACTTGTAGCAAAGGGTTTTACACAGAAAGAAGACATATATTACAATGAGATATTTGCTCCTGTGGTTAAATTCACAACAGTGAGAATTATGCTTGCCCTTGTGGCTTATTTTGATTGGGAACTTAAGCAAATGGATGTGACAACTGCTTTTTTACATGGTGAACTTGAGAATAACATATACATGCATCAGCCAGAGGGCTTTGTTGATAAATCTCTTCCTAATCATGTCTGTTTGCTTAAGAAATCTTTGTATGGTCTAAAACAATCCCCAAGGCAGTGGAGCATAAAATTTGACAAATGTATGCAAAGTATGAACTTTATTAGAAGCAAATTTGATCATTGTTTGTATTACATGCAATCTGAAGTGCCTATGTTCCTGCTACTTTATGTGGATGATATGCTCTTGATTAGCCCATGTCTGAAAACTGTTAAGCATGTGCAAAGTTGTCTATGTGCAAATTTTGATATGAAAGATCTTGGTGATGCTAGAAAGATCCTTGGCATGAACATTGACAGAAATATGGAAAAACATACACTTGTGCTACACCAAACTGCTTATGTTGACCAAGTGTTGAAAAATTTTAATATGGAGAACTGTAAACCTGTTTCTGTACCCCTTGCATCTCATTTCATGTTAAGTAAAGACCAATCTCCTAAGAACGAATCTGAAATGAATGATATGCAAGATATCTCCTATGCTAATGCCATTGGCTCTGTCATGTACTTAATGATTAGCACTAGACCTGATATTGCTTATGCTATTTCTTACTTGAGTAGATACATGGCTAATCCTGGGTTGCCTCACTGGGAAGCATTAAAATGGCTTCTCAGGTACTTGAAATCCACTATGAATAGTGGTCTGACCTTTTCTAAGGCAGCTGGTGGTGTGAAATGTGTGGGATATGTTGACTCTAATTATGCAAATGACAGAGATCAAAGGAAGTCAATTACCTCCTATGTGTTTACTTTATGTGGTGCATGTATAAGTTGGAAATCACAATTGCAGAGCATTGTAGCCTTATCCTCAACTGAATCTGAATATATTGCAGCTACTGAGGTTGTTAAGGAAGCCATTTAGCTTAATGGTGTACTGTCTGAGATAAAATTTATTGATGATAAACCTTTGATTTATTCTGATAGCCAATCTGCAATACAGTTGTGCAAGAATCCTGTATTTCATGATAGAACAAAGCACATTGATGTGAGATTCTATTTTATAAGAGACATTGTGGAAAAAGGGGATGTTTTACTTGATAAAATCCCTTCTGAATTCAACCTAGCAGACATGGGCACTAAGTGTCTCCCAGTTACAAAGATGAGTGCCTGCAAAAGATCATTGAACATGGATCTTGGTTGAAATTCTGTCTTGTGCCTTGCTTGTGTTGGTATTCTGGGTTGTGTACCTGAATACCTTATATACTTATGTGAATCTGTGTGGTTATACTTACCCTGTTGGTTCAATGCTAGGTTGCAACTTGTTCAAGAAAAGTCAGTGAATGACTTGAGATATGTTGCTAAAATGGGTTGGTCTCTAGTGTTGAGACTGAGATTAATACTCATAGTATTTCTCTCTCCCTCTCTTACCTTGTCTTTGTGATAGGTAGGAGTAAAAATGATGTGATGATCAACTCCAATTGTTGGCAAGCACTTCCTTGGTGACATAAAGACCAATGGGCCAAAGGTGGATATGTGGAGATTGGCCTAATTGCTCTTTATTTTCTCTGGCCCAATTCCCTTTATTTTATTCTGGCCCTAACCTTTTCTGAGCCCAGCTGCTTAACCCTAGCCCATTATCCGGTACCTCCCATATATATTACCCCAATCTTCTTCATTTAGAACCCTAATCTCTCTACTTAAGTTGTGCCGCTCACCCCTTTTCTTTCAAGCCTTATCTCTGATCTCTGCTAAGTGTTGAACTCTGTAAATCCTTTCTCTCCGTTTATTTAGCTGGAATCCTGACCCTTGGATCCCTGAGTGGCTGTGAGTTGAGAGCAAGTGTGAGCCCTAACCTATGAGAGTGAGATAGAGAGCTTTGAGCCACTGATCCCACTTGAAATCCCCTTTGTGGCCCGAGTTATTGTCGCCGGAAGTCGCAGTGCCCCCGACGGGAAAGATCTGAGCCTAAGTGTCCTAGAGACACATCTTTCCCACTTCTCAACTCTCTGATTTTCTCTATCTTTTATTTTCTTTGTTGTTACTTATTTTTCTGGCTTCTGCTCTTATTTTGCTTGATCTTGCGACTCGTTCTAACTTGTCTTCTCTGCAGATTTGTGTCACTTGTTTTGGGAAGAAGAGTCTGTGAAGAAACAAAACTCTGAGACTCTAATAGAGGCCCAAACTAGCAAGTTCGTGAACCCTAGTTGCTTGAGCAACTGTGAGGGTGAACCGAGATGGGTTGGAAATCAAAAAGGTGAACCCCCCGGCTAGGCACGATACCCAACAACTTTATTTCACTAAAAATCAACATGCAAATGGACAAGGTAGTCTATAGTGAGCAAGATCATATTCATGACGGAGACTAGCAATGTAATTTTCATTATTTATTTTATTTAATTATCAAGTTTTATCAAGAGAATCAAATTACACTAGTTTAATAATTTAACATTACCACTAATAAAATATTGAAATGAGATTAACACTAACAAAATACCACTACAAGCTTAGTTTGACTTAATGAGTAAAAGATGATTATATGATTTGCATTTCATTTGGACAAGCTTTCAAATCGTACATTAAATCTACTTTAATTCTAGAAATTATAGGATGATCTGTACATTACCTAGCTTCTCCTTTTGGATAAATTCTATGTGTAGATTATGTTTCAATTTTAATCTATCAAATCCAAATTGTTACTTAACTCCTATTTTTCTTAGATCAAACTTTCCTCATAGACTTTATCAATCTCCCGATTTGTTAAATTCCACATTACACAATTCTAATCCACTAATTATACAACCTCTCTCGAGGGATGAATAAATAACTGCTCAATTGTATCCGATGGCCAATCAAACACAATAGACAATCAACACGTGAATGCGTAAATAAATTCAAGAATGGAACAATTATATCAATTCAATCACAAAATCCCCAATGTCTAGCAAACCCTAGAATCAATAAGTTTAACAATCCATTACAACATCACAATCAACGAAATAAGAATCCATAACATATATAAATATGAAATATAGTTTAGAACAACTTATGCCCGATGAATTATTGCACCCTAACTTCGTCTCTCTCTTCAGACTTTGGCCCCTTGAAAGATCAAACCAATGACTTCAAAGGTGATTTCCAGAGTAGTCAACCACTGTACCGCAATTCAGTTTATGTTTATAATTGGTTTTTATGTTATATATAATATTATTAAATAATATATTATTAAAATTAAAACGCCTAGCCTCCGCCTAGGCACCGACTAGGTCCTGTCTAGGCGCTAGACGCCTCTTGGCTGCCCAACTAGCGCCTTACGAATTCTACAACCTTGTTCAATTCTCTTCTTCAAGTGATGGTGAATTTTTCTAAGTGTCAAAAAGTCCTTTTTCACGTTGAGAATTCACCCTGCCTAGACACCTCTTGGCTGCCCAACTAGCGCCTTACGAATTCTACAACCTTGTTCAATTCTCTTCTTCAAGTGATGGCGAATTTTTCTAAGTGTCAACAAGTCCTCTTTCACGTTGAGAATTCACCCTTCTATATTTGGAGAAGTCAAAAAACTAAAAATGGAAACCAAGCTACACAAAAAAAGGAAACTAAAACTAAAACTAAAACGCCTAGAAGAGCACAAGAGCATGGTTCGTGCTCTTAATACAGGGAATTCAGATGGCTACACAGAAGAGCACGGCCCGTGCTCTATCTCTACCTCCTGGTTCTTGGTTTTTTTCCATTCGTTCATCTTTTTCTCCATTGCCGGCCCATCTTTAATACACTTGTCCTTCCTCTAACTTTGTTCGGCTCCAAGAACAATCAAAATGCATGATTTTCCTGTCAAAACTAAACAAACCCATGACATATCACCGTTTAACAATTCACAACAATAATTGTCACAAAGGGATATGCAATCATCCAAAACACGTGCAAAATAAAATCCCAAAATGCATATAAACCCATGTTTATCATTTTTCCACTGAGCTTGATGACTAGATCGCGGTTAACCGTTGACTCAATTCAAAAGTTCAATGGGCAGGTTACAATTCGACGATGATATCATATTCATATCATATTTTAAATTTAGTTATTTTTTATTATCTTTTTAGTAGACATTATCTATAAGATCATATAAAATTGTAATATTTATGTGCAATTTTGTATTTTTGCGACAATCAACTATATTATTTTGTTCTTGTGTTCTTTGGGCAGATATTATACACGCTTGTATTTCTATCACAATTCCAAAATAAAAAAAAAAAATCGGTTTTGATAATATTCTCCAGCTAGCTAGCAAAGTGAAATTTGAATGAACCATATGGAATTGAATGAGTTCATCAAGAATTACAAAACTCGGATTACATTTTGACCGATTCAACTGATTCACGATTATAATATCTCCATTCCCACCTTCAACACTAAGATTTGAGCAGATCGCCAACTGAGATGTTCAACATTACATGAAATTGACCCTTTCTCCCCCCTGCAGCCGGCACACACACTCACACAATTATATATACATATATATGTTAGTACAGATCATTAATTAATTCCACTGTTTCCGTAGCCGTCGTTAGTTTTTGTCAGCATTCTCACTTCATCTTCAATCGCTGCAAACTCTTTGTAATTCAACCACTTGGCATTCCTGCAACGATTTACAAACGTTGTTATAATACCATTTTTGCAGATCAGTTAATCGTGATGATGATCATGATTAATCGAGTTCAGTTTCCACTGATCTTAACCGTATGGATTCTTGTCGCGGCGGCAAACGCAGAAACAGAACAAGTGCGGGACGCACTCGTTCAGTTCATGACGAAGATTTCCCCCGGGAATATCCCGCGGGAACCAAACTGGGGTTGGAACACGAGTTCCGACCCATGTAATGATGATTGGAAAGGAATCGAGTGCTACAACAACACGGCAACCGTCAAGAAAATAGTTCTCAACGACCTCAATCTCACCGGTGTAATAGACGCCGCCTCCCTCTGCGCCGCCACTGCTCTAACCGTCGTTAGCCTCAACTCCAACGGCGTCGTTGGAACGTTGCCGGAAGATATATCGAAATGCAGCCGCCTCACTCATTTTTATCTCCGTGGAAACAGCTTGTCCGGAAGCCTGCCTGTTTCTCTCTCCAGGCTCAGCAACCTGAAGAGAATCGTTGTTTCAAACAATGGCTTCTCCGGCGGCATACCGGATTTGTCGAGAATCTCCGGTTTGCTCACTTTTTTCGCTGAAAACAATCAGCTAAGTGGAGGCATACCACAATTTGACTTCTCAAATCTTGAAGAGTTCAATGTTTCCAACAACGATCTCACAGGTCAAATCCCCGACGGTGGGGAACGTTTCAGCGCGGCGAGCTTTCTAGGCAATCCGGGGCTGTGTGGTCTCCCGTTGCCTAATGCTTGCCCGCCTCCTCCTCCACCTCCGCCTCCTCCTCGACCCTCTAGTAAAAAGAGTTCATCTAAGAAAGACTATTTCATTTATTCGGGATATGCTTTGATTGGCCTAATCGTATTGCTCCTGGTTGTGTACAAATTGATGAAGAAAACTGCAGCTAAAGAGAAGGAAATTGCAGCGAAGAAGGGGTTTCAGAGAGACAGTAGGCACGACAAGATTAGCGGATCATCGAGTGAATCAAAAGCAGTTGGAGAAAACCGGTCGGAATTCTCCATTACTAATTCTGAGAGTGGGAAGAATTCTTCATCACTCATGGTGCTGTCCAGTCCGCTGGTTGACGTTCTCAAATTCGAGGATTTGCTCCGGTCGCCGGCGGAATTGATCAACCGAGGCAGGCACGGCAGCCTCTATAAGGTGACGGTGGACGCCGCCGTGACCCTAGCAGTGAAGAGAATAAGGGATTGGGACATTGCAAGAGATGAATTCAAGAATCGAATGCATAGAATTGATCAAATTAAGCATCCACATTTAATTCCGATCCTCGCATTTTATTGTTCGAGTCAAGAAAAGCTCTTGGTCTATGAGTTTCAAGAAAATGGTAGCCTCTTCAGCCTTCTCCATGGTAATTAATTAAGCGCTCTCTCTCTCTCTCTCTCTCTCTCTCTCTCTCTCTCTCTCTCTCTAAATGTACATTGTGAGTTGATCACAGGATCCCAAAACGGGAAAATGTTCGAATGGGGAAGCAGACTAAACCTTGCAGCTAAAGTAGCAGAGGCGTTAGCATTCATGCATCAAGGCCTCAAAGCTGATGGAATTGCACATGGAAATTTGAAATCTTCAAACATATTGCTGAGTAGAGAAATGGAGCCTCTCATTAGTGAGTATGGTTTGGCAGAGGCTGATCAGATTCAAGATCAATCGTTTCTCGCCTACAACGATAGCTTCCAAGAAAACAACGCATTCCGCGCAGATACGTACAGCTTCGGAGTTATACTGCTGGAGCTGCTGACGGGGAAAGTGGTCCAAAACAATGGATTCGAGCTTGCACGGTGGGTGAACTCTGCCATAAGGGAGGAGTGGACGGTGGAGGTGTTCGACAAGGCGCTCGTCGCGGAGGGGACGAGCGAGGAGAGGATGGTGCAGCTGCTGCAGCTGGCGCTGAAATGCATCAACACTTCATCAGATGTGAGGCCCAGCATTGCAGAAGTTGCTGAGGTGATTAATTCTATAAGGGAGCAAGATGAGAAATCTATTACTTCTGATTCCTGATGATAAATCATGGTCGGTCTCTCATGATGATGGATCATGATCTTGAGATGATCAGAAGAGAACAAGTTGAGATTTTCTGAGAAATTGTATCATAAAATGTACGTTGCTAGGTTGATTCATGTTTAGCCATCAAGAATTTGTGATGGGATCTGTTACATTTGGTTTTTTATTTTATTTTATTTGATATATATTCTTTTCTTGTATTTGATCTTTTGTTATGTTGCATTTTTAATTCAATAATTGATGAACATACCTATAATAAGTTATGTAACGTGGAATTTGTTTGGATTTGGATTATAAGTTTGAAACTATGTATATAATCTATCATATATAGCTAGAGTGTATTCAAAACTTGGAATTCATCCCATGACTATCTCTAATTAAATAATTTTAATCAAAATGACTCAATCAATTAAACTCTAATTTCAATATAAGTTATTTGCTAGTAGACTGCTTCATTAATTAATATATAAACATATAATTTTATACGCTTATTATACACCAATATTGCATCGTCCATGCGCCTAAAACTGTTTGTATTTTGCCTACATATGACATTTGGCATCCAATTAATTTACCCTTCATATATAATTAACATTTAAATATTCTCATTAATAGATATAATTCACTCAAGATTAAAGTCTAAATGTTTCAAATAAATATATTTTAAAAATAAACTTAGTAATTGAATAATAAAGTAAATATTCGATATGGTCTTGCCGGCCCAATCATATATAATATGGAAGATACTATTTTTGCTTTTTTATCCTTATAGAAAAGACGTTTAATTATAAGAAGACAAATTTCTGTATTTATTATTAACCAAGAGCTGACATAATTCTTTAATTTGAAAAATTAAATAATGACATTGTCGAAGTGTTGTCGTGAATAAGACAGTATGCTCCTTTACAGTTTTGCTCTAATTTTTAATTATTCATATTAATAAAGATTTAGAATTAAATTGTTTGGTCGTCATATAACTCATTAGGTCTGTTCATTTGTATGTTAATTAGATATTCATGAGTTAATAGAATTTGTCCAAAATTGCCGGCATTATATTCTTTTAATTTATACACATAGTGAGATAGACTGTAATTAAGTGATCAAACGGCATAGTAAAATAATTTATATTTATGATATACTTGATCTATTAATACTTCCCAAAATTTAATATTTTTTTTCTTTTTGTTAATTTTGATGGGGATAGATAATTAAATCATTCTGCTATTTTTTTTATTTACATCATAGGATTGTGCAAATGTTTTCTTAGGACAAAAACAATATACACTTGATTGAGTCTATATATATATAATTACACCAAACTCATCAAGAAACATATAGGAAGATGCTTTGGGAACTTGTTTCCTACTAGTACTCTTTTTAATAAATGAGGTAATTGTGGTGATTGGATCGGGCTTTCACGACTTTTGATTTATTATTTTCCACTGTGATAAGGATAATTCAAAACGTGCATTTTATTTTGCTCAAAAAAAAAAAAACCTCTTGAATTGTCTAAAGAGAAATTCTATGACGCGTACAGAAGTAAAATGATAACTACAACAATCTTGAATTGTCTAAAGAGAGATTTTATGACGAGTGTGCATGTAGTGTTAATTTTTAAATAATTAATCCACTTAATTTTTAATTATGTGTGAGAGGGACATGTTACATCATACAAGTGTACCTCAAACCTCTTCCACTTTTGTCTCTCTCCCTTTCCTTTTTCTCTCCTCTAGAAATTACACAGTGTAAGCGAAAAGAAAATTCGAAATTCTCATTTTCAAAAGGGCAAATTACACTTTGCCACTTACATTTTGATTTCTTTTTAAAAATAGTTTACTTTTTCAAAATTAATGAAAAAGTAGCTACTTTTTAAAAAACTTTGCAAATCTAACATTTGATCAATTTTACGGTTCGAAAATTGTACATAATCGATTGTATTTTAAGATTTTTGATTGAAGAATTTTTTTTATGCAACTAGAAAAATAAAAATATTAAAATACAATCAATTATACATAGGATTTTTGAGTTGAAAAATTGATCAAATGCTAGATTTGTAATTTTTTTTAAAAAATAAGTACTGTTTTAATAATTTTAAAAAATGAACTATTTTTGAAAAAGTGCTCAAAATAAAGATATGAGATTATAATTTCCAAGTAAAAAAAGCTCTTGTAGGAAGAAAAAACAATTCTCTGCCACATTCATAATAAATTTGTCTTTTTTGGCAGCTAAATTCAGATATTATTCACTTTTTAATTTTCTTCTGTACTTTCTCTGCCATGAATCGTGGGGTTTGGATAGAAGAGGAAGATGGAGCTGGTAAAGATCTCACCTTTGAGAAAGAAATGAGAGTTAGGGCTCTTTCGAATTGGGGAAAAGAAAAGAGGGGAAAAGGAGAAAAAAAAAGTTGCTAAACGGGGATAAGGAAAAGATCTAGCCGTTGATCCAGAAGTGATCTGAGCTGCACACGACTGATGGAGAGTGAATATTATTATTATTTACCTTAATGTTTTATTTCAAGAAGTAGGCAGCAAGAAAGCTAGGATATTTTGAATATTATTTTCGTGTAATTGCAATATAGTACTAGTGGTCCCTACCTGTTAGTATTTAAAGGGAGTTGGGTGATTAATGAAAGTAAGAAAAAACCCAGAAATATCTTCTCTCTCTCTCTATATCTGATTTCCTTGTTGATTTTGGCGATCTCAAGGATGTGTGATCACATGCAATGCCATGCAGCAGTATAACAAAGTGTTGCTCGACTACAGTCAGCTCATGGAAAAAAATAAGGGCCATTGCTCGACCACCACACACTTAGATAATAGCCGTAGGATCAATGCTCAAATGGATTGTAAACATGAGCCGTAGATCAACATAGCGTAGCTAGCAAGCTTCTGATTGTATAAATAGATACAATGACAGTTTGTAAGAACTTATTTTTATGAACTACATTTTACTGAAATAAAACCCTAATTTTGTTTGGCAATATTGCTTCGATTTCATTCTTCTTCATAAGGGATACTTGTTATTTGATCTTCTTTCTCATTCAGTCTGTATCAGCAGGGATGTTGATTTTTGTCCAACATTTTTCCCCTTACAAACCAGTACGTACTACTACTTTCCTTCTTTACCTTTTTCTTCTTTTGAACATTCACCTTCAGTAACTCCACCTATTTCCAATATTGATCATCATACCTTAGGCCAACCTGAGTCACAGAGAGTGGCAGAATCCTCACCTGAAAGCTATGATAAATCTGATTCTGAATTCAAAACTAATTCAGAATCCTCTTGTTCTCCAATTCAGCAGGATAGCTGGGAACAACACCGGACACATATGGATATTCCTCTAGAAAGGGAGGACATATTGCCTGATAACCCAACTACACAAGTTTTGAGGAGAAGCAGCAGACATCATAAGCCACCATCTTATTTGAAGGATTATGCCTGTCAAAACTCAGTAAAGAATGCTTATACACCAGCTACTTTTCCTTTCAATGTCTCTAGTTCATTGAATCCTACTTATGCTGCTTTTCTCATGAATGTTCAATCATTAAAGGAACCAACAAGCTATAAGGAAGCTTGTCATTTTAAGGAATGAGAAGAAGACATGGCAAGAGAGCTTACTGCATTAGAAGAAAACCAAACTTGGGATATTATCCCTTTACCTGCAGGAAAGCGTGCTATTGGCTCAAAATGGGTTTACAAAGTTAAACTCAAGTCAGATGGGACTGTTGAAAGATATAAGGCAAGGTTAGTTGCCAAGGGATATAACCAAGAGTATGGAATTGACTATACATAAGTTTTCTCTCCTGTTGCTAAGTCAGTAACAGTAAGGATTTTCTTTGCTCTAGCTGTACAATATTCTTGGTGTCTTCACCGGATAGATATCAATAATGCATTTTTGCCTGGACATCTAACAGATGAGATTTACATGAATATTACACAGGGTTACAACAAGGAAAACCCTGGAGATATCTGCAAGCTTAAAAGAAGCTTATATGGTCTCAAGCAAGCATAAGAGAATGGAATGCTAAATTCAGTGAGCATTTACTCAGTCTTAGTTTCTTATAATCTGAAAATTACAATTGTTTATTCACTAGAGGGTCAGGTTCTTCATTCATTGGATTATTGGTTTATATTGATGATATACTGCTGTTAGGACCCTCTATTGATATTATTACACAGACAAAGCAATCTCTCCACAGTCAGTTTACCATTAAAGATTTGGGAGAAGCATAATATTTCCTTGGAATGGAGATAGCTAGATCTTAGTCAGGGATATATCTGTGCCAAAGAAAATATATCCTTCACTTGTTATCTACAATGGGCTTGATGGGGAGTAAACCAGTTCAGATACCTTTTCCACCTGGGTTAACACTTTCACATTAGAAAGGAGAGTTTTTGACCAAACTTGATGCCTACAGAAAGGTGATTGGCAAACTGCTATATCTCAACCTCACAAGACCTGATATAGCATTTGTTGTCCAACAACTTAGTCAGTTTGTCAATTCACCTACCAAGAGTTACTGGGATGCAACAATACATGTGCTTAGGTATCTCAATGGATTTTGTGTTGGTTTAATCTCAATTTTACAATTGTACTATTAATCAACTATTTGCGTTCTAATAAACTCAGGATTTGCATGCTTTCGGGTGTGCTTTCTACACATTTTGGGAGTCGAATGCATGTGTGTGTGACTATTTTGAATGGATTTGTGTTTTGTTGGTACAGTCACGGGTTTATCGAGTTTTGACAGGAAAACCACCTAGTTTGGACGTGTTTAGAGGTGTACAAGGTCACTGGGTGAAAGGAGTACATGAGTCGAGATCGGGAAGGCAAACACATGCTATAAAATCATAATATGGGAGAGAGGAAGAGGGCATGAAGCAAACAAGAGTAGGAATCTCGGTAGCCACAGCACGGTCCGTGCTCCCTGCGGCACGAACTGTGCCCCATGACATAACCATGAGAGCGTGTTTTGTAGCACGGCACGGACTGTGCGCCTCTTGGCACGGACCGTGCCACCTATTCTGGAAATTTTGGACTTCTTTTCTTACTCGGACTCTGTATGCCTCAACTATCTAAGACTCTACTTTGCACGATTTTTGGGACACTTTTTTACCCTATATTGAAGCAGAGAAGTGCTATAAAGAAGAAGAAGGCGGAGAACAAAGATTAATCACCCGACATAAGTTGTTTATGATTTTTTATTTAATTTCAACTATGAGTTTTGTAATGAATACACTATTTTCTTTAGATTTCTATTTTTTCATGAGCGGCTAAACGCATATTAATTCTAGAGTTTGCGTACATGTGGATGCTATGTTATTAATTTAATTATGTTATTCTTCTCTTCTGATTATTGTGTTCAAGTGTTCAAATGCTTTATTTTATGCTTCGATTACTGGCCATAATTGATTGGATGTGTAGTTGGTAAATTTGAGACCTAGCGGAGATAATTGACCAATGGATTAATTGAACATTTTGATACACGTTCTTCATAAATCTGTAGGAGATAAAATCTGATGCTTTAAGGAGTTAGTAAATTTACCTAGAGACGAAAGTGATAGGAAATTTATTAATCAACAACTACCTTGAGACCTGGCGGAGATAGGTAGCAACTTTTCTGATTCTCCACCAATAATTGGATTAAAGTGGGAAGAATTAGGATTGGATTAGTACATAGTTGATTCATGTGTATTGCATTCCCTAGGATTAATCTTTATTAATTTATTGAGTTTGTTAAATTGATTTGATTGATTGCTTTGGATAATTAGTTTAATTGTTCTTATTTAATTATTCCAATTCTGTTTTTGATTGGTTTAATCTGCGTTTAGTTTTAGTAAACCCATATAAAATTTAGGTAACCTGGATAATAGAAACGTGTTAGCTTAGTACTCGGTGTGGTCGATTTTACAGTCCATGTGGATACGATACTTGATTAACCAACTATAGTGCATGTTCTGTGTTAGTTGCAGAATTGTGCATAAAAATTAGTGCATCAACTTTTTGGCACCGTTGTCGGGGACTGTATTTGATTTTACGTTGATATTATTACTAACATAGATTTATTACTTCAGGTAGTGTATGAAAACAAGTTCTACACAGCCACATATAGATCCTGTTCCAAGTTCCCTTGATCGAGCTCATAGATAGAGAAATAAGGAACGCAGACGACAAGAAGCAGAAATGGCGACCAAAAATGAAAACACGGATGTTGAAGCATTAGCTAGAAGGCTCCGAGAGATGGAGCAGAGATTGGCTCGACAAGCTCCGTCCGAACAAGAAACAACACCTCTAAACTAGCTGTATCGGGTGCCGACTGACAGATACTTAGGTGCCGGATAGGGTGGTAGCATTACCGCAAACAACTTCGAACGCCGGCCAGCATTGATTAACATGGTAGCTGCAGAGCAGTTCAGCGGAAAGGCTAATGAAAATCTAAATACTCATCTGGATGCATTTTTGGATATCTGTGACACCATCAAGATAAATGGTGTGAGTGACGACATCATTCGCATGAGGATGTTCATTTTCTCATTGAGAGATCGAGCCAAGGAGTGGTTCAAGAGCTTAGACAAGGAATCCATCACCACGTGGGATCAGATATGCCAAGCTTTCCTCGCCAAATACTTCCCTCCGTCAAAAGCTCAGAAAATCATTGCTAAGATTACTCATTTTTCACAGATGGGATATGAGTCAATTTATGAAGCATGAGAGAGGTACAAAGATTTGCTGCGGTCTTATCCACAACATGGATTCAGCGCTGACCAACAAATCACACACTTCTACAGTGGTTTGACCAACAACAGCAAAAGATTGGTGGACGCCTCAGCTGGAGAATGTTTGGTGAATAGAACTGCGACTGAAGCGTTGCGGATTATAGAAGAGATGGCAGCCACCAGTTATTAATGGCCGATGGAGAGACGACAAACAAGGCCTGCAGCTGCAATATCTGATTCTGGAATGGATGATCTGAGGGCCGAGATTGAAGAATTGAAGAAACAAGTTCTGGAGGAGCGGCGTGCGCAAATGGATGTGAATACAGTACAACAGCAAGGTTCTGAATCCTCTGCAGTAGAAGATGTGATTTTTTTTAATCAAAGAAACTACAACAGAGGCCAATAAGGATTCCAGAGCAACAACATGGCGTATCATCCGAACAATAGGAATTATCTGAATCTTTCCTATGCTAACCCCAACAACTTCTTGCAACCTCCGGGTTTTACTGCTTCCACTGCAGGTCTTTCTGAGCCAAAGAAGCCTTCACTTGAAGAAATGATGAGCCAACTAATTGCTAATCAGAACATTTTCATCGGGGCAACATGAATGAAGATTACGCAGATCGAGAGAAGCGTGAGTGCTCTGTCTAAGTAGTTGAACATGCTTGAGGTTCAAGTTGGACAATTAGCCAATAATTTATCTACTCAGCACAAGCCAAGCCATTTTTCCAGTCAATCTGTGATCAATCCCAATGATCAATGTAATGTCATTCAGCTGAGAAGTGGAAAGGAATACACAAATCACAAGTATCTGATGCGAGATGAGAAAGATAATGATGTGATCGAGGTTGCAAATGATGCAGCCGTTCCAGCTGCAGAGAGTCCATCTGTTCCTGTGAAAAAAAATGGCGTCTGCCACCACTGCATCCCAGACTGTGCCCACCGGTTCCACTGCCCCGTTTCCTACTAGGCTAGCTAAGGTAAAGACTGAGCAGAAGATGGAGAAATTTATAGAGATCTTAAAAAAGGTAAACATCAACATCCCTCTGTTAGATGCTTTACGAGATATGCCTGACTATGCTAAGTTTCTGAAGGATACCGTTTCTAAGAAGAGGAAGTTGGGAAAGTTTGAGATAGTGAATCTGTCTAAGGAGTGTAGTGCAGTCTTGCAACAGAAGTTGCCTCTGAAGCAGAAAGATCCGGGTAGTTTTACTATTGCCTGTGTGATTGGTGGACGCACTTTTGGTAAAGTGTTGTATGACCTGGGGGCTAGCATCAATTTGATGCAATTGTTGATTTTCAAGAGATTGGAAATTGGTGACATTAAGCCGACTTCTATTGCATTGCAAATGCCGAATAGATCAGTTACCTATCCTCGAGGAGTTGTGGAAGATGTGTTGGTGAAGGTAGAAGAGTTTATCTTTCCTGCGGATTTCGTGGTTCTTGATACGCTGGAAGATAAGAATATCCCATTAATTCTTAGAAGACCGTTTCTAGCCACAGGCCGTGCTTTGATTGATGTGCAAGATGGCCAACTAACATTCCGAATGAATGATGAGAAGATTACGTTCTCTCTATATGATGCTATTAAAAGGCCACACGAGAATGAGTTTGATGATTGCAAGTTGATAGAATTAGTGGAGGATGAGTTTGCCTACACTGATGTGCCAGTTGCGGTGGAGGATCCTCTGCAGCACTGTATCCAACACTCTATTTGTTCCATTGACTCATATGACTTTCTTGATTTTGCCTGTGATGAAATTTTGGAATATCTTGCTGCTCTAGATTCTCTGCAGGGACTACCGCAAGAACTAGTGAAATACTTGGATATTCGGGGATCCAAAACAAGAGGGCACCGCAGAGACTGAGACCCCTGCCGCCAAATCGGCACCCACGCCACCAGTTTTGGAGATAAAACAACTCCCAGATCATTTGAGGTATGCATTTCTGGGTGAAAATGATACATATCATGTAATCGTGTCTGCTTTTCTATCTGCTGTGGAGTTGGATAAACTGTTGAGAGTGTTGAGGAAATACAAGTCTGCTATAGGCTGGCAAATTTCTGACATAAAGGGGATTAGCCCGTCTATTTGTATACATCATATTTTACTTGAACAGAATTACAAGCTGAAAGTACAAGCACAAAGGAGATTGAACCCGGTGATGCAAGAGGTGGTGAGAAAAGAAGTATTGAAGCTTCTGGATGCTGGGATGATTTATGCCATATTTGACAGCGAGTGGGTGAGCCTGACTCAATGTGTTGCGAAGAAAGGAGGCATGACAGTTGTGAAGGATGAGATGATCGCTACGTGACTCTTGACGGGATGACGAGTTTGCATTGACTACCGTGCTCTGAATGCGGCTACACATAAGGATCACTTTCCCCTTCCTTTTATTGACCAAATGTTGGATAGACTTGCAGGTACGAGTATTACTGCTTTTTGGATAGCTATTCGGGTTACAATCAAATTATGATTGCCCCGGATGATGTGACCCGATGATAGGATCGAACGCACGTCAACACGTAAGGGTTCTAAAGACTGTAATGACTCAAAACTCAATAAGAATATGCGGAATTGAACTTAACAAAATAAGTAATGAAAAGACTAGATTTAGACGACTAGAACTAAGTAAAATACCTAGACTATGACACACGAATTAAAACACAAAAACCAAACCAAAAGGGGCTGTTTTAAGGCTCAAATTGGCTAGGGTAGATGATGGGGATATGTGTATATGATATATGGTGAAGGATGGCTAAGGTAGATAGAATATGTTAGTGATGAGGTATACTTACGGTTTGGCGTTAAACATGGATAGAATAGTTGGTATGATTCTCGAACACTTGCGGTTTGTTGTGGTTGCGTACGAATGTGATAAGGTGGTTGAAGTCGAAGATGGGTATGGATGATGATTGATAGATGTGAATTACAACCCGAAAGTTGCCTTGAATCTCGAACGTACACAAGGCCAAATTCTTTAAGTTGTTCTTCAAGTAGCGAGTTCCCAATAATCACTCAATGTGAATTATGGAGTTTTCTTGAAATAAAACTTAGAGATGCTAATTCTAAGAGTATGAATTTTCGAAATAAAACTCACAAAAGTTGTAAAGAGGTTGAGACAATATTGAAGGTAAAAAGCTTAATAATTCAAATATGGTCTCCAGTATCAATGTCATAAAGAGCCTCTATTTATAATAGAGGTATGGCCAAAAATCTAAGAGATATGGCCGAAAATTATGACTCCAAAAAACAGATAAAATCAAACTAGGAAATTACCTAAACTAGAGTTCTATTCAAGGTAAGAATATGCCTTAAATAAAACCTAGTCAACTATGACTCTAAGGGAATGAAAATTACACCAAAATAATTAATAAAATCTGATCTAACTATAGTCTAAATTAAATAAAAATAAATACTATACTCTAATAAATCAATCCCCTTAATTAAATCATTAAGGGCCGAATATTTCACTTCCATGCACGCATGCTTCACATGCACACGTACACGTCTTCATCTTCATGCAATGCACTCCATGTCTTGATCTCCATCTTCTAATAACAACAAGTTCACCAACCTCGATCTCTCATGCACGCCATCTTCTTCTTCGAGCTTCTTGCGAAGTGTGGCTTGCAAATACTTTTGCAACTTCTTAGCTCTTAGACGAGTAACAGGACCTTTGAATTACAGCTCTGTGTTTAGATCCTCATTGCTATGGATGGCCTCATCACTGGAGGACCAACAAAAGTTGGCGTTTACTTGTCCCTATGGTATTTTTGCATATCGACGTGTGCCATTTGGTCTATGCAATGCTCCAGCTACTTTCTAGAGGTGTATGATGGCGATTTTCTATGGCTTTATTGAGAACATTAGGAGGTATTTATGGATGATTTCTCTGTCTTTGGTTTCTCTTTTGATAATTGTTTGGAAAATCTGTCCCAAGTTTTGCAGCGTTGTGAAGAAACAAATTTGGTTTTGAATTGGGAGAAGTGCCATTTTATGGTACATGAAGGTGTGGATCTTGGCCTCAAAGTCTTTGCTGTCGGCTTGGAGGTTGATCGAGCCAAAGTTATAGCTATCGAGAAGCTACCCCCTCCTACATCTGTTAAGGCGGTTCGTAGCTTCATTGGCCATGCTGGATTCTATCGCATATTTATCAAAGACTTTTCCAAAATCTCCAAGCCACTGTGTTCTTTGCTGGAAAAAGACGTGAAGTTCGTGTTTGATGATGTGTGCATGGAGGCATTCGAGAAACTGAAGCTAGCTCTAGTAAGTGCTCCAATTTTAATACAGCCGACTGAGCTGTTTGTTTTAATGTGTGATGCCGGTGATCTTGCCGTTGGAGCTATGTTGGGACAAAAGAGGAATAAATTCTTCTGAGTAATCCACTATGCCAGCAAGACACTCGACTGTGCCCAACAGAATTATACCACCACGGAAAAGGAGTTTCTAGTAGTAGTGTTTGCCTTCGACAAATTCTGGGCCTATTCGATTGGGGTGCAAACCACGGTCTACACCGACCATACAGCCATCTGGTACCTATTTGCCAAGAAAGATGCCAAGCCGAGGTTGATTAGATGGATCCTAATGCTGCAAGAGTTCGATATGGAGATCAAGGATCGAAAGGGTTGTGAGAATGCCGTGGCGGACCATCTGTCCCGTTTGGAGAACCCAGTGGAAGGCGATGGCCCAAAATTGCTCATAAATGAGAGTTTTCCGGATGAACAAGTGCTGGAAGTGAAAGCAGTTGATAAAACTCCATGATACGCTGACATTGTGAATTACATAGTGATTCGTGTCATTCACAAGGATCTTAGCTCCTACCAACGCAAGAAGTTCCTCCATGATGTCCAATTCTATTACTGGGATGAGCCAATTCTTTATAAGAGATGTGCTGATGCTGTGATTCGGAGATGCGTTCGAGATGATGAAATTCATGCTATTATAGAGAAGTGCCACAGTTCACCCAGTGGAGGCCACTTCGCAGCCAATAGAACCGCCATGAAAATTCAACAAAGCGGGTTTTATTGGCCTCATATCTATAGAGATTGCTATACTTTCATCTCCAAGTGTGATCGGTGTCAAAGAGTTGGCAATATTACCAAGCGGGATAAGATGCCTCAAAAAGCCTTGATGGTTGTGGAGCTATTTGATGTATGGGAGATAGATTTTATAGGACCGTTTTCTAAATATTGAGGATTCCTCTATATTCCTTTAGCTGTGGAGTATGTGTCTCGATGGGTGGAAGCCATTCCTACAATTACTAATGATTCCAAAGTGGTGTTGAAGTTTTTGAAGAAAAACATTCTAACTCGGTTCGGAGCCCCGAGAGCTTTGCTCAGTGATGGGGGGTCGCACTTCAACAACAAATGGCTCAGGAGTTTGCTAGCCAAATATGGTGTGAAGCACAAGGTGACATCCCCCTACCACCCTCAAGCCAATGGACAAGCTGAGCTTGCTAATCGGGAAATCAAGCAAATTCTGGAAAGAGACAGTGGTGCATCGAAAAGATTGGGCGGATAATCTAGATGATGCTTTGTGGGCCTATCGCACTATATACAAAACTCCTATAGGTATGTCTCCCTATCAGCTTGTGTTTGGCAAATCGTGTCACTTACCTATAGAGATCAAGCACAAGGCATATTGGGCTGTGAGGAAAATAAATTTTGAGTTCCAAGAAGCCGGAGTTGAGAGGGCTCACTAGTTGTTGGAGTTGGATGAATGGAGAAATGAGGCTTATGAGAATTCTTGCATCTACAAGGAAAGGGCTAGCAAATTCCATGATCGAGTCATCAAGCAAAAGGAGTTCTCTCCGAGGGATGAAGTACTTGTTTATGATTCAAGATTGAGGTTATTTCCGGGCAAGCTCAAGTCAAGGTGGACGGGTCCATTCGTGGTTTACAAAACCAGTTGGAATGGCACTTGTGATCTATTGCGAGCCGATGTAAGTACTTTCACAGTCAATGGGTACCGTCTTAAACACTACTTCAGATACCCAACTGAGGAGCGGAATTTGCGGGTTACACTCCTAAACGATCCATGAGCTTCCTTGAGGTATCGTCTAGCTAAAGACGTTAAATGAAGCACTTGGTGGGAGGTAACCCATCGTTTTATTTTTTTATTTATTTATTTCATTATGCTTTTATTGTTTGTAGTTGTTTTTCTCGTTCCTATATTTTTTTTTGTTCTTTTTCTCATTATATTTTCGTGCAGCTAGTGTTTAAAAAAAAATAAAAAATGGCACGGACTGTGCCGCTGACCGCACGACCCGTGCCAAGCAACGCAACTAACCACAAACTTGCGGTATCAATGGCACGGACCGTGCTGCATGCAGCACGGCCCGTGCTAACTTACACGCCCAGCCCGCATCTTTTTAACAACACAAGGTACGTTTCTTTTGCCTCCTCTTTCATTCACACACGCACGATGAAATTTTTGGCAAGAAGAACTCGAACTTGTCCTCCTCAAATCCTCCGGTGGTCTTAAATTTTTGTTTCATCTTCCATCCAAGCTCTAATCCTTGCCTAAACCCATCATTCACCACCCCATTGGAAGTTTCAAGCAAGGAAAGTGCAAGTTTTCCCCTATTTGTGCCCTAATTTAAAATTGAGCAAATTCTCCACCAAAGGTATGAAATTTCTTGGTTTTTGTACATGTGAAGTTGATTGGTGTTGTTGGGAGATGATGGGTAAGCTTGGGGTTGCCCAATTTTATGATTTAAATTCATATTCTCTTTGGCGCATTTCATCAAACATGTGGTGTGTATGGCCTTTTTCATTGAAAATTAATTATTTCACTTGTTCTAATGCTTTACATGCTTTAATTCCCCTTCATATTGATTGGAATTGTTGTTGTGTGCTTAGAATGGGGGGTGAATGCTTAGTTTGGGGGTGAAATACAATTAATTCGGCTATTTGAGGGATTTTTTGGAGAAAATCTTTTGGCCTTGTTGCCTTGAATGCTTGTGGTTGCATATATGAAAACAATAGTGCTTGTTGGGAAAATTTTGTGCGAGTTAGGGATCGAGTTCTAATATCTTTTGGGGTGATTGCTAGCCGTTGGTTTTGTTTCTCGCTTGCTCATATTTGATGATTTTTTTAGGTACCGAGTTTCTTGCTCATGGCCCCATGAATTGGTAGAGGCCAACGCGGAGGACGAGAAGTGGTGTCTGAGAACCCCAATGACCCTCTCCATTTTGGGGTCATTTTGAATGACTTGGCGCATCATGAACGGTGGGACCGGCTTGTTCAATTGGAGTGCCTCCCATCTCGCTATCCGGACTCTTCCGTGCTACGAGCACTTGGTTTGAATGAAGACTTTTGGGCCCTTTGTCAATGGGGAGTAGTCGCTTTTGTGTTTGGAGGACAGTAGACCTCATACCGACGAATGATGTTGGAGTTTTTAAGCACCATCTCGGTATATAAGCGGAGAGACGCGAGATTACCTTCCAGTATTTCATTTCAATTAGACAATCGGCCCTTCACTATTTCCTTGGAAGATTTAAATGGCATTTTCCACAATGTGTGCAGGAATCCTGTTGAGCAGGCTTGGGAAGATGACCCGTTCTGGAAGGCTATCACGAGGGTGAATAATGCTGACCCTGGCTCCAGTTTCCGACCTCACACGGCCAAGGCCTCCATGATCCGTAACCCCGTCTTCCGTTTTATGCAGAGAGCGTGCACGAATGCCCTCTTTGCAAGATATGATAGCGGCACTGTGCAAAGCCAAAAGATTTTCTATTTGTGGTGTGCCCTGAGGTGTTAAGACTTTAATCTGGAGGCCCACATCGCTGCATACTTGAGCCACGCGGGTGCCAAGAAGAGTGACATTCTCATTTGTGGCAGCATTATCACGCCGATAGTGGAATATTGCGGCATTGAATTTGCTGATTCAGAGGTGCTACCTGACAATATGTCTTGTCTATCGAGACTTTGATCAATATGGATGTCATCCGAGTGGATCGCGTTGGCAGGTACTTCTTAACGCAGAAGGCGGCTGGCCACTTTTCCTTACCGAGTCGTCCTCTAATGAGAGTGTCCGATTGGCATCATTCCGCCAATTGGAGTATGTCTACACCGGCCTATCAAGCCGCCATTGCTGCAGCTCAGCCAGTCTTGCCCTTTAGAGCACGAGTTGCTGAGCTAGCGGAAGATGAGGAGACCGAGGAGGAGGAGCAGTCTAATGCTGATGACGGTAATAGCACGGGGGTGCCACCTCACAGGTGAATACTGATGCCCCATCCGGTTCACGAGCGGTGGGGCATCGTCGATCTCGCCCTCGCTCTGAGGAGGAGCGCCTTGATGATATGGAGAGCTGTCTCTCTTCGATCAAATTCGAGATGCAAGGATTGCGGGGCGAGTTCAATCACATGAACACGCGTGTTGGAGCAATCGATGATAATGTAGCTACAATGCTACAAATGATGTAGTAATGGGGGTTGCAGTTTCCCCCGAATCCACCTCCGTCGTGATTTCTGTTGAGGTTATCGATTCAAGGTTTTTCTGTTCATCTTTTCAAACTTATTCTCTATCGAGTATAAGTTTGGGGGAGTGGATGGACGTTATGCCTTGAATCCCTGTTCTAAATATTTCTATTAATTGCTTTCTGCATTTAGATAGTTTATTTGCATTAGTTTAGTGGTTTAGGTTGTAGTGCACGTTTACTGCTTTCGAGTATGTTACCGGTTGTGAGTTGGATTTGGTTGATCTCCTGCTATGTACGGTGATGAATGATGGTTGCCAATGATGAATTCTGGGATTGTTGAAATTGATGTCTGTATTGAGTTTACTATGAGCATGATAGGTGCAATTGCGATAAATTGCTTGGTTGTCTTGCACTGTGACGGTCCTGTGAGGAATTTGAGCCTTATAATCCCTTTCTTGTGTACAAATGTTGGGTTATTGTTGAATGTCTAGAACTTGCCTCTTGTCTGCTCAAGTTTAACAGGATATGTGTGGGATTTTGAGATGATTTAAGGCCATTTTAGTTAGCCCTATTCTTATCCTTTGTATTTTTAGCCAAAACACTTCAAATTGCCATTGTGAGCCCCGTTGAGCTTTATAGACGTTTCTTTGTTAGCCAATTTAATTCAATCATGTTTGTTAATGTGTTTCTTTTCACTCGGACTTGTTGGGTGGGTAGAACAATTATAGGAGGGATGAATTATTTTGGTGGAACTTGGGGAGAATAAAATGATGGAGTGTGGTTGTGAAAAGGGTTATGGAGTTGGAATGTTTATATGGCACTTAGAAAAAATTAAAAAAAAAGAAATGAAATAAAGAAAAACAAATGATGAGAAAAAGAAAGAAAAAAAAGAAAGAAAAAAAAATATCTAAGTGGCCATATTCATAATTTGGTGATGCTTTTGATTTATAGTTTTGGAAAAGGAGGAAGAAAGTTAGACAAAGTCTAGCTTTACTCATTTAGTATTGGGGTTGAGTGTTAGTGAGGAAGTATTGAGAGTGATCAACTCAATGAGTCCGATTTAGTCACTTGGCCTATATTTTCCCTACCTTGTCTAAAAGCCTACATTACAACCAAATTATAAAGTCCTTTTTTTATCCTAATTCCACACTCATTGCATGTAAAGGCGAGATAAGATAATGGGCAAGCTTATGGTTAATTTTTCAGTTAATCGAGTTTTGAGTGCTTATATTTTTACCCTAAACACTCGAGAGTGAGTGATACACAAATCCGGTGAGGTCATTGGTTCAAGGTTAAAGACAAGTTAGTAGTCGTGTTGTGCGAGAATATGTTTGCTCATTGTATGCTTGATTTGGATGATTAATGTTTGTGGTGTCTGAGGCAATGAAACTGTCAAAACATCCCATCTATACTTGAGTTTAATTTTTTCACTTCATTGTTCGAGGAAGAACAATGGGTAAGTTTGGGGGAGTTGATAAACTCGGGATTTGCATACTTTCGAGTGTGCTTTCTACACCTTTTGGGAGTCGAATCCATGTGTGTGTGACTGTTTTGAATATTTTTGTATTTTATTGGTATAGTCACGGGTTTATTGAGTTTTGACAGGACAACTGCCTAGTTTGGACGTGTTTAGAGGTGTACAAGGTCACCGGGTAGAAGGAGTACATGAGTCGAGACCGGAAAGGTAAACATGGGCCGGAAAATCATAATGTGGGAGAGAGTAAGATGGCACAAACCCTGCCGCTGCACGGCACGGCCCGTGCCATGAAGAAAACAAGAGTAGGAGTCTCGGTAGCCATGACACGACCCATGCTCCCTGCGGCACGGACCATGCCCCATGATGTAACCACGAGAGTGTGTTTTGTAGCAAGGCATGGACTGTGCGCCTCTCGACACGGACCGTGCGACTCTCGGCACGGATCGTGCCGCCTGTTCCGAAAATTTTGGACTTCTTTCCTTAGTCGGACTATGTATTCCTCAACTATTTAAGGCTCTACTTTGCACGATTTTTGGGACACTTTTTTACCCTATATTGAAGCAGAGAAGTATTGTGAAGAAGAAGAAGGCGGAGAACAAAGATTAATCACCCGGCATATGTTGTTTATGATTTTTCATTTAATTTCGACTATGAGTTTTGTAATGAATACACTATTTTCTTTAGATTTCTATTTTGCCATGAGCGGCTAAACGCATATTAATTCTAGGGTTTGCGTACATATGGATGCTATGTTATTAATTTAATTATGTTATTTTTTCCCTTCTGATTATTGTGTTCAAGTGTTCAAATGCTTTATTTTATGCTTCGATTACTGGCCATAATTGATTGCATGTGTAGTTGGTAAATTTGAGACCTAGCGGAGATAATTGACCAATGGATTAATTGAACATTTTGATACACGTTCTTCATGAATCTGTAGGAGCTAAAATCTGATGCTTTAAGGAGTTAGTAAATTTACTTAGAGACGAAAGTGATAGGAAATTAATTAATCAATAACTACCTTGAGACCTGGCGGAGATAGGTAGCAGCTTTTATGATTCTCCACCAATAATCGGATTAAAGTGAGAAGAATTAGAATTGGATTAGTACACAGTTGATACATGTGTATTGCATTTCCTAGTATTAATCTTTATTAATTGATTGAGTTTGTTAAATTGATTTAATTTATTGCTTTGGATAATTAGTTTAATTGTTCTTATTTAATTATTCCAATTTTGTTTTTTGATTGGTTTAATCTGCGTCTAGTTTTAGTAAATCCATATAAAATTTAGGTAGCCTGGATAATAGAAACGTGTTAGCTTAGTACTTAGTGTGGTCGATTTTACAGTCTATGTGGATACGATACTTGATTCACCAACTATAGTGCATGTCCTATTTTAGTTGGAGAATTGTGCATAAAAATTAGTGCATCATGCTCTATACGAAGATTCCATACGAGAAATGCACCTTTAAAGACTCAATTTTTAAATTTTATCAAAACTGTATAAAGAAAAAAATAATCGATTGTCATATTTAGGGCTTTTATTCCTCAATTTCGAGTTCACCAAAATCTCAACTTTATGGTTTTTAACATAAAAATTATAATAAAAAATTGAGTTGATTCCATTTTGATTATTTTCCTTAATATTAATTATCAATATCTTTCTTTCACGATTATTTAATTAATGAAAGTGTTTTTTTTTTACTAACAAAATCCCCGAATGGGATTTTGTAAATGTTGATTGTACTTTTTCAAGATTTAGGATGATTGAGATAAAATAGAAAAAATTCCAAGATACTCGTGAAAAAAAAAAATCTCAAAGCCCCCTTTTTTCGTTTCGCCCCGAGCCTCTGAATTGTCAGGACCGGCCACATGGCTTAAGTTATTTGGTGAGACAAATGTAAATAAATCGGAGAATCAGTTATGCTTTATTTCATATATTTCGTATTATTACATGCATGTAACAGATGATGCAACAACTATAATAGATGGATGTAGAGTACTTTCATATTATTATATATATATATGGTCTCACTTTAGAGTTTTGGTAGAGATCTTTGTCTAAGCTCCTTTTTCTGAACCTTACCTGATGGTAATCTGGGTAAATCATCAGTAAAAATCACTCTCCTCAACCTTTTGAATGGCGCAACCTATACATACATCAAACCACTACAATTAGATTGCATTGACGAACCGAACTGGTTTCGTGCGTAATGCATCATATCGCCTAAAATATATATCGAAGGTAAAATTTAGTGTTTAAAGATAAAATTTATCGAGTTAATAATCAATCGTTGAAATGTAAAACATTTCGTAAAAATATATCAAACGAAGAATCTATCATTTGATATCTAACGTCGAGCACAAAATTGCAGGTGCAAGTATCGTTATATAAATACAATGAAATATTACACTTCGTATAGTTTATGGCTTTAATATGCCAACTATTTACTGATAGAAACGAAAAAATAAAAAAACGAAAACACACAACCAAGACTTGTTTTACAAATTAAATTTGATTCGGCTGTTATATTCATATTAAATATTTAATTTAAGGGTGATAGAGTAATATATTATATTATTTATGGTAAATATTTATAATTAGAGTAATATCTCTGGACAATCTTTGGAAAATCAATTTAACCACAATTTTCTTAATTGAATTTTTTTTTTCTGGCCAAATTGTTGTTTTGGTAAAACATGCATTATCCCTAATTTTAGAGATTATGGTAATTTTGAACCCTCAAAAGGTTCAATACTTTCATAATTATGAAACAAGTTCTAAATAATGAAAATTAATTTTTAAAAAAAATAAGAAACCCGCCCATAATCTATAAAAAATCAGTCGACAATTACTATAATATTATGTATAAGATATGATACATAGAGGAAAAGAATGGAAAAATCTATTTGTTAAACCTTAATCATCATTCAATATTAACACAAATTTGGTTGTTTTGTCTCTAGCAATTTATTTATTGATAAATTTGAATTATTTGTATTTGGCGCATTATAGGTTTTTATGTGTTAAGACTTAAGACAAACCTTGATATTTATCGATGACTTTAATCGACCAACACAATTTTTTAAATAACGCATTTTATGCATAAATTTTAGAACATTAATAGTTTTGTTTGTTTTTTTTTTTTTGTTTTTTTTTGTTTTTTTTTTACTCACACACCCGACCTGTGGTATTGAGGAGATTTGAACCGGTGACATTTAGTCACCAAGCAACCTCACTCCACCACTAGGTGTCTAGGTAACATTAATAGTTTTGTTAATATTCATGATTTTAGCAACTACTCATGTAAATTTTTTTGTTGCCCACAAGACCATTTTTTCGATCATGTACATATTAAATATTCTGCTCTGCTTTGTAAATATTTGAGCTTCATATGCCTAATTAGCAAATATTAAAATTTTATTAAAATTGAAGATGAAGATCCTAATTAATTTGTTAATGGGTATTTAATTGGTAGATTTAACATTCTATATTCTACTTGGACATTTAATTAGAAAAATCTATCTATCTATCTATCTATCAATATGTATATATATGTGTGTGTATCTATACTATTAACTATAAAAATGTGTTATTTCAATATATTTTGGTATTAAATATGCTGTAAATGTTTAATTCCAGGGCAACAATGAAATTATGAGATATTTAATAATTAAATTCATTATGACAATAGTAATTATGAAAATTTTATTTTTTATTAATTTCTTAATGTTATTTCTTTAATAAAACTAACTTCAAGTTGAATCGAAGATCCCCCCGAGCATTCTAATAATGCATAATTTTCATATTTTGAGGAACTAATACATATAATTTTAATTACTTGAGTGTGTTCCAACCGAGAAAAACCAATTAATAAAATAAGGAATATAATAATTAAGTTATCTATAATAAAATATCAAATTTGTGCCGACTATTAAAATTATCAATTAAAAATAGACTTATATTCAAATATAATATTAAATTTTATAAAATAAATATGTCACTTTAAGAACATTAAGTAATAGATAATGAAAATTCCACTATGTAGAAGTGTACTGCATAAATATACAGGAAAAAGATGCAATGTTTATAATTTAAAGATATTGTTAAAAAATGTGGTGTCTAATTTTACAAAAGGACTTTAAAATTAAAATTCTACCGGCATAAAAAAGTGGCTGGGACGGGTTGGCCGAATGAGCTTAGCCCGTTTTGATAGGTTAGACTCTAAACACTCAACCACATACACAAACATATTAAATAAATTTAAAAGGAAAGAATCATCAACTGTACGGTGCTTAATAATCTTCCTGTATATATATATTTAATTGTTTGACATCATTTTCTATATATACCATACTATATACTATATATTTCAATTATATATGTTATATTTTAGTAAATCATATGAATTGCGTGGTGTTCAATACTAGTAAAATAAAATTATGTGTCAATATATATAAGCAAGGTAAAATACAATACCTAATTAAAGAACAATGTGTGTGTATGTATATTTTGATCGAGATTGGCGGACATGTGTCAGCCTCGTGAGGAGACATGTACCACAAGCCAAATTATGAAATTTGGTTTGTGATATGATATATAGGTGCTCAAGAAAGATGTGGTTATTACATGCTTTGTTAGTTCAACTTGTCTGATTTACCTGTTCTGCAATATATTGATCAACTTCTTCTCTAGTTAGTGAACTGATGGATGATCTCACTACATATGCAACTGGAATTTCACCAGCTTCATCATCATTTAATCTGCATTCATTTTTCCAACTCACGTTAATTAGTTAGTAGTTATCATCATATCGTTTTCTCTGCGAACATGATGATCAACAGCCCCAATAAACTGTGTGAAACAAATTAAAAATAAATAAATTAATGCAGATTGTACGAAGCCATGGCTATAAATTTTGCCTAATTCTTCATTGAATTAATTATTTGCAGAGCACACTCACCCTAACACAGCAGCATCCACTATTTGAGGATGAGAGAGAAGCAGCAGCTCTAGCTCTGCCGGCGCAACCTAAATTAAATCAACGACAATGAAGAAGAATATTTACAAGATATATAATGAATTGGCAGATAGATGAGCAAAGAAATATATACCTCTAAATTAATTAATTCGTAGCTACTATAGTCCATACCTGAAAGCCTTTATATTTGATGAGCTCTTTCACACGGTCCACAATATAGAGTCGTCCCTCATCATCAAAATAGCCAACATCTCCCGTGTGCAACCATCCTTGCTCGTCTATGGTCTCCGTTGTCGCTCTGTAGTTTTTCAAATAGCCTAACAAACACGAACACGAACACGAGCCATTAAACAATATGCATGTGGCTAGCTAATTAATTAGCAAGATTCAAATCTCAAACCTACCTTTCATCAACACTGGACCTCTGACCCATATTTCACCTCTGTGATAAGGAGGGAGATGTCGTGTCGTTGCTGCATCCACTATTTGAGCTTCAACACCTGGACCAAGTGCCCCTGCAGACCCTCCTGAACAGCCCCTTCTGTTTTCGAGTGATATAACACCTGTGGTTTCTGTCATGCCGTAGGCCTGAATTGAAAGAGGGCATATAGCATATATCCTCATTATTAAGAAACTAAACATATGTAAATCTATTAAGTTTTAATTATACATATATACATACCTGATGTACAACAGCTTGTGGAAAAATCTTGGTGCATGCTTCAATCAAGTCCTTCCCTAATGGTGCAGCGCCGGAGAGAATCTCACTCAACGACGAAACGTTGTATTCTTTCACGGTTTCCTCTTTCTTTCTCAGCTCTACAACAACAGGGGGCACCACAAACAAATGGCTCACCTTAAACTTGTCTATAGCCCTCAACATATCATTCATCTTGTACCGCGACATCACCACCACCATGTTTCCTCTCTGCAGCTGTGCGTAGAGCAGACCAGAAAGTCCAAAGATGTGGAACATGGGGAGGAAGCAGAGAAACACATTCCCCAACTCGCCGTTGGATTCTTGATCCGACGTCATAATCAAGGCCGACCACATGAAGCTCTTGTGCGTCAGCAGAGCTCCTTTGCTAGCTCCCGTAGTCCTTGATGAATACATGATTGCTGCTGCATCGGTTTGCATCACTGCTGGGATTAATGATTTGTTTGATGATGATTTGATCGTGTCTGAATCATTAATGTGACAAGGATTGTGATCACTCAGCATGATGCAAGGAAGGTTGAACTATTTGATCTTGTGGTGGAGCTCATGGACTGTGATGATCAGTTTTGGATTGGAGTCCTTGATCTGTTTGGAGAGCTCGGCGGTGGTGTATTGTGGGTTGGCGCCTGGCGGTGGTGGCGACGGCGCCGACGGCCACCACGGTGAAGAAAGCGATGGGGAAGTGGATGGAGTTTGGAGAAAAGATGAAGACGACATCGTTTTTGGAGATGTTGAGGTTGAGGAGGGCGAGGGAGAGCCTTGAAACACGAGTTTCGAGGTTCGAGAATGTTAAGGTTTCTGCAGTTTCTGCGTCTATGAGTGCTGGGGAGTTGGAAATGGATGAGAGGTTTCTGAAGAGAAATGGGATCATTGAAAATTTGGGGTCGTGGGGGAGAGAAATGGGAGGCCTTGGCGATCGGTAGATTCCATCTCCGCCATGGACTTCTTGTTTTTTCGACATGGTTTTGTGTGTGTGTGTGTGTGTTAGTGTGTGAAACAATACTGTTGAGGGTTGGCCCAATTGCTCTTTGTTGGCCCAAGAGCTTTCTTAATTGTTGTGGCCCAAACCTGAAGCCCAAAACCCTTAACCATAAACGACTCTTCACCTCCCTAATTAATCCACACTTAATCTGTTTTTCATTTCCAAAGCTATTTCACCCTCTATAACATTCGAGAGACTTCTTCTCTCTCTCAAGCCTCACACTGTTCATCAACCCTAATCTGAAAAGCTCTCTCTCTCGCTCTATGTTTTCTGCCACCGTTCTCGATTTCTCTGGCCGGAATCTGACCGTGATTCCTGTTGGCCTATGAGTGTAGATGGCTAGGTTGTTCTCTGAGACTGAGGGCTTGTGAGTGCTTCGAGAGGGATCATTTCACCATCCCCTTCCTTTGGTCTGGGTCTTTGTGTCGCCGGAGCCACCATCGCCTCCGCCTGTGGGAAAATCTGAGCCACCGTGTCCCTTGGGCACTTTTCCCACCGTCGTCCCTCTGATTTCATCTCTATTGGCTTCATATCTCTCCTGCTCTTGTTACTTTACTATATCTCTATGATCTAACTTTCTGTGTTTTCATTTGTGCAGACTTGACTGAGTTTGGAGCCTTGCCGGTGAAGAATAAAAGTAGATCCAGCTGATCTACACTTTCTGAGGCTATCTTCGTTGAAGACCTTCCTACCGTGAAGATTCAAGGGCTCATTCCCTCTGAAAGAAATTCTGACTCCCTATAATGTCTTGTAATAGAAAACTAGGGTTCTTGCTACTTGAGTAGCTAAGTGAGAGAGACCGCAAGAGGTCGGAAAACAAGTAGTGTAAGCCCTAGCCGGGTCTGTACCACAACAGTGGTATCAGAGCCACGGTTTGACCTGTCCGGGGGCACTCTCCTGCCTCCATCTCTCTCACCCGCCGGTAAGGGCCGCGCCATACTCGCCCCCGTCGGGCTCCGAAAAGGTAAGACCGACCCCTCCCCTGCCTGGGAGGGTCGGCTCTGGTATACTCTAAAACCCCTAAAACTCCTCTGTGGTATCTGTCGATCCTGTGTCTTTTTGTTTCCGCTCTTGTCTCTGTGAATACCTTGGCATTCAAAGCTTTTCCCTTAAATCTTGCTTACGGTCGGGACCGTCTGGATTCCCCTGTGGGTTTCCTCAAAGTGGGTTGCCCTGATAGAAAATTTGAGTAAGGTGTTACAGTTGGGAGGAGGGTATTAGGGTTGTCTTTTTGCTGTTGATAACCTGTTGTTGTATGTTTGTTTTTTGGGGGTTATCTAATTATTGTGGTCTTCTGGTTGTGTGATTCCTATTTTTGGTTGGGATCTGTGTTAAAACTCTTTGCTGGAAGAGTTTCTGTGTTTGACTTAGTGATCTAAGTCTGTTCCTTGACTAAAATTGGGTTTTAGGATTGACCTGAATGAATCCTTGCTCTACAAATAAATCTGTGCTGAGAACTGGGCTAGCCTCAACTCTAGATTCCCCTGGTGCACCCATTTTAGGGCCTGTGGAGGTGCTTCCTCCTGTTTCTGGTTGAAATTGTGTGTCT
This sequence comes from Perilla frutescens, assembly GCA_026008535.1. Taxonomy (NCBI): domain Eukaryota; kingdom Viridiplantae; phylum Streptophyta; class Magnoliopsida; order Lamiales; family Lamiaceae; genus Perilla; species Perilla frutescens. The sequence goes on along the minus strand of BRKX01000003.1, from coordinate 10,810,642 downwards.
CTGTGCTCTGTCTGCTGTGATTGTGAAATCTGTAAATTTGTGGAATTTTTGTGTGAATTCTTGTGAAAATGAATAATCTGAGTGCAGTTCCTTTCAACGAAAAGGATGATTTTGGTGATTGGCAAATAAGGGTTGAATGTATTTTAACAAAAGAAAATTTGCAAGATGCAATTTTTGAAAGAATTGATGAGTCTTAAATAGATAAAAACATTTTAAAGATGAATGCTGGTGCTAGAGCTACTATCTTGTTAAATCTGAGTAGTGTTGTGGTAAGATAAGTTTCTCATCATAAGTGTGCAAAAGACTTGTGGGATGCTTTGACTTCCTTATTTGTTGCTAATTCTGAAGAATCTGTTTATTCCCTTCAAAATCAAATCATGACCTTTCAAATGGATCCTTCAAAGGATGTTGACTCTAATATGCATGATTTTAATAAACTTTTAAAAGATTTGAAACTTGCTGGGGATGACACCCTGGAAAAATATGCCCCTCAGATCCTTCTTGGTGCTATCCCTGAAATGTTTTCTGAAGTAAAATCTGCATTAAAGTATGGAGGGTCAAAAGTTACATGTGATATGATTGTGACTGGTTTAAAGGCTAAAGAAAATGAAATGAAAAAGATTCAATCCAAGCCTTTACAGAATGAAATCCTCTATGTCAATAGAAACAACAATAGGAAGCTTTTCAATGGATTCAATCTTGAAAATCCCAGTGTCCTAGCAGCAGAAAGACATAGGAGGGAATTGAACATTGCTCACAATCTCCCCAATCATACTAGAACCCATAATCCTGTTGAGATTCATTCCCAAAACCCCAGAAATCAAAATCAAAACCAAAATTCTGGTCAAAATTCCTCCCATCATCACTTCAGAAACCAAAATTTCCCTTGCCGACATCAAAACCCTGATATAAAGCCAAAAAAGACCTGCTGGAATTGTGGGAAACCTGGGCATTTCTCCAATAGATGCAAGCAGCCTAAAAGAGGCAGGGGGTTTGGGAACAATCATGCCAATAATATAATGATGTTTGATCAACCTGCTAATCATGTTTACATAGATGAAGATTATGATTATCATGAAGATGGTGGTGTCTACATAGTCCACAGTACTTGTGATTTCCAATTCATAAACTATTCAAATGCTGTGTCAAAAATCATGCATGAGTCTGAGTGGTTGATTGACTCTGGGTGCACTTTTCATGTCACTCTACACAAGCACATGTTTCATAATCTGCAGTTCTTAAAGTCTGGATCTGTTGCTTTAGCTGATGGCCAACACTGTGAAATTGTTGGTAAAGGGGATGTGTGCTTAAAATTTAAAAATGATAGCATGATACCACTGCATGATGTCAGATATATCCCTAAATTGAAATTCAACCTTCTTACTGTGTCAAAACTGGCTAATCAAATGCTGTATGGTTCTGTTAACACCAAAAGTTTCAAATTTGAAAGAAATTATGTGTGTTACTTTGATGCTCCAAGAAAAGGAGACCTCTATGCTGTACTTGCTTGCTCTATGTCTGTCCAAACTGCAAACATTGTGCATCATGATAAAACAGCCTTATGGCATGCTAGGTTAGGACATATGAGCAATAAAGGTCTTGATATCTTGAATAAATCTGGTGCATTCAAACATGATAAAGTGTCAAGCATTCTTTTCTGTGAACCATGCCTAATGGGAAAGCAACACAAATTGCCCTTCCCTACTTCTGTGCCTTATCCTAAAGCTCATAGGAGCACTGAAATACTTGAGTATTTGCATGCAGATGTGTGGGGACCTGCAAAGGTCCCTACACATAGTGGGAATGTCTATTTCTTGTCCATCATTGATGATTATTCAAGAAAAACCTGGGTTTTCTTAATGAAAAATAAATCTGAAGTTTTCTAGAAATTTTCTAAGTGGTCTGTTGAAATTCAGAACCAATCAAAGAAAAACATAAAGTGCTTAAGAACTGATAATGGTTTAGAATTCTGTAACCATGAAATGGATAACCTATGTTCTGAAATGGGAATTACAAGACACAAGTCTATGCCTTATAACCCCCAACAAAATGGGGTTGCAGAAAGGATGAACAGAACCCTCCTTGAGAGGGTCAGAAGCTTGCTTACAGGCTCAGGCCTTGACAAGCAATTCTGGGGGGAAGCCTTAATGACTTCATGTTATTTAATAAATAGATCCCCCTCTGTTCCCTTATTGGGAAAACAACCTGAATGTGTCTTCTGGAATAAACATGTATGTTTATCAAATCTGAGAATCTTTGGTTGCAGTGCATATGTTCACCAGAAACTTAGTAAAATTGAACCTAGGTCTAGAAAGTGCATTTTTCTTGGGTACCCTGAAGGGGTTAAAGGTTACAGGCTATGGGATAGGACTTTGCCTGATTTCAAAACATGCATTAGCAGAGATGTGTCTTTCAATGAAGTTGATTTCCCTTGTCTTCATAAACCCTCACCTTCTGCTGCTCCTTGTGAGGTGGAGAAAGTACCTGATCTTGTATTTACCCCTATTTCCTCTAAGGTGGATCCTCCTTCCCTTAATCCCCCTGAGATTGACATGCATAATTCTATTTTGAATGATCATGTAAATGATAACATTGATGTCAATGACTCTGCATCAAACCATGAAACTAAAAATAATGTGTCCATTAACATGAATGTGTCTGATAATGATAATTCTGAGTCTGAGCATGAACAAACTCCCGAGCATGAATCTGAGCATGTTAATTTGGATAATTACCAACTCTCTAGGGATAGGCCTAGAAGAATTATCAGGGCTCCCTCTAGATATGAGGGTTGTAACTTGTCCTTGTATGCTTTCAATATGTTTAACAATGTTGATAATTCTGAACCAAAAACATACAAAAAGGATGTGACTTGTGATAATTCTGATAAGTGGATTGTAGCTATGAAATGTGAGATGAAATCCCTGCATGATAATGGTACTTGGACTCTTGTTGAAAAGCCTGCTGAATGCTCACTTGTTAAATGTAAATGGTTGTTCAAAGTAAAACAAGAACTCAATAATGTGAGATATAAAGCAAGACTTGTTGCTAAGGGATTCACACAAAAAAAGGGATAGACTACACGGAAATCTTTGCTCCTGTAGTTAAATTCACTACTGTCAGAATCATGCTTGCCTTAACTGCACATTTTGACTGGGAACTTAAACAAATGGATGTGACTACTATTTTTATGAATGGTGAACTTGAAAATAACATTTATATGCAGCAACCTGAAGGATTTATAGATGAAACTCATCCTAATCATGTGTGTTTGTTAAAGAAATCCCTCTATGGTTTGAAACAATCACCTAGGCAGTGGAACATCAAGTTTGATAATTGCATGAAAAGCCTGAACTTCTCTAGAAGCAAGTTTGATCATTGTTTGTATTTCATGCAATCCAATGTGCCTATGTTTTTGCTTCTTTATGTGGATGATATGTTGCTGATAAGTCTTTATCTGAAAACTGTGAAGCATGTCCAATCCTGTCTAAATGCTAATTTCAACATGAAAGACTTGGGAGATGCCAGAAAGATTCTAGGTATGAAGATTAATAGAAATAGAAGCAATCACACTCTTGTTTTGCACCAGTCTCCTTATGTTGAGCAAGTTCTAAAGAAATTTAATATGGAACTCTGTAAGCCTGTATCTGTTCCCCTTGCATCTCATTTTCAATTGTGTAAGGATCAGTGTCCCAGGAGTGAATCTGATCTGAATGACATGACTGGAGTCCCTTATGCTAATGCCATAGGGTCAGTTATGTACCTAATGATCAGCACTAGGCCTGACATTGCCTATGCTGTTTCATGTCTAAGTAGGTACATGGCTAACCCTGGGCTGCCTCATTGGGAGGCTCTAAAGTGGTTATTAAGATACCTAAAATCTACTGCACACCATGGTTTAACTTTTTCTAAATCTCCAGATGGTGTGAAGTGTGTTGATTATGTTGATTTCAATTATGCAAATGATAAGGATCACAGAAAATCAACTACATCTTATGTGTTTATTCTTTGTGGGTCTTTCATTAGTTGGAAGTCTCAGTTGCAGAGCATTGTTGCATTATCTTCTACTGAGTCTGAGTACATAACTGCTACTGAAGCTGTGAAAGAAGCTATTTTGTTAAATGGAGTCTTATCTGAAATAAATTTTATTGAAGATAAACCTTTACTTTTCTCAGATAGTCAATCTGCAATACAACTTTGTAAAAACCCAATTTTCCATGATAGAACTAAATACATAGATGTCAGATACCACTTCATAAGAGACATTGTAGAAAAGGGAGAAGTCCTACTTGATAAAATTCCCTCTGAGTACAACCCAGCAGACATGGGCACCAAGTGCCTCCCAGTTGCAAAGCTGGATGCCTGCAAGAAATCCTTGAACATGGATTTGGGCTGAACAAAGGCGGGAAATGAAGAGTATTCCCTAGACTTGTGATCTTGAATGCTCTGCTTTGCCTCTAAGGGAAGTGAGTCCTTCTGGTTATTTCCTTGGTACTGTTGCTAGGTGTAACTTGTTCAATGAAGGTCAAGGTTTCTGACCAGAGACTTGTTACAATACTTTGGGTTGGTCTCTAGTGTTGAGACTAGATTGAATACGCATAGAATTTATTCCTCCCCCTCTAGTTCTGTCTTTGTGATGAACTTAGAGAAAAAATTAATTCGCAATGATGATAATCTCTTGTGTTATTTTGGCAGGTGACTCCATGATAACTAAAAAGACCATTTGGGCCAAAGGTGGATATGTTGAGGGTTGGCCCAATTGCTCTTTGTTGGCCTAAGAGCTTTCTTAATTGTTGTGGCCCAAACCCGAAGCCCAAAACCCTTAACCCTAAATGACTCTTCACCTCCCTCATTAATCCACACTTAATCTATTTTTCATTTCCAAAGCTATTTCACCCTCTATAACATTCGAGAGACTTATTCTCTCTCTCAAGCCTCACACTGTTCATCAACCATAATCTGAAAAGCTCTCTCTCTCTCTCGCTCTGTGTTTTCTGCCGCCGTTCTCGGTTTCTCTGGCCGAAATCTGACCGTGATTCTTGTTGGCCTATAAGTGTAGACGGCTAGGCTGTTCTCTAAGACTGAGGGCTTTTGAGTGCTTCAAGAGGGATCATTTCACCATCCCCTTCCTTTGGTCTGGGTCTTTGTGTCGCCGGAGCCACCATTGCCTCCGCCTGTGGGAAAATCTGAGCCACCGTGTCCTCTGGGCACTTTTCCCACCGCTGTCCTTCTGATTTCATCTCTATTAGCTTCATATCTCTCCTACTCTTGTTACTTTACTATATCTCTCTAATCTAACTTTCTGTGTTCTCATTTGTGCAGACTTGACTAAGTTTGGAGCCTTACTAGTGAAGAACACAAGTAGATCCCGCTGATCTACACTTTCTGAGGCTATCTTCGTTGAAGACCTTCCTACCGTGAAGAATCAAGGGCTCATTCCCTCTGAAAGAAGTTCTGACTCCCTGTAATTTCTTGTAATAGAAAACTAGGGTTCTTGCTACTTGAATAGCTAAGTGAGAGAGACCGCAAGAGGTCGGAAAGCAACTAGTGTAAGCCCAAGTCAGGTCTGTACCACAACAAATACTTCAATGTTGTTGCAAGAGCATCACCACTAGATCCTCTATTTATTGCCGCATTTTAATCTTACAGGCCTAATTGCTACAAATAACACAACGTTCACCTTAATTTATAATTACTACTTAATTTTTAAAACGTTGCAATTGAAACATCATTTTTTTATATTTTGAAATTTGTTTCATCATTTTACCGACGAAACAACATATATAGTTTCACTGCTAAAAAATTATTGATGTTGTGATTGCAAAAAAATAAAATAAAATATATTGATGTTAAAATTGCAATGCTTTAAAAATCATATTATAGTTTGAAAATTAGAGTAAAAATTGTGTTAATCGTGGCAATTAACTCTTTAATATATAATCATTAAGTGTTTGTTCACTACAATAAAATAGTAACTAGGTACTAGGTTACAAGTTTAAATACTAAAAAGACACAATGCTTAAAAAAAAGGATAATATTTTGTGGTTTTACTGCTAAAATATTTATTGATGTTCTGACTGAAAAAAGGTAGTATTAAATTACAACACATAAATTAAAATTGGAGCCCGAGCTGGTCCCGGACTCGGGTTCGACTCGTTTATTTATTTATCAATATTGATATTTTTTATTTCTCTGTTTTTTTATATATTTATAAATTTATATTATATGTCTGTTAGTTATATATATATATTATGTGTGTATATTAGTTATCAAGTGTGTGTCGTAAGATTCATAAATCATGAATCACAGTTCATAAGTCATATCATATTACAATATATTAAGATAATTTATAAATTAATAATCTATATTATTTAAGAGACTATTAATTCTTAACTTTTTTTAATTATTATTCTTGGTTTAGTTAATTTAATGTTAATCTTAATTTTAGTTAATTTATTTTATCGTTATGTACATATTAACTAATATAAACAATAGTTATATACATAAACTATATACTATAATACAAATAAAATTGCGAATAAGAATCCATCGGAACAAGTCACGCTATGCAATGAAGCAATTCTGTGTTAGCTTATTAAAAATGATTATTTATTTCTTGAATGATGAAATCTACAACCTGACATTGAGATAAAACTACAATTAATAGCAAGTATAAATTTTCAACAAATAAAATAAAACCAAATATTTAGAAATAATACCTGATAAAAATCTCAACACGATAATAATGAAAATTAGTGATGACTTGTGCTCCAAGTTTTTTATGACCACGTCGTGATATATTAGCATCCATATCAATCTGAGCAATACCATTGAATTCACAAAATTTACCCACTTGTAAAATTTCTTCCAATCCATCTTCTCTAAAGTTTTGCAATTGACATTTCACGGTGTCAATCAATAATATAGTTTGAATAATATTTTGGTCTTCCTACTGTAAAGAAAGAGATAACTTGTGTGTCACTCCTTGTAAAAATTTCAGCAGTGTAGCACAAAAATAAACTCATAGCTATCCATTTTATCAATCAAACCCCTTGCGGATAAAGTAGTTTCATCACATACATTTTGCAACACTTGGTCAACTGAAGATCATAAAGAACATAGTCGGACCAATGTCAATTAATGTGAACCCCAACGAGTATCCCCAGGCCTTGCCAACTTGGACTCTTGATTCTGACCTCTTCCACTAACTTTTTCTCCATTATTGAGTTCATTAATCAATCTATTATGCTCCAACATCCTAAGTTGATCTCTTCTTTTACAAGATGCTCTAGTCGTATTCACTATCATGGAGACATAAGTAAAAAATCTTGAACCATATCATTTCCTTTAGCAACAACAACAATAGTTAACCGGAGTTGGTGAGCAAAAACAGTGAACATACATGGTACATAGATTTTCTTCCAAGATTAAGAATTTCAATCCATTAAACTCGCTTCGCATATTTGAAGCTCCATCATATCCTTGCCTCTCAATTTGGATATTGATAAACCATGACGTGCAAACAAAGCATCAATGACATCTTTCAAGCAATGAGAACTAGTGTCAGCCACATGCACCACTGCAAGGAAACGCTAAATCATATACCCTTCTATGTTCACATATCTTACAACAACTTTCATTTTCTCTTTCATTGAAATATCTCGAGCCTCATTAACCAAAAGAGTAAAAAATATATCTCCAATATCATTGATTATGATAAGTGTAATTTCTGAAGCACAAGCATGGGCTAATTATTTTTTAATTGAAGGAGCAAGCATTTGCTTCTTTCCATGAGCATTTTGACCCATACCATTGAAAATGTCGAGACACTGCTAACAGTACTAGTTGTTCAGTATTTATTTTCACCTAAACTGCAAGTGTACAGTGAGGCTTATAGGATAGCGGTGAACAAGGTCGTATCCACAGAGATTTAATATTTAACTAACTAAGTACCAGATTTTAACTTCTAAATGCTATCTAGACAACCGATTAAAGTACTTGAACTAATTAACGTACTTAAACATATAATATAAATGGAAACACAGAGAAGAAAGAGTAAAGAAGAAACAACGGAGAAAGACGAATTCTAGAGTTGGAGAATCTTTATCTAATCCATTTATTTACTTGTTTCATCACACACCTATGTAGGCACTTAAATCTTGCTAGAACAACCACAATTATACTTTAAACCTTCTCTCGAAGTGCCTAAAGCGTGGATCACATAACTAGTATTAACGTCTCCGTTCAATGCCTAGCATACAACTCCTAATGGCTCTCAGGGTCTATTGCTCTCTCAATTAACCTCAACCCTCTCGAGTGCTATTGATTAATGAGTTAATTACTCCAGATCACATGTTAAAACTCCTCTCTCGATTTATGAATTAACACATCAAATTGTATCATTTAGTGATTAGTTAAATAATACAGATAAAAACAAGAGTAATCAAAGATCAAGATAAAGTCATAGGAAATATGATAAAATTAATAAAATAAACTTCATAAATAATTCATCATCCAACCCTAGAAAACTAGGGTTTAGCTATCCATATAAATATAGAAAACTAAAATGCAATAAGAAACCATGTCTAATATAAATAAAGATAAATAAAACCCGGAAGTAATTATTATGTCTCTATTCTTGCGTGGCTTGAATCTCTTGGTCTTGCTCTTCGTGTTCTTCTCTACAGCAAACCTCTATGTTTAAGAGAGGAATATAGTGTGTGTTGTTGTTGTTTTTGGTGTTATGGTAGGGTTTGTGATATCCCAATTTTCATGTTTGAGGAGGTATATATAGTGTTGGAAGTATCCCAGTCGAAAAAGGAAAGAAAACGGGCCAAAATAGGCCAAAAATCAGACTCCCAGGGCTTCACTCGCGACCTCGCTTGCGACCGGGTCGGTCGCGGGTGTGGTCGCGAGTCCACGTGGCATTTTCCTGCATACTCACGACTGGAAGGGGGTCCGAAGAGCAAAATTCGTGACCCCGGTCGCGAATAATCTCCTTGGTCGCGGGTCCACGTGGCAGTCCGGCAGCCTTTCACTGTTTTACTTCGTTCTCACTCGTTTCTCGTCCGATTGACCCGATTCTTTTTGCAATGCGTTTCTAACTTGATTTACTATCTTTATAGGGTCTTTCCAAGCTCATTTGAAGTTCACATAAAAAATGGCATTAATTCCCTTCACAATGAACAAACACGTGACATTGCGCAGAACATAGAAAACAATGCAAAACTCATCACTTCATGCTTGCAATGCCCATTAAATACCACTCAAATGTACCTCAAAATACATGTAAAATATGATGTTATCACTAGTGAATCATTTCAAGAAAATTTCCTATATCTAAAGAACTAGGCGACTCATCATGTCCACGAAAGGCCACCCTTGTTGCAAAAGAAAATGAGCTACATCCAATGATGTTGTTAAACGAGTGCGATAAGTAACATCCATCTTATGAACATTTGATCGAAACATATTTGACACACTATGACTTTGATCTTGAAATGGTTCAAATTCGATTCTAGCATAGTTGTGATAACTATTCGGACCCCCCGACATGCAGTTCACACCTTTTAGTTGTCGTTTTCCAATTACAAAATCCATCTACTGTAAAAACTTTCACTCTATATCAACCTCCTTTGTATGATTCTTTAAAAAGATAACACTAAAAACTAAAAATACATCTTTTGATACGCTATACTTTAACCATGTGAAAGTTTTATACCAATCCTCTCGAAAACCTCTTTCATATTTTTCAAATAGTCTTTTCGAATACACAGTACCAATTGGTCATAAAGGACTCTTAGTAAAGTACTCTCTCCGTACTTGATCCCAAATAGAAACATCAAATTCTTTAATTGATTTTCGCAATCTCGGATCACTAACAATATCAATTGTGTTTAATTCTACTTGCACTCGAGGTCATTTTTCTATTGATTCATTAACACTAGGTACACAAGAGAGGCGGAGGAAGATGCACCCTTACTAATTTTTAAAAAAAACCTCTCCATATTATACATTAAAAAAATCAAAATAAATTGATACAAATAATGATATTGAATCGCAATGCACAATAAATATAAATTCAAAATGAATTTAATAAATCACACTATAACAATTGTCATATTTAAACCCCTAATCCTTAAATTTTGTGTTTCAAAATTCTAATTCATTCCTAAGTTGATATTATGTAGGCATACTAATATTAAAACAACAATGTCAAAATAATAATCTAACCCATTGTAAAAATAAATATGTAGTATTTGAATCCCCAATTCACAATTCAAATAACTAGTTCAACCATAGTCCCTAAATCCCTAATTCCCTAAATGAATAATAAATAAAACAGTACAATCATACAAATATGCGGAGGACAATTATACAATAAATAAAATTAATTGTTACCATTTTTTTCATCGACGCAGCTGAAGAGAGTGGAGCAGCATTGCAGTAGCCTAAGGGATGGAGCGTAGCAGCGACCAGCATACCAGCAGTTGAGAGAGAAATGAGAGAATTGGGTTATATTAGTTTTTTTTATTCTAAGGCCTAAAGTGACTATAGCCCAGCTCAGCAGCCCAACCCAAAGTAATTTGTCTAGATATCATAATTTCTGAATTTCAGCCCAACAACTGTATTGGAGTGTGGTACTTCTACACAAGTATCCCAAATTCACAAATGTAGATGCTAATGTCCATAGTAAGAAAAAGACCAAGACTTCTGAGTCATAAGCATATATATCTTCGAGTGCTAACGAAGAAGATGGTGCAGATCGAGTTCGTCCAATCGAACAAAAGGCAGCAAAAAATAAATGCTAAGGGCAAAGAAAATGTAAAGCTTCTTAAGGAAGCCAAAGAGACTATGAATGAAGAAAATGAACGTGCGAGTCATATAATTGACATTGACGAGTATAAATTTCTCATGCAAGATGACGACAAAATCAAGCCAGAGAAGCGCTCCATACATAAAAAGATGTTGGAAAAAAATATGAAGAAATAGGGAATATAATTTTTATGTTATGTTTTTTATGCAATTTTGTTAATATAATGTTTTTTTATGTTATGTTTAGGGAATGTAATTGTGTAATGTCCTTTTATGTAATATGGTGTTTTATGTAATATTTATTTATGAAATATTTTTCAATATAAATATGTTTCACTTTACCCATAGAGGGAAAATTGTAAATAATAAATAATAATAATAACAATAACAATAATAATAATAATAATAATAATAATAATAATAATAATAATAATAATAATAATAATAATAATAATAATAATAATAATAATAATAAGGTGTTCTATTTAAGGTTAGACCTTATCAAACAAATCAACTCATTCACATGTATTTATTATATTTACTTTATCCGTAAGGGAAGAATGTAAAACAATAACTTTAAATTTATTCAACAAGTTACATTTTATTGACAACATTTATTATATTGTTTATCTTTTATTTTATTTTACCCATATGTAGCTATGTCTAATCATATTATTGTCTATCTTCTAGTCTAAAAAACTAGCCTTTGACAAACTAGCTGTTGTAAAACTATCTGTTACAACTTTATTATATATTTGATAGTGAGATATTCACTTTCCTACAATTCACAAATTTGATATTGTTGTATGTAGATAATCTACAAATTTATACGCTACCCAAATCACTCAAGCATGTTTTCATCTAATAACGACTATACCATTAGTCATAATGATGACTATTTCATCTAATAACGATTGTACCATTAGTCTTAATGATGACTAACTATCAACCTCATGATAACACAATCTTTAATTAGCTAGTGAATAACACATACGAATGAAAGCTTCTCGAGCTTATGAAAAAATTTGTAGGTTCAAGCTCTCGATAAAAATGTATATCTATTGAGATCGTGAAGAGGCTCATGCTCGACTTATGAAGGATTACTTCAATGAAATTCAATGTATAGGTTCAAGCTCTCGATAAGAATGTATATCTATTGAGATCATGAAGAGGCTCATGCTCGACTTATGAAGGATTACTTCAATGAAATTCAATGTATAGTCCCAACATATTTTGAGGGCTTTTCCGAATGTGTAAAGAGTTATTCACTCGCATAGTCAATCCCTTGGAATCTCAAGATGAATACTATGTAAATTGATAGTATATGGACCTTATTTTAACCAAATTGATAATACATGGAGTCTTTTTAACCAAATAAAATAGAGAGATCCAATTCGAAAAAATTTAAAAATACAGGGACTCAAAAAAGTGTTTTGCCTTATTTTTATTTTCAGCTCTCAATTTTAACTTTCAATATTTTTTTTCTTTTACTTTTAGTGTAGTTTCAGAGTGAAATTATTTTTATAAAATTATATTGATTATAACTACATATTTTGAGGGATGTTTTACATTTTAGTATTTAGGCTTCAGAAATTTTATTATTTGAAGAACAGTATGGAAGTTATATGTAAAATTCAAAAGTATTTTACGAGATGTTTGTTCTGAAATAAAATTGGTAAATTATACTTCGATACCTATATTTTGAACTATTTTTAAAAAAACTGATCAACTTTTTCAAAATTTTTATAAATCTAACGTTTAATCAATTTTACGGATAAAAAATCGTACCTATGATTGTATTTTAATATCCTTATGTTTTTATCCACGTAGAAAAATGTCTCTAATCAAGAAATATTAAAAAAATACAACCAATTACATACGATTTTAAGGCCGTAAAATTGTTTAATGTCAGATTTGTTAATTTTTTTGAAAAAATAATACTGTTTTGTTAATTTAAAAAATGAGTCATTTTTGAAGAAATGTCCAAAATGTAGATTTCAAATTATAATGTATCCAACAAATTTGTAGTCAAGAGAGATTGCCTATATAAATAGGGAGTTTCTGTTTGTACCCCCATATTTATTCTTTGCACCCCAAAAGAAAAAAAGAATTATTATAAATGAACAGATTTTAAAGTCGCTAGTCATCAATCTTGTAAGAAACAAACCAGCTACTTTTCACACTTTATTCAATTCACTTCCCATTTTCAAAATTCGCCCTTGTTGAGCAAATTCTTGCTAAAGAAGATGAATACAAAAATGGTTGTTTCTGCAGCTGTTCTGATTCGCAGAAGTTAAATGGGTAATTATACCCCTCAACCATTCTCTCGTTTCTTTTCAAATTTCCATTCTTGCAGTCGCAAAGATAGGCCATTCTCTCCAAAGCCCAGAATTGATTTGAGCTGTGTTCATGAATTAAATGATGCTCTTTCCTTGTTTAAAGATATGCTGAGAATGAGGCCGCAACCTTCTGTTATTGATTTCACCAAATTGTTGAATGTTGTTGTTAAGATGAAACACTACTCTGTTGCCCTTAATCTGTTCGATGAAATGCGTCAGAGGGGTGCACCGGTTAATGAGTACACGTTGAGTATAGAGATCAATTGCTATTGCCTTCTCAAACGTGTAGACATTGGTTTTGCTACATTGGGATTCTTCTTCAAGAGCGGTTACGAACCTAATGTCACAACATTTGGCACCCTCATTAAAGGGCTCTTTCTGGATGAGAAGGTCGCCGATGCCGTCAAATTGTTCAAAAAGCTTCTGGATTTTGGAATATGCGAGCCTAATGATATTATGATTCTGACGGTCATAGATGGGCTTCGCAAAGCTGGACAGATCATTATAGCCCATGATTTGCTTCACCGATTAGAAAGAACTAGGTGGAGGCCCAATGTTAAGGCTTATAACGCATTGCTTGACGGGTTATGCAAGGGTGGGGATGATGCTTTCAAGCTCCTATCCAAGATGGTTGACAAGGGTCTTTCACCTGATGTTATCACGTATACTTCTACTATTTAGGAGCCTGCATATCACATAATTTTATCTTTATTTTCAATAAACAACTTGATATATAATTGAAATTATATGACAATAAACGTTCATTTTAAAAAAAAAGATATATAGTGGAACTTGATACTTTTTTTAGCTACCACCCACTCAGATGCTATATTTATTATTCGCCATTTGTATGGATAAAAATGACGATAATAAAATTGGCCACTCAAATTAAAGATATCCTAATAGTTTTATTTCTAATTTAGCCTTTACCAATATAATAAACCAATTCTTTTTATTCTCTAGTTTTTAATCAAATGACAAGTTAAGGGATAATTTCACTTTTAGTCCCACTAGAATAATGTCAAAACACTTTTGATCTCATATCTTTCGTTTTTTGTCTCATAGTTTATTAGACACTTTTGGTCTCATATCTTATGTTTTTGGTCCCATAGTTTATTAGCTCGACACTTTTGATCCCAAGTATTTTTTTTTTTTGCCATTTTTAGTCCTAAAACTAACATCATATTTTTTCTTATATTTTTTTCAACATTTTTTCATATATTTTGTCAAGAATTTTGCTAAACAAAAGTTGTATATTGGCAAGAAGTTGAAATGATTTTGCTAGGCATTTTGCTGGATATTTGCTTGCATTTTGCTTGATATTTTGCTGAAAATTTTCGAGATATTATGTTATTTTGTTAGGTATTATGCTGAATTTTTTGCTATATATTTTTCTCTTTTTTTCTTAATGATTTATTTAAAAAATGAAGCCAAAATATCCTTTGAATATATATATATATATATAGTACACTTATGACTAAAAATATTGAAAAAAAACACTTGGAACCAAACGTGTCGAACTAATAAATTATGGGACCAAAAGTGTTTTGTTCGGTAAATTCTTAACCTAACTGCAAGTGTACAGGAAAGCTAATAATATAGCAGTGAACAAGGTCGATCCACAGAGACTCAATATCAACCACTAGTTATTCTATTTATCCTACGGCTGTTATCTAGACTAAATACCTTAATGAGTGCGAAATTAACTAAATTAAACAATAGAATCAAATAAACCACCACAAGAAATGAAACAAGTAAATTAACAAATAAATAAATCAGAAGAACAAACGTATCCTAGGATTGATTAATCAACAGTTAATCCACCAGTTATCTAACTCAATCTCATGCCAAAATTTCGATTCAAGTCATGCTAGAGCAACCACAAATATATCCACAATCTCTTCTCAGAGCAATGCAAACATTGATCACACATTAACTAATAACGTCCCCGTTCATTACCTAACATGCGATTCCTAAATGATCACAAGGTTAAAAGCTCTCTCAAATAATCTCAACTCTCTCGAGTGTTATTAATTACTGAGTCAATTATTCCGGATCTCGTGTTAAAACTCATCTATCGAATTATGAATTAACACATCAAGTTGCATCAATTAATGGCCAGTTAATCAACACATAATAAAAGCAAGAATAATTAAAGAATGATAAAAACCATAGATACAAGGATTGAATTAAATAAAAGGGTTCATAACTGAATCATAATCAACCCTAGAATACTAGGGTTTAGTTGTTCATAGTCAAATAAACAACACAAAAGCTAATCCAAAAATCCATAGTAAAATGAGAATAAAAATCTAATAAAACCCGGAAGTCAATTCTGCCTCTAATCTCGTAAAACTCGAATCCTCAGAGCTCGTTCTTCACGATGGTCTTCGTTCGTCTCTTTTCCGTGCTCAAAAACTTGTGGTAGGGTTCAGTCCATGCAAAAATCGTGTGCACACACCCTTAAATACTAAGTAAGAATTTGATCAAAAGTAGGAAACCAAATCTACCACCGACTGAGTGATTCGCGAGCTCGCTCCCGAGCATGTCGGTCGCGACTCGGGTCGTGACTCCACGTGGCATCCAGCTGTCCTAATATTCACGACCGCTACTGATATTCACGACCGGGTCGTGAATTTTCCAAAAACGACCCCTATCTCTGTCGCGATCAAACAGTGAATGGCCTTTGCTGATTCACGATCTCATTCGCGACTCGCGATTTTTACTCTGAGCACCCCAGCCTCTGTCGCGATTCGATAGTTGATGGTCACTAGGCTGACTCGCGACTGCCACATCAGCTCGCGAGTTTGGCTCCTTTTCTCCAGCTTTATTTCGTTCCATTTTCTCGTCTATTCTCCATGTAATTCTGGGACTTCGAGCTTTGTTTCCAAATACCACCTTTTAAGGACAATATCTGCAAAATACCAACGAGTAATACCAAACTTCCAAATACACGAAAACACAAATAAACTGAGATAAAACACATCCGAATCAACCCAAACTCAACACTAAAGTGTATGAAAATAAGTGTAAAATCTCAGTTTATCAACTCCCCCAAACTTAGAAGGTTTTTTTATCCTCAAACAAAGAACAAGACTCAAAACCAAGGACCAAGACAACTCATGCATATAATTCACAATCTAGCAACAACAATATCAAGAAATAACGGATTGGCATGCGCAAAATACACAGGTCCTTCAACTCACTCACATACATTATTGAAACTTAACAAACACACATAAAGCCAATGTTCTTCTCAAGTGTGTGTTGCACTCAAATCTCACAAAATGTGTATAAAGGTAAGCACTCATTGAACATCGAACACGTGAAAACATCAACCATAAGCTTGCACTTCTTCCCAAACTTATCAATCGAAACTATGCCAGAATCAAAGATCAAATAGGTCTTTAATTAGGTTGTAATGTAGGCTTCGGGTTAGGGTCGAAAATATATGGCTAAAGTGACTCAAAACTCTGTGAAAATCACCAAGATTCACAGCTTCCCGACTCAACTCTACCATCCAATCAACTCACCCCTTTTTCAACACAAAATAACAATTAGACTTTGTCTAATTCACAATTTCCCATACAACCACAATTTTCTTTAGACTCTTTGAGTCTTCTCATTTTTTCATATCATTGACATCCCGTATTTATTCTCTTTTTTTTTCTTTTCTTTTTCTTTCGGGATGTCAAATCATTCATCACACTCAAACACATTCCACCAACTGCAAAGTCAATCAATACACACCCCATTTCTCCCCTTTCCAATCCTCTCATAGAAATTTTCAACCATAACAAACGGGATTTCCACAAAAAGGCAATTAGGCTCAACGTGGCTCACAAATGAATTATATAAACTTGGGACCGTGTTTGGGTAAATGGCTCGAGAAAAGATGGCCTAAAATCATTTCTTCATTTCCAAACATATTCAAAACACAAGTAGGGAATCATGCAAGTTCTAGTGACATCAACACATGCCGACCAACACACATCAATAAAATAATAGGTATAACACCCTTGGCTCAAAAGCTCACGGCTAAACATTGGTCTCAAGCATGCTCATCAAGTTCAACAATACATATGTGATCATATCCAAACTTGAGCAAATTAAAACATACATATCCCCATCTCTATCAATCATCATCACCAAATCACAAATCATAAGTATAAATCAATCAAGTTCCTCACTCCAAACAAGACTAGAGTAGATAAAAAACAAAATTTTCCAGGTTTTGCGACTCGAAACAAACTAGACAACCAAACAACTAAAAAGAAGAAACTAAGAAAGCAGGTAAAAGAAACAAACTTGGTCGAGACATCATAAGCGTACATCTCCCCAAACTTATTCAACACAAAGAGGAAGAAAAAGTTTGAAGAAAGATGAAACGGTATCTCAACCACTTACAGCGGCTCAGGATGACGGGGGCGGTCGATATGGCGGGTATCCGTATGGCATGTACGGATACATATGTGGCGGTATCTGCCTCTGCTGAGACTGAGACTGGGAGCGGCCAGAAGATGTGGGCTCATGGTGCTGGGATGGCCCAAACGGGCCGGCGCCAAAGAATGGGTTAGGGTAGTAGCCGGTTACCGACTGCAGGCCCCTAACCGCATCTCTAATCTCATGTACCTCCCCTCGCATAGCGTGCACATCTGTCTGCAACGTCTGGAAGGCATCATTCATAGCACCGTAGTTTGTGGTCAAGGTGCCAACGGCGTTGTTCATGGAACCAATGGCCGTGTTCATGTTGGCCATCATTTGGGTGAGGGAGTCCCATTGATCTTTGCTCCTCTCATCCCTTGTCCGTGTATGGCCCCGACGTGCAGCTTGAGCAGACGACTCTCCCATATGAACATGCCCTTGAGCCTCAAACACTTCAAAGTTAGTTCGGCCCTCATTTGCAACTCCAGCAATCGCTTGCCGATGAGCCGGTGAATCCATCAACCAGTTTTGAGTGTCAGTAAGATCCGACACTGAAGTGAGTGGCCTATTGGGCAACGGAAAATAGTGAGAACCGCGTAAGTGCAACAGGAACCTATCCGTGCGAGTGGCCAGCATCCGAGAATTTCTCAAGGTGGCTAGATCAATGAGGCGAGTCTCAGAGAGGGGCCCGTAGCGGTTCAGCGGGATGCCAAAATGTGCGGCAATGGGCGTAATCATCCCACCAATCTCAATTGCGTCGGTAGCCTGAGTGGATTGCCTCTTGAGCTGCTGCATCAAGAATGCGGCAAAGTTGAGGTTGTGGACACTCAACATGCAGTAGAGAAACAGGACTTCGGGTGAGCGCATGCCGGATGTCTCATGGCGTGCCAAGACTGTCGATGTGAAAATCTTCTGAAGATACCTGAAGACTGGGTTTGGCATCATGGACGCTTTGACTCTCTTGTGATCAAAGCGAGTCATCTCCGTCTGGAGCTGTTGCCAAAACGCCTCAGCTGTAACCGGGAAGCCATTGAAAATGCCACCTGGCGGCACATTGAATATGTTGTTGACTTCTGCAGATGTGAGGATGCGCGAGACCCCGCCTAACTGGAATGTCATCGTGTGTGGGCCGTGCATTGTGGACACCTGTACCTCCAAGGTACTCAAGAACTCATACACAAGGATGGGATATGTCGACCATCCACTGGCCAAGGTGTGATTCCACCCGATTCGGTTGATGAGGCCCCAGACATCGTCATGGATTCCCAGAGCCATAGTGGTCGCAGCACAAGGATATCTGGTAAGATAAATATTCATCACGGCAAGACGGGCCCAGGCTCGCTGCTGCTCATCCGTTTGTAAGCGGATCTCATACCTATGTGGATGGTAGAGGGGTTTCATCCCTTCTTCATCATCATCAGCTAACTCGGGCTCTAATTCCTCAACAACATCATCCTCGTTAGACCCTGGTTCATAGTCCTCGTCCTCAGCACTGTTGTAGTCATCCTCTTGCTCATTCGACTGGCCGTCCTCCTCGGACTGGGACCCAGCCTCAGACTCCCCCTCTTCTGAGTGGTACTCCTCGTCCTCTGGATTTTCTTCATAATCGCGTCCTTCATCTTCAGAGGACGAAGATGAACTAATGACCCGTTGGCGACGTTCGTGAACCATTGGGATGTCTGCAAAAGAAGTTCCAATCAAAACCATACTATGTAAACAAACACCACAAGATGAGCATGGCTCCCCCAAACTTGCTTAGAAGCAAGTTTGAACTACATTATCCCCCATATTCAACTTATAAGTGTAGACCACCACCACACCAAAGAATATCCTCCTTCAACACACAACAACATGACAACACAATTCAATCCATCTTATGGACAATGAAGGCATGTTGAAAGCAATTGAACCAATTCTCTCATTACCCATAATTCCACACACAGACTAACATCAAGTTAACAAGTTCAACACCACTTATGAACAAAATTGAACGAACAATGGGTGCATGCTTGTTGGATGAATTCCACAACGTAAGTATAGCCCCCCAAAAAATCACAACTCAACAAGATTGAAGCTAAATATGCATTCTACTTCATGAACTCATAAAGTTGCAGCAATGTGGGAAGCATAACATCATCAATTTCGAATTAAATCAAGGAATTCATCAAAACCCCCAAAATTTCACTCCATAAACCCTAAACATGGATTTGACAATTGAACCATGGATTTTACACAAATTAGGAGAAATTCAAACCTACATAAGATGGGTAATCGAAAAACACAGGTTTGAAGTGGAGAAAACATACCTTAGATGTCGGATTTGAAGACAAAATTTGAGTGTATGCGTGTGTGTGTGTGAAGAGTGTGTGAGGAGAGTGGAGAAAAGAGAGAAAAGAGGAATTCAAAACCAGAATCCGCGTCGCCACATCAGCATGAAATTCGCGACCTCACTCGCGACCGCTACTGGGGTCGCGAATTTCCTTCAGTCGCCTGTGGAAAATTCGCGACCTAGTCAGCATCCAGTCAGCACTGGGCGTCCACGTGGATTCACGACCGGTTGAAGATTCGCGACCGGGTCACGAATTTTATACTGGTGAACCCCCTCTCTGTTGCGACTTCACAGGGTCTCGGCTGGGGGTAATTCGTGACCTCGCTCGCGAGTTCCGTTTTGTGCACCCTGATGAATTTTTTTCCTCCAACCTCGTGCTGTACTTTTTGAACTCGGACCACGAATGTGATATACTAATAATAGAGCACCCAAATAAAGGTTTACAAACCCCAATCGCAACTTTCTTTGCGTATGCCTAACGTGTGAAAAAAAAATCCACACATTAAAGGTTATTTAGGTAACTCGATTCTTTGTACACCCACTTCGTGGTTCTCACCTGCATAACTCAGCAAAAAGACAACAACACAACAAAAACAAAGAAAAAAAAACAAAACAAAAATAAAACAAAACTGTTGGGTTGCCTCCCAACAAGCACTGCATTTAACGTCGACAGCCAGACAACCTTTTTCAGCTCAAGGCTTCAACAATTTAATGATGGAGATCTCATGGCGCTGCTCTGGACTGTAATATTTCTTCACTCGATGAGCATTCACAGTGAAAAGTTCCCACATTCTTGACAACAGTTGAACTACTCCACTGGGAAGAACCTTTTTTATCACAAACGGACCCGACCACTTTGACCGCAGCTTACCCGAAAACAACTTCAAACGAGAGTTAAACAACAGAACATTATCACTAGGTAATAACTCCCTTTGAACAATCATTCGGTCGTGGAATGTCTTGGTGCGCAATTTGTAGAGCATCGAATTCTCGAAGGCCTCCATCCAAAATTCATCAAGTTCATTGAGCTGAAGCACTCATTTATCCCCCGCAGCCTTGAAATCGAGGTTCAACTGCTTGACTGCCCAATAGGACTTATGCTCCAACTCCACCGGCAAGTGACACGACTTCCCGAAGAGCAACTGATATGGAGACATTCCTAGAGGCGTCTTGTAAGCAGTCCGATATGCCCATAATGCATTATCCAGCAATAAAGCCCAATCCTTCCTATTGGTGTTCACCGTTTTGTCAAGGATTTGCCTTATCTCCCGATTGGCCAATTCAGCTTGTCCATTTGCTTGTGGGTGATACGGCGTGGTGACCTTGTGCTTGATCCCGTATTTTGCCAACAATGATTCCAATGGCTTGTAGAAAAAATGTGTTCTCCCATCACTTAGTAGAGCTCTTGGTGTCCCAAAACGAGAGAATAATTTCTTCAAAAAGCTTATAACAACTCGAGAATCATTCGTAACTGTTGGAATGGCTTCGACCCACCTCGAGACATAATCCACGACTAGTAGAATGTACTGAAAACCGCTAGAAGAAATGGGGAATGGGCCCATGAAGTCAATGCCCCACACATTAAAAAGTTCAACCTCAATGATGTTCGTGAGAGGCATCTCATTTCTCTTGGAAAGCCCTCCCATTCTTTGACATTTGTCACACTCCCGGGTGAACTTATGGCAATCTTTGAACAAAGATGGCCAATAAAAGCCACATTGCAGGATCTTGAAGGCGGTGCGGTTGGCTGAGAAATGGCCACCGCTCGGCGAATCATGGCACTGCAAATAAATGGGTCTCCACTCTTCTTGAGGTACGCAATGGTGAATAACGGTATCCGAGCATCTTTGATAAAAGTATGGATCATCCCACATATAAAACTTCACATCATGGAAAAATTTCTTTTTCTGATGTGAAGACAAGTCCGGTGGCGGCATACCTGCAGCAAGAAAGTTAACAAAATCGGCAAACCAAGGAGTTTGAGATTTTACCACTAACAGCTGCTCATCCGGGAATTTATCATTTATAGGCACATGGGCATCCTCGCCATCCACGGGATGCTCTAGACGAGATAGGTGGTCCGCAACCACATTCTCGCAACCTTTTCGATCTCGAATCTCGAGATCAAATTCCTGCAGCAACAAAATCCAACAGATTAAGCGAGGTTTGGCATCCTTTTTGTCAAATAAATACCTCAGCGCAGCATGATCTGTATAGACAATTATTTTGGCACCAATTAAATAAGCACGAAATTTATCAAAAGAATAAATAACGGCTAAAAGCTCTTTCTCGGTGGTCATGTAATTGACTTGTGCCGAGTCTAAAGTACGACTGGCATAGTAAATCACACAAAACAATTTGTCTTGTTTTTGGTCCAAAGCTGTGCCTACAGCCACATCACTCGCATCGCATATGATCTCGAATGGCTGTGACCAATCCGGAGTGATCAAAATGGGTGCACTCACCAACGCCTTCTTTAAAGTCTCGAAGGCCTATAAACACTCAGCAGAGAAGTCAAATGCAACTGATTTTTCTAATAAATGGCTAAGTGGCTTAGCTATTTTAGAAAAATCCCGGATAAAATGCCGGTAAAAACCGGCATGCCCAAGAAAACTTCTCACAGATTTCTCGTTGGTTGGAGGCGGCAACTTTTCAATAGCAACGATCTTGGCACGATCGACCTCCAAACCTGCAGCAGACACTTTGTGTCCCAACACTATACCATCTTGTACCATAAAATGGCACTTTTCCCAGTTTAAAACTAGGTTGGTATCCTCACATCGCTACAACACTAGGGTTAGATTGGATAAACAGTTATCAAACAAATTTCTATACACAGAAAAATCGTCCATAAAAACTTCCATAATATTCTCAATCAACCCATGGAAAATAGCCATCATGCATCTCTGAAAAGTAGCAGGCGCATTACACAATCCAAAAGACATATAGCGATAAGCAAAAATACCATATGGACATGTAAATGCAGTGTTTTCTTGATCCTTAGGAGCAATCATGATTTGGTTATATCCAGAATAGCCATTAAGAAAACAATAATACTCATATCCGGCTAATCTATCTAACATCTGAACAATGAAGGGAAGAGGAAAATGGTCCTTCCTAGTGGCAGCATTCAACATGCGATAATCAATGCACACACGCCAACCAGTAACAACACGAGTAGCAATCATTACTTTTCCTTCACCCTCAACCACAGTCATGCCCCCTTCTTAGCCACAACTTGAGTGTGACTAACCCACTCACTATCAGAGATAGCAAAAATGATACCGGCATCAAGCAATTTAAGCACCTCTTTTCTAACTACCTCTTGCATAATTGGATTCAACCTACGTTGATTTTGCACACGGGGCTTATAATTATTCTCAAGTAAAATCCTATGCATGCATATAGACGGGCTAATCCCTTTCAAATCAGAAATAGACCAACCTATAGCACTTTGATATTTTCTCAACACACGCAAGAGGCTATCCAACTGAGAGTCAGAAAGATAAGCAGAAACGATTACCGGTTTAGTTTCCTTTTCACCTAGAAAAGCATACTTGAGATGGGCAGGCAACGGCTTTAATTCCAGTTTCTTTGGCACAGTCGCCTCTCCATCTTTAGCTGGCTCTTTTTCGTCCCTTAAGGGAAGGAACTTGGGGCCCCGCCTTGGAATTTCCTGCAATGAATTCAACTCGGCAATAACATCAGATAAATCCAAATCATCAAGTGTAAACTCATTTGGATCAAAATAAGAATGGAACAAGGCATATTCCAAAGGCTTCCTCGACTCCATGGAACTATCCATGTCAAAGCATGAATCCACCACTTGAAGCACTTTGCAATCTTCAAGTTGTTGAGCATCTGCATTTTCATGAAATTGCATGGCCTTGAAAAGAGAAAAAGTAACACTTTTGTCATTGACATGAAGTGTTAATTCTCCCTTTGCCACATCAATCAACGCCTTGCCCGTGTTCAGAAACGGGCGCCCCAAAATGAGTGGGACCTCGGAGTCGGCCTCCATATCTAGCACCATGAAGTCAACGGAAAAAATGAACTCGTTGACTTTCACCAACACATCCTCAACAATCCCCCGCGGATGTGTCACAGATCTATCGGCCATCTGAAGACATATGGTGGTGGGCTTGATCTTCCCAATGTTGAGCTATTGGAAGAACGACAAGGGCATGAGGTTGATATTGGCTCCTAAATCACAGAGAGCCTTCCCAGTATGATCACCACCAATGGTGACAGAGATAGTGAAGCTCCCCGGATCTTTAAGCTTAGCTGGAAGCTTCTTCTGAATAAGAGCACTGCAATTCTCAGATAAATTCACAGTGGCATAATCTCCAAACTTCCTCTTCTTCGAGAGAACATCCTTGAGGAACTTAGCATAACTCGGTATCTGCTATAAAGCTTCTACCAAAGGTATGTTAATGTGTACCTTTCGGAAAATCTCCAAGAACATGGAGAATTGTTCATCAATCTTTTTCTTCTGGAACCGCTGTGGATATGGAATAGGGGCTGTAGACGAAGCAGGAGCAGGTACCGACTGAGGCACAGGCGGTGCCGGATTTGGCGTCTCTGTGGGCCCATCAGTGCTCGGATCCGACCTATCCTCTATCTGTCCATCTTTATCATCATGAGTAGGTGCAAGCCTTGGATTTTTCGGTCCTTCATACGAAGTCCCACTCGGTAGCTGAATAGCCTTGCACTGCTCTTTCGGATTCACAGTAGTATTGCTAGGAAACTGACCCGGCTGGTGCTGATTTCCCACCACTGTAGCCAACTGTCCCAACTACTTCTCAAACATCTTCATTTGTGTACCCATGGCTCCAACAGCATTCTCTAGATTTTCCACTCTATTCTGGGATTCGCCCATGTACTTCTCTGTCTTATCCATGAAAGCCATCAAAAGCTCATCTAGCTTTGGCTTCTTTTTCTCATCTATCACTCCATTAGTCACCGAAAATCCGGGTGCGGCTGCAGTGCGGCGTTGGGATTTCCATAAGAAAGGTTTGAGCGATTACCTTGGTAGAATTGATTTCCACCTCGATAGTTGTTGTTCCACGGAGACTTGTTTGGTAAATTCTTAACCTAACTGCAAGTGTACAGGAAAGCTAATAATATAGCAGTGAACAAGGTCGATCCACAGAGACTCAATATCAACCACTAGTTATTCTATTTATCCTACGGCTGTTATCTAGACTAAATACATTAATGAGTGCGAAATTAACTAAATTAAACAATAGAATCAAATAAACCACCACAAGAAATGAAACAAGTAAATTAACAAATAAATAAATCAGAAGAACAAATGTATCCTAGGATTGATTAATCAACAGTTAATCCACCAGTTATCTAACTCAATCTCATGCCAAAATTCTGATTCAAATCATGCTAGAGCAACCACAAATATATCCACAATCTCTTCTCAGAGCAATGCAAACATTGATCACACATTAACTAATAACGTCCCCGTTCATTACCTAACATGGGATTCCTAAATGATCACAAGGTTAAAAGTTCTCTCAAATAATCTCAACTCTCTCGAGTGTTATTAATTACTGAGTTAATTATTCCGGATCTCGTGTTAAAACTCATCTCTCGAATTATGAATTAACACATCAAGTTGTATCAATTAATGGCCAGTTAATCAACACATAATAAAAGCAAGAATAATTAAAGAATGATAAAAACCATAGACACAAGGATTGAATTAAATAAAAGGGTTCATAACTGAATCATAATCAACCCTAGAATACTAGGGTTTAGTTGTTCATAGTCAAATAAACAACACAAAAGCTAATCCAAAAATCCATAGTAAAACGAGAATAAAAATCTAATAAAACCCGGAAGTCAATTCTGCCTCTAATCTCGTAAAACTCGAATCCTCAGAGCTCGTTCTTCATGATGGTCTTCGTTCGTCTCTTTTCCGTGCTCAAAAACTTGTGGTAGGGTTCAGTCCATGCGAAGATCGTGTGCACACACCCTTAAATACTAAGTAAGAATTTGATCCAAAGTAGGAAACCAAATCTACCACCGACTGAGTGATTTGCGAGCTCGCTCCCGAGCATGCCGGTCGCGACTCGGGCCGTGACTCCACGTGGTATCCAACTGTCCTAATATTCGCGACCGCTACTGATATTCGCAACCAAGTCGTGAATTTTCCAAAAACGACCCATGTCTCCGTCGCGATCAAACAGTGAATGGCCTTTGCTGATTCGCGATCTCATTCGCGACTCGCGATTTTTACTCTGAGCACCCCAACCTCTGTTGCGATTCGACAGTTGATGCTCACTAGGCTGACTCGCGACTACCACGTCAGCTCGCGAGTTTGGCTCCTTTTCTCTAGCTTTATTTCATCCCGTTTTCTCGTCTATTCTCCATGTAATTCCGGGACTTCGAGCTTTGTTTCCAAATACCACCTTTTAAGGACAATATCTGCAAAATACCAACGAGTAATACCAAACTTCCAAATACACGAAAACACAAATAAACTGAGATAAAACACATCCGAATCAACCCAAACTCAACACTAAAGTGTATGAAAATAAGTGTAAAATCTCAGTTTATCATGTTTTGACCCTATTCTAGTGGGACTAAAAGTGAAATTATCCCGACAAGTTAAGCATCACTGACAATCATAATGAGTCAATGAAATACATCTATTTTCCACAATTACTTATGCATGCACATATATGTCATATGTTATAACAAATGCACATTGTTTTATCGTGACTAATATTCAATTCAATACGATTTGTTCTTAGTACGATTATGTAAATTTCATTCGTCTAATTATATATATGTGTGTATGTATGCATGCAGTGGCGGACGGACATGGGGCTCGGGGGCACTGGTCCCCCCTGGAATATTAAAAAAAATTAATATAATATTAATATTAAATTTAGTATTCAAAAAATTAAAAAATCTACTCTTCTCTCTATTCTAACTCACGGCCAGATGCAACAATTGAGCAATATCATCCCCAATTTCCCCAAAATACCAATTCAATTTACGGCCCCCAATTTCATCCCCAATTTTTCAAAATACATGAATCTTGATTCTGATCTCCCCTCCCATGAAATATAGGCTGACTGTAGTCTGTAGCTTTTGGAGCCAAAGAACCAGGGGGCAGCCGGGCAGATATGTAAGATCTATATCTTCTTCCTGAAACATAAAATGGATTTTTTAAAATAATGTCTTCTATATCTGTGTGTTATGTGTACCCTTTTTTTTCTTCGTGATGTTCGTCATTTTCTCTTGGTTAAGAGCTACATATCGGACTGCAGTTCTATACTTCTATGCTTCTTCAGTTTGTGACATTGTCTGATAAGTGGGGAAGATCATAATTACTACCTAAAATACTTGTTACTTTTTGCTTACTACTTAGTTGGTGGAACATTGAAACAATTAGATTGATGTTTCCCTTCTAATTGAATTTCAGGATACATATAAATATATAATCTATTCTGGAGCAGAATACTTTTGAAATACAATATTCTTAGAAGTTCTTCCTATATGGAGCAATTGATTTAGAATATTTTTTGTTGTATTATTTTTCCTACCATTTACCTAGTTTTAATCAGAAAGACATCATTCTAGTTAGAAGCATGAAATATAGTGTATGTCAGTCTGTGCATAGTGTCTGTGCATTTCATTTTCTCCTTAATTTTCATTAGGCATGTTCATTATTTAATTTTGTTAAATTATTTCTTAGATAAATGGAACGCTTCTATCGGAAAATATCCTCTGTGGAAGATGTGGTGAAGATTTCAGGGTCATCGGTTAATCAACCTAAAATTGTACAACCTCAAGCATCATCGTAGGAGAAGAATATTGAAATTGATTTGAAAAATCTTCCAAGTGATCCAGGACTACGACCTGATATAATGAGCTATCGATCGAACTTAATAGAACATGTGCATAGAGCTTACTTGTTAAAAGGTCCATATCAACCACGTGAGCATGATTTTCCTGAAACAATTGATGGAAGCTGAAAACACAAATTTGTTAAGTTTTGGTTTGATGAATATAGCACTTGGTTGGAGTATAGCATTGCAAAAGATGCAATATTTTGTTTATATTGTTATCTTTTTTCAGCGGGGCTTAGAGAAAAAGAGCATGATATTTTTTTATCTCGAGGGTTTAGTTCTTGGCGCAAGATAAAAAAATTGAGAGATCATGTTGGTAATCATAAAAGTGTTCATAATACATGTAGATTGGCATGCCAATATTTGATGAATCAAGGCCAACACATTGAAGTATCATTTTCTAAAGTGTCAAATCAATGTTGATCAACTCATGCATCTTACTCATTTTTATCATTGGGACTTCTCGATAACCAATTGTTTATTTCTTCCGCAATAACTTAGTAATTATATTGTTAATGTGAGGTGAGATCCTCAATTTTCTACAATTAGTAACTTGGCAATTCTTGCTCAAGAAATGGTTTGGTAAGAGTTTGGTTTTTCCATTAGTTTATCGTATGATTGAGTTGACTTGATCATCCGCGTCTTCATCTAAGTTGAATCTAATGCTATCAAGCCCTTGTGGAGAACAATGCTGTTGAGAAGAAGACATTTTTCCAGAAGATGGTGTACCATCATCTTTGTCATTGCTCATTCCATCTGTGTTGTTCCTCCTTGATGTGTTTGAAACTTATGTAGGAAATCATTGAAGATTAAATCCGTAAGGATAATATCCATAAGGAGGAAACCCTTACAAATAAGCAGCTCCAGATCCAGGCATATGATTAATTGGAAAGTTTTGAGTTTCTGACCAATTTGGGGAATGATAGTTGGGACGAATATTGGATTTTTCAGAAAATGAATTCAAATTGAAGTTGGGAGGAAAATTTTGA
The DNA here is from genome assembly GCA_026008535.1 of Perilla frutescens. Lineage (NCBI taxonomy): Eukaryota > Viridiplantae > Streptophyta > Magnoliopsida > Lamiales > Lamiaceae > Perilla > Perilla frutescens. Next base: position 10,781,871 of record BRKX01000003.1, on the reverse strand, counting down.
GTTTCTAACCAATTTGGGTAAGAATTGTTGGGACAGATATTTGACATTTAAGAAGATGAATTTGCTTGGAAGATGGAAGAATTAGAGAAATTGGTGTTTGGATCATGATCCATTTCGATGAAAAATTCTAGATTTTATAAAAAATGGTATTTGAAGTGAGAGAATTGAGAAGTTGTGTTGTTGAAAATTGTAAATTTGATATAATAAAATGAAGTAGGTTACTTCTATTTATAATGAATTTTTCCTTAAAAAACAAAAAATTTTACCATTTTATCTTCACGTCTATTTAGGAAAATTTTAAAAAAATAAAAAAGAGTTATATATGTGTGTGTGTGCCCAATAAATTAAAATCTTATGAATATATATATATATACATAGCTGACATACATACATATATATATATATATGTACGCATGTTGATGAAACAAACAAAATGAGGAACAAGTATACATTTATTTGTTCTGACGATAAGGGGGAAGGGGAAAAAGGAAGGGTGAAGAAACAAGTATATATAACTCATTTATTTTACTTGAATATTTAATTTCACATATATATTTTAATTAATAAATTAATTTAAAAAAATGATCCACCAAAAATTTTTAAAACACAAATCAAATTGATACTTGAAAAAAAAATATTACAAAAAAATATATATTTTAAATTAATTAATTAAAAATGATCAACCAAAAAATTAAACAATAATTAATAAATATGCACAACTGTTCTGCACATAAAATGAAATGTATAGGAGATCTATTAATTTACCAGCTATATATATATATATATATATATATATATATATATATATATATATATTGTTGAGTGTTGTATGACATTGAGGTTCAATGTTGCACTCGATGTCAGACAGACTCCCTGCGACATCGTTTGTGACATAGTCGTAACTAATCTTATCATTTCCTAGTTTTATTTATTATTTTAATAAATAAAATAACTTTATATATCTTAAAATATATGTGTATATCCACGAAATTAATATTTCAAATAAATGGATATATACATATTAGATATATTATTTAAAATAGAGTTTGACAAAGTCAAAACTCTATCTCCTATTTTTTAGGTCTAGCGGTTTCTCTATTTAATTCTTTTTCTTTTTCAGAAAATTATATTTGCTGGATATTTAGAAAAAGAGCATGAACGTGGGGAAGCTATCAACCACGCCTTCGAGACGGTTTCTTCCATCTACGGTGAAGTCATGGAGTGAAGCGGTTATCGTCAACCCATGTTCAAGAAAGAGAAATTGTGGACCATGTTGGATTCAAGTGAAGAAGCATATAAGGCATGTGTTTGACACTTGAAGACTTATTCAAGCCCAATCTATTTTCCGCTGTGTGAAGATTGAAGAAAGCTTGAGTCACAAACTTAGTTTAGGTTTCGTTCTTCGTTCCTTCTTCTATCTTAATGTTTATTGTTGTCCAATCCTTTCACGGAATAGATTGTACAAGTTAGGATAGTTTGTGAAACCTTTACTAGTTTGTATACAAGTTGACGGGATGTCAATTTGTATGTTTTAGTTTGTATACAAGTATACGGAATGTCAACTTGTATGATCTAGTTTGCATATGAATTGACGGGATGTCAATCTGTATGTTGTAGTTTGCATATGAACTGACGGGATGTCAATTTGTATGTTGTTGTTTGTATATGAATTGACGGGATGTCAATTTATATGTTTTAGTTCTTTTTAGTGATAGTCTAGATTAGAACTTGTAATTTTGCTGTAGTGTTAAGAGCCTTCGCGTCTAACATTAACAGCTTGAAAATTTTGTACTCTTTATAGTATAATTTTGCCCTGTGGCAATCATACACATGTTGTGTATGATTTAAAAGTTATATTGTGTATTCTTGTGCATTTTATTTCCAGCATATTTGTGTTAAGATAAGTTGTGTTAACTATCTTTAACATTGAGTTTGACATTACGAATATGTGTCTAATTTTAGTGTTTGTGGCAACAAATTACAACAAGTGGCATCAAGAGCCGGTACTTAACACACTAAGTATTCGATCCTTGGTTTGTTAACTCACTGAAAGATGGATATTCAGATCAATCAGTGCCATCCTCCGGCACTGGATAGTAATGGCAAGAATTATGTTATATGGAAATCGCGCATGAAGATGTATATCAAGTTCATCGATGAGAGGGCTTGGTTGGCTGTAATTGAAGAATGGTCTCCACCGAGGATGGAATGACCAAATGGAGTGTACATTCTTACTCCGGAGACTCAATGGATTAATGATGATCGAATCATTTCCAACTTCAATTCGAGGGCACTCAATGCTATTTTTGTTTCGGTTGATGTTTCATGCTTCAAAATGGTGTGCAATTGCACCACGGCATATCAAGCATGGAGCATACTGCAGGAACATTGTGAAGGATCGATCAGTGTACGACAAACAAAGCTCAGGCTACTCACTTCTAAATTTGAAACTCTGCGAATGTTAGAAGATGAGACTATTTCAATGTACACTGAACGATTGTGTGAAGTGTCAAACGAATCTACAGCTCTTGGATGTCCGATCTCGAACGAAAACATGGTTAGCAAACTTCTTCACACACTTCCGGAGAGATTCAACATGAAAATCTCAGCAATTGAAGAAGCTCACAATGTATCAAACATGAGTTTGAGTGAAGCAGTGAGCATTCTACTCACGTTTGAGATGAATCTTGAAAATCAGAAATCAAACACCTCCTCCAAAGGAATTGCACTTCAATCTGTAACATCAAGTTCAAATGTTGAACTTGATCTCGAGAACATTCAGGAGATTACTGAAGATGAACCCTTGAGTGTTGCACTGCTTACCAAGAAGTTCAATACCCTTGTGCGGTCAATGAAGAAAGGTTCTCCAAACTTCAAACCACGGAGATTGTTTGATTCTCCCTCTTCAACATCATCTGGATCGACAAAATCTTCAAAATCTCCAGATGTTGCAGTAAGTGACATTGACTCAGTTCAATGTAGGGGATGTTCTGGTTTTGGACACTATGTCAATGAATGTCCTACTCTCCAAAGGAAGCAGAGGAGAAATTACAGTACTGCCATGTTAAGCGATGAATCCGGTGATGAAGAAGCTGAAAAACAAACTATATTGTTTGTAAAAGTCAATGATGACTTAGATGAAATGATTGGCGCTTTAACTGACATGGAGAGTGTTGATTATGACTATGATGCTAGTCTTGATCATGTGACTCCAGATGTTCCAAACAATGTTATGGAGAATGTTACACAAGAAGTCTCTAACATTCCTCCAAATACCACTAACTGGTATGAAATGACATTGTTGGGTGAATTTTGCAACACTGCTGAAGTGTCTTAGGTGGAAGAAGACAAGTTCGAAGTCAGCCATTAAGAAGCTCTACAACAATTGCACAAGGTTGTAGATGAAGTTTGTGTCCAATGGACCAAATAATCAAAAGAATTTTGGATTCTTGTTGAAGAGAACCAAACTCTAAAGAAACGAGTACTGGACCTTGAGATTCGACTCACTAGAAGTGATCTTGAGCTGAACAAGTTGAGAAAGGAAGTAGAAGCTGCCTCGAAAACCTTTCGACAACTCAATCAAGGAACATCTACTCTGAACGAGGTTCTGACATTGGGACAGACCACAAAAGCAGGTTTGGGATATACATCGAGTTCATCAATGTCTATCTCAAATCCTATCAAGTTTGTCAAAGGAGAAAACTCCAAGGATGTTCCAGTCAATGTTGACGGAAATGTCAAACTGAATGTCAATGACAAGTCCAAGAAGAAGAAATTTGTTTGTCATTATTGCCAAGAGCCTGGACATATCAAACCTTATTGCTTCAAATATCATAATGATATAGCAACAAGTAAGATTGTTGTGGAAAATTCTTCTAAATCTATCAAAAAGAAGAAACCCTCAAAGAAGGCAAAGATGTTGTGTAATGTTGTCTATACATCTTTGAAAGCCAACATTCCTGGTACATGGTACTTTGACAGTGGGTGCTCACGGCACATGACAGGAAATTCTAAGTTTCTCGATGACTATACCACGACAAGCAAAGGAAAAGTTAGTAATGGTGGAGGAGCACAAGGCAACATAGTAGAAAAAAGAACCTTGAATGTCAAGAACTTTCCTAAGTTAAGCAATGTGCTTCATGTCGAAGGTTTAACAGCGAATCTGATCAGCATAAGTCAGCTATGTGATGATGGCATGTATGTTAGATTCAATAAGAACACTTGTGAGGTTTTTGATAGCGAGAATAAATGCATTATGTTCAGAAGTCGGGCATTGGATAATTGCTATCATGCTGACAAGAACGAAAAATGCAATGTTTCAGTCAATGTTGACACTCAACTCGTACATCAAAAACTGGATCATCTCAGCTTTCGAAGTTTGAAGAAACTAATTGAAGTTGATGTTGTTCGAGGTATTCCATCTGTGAAGATCAATCTCGGTGTTGTTTGCAGTGCATGTCAAAAAGGTAAACAAGTAAGAGCTTCACACAAAAGTTCCTCAGCTTGTCAAACCACGAAGTGCTTCGATCTGCTTCACATGGATATCATGGGTCCAGTCGACACCAAAAGCATGAGTGGAAAAAGATTCATTCTGGTGATAGTTAATGATTTTTCGAGATTCACATGGGTTGAATTTCTTCAAGAAAAATCTGAAGCTTTCAGGATGTTCAAGAAGTTCTACAGGTTGGTGTCAAGACAACATGAGTCCAACATCAAATGCATTCGAACAGATCATGGGCTCAAATTTGAAAACTCGATGTTTGAAGAGTTTTGTGAAAAATAAGGCATCATCCATAAGTTTTCTGCTCCGAAGACACCTCAACAAAATGGGGTGGTTGAGAGAAAAAATCGAACTCTTCAGGAGATGCCAAGAGCAATGCTACAAGCTCAACGTTTGTCCAAGAAGCTGTGGGCTGAAGCAGTTAACACTGCTTGTCACATCGGGAATAGAGTGATTCTTCGCCCAGGCAGAACTGTGACACTGTATGAACTTCTGAAAGGAAAGAAGCCCAATTTGAAGTACTTTCATGTGTTTGGATGTGTATGTTACATCCTAAATAACATGGATCATCTAGGAAAATTTGATTCCAAAAGCGACAAAGGGATTTTCTTGGGTTACACATCTGACAGTCGTGCTTACGGTGTGCTTAATCTTCGGACAAAAACAGTCCAAGAATCAATTAACATTGTTTTTGATGACCACACAGGTATTGCTTCAAAATCTGAAGAAGATGATGTAATTGATCTCATTGACACAGGTGAAATGTCAAGTGATCAGGCTGAAAGTGATTGTGAGACAAGACATCCACTAAGAATGTCAACGTCAATGTTCCACAGAGTGATGATGCTTCAGTCAAAACATCAACACCAACATTCACTTCAGATAGTGAAGATGATCAGGTGGTGACTGCCGAAGATGAACCAAGAAGGGATCCTCCAAGTCGAATTCGGAAGAATCATCCAGATTCACAAATCATTGGTGAGCAATCCGAGGGAGTTCAAACTAGAAGTAAGAACCCAGAGGAATACAAAGAAATGCTGAAACTGGTATGCATGTCTTCTTTAAATGTTTGTATGTCAAACACGTGCTTTCTGTCTAACATTGAACCGAAAAAACATTAAGGATGCACCTAATGATGATTTTTGGACCAATGCTATGCATGAGGAACTAAACCAGTTCGTAAGGAATAATGTATGGGAATTAGTTCCACGCCCCAAAGATAAAAATGTGATTGGGACAAAATGGATTTTCAAAAATAAAACAGATGAGTCTGGCAATGTTGTCAGAAATAAAGCTCGTCTAGTCGCTCAAGGCTACACCCAAATTGAAGAGGTAGACTTTGACGAAACATTTGCTCCTGTTGCAAGGATTGAATCCATTAATCTTTTACGTGCAATTGCATGTTATGTGGGTTTTACTTTACATCAAATGGATGTTAAAAGTAGGGGTGGCACGGTAAGGTATACCTTACTTTTTTCACCATACCTTTACCTTACCTTACTTGTACGGTATGGAGAAAATCCATACCTTTACCTTACCTTAAGGTTCGGTATACCTTCTAACGGTATACCTTAAGTTCGGTATGAAACAAATGGCATACCTTTGCCGTACCTTTATTTCGGTATACCTTACCGACATCGGTATACCTTACTAATATCAGTATACCTTAATGATATCGGTATACCTTATAATATCGGTATACCTTACCGACATCGGTATACCTTACTAATATCGGTATACCGTATACTTTATCATACCATCCTAGAATATATCATAAATCTCATATATTTACTCAAAATATATGAAACACTTCTAATAACGATCAAAATTTAACAAAATAAAATAAATATCTGCATGCCACCATAATTAAAGTCCAATAAAACAAAATAGATATACTTTATTTATTGTATTATTAATAACTGATAAATACAGATAATTAGCATTAGATTACAGATTAGTCCATTGAATAAATGTCCACGCAATATATTAATTTTTAAGTAATCGAGAATGTTTTTACTTTTTACAACCTTAGAATTGATGTACTATATATATGTTTTTAATTTTACAATCGAATTAGAATTGGGTACTTAATACAAACTAATTTTTATAATTAATATTATAAACTTACTAAATATTACAAATATGAAATCTTTTACTTAGAAATCGTAAGTATCATTTACTAAGTATTGACTAAGAACACATTTAATTATCATTACTATACATGAAGTATAACATAAGATTAATTATAAGTATTAGATATTGTAAATTTACTAGATATTTATAAAATTATAATATAACATATTTACTAGTATAATTAATATATTTTGTATAAAATATTACAAACTTACCAAACATTACAAATTTGAAATCATTTACTATATGAGTGTTAATATTGTAAATTTACTAATATGATATATCAATCATATTTTTATAATTAATATAATTTGTATAAAATATTTTAAACTTACTAAATATTACAAATTTGAAATCGTTTACTTAGAAATCATAAGAATTATTTACCAAGTATTGACTAAGAATACATTTAGCAATTAACATTACTATCCATTAAGTATAACATAAGATTAATTATAAGTGTTAATATTGTAAATTTACTAGATATTTATAAAAGTATAACATATTTACTAGTATGATATATCAATCATATTTTTATAATTAATATATTTTGTATAAAATATTATAAACTTACTAAATATTACAAATTTGAAATCATTTACTTAGAAATCGTAAGAATTATTTACTAAGTATTGACTAAGAATACATCTAGCAATAAACATTACTATGCATTAAGTATAGCATAAGATTAATCATAAGTGTTAATATTATAAATTTACTAGATATTTATAAAAGTATAACATGTTTACTAGTATGATATATCAATCATATTTTTATAATTAATATATTTTGTATAAAATATTATAAACTTACTAAATATTACAAATTTGAAATCGTTTACTTATAAATCGTAAGAATTATTTACTAAGTATTAACTAAAAACACGCTTAACATTACTATGCATTAAGTATAACATAAGATTAATTATAAGTGTTAATATTGTAAATTTACTATATATTTATAAATGTATAACATATTTACTAAGTATGATATATCAATCATATTTTTATAATTAATATATTTTGTATAAAATATTATAAACTTACTAAATATTACAAATTTGAAATCGTTTACTTAGAAATCGTAAGAATTATTTACTAAGTATTAATTAAGAACACATTTAATTATCATTACTATGCATTAAGTATAACATAAGTTTAATTATAAGTGCTAAATATTATAAATTTACTAGATATTTATAAATGTATAACATATTTTACTAGTATTATATATCAATCATGTTTTTATAATTAATATAAATTGTATTAACTAAGAACACATTTAATTATCATTATTATGCATTAAGTATAAAAATTTATTAAGTATTATATATCAATCATATTTTTATAATTAATATATTTTGTATAAAATATTACAAACTTACTAAATATTACAAATTTGAAATCTTTTACTTAGAATCTGTAAGTATTATTTACAAAGTGTTAATTAAGAACACATTTAATTATCATATATTTATATAATATCACAAATATACCGGTATATACCGTTAGTTCGGCATATACCGTTACAATGGTATATACCGATATACCGTTATATCGATATATACCGTAGTTCGGCATATATCATTACAATGGTATATGCCGGTATAACGGTATATCGATATATACCGCACCAACGGCATATACCATTGTAACGGTATATGCTGAACTAACCGTATATGCCGAACTAACGGTATATACCGGTACAACGGTATATGCCGAACTAACGGTATATGCCTTAAAAATTCGGTATATCGTCGGTATCGGTATACGCCGATATACCTCGGTTTTTAAAATTCTATACCGTTATCTTACCGAAAAATCTCGGTACGGTATCATACCTTACCGAAAATACTGATATACCTTAAAGTTCGGTATTCCGATATTTTTTCCGGTACGGTAAGTACAGTATGACGGTATAACGGTATTTTTCCCCAGCCCTAGTTAAAAGTGCTTTCTTGAATGGTTTTCTCAATAAAGAAGCATATGTCGAACAACCTAAGGGGTTCGAATGTCATGAGAAACCATTGCACGTGTTTAAGCTCAAAAAGGATTTGTATGGTCTTAAACAAGCCCCTAGAGCATGGTATGCTAGACTGACCGAATTCTTACTCCAATTTGGTTTTGAAAGAGGTCAAGTCGATAAAACATTGTTTATTAAGATGAATCAAAAACATATTACTGTTGCTCAAATCTATGTTAATGACATTGTTTTTTGTTCGACGTGTACTAATCTACTCAAAGATTTTGTAGACTCAATGTGCAACACATTTGAAATGAGCATGGTTGGAGAGCTCAACTATTTTCTTGGTCTACAAATCAAGCAAGATAAAAATGGAATCTTCATCTCTCAAAGCAAATATGCTAGAGGTTTGGTCAAGCGTTTCGGATTAGAGAATGCTAAACCTATGAAGACACCCATGGGATCTTCTAAAAAGTTGAGCAGAGATGATGTTGGTAGCAATGTTGATTCTACCATGTATAGAGGAATGATAGGCAGCTTATTGTATTTAACAGCTAGTCGTCCTGACATTATGTTTAGTGTTGGTGTTTGAGCGAGATATCAATCTCAGCCTAAACAATCTCACCTTAAAGCTGTTAAATGTATCATTCGCTATGTTTCAGGCACAATTGGGTTTGGTGTTAAATATTGCAAGAGTTCTAACATTCATCTTGTAGGTTATAGTGATTCTGATTGGGCAGGTGATGTCGATGGCAGAAAAAGCACTAGCGGAGGTTGTTTTTATTTTGGCAACAATCTGATTTCTTGGTCAAGTAAGAAACAAAATTGTATCTCACTATCCACGGCCGAATCAGAGTATGTTGTTGCCGCTAGTTGTTGCTCTCAAATGTTGTGGTTAAATCAAATGGTGTTAGATTATGGTCTGGATAGTCCTTCTTTGACATTGTTATGTGACAATGTCAGTGCCATTGAAATTTCGAAGATCCCTGTCCAACATTCTCGCACCAAACACATTAACATCAGACATCACTTTATCCGTGATCTTGTGGAATGAGATATCGTTAAATTGGAATACATTCCTACAGAGAATCAAATTGCTGATATTTTTACTAAACCTTTGGATTTTGAGAGATTTTCTTCTCTAAGGAAATCTCTTAGAATGTGTATATGTTAGTCAATGTTGACATCCTGATGTTAAAGTCAATGTTATGATTTTTGACATCAGGTTCTGTAATTCTGAAATTAATAAACACTATGGTACGATGATATGATTTTTTATTATGAATTAATTCATGAGAATTTATTCAATCATGACTCGTCTTCGTTAGTTTTATTTACTTTCAGAATTTGTTTTTATTATTTTTTATTTATTATTTAGTGTTTAAATAATAAATAATTGAATTTTTGTTGATAAGCAGATATACTTATCCGCATATCTTTTGATATAATAAGAGAGAGAGAATGAGAGATATCACTTTCATTATTTTAATATAATAAAGTGGTTTGTCTTTATGTCTTTTTCAATTCAAAACCTCTCTCTCTCTCCATATCTGATTCGATTTTCTCTCTCCAAACGATTCATCTTCTCCATCTCTTCAAAATGATTTTCTCTCCTTTTTCATCCATGGCGGACCAAAACCCTAATCATCTACAAGCCATGATGATGATGTTGCAGTAAATGATGGAGCTCACAGAAGGATCTCTATCATCAACCTCAACTCCGACTGCTGCAGTACAACCTCCACTCTCCGCAACATCAACTCAGACCCCTGACATTGCACCTCCAACTGCTCAGGCTGAACCAACTACAGTGAATGCCACTGAGCCTTTAACATCAAAGGTGATGCCAACTGAAGCTGAAGTTCATCCGGATCTCATTATTCCTCCTGGAACCGAGATCCTAAACCCTAAACCGATTAGTATGAATGTGCTTGGAGATTCCACAAATCCAATCGACCCGGAAGCCACTTCACACCTGCAATCTTTGTCAAAAATGGTGAAGACTTCTCCTCCTACAAGGAAATCAAAGCGACTTCACAGTGATGACACTGACAAACCTGAGGTCGTCTCCTCCAAGAAGGTAAAAAATGAAGGGTCTAAGGCTACCTCCAAGTCACTGAGAGATGAGTCCGACTCCACTAGTGAACAAGTTCCTACTTCTCCTCCTGTTGATGTTACACGGAATGTCAGTCCTACTACTGAGCCCGAGGATGAGGATTCTGGCACAGATGAGGACTCTCCGCTTGATGTCACGCAAACCTTTAGTAAGACTTTCTATTCTGAAGAGGCTAAGAAATCTCATGCTCTTTATGTTAAGAGAACTCTTAAGGTTGAGAAAATGATAGATGTTCTTAGCTTTAAAAAATATGGGATGGATGTGTTTCTTAAAGAGAGAAGTTTATGGAAATCTGTTACGTCGCTAGTGTCATATGATCCTGATGTTATTCATGATTTTTATGCTAACATCATTTTTGATATAGAAGATCCCTATAAACTGTGTTTTGGAACTGTGTTTGTTAGGGATAGAATCTATAAGTTTTCCCCTAATGTTATTAACACATTTCTTGAGTTGGGCAATGAGGATACAATCATGTCTTTGGATTTGATTGATGATGTGGTGAATGTTATTACTGGAGGTTTGGTTTCGAAATGGCTCAACAAAGTGCCTACTTCCAAGTTAACATTCTTTTACTCAGTGTTATACAAGCTTGCAGTGTGCAATTGGCTACCCACATCGAATGCCTCTGTCATCACAGTTGATCAGGCCATTCTCCTGTACAAGATAGGAACTCAGCTTCCTTTCAACCTTGGTGCATACATCTTTGATGCTACGTTGAAGGCTGCCTCTAAGTCAAGTTCCTCGAACTTGCTTCCTTTCCCATGTTTGATCTATGGGATCCTTAAGAGCCAAGGGTTAAAGGAACGCAAGAAGAGTGTGCTGTCTGAGCAAACCACCTTCTCCATAATGAAGCCCAAGGGGAATGATGACAGGATCATTGATCTTCCTTATCCTCATGATGCTGCAAATCCAGTGCCTCCTTCTGCCGAAGGGACCCCTGCTCCTTCCCAATCTGATGTCTATCCTGATGTTGCCTCAACACCTTCCATTCCCATTGTCATGATGTCACTGGAGTCTCTTCAACATCAAATTGCTCTGCTTGATCATGTGATTGGTCAACTCACCAAGGCTCGAGATTCTTTTCTGACTCTCCTTTCTACACAAAAAGGGGGAGTAGATGATGATGTTGATGGTGATGATGCGGATGCTGGAGACACAGATGCTGCTGGTAAAGCAAAGGGGAGAAAAGGTGCAGCCAAAGGAAAGAGGAAGATGATGTGAAGCTTAGTGTTTAAGCTTCTGAACTTTAAAACTTTTTTGTTAAAAACAATGTTTTATGTTTTCTGTTTTTATATGTGCTGGACACATGGTTTTTTATATGCATTTTATGCATATCTTGTTTTTTGTTGAATGCAATTTATGATTGTGTTCTTGTTTTTATATGTTTATTCAGTTTGTGATATTTGTTATATATCATTATGTTTAGGCATATTGAGTTTGTTTTTGAGATATTGGATGATCAATATGTCTTGATTATTTTGTGTTGAACGTTGAGTTCAACATTGATATTTTGTGTTGAATGTTGAGTTCAACATTGATATGTTGTGTTGAATATTGAGTTCACCATTGATATTATGTGTTGAATGTATTGTTCAGCATTGATTTTATAATAGGATATGTTCCTATTATATGATGATCTAATTAAGGGGGAGTAACCCTTAAGGGGGAGATTTTTAAGATCTCCATTTTCCGCTGCGACTCTAATTGTACAAAATACATTAAGTTGTATGTTTTGTGCAGAAAGGCTAAGATTAAGGGGGAGATTGTTGAGTGCTGTATGACATTGAAGTTCAATGTTGCACTCGATGTCAGACAGACTCCCTGCGACATCGTCTGTGACATAGTCGTAACTAATCTTATCATTTCCTAGTTTTATTTATTATTTTAATAAATAAAATAACTTTATATATCTTAAAATATATGTGTATATCCACGAAATTAATATTTCAAATAAATGGATATATACATATTAGATATATTATTTAAAATAGAGTTTGACAAAGTCAAAACTCTATCTCCTATTTTTTAGGTCTAGCGGTTTCTCTATTTAATTCTTTTTCTTTTTCTAGAAAATTATATTTGCTAGATATTTAGGAAAAGAGCATGAACGTGGGGAAGCTATCAACCACGCCTTCGAGGCGGTTTCTTCCATCTACGGTGAAGTCATGGAGTGAAGCGGTTATCGTCAACACATGTTCAAGAAAGAGAAATCGTGGACCATGTTGGATTCAAGTGAAGAAGCATATAAGGGATGTGTTCGACACTTGAAGACTTATTCAAGCCCAATCTATTTTTCGCTGTGTGAAGATTGAAGAAAGCTTGAGTCACAAACTTAGTTTAGGTTTCGTTCTTCGTTCCTTCTTCTATCTTAATGTTTATTGTTGTTCAATCCTTTCACGGAATAGATTGTACAAGTTAGGATAGATAACAAGGTTGTGAAACCTTTACTAGTTTGTATACAAGTTGACGGGATGTCAATTTGTATATTTTAGTTTGTATACAAGTCGACGGGATGTCAACTTGTATGATCTAGTTTGCATATGAATTGACGGGATGTCAATCTGTATGTTGTAGTTTGCATATGAACTGACGGGATGTCAATTTATATGTTGTTGTTTGTATATGAATTTACGGGATGTCAATTTATATGTTTTAGTTCTTTTTAGTGATAGTCTAGATTAGAACTTGTAATTTTGCTGTAGTGTTAAGAGCCTTCGCGTCTAACATTAACAGCTTGAAAATTTTGTACTCTTTATAATATAATTTCGCCCTGTGGCAATCATACACATGTTGTGTATGATTTAAAAATTATATTGTGTATTCTTGTGCATTTTATTTCCAGCATATTTGTGTTAAGATAAGTTGTGTTAACTGTCTTTAACATTGAGTTTGACATTACGAATCTGTGTCTAATTTCAGTGTTTGTGGCAACAAATTACAACATATATATATATAATATTGGGTGAACAAAATTTAATAATCTTAACTACTTTATGAATTTCTACATAATAAATGAAAAGTGAAATAAATAGCCTATGTAATTATCCTCCCACTTGCTGACAAGAAAAGAAGGAAAGAAAGATAAAAAAAAAATAGGGAAGGATGAAAGTGGGGTGTCTGTCACAGGTATAGGGCGTGTCCCACTCGCACGTGAGTTACACACTCCTGGACAGTTTTCCCCAGAACCACATTTTCTTCACTATCTTTCTCTCTCACTCGTACCATTTTCATCTATCCGGACAAAACGCTATCTATCTCAACTTTTTATCTATAATATCTATCCAACTCCACACTCCATTTACCTTATTCCACCTCACCATCTGGAAAAAAAAAAACACTCCATTGGAATTGCTCTTATACAACATGTTATACAAAAAATTGAGAGATTGGTTAAAAAGAAATATTTTTAGTAGATTGAATGAAAGGGAAAAAAAAGGTAATTTTAAGATTGCTTGAGAGATTGAGTGAAAGCAGGAAAAAAAAAAGAAGAATAATATATCTACAGAACCAAGTAATTGGAAGATTGGGTGAGGAAATTTTAGGTGTTCAATTGAGCATTAATATATTGTGGCAGTTAACTCTTTTATTAAAAATCTGAAAATAAACTTGGTCATAATTAACATAACCATTAAATAACTTGTGAAATTATTATATATTTATAATGATCAAATTATCCCTAGTAAATGGGTAGGATGTCAATGGGTAACATTAACAACCAATGATCGATTACCCACAAAAATTATGCACAATATATAGATAGGGGAATTATCCAAATAATAGGTATGATCATGAGTAATTACCTACATTTTTATGGGGATAGATGTGGGTACGCGCGGACACCTAAGTATTCAATTCGTCTCATACCCACATATATAACTATATATATTTACTTATATATATTTAAATTATTATAATTATATTGATGATGTTAAATTTGTTAGGGAAACAGTGTTACACTTGACTAGAACTTGTTACAATCTGAATTACAGGGAAATAGAAGGAGTAGAAGAAGAACAAATGCAAGAATTGAAATGACACAAATTAAGAACAAACTGGAACTGAAGCAGGTTCCGGCAAGCCGAGTCGAGGAGACCTCTCTCTGCAAGACAAATCACGCCCCGGCTAGTGCTCACGGTCTGGCGATTCATCTCTCAAAGATGAAACGGTTTTTTATCCTTCCGGCAGTAGCACCACAAGTCCGGCAAGGCTTCGCCAGACTCGAAGGAAAGTATGCAACAATATGATATAGTTTGTGCAGAATGTAACATTTAAATGCAGGATGTCCTATTTATAGGCACATCTCCACTGCAGGGGACAGCAGCTAGGGTTTGAGGGCATTCAAACTAAGTGTTGTAACTAGACAATATCGAGAACTGGGAAGCTGAGACTCGAAGGAAAGTATGCAACAATATGATGTAGCTTGTGCAGAATGTAGCATTTTGGACCATGCAGGATGTCCTATCTATAGGCACAGCTACCAGGATCCAAGATCCAAATCCGAGGACGAGACGCCCAAAGTCCACCCAAAGTCCAATTGCCAAGATCCAAGTCCGAGGACAAGACAGGCACCGGAGGCACCGGGCACGGGCGGGCGCGCGCGTGTGGGCTCATGGCACATATCCTTGTGCACTTAATTACTTCATTTAAGTGTTAATACACTTAAATACACTTCTTAACTTGATTAAGAAATCAATGTGGGATTATTTAATGTGTCTTAAACACATTATCCCACACACCATAAATGCCCAATCGTGTGACCAACTTCAACCACTTATTTCTCACTCACCGAAAATCGGATTTGAGCAAATAAAAATACTACGATTATCTACTCACAACATAGAACAATCATACGGTATTTAATTCCTCCAAAATTAAATATCCCGATCACGAAAAATCGAATAAATTGAGTCAAAACTCAATTTATTAAATCTAATTTTTAAATAAAATTTTATTGTAATATTATATTTTTTATAGGTCCATATTTTTAGCTTTTCTATATTATGTCGTATTTTCATGAAGGACATTTCTATTATATTCTAATCGAATTTTGGTTTAATTTGAATGAAATTATTTTATTTAGCGATTGTAAAATCTATTTTTCTTTAAAAAAAATTATTTACTAATTAAATATTAACAAAATAGTTGATGATAAACAAATTTGTATGTTTAATATATATATATATATATATATATTAAAGAAAATTTGTCAATTGTTATTATGTGAAAAAATATTGATGTAATTTTGGAATATATTATGAAAAAATATCGTTAAATTTTTCCAAAAAGTTAGATATTATTAATATTTTTTACTTATTATGCTTAAAAAGATATTCATATAAATATATGTAGTTAAAATATTTATTTATTATATATGTACTTTCATAATAATAATAATAAACAATTGAGCATATTATAAAGATAATTTATTCTTCATCTTTTTCAAATGAAAAAAAGAACAACTATATTACATCATCTATATAAATTATATTTTCATATTTTAATATTTTTTTCATATTATAAACAAATATCAGTATATTTAAAATACATATATAATATACCTCTTGAAAATGTAGACGTCACTCAGATCTGTGGTGTTCTTTACTAGTGTTCAATTAAGTGGACCAACAGTTTATTGTAAATTGAATAAAATAAAGAACGTGTAAAGAACTCGTGATATGTTGACTTAATTCGGTAAACACCTACTCTAGGGATCATGTCAAGGTGAAATCAATTCACTAATCCAATGCAAATTCGTACTTAAGTACTTACACAATGAACTCGCTTCACTCGACGTTTTTTCTACCTTTTGCACCCTATTTTGTGAAATGGCGTGCAAGATCCTCTCACACTCTAGATCTCTCTAGTTCTCACAAGTAAACTCCATGTGCTCCAACCTAAAAAAACCTAGAAATGTAATTTGGTTCTCAAATACAAACATTTGTTATACTTATTTGCAATGTTCCCATATTGAAATACACGTGGAATTACTACCTCGTCCTCAATTTAAAAAAAAAAAAACTAGCCAAGTTTAAATGACATATAAATTTCTGAATAATTTTCCCCACAATAAAAATTATTCCCCCCATCTTTTTTTATTATTATTTTTTTTAGGGAACCCTCCATCTTAATTAGTCATATAGGCATATTGAATTTTTCACTAGGATTAAAAAAATTAATATTAGAAAAAACAACTAAACAAAGTAAACTCCTTAATATGCCTACATTTATCACTACAAAAAAATGCTGATTTAGCGACGGGAATCGGCGACGGGGGAGTTCGGGTCGCCAACGGCGACGGGGATAGCGACGGGGATCACCGTCGCGACGGATAGCGACGGGGTACCCCGTCGCCAAAATTTGCCTTTTATTTTCCCTTTTTTATCCAATTTTTTTAAAAAATTAGCGACGGGGACCACCGTTGCGAAGGATAGCGACGGGGTAAACAATTAGCGAGGGGGGTTCCGAATAGCGACGGGGTACCCCCTCGCGAGGTAATAAATCCCCAATTAAATTAGATCGTGAAACAGATCTAATTTCTCTGTATTCTCTCTCTCTCTCGCTCTCTCTCAACCGATCGACGGTGGCAGTGGTGCACGGCGGGAGCAGGGTCGGCTGCGGCATCAGCAGCGGTGAAGGCGGCGGCAGCGGAAAGGAGCGGCGGCGGCAGCAACAGCGGAGGCGGCGGTGGTCTTCCTTCATCTCCAGATTTGCTTCCCCAGGTTTGTTTCTGTGCCTTCTTGAATGTGCCTCTTTTGTGATTTGAGAGCTTTGTGCCTCTATGTAGATTTGTGAAAGCTCAATGCTCCCTCTCTCTCTCTTGCAATTCCAATGGCCCGATTAACAAGTGGGTAGTATTTGGGGCCGATGCGTAAAGTGAAACGCATTTCCGTCACCATGAAAACTGAAAATTACATAAATTTTTAAGCAGTCGTGCTTCTTTTTTGTGCGAACTGCACCAGCTCTTTCCAGGCTGTTGATTAGGTTGTCAATATACAGAGGAAAAAAGAGAAGTTTAAAAATAAAATAAAATTTTTAGGACCCACTAAAAAAGAAACTTCAAAAATCCATACTCCAATTGCAATATGCACACAGCTGTTGTCAATATAGATAATGTGCGTAATTTCGATGCTCTCGACTCTCAGTATCTATCTTAGTTAATAATTAATAATAAAAATTGTTGGAGTAGGATAGATCATATCATATTTTAGTTAATAATTAATAATAAAAATTGATTAATAATTGACATGGAGCAGAGAGACAAGTAAATAATGGATTGTTGGATAGGTCTTATTTTGCAACAATTATGTTTGCTGGTTGTACAGTTGAAAAAAAAACATACAATATACAAAGTTAAAACGGAGTAGATAAATAGTCAAGTAAGCAGCAGCTGAAATTGCATGCAGTGAGCAAAGCCAAACAATTAGCCACATCCTTTTATACACATCCAACAAAACTAAGAGAGAGACTCCAAGAATTGAGAGTCTCCACAACTGAAAAGAAATAAATGAAATGAAATAGAAATAGAAATTCTACTTACAGAATATAATTTAGAGGCAGTGGTCACACATATTTCATAATTCTTATTTCTGTAACATGACAGAAATTGTTGTATAATTTTTTAGTGCAAAAGCACCTCAATTTTAGCAATTCGATTGCCTGCTTTATGGCTTACAACTAAAGTAATAATTTATGATTGTAGCCGAGTTAAGCCAGCCACTTCCTGATGGTACATATCCTCCACCCATAGATAGGAATGCTATCTATGTTCAGCGGGCCGCCCGATCAGATAAGAGTCGCGTTTTCGGGTTAGGGTCTCTGTACTCCGGCACCCAGATACCTGGTGGGACGACGAGTCATGATTCTAGTGCCACCTCACCCTCAGTGATTGCTAACCTTTTAGAGGTTAGGGAGTTGACTTCTCAGCTTCAGGCGAGTCGGACGGAACAGGAGAAATTGCTGCAGAAAATTCAAGACCTTGAAGCCCGACAGATGGATAGCGATGCATTGCAGGCTGAGACAGCTAGGTTGAGGGCAGAGGCTGAGGAAATGAAGAAGCAGCTTGAGGACACTCGGATGGCGCATCAGCAGGCTGAAGAAGAGCGTCGTCGGGACAAAGCTAGGCAGGAACTGATGTGGCAGCAGCTTTACCGCCGCCTTGATGATCCAGATGGTCTGCCCTAGACTCCTCTTTTATGTATTTTTAGATACTTTCAGATATTTTATACACTGATACTTGATATTTTATATTTGAAACTATTTTATTTAATGCACTATCTTTTATTTTAGTAATATTATTTATCACGTTTTATAAATAATTAGAATAAAAAATAAATATAAAAATCAATTTTAGATTAGCGGCGACGGATCTCGCGATAGGGCAGCCTGTCGCATTATAATGACGGATTGCGCGACGGGGCTAAACAGCGACGGATCTAGTGACGAGGTGCCCCGTCGCTATCCAGCGACGGATCTAGCGACGGGGTGCCCCGTCGCTATCCAGCGACGCATCTAGCGACGGGGTACCCCGTCGCTATCCGCCAAACTCGTCGCCCGGGCTACGGACTTAGCGACGGGGTACCCCGTCGCTATATCCGTCGCTAATCCCTGGCGACGGACGAGACACCGTCGCGTGTGTTTAGCGACGAGCTTTTTGGCGACGGGTACCCCGTCGCTATTCCGTCGCTATAGGATTTAGCGACGGGCCGTACCATTATAGCGACGGAAAACCCCGTCGCTATATCCAAATTTTTTTGTAGTGTATTTTCTTTGAC
Organism: Perilla frutescens; assembly: GCA_026008535.1. Taxonomy (NCBI): domain Eukaryota; kingdom Viridiplantae; phylum Streptophyta; class Magnoliopsida; order Lamiales; family Lamiaceae; genus Perilla; species Perilla frutescens. The sequence continues at coordinate 10,762,385 of BRKX01000003.1, read as the reverse complement.
AATGAATTAATACTTAAGTAAACATATTGAATAAGGTATTATTAAATGAGTTAAATATATATAGAAACTAGCTCATATACCGGGACATTCAAATTAAAAAGGAAAACAAACCTAAATGAATGGTACGGAGGGATTATTTTGCTTATGTCCAAGAGCTAAGTATCATTTTTAGGATATCTATATAGATAAAAATTTATGTTAGATCGTTTAACGGGTCACAATCCATTAGATGGGATTAAATCGGGTCAAAATCCACCCAAAATAGCTCAAAACAAACCTAAGTTTAACTTCTTAATTTCTTATAGTTTTGAAATGAATTTCTTGTCTCTGAGCTCCCTTCTCAGAATCTTTCCCGAAGCCGATCTCGGTATTGCATTAGTGAAAACCACATCCCTCAACCTCTTAAATGGCGCAACCTATTCAAATCAAATAGGAAAACAATAAAAAAAGTAAATACAAAATCAAGAATATATATAATATATGTCTTGTAATAAGCCTAGGATCAACAGAAAATCACAGTTTTTTTTTCTCTTCTCTTTTTCTTAAACCTGCTTGGAAATAAAATGCTTAATCTCTTCGCCGGTTAGTGAACTGATGGATGATCGGACGACGTACGCGATCGGGACTTCTCCGGCTTCGTCATCAGGGATTCTACAAAACCATTAATTATTATTATTTTTCATAAAATTAGTTCTTGATTAATTGGGACATATATATTAAAAACTAGCTAGTTAAATATATATGATCCTCGGTTATGTGCAGGAGTAATCCTTACCCTATAACAGCAGCATCTTGGATTTCAGTGTGAGAGAGGAGAAGTTCTTCAAGCTCAGCTGGAGCAACCTAAACCAGCTAACTGATTATAATTTCCACATTCTTAACAAGTTAATTATACAAGTTTGTACATACATACATATATATATATAGACACACACAGTAAGTACAAGACTCCAATCTAGATAAAACACATAATCCAGAGAAACCGAGCTAAGTCGGATAAGATGCTCTATTCCACATTTGGTGTTTTTACACAATCAAATTTATGAATTTTTCTTCCATTTTTTTGTCTTGTGTTTTACTTTAAATTTTACGTTTATTAATTAGGGTTGATTTTGCGCAATTAGGATTTATATTAATGTTTTAGTATTTAATTTTCAAAGAAATGATTATTATGGTTGATAATTTTAAAAATGTGATTTATAATTTTTTAAATTTCAATCTTTTGTTGATAAATATGACTAGGTTGATTTATGTTATAATTAATTTTTATTTTTGTAATATCCATTATTAAACTTATAAATTTGATCGTGGAACATGGGTTAAAACACCAAATGTGGAATAGAGAATCTCATTCGGAGTTGATTGAGTATTAGAGAAATATATTTAAATTCAAAATTAAATTATTTAATTTTAAAAGTATAATATATTTACAAAAATTCATTATTTCCTTACAAGACCTACAGTTCTAGCTAGATAGTTACATACTAATTAATGGGTTGAAATTTCTGTAGAGGTCTAAATTATCGATGCCCAGTGTATAAGGCCCATATCCGTTCAAGGGTCTTGGGGCTTAATAAATACGCGTCGAGGCCTAGCGGCCAGAGGTCGAGGGATTGGTGGCAAACAAGGGATAAAGGTCGTATCATCATAGGGATCGTATAAAGGAGACCAAGTCAAGAAGGAAACGTTTAGAGATAAATGAGACTCGGTCAAAACCCTGCTGAAGATAAGTAACTAACTCCGGAAATAAAGGAGAATCCCTTATTTTTAGGGAAAGAGGTTAACAATTCAGCCTATATAGGTGAAGCAAGGAAGTGAAGTAAGCGGGGATATTATTGGATCAATCAAGCTAACACTACACTCGATTTTACATTCAATCTTTTTGCACATGTAAAATCTCATCATTATTTCCACTTATCTCTTCGGCCTCGAGAAATCGAATAGGTTGCCAGAGCCCGAACTTTACATCAAAATTAATTGTAGAAATCGATCGACTACAATTTGGCGTCCACCGTGGGGCTCTGATCAACCATAACCAGGATGACTATCGACGGCCGAAGCAATACGACCCCGAATCCTCAAGACATTCGAAGGGATTCGCCATCAGTAACCTCCCCCACAGGGGGAAATGGAGATATTACCCAGGTGCTGCGAGCGATCCAACAACGACTCGACTCCACCGTTGTGGAACTCGCGGCCATTCAAACAGAAAATTCAGTTCTCAAAGCCCGGATGGAAACATTCAGTTCGTCAAACCAATCCCCTAACGGATTTCATCGACCACCCCCTCGAACTCGAAAAACCAGTCAACTACGCGAACAAGTACTTTTAAATTCAGCTAATGAAACTGCTAACCAAAATATTGCAGGAACCAGCGAAGGACAACAAAACAAGGAGGATGCCGGCGATCCGTATCTGAGACCTCCCCCAGGGTTTGAATACATCGAAATTCAACCTAAAATCGAGGTCGAGAACAAACTGAAGCGGTTGGAGGAAATGCTCACACGAATTCCCGGAGTCCCCATCCCCATTCTTAAAGCGGCCCCGACAAGCTTTGCAGATTCACCCTTTACAGAGGAAATCAGCCTTGTAGAGATGCCTCCGAAGTTTACCTTCCCATCGATGAAACTGTTCGATGGCACTGCCGATCCTGACGACCACATAGCGCAATATAAACAAAGGATGTTCACCACTCCAATCCCACGACAAAGCAGGGAAGCCAGGATGTGTAAGGGATTTGGAAGCAGCTTATCCGGACCAGCACTCCAGTGGTTTACAAATCTACCAAATTCTTCAATATCCACCTTCGCTCAACTCAACGACCTGTTCGTTGAACAATTCGCTAGTAGCCGGAAGATTGAGAAACACGCCGACGATCTCTACACAGTAATTCAGAAACCAGAGGAAACCCTACGAAGCTTTGTAGGTCGATTCAACAGAGAAAAAGTATCGATCCTGGGATGCAACATCGACACCTTCGTGTCGGCCTTTAGAAAAGGCCTAAAAAGAAATTCAGATCTTTACAAAGAATTAACAAAATATCCGTGCAAGACAATGGAAGACGTCCTCGCCAAAGCATGGGCGCAGATCAAATGGGAAGAAGACGAAGCGAACTCATCCAAATTCAAACCCCGAAATGATCAATCACACAAGGAGCACAGACCTCACATCAGAAATGAAAGATATCGAGCAAACCCATATCCTCGTAACCCCAGATTCGACCCCAGAGACAGAAGATTACCCGAACGCCCGGGCAGGAGACTACCCGAATATAATCTCTGCATAACACCTTCGGAAGCCGTAAATGCATTAAAGGGACTCGGCCAAAACGTCAAATGGCCTCCAAAGATGAGAACACCTGACAATGAGCGATATATGAATAAATTTTGCGACTTCCACAACGACCATGGGCATAGAACAGACGACTGCATCGCTCTTAGACTTGAGGTGATCGAGCTCCTCAAAAGAGGTCACTTAGCTGACCTCCTGACCCCTAAAGGAAGAGAAAATTGGAATAGAAGAGACAATACTACAGGAACTCAGCCTGTCGAACCCCCAAGAATCGATCGGATGCTAAATTGCATAACCGGCGGTTCGGAGATCAGTGGCATCTCCCAATCATCAGCGAAGAGGCATTGTCGATCCCTCAAATATACAACGAACATACCTAAAAGAGCAAAACCTGATGATCAGACAACCCTCAGCTTCTCGAGTAGTGAAGTATCTGAACTCTCACTCCCACACCACGATGCACTAGTTATTTCACTGTTAATATCGAACTGTCTAATTAAACGAACTCTCATCGATAACGGGAGTTCCTCTAATGTGATCTTCCTTAGCACTTTAAAAGAAATGCAGGTGAAAGAAACAGATATCGTAAAGAGATCTACAACATTGATCGGCTTCAGCGGAGAACATAAAATAATATTAGGAGAGATCACGCTTCTTACTTACATCGAAGGGCTCAACCTCTTCACAAGATTTCAGGTAATAGACGCGTCGTCAGTATACAACGTAATTATGGGACGGCCCTGGATCCATGAACTTCGAGTAGTACCTTCAACATATCACCAAATCATGAAGTTTCCTACCCCATGGGGAGTCTGATCGGTACGAGGAGAGCAGATCTCGTCAAGAGAATGCTATGTTGCTACATTCAAATAGAAAGTAATCATCGAGGTTAACCAAATAGAGGTCGGCTCAACCTCATCAAACCCTAAAGATCGAAGTTACGAAGAACCAAAAATTGAAGACCTCGACGAAATACAAATTCATCCCGAACACCCAGATCATAAAGTATCCATCAGGTCGAGATTAACCTCAGACATCAGGGAACTATTGATCGAATTTCTCAAAGAACATCACGACTGCTTCGCATGGTCGTTCGAGGATATGACAGGTATCGACCCCTCCATTATAACTCACAAATTGCAGGTAGACCCAGAAAAAACTCCAGTCAAGCAAAAAAGACGCAAATTCGCCCCGAAAAGAAACAAAATCGTGGATGAAGAAGTCAACAAACTGTTAGAGAACGGACATATCCGCGAAGTTCATTACCCTGAATGGCTAGCCAACGTCGTAGTGGTAAAAAAGAAGAACGGAAAGAACCGCTTATGCATAGACTTCACCGACCTTAATCAGGCGTGCCCCAAAGATTCTTTCCCTCTACCACACATAGACGCACTAGTAGATGCAACGGCAGGCCACGAGCTCATAAGCTTTATGGACGCATTCTCAGGATACAATCAGATACTAATGCACCACGAAGACCAAGAAAAAACAACATTCATTACACATCGAGGTATGTTCTGTTATAAAGTTATGCCTTTTGGACTAAAAAATGCAGGTGCAACATATCAAAGGCTGGTAAATTGAATGTTCGAAGAGCTCATCGGGATAACAATGGAAGTATATATCGATGATATGTTAGTCAAATCAGTACGGGCTCAAGACCATGTCATGCATCTACGACGAACCTTCGAAGTCCTACGACGATATAACATGAAGTTGAACCCCACCAAATGCGCCTTTGGAGTAACTTCTGGGAAATTCCTAGGATACTTAGTAAAAAAAAGAGGAATCGAAGCCGACCCCAGCCAAATCAGAGCAGTCCGAAATATCCAACATCCCAAAAACACTAAAGACGTCCAAAAACTGACCGGTCGGTTAGCAGCTCTCAGCCGTTTCATATCCAAATATTCAGAAAAAAGCCGAATGTTTTTTCAGACTCTACGAAAAAACAAAGATTTCGAATGGACTCCGGAATGCGCCAAAGCCCTCGAAGACCTTAAAGAATATCTCGCGAGTCCACCGCTTCTAGCCAAACCAATCGACGGAGAGGTACTCCTTGTTTATTTATCTGTTTCTACTAACTCGATCAGTGCAGTGCTTGTTAGAGAAGATGAGGGGAGACAACATTCCGTATACTACGCCAGCCGATCACTGCTAGACGCAGAAACCAGATACCCACAGCTTGAAAAATTGGTCTTAGCACTTGTAATGACTTCCAGGAAAATGAAACCCTACCTTCAAAGCCATTCAATAAAAGTGGTCACAGAGTTTCCCTTAAGAGCAGTATTAAGAAAACCAGACCTCGCAGGGAGATTATCAAAATGGGCCATCGAACTCGGGGAGTACGATATCGACTTCGTTCCACGAACATCAATCAAATCACAAGTCCTATCAGATTTCATTGCAGACTTCTCCTATGATCCAGCAGGAAGAATATTTACGAGCTTCGAAGATGATTCTAAGTACTGGACCCTCCAGGTCGATGGATCCAGCACTTCGAAGGGGAGTGGAATGGGCTTAGTACTAACTGATCTAGAAGGAATAATCACAGAAAGATCTATTCGATGCGGATTCAAAACCACAAATAACGAGGCTGAATATGAGGCCCTCATAGCAGGATTAAATTTGGCAACCGACATAGGAGCTAAAAAACTACGAGTCATGAGCGATTCGCAATTGATAATAAATCAGTTTGAAGGAGAATTCCAGGTGAAAGATTCAAGGATGGTATCGTACCTCGCGGTCGCAAAACAGGCAGCAACCAAGTTCGAAAAAATCGAAGCCCGACACATCACCAGGGAGGAAAATCGCCACGCCGACGTATTAGCTAATCTGGGATCAGCCATACAAACGAACCAGGACAAAAACATCCAAATCCTATACGCCAAATGGCCCGCCGTATGGAAAGGTGACAACCCCGAAGTCCTCCCGATAGACATCGAGGTAAATTGGATGACCCCTATATGCAGATTCCTAACAGAAAATGAACTACCCGAAGAGCCTATCGAAGCAAGACGAATACAAGCAAAAGCTCCAAAATTTGCCATGATTTCCGGGTCCTTATACAGAAGATCATTTTCAGGACCATATTTGAAATGCCTATGTCCGATCCAAGCAAAGTATATTCTAGCCGAGCTCCACAATGGCGAATGCGGAAACCATTCAGGCCATAGAAGCCTGGCTAACTGAGCATTGACAGCCGGCTTTTACTGGCCAACTATGAGGGAAGACGCCAAAAACTATACCAAAAAATGTGACGGATGTCAAAGGTTCGCCCAAACGAATCATATGCCGCCAGAACCCCTACATACCGCATTCATACCTTGGCCGTTCATGAAATGGGGAATGGATATCATAGGACCATTACCAAAGGGATCAAATCAGAAATGTTTCATTTTGGTCGTGATTGATTACTTCACCAAATGGGCCGAGGCAGAAGCCTTCGCACGAATAAGAGATACCGAGGTATGTAATTTTTTATGGAAATATGTTATTTGCAGGTTCGGAGTCCCTAAAGAAATAGTCACCGACAACGGCTCTCAATTTATAAGCTTAAAATTTCAAGACTTATGTCATCATTGGAACATCAAACTCTCCTTCTCTACACCAAGACATCTGGCCTCCAACGGTCAAGCCGAAGCTACCAACAAAACAATATTGAATACCTTGAAAAAGAAACTCCCCGAACACAAAGGGCAATGGGTCAAACAGCTCTCAGGAGTCCTTTCGTCTTACTGAACTACCGCACGAACCGCTACGGGGGAAACTCCTTATGCTCTCACCTACGGTTCGGAAGCGGTCCTCCCAGCAGAAGCAGAAATAGGGTCAGCAAGAACTCAATGGTCAGGCAGAAGCAACGACTCCAACCTCGAGGTTAACCTCGACACCATAGATGAACTCAGAGATAAAGCCGCGATAAAAATATCCACCTACCAACAGAAAATAAAGAGACACTTCGATAAGAACACAAGACTAAGAACGTTTAAAGCAGGAGATTGGGTATAAAGGAAGGTATTCCAAAACACAAAAGAAGTCGGAGCCGGAAAACTAGCCCCAAATTGGGAAGGCCCCTATGAGATCGAGAAGGTCATAGGAAATGGAGCCTACAAACTGCGATCTAAAGAAGGACGTTCGATAGCCAATAGCTAGAACGCCATCCATTTAAAACAGTATCACTTCTAAACTCTTCGACCCCTCACTTCGCCTTTCAAAATTCTTAATGTTTTGTTTACTGACTTGAGCGTCGGAGTAACTAACAGAACCCGAAGCACAGGGTTCCCAACACGCAAAAGTCAAAAAGGTATCGACCTCGAGGCCAATCCCACAAATAAAGAGTAATGTACCCGATCCTCATTTTTTTTATTTTTTTTCTTCTTAATGTTTTGTTTACTAACTTGAGCGTCGGAGTAACTAACAGAACCCGAAGCACAGGGTTCCCAACATGCAAAAGTCAAGAATGTATCGACCTCGAGGCCAATCTCACCAACGAAGAGGTCCCCCAATTTACGAAAATCATCGGCCCCGAAATCAGTTTTGTGATCAAAGAAACCCGAAAATTCAAGGATCCTCCCCATTGCCATTTTTAAAACGAAGTCAAGAAGACTAAGCATAAGACAAGACCTAACCTTTTTGGTTTAATTTCAGGACGAATCCTTAGAAGAAAAATAAGGATATTCATAATCCCTTCTCAACATCACAAAAGACAGTCAGATGTAAAACATCACATGAAGTTCCCATCCAGAAATATACAAAAAAAAAGTCAACCAATATTCGAAACTAGTTCGTTAAACCTTTACAAGAAAAAAAAAAGATTTAAAGGATCTACTGAGGATCCTCTACTCCCTTCTCAGCGGCCGCAGCATCCTCTTCGGCCTCGACCCTCTTCTCTCCGGCAACCCCATCTGTAGAGTCCTTGGCCGCCTCAGTCTCCGCCTCGTCATCGGCCTCAAGGAAGGAAAGATCAAGATCGGGCATCTTTTCCTTGATAACCTCGACCACAGCAGAACCCCCCTCTTGGTAAAAGAGTTCCTTATATGGTTCGAACTCAGCAGAATCTACCAGTGAGGAGAAGTCCAGGGTTGTGTGGCGTGCCTCGAGTTCTCCTATTCGCGCTTCTGCAACAGCTAGCTTCGACTCAAGCGAAGCCTTCGAGATTTCAAGTCGAGCTTGATGGTCCAGAGCCCGGTCGAGCTGCGTCTGAGCCCCGGCCGCCAACGCGCGAGCTGAGTCCCGCTCCACAAGTAGGGCTGACTTCTCGGCAGCAAAGTCTCACCTCTCCTCAGCGATTCTCTCTTGCTCCTCAGAAAGCTCCATCAGCCTCTTCTCGAGGCCCTCGGCATGCCCCGAGACCCGGCTTCGGAGCTGATATTGACAAAAGAGGGCCTATAACATGACAGATTACTTTAAGTTGAAAAACCCTTTTTGAGCACAAAGTATATATATAAAAATATATACATATATATATATATGAAGCAGATAAAAATGAACCTTTGACAGCATCTGGAAGGCAAGACGAGTTTACTCCTCCAAACCCTCCCTTTCAAACTCCAGAGGAGAGCAGCCGTCTGCAATCGCGGATTGCACATCCAGAAGGAAAGGTCTCAGAGGCACCTTCAGACTGTTCGACCCTTTCGAAGCCTTCTTCGGAGCCAAGGCTTCAACGTCGATGACAGAGGGGGGCGCTGTCGAAGGATTAGAAATCTCTAAGTCGGGTTGTTCCTTACGCTTCTTCGAAGGTGGCGAGGTTGAGGGAGAGGCCCCGGCAATTCTTTTCACGCCAGAAGACGAGGGGCTTCAAACCTTAGAAGCAGCCAAGGCTTTGACTTCATCATCGGAAGGGCGAATTTTCAGTTTTCCCATATCGAATAGAGTGCGTCCGCGGCGAACAACTTCAAATTGACGATCTTCTTCGGAGAGGGAAAAGGCAGCTTCGATTCTTTCCACCTCAGTACCTGATACCTCTTTTCATTTGTGAATGCCTAGAAAGAAACACGAAGCATAAAAACTAAATGAACTTATTCATATAAAGAGGAAGAAATAAAGGGAGACAGGCTTCGAGGACCCACGAGCTTCAGCGAATGACGACGACAAGATCCTATCGCTCGAAGTCTCCGCAGGAACAAAAACAAATTTTGGCTTCCAGTCCCCCGACGAAGATGGAAGAGTGTTTATTAAGGGGGCTCTTTCCCCGACCCACTTGGTGAAATAATAAAAACCTTTCTGATTTGGGGTAGCCACAATTTGGTATGAGGAGTGCCACTCCCCAACACTGGGTTCGGGAAATCCTAAGTTTTCCCAAAGATAAAACATACCTAACATATGATACCATCCTATTGGTGATATTTGAGCAGGGGCTACTCCGTAAAAGTGAGAAATCTTGGCAAAGAAAGGGTGAAGAGGAAGCCCTATACCCTTATTGACGACTATGGTATAGAAAGCGGTGAATCCAGGAGGGGGTCTACTGGCTCTGTCAGAAGGCCTAGGCACGTGGACTTCTACCCCCGACCCTGAATACTCCGGAGAAGTAATTTTCCTAACTAGGTCATCCCCGACGTGTGGGACGACCTCGGCAGCCTTAAAGTCTGCGTCCAAAGAAGGAGAATCATTGGCTTCGTCTTTTCGCTTCTTCGATTTACCCTTATGTTTCTTGGTGGCCATCTTCGAAGCTTTGAGGCAGCTCACCACGCTTCCCCCCCCCTCCCCCCTCCCGATACGAGGAATAACAGTAGGCTGGGGCGAAGGGATAACAAACCCAGTAGACTCATAAACCGAGCCAGAAGATTGTTCTGACTCTACTGACCTAACTCCACCACCCCAACTTCGGGTCCTCTCATCAGAATCATCACTATCCAACATACTTATGGTCCTAATGAGAATATAAACCTACAAGAATACCCAGAAAATGCCTAAAAACTCCTCTCCTGTTTCCAACCCAAATTCGTCAGAAAACAGAAATTATCAGCAAATCTACAACTATCCCAAAGATCGCCACAAAGTCTAAACACGTAAAATCCACATAAATCTAAGCCTAAAATATCCTATTTCTTCACGCTATTAACAAAAAACCCTAGTTTGGAAATTCCTCAAGAAAATGAAGAGGGGGTTGAGGAATAACCTGGAAATCTGGAATCCGGTACTAGAATGAGGAATCTTGAACGTCGGAAAGATGGAAACGCATGACAATCGGAGAGTATTCGAGCAGAATCTTGAAGAAGAATTTTCGCGTGTTTGAATGAGAGAAAGGAGGGAATAATTTGGGCAAATTTCTATTTTAAAAACCCGTAAAGCTAATCTGAGCCCTAGATCCCGCATACGGACGGCTGAGATTGGAAAGGAGTTGGAAAGTCGGCGAAAGGAGGGTTAAAAGACTATTTCGCCCTTAACCTAATGAGGTCTGCTCTCACGACCCTTTCCTGAAACTCCCCAGGACCTTTATTCAGGTCTGGAGTCTAACGAGGTCTGCTCTCACGACCCTTTCCTAAAACTCCCCTTTCCTAAAACTCCCCAGGACCTTTATTCAGGTCTGGAGTCTAACGAGGTCTGCTCTCACGACCCTTTCCTAAAACTCCCCAGGACCTTTAGTCAGGTATGGAGTCTAACGAGGTCTGCTCTCACGACCCTTTCCTGAAACTCCCCAGGACCTTTATTCAGGTCTGGAGTCTAACGAGGTCTGCTCTCACGACCCTTTCCTGAAACTCCCCAGGACCTTTATTCAGGTCTGGAGTCTAACGAGGTTTGCTCTCACGACCCTTTCCTGAAACTCCCCAGGACCTTTATTCAGGTCTGGAGTCTAACGAGGTCTGCTCTCACGACCTTTTTTTTTCTAAACTCTCCAGGACCTTTATTCAGGTCTGGAGTCTAACAAGGTCTGGAGTCTTGAGTAATCTCCCTTCGATGTTGAGATCAAATGACTAGCTTAAGGCTTTAGTACTTCTCAGGAAGTACGTTACGATTTTGCCTTGGTATTACGAGGATATTCATTACATGATCCTCGGTCTTCGAGCATCAAGTAATGAGGGGCTAATTGTAGAGGTCTAAATTATCGATGCCCAGTGTATAAGGCCCATATCCGTTCAAGGGTCTTGGGGCTTAATAAATACGCGTCGAGGCCTAGCGGCCAGAGGTCGAGGGATTGGTGGCAAACAAGGGATAAAGGTCGTATCATCATAAGGATCGTATAAAGGAGACCAAGTCAAGAAGGAAACGTTTAGAGATAAATGAGACTCGGTCAAAACCCTGCTGAAGATAAGTAACTAACTCCGGAAATAAAGGAGAATCCCTTATTTTTAGGGAAAGAGGTTAACAATTCAGCCTATATAGGTGAAGCAAGGGAGTGAAGTAAGCGGGGATATTATTGGATCAATCAAGCTAACACTACACTCGATTTTACATTCAATCTTTTTGTACACGTAAAATCTCATCATTATTTCCACTTATCTCTTCGGCCTCAAGAAATCGAATAGGTTGCCAGAGCCCGAACTTTACATCGAAATTAATTGTAGAAATCGATCGACTACAATTTCCTATTACACTTTTTCTATTTCACTCTGTGTTTCATTATCAAGTTTATGATTTTATAATATTTATTATAAAATAAAAATTAATTATGACATAAATAATCATAGTCAACATTTATCAATACAAAAAATGAATTAAAAAATTATAAAACATAATTTTGAAAAAAATCAAACATAATAATGAATTATTAATTGAAAATTAAATAATAAAACCTTAATTGGGTGGGGTGAAACCCTAAAAACAATCATAAAATTAAACCAGTCGCTTTCTAAGACGCCTTATCCCCTAAATCACAAAAAAAAAAAAAAAAAAAAAAAAAAATTAAAGAAAAAATACAAGAAAAACTATTAATTTGAAAGTGTGATATGGAGTGTGACACGGTGAGTATAATAGGATCTTTCATGTGCTAATTATAAACCTATAAGTTAGTATACAATTAATATTTATATTTTAGAACTAGTTCACGGGTGATGCTAACTAAAAAACTAAACATTTCGTTCTCATTAACGTGCAAGTCTCAATGTCTCACTTAGCGAGTTTGTATGATCTTATGAAAAATCAAACTCCGAATAGGGAATCCAAGTTCATCTACAAAACGCTAATCGAAGCAGTTGGATCCTGTGTTCCAAAATTGTGTTTCATCATATCATCGGTTCTCCTATATCAAAATTATTAATTTTTCTTTCATTTTTTCATCAATTTTTATTTCTTGTGCTCCAGTTTAATTTAACACTTGTTAATTATAGTTTATTTTATCAAATTAATTAGGGTCTATAAAAAAAATTTAGAATGCAAGTAACAACGGGTGTGAGTCCGTCTTTAATATCCGTCGCTATAACGCGAATTTTTTGTAGTGATGTATTTATTTTTCACCTTTTTGTTAATAATTAATTATTGGGGTTGATTGTTTCATAATTATGATTTACAATACTTTTTTAGTTCTAAATTTTAATTTTATAAAAATTGTAAATTTAAACTAACTAAGAAATCGAAAGAGAAAAAAAACTAATAAATTTGATATAGGGACAGAAAATGAAACACAGTTTGAGAACAGATGATTGGATCAGAAAGTATATATTTACCTGAAAACCTTTACATTTGATGAGTTCTTTGATTCTGTCGACAACATACAGCTTGCCTTCCTCATCAAAATAACCAAGATCTCCCGTATGCAGCCACCCCTCACGATCTATGGTTTCCATCGTCGCCGTCTGATTCTTGAAGTAGCCTATATATATATATATATATATATATATGTATATATAATTCAAATATTGAAATATTAGACACCATGGTAAAACTCGATCGATCTCGATGCATGAAATAAGAAATTAATTACAACTTAATTAAAGCTCTAGTCACGTACGTACCTTCCATTATGTTGGGGCCTCGAACCCAAATCTCCCCCGTTTGGAGAGGAGGGAGAGGCTGCGTGGTTTCGACGTTCACGATCACGGCTTCCACGGCTGGATCGAGCAGCCCGGTTGAGCCGGAATGGCGCCGGGAACATGCTCTGCTGTCTTCGAGCGAAATAGCCCCGCAGGTTTCTGTCATGCCGTACCCCTGCCATTGCCATGTAATAAATATATATAGCTATTTTCACAATTGTTTCAATAGAAAATCTTAAACTTTCACAAGTTATTGAGGCTGATCATCAAACTAATCAACATAACTAGAAACCATCAATTAATTACTCGATTGTCAAATTTCATATGGCACAATATTGTATATTTTCATCAAATTAAATCCTCAAGTTAAAATGGAAAAGTCATTAATATATGTATGTATATATATTGTGTATATTTTCTGAACAAATAAATAATTTACTTATACACGTGTCACCTTCATAGAAATTAAAATATAGGCGTGACGCATTTGAGAGAATGAATTGAATCGCGGTTTCAAGCAGATTTTCATGTATATATAAAATGCAAATCATTTAAGATTCAATCATTGACCTGTTTTCCGGGCGGGTGGAAATTTAATCATTATCCAGTCACATGATATAGTTTTTTAAATGGATTATTCAAAAGAAATTGGGAAAATATGGGACTTGAAGTAAAATTTTGACCCACCCATTTTGTCTGAAAATATTAAAATAAAATTTAATTTATATTATCAAATGTGCATGACTATTTAAAATTTTGTATGAAAATATATAGCCAATATAATATGCAATAATTTAAGACCAAATTACCTGGTACAGCACAGCTTGTGGGAAGACTTTGGCACATTCATCCATGACATCCTTCCCCAGCGGCGCCGCCCCTGATCCGATCTCTCTCAACGACGATACATCAAAACTCTTCACCAATTTCTGCTGCTTCGCCATCGCTACAATCACAGGCGGCACCACATACAGATGCGTAACCTTATATTTCTCAACAGCCATTAACGCCGTCTCCGCCGTGTACTGCGCCATCACCACCACGCAATTCCCTCTCTGCAGCTGTGAGTATAGCATGATCGACAATCCGAACACGTGGAACATCGGGAGGAAGCACAGGAAAACGTTCTTGCCTTCTTTGTAGGCCTCCTGATCCGACGTCGTCATCATCGCCGCCGCGATGAAGTTTCTGTGCGTCAGCACCACTCCTTTGCTTGTTCCGGTCGTCCCCGAAGAGTACAGGATCGCCGCCGCGTCGCTCTGCGAGATGCGGGGCGGCGATGATGAGACGTTCGATGGGGATCGGATTAGGTCGGAGTAGTAATGCAGGTGCATTGAGTTGTTTGAATTATGGGGGATTTGATCATTCGTGGGGTCGTCATCTAGTATGACGCAAGGGAGATTGAATTGTTTGATCTTGTGGTGGAGTTGGTGGATTGTGATGATGAGTTTTGGGTTGGAGTCTTTGATCTGTTTGGAGAGTTCGGTTGTGGTGTATTGCGGGTTGGCGGTGGTGGCGACGGCGCCGGCGGCGACCACAGCGAAGAAGGCGACGGGGAAGCGGATGGAGTTGGGGGCGAGGATGAGGACGACGTCGTTCTTGGAGATGTTGAGATTGATGAAGGCGCGGGAGAGGTTTGAGACATGAGTTTGGAGGTAAGAAAATGTTAAGGTTTCTGCAGTTTCGGCGTCGATGAGAGCAGGGGAAGTGGTGATGGATGAGAGGTTTCTGAACAAAAATGGGATCATGGAAAAGTTGGTGTCTTGAGGTAGAGAAATGGGAGGCCTTGGAGATCTGTAGATTCCGTCTTCGCCATAGACGAGTGGTGAGGACGACATTCTAGAGAGAGAGAGAGAGAGAGAGAGAGACTGTATTTTGGGTTGCGGATGATTCAAATTAATATCATTGTTTATGTCAATTGTTGAAAAAACTTAGGATATGAGCAAAAAACCATGTATGACAAGGATGATGAAGTAGATGGGGTGTAGTTTGAAGGTTGGCCAGTAACCGTCAGAGTAAAAAGTTCGTTAGGTCAAGTTCAAATTTTACTAAGGTTTTATAAAGAGGCAAAAATTATTTTAGTCACTCTAATTTTAAAACATATTTATTTTAGCTAGTAATTTTTAAATATATTTATTTTAGTCATTTTGGACGAAAATATCCCTGTGCGCGCAAGGGTTGTACACAGGTTGCGCGTTAGCAATGCGCGCAACACGCAGGGGTAAAATAGTCATTGTGGCTAAAATAAGTATATTTAAAAGTTAGTGGCTAAATTAATTTTTTTTAAAGTTTGACCAGCTAGTTTTATATATTTCCACTTTTATAAATATAGTTCTCTTGTGTTGGTTATTAGCATCAAACATACGCGGGATTTCAACTCTCGACAGCGATGATGGATTTCTTCATCATAAAATAATGATTATTATGATTGATTATTTTATAAATATATATATATATATAACTTCTTAAATTCAATTTTTTTATTGATATATGTGACTAGATCAATTATGTTATAATTAATTTTTATTTTTGTAATATATATAATTGAACTTGTAAATTCAATTATGAAACACGAGTTAGAAGGAATAGAGGACCATATCTATTAATTATGTGCATACTAGTTAAAATAACCAGTTACCTACTTTATATTCTAAAAAAAAAGAAAAAATAATTACTTTATTAATTTTAAAGGCCCGACTTATAAAGATACGAAACATAATAATCTATTATGTTCGGTATGCTAGCTACTTACAACAAATTGCTAAACCATTGAAACAATTTATTGGCGCGCAGAGGGAAAAATATTTGCATATGCTATATATAATTAATATTATTCATAGTTTAGGTTATCACGCCACCTATACCGAATTTTCTTAAATACGATTAGGTAAATTATGAAGCATAATTATATCTATAAGAAGTTGGGGCACGATTTTATAAATTAGACTTTACTTGTTCCGATTTTAGGCAATTCATATTTTTTTATGTTGGGTAGACGCCGAGAATTTAATGATGTATAATATTTGCCATTTTATGGCTACAAAAAAATTCCGATTTAGCGACGGGGTTTCCGTCGCTAATCCCGTCCTGATGAAAGGGACGCGCCCAAGCCCTTCCCAAGCCCTTCAAGAATAATTTTGTATAATATACACCTAAGAGGATTCGAACCTGTGACCTCCTAGAAGGAGGGCCAAGCACTTATCCATTGGGGCAAGTTCAATTGATGTTATATTAATAGTTTAAATAATATATATACTTATATGATTTTTTCATAATTTATTTTTATTTATCTCTATAAATTAAAAGTGTTATATTCTTGTTAATATATTTATATCTATTTGTGCACAAATATATATATATATATATATATATATATAATATTGATATTATATTGTATTATATATTTGTATATAAGAACTATAATTTAAGGTGATATTTATTAAGTATCCATGCATACAAAAATTATAATAAAGGTGATATTGTATTATATATTTGTATATAGAACTATAATTTATTAATTAAATTATTTTAAAAATTATATATATATATATATATATATATATATCATGGTGAAAATGTGGTTAAATAGTCTTACTTTGTGTTTCATGCTAAATATCATAATGAATTAAATTATTTTTACTTACATAATAAATAACTTTAGTTTATAATTAAAAATTAAAATACATTATATACTATATTATGTATATATTTTCATAGTATATTTTAGTTTGTTAATGTATAATTGATTAATCTAGTAGTAGTAACTATAATAAATATTATGTTAAACTTAATACATTTTTTAAATATATAATAATATACTAATTAGTTTATTTATAAGAATACTAATAAAGCTAATTTGTATAAATTTTTATTTAATAAGGAAATAATACAAATTTAAAGATGTGATATTAATAAATGTGTATAATTGCGATATTATTTTTTCAAAAATTAAAATAAATGAATAAAAATATAAAAATGATTTTAATAGGGAGAATATTTGTATTAGAATAGATTGAAATCATATTTAATTATTTTAAAAATAATTAAATAAAATTTAAAAAAATAAAAAAAAATTAAAAAAATTAAAAAGTAAAAAAAAATAGCTACGGGGGTTCCCGTCGCTATTTCCGTCGCTAGAATTAGCTACGGGGGAACCCCGTCCCTATTTCCGTCGCTAGTGGCGACCCGTGTCGGCCCCGTCGCTAATTCTCGTCGCTAGAATGGACTTTTTTTGTAGTGTATATTTTTATTTGATTTTGGAATTTCGTGAAATCCAAAATTAATATATGTATATATTTATAGGGGAGGGTTACAATGCAAACCCTACCTAGTGTAGGAACTAGGAACTCATCTCACACCATACAATCAATAAAGATCTATGGTTCAGATTTGATTAAAAGGAGTTGTGGCAATCCTGTAATATTTGGAAAAAAATTCGCGCGGGGGTATTAACGTAATTTGATAATTCTTATAAAAATCGCGGATGATATTTGATAACATATCGTCATGCTAACGAAGTATGATCATCATGCTAACGAAGCGTTATATTTATGCTAATAAATTTTTTTCTCATATTGTTAACGAAAAATTAAATTCTAAAGTGTAATTATAAATTCTAATAGGATGAAATAAACCATAATTCAGATATAATAAACTTCAATGATTTAAAAATAGAATTAAATTCTAAAAATTAATCATAAACCCCAATTGGATGGAATAAATCATAATAACAATATAAATATAACACATTAGCATAATGATATTATTTTATCAGCATTGCGAATAAACTATGTTAACATATGACAATTCATTGTTAGCATAAGTTATAAACCATAAATGGATGAAGAAAACTCTAACTAATATATTCTAATTTAACGAAATAAATAATATATACTATTCAATTAGTAACTAAAACATAAAAATTAAATCATAAAAAATAATTATAAGTCATAATTGAAATGTAATAAATCATAACTATAATATAAGTATGCGTAGTACGTTAACATTATGATAATTCATTAGCACAATAAATGCAATATGTTAGCATATAGCAAATGCTTTGTCAGCATACGTAATCAACTTATCATAATGCTGACGAACCATTATTTAAAAGCTAACGGAAGCATTTTCATGCTGGACACGAGTAAAAATTTATATTTTATATTTTTCGTCTATATTTATTTGAACAAACATATCCATGACTGATCTTGAATTAAAGAGCATGAAAAGATCTTTAATTTGGTATATTATTTGCGTTGATCCGATTTGAAACGAGTGAGTTATGGTCGTTCAAAGTTTTTAGGATTTTTTTTTTTAAAAAGTGATGACATCAGCTTTTTTATTGAGATTTGACAATCATACCCCTGCCTCCTTATTTTTTGCCTTGACTTGAATATTTAATCTCAACCACTAGATCATCTAGGTGGACGATATAAGATGAGTTCCTAATTCCTACACCAGAAAAATGTGTATTTTTTATCCAACCCCTATATATATATATATATATATATAATTAGTAAATATATATATTGTCACAAATATACATGCTTAAAGAGTTAAAGATCAAGAAATGAATATCCTTGACGGACAAATCTAATATCCAAGACTTGACATTGATATCTATCCATATTTAAAATGATGAATTTTGATTAGTATTTCTCCCGTGATTAAGTTTTCGGTTTAGTATTTAAAATATGTATGCGGCCATATTGTCTTGAATGAAAAAATATTTTGAAAATTTTAAATATACATAGAAGAGAAAATATGCTTTCTTAATTAAAAATATATCAGTAATGACAAACACTTGCATACATTATGATGCAAATAACACTATATGAGACGGGTCAGTCAAACCCGCTTTTGACCCGGTCAACGCGGGTCAACCCGCTTTGACTGGGTCAACCCATAAAAAAAAAACTGTCCAAAGTGAGTACCAACCTTCCTATTAAAAAGTATCACAAAACATTCGAAAAGTACCATCTGTATCATTAAAAAGTAAGGGGTCTGATAGTTATTTTATACTAGTTTATTTAGTTCAAATTCTGATTTTTTTCTCAGTTTTTATATTGTATGTGTTGAGATTAATCTAAAAGAATCATCATTCCAAGAATTTGCAAAGAAAAGCAAAACACGAGTTCGGTAAAATAAAAAGTACCATGTGGTAAGAAGAAAAGTATCAAATACGATAAAGACAAGTATCAACCTGAGACGCCCGCGTGGGGCCACGCGCCCGTCTGAAATTGCTTAAAATAAGAGGTGCTGCATGCAGGTGCACCTCATCAGTAATATATTGGAAGGATGAAATAGTTTGGATGAGAATATGGGATAGTTTTAACCATGGTTGTAAAAGTCGCTAGGCGCTAGTCGGGCGGCTGACAGGGGCCTAGCGCCTAGGCTACTTAGGCGGGACCTAGGCGGGATCTAGGCGGCACCTAGGCGTTATTTATTTATTTATTTATTTTTACACTGTCAAATTCATAAATCACAATATTACAAACAAAATGTATAAAGTTCAAATCATAACTAACTTAGAAAAAGAACAAATTAGATCATAAATAAAACAAAATGTGGGAAGATCATGGATTAAAAGGTAAATGCATACTATTTGACAAGAAAAGTATATGAGTATATCTCAATACTCGAAGATTAAATACAATATCAGTATACAGTTCAAAAGATATAATTATCTGTATACATTTCAGAAGATATAATTATCTGTATACATTTCAGAATATGAGAAATAATACTTTAAACAAAGTAGATTCACCAATGAAAAAATATAGAAAAACTATATTGTGTGCTAGTCATTAAAATGATGAGAAATTAATCAAATTATCTAACTGCATTTGTTGGATGTAGAACTGTAGGGGCTCGTTTGCTAGGTTGTATGGTATAAGGTTAGATGTGTTTGACATGGGATGTGTTTCACGTATAAGATATCAATATCATGTTTGTTTTGATGTATTAAAATATATGTATTAATAATATATTGTTTGCTTAGATGTATTATATTCTCTATAAAATTTCAATTCCTAAAATATCCTTTAATTAGTTACCATATATTGTGTGAATATTCTATAATAACATTTTTAATTAATATCTGCAAAGTTATTTTAGTCTAGAATTTTTAATAATTCTCTATGGTATTAAATATCCCACCAGCAGGGTGTGATATATTATACCATATAAATGGTTAACACATACCGGGCCCTTGCATAATCATGGGCTTCAATATTGCTAGCAAACAAAGTATTAGGGTGTCGTAGGTATTTATCCCACCCTTATACTACCTAGCAAACAAGCCCTAGAAGTATAAATATCCAATGATGAAAATTTTCCTCTCATAAGAATCAATACAGCTGTGGATGTGTTCTCGAATCTTCTAAAGGCCAATAAATCCAATTAATAGAAGAAATCCAATAAACCCAATTAGCAACTAACAATGTTCGATACAATAACTAAAAAAGGAGGATTCGACGAAGGGGAAGATGGGGAAAAGTGGGCTGCCCGATGGCGGAGAGAGTATTACCTAATTTACCTCTAACGATCGGCGCGACGGGTGACATGGGTGGCAAATGACTCAGGTGATGCGACGACGGCAGATGACAGGAGGCAAGCGCCGATCGATGTCCGGCGAGGACTGTGGCAGTGAGCGGTGGCGAGCGGCGACTGGTACGAGTCGGTTAGGGTTGATGTCTGGTTGTATCGTTTTGTTTTTCGAATTCTATAGATTTTGATTCTTCATTACAAATTCAAAACACAAGATAAAAAAAAAATTGAAAGATTATTCGCCGCCT
Organism: Perilla frutescens; assembly: GCA_026008535.1. Lineage (NCBI taxonomy): Eukaryota > Viridiplantae > Streptophyta > Magnoliopsida > Lamiales > Lamiaceae > Perilla > Perilla frutescens. The sequence continues at coordinate 10,741,393 of BRKX01000003.1, read as the reverse complement.
AATCGCCGCATATCTCCACCGCCTAAGCCGCCTAATCGCCGCCTACCCGCCTAATCACCGCCTTTGTGTCTACCCGCCCAGTTCACCCGATTTTGCCATTTTCGCTGCGGGTCCAGGCCGCCGAGCGCCTAGGCGGGCGCCTGGATCGATTTTTACAACCATGGTTTTAACAAAAATGAGACAACACCTACTAGGTGATTGAGAATTGAAAATGCTATATATATATATATATATATGTATGTATATGTTTTTGTTCTTATGTGCAATATTTCTAACGAGGTTGAGTTAATTCAGATTTTCTTTTGTGGCTCCAAGATGGTGCTACTTTAGATATCTCGAAAAAAGTATACTGAGATTTTCATATTCCCTGAAAAAATATGTTCTTAGTCAGCACAATTTTCAAAGTAACAAAACTATTAACAGTAATAAAATAAATTTGAAACAATAATTTCATTAAGTTATTAGGTCAGTCAGGTTGTAGTGCCTATTACCTAAATTATTAGGTAATTTAAAAGTGCTTTATATTTTAATTATATTATTGTAGGGGATCCTTTTAATTAGGATCAGTCAGGTGCTAGTGCCTATTTCAATTTTTTCTTTTAATTTGACAATTGTACCAGACCCCTCCAGTAACTATCCATCTAAAATAATTGTTTTGTATCTTTAAACAACATTTAAAAATATAATAAGATGTCACAGTCCGCTTGTCCGTTTTGAGACTATTGAGGTTGAGGGGTGTAAAAATGATATTTTCACACTTTTAAAGGAGTATTTTGAAATATAGGGCAAAAGGCGCCCACAAAAACACACACGACGTCGTAGAGCTACGGTTTCCGCCGTTCCGCATATATTACTAATTTACTACTACTTGTTGCCCAATTAATCCATCCTTACCCAAATTTTGCGAAATCGATCGACGGTTAATCTCTGTAAGTTGATTCTCTTCTCTAGTGTTGGATTTTCTCTTTATCACGCTTAATTTCTGAACGCTGGCGCAATTTCTATGGAACTAGGGTTTCTAGGTTCTTGTTCAATTTGTTAGACTGATGCATGTTTTGAATGTATAAGTTGAAATCCAGAATAATTGTGTGACAGGCTGAAATGGCGACCGAACAAGCAAAGCCAGCTACTGATGAAGTGAAGATGGATCTGTTTGAAGATGATGATGAATTTGAGGAGTTCGAAATCGATCAAGGTTAGTATTTCTTCCCTGGGGTTTAGAAAACTATTGCGTTGGATTTATGGTTTTGCTAGATGTTCTGTCGATTAACTTCGCCAACACGAAAGGAATTTTATGCAATTTTGCGTTCTTTTTGTTCTCTTTCTGATTATAATTTGTTGTATTTGATTTTTGCCTGAGATTATAATTATAATGATGCTTCTAAATTATTAATTTCTATTTATTTTTGTATGTTATGAAACTGGAAGTGTAGTGCTTAATTTGTTTTAGGTTCTGCTGCAAGAAATGCCACTGGTGAACTCTTGAAATATATTTTCGTGATATCTAGATCTGCTGGGGTGTTGGTGTGTGGAAGTAATTTTCTGTCACTTTTTAACCTTTTTTTTTTGGCATCATAGAGTAAGAGTAGCCTTGGGGACTCTGATTTTTGTATTGTAATCACGAAGGGGCATTTGGAATCCCCAATGCATCCAGCTACCACTTTGAATATAGCGACTTGCTCATGTGATCAATGCCTTTATTCTTATTTTATTTTAATTGTAATTATTACTGTGCAAAAAACATGTTTGGAGCATCTTGAGTTGATCTTTCACTAATTATCATTGCACTTATGTGATAAGATTAGATAGGCTTTCTTTATAAAATTGTATATGAATGTATGCACATGCCAAGCTTCATGGTTTGTAACCGCATTGTCATTGGGAATAAATGGAGTTTTATTGATATAGCATACTCGAGTTAGTATCCTAGTTCTTGAAGTTCTGATGTTCTTGTTAATAACTGTATAGCCTTTTCTTAGGGTGGAAAGTTTTCTTTATTTTCTACTCAGCCCCACCCTTCTGCAGGGACTGGGAAATTGGAAATCGAATAGCAATTACTGAGATACTTTAACACTGCTTGTATGGTGTATAGTTTCTCTTTATTTATGTCGATTTAGTAATAGTAATGATAGTGTAAATTACATTGCCGCCTCAGCTGAATTTTGTTACACTCAAGTCCCAAGCAATAATTCTTGTTTGTGACATCTCTGTCTGAACTTCAGTAGAATTTAAGCTTCATGACCTGCTGTTTTGGTAATATTTTGTGCAAATTTGTTATTTTTGTTTTTCTATGATGAAGTTCTCTATATGAATTATTGTCTGTGTCTCTTGGTCCTTTGTTTTTTTCCCATTTAATTATCAGCATATATTGGAAAAGTTCTTGGGCTCCATCTTTATGCTCTTTCTCTAATTATTTGCCCCGTGTATGTTAATAGAGTGGGAGGACAAAGAGGAAGGTAAAGAAGTAACTCAGCAATGGGAAGATGACTGGGATGATGATGACGTGAATGATGATTTCTCCCTGCAGCTCAGGAGGGAACTGGAGAGCAATGCTGAGAAAAAATAGGGCGAAACTTGAGTTGTTTGCTGTATGTTTTGGAATATTATAATTCTGATGTCAAACTTAGTTTAATCACAAGCCTCCTTGTTGCTGCTGAATATCTTTAATTGGGCAAAAAACCTTCTTGTCTATAGTTTCACAGACGAAAACATACCTATTCTCAATGATTTGGCTATGTTGTGGGGTTTTAATTCAGATTACTGAACTACTCGAGTGAAGAAGTTTTACCCATTGCCCTTCTAAGTTTTGTGATTATGATTTTAATGTGTAGGAATAGAGCTGGCGTTTCTGTTTGGCGCATTCTAAATATCTTTTTTGGGCATGCTAAACAGACGTAGGAACAGACTTATAATGCGAATCGAAGCTTGAATTGGTTTTATTGATGTATTGAAACCTTAAGAAGATATGATACAAATATACAATGCAAATCTTGCTGTTGGGGTGTGAACTTCTGGAGTTAGCTTAAGGTGCAGGCAGCAGTAGCCAGGGCTGGATTTCTGTGTGAATTGCATTAGAATCGAACACTTTTATTAATTATGGTGCGTTTCAGTTTTGTGTTTGCTTACAAAGCAAAATATGAACTCCAATATTATTAAACAATTAAAATTGTACTTGTGCAAAAACCAGAATCAAGATGAAAGATTACTGTTTCTGAAAACCAATCAGTAAATTAAATACTATTTAGTAGTAGGAGCATTACAATTCTTATGTAAGAGAACACTTTTTTATTTAACATTAACGCTGATTTTTAGTCCTAAGTTTTATAATGTATAACCAAACTATGAGAAAAGAAGAGAATCAAATCGATTAATAGCGATATTTCAGAGACTTTACACCATGCAAGAGGAATGCTCCAAATCCTTGTCAGCCTTAATCAAAACAATTCTGGATTAGGAATTTTCTGCTCTCTCTCTGCACAATTCAGATGCGAATTCAACATCCGCTCTTTCAAGGGCCACGATTCTTCCGAAAACAGAGACAACCCTGCTGTTGATCGGCAGGAATCATCCCTCCTCCTTTAGAAGTGTCGATAGCCTCTAACATGGTGACCACCTCGTCCATCTCTGGTCTCTTGTCGGGGTTGGCATCCCAACATCGCTTCATCACATTGGCGAGTGAGCTCGGGCAACATCTAGGTATCTCTGGCCTCAAGTTCTGTGAGGAAGACATCGCTTAGGGATAAACAAGCTATAAGACATGGGCCATGTTGCTATCATTTTTGGGAACGAGATATTACCTGGCGAACAACTGCTGAAGTCACCTCTGAGAAACTAAGATCGGGATATGGCATGTCGCAGCAATATATCTCCCATAAACAGATGCCAAAACTGTACACATCGCATTTCCTATTGTAAGGATTTCCATTGAGAACCTGCAAATTATTCAGACATGCAACCGATTTTAATATATGACAATGATTGATATTTTGTTATTAACTGTTTTTTTAGCTCGATCGTAGTGCTATCATGAAGAGAGCAACTGGCTTTTCTTGATTTTAACATTAAAGCAGAAGGAAAGTGTTGCACCTAAATAGGTAATCAGCCAGTAATTGAGTAACTAAATATTGAGCATGCTGAAACATTGAAGAACTTTCGTAAAGCAGCAAAAACCATTTATCCAAAAAATAATGAAGAGTAAAAGAAATGACCACTTAGTATGAGAATCCTGTTAAAGAAACAAGGAAAACAGTACCTCAGGAGCCATGTAACCAAGGGTCCCGGTCTCTCCTGTCATGTCATTAGGATTTGAGGCTTCAACACGAGCAACACCAAAATCTGCAATTTTAACTGTACGTGTCTTGTCTAAAAGCATATTTTCTGTCTTGACATCTCTGTGAACAATCTTCTGAGAATGAAGGTAGCTTAACCTACAAAGCCCTAAAACACAAATCTTAACTTGGGTCTAACATGTGATGAGCTGCTTCTACTACTGATTAAGAGCAGCAGAATGAAAAAAGATAATAAGCCGGGGGATGCAGCAAATCCAGATGCACGTACCCTCTAGCAAGATCAAGTGCCATCTGCACGACTACTTTAAAAGCTAGCTTCTTTCTCCTGTTCTTTATGAGGTAAGATTTCAAAGCTCCTCCTGGAAGATACTCGACAATGACACAACATATATTACTGGGCATGCCTATATGACCATTTTCAGTTTGAATGTTAAGATCTGCAGCACCCACTGTTGCCCCTATAAACTGCAAAAGAGTTGAGAAAATGTTGGATCAATGCTAGGAAGATTTACTAAAAAATGTGGGAAATAACTATGATCAGATAAAACCATAGGCAATTACTAGGGCTTAAAGTGATACTCAGAATATGATTTCTCAAGATGACGCCAGTAAATTGAAATGAAAATCTTAACGATTTGACACTCTCACTAACCTAGCAAAAGCAAATGTGTTTCCAGAGTCTGGGGTAAATCTAAAAGAAATGTAAAGACTTGGAAAATGACATTCTCATTCTATCAACAGAGATGGAAGTTAAGTACTCTTAAAGCCTCAAGAATCTCTTCTTTATATGTAAAGAGTTGGAAAAAAATCACCGCCCTACCAAGTATCGATTACTGCTGAACAATCTAATAATCTGATTACAGAGAAAAGGTAACTTTATGTCACACAGCGGGGCTGAGCATTTAACTATACATGGAATTCCAATTGCTCAGCCCATTCTAAAGGTCAAAAGCAATCAAGAAGTAATAACCTTTGTTACATTAGGGTGCTCAAGTTTGTGCCAAACGGCAACTTCTTGAGTAAAAGCTGCCCTGAGGGCTGCTATTTCAGCTTCTGTCCTGTGGCCCTCTTCTCCCCAGTCCAGCAGTTTAACTGAGGATCAAAAGAAGCTACCAAAATGTTAACAATAAGGATAAATATGGAAAATACACTAATAATCATATAGGGAATGACTAGCAGTTACAATGTTCCATTATTAAGGGAACAAGAACTATAAGGTTAATCATTTCCACACATCCAATAGGTTAACACTTAACACCAAGGACCATGTAGCACTGCAATCTCATCAAAAGATATCTTCCTTGCACTTGCATAGTTTCAGAAGGACCAGTCCCTTTTCCGTAACTATGTCTATAGTGTCCTGTGGTCAGTGTATCTCATATGAAGGGCACTATCTTGAACATGATAGACAATAATCATTACTTCAAACCAATGATCAACAATAATAATTACTGTGATCTTATTCTTAACTCATTTTCCTTACTTGTTAAATATGTTAAATATGAAAATGTCATGTCAATCTTTTATTTAGTTTCTAATTTCTTTCTTTTTCAACAGTTTCTTTTGTTCAAAGTACCACAATATAATTCATCCTTAGCAGGGTATAACATTTTATGTGAGGCAATATGATTGACCGATTCCCCAATAATACAGACCACATAAATGGAAGGGAGAAAGTCTTTCTTTTGTGGGTACCAAACCTAGAAGCTTGTAGTCTTCAACCCTAACGATCACCACTTGCTCACTAAAGCTACTTTTTTCTTTTTGTGGTTCTGGTGCTAGCTCATTGGGACTTTCTCATTAATATTATGCACCTATCATTATCAGGAGCTGGTACCTCCACTTAATTTATAGTCTTCAACTAAGAAGGGCAAATTGATCCATTTTCTCTTTGAGCAGATCACATATCATTCAATTAGTCAACACCATAAAGTATGATTAGAGTGCCATGAAGATAACTGAATAATACCGAAAAGATGAACTAAAGCCACACATTCTTGAAGGCTCCAAACAGGGACCACAAAACCAGAGGGTGTAGGTTTCGTGACAGCCGACTTGGGAAGTCAAATATTACATCGTAGTCATCGCTAAATGCTACAGAATAACATCTAAGCAGAAAACCTACATGTGAGGTCAGGTTAGATTTCATTAATTCTTTGCATCACCATAACTACATAAAGCCTATCTTAGCTCATGGCTAAAAGTTCTGCATCTCAGTTATCTTCGTCAACGCAACTTGGAACTTTATGAACTGATTAAATCACAAGCCTAAGTTATTGCAGTCACCTTCAAAATCCAATCCAAACCCGTGCTATCACGGACTCCATAGGAATGCATTCATTATTCTACTGTACAACCTCCCAACCACCCCAGAAACAGGCATGAAGCATTAAAAGTAGACTTCTCAGAAAGGCCTAATAAACTGGTATTGAATGATCAAATTGTTATGGCCATCAACACACTCTCTTGTACTACTATATATGCTTCATATTCATAATTTAACCAGTCATCAATACACTAATAGATCAAATCTTATGCACAAAAAAAAAAAAAAAAAAAGATTATTTGATCTAGATTCAATCAGATGATCAAGTGCATACATACTCTTTCAAATTTTAACTATAACTACTCAAAAACTTTTTTGAAGTATTAATTTATTAGAAGTCACAGATTCTTCAAGAGTTGAAAAGTAATGGCAGGGCCAAAAGGCAATTGAAATGCATTGAAAGATGAACCAAAAGTAGCAAACATCCCACAAAGTGACAAAAAGATTAGTCAAAATGGTAAGAAAACTAAGAAATTAACCAAACAAAAGAAAAGATGTTGAACTTCAAAAAAGAAAAGTTGAAGCTGGAAATAATTCAAGAAAATGGAAAAGTTAGCAAAAGGGACAGAGCGGTGACTGACCGGCAACATCCTGGCCGTCATAAATGCCACGGTGGACGGTCCCAAAAGTGCCACGTGCAATAACACTCTTAATGATCAACTTAGAGGGGTCAATCTCCCATTCCTGCCTCTGCCTTCTGGAGGTGGTAGTAACCGCCGCCGGGGGAGAAACGGCGGCGGCGGCGGCGGCGGAAGTGGTGGTGGTGGTGGAGTAATCCTCTTGATCCTTCTTCTTGTTCTTCTCCATTGTCCACGCCCTGTTCAAGTGCCTCTCGAGCTGCTCATCTAAGCTTTTCAAATCTATCTGATCTGCCCTCACAAACCCATCGCCGCTTTTCTCCATTTTTTCCGTGTGTGTTTTCTTTGAAGTCTTTTTACCTTAATGGTGTGTGATATACATACACAAACACCTATATCTATATATATGTGCAAGAATTGTACTTGTACTTTGGTTGGGTGTGAAGACCGTATCTGTATGTATATATGTATGTAAAGGTGAGTGTGGGCACATGGAATTGCCTGAAGACAACGTCTCTATCTGATTCTGACCCACAAAAACACTGTTCCAAATTAATCTTAAAATTGACCCTTTTTTTTCAACATTATCAAACAGCAAGCGTAATTAATTTTTTGTCGAATTCAGCTCCTACAAATTTTTCGACAAAACTAATCCACCAAACGCGATTAAAATCTACGTGTGAAATCGAACCGAATGTACTACCGACCTTTGTTTAAGGTGAACACAAATCAAATTCCAATAGTTTATTTTATGGGTAAATTAGTCCCGACCATTCAGCTGATTCAAAATAAATGTTCTTATCTTTTATAAATAACAGATTTAATACTTCATTTATTAAACTTATCACTCATCTAGTATGTAATTAATTTTCGGTTCCTAAAAATTGACTTGTAATGTATTTTTGGCCAAAATACTTAAGTATGCAAAATAACTTGTGCCCACCATATTCAAACACATTTAGATTTCCTATTACACTCTTTGTGTTAAACTCCGTGTTACACTTTCAGATTACATGTGTTTTTTCTACATTTTTTTCTTCAATTATATTTTTTTATGATTTAATTTAATTTTAAGATTTTTTTAGGTTTCACCCCACCTAATTAGGGTTTAAAATTATTTTTTAGTATTTAATTTTCAATTTTCAATTAATAATGCATTATTATGTTTGTTTAATTCAAAATTAAAATATTTAACTTTTTAAATTCATTCTTTTTGTTGATAAATGTTGACTATGATTATTTATGTTATAATTGATTTATATTTTATAATAAATATTACTAAAATCATAAATTTTATAGTGAAACACGGAGTGAAATACATAGAAGTGTAACAGAAAATTTGAACCCAAACAAACAACTTAGGATTCAAGCATGATAGTGAGGTTTTAGGATCCTGAAAATTGATTTCATACTAAATTTGTAGTAAATTTAATAGGTCAGGTATAAAATTACTATTTATGAAATGACCTGATATTTTAGTGAATTAAAATATGCAAATTATTATTTTTTATTTTGTGGAAGAAGTTTGTAAATATTTTTAGACAAATTGTTTTCATCAACTTAATGGCTGTATAATTTAGCAACAAAATAATGGAAAATTCCTCAAAAAAAAAAAAGATGAGATATCTAAGTGGGAAGTGTCAGATTTTGTAATGATAATCGCACATATAATTTGTCTATAGAATTTCTCCAAAAAAAACAGATCTCTATAGAAAACTTGAAATAGAATATTTAAAAGACAACATATAACTTTTTTAGTGGAAATAAACAACATTCTTCATATATGAACGTGAATATCAGTAAATAGTTTCTATTACAGTATTTTATCTTTGGGAAATTCTATCCAAAGCCTCCAAATTTCTCTTCATAGCCTCCATATATAATAAAAATATAAGTATTAATTAAATGGACCTTTTTATCCCTATATTCCTTAATATTTCAATTATTGAAATTTCTTTTATTTTCTCTCGTAGCTCCCACCCTCCCACCCCCTGCACGGAATTTATCCTTTCTCTCACCATATAACTTAAAAGAATTTCTGGATTATGGGTTTTTCTATTTATTTACTTTTTTATTTGTTTATCGAATGCAAATCTTTTTTTCAATTTCTTGGTAGTTATTTGATTGTGTTAAGTTGCCGGAAATTTTCTGCTACTTTCTTGCAAAACTCATAGTTTTTTTCTTTCTTACTATTTTTTCCCCCAAAACTGTTAAATGAAGAACATTGAAATCTCATAGAGAGGAAGGCAAAAATAGTTTACCTGAATAACTCTAATGAAGAAAAAGAGGGAAAATTAATTTATACCAAATTGAGTTTGACGGTATCGATGATAATAAAGAATAGTTGTCATGAAGAAGAACAAGTTAACGAGTTGAGAATGGAAATCAAACGGTTTGACACAAAGTAAGAGAGACGTCTCCTTAGACACACAAGAGAGAGGTCTTGAGTTCTGCAGAAGACAATAGAATTAAGTTATGCATCAGATTTCAACAACGGAGAATTCTCAGATTGTAGCACTCTATTTTGAACAAGAGAAGAACATATTTGGGAAATTAGGGAATTTTAATTTTCAAGAAAGTGGGGGTTATGTTGTACGCCGTAGGAATTTTATTTTATTTTTATTAGGCTTATAAAGAGTTAGACTATAAGGATAAAAAAGTATATTCCAATAATAGTTATATTTTTGGGGGCTACAAAGAGAAATTTGGGGGTTGTGTATAAAATTACCCTTTATCTTTTAGAATTTATAAACTAATGTCCTGGGCCCAATATGTACATTGATTTGGGCTTTAAAAGCCCGATACTACGATCTTGTAACAATTTCTCCCCTTACTTTTCTTGAGAAACATGTTTTATGATCATTTTGGTGTTCCTTTTATTTTTAGACTCTCTTGCCATTTTTGTATGATTTATATGGATGTAGCAAAAGAACTCTGGTTTGTGAAATAAAGTTGCCATCTTGATAATTTGAGAAGAAAGAAATGAGAGAAGTTCTGAAGAGAAAGAGAGAAGAGATGAAGAAGAATATAGGAGGGAAACTTTAGGTTAATCTTTTAAGCCTCATAATACGGAAAATTAGATATTTAAGCTTTATAATTTTCACATGAAATCCTCTAGCTCAAGTTGTGTGTGTCAATTGAGTCTCAAACATCAATTTTTTTATTTTTTTTAATTTTAATTTCTCTTGGTTCACTTAATTTTATATTATTATGTAGAATTTATTATACCGAATTATGGCTTATAATTATTTTTAGCATTCAATTTTTATGTTTTAGCTAATATAATTAATTTGTAGGGTTGATTTTTTCAAATTTAGGGTATATATTGTTTTAAAATTTCAATTATTAGTAATAAATATTAATTATGATTAGTTATAATATTGTAAATTTTATTTTTATGAAAAATATTATTAAAACTGCATAATTTTAATGTTAACACACGAATGAGACACGCAATTTAGACTAGATGATTTCATCAGTACAATTTTGGGACCACTTAGTAGGGTTGTGCATTTGGTTCAAACTGAACCAAACATTTAAAATTGAACTTGCACCGAATCGAAAATTCTCTAACCAAAACCGAACCGGAGATTGGTATCGGTCTCGAACCGAACCGAAATAAAAAATGTCGGTTCGTTTTCAGTCGATTTTGTGATAATTGAAAGTTGGCCATTTTTTCGGCAGATTTAACCACTTGATTTCCTCTTCCCGTTTTTCACTAGAATTTCACTTATTTTTCATCAAAATAACACATTTTAAATCAATCATAAAATAATAAACAATCAAATTCATCATCTAAAACGACACCACTTCACTCAAATCACACACAAAGATTCAAAGACAAAGTCACCAACTACTAAGCATCGGCAGAGCTCTGTAGCTAAGAAGTAGTTTCTATAGTGCTGCTCGTGATGTAAGAGGAGGTCGGAAGGAAGACGGGCGACGGAAGAGGAATTTGCTACTGGGAGAGGCGAGAGGTGATGGGAGGTGATGAGAATTTGTTGTTGAGAGAGGCGAGATGCGTCGTGAATTTGCTACTAGGAGAGACGAGAGGTGATGAGAGTCGAGAGGTGGGAGGCGACACGAATTTGCTACTGAGAGAGACAAGAGACGGTGATAATTTTCTGTTGGGAGAGACGAGAGGCGATGGGAGGACGTGGATTCAATTTGGGGCTTTTAGAATGAGGTTTACAGAATTAGAGTTAAGGTTGTGCATTATTCAGATTCTATTCAATGTGTTGTGGGAGACAAATGGGTTGGGCTCAATGGGGAATGAGCTACCTCAATTAATTTAATTATGTGGTGGGCTAGATTGTAAACAACTAATTATAATTTATTACATAATAATAATAATAATAATAATAATAATAATAATTAAATCGATTTTGGTTCATATAATTTCGATTTTTGCAAGTCAAAATCGAAATCAAACCGAACCGAACATCTTTCGGTTCTAAAAATAGAAATCAAAATCGAACTGAAAAAATAAGTTATCAAACCGAACTGAACCAAACTCGACGATTCGATTTGATTTTTCAATTACGGTTCGGTTCTACTCGGCCCTACCACTTAGTGAAGTAAAATAAGAAAAGCTATAGTAAAATTTGGCCCATTACATCGATTAATAAATAATAATGTTAAACTAAAGCCACATAGGTATCTAGAATAATTAATCCGGACCCGGAAACCCGTTTTCAACCCATTCAGCACCCGGAGTTTCACAATCGAGTTTACCCAATTCATCTCCATCTCCTCCGCCAACCAACCGCCGGCCGGCCCCAACTCCCCGTCGACTTTCCGTCCACCAATTACCTTAGCCACGTTCACAACAACTTGCGCAACCTCCAACAAAAATAACCGCTAATTTGAACTTCCAAATCTATTTATTCCCCCCAAAATGACGAGTTTTGGAAAAATAAGACGGATTCCGAGAAGCTTTTCGACAATATCTTCATCTCCTTTGCGCATTTGTGTAATTGGCAGTGGGCCTGCGGGGTTTTACACAGCTGAGAAGGTTTGCAGAAGTCTGTCGAAAATCTATTCACTGTGATTTTTTATTTTGTTTTTGATATTTACTTACCTGAAATAATGGACATGGCTGAATCTTTAGCTGATGAATTCCTCAGAGGTGTAATCTCTTTGTTGAATTATTGAATTTGTGTAGCTTTTGAAGGCGCATGAAAGAGTTGAAGTTGATATAATTGATCGGCTGCCGACTCCCTTCGGATTAGTTCGGTCCGGCGTCGCGCCGGATCATCCTGAAACAAAGGTTATTTTGCTTTGTTTTATTTTATTTAATAACCGAAGTTGTGGGTTTGCAGTAGGAATGTAGGTGAGCTAAGGTGGCTCAAATTCGACTCGAAAAGAGTTCGATAAAGCTCGAATTTTAGGCTCTTCAGCTGATATTAATCTTTGCAGTACACGGCTCATGAGCTTGTGAGCCAACATGTTATAAGCTCACGGGAAATTTGAGAAAATTATACGAATAGTTCTTAATTCAAATTTTATATTTACATATTCTTTTTCAGTTATATAATTGAGATCAATTTGATTCTTATTTTACTTGCTAAAATTATATTTTAGCATCATACTCTAGATTTTAGATAAATATTGTATATTATATGTATTTATTACTAAATGAATGAATCTGAATTTAATAGTTATATTTATTAAGTTTCTGCTCGATCATGCTTGTTTAGGATCATGAGTCAATCTTGAGCTTGTCAATATTTGTTTCGACTACACTATTTCAGTTGATGTTGCTTTATGTTTCTGATTATTTGACTGATGGTGATGGTTATTTTCTGCTGTCGGGGGTTTTCTGACTAGTAGTATAATAGAAGAATGGGGGAATATGTTGCTTATATTGTTAAAGACATAAATCCTGTTATGTTTTTCTAACTCTGTTACTATTCACTTATGGATTAGGTTGTTTGGAAAAATTGCCACAGGTAGTAATCAATCAATTCTCCCGAGTTGCACAAAATGAACGTTGCTCTTTCTTTGGAAATGTGTCTCTGGGATCCTCTGTGACATTGCCTGAGCTACGTGACATGTATAATGCTGTAAGATACTAGGTCTGCTGAAGGTCATTGACCAAAACAGTAATTTTGTTGCTTCTATTTAGTCCTGATATTTGTGGCAATTTGTCTTTGAACTGTGCCAGGTGGTGCTTGCCTATGGAGCTGAAAGTGACAGATCTCTTGGCATTCCTGGGGAGGTTTGTACAAAGTGCTTGTTATAACGCCATGATGGTGTTTCTCTTATGGATTAAGATATTGACTTCTGTGTGATGGAAATTTCTGTGATTAAAATTCTGTAACCAGCATTGTCATATTTTGTTTCAATACAGGAGTTGGGTGGCATATATGCTGCAAGAGAATTTGTCTGGTGGTATAATGGGCATCCAGACTGCAGGAATCTTGCCCCAGATTTGAAAAGCACTGATACTGCTGTTATTCTTGGTCAGGTATCTTTGAATTGCTGCTTTTTCATCGCATGGTTTCTGATAAAATTGAACCAAATAGCACGCCAAGAGAATGTAGCTGGACAGTCCTCAGTAGTGATGGTATTCGCTCAGATTGACCAGATATAGGTTGCAGAAAGCTTGTGCTTAGTTGTGGTAGAATTTGACTTGATAAAGTTTAATTCCTCCATCCTGATGTCCTGGTGCATTTTGTTTTGACTATGAGTTCTAGATGAGAGTAGAAGAATGTTATGAACCCAACTATTTACTTTTTTTTTTTGTAATATTTTTCTGATTTTCGTAGAATTTAATAGAGAACTAGAATAGCACGAAATGGAGGAAATTGAGAGAAGAACATGAAAGAGGGAGAGATAGAGAGAAACAGAGAGATTTTGTCGCATAATATTTCATATCTCCTCATTCAACCAAACCAGCCATAAATAAAGACACGGGACCACCAACACAATTCTAGAAGAAATAATAACTAAAACATTACGAATGAAATATTAAAACTAGATATTGAAAAGATATAGTTTGGTCTAGTAATCCATATGCCCATTCTCAAAGCGCATTTGATTTAGGCAAATCTGAGGTACATGACAAGAACTGTAAGTTTTGTTTTTGCGGACTTTGACCTTAAAAAGTAGTGCTTTTGAGTTAATGGTGTTTCATCTTTATTTTAATTGCGAGGGTAGTTTAGGGGGAAATTTTTCAATATGAAGTATAGCCTGATTTTGAGATCCCTAGAGTATGAAATTGGGAGTGAGAGATTATTGCTTCTGCACATAAAACTATAGCTCCATTCGAACTTTGGCAGTGCAAGATATCTTAAGGCAAAAAGTATGATGGATTAGTACTTAAGATTTCAAATTGGTCCTTGCTTTTATACCTTTGAGGTCCATTGGTATCTTCTGCTTTCAAATTGCAAATGCGTTGACTGTATGTTGTGTTTGCTATTAGGGAAATGTGGCACTTGATGTTGCTCGAATTCTTTTACGGCCAACATCAGAATTGGCTAGAACAGACATTGCCTCCCATGCATTAGCTGCTCTGGAAGATAGCTCTATAAGGTTTGTTGTATGCTATATGATATTTTGGAAATGAAATCCAGTGTTTCTGTCACTGTCGATAATACTTGATTAATACTTATAATTATCAGGAAAGTCTACTTAGTTGGAAGACGTGGACCAGTACAAGCAGCCTGTACCGCAAAAGAACTACGAGAAATTCTGGGTATTAGTTGTGACTTTTTAATTCTATAGGATATAGGATTATCTTGTACCATTTTTCGTCATATGCTGTCATCTGCCCTTGTGTTTTAAATCTTATGGTCATTATACTTATTCTTATTCCAGAACAAAAGGAGTGGAACCTAATCTGAATTTGGTTCAACAGAACAGTTTCCTTGGTGGTGTATGTTTATTTATTAGACGGAATGAGGCTTTATGTTGATATATATCTCATGTTTAGCTCAGAAGTTGGAAGTCAATGAGTCTTTCATATGCTATCTACCATCATTCAACTATTCTAAATTGTATGGGCTAGTATATGTCAGCTGTCTTAGTTCAAATATGATGTTTGTGTTGGTCATTACACCTATGATCTGTTTATACTAAGGCTGAGATTTTAATTCACATCCCTTAATCGAAAGGTGCCCATGGTATTCAGAAAAATAAAATGGAAAATTTAACCGAGCATACTTTTTTGCAGGAATCAAAGATTTGGGTATCTATATCGAACAAGCTGATCTAGTTACAACACCAGCTGATGAGGTATATGTAATCATGACATTAACTACCACTGCATACCGTCTTTGTTGAGTGTCCTTTGCAGAAAATATTTTATTCAGTGGACTGATTCCTTGTTCCTTACATCTTGTTTGCTTGGGCAAAGATAGAAATGAAGAATAGCAGGATCAGGAGGCGGGTGTATGAATTGCTCTCTAAGGCAGCCACACCAGGGTGTGCTCCTATTGCGAATCAACGCGAACTGCACTTTGTCTTCTTCCGCAAGCCTGACAGGTTTCTGGAGTCGGATGATAGAAGAGGTCATGTTGGTAGCATTCGGATTGAGAAGACAGCACTTAGAGGTAAAAAAATGCCCGCATAAATCTGCATCAGGATAGGGGGTATTAAATCGCTATTCTTCATTTCATCATTTGCGGACTTATGCAATCCTCATGCCTTTCATTTTATTCAGTATATGGGCACCAAGCATGCAAGAATCGAGATACTAGTTATTTTCATTCTCGGGTATTGCTAAGTGTTTTCATGCATTGAGCCAAGACATTCCTTTTCAAAGAAGGGGAGGAGAAAATATACATGACTGATTATCATGTTGTCTATTTACCAGGACATTAGTAATGGAGGAAATGATGGGAATGTGCTGTCATTTAAGCTTCTGTGGGCTAGTATTTAAATGGTTTTTTTTTTAAATACATCTATTTCTTGAAAAAAGGGGTAGTTACAATTTACAAATCACATCTGAACTTTGCATAATTTTGCACTTCACAACTTGAACTTTTTTCCTCATCACTTTGTCATCTAAACTTTGAACAATTTGGAGTTTGGCAACTAGAAGTCTATATTTTTTTAGATTTCCATCAATGTTCACTCATATATGTTCCTCTAGGAATCGGGTCTCAAAGAGCAACTTTTGTGAGGTTGAAGTGGTAGAGTGTTAAGAACTAAAGTTTAAGTGACAAAATGTAAAAAGTCACAAAGTTTTGATGGGTTAATGTAGTCACGGAGGAAAAGAATGTTAAATTTTTTTACGATGTTCTGGTGTTGGTGAGCTGATATCTACACGATGCAGAAAATTCTCACTTCTTTCATTTTGGTACAGTTCATTTTCTAAGTTTTGGAATTAGTTTCTGCTCTTGGGGAAATACCTATTTCCTTTTGACATCTGAACATATGTATATGAATCTGAAGAAAAGCTTTAATTAAGCAGGATGTCATCTGTTCTTTTCTTGTTAAAAGATCTAATTGAAGTCCAGTTGGGAGTTCAGATTAAAATTTTGTATCTGTCTAAATTTTATAAGTTTATAAAGATGTAGGAGATGATGCAATGGTGAAGCAGATTGCAGTTGGCACAGGGGTGTACGAGGACATATCATGCGGGTAAGTTCTTTGAAACTCAATACCCTTTAAGGTTTTTTTTTTTTTTTCCTCCCAATTGCAGGCTTCAAAAATTGTCATCTACCTGAACGATGAGTGTTTGATACTAATTGTTGGTTGCATACAGCCTTGACATGGTTATTATATTGCTGTCTGTAATCTATTCAATTGATTATTATATTGCTGTCTGTAATCTATTCAATTGATAAAGAAATAGATACATTGTATTGCATACAACATTGTAAAGTTTACGTATGGGAGTCAAATTCTTTATATTTAGTTGTTGACAAATAGCTTCGTGAATTAAGCTTTTCATTTTTCCTATATAAGAAGGCAGACTTAAAGCAATTTGAAAGTTGATAGATTTCTCTCTTGTTTTGTAGGTTAACTTTGAAAAGTATCGGTTACAAATCAGTAGCTGTTGATGGCTTACCCTTTGATAACTACAAAGGTACAGCGAAGATTTATAACATTGAACGATTGGAAATTTAGGGGATGCTTGTTATAGGGTTTTGGAGGGGGGGAGTAGGGTTCAGAATCAAGTTGGTTGCTTGTTGCAGGGGGAACTACCATCACACCCATACCGGTTTCCGACTACCATCTCACCAATATGTTGTCTCATTCCCCTAAAATTGAATCTGTCTTGCCTTTTCTTTATCCCTTTCAAATTATAACCTTGCCAAAGCCATATACAGTTAGTAGGCTCTAAAGAGCTGCATTTTCTTATGACTTCAAATGTGCATTCTCTCATGGCTATTCTCCGCATGTCTTCATGTTGTGGGTTTCATGTGCAAATTATAGTTATTATCAGTGGACCATGTCGCTTGCCTAATATTTTATTTATTTTGGATTACTTCTCTAGGTATTGTTCCAAATCTTGGAGGCCGAGTATTGACTGATGCTTCACAAGATAATTTGCAATATGAGAAAGGCTTGTATGTGTGTGGGTGGTTGAAGAGAGGACCAACCGGAATTATTGGTACAAATCTTCATTGCGCTGAAGAAACTGTGAGTATACATACATATTGCATTAAGATAACATGATGATGTTTGCTGATTTATCTTTGGTCATGAAAATAGCTTTTCTATGAGATGATGGTGAGTGGAGTTGAGGCTTCTTCACTGATGTATTTTACTACTCTTTTACAGCTCTCATGCATCTCAGATGACATAAATAAAGGAGTGCTAAAGTCTACCTCTCCAAAGCCCGGAAGAGAAGGACTGAGGCATTTATTAGACAGTAGGAATACCAGAGTTGTCCCGTTTGATGCCTGGGAAAAAATTGACCTTGAAGAGAGAAGGCGCGGAAGTTTGAAGAACAAACCTATAGAAAAACTTACAACATGGGAAGAGCTACTGAAAGTTGCTTGCAAATGAGGCAGTTTCCGACTCTTTACTTCCCGTCTCTAGCTCTCTCTATTAGCTCAGGTAATAAAAAAGATCATTTTCATATGAAATTATTTCCTTAGAAAATTAATGCAGAATGCTGTCTGAAATTAACTGCCAAATTAGTTTGAATGATAGATACTTCATACATTACGCTTATTGCTTATTTTATCAGGTTTGAGACATTTCTCTAAAATCTGCAACAATTTCACATGCTTAAATCTCAGAGAAATTCAAGCTGAAAACATAGCGGGGAAAACATTCACGCGCTCATCATCACCCAAGGTTGTGTTCGGTATTTTGGCCCGTCGGGGGGTTATGATAGTACTTTTCATCTATCCTGGAGATTGTTACCTTCGGGATCCAAACAGGTACTTCATATCCAGTATAAGATGGATGACTATTGCTTACACATATATTTGTCTACATGCATATGTTTTGCAGAACTGAATCTTTTTCAAATTAGACAAAACTATATATTCATGAAATGTTGCTGTTATCACCAAGTCGATAAATTGTCCAGAATTTTTGTGTTAGTTAGGTGTTAGTTTGAAGAAACATGTTGGGAAAATATATTTATATAGGGTATAAAATGTGGTGTAGGAGGATGTTATGGCCGATGTATATTTGATAGGTATTGATGGCACTACACAATTTTTTAAAAATTTATATGTATCATCAACATATACTGTATATAAAAAAAATATTTACAAATGTCTTAAACTAATCTATTGAAGATGGCACGGTGCAGAATAATTGACAATTTGGATGGACTGTTCAATACACACATAATTGAGATATATTTATGTTCTCAACTTTAGTCTGTTTTACAAAATCGTTCCGAAATTAAAAATATGCCAAAAATACCAAACATTTCTAAACTTTTGTAAAAATGTCAGTGTCGGATTGTCGAAGTGGCGTGCTGGAGTTTAGTGTGTAAAATAGCGTGAAAAAGTATATTAATCTCAATATGTAAAATGATTTTCTAGGTCATTTTAAATGTTGGACTAGGGCGTGCTTTGTCAGCTAGCTTCATTTAAAAAACAAACAAAGGCTAAGTGATTATGCAAGTCCTAATATCACTAAATGAAATAAACAAAGGCTTAGTGATTATGCAAATCCTAAGATCACTAATTTTTTGGGTTTAATGTATTTGTTATAAGTCGTGTTTATCAACCATGCAATTTCCTGGCACGTACCATAACTTCATTTAGTTTGTATCTATATACTCCCTCCGTCCCAATTATATAGTCCCATTTCTCCTCGCACGTAAATTAAAAATATTTATGAAAACAAGACATTAAAGCTAAATTTCCAATAGTACCCTCATTAAATATTTTCATCTTCTATAAATACCAAATGTCACAAGTTCGAATCTTCTCAATACCACAGGTCGGGTGTGTGAGTAAAAAAAAAAAAAATCTTATAGTTACACATGCCGCAATGCCAACAAATTATTAGTCGCATATTTTCAAATTCTAGACACATGTCACTAAAACAATTTGGGGAGTATTGAACAACAATCCAATTGAAAATATTGTCTTAATTTCATACGTTTAAAAGTCATGTCAGATTCGCAACTTAAATTTGATTTTGTTTCGTAAGATTCACGCTTGCATAGAATTCTTGGCTTGTAATGTCCTAATCAACAATGCAGTTATTTGAACAGTTTCTTGCATATGTGAACGTTGGCTTTATGTCCACAAGGAGATTATTTCCTTAACACATTAATTAATTTTAGGAATTAATAAACAATAATCTGAACACACACACACACACACACAAATTTGCAGACAGATCCTCTGTTGTCATTTGTGTTACATTTGGTTTTGCATAACTATTTTTTTTTAAATTTTCATATACCCTAATTGGGATGGATGAACCATAAATAGAAAATTTAAATTAAAATAAATCATAATAAATTAAAAAATAAAAAAATATTTTTTTTTGAAAAAATATTTGTAAAGCAATATTTTTGTATTTAATTTGGTAAAACACAAAATGTGTACAAATAATATGATTTTGGATCAAAATTATTTATACGGATCCAATCTCTATTTTTCATCCGATTCTTTTCTTCAAAATTTGATCTTCAAACGGTCTTTGAAATCTTCAGAGTAAATTTATTTCTTTGATTTTCTCGGACTTGTTGTTTTAAACTTGGTCTTCGAAATTTTCGGGGAAGATTTGTATCATCAATCTTCTTTGACTTGATCTTTAGTCTTGGTAACGTTAACTCGGAGGGCCGATGCCTTGTTTCCGGATCAAACGCTAATTTCGAAATGAATTTGATGAAGAACGCCTTTGACTGCCTTGCTTATGGATCAAACATCGTCTTCGGGATGAATTTGGTGAAGAACGCCTTTGAATGTCACAAGAACGCCTCGAATATCTTTGAGAATTTCACTTATGGAAGTTCTCAAATTCTTGAACTCTTCAAATGGTTTTGTTTGTAGATCAAACGCCGTCTTCGGAATGATTTTGGTGAAGAACGCCTTGAATATCTTTGAGAATTTCACTTATGGAAGTTCTCAAATTCTTGAACTCTTCAAATGACTTCTAGTGTGTTTTTCAACTGATATGGAGGCCCCTATTTATAGTTGTGGGAAGAGAGATCTAGAGCTGATGTAACACTATCTCATTGGCTATTGGAAATTGATATAT
Source organism: Perilla frutescens (assembly GCA_026008535.1). NCBI lineage: Eukaryota > Viridiplantae > Streptophyta > Magnoliopsida > Lamiales > Lamiaceae > Perilla > Perilla frutescens. Next base: position 10,720,565 of record BRKX01000003.1, on the reverse strand, counting down.
ATCTTGAAAGATATATACTTGTTGCCAAAGAATTTTAATGTTTATCATATAATAATATCTTTATTATTTAAATATTTTATTTAATTTTGAATTTGATATGATTCCAAAACTAAATAAATATATTAAAATCAATAAAAATATTATTTATAATATTGTAAAATTTCGCCACCTACAAATGCCCCCTCGAGACTTGTTCATTGACGACTTGTCGTTTGAAATGAATGAGTCTCGAAAATTGATTAGATAGTTTAAACTCGTATTAAGGAGTCTTGAACTTGAATTTATTAGATAGTTTATACTCGTGTCAAGGAGTTCTTGAATAGTTTATACTCATATTCAAGAGTTCTTCAATTTGAATTTATTAGATAGTTTATACTCGTATCAAGGAGCCTTCAATTTATATTTGAATTTAGATAGTTTATGCTCGTATTAGGGAGCTTTCTTGAACTTGGATAGTTTATGCTCATATCAGGGAGCTTTGGATAGTTTATGCTCATATTGAGGAGTCTTCAACTTGAATTTGGACTTTGTAGACCTTTTATACTCGTGTCCGTGAGTACTTGGATCTGAATTTGGATTTGTAGACATTTTATACTCGTGTCAAGGAGTCTTGAATTTGAATTTGTAGACATTTTATACTCATGTCAATGAGTCTTGAATTTGAATTTGCAGACCTTTTATACTCGTGTCAATGAGTCTTGGATTTGAATTTGTAGACCTTTTATACTCGTGTCAATGAGTCTTGGATTTGAATTTGACTTTTTAGACATTTTATACTCGTGTCAAGGAGTCTTCAATTTGGATTTGTAGACATTTTATACTCATGTCAAGGAGTCTTGGTATTTCTTGAAGAGTTTAGATAGTTTTGACTCTTATCAATGAGCTTTGGAAGATAGTTTAGGCTCTTATCGAGGAGCATTTGAATTTTGAAGACTTTAGATAGTTTAAGCTCTTATCAAGGAGCTTTGAAGATAGTTTAGGCTCTTATCAAGGAGCGTTTGTATTTCTTGGACTATGACATGTATTGGAAGATTTGAATAAGCCAATGACAAGATTTATAGCCGCTTCTTCTTCTTCTTCTTCTTCTTCTTCTTCTTCTTCTTCTTCTTCTTCTTCTTCACTTGGGGATTCCTCAAAAGGTTTGCCCCCATCATTTGTTTCTTGCTCTTCTTCAAAGTTGTGAGGCTTTTGCATCGATAGTTCTTCAACTCCATTTGCGGCCATGCTTAACTCCATGTCGTAAGCTCTAGTGGCCAATTCCTCGAAAGTCTTTGGTTGAATCCCTTTCAAAATATATCGAAGACCCCAACACATGCCTTGGATGCACATTTCAATTGCTGAAGTTTCTGATAATTGATCTTTGCAATTCAGGCTTAAGTTTCTCCAACGGTTGATGTAGTCAATGACAGACTCTTCTTTTTGTTGGTTTGTATTTGTGAGTTCAACCAAGCTAACCGTCCTTCGAGTATTGTAGAAGCGGTTTAGGAATTCTTTTTCCAGTTGTCCCCAACTATCAATTGAATTTGGCTCCAAATCGGTATACCAATCAAATGCGTTGTCTTTTAAAGAACGAACGAATTGCTTCACTAAGTGATCTTTGTATGTCCCAGCATCATTGCAGGTTTCTACAAAGTGAGCCACGTGTTGTCTTGGATTGCCTTTGCCATCAAATTGTTGAAATTTTGGTGGTTGGTAGCCATTTGGCATTTTCAAATTGTAAATTCTTGGGGTATATGGCTTGATGTAAGTCCGTAATGATTTACGGCTATCTCCAGACTTGTCTTTGATTGTTTCCAGTATGAAATCTTTGAGTTGATCAACTTGAATTGAGCCATCAAATGATACTTCAACTTCTTTGGCTGTAGATTTTTCATTGTTGTTGGCATGTAGCTTTGCAGATATTTCACCTTCAGTATCTTCATCAACTTGCTCGCCACAAGTATCAACAATCATTTCTTTTTTCAGCTTCAGGATTTGAGCATCTCGTTCTTGTATTCGCTTGGCAAGTCCTTCGGCCAACTTCGTCAAATTTGCAATTTGTTCTTCCAGAATTGTAGACATCTGATGCTCGAGGAAATTGGTGAAGAGAAAAGATGAGAGGTAGAGATTGTCCCACTGGGCGTGCCAAAATTTGTAAAATAAATTTTTGTATTTAATTTGGTAAAACACAAAATGTGTACAAATAATATGATTTCGGATCAAAATTGTTTATACGGATCTAATCTCTATTTTTCATCCGATTCTTCTCTTCAAAACTTGTTCTTCAAACGGTCTTTGAAATCTTCAGAGTAAATTTGTTTCTTTGATTTTCTCGGACTTGTTGTTTGAACTTGGTCTTCGAAGTTTTCGGGGAAGATTTGTATCCTCGATCTTCTTTGACTTGATCTTTAGTCTTGGTAACGTTAACTCGGAGGGCCGATGCTTTGTTTCCGGATCAAACGCTAATTTCGAAATGAATTTGATGAAGAACGTCTTTGACTGCCTTGCTTATGGATCAAACGTTGTCTTCGGGATGAATTTGGTGAAGAACGCCTCGAATATCTTTGAGAATTTCACTTATGGAAGTTCTCAAATTCTTGAACTCTTCAAATGGTCTTGCTTGTAGATCAAACGCCGTCTTCGGAATGATTTTGGTGAAGAACGCCTTGAATATCTTTGAGAATTTCACTTATGGAAGTTCTCAAATTCTTGAGAGATCTAGAGCTGATGTAACACTATCTCATTGGCTATTGAAAATTGATATATATCTTGAAAGATATATACTTATTGCCAAAGAATTTTAATGTTTATCATATAATAATATCTTTATTATTTAAATATTTTATTTAATTTTGAATTTGATATGATTCCAAAACTAAATAAATATATTAAAATTAATAAAAATATTATTTATAATATTGTAAAATTTCGCCACCTACAATATTAAAGAGTTGTAACAAGGAATACAGCAGGATCTGCAACTAGTGATCCATTTCTTAAATTTGTCGTTACAAATTAATGCGATGTACGGTGAAATAGACATAATTACAACAAAAATACCCGATTATCAATTTGGTCTATAAAGAAGGAATCTATGTGATACAAGTTTATTTATTAATTACAATAACATTAGGTTAATTATCCCACCCGTTTCTTTATGATGGTTATTTTGACTTTTTTTTATGTTGTGTCAAAATATTAGTTGTTTTATATATTTTCACGCTCTCTCTCAATTGTAATCATAAACCCTACAAGATATCCTGATTCTCACTTACCTCTAATAGTCTATTACATCTATAATAGTTTGTTGTCTTTTTTTTAGGAAAATATATAAGTAAATATATTTTTGTTGTGAACAAGTATCGTATCCATAGAGACTAACTAGAATCAATTGTGTGTACTATAACATCAAATCTCAATTGTTATATAGACGATGAATAAAAAGAGAAACTAACTAACCTAAACCAAACAAAGCAATAAATAAATGGAGAAGAAAACATGAAGGCAAAGGTACTCTCGAGATTGATTTTTTTGGGTACTTAGCACTAATGATTCTATTGAATGTCTTTATGTGGTGTCAAATTTAACTAGGACAATCTCTAATGCATCATAAGCTCTCTCGAGAGACACTTAAGTTATAGAGTACACGATATGTTCACCGTCTCTGATCAAATCCTACACATGTACTTACCAAAAGCACCTAAGATTTCTATCCCTCACACTAAGTCTTAATTTTCTCGAATTTATTGACAAAGGTGTCTCGTGCCTAGGATTCGTCTATTGAGACTCATCTCTCGAATTATGAATCAATAGATAAAATTATGTCAATTAATGATTAATTAACCAACACCCATACATAGCATAACACACAAAATGAAATAGGGCCATAAAGAATCAATATATAGAGAAATGCATAAATACCTAAATAATCTCAATCCAATAATACAAAATAATCTAGTCTAACATCATACAAATACAAAGACTAAATCATCTCAAAGAAAATCAAAATAAAAAAAGAATAGAAACTAGGTACAACCCGGAAGTTAGGTCTTAACTCCCTTGCTTCCACTCTTCTCCTCTTTGCTCCATCTTCAAGTCATTACTCCTTATTCACCCTAGCTAGGTGGAAATTCTAGTTAGAGTGTGGGTTGTATGGGTGGCTAGGGTTTTGAAATGTAGGAGAAGAGGGATTTGTGTTTTTGTGGAATTAGCTGTGTGGTTTAGTGTGTTCTATGAGTTGTGAGGGTTCTTTTCCAATTTTCGTCCATGGGGTAATGGACTTTAATTTTAGAGTTCAATAATTACATTTTAGGGTATGTATTTATATTTATTTTAAACAAATCAAATCAATTCACTTTAATTTTAGAGTTCAATAATTTTATTTTAGGGTATATAATTTTTGGAAAAAAAAAATAGAATATCATAAAAAAATAATAAAATTGAAAAAAAATAATAAAAAGGCAAAATAAATTTAAAAAATAGACGGGCGTGTGACGCCCACACGCTTCGTGTGGGCACCAACCTTGTCTGAATAATAGCCGCAAATAAGGGCTTGTACACGAAAATGTTCTTCTTTTGCAATAGATTCTTAATTAAATTTGATAGATAATTAATAAATAAATTTTTATTGAAAATTGTAACGTCTCAAAATTTCATATATTTATTTAAGAAATAAAAAGGTAGAAAATATTAAATAATACTTTAAAAGTTGTTCCAAAACATAATTTAGAGTTTATTACAGCGGAAAATAAATGATAAAAACACTAAACGATCTTTATTCCATCACGCTGTCTCCACCATGCCGCCCGAGCTTCCATAGCCCGAAAATATAAATAGCTTTGGAGTGAGTGTTATTAACTCAATGGGGTTACTCGATTATCTTGGTTATACAAATATAACAGTAAGAACGGGTTATAGCATAACATATCATATGGTATCATAAAGCTCGTAGTCCAACATAACATATAACCTGTAGGTTAAACATAGCAATAGCCCGAAGACCCATATGACTCTATAGGTCTACCTGCACACCGCATATACAAGCATAACAAGGATAAGCATCCATATACATTCTATGAGAGAATCTCCACCTTAACCGATTCTTCAAAAAATACAGTTATAAATATCCACGCGCCGCCTAGCATAATAATAATAATTAAATAACAAAATATTACTATGACATTTATAATAAATATAAAAATAGATCTGGAATAATAAATATATATACACATATATCCGTGTGTGCGCACGCTTATATTAATATATATTTACGGGGTTGGGTTCCAAAAGGAACCACACCCTAGGTGAGAACCGAGAACCAATTTGAGTCATAGATCCGATATATTTGGACGGTCAAGATATGCTCCAGATTTTAAAAAATGTGGTGGCAATCTCGTAATAACGTCCAACTTTACTGTCCCTGAATCTTAGTAAGGGTAAAATCGAAAATTTTGAAAATATATGAATACTCAGAATTTACGTGTATATTTTTCAATTTAGGATTTTAGCACTGTCATTTCCTATTTTACCAATGTCATAGCCTTTTTTAGCATTGTCATGACTTATTTTAGCATGACTCTTTTTTAGCATTAGCATAAAAAAGTGTCATCAACATTGATGTTGAATTATCAATATAGTGCAACCACAAACTTACGCAAACCCAGGAGCCAAAAAATTTGAAGAGGAACTGAAAAAAAACTCGAATTCAACTGTCAAACTCTCCTGAAAACATCATTAAAATCTTCAGAAAGCATGAAAACTCAAGGTAATATGTCGCTCATTTTTTTTTAGAAATTTCGTTTGATTTTCTAGCAATTATATTATGTTGATTTAGCAGTTTCCGTTTGCTATAAACATTCATTTAGCATTATATTATGATGATTTAGCAATTTCTTTCATGTTTTTGAAAGCATAACACATACAAAAATCTAATCTTCAACCAACTATGTTTATTTTATTGCATGATAATTTATCAGTTTCATTTTCATTCGGCTCATGATGAAAAACCTGTATGAAAATGTTAACCCTACCAATGTTGGCAATGTATTTGTGATTTATGTATATATTTTTCAATTTCGTATTTTAGCATTATCATTTCCTATTTTAACATTGTCATGGCTTATTTTAGCATGTCATTTGTGTTAGCATTAGCATGTAAAATGTCGTCGGCATTTCAAAAAACCCATGAACAAACACCGTTACAAGTTGAAAAATTATGATTTTTTATTTTAGCATTGTCATAACATATTTTAGCATGAGTCTTGTCTCAGCATTACCATAAAAAAATATCATCGGCATTGTAAAAAAACTTATAAACAAACACTGTTACACGTTGTTCAATTGTTATTTCCTATTTTAGCAATGTAATGACTTGTTTTAGTTTTGTCATAACTTATTTTAGAACTAACATGTCCGTTGTTTAGTGTGACACTTGTTTTAGCATTAACATGAAAAATGTCATCGGCATTTCAAAAAACCCATGAACAAACACTGTTACATGTTGTTGAATTTGTGGTTTTTTATTTTAGCATTCTCATGGCTTATTTTAGCATTGTCATGACTTATTTTAGCATTAATACGGATCCTCTTTAGCATGACTACTATTTTAGCATTAGCATAAAAAAATGTCATTTTCTCCCTAACTCTATTCCCACTTATTTTTAAGCACTATTATTTTACAATTTTAGCATAGTTATCTCTCATTTTAGACTTATCTTTCACACAAAAAAGAGAATATAAGCAGTATGCATGTTAGCATTATACAAAATTAATATTTTGTAGTAATTGAAACATATTATCATTAAAATAAACATATAACCTCATAATATTATTAATAACTAAATGTAATGCATTCTCATTAAAAGTAAACGTCTTATTAGCAGTATAACGAACTATATTAGCACCACAGACAGTAAAATTAACATTATCAAAATATTTATTAGCAATGAAAAAAAAAATATCGGCTATGCCTATTAGCATTACAAAAAATAATATTACTATCATTAATAAAAAATCAGTATGAAAAAGTACAAAAAAAATGTATCTACTTCTTCTCACAATTCCTAGAATTATGATAGCATTTTTCCCACACTTCTTGCAGGTTCTTAAAGGTTTCTTGCAAGTCCTTAAAGAAATATCAGCTATGCCTATTAGCATCATCGTAGCCTTGCGAAGAACCCATGAATAACATTCAACATCCTCACCCAACATTAAAACAGCCCCAAAGGTCACAAGCTTCCCATGATTGTTCTTTCCTGTGAAGAGTGCATAAATCATTGAATACCTGCAACCATGTAAAATTTCACAAATCTATGTTATTATAATGTCTTTCTCATCATAAATAAAAGACTACAAATGCTAATACTATCATCTACTAAAATATTCAAACATTAACTAACAATGCTAAAAAAGGCAATGAAAGTGCTAAAATTACAACTACCGGTGCTAAAACAGTGAAGTGCAAATGCTAAAATAAACAAACGAGAAGAATGATGAAACGTGCATCCTCGTCATATTTCTGTACGTTTAAAGCATTTATTACCAAATACCAATTTATCAACATAAATCACAAACAAACAATATATGTATCCGAAAATGCTAAAAAAAGAGGGGCTAATTAAATTCGATTGTATGTACGATGAGGAAGTAGTAGAACAAGCATCATCCTCCTTCACAGCCAAATCAGATTTCTTATCAACCAATCTGCATTCCAAACTAAAACAAAATCGAAGAGAATTGCGTGAAAAAATCGCAGAAAAAGTACAACAAAAATATTTTTAAGATGAATAGATTTCGAAGAGAATTGATTGGAATAACGAACAACCAAAAACTCGGGAACTCGCGTGAACAACGATTAAGATGAATAGATTTCGAAGAGAATTGATTGGAATCTGGATTACATAAACACAACGAAATCGACGAGAATCGGGGAGAATCGCGTGAAAAAGGAAACAGACTTAGAATGGAAGTATAGATTACGAAGGAAATAGGTTTCAGTCCAAAAATAATAGATTTCATAAATTATGAAAATACCATCAGTTCATTAAAAAGTCACTGTAATTACAGTAATGCCACCCCATTTTTTTCAATCTTGGAGTATATCTTGACCGTTCAAATAGGCGAGATCTGTGATTGAAATTGATTCTCAATTCTTATAAGAGGGTGTGGTTCTCATATGATCCCACCCCTATATTTACGTATATTTGTATTGTATACATATGTGCTTGGCATATATCACCAAATATATTATATAAATTTACGTGAATGTGTGTGTGTGTGTGTGTGTGATTAAGTGTATATACATAATATGCGTATATACATATACATATATGTGTGTTGTGTGAGTGAATAGATATGCAAACAAAATTTTAATATATATATAATATTTATACTAGTAGGCTAGAGCATGAAAATGGAATTATTGAATCAAAGATCAATCCGGTAGTGATCAGAGAAAAATTAATGGAGACAAATCGGTGGATTGAAGAAATTGATTGAGTAAATTGATGTTTTCCTTTTACATAAATCCTCACATGTTAAAAAAATCATATATGCTTATGAATAATATTACGCAATCAATCAATTAAGTTAACAAATAAATTGATCTCATAGAAACTACATAATAATTTTTTATATATGTTTAATAACATCTTTTGATATAACTTTATATATTAGATAATCTTAAATAATTTTTTAATTGAACATTTCCATTTATATTAATTATTGAACAAATTCTTAATTCATCAATTTTATTATTCTTTAAGCCTATTAATAATATAAATATGTGACGACTCCAATTTTTCCAAACGTTATAATGATAAAGGCACACATCACACACCCTAAAAAAGAATTATATGAATTACATAAGATAAAAAAGATAAAAAAATGACAAATGATGTTAATTAAAATTTATATTTTGTTCGATAATTAATTTTGAAAAATATAAAGTGAAGTATTTATATCACGTTTGCCACATTATAAGAAAAAAATTAAAAAAAATAAAAAATTAATCTTTTTTTAATTCGTCTGAAAAAATAAAATCAACCCAAAATTTGTGTATTTTAAAACAAGTTGGTGTCCATGTAGATGTACACGTGGCAGTCTTCGGCTGCCACGTCAGATTCAACTTGCCGGAATTTGAAAATCATGTGAAAAAACAAACAAGGGCTAAGTTCATGTTATTAAAACTACATTTTTTAAAACGTGTGAAAAATAAAAAACACCCCAAAGTTCGTGTATTTTAAGGCAATTTACCCTGATTTGAGCTTAAAAAAAATAAGAATATTTAATAATTAACATATAAAAAATATAAATGATTTAATAAACTTTAAATATATATATTACTAGTTATATCGGCGTGACTTATAAGAACGTAACAAAATATCAAAAATTTATTTGAACAACTATTCTTAGAAAGAAAAAGGTAACAATCAATTTAAAACGATTTTGGGTCGTTATAAAAATTAATGTAAAAATAATTAAAAAATAAAAAGAATAAAAATTTGTGATCTTTCGAGTTCAAAATTATCAACTTTCAAGTTCTGGATCGAAAATTTTCATCCACCGCGATTCTGAATTAATAAATAATCATACATCTTTGGAGTCCTAAATTAATTGAAAGTACAACTTTTCAAGGTACTAATAATTAAGAGATCCCTATTTTAACAGTGTGTCCAGATTTTCATATTATAATATATAGTTCAAGATATAATTGAAGGATACAGATATCCCAAGGTCGAGTGTTAACTATGCATTGACATCAACCCATAATATTTGGTGAGAACATGAATACGTAATATAAAAGGAAAATTTTCTTTTCGATATATTATATTTGATCTGTTATCAATTTTGATGTTCTACGTTTTATGTCGACTGAAATGATATTTTAACAATACATATATTATTTCATTTTCATTCTCGTTAATAAGAGACCAAACATAGTATATCACCATAGGTTTTGGTCATTCATTAATTTTGATAATATTTTTACAAGACTGATTTATCTTTCCTTAATTTGTATCTTTTATTACTATAAGTAATACCGCATCTTATATCTGGTCAATTTACAAGTGTATTAACTATTAATATTGTAGTACCTTTTTTAAATTTAAAAAAATAAAAAAGACAATAGATCACTTCTATATATTTATAATATAAGATTTGGTCATTTGGATAGACCTTAATTTTCTTTTATATATGATTTGAACAATAAATAAATACTACTAGTTAGTAATATATACAGGCATTTACACGTGGTTGTCCTCGACGAGTCGATCTACTATTTCTTCTATATATTTTATTGGAAAATTATATGCTACCTCCAGGGTATTACCTTAAATGTCACAATAGATCTATTATGACACTTAACCTATTGTGACACTTAAGATAATACCCTGAGCTAGCATATAATTTTCCATATTTTATTAGATTTGAATTTATTAGTAGCTACATACTGACATACAGAAGAAAACAAAAAATAGTTTGGTTTACATGTTTTTGCGTGGCTGTTCTATTCCAACTGGTCTATTTTAATTTAACTGGTTCAAAATTAACTAAAAAAATTACCGTACAATAGTACAATCTTGTGAATTCAAAAATTCAGAAGTGAGAGGTGTAGGCGTGTAGCCTGGTCCACTTGTCTTCAAAAGTCATAGATTAGGCTTTCTTCCCTCATCGACAGGCAATTTCATTTAATTTTCTTTCATAATTCAAGGGAGGACATTCTTCTTCATTTAACATTTAATAATTACTACCTCCATTTCGGAATATTTATTATTTTGTTTTTTTTATCTGAAATTAAGAATTAATTTTATGGACAAATATACTCATCCTTCATATATGCCATAAAATCTAATTCATCTATATTTTCCTAAAAAATAACAATATTTTCTCTCTCCATATATTTTTCTCTCTTCATATATTATAGGTAAGTTAGAATCAAGAAATCTTGTAGGATTTGAGAGGGTTAAAATTGGGAGAGAGGATGTCAAATTATATAAAACAACAAATATTTAAAAAAAAAAAAAAAAACCTAAAACAACAAACATCTCAAAACGGAGGTAGTATTAATTTTAGATACCATCCAACCACCAACATAGAATTTCCCCATCCAACAGACCGAAGTTTATTAGTCAACGGTTGAAGAATCGAATTCAAACAATGTCACTAAATATAAGTTAATTTGCGTTACTAAATTATTAATATAATAAATATTATTATAATTGTAGTGAATTATATATATTTTATAGGGTTAAGGGTCATATAGGCCCCGACTATTTTACAAGGTTCACATTAATCCCTCTTTGATTATTTGATCCATTTAGCCCTCTCGACTTTCTAGAATGGCTCACATTATCCCTTCTATATGGATGGAAAAATTAACACAATTAATTAATACACATTTTTCTCCCACGCTAAGATTTTTCACATACTTTTACACACAATTTTATAATTAACCAAAATTGTTATAAATTAATAAATTATGGTTAATAATTAATAAAATAATAAATACCCACAAATTTATTAATAAAATATCTAACACATAATAATAATATAATATGAAAAAATCAATATCTATAAGACATACATATCATACATTTATAAAATTATTTTGAATTTTGAAATTCTATGTTTCGATGATGAGTTCTACAATAGAGATCGAGTCTTCGTTTATGATGATTTAAAAGAGAGCAAGATTTATGCATTTCAGATTTGCTTAGATTCTCATCTTCAAAAGTCATTATATAACGATATTAATTGATTTGTGAGTTCATTTACCATTGAAAATGGAGTTGAATACTTAATTGTAAATTTGAAATACGTGAATGATAGTTTTTAGATTAAAATAATTTTATCAATTATATCAATACATATATATATATATATATATATTATAAATATTGAATTTTTCATATTATATTATTATTATCTGTTAATTAATTTATTAATAAATTTGTGGGTATTTATTATTTTATTAATTATTAATCATGATTTATTAATTTGTTACAATCTTGGTTAATTGTAAAATTGTGCGTGAAAGTATGTAAAAATTCTTAGTATGTGAAAAAAAAATGTGTATTAGTGCGTGTGTTGTTAATTATGTTAAGTTTTCCATCTATAGAAGTGGCAATGTGAACCATTTTAAATAGTCAAAAGTGCTAGATGGACCAAATAATCAAAGAGAGGGCAATGTGAGACTTTAGAAATAGTCAAAGGGCTATGTGACCCTTAACCTTATTTTATATTATTAATATCTGCACATCAGATCCTCTATGTCATTCTCTACGACATCTCCTGTGTCAAGTCTTTGTTTTTTTTTTTTTAATTTATTATAATTTAATTTAAATTCTTTATTTAGGGTTCATCATTTCTCAATTAGATAATATTAAAAAAGATAGTTATAATACAAAGAACGTGACACGGGAGGGTACGGGAAATCTGATTCGTAATCTCTACCATAGTATATAAGTAAACACTTGGACCTCACCCTCCGACCAAATAAGTTATTACATTAATTTAGTACTATCATCATCGTTTTCAATATTCTTCAAACATTTGCAATGAAGAGAAGTGGAAAGAGAGTTGAGAATAAAATAGAGCGCAAGACTATAGAAAAAGATCGAAGAATTCGGATGAAGGGTCTTTGCTTCAAGCTGGTTTCGCTCATTCCTGATCACCATTTCAAGGCAACAAAGGTACCTTTTGTCTTTAATTTCTCTCTCTACTATATAATATATTGTTTTTCCTTCGATTGAGGAGGGAAGATTGAGTTATATTCGATAGAAATAGACAATATTATAATAAAATTTGCATAATTAACTCTTGCAGGCACTGTTGTCACATCGAGATCAGTTAGAAGAGGCAGCTGCTTACATCAAGATTTTGAGAGAGAGAATAGAAGAATTACAGAGAAGAAAGAGAGAAGCACTGATGAAGAGTGGCGTAAGCAACAATGGCGTGGAGAATGCAGCAAATATGGAGCTGCCAATTGTGACAATAAATGATTTAGGTTGTGATAATTTGGAGGTAGTTTTGATAAGTGGGCTCAACAAAAAAGTAAAGTTGCATCAAATTATTAGCATTCTTGAA